>JAREYC010000005.1:29145000-33945000 GCA_030015325.1 Cryptoblepharus egeriae
TGATCGGACCCCCTCGCAGCCTCGACGTGCTGCTCTGATCTGTTGCCCCCTTGGAATGATGAAGATGATGATGATGAAGATGATGATGATGATTTAAACCCACCTTACCGCAGCACCGCTTTCCACACACCCTTTCCAGGATCCGATCCCCCCTCCCCCGACGTGTGGTCAAGACTGGGGTCTGGGGGCTGACCATGGAAGAACTGACAGCTTTCGTCTCCAAATCTTTCGACCAGAAGAGCAAAGAGGGCAGCAGTGGTGGTGGTGGTGGAGGAGGTGGAGGAGGAGGAGGTGGAGGGGGCGGCGGAGGAGGCAGCAGCAAGAAGGAGACCATCACCTACCGGGAAGTTTTGGAGAGCGGGCTGGCCCGATCCCGGGAACTGGGCAACTCTGAAGCGGGCAGCCTGCAGGAGTTGGCCGACGGGGGGGCCTCCCATTGCCCGGTCCACCTCTTCAAGGACCACCCCGAGGGCGACAAGGACAAGCTCAAGGACTTCAACCACGCCAGCAGGACCTCCGAAGGTAAGCCGGGGTGGGGATCCCCTGGGGGGGGGGTGTTTCCCTGGGTGTGTCTCCCACCCCCACCCCATCCTTAGATCCAGTGCCATCTCCAAAATCTCACTGCACATCTCCGCCCCAAACCACAGCCTGGTCTGGGTCAGAACTTTCCTGGTCCTTCAAACAATAGATCAGAAAGTCCAGGAAAGGATCTCCTTCTATTCGGTTTATTTAGGATTTGTCTGTGTTGCCTACTGAGCCTGACCTGGGCTGCAATCCTATTCACATTTTCCTGGGAGTAAACGCCACTGACAATGATGGACTGACTTCTGAGTAGACTGGCATAGGAAGGGGCTCTCAGGCTTTAATCCCCTCCACACTTCCCTGGGAAGAAGCCCCACTGACTATGATGGACTTACTTCTGAGTAAACAAGCATAGGATGGGGTTCTCAGGCTGCAATCCTATCCACACTTCCTTGGGAGTTAGCTCTATTGACTTTCATGGGACTTACTTCTGAGTAGACAGGCATAGGATCGGGCTCCGAATCCCCGCACTGGAGCTACAGTTGTGCCTGTTCCTTCAAAAGGAGGATTGGGATTTTGAGAGACTCCGACCAAAGTTGGGGTTAAAGGGCGAAAAACCGAATCAAACCCCTGATTCTGGATTTCCACCCAATTCCTCGTTCTCGGTTCGGCCTGAGCTCGGAGTCATCCTCTTTCCAAATCCCTTATACCAGATCGAGTTTTATTTTATCGTCCATACTGGGCGTCCACAAAAGGGGGCATTCAAAAATCCATTTAAATCCATTTTAAAAGTCCGGATCATTTGCTCAGGAACTGAATGCAACCATTTCTTAGATGTGGAGAAACATGAAAGCCTCTCAGTGGGATGCTGAAGGCAAAATGAGAAGTAAACCTCGATGTATGTCCTAAAATAATCCAGTTCTACCACCCTTTCCACTCATTTGCTTCCTAAAATAATTAAGGGAGATTGGAATAAACTGAATTTTAGGGGATAGGTTGGATTTTAACCTAAAAGCTCCCTCACTCAGTAATTTCTAGAAAGGCCTTTCTGTTAAAATCTGTGCCAAAACCTCAGGTCCTCATATTTTTAAATAAGCTACAATTTGTTATTGTGATGATTTTTAATTTATCACAGGAATTAATGAGCGGAATTATTCCGTTTAATAATGTTTTTTTTTTTAAAAAAATAATAATCGTATTTCAAATTTGTGAAATTGCCCCCATAATCATTTTTACCAACATTAATTTTTGGTTAATAAAAATGGATTTTCGAAAAGGGTATCAGTTCAGTTGCAGCAGGGAGTAGAAGGAAGACAAACATTGCAAGCAAAAATAGTAATAATTACAATATTTGTGATGATTTTAGACACAAAAGACCACAACTGTAAGACACAAATGATTGTAAAAGCCCAGTCAGATAGTGATGAAGAGAAAAAATATTGCAATCCTAGCTGCAAGTGAGTTCCACTGAAAAAGTACTGTGGATTACAGATAATGTGTTGAGAGATCCTGGTTTTATAACAGAATAATAATGTGCTATTATAAAATCATGTACCTTTGTCCGATCAATTTCTCAGCCAGGCAGTGTCGTACATTGGGCGGTTTGTAACCATAACGTGGTTCTAATTTTGGAATTTTTTTCTCAACATGGAGTTTTTTCTCATCATTTTTTGAAAATGTAACAAAAGTAGGATAGAAGGAAATGGAAACACTTCTCTGGTCAAGCAGAGCCTTGGGCAGGGATTCTTAATCACTTTTTAATATGCTCAGTCTGTCCCACAAAAATCCATCAGATTTATCCTTTAAATAAATTATGCTTAAGAGCAAGTACCTTGACCCCTAATCTATGTATTTGGCAGTAAGCTCTTTTAAGTGGAACACTTTCAGCAAGTGAAATTGAGACAAGAATGCTATTAATTTATTAAATAAAAAATTAAATTAAAAAACAACTATAGAGCTAGTTAATGAATAATCTAACTAATCTTGATCTCTATTACATTTTCTGTGTCTGTTAGTTACACTGGGAAGCAGTGAGATTTACTTCCAAGGAATGAGTTTTGAGATTAATAGAGAATAAATCCCATTTAAGTGAATAGGGTTTGCTTCTGTTTTGGCTGAAAGGCACTCCTGTCAGTATTCATGGATATACACCAGCATGGGCTATATCTCAAAAAGAGGATTGATATTGTATTTTCCTCTTCATGCCAATATTGAATGCCCAGTTCCTGTTGCCTTCAGAAGAGACAATATATAACAATTGAAAACCTTGTCTTTTCCTTGTCCACCAAGAGTTACATCATCACACCATACTCTTTTGAAAAGTGATGTTTTCTCAGAGAGTGACATCTTGTAGAAAGAGAGGAGCTCTAGAGAAGACCTGCAGGTCAGGGAGTCTTGATGAAAGCAGGGCAGCAGGGAGAAGGGTCCAGGCCACATCCTTACAGTAGGACAGATGTCACTCTTGTCTAGGCATTTGGAAACTTTGTTGGGGTCCTGTCAGGGCAATATTTTTCTTCTTGATTTGCATCTGGGCATAGAAATCTTCCCAGCGAAGAGCAGTACTTTGCCTTCTTCAGGTGGAGGTAAATCTGGTTGATCATACCTTTCTTGCAAAAGAACCAAGATCTGCCAAAGGTGGTGCTTTCCTGTCCCTGCCAGAGATCAGCCCTACACCTGATGTCCTACATCAGCCCTACACCTCTGGTTCATTGTTGTTCCTTCAGTCCCCATGGATTCTCAGATGTGGGACAGTCCCATTCATTTGGGCCTTCTGACCCTGGGAATATAGGGATGAAGCTTTGTAATCAAATCACAAGTTCGTTATATTTTGATGCCTGGTAGAGAAATCTATGATAATTTATCTTTGCCTGAATATAAAGGGAGATAATTCTTTTGCATAGCATGGGTCAGTAACATCTTTTACAAAAATCACTTTTCACTCACAAATCTTCCCCCCCTCCATTTCCATGGACTCAGCTAACCACAAACTGTAGATGTTCCCCAATACTTCTATCAAAAACAGGATGGTGTCATTTCCTCTTCTGATGTAATTTTGTTACTTTGCTGGGTTTGTATTGGGACATCTGGCCCTCCAATTTCTTCTCTTGGAGGGCTTGGCAGTTCAGAGAAGCAGGCCCCACACCATTAATCGAAACCTTCAGAAATAAGAAGATAAAGAGCACAAGGCTTCCCATGTCAACTCAAAAGTAAGCTCCACTGTGTTCAATGGGTCTTACTCCCAGGAAAGTGTCTTTAGGATTGCAGCAAAGTGTGTGTGTGTGTGTGTGTGTGTGTGTGTGTGTGTGTGTGATACAATAAAGGACACAGGGGGATCTTAGCTGAAAACTGCAGTTTTGTTTCTATCTCATAAAAGTTGAAAAAGGCTCACTTTAGTCCCCATTCAATAAGTGATCTGTTTATGACAATGTGAGATGATTCTTCAGAAATCCAAGTCATAAAGAAAATTGAGATTTTTGTGGAAGGAGAATTTGTGAATTCTTTTTTCAGAAGATGTGCAGTTCATAAACTTATTAAGATCCCCCACCACCTATGTCTTCCACCTGATTACTTTTCGGGGGGGGTGGGACTAACAGCGCCTGGGAAAGGTGTACCCCCTTCTCCCTCTGGTGCAGCCCCTCCAACTGAGGAAATGGAGACCAGGCTTCTGGTGCCCAGCTGTGTTGTGTTCCTTTCCTTCCCCCCTGGCAGGGATCTATGAGTGCAAAGACAAGCGGGAGGACGTGAAATCCGAAGATGAGGACGGGCAAACCAAGCTGAAGCAGAGGAGAAGCAGAACCAATTTCACCCTGGAACAGCTGAACGAGCTGGAGCGCCTTTTCGACGAGACTCACTATCCGGACGCCTTCATGAGGGAGGAGTTGAGCCAAAGGCTGGGGCTGTCTGAGGCCAGGGTCCAGGTAAGGCTTCTTCTGGCCTGACTGCCCATCTCCAACTTGGAACCCCTTTTCTTGGATGATGCAAAAGTGGGGGGCAGGGTGACCATATGTCCTGTTTTTAAAGGGCATATCCTCTTTTTTAGCCTGAAAAAAACAAAACAAAAACCCCTTCCTTGTCTTCCTTTTCCTTGTGAGTCTTCTTGTAATTAATAAATCATATGTAATAAATTATATGTAAAGATTTTTAATTCAACAATAAGTGAATATAGTGTTTAAACTAACCACGTGCAAGCAGTATATATGAGTATTTTTAGCTTTTATTTTGTCTTGTCCTACACTTTCCTTGGGTGTCTTACATTTTGAGGGGCCTTGATCTCTTTTTTTGTTGCATTCTAAAATGGGGAAGACAATCCAGTCTTTTTGATGCGACTGGTGTGGCTCCCTTTGCCCCTTGGAACGTTCAGGTGATTTGGAACTTTCGAACGTTCAGTTTGTATAGAACGTTCCAAATCACCTTTGAGAACAATCGCTGGCCAATGAGATGCGAGCACCTCAAAGAAGCCCCTCTTTCCACTTTCCCTTTTCTTCCTGGGCACAGTTTTAATTTTTATTTTTTTTTAATGTTTTTATGTTGTTTTTTGCGGATGGGGGGCGGTAGGGAAGACTTGGAGAACAATTGATATGGATAAAGCCAGGCTGGACTGTTTGGGTGCTTTGGGACTGGATTATCCAGAGCAAGGGGGAAAACGTGCCTCCATTTGACTTGCATAACAAGGGTATGAATTCATAGAGCCCCATCTGTTCTACTTTCCCCTCATCTCCCTCATCATGTCTCTGAATCCTTGAGAAGATGTTTTGCGTTCTCTGTTGGTGATTCGGTAAAGCGTTGTTGGAGTTGATTGTTGTGGGTGTTGTTGTTATTATTATTTTTTAACACACACGCACTCAAAATAACAAGCAAAATGAAATAAGGGGTTGAGAGACTGGATATCCGGAACCAAATCAAGTGACACGTTGTAACGACGGTGGTCGAGAAGCCTAACTAGGTGCTAAGGAAATCTTAAGATCAACTTGTAAAGCTGTGAAATGTGTGTGTTCTCCGACACGTGAACACTAAGATGAGGGTAACCGTATGTCCACTTTTTCCAGGACATGTCCTCTTTTTAAGCCTTGTCTTGGAAAAAAAATCTTCATTGTCCTCCATTCCCTTGTGAGCAGACAGCATGCATCCTCCTTGTAATTAATAAATTATATGTAATAGGTTCAAATTTAATAATAAGTAATATAGTGCCTACATTAATCACATGAAAGCAATATACATGAGTGTTTTTAGCTTTTATTTTGTCATGTCCTAGATTTTTCTTGAAAGTCCTACATTTGGGGGCGCTGTACTCTTTTCCTGGTCACCCTTACCAAGATCTGTTCGAGTTCAGGATCAGAAGGATCAGAAACCTCTTCCAGTAAACTGCATTTCGATTATCCTAGTGGGAGGAGGAGGAGGTGTTGAGGATTCCCATAGGTTTAGGGACCTGGGATGCTACTAGTGAGGACACATTCCCAAAAGTATCTTTTAAAACGCCTGTTTCCTCCCCCTCCAAACAAATGAAGATCAGCCGCCAAAACATGATCTCCCCCGTTTAGTGTTTTTTAAACCTGAATATCCGGAGCGAGGAATATGGGGCTTGTTGATTTGCTGCTCTCCCTGGGAGGAGAGACTATCAAGGGAGTATTCAGAGGGATGATGACTTCTATCCCGCCCCCTCCCCCCTCCCCATTGATCTCACCGCCCGAGATAAATGAATGAAAAGATTAAACTTTGGCTGAAGGGGACATCAACTTTTATGTCATCTTCCCCGCGCCTTCTAAGCCCAGACACTCCAGAAAAATCTTTGCCAGGGCCTTGATGTAGCGTTTCTATTAAAAAAAAATAAATTACTGGTAGTGTTTCTATAAAAATAAATTACTTGTAATTTAATTCTGCGCTCCTCCTTTCAAGTAGTTTATTACCCAAGCAGCGCCGGCACTTTAACAGGATTTACAAGAGAATAAGCGTCTCAAAAAGTGTTAGTAGGATTTAGAAATATTCCACCCTTTTCTCTTTTTTTGGTTTCCCTCCAGCGCTTACAGGATTTTAATAGGAATTCCAAAAGGGGAAAGATGTGAAAGAGAATAAGGCTGCAATGCTAAAGACGCTTTCCTGGGAGTAAGACCCACTGAACGCAATGGGGCTTACTTCTAAGTCGACATGGTTAGGATTGTGCTCTAAGTGACTGACAGCCCAAACTTATGCCTGTCTACTCAGAAGTAAATCCATGCGACTCATTCCCAGGAAAGTGTGGCTAGGGATGCAGTCCTAAAATCCATGCCTATACATATCTACTCAGAAGTACGTCCCATTATATTCCACGGGACTCACTCCCAGGAAAGTGTGGCTAGGATTGCAGCCTGAGAGCCCAATCCTATGTCTGTCTACTTAGAAGTAAGTCCATGGGACTCATTCTCAGGAAAGTGTGGCTAGGGTTGCAGCGCTATAGTACAATCCTATGCCTGTCTACTCAGAAGTAAGTGCATGGGACTCACTCCCAGGAAAATGTGTCTAGGGTTGTAGTGCTATAGTCCAATCCTATTCCTGTCTACTCAGAAGTAAGTGCATGGGACTCACTCCCCATGTGTGGCTAGGGTTAATCAGAGCCTATGCATCCATAGCCAATCCAAGCTAAGTCTACTTACAAGTAAGTCCCATTACGTAAATAAGAGGGAACTACGAATTTTTAAGGAGGGCTCGACTGAGCAAAGAGGACTTTTCTCAGTGCAAAAAAGAGTAGGAAAAAGAGAGGGAAGAAGAACCCCCCCCCCATATTTTGATGCCCTCCCAGTTGCTTTTAGTCTGTCCCCGTTTGTTGTTGCCAGGATGGCGTTTCAATTTCGCGTGAAAATGTGCTGTAAATAAATTGGCGCTGCGACGGTAGCCACTCATTATTAACCTTTTATTTTTAGCCTTGTCCCGACGAGTCGTATCGCGCAGCTGTCAGGGGTATAATTGAAAGTTATGAGAGCGGAGTGGGGAGCGGGCAGTAATTCAATTACCAGCAAATATCTCTGGGTGTTTTTTTCCCTTTTCTTTTTTCTTTATGGCGCGGGGCGAAATTAAATGTCATTATTCACTGTCTCTAATGGAAATCAAAAGGAAATCAGATTAGAGCCTTGGCGAAAAGGAATCGGGGGCGATGCCTTAATGA
Organism: Cryptoblepharus egeriae; assembly: GCA_030015325.1. Classification (NCBI taxonomy): domain Eukaryota; kingdom Metazoa; phylum Chordata; class Lepidosauria; order Squamata; family Scincidae; genus Cryptoblepharus; species Cryptoblepharus egeriae. The sequence goes on from JAREYC010000005.1 coordinate 29,152,658, forward strand.
AGAAATAACTGTCTCCAACACTGTCCTGAGCTTCGCTTAGCATATTCATGACCGGTTGGGAACTGATCAGGAATCACACCCTGCCTGATTTATTCCGGATCATTCATCACTCCGATCCCAATTCGCTTTTTCCTGCTCCAGAACAGAAAAGGATTCGCTTCCTTTTTTGCCAGCAGGATAGAAGAAACGGCCTCTAGGCGATCCTCCGTCTCTTAATTCGGATTAACTGCCTTTAATCCGAATTAGGATTTGGAGAGTTGCCTAGAGGCAGTTTCAATACCTTTAATCCGAATTTATAGCCGCCGTCAAATGGTGAGACAAAAATACATTCGAACCGGTTTATCCCAGACTCCTAGAATAAACCTAGTTGAACAACTAGGCATGTTCTACTCGGAAGTAAGTCCTATTATAATCAGTGAGGCTTAGGCTGCAATCCTAAAGACACTTTCCTTGGAGTAAGACCCACTGAACACAATCGAGCTTACTTTTGAGTAGACATGGTTAGGATTGTGCTCTAAGAGTAGCCATTGCTGCATTGCTAGCCATTGCTGCAATCCTTAAGACAGTTTCCTGGGGGTAAGATCTCAATGAAGCTTTCTTCTGAGTAGACCTAGTTAAGATTGTGCCCCATGTCTACTCAAAAGTAAGCCTCATTGTATTCAATGGGTCTTACTCCTAGGTGTCTTTAGAATTGCAGCTATTGTCCCAGGAAAGTATGGGTAGGATTGAAACATGCGCCTTCCGTGTCCAAATCTTTATCAAGATGATCCTGTGTCCTGTTTTTCCAGGACACGTCCTTGAGAGAGAAAAAAATCTTAATTGTCCCCCTTTTCCTTGTCAGCAGGCAGCAAGTAACCTTCTTGGAATTCATAAATTATATGTAGTAAATTATATGCAATAATTTTAAATTTAATAATAAGCAATATAATGTTTAAACTGACCACCTGAACGCTTAAATTAATCACTTGACACTCACATATATGTCAAGTCAAGCTTTATATATGTCAAATTTATATATAATAAAATCAAATATATAAAGTCAAGTAAAGCATATATATGAGTGTCAAGCTTTTACTTTGTCATATCCTACATTCTTCTTGGCTGTCCTACATTTTTGGGAGGCACGTCCCCCCCCCCCTTTTCCTCCTTTTTTGTTTATGACTTATGGTCACAATGTCTTTTATACACGCGTTAGGAGGATGCAGACGAGCCAAGCGACCGTGGAATGGATTAAGCTTCCTTGGGGCAATTAATTAGTACATTGTGTAAACTCTGTGTACGAATGGTGTAGTGTTCTCGCCTCGATCGAGTACAGAGAATGGTTATTCCAGGGTCGTTAATGAGGACTGTCCTTTGGGATCTCTGCATCTGGTGATCCCCTTAGGCCAGTTAATCACCTCTCTGTCTGTCCTCACAATCCAGGTCGCAAAAGATCTGCGTCCTCCAATGTCCAGGTTAGTTACTCTCATCATATGAACTCCAGGTGGGATATATACCGGGTTAATTATTCTGGTTTAAATACGAATTCAGGTTCGACAGTGACGAACTTTATAGAGATGTCCCTTTAAAAAACAGCAACAACAACCAGAGCAGTCATACAGTATAAAAATTCTACTGGCAAAATAATATTTTATCAGTGTTTAATTTAGGGGGGAAAATGGTGTTTATTTCCAATGGTCATGTTGGTAGAGGGGCTACCAGTTGGACAGACACTGATCAAGCTGGACACCTCTCTACGGAAGTTGCGCTAAAATCAGTGGAATTGAAGGACTTTTTCAGTGGTCAGACAGAGTCCTCTAAGGGTGCAATCCTAAGCATATTTACTCAGAAGTAAGTCCCACTGTTGTCTATGGGACTTACTCTCAAGAAAGTCTGCATAGGATCGCAGCCTTAGAGCACAATCCTAACCATATCTACTCAGAAGGAAGCCCCATTATGTTCAATGGGTCTTACTCCCAGGAAAATGTCTTTAGGATTGCAGCTTCATGGGACAGAGATTTTAGGATTTCAGACGCCTTCTGTGTTACCCACTTCAAGCTCCAGAGAGTGACGCTGATATAAATACTGTAGATAGATAGATAGGTTGGCAAGGAAAACCTCCTTGCCAAAAGTTCAGGGATTGAGGAGACGGTATTCCTCCATGCATGATATTAATTCAAAATCTCATTTATGGGCGACTCTGTTTGGGGGTTGGGGGGAGGAAAGCAGCCACGTGTTCCAGAGTGGAAAAGGCCAATTCCTGCTTAAGAAACCCACTCCAGCACCCCTGGATAATTAATGCCTTTGGAAGCCTTTCTTTGCACTAATTACTCCGTTGTAAATGGCCATCATTAAGGCAATTGAAGAGAGCTGGGAGGCAAAATGTGATGTAGGAAGTGCAGTTAGTATTAATTAACCGTATGATCAACTTGGCAAGTGGGGGAACTGGGAGGAGGCGGGGCGAGAGAGGTGTTTGCTTAACCAAGACTGGAGTCGTCTCAGCAGAGTCGGGGGGGGGGGGGGTCTCCAGCAAAAGGGCTGTGGACGGAAAAAATATTCTCAGTTTTGGAATATATTTGTAAAATCATGGAATACATGATCTCTTAAATCCCCCCTCTCTCTTTGCTGGATTATATCATGATGATAATCAAATTCTCTCTCTGGTTATCATCCTCATTATTGCCATCATCATCATCACTCTCTGTTTGTTTGGTTAAATCATCCTGATCATGATCATCACCAAACTCTCTCTCTCTGTTTAGTTAAATCCTCACCGTCATCAACAAACTCTTTCTGTTTGGTTAAATCATCATCTAAATCATTATCATCAAACTCTCTCTCTCTCTCTCTCTCTCTCTCTCTCTCTGGTTAATTCATCATCATCAAACTCTGTCTCTCTGTTTGGTTAAATCATCATCATCAACAAATTCTGGTTAAATCATCATCTAAATCATTATGATCAAACTCTCTCTCTTTCTCTCTCTCTCTCTCTCTCTCTCTCTCTGAATACACTCCCGGCTGTCCAACACTCCAGATTGATACAGAAACACTTTTCAAACAGATCAAAAATAGAAGCACAATCCTAACCGTATCTACTCAAAAGTAAGCCCCACTGTGTTCAATGGTTCTTACTCCCAGGAAAGTGTCTTTAGGATTGCAGCATAAAGAAGATTTACTGAAATCTTCACTTTAAAAAAGAAAAGTTCCTAGTGGCGCGTTTTGAAAGAATTCCTGAAATCCAGATTGGAAAGAGTTTGAGCGTGCCTGGAAGAAAGTAAAGACTTTTGGAAAGTCAGCAAGAACAGCAGGAAAAAAAGGCAGCCAATTTTTTTAAAAAAAAATTATTAATTTTAATTTTTTAAAATAAATTCCCAATGAAATCCCAAACAGCGTTTAAATCCAGAAGGGAGTCATCGATTATGGGGCTTAGCGTCGGAGCCACAAATCTGTAACACACATATTTAGCTGTCTGTTAAAATGAGGAGATCTAATTAAAATCAATTGGATTAAGACCCTCAATCTCCCTTCTAGTGACAAGGAATCAAGTAGCCCTCTTTTCAGCTGGTTGAAGTGACTGACGGCACAAGGCTGCGTGTGTTTACTCAAAACCAAGGCTCAGAGCACAATTCTAGCCATGTCTTCTCAAAAGTAAGCCCCATTGTGTTCAATGAGTCTTACTCCCAGGAAAGTGTTTTTAGGATTGCAGCCTCAGTGTGTTCAGTGGGACTGACTCCTGTATGGAGTGTGCCTAAGATTGGTGGTGCGATCCTAAAGTCGTTTATTCTGATTTGCTAATGCTGCTGATGCCACAACACTCTGTGCAGTTTTGCTCCAACAAGCATGGCTGCAACAAGCATGGCTAAAGGGATCCTCTTCAGGATCGCAGCCTTTCAGCCCAATACCTTCCCTGATCACTCCGGTATAGGTCCTAATACTCTTCTTCAGTGGGCTTCCTCCGGAGTAACTGTGTGTGTTTTGGATGGAGCCTTGGAGAGTCCATTTAAAACGCTGCTACTCCATCTCACCAGATTTCCTCTGAAGGAACCAGATGTTCTCTTTTCCAGGGAATGTCCTCTTTTTTAGCATTGCATCCTGGAAAAAAAAATCTTCGTTGTCCTCCATTTCCATGTGAGCAGGCAGCACGTAGTCTTCTTGTAATTAATCATAATTCTTAATCCACGTAAATAATTCTTGTAATTAATCAATAATAAATTATTTATAAAGGGATTTGGGCTGCAGTCCTAAGAGCACTTTCTTGAACTGAATGGAACTGACTTCTAAGTAGACAGGAATAGGATTGCATTATTAAATTTTATAAGTAATATAGTCTGCAATCCTAAACACACTTTCCCAGGAGCGAATCTCATTGAATAATAATGGGGCTTTCTTCTGAGCAGACATGGTAGGATTATGCTCAGTGTTTAAATGAACCACATGAATGCAATCTAAATGAGTACTTTTAGCTTTTATTTTGCCATGTCCCACATTTTTCTTGGGTGTCCTACATTTCTTGTCCTTTTTTCTGGTCATCTGGTCACCCTGGAGCAACTCTGGTGACATCTGGTCACCCTGGAGCAACTCCACACTAGGATTTTCAGCATGTACACCCCACAATCTGCAACCTCAAACTACAGATCTACGCACACTGTGGAGTAATGTCAGCCTATTGAACACAGTGGGACTTAGATCAAATATGATCCGTTTGGCTGGGTGTTATAAGAGCCAATCCTGTGTATGTCTGCTCAGAAGTAAATCCCATTGTTGTCAATGGAGCTTATTTCCAGATAAGTGTAGATAGAATCTGAGAGTAACTGGCCCTCCACATCCCAGCAATGTCTGTTCCGGTGGCTTCTGCTGGTGTTCTTTTTGCATTTTAGATTGTGAGCTCTTTTGGGACAGGGACCCATTAGCTATTAATTAGCTATTAATTATTTTCATTTTCTTTGTAAACCGCTTTGTGAACTTTTAAATTGAAAGGTAGTATATAAATACTGTAGATAGATAGAATTGTATCCTTAATGGGTACTTTTAAAAAAGCAGCTCTTTTCTTTGCTACCCCTAAGAGGAGCAGTTACTACTCCTAGAGTTGATACCCCTAAGAGTTAAGAAAAAAGGGAATAAAGTTGCAACGATCTATTGATCCATGTGCAGAAGGATTAATCCAGTTCTTCCTCTGAAAATGTCAGAGTGCTACTATTGAACTTGATTCATCAACATCCTCTGTTCACAAACCAGAGGTGTGTGTGTTTGTGTGTATATCTGTGTGTGTTTAGACTGCTGAAGCAGGTTAAGACAAACCAGGAGTCAGGACAAATTCTGTGGTCTGGTATGGGTTAGATGACCTTTGGAGACCCTCCAGATCCCTGTGCCTGAACACTCTCAGTCCTTCTTTCCTTTCCTGCTCCAGTGCTGAACATAGGAATTCTCTTTGTGGGAGACATCACATGACACATTGATGACCCCCCTTTCCCACTCATGCTACAATTTGTCCCTGCCTGTACTTTAGGCAGAGAAATAAAGAATATCTTCATCTTCATCATCATCATCATCATCATCATCATCATCATTATTTTTGTCATTGTTGTTGTATTTAGGACTTATATACGGCTTTTTCACAAAAAGTTCCCAGAGTGGTCAACAGAGAAAGGCTGCAATCCTAAAGACATTTTCCAAGGAGTAAGACCCATTGAACACCATGGGGATTACTTTTGAGTAGATATGGCTAGGATTATGCTCAAATTATGAAATAAAGAATGACTCCTTGTTTCAAAAGGGCTCAAATCACCAATTCCCCCCCCCCCCCCAAAAGATGCAAAAGAACACCAGTAGATTCTACTAGAAAAGATACTGCTGGGGTGTCTGGTGAAGGGATTCTTTAACGTTTTTAAAGGATATTCTTTACCCTTTAGACCATGTTTCTTTACCATTTTAAAAGTTGGGATTATTCTAGATTTTTTGCTTGTTTTTTGTTTCCTGTGTCTGGACCCAGGCACCATCTGTGGAATGAGATGAAACAGGCTGAAATCCTAGAAACACTTTCCTTGGAGTAAGCTCTATGAATTCAATGGAACCTACTTCTGAGTAGACCTGTATAGGATTGGGCTCTCAGTTTCTCAGCTCTTCATGTTCTTTGCCTCTCTTTGCTGGGCTTTGGGGCATCAGTTATGGATAGAAGCAGGAATTCAGGCCATCAAGTGAATGTTTTTCGTATACACTTGTATTTCTGGACAGGTCATATTTTACAGCAGTGGTGACTAATGTTCCAACCAGTAGTTTAAGGATAAATTCATGAGACATACCCTCCATGCCTGCCTTCTTATGACTCCATATAACAATAAAATCTATTTAAATGTTTCATTAGATTGTTTTTTTTCCTGCTTTGACAGTTATTATACTTCATTTAAAAGTTTAGCTCATTTCATTCCAAACTCTGCGGTAATTTAGGACAAATGTAGAATAAACATTGAAAATTGGCATTTAAAAAGATTAACCCAGATAAATATAAATGGCTCTTAAGAGTCATGTGTGTATTTACTCAGAAATGTCTCGCTGTGTTCAATAGGACCTACTTCAAGGTACATTTGGAGGGAACTGTAACACTAAAGCAGTATGAACATACAGAATGTAGCATACAGAATGCAGTATAACATATCTCTGGTAACTTTTGGAAAAGATGATGGCCGAGATAATGGCTAACATTTTAGCATCTGGATGCACCTAAAAATAGTTTCTCTTTACCAACTGCTTGAAAATTTGCAGCTTTAATGGTGAATGGGCAACAGTGTCCCCTAAGAAGCAGGTTGTTTAACTCTAATGCATATAGCCATCTTACTTTCAGTTTCATGGCCCACCCAAAATTGGATCACGACCCACTGGCCATGAACCCACAGTTTGGGATCTGTTTACATATGTCCCCTATGCAGATTTCTCAGTTTGCCTTACACTGAGTTGGATACTTTTTCTTGAAATCTATGCCTATGCATTTCTCCTCAGAAGTAAGTCCCATTATGTTTAATGGGCTGTACTCCCAGGAAGTGTGCATAGAACTGCAACCAAAGACACTTTGGGGAAATAAATGTCAGTGGAAACAGCTGAATGCTGCTGTTGAGGATATGATCTCATCTGCTATAGGAAAAGTCCTGGAGCTCCATTCCTGAACTACACTCTGGTTCTAACCATTAAGTGGGCACAGATGCTAGGTATTTTTAAAAAAATATTTTTCAAATATTTTTCAAATATTTTTTAAAATGTCATATTTAAATTGATACTGTTGGCTGCTGACTTCTCAAAGCATGTACAGTGCAGAAGGTGAAGAAGTGGAACCTCCACTACAGGCTTAGTGGTAACATAACCTTGAATCTGGACTGTAGCACAAAAAACTGCATAGGGAGAGGGAGATAGCCTAGTTTTCTACCTGCAGGGATTTGTTTGTTTGTTTTCACATGGAGAAGCATTCTGTTATGTAACTATCCCTACAATCCAGAGTAACTATGGGAGGATGTAAGAGGACTTACTGTGGATTGCTCTTTGCATTTCCCATAGGTGGCACCATAACTATGTCGGTGTAAAAGGTCCAGTAGTTACTCTGGATTGTAGCCTATGAGTCATTTGAAACTGCCAGGCCTGCCACATACCTCAGTGTGAACAAGGCCTAGAACTGTGAACTCTGTCCTTGTGTTTTTTGAATGTTCCAGAACAATCCACAGTCAGTTTAAAATCACTTGGACTATTCCTATACTACACACTTATGTGGGAGTAGGTCCAATTTAACTCGAATGGATTTTACAATAGACATGCATTGGATTAAGCACTATAGCTACAATCCTAAAGACACTTTCCTGGGAGTAAGAACCATTGAACACAATGGGGCTTATGTTTGAGAAGACATGATGGTTAGGATTGTGCTCTAAGCTGCTTAGGTTTTTGAGGGGCTAGTCAATTTATGTGGCACTTGCCCCTCCCATCTTACTAGCCATATTGATGTGGAAGCTTTGTTTTGAATGGAAAAATCCCAAATCAACACACTTTGGGATCTTTTCAAACTGAGAAAAGTCCTTGCTGTTGCTCTTTTTGACAAACTTGAAATCAGTGTGATTTACTTTTCAGAAAACATTCTTGTGACTGATAGTTAAGGACCCATTTTTTCAGCTGAGGATGCTGAGGGCTAAATGTGACAATCTCCTCCCCCCCATACAAATGAAATTTATAATAGATGTTGGAGTGAATCAAAACTAAACGCTGGTAGATTCTTACCTTTTTCTCTGCTAGTGCTGGTTGAACGGTGTTTAATTGGATCATCTCTACTTCCAGAACTACCCTGGTTAGATCAATAAGGCTGCATACCTGGGCACAACAACTTGGGAGTAAGTTCCACTGAATTCAACAAGACTTACAGCATTTATATGCAGGTTTACTCAGAAGTCTCATTGTGTTCAATAGGATTTACTCCCAGGATTACAGCCATACTTGTCGCAGGACCTATAAAAATTGGGTGTTTTTTTCTGAAAAAAAGTTTTAATGAAAACTTTCATTAAAGTTTTTTCTGCACCAGAATAATGAAGAATCCGTCTTGTGCAACTCTACAAGTTGTATGTGCACTTGCCTCACTGGATCAGCACTTGCTTGATCCTTTTTCTCCTTCAGCTCTCACCACAAAGCAAAAATCTAGAATATGGAAAATCCAAGTTATAATCTCCACTAAGCAATGAGGCTTTCTTGGAGGTAGGGTGGTACTCAGGTGACCATATGTCCTCTTTTTCCAGGACATGTCTTCTTTGTTAACCTTGTGTAATAGAAAAAACTTCATTGTCCTCCATTTCCTTGTGAGCAGGCAGCATGCAGCCTTCCTGTAATTAATAAATTATATGTAATAAATAGATTACATGTAATATAATAAATTGCATATAATAGTTTTAAATTTAATAATAAGCAATATAGTGTTTAAATTAACCACATGAAATCAATACATATGAGTGTTTTTAGTTTTTATTTGGCATGTCCTATGTTTTTCTTGGGTGTCTTATATTTTGGGGTGGCTTTTCCTCTTTTGCGGTTATGACATATGGTACCCTGGGTGGTATAAAATGTGAAAAATAAATTTAAAAGCCTACATAAATCGAGGAGAAATCTTCCCTACATATAGGAACCTTCAAAGTCCCACTTTGTGGTTCAAAAGTGTTGTAATTTGAATGCAGCTAGTTCAGTACAGTCAGAGGTGCAATCATTTCAACAGGAGTTCATGATGCAAATCTTTCAATAGCTGTGCACACACCGGTGGGATGTTGCAGAAAAAGTGCCTGTTTTTCCTTTTCTTTCCTTCTTACCTTCATTAAAAATTAATTTGATTACCACTGATTGTTAAAGAATCTCATCTTTGACTAACTCTGGTGCAGAAGTCAACAGAGGTCTCTTCAAATGTTGTTGGTGCCTCTCAGTGTCCAACAACCAGGCTTTGTCCAGTGCCAGTTTCCGCACCTGCCTTCTCTCTTGTCTCAACCCATCCTCAAAAGATGCTCTCCTTCCTTCTCTTGGCAGGTGTGGTTCCAGAACAGAAGAGCTAAATGCCGAAAGCAAGAGAACCAGATGCACAAAGGTGGGTCTAGCTCAGCAATTTTCAACCACTGTGCCCTGACACAGGTGTGCCCTGGATGGTCTGCAGGTGTGCCATGAGACTTTGAGGACTGTCATTTCTTAGTAGGGAATCTGGGGGATGGCAACCCCCTACTGGCAGCATGGTGTGCCTAGTCAATGCTCAAAAAAAGATGTGCGTGGACAATTAAAGGGTGCAACCCTAACCCTGTCTACTCAGAAGTAAGTCCCATTATATTAAATTGGGCTTACTCCCAGGAAAGTGTGTTTAGAATTGCAGCCTTAGTGCCTTGTCAGTGTGCCATGCGATGAAAGAGATTGAAAATCACTGGTGTAGCTTGGGTGGGCTGGGTTGCTCTTTGGTGGAGCTTAACTTCTTCCTTACCCAGTCACTTTTCTGCCAGCAGGTGTGATCCTGGGGACAGCCAGCCATTTAGACGCCTGTCGAGTGGCCCCTTATGTCAATATGGGTGCCCTGAGGATGCCTTTCCAACAGGTACCACATTTTTCTTCCTGTTAAACCCATTTTGCTTCTCATTCATTCATTCATTCATTCATTCATTCTTTTCTGGACTCCTTTAAGTGCTGTATTGACCCTTCCACTCATCCTATTGCACAAATAATTTCCCATGCAGTTGAATTCCCCTGAAAATCACTGAATATATTAAATAGAAGTCTCACTGATGTAGCCTTCCCTATTACTGTGGTTTTAAAGAACTGCATCTGTTGAATTTCTGCCTGCTAAGCCCTTTGAGCCTCAGGTGACTTTCCAGATGCTTCAATGGGAAGAGAAGAAATCTTTCCAAATGTGGTTTCTCTTGTGGATGACCCTTCTCAAGATCAGGGAGGAGGACCACTCTGTTCATTTTCCTTCCTCCAGAAACGAGCCCCCTGCCTCTTGGGGCTTTTCTTTCCTCTTTCTCTAAGGAGCCCAGCTCAATAATTTGACAACACAACACCCCTGAGAGGTAGTACAGATGAGACATAACCAAGTGGAAAGCTAGAGCTCAACTTTCACCCCTGCACCAGGAGAGGGCTCAGCAAGCAGCCCCAGTCCAGCCAGGGTGATCAGATGTCCCATTTTCCCAGGACATGTTCTGGATTTTAGCTTTGTATCCTTGAAAAAAAACTTCAATGCCCTCCTTTTCCTTATGTAGCTTCTATAAATTAATAAATTATCAGTGCAATCCTAAGCATGTCTACTCAGAAGTAAGCCTCATTGTGTTCAAAGTGTGTTTAGGATTGCAGCCTGTATGTAATAAATTATATGTACCGTAATAGTTTTACATGTAATGATAAGTAATATAGTGTTTAAATTAAGCACATGAAAGCTACCAGGATATGGGTATATCAGTGTTTCTAGCTTTAATTTTGTCATGCCCTACATTTTCTTGGGTATCCTACATTTGGGGGTCCTTGTCTTCCTTTTTTATGGGAGTCCTTTTTTATGGCTTATTGTCACCCCATCTGCTGGAGGAATGGATAATATTCAGGGCACAAACTTGGGCTTACGTACCCAGAAGAGAATCCTTCTGTATCTGGGGAATTTCACTCTGGGATGTGTGGAAGAGAGTTGTAAGGATTTAGGTTCAGAATATATATACTTTTACTTACATCCTGCCTTCCCATGCCAAAGCAAATGCTCAAGGAGACTTACAGTGCAATCCAGAGTAACTACAGGGAGTCCTTGCTCCGGTGTAAGAACAATTTGCTCTGGATTGCAGTATAAATTTCCCATAGGTTTTCACTAGCTGGTGCAGTAACTACGGGTACATGTAATGTCTCTTACGTGCTCCCGTAGTTACTCTGGATTGTAGGGCAACAAAGCTTTCCTCCTGGACCTGCAGTCTTACAACAATCCTGTAAGGTAGGCAAGGCTGGAAGTGAGTGATTGGCTCATGGAAGCTTCATGGCCAAGGAGGGATTCAAACCTAGATCTTCTAGGTCCCAGTCCTTAACCACTCTACATCATCTTAATTACTCCTAGGAAAGTGTGGATCGTATTGCAAACTTTGTTTCTTAAGGCTTGTTTTTGCTCTCCTATGGAGCTTAGAATAAGTCTACATAAGTTTGACCAGAAGGAGCAGAGATACTTAACAGGGTGGAAAGCTTAGAGGGGTTTTAGGAAGAAGCACAGAGATCACAGGGGCTAACAGCCCAATCCTAAGTGGGTCTGATTATATTCAGTGGGCTTGCTCTCAGGAAAGTGTGCATAGGTTTGTAGCCTCAGAGGCATCCTAGGCATGTTTACTTGGAAGTAAGCCTCATTATAGTCAAAAGAGGCTGGGATGGTTACCTAAGCCCCTATTCTGCCTACACCTGACACAAGCAACAACCTTTTCAACCAGACCTCTAGAGGCATTTTATCAGGGGTACAAAATTTGTTTTAGGCCCCTTCCCTCCTCTGGAGCAATGGGGCAGGAGTGTGGGGTGGGATCTAGGGTGACCAGATGTTATAACTGAAAAAGAGAACATGGCCCCCCAAAATGTATGACTCCCAAGAAAAATGTAGGACATGACAAAATAAAAGCTAAAACACTCATATAGATGCTTTCACGTGGTTAATTTAAACACCGTATTACTTATTATTACATTTTAAACTGTTACATCTAATTTATTACATGTAATTTATTAATTACAAGAAGGGTATGTGCTGCCTGCTCACAAGACAAAGGAGGGCAATGGAGATTTTTTTTCCAGGTCACAAGTTTAAAGAGGACATATCCTGGAAAAAGAGGGCATCTGATCACCCTGGTGGGATCAGCCCTCTTCTTGATCTTGGGGCCAACATAAAATGTACCTACTCCCTACATCCACCTTCCCTTTCAGTCCTTTCAATCCCATCCTCTTTTCAACCCTTCTTTTCTTCCTTTGTGGCTAAGTATTGACACCCAGCAGGTACACCACTCGGCTTAAATCAGATTACATTCTGATTCAAATCATCAAAACTGGTGATTTAATCTTTCTGTTCCAAATGATGTTTTCCTTGTCTTTGGACTTTCCACCTTAAAAAAAAATAGATTATTTTTATTAATTTTTTTCAAAAAGCAAAATAAAGGTAGTAGAAAGAAAAATAAAGAAATCTTTTTTCTTTCTTTTAAATTCTTTTATTTTGCAACAGCACCTTTCCTGCAGCCACACAAACAAGCTTGGGATGCCAACTTTCCAATCAATCCCAGTGGTTGTGTGCTTTCCAGGGGGTGGTGGATTCTGCAGGTTTCTGCATGGATCCATGCTGGATGGGATCTCACCAGCCAATTCCAGTTCTAGCCCTGGTTCCAGAAGGCCAGTGAAGCCTCTTGGAGAAGTTGGCAACTGTCTTTCAAGGAACACAAGGGCAGCTTAAAGGTGCTTTTTGAGCAAGGGTCCAGATGTCCTCTTTTTCCAGGATATGTTCTCCTTTTTTAGCCTTGTATCCTGGAAAAGTACTTATATGTTTTCCTTTTCCCTACAGGCCTTATTGCAATTAATAAATTATATGATATAAATTGTATGTAAGATAGTTTAAAATTTAATCATAATATAGTATTTAAATTAACTACATGAAATTAATGTACAAGTGTTTTTGGCTTTTTTTTGTCATGTCCTACATTTTGGGGTAGCTAGTCCTCTTCTGTGGTTATGACGTGTGGTCACCCTGGCTTATTTTTGGGGTCTTGAGTGGACGCACTGTCCAGAGTGTGTCGAAACTTCAGCTTCGAAGTGGTCTGTGTGGATGTTTAAACACACCCAGGAATACTGCCCAGGTTTAGTTCATGCTGTCCCACTCTTTGGCAAAAGGGGAACGAGAGAAACATTTGCTTCATCAGGTAGGGTTGTGGACCAAGCTCAGAGCAATCAGATTTCATAACTGCAAAAGAGAACAAGCCCCCCCCCCCAATTTAAGACACACAAAAAATGTAGGACATGACAAAATAAAACATGATATTCCTTATTGTTAAATTTAAAACACTGCATATAATTATATATAATTTATTGATTACAAGAAAGCTACATACTGCTGGTTCACAAGGAAAAGGAGGACAATGAAGATTTTTTTCAGGACACAATGCTAAGAAAGAGGACATGGTCCTGGAAAAAGAGGTCACCCTGACCAAGCTGGTGAGATGAGCCTTCTTGCAGCCCTTCTGTGGAGTCTTCTTACCAGGGGTGTGTCACTGAGGCTGTTCTGGGCCCTCTGTGGAGGAGTAGAGAGACGTGGCAGGTCTTCTTCTATGGTTAGGTGTTTTCAGGCTATGCTCAGGGAAAGCTTTGAAAGGAAAGCCAACCGGCCTGGGTGGCACATTCCCTGCAAAAGCAGCCAAGCAGCCGAGACACCAGAAAAATAGAATGTGTTCCAACTGGTTTTCTTCAGAAAGGCAGGAGAAAACACTGGGCACTTAACCCTCCCACTCTCCTTTCCTGGCTCCTTGAAAAGGGTGACCTGGCACAGATACAAAGTGTGCCAGAGTTGGCCACGCTGGTCAGTTTCACCTTCTCTTTGGCTCTTCAGGACAGCGAGGAAACTGACCAGATGGGGGTTTATAAAGGTATGCATGAGATGAGACAGCCAGACTTTTTGATGGATTTCTACTTAGGCTAAGGGCAAGTGAGGAGGTGGAGAAAATAAATGAACCCTCAGACAAGGTCATGGAGGGGAAGGGGTTTTGCAGAGGCTAGAGTGGCCTGCAGAATCTTTCCCTGACTTGTCAGCTTGAGTTTTCAAAAAGCCTGTGGTCTTTTTTGTAGTGTAAAGGAAATTGTGGAAGTACTGGAGTAGTTTACTATCAAGTTGCTGGAAGAGGAGGAGGAGATCTGCCCCCACAATGTGACCAGCAAGTTGGAAGAATGCAAGGCAGTGATTGACAAGAAAATGGCACTTTTGGTTTGGTTGCATTGAAATGAGTGAATGGCCACTCTCCATAATCAAGATGCTGAACAGATAAAATATGACATGCATACATCCAACATACAATATATAGGACACACATACATCAAACATATATACTGTACAATATATATGACACACATACATCAAACATATATGCTTGGGATTCCCACTTTATCTCTCCTCTCCCCCAAGATGGTCATTTGTCATAATTTTATATGTTTATTTTAATAACTACAAATAAATATACTATAAAATGGTCATGAAGTCCAGAAAGTGGTCAGATGGTTGTGTAGTATTTGTTCAATTAATACCCAGATTAGGTACTTTCCAAACTGCATAGGACCAGGCTGCAATTTTGATCACAGTCTTGTCTTTCTTCATTAAAAGGTTCACTTTTCTAGGAGTTGCCGAAAAAAGGATGCTGGGACGTGTTTCTTTTCTTTTTTTCCTGCTGGAGAAGATTTCCTATTTTGTATGGTTGATGGATGGAAGTTTTTTAGGAAGCTGTAGTACCCCCTCGTGCCTCCCCAATTTACAAGATCATAAATAGCTCTCCAGGAAGGGGAGGAATTTATGCCTGGAATTGCCAACCTGACAGCATTTCCCCAGAACAGCATAAGGCATGAATGCAATAAGAAAGGCCTTGGAGCTACAGTATGTAACAATTCATCAAAGAATATTGGAGGATAATCCAAACACCCTGACCAACAACGCTGACCAATCTAAACAACGATTAGTGGAAAAGGCTGAAATTTGTGTAAGATTAGATGTCTCTGTGTGTCTAAACTGTTGTAATGGGACCATGATGTGATGCGAGAGCGTGAGCAAGATAAAGTGCTGTGATTAAAACAAAAACAATCATTATAATGACATAATAAACTCCCAGGCCTTGAAAAAGGATCTATTGAAACCTGACTACATTTGGACCCAAAGACATGCCCACAAGCTACTGACAATGACCCAGAATTCCATCTCTGGACAGTTCCTTGGCCTATATTTCTAGCCACGAATCCCAAGTAGCCACAAACCTACTTTTCTTTCTGGGAATTCTTCTTTTAACTCTCTTTTTTCTTTTATATGGTTCCTTTTCCAGGTTCAAGCACAGCTGCAGCTGGAAGGTGTCGCCCATGCCCACCCTCACCTCCACCCTCACTTGGCTGCCCATGCCCCTTACCTGATGTTCCCACCACCTCCTTTTGGACTTCCCATCGCCTCCTTGGCTGATTCCGCCTCAGCAGCTGCTGTGGTGGCAGCAGCTGCAAAGAGCAACAGCAAGAACTCCAGTATCGCTGACTTGCGGCTCAAGGCCCGGAAACACGCCGAGGCTCTGGGCCTTTGACATTTTCTTCCCAGACTCCTTTTCGCTGCCAGGAATGGACAAGATCTCTCTCCCCTCAAGCCACTCTCCAAGCTTGACTGGTATAAGGACCATGGCTATTTCTGCCAAGGCTTAGGCTGAAGCCAAGACCGTGTACTTCTAGAGACCATCAGCATCAGCCTGTCCCTTCTTTCCTCCTCTCTTTCTTTGATTCCAAGACTTCCACAGCTTGTCCAGTTGATCAGAGAACTGAGGGACTGACTCACTGGCTGAAACCATTTTTAAAAAAGCACTTAACATTTATTATTGCAGTTCTTTTACCATCAGATGTATAGTGCTAGGGTGAAACCATCCTAGATCCTCTTTACAGAAGTCTCTGCATTTTGAAAATCCAGAACAATTTTGGAGGAAAGCCAATTTTGGGGGGAGGGTGTTCACTCTCCAAACCACATGACATCTGTCAGTCTCAAGGCAACTGGAGTTTGACCCTGGCCAAAGCGATCATCATGTCAGCCCAACACCGTTGCTGCTGCCAGTTTTGCTACTTTGTGCATGTGCCTAACTTTAAACACTGTTTGAAAAATCACCAATTATATTGAAACAAAAAAGAAAGCTTAGAACAAAAAAAAAAAATTCTTGGGGCTGGTCTCCATTAAGATGACACTGCTTCTTTGTTGCCAACAGTATTCTTTCAATCCCATGAATTTCTTCCATCACTGAGGAGCTGCTGCTGTTGCTGCTGTTGCTACAGAACTGGTTTGAATTTAAATGTGGAATTTCAGATCTGAGACAAAAGCAGTTTTCTTCTTTAAACAAAGCAGCAATAATGCAAAAGTGTGTCCTAAAGGCTACATCCTTCACAAGGAACAACAACGAATGTGTGTGAGAGCGCTAGGGGATGAGAGAGACACCCAAATGCGTGGTGATCCAATCAATGGGAACAGTTAATGAAAAGATCTCTTTAAGAACCACCAAAATGCTTGTGCCATAAGAACAGATTTACTTCATTGTTTTTATCTCCAAATGTCTGGCTCTTGGAGGGAAACCTGGTTGGTTGACCAAGGATTTAGAGGGGCTCAATCATCTGTCAAAGATGGACACACCATTTTCAAAACATAATACTGATGCAGCATTAATTTTTGTGAAATGCAATTTAGTGCAGTAAAGTGCAATACTGTAAATATTATAGATTAAGAGGAAGAAAAACAAAAAACAAAAAAAGAAAGCCACGCATTCTTGTTCTGTTCGTAACCAACTCTGTGGGAACTGTAACCTGGTCCTTTGTGCTCAGATCTGGGAATTGCTGTTTGTTGCCAAAATGATCTCATCTGAGCCTTTTCCAGATTGGTAATAATTATTACATATATAAAAAGAGAGATGCCATGATTCTGAATCCAGTGCGTGTGCCATATTTCTGAGAATTAAGCTCAAATGCCCGTATTAATTATTATTATTGCTATTTTTATTTGATGATTTGTTTGAAAGTAAGGAAACAACAACCAAGTCAGTGTCATGCAGAGGTGGACAAGTTCAGTTGGGAGGGGGCGGGGGAAAGTAATGCCAATTCTATACACACAAAACACAAACGCATCAGTTAAGAATGAGCTATTAGTATCATTCATACAATGCAGCCTTAGGTAAGTTTCCTTAGAAGTGAGTGCTACTGTTCAGAGATGTTTACTCCAGGTGAGTGTGTGTATAGGACTGGAATCATAGAGGCAGCAGAAAATCTCTTGAAATTATATTACCAAAGTGTCTGGGTTTATTGTGCCCATTTCTCTTTTTCTCACGCATGTAAATTCTTTTCAATTGATTTATTAACTGGTGCTTCTTCTGGAAACAAATACTGATCTTGCCTATTTCTATCTCTGTTTTGTTTTTGTTTTTTTGCCTTTGATTTCAAGGCCTCATTGGTGGAATCTTTGCCTCTCAATATCCATGTCATAAAGTCATTAAGCCTATTCTGTTTGCCTTGAAGTGTTTTTTTAAACTTTTTTAAGCAGTCTATTAATAGTTTGGATTTTTTTTTAAAATCCCTATCTGTAGGACAGAAATCCATTCTATTTTAAATAGCTATCTGCAATTCTTGCTGACTAATTTTGGTGATTGCTAACTAGCATGTAATCTCACTATTGAGATGTTATTTTTCCATCTATTTACATTTATATTTTGGACATATTTAAGAGATGACTCTTTGTGACAGCCCCGGTACCTCTTTTTGCCAAGACTATAGTGCAAAAATAAATTTGACTATAGCTGCAAGCCCCGCACATAATTATATACATATGTCCCACTGAATTAAGACTGAAATCCTACACACACTTATCTGGATGTATGTCCTTTTGGATTCAGTGGGGCTTACTTCTAAATAGACATGCATAGGATTGTGCTATAAGTACTGCATGGTCATGTTATTTATCATGCAATTTAAAAACTGACTTTATGTAGATTAATGGTGCAAATCTATCCAACCCTCCAGCACCAATGAAGTCTCTAGGGAACATTTGTTCCCTTACCTTGAAGAGACCTCAGTTACTGCCCCGTCACCTTAAGATGCAGCACACATCCGGTTAGCATGGCTGCAGTAGGACTGGAAAGTTGGACAGGACTGGGCGTTCAGACTGCAAAACTATCCACATCTTCTTGGCAATAAGCATCATTGAATACAATTCAATCTTACTTCTGAGTTGTTCATATAGGGTTGCCATTATTCTCTTCCACAAAACCGGAAGTTTTCTCTTCCACAAGTTTTCTCTTCCTCAAACGCCTTGTCAAGCTTTCCAATATGTGAATGCAATCCCCAAAAATCGGGACAGTCCCAGTTTTGGGGGACATATGGCAACCCTATGTTCATAGGATTGCATCCTAACTGTTATAGCATCCTCCAAAGACTCCTGGAAATTGTTGTGTTAGACTTCAAATGAAAGTTTTCTGACATTTTGAGTGTTCACAGAAAATTACAATTCCCAGAGGAAAAGCCATGGCAGTTAAATCAGATTGAAGTTTGTAGTGTGAGTCGGATCTTTAAATGTGGGGCAGGTGGCTTTTGAGCAGGGTTGAGATAAAACAACATAATCTACAAGGAATGTTTTCTGTGAAACCACAATGAATGAAAGCCAGGGGAGAAGTACAAAGAGCAGGACCATGGATTATAACCTGTACAAGAGACCTATGGGAAAAATGAGCCCAGTCATTAAATGCGCTAGGAACCTGTATGTAACTCTGAACACCCCTCCCACGTGAATCATAATAGAATCATATAATGCAACCCACATAGGAAATATTTCTGTTACAACTTCTGCACTTTTATTACATGGACGGGAAGAGGGAACAATTTGGGTTTAATTATTTTCAGTACAGTCAATATATTTCCCATTGATTCACAATGAAGTACAAATCTATGGCAGTAAACAATTTGCTTATGGTAATAATGTTCTGAATTATTATGGCTACCTAACGTCAAACGCTAAATGCAGCAGGTTTGACCCTGCGTGATAAGACTGAGGAAAGCTTACACGATACAATGCTCAATTAATAATATATACACCATATCTTTTAAAGATTCTTGGTTTGAAAGCAGGCTTACTTTTATCTTATTTTTTTGGTCTAAACTAATGTTGTGGCCTTCAGTAGACCACAGAATAATGGGATATTTATGGGCAAAATCCAGAGTAACTACGGGGAGTCCTTGCTCTGGTATAAGAACAACTTACTCTGGATTCCAATATGAATTCCCCATAGATTTTCACCAGGTTGTGCAGCAGGGTGACCAGATTATTCCTGAACCCCAGGCCCAAAATTCCTAATCCCAGACCAAAATTCCTACCCACTTAAAAAAATTGCCAAAAAGTGTATTTTTTGGGTTTTTGTCTTTTGGTTTTTTGGCCATAACTTTTGATAGGAAGGAGATATTTCAAAACTGATTTTTGCATTGGATTCTGCTCTTCAATACGAATCCAATGACACATGGCATGATGGGGTACTGTGCACTATCGCGAAGTTTCAAAATGAAGCCAAAATGTAGGACAATGAAGCCAAAATGTAGGACACCCAGACAGGAGGCTAAAAATCCAGACAAATCTGGGTTTTTCTGGTCACATGGTCACCCTGTTGTGCAGTAAGTATGGGTGCACGTAAAGTCTCTTATGTGCGCCTGTAGTTACTATGGATTTGAGGGTAGGTGCATCTATTTTGGCCCTTCATATCTGGGTGTAATGGGGAGATTTTCAAAGGATAAAAAGCATGGGCCGGGCTGGTCTTCTTTTTTGTGCCACCGAAGTCTCTTTGGCCCAAACCTAACCAAATTTCCAGCACTGGCATAGGTGAACCAATGGGTCGTGTGCTGCATTCTTCAGTTGGGTGGTGGTCATGGAGGCCTCTTCAAGGTAAGATAATGTTTATTCCCTTACTTCGGAGCTGCATTGTCCTCCTGTCAGTGCTAGAAAGTTGGTTAGGGTTGCACCATTTTTTTATCACGCATCATATTAACGGGTTAGGTAATAACTGCATTTCTTGGTGTGTACCTTATAAACATCATTCTGTTATATTTGGTAAACTTTGTATGTATTGCACCTTAAAATACTGTCTTCTACTTGGAAAGAGATTGTAAAGTAAAAGCTTCACATGCTGACATTGCATTTTCATAAAATATGATCCAATACATTTCATAGAGCTTAAAACTCCTGAACATTTTCTTTGTCGCACCCAGTACTGGCCACAGTTAGAGACAGCATACTATGTTATAAAGGGCACTATATCATTCTCTATCCAGAAGTCGTCTTGTAGATGAGTAGACAGATCTTAATGAATGGAACTGTCACAGAGCAGCCACAGTCTAGTGCACTTAGCGGACCTTCAATATGCCAAGCTTTGCACTGGATTGTAGTGGTGCTGCTTAGGATTGAGTAGAAATATTATTTCCGGTAATTGGCAGGGCCTGCTTCATACACATTCTCTTGGATAGAAGTAAATTCCATATAGGAAGAAGAGTTTATCAGATATGAAATACAGCGTGTCTGTTTATTGTCCCACAAGCACTCAGTGTGTGTGCATGGTGTATGTGATTTTCCTGTACAGAGGTTATCCCCATGTTGACAAAAGGATACATATGAAGGATATCTAGATCACTTCAGTCGATGATTTGCAGAGATGTAATCTCACTCCCAGAGAAGGGGGGGGGGAACAGGTTGTAATGACTGCCTTGGTTACAGCAGATTTCAGAAGAATGAAAGGAACAGAACATTCTGTCTCAGTGTCACCCCAGAAATGCTATTCTGGTTTTAAAGGAATAATAACAGCAACTGTTGTCCTTTACAAAGGCTAGCAAGGGATGGTCGTTTTTTTCAGAATACCAAAGGTTGCATGAAAAATAACCATCCTTGCTTGTGGAATGCTCATTCAACCTGGCACTGACTCTATTCGTGGGTTTTACTTGTTGTTTTGTAGTGCTTCAAAAACCCAACAGCTTCTTTGACCTGGTACACAAATACCTGTACCCTGGGTATTTTTTACAGGTAACAAATTGTAGATGGATGTGCGTGTGTATACTCAAGTACAATGACAAACCCAGGAACCCTAAAGACACTTGCCTGGGAGTAAGACCCACTGAACACAATGGAGCTTACTTCTGAGTAGACAAGGTTAGGATTGTGCTCTAAATATATCCCCAGCATTGTTTTCTGCACCTATAGTCTGTTTCCAGCCTTAGAAATGAAGCATCACATATTGTGGGTGGCAGTTTTGCTGCAGTTCGGGTTACCTTAGTACAGTGGTTCTCAAATTGGGGGCATAAAACCAACTTATACTTTCCTGGGAGTATGTATCATTGAACACAATGGGATGTACTTCCAAGAAGACATGGAGGAGCGCTGGCATCACAGTGATGTCACTTCTGGCCATGACATCATGTCCAGGTTGATGACATCATTTCTGGATGGTCCCAGACAGATTGTCCTTCTCAAAAGGGAGTTCTAGGCTCCCTTCTGCCTTAGTAGATGGACCATCAGAGTAGCAATTGGCTCAAATGGAAATGCAGTTCTGGCACAGAATAATCCCACTGACAATTTCCTCTTCTTCCTTGGTGGCCAGCTTTTTGTAAGCAGAAATATGTTAATGCTTTTGACTGGGAGCTGTCACAACCAATGGCTATAGAGCTGCCTTGCGGTAGAGGGAAACTATAACAAGCAACTAAATGATTGCAGGACTGATTTACATTAGTGAAGAATTTTTTGCCTTTCTGCACTTCAATGTTCTTTTATTTATCGGTGTCTTAGCAGTTGAGGAAGTGTATTGAAAATGAGAATCATTTGCTAATGTCTAAGCAGTATATTTACGGTGCTATAGAATTTCTACAATCCTGGCACAAGGGAAAGAGTAAAAAGCTGTCAGAGCCAGCAACCAGTGAGTGAACACACTCCAAAATATAGGATATCTTATGGACCTGGCTTACCGCACAGTTTATATGATAGATTACTTATTTGAAAGGGCTCTGAGCTGAAAAGTAACTAGCATGTGGAAAGCTAACCCATCCTATAGATTTAACTTCATCTCTGAGTATGAGCATTCCATATACAGAGAACATTTGCAATGGGAGTCCTTTCAAGGAAATGATTCTTGAGAAACTTTGTGTATTACTTCATGCTGTGTATTACTTCATGGGCTGTGGGTGGCGCGAGTGGCTAAGACACTGTGCCTGTTAACCAGCAGGCCAGGGTTCGATTCCTGGGTCGGCCCCACAAGACAGGGTGAGCTCCTGTCCTTAGCCCAGCTCTGCCATGCCAGCTGGATCCAATCGTATTGGCTCTGCCTTTCCATTGGAGTAATTCAGTGGTGTGGAGAGGGGGGATTTGCTGCTTGGGTAACAGCATATCCTCCATAACAATCCAATCCAGGCTTTCGTGCTTTGCATGCAGCGTATGCAGCGCCAAGCACGATACCATAGTCTTTCAAGACTGACGGAGGCCTGCTACTTCATGCTTACGGTAGGAGAATGCCACATGATCTTGGATGTTTAACATGTCCCAGCAATTGTAGGACTGGAAAGGTGCTCTTCAGCTGGACTTGAGCCAATGTTGTGGCTCTAGATACATGGAGGCTGCTCTAGAACCCAACCCTCTTGTGATTCCAGTGGTTGTACTTGGGAAGGTTAAGATGACCCAGTGTGTTGTATCACAAATTAAAACGTGTTGTGTGTTTAGAAGAGGGGTTACCCTCTTCTACCTCAGTATCACTGAAATGAATAGGTTTGATTGGTTCTGCTGGTTTTCAATTGGCTGGAAGCAACATGCAGCTTGGGCTACCATCCAGAGTAACTACTGGACATTCTACAGGACCACAAGAGGGTTGGGTTCTAGAGCAGCCTCCATGCATCCATAGTTATTGTGCCATCTATGGGAAACCTATGGAAAATGCATGGAGCAATCCAGAGTAAGTGCCTCTTACATCTTCCTGTAGTTACTCTGGATTGTAGGGTTGATTTCCTTAAGCTGTTAAGGCTGATACACTGGTGAGTTTGTGGTGGGCCCATATCTACCAATATTCA
Organism: Cryptoblepharus egeriae; assembly: GCA_030015325.1. NCBI lineage: Eukaryota > Metazoa > Chordata > Lepidosauria > Squamata > Scincidae > Cryptoblepharus > Cryptoblepharus egeriae. The sequence goes on from JAREYC010000005.1 coordinate 29,175,953, forward strand.
CTTCAAACTTGAGAACAAAATGATGGGAATATCATGTTTGTTCAGGGCCTTCCAAGGTTGCAGCGGGTTGTCAAATGAGTTTATGGATCACTTTTTATCCATGAGATAGTGATAAAAATGCTATGGTGTCAATGCTGCATTCATTCCCAGTACATTACTAAATTGCTCTGGGCTAGAGAAGCTTATGCAGAGCTACACATGTTCATAGGGCTAAGAACCCAATAATTAGATAACCACAACATGGTCTTGCACATGTAGAAACCAGTTCTTCAGTTTGAGTAATTTTTCTCCCATGCACAACATGGTTACCTCATGCAAGCCAACTCATGCTTAATTGCAGTATTGCATGTGCAAGTATATACTTCTGTGTGGCGCAGGCTGATCATTGATTGGATGAGGGTAAAGATACTAAAGAGGAATTGAACTCTGGCTCCAGTGGTGGTTATCGTTGGCTATGAAGAACACTGTGCAGCTGCAACTCATTTCAGTGGTTTGTGCAGGTCACTGGAATTTGAGCTTTTAATCATAAAAATCTTCCACTTGTAAATGATATTATTGAAAACAACTAAAGGGATGTTATTTATTACATAGCCTTGTTACAAACAAACCATTTGTTAGTTTATTTGGAGGCAGGGCAACATTATAATTATGAACTGGATAAACTTGGGTAAAAATCTGATCCCTTCTGTGAAAGTAGAATCAAAGAATCATAGCGTTGGAAGGGGCCTGATAGGTCATCTAGTCCAACCCCCTGCCTGCAGCAAGTAAATCTTGCAGTATTTACAGTACAATCCAGAGTAACTAAAGGGGCTCTTAATTTACGTCGATGTAGTTATGGCACAACCTAGTGGAAACCTATGGGAAATTCATAGAGCAATCCAGAGTAAATTCCTGTAGTTACTCTGGATTGTGCTGTAAGTGGGACTTATTTTGGGGTAAGTAAGTAGATGTTTACAGCCGAAAGACTCACCCCCATTAAGCATATTCTTGTTTCATACTATAAAGGACCTCTGAATTACTAACAGGTTGTGATGGTCAAATGGATTGTCAAGAGAGGTGCTTCTTTTTCTACAAAAATTATAATTCTTTCCTTGTTGTATTTTCCTCAGTGTAGTGTGCTATGACTGGAGGCCATCAGCAAGAATGGATATGCCAAGGGTCATGGGTTGGTACAGATTAGCCTCTCGCAATATCTCAAATTACTGAATGATCAGTTGGAGAGGATTAGGTAAAAAACATGGTTTTTCAACAAAGATTATTTGGTATTTAGAAAAGTTGTACAAGTGGGTATTTAATAGCAGAATAAAGTTAAAGATTTGTTCCATTGATTTAAGTGATGTTACAGCGCAATTCTAAGCCTGTCTACTTATAAGTAAGTCCTATTGTAATCAATGGGGCCTACTCCCAGGAAAGTGAGTTTAGGATTTCAGCCAGAAAGAGCAGTCCTAACCAATTTAGGCCAGCCTAACTGTGGGTTAAGATTGCAGCCTCAGTGTTTTAAGTTTGTACTTAACAGTCTTACTTAAATCATTGGAGTTTGGTTGTACTGTACTTTGTTGACTTGTGCCCTAACTTTTGAATTAACTTTTTCATAGGGCGCAATCCAGAGTAACTATGGCGAGTCCTTGCTCCGGTGTAAGAACAATTTGCTCTGGATTGCAATATGAATTTCCCAAAGATTTTCACTAGGTGGTGCAGTAACCCAGGTACATGTAATGTCTCTTACATGCTCCCTACTCTGGATTGTAGGGATAATGTTGTGCTATTAGGACTTCCTATCCTCTTTTACCTCAAATATAAACCATGATATATCAACGGCTATCTGGCAGTAAGCCCTTGAAGCAAAAACAAGCTAAACCAGTGGTTCTCAACCTTCCGAAAGCCATGACCCCTTTATAAGTTCCTCATGTTGTGGGGACCCCCAACCATAAAATTATTTTCATTGCTACTTTATAGCTGTAATTTTGCTACTGTTATGAATCGTAATGTAAATATCCGATATGCAGGATGTATTTTCATTGTTACAAATGAAATGTGTGTTCTATGCACACATTGAACACAATGGGATTTATTTCAGAGTAGGCATGCATAGGATTGGGCCCTGAGGCTGCAATCCTATCCACATTTACATGGGAGTAAAGGCCATCCTGACTATAATGGGATTTATTTCAGAGTAGGCATGCATAGGATTGGGCCCTGAGGCTGTCAGTCAGCCCCAGTGTGCGCGCAAGCAACAGTCAGAGGTCTGGCAAGCCTGACCTGGCCCCCTGCACCAGGGGTCTTTAGGCAACCCCCAGGAAAGCTCTAGGTGACCCCCAAAAGGGTCCCAACCCCCACTTTGAGAAACACTGAGCTAATCAGCTCTTGAAGGGTATGTTTTCAGCTATATCTGTTCAGTACTGCTGAATTCATGCAGAGACAACATTTGGGAGATTATACCATTTGTTAAAAAGCTTTCCAGCATATCAGCAGGTGCCTTGATTGTCCAAAGTCCATAGTGAAATTCAGAATACAGAATATCAAAACAATTAAGAAACATTTGATTGATATTTGGTGTTTAATAAGAATCAGTTGAAGAATGAAGAACCTATCCAATTTAAAAGAAGAAATATTTATTGATCAACAGTTATGCCATCACACCTCTGCTATGTGTGATTTGCATCACAGACAGGCAAATTTATCTGTTTCTTTGTATTGATATATGTGGATATTTTATTTTTCTGCTAAAAGAATTCTAAATGTATATTTTAATTTGACAATGCCTTGCATTTCTTAAAAGATATTTTTAAAGCCGTTGCTTTTGCTGAATTATGGGTAACCAGTATGATTTTCAATATCACAGCATCTTTGTATTGATTCTGTGTACATTGTTTGAACTTACAGGCATTTTTTCCCAGGGGTTTCTATAATAGGGAAGAGAACACACACACACACACAGTCTTAAAAAAATGGGTTTTAAATTATGTAGCCTTCTGCTGTTGTGAAATTAAGAACACCAATAGATACCTTTTGTTATGTTAGTTCTGTCAGCATGCTCCACCATCAGGCATATTGAATTCAAGTTCCAGAGTGTATTATGTTATGAATGTATATCTTGTAAAAGTGAGCTATGAATAAACTTATAAGTATTTGTAACTCTTTTTTTAAAAGGTACTCAGAAGAAATGTTGCCACCGGAAGTACTTCAGAGTGGATTCTAAATATATGAAGAGATTGCTGATTATTTTTTGTGTTATAAAAGGAACTGAAAATAGCCAATAACATGGCATGTTGGATATTTTGCCAACAGTATGACTAATCTGGACATTAGTAGTTTCACTGAAACAAGTTACACATTTAAATATACTGAAGTCTGACCAGGATACAAGAAAAGATTCAACAATTAACATGTTTAGCCTTTTTCAGCTGCATGTCTTTAAAAGAGAACAAGATCTTGTTGCTGTTCTCTTCCTCCATGGTACAATCTCTTCAGCAAAATATCTTGGAGGAGAATAAAACTACGCTTTGCTGCATATAAATTGTGCAGACTTCAGTTATTATTCTCACTGAGGCTTTCATCACAGATACATATGCACAGAGCAGTAATGGAGCTGCTTCGTTGTGGTGCATATGTGAGAACACTGGCACAGCATGAATGGTGTCAAGTATGGGACCTTCTCATTCAGTTGCTCCCCCCTTCCCTTGGTTAGGTGACAATCAGGTGGAAAATACTAGGCAATCAGCTCCATCTACAGGGACTAATATTATGCTGCAACCATGGTAGAGCAGTTCCAGCTTTCCAAGATCTTAATCAACTTGGTTTTGTAAGAATGAAGCCACACTGACAATCTTTTCAATACATTACAGCTGAGGTTTTGTTGCCTGTTGAATCAAACTATTCTAAGTATTCTGAACTATTGTTCTAAATATTCTAAACAATTGTTCTAAATGTTCTGTTGGTCTATCTGTTTTAGCCCAGTTCTTGATACTCTGATTAACTCTCTCTGGCAGAATACTTTCCCATTATCTATTGCTTTTAACTGGTGACCCTTGGTCTTGAACCGGGAAACCCTCTGCATAGAAAGCATGTGTGCTACCATTGAGCTATGGCACCAGGTTGTTGGGGACCTTGTGGAAAAGCCATGTATCAAGTCCCAAGAGCAGTCCCCATCACTACCCAACAGTACAGTGGGCAATGCTACTGGGATTTAAGGTTAAGGGTGGTCTAAACTAGTCAAATCCTCAATCAGTGGCCAAGCCCTGGGGTCATCCCTACCATAAGGTTTCAACTTCTTAGCTTCAGCAATACCTTTCCATGTGGATTTGACTACTATGCCTATTCATTGTAGAAAATTCTGGTGTACAGTCTAAGCAGGATCCTCACTGTGCATGGGAAACCAGCCCAGGCGGTTGGGCTAGTTTGGCTTTACCATTCAGCAGGGTGGACAACTCTTAGTGTACCATGGAAGAACAGCCAATGGTCCATTTACAATATGACATTTTTTAACTCCGATGGGAATTACATTTAGATTTTCTACAGAGCTGATGTCAGAAAATGTCTTGGCCTCACCCCATAGTTGAACCAAACTTTGGTAACTTCCACATGATGTGAATGGGAATGCAATCAGTACAGCCAAGGCACCTCTCTGTGCTGCTCATTGTAGGGAATGCCAGCAATGGGAAACCAATCTTTCAGGGAAATGTGGCTGCTGTGATTCATCTTTGCATCAAGAAAACCCCGAGAAGCATCCAAAGAATCCCAGAAATTCTAGCAATGCAGTTTGAAAATCATTGCCTTAGAAAAAGATAATCTTAGCTTCATTTCAATTTCGCCACCATTTTTAGATGTGAAAAGGGGGAAAACGCCTTATTCTCATTGCTTTGTCTTCCCAGCTTTGCAGATGTGTCTTTTCTGTGAGGTCCTTTTTCAGGAACTGTGTGTAAATTGGAAACATCTCAGGAACCTTAGCTAGCTGTCTTGGTGGCCAGATCTCAGCCTGGCAGAAGCTTATACTGTTGCTCTTTTTGATCCATCTGAAAAGTCATAAAAACTCATTAGGGCTTGTCAACTGAAGGCTTTAATCGATTGCTGGGGGTGCTTTGAATCAATTAATAGGTTGATAATGTGATTAACATTTACAGTATCTGAAGGCAGGTATCTTCCTGAGGAAATGTACTGATGAGAACACTCTCTTGCAACTCAATAATGTATACAAAAATTTCTTGTGTAAATAGATATTTTTTTTAATAAATCTTAAACATGCTTCCGAATGAAGGAAAAATAAGGTTTATAGTAATGTACAGTATCAGTTGTCTACATTCTTTTGAGTGAGAAACATGCAATTATAAATCTAGACTTTGAATGTTTTGTTAATCAGTGTGGCTTAATTGTCCCATACAAATAGTTATGGCTTTGATATGTTTAATCATATGTTTAAAAGGTCCTACTGAAATCCACTGGAAACCATCCTCAATAGATTTCCTCCTACTTGAAACTAGTAAATACAGTAGTGTAGCTAAAGGAACAAAAATTGTTTACATCCCACATGTGACAAAATGGAGACAAAATCTAGAAGTAATTGCAGTGATGTGATAATACCACCACCAACATTAAGTTATCGTGTGCTTAGAGTGGTTGTGCATTGATCTGAGTGGCCAATGGCCTTTTTTGCCTGGAAAAGGGTGGGGATAGAGAGATGGAAATGAGAGTAGACTCATACTAATATTTTACTACAGTGGTTCCCAAACATTCTCAATAGGTGGCCCCCTTTACCCACTACGTTATAGGCCCAGGTTCCCCATGTTGGCCCTCAGCAATTTGTTTGTGTGTTATACCGTTTTCTTTTGTATTTGAGAAAGATAATAAAATATGGTTATACAGGTAGGTCCTCTTTATCAGTCTGACAAAGGGCGCAGTCTAGAGTAACTATGGGGAATCCATGTTCCGGTGTAAGAACAATTTGCTCTAGATTGCAATATTAATTTCCCATAGGTTTTCACTAGGTGGTGCAGTAACTACGGGTACACGTAATGTCTCTTATGTGCTCACATAGTTACTCTGGATTGTAGCGTTAATGTGAGTTCTGACCGATATTTTCACTGAACTCCCAGACATGACCAAAACTGTCTTTTGTCATGTTTAGGAGATATTCTGAGGCTTTGACAGGCAGTTCTGGTTTGGTGAAAAATTGGATGTGCCTCTCAGAAGCCTCTGAGAGGTCTGAGATATGCAGAGGGTTCATTCAACTTCCCTGCACCTCAGATCTTCCTGGAGGCTTCTGAGGAGCTTTATGAAAGACTAGAAGAAACATCCTGGAGGCCTTCTGAGGCATGGGGAAACAGCTTGTGGCCTCTTCACATCTCAGAAGGCTTCCCAGGTACTTCTGAGAGGCACCCCCAGTTTAACAAAAAACAGGAAGTGCCTCTCAGAAGTCTCCAGAAGGCCTTCTGGAGCCTTCTGTACATGGAAGTACGTGGTACGTGAAGTACGTGGAAGCTGTGCACAAATCTCCATGTACCTCAGATGCAACCATCCATTCATCTCCAGGTGGTTCAGTGAGGCCCTTTTGAACATGGCCTGGAACCTGCCTTAATTCAAAACCTTGGGTTTGACTTTAGGCACAGATAAGAAAGAACAATTTGTTTATTTGATTACCTTTCTCAAAGGTAATCTGGTTCCACAAGACATAGAATCATAGAATCATAGAGTTGGAAGGGACCTAGTAGGTCATCTAGTCCAACCCCCTGCCTGCAGCAGGAAATCCCCCTAGAGCATCCCCGATGGGTGCTCATTGAGCCTCTGCTTGAAGAGACATGAACTATCTTAAAAATGATAAATTGCAAGGTGAAGGAGTGTGGAGGTCTCCTACCAAGAATGATTAACACCTCAGTGATTTGTGGATGCTCCTACTGTATCACCCAATGGCATGTGTTAGCAGACAAAAAAATGATGAGTCATTGAAAGCACCTCATGATAGCACCAACCTTGGGTGCATCTGTGCACACCTTTCTTAGTTGTGGCAGCTGTCAGTGGCCCTGCAGGTTATCCTCCACCCAGTTACGTAAAATTATATTTCATTGATGTGAAATTTATAGCTATAGCACTTGTTGCAGGTTTGTGACTTAAACTGGAAGGTGTGCAAGGGTTAATCAAGGGGTGTGCAAGGGGTGTGCAATATATTTCATTAATTAACAAGGAGGTGTGCAAGGGGTTAATTTATGAAATATATTTTTCCTATTTTTTGCTATTTCAAATATGGAAAGCAGCTAAATAACTAAATAAAAGTAGTTATCACTGTACAATGGTTTTAACAGAGAAAGTGAAAAATGCTTTTTAAGCTTCTGTGTAAATAGTTTTTATAGCGTCTTCTCACTGCTCTTCTTTGAACTAAGTCTGCTTTGTCAATTATTATTTTTTTCTCCCTCGTGTTCTGAAGTGTTTCACCTCTGCGACTTTCTCCATGCATGCTTTCTGTTCTAGCTGAAAATTTATTTTCCCTTCCAAAAAATGTATGGTTTGACCAACTGCCACAAACAATTTGGGACTGGAGTGTCTCATTTTCTTTGTAGATTATATGAATTAAATACAAATAAACACAATACCAGAAAATAGACTTTATAAGGTGCCATTAAAATAAATGACTTTCTCTCTTGAGGGATTTGCTTTGCTTGTCGCTCAAGCAGTTGCTTTAACCAATGTGGCTGGTTCAAGGTGAACATATAGACTGCAGGACAGAGTGCCTGAACCTTTAAATGTTACATAGAAGAGGGAATTTAGGGAGGTGCTGCTTTTTAAACCCTTCTGTGTTGAGATAAACCTGCCTAAATTCCCTCTTGGTTAAATGGTTAAAGGTACAGGCAGTCTGTCCTCCATTCTATATGGTCATCCTGAGTAGCTGGTTGAACAAGGCATCTAAGTTGACATGCTCTCCAGCTGAAATCAGCGATATTTGAAATCTTAGCTGAACGATTACTATATAATCATAGTCTTACAAGTTTGAAGTCCATCCTCAAATGCTGGGCATAGCAAGATCTTCACACAGGGATCACAATACATAAAGAGACCTGGAGCATTATCTGTAATGTTCTCCATGAACATTTCTGAAGTCGTGGATTTTGGGTTTAAAAAGGTATTGATACCTTTATTAGAATGTATTACCTTATAGAATCACAGTATGTTCTAATTTAAACAAACAAACAAACATTTATTTGTTTGTTTGTTTGTTTATTTATTTATTAAAGGAAAAGTGGTTAAGACCAGTGGGGTAGAACTACCAACAGGGTACATAACAGATGTAGAGACCAACTATAAGTACCTAGGTATCCCACAATCCCATGGAAATCATGAAGAGGAGGCAAGGAAGACAGCAATATCCAAGTACCATCAAACAATATGGTAGATCCTGAAAAGCCAGCTCAATGGGAAAAATAAGATACATGCCATCAATACATATGCTCTGCCAGTCATCAGATACCCTGCTGGTATAGTGAGTTGGCCACAGAAAGAAATGGAGGCGGCTGATGTGAAGACCCAAAAGCTCCTCACAATGCATGGGGGTTTCCACCCCAAGTCTAACATCCAGAGACTATACACTAGTCGGAAAGAGGGCGGCCGGGGTCTGATGAGCGTCAAAACTACTATCCTGGATGAAACCCAGAATATCCAGGAATACATCAGTGAGATGGCACCCAAAGATGAGCTGATGAGAGAATGTCTCCAGCAACAACAGCAACAGCAAATACAGAAGGAAGATCAAACTGAGGAAGTGTCCTGGCAAGACAAGACCCTGCATGGGATGGACTATCGCCAGATGGACATTGAGAAATCCTATCAGTGGCTGGAAAAAGCTGGCTTCAAAGATAGCACTGAAGCCCTCATCATGGCAGCACAAGAACAGGCACTAAGTACCAGATCCATAGAAGTGGGAATTTACCATACAAGAGAAGACCCAAAGTGCAGGCTGTGCAGAGAAACGTCAGAAACAATCCAACACATTGTGGCAGGGTGTAAGATGCAGGCAGGAACAGCATACATTGAACGGCACAACCAAGTAGCCAGCATCGTGTAAAGGAACATCTGCTCAGCCTATGGACTAACCCCTCCCAAGACCAGATGGGAGACCCCTCTGAAGGTTGTGGAGAATGACAGGGCTAAGGTTGTGTGGGACTTCCATATCCAGACAGACAAGAAGGTACTAGCTAACCAGCCAGACATTGTGGTGGTAGATAAGGCCCAGAAGACAGCCCTGGTGATAGATGTAGCAATACCAAACGACAGCAACATCAGGAAAAAAGAGCATGAAAAGGTGGAAAAGTATCAGGGTTTGAAGGAGGAATTAGAAAGACTGTGGCAAGTGAAGGTGAATGTGATCCCAATAGTGATTGGGGCACTAGGGGCTGTGACATCCAAGCTGGAAGAATGGCTCCAACAAATCCCAGGAAGTAATCATAACACTCGATCCAGAAAAGCACATTGCTAGGAACAGCTAAGATACTGCGCAGAACCCTCAAACTCCCAGGCCTCTGGTAGAGGACCCGAGATTGAGGATAACATACATACACCACCCATGGAGGGTGAGAAAACAATTTTTTAAATTATATATATAATTTATCATGCGAAGCATGAAAGCTTCAGTTGGATTGTTATGGAGGAAAGGCTGTTACCCAAGCAGCAAATCCCCCCTCTCCACGCCACTGAATTAGTCCAATGGAAAGGCAGAGCCAATACGATTGGATCCAGCTGGCGTCACAGAGCTGGGCTAAGGACAGGAGCTCACCCTGCTTTGCAGGGCCGACTCGGGTCTTGAACCCTGGTCTGCTTGTTAACAGGCACAGTGTTTTAACCACTTGTGCCACCCACAGCCCTATATATATACGGTAACAAGTTGACCTTGAAACTACTAGTTGCATGGTCACATCTATTGTCACCTCTGCTATAACCATAATTGCTTAAATACGTGAAGGCAACCTTACTCGTTCAGACTCATCGACTTGCTCAAGACTTGTTTCTGTCACAGCATATATTATAATATAAAAAATCATTTATAAAATTGTGACATTGTGAAAATGTAGGATAATTTTTCCTCCTGCTTCCTCCTGCTTCTGGCTATTTGCCCCAGTGGTTTTCAAAAGACTGGGCATTACATGGTATGCATGATCTTCCATGATTACTATGAAATATTCCTGATCTGTCAACAGCCTCTGAGGCTGAAGGAACGGACACTCTTTGGCTGTTGTATACAAGTAAATGGGTTGACAGAGGAATAAAGTTTATTTCAGAAATTCACAGTAACTATGGCAACCCATTTGCACTGTGTTTTAAATGAGAAACATGAGCGCTGCCCAGTTGGAAGAGGACAGGTTTGTTCAATTATTGATTTACGCATGCTACAAATTTTGCAAATCCTTTTTCAAAGTGCATTTGCATTCTGGCCAATGAGCAGCAACACCTTCCATGGGCTGAAACTCAGGTGAGGATCTGATCTCTCTTAAATTAATGCTAACACAAAGAATGTGAATAGTCCCATCAAGGAAAAATATACTTTTCTATCCCCCAAATCCAGAGTAAGTACAGGAGCACGTAAGAGATTTTACATGTACCCGTCGTTACTGCACCACCTAGTGAAAACCTATGGGAAATTCATGTTGGAATCCAGAGTAAGTGGTTCTTACACCGGAGCAAGGACTCCCTGTAGTTACTCTGGATTTTGCCCTAAGTTATCCACCGATCTTTCCATAGACAGTCTCAAGCAAGCAGGGTCTGAAACCTCTCAAGAGGAAATATGAGGCTAACATTTTCATGTCTGTCTCTTTTTTGCGGTTTAAAATCAATTCTGTCACAAAAACCTAAAAGACATTCAAGTCAATAAGCAAAAAAAGGAAATGGGTGGCCTGATCTTCACTTAAATAAATGCTAAACATTTTGGTTGGAAGACGCTATTCTTTAGACTTGTTCCAAGACTGCTACTTTATGTAATCTGTTTGTTTTAGTAATGGTAAGTGCTTCATTCTTTATGTAACATGAACAGAAGTCCCTGGTTGCTCCTCTCCGTTCAGACTGTATCTGGCTGGAGCTCTTCCCCCAAACCCTCCCCACAAGAAAGGAACTGTTTCCAAATCTGGAATATGAAACATGATCGAGCCACTTTCCCAACTTTGTTTGGATTATGGAGAACCCAATATGTGCACTATTGATCTCGACACTGACTAATGAATATGGACGCTCTCAACACAGAAAGGTGTTGAAACAGACCAAATGGTGGGAGTGAAAAAGTCAGGTTTGGAAGGCTAATTGAAATTGCAAAGCGTCAAGAGGTGACATCATTGCTACGCTAGGCTTTTAGGAGAAAATGAACACCAGTCGAAAGGGTCCACACAAATGAATCACTTAAGCCCATTGTGGGGGGCTTAAGCTGGGCTAATGGGATCCAAATGGCTTATGGAAGAGTCTGTGGGTGAAATGAACAAATTATGTGACAAAACATGTATGTGTTGCCATGCCTGGCTGATGAAGTGGTGAACCAAACATTTGATCTCTAGTTTTTTTTCAAAAGCCAACCTACCATAAAATCCCAAATGAAGGCAGGGACACACTGTTGATGGTACACTATGATGGGTATACTGGTCCAGGCAATACAGGATGATGAAATCCCTTCTGCTTGCACCACTGCTTTTTAAATCAAATCTCAGAGATTATGATACAGGCATGTAGGAATCAGTCTGTCTCTAGGATCTTACATCGGCTTTTGTATTTTTGAAAGTACTGACGTGTGTTTGAATGGCAAATTAATCAATTAATCTATTTGAACAACAGGCAGGACTCAACCAACGGACTTTGGATTTTTTAAATTGGTTCTTAGAAATATATGTTCCATTTGATGTTGAACTTTATTAATTTTTTTGAATAAAAAGGTGAACATACTTTAAATATAGTTTAAATAGTAAACACTCCTGTGAAAATTCGGCACTTAGTTCTATTCCTCCAGCCCTCAGCTCTGCTACTTGTGGAACTCCCATTGATGTGTGAATCTGAGAAGAGAATTTTGCCTTAAGGGCTCAATTTTGCTCTAAGATTGACATATGTATATAATAAAAAAAGAATAACTGAAGTTTCTGTGTTGCTATTAGCATGCAGAATTCCTCTTTTTTGTTATATTTGCCTTTCCTTCTCTTTGGAAATGATGGGTTAAATATTTTGAGCTAATTGATCATTTTCCCTATCCAATGTTTTATATAAAAACTTAGTCTTGTTCACAGACTGATTTTTGCATTATGTAATCAAAGATACACATATTAGGATATTAAGTGAATACACAAACGCACGCACACACACACACACACACAAATTAATTGGAAGCTGTCTGGCTGAATTTCATTTTCATAATGATCTCAAAGATCCAAATGCAAACTCATTTGTAATGCTCCTGGGAGGATTTCAATCCCATGTTTGAGTGAGTGAATACATGGACCACAGTGAGTCACAAGGACCTTATGCTTCAAGTTGTAACTGTTCTTATTTTGATAGAGCATTTTCTGTCTTCTGACTACAGTTATCAAAAACATAGATACATAGTTGGTGGATAGCTGCCTTGGGTTTCCTTTTTCAGAAAGGAGGAATATAAATTATATAACAACAACAACAACAACTCCTCTTGGAAAGGGTCCAACTTGTGAAGTGAATGAAACCAGCACGAAATTGTTTGCTGTGCATTTAATAATAATAATAATAATAATAATAATAATAATAATAATAATAATAATAATAATAATATATCAACCACATTCTAAGTGGCTGCAAGAAGATCGCGCAGACTGACTACAAACTGAGGCACGACTCTGTTGCCCAGATGATCCACTGGAATCTATGCCAAAAGTATCATCTGCCAGTGGCAAAAAACTGGTGGGACCACAAGCCTGAAAAAGTGGTTGCAAATGAGCAGGTCAAGTTTCTGTGGGACTTCAGGATACAGACGGACAAGGTCTTGGAACACAATACTCCAGATATCACCATCATAGAAAGCAGTAAGGTGTGGCTTGTTGACATCGCCATTCCAGGTGACAGCAGAATTGAGGAGAAACAACTGGAAAAGATCTCCCGCCACCAAGACCTAAGAATCGAATTATAGCTTATCTGGTGTAAGCCAGTGCAGGTGGTTCCAGTGGAAATTGGCACACTGGGTGCAGTGCCCAAAGACCTTGGCAGGCACAGAAAACTATTGGCATTGACAAAATATCACTCTCCCAACTGCAGAAAGCCGCTCTTCTGGGATCAGCACGAATTATACACCGCTACATCACACAGTCCTAGACGCTTGGGAAGGGTCCAACTGGTGATGTGAATGAAACCAGCACGAAATTGTTCGCTGTGTATTTATGGATAATAATAATAATAATAATAATAATAATAATAATAATAATAATAATAATAATACATTGCAATGCCCAGAGATTGTCGGCTTCAAGAGAAAGAAAATGAGATCACATGGTATAAGGACCTACAGATAGAAATTCAGAGAATCTGGGAAAAGAAAGCCTCTGTTATTCCAATAATAATAGGTGCTCTTGGAGCGATTCCATTAAGTCTCCAGGAACATCTAAACTTAATGGGCCTCCAGAAGATCACAACTGCCCAGTTACAAAAAGCAGCACTCCTGGGAATGTCACACATATTGAGACAATACCTTCATGATTCCTTAGTTCTTTGGATAGGAACCAAATCACAATAGAGCCAATTCCAGTCCAACACCTGGCGACTGTGAAATAATGCATCATCATCATCATCATAATCCATGAAGTGGACTGTCAGATCTGCAACTGCAAACTGCATCATGTGGTGGAGTCTGCTGCCATCTCCCTCCAGCCCCTCACAGATGGAGCTACTCCAGTCTGCTTCCCCAGACTCTTAAGATCAGGTGATCCAGAAATAAGAATTTACCGTAATTAGAAATTCTAATCCCTCTACCTTTGCATCTTTTCAGCAAGCAAAAGTGCAGCAGCTCTCAGGAGTGAGGTGAGGAGAAAGGAAGTTGAGTCACTACCATAGTACTATTTGCATGGTTTGGGTGAGTGGGTGAGGGGCATGTGACAGATGCAGGGGTTTAATAACAGGTGGCAAATCTCCAAGTTAGGACCGTCCTTGCCTAGGCATCTTAGGGCTAAGTCACTAAAATGGGTTGGGAAGGGGTGGGTCCAGCCAGTGGTGTAGCTAATGACCATGTAGCCCGGTGCAAACCTCAAAATGTAGCCCTGGAAGTGATGTTACAATTGGAAGTTACATCATCCCTGGGTATTTTTTAAAAAGAAAGTTAGGTATAATCCTGCATCCTCCTCCTCGGCAGTTCATCACTCATTTGCTCTATTAGTGGCATAGCTAAAGCACCTATTTGCTATCTCAAGTCAAAGAAGATTTTGTTGCCCCCCCCCCCCAAAAAAAACAAATCAAATTTAACTGAGTTAAAAAATGGAAAATTTTGCCCCATATTGATTAGGGAAACTGTGCTGGGTCAAACAGGAATGGTTATTCTTTCCCTGCTAAATAAAAGAACACCACTTTGATATGCCTGTAAACCCCATAACATATGTACTGTATATGATATTTGTACTGAGAGCTGTTATACTAACATCTTATTAGTTCCATACAGTACCACAATTATGTCCCACTGGCTCTCAGAACTATCAGTAACATGGAAAAGTTTGACTTAAGGAAATCCACTTTTGTTCCAAAGGATTTTGAGTTAACTGGCCATAACTTTTGATAGAATATAGATATTCCAATGCAGTTTGTTTCACTATATTGTGCATAAAATTACCTTTCCAGTGATATATAACATGATGGTATTTCCATTCCTACATACCCTATTTTTCACAATTTTAGTCACAAGTGTCAAGCTCAGCTTGTAGCCCCCCTAAAGCTTGTAGCCCAGTGCAAGTGCACCTCCTGAACTGCAACTGCACCTCTAGCTATGCCACTGGGTCCAGCAGAGCTTTGATCTGCCAGATCCTGAAGTCTGTGTTAGGCTGGCATGCTAACCGATTTAGGCTGGCATAACTCACCTATCTCTCTGTTCCCATGGTGGTTTGTCTCTGCACTGCCTTAACCCCACAGAAGCGGTGCAGAAGTATGGCATTTTTGTCGTTGTCACCCCCCCCCCCAAAGTCCAGCATGTGACTTGTGTCAGTACTTACGCCGGCATAACTGTGGATTAGGATTGCAGCCAGAGTCTCTCAAATCTGCTTCAGCAAAATGGCCAGCAAAGACTAGAGAACCCCATTGTGGGATTTGGAATTTTCTTTGGGAGAAGGGAATAAAAATACTCTTCCCCAGACGAGATTTCTAGTGGCCTTAGTGGTACAGCTGTACTCATTTTGGTGCCACTGCTTATGGCAGAGATGTCAGCTTTAGGATAAACCCAATCCTATTTCTCTCTCTCTCCCCCGCCCCCCAACTGCAGCAGTGCCAAAATGATACCATTGGTTCCTGTGGAGAGGGGCAGTTATGAAGATCTCTTTGGGGTAAGGGAACAATCATTCCCTTATTTATGGGTAAGTTCTATAGTGTGTGTGGAGACTATCTGGACCTGTGCTACCTAAATAACAAAGCATGTCTGTGTGTACCCACACTGTAGGATCAAGTTCAGGAAAGGGGGTTAGAATTTGGTACCTGCTGCTGGACACTACCGTTGATGAAGAATCTAAACAGCATAGAATTAATTAGAGAAAAATGTAAGATAGATTAGAGAGGTCAGTATTTTATTTCTTCTGAAAATCTTCTATTTTGAATTTCAGTGGAGATCTTTTGAGGCCGTATCTTTCCCTTAATACAAGTCAGCGCGCATGCATTTTTCCCCTCCCCTTTCAAAGAAAATACATTTTCACACAATGGGAAGATAATAAAACTGGGAAGGCTGATTCAATTTGTCTTATTTATCAGTGTTTGAAACAGTAATTCGAATTCTTTCTTTAGACCCATTTCTGTGTGCTCATCCTCTCAGTTTCATCTTTCTTTGACTTCCCCCTTGGGGCTCAACCTAGTCAGAGGTCCAGTTCATTCATATTTCAAATTGCTGGCCCAGGTAATGTTATAAAATGCGGATAGATGGCCCAGTTAAGATGTATTTGCGACAGACCTTCTAGTCTTTTACATTTAATTAGAAATTCTCAGAAATGTTCACAAATTCAATCCTTGTTTGAATGACTACCAAGTGAAAGATGAAAATGAATTTCATAATAATAATATCATTCTAGGGGCGAGTCAGGAGAGGTGATTGTTCTTGAGATGACCCTATTGCTTTTATTTTCCAGTACTAAAGAGGCTGTGTATTGTGTTTACCTTCCGGGACTCTTACACCCCTTTTACACACTTCAGAAGATGCAAATTTTGGTCTTAGTGGTGGTATTGATCTTCTTCCAGTGCAACTGTTGCCTGCATAATTCAGCTATGGACTTCAGTGGTAGATGCCACATACTTCTCCTGCACTAGTGACCCCACGTATTTCAATTCTCTGGGCTGCTTAATTTGGACTCCATCCATGGTCATAACTTTGGTCTTGTCCACATTTATTCTTAGGCTTTTTATTTATTTATTTTATTTTATTTGTTCTCTGGCTTTATCCCCGAAGGGCACCTAAAGCCATCGGATTGGGCAATGCAGGCAATGTGGTAAAGAATATCCACATTGGTGGCCTTTGCATCCATGTTGGTGAATATGGCACTGTCATCTGCAAACATCAGGTAGGTTAGGAAATTGTTTATGTTGTATTATAACCCACATCTGACCTTGAATGCTTTCCTCATAATGGTGTCAGTCACTATATTAAAGAGCATGGGAGAGGCAACATCTCCCGGGCAGACTTGAGTATGAATAGGAAATTCCTTGGATAGCTCATTTTGGATCCACTGCTTGTTGAGTCATTGTATGATGCTTGGAGAAGTTGGATCATCTTCAGCGATGTGATCATTTTCCAACATCCTGCACCAGGCAGACCCGTGAACACAATCAAATACAGATTTGAAGCTGATGAAGACAATGATAGTTCGCTTTCCAAGCCTGACTCTTTCCTCCATCAGTTGACAAATAGTGAATATTTGATAGATGAAACCATGATGTGGCCTGAATTCTGCATGTTCCCAGCTGGTCTTTTCATGGTGTTCCTGCAGCCTTTATTGTATGCTCTTCATAAACACCTTGCCGATGATTGGGAGAAAGTTGATGCCCAAACCTCAAGAGGAGGACAAGGTCTTGGATTCCTCTCAGCCTGGCCTTTCTGTTAGACAATAACACATTTGTCTACTCATGAGTAAAGCCATGAAATTGGGCACTTTCACTTTCCCATAGAGCTCAATGCATACTTTATTTTCAGTTTTTTGGGGCCATAATGTTTGGTACGAAGGAGATATTTCAAAATCAATTTTTTTCATTGGATTCTGCCCTTCAATATGAATCCAACGATGTGTGACGTGATGGGGTTCTGTGTACCATTGCAAAGTTCCAAAATGAAATCTAAATGAAGGACAATGAAGCCCTTTTGGAGGACATCCATAAAGGAGGCTAAAAAAGAGGACAAATCTGGAAATTTCCAGTCATATGTTCACCCTGGGTTGATGCCATGATGGTTTTTGCATTTTCAGGTATTGTCTTTCTTTAGAATTGGCACAATGATGACTTTGCAGTGCTAAATGATGGAGTGGCTTTCTAGCCATCAGTCAAGGACTTACGCTGAGGGATCATGAGATCTGTTAGCTTAAGCCCTGGATAGGATTGTTCTCCCTCTTGTGTTCTCCCTAAGACACCTTCTAAAGAGGCCCTTACTATCTGAAGAGGTCCCAACTCTCTAGTCTTTCCTCATCCAGGAGGTGTCCCTGCCCAGTAATCATTTTGCTTGCACCGTTTTCCCCAGTTTCACTGTATCTTAATATCATTTTGAGTCTTAGGAGTAGCATTGTTTATTTCTCTGCGTTGCTGCTAATCCAAACTGCCTGCTAAAGTAATCCTTTGTTACAGTGAAATCAAATGAGTGATCGGAGATTACACAGCTAAAACAATAACTCGGCCAGACACTGCACACATCTGTTTTGCTTTTCCTGACTAGCTTTGGAGCTTTTCCTCACATTCTTTTGCAGCAAAAGTGCCACCAATTAGCCAGACTTCTCTCTTCTTTTTCTTCTCCACTTTTGACCGAAGCCTTTTGTTTTCTCAGTTCTCCATTGCCTATTACTGTGGAAACGTTTACACTTTTTATGTGTTTGTTTTCCTTCGCACTTAAAGCATTCATTTCAAATGGGATAAAAATTTCACGCTTATTACTGGTTAATATGTTGTTATACTCCATTACCCAAATTTGGACCAGAGGTAACGCTGATGTGGGAAATGCCAAAATAATAAATTCTTGGAGATGAGATCTGAGACAGATATGGAAACCCAAAGTAGGCTTTGATTTACTTGTAGTCTGCAGGAAATGAAGCATTAATGTGAATGTGGTATGTTGAGATCCTTCATGAGGATATTTTGAGCTTTACCTGATGCTCTGATTTCAAACATTTTCACATTACCTACAATCCAGAGTAACTACAGGTGCACGTAAGAGACTTTACATGCACCCGTAGTTACTGCACCACCTAGTGAAAACCTATGGGAAATTCATATTGCAATCCAGAGCAAATTGTTCTTACACCGGAGCAATGACTCCCTGTAGTTACTCAGGATTGCACCCATTATCTTGTTTTCCCACAGACTTTCATTTGTTTAGGTGTTCTCTTTGGAAATGTTTTTATTTTTGACTGTGGGGGCAAATGAAGACACATTGTTATTTGGGCTGCCTTTTAAAGTGACACTTGATAAAATGTTTAATGGGAAGATCAATCCTATCCAGGGCTTACGCTGACGGATCTTGTGATCTGTCAGTTTCCACAAGAGCCACAGGTCAGTGTGGGCACATCCATAGGTTGGGGTAGGGGGAAACACTATCTCTGACAGTGTGTTTTTGCATTTTCTGGGCCTGGGAAAACATTTCTTCAACAGAAGCAATCATGAAACCAAATTCCATGACTCTATAGTATATCATTATCATCATCATCAACCACAACAACAACATCATTAAAGGCTTATCCCTGAATTATCCCTAACTATCCTTCAATCTTTTTTGTGGTGCGTAAGTCCTAACGCGATGAACATGAGTAAATGTACAATACGTTGAGCTGGAGGTGACAGGAAGCAGCCACAATAATTATCAGCATCACCTGGACAGTTAGTGATGCAGATGCAGCAGGTCTCAAAGGCTTAGACAAAGCCTAAGTGGGAAGCAGGAAATGCTTGACCATGGACAGCTCCAAGGTGGTAGACAAATTGATCAACCAATATCATTAGTCATTAAGTCTTTGGTGGATGTTCTAAGAACAGTTAACACAGGGTTGCTGTAATTCTCTTCCACAAAACCAGGACAAGACCTCCTGTCAAACTTGCCAGTATGTGAATGCAATCCCCCCAAAACCCGGACAGTCCCCAAGTTAACAGGATCGTGCTTTGCTGTGTCTACTACAATCTTTGGCTTCTGTAGTTGATGACCCAGGCAATGATTTTCTGTGGAAAGTCTCTGGAAAGTATCAACATTTCTGGAGGTTTGTGCTCCTGGTTCACAATCTAGACATTTATACAGGGGTATGTGGTCTGCTCCTCTTCATCTGGTTCTTCTCAAATGGGTCTAGTGTTTCCTAGACACTTTCAGTTTCCACTTTTTCTAGGATCAGAAGCAGGACCAGGAGCATAGTGTCCCTAATGTCCTATCCCATTACGTATGTTTTCTTTTCTACAATTCTCCTGTAAACTATTATAGGGCTCTTACATATTCCCACCAGAGTGAGAGGAGAGAAAATGAATTGTTCGGTATTTTGTCACAAAACATGTCCACCATCTTCAAGACAGGATGTCCTTGCTGGAAATTCACATGAGAAGAAAAAAGGAAAAGCTAAAAAGTTTGAAAAATGGCAATAAAGAGTTATGTTGGCAGTCAGTGAATAGTTAGCTCCATTGGATTTTGCCCCATAGCCGAACAAGAGTACACAGAGAATGGCTGCAGTGCCCAACTAAGGAGTAACGAAGGAGCATGGCTGAGTCTTATTTGTAGGCATGCTTCTGGTTCATAGTTTAGAAACTGAAGTAAGAAACCACTCTTAACTTTCTGCCGTTCAGCCATATCTACTTGTATCATTTAAATGATCATTGCTGCCATTAATTCTTTATAGGTTCAATGGGTCTTTCTTTTCTTTTAAAACCAAGATTAAGCTTGATCTTTTCCGGTATGCAAAGATTGGGGGGGGGGGGGGAGAGGAATTCTTCCCAAATAACACACTTGACTTTATGTAGGGAGTTGAGGTGGGGCAGCGGGGAAGGAACGTTGTGCAGATTTCCTGCCCACACTTCAAAAGGGGTTCTCTTTCCTCCCTCCTCCTTCGTGATTTCCTTTCCTATTAGCTTCACTTCATTGGCTTATGATTCTAAAATACACCAGGAGTCAACCCCAGTGCAAACCTGATATTAAAAACTAACAGGCTAATGCTAGGCAAAACACACTCTTCTCCTGGTTTCAAAGAAAGATTTTTTTTCCTCATAAGCGCAGCCATGCTTTTCTAATAAAAATTCATTAAACAATGGTTATGAGGGATGAAACATTGGGGGCAGGGAAAGCATATAATCAAGTGGAGCCCCTTTGAAGTTTGTGTGTGTGCGTGTGTGTGTTTGAAAAAGAAGGCAAACAGTTTTAGTTGTTAGTGTTGCACATTCTCCGATGAAAAGAGACACTTTGGACATTTACTCCCATTTAGGAAGGGAGAGAAGGTGAAGGCCTTCCAGCAACCTCACAATTTTTATTCTGCACACAAGGGTGCCGAAGCCCCTTTTATGTCCTTGAGTTTACATTGTTGAGGGTATAAACGGGACTAGTCCAAACGGCCTAATTCGTTTATGTAAAGTAAAAACAAATGTAGAAGCCCTTCACTCTTTTTATTGTTAACATCCCATTGGGAGGCAGGAGAGTAAATATTTGAAAAGTTTAAAGCCATCAACTTAAGCTTAATAATAATGCTGGGTTTCGAGTAACAGAGAAGAGTACAAGTTGTTGGAAGATCAAAGATTGGAGGGAGTTTTATAGCAGATCTGGGCACAAATCTCCTGGGAGGGGTAAATCTTCAGAACTCGCCTTTTCCAGTGTTTCATTGTAATCGTTTGACATCTCAGGAGCAAAAAACTGATGAGGAGAGAATTTGAATAGTTTTTTTGCAACCTTCCCCAGAAAGGTTGGTTGGGAAAAGTCAGCATGGAGACTTGGTGTGGGGAGGGGGGGAAGAAGTGGTATGAAATATAAGGGAGAACAAGCAAGCATCACCCTTTCCTCTGATCTTTGAACTGCGTATTAATTGAAGGCTGAATTAGCTCTCTAAACAGGATCACTCAACAATCTCCTTGCATTTATGTTCAAGCATCCTTGCTTGTCAGCAATTTTTAAAAAATTGTCTACCTGTTGAGAAGCACCAGTTAGACTGTCTTTACGTTTCTTCCAAGCAATGCTGCTCCTTTCATCTGGAGGGGGGGAAAAGCCAGCACGAAAGAGAAAGAACAGGAGTGTGTTGTACTTGAGGCCACAGGCATGATTGCATATGCTTTGAATAAAAAGGGGAAAAACAGAGAGGGTGAAAGAATGCAGAGTAGCAGGTAATGAATAATGCCAAACAATAATAGGGGGTGCACATTGAGTTTTTTTGTGGGGGGTTATCACAAGAAACCTGAAATTTATAAAGGAATTGGATGGTAGGTTTATTTTCCCCAAATAACTGAGTAAGGTTGTAGTCATCCGGTTTCCAATAATAAAAAATGGAGTCATCAGCCTTCACATGTAGGCTTGCATGTTACCTAATGAATATTTAAAAACAACCCCATGGAGTTTTTCCTCTTTCTTTTTTTAAAAAATGGTAATGCATTTCAGCTTTTGACTAACATGAATATCCTACAGGGACTTCCATCTTGTTTAGTTACACACAAATTTGACTCTCTTATTTCGGTGTGAAAATGTAACACTTCAAGGGAGTGAAAAAAAAAAACACAATGGATCGACTTCAGCTGTTTCTGATGTGCGTTTTATGGGTTTCTTTCCACGTGGAACCTCCAGATGCAGAACAGACCCCACTCAGCTCTTTTCTTTGCAGACCTTTATGGCAATAACACAAAGGCAACTGAAAGAAGAAAGAGTGAAAGGAGAGATGGGGGTGGGAAAGGAATTATTGAAAATCAATATCATAATAATGGTACTGGGTTTCTGTGCTTTTACACAACAGCCAATTATGAGCAATTTCTGAAAGTTGTCAACTGGTGGCCAAACAAATAGTGGCAATAGTGCTGATTTCATAAAGGCCTATTTGTCTTCTGACTGCCGCACTTCACGGAGGAGACGTCCGAGTTCAAATGTCTAATGGAATCATAACTCAGCCAATGACAAAAAGGAATAGGATGGTGAAGAAAAGAAATATTTTCATCATTTCTGGATGAATGTGGAGGGTAGAGACCTGGCAACCATGTACCAGGCTTTGTGTTTGGATGCACAAAATGTCAATATTTTTCATGAATGAAGACAGACTTCCTATTCCTGATGCATCATACAGTTATGTGTGATCTGTTTTTCTCTTGTGTTAGCAATGGCTATCATGTCATTACAGGTTGAACCTCTCCATTTGTGAAATTTTGTTCCGGGAACCTCCATGGTTACCCATTTTATGTTATATAAAAGCAATTGTTTACAGTGGTAACAAGGCAGGCAATGAATTAAGATGAATCAAGTTCCCTTTCAAGTACCTTAAAACGACTTAAGCTCAAGGGGCATAAAATAGCTCAGAGGCAATTCAGAAGTGATTATCACATTGGGAAGGAAGGAGTCTCTCTCAACAGCAGAAATCTGAAATCTAGCTGAACTCTTTATGACACTCAGACAAGCTTGCCTGTCCACATTGCCATGGTAAGCAGGCTGCTTTTAAACCATTAACTGCTACTTAAGGGATGTTTATTTTTTGATTTGAAGAGCCAACCTCATTTGTGCACAGACCAAATTGCATATAAATAAAGGGAAAATACAGGTGTAGCCTAATTATATGCAATTTATTTATATGTAGGGCTGTGGGTGGCACAAGCGGTTAAGATGCTGTGCCTGTTAACCAGCAGGCCAGGGTTCGAGACCCGGGTCAGCCCCACAGGACAGGGTGAGCTCCTGTCCTTAGCCCAGCTCTGCGATGCCAGCTGGATCCAATTGTATCGGCTCTGCCTTTCCATTGGACTGATTCAGTGGCATGGAGAGGGGGATTTGCTGCTTGGGTAACAGCCTATCCTCCATAACAATCTAACCCAGGCTTTCGTGCTTCGCATGCAGACTGACGGAGGCCTGCTGACGGAGGCCTGCTTTTACTCAGCTGGAGCACTGGGTTAATTCCCCACCAGCAACATTTGGTGTATGGTAAGTAGGTGCATAGGATAAAGTCTTTCCAATAATGCCACCACCACAACCTATGAAAAGATCGTTCCAAGTGGGATCCACTTGGCTTCATCATTGCTTGTCTTTTGGTGAATACAGTGGAGTCTTCAAAGACTATTTTGAAGGTCATCAGAAAAGCCTCCAGAAGTTCAGGAAGGGGACAATTTGTAATATTTGGAAATATTTGTAGTAAAATTGCAGCACGGCTTTGTTCCATTTCAGAAATTAACATCCCCAGGAACCATCATGATTTAAAATTTCTGCATGAATCTTTCTAGGCAAGAACCTCCTAGATGTGGTATAAACCATATAAAATCTGCATTTGTCAAGCTGTTGAAACAGACATATTAAATAATCTCTGTAATTCCAAAGAGTGTCAATAACATTATAATGGACACAATCTTTATTGCAACCATAAGGGAAAGTATTCGCATTGCTAATGAAGTGCAGTCCTGTGGGTTTTCATTCCAACTACCCTTCGCACTCTTTAAAGAGTATTTTCACAATGATGCCAACAACAGCTTCCAACTTCTCACCTGCTACTGAATGACAATGCAAGTGCATTTAGCTTTCCTTGTTGTCTTGTGTCTTGTTGTGTTGACGGGTTGCTTAGTGTTTGTTTCTGTTCTTTATAGTCTATTTGTTACTCTCTTTATTACTGTGAAAACTGTGTGGCAAGTGCAAGCTTTTTTTGGTTTTGTACTGTTTTATTAGAGGCCTAAGATCAGCCACTGTTCTCCAGTCTCATAAAAACCCCTTGACCAATCTAGCAAGCCCTCAGAACAAGGAAAATCTCAATTGCCAGTTGTGATCTTACAGTATTTAGAAACTTGGTGTGGGAAAGACCAGTTCCTAGTAGTGTAACTGGGCAGGCAGCAAAACAGTAAGTATTGCAGGTGCCACAATGTGCCATGCAAGCAGCCTCTCCCATTCACCATCAGATCTGTTCTAAGCAGCAATGCGCAAATCAAACTAAACAGATACTCTTGTGCACTGCCATTGCTGCCTGGAATTGTTTCAAGTGGGAGAGGCCGCTTACATGGTGCATTGTAGTAGCTGTGCGTGTAGTACTTACCATCTCACCCTTTCACTACACTGCTGAATCTCCTCCACTGTTAGAGGATGAAGTACACTCATAACCATGCCCACCCATTGTCGGTAACCCTCTCTTCAGGCCAAAAAGAACAGTTCTACCTTCAGCCTTTTTGTGACCTATTTATTTATTTATTTATTTGTTTGTGTCCCACCTTTCTCTAGGAGACCCATGGAGGCTTACATAAAAATAGCATAAAATATATTAAAAACCATTACAGTTGCATTACATAAAATACAACATATTAAAAAATCATAAAAAGAGAATGGTATCAAAGATAAAATCAATACAATATAAAATCCAGAATTTTATTCTTAAACTTCTCAAACTACTGTACTTCATTTATTCAAAACTGCTCAAACCCTCCAGTAATCTTTCCCTCATTTGTCCTTTTTACCTCTTCTAGAAACTGCTCGACATTCCCCTTTCTTCCCTGGGTTCTTCAGGAAAGCCCAGCTATTCTCCCTTCATCCCTTCTTCTCCCAAATTTTCTCTCCTACTTCACAGAGCCCTTTCTTTTTTTTAAAAAAAAGAAAGAAATCTTAAGAATTCCTGTTTTTTCCCTGCTAATTTATTCTCCTGTTTTTCCCCCTGGGACTCAACTGTTGTAATGAATGTTAGCAGTTCATCCACCGTCTAGAATGAGTGATATAATTCAGTTAAACTCACTGAACCCCCATTTTGGTTTTTGAGCATTTTAATAAACATTTGTGCACCTTTGCCCTTGTCTCTGTTTTCCTTTCTCTGCCAAAATATACATCTTATTGGCCATTATGTTGGATCCCTGCGCATGAGTACTCTTGCCTCAATGTGTATGTTAAAATGCATGCCATTAACAACACATAGAAGTAAATCCTGCTATAACCAGTGGAACTCACTTTTGGGTAAATGTGCAGCCCTTATCTCTATCCTTCATATGGAAAAATCAGAAACAACCAATCTAGGTGCATGTAAAAGTTTCTACTATGCGCTGGGACTGAACTGAACTCTCATGTAGGTGACAAAAAATTCCTTGCGCGCTTATTAGGAAGTGATTCTCATCCACATAAGTGACAAATGGGTGTAAAAACACCAGGTTTGATCTTACCTTGTTCTTGCCTTTTGAGGATAGCCCATCTAACCAAAGAGCAGTTTGAACATCTGGACTGAGCATTGGCTGGACTGAGTTGTAGGAATGGTTGTGTGATTGTTTCACTACATACAACCAGTAGCTGTACAAACAGTAAGTCCTCTTTTCAACAGCTCCGATTGTTATCTCCTGTCTGACTATGGAACTAGCAGCCAAAAATGATCACCACACATTTACTTGTTTAAATATGTGTCATGCGCTCTACCTTTGATAAACTGTGTAGGAGACAACGTAAAGGAAAAAAAAAACATATATACAACTGTCAATCTGAATGAAAGAGAATAGTGTGTTTTCAGCAGAGTTTCCTAATATATGAATTACTGGCTAACAGGCATGTCATTGCTTCCAGTTGAAGTTTCATGCTCCCTAATCCAGCAAGGATGTGTGCATCACATACTCAAGAACTCTTGAGTATGCATGCAGATATCTAAATACTGAAGCTTTGCAGGGAACACAAATATCAAAACAGACTTCCTCACATTTTTCTTATTGTCATTCATATTTACTTAACGGATACAAATATGAGCGTGTCAATGTTTTCCAAAATGTCTTGTCAAAGAATGTCGCATTTTCTGTGCTGTGTCATGGAAGCATAAAAATGTGTATGTTGTAATGTGTTCAGCTATACTTCTGGTTTACTTTACAGTGATAATTATAATGACAACTTTGTTCCAAGGGGGAATATTAAGAACATAAGAATACCATTTCTGAAGCAGGCAAAATCCCAACTAGCCCCACTTCTTTTAACTCACAGTGACCCACCAAATGCCTCTGGGGGGACACAAGACAACAACGTATCCAGATACTGTTGCCGTATCCTTACACGTGGTATTTAAAGATAGGGTATACTTAAATCTGGAGGTTATGTACAGGCATCATGACTTGTAACCTGCTATGAACTTTTCTTCCATAAATCGGTCCAATCCCCCTTTAAAGGAATCTTTTAAAGGCATCTAGGCCAGGTATCATCAAAATATCCGGTGGCAAGCTGTTCTTTAGAAACCTATGTCATGGCTTCCGCAAGAGGAAGCTGCTTGAACTATTCATTAAAGAGGCTATGCCTCTTTTTTCTGAAAGCAGACATGATAGGACAAAACTGAGGCCACTGAATCAGCACACCAATCATATAAACAACCATAAATACTGAAAAAAAATTTCTGACTCTCAGATTTGCAGGGTCATGTTATTTGACTTGAACAATTTAAGAAAAATTTATCATTAATGTTATTTTGCCTAATTTCTTCCACATTATTTATTTATCTTCTATTATTCATTTATTTTGCTTTTATTATTCATGGGGAGGGCCAAGGAACTGTTTCCAGTGCAAGTTACAGAGGCTGCTGCTGTGCCAGTGGTGTTGTCATTTGTCACATAGTTGTCATTTGACACTCAGGGCCCAATTATTTTCAACACCTCATACATCAGAATTATTATATTAATATTAATTAATTAATTGCAGTATTAATTAATACAATTAATTAGATATTAATATTTTCATATTTAAAAATACTTGACCAGTTAAGCCTCTGTTTTATTCTTTTTTCAAAGGGTTGGGGCTGTTTCTGGAGCACTTATTGAGCTCTACTTTCACTGGATTGGGACCATTCTGGAGCCATTGGATTCCTCTCAGTCTGCCCTTTCCAATGGACTAAGGCATATTTGCCTACTCATGATTATAGGCACAATAAATCTCATTTTCACTTTCTATGCATTTCTGTTTTTTAGTTTTTTTGGCCATGACTTTTTGATGGAAAGATATTTCAAAGCCATTTTTTGCATTGGATTCTGCTATAAAATATGCATCCAATGGTATATGACTTGATGGGACAGTTCCAAACAACTGTAGCTATTTTAGTGATTTTCGTGACTTTGGTCACCTCCAGTGTGTAACCCCCTGAGGATGGTGCCCGGACCCAGGGCCCCCAGCCCCCCCTAGGGATGCGACTATGCTACACTAAACTGGAGAAGGGAGACTTCTCCCTATCCCCAGTCCAAGGCTGAAGCACTTTCTATAGGTCTACTCAGAGATGGACTAAAGTCCAAGCAGAAAGATGTGGCACAGCACTGCTCCCTGCTGCCCTCCCTCCTTCTGCCCACTCTTTCCCTGGCCATCCCTGCTCCAGAATACCCCCTTGCACCTCCTCCCCATACATGGGGATGCTGTCCTAACTGGTTCCCTGTAGTGCAAAGATGCTTTACAGCACTTTTGTGACACTAACAGGCCAACACAAGGGACTTCTGCCAGCCTATAGAATTCTGGGGATTGCTCCCTATGACACTAAACCCAAAAATGTCGAAAGACCGAGAAATTTCTTGTCTTACAGAAACTTTTTTGAATTTCCTTGAAAATCCGCCAGTATTTCTGTCTCAGAGAAACCTTGCTTTGAATTTCACTTATCTGAAATTCCTGGGTCAGCACTACTTTGAACCACCAGAACTCTTCAGTATCTCCTCTAGATTTCATATCTTTCAAGGAGACTTGGAACCAGAAGGCACCTATTCTGCATCAATATTTTCCTTTCTTAAAATACAGCATGTTTGTGCAGTATTGTAGCATTCACACAGCCAGTCCCTAAAAGTAGACCCTAAAGTTAGGCTGCAATTTCAAACTCTAACTCATTTACTTCGTGACATCAGGCAAAATCCAGAGTAACTATGGGTGCACATAAGAGACATTACGTGCACCCGTAGTTACTGCACCACATACTGAAAACCGATCGGAAATTCACATTGCAATCCAGAGTTACTTGTTCTTACTCTGGAGCAAGGACTCCCCGTAGTTACTCTGGATTTCATCCATCTTCCATTAAACATAATGAGCCTTATTTTTGAGTTAGGATCTCATTACAAGTCTCTAACACTGCAATCCAATGCAACCTAAGGGTGGGGGGAGAGTGGGAGGGGGGAGAGTGGGAGGGGGGAGAGTGGGAAGTGGGACATGGATCTAACTCTTTTTTATGAAGCGTGGTCTAAGGTGAACCTCTGATCTGCAAAGATGACTCAGATAATATCATTAATTCATGTTCTCTTGTCCTGTTGCCTAGCCTCTATGAAGTATATAGGCCCATTTAAGAAACAATTATTAACAAATGTACGTGATTCTCCAGTGCAAAATGATGGGGACAATCTCTAAATGGGTCAAGATAAGCTGTTTGAGATGAACAGCACAATCCAGAGCAACTAATCTGTCCACATAAGAGCCCTTGGGTTGCCCTATCTAACACTAGATTGGAGCAACTGCAAGATGCTCAACCCCAGTTACTCTGGAAGAGGCTTAGGGCAGAGCAAGGCAACATAGGGTGCCCTAAGAGAGGTGGATCTGCTCTGCCCTAGCTGCTCTGCCCTAGGCAGTTCAGGAGAGGCATGTTGAGGGCATGTTTAGCACTGCCTGGGGCAGAGCAGTTACTCTGTATCCAGAGCCTTTTTCCAAGGCAGAAATGCCCTCTTCCAGCCCCCTTCCAGCCCTATACCACCTCAAGAGCAGGTATAGTAGTAATGAGTAGATCCATAGGGGTCCATGATAAGGCCTGAGTAAGAATGGCAGTGTTGACCAAAAATCTGAGTTCTTGGCCAGCGTGGCTACAACCCCTGCCTCTCAAACTTAGGATATGGAACAACTACGGCTGCCCACAAACCTCAGGATACAGCAGGCCACTCCAAGAAGCCCCTTGTATTCACTGTAGAATGTACTGGCATCTCATCAGGGACTCCTTATAAGGCAGACACCCAGTGGCGTCACCAGACTGGTGCGGCTGGTGTGGGCTGCATTGGGGATGCGCTCCGTATGGGGTGATGCGCCAGAGTAGTTTGACTGTCCTTTGGCAGGCCCAGGGCATCAGCATGCCCATTCAGTCCTACTCGAAGGTGGAGCAGCAGCCAGAAGCTGCCACTTGTCCTCGGAGCTGGCCCGAACGGCCAGCTGAAGTACACTGCGCAGAAACACACTGAGCATGCCGAACAGCTTCAGAGGAGACTTCCTTAGAGCGGAGGAAGTCTGTGCCTCGGCACGGCCATTCGGCCTTGCTCAGGAGGCGGAGCAGCAGCCGAAAGGCTTCAGAAAAGTACTGCGCAAGTGTCAGAGATGGTGCCTGCGCAGTACTCTTTCTGAAGCCAGTTGGCTTCAGAAACAACTGCACAGGTGCCAACTTTGGCGACTGCGCAGTCCAGGTAGGGGGTGTGCGCATCCCAGGGGTGATGCACAGACTTCCGCACCGGGTGATGCGCAGAGTTGTGTCACCACTGTAGGCACCACAGCTGTTCCTTGTTCAGTGTGATCTGAGGGGTGTCTCCTCAGGAGCAAGTCCTCCCCATGTGTCAATTACTTAGCATGCTATAGAGCATTTAGGGCAGCCCAGGCTTCCTGACTCTCTGGATGCAGCATAACTTCCTGCTCTGGATACAGAATAGTTAGGAGAGAGCAGTTAGGGCAGAGCAGGCTGAACTTGCTCTGGATTATGTCCGAAGTGAGTTTGAGGTACCCTAACATCAGGTTGTCCTGCAATATGGAGAGAAATGACATTCTTCCTCTTTTCCCAGGAGAACAAAAATGAGACCTCATAAATCACTTCTATGATGGGCCTATTTTAAATTGATCTGAGCCATTAATGTCCTGCCATATCTCCTGAGATTTGACTCTCATCAGCCTGGTAGAGATGGCGTTCACAACCAGAACACTTCAAAGTGTGTGTGTTTTAATTTAAGAGGCCAGTGAAACGAAAACCAAGCTGAAATTAGATGCTGAACTATCATTTTTTTGGCCAATATTAAAAAAATACATATGCCCCCTATATTATAAAAATCACTCTACAACTATATGAGAGAGAGAGAGAGAGAGAGAGAGAGAGAGAGTCAAATTAGCCGTTGCCCTCTCAAGCTGGACCATGGTGAGAGTAGGTGGTGCACAAGGAACAGGCACAGAATCATGAGATCTTTCCAATATTGAGAGGCCGCAAACAAAAAAAGTTAACCCTTTTGCTTCATCTCCCATTTGCATCTCTGAGCATACTATGCCCCTGCTGCTCCTGCTAGCCCACATGTGTCAAAACAATCTTTTGAAGAAATCTTAGTGGGCATGTTGGAGGTAGCACAACATGCATCTCTTGTTGCACAATTTGAATTACCTGACTCAAATACGAGTCAAGAGTCAGTGGGCCCTTGAATGTTTTTCAAAGTCCTCCATTCATGTGACTCATGAGTCAACAAGTCAGAAAAAAACAAACATTTTGACTATGCAAATTCAAGTTACATGAACTTAATTTCCAACTCTGCTAATTTCTATGAAGAATTTTTTTTAAAAGTTTTGTTTTTCCCTGAAAATCTATTAAGGCAGCATTGTAGGACCATCTTTGAAGTTTGGGTGCTTATACCTTTGGCTAGTGCTATTAGGAACATGATGGATATTTGTAGGGGGCAGAACTTAACTTGCTGTGTAATAAGGTACATTAATGAATTTTATTCAGACCTTGTTTCTTATAACGCTTTGACAAAAGGTGATGAATCAAAAGATTCTTCAACAACTGCATCAAACCCAGCCCAGGCATATTGCCTGTGAAGTTTAATTTTGTCATAATTCAAGTGGTATAATGTATCTCTAGCCATTTCCATGGCATGAACATTACAGGCTCATTACAAAAGCTGTACCATTGTCCCCAATTATTGCTTGTCTTGTTGACCTGTAGCTGGG
Organism: Cryptoblepharus egeriae; assembly: GCA_030015325.1. Lineage (NCBI taxonomy): Eukaryota > Metazoa > Chordata > Lepidosauria > Squamata > Scincidae > Cryptoblepharus > Cryptoblepharus egeriae. The sequence continues at coordinate 29,207,340 of JAREYC010000005.1, forward strand.
ATTTTGTACAATTTACATGTTAAATCTTAAGATTGCCAGACCTTGCCTTTTAATTTTTTCTCATTTATTGTACAATTATTGTGATTGCTTGCAAACTTTGCATTGTTTGGGAGAAAATTATGTTTGAAAAAATTTCATTTTCCTTTCTTTTCTCTAGGAAACACGAAGGGGTGAATATTGCTGTTAGGCACACCATTGGACATTATTATTAATTACTCAGGAAAACAAACATGGGAATTAGCCCACCTTTTCTTCACAACATTATGAGGAAGATAAGGTGGAGAGGTTTTGACTGTCCCAGAGTTGACCACTTTATGTATTTGAAACCAGGACTCCTCAAAGCAAATCCAACACTCTCTATGGGATATAAAGTATTTATTTTATTTAAAATATTTCTATTCCACCTTATCTCTATTAAAACAGATGCCCAAGGCGGCTTAAATGAAGAAAGATCTTTCTAAAATTGGTTCTCTAGTTTGCTCAAGACACAAAAATCTAGTTAAAATCAGAGCACTGCTGCAGGATGTGACAGTATTCCCTTGATGTTGCCAGAACTCTTTGTGGACACCAGATAAGGAAGTGTTGGGGGGGGGGGGGGGCTGGCAGGGAGGGGTAGAAATTGCATGAAGAAGGGATAAACTTTTTAGTTATCACAGAGGCACTCACTGTATGCAATTCATGTTTATTTAGAATTTTTATGAGATCATAGACTCATAGAATCATAGAGTTAGAAGGGATCCAGGAGGTCATCTAGTCCAACCCTCTGCATGTAGCAGGATATCCTTCTACAGCATCTCAGACAGGTGCTTGGTGAGCCTCTCCTTGAAGATCCCCAGTGAGGGAGAGTCCACCACCTCCCTTGGCAATCTCTTCCACTGCCGAACCGCCCACACCATCAGGAATTTTTTCCTGATATCCAACTGGAATCTCCTTCCTTGCAGTTTGTACCCATTGGTTCTAGTCCTGCTTTCAGAGGCAGCTAAGAACAAATGAACCTTCCTCCATATGACAGCCCTTCAGGTATCTGAAGAGGGCAATCATGTCTCCCCTCAGCCTTCTCTTCTCCAGGCTAAACATCCCAAGTTCCCCCAACATTTCCTCATAGGGATTCCCTTCCATCCCACTGATCATTCTTGTCGCTCTCCTCTGGACTTGCTCCAGTTTGGCTGCATCTTTCTTCAAGTGAGGTGCCCAGAACTGAACACAGTACTCAAGGTGAGGTCTCACCAATGCAAAATAAAGAGGAACTAGAACTTCTCGCGACTTGGAAGCTACAGTCCTCTTAATGCAGCCTAAAATGGCATTTGCCTTCTTTGCAGATCTCAAAAACAAATCATAAAAATAAATTCAGATATTTTAGATAATTTTAAAAGCAACAAATCTAATATTAAAATTATTCCAAAAATGGGATTTTTTTTTTAAAAATCACTCTATCAGAAGGTTAATTTTTTTAAAAAGTGCCCAACGAGGCTTCATAAGTTCAACTGTCCTGCCAAAAAATATAGCCTATAATGTTTCATAGCTAATCCTTTTCAGTTTTTTTGTTGTGCCATATCCAGAGTTTCTGTAATTCATTGATTGTTGTTGCAAAACTGGTATAACTACCCACCTTAGAGAGAAATTCAGTCTTCCCAAATCACCACCATCTCACAACGAGCAAAGCGTTTGACAAAATTTTGTCTTCACAAAATTGTGATTTCCCATTTTACAGATTGGGAACTGAAGATGGAGTTAGGTTCACACTTAAATTGCTGCATGATGAGGTATAGACTAAAACTGACAAAGCTGAGAACAGTCCTGTGAATTTTGATGGAGAATATTTTTCTGGGCTTGCAAATATTTACCAAATGTTTGGCTTTCTCGATCTGCATCTGACATCCAAAGATTTTGCAACATTTGACAGTCCCTGACAGCTGGCATGCAGTTGCAATCCATTTTTGACAGTACCTGACATGTAGCACTGCATATCTGGCGAGTTTATTCATTTGTTTGTTTGTTTACCGGAAAGGGTTGCATACCGCCCTTTCGTTAGAGAAGCTGCCAGGGCGGCTGACAACCACCCATAACAAATCAATAAGCAAGATGCCGATATAATCCATAAAATTAAACTCGAACTAAAAACAGATCAAAAGATACAATAGCTGACATGCAGTAGCAGTCACTATTTGGTAGTACCTGACATGTAGCAGTTAACATTTGACAGTATTTGACAGATAACACGCAGTAGCAATCAACATTTGACAGTAGGTGATATATGATATTGTTAGAAACTGGTGGCACCATTCTCTGGTGGATCCATTTCTTCCCTGACAGATCAGTTCCAGAAGGTGGTGCTGAGGAACTATTGTTCAGTCATGACTTTTATGCTATGGGGTCTCAGAGGGATTTATTCTGTCCCTATACTTTTCAACTTCTACCACATGGAGCTCTATTACTCCTTTTCATTAAAGTCAGGCAAAACAGCAGCAAAGCTGGTGTTTGGAGTTAGTAATGGACTGGATGAGGGCTAATGGTTTCATCCAATAAGTCAGATATTCTACCACTGGGGAGACTGGCTGACCAAAACGTTCAACTGTTCTAGACGGGGTGTGCATTAGTTAAGGAACAAATCTTTAAAAAAAGAAAAACTAAGGCCCCAAATTCTATCCCCCTCTACTTTATAGCATGGAGCCAAGCCAGTGGGACACTTCCTCACCACAACTTTCCTGCTCTCCTCACAACCCCAAAGACCCCTGTGCTGGCTGTGCTTGGTCAGTGTAACTTCACTATCTCGGGAGGCCCATGTTGGCATGGGGAGTCTGGTACTTCTCCTTGTGGGGGGCCTATCTCCAAGGAAAAGGGTGCGGGAGTGAATTACAGCATCATCACAATTTTCCTGGGCCAGTAAAAAGGACTTGTGTTGGCCTAAAGGTGTCTTAGATTTGCATCCTAAGGTGTATGAAAACAAAAGCGGAAGGAATCATGAAACAAAAAGAAATTCTTTCACATGCTTTAATGAGCCACACTTCTCTTATTTATCAGGTTTATAGTTTGGGAATACACTAACATTCTGTCCTCAGATGGGAAGCCCAAGTTAGATCAATGGCATGAAAAACTTTTCACCAGTTTTGGCTGATATGCGAACTCCTCTTGTGGTCAAAAATAGTGTGATTCCATTTATCTCTGCCCTCCACATAACCAAACTGGATTACTGCACTGTGTTGTTTGTAGAGCTACCTTTGAAGACCTCTTGCAAATATTGCATGGTTCAGAATGCAGTAGCTGGGTTTCTGACTAGCACCGGTGTGGATACGTCTCACCAGTGTTGAAATAGCTCTATTGGACTCCTGGATGTTTCAAAGTCCAAGTCAAAAGACGGGTTTAAAGCTGCCATCTTATCCACACTTACCTGATGTAAGCCACGTTCACTATAATACAACTTTGGCTACAATCCAGAGTAACTATGGGATTTTTTGCACCGACGTAGTTATGGTGCCACCTATGGGAAACCTATGGGAAATGGATAGAGCAATCCAGACGTAAGTGCCTCTTATGTCTTCCCACAGTCCCTCTGGATTTTAGGGTTATTTCTGAAAATACACGCATCGGATTGGGCTCTTAATCTACAAAGTCCTGCATAGTTTGTGCACCAGAAGGACCACTTCAACTCTTATGATCCTGTCTTGGTTTTGAGGTCTTCTAGTAAGGGCTTTCTCTGGTTTTCCCATCTGCTGACCTCAGTTACTGGTGACTACAGGCCTGTTCTGTAGTGGCACATCACAGTGGAATGAACTCTCTAATTCTGTATGCTTGGCACCAATACCTACATCATTCTAGTGCCAGGCAAAAATCCTGTTTATCTAGGCATTTTATCCAGTGTTCATTTTGTTTTATTTATCCTAGCAAAAGCAGCCCAGCTGTAGAATGAAGTACTGTATGAACACTATGTCACTTTTGGATGGAAAGGACCAGTCTGACCAATTTTAAAAGTTACAAGTGGACAAATGCTGATGGCCCAATCCTATCACCCACCAGCAAATAGCACACAATACCGTTGACAAAGCATGTGCTGCATGCAATGGGGCAGCAGTGACCAGACAGCCTGAGAAAGGTAACTAAAAATATTTTATTTTTATTTTACCAGCTCATAAGCTGTCTGGCCTTCAGTAGGAATCTGGAGTTTTATGCCAGCTATTTAGTAGGTGTGGGTCTGAAGAACCTCAGAGGGTAGGTCAGAGTGGGAAAAATGGAATAGGAACTGGGTTTGCATTGCTGCCACCAAGATCCACTCTTGAAGTATGTCCAGCTTAGTCAGGGCTCTGCCCCAATACTCCCCTGAACCACCCAACAACACCATCTTACCCACTATGGTACAACATCTGCCATGCATGTGGGGCCTCCAGCCATTTGCACCAGTGGTTCCAACCTGCGTCAGTGATGTGGCTTTCACACCACCAGTGATGTGGCTTTCACTGATGGATCACGAGACACAAAGCCGTCATATTGTTCTGACAGAGTGATTGTCTCAAATTTCATCAATATAGGAGGACCCATGGAAGGGCAGCTTGCGGAGGCAATTCTGAAATGCAACCACCACATAACTAACTGCTTAGCCACATGATGGACTCCACTCCACCCACATTCACAGTGTGCAGGTTCAGTCATGTGGATAAATGTATTTGTTTGCATATTTAAGATATACGTGATCCTGCTTTTTATGAATGGAAGATATAAAATGCTGGAAGATGTGGAAACGTACATCCCTTTCTCTTTCCACCTTTTCACATCTGGACTATGATAGAGCTCAGCTCTTTTAAACTGTGAACACAAATTGTAGGAAAATAAATGACAGGGAAGGATGAAAAGCGAAGGGGGAAATGGTAAGGTTTTTAAAGTAAGCTGAGGGCAGGACAAAGGCATTTCTTCTGGATTATTTTGAGCAGTGTCAACTTTTTTTTATTTAGGAGTCATTTCCTCCAAAGTAATGAATATTTGAATGCCCTATATTTATTAACTGTTAATTTTACCCTTAGGCCTTTTGAGCTGCTAGTTCAAAACACAACTCTGGAAATGCATACACACTCCATCTGTTCATCACCCTCTCCATATTTTGAAAATATTTCCCAGAGTCTTTTTTTGTGTGTGTGTGTGTGCGCTTGCGTGTGCGCATGCACACAAAGATGAATAACATTGTTTCAGTTTAATTGTGTGGCTCTCTAAACAAAACCTGAAACCACTTTTATTTATGCTTTTATTGGGTACTCACAAATAATAGCGCATCTATTTTGTTCATGTTGGAACATATATCCTTAAAATTCCTTTTTGTTGGAATATTTGGAATTGTCCTGAAAACTCAGTGTTTCATCTGACCCTGAGGCCAAAGGTAAGGGACTCTGAAAAATTAATTATTGTAATTACCATTGAGTCAGATTTTTATGATAATGCAGAAAGGCTTATGTTTTGCATTTCCTCTAATACAGTGATTTTTAACCTTGTTCATCTCATGGAACATTAACATGATGATAAAATGGTCAAGGCATGCCATCAGTTTTTGGATAATTGACAAGGCACATCAATATGCTGTTAGGTGAACCGCATCCCCATTGCATTACTACTCCCCAAACTTCTGTAATATACCTGAAGACCATTTGCGGTATACCAATGTGCTGCGGCACACTGGATGAAAATAGCTGCTCTGGAGATACAATAAATGCAACTTAGGGCAGTATCCAGAGGGATAGTGAGGAACGCCTCACTGTAAGGGCAGTGAGGAGAGCCCTAGCTAGGCTGCCCCAACTATTCTGTATCCAGAGCAGAGAGTTATGCTGGATCCAGAGCGTCAGGAAGCCTGGGCTGCCCTATGTTGCCTTAGGCTGCACCAAGCCTTTTTGAGAATAACTAGAGTGGCCCATCTTGCAGTTGGGTCAGCCCAGTGATAAATAGGGTAATCCAAAACAAAACAGCTATTCAGAACAGCTATTCAGAAGTAAATTTCCTTGTCTTCCAAGAAACACCTATTCAGAAGTAAATTTCCTTGTCTTCCAAGAAAGTCTGCAAAGGCTTGCAATGTGAACTACTCATATTCACTAGTTATGGTAATCAGGTTGTTATAGTAATAATAATTGTAATACAGGATGGCTTCCATAACCCCAGATACAGGATCTACGAATTAACTGTGGATCAGGTGCATGTGTGTCCCCCATGAACACCCACTTTTGAGGCAAGGGTATCTCTGGAAGGTTCTCTGAGCTCAGCAGAGATCTTGGACAGATGTCCATAGCAGTTTTAAAAAGCCAGACAATTAAAAACATAACTATTTCATGTTTTCTCCCTGAAGTTTGGCTTCAACCCTAAGCACACTTTCCAGGGAGCAAAACACATTTAACACAATGGGGCTTCCTTTTGAGTACACATAGATAGGATTGTGCCCAAATGTTGGGCTCATACTGAGCACAGCAGAGGACAACTTAAAAAGACTCTACTGAAGTCCTATGGGATTTGTCAACACTCTTTTAAGGAATAATGCTGGTCGTACCAAAGCTCTTCTAGATATTCCTGAAGCTTCTCATATGAATTGCCCAAGAAACTGCTCCAAATTCATCTAAAGTGTTGCTCGATGTGAATTTTATCAGCAATGCCAGCTGTCTCCAACATTGAACCGAAGAAAACTGGTGAGGGGTTGGGATGGCTTGTGTGCATAATGGAGTGCTAGGGCTCAGACCTATGCACACTAACTTGGGAGTAACTCCCACTAAATTCAATGAGACCTACTCCTGAGTAGACATGCATAGAATCATGCTGTCAGTGTTGTGAGTTCCACATTGCAGGAAATATATTTTTTAAACACTCAAGTTTTCTAACTTGATTTCAGAGCCAGAACTAAGTGGAGAAAATTCACCACTGCTAAATTTTATTAGTCTTTAATGTAACCAAACATTACAGAGGCTAGTAGTTCTGCAGTTATTTTGCTTTCCTATTTTTGCTTTCCACCACTCTGGTCTCTGTTATTTTGATCCATCTGCAGTCTGTACACCAAACAGCAGCCTATTCTTCCTCCTGCTTGTTCCTTCAATTAACTAGCTGTCCTCTATAAATTTTAGGGCCATGTGAGTAATGAAGACCAGGTAACGAAGGCCAAGAACACATGTTGTTCTCATTACAGGGTGGCATCAGAGTAATTTGCACATCCCACAACTGTGATGCAAGCTGCTATTAATAGGAAATATAAATACCTTGGGTGGCAGGCATTAATTATAGCTAAAGCCAAATTTCTGTCAAAGACATCATATGAATATTAGATGCTGAGTAAGAAATGGAAGGCAATCCAGTTTCAATGCAATGGCTTTCACTGGTGATTGAAACCTTACAAATAGTGACTACAGTGACCAGAAATAACTTCCAGTTTACCGAGAATTTGATTCTACTATTTTGTTTCTGGGAAGCATTCTGGACCTGCAAATGCCAATGGAGCTGGTTGTGAGCTTCAATGTCGTGGACCTCCAGGATCTTCCAGAAAGGTTTTACAGTGAAGCCTTGAGCATGGCAGTCATAATCCACCACACAATGGGTTGTGATCCACCAGATCATAGTCAGGTTTGGGAAACACTGGTCTATAATATAGTAAGGTAAAGGTCCCCCACAGGTTAACTGCCGGTCGTGTCCAACTCTAGGGTATGGTGCTCACCCCCTTTTCCAAGCCTTTAGAGACAGCATTGTCAGCCACCTGAGGATGTGGACAGGATTCTCTGGAGTGTGAGGTCATCTTCTTGCCTGCTGGACCCTTGCCCAGGTTGGCTAATTAGATCAGCCCGGGGTGGACTGGCCAAATGGACAAGGAGGGCAGTGAATTCATCTCTGAGGAAGGGGGTGCTACCTCCTGCATTAAAACGGGTGGTGGTTCACCCTGTCCTGAAGAAATCCTCCTTGGATCCTAATAATTTAAACAACTATCAGCCAGTCTCAAACATCCCGTTCCTGGACAAGGTGGTTGAGCGGGTGGTGGCGACTCAGCTTTAGAGGGTCCTGGAAGAAACTGGTTATCTAGATCCTTTTCAATCTGGTTTCAGGCTGCCTTGGTCGCCTTGGTGGATGACCTACACCAACAGGGAAGGACAGGGGGAGTGTGTCCCTGATAGTCCTGATGGACCTCTCAACAGCCTTCAACACCATTGACCATGGTGCCCTTCTGGATCGGTTGGTGGGGCTGGGGATTGGAGGCAGTGTTTGGTGGTGGTTCCATTCCTTCTTGGCTGACAGATCCCAGAAGGTGGTGCTGGGGGATGCTTGTTTTGCACCCTGGCCCCTTCAGTTTGGGGTGCCACAGAGATCCATTCTATCCCCCATGCTATTTAATATCTACATGAAGCCGCTGGGAGAGGTCATCCGGAGGTTTGGAGTGGGTTGCCATCAGCATGCTGATAACACCCAGCTCTATCTCTCCTTTCCTCCTGAGTCTGAGGAAGCAGTTGAGGTCCTGAATTGCTGTCTAGAGTCGGTGGGGAGCTGGATAAGGGTGACCAAGCTGAGATTAAATCCTGATAAGACAGAGGTTCTCCTGGTCTGGAAGTCGTCGACTCGGGTATTGGAATATCACCCTGTTCTGGTTGGGGTTGCACTCTCTCTGAAGGAGCAGGTCTGCAGTTTGGGGGTTCTCCTGGATTCACAGCTGCTTCTGGAGTCCCAGGTGGCAGCTGTAGCCAGAGGAGTCTTTGCTCAGCTTTGGCTGATCCGTTAACTGCAGCCGTATTTAAGTCACTTGAATCTGGCCATGATGACCAATGCGCTAGTGACATCTAGATTGGATTATTGTAACACACTCTACGTGGGGCTGCCTCTGAAGATGGCCTGGAAACTCCAACTAGAACAAAATGAGGCAGCTCATGTGGATGCTGGGGCTTGTCAGTTGGACTCTGTTGGGCTACTGCTTCAGTGGGTACACTGGCTGCCCATTAGTTTCCAGGCTGAATTCAAAGTGCTGGTCTTGACCTTTAAAGCCCTCTATGGCTCAAGTCCAGGATATCTGAGGGACTGCCTCTGTCCATACAATCCATCCCATCACCTAAGATCATCAGTTGGGGGGGGGGGGGCTCTGCTGACCATGCTGCCTTTGAAAGAGGTGAGAGATATGGTGGCAGGGCTTTCTCAGTCATTGCACTCCAGCTCTGGAACTTCCTTTCTTTTGACTTAAGACCTGCTCACTCCTTGTATAGTTTTTGGTGGGGCCTAAAAACCTTTCTGTGGACAAAGTCTTTTTAATTATATTGGAGGTTGGGGGTGCTGTTTTTCATGTTGTTTTTAGTTGGTTTTTATTGTATTTTTAGGATGGGATGCTTTAAGTGTTTTTGTATGGTTTAGTTGTATTTTAATTGTATTTTAATTTTGTTTTAATCTGTATTTATTATCTAATTTTCTGGGTATTTTATTGTTGTTTTTAATTGTTGTTAGCCGCCTTGAGTTCCCTTTGGTTAGGGAAGAAAAGTGGGGCATAAATAAATAAATAAATAAATAAATAAATAAATAAATAAATAAATAAATAAATAAATAAATAAATAAATAATCCCAGAGCTCCATCAAAATTGTTGCAGGCCTGAACAACTAGTGTCCACAAGAGAAAGATGTCACTGGGGACACCCATGTGCTTCAGAACTCAGGCTGCAAAGGCAGGAGTTTCATTCCCCCCAAGTATTTCATAGGTGCCTACTATCATCATGCCTGCTGGGACACCAACTGCACCAACTGGGACACCAACTGGGACACCCATGCCTGCTGGGACACCAACTGCACAGGTCCCAGATGGAACCTTGGAAACCAGCCTACTTTATTATTGCTATTTTGAGATTATTATATGTTATTCTCTTGCCAGTGCCAAGACCACATAGCTGTCTTGGATTAGTGGCTTCTTGATTGAGTGTAAGGGTATGCTCTAATACATGGTTACTTTACAGATAAATCTATACTTTACAGATAAATCTGTTTAGGACAAAAATGTCAGTCATTCCTCCTGATGCTCCATGGTTTTTAAACCCTTCCACCGTGTACTTACTGAGTTGTGGCATCCTTCACCAACTTTCATCTGGCAAAGTATGTTTGGCCCCAAATACCAACAATTATCAGCTTTGGAAAAGAAATGATCTCACATGGAGGATTAGAGTTAACCAGATCTAAATTTGCTAGATTTCAGTGATTGGCTCAGAGAGTTCACATCTATCTTGGGTATCCCACCATGAAATTCAAAACACAAAAAGGATTATCGGTCCTAAATTGCATTTTGATTAATCTAAATTCTAATAAATATGACCCTCACAGTAATATGCCTAAACGTTGCCAGGCTTAGAGTCATGCAACACTAAACAAATTTAATCATATTGTATTAAAACATGACTCCAGGAATTAATAATGGAATATCAGCAAGTCTTTAACATTATTAGTGTAAAGGACATTAATGGCTCAATCTTATCCCCCAGCACCCCAGAGTGTGCAGTACTGCCTATAGAACACTACTTGAATGCTACAAACCAGCAGGATACCAAATGGTCCAGGGGAGGCAAGCCACCTGACTGTAATGGGTCCCTTCAGGTAGTGCAAACATGAGGAGAGTCAAGGGGTGGGCATGGGCCAGGAAGGGGGTCCGGGTAAGGCATGTGCAGTTACTGACGAGATTCTTTCTCTCCTTTCCCCACTGTAACCCACACATACTATCTTCCTGCCCCATTGCTCCCCTAATTTCCCCAGATCTGCCCTTACTATCAACTTACTGGTGATGGTAGAGATCCTGCCGACTGATGTCACCCAGGGCTTTGTACTAAGAGCAGCAGCCTGCAGAACACTTGCCACACCAGCAGTCCAGGCCATATGTGGCAGATGGTGAGATTTGCCAACAGGAGGCTAAGGTAGGATTGGGCCCTTATTTTTGTTTTGCAGCAGCTTTGTGCAATTTTTTCACTCAACCACAGGCAATAATTTAAACTGGTTATTAAATATTTTGTTTGTTGCTCTCTTTCTCTCCCTTTCTCAAAGAAAAAAGACATGTCAGTTCCGATATCTTCTGAAATTAGTGATATCGTCCAGAGCTCTGCTTTACTAATGAAAGTCTGAAAATACCTGGTGTTCCCAGCAACATGTGTTTTATATTGAACAACAAAGATACATTTTTTTGCACTCATAAATGTTTTTTTAAAAATGAATACAACTAAAGATTGCCTAAATTAGTCTCTGAATTTTTTTTAAAACTTAACTTGGCAATGTTTTGGCAACATTGCTGAAAAATGGATGAGATGGGATAAAAGAGACATTTGTTTTGATTGTATTGATGACACTTTTTCTTTTAAAGACAGTGAGTAAAATGAGCTTTGGGATTATACTTAGTTCAGGGTGACGAATCTACTATTTTATGGATCTAATTTAATTTACTAAGGCTTAAGTAAATAAATTTATCTTTACTAATTTATCTTTACTAATTTACTAAGCCTGCAATCCTAACTTCTGTTTAGGCCAGCCTAAGCCCCAGCATGTCCTGTGCTTACCTTGGGGTGTCACAAAAGTAAAGATACTTCTGCCCCACTCTGTGAAGGGTTAGGCCAACGCACAGGCATACGCTGACCTTCACCACCATCATGGAAAAAGTAAGCCAGGTGAGTTAGGCTGGGCTAATGTTCTTAGGATTACTAACCATACTATTGAGTCAAGCCATCATAATAGAAATATTTATTAAATGATGCAATAATTTTATAAAGGAATGCATGAAAGTCATTTTCCTCACAATCCCAAGCATGTTTACCCAGAAGTAAATCCCTTAAGATTCAGTGGGACTTACTCCCAGGAAAATGTGCACAGAATAATGCTTCACTTCCCTTGAAGAGGTCCAGTGGAACCTCTTCACCATTGAATTTCCCATCATTCTGGCAAGGGGAATTTGCCAGAGAGAGATTATGCTTCTCCTGTTTTCAATATTATTATTGATGCCATTATGAGGAAAGTATTTGAAGGCAGGCATAGTGTTCAGTGTATAACATAACTCTCTAACAGACTTGATGCTGACATATGATAGTCCCATATTTGCCATCACAGATGGAGAGGCCACCAACATCCTTTACCACAGAGTTGACCCAATCTTAATAAATGTGAATAGGACAACACTTATGACTATAGATGGATCACAGACCAATGTTTCCCAAAGTTGAATCCAAATTAGGCAAGTTTCAGAAATCAAATACCTGGGATCACTGGTACAGGAGAAAATAGTGACATATATCATTGAGGTCCAAAACAGGATGCGCAAGGCAACAGCAGCATTTGCCTCACTTAAATGGTTTCTCTAAAAGAAGTATTATTTACTCCACCAAGACCAAATTTTCCTCTTCTAAACACAGATCTTCCTTATTCTCCTGTATGGTTTGGAAATATGGACTCTGGTCAAATGGGACACAAACAAACTAGCTCTTCCAAATGAGATGCTTGAGACACTTCGTAGGTGTCTCTCTTCATGATGAAACAATTCAGATAAGGTATGATTCTCAACCATCAGTTGAAGAACATAAATGCAGGCTGCAATCTTTGGACACATCTGCAGCATGAACACCTGTCAGCTGAAACACACGTTCCTCTGGCAAGTTTCATGCTGGAGGATTCTACAATGAGCAGCACCAAAGAAAATGTGATATAAACGCATTGAGGAGGATTGAAGGAACCAGTGATTGGCTAGAAAGATTGCCAAAAATTGCTAAGAAATATTGCAAAAAATTGTGTGTCATGAATGCTTCAAGAGGCACAGGTGTACAGACTGAGACGACTGGTTGGAGTTCAAAAGGGATGCTGTAACTGGCTTTAATTCTTTGCTTCATGAAAGACTACTGTCCTATTTAAAGTTATTCCAATGTGGGGGGAATGCATTAACTTTTTTATTGTCATTAGACCAAAATCTAGCAGTATCAATTGCATTTATGAATATTACTACTGCCTTCACTACTGTGTGGGGAAATATCTATTATGTTACCTGCTGTGAAATAGACATGTGTATTTGCTGCATATTAGAGCACCCAAATGGTTTTCCTACAAATAATTATCAATACAGTATCTATGTAAGAAAACAGTTTTATATCAGTGCAGATCCAGAGTGTAGGGTTGTTGGGCGCTGAATTTCCCCTCCAGTATATATATAGGCGCAATTGGAAAAATGAAATAACATTGACCTGATAGTCAAGTTGGCTATTTTTGATGTCTCCTGGTTTCCTTTCTTATCTTGATGCTAAGGTGAGAGGGAGGCAACATTTGGTAGGAAATAATGTGTTTTGAATCACTGTTTCATTGGACCTGGTCCCAGTAGTCCTTGCCATATTTACATTTGAGATTAGACTATTACAACGGGCAAAATCCAGAGCAGTTACGGGTCCACACAGTTATGTCACCCTCTAGTGTTCTCTTATGGACAGTCACCTTAACTGCTCCGGAGCAAAGGGCTTAATTTGACTTTAGGATATGGGCCAATGTGTGCTCTGTGGGGCTGCCTTGAAGATGGTTCAAATGTTGTTCTCACCACTTCCATAGGTGAGAAAGATGGTTTGAAGTAGGGCCTTCTTGGTAGTTGCACCTGCTTTGCAGAATTTCCTCCTCTTTATTTCAAAAAAACTGTTACCACATTTAAAGACTTCCAATAAAAATATTTCTTTTTCAACAACCCATGGTAATTTTAATGACTGACATCTGCTTATTTTATTTGTGGTTTTGTTCTAGTATTTATTCATTTGCCTTTGTTCTAGTTTTTTAGTGATTGACTGCTGCTGGCTGTTTTTCAACATTTGGATTGCATATGAGATTTATTTAGGCATTATATAGTTTATTTACATTGTATAGCTTTTTAATAGCCTACTGTGAGCTGCTTTGCGTGAAAAGTGGAATAGAAATAGAATAAAGAAGCAAATAAGTACTTGGCATATCATTTTCGACTAAGTTCGGCCAGGTTGAGATGAACTGACACATGCATTTAGCATATTGAAGGCATTCTCATCACTATCTTCATGTTGATCTTTGTGTTAGAGCTTTGTGTGGTGTGAGAGAGGAACCACATCTCACAACTAGACTCGCAGCAGCAGTTTTGTGGTATGGTATTCCTAGGTGTAGTTGCAGAAATAACTAATAATTTACCCTTTAGTTGTGTCTCCATATGTGTGTAAGGTGAGTGGCTGAGGTTTCCCATGCATTAAAAAAATTCCCTAGAAATTCAGCACATTAAACACATATTTGGACTGAACTTCATTTCAGAGTGCTAGATATACCTATAACTAGGGTGCACCATCACACTTGAAAGACTGGTGGCATGATCCTATACTTACACCTGATTTTCCACCAGTGAATGCTGTCACAAATGTGCCATAAAGCACATTGGAACAGCAGATTCCAGAATCATAGGTGGGAAATCAATCAATCAATCAATCAATCAATCAATCAATCAATCAATCAATCAATCAATCAATCTATCTATCTATCTATCTATCTATCTATCTATCTATCTATCTACCTACCTACCTACCTACCTACCTACCTACAGTATTTATAGTGGGAAATCTTCCCACTAGTGCCAGTGTGGTAAACAGAGCGCAATGCAGCAAGTGATCTTGACAGACAATGTAGGACTGGGGAAGTGTGGTGGAGCCAGAAAGTTTATGGAGTGGAGGAAGGGAATCATTGCTATATGAGTAGCTGAGTGGGGCCTGGGAGGAGTGGAATTGGTGGTGCTGGGACATGCCATTTCTTATCCCCCTTCTTGGGTCTGATCTGTTGGCTCGAATCAACTTGTACTATTGCAAGCAATTTTTTGGCATGGGTCTGAGTAGGCACAGGCCTTTTGCTCTTGCTGGAGCTTTCCCCATGGAAAGGGGATGAATAAAGAGCCCTCAAAGATGCTCAAAATGTAGTGTTTTGGTCTTATGAATTTCAATATGATTCAGTGCTCTTGACAGTTTCTCAGAAAAACCACAACAGCAATTTAAGAAAAAACTCATCTATAAAACAGAGAGGTAGAAAAGAATATAAACATTGAATATAGATGCATTTGACTCCACTGGGTCAATAAACCATCCTCTGTGTATCTTTAAGGTCTTCTCAAAATATTCTTGCTTAATTAGAATAATTGTTATTGTTCAGAATATTTATATATGGCTATTCAACAATACAAATTCATAAATAATTTCCAGTAATTAAGAAGTAATTATGTGTTTTTAAGTTTAACCTCATGAGGAAATCTGGAAAAATGACAACCCCAGCAAGCAAGAGAAGCTGACTAAAGAGGAGGGGCAGAAGTGACGGAAGGAGGGAGGTCAAGGGACAGGGGCTAAAAAGTGAAAGAGGAAGGATGGGAGTCGGGAAAAGGTAGGAAAAAAGAAACAGAGAAGAAGACAGAAGAAAGCTGGAAAGAGTGACACGAGAGAGGTTAAGGGGCTGAGAGCTGTCCACTTCTGAGCAGTCCACTCCTGAGCTGAAATGGTTGCCGCTTTGTCATATAGACATCAGGCAATTACTGGCAGCCCTAAAGAAAGGTAAGAAGCCTGCAGTGCAGTCTAGCTCTCTTTCCTAATGTAAGAACTTGTTCTCATTGGATTTGATGCTGATAGAAAGGAGGAAGAACAGGAGGCAACTAGAGTGGCTCTTACTGATAGGGTAGTTTCCTGTCCAGAGGACAGCAGCCTATGTGTCGACCTTGATAGAAGTCCCACTGAATTCCACACAGATGATTTAGATGCCTGTATTTCCCAATTATAGCTGTGCAATCTGACATTGGCAAACCATCTGGATTAGCAAAATCTCTCTTTCAATCCTCAATTAGAAACAGAGCTATGGAAATAGCTAAGAGACAAATTATCTGTCCTGGAAAGAGCTTGAACCTAAAACGATACAGACAAGCAGATATCCTCTGAACAAATATCTTTTGGCTGGTTTTAAAAATTGTCTTTCAACACAGCATTAATGAAATGTGTGCTCCCCCCCCTTCATTCTTCCAACCTTCTTTTTCTATAAACAGCTAAACATTTCATTATGGACTTCAAAGGGACACTGTCTTCTGCATTATTGCTGTTGACCTGCCATCTGGAAAAAGAAGGACAAAGAACAAGTGGGAATGAAAAGATGGAAAGAAATGAAGGCATGATTTCCCACTACTCAGAATACTTTTCATACTTGCACAATTTAGAGCTTTGCTGTTTAACTCCTTGATTGTGACCCACAAATGCCCCCCAAGGCTGTAGTAATGCTATTTTCTTCCTGATTTCCATTCTTACTATTTTAGAAAAAGCAAATGAGTATAAGATGGTATGGATGAACATGTATGGGAAAAACTGATGTTTTTGAAACTTATGGAAGTGTAAAAGCAAAAATGATAAAAATAATGCTGGGCCCCATGGGATTAAAAGAATCTGAGTCTAAAATATACAATGACATTATACAGCCGCTTGAAAACCACATATACTCCAACACTATTCAGATCTCCCTTCCTGCCCATGCAACTCCTCATAAGAGAATGGGCTGTATCCTGATGGGGCATTCACAGAAGTCTTCTCAAGATAAGAGAAAATTTGTTTCCTTGTCTCAGGATTAGTCTCCACTGCCCTGATAGATATACATGGACTTATGCATGCAGTTTTGCTCGCACAAGTCCAGGTAGATCAAAATAACCCTACAATCCAGAGTAACTACAGGAGCATGTAAGAGACATTATATGTACCCGTAGTTACTGCACTACCTGGTGGAAACCTATGGGAAATTCATTTTGCAATCCAGAGCAAATTGATCTTACACCGGAGCAGGGACTCCCCGTAGTTATTCTGGATTGCTAAGTGGATCATTGCCAGGAAAGGGACTGGTGTTAGTAACTACCATCAACACACATCCATCCTTGTCCAGGTCCTTGCCCTATTCTGCCCAACCCCTGGGCCACCCTACCAGTGATGAGGCTTCTGTGGAGGCTGCTGTCAGCTAGCTGCAGAACTAGCAGTTTGCGATGGTGGTTAGTCTGTCCTTTATGGTGCATCATGTTTTGTTTCAACAGTGAAGTGTGTTGTGCCATTGAAATGAGATACATCAACGCCATTAGTTCATCCAGATGGAATTTGTTTTGGCTACAGACAACACATAAGAGTCCCACTGGATCAGGCCAAAGGCCTATCTGTTCTTGCTTCCTGTATCTCCCAGTGGTCCACCAAATGCTTCAGGGAGCACAAAAGACAAGAGACATGCTTCTTAGTGTCCTCCTAGGCATCTGGCATTCTGAGGTTGCCTACTTCTAAAATCATGACATAACTGTCATGGCTTTTCAGGGTGACCATATAGAATGGAGGACTGAGTGCCTCTACTGTTAACTATTGCAAAGAAGAGAATTTTAGGCAGGTTTAACTCAACATAGAAGGGTTTAAAAAGCAGCAACTGCCAAAATTCCCTCTTCTATACAATACTTAAAGCTAGAGGCATTCTGTCCTCCTTTCTATATGGTCACCTTGCTTGTGAAGGACTTTTCCTCCAGAAATTTGTTCAGTTCTCTTTTAAAGGAATCTTGGCCAGATGCCATCACTACATTTTCAGGTAAGGCTGAGACTAATTACATGCTGAGTAAAGAGGCTATGAACATTTCATTTGTTGTATGAAATTTCTCCAGTGGCAAGTGAGGGGGCTGTTTCCATGCTGAGTTACAGGACTGGCATAACATACCATTTTGCCCCCTCCAGCTATGCTACTGGCTGGAGAAAATAGAAAATCCAACATCAAGGAAGACAGTATGCATGTCTGTATTTGGGAAAGGGGGGCATGATGCTTATGGAGTTCTGTATATTTCCTTTGCACACATCCTTACTAAACCTTCCTTCAACAATCATTCCTTCCCACATAGTCAACTCCAAGTGAAGCACAACAACGTTTTCAAGCATTTCAGCCCCAAACCCTCTTCCAAGAATGACAATATCTTCTGGAACACCCTCCACCCCGAAGTGATGTCACTGCCAGAATAGAAAGTGCCATCACTGCAGTGCCAGAGGTCCTCCATGTCTACTGAGAAGTAAGCCAGTTGTGTTCAATGAGACTTACTCCCAGTAAAGAAGCCTGAAAGTTCAATTCCAAGATGGCAGCACCCAGTGGCAGATTCTAAGATGGTGGTGCCCAGCTTCTTGTGATCCCCCTGAAATGTGTGTGCGTGTAAATCTGGACAACTTCCAAATGCTAGATGCAGGGGGGGCACCTGGATGCTAGTGTCGTGTGCTTCCTCAGGAATCTGGTGGGCTGCTGTGTGATACAGGAAGCTGAACTAGATGGACCTTTGGCTTGATCCCGTGGAGGCGCTTATGTTTTTAAATGAAGTCATGAACACTGATGGGGTCTTGGCTAACCCCCACTTTGAGAACCACTGCAATAATGAATGAGAATTGCCCCCAATGATGCATTCTGTTGGCTCAGTCAAGTGTGGGAGCATGTTCAGCTGAAGAAGTGTTTCATCCATATCAGCTGCACATATGGCAATTTGCTTCCACATGTCACTGCATCAGGCTGCTTTGTGGTTCCCAGGCTCCACTGTTTTTCACTTCACTGGGAAAATAATCATGATTAAAAAATAATTAGAAAAGCATCATGCTTTAAAGAAAGAGGTCTGCTCTTGATGCTGACTTGGCTTTCGAGGAACTCTTGGCAACCCAAGGGCATGACCTGACATGAAGTGCAAAGTATGGTCCAGAAATGGAGTACAAATCAAACAAACACTTAGATGACATTTGCCAAGAGAGGGCAGCTTAAATAATAGATGCAGAGTTTGCAGCTCTCATCAATCTTTATTCATAATCTTTATTTTTAGACAGGCAAGAAACCTAATTAAAGATGCATTTTAAAATTAAAAAGACAAAGAGCCAAAAAGTCACAAATCCATTATCATTACTGCTTAGTGCATATTAAGCAGAATGTAAATTATCCATTAGGTTTCAGTGCACTGTGGGGTGTCAAAATTATATATCATGTTAATGGGTCATCAGGGTTGGCCCAAGGGCTGTGTAAGTCAGTTTCTCAGCACTGCAATTGCTATACAGGCTCAGAGTAGCTGGAAATGTTTCCATGGACTTGCGCTAAAAACCAACTGGAGCAATAAGCTAATTCTATTCCCCACCCCCAAAATAAGGCCTTCAACAAACTGACACATAAGGATGGTCTCAGGAGACAGTTCATGCAACTCAGAACATGGAGTGAAATATATGAATGTGGTCTGAATTTAAGAACAAAAGGAAAAGTCTTCACCATGTGCTCTAATGTAATTCCTTGTTTCAACAATGACTGGTATTTTACAGTTGGGGTGGCCAACTTCTATATTACCCAGATAGTGTTCCAGGGTATGGAAAATATTTTTCTACAAAGCCTTCCCCCATCCCTGGCAGACACTAGAATAATGTCTCCAAGAAGATATGACATATCAAAGGATAGAATTTCTCTAATGCAACTTTTGGAAGCAATACTGTGCTTGTATCCCCACAATGAAACTGGGCAAATGTTTTACCACACCTTGCTTAAAACTTGGCAGGAAGTTGGAATTTGATAATACATGTAGTAGACCCACATCATCTTTTTGGTGGATCATTGCTGAATATGAAGGCAATGTTATGAAGACCAAAAAAAAAAAAAGCTTTTAAAAAAAAATAAGCTTGTGCATAATGTCATGAAAATGTTCCCTCACTGAAAGTAAAAAATGTAGATATAAATATTCAGGAAAGTTTGGCTCAATCCTATTGGAGAGTAATACACACCTTTTCTTGAGAAGTACATGCATGAAAGCACTTCCATAGGAGGAGGAGCTTTGTCAGTCACAGCAATGGCAAAATCCAGAGTAACTATGGGGAGTCCTTGCTCTGGTGTAAGAACAACTTACTCTGGATTCCAATATAAATTTCCCATAGGTTTTCAGTAGGTGGTGCAGTAACTATGGGTGCATGTAATGTCTCTTACATGCTCCCATAGTTGTCTGGATTTGGGAGTGTCAGACTGCATCTCCCTCCTGTCTCTCTCCCTTCTCTGGCAGTGACATGTTTGTCTAAGGGGACAGATACTTGTATATCATCTTCCTCCTCCAGACTGTACATTGTAACAGAGGACTCACAGACAAGGTAAGCGGGAAAGGTTCACATTTACTTGCTCAAAATTTTAATGGTTTCTTTCTGGTTCAAATGGTTTCTATTGTTCTTTCTTCAACAGATAGAACTCACCCTTATGGGGCACAACAATGCAACAGATTCAACAGGTTGCAACTTCAGGTAAGTATCTAGAAATAGTAAAAGTCTCTCCCTGGGTCTCTACCCTTCCTTAACTGTCTCTTTTCTCTTCCAGGTGGGGATCTTGGTTAGGGGGTGCTCTCTTGTCAGCCAGTTCTTGGAGGGGTTCCTGGTCTGAAGTCACAACAGCAACTTTCTTTGTTAGTTCTCTGCTTGGTCCTCGGCTCATTGAGGGACTCGCCTGTCCCGGCCTGGTTCTCCTGGGATCTTCTCTATACACATGGATTATGCCACCCTTCCTCCATGGTAGCTCCTCCTGAACTGTTACTTCCCATGGCAAACTCTCTAACTCCCTCAAATCTCTCGGCCCGCATCCCATTTCCTCCTGCCAAATTCCCTCCAATGACTGCATGCCTCCGTGAGCATACCATCGCAGGGATGGCCTGACAGTTATTCCCTCTTCACTGGAGTGCCCCTTCCTCCTGTCTTCCACATTGTTACCATGTCTTGCATACTCCAGACCTCCATGGCATCTGGAAATAATTTGATGTCCAGGGGAGGGTAGTTGGGATGGTCCCACATGCCAAGACTTTCCCCCATGTGCACACCCATGGGTTCCATGTTGTAATGTATATAGGCATCCCAATCCACATCACAGGGGGTAAGAGCACAATCCTAACCATGTCAACTCAAAAGCATGCCCACTGTTTTCAATGGGTCTTACTCCTAGGCAAGTGTCTTTAGGATTGCAGCCAAATAGCAATTTTAAGGACTTAATCCTATATTATATGGTATATATTGGCAACCAGGGCAGTGGATGAGCAGACTGAGCTTGGGAAGGGGCAGGATCAGTGATCAAATCTCCTCTTACACTAAGCAGCCAAAATTATCTTTTGGGATGTAGCATAGCCTACATTGGTACAGCTGCATTGCCATAGTAAGGCTTAGGATATATCAAATTTCTTCCAGTATATGGTTTTGTGAACTGCAGTTGACTTCATCTGATACAAAAAGAAATCTGTTTCACTGATGCTGCATCTAATGAAGTCATATGCTGTAGAGCCATATGCTGTAATAAATACGACAGTCTTTAATATGGAACCAAACTTTGATGGTGCTGATGTATGTAAACAGTGACTAGAATGTTAGTTTCGAAGCTGGGCAACCTAGATTCAGATTAAAAAACTCAGGTATGTCTTTCAGGAAGATAACAACGGTCTCAGCAGGACAATTGGGAGTTGGTTTAGGTGAGGCCTAATGAATTCTAATCAAAGCAGTGATCTCATATATAATCCAAAAAAATTTATATTATTTTTATTAGAAGGAATGAAACATTAACAGCATAATCCTAACCATGGATAGTCCCAGCAAAAGTCCCAGGCTGACCTGGGAGTGTCAAAAGTGGCATAAAGGAAGATGGGTGAGTAGTACTGGCCTAAAATTGGAGTTACCCTGTGACTGTATGGCACAAAGACTGTGTGGCACAATTTCAGTTCTCTGCCATTGTTCCTTTCATGTTGTTCCCTTGGTCTCCCAAGGGGTACTTATGCTATTGCCATGAATGCATTAGGCATTACCCTCCACCAGCCAAAAAAGACACCAGACACAGATGTGAATTTAACAAGGGACAATTTATTAATTATTTAATAACACAAAAATCAAAACAGGGACTGCACTAAATGTCATGTGCGGATCTAGGCGGAGCAGCGGCTATCCACCTGACCCCTGATTCAAAATAAGATGAAGCAGCCTGGCTCAGGACAAACCTCTCTGGATGCTTCAAGGTGCCCCTCACTGTCAACCCAAAGGTTGGATGCTCAATCAGCTAGTTGCCCATCTGGTTTTGCCTAATTCCAGAGCAGGGGCTAGCCTGACTGCAGCTTCAAGTTGGAAAAACATGATAAGCCAGATCTGGTTCACCCCTGCCCCTTGCCACCTCGGGCTGAACACTGAGGCTTACACCTAGCGACCTCCCCCCTGCACAACTCCTGCCACTTGGAGAGTCTGTCTAGCGCATGACTCCCCACCCCACCACAGAAAGGGTAGCAGTTTCTGCTACAAATTTAACAAGAAAAAGTTAATGGCCGAAGGAGATAAATGCAGGCCAAAAACATTTGGGCCACGGCCACTCAATCTGAGGATGTTGTACAACAACCCTGCCCATAGCGACGAGGAAGCGTCCGACATAAGCATTTACCTTCTGTCCTGACACAACCACTTTTTTGATATTTCTAGCCCCTTTCCAAATGTGTCTGGGTAACATGCTGGGTCAGAGGATACGTAACCCCAGGAACCAGTTAACTAACAGGGAAAAATCCCTACAGATCTCAAGCCTCAAGGACAAAGCTGTCCTCCTGCAGAGATAGTTTTCCACAGAGTATACGACTAGAACCGGTGGTGGTGGGCAGTCCCTGAGGAGCTCAAGGAGTGCGGGCAAAAATTGCCCCCAGCACATACCCTGCCTGGTAATCCAGGCCACTGACGCCCAATGACCCAATCCCAGCTGGGTACCGAACCCGCTGCTCTCAGCCCTCTTCTTGTCCCAGAAGAGGATGGAATGGCTGATCAGGATCACATGTGCCCCAACTGTCCTCCTGGCTCTGCCCCCCCCAAGCAGCCCAGCAGCCAATCAGGGACTTCCACCTGTCCCTGGTTGCCTCCAGCCAGGAGGGGGCAAATTGGCTGCTGCACGTTTGTGCACCAGCAGCATTATGTATAATATCAGATGATCTGAAGAACTGTCAGGCAGATGTAGATTAATTGGTTTCTAATGTGAAAATGTATGTGTGGTGCACTCAGAAACTATTTTTATTACAAGACATTCCTTCCCTCCCATGTGGTAGATCACAACCATGTCTGCATCTGGAGATTAAGTTTTAATGAAACTTTGGTCCTCATTGGTGAAAGAGGGGAAAAAATCATAGTGCTTCCTTTTTGCTTTAATACAGGACAGCATTTCTGAAACACTTCCTCTGGTCTGTGATGGATATGCTGTTGCAATGATATTTGGATTAGAGATGAACACATTCTCCCCATTCTATGCCTTTATTGTTCTGTCGCTTTGTACACCACTGCTCCTGAATTCTGGTTTAATTAGATGAATTTCTAAAATATATTCCAAAATCTCACTGGAGGACAACAATTAGGTTTAACTAATATGCAAGCAAGAAGTGATCAGGTTCCTCAGATTAAAGAAGAGATTCAAAAGCTTATTTGCTACTAACTACTGACATGTTATTACAACACTAAGATAGTCCCTTACTGTTACATCTGGATTTTTTTTCCTAATGAGCCAACAGCATGACTTCCAGTCTTTGTTAAATTAATTTTGGATTTAGAGCATGTGTAGTTTGGTTTGAGTTTCAGTTCCATAAGTGACCTATCCCCCTTCCTGGACTCTGTTCTGTGGCTCAGGTCCACATGGACCTACAACAGCTAGTATAACACTTTGCGTATTGGATGACTGCCCCAGGTAAGGGAAAAATTGTTCCCGTACTCAGAGGTGACTGTAATAATTCCCTCCTCTATAAAATGCAGCAATAGCCATTTTGGCACAATTGCATAAGGATTCAGCTGAGAGCCAGGTGACCTTTGCATGTGCCATACAACTTAAGAAGAATTGTGGGTGTTCTGTACTTAAGAAAGCTTCAATATTGGACTCCTGATTCATGGTTTGGCTTTAAGGCTTGCTTTGTTGAGTAAATAACAGCCCAATCCTTAGTGGATCTACTCAAAAGTAAATCCCATTATGTCCAATGGGGGTTGTTCCCAAGAAAGTGTGCACAGGATTATAGACTTACAGCACAATCCTAAGCAGGTCTACTCAGAAATAAGTCCCATTGAGTACAATGGGACTTGCTCCCAGTTAAATATGCAGTTGCAGCCTAAGAGTGCAAACCTATGCATGTCTACTCAGAAGTAGGCCCCATTGAGTTGAATGAGAGTTGTTCCAAGGTCAGTGTAAGATTGCATCTTAAGTGTTTAGGATTTGACTGTGAGCTGAGTTAGCATATCATCACAAGGGCATGCTATTGTAGAAAGATATGTTAGGGTAAAGGTTTAAAGGGCAGTGCATCTGGACCCAAAGAAGATTCAGCTATAAATGTATATTTTGGTACTGTGAAGATGCTGATCTCTGATAGGATGTCCACTTATGGTTAAAACCAGTCTTTGCATTGCAATAGCAAAAACTATGCAAGATCAGAAAGGAGACCCACAGGTGGTCAGTATTTTGAAATATTACTCCTGCCTCAGTTCACCTAAACTTCAGCATCTTTGACAGTGCTGCAAATCTATTCATGTCTACTCAGAAGTTCCATTGAATTAATGGGGTTTACTCCCAGGAAAGTTCTCTTAATGTCATAAATGGTTTCTTATCAAGCAGATTGTTCATGAGTGAATGTTTCCAAGGGGTTTAACTGAACTGTAATGGAAATTGAATGGGATATATTCATTTTTTAATGTTACTGTCAGCCACATTGAGGCATTTGTGTAAGGCAGGCTATACATCCAAATAAGCCAAATAAGTCAACAATGCTGCAATCCTAACCTACAGTTAGGCTGGCACATCCTATGCTGACCTGGGATTGTTACAAAAGTATCGTCAGAATTTGGATTTTTGTTTTGGGGTTAACAGCTTAAATCCTATTGGGCTTTGTCATGCTGAAGTCATTAAAACAACAGAAGTGATGTCTATAGCAATTTCAGTGCTGGATCCATTGGACCAGGAAAGGCAGTGGCAGAGGTGGCATTGGACAGGGATGGCATAGGAGCAGGAGTAAAGAGGTGGCTGGAGGGGTTGGATCTTGCAGCAGTGGTGCATGTGCCAGATCCTGTTCCCTCTGTTCAGCAGCTCTCTACCCCTCTCTTCTTTTTGGTCATGCCAGCTAAAGAGCTGGCACAGGTCCAAGGAGACCTACCGGAAGTAGGAGGCTTACAAAGGGGAAAAGGGAAATAATTCCTCTCTGTAGTCTCCTGAACTGTCCCTCATGCTGGATATAGTGTATGCTTCTTTAGCATGGCTGCTTTGGGGAAGGGTAGGGAAGGAGCTTTAAATTTCCCACAAAATTACAGAATTTAGCTCATGCAATGTATTGCCTAATGTCATCCCGGGAATTCACACTAGGCTCTTATGATTCATTGGTTTGGTCAGAGCCTCTCTCTGGGAAATCCATATGACTTTCCAAGATGGTTTTGTTCCCACTGCTAGGCTCATCATAGCACAGCTAGGACAATTTTATCCCACAGTGCTTCTTCCTAAGCAAGACATCCTCCAACCCTTTTTTAAACTGGGTTGGAGTTAACAAGCTGCCCCTGCCCCTGTGACTCAGAAGTAATTACCCATAATCTCTCAGCAGAGTTCAAGCAACTGGCATCAGGATGCCTTGACAGGAGAAACCCTTCAGGGTCCTAGACCCTGCGTGATACTTCTCCATGACTTTATGAAGCTGGTCTCGCCTTTCTTTAGGGTACGTACCAAGTTGTTTCCCATTAATGTATTCTTTTTGTGACCTCCTAATTAATAATATTAAGGGAATTTAGCCTGGGAATCTGAGAAAAGGCAGTATTCTAAGACCCTTATTGAATATTAATATCCATCTTGTAGCAAAAGCCGAACACTTGTTTATGTATATTGGAGCCCCACTGGCTTAAGTCTTTACCAGGAAAACAACAAAGATAGGGGGGTGGAAAAGAGAAAAATAACAAATTACAGCTGAAACAAATCATCAGCACCACTGTTTTCAAATTATTATATTTCTGGGGGATTTCAGTCAATTACATGAAAAAGACACCAGATTCAATAGAGCTTTGATAGTCAGGTTATGTTAATAATGGGGACTCATGTAAAATGCATTAGGTATACCTTACAGATGAAGAAGATTGCTGATAATTATTCTGTATGCTAAGAGTGTAGCTCTTTCTGAACCGATATATAGACTCTTTTACATCCCAGCCTAATTACTTATAGACAGTTGAACACAAAATTACTTTCATCTGTTTGAACATGTGGAGAGAAAGAGATTAGAGATGTACGTTTCAAAACAGCTGGTTGGCGTGTAAAAGAAGAAAACCTACTGGTACTTTGGTACTGATTGAAAAAAGTGCATTTCTTTCTAATTAGACCTATTAAAGTGAATATCATGCAGGGGGACTTTCAAAGAGGGCATCTGGGAAGTGCAGCAGGAAAGCCAAGCATTTGCTTTTGAGCTCAAGAATGTTAAAAGATGAGAAAACAACATGTCAGTGGTTGAGGAGTGAGTGAATATCTTTCCCATTCTTGTTAATGTTGTGATGGGTGTTCCACCAATATTAAAATTTAATGTTCTCTTGCCCCTGAATATGGATTTTGCAAAGCATCTAGTATCTAGCTAGTCCATGATTATGGCATCTTAAGCCAAGTCATTTGTATTCTTGATTATGTGGTTGGTTACCGGTATGTTTAGGTAACATACACATGGAGTACCAATTCCCTTTGAAAATCCAAAAATAAATGGTTAGTGAAAACAATATACATCAAGTCCTCACTTAAAGTTGTTTCATTATAACATTGATGAGAAAAAAATATTGAGTTTTGGACAGATCCACTGTCTTTGTGGAGTCTGTATGTCCTTCCCAAGTCTGTGTGAATTTTGTCTCGTCCACACAGCTCACATTTATTTCTGTGTTTAATATTAGAAGTGTTCTTGGATCTTTATTTAGAGGTTTGGTGATTTTTTTTTATCAGAAATATGCTGTTGGAACATAACCCTGATTTGCATGTATTGATTAATCCATGTTAAAATTGGTTTCATTATAAGTTGTTTCTATATAAGCTGTGTTCATCTGCTGTGTTCAATTCTTCTGAAACACTGGAGGGCCATTCCATATATTGCATGTAAGGAAATGAAGGTTTGCTAAGGAGTGTACGTGTGACAAAGAATCATAGCTGACCATTGAGAGATCTCCGATGACAAGATCCAGGGAGATCTGAGTGAGAGGCAATATGGTCTGAAAATCTCGTATGCAGTTATATTTGCAATCAGCACCACCTGCAGGGTTAAAAGTTTGTTTGTGCCCAGTTAAATCTTTTAACATGCCAGCATTCAAATTCTACTCCCAATTCCAAAAACTTCCAGCTTTTTTTACACAATTTTATACAAACTGCAGAACTCTAAAAACAAAACAAAAATTTGCTACCCCTCAGGTGTTTTGCCACTATCATCTATGGTGTTTTGCCACTATAATAAAGTTATCCTGAGATTATGTGGTAAATCTGAAAGGGGCAAGGAATGGTGATATCAGTGATTATACTGCAATAATATTATTCAACAATGCAAATCACAAACAACAATGTTTGTGAAAACATAGATTTTTCAAATCAACCTCCCCCTACCCCCAAAAAGTTTGGGATGAATTGTTTTGCAGAACTTATGTCAGCATAGTCAGTATCATAGTCAGTATAGTAAGTCCTCCACTTACAAGTGAATTCCATTCCAGAACCTTGTTTGTAAGTCCAGTACCAGTGACTTCAATGCGTTTTTTTCACATTTTGGAAAAAAATGAAAAAAATTCATATCTTGTAGGGTCATTTGTATCTATAAAGTAAGCTTGTCACTAGTGGTTAAAACTGTGAAAAAACAGGGTATGTATGACGGATAATACCATCATGTTATAGATTGTTGGAAAGATAATTTTATGCAGAATGCAAAGAAATAAACTGTACTGGAATATCTATATTCTATCAAATGTTATGGCCAATTAACCAGAAAATGAAAACACAGAAGCCTATAAAATAAAAGTGGATATTCTTAACTCAAACTTTCCTATGATACTGATTGTTCTGAGAGCCAATGAAATGTAATTCTGATACTATATGGCGCTAATAAGTTGTTAATATGAATCAGCTCTCAGTATATATTTCATATACAGTACACTTTCTATACAAATAAAAGGCTAATTCTGACTGTTTGACAGGTCCTCCTGTAACTCTATGCTCTACATAGATGCTTTATGCTCATAGATGCTCTAGCTCTATGCTCTACATAGATATATTATACCTCTTTGGAATCGGGATGATTCCAGGATTAACCCCCAACACAATCCAATCCCACACCTTCACACGCACAATTCCACATCCTAAACCTCCCTAGGTCCTCTCACACCTGCTCAGTCTAGACATATTATGCCTCTTTGGAATCAGGATGATACCGGGATTAACCCCCACACACAACCAAACCCCCCACCTCCACACCCACAGTTCAACACACATCCTAAACCCCTCTAGCTCTGCCCACACCTGGGTGGAGCTAGACATAAAATAATAGACATATTATATATTTTTGGAATCAGGATGATCCCGAGATTGACCCCCCCACAAACAACCCAACCCCACACTCCACACACAAGACAATTCCACATACATCCTAAACCTCTGTAGCTCCACCCACACTGCTCTACATAGACATATTATACCTTTTTGGAATTGGGATGATCCCGGGATTAACCTGCACACACAAACCAACCCTCCACAACACAACTTCACCCACATCCTCTAGCTCCACCCACACTTGCTCTGCATAGACATAATATAACATCCAGCATTGGGATTTGTGGCCGGATGTGTTTGGAACAGTTAAAAATTCAGATTTGAAAATAACTGACAAAACCTACAGTGAGGTTTTCAAGTTCCATGGACTGAGTTGAGTTTTTCTTCCAAACTGCTGTTTTCTAAGCTGGACAAGAGGCACCTTTAGTTTTGGGCTGAAGGCACAAAACGCCCTCCACAGGAGCTGGCGTCAAAATGCCACACAGAGTGCAGCTTTTAAGCTAGTATATCATAAAACAGTTGCCATGCTAAGTATCATACAAGCACTTCTAAGTGGTGCTTCTCTTATATCTAGCAGGAAAAGAATAAATATTCCTCTTTCCCCAGCACTGTTTCCTTAACCAATATGGGAAACAATTTTAAGTACTTAATTAAATTTGATTAAAATTCACAAAATCTTCTTTGACTCCAAAGAGCAAATAGGTGCTTTAGCTGTCCCACTAGCAAGGCGAATGGGTGGTGATCTGCTGAGAAGGAGGTGTCAGGTACCCATGGATGACACCACTTCCATTTGTCATATCACCTCTAGGGCAACATTATGAACTTTTCAACACACTACGTGATCATTAGCTACGCCACTGATAGGAAGAAGATGTTCTACAGGTTCCCCAGCTCCCAACAGCTCCCTGCTTTTCACGTAAACAGTCCTTCCTCCCATCTACTATGCGTATTGCATATTCTTGCCAGCATGCCCATACACTTTCCTCTTCTTAGATTATCTGTTGGAAGGATGCCGAGAGAGAGAGAGAGAGAGAGAGAGAGGCAGGCAGGCAGGCAGGCAGGCAGGCTGCTCAAGACATTTTTAAACCCGAGGCAGAAAATCCCAATGGCACCTCCCATGGTCTTAAAGCTATACTAATAAATGCCTCATTCTTCCTAATAATAGCTCCAGCCTTAGGGAGCCTTAGCCTTATATTTAAGTGGTCACACAATCCTCCATGGTCAATGCTTTAGTCTTGGCCCAGGTCAACAAACTCAGCTCTGAAGTTTCTTTGCAGGACAGTGGAAAGCATTCTTAGGTGTTACAAATAAAAGGCTGAAAGATATCTTTGTCTGGTCTCTCAGTCTAAGTCTGTCAGTTTGAGAATTTACCATGGATATTTTGCTGTATCTCTGGATGCATTAAACCCCAAACTAAAAAGGCATTTTTCTTTTTTAAGAACTAGCTTGAATTATGCCAGCTCTGAAGTCTTTATAAATAGGAGATACTTCTGATTAAAAGATACATCTTGATTTAAGAGACAGCTCGTGCACTGGCAACATAATACATGGCTATCAAGAACCCCACTGATTGCTAATAATTTAATTCCTATAACAGACTAGGAAAAACCTTATTACCTGGCAGCTGGTATTCAATCACTCTTCCCCAAAATAAATAGCCTATTGGGCTCCTAATGATAAAAAACTAGACAGCAATGGTCTTAATTTTGTGTTTTAAAGTGTAATATACTGTGTTAACATAGGCTCTCTCCATGTTAATCCTTCTTGATAGCTTTCTTTTATGTTTGTAGCATTCCCATTTAAGTAAACAATATTGTTACATTTATTTGAAACCTGACTTGCAGACATGAGAAGTTTTAGCGCTAAAGGGCTTAAAACATAATAAGGAACATCTTAGATGTTGCATTCATGATGTGCACGGGTGGTTTGTATAGAAGCGAAGCACTACCTTCTTTATTGCCTATATTTATTCAAGCAACAAAAACAAAAACATCGGAAGCAAAAAAAGGTAAAAATAACCTAAATTCTGCCCATTTTACTCTTATGCCAATTTAGCCTATTTGCTTTGCATTTCAGGGTAGAAGTTCACTGGGTTTTTAGTTAATGAGATATTCAGACTCATTCCTATGACTGCAAGCTACAGTTGGTCTAATTGCAAGATAAATCACCAGCTAACCGTTTGGTGTACAAGTCAATGGAAATTTGTCCTATGAAATAAGGCGAAAGCTCCCCCCACAAATGAAAAGAACAGGGAGCAGTACCAAGACTTGTATTCTTCCTGGAGACACCATCTTTGCTCTGGAGAACTGTTTCGACAGGTGTGTCTACAAACACCAGGTTCTTGCCCTGTTCCCTGGATGGGCATTAGTACAAATGTTGTTACAACAGCACCCAGCCATAAAATTGGATTTTACTGCCCTGCAGCAGCTTTTAATAAAATGTCCCCTCCCAGATAATAGCAGAATTTCTTAGTGCAAGGCAAGGAGGAGTAAAATGTCTGCACATGTGTAATGCCTGGGAGCCAAGGGGCATTTGTGTTGCTGAGTCCAACGCTAATGCCTAATTTTGTTGACATGGCTAATGTGAAGGTCACACTCTTTTCTTTTTGAAGCTGTTCTGGCTCTTGGATATTATTGGAACAGGGAATGAAAGAGAAAACATTAAAAAGGATGGAAAAGTAGCTTTTGTTTATTAAGTTGCAAGTTATTAGGAGTTGTAAAATTACTTTGTTTATAAGGGACACAAGTCACTGGTTGCTGTACAAAGGCTAAAAGAGCCAAGCTCTGTCTATAGGTTTTCAATATCCAGAAATGGAAAATGAAATGTCACAGTGTGGGGCATGGGGCTAAATTGAAGTGTGTTAGGCTGCATTTATTTTTAATAAATTAAGAGCTGATATTGAAATTATGCTACAAATAGGATTGATTTTTTTAAAAAAGTAAAATGGTATTCCACATATTTCAGGTTTATTTCTTGATGTTTCACCATTGCCTTGTAGTTATTAAAGTTGTCTTCAAAGTCTTCAGCATTCCAAATAATGCTTTTAAAATCTCAAGAATTGATGGTGTCTTTTTTAATAAAAAAATTTCTGCAGTGAACTTCTAGGATGAAGTGTAAGGTCTGAAGATGATTGGAGTTCAAAGGTTTCCTCTTTTGAACCATGAAGGTGTCCTAAAGAAAGTAGAATGGTTCCTCAGTCTTCACCTAGTAGGGTGAAGAAAGTTAGTGGGATGATTATTTCTTTTCTATATCTAGTCATCTTTGTTTTGGAATTAAAGATTCCAATAATTTTGGGAAATAAATATTAGATAAATAGGTATCACTTTGGTGGGAAACATTCTGTACACCATGCCGACCACATATAGGTTTTCAGACAATGCTGTCTTTTTGGCCACAGAAATGGAGTTGAGCACCACATCCTATGGCTGGTCAAGCTAGCAGGACAACCTATGAGCAGTTATCTTACCTACCCTTAATTATGGGGCTCACATGTATTTCAAAATTTTGTTCTTTCAGTTTGTGATGTCCTAGAAATCAATTCAGGAAAACAAAATTTCTCTTGAAATTAGAAATGCAACAAAGGCTGGAGAAACTGAAGCTTGTATGCTCTAGACTTCAGCCAAAACAAATACTGAATGAGAGATTTTTATATGAGAAATACCCAAAGGATTTATGGAGGTACTTTCTTCAATGCTTAATATTTTGCTTAATCCCTTTTTATGTTGCCATTAGGTGCTACACTTTTATTGAATTTTTTTTGTATCTAGTACCTGGCAATACTTTTCAGTAACCACATCAAAGGTCTCACTGTAAACAGGGCAGAATGGTTGAATTGTTAACCAGGTTTACTCCCAAATACAGAGTAACTACGGGAGCATGTTAGAGACTTTACATGCATTCGTAGTTATTGCACCACCTAGTGAAAACCTATGGGAAATTCATATTGGAATCCAGAGTAAGTTGTTCTTACACTGGAGTAAGTATTTCCTGTAGTTACTCTGGATTTTAACCATTGTTGCCTGCAAAATGGTGATTCTACAGTGAGTTGACAGTGATTTCTTTGCTGCAATACTCTGTATTCAACAAGGAATAATTTAACACTGCTGTGACGGCTCAATCTCATAGGAATCTAGGTCTAGAATGGTATGTTAATGATGTACAATATAGAGGCCAGATATGAACCATCTTCACTGAAGTATAACCCTACAATCCAGAGTAACTACGGGAACACGTAAAAGACATTACATGTACCCGCAGTTACTGCACCACCTAGTGAAAACCTATGGGAAATTCATATTGCAATCCAGAGCAAATTGTTCTTACACCAGAGCAAGGACTCCCTGTAGTGACTATGGATTGCGCCCATAGTCAGACTACATTTGCAGACCATAGGCAAATTGATTCAGGGCATATTGTGTTCTAGGATGACCTGACATACTCATGAGGTTGAATAATTGTTAAAATAAGCTGCAAAGGGGATGTTAGTATTAAGTGTGGCCCCATTACTCAGCTGGGTAGTGGAGCAGCACAGTGAGCTGAGCTCACTACAGCTCATCTACAGCTTTTAGAGTTTCTAGAGATGCCACTTAAACATAGATTTGGAACAAACAAAACAACCTTCCTTTATTCCTCCATGTTGCAAAATGTGGGCCTAACCCTTTAATCAATCCATCAACAGTGAGTATATTCTGCTTTTCACAAAGTTCACAAAGTGGTTTATAAAGAAAATGAAAAAATAATGGCTAATGGGTCCTGTCCCAAAAATGTTCATAATCTGAAAAGATGCACAAGAACAATAGCAGAAGCCACTATAGCAGACATTGCTAGGTGAGGAGCGCCAGTTACTCTTCCCCTGCTAAATAAAAGAGGAACCCCACTAGAAAGAGGGCTTCTTGCCCAGTCAGCAGAGGTTCATATTGAGGCCTAGCCCCTCTAACTCATCCTTTTTCATTGGAGATTGCCCTCCTAAAATTAGACTCGGGATGGAAGGAATTGCACGAGTCTGAAGTAGAACTCAGGTCTTAGAGCCAAGTGGTTAAGAAGCAGGACATAAATCTATAGGTAGAAAAAACAAACAAAATTATGATGATGCTGTGGATAAATGTTTATAATCCACATTTGTCTATGATCTTAAAGAAGTTCACAAACTTTTTTTGACTGGTGGCACCTTTAACCTACTGGGCCATTGGCAACGATTCCCAATTAAGCTACAATCATATGTATGATTGTATGTGGTGGTGTTTTTTATGAGGCTCCCCTGGTTGGTTTCCACAGCTCCCTGGAGAGCCATGGCTCAGAGTTTGAAAACCACTCCGTTAGTGTGACTACAATCCTAACCCCTGATTATGGTTAGGCTGCAATGCTAATCCCCAGTCAGACCCAGGCTGGCACAAATCCTGAGACAAGTCTCATGCTGGCCTGAGGATGTTGCAAAATTTTATATCACTCCTGGGCTGGAATTCAGCCGGTGTACAAACATGCACTGGCCTCCCCATGCCACTTCAAGACTGGGAAGATGGGTGAGTTGTGCTGGCCTAATTTGGTTAGGATTGTGCCAAGTGTCTGGAAAACAATTCATCCATGTTTATTTATGGGGTCACACCAAGAGACTACCCAACTTTGGAGAGGCATATCTGGCTTTTGTCCTTTATTTCATCACATTCCTAAACATGGAATATAATCCTTTTGTGTGATGGCAAATTGTCATAGACTGATGATCTCCATAAACTGGAGATGTTTGCTGTGGCCTTTTGCCTATCTATTATGAGGACATTAATTTCTGACCTTCAATGGGTGACCTTGTCGGATGGCAGGCCCTAAAGACTATATTGATCATGCATAGGCACATATATTTTGAGAGATGCAGCCTCTCATCTGCATCAACAAAACATGTAATGTAGCATCAGAAATTACCATCATGAATGACCAGAAGAAGTTATGCAACCTAGAACTAATTAACCTCACAACCTAGTCCTATGTGTGTTCATTGAGAAGTTGGTTCCGATGAGTTCAAAGGATTTCAGCCTAAGCAATGATGCTTAGAAGGAAGAGTAGTCTGGCTTAGGAAGCTAGCGATTTACATGGTTACTCCATGTACACTGCACATACCCACTTGTGATTCTTGTTTTTGTTATGTGCTATCCAGTTCGTAGCCTGTTAAGCAGCACACCTGCGGTGGCTTTATTAACCCATTTAAGCCTGAAGTTGCCATTTTTTGAATTGCAAAAAATGGAACACTAATGGAACATTAGGCATAAACAGGTTTTTAAGCCTCTACGCCTCCTACAATATGATGGATTCTACTTTAAAACACATTGTCATCTCCTGTCATTGGCAGACTAAGCCAATTGTTCTCAGACCTATATTCTTAATTGCCCTGAGAAACTTTTGCATACCAAGACTAAACAAGTTGAGTTGCCAGTTTGCAGAATCAAATATCTGGGGAGGAAAAAAGAATTGGAAGCACTGAAGAAGGCTTGGGCTGACAGTTAAGGGTAAACCCTATGAGGCACTTTTCAAGTGGTGCTCCTCTTACATTTAAGAGGGAAAAAGTAACTGATCTTTCTCACTTCAGCACAGTGTCTCTTCTAATCTACTGGCTGTGGCTGGTGTTTGTCTGTATCTTTTTACATGTGTGAGCCCTTGGGACGGAGCCATTTAGTTTTGGGATTGGGGATGACAAGTGGTGGGCATTCCAGGAGGGAAGAGAGTGGGAGCAGGAAGTAGGATCAGATCCAGCACTTAACTGGATCCTAGCCCTGATCCTGGCAGCCGTGGACAATCCCACAATGCTCAGATTTGCAATTACAGGTGCACAGATCTGAGTAGCAGCATTGGGGCTGAGTACCTCCATTTTCCCCAGGGAAAGGGGAAAAGCCTCCCTTTGTTTCAGGTTGACCCATAAGCAGCCCAAAACATGTGCTGGATACAGTACATACCAGCCTGCCTGTTCCAGCACAAGTTAGGATTGCTCTGTGATAAATGTAACATCTGAATCTGCCTTCTGTCTGCTCCTTTGAAAGATTAGCTTGTGTCTTTTCCTCATTGCCAATTCCCAAAGTGACACTCAGTGGCCTGTCATCAGGCACTATAACACAAACAACATAATTGATAGAGATTAAGCTGCACCCTTTCCAACATTTCTGATTCATCACAGTATTACTTCAGTTTTGGTCACTTCATATTAAGTTACATTTGCTGATGCAACATTAAACAGAGCAGTGAAATGTAGCATGACATTTTTAAAAAATACGGAGAAAGTTTGAAGGATTAATTTTCAAACCATTTTGATTGATCTGCACTTTTGTATCAGTCAATAAGGGACACTAAAATTACACAGTTCTCCTTTGGCTGCTGAAATTCTCATTGGTTGGCTCCAACTCCTATGCATTGCGCTGTAAATAAATACTGTTACTCTACTTATACATTGTTCAATTTTTGTTAATGGTGGGAATTTGGCCATAGTTAACATACTTGTGTCAGAACTTCTAAAATGTTTGAATCACATGGCTTTGGATACATTTTTAAATAAGAAACATCCAAAAATCTGGATATGATTGAGACATCTGATATTAAAATTTAATCCTTCCACTATTATTTACTATTACTGACTTTTAATTTAAATCCAGTGAGTTATTAAAACTGGATAGAAGGGTGACTCAAGATATACTACAAAAATACCAGAGAAATAATGTCAACCCCATGGCTACTAGAAGAACTAAAATGTCAACCCCATGGCTACTAGAAGAAAGAAGAGTGCGGAGATCTTATGAAAACATAGGCTAAAGATTGATAATATATTTCTGTCAGGAATTTTTTTCTTTTTTTTCTTCTGTAGACTTGAGTTTAGTTTCTGTAGACTTGAGTTTAAAGCCTCACCAACATGCAAGGCTTTGATTTTACGCGCAATCATTCCAACAGGGATGTGTTTTTAGGACCTCTGTTCCAATGCAATATCTCTAAGATAAAATTCAATATAAAATTAGTTTAACCAGTAGCCATTGTACCATAATGTGCTTAGTTTCCTTAAACCTAATTTCTTTTGTGACCAACCTGTTGTTGTTTATTGTTAAGTTGTGCCTGACTCTTCGTGACCCCATGGACTGCAGCGCACTAGATCACCCTGTCCTCCACTAACTTCTGAAGGCTATACAAATTCATTCTTCATTGACTCTGTGACACTGTCTAACCACCTCATTCTCTGCCATCCCCTTCTCCTTTTCCCTTCAGTTTTCCAGCATCAGGGTCTTTTCTAAGCATCAGGGTCTCCTCATGATGTGGCCAAAATATTTGAGCTTCACCTTCAGTATTTGTCCTTCTTGTGAACATTCAGAGTTGATTTCCTGAAAGACTGACTGATTTGATCTAGCAGTCCAAGGGACTCTCAAGTCTTTTCTAGCACCATAATTCAAAGGCATCTATTCTTTGGCAGTCAGCCTTCCCTACTGTCGAGCTTTCACAGCCATATATTACCACAGGGAAAACCATAGCTTTAACTAAACAGATCTTTGTTAGCAAGATGATAGTCTTGACTTTTTGGGAAATAAACTGCTTTCCCAACCTGTATCAGCCTATAATTCCTTTTGAGAAATTATATATTCCTTTTAATTTTTTGGGAAAGTTTTTTTAACTTGACTTTTTGGGAAATAAGTTGTTTTCCCAACCTGTATCGGCCTATAATTCCTTTTGAGGAATTATTAAAGGAGGGCAGAATTATCAAGATCTACACAGTGTAAAATCTATTCTAAAGCTCAGTATGCGGTGGCTGTTGTAGCTCTGCTTGAGGTACTCTAAATGAGTATACTTATATCATTACCTGTATAGCTTTCAATTTGGGAACCATCTATTCTGCATGGGTAGTTCTTATTGAAATTACATTTACAAAGTATAACTGCTGACTTCTATGTCATTATTAATAGCTCAGCTTGAGTGTTATAACATATTTTCTAACTGATAAATCTAACCATCTATTGATCCTAAATTGCGTTGTATCAAACAATATATTCCCAGTAGGTCAATAAAAAGCTACCTAATAGCCCTGCTATACTTTTAGAGCTTTTCTTATTTGTATTATGTATGTATTTTCTAGGTTGTTGTTTTTCTTTTCATTTTATTGTGTTTTCTTTTGCTTTGCTTTTCTTTTTTTTACAATAAAGATAAATAAAAAGACTATATAATAAAAGCCAAGAAGAAGATATCATATTGAAAGGCTGGATCTTCAACATTTCATTGTTATTACTGTCATCAGTTACAGAGTAAGGAGGCCAAGTTTTAGTCATAAGGGTGATAGGACTTTAAAAACCCTATATTTCTTGGACCATAAATTTGTTTCCATTTATAGTTTTGTAATTTTTATTTAAAGAAATTTATTTGTGGCCAGGTCATCATGAATCACTGTACTGGGCTCTGTGGGCCTCAGAATAGCCTGAAGAAACATCATGGAAACAAATCAGAAGTGGCTTTCTGAAAACTGGAAGCGGCTTTCTGAAGCTTCTACGGCCTATTCTGAGACCCATAGAGGACAGTAAAGTGGGTCACTAGCAATCCAGAATAGCATCCCCACACAGCTGATATGTAATTCAACTCCCAGAATTGCTCCTATATGGAGCCAAGACAGAGGAAAGATGGGTGAGAAACACTGGTGTGCTCGGGGCTTAAGGCACCTTGATTATTAGAAACTAGCTTAAAAGCTGCACTCCATGTGGCACTTTTAAGCCAGCTCCTGCGGAGGGCATTTTGGGCCTTTGGCCCGAAACTAAAATCATGTCTGGTCCAGCTTAGAAAGCAGCAATTTTGAAGAAATAACTTTGAATTCCTCAGTTCAGTCCATGGAACTTGAAAACCTCAATGTACGTTTTGTCAGTTATTTTCAAATTTGAATTTTTAACTGTTTCCTACACATCCGGCCACAAATCCCATTGCTGGATGTTATGTCTATGTAGAGCATGTGTGGGTGGAGCTAGAGGATGTGTGTGGAGTTGTGTTGTGTGCGTGTGGAGTGTGGGGTTGGTTTGTGTGTGGGGGTTAATCCTGGGATCATCCCGATTCCAGAGAGGTATAATATGTCTATATTGAGCAGGTGTGGGTGGACCTAGAGGTGTTTAGGATGTGGAATTGGGGGTGTGAAGGTGTGGGGTTTGGTTGTGTGTGGGGGTTAATCCTGGGATCATCCCGATTCCAGAGAGGTATAATATGTCTGTGTAGAGCATTCGTGGTGGAGCTAGAGGGGGATTTGACAGACAGACAGAATTAGCCTTTTATTAGTTTAGAAGTCTATGTGTGGACCATGTAATGCTTCCTATTCAAAACTCGAAATTCATGACTCAGTGACAATAGCCAGCAAGTAGCAGGCCAGACCTAATGAAAGTGAGAGTTATGTTAATTCATCCTTCATGAATTTAATTCAAGTATGGATTGGGAAAGAAAGCATTTTTAGTGGCAGCCATATATATTTGTAACATGCCAACTATATTCTTGTATGTGTTTGTGTGTGTAAAGACCGGTAAAATGAGAGGTTATTTATTGAAACCCAATAACAAGTGTACAAAACCTAAAGCAGCAGGCCTCTGTCAGTCTTGAAAGACTATGGTATCGTGCGTGGCGCTGCATACGCTACATGCGAAGCACAAAGGCCTGAGTTAGATTGTTATGGAGGATAGGCTGTTACCCAAGCAGCAAATCCCCCCTCTTCATGCCACTGAATTAGTCCAATGGAAAGGCAGAGCTGATACGATTGGATCCAGCTGGCGTCGCAGAGCTGGGCTAAGGACAGGAGCTTACCCTGTATTGTGGGGCCGACCCGGGTATCGAACCCTGGCCTGCTGGTTAACAGGCACAGCGTCTTAACTGCTTGCGCCATCCACAGCCCACTGTACAAAACCTAGAGGTTTCCTAACCATGCAAAGTGCATGGGAAAGTGTGTTGCACAAACTCATGTAATAACAGGAATAAAAGAAAACTAATATATGATGTCTCCAAAAACAAACGCAGACTTATGCTGCAGTGCAATCCTAAAGACAGTTTCCTGGTATTAAGACCCACTGAACACAACGGGGCTTACTTTCAAGTAGATATGGTTAGGATTGTGATCACTGATAATGCTTTGGTCTTACAATGGTGATACTATTAGGAATGTTGGAGAGAAAATATATTGGCCATCATTAATTTGATCACAGCCTACCTTTGGTCTTGCTCTTCTTCTTAGTGCATGGCTTTTCTCTACAAGTCATCTGTCTCTGTTTCATATCTTTTAAGCTGCTGATCTTCTCCGTACTTCCCCTGTTATCGTAGCTTTTAACTGTTTTCCTTTGCCTTCCTATTAGGGTTTGAGGATCTAAAGGTGGATTACAGAGTAAGAGAAGAAATGCTGTTTCGACTGCAGTGTGATTACTTACATGCTGGTATGTACATCTTGGGATAACTTGTATGTGTAGGTGATTGGACTTGAATGGTTTTATGTGCAGTTTTGACATTTAACAGTAAGAATCTCAAGGGTTTTCTTAAAATATATTTTATTTTATTTATTTAAAAGAAAACCACATAATGTAGCAAGAATAAAAAATTATAATTACTTACTGCTTTTATGTTAATAATCTAACTACCCACCCCTACAAAAGCATCCCTACAAAGGGCAAAATCCAAAGTAACTATGGGGAGTCCTTGCTCCGATGTAAGAATAACTTACCCTGGATTCCAATATGAATTTCCCATAGGTTTTCTATGGGTGCAGTAACTATGGGTGCACATAAAGTCTCTTACATGCTCCCGTAGTTACTCTGGATTTGGGGGCATATCTTATAAGTAATTTTCAATCCAAAATTCATTTAGGCTGCATTTCTAACCTCCAGTTAGGCCAGCACAGATTCTGTGCTGATCTGGGAGTGTCACAAAAGTGCCATAAGGCTCTTCTGCTCCACCTCTGGGGAGGAGGGGAGTAGGTCAGTGCACAGGATTATGCTGACCTCCCCATACCATCACGGGAAGGTATGTCAGGTGAGTTATGTCAATCTAAATTGGCTAGGATTGGGTTCTAAATCATTACTTTCTCTTGCAAGAAAAAAAGAATGATTGATTTCTAGTTGGTCATGATTGGTTTCCAGTTGGTTATTTTTTTTTTGCCTTTTATGTAAAGTCATAAATTTATCCATTCGTGCAAAATCCATAACGTTCATCCCATCATTTTTCTATTGATGAAATCTCTGCAGTTTTCCAGTACTGTGCATACAATACTTTAGCCACACTTCATAGGTTATCTCAGTTTTTAATGATGTAACACATTTACTGTATCAAGAGGTTTTGACCAAGGGTGCAGTCCTAACCTAAGCTGGCACAACTCATTGGTCTTCCCTTTCTCTGTTGATGTAGGGAGGGCAAGCACATACCTCCAGGAGGGGTGCAGAAGTGTCTTATGGGACTTTTGGACAACCCCGGAACAGGATTTATGCTGAGATTTAGGCCCGGGTAACTGGAGGTTAGGATTGCAGCCTCAGTTACTTTCTTTCACAGGTATAACCTAATTATCAGCAGATTTTTTTTCACCCACAAATTTATCTCAATTCAAATGAGGTTGCCCCATTAAATTAAAAAGTGTCCTTTTAAGTTTTAAAAATAACTTACATACCGTGGTGGGCTCCAGCAGGTTCGCACCTACTTTATAGAACCGGCTGTTAATGAGAGATAGGACATATAAAGTTTAAAAATAGCCATTTAAAAGTGGCTGCCAGATGGGCATAGAACCAGTTGTTAATTTCTTTGAATCCCATCTCTGCTTACATACCATGGTAATATGGCAGGCAGGCAATGATCAACGTCTCTCTCACTCTCTGGCCTTAGAACAACTTCCATATAGCAAAAAGCAGGACTCTTTCTGGAACAGAATCCAAAGCAAATAGGTGCCCATCACATTTGCCTAGCTCCAGAGGAAGGGGGGGGGGGGGTCTGCCTCCCAGCAGAAAGAAGCCTACCATTGATTGCCTACTGTGGTAAGGAGGCTATTTTTATAGGGCTACCTAATATTTTTATCGCTTTTGTTAAAAAGTGGGCTGTGGGTGTCACAAGTGGTTAAGACACTGTGCCTGTTAACCAGCAGGCCAGGGTTCAAGACCCGGGTCGGTCCCCACAAGACAGGGTGAGCTCCTGTCTTTAGCCCAGCTCTGCGATGCAGCTGGA
Source organism: Cryptoblepharus egeriae (assembly GCA_030015325.1). Taxonomy (NCBI): domain Eukaryota; kingdom Metazoa; phylum Chordata; class Lepidosauria; order Squamata; family Scincidae; genus Cryptoblepharus; species Cryptoblepharus egeriae. Next base: position 29,249,010 of record JAREYC010000005.1, read on the forward strand.
ACCAATCATATAGGCTCTGCCTTTCCACTGGACTATTTCAGTGGCACGGAGAGGGGGGATTTGCTGCTTGGTTAACAGCCTCTCCTCCATATCAATCTAACCAGGCCTTCGTGCTTTGTATGCAGCGAATGCAGCACCAAGCACAATACCATAGTCTTTTAAGACTGACGGATGTCTGCTTTGTTAAAAAATAAAAAACCGCACCCACAGTGGTTCTTGGAATGGAATCCTCCCAGATACCAAGACTCAGCCTGCACATTATTTTATTTTATTCTATTGCATAGAACAATTCAGCATTAGAAAAATTGGAATGTCTTTTGTTACTATTTTTTATATAGCAAGATGCTTTGTATTTAGAAATTTGCATGATCATTTCCCAATGCTTTTAGTCATTGTAGTGGAAGAGGGTGTAATAGAAGAGGCAAAGGTGTAGGAGATATTTGCCTCTCCTCTACACTCTACACTTACATTGAAGCTCTACACTTTATACATAGAGTGCATTACTCTACACTTACATTGAAGCTTTTCTGCTATTTTGTCATCTACTCTACCTGTTTAGAGAGAGCCTTTTGGTGCTCTTCACAGTCCCTTCTGGTCTTCACCACTCAGAAGTCTTGCCCACTACTGATGAGATCCTTAACCTAAGAGTTTTACCTGGAGTATTTCAGTGTGCAAAGTATGTGCTCCACTTTCGCACAGGCAAGTTTATTCCTTCCCATTAAACTTGGTCTGCATCAGGGGATATGGGTCTAATCCTAATGGAATCATTAAAAATCTGTCTTCTGTAGAGTCATTTGGATCAAAGGCCCCTTTTCCTCTGCACATTTTGCTTAGCAAGACCATTTTGTCCTCCATAGAACAGGGCAGCATTTTCTTGTACTGCTCCATGTTTCTTTCCTTTAATTCTGTTATTAATGACATACTAACTTCTTTTGAAATTAGAACAGAGCTTTACTATTTTTTTTCTCCTTGTCCTTAAAAAACGGAAAAAGAAAAAAAGCAAAGCAAATCACACCACCAGAGCTGGGCCGTTTGTTATTTCTTGTACATGCTATGAACTGACACATTCTTGTTTTTGCTAATTGCTACAGGTTGTTTTTCAGTTCCTTTCCCCCAAAGTTTAAGATTTCATTATGCAGGAGCGGTATCACTTTCAGCAATGAAGTAGTGTTCCTCGGTCATGTGAACACTATTAAAATGCCCCCTTTTGATGTGCGACCCCTTTAAATCTCTATCGATAGGAAAGCTGTCTAGCTCTGAAGCAGGGGTACTTATTTGGTCTGCCTTTCCAGTTTTTTTTTACAACTTGGCTGAGCCTAAAGCTAATAAGTATTTCTTGTTCTTCAAAGATTGATTTATTATCAGTTCCCAAAATATGCCTTTTCATTTGGAAAGTTATTTGCTCAGTTATTATGGCAAATAAATAGCTGCTAAGGGTCAGCTTGGGCCTCAGTGCTTGTTACTGCCTGTTCTCCTTCTGATTTGAGCTTGGTGTGACTAGTATGGGTGTCCTGGGATTGCAAAGTCTGTACTGATTACCAACAAAAGCCTCTTTAAAATCAGCAGAAACAGTCTAGGGACTAATGGTGCCAAGACAGTCTGAGGCACTGCAGCACCGCCTGAAGTCATAAAATGAGCAGTGACAATGGTCCTGTCCTGGCTGATTTTATCACTCGCAAACTTTTTTTCAAGGCATCACAAAGATGACAAAAGGAGTCTTTAGGCCTCAGTCGGGCTCTTAACTAATAGGAGTTTCCTGAGAGATATTTGGCATGTCTTGCCTTATAACGAAGGGGGAAATTTTGTTTGGCATCACTGCACTTCTAGCTATCCTTGCTATGTACATCTTTTGAAGCGTATTGCCCATTTTACGAAAGAAGGTGTCAGGTCTCAAGCCTGGAGCAGGTCTTCAATGAGCAAACCTTAGGGGTTTCAGGCAAGGATTTGTCTGGGGTGCTCTTCTGGCCTAAGGAAGGAACTGCAGCAACTCCAGCCAAGGAAGTTTCCTCACACAAATACATGTGCTACATCAGTGGTGGGCTCCAGCAGGTTCTCTCCTACTCTATAGAACTGGTTGTTAACAAGAGATAGGATATATAAAGTTTTAAAATAGCCATTTAAAAGTGGCTGCCAGCAGGTAGATGGGCATAGAACCAGTTGTCAATTTCTTTGAATCCCATCACTGGTGCTACTCTCTGCCCACCACAAACTAGGAATCATCCTACAGCAGAAAGAGAAGCACTACCAGATATTCTGTGTAAGGGAACACTTATTCCCTTGCCTTGCATTAAGCCCCTGATGCCCTGCTGGAGCTACTCAGACCTGTGCCAGTATAAGCTACCGGTATATGTGATATCATATTTACTCGAATCTTTTTCAGCCAAAACCTGTCTCCAAAATTGTGGTGTGCAATAGATTTAAGTAAATACAGTATTTTGATTATAACTATAGGTCAGTATTTAGTTTCACAGTTTACTATATTTCATAAAACATATAACATAAACCCAGGGCACAGTTCTAAGCAATTTAGGCTGGCCTAACTCAGCTAGCATATCTTCCCATAGTGGTGTGGGGAGGTTGGCGAATGCTATTGCACTGCCCCCAGGAGTGGGGCAGAACCCTTATGGCACTTTGTGACACCCCTAGGTCAGCACAGTACTTATGGCAGGGCTTGTGCTCGCCTAACTGGAGATTAGGATTGCTGCCCATTGTTTACACAACAATCGTATAAATGGTATACCACCATTTATAACCATTTATAAACAATGGTATAAAGTAGGTATAAATCATAACATAAACCCATTGTCATATTATTATTTTCATACAACTCATTGTTTGCAGTAAAATTAAATTTTGTACCTAATTTTCAAATTCACATTACAATCGCCAGTAAACGTTTTTTAAAAAAAGAAGATTGAGGCTGGGAAAGGGGATAGGATATCAGTGAACTGCTGCTGCCAATATTGCCCCTTTTGATGCTTGACATTCCCTCATCCCAGTGATGGGATTCAAAGAAATTAACAACTGGTTCTATGCCCATCTGGCAGCCACTTTTAAATGGCTATTTTTAAATTTTATATGGCCTATCTCTCATTAACGACCTGTTCTTTAGAGTAGGTGCAAACCTGCTGGAGCCCTCCACTGCCTCATCCCCATCTTGTTCTCTGTCCCAGCGCCAGGGCTTCTTTATAAGCTGCTGGCATGCAACCACAGCCTCTCACTATATATGATGTCGAAGTCATCTTTGGCTGCAATCTTAATCTCCACTTAGGCCGGCCTAAGCCCCGGCATAAGTTCTGTGCTGACCTAAGGGTGTCATAAACGTACAGTAAGACACTTCTGCCTAGTGGTGGGATTCAAATAAATTAACAACAGGTTCTGTGTCCCATTAGTAACTGGTTCTCAGAACCAGGCGCTCATTAGCAAAGGGTTGTTTAGAACCTGTGAGAACCCCCGGAAGCCCACCCCTGCTTCTGCCTCATTCCAGGGGTGGGGCAGTGTGTGTGTGTGGGGGGGGGGGGAAGGGTGTTAGGCCAAAGCATTTCCTTCTCTTTCCATACCAAGGATCATCCTTTTAGGGTGGTGGTTCTCAAACTTTCTAGCAGAAGGACCAACATTTTAGAAGGACAGTCTATCAAGACCCATTGGAAGTGATGTTATTAACTTGGAAGTGATATCACAGCCAGAAATGTCATCATCATACAGGAAAGTTTTTAACATTTCCATAAGACAAAATCAAAAGGGTTGTGGTAGTACAAGAGGTTAAGACACTGTGCCTGTTAAACAGCAGGCCAGGGTTTGAGACCTGGATCCTGCAAGATGGGGTGAGCCAGTGGCGTAGCTAATGTTCATGTAGCCCAGTGCAAAGCTCAGAAAATTGTCCCACAAGCAGGGTGACCATATAGCACAGAGGACAGAGTGCCTGTCTTTAATAATTTCATAGAAGAGGTAATGGAGTCAGGTTCAGCTCATCATAGAAGGGCTTAAATAGCAGCACCTTCCTAAATTCCCTCTTCTATGCAATGGTTAAAGGTGAAGGCACTCTTTTCTCCATTCTAAATGGTCACCCTGCCTGAAAGTGATGTCACAACCGGATATGATGTCATCCCTTGGTATTTTTAAAAAGAAAATAGGGAAAAAACCTGCCTCTTCCTCCTCAGCAGTTCAGCTAAAGAACCTGTTGCTATTGGTTAGGGAAATTGTGCTGGGGCAGAAAGGAATGGTTATTCTTTCCCTGCTAAATATAAGAGGAACACCACTTAGAAGTGCCTGTGTTCCCAGTTAGCATGGGTAACTATTTTATGATATATAAACTGGATATGATATATGTACTGAAAGTTGATTCATATTAACACCTTATTAATTCCATAGAGTATTAGAATTACATCTTATTGGCTTAATCCAGAGCAATCAGTATCATGGAAGGTTGAGTTAAGAAAATCCACTTTTGTTCCAAAGGTTTTTGTGTTTTTATTGTCTGATTAATTGGCCATAATGTTTGATAGAATATAGATATTCAAATGCAGCTTTTTCATTGCATTCTGCATAAAATTACCTTTCCAATGATATATAACATGATGGTATTATCCTTCATACATACTCCATTTTTCACAATTTTAACCACAAGTGTCAAGCTCAGGTTGCAGTCCCCTCAAGCTTGTATCCCACCAACCTAAGCTACACACTGGGGTGAGCTCCCATCCTTAGCCCAGCTCATGCCAACCTAGCATGAGAATGCATGAGCATGAGAAAGCATGAGAATGCAAAGAGATAAATAGGTACCACCTCAAGGGGAAAGTAAAATAGTGTTATGTGTGTCTTTGGCAGTACTGGCGGCCCATGACCACAGAAGTGTCTTTGGACAATGCTGGCTTCTAAAGGCTTAGAAATGGGGATGAGCAGTGCACCCTACAGTTGGTCATGACTAGCAGTTTAACCTGCAGGGGGCACCTTTACCTCTTATGACAAAATCAAACTAATTAAGAAAGTACGGTAAATTCAAAGTTTATAATAAGAATAAGCTTAAAAATCTAATATAAAGACTTAAAATTTTAAATAAAGAAGAACCCTTCAAAGATTCCCAAACAGTTGCTGATCTTTTTTAAAAAATGAATTGAGTTCCACCTGAACTTGGCATGCAATCGAAACACTACTTTAGTGTAAGCAGCCACAAAAAGAGAAAATGGCACTATGTGAGATTCAATGCAAAATTTCTAGGAGTGAGCCAAGCTGATGAGAATAAAAAGCCTTAGGATGGAGAAAGGTCAATGTTACACTCTCATCTCAGCAAAATCTATGCAGCTAGATACAGCTGACTGATCTTGCGTTTTGTGATATAGAATGCAGACATTAGTGAAGATCTAATGAAGAATCTTACCCTACAATCCAGAGTAACTATGGGAGCACATAAGAGACATGTATGTCGACATAGTTACTGCACCACCAAGTGAAAACCTATGGAAAATTCATATTGCAATCCAGAGTATATTGTTCATACATCAGAGCAAGAACTCCCTGTAGTTACTCTGGATTGCGCCCTACGTGAATATACCGATCCAGCAAAGAATTACCAACATCACTAGAATTCCATTGCCTAAATTTATTGAATACAGAATGGGTGCAAAAAATGGGTGCTATTTCATAGTTAACGTAAATGATACAATTGACATATTAATATTCTGCCTGAGTGTTGGTTCCCAATGACTAATTCATTGCCACTCTGTACAACTGATTATTGCTGCTTGTTTTGAAAAAGACCAAGCAAAGCTTTAAAAAAATGTTTCACATTTTATCTGTTCACTGAGGAAAGAAGAGAATAAAAAAAACACCTTCAGATACATTTGAAGTGATAGGCATGAAAATGTATCTAATAAACATGTTGAAACAAAGAGTATGTTCCCAGCGAACAAGTATTTTGAGGGAGAGCCCCTATAATTTCTTCTTGTGGTTAGTGGTTAGTAAGGCTATCATGTTTTTGCAGCATTATGTACCCTGGAAAATGTAATTTTTCTGTTCTCCTTGAAAAAATCAAATTAAAATGTGACATTCAATAAAACATTTTTGGTGCAGCTAATAAAAATGATATCCCATCTCATGTCTTTGACAAATAAACCACACAAGTCAAAAGCCTACCCCTGATACAGTTTAAGGCCTCAGCTTTCATGTCCGCTTTTCCTCTTTTTTAAAAGCCTCATTATTTATTAATAGCCTTCTGTGTTTGAAAAGTTTCTTTTTCTTGAGTAGAGAAAAAATCATTTGCCTTTTAATAGAGTGTTAGATTTGTTTTCCAAATCTACTAAAAAGTTATCGTTGTTACATATGGGCCAAGTGTTTTCTTTCTTTCCCTTTTTTTCAGAATCAATGTAAACTCTCTTACCAGGATAATTTACTGCAGTCCCCTGGTAGCTGTATGGAAAATTTAATTTCACCATTTTGCAAAGTGGAAGGGTTGAACCTTTTCTATGTGGTTAACTATTTTCACATGGAGTGTAGAAAAAAAGAAAAGAAAAGAAAGGAAAATGCCTATTTCTAGCACATACTAAATAACAGGTAGTCTATTGGTCTTGTGTTTGAGTTCAGGGCCTATTGGCTGTCTGGCGGGGTTCATGGCATAGAATGATGACTGAACCAATTAGGTGTACCATAAAACCTCCAGGCAATTAACCCCAAACTAGCCCAGGAGATCCGGCTTAATGCTAATAGCAAGAGGATAAAAGCTTATTAAATTTTAGACCAATGTATACTGATATCTGAGCCATATTTTTGGTATCTGGAAAGACTGTAATTGAGAAGGTGGGAAAGAATTATTCTATGATATACCCAGAGATGCTGGATTTAAATTTCTCTTGGAGCACAAATTCAAAAATCAGTTTTTTTTAAAAAAAAATCAAAATCAGCTGTGTGTATTTAATTAGACTTTGGCCTTGCCATAAGGTTACTGTAGTCCCACACATGCTACAGAGCTGTGTGTTGCTACCAGGTTGTTTTTAAAAATGATTGTTCTTAATTATTAATTGCAGATGTAGTTTGTTCTCTTGATGCATACATATTTGGCCCCGTCCTGTGATAGCAATCTGTAACAGGATCACCATGTAGGAGGAAGACAACCACTTGCTCTAGTCAATGGGATAAAAGTGTCTTCAAAAGTGTTTTCTCCATAAAACTTTAGAGGACAATTTCCTAATTTAAGGCTGCAATCCCAAGCACCAGTTAGGCTAGCATAAGTGCCAGCCTGTCCTTTGCTAACCTGGGGGTGTCACAAAAGTGCTGCTCCACTGCTAGGTTGGGGGGGGGGGGTTAGGTCAGTGCTAAGGTATGTGCTGGCCTTCCCACACCACCATAAGAAATTATGCCATGTTAGGCCTAAATTGGTTAGGATTGTTCCCATACTCTATTAACCCAGTTCCCAAACATACCATAGTCATAACTCTTCTTGCACAGTGGCCTTTTTGGCTATCCAAGGTATAACCATAAAAATTGTGCCAGATCTCACAATATTTAAGATCTCATACAACTGAAGAAGGTGGCACCAGGGAGAGCCAGAAGAGGCCACAAAGGACATCTGCTGGCACCCCTGTGAGTTTGTCATGGTACCGAACTGACTACTGTATCTATGGCACTGAAAATAAATTGGTCTAATTTTGCAACATATTTCTTTTTGATGCTGATTATACTGTAATTATCATTACAATGGTAATGCTATATCACAGCAATAAGTGGCATAAGTGGCATAATCCCTTTGTCTAAATGTATACAGTAAGTTAGTATGTTTGATATGTATTCTAATTAATTCCTACTTTCAAACTTGCTAACTTTTGTATAAATATAACGTTGAGGTTGTTCACAGTGAGTCTTGCACATATTTCCTTCTGTGTTTAAACAATGACACTTACATTGCTTCTACTAATTTTTCCTGTTGGAGTATAAATTTAGATGCGGGTAGAGAAACAAGGCTACAACAGATGATTTGAAACTCACCATTACAAATAAAAAGGGATTTTCTGTTGATGTTCAGAAAAATAAAGACATGGGGAAAAAAGCCCCCCAAAAAGCCAAAACTCACTTTATGATAACCTGTTTCTATGCATTCAGCATCATAATTGATGTGGTTTCTACCCTCCCCAAAAGAGGAGAGAGGAAATCCAGTCCTTTGCTTACATAGGCTGCAATCCTAACCTCCACTTAGGCTGGCCTAAGCCCCTGTGTAAGTCCTATTCTAAGACAATTCTGTGCCACTCCTGGGGGAGGGTTACCAGTGTACAGACATGTGCTTGTCTCCTTACATCACCAGGGAATAGCTAGATCAATGAGTTGTGCCAGCCTATGTTAGGATTACACCCATACTTATTTAGTACAAGTACTAGTAATAACCCGTAGCTGTCACTTGCTGAGGTTAAAAAAACCCATCTCCCTTTCCGGTACTTCAGCTATACTTTTGCCACCACTCTCCTCAATGGTTCTCAACTGCTCCCCTCAACTGTTCTTTTGCCACCACTGTCCTCAATGGCTCTCAATTGTCCCCCTAGCCTCTTCTCAACTTGGCCTTCCTCTCAGTTGACATTCCATTAAATTCTATTATTCATCCCATAGTTGCTGAATGCAGCATAACATTGGACATATAAACACACGTTAAGACTTTTATGTAGATAGAAGTAAATTTATTAAACTTATTTAATATTCAAATGATCCATAATTCAAAAATTATAAGTCCAAAATATAATGTAGACTGTAATCCTAAAATCAATTACATGGGCATAAAGCCCGATGAACACTTATTTTTGAGTAAGGGTGCATAGGATTGTTCTGTTAGAAGTACAATGATCTATCCAATTTTATTCCCCTTGGTACCAATACCTATGTCATCAAATACTCATAGAATCATTTGCTTTTTTCTGGCACGTCTGTAGTTTGTCCCTTGTCAAATGTAGAATCAATTACAGTATAGCAGCAATAACAACATAAGAAGAAGCCCACTGGATTGGGCCAAAGTCCAGCTTTTTGTATCCCACAATGGCCCACCATATGCCTTAGGAACACCTTGGATGGTTATTTTCTTGTTAAACAAAAGCAATTAAAATATTAGGCAACTCCTTAAAAAGCCTACTTACCATGGTAATGGGGCAGGCAGGCAATTGGTCGGCCATGAAGTCCCCCCAATGCAGGAAAGAATGCAAAGTAATCATCAGTTCCTAATTGCTCTGCATTCAGTTATTCTCCAGACAGGGGAAGGAAAGGGTCTACCGCTGACCTGAAAGAAAGCTGTTCTAAGTCTTACCCTACAATCCAGAGTAACTACAGGAGCATGTAAGAGACATTGCGTGCACCCGTAGTTATGACATTACCTAGTGAAAACCTATGGGAAATTCATTTTGCAATCCAGAGTAAATTGTTCTTACACTTGAGCAAGGACTCCCCGTAGTTACTCTGGATTGTGCCCATAGAGAGTGTGAGGCAGAGGCATAATGAGGGTACAGCGCGGGATGCAATCTGCCATGGGTGACAGGGCTTCATCTCTCATACTACAAGCAGGGGGCTGGATTAGATGACCTCCTGGGATCTTTTCTAACTTTTGATGGGGCAAAATTTCAGTCCTTGCCACAGGTGAAATTTTGCCTAGGTATGCCTCTGGTGTGAGGGATGTTGTCTGTAATGTTCCCATTACTGCCAGCCATGGGTAAGCAGGCTATTTTAAATCTTTAAAGGACATTTATCTTTTAATTTAATGGGCCAACCTCATTTGATAAAATTGCAGGTAAAAAAAATCTGCTGATAATTCGATTATACCTGTACCTGCATCCTGCTGCAGGTACAGAACCATGGAGAGGCAACAGGCATTCTGTTTTCATAGATTATACACTATTCAATGGGGTCTTCAAAAGATGCCTAGGTTCTGAATCACTTTCACCAACAAGAACGTTCAAAGAATATCCTGCAATTGTGTATGCCCTCACAATTTTGTTAATTTCCAGTAGAGACAGCGAGAGATCATTATTTTTAAGAGCCCAGTATGCACATGTGTTACAGGTGCCATATTTTTTGAACATGGAACTGCAGTAGACAGATTATTCTAAACAAATACAAACCAAAGCTTCTTACATCAGTACTTCTCAAATAGCAAATGATGGGCTCAATCCAGAGTAACTATGGGGAGTCCTTGCTCTGGTGTAAGAACAATTTGCTCTGGATTGCAATATGAATTTCCCATAGGTTTTCACTAGGTGGTGCAGTAACTACGGGTACATGTAATGTCTCTTATGTGCTCACGTAGTTACTCTGGATTGTAGGGTTAGTCAGCTACACAAGGGCCGTTGGCGTTATCCTTATTATGACTGCCAATTTATCAAAGATGTGTGGGACAATTAAAAATAAAACAGAACAGAAATTTAAAGGCCCACCAAGTTTGGGGCTGTTGAGTTACACAACAAAAAATCTTGCTAATTTAAAACTTAATATTTTTTTAAAAAATCAGCACTTGACCCATTAATATGCCATGCTCATGTAGGTGCAGTTTGCTACAAGCACATCTATCCTATGTGTAATTTATTGCTTTTAATTTCAGATTTGAGTACCTTAATTTTATGATTGTCATTGTCATCTGTGTTTTAATTAAGGCATCTTACCTTTGTAAGGAAATTATCGAATGTAATCTAAAGTGAATAACTAGCTCAGGCAGAACTGTGTATGCAGAAGATCACATCGCATTGCACAGTAAAGTGCAAATTAGATATTCTTAGTCAGGATAAATTAAGAGAACAAACCAGAAAAGGAAGCAATGCCACCTTTTGAATGATATTTTATTCTCCCACAAATTAAAGAAACCATGAAAAGGCAGAGAGAGATCAAGAGCTCCAGGCAGTTTTTCTAGATTCAACAGCTTTCATGTAGAAGCTCTTCTATATGCAATACAAGACTTTTAAAAATGTAATGTAATTTAATTTTTTTGATAGAATCCAAGGCTCGGTTTTGTCATCAGTTGCAAGGGGACCAGACTTAGCCACTCAAGAACACACACTTGTCGCTGGGTGATTGCATTTTGCCAGCACTCAGTCTGTAGTAGCTTGTTAATGGGGATATGCAATCTCTCAACCAAGAAGCAGCTGTTGTTGCTAAACCAATTCAGTTTGTACTGAACTTGAGCAAGTGTCATGGACATCTGTTGATCCATGTCTCTGATGCTGAAGAACAATACCACTCTTCTCTCGGCTGATTTTGGCCATACTTATCTAGCAGTCCATCTTCCTTGCCAAGGGAGGGGAACGGCAGTACGTCTGTTCCCACCAAAGCAGTGCTACATCCTCCCCAACCCAAATCTGGATAACATGTGTGGGTCGTGCTGTGCATTGCTGGTTACTTATATGAGTACTGCCCTATAGGTCAAATGAGATAGGAATGTCCATTGTTTAAAAATTATATTTTTTATTTCCCCTCTATAAGAAATAACGTAAAAAAGCAAAATAAAAATATAAATCGAAAGAAGACCAGGATATGTGCACCAAACCACAGCTGCACTCTGCGATCAGCTATGACAGGGCTTCCCCAAATTAACAGTCATATAACAGTCATACAGAAATTAACAGCACAATCCTAACTATATATACTCAGAGGCAAGCCCCATTGTCTTCAATGGGTCTTGCTCCCAGGAAAATGTGTTTAAGATTGCTGGGTTAGTACAGGTTGAGCCTACTTATTTGCAGATTTTGCATCCATGGATTTGACTCAATGCTGGTCCTTTAGACCCCTATTGAGCCAGATTTGGCCCAACCTGAAGCCTCCAGAGGTGACCATAGCTGTGCTCCAGTCACCTCCAGAGGTTTCTTTGGGGCCGATGGAGGTTGAGCGTTTCTCAATTGCCTATGGATATCCTAAGAAACATTTTTGGAAAAACTCTAGGACCTCCAGAGGCTGTTCACAGATGTGACCTCTGCATGATTTCATGTGAAATTCAGTATCAGCAAGGAGTCCAGAAATTGAAACTTTGTGAATAACAAAGGTCCACCTGGACATTGCGAACATATGCTGAGCTGACCAGTCCTATGGTTCAGCTTTATGTGAGGACTGGACAGATAGCAGTTTGCACTGTTGTGGTGAAAGCCAGATCCGTCACCCATTCCTACTGTGACATGTGGTTGCAAAGTGGCAGTGTTGACATCATATCTGCAACTGTTATTGGTTAAAAATCTCGATCAGATTCAAGAAGTCAGGCTTCCCGATCCTTGTCCTTCTCTCTTTCAGTGCCAGGCAAGTATCCTTAAACCAAAGAAAAACAAAAACACAGTGCTTAGCATCTTTCACAGAAAAACAATTCTGAGAGTTCCCCCAAAAAGGGAATGGTTATCAAACCATTTTTAGATTGCACTGTAGATACCCCTGAATTTATGTATGAATGTGAGTTTGAAAGCCAATTTCTTGGAGATTTTCCAAGTCTTGGATTAAAGCAGTGTCTATTATTTTCAGTGGAATGTCTCATGAGTAAATGTTTCAAATATTAAGGGAACCTACAGTCTGAGTCTGTTATTCAGCTCCTATTCTGTAGCTCTAGTGTGTGTAGCTGCTAGCTTCTGGATTCTTGCTGGAGATATTTTTCCTTGCCTCTCCAAAGCCTCCTAATCACTCCTTCCCCCACACCTATAGCACCCCAGGATGCAATGCAGCCTATGGTCACTAAAAAGGATAGGATTAGGCTATAAGTCATTATTAATTTATTTCAGTTTTCAAATGATTTCTTATTTGGAATTATCATGGAATCAACTTATAGAAAATCTCATTATTTCTTCTCAGTTTCTTTAAATGTGTCTTTGCCGGTAAGTCTTCTGAAACCATACATGTTAAGAAACAATGACATCAACTTCATTTGTTTGAGCAGATATTCTTTTGTTCTATTTTGATTTGTTTTTAAAAACATAACATTAAAAATACAAAATATTCCAGAAAGAAAAATCAGTGTTTCATTATGAGGTTAGCAGGAATTTGATTCGAGGGAATATTTGAAATGGAGTTTTTTTGTCTATTATGCACAGACACCCAATTTTCACTATTATCATATCAGTTTCACAAAACGGTTGGGCAGAATAAAACATTCATTCACGCTCCATCAGATAAAACTTTAAAATTCCAGACAAATCAAGTATCGATAAAAATATGTTTTTTGGTTACCTCTTCACAGAGGTGGAGAAAAACAATGAGATAAGAACCCAATCGTATCTTGCCTGCAGGTGCCACAGTACATCAGTGCCAAAATAGCTGCTGCTGGATCCTGCAGGACCAATGAGTCAGCCAGCTGTCTCCTTGGTTTAAAAGAATATAGGCAAATTCACCGCCATGGTCTCCGGTTGGCTGTCCAAGCAGTCCATAAGCCCAGTACTAACTGGTGCTGGCCTCTCTGCCAGTGCTGTTCCTCTCTCAGCAGCCATGAAGTGTATTATGGCACATTTGCAACAACCCTTGCATGGGCCACCAGCACTGCACCGGCATAGGATCGGACCTAAGATAGTCTTGTTGTGCACATAATCATTGTTTGTAATTTGTTCACTGTTTTAACTATGTTTTAGCTAAGAGGGAGTTCAGGCTGAGCCAATGGATAGGGAATGCTTTGACAACCCTTCCCACAGAAGTTCACATAAACAGCAGCCAAGAGGCTAAAGAAAAATTTAAGAATTTAAGAATTACATATAGTGATCATGCCAAAGTAGTGGTCATGCCAAAATTTGGACTTGGGTGATAGTGGTGGTTGTGGTTGTTCAGAATTTCATCGTTCAGCAACTAGTAAATTATTACAGCTGAACATAACTCTCCCACCTCATAATACCACCTGCGACTGACTCTCCACATGACTGACTCTCCTTTCTACTTATTAAAGAATGACGGTAGTGGCAGGGAAGACTCACATTGCGCTTCAGCAGGGCAGAGCCCCTTATGATCTTGATAATCCTAGAGTATTTATTGCCGTTAGCGATCCTGGGAAATGGTGTCCTGGTTTGTATCCCAAAAACTCAAGCAGGTGGAATGTCCATCCCCAATTCTTTGTAGGGGGGGGGGGTCCTCCTGCAAATTTAAATCAAAACAATCCCACCACCTTCATTAAACTACAATTCCCAGGATTCTCTAAGGGATAGCCATGATGTTAAATGGTTAAATTTTTATGATTAAATTGTAAATGGTTAAATTTATCCCCTTGTTATTGAAGTTGGTATTGAGAGTAAGAAGAAAATTCCTCATAGCGTTAAGTAGTGGTTAAAATTTAAGTACACAAATGCACAGTAATTACACAGATGTATCTCCTTTTAGGCTTGACTTTCACTACATTCTGCCCTTTCCATTGTCTGCTTCCGGCTCTAGCAGTGGTCCATATGGTCTCCTTCCTTTGTTGATGAAATTTAAACAGCAACAGCTGTTTGGTGACATATTGGCTCTTCTGGAAAAGCCCTCTATTTTTTTTTCCTCTCTCTCTATCTATCTTCTCCTTCGGCCTTTAGCGAACTGTCTATTTTAATAGTCGCACACCAAAAAGGGTGTTCATTTTCTACCAGACATTTGTCCACCTGCCACCAGGGAGCAGCCATATTTACCAAAGTTACCGGAGGTCTTTCAGTACTACAGAGTCCCACAATTGCCTCTTTGATGGTGCTGTCAGCCATCTGAAGCAGGACTTCAGGGAATGTCATCAGAGTATGGCAGCTTGGCAGATGTTCAGAGGGTCACAGGAATACCCAGAGATGATCCATGTGCATGGCAGGATAATAATACCTTTACATTTTAATCATCAGATGCTTGGACTCCACAGAGAATTACGATAGCATTTTTCCTTTTCATTTTAAGGACGTCTGATATCTCTACTATTTTATGCTGGAGCTCTGGCTTGTTGTTTGATGAGAATTTTGATCTAACTCCCAAATGCCTCTTATTTCCAAGAAATCAGCTAAGGCCTGTCCCATATTCTGGAAGATCATAGCCCCTTAATAATGCCATGATCTACAGATGGAATTGACAGTTTTAATAGCGAGCAACTAACGTCATCTCCCAATCTACACCTCTGTATTGGATTTCAAAGAACTGATATCAGTTTGGACATGTGTAGATATGGGGCCTGCATTTAAAGTCAGAAATTCAATCAATACCCTGTCTCTCGGCAGAGTTTACAAGATTAGATCAGTTAGGAGTGACCATCTGGCCTAATCTTGGGAGTTCTAAAGTCTCATGTAGATCTTTTTCACTAATGTCATTTTTATTTGGTTAACATTAATAAACTGTAGCAAACATTGCAGCTCTTGCACTCTAGAGCCATAACTCAATTTTTGTCTTTTTCATGAGTCAAGTCAAACATCTGCTTCTCTGGAGGGAGCGTGTTTGTGCGTATGTGAGAGAGAGGGAGATACATACGTAAGGTACAGTAAAGCAGTTCTGAAGACATCACTAACATTATGGTATTGCAAGATAATAGGAAGTGTCAGCTTATTTTTCTCTTGAATACTTGACTAAAAGCATTTTATCTAAGTTGGAAATGGGAATTGAGGTGAAGCAGGCAAAAACATGGAGATAAATAAAGCACTAAACCACTACATTACTTTGCTACAAAGAAAACTTGCTATTTATCTATCACATCTATGTAGAAAATAAACTATTATAAGAAGTCAGTGATTGGCCTTTCAGTTGTTTTAGATTAAAAATTCTTTTAATGTGTATACTTCACCCCTTTCTATTTTATTGTTTTATTACCTGTACGTAATAAAAAATCAATTGTTAGCAGCATAAGAGCCAAATGTGTTTCCTTAAGGTGTCCTGTTGCTGCTTTTGTGAAACAAGCATGTACTCACACAGCACGGCTGCCCCTATTTAAAGATGCTTGTATATGTTATACATCTGGAAACAAATGTGCAGAAGTGACTCACCAGATTGGGTTGTCGGTATACAAGGGTTTGAGGTTTTTGTGTCTCTGTGTTACATCTGGGAGTAGATCAAAAAATTTGTGTGTGTGTATGTGTGTGTGTGTGTCTGTGTGTGTCTGTGTGTGAGAGAGAGAGAGGTGGGGGCAGGTAGGAAATCTATTTCAATTTGATTTATCCCCTTGTCATATGCAGGAATAAAACTATACATTTATCTTCAAGTTCTTGAGGATTATTTACCCTATAAAGTAAAAAAAATTGAACTATGATTATAGAAGCATTTCTTTAATCTTATTTCTTTGTGGGTAATAACCTTAAAAATAGTTAATAACAAAAATGTTATATGTATAGACATACTAAAATAAATAGCATCAGTTTAATGCAAGGTTCTCGCCTAAATGAAAAGACATTCCATTGCTTGCAAAAAATATTCCGGATGACGTTTTGTTGGACCTTTGGGGGAAAACTCTTCAAACCTCTAGATAAGCCACTGAAAATACCCATATACATGCTCCTGAAAACTGCTCTACCTTTTAAAATGATTTTTCCCCTTTATATTTATAAAATGAAGACAGTAGTCCCTGTTTATTCCAGCATCATGTCATGTCCAATTGCCATTTTCTAGTGGCTTTCTTGTGTTTGTCTTTGGGTTGTGAGCCTCTTTGGAACAACCAACCATTTGTGTTAATTTTTTTTTCTTCCTTTTTTTTCTATGTAAGCTACTTGGTTGAAAAGCCTTTTATACATGATTTTCTATGATTATACATTATACATTAATTATATTTATTTATAATTTATAATAATAAACTGCTTTTCAACAGAAAATTTCTCCAAGCAGCTTGCATAGCAAAATGTATGAAAAATTGTAACAGCAACAGCAACACCTCTGTTCTTTATGTCAGAAGTAAATATTGGAAATAACGTTGATCATCATCACAAAAAGCTAAGGCATACGACATGGCTTTTTAAAAAAATACTGAGTAGTTTCCTACTTGAGCTAAATACTGAATAGGCCTCCCAAGTGGTGTTGACCTTTGTAGTGCAACAGTTATATTCTTTTTCCTTGCTCAAAGAAAAGAAACCTCCATTCATCAAGCAAGAAGCTTGCAGCATAGCATAAGAAAGTGCTCCCTCTCTGTGAGCTCTCGATGAATGTACAGTACATTTCCAACTTTCTGTTTTTCACTGTAGTTAATAAATCAGGATGCAGATGAGCGATTCATAGTTAATTTTCAGAGCCAGTGCAGCATGTCGTAGCCCATAAAACCCTGGCAGTCTTAAGCTGTGAATTCCTTGATACTGACAAGCCAAACAGCTTAGAAATTATAATTATAAGTTACAAGTGTCTTAAGGGTTGTTCTTCTGACATAAAACTAATTTCATGTTTTTATTCATAATGTGAAAGAGACGAGAGGAAGGGGCCTTATTTAGACGGAGCTCCTGGAGATATCACAAACTCCATCTCCAGACTGTAATGGGAAACGATGTATGACTTCGTTGTAGGGTGTTTTTCTTTCTTTCTTGGGCATTTTTTTTAAAAAAACACGTTATGTCCAGCAAGATCTTTGAAATCATTGTTCTGCTCTCTTGTCACATTTGTTAAGCATTTTTTCCCTTCTCACTCTTCTTCAGGCTACCAATGCTGACACCTGTTGCTATGTTTTTATCATGTTTATGCCACTTTCCAATGGGAGAAGGGACACTGGAAGAACAGACACGCTGGCTGCAATCCTAAAGACACTTTACTGGGAGTAAGATCCATTGAACACAGTGGGGTTTACTTTTGAGTAGACATGGTTAGGATTGTGCTCTTTGGCTGCAGACAACCTCATCTTTAGTGATAATGTAACAAGATGTGAGACAATGAAAACCCACTGTCAGTTATACAGGTGTAGTCTAATTATATGCAATTTGTTCATATGTGATTTTCCCTACAATCCAGAGTAATTACGGGAGCACATTACATGTACACGTAGTTACTGCACCACCTAGTGAAAACCTATGGGAAATTCATATTGCAATCCAGAGCAAATTGTTCTTACACCGGAGCAAGGACTCCCCATAGTTACTCTGGATTGCACACTTTGTCTCAAAGCAATTGAGGTTAGCCCTTTAAGATAAAGAAAGATAATTTGAAAGATAATTTTCCCTTAAGGAGCAGTTAAAAGATAATTTTCCCTTAAGGAGCAGTTAATGGCTGAAAGGCAGCCTGCTTACCACGGCAATGTGGCAGGCAATCAAGCTTTCTGGTGCTGAGCTCTTTTTACAGGAGCTGAGCTTTTGCAAGACCTGTCCTGATCATTGTGGTGCTGAAAAAAGTGTTCATTGAAACAGCCACAGGAACATAGCTGGATGCCACCACAAGCAACCATTTCCAAACACTACAAGACTTCAGAAGCTTCCCAGCTTCTTGCCAACTACATGTAGGAGCAGTGGCGTAGCTTATGATCATGTAGCTCAGTGCAAAGTTCAAAATATTTCCCTGAAAGTGATGTCACAGCTAGAAATGATGTCATGTCCAGGCAAGAAAATTGGAGAAAAGCCTGCCTCCTCCTTCTCCTCTCCAGCAGCTCACCACCCATTTGTTCTGCTGCTTTCCCCCAGCTAGTGGCATTCCTAAGGCATCTACCCGCTATCCGGTTTGAAAGAAAATTTTGTTGCCCCCCAATAACATTAAACTTAAGTAAATTAAAGATTCCCCTTATAGGTTTTAGAAACTGTGCTGGGGCAAAGCGGGATGGTTATTCTCTCCCTGATAAATTTAAGAGGAGCACCACTTAGAAGTGCGTCTTTTCCCAGTTAGCATGGGTAACTATATGATACATGGAAATGGGAACTGACTCATATGATTTCCTTATGATTTCCATACTGTATCATAATTATATCTCATTGGCTTTCAGAGCAATCAGTCTCATGGGTCAATTTTGAGTTAGGAAAATCATTTTTTATTCCATAAGCTGTTGGTGTTTTCATTTTCTGATTAATCGGCCATAACCTTTGATAGAATACAGATATTCTGATGCCTTTTGTTTCATTGCATTCTGTATTAAATTATCTTTCCAATGATATATAATACGATGGTATTATTATTGATATGCATTCCGTTTTTCAAAATTTGGACCACTAGTGTCAAGCGAAGCTTGTTGCCCCTCTCTTGCTTGCTACCCAGTGCAACTGCTACCCCCTGCACTCTCTTAGCTACACCACTGTGTGGGAGGTGAGAGGAAGGCAGGAGAAGGCAGAATGGGTTAGGGGTTTGCAGAATGGGGCTGCAAAGGGCACAGAGAGGAGGATGGGTCAGGACAAGGAATGGGCAGGTTCAGTGGCAATGGCATCTGCCAAATTCAGTTTTCCCTCCCAGGTTCAATATGCCCTCATGGGTTCATCAAACTTGTACCACCAGCCAGCAGAGGCTTTTTGAAACTTCCTCATTGGATACAGTGGATGCTACATTAGCACCACTGCATTACCACAGAGGGATCTGGATTCACCGCCTCTGTGGGCACCACTGGGCACCAAAGCAGTTCTTAGTGGGTCCTTACATCATAGAAGGAATATGCTCTCCATATTTCTTCCTTCTATGTCCAGGGGTTGGAGCTGGGTGTTGAGCAGTCAGTCTACAAAGTTAAGAATAAAGATTATAAAATTGCACCCCTTTCCACCTCCTTAGGGGTTAAATTTTTAAAAATCAGTTCTTAGTGGGTACTAACATCATGGAAGGAATACCCTCCCCAAATTTCATGCTTCTAGGTCTGGGGGTTGGAGCTGGGTGTTGACTAGTCAGTGATTCTTCAGTGTTAAGAATAGGGATGAAAACATGCTGTGCCCCTTTTCACCAAATTGTTCTTTTTTTTGTAATCAGAATTATATGATTCAGAACAAAAGAGAAGTATGAGAATACCAACAAACAATGCTGTACTTAAATTAAGAAATGGTATATATAGTGAGCAAAAATGTCAAATGGTTTTGCTGTGAGCCACATAAAATCTTGTGGTAGTACATATGTGGCCCTTGGCCCCTGGCTTTGGAAACCACTGCAACAGAGAGACTAGACTGAGAGGCCAATACTGTTGGGTTGCTGGGTCTCTGAAACACATTTACTTTTGATGCAACATACTTTGTGGCCAATGTAGATCCACAACTTGCCATGGAACACAGCTGGGTGACTCCTGCAAATTTATTGGCTGTGCCCATGCAACAACAGCCACTGTGAGGCTTCAGCACCAGTAAGTCGGCAGAGGGTGCAGGGAGGGTAGCACAGGGTAAGGAGAAGGGGAACAAGATGCAGTCTGAAGTGGTAATGGAGATACGTTAAAGTACGTTAAGGGTTATTGGCATCTGTAGTTCTGCCAATATGCTATCCCTTTTCATGGCCCCAATGCATCTACTTGTAACCATTACAATTTCTGCCAGCAAAATAGCTGGTGCACGTCCACATAGATGAATTGGGGCAATGGAGGCTTGCTCTGGGATAAAGGAACAAATATCTCCTTTGTCGCCAAATATTCCCTTATTAAAGGAACAAAGATTCCCTAACCGCCCTTTTGATTTAGAACTCAAAACTCCCTTGTGGGATGTAGGGCACATGACCCATGGTGTGGCTGCATCTCCTTGGGGAAGTTACTTTGGATTCATCTGTATTGTTTATCTCTGTGTGAGTATGTGAAGTTCGACAGAAAAGGCAAATTGCTATATGAAGTTTGGAAAAGGTGTGAAAATGATTCATCCATGTCTTCCCCCACTCCCCAAAGTCATGTTCTGTCTTTCACTTATATACCATTATCTCAGATAAAACAACTCTCAGATGGACAAGAATACTACTGAGATTACATTTCCTATTATATTTTTCTATTGTCTTTGGCAAATTATTTTATTAGCTTTGGATAAATGGTAGTTGTGACCATCCATGTAAATAACATATCTTATTTTTCAGACATTTAGAAAATGGTATGATTTCTGGACAGTAGCAGTAGAGGTACTACATGGAGTTTTACGCATCAGCTTCCCCAGGTAAGACAAAGATTCCCAACTGAAACTCTATAGACCTGCTGCCAGTCGGTGGATAATATTGAACTAGATGGTACAATAGCCTGTCTCATTATAAGGCAACTTCCTATTTACTAAAAAGAAAGACTTCTTCTGATCAATACTTTGCAAAGCAAACCTTGATCCATACTGGTTTTCGGTAAACAACAAGCTTTGTAATGTTTGCATAACTGTACACATTCAATAAGTATATGTAGTAAAACCAAGATATAATTTAAATTTAGGCCATTATTTAAGTAACAACCCAGATGGAGATGGAGGCAAAGCATATAAAATTGGAAGGTACAGCATTTTGGCAAGAAGTGGCTGAGGTTCATTCTGCATGCAGATAAGTTGTTCATCACAAATCCATAAAACAATTAGCACTGAACTAATGATATTGCTTAACAACTGTATTTTTGATTAATGCATCAATAATTTAAAGGAGTATTTGTTTAGTCTCCCCAGCTCCCATGATTATTTACTAGCCCTGTCATGGCCGCTCATAGCTCACACATCTTATAAAACATTTCCCAAGCTGTTGTAAGGACCAGTTTGTTTTAATGCTCCGAGTTAACACGGCGAGAGCTATTAACAGGCTGATTAGCATAATCCATTGTGATCTATCATCGTCTAAAAGTTCAGCTCCACAACTGAACAGGACTGGGAAATTGCTTTGAAGATTTTATGATACAATAACTATCCATTTGATAAGCAATTAAAAAGATATTCTCAGACACTAAGAGGAAAGACAATGGAAACAGGAGGAAAGGCGGAGGGTAAGGGAGCAGGAGTCTCCTGCCTGGAATATAGATTGCACCACAACTATTCCCTTGTCAAGAACTGCACATTGCTGGAGGTCTTTCAAAGCCTCCTGATATCAGTGTCTGCCTCATTCTGGCCTGTGTTCCCAGAAAAGAAATGGTTGTGATGCAATATGAGCTGTTTATTTGAAGGTCTGAAGTTCCTACTGATCCTGTGGTCTGCACACCATCTAATCTCAGCTAGTACCGTTGCCTGCCTAGCCTTCTTGTTTCAGAAGAGTGGAAACCTCACAGCAGGAGTAACACCATTTCAATATTCTGTATCAACCATGCTCCTGGAGGGACAGCTTCTTATGCGCCTACCTCTAGTTCCTAATTGTCCTTAACAAATGAATCTTTTAATGCAAAATCTAGCCATGCTTTTTGCACACCAGGGTAATTTCACCACAGGGTGAGATGGTGGGACTAATGCCTCAGCTTTCATGTGTGTGAAACCATATCTGAATTATTCTTGTGTTTTTGGCTTAAACAAATGCCCATATTTTGCTTATATATAGGCATAATTGTGGAATTATGTCCACATAGCACCACAGCTTCCATGTGCATTACATCAGGCCTGATCTTTTTGTTTACTATTGTTTTTATTGTTTTCAACACCCCAGTACACATCACTTCATGCGCACCATCTCCCCATGCACATCATCCCCCCATGCACACCATCACCCCCTGTGCATCCTCCCTCCCAGTGCATCAGCTGGATGCTGATTAGTCAGTCTTCAGTGTTAAGTATAGGACAAAAACACGTTGCATCCCTTTTCAGCCTCTTAAGGGTTAAATTTCTCCACATTGGTTCTTGGTGGGTATTGATGTCACAGAAGGAACACCCTCCCCAAATTTCACGCTTCTAGGTCCAGGGGTTGGAGCAGAGTGTCCCTCAGTTAGGGATTGTTCAATGGAAAGTATAGGGAGGAAAACGCATTGTGCCCCTTTTCAATCCCTTCTGGTTGGAATTTCCAAAAACCAGTTCTTAGTGGATGCCTCCACCACGGAAGGAACACCCTCCCCAAATTTCATGCTTCTAAGCCCGGCAGTTTTGGCTGGCCATTGATGAGTGAGTGAGTCAGTGACTTCAGTTTTATATACAGTATATAGATATATCATTTCATGGGTCCGTCCTAAACATCGTTTATACAATTATTGCTGTGAGCCTCCTTGATTGCTTGCCCCCCCCCCCCCAAAAAAAAAATAAAACAAAGAAATAGCACAATTTGTGCATCAGTTCCTATAGGAAAAGGCCATGCTTTCCTTATTGGACAACACTGGGGAACTGCTCAAATGGCAGGAATTGGGGGTACTTCTATATAAAATATAGGGAGGTGAGGCAAGGCAGGTGTGATTATTTGCCTCCCTTGCATTGTGTTTATTCTTATTTGCAAATGTGTGATTGGGTTAAGAGTAAAGGCATATTGGGCTCCTTCACTTGTGTCAGGTAATAGTATTTTTTGAACCGTTTCCTTCATGTTATGAGGTATGGTTATTGCTAAATGATAATAGAAATGATCGCTGTAAGGTTAAAATTGGATATGTTTCCAGAAGTCTCGTTTCCACGGCTGGACCCACAAAATGTAATTTTATTGTGCTTCACCAATGAATATGGAAGAAAAGGGGCAATACTGTATCCTTATTCTGAACAAGCTGGATTTCCTGCATTTTCTAACACCCAATAGCTCTGGTGTGATATTACTCCTTTTTTCTCTATCTTCATTCTTGAGCAATGTTTGACCACATCATCCATTGTTTCCATATTAAGAAAATATTTGATATTCTCTTTTGGGCTGGATGGAGTTTTTCCATCAAGTGATTCACGGTGCCTAGAAATACCTATTCATTAACCTCCTATAGTTTCAATTTCCAAGAACAGAAAAAGAGTCCACTTTGTGAGGTTTTCCAGTTAACCGCTTTGAGATTGGGCATCAGGCATAATAACAATTCTTTGCATTTATGCAGGACATTTTGGGTGTTCATGTACATTTACTGAGTAACCTTCACAATAGTCCTGGGTCAAGAAATCAGAAGTTTAAATAAGGAATCTCATGGCAGCAGAGACCTAGCCTAGTCAGTTACCTGGGATTATACGAGCTTTTAGGCTTTGCTCAATCCACATTTGGCCAATTCATTTCGCCAATTTAAAGTCCTCATAATGGCAACTGCAAAGGCCAATGCTGTGCTTTCGTATCCCATCCTCAGCCTATTACTCTGCCTATTCCATCCTCTGCCCAAATCTAGAGCCCAATTTTATTTTCCACCCCCCCCCCCCCATCTTACCCACCACTGATACAGATGAACCGAAATGGCTTCCCTGGAAACCTTTGCTCTTAAAGGAGTCTGCAGTGCCAAGTTCCCTGAGCCATGCAGTCACTATAGATTAGTTTGTACTCACCTTTCAGTCAATTTGCCTTGGTGGTCACCAAAAGCACCTGGTATTACCAATCTAATCCACACTGTGCTTGCCACAAAGAGAAGCTGGCCTAGCTTAGCAAAGTGGGGCATTTCCTTGCCCATCAACTGACAATACAGAATTCCCAAGGTAGATCTGATAAAATCTGAAAGAATCTGAAAAATCTGAAAACCAGAAAGAACTCCTGTCATCTTAAAAAACCATGGATGATTTACAGCTGAGTGGACTATGATAACCTCATTACCTCCCCAGAAGCCACAACTATCTGCCCCAATGTCATATTAATGTTCTGTATTCCCTGTCAATCTTTCCAAGATCCCACCAGCATCCCATCAAATATATCATTTGAATAGGTCAAACTACACAGTGACCACTTTGGTCAGTGAATATGACTTTTACCTATTTCCCTATAGGGCTGATGGCTGAAGAACAAACCAGTCCCCTGTCCAAGGTGGTTCTCCTCGAAATATATCTGCAATTTTTGGGAAAAGGCCCTGCTCGGGTACAGGGCACCACCTTTTTCCAAGCTTGCCTGGAGGGGCCGGCTGCAGGGCATCTGTGGCTTTCCCCTACCCCTCCACTTGCTCCAATTGAACATAATGAGACTTACATCCAAGTGGACTTGTAGAGGATGAAGCACTCAGGTTACAATCAATACTGGATTGAACACAATGGGACTTACTTCCAAGTAGCCATGGAGGAACTTTGACATCATAATGATGTCACTGTTTGATGTCACTTCCAGACATGACATCACCTTTAGGTTGATGACATCACTTCTGGGGATCCTGGACAGACTTCATTCTTGGAAGTGGGCCTTGGGCTGAAATACTTGAAAACCACTACTATAAGCTGATAGGTTAACTCAGGTTAACTTCCCCTTCCTGTTAACTCAGATCAAATGAACCTTGATCAAATTTTTTTCAGGTGTTTAGGTTGCCAGGATAGAGCCAACATGTTATTATAAGCTTGTACACCTATAGTGACCTATAGAGGAAGAACATGTTAGATCTGATATGTGTTATGAAGCTAAAGCACGCATGGAGAAGAATTCCTCTGATCTGTGGATAACTGAAATCAATTTTATTGGAACCACGGATATGGAGACTTGCCTATATTTCAAAAGGAGATTTGAGATGCAATTGCTCTTCAAAAAGACACATCATTGAAATTCTCAAATACATTCGGTCATGTATCTACATCTGTTCACATCTGCACTGTCACTCTAATTCTGCGACAGGATTCCTTCAAAGCTGCCACAGCTTCACCCAGATACTACAGGGTTCCACTATGAGGTGCGGGGCCTATTTGGCAAAATCACTCTGTCCTAAGACACCAGGATGCCAGTCTCTTTATTTACTGTATCACTAAGATCCTTGAAATACTCATCCTTGAAAAACATGCTCAACCTCAGCACATTCTTGGGAGCGCAACCAGAAGCCTCATATACCTTCAGCCAGGGAGATACAACTCATTTAGATGATAAATCGAGATGACAAAGATTGCACAATTTGAATATGAGTGATTGAGCAGAAAGAGGGGGGAGAGAAAGAGACAGAAGGAATAGTGCTCCTTTTATTACAGCCATCTTAGTGCTTCAACAACAGGTAGCACTATTACATATTCCCTTTCCACGTTAAGCGCTTGTAATTTCCTTCCTCATGTCTGGCCGATTTTATTCATTGTTTCCTTGCACCTGTGATTGATGTTCTGAGCTGCTAAGCTCTCTGAGTGATAACTATTTTCATGTAAGTCCATGAGTCTATGACACAGGCAGCTCGACCAGGGCTACTGCTGACTACTTATTTTGTGCCTCATTTACATTTCAATCTTGGCCTCATGAATGTAAAACCCAGGCTGCAAATTAATAACAGGGAGAATATTAGACTGCTCCAGAGTGGGGGAACAATGCAAATCTACCCGAGCGCAAGGCTTCGCCATTGTGTTCCGGGAGGGACTCATTTATTGGTTGGCGGTGAATGACATTACAGAGAATGGTATATCCAGAGTGACACAAATTTATTTCTGTCCCCCCCTGTGCTCCAGTATATTTTCATAGAATCAGGGGGCTATTTGTCTAGGGACAATTTAGTTTCCATGAAAAATTTAAATGGTTTCTGTGGAGATAGTGGAGTGAAATTTAATTTGTTTCTCATTTACTACAGCAGGTATGAAAAGGAGAAAAATTGGATGTCTGATGGGCAGAAATTGGTCCTGTCCCTCCACACTCTCCCCCAAAGGCCCAATGGGCCTATATCATAGAGATTGAGCAAGACGAGCTGCGCCTTCCCCCCCTCAGAGAATGGTAACCTTAAACCAACTTACAGGAAACCTTTGGGGAGGCTGCCAATCACCCTGAAAACAACATTCCCATCGATTCCTTGTCTGTGTGATTTATGGCTTCATTTTACGGTAATTGAGAATTAGTGAGAAGATTAGCAAGGCTCAACACTTCGCCATGATATGCACACTAAGCACCGTAATTTGTCACTAAGGGATGTTGGACACTTTTTTAGTTACACGGGGTTCCCATCTAATTGAATTTGGGGATAACATGGAAATTAATTTGACACAGGAAAATTTTTTAATACACCCATCTCCCTCTATTGTAATGCACGGCGTCGGGCGGCATGCCGGGGCAGCAATATTGATCCTGATCACTTTCAATTGTGGCCAGCTGAAGGATGGAATAACTCTAAATCTTATTTAAACTCATATGAAAGCAGTTCATCTGCAGCAATCTGTGGCAGATAAAGAATATTACCTTTCATTTTGTCTGACTGCATCAAGATGAAGTTTTGAAAATTTACTTCTTGCAGCAAATATACCAAATGTCCAAAGTCAACAGTTACAATTCAATTACGGTGCAGCTCTTGTGGGCTGTTTACAGGGTAATTTGCTACTTAGGCAGCAAATGAAAATACTAACTACCCCCACTATCCAGAGAGAAGTTGCTGCACATGAACAAGACGAGAGGAACGGAGAGGAGGGTGGACAAAAGAGAAAATATTCCAAAGTTGATTCCTGTTTGAAAATAAGAACCCATTGCGGGATGACTGTGTTTCCTCCAGAAATGCCTACAGGTAATTGAAGACAGACTCATGTGACATCTTTCTGCTCTGTGGAGGCTGAATTGTCCCTCAGGGCATATATCTATGTGCACACTGATGATGGTTTGACAAGGCCTACTGATTGTAGACCTCTATAAGCTTCTTAGAGCCCATTTCTCTTCTCTCCTCCGCCTGTGCTGATGCAGAGGCACCAAAATGGCTACCACTGAACCCTGGAGGGCTGTTGTATATGAGCATTTCAGCCCCGAACCCCCTTCAGAGAATGACAATCTGTTCAAGACCCCCCTAGAAATTATGTCATGGCTAGAAGTGACATTTAAGGTGCCTAGTGCCAGATTTCAAGATGGCTGTATCCCCCTTGAAATGAAATTGCGACCCCCCCCCCAAGGAGGTCTCAACCACCACTTTGAAGACCACTGCTGTAGGGAAAGGGCAGTAACAGACATCTCTGCTGGATAAGATAACAATTGTTAATCCATCTACAGTATTTATATACCGCTTTTCAACTGAAAAGTTCACAAAGCGGTTTACAAGAAAAAGAAAAAATTAAAAGCTAATAGGTCCCTGTCCCAAAAGGGCTCACAATCTAAAGTGCAAAAAGAACACCAGCAGAATCCACTAGAACAGACATTGCTGGGGTGTGGAGGGCCAGTTACTCTCCACCACTAAGTAAAAGAGGAACACCCACTTAAAAGAGTGTCTCTTGTCCAGTAAGCAGGGGCATGTCCAGTAACCATGTCCCCTCCCAGCTCTCCCACAGATTTACCTGCTCTGGAGGGCAGTGAGTAAGTGTTGATGATGTGGGTGGGAAGGTCCATTGATATTACTGAGTAAATGATAGCCTTAAATCCTATGTACTTTGGTTATTAACTACTGAGATATGAGGTTTCTCTGAAAAAGACAGCCCCTTCATTTTGTTGAGCTCTTCTTTGAGATTAAGGGAGAAGTAGGAGTTTAATCCGGGGCTTTACTGAGTCACCCAAACAACAATGTAGAGCTGGGGTGTCCAAATGCTTCAGGGTTCTTGGACCTTTAACAAATGTGTACAGGAGAGAATTTTATCTCTCAGATCACAAACTGCACCTGCTGAAATTCCCTCTTCTACACAATTATTACAGGACCTCTAAAATTGAAAATTTGAGTCATTTGGAATTGAAAGAGGGGTGTTTTCTTCTAGTTTGAATGTCACAGCATCACTTTGGTTGCAGATGCAGGGAGATCACCTTCCATGAGAAGAAATATGTGAAGAATTCTCCACATATAAAGCATTTTTAAGTGCCTGGCATCAAAATGAACATGTCCAGCCCATCCTAGGGCCAACTATTCTTGGCATTACATGAGGCAGTCTGCTTCCATTTCTGGAACACAGGAGAGATGTTTTCTTCTAAGATGGGAAGTTTGAATGTTGGCATAATCAATTCAGATGCTGATGGAGACACTCTAGAGACAAAGTAGGGAGACAATCTTCCATGACAAGAAACCTGTGAACAAATCCAGGCTTATACAGTATTGGTAAGTGTCTGGGATCAGAGAGGAAGGGTGTACTGCTGATACATCGTCTGGCAAGAGAAGAGTGGACTCTCATGATCCACTTCAAATTCTGGTGGTCCTAGGACAGGAAGGGGCGACATAGCAGTGAGCATCATCATGACTGGAAGCTGGGCTCCAGGTTCACACTACAGCTGCCCATTGCCACTTCTAGAAGTGGAGGTAGGATGGGGGAGGACAAAGAACCAATAATCTAGATGTCCATGCCTGACAAGATCCTGGACCTGAGACAAACCTCTGCATGTAAAGCAAGCAGAGCAGCATGCAGGGAAATCAAAATGACACGCAGGACATGGAACATGTACATTTGTCTGGAGTACGATTTGGATGACACAGGATTCAGGGGAAAAGCTGTTTATTGGTTCTTGTCATTACTTGTGTTTTGGGGGGGGGGGAGGGAGGCAGCATGGGATTCCTTCTGATAAAATAGAAATGTATTATTCATCATTGTAATTGCAGTGATAGATTTTTATACAATCATTGTTTGGTCATCAATGACCGACAGCCTTCCCAAAGGTTTTCAGATGTATTATTCTCATGGCATCTGCTATCCTCAGTCTTATTCAATAGTGAAGGGAAACTGACATATACCTCTTTCTAAACAATCTGGTGATTGGTGGATAGATGAGTATTTAGACTGATTAATAGAAAGGTAGGACGGTCCAAATGACTGCAACAAGACAAAAATATATTTGTAAACATGATGATGTCAAAATCCAAAATAAGTCAATATATTTCACAGACTTATTGTCCAATCCTGTTTAAGATTAATTTGTCACACAGAAGACTTTATAATTGTGGAACAGAGTTCCACCATTGTAAAATGGTTGCCAAAAGAGCATAAAGTGGTGCATATAAAAGGTTCTCAAGTGGTGGCCATACTGAAAGTGATGTTGCTGGATTTCTGCCACAGGAAGGGCCAGATTTAGGTTTGATGAGGCCCTAACCTGTTGAAGGTAATGGGGCCCTTTATATGTCCAGTTGTCCTTTGTCAGCAACAAATTGTTGCTGTTTTTGTGTTGAATATATGCTATAGGGTAATTTATGGACCTAATAAGAGCCTACACAGCAGAAAACACTGTTGTATGTAGGTTTTATTTTATTAATTTTTTTATCTTATATTTTGGAAATGTACATCCAGGTTTTTTTTCCTTTAAATTTTTTTGGGGCCCCCAAGAGAGTGGGGCCCTAAGCTATAGCTTGCTTAGCTTATACATAAATCTGGCACTGACCACAGGAGACAGGGAAGGACAGGATGGACTAGCAGTGGACTACAACCTTTACTTTTATAATGCAATATGCATTCCTGACACATCCTCCCACCTTTCCCTTTAAAATTAGCGCATTGGACTATCTTCCTCCTTTGCTATGATTATTGCCCTCTACCATTTCACTTGAGTTTTTTAAAAATGAATTCAAATGGAACTTAGCAGTTGCATCACCTGTTTCTTCTGATCTATTTGGATACTGAGCACAATAAACTGATGAGAAATACAAAAATGCAATAGAAATACTACTACTATTATAAAGTGTTCATAATTTATTAAGCCATTATAATGGCACAATCCTATCCCGTGCTGGTGTTCAGCGTGCAAGGTTACCAATGCTCCATTTACTCTGTCATGCTTGGGAAAGATGTAAATTCATCAGAGTTAACATCAGTTCTTTTGCTGGTGTAGCTCAGTGGAAACTTCTGAGTCCATTTCAGGCCTGAGACACGGGTTTAGGATCCAGCAAGCATTGGTGCCACTATCTACCATCCCGTCTTGCCCATGATTCACATGGATTCCAGACTCCGCACTGGGAGCATCCTGCTGGTGTTATCTATGCAATACTGCTGTCGGCATGGTGCATTCTGAGTGTTGCACCAGCAGTAGCACACTACAGAACAGTAGAGGGCCCTGTCCAACACATCCATTACTGTTTCCCTTCTTTGGGAACGTCTTTGTGGGGCATATTGTGGAGCAGAATCTTTCCCAGGCTGGATTCCTGGGAATCTTGGGTAGGAGTCTTGGTCTTGGGTAGGAGCAGTAAATTGGTCTTGTTTCCCAGAAAATCCCAGTATGATCAGTCTTGGGTAGGAGCAGTAAATTGGTCTTGTTTCCCAGAAAATCCCAGTATGATCAGTAGCAAGAGGGAAAGAACTATCTTTAACTACTAGGTGTTACATCCATTCTGGCTGTCCATCATAATCTACATTTGTTATCTTGACTTCTAAAAAGTTGATGGTGGCATTTGAGCAGTCTATATTATAGACAGTTGGATGACACATACCAGAGGCAACTATTTATATTTTATATTGACTATCTATGGTAGAGGTAGAAGATGATATTTTGTGGCCCACCCTCTTATATTTTGTTAAGCTTCCCTAGAATGTCCCCTTCCTAATTATAGTTTTGTACACGGGTGTCCAACAGCATCTCCTGTTATATTTCATCCTGAGGTGTTCAGTGCTTCCAAAGGAAGCGTGTGCCAAAGACAACAGGAGTGAGGGTGATGGTGGGGGCTGAGCAACAACGAAGAGACGCTGATAGAGACATCCTGACAGCTGCAATGGGTCATCAATAGATCCATCAGGCCAGTAATTTGCAACAAATTTAACATACATCACTTTAGTCAGGCCATGCTATATCCATCTTGTCATGGCATCAGAGCAAATAACACTTAAATCTGGTGTCACTGCTGACCTTTGTGACCCTTGAATTGACACTGCAGCTTGAGTTGGCCTAACTGAACAGCAGATGGAGAGAAGATTAGGACAAAAAAGAGAAAATGCAGCATGACAATAAAGCTTAACCAGCCAAACAATGAGATTTGGAGATTCCTCTTCTAATACATGTCTCAACATACTCCTTTTGCACATTGATTCATGCCCTCTTACTTCCATTGTGGTTGTTTAAATTACATATGAAATATATGCATTAGTGACAACATAAATATTATAATGGAATTCACATTTCTGTAGTAAGAGCTAAAATGGTGGGGAGAATAATTTGTCTGATTTTAACCTTTAAAGCAATATTTAGCTTTCACAATTTATCTGAAAATTAATGGTGACAATGGTGGTGATGATGATGATGATGCCTCATTTTCAGTGGTTTCCTAGGTTTCCTCTACCTAAATATATTAGCTGGGGGAAGAAATGTTCCCACTTCTGAATGAGTAATTGAAAAGTATAGAATTAATTTAAAAATCTGGTTTGTACATTATTTTGTCCTTTCTGGCTTGCCACCCAGCTTGCGGTTCATTGTGCCTGAATTATTTGATCATATTCCAAAATTCCTTTACTGGTGGCGGTGGTGGGGCAAGGAATCCTCTTTGGCTAACATGCTTAAAACTATTCCCATTTCAGAAGGATTTAAAGGTGAAAGAAAAATATTACAAGTAACAGAAATAACAGAAGTAACAGAAATAACAGCAACATGAGCATTAAAAAGGTTATGTAAACTTGAGAACTTATTCATGAGGTAACAAGCATGCTTTGAGCTATAATGACTTCTGGTGGGCCACCTACTGAGTCCATGGGTGAATAAGGAGCCGTACACAGAACTCTCCTGACTTAACACAGGACCACACTGGCTCTCAGTGACATTGTTTTACTCAATTTTACTATTTTATATATACCCTGAAGACATCCAACAAAATTAACACATACATTCAGAATGAATAAAAGGAAAACTGTTTTTACTGTCATGTTGGATGGTTATCATAATCATCACCAGATTGAAAAAGAAATAGATTTTCTTAGGCCATCTATGGACAATTCTTGTAAAATTCCCACTTTAAACAGTGTCCACTTTAAAAAGTGTGAACCATTTGGAGATTCTATTCCCAAAGTTGTAATAAGAATGATTTAGGAAAACCATTGCAGTTGATATTTTATTTACTCATATGGAGTCTAATGCTTGTCACCTTCTCAGCGTTCAAAATATTCATTTACTTCCTGTTGCTTCCCAAAGAGTAGCTTGAGCATAGTATCAATTTCCTGCCTAAGACTGTCAACCAGGCTCGGTCAACAAGGCTTGGCCATTGAAGTAATCAAGATGTGAGAAGCCACGTTAGGGACACAGATTGGCTGATCACTGATTTGCTATGTAGTGATTGCGGGAACAATGCAATAGTTGTCCCAGTATCAGAACTGACAACAGTCCCAGTACACACTATGATATGTATATACAGTATTCTCAATTCTCAACGAAGCATCATAAGTATAACTGCGTGCAGTCAGTGGGACTGATTACCTTCCACATCTTGACCAAGCCACATTCTGCTAGTTTCAACCTTGCCCAAGGTGTTAAAAACTGACCAGCTAAATCCAAAAATAAATCTGAAACAGGTAAAGCAGCTGATGTGTCCATAGGTTTACTGATTTTGTTTGATGTGGCAAGGGTCCTTTTCTTTTTCTCATATCCCTAAAGGTAGACTTCCATGCTCCAAAACAGATTTTTAGGAATCATTCTCACTGTGTAAAATGTCACATCTCTTCTTTGGTCCCTTTCATTAACTGGGATTGTAAAGGTTAATGTCAGTGCACATCATATAAGAGATCAGAAAGTTTTCAATCTGTGAAATCACAGATGATGCCACCACAACTTGGAGATACAGTTGTGTCTGATGAGTCTTATGTTCTTTTTCATAAGAACAGCACTTTGGATCATACAGTGAAACTGCATATCAGGAGAAAGAAAGCACCATGCATCATTTATTCACACCATTCATCATTTATGCATGAGATTCAGTGTCGTATGATGGAGTGATGAAAACAGGAATTAGATGACTTCATGGAGAAGAGAGCCATTCATGGTGATCAACTATTCTATGGTGATCAACATCTATTCATGTTGACGTGATTATAGTTGTCCTGCAGTGGCCACTTTCAGAATTTGTATGCCACCTTATGTAGTATGCAAAAGAAATATCAGAGACTTTTGGAATAGACTTTCCTCCTTTCCTCCATTTTTAATATTTTGGTAAATAATTTTAAATACTATTATGTATTTTTTAAAAAACTTAATACATTTTATTTATTCAAGAAAAGTTTATTCACCTTTTTCTTAACAGGTGCTCAAGATAGTACCTATTTATGAATAGGATCTGATGCACACTTTCAGCATTGGAACCACCCTTCCCATTGCCTCCTTGCCTCAATATTCCCTCTCCTCTTTTTTGCCCCCTTCTCACCCCATCCAGCCCATTTTTATCCTTCTTGCTCCATTTTTGCCTTCTCTACCCCCACCACTGCCCTACCTGCTTGGCAGTATGGTTAGTTCTGAGGATGATCAAATAACGTTGTCACCTTGCATGGCAGTGTCCCTAAAGTGGCCTCCAATGGATCTCTGTGTGCTCCATTGTGACGAAGCTCCCTTGCTCCAAGCTCTGTGATAGGGGTTAAACTCTCCGGAGGAGGGAAGGTGCCCCAGGACTGAGTTCCTGGTAGGTATGGGAGACACTGGAGGGATCTCAATCACAACATCTTTATTGACATCCATTTAGGAGGCACAATCTTTCCCGTTTCAACCACAGTAGTAACAAAGTAAGTACTCCAAGACAGGTAAATCCAACCAAACATTACCCTAGCACCCACTCTTCACCACCTCCTGCTCTCCTTGCCCCCACCAACTGCCTTCCAACTCCCAACTGCCAACCTCCCTTCCTCTCTCCTCACTCCCTCCCCCTTGGTGGAAGATTCTACCACTTGGATCTTGGTGGGTGAGTCATCTCCTTCCACCCGGCAGTCTGGTGTCCGGCACCACATCCATCAGCAGCCATTTGCAACATTGTAAGTGCCTTCTGCTGTCACATATCCTCCCAATCCACAACAGGATTGCCATTAATCTTGAAATCCGCTCATCTTCAACTTCCCCACTCACATCTATATGCAGATATAAAATGTTTTAATTTTACTCTCCAGACCACAAGTACTACTGGGTTCACTAAATGTTTCTGTAACAAGAAGGTAATAAAGTACTGTGGGTGTGTTGCAAACCACATTTTATGGTAACAGACAAAGAGGACCTCTTACAAACCCCATGTCTCTAATTTCATTGTAGAAAATTAGATACTCGAAATTTTGCATAAGATAAGTGTATTAGTGGGATGCAATTTGGCCCAGGTTCCTAGCATTTGTGCATGTGGCTTCTTAATAAAAAGTGTCAGTTAAAATGAAAATACAGCTTGGGTAATTAAATTTAATTGGATCTTGTCACTTTAAATCCTCTTTGTTTTTGAGTGTTTCCATAGAATTGCAGCTTCTGGTTTTGCTAATTTCTTTATTGCAAGCTGTGCGCTGAACCTCACTGTCCTATAATAAAGTGGGACCTTGTTTTTGTAGAGGGCTTTGAACCATGACTGCAATAACAAACAAAAGGGGTGGAAACAAATTCCATGCAGAAGGTGAAAAAAAATCTTTTCTTCATATAGAATGAGGGAATAAGATTGTGGTTTGGTTTTAACCCTTGAATGCTGATGCACATTGCTGGGTTGTGAAGGCATGTAGACAAGTGATGCAATGTGATGCTTTGCCATCAAAGGCAAGCAAAGTAATTTTCGCTCATTCTATCTATCTATCTATCTATCTATCTATCTATCTATCTGTCTGTCTATCTGTCTATCTGCACACATACACACACACACACACACACACACACATTTCTGAGATGTTTGGGCAAGCAGCTAGGATCATGCAAATTACAGTATTCATAGATAGGTCAAGCAGGGAGCAAGCAGTCATCAATGCAAATGATGCTTACTGTCTCCCAATTGCCACAGATCTGAATTGGAAGGATCACACTCTCCAGGGTGAGAGATAATTCAGTTTCTTTATATCCTCTGCACATGCTCAGAATCTGAAAGTGAGAAGAGAGGCATAAATGTAGATGAAGAAGTAAACAGTTTGTGATATAAAATAGAGTAACCATAAAAGATTATTAGACTAGTGCCAATTCCCCAGATGCTAATAGGCCATAATAATCTATGTTTGTATCTCAAGTTAAAAACGTGTGTGTGTGTGTGCGTGTGTGCATATCCAAATTTTAGGTATAATTTCACAGAATGATTGCTTTTCCTATCATAAAATAAGCCATTGCAAAATCTGTTAGGTCGAACACCATGAAGATGCAAAAGATTACAGATATTCCTGGTTGGTGCCTTATTTCTGGGGCACATGCTATAGTCACCCCAGAGTGTTGCCGTGACAGCCATGTACATTAAGATATAGCTAAAAGGATTGCAATGGTCTTTAGACCATCAACACATCCCCTGAAATATATCCTAGAGATAACAGAGAAAGTTGGCTCTCGACTCTGGACCCTAAATCCCTGATGACTCTGTGGGTAATGGCAAAAGTAAGAACAATAAGGCCATCTAAGGGAACTTAAAATGTTACTTCTGGTTTCCTCCCAAACCTGATAATATACTTTAAATGCTCTCTGGAAGCTTTAGAAGGCCGAAGGCTTTCAGAGGACCTTGAAAAATGAAATTTCAGATTTTAGGCAAAAATCAAAAGTGGTGTTTAAGGTGGGTTGCACTCAGTTTGGGGGGGGGGCGAAATTCAGGCAGGGGGCAGTGGAAAATGCAACAACTCAAACCCCAGGATTGTGCTACTTTCAAGAGACAAGGTTTGCTGTTTACTTACACAATGCATCAGCATTATCCCAGGGGTGCAGGGAGCCCCATAGAAGCCTTTGCAGGGCTGCTAAAACTGTGGAGACTGTGAAAATAGTGATTGTGTCCCACCTCCATTCTGCAATAGGAAGTGTGTCACAGTTGTTCTTTTCACCGTCTCTTCAGCTTGGAGAGTCCTGCAGAGGTTTCCTCAGGGCTCCCCACACTCCTTGGAGCCCGCTATGCCTTATGTAAGTAAACACAGCTTGTGTTGTCCCCCAAAATTGGTGCAATCTTGGGGGTTGCATTGCTTCTTTCCTCCTCCCCACACTTAAAGTAATACAGGCAGCAGTCCTCAGGTTGGGTGTCCCAGTGTCCCAGTTTGAGAACCTCTGCTTTTGTATGTGGGCTACAGCCTGCCTTCTCAGACCATTTATGGGAGACCTGGATTAAGATCATTGTTAGCAACAGGCAGAATATGACATTTCCTCAATTCAAATGGATTTGGTTTCATTTCTTAATTTTAGTTTTGAGAAGTGTAAAAAGATCTAAGTATAAGCTGCTAACAGTCAACTCATACGCGTATAACACATAGATGACAAGAGTTCTCCTGACAGTAGAAAGTATCAGTCTCTCATAACAGATAAGGTATTCAAGCTGGGGAACAAGTTAGCCTAAGAACTGGACCATCACATGCTTTCTTGATCAGGGCTAAAGAGGGAATACAACTGGTTTCATGCAGTTTACACCCTCACACACTTCATCAAAACTAATTTTAAAGAGAGAACAAAACTTCCTATATATAAGTTATATTACAAATACCAAACCAGAACATGTATCTGACACATTCTTAAGGCATGCAGAATCCATAAAACTAGCTAGACATTGAATGAATACACAGTTGGCAGTGCCTGGAATACATTCCTTTGAGAAAGTGTGGCTGAAAAGTAATAATTATTTATTCATGACAATTGTTTTGCATTCAAAAAGTCCACAAGATTATATTTTAGCAAAAAAAACAACAAAAAAAAACCTTGATATATCTTAATAAAGAATGTTTTACAGTACTTAATCCACAATGACACTGGACCATTGACAAATACAGCTTGACAGACATCTGTCAGATGTGACTGCCTTTTCTCTTATCTTTTCCACTTAAGACCTTGGCAGTACTTCTAATGGGAAACTATGAAATCCATATGCTGTCAGTGCCTCAAAAGGGCCCCTTCTTACATACCAGATCACCCCAGTCCACTACCTTAATGTGCAATTTCTCATAATTCCATTGCTGATACAGGCATGATCAAAACTTGTCACAGGAAGGCCAAAGACGGGGGTGAAAATCTGCATATTCAAACAGGGCATCTGTTTTCTTTTTCTCTTCCTGCCTAATGATGCAATTCTTGGATGAAATGCAACCTGTGAATGAGTGAAATCCAATAGGAATGCCTGCCATATCAAGACTTCCTTCTCAAAATTTGGACATTCCCTTTGTCTCGCTAATTTTCATTGTGTTGGGGAATTCACTGCAACAGTATGAAGACTCCAAGCTGAAGGATGCAGTACATGCCCCTATGTTGGTTAGGATTACTCCCTAAATGCTTGTGTGTTTGACCTTTATCCTAAAGTGAAATTAAGCCCCTTGCTCCAGATCGGTTAAGATGACTTTTCGCAAGATAACACTGGAGGGTGACGTAATTCCAGGGATCTGTAACTGCTCTGGATTTTGCCCAAACCTTTCTTTTCTTACAATGGGGAGCAAGGCAGTTCAACATTTTGGAAAATCCTTTTTGTAAAGGTATGATGCAGTGCAGTGATTCAGTCCCACTGAAATTAGGATAGGGTTCGACATGGATAGGGTGAGGGTGTAAGAAGCTAATGGAAGAGATTTGAATTTAAGAAGAGAAGTTAAATACATTGAAACTATACTTTAAAAGGCTCACTAAGGCTGCAATTCTAAAGACGCTTTCCTGGGAGTAAGACCCATTGAACACAATGGGGCCAACTTTTGAGTGGACATGGTTAGGATTGGGGTCTAATATAAATACCGGGGATAATGCAAGTAACGTCAACTGCTCTTTTACATAAAGGACAGGGTAGGAATATCACAAATAAATAAATCACTGAAGTTATTATCTTAGCTTGATGTTATTATGTTATTATCGTGATGTTATCTTAGCTCCAAGCATATTCTTTATTTTTTCCCTCTCTCTTTTTTTAAGAGCTCCTACACACAATGATTACTGATGCAGGTAAGGTACCCCTCTTTGAATGTGAAATTGAACTAGCAGCCTTTGATCTGAACTACAGGCTGATCTGAATTCAAGAAAAGCTTGCTGCTAAGCCACATTCCCATTCAATCCATTAAACCATTCACTTCTCTTCTCCTCATCACACTGACTCCTAATTTGACAATGACAAAGAGCTCCATAGTGATTTTAAATTTCATAATTTTAATCTGTCAAGTCTGACATTTAATTAGTGCCCTTCTAACCTGTGCCCGCTTACTTGAAGGTTACTGTTGGTTTTCCTTTAGAAAATTTTTCCTCTGGAAGAGTGGATTAATAAATATGTACATAACTGGCAGGGATAAAGACAATGCACACACAATGGTCTATTAGTTCCAAATCTAGACAGATGAGGTTAATAATATTTTAAAGTGCTGCTTTATTGTATTAAGAGTGATTAAGCCTTTGGCTCAACCCTGTATGTGTTGTTCATTGAAAACATAAAATATAAGGTCTATTAAGCAAAGTCTAGCAAGAACAGTTACCTAAACTCGGGTAATAGCATGTTCATAAGTCATATTACAAGACTCTATTATAGCAGTGATATTATTTCATGAGAGTTTGCTAGTGGAAAGAAACGTTAAGAGCTTGCTAGACACATGAGTTGGATTTTAATCAACAACAGATCTAGAGAAACATGGCACTTGGGAAGTCAGGCAGGGAAAAGTGTAAATATCTGACATTTGACTCCTGGAGGAACACGTTCAAATTTGGCTGAGTGAACTGTAATGAGTTTTATAGTCCCTGCTCAGTTAAGAGGGATAAATGCTCATGGGATATAGGAATGGCAATCCCATAACTGAAACACATCTATAAAGAGGAGGGGGGAGCAAAGCTGTGAGAAGTCCTCTCCCAAAATTAGGAGGTGCTGCTGCTAACCTAGGTATGTTGCATGAGAACATGAGAAGTCAGTCGATGGATATGATTGAAAACCATAGATACTTATGGAGAAGCACCATCCAAATACCCAAGATAGTGCCAATGCAGTCACAAAAGGGGGCAGGAGGACGACGGTTGTGAAAGAAAGGGTTTTAGGTGAGGCAAGATGGACTCATCCAAAAGAGTGCCAAAAAGAACAAAAGATGTGATATATTTATTTCTTTACAGTATTTATATTCTGTCTTCCTCTAATAGCCCCAAGGCAACTCACAACATGGTAAACATATATAAAATCAATATTAAAGACATCATTACATCAACCTTCATATAAAATTCAGCAATTAAAAAATCTTTAAAATATAAGATTATAGTGATTAAAACATTAAAATAAAATTCACATAATAAAAGCAAATAAAAGTAGTAAGAAATAGTAAAAGCAGTAGCATCTTGTCAAAACCCTGAGCCTCTAAATAGCCCCAGGATTTTGAAGATATTTTTAAAAGGCTAGGAGGAGTTCTTTATCTGTCTGTCCAGGGGCATAGCTAGTGGAGTGCAGAGGGTGCACTTGCACCAGGCTACAAGCTTTAGAGTGGCTACAAGCTGAACTTAGCACTAGTGGATAAATGTGAAAAACTGGATATGTATGAATGATAATACCATCCTGTTTTATATATATAGTTGGAAAGATAATTTAATGCAGACTGCAATTAAATAAACTGAATTGAAATATCTATATTCTATCAAACATTATGGCCAATTAACCAGAAAATGAAAGCACAAAACCTGCAGAACAAAAAGTGGATTTTCTTAACTCAAATATTTCCATGATACTGATTACATTGAGAGCCAATGGGATGTAATTCTGATACACTATGGAACCAATAAGGTGTTAATATGAATCAGCTCTCATTTCCATATACATATGTCACAATACAGTTAACCCATGCTAAGTGGGTGTACAAGCACTCCCAAGTGGTGCGCCTCTTATATTTAGCAGGGAAAGAATAACCACTCCTCTTTGCCCCAGCATAATTTCCCTAATCAATAATGGACACAATTTTCATTTTTTTTTACTTTAGTAAAAATTTTTTTACTTAAGTAAAATCTAATTTTAAAGTAAAATTTTACTTAAGTAAAATCTAATTTTACTTAAATTAGATTTTGTTGTTGCAGGGGGTTGAGGACAAAACCTTCTTCGAATCCAGATGGCAAATATGTGCTTCAGCTATGCCACTAGCAGAGCAAATGAGTGGTGAACTGTTGAGGAGCAGGTTTATTCCCATTTTATCCCTTCCTGTCAGTGACATCAGTTTCAGGGCAACATTTTGAGCTTTGCACCGGGTTACCTGACCATTAGCTATGCCACTGTGTCTGTTGGTCTGTCTATCCCACAAGTCTTTATTGTATTATCAACATATACGGTACTTTACAGAGCTCCTTACTGACAAGGAGTCTACAATCTAAATGACAGCAAAAGTAGGAAAGGACAAGCCTGAGCAAATGCTGCTCTATGTATGTAGGCTTCATAATGATGAAGACTGAAGGGTGCCAACTGAGCTATAGTTAATAAGTAAGTAAGTAAGTAAGTAAGTAAGTAAGTAAGTAAGTAAGTAAAGAAAGTGAGTAAGTAAGTAAGTAAGTTAGAGGAGCAACAGACTACTACTACTACTACTACTACTATTACTACTACTACCACCACCACCACCACAAGGAGATCTCATTGACTGCATTCCACCCCCCCCCCCCCGCTAGAATGTGGCATGCTCTCCACTGACACAGAAGTACTGCCATAGTGGTGGTGGTGGGTGAGTTAAGATTGGGGCTTTCCCACAGCTCAATCCTATGTATCTCTACCCAGAAGTATGTCCTATAGAGTTCAATGGCCTTACTCCCTGGGAAGTGAAAGTCTACAGATTCATTGGAAGTCTCATAGCACATTATATTTCTTATGGAAATATAATGGCTGCTTCTAATGGAACCTTAAAACTGTACACAGTTTTAAAACAGTTTGCTACAGTTTGTGAGTGTTTTAATAAGCACCAAAGTTAGAGAATCTTCTCAGCATTATCTGAAATAAATGGAAAATTATGTTAAGGGACCAAAACCATACCACCAACTTATTAAACTTCCCGACACCATACTAGTTTAAAGTTCTATAATATATGAGAAGAAAATATTCTGTGAACATCCTTTTCAAAAGGAGACATTAATAACATGTTAATATTTTTATTTCCATTCTTTTTTTTAATACAGCAGAGGATGCTGGAAGCAATGTGCACTTTATAATTTTCATTAAAGCCACCACAGTCTGTAAACAAGTCTAAACTTTATGCTTCACCAGGGGCACCGAATGGAAGATCTTACCTTTTTAATATGTACTGGTTATAAGAATTTCTTCCATGGAAGTCAAAATGCAATCAGCCTTGCAGTGCAAGTCCTTTGAAATGCATGTAATTAACTCCATGGGATCAGATGCAGGGTCAGGAATGTAAAGTCTCAAGGAAAGCAGGAGATTTGAATTTGACCATTTGCTCCAAAGATTTGACATGCTGATCATAAATAAGTGCTACTTGCTGCTGCACAAGAACAAATTCACAGCGACAAAAAAGTTCAGAAATAAGCAACTGGGAAATAATCTGGATTGGAAATTGATTTGGGAATGGATGGACAGAGATTTTCAAATTTTCTTAGAATGCAACCCTAACTATGTCTACACAGAAGTAAGCCCATTGTGTCCAATGGGTCTTACTCCCAGGAAAGTTTGTTTAGGATTGTCACCTTAGGGCTCAATCCTAAGAAATTTAGGCTGGACTAACTCACCTGGCCTATCTTTCTGTGATGGTGTGGGGAGGTTGGCATTTGCCTATAGAGGGCTGGAAGTTTCGTACTGCCCCACTCCTGTTCAAAACACTGGAATTGAATTCAAAACATTCATTTTATGGGCATGATCCTATGAAGTCTACTTAGGCTGCAATCCTAAAGACATTCTCCTGGGAGGCTGCAATCAAAGACACTTTCCTGGGAGTAAGCTCCATTTAACACAATGGGGCTTACTTCTGAGTAGACATAGTTAGGAGACTGCAGTCAGACACTTTCCTGGGAGGCTTACCTGGGCTGCTGCTGAAGGTTGTCGGTGGGGGCACTTGGGGACAGTTAGGGGCAGCTGCCTCTGGCACCTCCAGGCAACTGCCCCCAAGTTAGGGGTAGTTAGAGGCAGCAGCGTTGGCCGGCAGCCCTTTTAAAGAGCCTCCATGCTGAGCATCAGGTCAGCATAGCACATGTGCCCATAGAGCGCTTACTTGTTAAGTGAAGTGGAACTTGTTATGTGAAGCAAGATTTCTTGGAAATTTTTGCTTGTTATGTGAAATGCTTGTTAAGCAAGGTGCTTGTTAAGCGAGATACCACTGAACTTACTTACTGAAGTATTACTAAATGCTTGCAGTTAATTTTCTGCTCTTTCCATTACCCATGTTTTCATTGGTGACAATATGATCCACCAAAAATCAAGTCACAGCCTATGAATGGGTCATGACCTACAGTTTGGTAAGTGCTAGATTAGAGAAGTATGTTATTGTGAAGCCAGCTGGAATATACTAAAAAACTATCAAATGATAGCAAGAATATCAACTGGGTGTCACAACTCCCAACATGTCCCAGCAGAAGACATATGTTGGCTGGGGTGTTGCAAAAGTGCTGCAAGGCATTTCTGCGCCACTCCTGGAAGGGAGGGGGTGCCAGTGCTCAGACATGTGCCAGCCTCCTCATACCACTGCAAGAATGGGGAGATGGGTGAGTTGTGCTGGCCTAAATTGGTTAGGATCGCGCCCTCAGTCTGTAGTTGGAATGTGCATATCATGCAGAAATGGAATCAAGATTGGCAAAGCCAGACTGAATGTCTCATTTAAGATACTCCAGACCTGCAGACTTGTTGATATGCCACACTTTATGAGGATATATTTCAGCATAATTCTCTGAAGAACAAGATCATTATTAAATGTGTTGGAAAGATTAGAAGAAAACGGTTAGAATTCCGCAGTTGTGTCAAGAAAGTATATCATTCAGAATATAATTTCATTTTGAATTTTAGGAATAAAAGACCTTCAAGCCGACATGTGTGCATTGAAAGCATAATTCATTGCAACAATACAACAGTGACCTGGCTATAGAAACCTTGGTTTATATGTGCTCAGTGCTTTGACTCACAATGGAGAAAAGAAAAGCACTGAAGAATTTTCTCATTAAAGTAATGTATATGCAGACAATCTGTTCAACTACTTTACCCATGTATTGAAAAGGATGAGAAGTTAATGTGCCCCTACATTTGCTCCTAAAATTACATTTAAATGCCTGCAAATTTACAACAAATAGTGCAGTGCATGTTCAACAGAGCTCTCAACCTCCAGGCCACCTGTCTTTCTGATAAATTGCTCTTGTTAGAAATACTATTCTCATTTTCCTATTGCTTAGCGCCGATTGGGCCTTCAATTCCACTCTGAAGTAATCACTGCAAGCCCACACACATACACTGGAAGACCTGAGGCAGATGGAAGTGAATAGAGCCTTTTCCACATAGCCTTTCCCCAGTTTAATTAG
This sequence comes from Cryptoblepharus egeriae, assembly GCA_030015325.1. NCBI lineage: Eukaryota > Metazoa > Chordata > Lepidosauria > Squamata > Scincidae > Cryptoblepharus > Cryptoblepharus egeriae. The sequence continues at coordinate 29,293,116 of JAREYC010000005.1, forward strand.
ATTTTTGCATACCCTTCCTTCAGACAGGGTCACGAGCTTGGGCCCAGGGAATATTTGTCACTAAGTATGGGGAAAGCTTTTCCTGATGCGGCCTTCTCTGTTTACACTGTTGCCTCCTTGGGTTTTTCATGGAGGTCTATTTGACGTTGTATCTACTTCTCTAATGGGCAAAGGAAAAAAGTGTTATTTTTTCACACAAATCCTGCCGCTCCTGCTCACTTTTCATATCCCTTTACATCTGCCTGACTGAGACCAATTATCATCTGATTTGTCTCCTCGGACAGCTCTGTCCACCTGTGGCAGGGGGATGCTGGACTCCCTCCATCCACCTGGTGAAAGTCAATCAGGTCCTCACCTCCTACAACTGTGTCAGCCATTCCACCTGGTTGCAGCAGATGGAGAAATCAGACATCAATTTTATTTTATGTCATGCTATTTTTGTAGGCAGCCCTGGAGACTTCGAAGAAGAAAGGTAGGATGAAACCACTGGACTGTTTCAGTGGAAGAAGCAGAAGATGAAGATGAGAAAGTTCCCCCTTCTCTGCTAGCTAAACCCCCCTTTCTCCCCTCTTGCTCCCCAAGTTAATCTTTTTATGAATGTCAAAGAGAGGACAAAGAAATGTAGCCAGTCAGTACCTTGCATGAGTCTTGCCATGTATATGAAAATATGGGTTTCATCTTCAACCCATAATTTTCTTAAATTCCATGGTATTTTGTGTTTATCTTAAATCAAAGCGGAAACAAGCACACATAACTTAATTATAGTAATATGCAATTGAAAGTAGCATCATATACAAATGGGAACTCTTGGTAACCAGAATGGAAACGCTGAAAAATATGGTTTTGGAAAATCAGAGCAAGAACAATGTTTTGTTTTTATTTACTGAAGAAAATGAAACCTCAAAATTGAACGATAAAGGAATATTGCACAATTATGAGCACAATGCTAACCATGTCTACTCAAAAATAAGCCCCGTTGTATACAATGGACCTTACTCCCAGGACAGTGTCTTTAGGATTGCAGCCGGTGATGGGATTCAAAGAAATTAACAATCGGTTCTATGCCCATCTGGCAGCCACTTTTAAATGACTATTTTTAAACTTTATATGTCCTATCTCTTGTTAACAGCCAGTTCTATAGAGTAAGTGTGAACCTGCTGGAGCCCACCACTGATTGCAGCCTATATCTGCAAATGAATGATGTGCTCTCAAGGGATTAATATTTCCCTCTGTATTCATGATGAGCTCCTAACAATATGACATACCCTACAATCCAGAGTAACTACAGGAGCACGTAAGAGACATTACATGCACCCGTAGTTACTGCACCGCCTAGTGAAAACCTATGGGAAATTCATATTGCAATCCAGAATAAATTGTTCTTACCCTGGAGCAAGAACTCCCCATAGTTACTATGGATTGCACCCATAATCATTTTTTCCTCCTCACAATTTTTTGCTAGATACAGCCATTGCAGGAAGTTATTTGAAATAACCTCATTGTTCACAGCAGGTTTACTACCTCGGATTAATGAAAACAAGTTTTGTTTGACTATGGGAGGCATCAGGTAGTCATTTATGACTTCCTCTGTTGTGTGAAGATCTTATTTCCAGGCATTTGATTTGCTAAGTTTTGGAAATCACTAATATTTTTTTCCATTATTTTAGCTGCCGCCTTATTTGTATACAATATATTGTTTGAGTTCTTATTTGATATTACTGTCTTCTCTTGTAAGCTGCACTGAGTGAATGGAGTAAAGGCAAGCAAAGATTTTAATAACTATTTATTTATTTATTAAGATAGATGGATACATGGATCCAGACATCAAGACATAGAGATCCAGACATAGAGGCTCTTGCATCTTCAGTGACCCAAGGGTTGCCACAGAATTGAGCACTTACCTTACACATGGCGATGTGGTCAGCTTTGGAATGGGCTGTAAATTATTGTCTGATTTCCTTCCTGTCCTATGATTAATCTATGCCTGTGTAGTTTGGGATGCTGACTTCTGCTTATTGGTCACCACATAAACGTGCACCAGCCTTTTGACTTCAGTGGTGTTCAGCGTGCTGGATTGTAACCATTTTCTGTGTGGGTCGCCATGATAGGTGTGCTTGTGTTTTGCCACCTTGCCATGATAGTCATGATGCCGGAACCAATATAATTTTGGGATCTGCTGTCCTTTAACGCGTGTGAGCTGAACAGCACATTTAATTACTGTGAACGTCACATCGAACACACATCCTGAAGCAGACAGTCTAAATAAGCTTAGTTATATAGCAATTATAGCTCAGTCAGTGTCGCTTAGCATACAGGACTGAAAGCGAAAGCTATACAAATATGAAACGGAAAAGAAACAATGCTTCAAAGGCTAACCTCCTAACCTTGAGAAAGCAAGCGTTGTTCATTAGCGCTAGGCTCTGAGTCCAAATAAATATGTAACCTCACCAAAGTGTTCAGACCAACCCCGGAGCCTGTTAGGCCTTGTTCTCTCCAAGACCTCAGAAAGGTGAAGGTGAGCCCTTGACACAATGCTTTTCATTTGAATTCACTTCCTGCGCTCCAGTTTACCGGAGGTACCTTCCCTTGGTACTTAGGCAGTCTTCCTTCACACAAAATCGCTCTATATTTGCATTTTAGTTCTAATGTTGAATTCTCCTTACATGATTCAATCTTATTTTCCCAGTGGTACCATTAATATTTTAATTTAATCAGAATTTCAGGAACTTGTTTGCCATCTCGAGCAACTTGGTTACCTGTCAGCCTCCATCAGCTTGTCATATTAGAGGTGATTGTTCCCTGAATCTAATCTACTTTAAATGATTTCATTGGGTAGAGGTCTATAAATCATCTCAGAATGGGCCTGACAGATGAAGGCTTAGGTAAGTAAACAAATCAGGCTTGCTTTACTTTAGGCAGCAATGAACTTGGCTTTATCAACTTCTTATTGATTCCTGCACTCCAAGAGGTCAAAAAAATCTCTTTAACATAAGAACATTATTAATATAAGTACAGTATTACAACCAACCATAATTAAGATAAGTTCCTACGTTCAGTGATGAGGCTGACTTAAGAATGTAGCGGCATTTCAATAAAGCCTGTGATGCGGTTTAAAATGATGAATCCATTTCCAAACGGCTTGCTTTTCCTCTTTTCCAATCAAAACAGAAATTAACTGAATATTAAGCAGCTCAGAGTCCCTCTGGACTTTCAACCAAGTTTATAAAGGATAATGTGATAAGGCTACATCTGTGAAGCAAATGCACACTACAGTATGTGAATCATCCAATATGTTCACATTTAGTTACCTAAACGGTGTTTAAAGCAAAAAGGGGGAAGGAGGGTTTAAAAATCTCTGAAAATGTTGTTAAGCAATCAGAAATCACATAGTTATTCACTTTAGCCTTTGAGCTCAGTTACATTAATCAGAAGTTGTCAGGGGGAAAAAACTGGCAATAAGGTGCCACTGACTACAAGTCCTTCTGGTTGTTAACATGTTGTTTTTGTGTTTCTGTGCTTTATTTATGATCTGTCCAGATAATATGGTAAATACTGTAATCGTGCATAATAACATGTGTAATTATGGCTCTCCTCAGAATTAAGAGAAAAAAAAGTTTTATTTCCTGTACTTCCAGCAGAGTGACAGCCCACTCCTATATACATCTACTCAGAAGTAAGTTCTATTGTGTTTAAAGGGGCATACTCCCAGGAAAGTCTATGAGTCATAGCCCTAAGGCAAGACTTAAAGAACAAGACTACCCAAAAGAGAGGCTCGACTTTAAAAAAAATGAAAAAGGGACAACTTTGCAAGCCAGGAGCATAACTGGGAAAACTGGATGATCATAGAGCTGAATGATCAAGGACCAGGTGCTCATACCACAACCAGCCAATAGGGCAGGGCAGGGCATGGCTTGGTGCTTAGTTTCCCACTTCTCTAATCCTAAGTCCTAAAAGGAGAAAAACCTTTTAAGGATATTCACAACTTCACGTTATTTGCCCAGAGGGACCCCCCATTCTTTCTGAGGGTGAGTTTTTTGTGGTTCTTTGGTAGTATGAAAAGGCAATTTGTACACGCTCAAACCAGCTTTCTTTATAATTTTTCCCAACACTCTAGATAAACTCTAGATTTATTAGGAGGTTCTGAAATGCAGACCTAATGAATCTTGCCTTAAAATGAACCCCCCCTTTTTCTTCCTATAGCTCTCTCTTTCTTACTTTCTCTGTCAAAAGGATGTTGTCTTCATGAACTTTTCTACTAAAGACAATTGAACCAAATTCCTAAATGAGGCAGTCATGTTTTGGACCTTTGATACTTTTTCCTTTGTGGCAGCGTAAACATTATATGAAATGCATTACATGCTCCTGTCTTTTCATCTTTGTCGTTTGCACTCCTGGATGAAGCCCAGACTGACATAAAATTGTGGCAGGGTGTCGTGAGTCTTTAGGACTTGGACCCAGCTGTCATTTTGATTCCAGTTGTGCCGCTGCCACCACCACCCCCTTAAAATAGCATGCTGAGAGCTTGATTTTGGATCAGATGTATCAGATGGGACTAAGACCAGCCTCCCTCACTGTGACTTCTCCCTCGCCAACCTATTTATCAAAAACGGGGTGGTTTTGACCATTCCATATCTGCTTTGACCCTTACCCCAGGAAATCTCCCTTTGGTATTACAGAGTGTAATTATTTACGGAGTATTTCCTCAGTAGTCTTTATGCTTCTTTGGGTGGGGAACTGATATCCCAAGACTCTTTTCATAAGGAGTGTCAATTGCCATTTAAGAATTTCCTTGTTGCATTGGAAGTCTGGAGAATGACAGTTTTTTGCATTGTATTTAATAGGAACAATGGCACATGCATTCTCTCCCAAGTTTTGCTTCAGGCTATTTGGAACAACTCTTGGAGCTGGTATTAAGGGGGGTAGAGAACTATAGGAATGATCTTGAGTTTCAGACACATTTTATTTCACAACATTGTGGTATTTAGTTATTTGTTTCATATTCTGATATTTTCCAATGCTATATCCGGTGATATTGCAACAGTAAAGTGCAGTTGTTGTTTTGGGTCTTATATTGGTTGTATTGTTCTTGCTGTTATTCTAGGCTGATCTCCATATAAAGTGCAATCATTGTCCTTATTAGTCAAGGCTTTAAGTGTGGCAAGGAATAGATCTGAACTGGTTAGTAGGCAATGAATATGTTTTGCGTCCAGATAGCACCCCGCAAGGTCAGGGCCAGATTCAGGTTTGAGGGGAAAGATGGCCTCCAGTGAGCCATATACTACCTGAATAGACTCCATTCAGTGGACTCCTTACCCAACAACTGGTTCGCCGGAAGTTGGGAGCAGGGCCGGGGTCAGGGGTGGGGCTGGGGTGGGGCTAGGGGTGGACCCCAACCCCGGCGCACTACACATGTGCCAACCCCCGGTGCATGCGCAGTGCGTCTCCTTCAGTTCCCCAGCAGGCGGAGACGCAATGCGCGTGCGCCGCGCATTGCGTCTTCTCCTCCTGGCGTACCGAACCAGTATGCTGGGTTTTCTGGTTACCCCGCCGCTACCATTTCTGTAGCGGCAGGGTCTGGGGAACAACCGGTTCGGGCGATTCGGCCCGAACCGGCTTGGGCCCATGCCTGACTCCAAGAAGATAAGATGAGCCATGGTAGAGCAGGCCCAGTGCTCCTCTTGTCCAGCATCCTGTTCTCAAATAATAAGATAAATACATCTTTAGATAAATGCATCTTTAGATAAAGATAAATGCATTCTTAGGAACAAGGATGGAGTAGTGCTTCTGGAATTACCAAGTTCAAATCCCTGCTCAGCCATGAAGCTTTCTGGATGACAATGGGCCATTCACTATCATTCTCACCTACCTCACAGGGTTGTTGTGAGTTAAAAAGGGAGGCAGGAATCAGGTACATGGTGCTGAGCTCCTTGGCGGAAGGTTGACAAATGCTTCCTCCAGATGGGTGCAATCCTCCCTAGGGGATCAGGACAGATTTCATGTTGAGTCTTCGGCACTTATCCAACAATGCAATATCCTCATGCTAGTCCTGAGGAAGACATTATTCATGGGATAATAGTCTGCTGTTATGTGTTCTGTTATTTCTGTAGCATCTTTTCATTTGCTATTCTCTATCTTTGTTAGCTATTTTTGATAGTTAATGGTCACAATGACAAAACTTTGAATAGGAATGCTGCCATATTCCTTGTGGGGCTTGCTTATCTGTTTTTAGCCATTAGTACGATTCCTATTGCAGGGCTGTAGTGGCACAAGTGGGTAAGACACTGTGCCTGTCAACTGGCACAGTTGGTTGAGTTGAGACCTGGGTTTTACAAGACCCAGCTCCTATCCTTTGCCCACCTCTTGCCAACCTAGCAGTTGAAAAGCATGGAAATGCAAGTAGATAAATAGGTACCACTTTGGTGGAAAGGTAAAAACAGCATTCTGTATGTCAGTCATGCCGGCCCCATGGCCACAGAAGTATCCACAGACAATTCTGACTCAAGGGCTTTGAAATGGGGATGAGCACTGCACTGTACAGTTGGTCACAACTAGCAGTACAGCCTGAGGGGCAAACCTTTACCTTTACCTTACTATTCCTATTAGCCATTATTAATATTTGTTACTGCAACATACACAATAAATCAGAAATCACCCTCTTGAGAGATTTTAGGCTTCCTTACTAGAAGCCCATAGCACAAAATGAGTGATGTTGTATACTAGTATGGTCTACTCTGTCCACATAGCTACACACTACACAGGAAATCTGCAACTGAATTTCTTGATTTCTGTGCATGTGCATGGGTGGTTTGGTGGTAGGAACAGGAAGAGAACACAAATTGGACTAGATTATGATAATCCTTTATTATCATTGTTTCATGTTCTTGTACATTACACAATGAAATTAAGTGCAGTCCATTTGTACTAAGAACACAACTAGGCTAGTAGCTTATGGGTAATGGGTGTATTTTTAACTATTCCTCCTGTTCCATGTTATTGATTAAATATCTCTCTTTAGAACTAGTGTTATGGGGCAGGAAAGTTAAGCATAATACCTTCCTTACATGTGTGCATACACACACACACAACTCAGCCAAGCTGACAAATAGCTTGGGTGCGTGATTCCCCCTGCTAACTAGGTAAGAGGCACTTTTTCAAGGTTGTGCACATCTTTAATTTAGCAAGGGAAGAGTAATTTGTCTCCTCACTAGCAGTGTCTTTCAAATTTTTGTTGAAAAGTGATATATAAATACTGTTGATGGATTGATACTGAGATGGAGAATGGTGTGGAAAAATCCTTCTCCCCAGCATGGCCTCCAGCACCTCCTTAGCCTCTCCTGAGACACCATCCTATGCATGTATACTCTGATGTAATTATATTACATTATATTATATGTATTATAATCAGTGGGGCTCACTCCTGTGTAAGGGGGCAATGGAAAGGAGCCTGAGAGACCTAGCCCTGAATGTCTATGCTAAAGTAAGCCCTACTATCATCAGTGGGGCTCACTCCTGTGTAAAGGGTGAAGATTGCAGCCTGAGAGACCAAGTGAAGGTTAATTTGTTTTATTTTTCTTTATATTTTGTATTTCCTTTATTGTTTTGTATTATATTATAGTATTGTAATCATTTTTATATAAATACTAGCAAAAATGTGCCCGTGTTGCTGGAATAAAATTCTTCCCGTATGCCATTCCCCACTGCACAACAACCCTCCAATGTGCAACAACCTCCTATGTGCTTCATCCCCCCCATGTGCAACATCCCCCATGCGCATCAAACCCCTATGTGCATCAACCCCCCACTGCACATCAACCCCCACTGCACATCACCCCCTGCACAACATCCCCCATCAAGCCCCCACTGCGCATCAACCCCCACAGCACATCAACCAGCAATGTTCATCAACCCCCATGTGCAACATCCTCTCATGCCCAACAAATTTCCATGCTCATCAACACACCATGTGCAATACCCTCCCATGCACATCATCTCCCATGTGCACCATCCTCCCATGTGCATAATTCCCCATGTGCATAATCTCTCCATGTGCAAGACCCCCATGTGCACCCCCATAAACACCACCCCATGTGCACCCCCATGCACACCCCCTCCCATGCGCACCCCCCCATGCACCATTAGCCCCTGTGCATCAGCTGGATCAGTCAGTCTTCAATGTTAAGTACAGTGGTACCTTCCTTAATGAATGCCGCGTGTAACATATGTTCCAGGTAACAAACATACTGTTACATGGGGCCTCTGCCTCGGGTAGCGAGGCTTGATTTGTGTAACGAGCGCTGGCTAGCAGCTGTTTAAAGTTTAAAGAGCTGCCGTCCAGTTCTCGTTAAGCAGAGATGGGGGCTGGGGTTGGCTCAGGTAAGGGCAGGTCCGGCCCTTACCTGATGGGGCCCTTACCTGATGGGGGTGAGGGGGTGGGAAGCTGCTTGGAGGTATTAGAAAGCACTAGCCCAGCATGCGCCTCCAATTAGGAAAAGGAAAAGGAAAGTGCCAGTGAAGGTCAGGAGAGGTTTCAGCCGACAGAGAAGCCCTCTAGGAACACTTTCTAACCATACACCATTTTTTTGTAATATCTCAGCCTCAGCTGACTGGACTTAGCTGAGCCCAGCCACAGCTGGCTGTGAAGGCTCTCTAGTGCCCCCAAGCACTTTCCCAACCACCCAGAAGGCCGGATCTGCCCTTACCTGACCTGACCCCAGCCAGGGTAAGCCCCCATCTCTACTCAGAAATAAGCTCCATTGTGTTCAATGGGACCTACTCCCAGGAAAGTGTCTTTAGGATTGCAGCCTCCTAAGTGCTTTTAGGACAGTGTCTTTAGGATTGCAGCCTCAGAGCACAATCCTAACCATGTCTACTCAGATGTAAGCCCCAGTGTGTCCAATGGGTCTTACTCCCAGGAAAGTGTCTTCAGGATTGCAGCCTAAGTAGACTTCATAGGATCATGCACGCTGAATGCATGCTTTGAATTCAATTCCAGAGTTTTGTCATCGTTTTTAAATACAGTACAGTTAATATTTTTATATGAATATTTTTTGGGTTGTGGAACCAATCGTCTGAGTTCCCATTATTTCCAATGGGAAAATCCGCTTCACGAAAAGAGCATTTAACGTAACAACCATGCCTCCGGAATTAAATTTGTTATGTGTGGTGCCACTGAATAGGCCAACAATGTGTTGTACCACTTTTCAGCCCCTTAGTGGTTAAATTTCTCAACATTGGTTCTTGGTGGTTGTTCCTGTCATAGAAGGAACACCCTCCCCAAATTTCATGCTTCCAGGGCTAGGGGTTGGGCAAAGCTTCCCTCAGTCAGGGTTTCTTCAATGGAAAGTAAAGGGAGGAAAATGCATTCTGCCCCATTTAACCCCTTTCCTGTTAAAATTTCTGAAAACTGGTTCTTAGTGGGTGGCTCCATCACGGAAGGAACACCCACTCCAAATTTCAGCTTCTATATCCAGCGGTTTTGGCTGGGTGTTGATGAGTCAGTCAGTGAATCAGTGACTTTTCAGTTTTTTATATATATATAACTGAGTTCTGGGTTGTGGAAAGAATCGTCTTAGTTTCCATTATTTCTTAAGGGAAAATTTTCTTTGATATACAAGCGTTTTGGATTACAAACATGCTTCCGGAACGAATTATATTAGTAAACTATCCTGCACCTCTGTACTCTGAAAATGTGTTCTGTGATCTCCGAGTAATGTGTATTTAGCCCTAAGATCCTTTAATTTGAGATGTCAGGGATTGATTCTGAAACCTTCCACATAAAAGGCATGTGCACCGAATGATTTATTTTTCAGATGAGAAACATCTCAGGTACCATAATGCAGCAATGTTCTTTGCAGTTCTTGAGACTGCTGGGTTCACTTATTTATTGTTTTGATTATGTTGCCTTTAAAAAAAATCAAAAATCATATCTCAGATACTTAAATGCATCCATCCCTAGTTAGGTCTGTTTTAAGTTCTCAGTTTATATTTGAGTTATTGCTTGTAAAACACCATTTAATTTAAGGCTGCAGCTGCCCTGACATCAGAAATAGTATTTTATTTAAATGAGGTGTAGGGACGGCAATGACTTTCAATATTGTTCTTACCTACTTTCTGATCTTATTTAAAGAGTGTATTGGTTCCAGAAGAGTTCAGATTTTAAACAGTAAATGTTAGGCAATCAGAATTACAATGATATATAAAGGGAGAAGAAAAATAAAGCAAGGACTATGGACCCCTAATGCTTTATACATATGCATTGCAGGAACACACATTGATTTTTTTTCTTTTAGCAACTTCAGTCAAGTAAATGGGAAAAAGAAATGCTAATGCAAAACAAATACAGATCCTGCAACAAATAGAGATTGTGGAGCAAGTTTTGAGGGAGCAAAGGAAAAAACACCCTGAAATATGTGCAGGGAACGCTGGACATAGGAGCTAGAGGTGTTTGTTTTAAAGCACTAATTTGGCAGCTCAAGCCTGTATTGTTCAGTGAGTGCCCCCCTGAGGCTGCAATACAGGACACAATTCCTTGGATTCAACTGAGACAAAAGTTGTGCTATCTTCCTTTTTGGTTTTGCTTTTCACTGTTTAATTTATCAAACTAGGAAAGGAACTTCTTCATAGTGCTCCTCTCTACAGTTTTCCCAAACTCAGCGCACCCATGAGGTCAGGGGTGTCCTTAAGGGGCAGCTGAGGGGGGCCCTTGGCCCCACCCTTGGGGCGGATGTGACACATTGGGTGGGAGTGACACACTAAAATCACTAAAATTGTTTGGAATAGCTCCCATCTTGTCATATACCATTGGATGCTTTGGATTGGATCATCATTGGCATTCTTCAGTCTCGAAAGACTATGGTATCATGCTGTGATTGGAGGTCCTGAAACAACATCTAGTGTGGCTAAAAAGGCCAATTCGAGAGTGGCCATCCCTTCCACACTGAGGACAAATAACAATTATTGGCTGCAGCTTTGCTCTCAGATCCAGGTAGCAGCTGACACAAGCAACATCAAGGGGATGTACGATGGCATCAAGCAGGCCTTAGGTCCAACAGTGAGGAAATCTGCCCCGCTTAAGTCCACTACAGGTGAGGTCATCCAGGACCGAGCACAGCAGATGGCACGCTGGGTGCAGCACTACTCTGAGCTATACTCCAGAGAAAATGCAGTAACTGAAGAAGCATTAAACAACATTGAGTACCTGCCTGTCTTGGAGGAGCTTGGATTGGATCATATACCATTGGATTCCAATATAAAAAACAGCTTTGAAATATCTCCTTTGTATCAAACGTTATAGTAAAAAAACTAAAAAATAAAAATGCTTGGAGCTCTACGGAAAGTGAAACTGAACCATATCACATTTTTACTCATGAGTAGGCAAATGTGCCTTAGTCCATTGGAAAGGGTAGTTTAGGAGGAATCCAACGACCCCAGAATGTTCCTGATCTAAAGAACGCAACCACCGTAAATCAACTCAGAAAGAAGTCCTTAATAATTGCATTGAGCCTTATGGAAAGCAGAACTGTGCTACACAGCCAAATTTACTTGTGAGTAAACAAATGTGCCTTGGCTCATATTCAGGCACAAAGGAATGCAAGGCCACTAGATTGGTCCAAATCCAGTGAAAATGAAGCTCAACAACAAGTGCTCCAGAAGGCAATCTTACTCCCCTCTCCAAACAGAATAAAACAGAGGCTTAATCGGTAAGGGGATTTTTAAAATATGAAAATATTAATTAATATCTAATAAATTGTATTAATACTGATAATAATTAGTTAAATATTTTTGACCTATGGGGGTGTCAAAAAAATTGTGGGCCCTGAGTGCCAAATGACCTAGGTATGCTACTGGAGCATTGAGCTTGGGAAGGACAGTATCTAGAGCGGTGGGACAAAATAGTAAGTACTGTAGGTGCCACAAAGTGCCGTGTAAGTGATCTTTCCCACTCATCAGCAGAGCAATTTGGGCATCAAAGACCACAAGAAGCAGATTTTGATTAGTTTGATGAGCACCTGTGTTTTGCTCTCACTGCCCAGAATGGCTGACTCATCCAGTTGCTCCTCAAAAACAGGTAAGTATCCTGGGAATGGATGTTCACCCAGTCTGCTTTGATGAAGAAACAGGGTGAGCAAGGAGGAGAGAGAGCAGAGGTGGAGGTCAAGATGGAGGAGGGAAGAAAGCCTTCCTGGGTTGCTTTGCTCTATTCACTTGGCCTTTTCTTCCTCCTCCCATCTGCCAGGTGGACAAGGAAGAAGTGGTGACAAAATAAGTCAGGAAATGGATAAATAAAACTCTAGGCAGCACTTAGGATTTGACGATCCTATATACTTACCATCCAGTGTTCTATTTATTGGAAGAGAATTGTTCATTAAATGTTGGGAGCAACACCTTACTAAAACATGGGAGGGAAAGAGGACTTTGACTTTGCAATGGGTTCCATGGAGAATGTTTCATTTATATTGGGGTGTGTACACATTTTGGCAGGATGGCCACATCATCTCTCTAACATCTCTTTGTCACAGGAAGAAGCAAAGAATTCACATTTCAAAATGTAAATAAATTTACGTGACTATTTGAGAGACAGATCTTATATTAATTAGGCTGCAATCCAAAAAACACAATACTGGGAGTAAGATTAATTGAACAGAATGGGGCTTACCTTTGAGTAGACATGGTTAGGATTGTGCTCTCTTATGAAGTTTAATGAGCTTATTTATAATGCACATGGGAACAGGCATATAGAAACAAATGAGAACTATCAGCTGTTTGCCACACCAGTTAAAAACATAACCAGGCTAGAAATACTTGGAAACATGAACTGATGAAATTGGGGCAATAATGAATGGCTGCAGGTCACCAAGACCTCCAAAAGTCTCCAATGGGCCTGCAGCTCATTGGGGCTCCTGAGGTCTAAATTCAGGGTCCCCAACGGCCACTGTGTCCTCCAGGCCAGAGTTTGCCAATCTCTGATTTGTACCATCCCTGACATTGGTGTAATACTATGCTTAGAGCATAGTGTCAGGGTAAAGAGTGGCTTTGGCTTTTATTTTTTGTTCTGAACCACCTTGAGCACTGAAAAAAAACAGCACAAAAACTTACAAACAAAAAACAAAAACAATCACAGTGTTATCTTTCAATACACAGGAATTGTAGCATTTAAAATATCTTGATCCTGTTGTCTTTAATTGACTGAAATGATTTGTAAGTTGTGCTGTTTTGTACTAGCACAGAACAGAGTCAAAATTAGCAGACAGGGAAACATCTCTCTTTGATAACTCAGTTTATACAGGCACATGTCAAGACCTAAGAAAGATCTGGTTGAAGACAATGAGAAGTTTGTTTTCTACTGGTAAGCCTTGTTTTAATAAGAAATACTTGATGTGAGTGTAAAGCTACACTACATTTTTCAAAAGTGGAAAAAGAATAGATCTAATATCACCTTGAAACTTTTGGAAATTATTAAGATCAATATCCCACACCACAAATAAGAACCTTCATTTTTCTTCTCATGCAAAGGTATGTCAGAAATTTCTTCTCTATAAGACAGTACAATATTGCACGATGGAAATGTCTGTGAAAATAAATTGTTTTCAGCAGTTTCTGTCACCATTTGAATAACAAAAAGGTAATACTGGGATATTTGATTTGCAGCAATTTTCCTCATTGTATCTTCAAGAGAAGAGGAAGGAGTGAATGAGACCTTTCAACGAGATAATTCTTATCACAGCTTTTCTGACTGTGTAAATTTAAAATAAACAGGGCCCAGGGAAACATTAGAAGATTGGAATGCTTGTGTTGCTCTGTTATGGGATAAAAGAGTGGAATCTGTTCTGTAGACTGACTACAAAGTACATTCACAGTGCAATCCTGACTTGCGTTGGATCAGGCAAAGTGGCTCAGCCCACGCTGAATCCAATGCAAAGAACAGTTCCTGCTGGGCTGCCTTCCACTCCCTGCCTGCGCACCCCTGGAAATGCCCTTCTCCTACCCTCTCCCCACCCTCCCCAAATCCTTATGTTGGCAGGCAGTTACTCTAGATTCATCTTGAGTCATGCCCCACTAGTTTTTCCCATCACTGCACTAAATCCTCTAAAAACAAAGCCTTACCAATCCGCTATGGTCAAGAACACCATATCTTCTTGACTACACCATGTTCGAGTCAGTATGATGATAGCAATTTGCAGTAACAAATTGAGTGATGCTAAGGAAATATTGAAAATACCTAATAATCACATCTCCACCCCAATCTATAATCTCAGTGTTGAAGTTTACAATTTTTGCTCTGACGTTACCCATGAGCACAACCTAGAAAAAAAATGGCCAGATAAAATAATAAAATAATATTTTGTTTGGTTTTTGTATCCTTGTGAAGTGCTCAGACCAGCTTTGTCATTTGGTGAATTAGGTTATTTCACTTTGGTTCTTCTCAGGTTACACGTCCTTCACCTCTATGATTGCATTAAGAGTGTGATTGCTGCAACATATACTTGTGGCTAGATGGCCAACGCAGCACACAAATGCTAGTACTATAAGACAAATGATAGGTATAAATTATTTGCAAGCTCGCGAAACAGCAATTTGACTTTTTATGAGCCTGTAACAATGCCCCCAGAGACGAATGTGTGAATTTCTGTAGATCATTGCATTTTCATGGCTATGGCATTAAGCAAAGATTGCAGCTCCAGGTTTTGAATTTCCCCACTCATAAATAAGGGCCATTTTTGGTTTTTTATGCCTGATTTTTGCATGAAATATGTATATTCTAATCCTTGCTGAGATGCCTTCAAGGAATAATAGTAGCGGCTTGTTTGGTATAAAATTTCATCTTGCATGTTTGCAGAAACCATACGTCTTTGGTGTCGCGGCTGCAGCACCTTTATCAAGGGCTTTGTATCAAAACAGTATTCTCTTGTATTCTAATGTCGAACAATTTGCTGATTGTGCACGACAGATTTACAGAACTAACATGTTCTGGAAATGTGGAGGCTTTATTCCAGAAAAACATTGCTGATTCATAGAATCTTACTGCCACAAATCTGTTTCTCATCATCGGTATATTACATTTATTGGTTCTGACTGCATTTCTTTTAAGATCTCTTAAGAGGGACCTTGCCTTTTTAAGGATGTCTTCATGTAGGAATCGGGCTATGAAAGAACGTTGCTGAAAAACAGATCAGCCTTGGTTGGATACGGTGTGCTAAATAATTCTCAATTGTGTGATCATATTTATTGTATCATGTAGTTAGCAGAGATTTCACATTTTAAAAACCAAAGAGCTACCACAGAAAATGACACCCCCATGTCAAGTTACCACCTTCTCCATTCCTTCAACATGCACAGCTTGCAGCCAGGGGTGTCACTAGGGTTTGCGTCACCTGGTGTGGGAGGCCAGCATGTCACCCCCATACATTGGGCAGAGCAACAATATAAATGGGGCATGGTTATTTGCAATTGCCCCGTCTCCACCGGTTTTTTTAGCCATAGATTTTAATAGAATAAATATATTTCAAAGTTGTTTGTTTCACTGCATTCTGCTGTAAATTACACATTTAAAGGTGTAGAACAAGACAGGATTATTTCTACAAACTATGATTTTAGCCATTTAGGTCACAAGTGCTGCCACCCCGCTTCATAGGGGATCATGTCCCTGATTGGGACCATTTTGAAAGTTTTACTCTTTTGGACTGATCTTCCACTCTAACTGAGGCATGCCTGCTTACTCACCAGTAATCATAGCTGTGCAATTCACATCCATTTTCAATGAATTTCAATGCCATCATAAGGGACCTCCTTCTGGGGTAATTTGTGTAGGTTGTGTTCATTTGATCAGGACAATACTGGTGTCCTTGGATTCCTCTCAACCTGCCCTTTCCAATGAACTATGGCATGTTTGCCTACTTGCGAGTAAAGCTGTGATATGAGTCACTTTCACTTTCCATATAGTTCAATGCATATTTTAGGTTTTTTTTAGTTTTTGAGCCATAACATTTGATAGGAAGGTACTATTTCAAAACAAATTTTTGCATTGGAGTCTGCTATTCAATATGAATCCAATGGTATTAGACATGATGGGCTTGACGCTCCATCACAAAGTTGCAATTTTTAGGTCCCCCAGTGCACATCATCCCTCCCCTTGGGCATGTCACACAGTGCGTTCCACACCATCCTAGTTACACCACTGCTTGCAGCTTATATTTTAGCTCCTAGAGAGCACAGTTGGAAGGAATATGATTCAGCCATCTTAGCAAGTCTTGTGATTGGCCAGTGCCTGGAGACCTCCTGTAGACTACTTAAAGCCCTATTATGGAAGAAAGGAAAAATGCAATAAATATACAATTTAGATTTCGGTAATTTCCAAGATTTTGTGGCCAGCTATAATCCACTGCTGTATATTCATTCCTGTGGAAAAAATACGCACAGTGAATTTAGATTTACTTTGGAATTTAGATTTACTCCTGGCATCATCAGCCCCAATATTGTTTGTCTCAGCCTATTGGAAGCAGCCAAGGTAAGGGAAATAGCGTAACGATGTGAGGAAGCGAGAGATGATGAACTACATATTACACAAAGAGGGAGAAGTTGAATATATGGCTGTCATTTTCAGCGGCAGCCCTATGATTTCTGATTTAAATGTACAACACATATTTCTTGAAATTATAGTTCCTTGCTTGGATAATTTCACCTCTAAATCCAGTTCTGTAGTTTGGATTTTCCAGTCTGTACCTTTTCCAGTGCAACAATATCCTTCTTGAGGTGTGGCAACCAAAACTGTTCACATGGCTCAGTCTTAACTGGGCTTTGCATTGCCAGAAAAAGTCTTCTCATGGCATAAGTCCCTTAATGACTGTTGCAACAGCTAACAAGTGACTTGTTATGACCCAGCTGTTACTGCAATAAGCAACTGGCTGTGTTCTTGTGATAGCAGACTAGGAGTGCAATCCAGAGTAACTACAGGTAGTGCTTGCTCCGGTGTAAGAACAATTTGCTCTGGATTGTAATATGAATTTCCCATAAGTTTTCACTAGGTGGTACAGTAACTATGGGTGCACGTAATGTCTCTTACTTGCTCCTGTATTTACTCTGGATTGCAGGGTATAAGTACTTGGCCATACTGGAATTTTAGCACAGTGGGTTTGAGGGTTGTGGGAAGGGAGTAATGAGATAGGAGGGGAAAATGGATGGGAGAATGGTGGATTGAGGCCAGGAAGGGGTTGGTATCAGTAGTAGCTGTGCATGCCAATTTAATATCCAAGAAATCCTGTTTCAGAGGAACATTTCTCCTTAGCTATCCTCCACCAGGATGAAGAAATAACTTCCAATCTTGGAGATAAGGTAGTAGATCATATTGTTCAATATAAGGAAGTCAGCATATACAAGAAAACATTCTGAAATAGTGGACAATTACCTGAAACTGCCACTTTTTTTTCTTTTAAAGGGTTCAGTAAGGAATTTGAGCCTCAGAATCTCAGGAACTTTGATTTGTGTGATCTCAGGTCTCAGAGTCTTCTTTGAGTGCTAAAAGGAACATTGGTTTGTATAACATTGGCCTTTGCAACTGAGAGGCAGGTATGAAGCCTACCGATTGGCACACTCCAATATAAATACCTACTGTAGTGTGATTCTTTAGTGTGCACAACACATCAAGCTTTCATCTGGAAGGCTAAACAGTGAAAGTTATTGTGCAAGGTTTCAGTGGTTTCAGTGGTTCCACACCATTTTTGCTCTCAGAATCTATATATTCTAATGGTGGCAAAATTAAACGGTTGTAGGAGAGAGAAATGCGATGGGAACCCTTCAGGTGTGTGATCCTAAGGATCACATCACTGCCACCTCTCATCTCCCACCAAAGAGAGAGTAAATCTCTCCCTAAGTTTAGCATCACTGCTCTGTAGCATGGACCTCAGAATTTGGCAAAGCAGCCAGCAGGAAGACGTGAAATGTGTTCAGGATGACCAGATGCCGAACCCAAAATTCCTCCCAAATTTGCCAAAATTCCTGTCCTCCAAGCCAAAATTCCTACCCAGTTAAAAAAATTGCAGGATACCCCCAAAAGTATGTTAAAATAAAGCTAAAAACACTTGTATTGCATTCCTTTATTTAATTTTTGCACAAATATCATTGCAATAGACCAGACACCAATTAAAAAGGCACATGTTTAAATGATCGAGCAGGCATGCACAGGCTTGTCTTTCAGCCTCCTTTCCTTTGCCCCCTTACACAATATAAGCTCAACTGACTATAATGCTTTTGAGTGGACACAATTGGGCTTGGCGGCTTAAAACTTAAGAAGCCAGGCGTTATACCCACAATCCCTATCCTGAAAAAGTTGCCAACTTTGTACCCAGCCCTGCTCCTCTGCTTTGAGAATAGCTGGATGAAAGGCCCCAAACCAGAACAACTCAAGCCCTTGCTGTGAATTACAAGCTTTTACCCATGCTAACTGACAAAAGACACTCATTCAAGTGTGCTCCTCTTTTATTTAGCAGGGGGAGAGCAACTGGCCCTCCACACCCCAGCAAAGTCTGTTCTCTGGCGTCTGATGGTATTCTTTTTGTATTTTAGATTGTGAGCCCTTTTGGGACAGGGACCCATTAGCTATTTATTAGATATTAATTTTTTCATTTTCTTGTAAACTGCTTTGTGAACATTTCAGTTGAAAAGTGGTATATAAATTCTGTAGACAGACAGACAGACAGACAGAGAGAGAGAGAGAGAGAGAGAGAGAGAGAGAGAGATTGATTGATTGATTGATTGATTGATTTTGCACAAAATATATATTGGTGGATCCATCTACAAAGGCTGGGGTTTTTTGGGTCAGTTGACAACCCCGCTTAAAAAAAATCAATTCTTTCCCCCTTTCCCTCCAAGCCAAATTCAGTGCAAATTTTCAGAGGAGGAGCAGCTCCACTTCCAAAGCTGCCTCCTTCCTCTGCTCTCCAGCAGCCTCAACTCCCTCCCTCCTTCCTTTGCACAGCAAGCAGAGTTTCCTCCCCCCATATCTTTTTCTCTGCAGGGACTGGGAGCCACTGCCAGGCACGGCTATTTTCCCAGCCATTTGGGAATGGCTACTTAGAAGCCCATTTAGAGGTCTACTCGGGCCTCTGGGAAGCAGGTTGCAAAATGGGAATCTGGCATGATATATGTTGGAAGATGTAGTTCTTCCATTAATGGCTTGGAAAGGTGCTTTAGCATGTGGAGGAGGGAGAAAGACTATAATTCCCTTTGCTCCCTCCCCTCCTTTAAACAGCAGCCACAGAGGCTCAGTTGGCCCTGCAGCAGCCGCAGGGAGCTACACACAGACCTCAAAGGCCTAAAATCTATAGAAATGGCTGGAAAGGCCCCCAATTTCCTGAGAAAGAGGCCTCTACCCGGACTTCCAGTTCCAAAGCCTTATTTCCAGTTTTGTCAGAGAAATTGCCTGTCATCTGGCAACCCTGCCTTTAACTTGTGCCTATTTTCCTTAGAGCCATCATTAGCAGAGGCCTAAAAGGTTAATTCTGCATAATTGTGCCTCTCCTAGATGTATATATTTTTATATCTATAGATATCATGTTCGAGCTTAGCTGCTGATGCCAAGGAAATAGTTCAGTTTTCTCCACATTCATTTTCCTGCCCACTTAACAAAATTACATTCAATGAGCTGTGGGAGAAATTCACATCAACGGGCCATGTAATGCAATTTCTGGTATATATGCAGGAAGAAAAAAAATCCAACATTTTCTTTCATTTCTGTCAAAATCAATCAAATTGTACTGAACTGAACATAATCTCTTAGAGAGGGAGAAAAAAAAACACACCAGGCAGTTCCACTGAAATAAACCTCTCTTATATGGTTACATGCACATATTTAAGAGATCTCTGTTTTCCTTTTTTTTAATCATGCCTAATTAGTTTTTTTTAATCACCCACACAACTAAGGCTCTTCCTTGCATAATTTATGACATAGAGGGGCCGGTGTCAGAAATCAAATGTTGTAAATTAAAAATAACAAGTTTGAGACTAGTGATTCAATTAAAACCCTAGAAAACATTGGATTATGCATAATTGAGAACTTGTATGCAGAGATGCTTGTCATGCTTGTCAGCTCAGATGGGGGGGATTGGATTGGAACTGTCAAGAGCATTTAAATCAACTCCGTAAAAAAATTAGAAAACAAAGATGATATTTATTATTAACTTCCAGCGTTCAGAAATAAAACGGAGAGGTATTTAAATTGAATGCGTAGATGACAAGGCTTTATTTATAGCAGAAGTTATAAACTTAGTAATGACCCTTCCTGGCAAAGATGTAAAGATATTACTGTGCAACTGAGCTGTAGTCGACAATGTGAGGATTGAAAGGCAGGCAGGCTGGTGGGACTCACACTGAGGCTGTGAGCGGGAAGGACAGCGCGCCAGCCGAGATTCAGGAGATGAGACCAGATTCCTCCACAACGCTGTTGAGTTATTTATTTATTTTAATGTTAATTTAACCACCTATTTTGTGTTAGGCTCCAGAACTAGGAGGTGCTTCCTAGATCCAAAAATATTTTGCAACAAGGTGATGTCTGTAAAATGTCACTGCTCCAACACCACCACCACCCCCATTCTGCCCCTTCAGAACAAGTCTTGCCAATTCTTTGCAATATTAAATTTACAACAGCCTTTGCTTTCTGCAAGCTCCACGCCCTGCCAGTTTTTGTAACTTTTATTTCAAACCGCTGTTTCAGCAGTAAATTTGGGTTGCTGAAAGGTAAGGGGTGAAAAAAAAAACCAGACAGAGAGATTTTTCTTTTTAAAATGAGTACTTTTTATTTTTTCTGTTTCATTTTTACCAAAGACGCATCTGAACACTCACACACACCCCAAAGACATGGATTATAACCTCTTCATCTGTTTCTTTTAAAAATGTTGGATGATTTTGGACAGTACATCTTTTAGCTTTTTGCCACAGGAATTATCCAGGACCTTTAAAATGATAGAGAGTAGGTACAGCCCCCAATGCAGGAATAATGTTTACTTAAAGAAGGTCACTCTAACAAAATAGTATATTTGGAAGATGCACACTATTAGCCCAACCTTTTAATGGGGTTAAAATGAAGTATTAGGATTTTAGTTGATTTTGTCCAATTGATGGATTTATGGTGCAATCCTAACCATGTCTACTCAGAGGTAAGCCCTCAGAGTGGTTCTCACTGGGTCTCACTTCCAGGAAAGTGTGTTTAGGATTGCAGCCTTAATTTCAGAAAAAGTGGTGCTCTGAAAACCTGTTGTAAGGCAATTGTGGTTGGCTGTAGCAACTTCAGGTTTCTACACTTAAATCTTTTTTTAGGCCTAAGCTGGCCGATTGTAACAGTAAAAGCTAATTGTAAAAGCTAATTGCCTAAAATGACACTATAAGCTTATTAGAAGCGCATTGTGCCTAAAATGACGGTACGTTGTTCGGAACAGGGTTTGTGCCAAGGATCTGTTGAATCACCATAAATCAACGAGTCTAGTCCTGCACCCTGCCCCCTTTAATATGACTTAATGGGTTGCTGTGAATATTCCCTTGATCCAGGGTGACCAGATGTTATAACTGGAAAAACCTGACAAAGCCTCCCAAAATGTAGAAAAATGTAGGATATGACAAAAATAAAAGCTAAAACACTGTGCCTGTTAACCAGCAGGCCAGGGTTCAATTCCAAGGTTGGCCCCACAAGACAGGGTGAGCTCCTGTCCTTAGCCCACCTCTGCGATGCCAGCTCGATCCAATTGTATTGGCTCTGCCTTTCCATTGGACTAATTCAGTGGCGTGGAGAGGGGGGATTTGCTGCTTGGGTAACAGCCCATCCTCCATATCAATCCAACCCAGGAGATTATATATATATATATATATATATATATATATATATATATATATATATATATATATATATATATATATATATATATATATATATATATATATATATATATATATTCTTTAATTACAAGAAGGCTACAATAGTTGCCTGCTCACAAGGAAAAAGAGGACAATTAAGATTTTTCCAGGTTATAAGATTAAAAAAGAGGACGTCCTGAAAATAGAGGATATATGTCACCCTGCACTGATGTCCCAATTTCATCTGTAAAGAAAAGCTCTGCTGTTGTTGAAGAGAATGCAGCATTGTAGAACAGCCCAATGAGTTCCTTACGAACACCAGCAACCAAGAAAAACTCCCAAGTCCTGAGTTATGTCTGGTTTCAAAACACATGTTTCAAGTCCAGAGCAGTCCAAGAAGTGCATTTTTAGTGATAAGAGTCTGGGTCTAATGAGTCAAGTTGCCCATCCCTGTTTGGTGGTATAAGCTTGAGTCATGCACTGAACACATGGATTTGAACTGAATGGGATAAAGAGGAAAGACTATAATTTGGTCTGGAGGATTTTATTCCAGCATAAAAGATAGATGGCAATGTAACAGTCGGAGGAGCAAAACATTTTTTGAGGAGCAAAACTTACTCATTATTTTATCCACTTGGCTGTCTTATGGTTCAGCACATCATCTCTGTATAAATGGTAGTATCAGGTTTAAAGGTCTCTCTGTTGCTGCTGCAGTGGCAATGTTACAACAGTTAGAGCACATTCCTATGCATACTCAAAAGTAAGTCCCATTCTCTTCATTGAGAATTACTCACAGGAAAATGTGTATAAGAGTTCAGCTTTCATCAATCAACAGTGGCCAGAATATGATTGACCTATTTCTGATAATTTGTATTATATAATTCTAGTTTGCATCATAGTTGGTAGTTGGTATGTCCAACTGTGTCCCTAATTGGTAGGAACAACGATGTCTTTGAGGTTCCATTTCTCTACAGTTAATGGCTACGTATAGGCCAGGGGGTAGCCAAACTTTCAACTTCAAGGCTCCTAGACCTTTAGTAAGTGTGTAGATGATGGAATTTCAGCAGGTACAGCTTGTCATCCAGGAGATGAGAAGCTGCACCTGCTGAAATTCCCTCTTCTACACACTTGTTAAAGGTCCAGGAGCCTGGAAGTTAAAAGTTTGGATACCCCTGGTGTAGACATAGGACCATTTCTGATAGTTTAAGCAGATAGTAGGGAAATACTTAGCTTTTGAACATCAGATGAAATGCAATTAAACAACTGGATTATATAGAAAGGATGGAGTTTTCTAAAGTCCTAGTCACAGCCGTGTCCCAAAAAGGCTGCGCCTGTATAGATTATGCAAACCATGGTAGTTCGGCCAACCGGGCAAAGATTTCATTGTGCAATCACTGTAAATAGAAGCCACATGGTTAAAACTCTGCACTAAGGCCAGGGAAAATATTTCAGCAATTTGCTCTTTTTAAAAGAAACTTTGGTTGGCATTTTCAATTCTTTACCATGCTAAATTCCTCAGATAGTCTATGATCAGTTGGTAGCATTTACATAAACTATCTTTGTATCTCCTTTCATCATTTTTCTTTGATGTTTTATTAGTTACAAGGTTTAGCCTAGAAAAGTCTTTGCAATTTCTCCTTGCTTAAAATAAAATAAAATGTGGATGATTTTAATTTAAGCCATCCTGAGAATGCTACAAATTATACATGGATCGACAATGTGAGCGGGAAGGTAATGGAAATTAAAACAACAAGGAAGTGACAAAGAATATGTCAGAAATCAGGTTATTGTTTTGCAGAGAATAAACTGTTAAGGCACCCTATGTAAAAAATTAATATCATTTGCAAATGAGGAAGGCAGTTGGATGTAATAAGAGGATTGATGTGTTGTTGAAACCAAAACGAGAACTTAAGAAGGGCCAAAATTAAGTTTCCTCTGTGTAGAATAGATATAGAATAGATTTTTTAAACTGGTTTTGTTCACACAAACAGTTTATGTAAAGTGATTAGAACTGTTGCAGACAAGACCACTTCTGGTTGCAAGGGAAGAAAGGCATGACTGAATGACTCCCGGGGGGAAAGCGGAAAAGAAAGTACAAAACTAGCAAGTGAGGAGAAAGCTAGCTAGAATCCCTTCTCCCTTATATTCTAGCTTTCTATTTACAATGAGTTTTATTCTTTATTCATTATACTTAAGTGCAGTCCCAAGTGTTCCTTACATTGACCCATGACAGTCACAAAAGTGCCATACAGTGCAATCCTAAACATGTCTATTCAGAAGTCCCATTGTGTTCATTGTCTTACTCCCAGGAAAGTGTGGTTTGGATTGCAGCCATAAAGCTCTATTCTTTCCATCTCTGGATGAGGGAGGCTGATATAGCCCCCTGAGAATGATTTGAGCCCCATTCTGCTGGGACAACAGGTAAGCCCACCCAGACTGAGCTCATCTGACAGGGGAATCTGGGGGCATGAGGTGCATAGGAAGGTGGCCTTTTAGGGTATGGGAGGGTGGACAGTGGGGTTGAGGGAGAGATGAGGACAAATTCCAGCACGTATGACAGATTCTATAACTGTTCCTAGGTAGATTTAGGCTGCTGTGGGCTGCTTGGATCTGTGCTACCTCTTTAGGTAACCTCCTTGGGGCTGCTGCTTTACCCAGACCAAGGGGAAGCAATTCTCATTGCTTAGCCGCTTTTAACCGCAACCCAGCCCTGGATGTAGGACAGACCTGCTAACCTACATGCTCCAGGGAAGGTTTATAATGCTGCACATGCTCCATTGCACAGCTGCATTGGTACTAGAAAGTTGGATTGAACTGGGCCCAAAGTGGTACATTCCACATAATTATTTTTTACTATCTCATTTGATATTTATGTGAGGTGCCTCTGTATTTAATAACTGGGCAGTAAACTCAGGCTAGGAGTGGAGTAAGGATTCTGTGTATCTGGATTGATTGCCTGTAGCTCATTACTACCTGATTTTTTACTGCTCTTGGACATGTGCAATCCACAATATTCACTGCCCATAATAGAAATTAGGACACATGCACATTAATTTTACTCTGTGCTAGTTGATTTATTAGAACAAATAAGAAGACCCACTGATAAAGAAGCACAACAAACCATTTTATTCAGTTGCCTGTTAGCAATCAATAATACACCGATAATACCTATATATTGTTACACCTGGCTTAGGCTGTGTACTGCAAAGCCCTGGGTTGATGTTGTCTTACCCCTCTGCCGCTAAATAAAATTCACATGGATCAAATCTTTATGTTCACTTTTCATTCTTAATCCAGTATCACTGGCATTTAGCTGCTCAGCCATACAACTAGATTCTGTTTCTGCTTCTAACAAACTACTTAATTTACTCTGAAATTTGTGAACTTTTGCAGTATCTGAATTAAAAGCAGCAAGCAGTTGTTCTTGTAACTCAAGATGTTTGGAAAAAGAATGTGAAGATCTGATTTCAAGGTCAATTTATGTGCACATTTTATATGTGCACATGACCATTTGTGCTTGAAAACTATTTTTTGCTGCTTTTGACTTCTGCGGGAGAACATATTCTGCTGAACTTGGCAAAACGTAATTGGTAGTTTGGGGTGGAAACCTTGAGAAAGATGGATTCACACACTTATATATGCAAAAACGTGACAATTACTGTTGGAGTAATATATTTAGAATCCTTCTGTGCACTGAAAATGAAAACTCAGACTGGAGCTAATTGTCTAAATAAATAAGTTTCAATCAAATGTCAAAGTTTGAGAGAGAGAGAGAGAGAGAGAGAGAGAGAGAGAGAGAGAGAGAGAGAGAGAGAGAGACTACCAAAATACATTCATTCAAGTTATAAAAATCTGCTGTCAAGCTCTTGATGTAAATAAAAATAGCACTAGCAATGAACACGGATTTGAAATGTTTAGGGAGGGAATACAGAATTTTATTCATAAAAACAGATATGATGCTTTGTTATCTGACAGGCATATATCACCTATCTGTTGAAGAAAAAGACCTGTCAACAGTAGGTACAATTATACTCACAGTGATCCTATTA
The DNA here is from genome assembly GCA_030015325.1 of Cryptoblepharus egeriae. NCBI lineage: Eukaryota > Metazoa > Chordata > Lepidosauria > Squamata > Scincidae > Cryptoblepharus > Cryptoblepharus egeriae. The sequence goes on from JAREYC010000005.1 coordinate 29,319,002, forward strand.
AATTAGTGAAATACAGGTTAAGAGATGTATGGAAGAGGTGCAGATTCGGGAAAATCCTATACAATCACTGTGCTCCTCTAGATATTGTATGATACAGTTGTATTAAGAGCACCTGTCTGGTTTTCTAGTCCTCTGTTCAGGAGGGGGACCAAAGAGCCTCATTTGGATTTCTTCCCAGACTGTTCTCCAAGTTATGTTCTCTGGCTGGTGCCATACATTAAGAAGACAACATGAGTGCCATGGAAATTGACTGTCAAACAAGGGGTGCCCTGCATTTTCAGTAATGTGTCAACAGATTCACCGCATGGATTGGACTTGCCATATGGAGAATCTCCATAGAGCCTAAGAACTGACATTTTCCCACATGATACAGGCAATCCACTTGGCCTGCTTACATTACCTATAATGTAGCTTTCATTTTTAGTGCCAAAAATAATGGTCAGGGCTGGCAACAGTGCTCAGCCAGGTCAGGCACCAGCCAAAGGGTCTTGAGGGACTTCCTGAATGTTCACCTTCATAAGAAGTTGTTGCACAAGTTGCAGCAGTGCCTTAAGTCTTGTGATGAAAATCTAGAGTCAACTTTTGTAACTAGACTTACCAAGGGTACCTACTCCAAAAAATGGTCCTGGGGAAAGAAAGAGAAGAAAAGAAGCCTTTTCCTCCCTCCCATTTCCTCTCTATAGGCCTGAAGGGCTATGGTTTGATCCCAAGACAGTAGGCCAATTGTCCTAGCTTGAAAAAGGGGAAGGTGGGTGATTTCTTGGCTGCCCAGAAGCCAATGTGACTGGCAGTCAGCAAAGGGTAGGACCCTGAAATGGGGAGGCATTTGTGTACCACAAAAAGAAAATTGGATGCAATGGTACATACAGTTCTGTCAAAATTCTTTTTATGTGGTGCTCCATTCATTCATTTTGGAAGTTTTTCTCCTCTGAAGAGGCTCTCCAAGTGTACAAAATGTACAAATAAAAATGATTAAAAACATAAAAGTCATCTTAAAATTGTCATCATAAAAACCAGTATGACAGGGGAAAAATGTTTTGGGAGAAGGGAAAATAAGAGCACAATCCTAACCATATCTACTTAAAAGTAAGCCCCATTGTCTTCAGTGGGACTTCTAGGAAGATGTCTTTAGGATTACAGCCTAAGCCTTTCCTGTTTCTTCTCTCCTTATATGGCAGCTGATATTCCTATGGCTGTCCTGAAAGGGAAGGGGTATAGTGTAAGTTTAATCAAGCTGTTATTTGCCCATAAGTATGTTGGAAGGGCATCTGGCATCACACCTGAGGCATCATTTTCCACTTGGCACCAAGCTATGTGATCATTAGGTATGCTACTGCATCCTTTCGGCACAGTATCCAGACTGCATCCCCTGCCCCTCTTAACTATGCCACTGGGCCAACTAGTTACCCCCATAATGGACCAGTACCCAGGGGCAAGGCAATACCAGTACCCAGGGGCAAGGTTTGGGTATGATGGTGCACTATGGCCCTGCTTCTGCTGGTTTTCTTGGCTATATCTTTTGATAGCATAGAGATATTGAAACATGGATTTGATGCATTCAGAATGAAATTATGCATTAAGTGATATAAGTCATGATGATATTAAGATTTTAAAAATCTTAAATACCATCCCCATATGTAACCCTGGTGCAGCCCACATCACTACACCCCCTAAAGCCACTGATCAGAAGGAATCTAGGGCAGGACAAACTTACAAAGGGAGTGGAATGAAATGGGGAAACCCTCTCATCTTTTTAATTGTCCACTTTAATCCAAAGGGATAAGAATGTTATAGAACTGAGACCACAAGAACAAGTATTCAATTATTTCTGGGCAATTTTGTCAAGTCATGGATAGTTGGAGTCTATTTATTGCGAGCTGCTAAGTGCAGAATACTTTCTTTTCTAAAAGATTATCCCTACAATCCAGAGTAACTATGGGAGCACATAAGAGACTTTACGTGTACCCGTAGTTACTGCACCACCTAGTGATAACCTATGGGAAATTCATATTGCAATCCAGAGCAAATAGTTCTTACACCGGAGCAAGGACACCCCGTAGTTACTCTGGATTGTGCCCTATGTCAGGATCACTTTCCTTGCCAGGTGTGTTAAAAAGGGCTGTTACTCACATAACAATTTAGATACTCAGAAGCACCTCCTTGATTCTCCCTTTCCTGTTATGAAAACATCTTTTTGGAATGTTAGTACACACAAGCTGACTGAGACAGATGGAGCCCGATAGTCCTAGAGCAGCTGTGCATCTCATATACATACATTCAAGTTAGTCAGGTACATTCCCCATTCTAATAACATATTTTTACTGATGGGAATCATTTGTAGAAGCTCCCTTATATCCTTTGGCTGTGATCCAGCACTCTGTGTGTCCAAAGGAAGGCTTTTATCAATGATATAGTACCTGAAAGTGCACCTGCACCCCACGTGCTTTTTCCTGAGAAAGGCACCAAGGGAAGAAGCCTGCTTGTGATCATGGAGCTACTTCATTGGATCATAGCCACTGAATACCCTGGAAGAAAATCTTTTTTGGAGACCTGTTGCTCAGAATAGGACTGCAGAGTTTTGTTCAGAAATGCATGTGTGCGCACGCATGCATGTACGCACGCATGCACACACACACACAGAAAGAACTGCAACTTTCATTTTCATGTAGGAAATAACTGGTTGGTTTTGTAGGGGAAGGATGAGACCTGGAAGCCTGTTGTGGGCAGAGGAACAACGAATTGTAGTATTTCTCATTTCAACTGACAGGACGTGTCCATGTTTCTGCTTGTGGTGCTGTTGTCTAGAAGGAATGGGGAAGCTCTTGTGCATGTTCATAAAAGTTTATGCAACAGCAAATACTCTGTGGTTGAGTGTGCAGGTCTTTAACCTGTAGCATGGCAAGCGACTAGAAAATTATAGCTTCAGCATGTTCACCTAGTTTGATTCAAAATGCTAGATCTGGAATAAAATATGTATAAAGTTAATGCTGACAGTTTTGAATTTTTTTCTTTTCAGTTAGTAGCTTCAAGTAGAACAAAAAGTGAATGTGTTGGTATAACTTTAAAAATTAATTAGGATTGACCCATTTCACAAGAGCCTATGAAGAATAGCACATCAAGATGTTGCATGGTTATAAAAGAAATAGAATAGCTTGACATAAAAAAAGAATTAAACAAGTGTTTGAAAATACAGGTTTGAAAATCCCCAAACCATTAAAAAAGTAGTAAGAGAAATCCCCAAAATAACAGGATCAAAAAAACATCAAAGCAGGCACATATACATCAACAATTAGAACAGTATTAATTAGCAACAATGTTCTTTAATCTATAAATAATAAGCGATCAAACGGCCCCACAGAGAGGTGTATAACAATCCATATAATCTCACAAACTGAGGTCAAAATGTCTTTTTATGTTCCCTGTGGCTGATTTTCAGAGACTTCTTTCTCATTCAACTGTGGGAATTCATTCCCAGGTGGGACAACGCATGTCAGAATTCAGACCCTAAAACCTTAAATGTGCTTCAGTTCAGATGAGGAACAAGCTGTATTTACCTTCAATTTTTCTTTAATAAAGAAGAAACGTGACACCCATGATTAAAGAGGTTTGCAACCCAACTTGGCATATGTTTAAAAAATAAACTCACGCAGTGGGCTATAATCTGAAGATATTGTTTCAGTATCAGTAATAGCTCTCCACCTTCACAGAAGTTTGCATGTCAAGTTGATGCTTACCATTAACAAATGATCCAAGTACTGTAATCAGGCAGAGACTCTTTGACTAATCCTTGACCTACCTACTCTAACATATTAAAAGTTATTAAGATCTGTTTACTTCTTGGTGGCTACAATGCAACAAAGAGAAATTATAAAGGAACCAGATGCAAAGCCTGTCTGTGTGGGTGGACGACAAGCCAGAGAGTGTGACCAGACCATAGTGAGATCCACCTGGAATGCAGCCAAGTTCATGAAACTCTCTATTGATTGTAAAAGTCTCTTTGAGGCTTTGAAAAGCCTGTCCATGTGAACTGCCTTGAATAAAGCAAAGGAGCTATCTGAAGCCAGAAAGGCAGTACTGTACATGAATACCTACGTTTGTTTGTTTATGCTTAAAAACACTTGTATGTTGATTTCATGAGGTTAATTTAAACGCTATGTTACTTATTATTACATTATATTATATACTAGCAGAATTTATCCGTTGCTGTGGGAGTAAAATTTCAAGAATATTTGTGGGTCCCAGGCATTGCTGGGCACTGGTGGACATTGCTGGGCATTGACACCAGGCAGCGGGCACCAGGTTGTGGGCAGCGGTGAGCACCATGTTTTGGGTCTTAGCAAGCACTGAGCATTGACAGTGGTGGACAGCAGTGGTCACTGGCATGCTCCAGCATGTACTGGCAGAGACTGGGCATCCTGACTGGACACCACCAGCCACTAGTAGGCACAACTGGGCAGTAGACAGTACCGGGCACCCCCCAGCAGTGGGCAGCACCAGGCACCAGTGGGCAATTTGCACAGGGCAGTTAAATTTATGAGAACTGATTCTTAGTAGTAGCCTACATCACATGAGGAATATGCTCCCCAACTTTCATACTTCTAGATCTGTGGGTTTTGGCTGGACATTCATGAGTTAGTGATTCTTCAATGTAAAGGGACAAAAAATGATGTGCCTCTTTTCACCCCCTTCTGGCTTGACTTTCTAAAAAATCAGTTATTAGTGGGTTCCTACATCATGGAAGGAGCACCCTCCCCAAATTTCACGCTTCTCAGTTTGGTGGTTTTGGCTGGGCATTGATGAATCCGTCAGAGTCAGTTCAATTTTATATACAGTCAACCTTCAATTTTATATACAGTATATAGAACCAGAGATCTCCAAACTTTCAATTTCAGGGCTCCAGGACCTTTAACAAGTGTTTAGAGGAGGAAATTTCAGTGGGTGCAGCTTTTCATCTCACAGATCACAAGCTGCACCTGCTGAAATTCTTTCCTCTTCACAACTGTTAAACATCCAGGATCCCTGAAGATGAAAGTTTGGAGACCCCAATGTAGATTAGCAAAATGTACCCATGTTGCAGGAGTAAAATTTCAAGAATATTTGCCACACCCCACCCCGTGCAACACACATTCCTGTGCAAGACACCCCCATGCAACACACCCCCATGCAGTGGTGGTCCAATAACACCCCATGCTCACCATTCCCCCATGCACACTATCTCCCCTGTGCAACATCTCCCATTGTGCACCATCCCTCTCGTGCACCATCCCCTATGCTCACCCTCTTCCCAAGTGTACCCTTCCTCTATGCGCACCCTTCCCTATGCACAATATTCTCTCCCTACAAACCATCCCTCCCTGTGCAACATTCCTCCATGTGCACCATTCCTCAACCACCCATGGCCCTCTCCCAGAGCATCAGGCACTGGGCACCAAATTGGCTGGATGTTGATCAGTCAGTCTTCAGTGCTAAGCATAGGACAAAAACACGTTGCACCCTTTTCACCCCCTTAAGGCATGTCTACTCAAAAGTAAGCCCCATTGTGTTCAGTGAGTCTTACTGCCAGGAAATTGTCTTTAGGATTGCAGCCTTAAAGGTTAAATTCCTCAAAATCGAACACCATGCTTTTTGGTCCAGAGGTTGGGGCAGGGTGTTGATCAGTCAGCAGTTCTTCAATGTAAAGTCTAGGGAGGAGAACGCGTTGTGCCCCTTTTCACCTCCTTCTGGTTTGAATTTCCCAAGACCGGTTCTTAGTGAGTATCTTCATCATGGAAGGAAGTTCCATGCCCAAATTTCATGCTTCTAGGTTCAGCAGTTGTGGCTGGGCATTTATGAGTGAGTGAGTTGAAACCTATACAACTACCCATTTAAAAAATAATAATGCCCACTTAGGGCACAATCCCGAGTAACTACGGGGAGTCCTTGCTCCGGTGTAAGAACAATTTACTCTGGATTGCAATATGAATTTCCCATAGGTTTTCACTAGGTGGTGCAGTAACTACGGGTGCACATAATGTCTCTTATGTGCTCCCGTAGTTACTCTACAGTAACTAAAGTGACCAACAGGGCTGTTGGTAGCCAGGGGCCAGGGCTTCTCTGATATCTTGTCATTCAAGGAATGTTTGAAAAACTTGTTGAGAGGAGCTGTCCTCCCTGTTTTGGCTCCTTGTATTTCAAGGAATGGTAAAAATAATCCAGGGGAAGTGTCCTCCCTATTTTGGCTGATCTTCACCAATAGAGAGTTAGTGAAGTCTTATGTAGAAACAAGTCTCTAGTGCTTTTAAGGTTCATTTCAAAAAGAGGCAAATCTTGCAAGAATCATAATTCTCCTCTGGCTTGGATTTAGAATCACTGGGCTGGCTGGACCTTTGGTCTGAGCTGAAGAAGCACTTGTATAGATTCTTGAAGGGGCAGGTTTGAATCTTTTATAAACTTTCTTCCTAGACAGTGGCCCTATTCATTAACTTCGGAGAACTTGCAATCACTCAAGAGTTTCTCACATTCAAATATACATTGTGGCTACGGAAGTCCTTAGACAAACTAGAACTTCACTTGGGCCCTCTGCATTGACAAGACATTAGGAAATGCTTACAGCATTGATTGAATCAGAGCCCCATCTCAACCTTGGAATATTCCAGTTTCATAACTGCACTCAAGGCAACTCACCCTGCACGTAGATCGCATGTGGTATTTTGTGTATAAATATTGAATAATCATTAATATATTTAGCACTTGGAGCCAAAGTCCTTCAGCGTGTTTGCTGAAATCAGCAGCTTCCGCCAATGCCCATCAACAGGGTCTCTGGTGTAAATGCCTTGAAGTAGCTATTGCTCTGTGCTGAGGAAGGAGAGCAGAAATGCAATGGGTGGACTGAAAGAGGACATTTGCATTCAGCTGTCGGCAGAGTTCATTTCAGGCAAGACTGGATAAGGAGTGGAATGATATCTGTAAGAGATCCCCTATCAGCCCAGACACCTTACTAGACATAATGCAAAGTTTAACTGAAGTCATTGGATGATTAAACTGGGCTTTATGATTTGTCCTTGTCCTATCTGGTGACAGGTATTTTTATAAAGAGATTGGACCAAACGTAAGCATCCACATCCTTCTGTTGAGCATCGCTTCCAGAAGGGCAGCCACAGTTGGGCAGCCACAGTTGGGCAGCCACAGTTATTACAGGCAAGTGGCATGGTTGGGCAGCCACAGTTATTACAGGCAAGTGGCATGGTTGTGAAGTGGTCCTAGAGCAGTGCTATTCAAAGTGGGAATTTGGAACAAAAAAACCAGGACAGACGTGATTTGGGGGAATTGAGTTCACATACTGGCAAGTGTGACAGAGGTTCCTGTCCTGATTTTGTGGAAGAGAATTATGGCAACCCTGCTCAGTCTCAGCCAGAGCTCAGCCAGAACTCTTCTAGAACTCACCTCTTGAGTGAGTTCATCTGAGCTTCCTCTTTGAACTGTGATGACTGGACACACCAGCCCTTTTCATATATTTGGGCTTTTTGCTCCAGATCTTTAGCTGTATGTGAAATCTGGAGGAACATTCTGAAAATCAGAACCATAAAACCTGTGATAGCATCCTTTAAAAACAAGAGCCTTGACAAAAGAAGCACAAACCTAACTAAGCCCAGACTCCATTTACAATGAGTTAATTTGAGAAGGAATTTGGAGACCATATTGGTGTAGACGTAAATCCTGAAAGAACAACACATGAGACATGAAATGTCCAGCCACAGAGGTATTTGTACTGTGAAAAGAGTATGAAAGGAAGTAAGCAAAATTGAAGGCATGCCAAATAAATTATTTGCACCTGTCTCTGTTGCAGAGGATGTAGGGGGAGATACCCAGTTGGAACAATTTTTTTCTTGCCAGAAATATTTTTGAGTACATTTGAAGAATTAAAAGCATAACTGTTTAGGGCTAATGGTCAAATTAAAGTGACAAGTCCCTAGCACCAGGTGGCAATTGTGTGAGAATCAAGAACTTGCATGTGAATTTGTTGATGCTTTTGCTAAGAACAGGGCTGCTAAAATCTGTCTTCTTGCTAGAGACCTGGAAGATATCCAGTATATTACCAAGAAATCCAATGGTTGGCTTGAAAATTATGCACCTGTCAGGCTATCGTCTGACTCTCTAACTTAATGCTCTCTAACAATTAACTTAATTTTGTTAGAGAGCATTCAAGGCTACAGTTGTGGAAGAGAAAAATAAGTCTTGCTGAGCAACAAAATCTGTGTGGCTTTTGCAGGGAGAATATTGCTTGATTAATAATCTTTTTTGCATATTTTAGAATGCCAGCATCTGTGTAGACAGGACGAATCCATAGAACGTGGGCATCGAACATGGTGGTGACGGGTTTTGAGGAGGGTGAATTGGGACTAGGAAAGAAGCAAGTTTGATGGAAATGGCATCAACCAAATCCAAGCCTCCGTCTTGGGCTTGATGCATCTTCACAGGTCCACATACACTTGTGCTAGTGATACTGATGGAGTTGTTGCATATATGTTCATCAGGTGGGAAGGGGCTTACCCTAAAGCAAGAGCTATCTTCCCCTACTCCAAGGAAGCCAGAACTCTTCTAGGGGAGACAGTGGATGTCACACTGGCACTGCTGTATCTTACCCTACAATCCAGAGTAACTATGGGAGCACGTAAGAGACTTTACGTGCACCCGTAGTTACTGCAGCACCTAGTGAAAACCTATGGGAAATTCATATTGCAATCCAGAGCAAATTGCTCTTACACCGGAGCAAGGACTCCCCGTAGTTACTCAGGATTGCGCCCTTAGTGCAGGAACTGTGGTGGACTGAGCTACGTGACATGTCGGGTCAAATGCCTCTCCGAACCCTTTGCATTTTACGAGTATGTTTACTGTGAAATCTTTTAATTATACAAAATGATGAATGCATGTGAAATATCCACCATGTAAAGTGTGAATTGATAATAAGTTGTAGTGAGACAAAAGAAATACGTTATAAAATTCACTGCCACAAGATGTGATGATGGTAGGGCTGGTTACAGGTTTCAGAGACCCCAGCTGAGTGTTCTCAAGAGTTTCCTTCCTTCTTAGATGAACTTCCACGCACCTCCCCAAAGTACATAAGTGGGATTCCTTGGTGAATGAGAGGTGGGGAAGGATAATGGATTTTGTTTGAGGTTATAATGTCTTTTTATAACCTCTGCACAAAGACTGTGGGCACAGAGGGACTGGAAATTAAATCTTCTAGGCATCCTTTTCCAAACTGTGGATCACAGGATTGGGTTACAATCCCATGCAAGGTGCATCATAGACGGGTCCTTTCCTCCTGCCCTTGTATCTGAACAGGAGCTGTTCCAGAGGAATTGGGTGGCCCTGAAGGTTGCTTTTCGATTGCACGAGACTAACAACCCACTCTACAGACCTTTGTGGGCCTCCGAATGGTGCAGAGAAGCCTTTGAAAGACACATCTAGACAACTTCCAGGGTAGTGAATTTCAGAGGCTTCTCTGTGCCATTAGAGTGGGTTGCCAGATCCGTGCAATCCAGAAGAGGGCCCAACCCATTGTGGATGGAGGATGAAGTGGATCAGAATACCATTAAATTTTTGGTCACTGTTCTCAGATTGTTCAGCCTTTAACAGTTGCTTAATCATGTCAATTCTTGGCACTGAGCCTATGTAATACCCAAGATCTTAGTTTTGCAAGATAATTGATGGAGGATGCCATGACAGTGAAAATGGGACATCCATGATCAGAGGCAATATGCCTATAATTACTAGATATTGGTGACAATCATCCATGCTTGTTATTTTTCCAGACAACTGGCCAACCACTAGTAGGAAAAAAATCACTGACCTTTTGTTCAGATCAAAGAAAATATTTCCTATTAATTGTGTATAATAAATTTAAATCTCAGCTTATTAAATGGATAAAACGACAATGAAACATGATGACAAATTAAAGTAATTTGTTATTCACTGTCAGTGCAATCCTAACACCTGGTTAGGTTGGCACAAGTCGTGTCATTAGTCCCTTGCTTACCTGAGGGTGTCGCAAAAGGGCCATAAGGCATTTCTGTGCCACTCTTGGGGGGTTAGGCCAATGCACAGACTGGCCTCCCCATACCACCATGGGAACAGGAAGGTGGGTGAGTTCTGCTGGCTTCAATTAGTTAACATTGTGCCCTATATCTTTCTTCTGAAGAAACGATACACAATATAGTAGTGTTTCTCAAACACTGTAAATCTCTCCCTAAGTCATGTGGAGGAGGTGGGGCAGTGATGTGATCCTTTGGATCACACCTCTGCAGAGGAATGGGGTGGGGGAGATAGTTTGTCCCCACCTTCTCACAGCCTACGTAAGGGTCTGAAGATCTGGAGAGCTCAGGGAGGGGGGTCTTCAGATTGCTTTACAGCCCTTCCCCAAGGCTAAAAAAAGGAAAGGTTTTGGCATGATTCAACTTTGGCTTAATTTAAAAGTAAAACAAAAATAGACTTGATTGGCCTTTAAGCTTTGTTTTATTTTTTTATGTAGGTTCAAATAACACAGCCTAAAGTTTTTCACACACATGCACACTCACACAGATTGCGAGAGAGAGAGAGAGAGAGAGAGAGAGAGATCTTGGAGACATTTGGTCTTTAAATATAGATAAAACTATCTTCATTGGGGGATTCTAATTCTTAATCTTTCTTTCCCAACTTCAGTTGTACAACATATAACTAATCTGACATCTGAAGAGGATACCAGGGGAAATATAGCTTAGTACATGAAGTAAACAAACAGGATACACTAACATATTAAAAGCACTGAAGAAGTGTAAAAATCTGCAGCCATAAGTTGGACACTGTAATGAAAAAGAGAGAGAGAAATTTCCATGGCTGCTTTCTTGAAACTGGAGCAAATTGGAATTAATGTTTTATGTGTAGTACTGCATCAGAAAGGCAAAATTTTTATTCGGTGAGAACATAAAGAAATGTGATTATTTCTGAAATGCCATGATTATGGGAACTTATAATGAATGGTTTTTATGCAGCACAGTTAAGAGAATCAGGACACATCAACTCTTCAACACCAAGATAAATGCAGGGCAGCACAGAGCACAAACCAAATTGCCTTACCCCGAGACCTCCACGACTGCCAACCAACTGCAAAGCACAGCACATACCCCAGTGGCACAGCTATGCCAGTGCTGGAAATTGATTAGGATTTTAGCCTCAGTGCGGTATAATGATTAGAGCCAAGGACTGGAGAGACTTGTGTTTAAATCCTCAGCCAGATATGAAACTGAGAGTGCAGTCCTAACTCCTGGTTAGGCCACGTTCTGGCACAAGTCCCGTTCTGGCCCTGGGAATGTCACAAATGTGCTGTAAGACACTTCTGCACCACACCTGGGGAGATTACACTGGTGGTGCACAAACATGTACCAGCCTTCCCACCACCACTGCAGGAATGGGGTGACTGGTGAGTTCTCCTGGCCTAAATTAATTAGGATTGCATCCTGTTTGGAAAAGCTTTAGAGTTTTAGTTTTGGGCACAGTAGCGCTGCAGCCATGTTACATATGCAGTGCCGGATTTATGTATAAGCTAAACAAGCTATAGCTTAGAGCCCCACTCTCTTGGGGGCCCCCAAAAAATTTAAAGGAAAAAACTGGATGTACATTTCTAAAATATAAGATAAAACAAATAAAATAAAACATACATACAGCAACAGTGTTTTGCGTTGTGTTGGTCCATAAATTAGGTTTGTAAATTACCATATACTATATGGCATATAGCATATATTCAACACAAAAAACAGTGACATTTTATTGTTGAAAAGGGACAGCTGGACATATAAAGGGCCCTATTACCTTCAATAGCTTAGGGACTCATCAAACCTAAATCCGGCACTGTAGATATGTACATACACGTGTAAACCAGCCTCATGACGATAGTAAGGTTTAGAACAGAGGTAGAACATAAGGACCGTGAGCCACATACAGTCCATGGAAGGTCTTACTTTCATAATTATGCTCTCCTAGCATCAGCTGTTCTCAGCAGCTAAACTATGAAGTGACACTACAGAAGCAGCACTGCTGAAAGGGTGGTGCTGGGAGACCCCAATGTTCATGCAAGAGAAGAAGAAAGACCAAGAAGGGGGAGAGGGACCAACACTGTGTAAGGACAAAGTATTATATGGGCCCCCCTTTCAGCAGCTTGTACTGGGGCATCACTTTGCAGAGCACCTCTGAGATATTGAGCTGCAATGATGTGAAGACATGACCAAAGTTTGCATTGTTTTCTCTTCCATCATTTGCAGCTAATGATTTCCTAAAGGAGAAAAAATGTGCTTATATCTGGTCATCACCTGTTTAATGATGTCAGTTCCTGATTAATGACATCATTTCAGGCCTTCAGCAGGTGCCATGAATGCTGTTTGATGAAACTGACACTTTTGGCCTTGAAGGAAAGTCTAGAACTAAAATTTTTAAACCTTAGTACTTTGAGGATGCAGTCACATCACACAAGATACTAGATAACAGCTGTATTAACAGTGTGAAGAAATGGAAATGTTTATAATGAAGTAACATCAGATTTGAATTAACAGGATACATTCTTTATGCTTCACTATTATCTATGCAAAGGCTGTAGATTGAGATGTTCTGCTTGTTCAAGTATAATTCTTTCCATACATTATTGCATCCATTATTCTGGAAAGGTGACCAGGGAGGGAAAATTTTCATGGTAGCTGTTAGTTTATGTAGTATCACTAATTCCAAGGCATTTTACAGTTTACATATGGAGCTCTGACCAATGTAACACATTATTCCACCCCTTTTAATAACAGCAAAATTGGTGTCTTGCCAAATAAGTATCTTTAAGTTGAAAGTAAATGTTTTCTGCAGGGAGGGTGAGCATCCATCTGTCTATCAATGGCAGACTGTGCTGGTAGTCTTTGGAGTTCTCAACTTGCTATATTCTCTTTACAAATGAGTACATTTTCCTAACCCCCTGTGAATGACCATGTTTATTTAATGCAAAAATCCATTTTCAGTTGGATTATGATATTTTTTCCAGATACTGTATCACAGATATCTTATAACAAATTGTGACAGTCCTTTTTCTATAGTTGATTCTCTTCCACTCTCTCCCTCACACACTTTTCATCTGAAATGGCACAACCTACTAATTAGAGTTCTACAACCACTACATATATAAGATAGGTCCAAAATGAAAGCCACCACAAGGCTCAATTTTGAAGGCAGTCGCATTTATTTTGCAATTATTTAAAACATGTATTGTCTAGTAGTTAAAATCACCATGCTCACTAGTGACTGGACACCAGGATTTTTGCAAGTGTGCATTTTCTTTGAAGTTGGGCAGTGTGTTTATTCTCATATCACTTTTCATTCTGCTCTGTTGAACTTTTGGAAAAGAGGGTGGCAGAGGAAAGTCCAAGCAATTACCATTAAGCCAGTATTTCTCAACCTTTGTCCTCCCCTGTACTACGTTGCAGGGTCTACCTTTTGGAAGTACAACCACAAGTAACTGGCGATGATGTAATCACCAATCCTGCTGATCTCACCCCAGAGCTGTGGGTTCTGAAGGTGGCATGTGTACCACCAGACACCACTTTGTATATCACTGGTAGTACATATACCATTGGTTGAAAAATGCTACTCAAAGCCACATAGTGTGGAGCTTTGCAATGGGATGGTTAGGCAATGGCACAATGACAACATTGGTAAATGTTTGGAGACAGTGGCACAACACGGTGCAGCTACAAAAGAGGCCAATGCACTGATGTGGGCACAGTTTGAGAAGCCCCGACTTTCAGATCCTATGGGAGAGGGCCAAAGGCAACAACATGATTATGATTGTGCTGCAGCCATAGTAAAAGGAATTTTAAAAAACTTACTGGCATCCTGTAAAAAACATGTTATGTTTTTTAACAGTAACAGTCACATTAACAGTAATGTTAAAAAACATTACTGGCAACTTACTGGCATTTAAAAAATTGCTGGCATCCAGGAGGTCTTGGAAACTGTGGAATCTTCTGCGCTGTGCTGGGTCATTGAGGCTTACACCATGGAAAATGTACATAGGATTGCACTGTCAATCTAGCAAGGATACAATCCTATGCATATTTCTCAAAGCGTTTAGTTCTGAGGGTACATGTATAGGATTGCTCTGTAAAATAGTAAATTAACCTTCAGCTTCTGCATTATCCTCTTCACTTTTTTCTTACTCTTCTTATAGATGACAATTCTTTTCTATGTTCCAGTGATGGCTAAACCCAGCTCAAAAGCTACATGTAGCTTTTAAACATATAACATTCAGCTCTTGGAAATATATTGGCTGTGCTCCTTTTTACCAAAAGGTAAATAAGAATCATAGAATCCTAGAGTTGGAAGGGACCTAGTAGGTCATCTAGTCCAATCCCTTGCCTGTAGCAGGAGATCCTCCTAGAGCATCCCTGACAGGTGCTTGTTGAGCCTCTGCTTGAAGATCCCCAGTGAGGGAGAGTCCACCACCTCCCTTGGCAATCTGTTCCACTGCCGAACCACCCTCACCGTCAGGAATTTTTTCCTGATATCCAACTGGAATCTCCTTCTTTGCAGGTTGTACCCATTGGTTCTAGTTCTGCTTTCAGAGGCAGCTATGAACAAATGAGTCCCTTCCTCCATATGACAGCCCTTCAGGTATTTGAAAAGGGCAATCATGTCTCTCCTCAGCCTCCTCTTCTCCAGGCTGAACATTTTCAAGCTTGATCATTATTTACCAGGTATAAACAGAGAGTCCACTAGACTAAAATATAAGTTCAGTGTTTATGTTGAGTACATATATTTACAAATTTAAATTCTTAAATATTGTGGTTTATTGTATGTGGCTCTATTATTTGTGGCTCTTATTGTATGTATCCCTGCTTTATATAGTTTGGCAAACACTTTCAGGTGACTAATCTCTGTCTTCACAGATGAAAAATATTGAAATTATGCTGTAACACTAAATCAAAGACCACTTTGATATTCTGTTATATTCTGTTGAATGATATCCTGGCTGTTGACTTACCCTGCCACAGTCTGTCCTTCACCGATTTAAAACCACAGGGCGATTATTTTTTTGGCTTAGAGAAAAACTAGAAAAACACCACTGTCTTATAAATATGTTATCAACAGTTCAAATTATACAACAGCAGCAACTGCTGTGTGTGAAATAGCAGGATGTGCACCGTATGGTGTCTTGCTGTTCACATGCCTGCATTTACCGGCATGGGTACTTGACAGGATACATTCATTCCTCACTGAGGCTGCCATCCTGTCACACTTAAATGGGAGTAAATCCTTTCACCACCTACTTCTGAGTAAACATATATCAAATTGCATTGTCAGATGTTTGATTTCCTGAGGCTTGGGGTTAGAAGTTGAGCCTTAACAACAGCACCACCAGCAGCTCTGATACCATTATAGACTGAAGAGCACCATCATCACTAAGTTACTAGACTTTATGGAAACATTTTCTACTGGAAGATCAGTATAATAAGCCCGGCATGGTTGCTGAGGCTTGTTCTCTCTCATGTATGCTAAATAATAAAATGCCTGCAGTGGCTCAGTGGTTAAAGATACTGTGCTTGTCAACCTGAAGGTCAGCAGGTTGGTGATTTAAGACCTAAATAGCAGAAGATGGAGTGAGCTCCCATACTTAGCCCAGCTCCTGCTAAGCGAGCAGTTCAAAAAGTATATAAATAAAAGTAGATAAATAGGTACCACTTCACTGGGAAGGTAACAGCATTTAATACAGAGGCATCTGTATTCAGACAATGCTATCTCTATGGCCTTGTAATGGGGGTGATGAGCACTGCTCCCTAGAGCAGTGGTTCTCAATCTTCCTAATGCTGTGACCCCTTTATAAGTTCCTCATGTTGTGGGGACCCCCAACCATAAAATTATTTTTGTTGCTACTTTATAACTGTAATTTTGCTACTGTTATGAATCGTAATGTAAATATCCAATATGCAGGATGTATTTTCATTGTTACAAATGAAATGTGTGTTTTATGAACACAGTGAACACAATGGGATTTATTTCAGAGCATAGGATTGGACCCTGAGGCTGCAATCCTATCCACATTTACATGGGAGTAAAGGCCCCCTGACTATAATGGGATTTTTTCAGAATAGGCATGCATAGGATTGGGCCCTGAGGCTGTCGGTCAGTCCCAGTGCGCGAGCAGCTACAGCCAGAGGTCTGGCAAGCCTGACCTGGCCCCCTACACCAGGGGTCTTTCGGCGACCCCCAGGAAAGCTCTAGGTGACCCCCAAAGGGGTCCCGACCCCCACTTTGAGAAACGCTGCCCTAGAGTCAGTCATGACTAGCAAGACAACCTGAGGGGGGATACCTTTAACTACACCTATGCTAAATGGTGGTTAGCAACCTTCTTCTTGGTGACTATTCCCATCTCAGGTTGTTTTTCACCTCCATGAGGCTCTTAGCCTGTGGTATAACTAAGAGGGCTGGGGGGATATTACCTCAGATACCATGCCTTGATGGGATACCAAACTTCATACCTAATGACAGACCCAAGGGGGAAAATGCAATCTTCTTGTGCCAGAAACCTTAGCTACACCACTGCTCTTGACAAGGTTTCCTTAAATCATAAACCTTTGCTTCACCTCCTGTGGAGGTGCAGAGGACTAGTGGAAGAGACTGCTTCCATCAAGCGTGGACCACAGGTGGCCCCCAGCAAATCTAGCAGTTCAGGACAAACCTGATTATCCATAGGAGTTTTGATCCTGAGATCACCATGTTAGATAAAATTCATGCACGCCCAATTCAGATCCATAAATGACATTTTATGACGTTTCTGGTTCAAATTTTTAAAAATGTAAAAAGAAAAAAGAAAAATTGTCCCTTTAAAATGGCTCCACCTGTATTGGATTGTTTTTGTTGTTGTTGTGCCACAGCCTATCTGTCGGGTAACTCCAAAACCTCCTTCAATGCTAGAGCTCAGTTCTGGAATATATGAAATAGTAATAATTTAAAAATCACTGAACATATGAAGAGTGCGCCTATCACTACTGAGTAGGCTCAACAAACACTTATGAGGTGTTTTCTTTAAAAAATTGAGAGCAGGATAAAAGACCAGAAAACCACTCTCTGCTGATGTAGAAAGACCAGAAAACCACTCTCTATATCTCTTCTATACCTCTAGAGAAAATCTAAATAGTTTCTTAATTTTGTAGACTTGTTTATATGTTTGCATACCCAATGAAGCAAAGTGATTGGTTTGAAGATTATGGAGAGACAAAAAGTTTTTTGCAAAACTTTTATCACCTTTGTAGTTATGATTAAATTTCTTAAACTGGATTAAAGTCAGTATGCAGCATATGTAGTTTGATATACATGAGGAATATATTACATAAATGCCACTTAACATCTTTCCAGAGAAAGATATTAGGAAGAAGAAACTAATGCAGAAATGTCTGTATCACTTTCAGAGAGATGGGACTGCAATGAGAACAGAGACAAATTTTCCTGAGTTTCAGTTTTTATGTTGAACTGTCCACATTTCAGGTGGGGCTGGGAAATGTTAGAAATGTTTGGAAACTCCTATGTAAATCACATGAATATCACAAGTGTTTCTCTGCCTTCATTCCGAGAACTCAACACCAGGGACAGGAACTTGAGTCAGGTACTTCAAATCAGGTACCACAAATGTTTAAAAAAACCCACAATTTATGCTAACTTGTGTGCACTTGAGTCATTCTCGATAGTACATATACTTACCTGAGAGTAACCCCAGTTAAATTTAGTGGGATTTACTTTTACCTAAACATGCATAGCAGGCTGTGGTTTGAGAGTTGGGTGCTACAAGACTGACTGAGCTCCCATCCCTTGCCCAGCTCCTGCCAACCAAGCATGTAAATGCAAATAGATAATAGGTACTACTCTGGTAGGAAAGTAACAGTGTTCTGTGCACTTCGGCATTTAGTCATGACCACAGAAGTGTCTTCAGACCCCACTGGCCTTTCAACTTAGTAAACGGGGATGAGCACTAGTCCCTAGAGTCATCTCAGGGTGCACCTCATCTGGCAATTCTTACCATAGAGACAGTGGTTTTCAAGCAATATCTCTATTATCTAGAGATATTGGAAAAGAAAAGAGGTATCTGGAAAAGAAAAAAGGAAGAATCCTAAAGGTGCAGACAAAAATGCAGCAAAAAACCCGAGGTCTGAAGGAGAAGAGCCTAACATGGATCTTAAAAACACAGAAAATTTCAGGTATATGTTCCATTGGTTGAAAATTCCCAACCGTTCTCCATTTAGGAAATTTAGGATAATAGTGCAAGCATAGGCCTGTCTTCTCAGAACAAAACCCCATTGTGTTCAATGGGGCTTGCTTCCAGGTCACTTTCTTCACTACAGGATTGCAGGCTAAGGGCACAATCCAGAGCAAGTTCAGCCTGCTCTGCCCTAACTGCTCTCTCCTAACTATTCTGTATCCAGAGCAGAAAGTTATGCTGCATCCAGAGCGTCAGGAAGCCTGGGCTGCCCTAACTGCTCCAGAGCATGCTAAGTAATTGACACATGGGGAAGACTTGCTCCTGAGGAGACACCCCTCAGATCACACTGAACAAGGAACAGCTGTGGTGCCTACAGTGATTACACAACTCTGCACATCACCTGGTGCAGAAGTCAGTCCATCACCTCTGGGAAGCGCGCTCTCCCCTACCTGGACTGCGCAGTCACCGAAGTTGGCGCCTGCGCAGTTGTTTCTGAAGCCAACTGGCTTCAGAAAGAGTACTGCAGAGGCACCATCTCTGACACTTACACAGTACTTTTCTGAAGACTTTCGGCTTCAGAGGAGACTGCAGGCGTCAGAGTTGGTGCCTCTGCAGTACTCTTTCTGAAGCCATTTGGCTGCCGCTCTGCCTCCTGAGCGAGTCCGAATGGCTGTGCAGAGGCACGGACTTCCTCCGTGCTAAGGAAGTCTTCTCTGAAGCTGTTTGGCATGCTCAGTGTGTTTGGCCCCATTTGGGCCAGCTCCGAGGACAAGTGGCAGCTTCTGGCTGCTGCTCCGCCTGTCAAAGGACTATCAAACTCCTCTGGCACATCACCCCATACGAAATGTGTCACCCAATGCAGCCCACACCAGCTGCACCAGTCTGGTGACGCCACTGGGTGTCTGCCTTATAAGGAGTCCCTGATGAGATGCCAGTGAATCTCACTGAGATTCTACACTGAGATTCTACAGTGAATACAAGGGGCCTTTGGAGTGGCCTGCTGTATCCTGAGGTTTGTTGGCAGCTGTAGTTGTTCCATATCCTGAGGTTGAGAGGCAGGGGTTGCAGCTAGGCTGGCCAAGAAAGATTTTTGGTCAACACTGCGATTCTTACTCAGGCCTTATCATGGACCCCTATGGGTCTACTCATTACTATACCTGCTCCTGAGGTGGTATAACTCTGAGGGCTGGAAGAGGGCATTTCTGCCTTGGAAACAGGCTCTGGATTCAGAGTAACTGCTCTGCCCTAGGCAATGCTAAACATGCCCTCAACATGCCTCTCCTGAACTGCTTAGGGCAGAGCAATTAGGGCAGAGCAGGTCCTCCTCTCTTAGGGCACCCTATCTTGCCTTGCTCTGTCCTAAGCCTCTTCCAGAGTAACTGGGGTGGAGCATCTTGCAGTTGCTCCACCCAGTGATGGGCTTCAAAGAAATTAAGAACCGGTTCTCTGCCCATCTGGCAGCCACTTTTAAATGGCTATTTTTAAACTTTATATGTCCTATCTCTTGTTAACAACTGGTTCTATAGAGTAGGTGCGAACCTGCTGGTGCCCACCACTGGCTCCACCCTAGTGATAGAGAGGGCACCCAAGGGCTCTTATGTGGACAGATTAGTTGCTCTGGATTGTGCTGATAGTCTGTGATTCAATGCACACTCACCTGGATCTTGTACATAGTGGGTTTCAGTTGAAGAGACATGAGGACTGGGCTACACAGTTTTGTCAGAACACATCAGGCTATAAAGTTAGAGAATTCATGGCCTTTTTAAAATAATTAAATAATTTGACAAGTTTGCACAATTCCACACTTCTTTGGAGTTTTCTCTTCTTTGGAGTTTTCTCTTCTTTGGAGTTTTCTGCTCTGGCTCTGAGAGGAATTGTGCTTTGTAAACAGTTGTTAAGAATGGAACCTCTCTCTTAAGAAGCACAGGTCACAGAATCATGAAAGGTACCCAATAGGTAATCTAGTCCACCCTGTAGCAGGAAATCCTCCGAGATCATCGTCAATAGATGCTTTTCCAGTCTCCATGGGGGAGGACTCACTACCACCTCTCCAGTGAGAGGTCCACCTCCCATGGCAATTTATTCCACTGCCAAACTGCCCTTACCATCAGGAATTTTTTTCCTGATATTCAATCAGAATCTCTTTCTTGCAGGTTGTACCCATTGATGAATGCTATTATAATTCCTTTGAGCCTTTTTTCAGCAGGCTGAACATACCAGATTCCCTCAACCTTTCTTTGTGGGGCTTGTTTTTCAGCCCTCTGTTCACCCTTGTCACTCTCCTCTGAACTTGCTCCACTTTGGCTGCATCTTTCTGAAAGCGAGGTGCCCAGAACTGGGCATAGTACTTCAGGTGATGTCTAACCAATGCAAAGCAGAACTATAACTTTTTGTGACTTGACAGGACAAATTTGACAATTTCCTTTTAAACCCTGCCCATAAAGTCCTGCCTATAAAGGGGGGTAACTAGGAATCATTCTGAGTAGGAAACAGAAGGGAAGGCATGTCATTATGGCATCCAGCATCACAGGAAATTTCCTGTGCAAATATGTATTTGGAGTATAGCCCTGACATCCTAAATGACTTTATTAATGAACAATCCCAGTATATTAAGTTGCATTAATAGCCATAAACAAATTCATACAATGATACCCACTGGAAAGATAATATTTTCCTTCTCTGAGAACATATGCTGTAAACTGTGGAACAGGGCCCTGAGTAATTTTGGAGTGAGTAATTTCCGAATAAGCAATTACGAATGACTAAAGTGCAATAGCTCCCTGAAGCATCATCACAATTTCTTCAGCGAGTGTTTAATTGTAGCCAGACTGTGTAACCTTAATGTGGCCTGTGTCCTTGCCATAACCCTAGGCACGAGCTCCACTCTCCAACATATGGGAAAATTTTTCAAGCTGATTGCTCCAATCTGATTAGGGGAAGTTATGTAGCTGCCATTTATTCAGCATCTTGTTACCACACTCCAACAGCTGCTTTGCAACATATTCCCATTAAAGTCATTTTATGCTGGCTCTCGTTCCAGCATGTCTGCTGAAGTCATTGTGACTGTACTGATTGTTTTTCAGGGGGTGCCAACAATGTTTCCATTATCAGGCTGGCAGAGAGAGAGAGAGAGAGAGAGAGAGAGAGAGAGAGAGGGAGGGAGGGGGGAGGGGTTCCCATGGAAAGTAAGTAAAGGCTGCCTTGAGATCAAGGGCACATATGCATGGACATTTCTTTTGCTTCCTGTTCAGACTTTTAACATCAAGACTGAAGCTCTGGAAAAGATTTCTCAAGAAAGTAAGTCTGGTTCACAAATGCAAGTGCATCATATGTTCATGACTGCAATGCCAAGTGTAACATGCACATTCCAAGGGTATCTTAGATATAACATGGCCTGGTTTCTCAGGGTATGGTGCAACCACCTTCCTGGAATAGGGTTGCCATCATTCTTTTCCACAAAATTGGAATAGGACCAGGGGTGGGCAGAAGGTGGTTTGGGCCAGATCGCCTAAACCGCTTCCTGTTTGTGCCCCCCCTGCTACTGATCCGGGGCGCCCGGGCCAGGGAAGCCTACTGCGTGTGCTTGATGGCTTCAGGAGCCCGCCCCTTGCCCCACCCCTTGCCCCGCCCAAGCACACCCGCAGCGTGCTGGGGTGGGTGGCATGCCCTCCCTAGCCCTGCCCCTCCCTGCCCCTGGCCCCTCCTGACCCTCCCTGCCCCTGACCCCGCCCCATGACCCCGGCCTGGCCCTGCCCACTTCCGAGGAACCAGTTGTTGGGCCAGGCGAGGCCCACCACTGAATAGGACCCTCTGTCCTGTTTGCCAGCATGTGAACACAATCCCAAAAATCAGGACTGCCCCTGTTTTTCAGGACATATGGCAACCCTATTCTGGAACAAAGCATGTCCAGCTGTGGTGGTACTGTTTGGGAATCCTATCCACAATGCCTTGAATTTCACCATAGAAATATATATAAAACCACAACTAGAACTTTTCCCCCCACAGCATATCATATGGAGTACCAGTTTGCATGTCAAACATACAGTATATTATGAACAAGTGAGGAGAAGCAAGTGTTTTATATGCAACTGGGAACAGGGCTATAGGGATAATACAAGATACATCTAGCTCTCATTCCATCGAGATGTATTACGGCTGCAATCCTAAAGACACTTTCATGGGAGTAAGATCTATTGAACATAATGAGGCTTACTTTTGAGTAGACATGGTTAGGATTGTGCCCGTAAAAAGATGGCAAGCGCAGCAGGATAAGCTTTGGATACATATTATTTAAGAGGTATACATGTATTGAAACAGCACATCCAATTCTTGAGAAGGCCCCATATACTATTTGATTAACACTCTCTATGTGGGTTACTCATTCAGGATCCTATGCCAAGCAGGGTGACCTTATAGAATGGAGGACAGAGTGCTTCTTCTTTTAAGCATTGCATAAAAGAGGGAATTTAGGCAGGGTTAGCTCATTGTAGAGGGGTTTTAAAAGCAGCATCTGCCTCAATACCCTCTACTATGCAGTGCCTTAAGGTAGAGGCACTCTGTCCCCCATTCTCTATGGATGCCCTGATGCCAAGTCTATAATTCTTCCCTCCTCATATAAAACAGACAGTAAGGAAAGCAATATATGGATGATAGATGAGTTATTTACATTTTCCATAAAGTAATTTAGATTTCAAATATTATCAGTCTCCCAGGAACCAAAAACATAAATAAAAAAGAAATCCTTGTTTGGTCCTTTGAAAATCAAAACAAAGACAACTCAATTCTAGTACCCAATCCCTTGCAGAATGGGTAAGAGAAATATGGAATGGAGGGAAACATGTGCTTAGTGCTGAGTATGGTTTTTGGTGCGAAATTCTAAAAAGGTCTAAGAAAATAAAATCAAGTGTTAAAATATGCCCTGTGACACTGATGAGAGAGGGATGCGTGGATAAGAACTCAATTAGCTGGATCAATCCCTCATCATAGAGTGGGGGCTAAATTTATTCATAGTTCCTTTGCAAAGTTTGTGTTAGGCTTTTATTGTTCTGACTCCAGAAACATGTGACCTACAGGATGCATTGCAACCTTCAAAGTAGCTTCAGTTACCTATATACAATATGCTTGTTAATCTAAGAATTTCACCACATACTATTTTTTTGTGTGTGGTTATAAAATCACTGGAAATAACTGCCAATTACAAAGGCAATCACCCTGATTATGACACCCTGTAGTGACACCCTGCAGTAGCAGCACTCGGTCCAGTGCATCCCACTGCCAAACTAGTGCAAAGCAGTTTTACACCTGCCACTTCCCATCTTCCTGCTACCATTTTCATTCTCCCACCTGGTAATAGGGTGAAAACAGGGGAAGATGGGATTGAAGGTTCACCCACCTGCTTGCTCATCCACCCTGCATTCTTTGTTCTTTGGCGTTTAGTCACGCTGGCCGCAAAATGGAGATGAGTGCCACATCCTATAGCTGTGCCAGGTGCCTATAAGTGGCACGACTAAACGCCAAAGCACAAAGAATGCTGATACTTTCCCACCAAAGTGGTACCTATTTCTTGACTTGCATTTCCACAGTTTCAAACTACTAGATTGGCAGGAGCTGGGCAAGGGACAGGAGCTCATTC
Organism: Cryptoblepharus egeriae; assembly: GCA_030015325.1. NCBI lineage: Eukaryota > Metazoa > Chordata > Lepidosauria > Squamata > Scincidae > Cryptoblepharus > Cryptoblepharus egeriae. Next base: position 29,342,872 of record JAREYC010000005.1, read on the forward strand.
TGTCTTGCAGTACTTGGGTCTTAAACCTCCAGCTTGCAGACCTTCAAGTCTCTTCAAGTCCTTCAAGACCTTCAAGTCTTCAAGACCTTCAAGTCTTCAAGCCTCTGAGAAAGGCTAATGAGGAGCCTCCATTTAAAAAATCTAAATACATTTCTCACAACTTAAATTGTTCTCTCTTGATCGCAAAGCATGAGAAGGAAACATGAGCAGAAATTGCTATATAAAGTGTGAGCTGCTTCTGATCTCTCTCCAGCCTAAGCCTGGTCCTTGTCCTGACTAGCCCAAGAGTGACCTACCCTGCTATGAAGATAGAACACATCATGCAGGACTTCCAGCACTACATTTCGGTACTCATGCTGGGGAAATAGGCTCCCATTTCCACATAGTTTTCAGTTTGTTCCCTGCATCCCTGGCGTTTTCCTCTCTTGGGGTTTAAAATATAAATATAATGGGATTGTTGGGTCCCATTTTCTTCCTTTTCCACTCAGTTGGCAAGACAGACAAAACAGAATGCATGGCTCTGCAGGCCACAGGTTATGGTCAAAGGGAGTTCTACCAGTCACAGGTCAAGGGATGTTCTGTGTGTCAACATACAGTGCAACCCTAAGCATGTCTACTCAGAAGTAAGTCCTATTGTGTTCAATAGTACTTAATCTGAGAAAAGCATGGTTAGGACTGCGGCCTTAGGGCAAAATCCAGAGTAACTATGGGGAGTCCTTACTCTGGATTCCAATATGAATTTCCCATAGGTTTTCACTGGGTGGTGCAGTAACTATGGGTGCACATAAAATCTCTTACGTGGTCCCGTAGTTACTCTGGATTTGGGGGTTAATTAATTAAGCTGCATTTTCTTTTGATGTGATCAATCTCTTCCTCCCCTTTAAAAAAAATAGGGAGGCATGGAGTGGCAAATTTTTAGAACAGTTAGCCTAGAAGAAATATTTCTATGAGAAATCCTAGCACTCTTAAGTGGCACCATAACAGCCTCAATCATTTGTTTATTTTATTTTAGAGTTTTAGAGACCTTCCTGAAGAGAGAATGAGGTCCATTTTCTTTGTCTAGCTAAAGCCTTCGAGCCAACACAGCAAAGCTTCTGGGAAAATAGAAGTCTTTCTGTTGAAGTCATATTTTCCAAATTAAAAGAAACAGCTCACATTCCAAAGTGATGGTGCATCTGCCCGTAGGACCACAAGAAAGCAACGTGTGCCAATACTTTCAGCTAGTCAGAGATGTCCCTTTCCCCAGCTATCCAACTGTTCTGCATTTATCTATTTGTGCTTGTTTGGAGGAACCAAATATTTGACCAAAATATCAGATGGGCGACGGTGCATGTCAGTCTACTTCTGGCTCAGATATTCCATACCAAAACAGTCCAAGATGCAATTTACCTCTTGAAAATGCCCTCTGGGATTCTCTGAACTGTGTTGGTCAAAATGCAAATGGGAAAACGAAGGCAGAATCTCTTTTCTCCTGCCCTTTCCTTCTTGAAAGGAACACTGGGAAACTAATTGTGGAATAATAAACCTATTCCTTCAACCTGTAACAGTCCTTGCTTAGGGTTGCCAACTCTGACAGAAGCTATTCCTGGTGATGTATTTTCCAACCTGGTGTATGGTTGGAAATTCATGGAGGCTCCAAGCCAATCATGGAGGTTTGGCAGCCATCTCCTTGCTCCCCTGTCTTTGTATCCAACATTTAGTGTCAAGGCAGAAGGAACTTGCAGCTTCCGAATATTTTGGTCTCAGAAGTGGCATCAGTCAACCAAGTCCCAAATCCAGCAGAGTTCCTGCATGAACTTCCAGTATTCCACTATTACCCTACAATCCAGAGTAACTACGGGAGCACATAAGAGATATTACGAGTACCTGTAGTTACTGCAGCACCAAGTACCTGGCAGTTAGGCTGAATCCTAGCCCCATTCTTGGGCAGCCTAGGAAAGCCCCAGGCTGCTCAGATTTGTCCCACTGTTTGAGGTGGTGCAGAGTTTGATCCATTAGAGCTGAAGAATATGCAATTTTCAGCACCACCTCCTTTGTCCTCCGCCTCACTGTTCTGCACACTGTCCTCCTTCCCCTTGCCCCCAGAAGAATTACCACCAGTTAGTATTGGAGAAACACTGGCCATCCATGTGGCACTGAGGTCCAACACTAGCAGCTCATCGTCCCCAGGTACCACAGGCCTGGCACATATGTGACACCTAGCATCAGTGCTGGAGCTTAGTGCCAGAACTAAGATAGTTAGGATTTCTAATTTTCTTTTCCAATTTTCTAGTGCTGTTGAAACCATAATGCAGCCGCAATGTAAGGTAACTTGAGGAAGATTCCATGACCCCTCTCCAACCTCAGGATGCCATGCATGTCCCATTGGCATAGCGGCATGAGCACTGGAAAGCTAAATAAAGGAGAAAAGGTATAAAGCAAAAAAGAGAGACCAGAAAACAAAGGAAACTGTTGGCAAGCAAAAGATCAAAAAAGATAATTATTTGTACTAACACTGATCTAGCAAAAAAGAAAGGGAACAAGTTGCTATATCATAAAAGGAAGAGAGAAGCAGTAGGAGGGGAGAAAGAACAAAAATAAGGAACACAGTAAGCTTACTGTTTTAGAATCTAATTAACATGACATCCTCACTACTGCTAACTGAGGGGGACTGAAATAAAACATTCACTTTAATGAACCTCCGCTCCATCTAACCAATAAACAAACGTCCTGTGTGCATGGAAGGGAATGACACAAAGAGAATAAGATGCAAACCCATGTCTTTTGTTAACATTTCAGTCCCCTTCATGGATTCAGGAACTGTGGGTGGGACTGGCAACCATCAGGCGTAGAACCTGAGATGGTGGTTAATCGTAAGGGCTTCACTTTGAAGCCTTCGTCTCCCCTGATCGTTTTACTCCATAAATTAACGTGTTAATTGTACGCACACAGTACCATCTATTAAGGAGGTGTGTGTCTGACAACCTCCAGCTGTGTATTTGCAGGGTACCTGGTGTAGAAATCGTTACAGTGAGCAGTTTCACGGGATTTTTTAATGTGCTCTTAAAAGTAACAATTACTGAGCCCTTAACGTTGGCAGCTGAGATAAGTTTAGAGAATGGTCCATTCAGCAGAATAAACTCCATGCCAGCTCAAATGGTCTGATGTCAAATTACTCTTTTTAAAGGCACATCTTTATCGTAATATTTTAACCTCAAAATGATTCCTTTATTTTCTAAAATCAAAGAATCCCCAAATATTTTAATAAGACCTTTGTTTTTGCATTGACTTGTAATAGGTTCCATCTAGTTTGGAATTCTCTGTAATAAGTTCCATCTGTTCTTAATCCCTGTTGCCTCCTAAGTACTAAGGACTGATTATGAGCCACTTATTCACACTGGATTCAGCAGGATGACTGAAATATAGGTTTCTAGTACAGCACTTGAAGTTTTCAAATTGTCCCAGGAAATTGCACAAGCGCATTTTACATGAATTCCTAGGAGTCAATGTTCCCTTTCAAATATATTGGGCATTTGTTTGTAGGATTTCCCCAGAACTGAGAATTAGATTTTAAGATTGTGAGCCCTTTTGCGACAGGAACCCATTAGCGATTAATTTTTTCATTTTCTTGTAAACTGCTTTGTGAACAGCGGTATATATAAACACACACACACACACACACACACGATAGATAGATAGATAGATAGATAGATAGATAGATAGATAGATAGATAGATAGATAGATAGATAGATAGATAGATAGATAGATAGATAGATAGACAGACAGGCAGGCAGGCAGGCAGGCAGGCAGGCAGACAGACAGACAGACAGATAGATAGATAGATAGATAGATAGATAGATAGATAGATAGATAGATAGATAGATAGATAGATAGATGTTTACTCAGTGGGGGCAAAAAGCACCCTATTGAAGGGTGCTCTGGAGTCCGCAGAAGCCTTTAGGAGGGCTTGCAGACCTGTCCCCTGAAAGACTCTGGTGAAGTTGACAATGGCAGTGTGGCAGATGGAGGTGGTGCTGCAGGGTATGGGGCTTTTGCCACTGTATCTACTTCCATGTGCCATTATATTGACCATATACAGGAGTTATATATATGATTTTGTGATTGGCATTGAAAACCATAGAGTAATTGGGTCTATCCATAACATATATTCCATGCTGGGTTTTGCACTTGGAGGAATAAGACACCCAGAGATGGCAACCTTTTGGAATCTGTATCATATACAGTATCTTCATTATACAGTTCGGTCTGCTAATATCTAGTCTCTAGTGGTGGCTGTAGTAACTGGTGAAACTTTTGTAGATTGCTTTTGAAACAGCCCCTCATCACCAAGGCATGGCCTCATCCAATTGCTGACCAACTTCTGATCTTGATGATTATGTTAGCAAGAAACAGCACACATTGTCTTTTAAACTGATTACCTGTATCTATGATTACAGCCACAGGAGTCTAGGTGGCAAAATCAAATCTAATTACTTTTTCTATGCTATTTTATGTTAATTTGTTCTTTCTGATAAAGGGAAGGAGAGGAGAAATGAAAAGACGGGTGGAAGGAGACGATGCAATGCAAGTGAAAAAGAGGAATGACCCAGCGAGGCATAGATCTTGTGCAATGTAAATGAAATCCTATAAGAGAGAAATAATTTGCCGACAAATAATTGGGAGAGCTTGACCCCAGTACTGGGAGAGAATGAGCAGCGCTCTGTAATGTAAATGAAAAACCATCAATGTAAGCATTTACAGACTAATGTGCATCCCATGGATGTCCATCTACCCTCCAGTCCCAGAATTCCACAGGAGACAGGTTTCCTATGCCATTCTCAGTGCTGTTAATTTAAATATGAACTTTACCACACTGGTTAATTTGCCGTTTAAAATCCATTGAGTTGCTGCATGTGCTTCTCGGGTATTTCTGCAGTCGTTTCACAGATCTTCTAAAAGTAAATGCAGCATATATAACAACAGCTGTACACAAGAACATCTTTTTGTATTTACTGAAAGCTATCATGGCTGCAGTAATCGAATGTGGGGGAGGGGATCTAAAACACAAAATGATGATTTAACCGAGATGTTTCTTCTGAGTGATAAACTTAATAAAATTGAATGTAATTGCCTCAATTTTATTCAAAGCAAGGGCGTGAGCTGACCTTCCACTGATGGATTCTTTTTGGGTTTCTACAATCCCTAATACGTGACAACAGTTGGACAATTTGCACATATTTATGCAATTTGTCATCCTTCTGCCTTTACAGTCTGGAGAGTTACAATATTTGCCTCTGGGCTGACTTTTCCCTCCACACAGGATGCCTTATGAGAATCATAAATTCACAATACTACTTTTTTAAACAAAACAAAATGGAAATAAACATTGAGGATCAATGTATTTAGGGTACTGGTGGGAAGCAAAGTCATTAGACTTATTGGACTTTATGCAATGTGCTCTGAAACAAGGATCTCACCATATACTTTATATACCAGATAAGGTATCTAATATATCAAATAGCACATGCGCTATGGAGCACATGCACCACTTTATTTCACACTAATTCTCAGCTGATATACTACCAGAGTGGCAGTGGAGAAGCTTTCCTGTAGGTCACATTCATTAGAGGGTCCACCTGCTGGGCAACCTCCAAACTTCCAGTTCTAGTGACACCATCCAGTGCACAAGCAGGGGGTGAGCAGGGTGCTGGCTTTACCACAGACTTTTGGAACATCATCTAGACCAGCTTCTGGTCCTCTATGAGCCTCTGGCTCACTCAACTGAACACAACCAGAGTTGTGCTTTGGTCGCATCTTTGCTGTGCTCCAGTTCTGAGGGGTGTTCTTAGCCCTTTAGAACACCTTCTAAAGGTCTAACAACATCACTTACTGGTTTTCCTGAAAAGCCAGAAGTAACGTTTTGTATCTCTGAAGACCTTAGAGGGCTTTCTGGAATGTCCCTGTCCCTTAGAATCTACTCTGGGTGCTTCCTGTGATATGCTGGCTCTGTGGTATTTATTCCTGTATTTTAAGTAACCCCCAAATCCAGAATAACTACAGGAGCACGTAAGAGAAATTACGTGCACCCACAGTTATGGCACCTCCTAGTGAAAACCTATGGGAAATTCATACTGAAATCCAGAGTAAATTGTTCTTACACCGGAGCAAGGACTCCCCGTAGTAACTCTGGATTCTAGTAACTCTAAACTGCTTATGGAGAGGGGGAATGGGACTCAATTTAATTGTGTACTTTATTTCTGTGCTGTGTGTTGGTGCGTGAGGAAATTCTGGAAATTTGAGCCCATTCATTTATTCATTAATCAAAGTTCAATCTCTAGTGTATATATTTTAATTTTGTATTAAAAATATTTCTTCCAGTCCTTGACAGTGCCAGCTTTTGATTTTTTGGCTGAAAAGTTTGGAGATTCCTGCTCTAGATAGTCTGCAACTTAGGCTGCAACCCTAATGACACTTTTCTGGGAGTAAGTCCTATTAAACACAACGAACACATATCTGAGTAGATATGGTAAGGATTGCATTATTAATCTGTGTCTCTTATCATTTCTAAAGATAACTGGGGTGTTGGGGGAGGTTGTCCATCATTACTAATTATTTACTTTCTTAGATTATTTTTTCCCTAGCTTCAGCATGTCTTCGAAAGGCAGTCTATAAGCTTTTAAAGTACTGTTTTATGAAGAAGCAAAGCATGAGTTAGCATGAGTTAGTTATGAGGAAACAAACCATTACAAGATTACTGTCAGCAAATTATGGGAAGCATAATGAAATCAACTTATTGAGAATATTGCATGAAAGCTGCAACCATGGGAAACATATGATGCCAAAAAGCAGTATGTACATATATTTGTATGGCAGTCACAGTAGGTTAATTTGTGTGGCTTGTCAACTCGCCATGATTGCAAAGCAGTTAGTGGTGAGGGTTTCAAGCCCCCTGAAGACCTATCTGGATTCCTTGGTTGGGTCACTGCATATTAAATTACACTGCTGACTTTTCTGTGTTCTTTGTTTTGCATAGTGCTTTTAATTGCTATGTTGCATGTAGTAATGGAGTAACCCTTACAACAACCATGTAAGACGAATATTTTCTCATTGCAGCTGAAGCTGAGGAATGGCTTACCTAAGACCACCTACTGAGCTCAAGGCAGGAGATCCTTACCTAAGACCACCTACTGAGCTCAGTCCAGGGGCTAGCAGATTCATGGGTCACTCCATTAGCTACAATGCTAAATCTAATACTATAAGGAGTCCAGCAGTGGGGTTAGTAGGCACAATCCCACACTTCTACCCTGTAGGGTCACTATGGCTACAATACAGATTAACTATGGGAACTTTTACACTGACGTAGTTACGGTGCCACTTATGGGAAACCTATGGGAAATGCAAAGAGCAATCCAGAGTAAGTACCTCTTACGTCTTCCTGTAGTTACTCTGGATTGTAGGGCAAGTGTGTGTAGACATTCGGTGAGAAGAAGGCTCATGTCTTCTCCACATCAATTCTAATGTACTGCTCTCCAATGGCATAATTTCATATATTCATCCGCCAGTTATCAGCCACAGTGAAATTAATTTTTTGTGTTTGTGATCAAGGTGCTACATCAGTAGGTCAAAACAACTGCCATGTTTTGACTGGGGCCAGCAGTAGCACATAGCTGCATGGATTTAATTTAGGGCAAGTCAGCTTTAGCTCAGTCTTCTAGTCACATGGGCTTCTGCAACAATCCTCTGCACATGCATAGGTCTTATTGAGTGTCTTGGGACATACATACATAACTGTGCACCACTCAGTCAGCAAGCAGCATATATTAGCTTAACCTCCTGGGCAAGTCTGGATGCATCTGTCAGTCCATTAGCCACACAGGAACGTTTGCTTAAAATAAATTTTTTTTGTAATCATTCTGCATGTGGATTATCAATGTGGATTATTTGGACCTCCTTCATTAGTTGAGTGTGATATCTTCAGAGAAAGTCAATGGCCTTGACCATCTCAATGGGAACCCTCAAATAAATTTGTGAAGTAACTACAAAAGAGTACATAAAACCAGATGAGGCATGACAGAATTAAAGTCTTTGAGTCACAGGCTCAGCTGTGGCAGGCAGCCAGCCATGCCACGGCCTGTTAGGCCATGCATATTACCATTACAATTATACTAAGGGGAAATGATTTCATGCGCAGGGTATGGCCTGAATATTAAAAATTCCTTGAGTGAAATGAAAAGGCTGTGCACTGCAGCATGATAGGAAAAGCAAGAGCGCAAGAGCATGTTTCATTTTTATTTCAACACTGCACACCAGCAGATGCAATGGGTAAGCTCAAGGAAATGGCTAGCTCGGTCTCAGTTTCATGTTCCATAGTTTTACTGATTGGTGGGCAGATTTACAACACATGCAAGAAACAATTAGAAGGGGTACTCCGCTGACAACAAAGCATGGGAATAAATTCCAATAATGAGATGGGAAAAGTACAAGGTTGGAATGATCTATGCGCTTGCTTCATGGTCTAAAATGTAAAAAAGCACACACACACATACACACACCATCAAACCTTGCATCAATGCCAACTGCAATAGGCAACAGATGGCGTACAGATTACGTACTCTCCCCCTCCCACCTTTAAAAGGTTTTCTTTAAAAATAGCACATATTTCCCTGAAACATATAGCTATTTATTGGCTGTCAGCTGAATAAGTCTAATGTTTGATGCGGGAAAGGCCAATGGGTGGGTAAGATATCAGGGATAAACTTCAAAGTTTGCTGATCACTTTGAGTGGAAAACAAATCTAGAGTTTGGTTTCTAAATTGTCAAATTGAGTGAAACTGTCCCCTGGGACTCTTCCCCAGCTCACCGCTCCCCACCATCAAACACCACCAAAGTCCCATAGATAGGAGCTAGGATAGTATAGAAATTAAGGAGAAAAAGCTGAAGGGTATTAAATCCTGAAATCATGCTGTATTCTGCTATGGTGAGGTATAGTTTACTCTCTGGTTCATTCACAGCATACAATTACAGCACAAGCAGAGAAGGCAAATTCTTACTCTGACCAGTTTCATAATGGAGAAGACCACATTCTAGTTAAAACTATGATGAGTAGCCATTGATCCCTTCATTTTTTTCTGATATAAACATTTGATGCGGGAAAGCTGCATGATATAGCTGATACGTGGAAAGCACTCTGCAGGAACTTTAGGCTTGATAACACATGAATTCTAGCTGCTAATATTTCAGAGCAAAGAAGGAGAGGTGCAATAAAAAAAACCATGCAGTTTAGTAAAGCTGTCCTGAGACTGATCAGTACAAATTAGATACGAAGTTGTATTTTTATGGCTGAGGCCTGTTCTCAAAATGGAGTCGTGGAATTGCAATTTGGTTGATTAAACTGAATGGCCACAGGAAAGCAAGCTAGCATAGAATTTTTATATGATGTTTGTCCTAAAAACGACAAAAATTGTCCTCGAAAGATGGACAAAAAATTGTTCTTCTTCAGAAACACAACTATAATTTATTTTAAAAATTTATATCTCGCCTTTCTCAGGCCATAGACTGACTCAAGGCGGCTCACAGTAAAACATAATTAAAAACATTAAATAGGACATTCAATTAAAAACAATTAAAAATATGGAAGCTAAAAACAATAAAAACAATAACCCCCCAACCACCGCCTCACTGAAATGCTTTTTGAAATAAAAAGTTATAAAGGCTCCACCTGAAGCTCTTCATCAAGGGAGCTTTCCTAAGTTCTAAGGGGAGGGAGTTCCAAAGCTGGGGTGCCACCACCGAGAAGGCTGTGCCACCAACTACAACCCCATTTCTTGCGTGTAGATATCCTCATGGGAAGATACTTGAGCTTGCCATTTGAAGTGACAAGATATGCTGCGTACAGCTGGGCAAGTGTAGCTTTTGACTTGAAATGGCAGGTTGAAGCATTTGATAGTAGATCCACCTGAGGCCATGTGCTATATGCAACACTTTGTAACTTGAAATGGCAGATTAACATGCCCACCTGCAATTGAATACACTAGGGGAAGCTCCTGTAATAGCCAGATCATAAAGGGGACCATATTCTGTCATCATGGATGTCTAGCTGTCTATTTTTGAACTTTGCTATGCTATGAGTTTTCAAAAATCCAACACTTCATTACAGTGTTTCAGGAAAATATATGTAAGCTCTGGAAATGTCCTAATCTCTCTCTCTCCCCAACTCATCAGGATTATAAGTCAATATTCTTTGTTAAGTTTCCACTGGTGCAAGTGAATGAAAAATGTTTCTATTTAAACTGTCTGAACTATGAAGAATATCCAAAATAAAATGGATCTGAAATCAAGGAGGCGCTTGTGGTTTTATATTTGGCTTTAGTGATGTGTGAATTTCCAGAATGCAATGAGTTTGTGTTTGGTTTGCAATAATTGTGTGTTTTTTCTTGATTTAACAGATGTGGCTTTTAGATCAAAGCAAGAAAATGACAGAAAACAAATTTACTGCCTCATTTATAAACTGTCAAGTTCAGTAAGAGAATAAATTACAAACACCCCACCCCACAAAAAATTGACATAGTAATGTACAGTATGTACAACACTGGATTGTGCCAGAGGTTCAAGTAGTCCATGATCATGTTTCTAACAATGGCCAAGTCTGAATGTATTACAGTTGAACAGTGTAAGGAATAATTCTCAACAATGAAATTGTATAAAAAATCTTGTACAATATGTATAGCCCACTTTGGACGTACTCAGGTCTCAGGATTCTCAAGTCTGATCACATGTTGCATGAAGACACACTTACCTACTTTAAAGTGCTCTTGGCCAGACTTAGAGCACAGTCCTAACCACATCTATTCAAAAGTAAGCTCAGTTGTGTTCAATGGGTCTTACTTCCAGGAAAATGACTTCAGGATTGCAGTCTTACTGAGACACCTCATGTGAAATGTTTTGCACACTGCAAATACAATGTACATGCATATCAGCTCCCTTCCCAGTGCAGACAAGGAATACAAAGAATTTTAGTGTTTCAGCAATTTATTTGCTGATTCCAATTATTCAAAGATTTCCATGGATGATTAGATCCATGGCACAGGGACACAAACACCATGTTTTGCAGACATAACTTTATCACCACATCCATTTTTCTGGATATAAGGATGATTTTGGCTGCAATCCTGAAGACACTTTCCTGGGAGTGAGAGCCATTGAACATAATGGGGCTTACTTTTGAGTAGACATGGTCAGGATTCTGCTGTTTGTCACAAAAACAGGATAGAGACAAATTCTTTGCAGGAATCAGTATTTCAAAAAGGCAATTATACTGGGCAAATTTAGATAGACCTCAACACCTTGTGAATGCGCAGAGGAGGAGCTTCTGGGTGGATTCCACTCACATAGGGCTTCCCTTTGTAAGAACTGTTGCTTCTGCAGAACTAAATATTTCAGACTACTACAATCATGTGATGCTCGCCAGCCCACTTACATCACCATTTGGAGGCCCTAGCTCTCATAACCAGATCCTACATATGAATGGAGTATATACGTGAGTCTGGCAGTAACCTTCATGCACTCTTGATTTATTGCTGTAGGTATGCACTGCCGCAGGAAAGGACTGCTGCATTATGACAGTTGCATGTATAGAAACTTTTTGGCACCAGTTTGCATCTCACAAACATTTCATTTAAAGAAGCACAGCCTTTCAAAGCATTTGGCAGCAGGTCCCATACACTGCGCATGGCATGCTTGGGTCCAGGGCCTGGAAGTCTGTCATTAGCAAGAACTACCAGCATAAATTCATTAATATCCCAAGCAAAATGTTCTGGTGCTGAAATCATTTTTTAAGAAAGTTGACCTTTCTTCATTTTAGCAATATTAAGTCCATACAAACAGTTCACGCAAATTGGTAGTGAATCTGAGGTCTGGTCTTCATTTTGTAGGTTGTACACATAAACAGTAAAAAAGCCTAAAGCATAGGAAAGCAAACTTCTAATAAAGGATACTTTTATTTTTTGAAAATAGCTATGCGTTTATATTATACATATGCTTGGATTATAATTTGGAATAGCATCGCACACATAAAAAAGTTTAAAGCGCATTAATTCTCATTCCCTGAAGACCTTTTTGCTGATTACAAACAAACCATCAAGAGAGTTTACACTCCAGTAAATTGACTTTTAATTTCATAATGCAGGTATTTTTTATGAGCTGCAATACACTGAATTGCACTATTGATCCAATGATATTGGGTAGCTCAATACTCTGCAATTGTCCTTGAAATATAATAATTCTGAAACTTAAATATTACAGGAAATAGGAGCAAACACAGGACTGCGGTAAAATCCAATTTGTTTCCTTTCCTATGAAAAGATGTGCCTTATTTCTCAATTCAGAAGTTATATAAAGTTTTAAAAGAGCTTCCTGCATTCCATCTAGGTTCTGGAGCAGCTATTTTCAACCTTTTTCATCTCACGTCACAATGAGAAGCTACTAAACTTTTTTAAAGCCAAAGTATCTGTTTTTTGACAGTTTACAAGGCACACTGTGCTGCTGGTCATGGGTAGGCATCCCAGAATGACCCTACAGTTATTAGACTATCACCCATGGCACCAATGTGCCATAGCATTGTGTATGAAAGTGCTTATGGAATGGTTTGAAGATCATCCTATCTTTGAAAGTGTTTATGAACTGATTTGAATTCACTAATTCACAAGTTCCATCACAAATATATTCATTTATGTAAATTTATTCAAATTTGAAATTTAAATCAATTCTTTTTCTTCTGGCCCCCTACACAGTATCAGAAAGATGATGTGGCCATCCATCCAAAAGGTTTAGAGAACCCTGTTCTAGAGCAAGTATGTACTAGAGGAGTCACATGTGGTTGATTTGGTCTGAAATGCAAAGAACACTTTCCTGGGAGTAAGCCCCATTGAACTCAATGGGGCTTACTTCAGAATAGACATGCATAGGATTGCAGCCATAGAGAGGAGCCATGGTCCATATTAGGGGAAGAGTACTTGTTTTCTCATTTGACCCTTTCAAGTTGCTAATCTTAAAATCCAATGCGATAGAGAACAGAGAGAGTTGCATGTGGTATTTCTTCTAATTCAGTGATGAGATTCAAAGAAATTAACAACTGGTTCTATGGCAGCCACTTTTAAATGGATATTTAAACTTTATGGGCACAATCCAGAGTAACTACGGGGAGTCCTTGCTCCGGTGTAAGAACAATTTGCTGTGGATTGCAGTATGAATTTCCCATAGGTTTTCATTAGATGGTGCAGTAACTACGGGTACACGTAATGTCTCTTACGTGCTCCCGTAGTTACTCTGGATTGTAGGGTATATGTCCTATCTCTCATTAACAACCTGTTCTATGGAATAGGTGCAAACCTGCTGGACCCCCCCACTGTTCTAATTCATTGGTCAGTTAATATGAACCTGAAATAACACTTCTGTTCATCGGAAGCAGAAGTGCGAAGCACGAGCATGAAGGTGCAGAGCATGAAGGCTGCACAATTCATTTCTGATAACATAGAAATAGGGAGGCCAAGGGAATAGGTGATTTCCATATTATCTTTCCCTGCCTTCCTGGTGTTTTGCAAGTGATGAGGTAGGGGGAGAAGAAATGTGGCACAGGGTGTCCCTAAAATTTGGACAAATATCACTTAACTAAATGTGAGTTTACTATATCGATTTGTTCATGTGAATCTTGCAAAGCATATGGAACTTTGCATCACAAATGGTGGAAATCACACTGAAGATGTTATTATTATTCCAATGAAATAAAATGTTGTTGAAAAATTCATTGAAATTTATTGAAAATATGCATTTTTCTTATGTGTCCAGACTTTAGGGACATCCTGTAGAATGGCAGCTTCCCCCCTTCTTTGCCTCCCTCCAGCACCCTTGGAGAGAGGACAGGACTATCACAATCCTCTTCCAACTCCTTCTTAACAATTCAGAACTCCCAGTAGAGAAGCAGGCTGAAGAGAGAGGTGGACAGATGGGGGTGGGTTATTTGTCCCAGCAAAGGTATCACTTGGTGTGATCCAAGTGTCCCAGGTGTCAAAGTGATCAAAGGTGATCAAAGGTGTCCCAGCAAAGGTATCACTTGACTTCATGGCAAGTAAAGCCCTGTTTAGGCCAAAGAACCTCCATTTACCACATTAGCCACTTCACAGAGTTGCTTTTCCTGGCAGCAGAATTATTTCTGGCAAGATTTTTTGGGGGGGATGGGGAAAGAGGCAGGGGTGGCATTAGGGCAGGATGAGCTCCAGTTGCTTTTTCCCTGTCACAACAGAAGCTTTTACGGCCAATATCTGGCTGGCTTGTCTGGCAACTATAGGCTGCAATCCTAAAGACACTTTCTTGGGAGTAAGACCCATTGAACACAATGGGGCTGACTTTTGAGTAGACATGGTTAGGCTTGTGCGTTAGGTCACAATACTTGGTTAGGTGGGCTGCTCCATTCTGTTTGATGGGTCACACCAATAGTGCAAGCATGTCATAATCTGGTGACATCTTTGGAAGCCAGCGAATGAATGAATGAATGAATGAATGAATGAAAGAAAGAAAGAAAGAAAGAAAGAAAGAAAGAAAGAAAGAAAGAAAGAAAGAGTCTGAGAACCACTATGATGTAGTGCAGTGTTTCTCAAACTGTGTCAGGACCCACTAGAAGGGTCATGAACCAAATTCAGGTAGGTCCCCATTCATGTCAATATTTTATTATATATTGTATACCACTTTAGAAACAAGTCAGTACAGATATGTGAGAAATAAATAAAAGGGAACTGCACACTTTTATTGAACAAAAGCCTAGTGATGGCAGCTCTCTCTCCACAGAACATGGCCTCGGTGTGGTAAAACAAACAGGTCCATTGTTCAAGCAGATTTTCCTGAAAGTGAATCCACTGAAAACCGGTCAGCGAAACTGCCTCTCGGATTGTTCATCCCAGTGTCCCACCAGATTGGTGTCAGCTGGGTTTGCCCTCCAGGTTGCGCTCCCCTGAGGCACTACAAATGGAGGCTGCCGACACAGGGGAGAAGAAAGAGCAGCCACTAAGCAGCAGGTGGCCCTGCTGAGGTAATCAGGATCACATTCAAATGGGAAGCCGTCTCTTTTAGTCCGGTGTCTGCCAAGGGGCCTCAAGCTGCCTTGTTAATGCTACAGGGAACACGTGGGACACATTGACTGCATTAATTGTCGCTGCTCATTCAGAGGTAGATGAATTATAATGTTACCACTCCAGGGTAAAGCAAACACCTATCATAACAATCATGTCATTAGTGTGCAGATGCCGGCTGCTCTGCTTAACCTTTTGTATCTTTTTTTTTAAAAAGCATACAAGATTTTTTTTTTTAATATTGTTTCTCAGATAATTGATTTTTTTAGGCTATAAAAAAATGTTGGGCAAGCTCTCAAAACAACCTTCACCAGATTAGTGAAGTATAGTGGCAAGGAAAAAAAAAGCACTGGAAGAAAAACACAGATTTACAGGTTTCTTCAAAGGCTGTAGAAAAGCTTTTCAGTGTTCAGAAGAGTTTTCGTTTAGTCACTGCATCATCATCATGACTGTGGTTTCCAAGTGAGAATGAATTATTCTAATATTATTTTCTCTCACACACTCGATACTAGAATGGGAAGCCATTCCATGTAACTGACTGGTGGGAAATTTAATACTGGTCAAAAAGAACTACTATAATTAATCTGTGGAATTCATTTCCACAAGGTGGTGATGACCTTCAGCTTGGTTGACATTAAAAATGGGATTGGATAAATTTATGGAAGCCAGGCCACCATCCATTCCATGCAGCACCACATCTCTGAATACCAGTTGCAAGTGAGCAATGGTGGGAAACAAGTACACTTTTTTACCTGCTTGTGAATTTGACTTTCTAGAGGCTACTGGTGAGCCACTGTGGAAAAGAGCACGCTGGCCTAGTGGGCTGTTAACCTTATCTCACCAAGCTTTCCACTCATTGTATCCTAAGAGTAAGCTTTGCCCTTAATTTTGTTTTATATTTTCCACATTGTCATCATGAAATATCCCTGATAACAGTATTATACTGTTATTAATAGTACTTAATTAATAATTAAGTATTAATAATTAATAATACTCTACGTTTCTTTCCTGGGATTTCTGCACCATGATTAAATCTTATCTATGTGCTCAGTGGTCTTTTGTGGGCAAGTCCCTCTTAGCCTGAGGTTTTCATTTGTTAAATAGTAATAATATTAACTCACAACACCTGGAGATTGTGATCAGTGGTGGGCTCCAGCAGGTTCACATCTACTCTATAGAACCGGTTGTTAACAAGAGATAGGACATATAAAGTTTAAAAATAGCCATTTAAAAGTGGCTGCCAGATGGGCACAGAACTGGTTGTTAATTTCTTTGAATCCCACCACTGATTGTGATAATGATTTAGGGTGCAATCCTAACCCAGGCCACAACTCATTGGTCTTTCTATTCCTGTGGTGATGCAGAGAAGCAAGTGCCTATCTGTGCATGCCTCAAGGAGTGGCATGAAAGTGCCGTACAGCACTTTTTTGACACCCCCGGATCAGTACAGGACTTATGACGGCCTAATTGGAGGTTGGGATTGCAGCTTTAAACATTGCTGGATGAAGGGGAAATGTAACTTGTATAAAATTTCCATTTTTATACAAGGAAATATGACATTTCCTTGCATAAAATCATTCTTCATAGGGCACGGGGCAACCAGGCATGTAAGAAATTGTTTGATAACAGGATCAAATTTCCAAAACCACAAATACCAGGGAACACTCCCTCCCCCTCCAGAGGCAAGGGCAACAGAGCTTCACTCACCCCCAGAGGGTGCTATGAGCCCAAAAGAGGCCATGCATATCCATCCACAGCCTCTGTCAGGGGCAGACTTAACCCTACAGTAAAAAAGTCACTTTTTTAAAGATGGTGACATTTTAAAAACCTTATAAGGTATTATGTTGTGCAGGGAATCTCTTAGTGGTGTGTGGGCTGAATATGTGGAAGTGAATCTGCATAATGGATCCATGGAGATGAGCTCCTCCCCCATACTACTTCTCTGAGAGGTCAGTATTTCCAGGGAGAGATGAAGCTCATTCATTCATTCAGATTGCAATCTTAATCCCTATGTTAGGCCAGCACAAGTCCCATGATGGCCTGACAGTGTCACAAAAGTGCCATAAAATACTTCTGTGTCTCTGGGGGTAGCAGGGGGGGCGAGGTCAGTGCACAGACATGTGCCAGACTCCACACACCACACAAGAATGAGGAGAAAGGTGAGTTGTGTTGACCTTAATTGGTTAGGATTGCATCCTCATCAGTAATGAGATTCAAAGAAATTAACAACCGATTCTATGCCCATCTGGCAGCCACTTTTAAATGGCTATTTTTAAACTTTATATGTCCTATCTCTCATTAAAAACCAGTTCTGTGGAGTAGGTGTGAACCTGCTGGAGCCCACCACTGATTCATTTGTTCATTCTTTTCAGTACAGCTTTTCCAGTTTTCAAAACTGTTTAAAACAATAAAAATATAATATAAAGTACAATTAATAAAAAACATTTCAACAAAAATACATTGGCACCTCACGTAACAAATGCCTCACATAAAGTATGTTTCGTGTAACAAACAAAAATTTCTCTAGGATTCTGCTTCACGTAACAAACATACTCGTTGATAGTTGGGGTAGATGTGCTGGCCGGCAGCGCTTTTAAAAAGTGTCAGGGCTGCCTAGCGCACCTGCCCATAGTGAAAGTGTGCCCATAGTGTGCCCATAGCACACTTCCACACACTGGGCAGACATTTGGAAAGTGTCTTGGATTGCAGACTCTTAACCATGTCTACCCAGAAGTAAGCCCCATTGTGTTAAATGGGACTTACTCCCAGGAAAGTGTCTTTAGGATTGCAGCCTAACAGCCCAATCCAGAGCAACTAATCTGTCCACATAAGAGCCCTTAGGCTGCCCTATCTAACACTAGGTTGGAGCAACTGCAAGATGCTCCAGCCCAGTTACTCTGAAGGAGGCTTAGGGCAGAGCAAGGCAAGATAGGGTGCCCTAAGAGAGGTGGACCTGCTCTGCCCTAACTGGGGCAGCCTAAGCAGCTCAGGAGAGGCAAGTTGAGGGCATGTTTAGCATTGCCTAGGGCAGAGCAGTTACTCTGTATCCAGACCCTGTTTCCAAGGCAAAAATGCCCTCTTCCAGCCCTCAGAGTTATACCACCTCAGGAGCAGGTATAGTAATGAGTAGACCCATAGGGATCCATGATAAGGCCCGAGTAAGAATGGCAGTGCTGACCAAAAATCTGAGTTCTTGGCCAGCCTAGCTGCAACCCCTTCCTCTCAACCTCAGGATACGGAACAAAGTACGGCTGCCCACAAACCTCAGGATACAGCAGGCCACTCCAAGAAGCCCCTTGTATTCAGTGTAGAATGTACTGGCATCTCATCAGGGACTCCTTATAAGGCAGGCACCCAGTGGCGTCACCAGACTGGTGCGGCTGGTGTGGGCTGCATTGGGTGATGCGCTCCGTATGGGGTGATGTGCCGGAGGAGTTTGACTGTCCTTTGGCAGGCCCCGGGCGTCAGCACCCCCATTCAGGCCTGCTCCAAGGCGGAGCAGCAGCCAGAAGCAGACACTTGTCTGAGGAGCTGGCCTGAATGGCCATCTGAGATGCATTGCGCGGAAACACACTGAGCATGCCGAACAGCTTCAGAGGAGACTTCCTTAGAGCAGAGAAAGTCCGCGCCTCTGCACAGCCATTCGGCCTCATTCAGGAGGCGGAGCGGCAGCCGAATGGCTTCAGAAAGAGTACTGCACAGGCACCAACTCTGACGCCTGCACAGTCTCCCCCAAAGCCAAAAGGCTTCAGAAAAGTACTGCGCAGGTGTCAGAGATGGTGCCTGCGCAGTACTCTTTCTGAAGCCAGTTGGCTTCAGAAACAACTGCGCAGGCGCCAACTTTGGTGACTGTGCAGTCCAGGTGGGGGGGGCGCATCCCAGGGATGACGCACAGACCTCCACACCAGGTGATGTGCAGAGTCATGTCACCACTGTAGGCACCACAGCTGTTCCTTGTTCAGTGTGATCTGAGGGGGGTCTCCTCAGGAGCAAGTCCTCCCCATGTGTCAATTACTTAGCATGCTCTGGAGCAGTTAGGGCAGCCCAGGCTTCCTGACTCTCTGGATTCAGCATAACTTTCTGCTCTGGATACAGAATAGTTAGGAGAGTGCAGTTAGGTCAGAGCAGGCTGAATTTGCTCTGGATTGCAGCCTAAGTAGCCTTCATATGATCATGCATATTGAATGCATGTTTTGAATACAATTCCTGTGTTTTGTCATCATTTTTACATCCAGTTAATTTTTTTTAAATGAATATTTTGGGAGTTGTGGAACCAATCGTCTGAGTTTCCATTATTTCCTATGGGAAAATCCGTTTCACGTAAAGAACATTTCACGTAACAATTTCATGCCTCTGGAACATGAAATTTCATGCTTCTGGAACAAATTAAATTTGTTACGTGAGGCACCACTGTAATAAGAACAAAATTGTTATCTGCAATTAAAATTAAAATTATTGCTGTCAAAATAGTAATATCACACATAGCAAAGGAAGATCTATAGCAAAGCCCAGCCCGGGAACCAGATGTGGGCCGTGATGAGTCTCAGTGCAGCCCACAGCAAGACCCCTCCATCCAGCCCTTGTTATCCTCTAGTTCTTTCTGTAATTCACTTTTATGTAAATTTATGTGAATTTATTCAAATTTGAAAAGTAAATCTTTTTTCCAGCCCCTGACACAGTGTCAGAGAGATGATGTGGCCCTCCTGCCAAAAACTTTGGACACCCCTGAGTCCCTAGGAGTCTCCTCCTTCAACAAATGCCAAGCAGAATATGATTTCAAAAATGTTCTTTCCCTATGGAAAACTAAGTAATAATCAGATTTTCCAGTATGTTCCAGAGTGACATGGGAGACAGAAACATGGACAGATATGTGCCAACACAGAAAAGCCTCTGCATCTTTCTACTATCTCCTTGGCTTTAGATGGCAGCAGTATCCTGAGTAGGGTTCATTTTTCTTCTAGATCCATGCTGATAAACATTATACTGTTTTTATAATTGAGGGCTTCTGGAGGGCAAAAAAGGCTAAAAGTATGGTATACTAGCCAGCCTGTTGTGTGCGTGTTTTCTTAAATAGAAGTTATGAAATTTTTTCAAGCATGCATATTTGGCTGATTAAAAGAAAACAATGTTATTCAGCTGCAATTGGGTGGGTATGTGTATGTTTTTCCCCCAAGTGACCTGTGTTAAACTCAACTGCATCCAGACTTGTTTTCTCTCCTCTAGTCTCCAAAAATTTACCGTAAAATGAACCCATATGAAAATGAACTCTTGTATGAAGAAAACATTTCCCCACATATTTAGTGGTGACAAATGTTTCTTCTTAGCTGGCTGAATATGTGCGCCTGGCCCAGTAACAAATGTGCAGTAGTTACACATGGATTCATTTTTTTCCTTGCCTATTTGAAATATGCACCTAGCACAAATCTACTGCATAACCTGAATAAAAGCCACTATTCATTATAAGGGTCCACTAGCACAGGTCATTGGAAAGACGGTGCCTGTTAGGAATTCATATTCCAATGACTTGTCAGAGCTAAAAAAAGAAATGGTTTTTAACGTATTGTTTATCATGCAGACTGTTAGGTTCATCCTTTGACGCCTCAGGAGAAGAGCATTATATTCTAGAGATGACACTGACTGCAACTATATAGTTACAGAATACATAGTTTTTAATTAGAAATGTCATATTTTTGCAGTTTCATAAATATACAATTGTTTTCTTTAAATTGCTTATATAGTATGAGCTGTGTTGTGTAATGATTTAGGAAACATAACATTCCATCAGGAAGTGTTTTCTTAAACTCTTCATAAATATTTTAGAAATTAATTAGGAAACTAGAGGTGCAAATAGACCAAGATTTATTTCTAATTAAAAGCTTAAATCAGATGTCACAGAATCCATAGCAGAATATATGTTTAATTGAATATAATTAGGCATTTGTTTCTGTAGATTTGCAGGGAGCAAAGAATTAAACTGACTTATCCTCCTAACTCATTAGAAAAATCTTTACAGTGTTTCTAGTGCTTTTCTTTGACATTCTCATAAAACACATGATAAAAACACTAAAACATGCATCCATGTGCTTATATTATTCTCCATCACCCTATAATAGCTGCCACTTGGACTTCAAAACTGGTTGGGAAATGGATTTCCTGTCCATCAAGTAATTCCTGATAGCTCCTCCCATGATATCTTCATCCTGCATTGGTGTACCAAGCCAAGGATTTTTTTCTTTTAAATTTCTCATAAAAACATGTTTAAAATTTATTTCTTGGTCCAGAACAGGTCAAATGTCACATTCTTTTTTCAGATGCTCAGCACATGTGCAGAGCCAGTAGATGAAAGGCATATAGACTGGATTCCTCACACTTGTTTACAGTTGGCCATTAATGAAATGGTCTGGCCATTCCCAATCTAAAGGAAAATGCAATGTTTAGATAAGACAGGTATTGAATATTTATGCAAGTCATTCATTGGCTTCATTCAGATGTTGTTTCCAATTTTGTTTTTGTTTTTTAAAAGACCATTCAGACTTAGGGCACAATCCAGAGTAACTATGGGGAGTCCTTGCTCCGGTGTAAGAACAATTTGCTGTGGATTGCAGTATGAATTTCCCATAGGTTTTCATTAGTGGAGTAACTACGGGTACATGTAATGTCTCTTACGTGCTCCCGTAGTTACTGTGGATTGTAGGGCCAGGCTGCAATCCTAAAGACACTTTCCTGGGAGTAAGACCCATGGGACACAATGGGGCTTACATCTGAGTAGACATGGTTAGGATTATGCTCTTTGTCTTTTTAAAGACAGCTCTGGGCATCATTGAGAACCACCAGGCAACATGCACCACCAGCAGGCACCAGGCATCACTAGGCAGTGGGCACCATCCAGGCATCAGTGGGCACTGCAGATTCCTGCCTGACACCAGGTGGGTACTACCTGGGTGGGTAGTGGGTACCACTGGACACTGGGCACCAGGTATTCCTGCTGGGCTCCAGGCACCACTGGGCAACGTGGGGCACTGGCCAGCAGGTATCACTGGCCAGGTACCACTTGGCACTGGGACAAGGCACCATTGGGGGCCAAAATGATTCTTAGTGGGTCCTTATATCACAGAAGGATGTAAGGTTTCTATAGGTTTGCAGGGAGCAAAGAATTAAACTGACTTATCCCCTTAACTTATTACAAAAATCTTTCCAGGGTTTCTAGTGTTTCTTGGGGAGGAATATGCTCCCCAAATTTCATGCTTCTGGGTCCAGGGGTTGGGGCTGGGCATTGACCAGTGAGTGGTCAATAATGTGTCAGTAATGCCACTTTCTTGTGGACTTTCTTGGCCTAAGCTGAAAAGCTTGCATATTCTTTATTCCACAGACCTTTGTCCAGAGAAAGATATCACTTTACCTATTTTTTTCCTCTTCTCTTGGGAAGACAGGGCAACAGCTGTGTCCTTGTTAGAAAATTACATTTTGCACCATGTCTGCATGAAAAAAAGAGGAAGAATCAATTGTTTCACACTCACACCTCCTCTGAAGAGCAGGTTGCTTGTGTCTGACATTAGCTGTATGAAATTCCATATCAGATTGCAATCTTCTTATGGATGGACAGAAGGTGCATTTCCCAGGAGTCTATTTCCCAGAATATTCAAATCCTACTCCTAAACACAAAGAGGATCTGCACAGAAGTCACAAAATGTCCTAGACTGAGTTTTTGGGTTCACTAGACTAACTGCAGCATTAAATGTTTGTTAAGTGAAGACACCTCCCACGACCTCCACACACGTTGTTTAACTATTGGGAAAACTCAACCCCCTGCAATCAACGGAGAGGGCTTTATTACAATCTTACCACACAGAAATGCATTTGGTGGTAACTTGTGACAGGGCCTTCTGTGCAGTGGTATTATGCCATAAATACCAAGAATGGTGTATACCATAAAGTGTTTATATAAACACTTTATGATTGGCATAGGCAAATAAAAATAAGGGCATTGGCCCATTCAAAGTCTTTTGGTTCCTGGTGGTGCCTGCTGCCCTCTGCTGTACAGTAGTGTCTGGTGCCTAGTGCCCTGTAGGGATGCATGGTGCTTGGTGGTACACATTGCTAGGTGGTGCCTCCTGTCCAGTGGTGCCCAGTGTTGTCTGCTGGTGGTGGTGCCCGCTGCCTGATGGTGCCCGTTACTTGCTGGTGGTACCTGCTGCCCGCTAAGGCCCACTGCCTCCCAGAGCCTACCCGTGCCTGCTGACTGCCAACAGTACCTGGTGCACAGCCATGCCCTGTCCCCACAAATATTCTTTAAATTTTACTGCCACAATGAAGGGTAAATTCAGCTAGTACTGTTATAATTTCAATTCACTTTGACTATGACATTTTTTGTACAGTTGTGGAGGGATGATAAGTATGGATTGAGCTGACAATAGTAATGAATTCTATATGTCAAATTATATAAGGCTACTCATAAATGCAAAGTGGTCCATGTAAATTGGCCATAGTATTGAAAATTATGTCCCTAATACATTTAGCTAGGAGCAGTCCAGGAGTGCCAGATGAAGCAGAACCACCTCTACAGTCTGTGGTAAAGCACCAGAGTTGCCTCACCTTGCACACAAAAAGGCCCTCCTTCCACCCACTTTCTTATTATTTGTGGGGTGGCTGCAGCTCTGTACTATGACAAGACAGTTGTGCCTCACCTGCACTGCACGTTTTTGGTTTGGAATACTTGAGGCCACTGAACCTCATTGCATTGTACCTCTCAAATTACAACTGCATGATGGAAGGATCCTCTTAGTGCCGACAAAGAATCCCAACACATTAAAAATCTGATGTGAAGAAGAAACTGCTAATTTTGCATTTTTAATATTTAAATGAAGACACAACCTATTTTCTTTTTTCTTTTTGCTGCAGTGGGGGCAGGTTGAACAGTAAATCTTAGCTAGAAAGATTACTTTCATGACAATTGAGGGTATTGGGATCATGACATACTCTTGTTCTTAAGACCACAAACATACTTGATTCAGCCACAAATGAATTCCCACCCTCATTTTTTTCATGTTCCTAAAACAGTATATTGCTTTTACACTGTAGTTGCAAGCTCTAGGTTTTCCTGCAATTTGCCTTTCCATCTTCAGGTATGTTTCAGTCAAGGCAAGGTGTGAATCAAATGCAACAGCAGGAGGTGTAAAAAGAGTCTCTACTGCCATGGAGTTTAAAGGAAATTCACCTGCCATTCAGCCCCTTTTAAAGCAACACCACTACTGTGAAATCTAAGTAATGTGTCCAGCATGTAAGTTATAGGTCCAGAGGGTCTATTTCCCTATTTTATTGAATAGTGAAATAAATAGGCTTGTAAAACTTACACAGGGCCCATGGGGCAGCCATAATTTACACAGCTCCTTTACGTTTTACTTGACTTGCTCTTTAAAGTTTCTTCTGCTTTTATAAGCTGTGCATCCTTAAATTTGATTTTATCTTCTTGAGAGCTTAAATGGAAGAAATGAAACAACATATTTTAAGTACAAGGTATTGTTTTAAATGGCAAATCCTTATTTATTTATTAATTTAACAGCCCAATTTGATTCCCTGCCATCTGCCACCATGCTGGTGTGCTAACAGACATTGGCAATAAGTTTCTTCAAGGATCAGTCCACAAGTGTCTCACTACCATTGCTCCTTTAAGAAACTAGATGTGAGATTATCTCTAGAGTTGCTACCAACATGCCAATGCTTGAGCCAAAGATTTTTCTGCCTATCATTTCTGAACCTAGTGCCCTAACAAAGAGTGAATACAGTGTAGCATCAGCAATGAAAGAAAACCACAAGATGTGCTTGTTAAAGCTTGTTGACAGGTGTGTGTTGCCTTGTAGTGCCTCAGCTCTCACTCCAAGGAGCTCAAAGTGGTACCCAAAAAATTTTCTGTTTTATCTTCACAACACTATGATGTTGTTTGTGCTTAGCTGTTTGCTTTGCCAGGCATCCCATACTGAGATCTGGCAAGCCCTGGGTTTTCCCTTGCATCTGACTAATTGTAGAACATGTTAATCATAGAGGTAGTGTTTGTCTTGGACAAGAGAGACATGAAGCACAATCCTAACCATGTCTACTCAAAATTAAGCTTCACTGTGTTCAATGGACACTCCCAGGAAAGTGCCCTTAGGATTGCAGCCACTGTTTCAAACGCTACAATCCAGAGTAGCTACGGGAGCACGTAAGAGACATTACGTGCACCATCCAGTGAAAACCTATGGGAAATTCATATTGCAATCCAGAGCAAATTGCTCTTACACCAGAGCAAGGACTCCCCATAGTTACTTTGGATTGCGCCCAAATTCTTTCTCAGCTAGGAAATCTACAGAGTGGATACAAGTTCCTATTTCCCCATGAAATGTGCCTCACAATCTTGTTGTGAGAGTGATGTGAAATAATTTTTATGAAGAAGGCCCCAAGGCCTCTGGACAAATGTGGAATATAATTGAATAAATAATAGAATGAAATGTACCCAAGACAGTAGTTACCTGGTGGTTAAGAGGTAAAGGACAGTTAAACTAGGAGAGCTGAAAGAGTTGTTACAATATTATGGAGTACATTACAGTGAGGATGTGTGACAGTGGCTTTGGAAAGTAAGTAACAGAATTACTTTGAGGACTGGATGCATTTTGCCCTTCCCCTACATGATCCTCATTAACACCGGCAAACTGTAAAATGCCTCCATTTTCAGTTTGCTAAATAGTGAATAAAATTTTATGTAATAGGCCCAAGTGGGATTAGTACTCAGCTAGACACTGTGAGAATACTGAAGTGTAACACAGATGATTAAACCACAGGTGAGGAAACTAAGCAGAGACACAGTACTCAGTGACATGGAAAGTAAAGGGTCACCCCTGGGAGTAAGCCAGGTTTAAACTGTACAGTAGCAAAAACAGATTTGCAATTGTAACAGACAGTCTGCTAATGCCAGAAACCAGAAGCTCTGTCTGATTGAAATGGGTGGTGTTGAAAGCTGATTATACTTTCGGCAAGGCAGTTTAAAGACTCAAATAACACTAAAGCAAGTGCCCTTAATAGTATTCTTTTTTAAATAAGAATTCTTTTTTCCTTCAGATTTAATTTAGTACTGATGAAATTTGCCAGGCTAACACCCTAAAGCATGACGTTGCTATATCTGCAGGTGCTGCCTGGCTAGGAGTAGTAGGAAGTTCCTCCACTTTACACAGCATAAAGTGCCAGGAAGCAAAAGGCAAGTGTTCCAGCACCATATACCAAAATATTAACATGGTCCTTTCTTCAGCAGGCCTTCTCAGATCTTGCTCCTAATCGTTTTGTAGGCCTACAGGAATTGTATCTCTCACTTTTTTTGTGGAGAAACAAAGCAATGCTCAACAATGTTTTCCATGGTCTCTGTTTTTCCTTATGGGCTACTGCCAACCAGCCCTTCTTCAGCCCCTTCGCAATTATCTCTGAAGACGCCAATCTAAGATCATTCCAACTATGCTGTTGCTGTATTTTGAATTTTGTTACTCCTAGATTTGCTATGCCCAGAGCACATCAAAGGTGGGGCTTATTATGGTTAGCACCGTGGTTTGCTCCAATAAGGAGTTTAGCAGTTTGGGGCAGACCTGGTGATTTTGATCATCACAGAAGCTGTCTATCCAGCTCTAGCGTGCAGCTTAAAAAAGTCGTGTTCCCATATTTTCTGGTAGACATTAGGAAACTGAAAAAGTTACCTTGCAGGGCTGGATTTTTTTCTGGTCTGCTGGCAACCTAAACACCACATGTGATTGGGAGAGGGAGGAATGGAAGTTTTTAATGTATACCATATGCACACACCTGTATATAGCACATATGTGTATTATTATCATCATCAGCAGCATTTATATACCATTATATTTATTATATATAGTAATGATATAATAATTAATTATATATTAATACTAATTACTAATATCCCCCTGTCCTAAAAGGGTTCACAATCTAAAAAGATGCAAAAAGAACACCAGCAGAAGTCACTATAAAAGATATTGTTAGGGTGAGGTGGGCCACTCTCCCCTGCTAAATAAAAGAGCAGCACCATTTGAAAAAGTGCCCCTTGCCCACTTAGCAGTGAATTATAGGCCATTAAACAGGTGACCAGACGGAATAGAGGACAGAGTGCCTGCACTTTTAATCACATGGAAGAGGGAAGTTAGTCAGGTGTAGCTCAGCAAAGAAGGATTTAAAAAGCAGCACCTGCCTAAATTCCCTCTTCTATGCAATGGTTAAAGGTACAGGCATACCATCCTCCATTCCATCTGGTCATCCTTCTTTTAAATAACTTGTAGTTTGTACGGTATTTATTTAAATAAATATTAAATATTTATTTAATATTAAAATATATTTATTTTCTTTGAATCTGTCCTGAATCCATGCTTAAAACTTCCTGGAGTCACAGCAAAACAGAAGCCACAATTGGCTAGCCCTTAGGAAGTGTGTCAATGGAAATGTTAAGCAACACATCCTTTTCAGATTCAACTGACTTTTCTAAAGGTGAAACAGAACAGAGGCAATTTAGCATTGCATGTGAGGTGATAAAAGAGTTTGGTTGGTAAAGCTTAATCTATGATGGTTCATTCCCATGTGCTAGTTGCATGATAGCTATCAAGTGAGGAACATGTATTCTTGAACCAGCCTAAAGTCTCTCTGTCTTGTTCTTGTGAGGCAAATATTAACA
Organism: Cryptoblepharus egeriae; assembly: GCA_030015325.1. Taxonomy (NCBI): domain Eukaryota; kingdom Metazoa; phylum Chordata; class Lepidosauria; order Squamata; family Scincidae; genus Cryptoblepharus; species Cryptoblepharus egeriae. The sequence goes on from JAREYC010000005.1 coordinate 29,370,668, forward strand.
AAATCTGATGGCCCATTTGTTCATTTACTACAGACACTTCTGTTTAATTAATAGAGAGCTGCAGAACTTCCATAAGGGATGGTCACCATTGGAAGGTATTAAATAGCCATGGTCAACTTTGCAAACAGATTTAGAACACACCATTCGATCCAACGTGAAGAAGCAGGTTACTGAGTTTCCTGGCTCCAGGTCCACTCCAGTAAAAAAGGGAAACATGCTTTTATACCAGCCAAGCTGTAGTGTGAGGATGCTACCGACAGCCCAAAAGCTGTTTCCCAACAACAGTTACTGATAAATAGCCTGAAGAATTTCAGCCCTGCTGTCTGGATTTAATTTAATTGTTATGCTGGAATTGCTATAAAGTACAAGCAAAGGTATTGAGCTTTTACCCTCCCTCAGCAGTAGTATAATCTTTAAAAATGTCTTTCTGTTTTTCCAGTGGCTGTAGCTTCCGATCACACTGTGTCACTGTATATAGTGAGGACTTGGGGGAGGGGGAGAAATTCAACCCTCTGGGCTCTGAGTGAAATTGGTGTGGGTTGTCTCCAACCTTCCAGTCTTAAAAACACTTGACACTTTGACATTCTCACTGCTAAGGGGATCTGACAGAGGCTCATCAACAATAGGACATTGTTATCAGCCCTGGCAGAAATCATAGCAACTGCCTTATGTGAAGTGATGACTTGCATTTACTTCCAGGATGGTGAATGCAATTCGGTGTCAGTTGTTGCCAGTGTATGACTAGGGGAAAGTGAGGAAGTTACTTAAAGGACTTGTGTTCTTCCCAGTTCCATCTCCGTCATCTTGGAAATAGATTGCAAATTGTTCTCAAGCTTTTCTTTTTTAAATGCAAGAGTGCAAGTAAATGTCTCATTATTATACTGTATTTTGATATAGCTTGTGGAGGGAAAAAAAACTTAATATACCCTTGTGATTGGTTTCAGATGTTGGTCTTTATCAAGCCCATAATGCCGGGCTAAAGATGAAGGCAAATTGTTAGTGCCACTGTGCTTGCCAATAATCCTCTTTTTCCCCCTTTCTTCAAGGATCTGGCTGCATTAATGAGAGTGTTTGCACAATACATTCTGTGCTGACCTTTACGTCTGGGATAGGCACACAAATCCTGCCTCAGCCAAAATTATGGAAAGCAGTTTGGATCTGAAGGCTGTAAATGGTCACAGCTGAAATGAATTCTGACAAGTCATAGCTGAATTCCTGTTGCTTAGAATCAGCCACCCCCTCTCCCTCCTTTTAAATGGGCCTGAATTGGCTGTTTAATATTAGAGAAATCCAGAGCCCGCAACTGTAGGAAATGGAAGGATTTTATTGGGGCCAGCTGAAGGTGCTCTCATCAGCGAATGGAGGTGTGTTGACAGCTCTTGAGTGTGCCAGTGAGTGACATTCCAGTCCAGCATCCTAAAGCGACCTTGGGAGAAGGAGGGGGAAAAGTAGTAAAAAAAGGCACAGAGAAATTAACGGAAGAATTTGGAAAGGGTTAGGTTACCAGTGCTGTCATCTTATTTCATGATACTCACTTAATAAATAAAGAGAGAGATTAAATATTTTCCTTTCGTTACTGTATCGTTGGGCAGAGCCGTTGACAAAAATGAGTAATGTGATGTTTGAGCAGCCAACGGCGAAGGCAAGCAGGGGCTGCTGTGTTTGAATAGGTCATTATTAGCAAGCTGCATAAAATAAATGCTGGGTAAAACAGCAGCTTCATTGAGGAAGCTGTTACCTTTTCCTCTTGCAGTTGCAGTGTTCTTAACTGTTGTCATATTTTGAAGAAATTTTGAAATGAAACTGATTATATAACATTGAAAGCAGACAGAAGAGGGGGTAAAGGTAGTTCTGACCTTCTTGGGGACCAAACTTACCAGATTGTACAAAGAAAGAGTGGAGGATGGAAAGTAGATCTGCTGTTGGGCAGTTGATGCTTATAACAGCTGCCTGTTTCCGTTCCTAAATCGGTGTTCAGCTTTGATCCAGTACTATTATGGCCTCTGGACAATTGAAGTCAATGGTTTCTTCATTTCCTAAACATGAGCCGCAAGAAGCTCCATCCAAGATGAAAACCCAAAGACGTCTATTTAGAGAGCACCTAATGCTCAGCCCCTTACTCCGTTCCTCTGATTTCTCTTCATTTTCTCTGATGGTGCTATAGGAAACACCTGCCCTGGGGGTGCTCCCATTTTACCCAGCTGGCTCCTTTCATCCATGCACTGGCTTAGGGTCAGCTCCACAAACAGGTGTTTTCCCTCAGAACAGCTTTTCTGCCACAATTGGAGTAGATCACAAAGGCTGAACTTTGCTGCAAGGGGTTGGAGGTCAAACACAGCAGCATTGGATCCCTTGGGGAACTGGTCTCACCAGATGTTTAATATTATTGGAGCTTATTTGCTGAAAATTGTGATAGAGTGTTCTCAGCAATTCAAAATAAATTTTAACGAGAATGGGTTTAAAAGCCCCCACATTAGACCATGTCTGTTCAATGGACAGAGAGGTTAACATTAATTCAATCAAGCATGTGTACTTTCTTCGAAAGGAGAACACGTGAACTCAGAGGATTGGCCCCATTTGTTGCAATTTTGGGTCTCATTTCCATTTGTAAGAAGGATAACTACTTGCATATGGAAACAATCATTAAAAAGAAGTCATTAAAATTTCTCTTATTTGGGAAAAAAATTCTTAATGAAGTAATATCTTTGCCAGGGCAGACAGAAATGTAAATTAGAGGATGGAGGGAAACCTATTAAAGATATTGCAGTGTTGCTCAACATTTTTTTCCCTAACCTAATGAATTTATGAATTGCCAGTTGTTGGGTCACAGACTGTTAATTTCCGATGTGTTTTGTTAAGCAGTGACAAAAAAAATGAGGCAGGCAGGATGGCGTATGTGCCCCTAAACAATAAACTTAAGCTTATGTTTTCATAAAGTTTGTTAAGTCAGATAGATTGTGAATGGCTAAACAGAAACAAAAAGGCTATTTATAAAAAGATACTCTGCAAGTGGAAAATGTGGAAGACAGAGAAAAAAGAAAAAAAATACACATTTGTTTTTGCCAAAAAAATATTAGCATGACATTTAACAAATTCTTTGGAATTTAATTTCTTTTCTTTCACAAAACCACAGTGAGAAAGTGTTGAAAGGATGAGAAATCCACCAGTTGTATAAGAAAAAAAATCCTGAAGAAAAGAAGTTCAACAAAAGTATTCATGGCCTTGCTATAAGAGTCATTCAGTGCCAAAATAAGAAATTTTCCATGCCAAAATAAGAAATACTATAATGCTATACTATGCAGTTATACAGTATAAGGGCGCAATCCAGAGTAACTATGGGGAGTCCTTGCTCTGTTGTAAGAACAATTTGCTCTGGACTGCAATATGAATTTCCCATAGGTTTTCAATAGGTGGTGCAGTAACTATGGGTACATATAATGTCTCTTACATGGTCCCGTAATTACTCTGGATTGTAGAGTTTGTATTGTATTACTACATAGTATAGTAATATGCAAGATTATTTACCTGAGCATGATGACTTTTCAGGTGGCTGTTACTGTTGTCCCTTCTGTTTCTTTTTTAAATTGTGAGTCCTTTAGGGCAGGGATTTACTATTTAAACCGCTTTATGAACTACTCTTGTTGAAAAGTGGTATATAATGTACTTGATAATAATTAAGCAGGTGACTGCTAGAAATATGCATGTTTTTCTCCCTCAGGAACTCATTAGCTGCAAATGATGGATGAGAAAATATGCAAACCTTGGTTCTATTTTCTTAGACAATCACAGTTTAACAGCTGAGAGGTACTCTGCAAAGTGATGTTTCAACAGAAGTGGTGTTGCTGAAAGGGTCCCCTGCCTGATAATTTGGCTCTTCCAGCACTTTAACACCCTTTCTCCACTCATCTTGTTCTGCTTATTCCTCTGTTCCTCACCTTATGAGATCTCCTTTTGAGATCTTGTGAGATCTCTTACCTTTGTGGTCTGATCTGGCAGGATGGAAGGCAAGATTCTCATCAAGACTATTTCAGATATTCAAGATTAATTAAGTAGTCCATCAGAAGCATTCATTCAGTTATTGCTTGACATCTATATCCTTGTTATGAACCAATATCACTTTCTTTTCTTAGCAAAGAGATTTGTGTCCACTGCACTCTCAAAATGATTTCCACGTGTAGCATCCTTTTCTCCTATTCTTTAAGATCCATAAGACCAACTCCACTGCACAAACATCATTTCTGCAAGCCCAGAAAGCTTTCTTTCACTTCCTGGTAATAACCATGAAACCCTTGATGGGCCTCCTGGACTTACTGAAAGACATGTAAATTTCCTTCAGGTAACTTCATTGGAAGCAGGAAAAGAACAACTCCAGTAATTTCTAGTGGTTTGGTTGGTTGTTCGTTCATTTGTTCAAAATATTTCTACTATTTCTCAATATTTCTAATATATTTCTAATATTTCTACCTTTTCTCTGTGGAGGTAGCTTGCAATTTTTAGCAAGAGATATAGAATATAAAAACAATGAATTAAATCACCAAGATTTTAAAAAAAACCAATTAGAGGAGGACAAAAACTATTTACCCTCAAGGAACTGCTACAGAAGCAGACAACCCATCATCAAATGCCATATGGAACTCAACCATTAACTATTGTTAGCATACTTATGTAATATGCTAAAAGATCACAAATTCTTCCCATTGCAATTTGAATAAAGATATAGCATTATATTGTCCAGTCAAAATTATTGTTAACCAGCATTGAATGAACCCGCCATTGTGGGAGTAAAATTTCAAGAATATTTGTGGGCCCCTGGCTTGGCTGAGCATTAGTGGGCACTAGACAGTGGCACCAGGTGGTGCGTACTAGTGGGCATTGACACTGCTGGGCAACAACAGGCACCAGTGGGCATTGACACTGCTGGGCAACAACCAGAGAGTACCAGGGGGCAGTGGTGGGCAGCAGCAGGCACCAGAAAGCATCCTCACTGGGCACCAGGCACCATCATGCAGCAGACAGTGGGCACCACCAGATAACGGTCACCAGTAAGTAGGAGGTACCAGCAAGCAGCAGAGGGCACCATTGGACTCTGTGCACCCCTATCAAGCACCACCAGGCACCATCTAGCCATGGGCACCACCAAGCACCAGTGGACTGCGGGCATGGGGCATTCCTACCAGGCACTGGGCATCCCTACTGGGCATCACTGGGCACAGGGCACTACTGCATAGTGGGCAGCAGGCACCACTGGGCACTACTGGGCACTAGGCATCCCTACCAGGCACTAACAGGCAGCATTGGGCACTGGGCAACCCTCCTGGGCAGTGGGCACAGGGCATGAATCAGACAGGCTAGCTTGCCAGTCAGCAAACATATCTATATTAGTGATTCATATAGAAGTAAAGGAAGTTGACACCTTTGAGGACGGACTGTCTTTTCAGCTATGTTGTGTGCCATTAATTCACCAAAAAAGTACAAAATTCAAGAATGTGAGAAATGGTGCTCTGCGATGCCAAACTGATTTTTTCCTGTCTCTCATTCACTCACTATATGCTCAGACACTTGGCCACATAATTTGCTTCCAAACACAAATAAGTTTTTCTTCCATGTAAATATTTTCAGGATTACACTCTTTGATTTCCTCTTCTGAAGTACATTGCCCCCATGACAACAGTTGTTTTAAGGGAAAATTAAATCAAGTTTGTAGAGTACTACACCATCTCTGGGAATCAGTGTGTCAGCTATGCAATCCTTATTTGTAAAGTGAAGAAACTAAATATCCCAATCAAGGAGAACTGATAATTCATATTATCATGAATGTGCAAAGAGGATAAATTTGTAACTCCTCCAATGTCAATTACATGCCTCAGTTTATACAGAAGGCATAGATCTGAGGAGTCCCATGATTGTGGTGGAGGCTTTCTCTGGGGTAAGCGAGCAAATGTTCACAAATCCCTAAGAGATCTTTCCCTACACCACCTCCCTGAGATACAGGGAAGATTTGGGTAGAATTGTGATGCCCATGTAGCAAGGAATTCCGGTAAGGTAGCTGTGGTAGTATAAAAAAAACTGTGTCAATATATCTAGTGAATGTGTTTTTTAATACAAGCATCCTTTTACTTACCTTTCTACTTAAAAAAGCAGGCCTCCTTCAGTCTTGAAAGACTATGGTATCGTGCTCGGTGCTGCATACGCTGCATGCGAAACACAAAAGCCTGGGTTGGATTGTTATGGAGGCTAGGCTGTTACCCAAGCAGCAAATCCTCTCTCTCCACGCCACTGAATTAGTCCAATGGAAAGGCAAAGCCAATACGATTGGATCCAGCTGGCATCGCAGAGCTGGGCTAAGGACAGGAGCTCACCCTGTCTTGTGGGGCTGACCCGGGTCTCGAATCCTGGCCTGCTGGTTAACAGGCACAGTGTCTTAACCACTTGTGCCACCCCAGCCCATACCTTTCAACTACAGCAGTACTTAATGAGTAGTTTTCAGGTTGTAGTGTGAGCCAGAAATAATTCTACATAGAAAATACTTCTGGGCTTCTCTGAACCAGCACCATAACTTTAAATATTATCAGATTCTCATGGGACAAAAGCTAATTATTTATTTACTATGCTAATATGCTTTACTGCATATAGTAACTGGGGCATAGGGCTTTTCAAAAACGAAGCAGACTCCAATCCATTTTACTCCAATAGTATATCTCCCATTCAAAATAATTCAAAAGTATTGATTGTACCTCTAGAATTCTTATTTTCATTTGTGCGCAAGTCTTGAGAGAGGTATAAGAGTTTTTCTAACAGCAAGCTACTTTATGATAAAATTGGATTTCCCCTTTCTGCAAACTCCATTGACTCTCAGATCAAATCCTCTTAGTGCACCAACATGAGACTGCTAGAACTTACAGGCAGAAGCTTGTAAGCTTCTCCTTAGAGAACCCTCAAAATGTAAATCCACCTTGAACTTTTGCTGAAAAGTGAGATGAAAATCTTTAAAATCAAATAAATACTTGAAAGTTCTACATGATAATTTGCACATATACATAAAGAAGAAAGCAGCTTGAGCCTGATTACTGTTGTATTGTTGTCCAAGTATCTGGAATTTTGTTTAATAGATCTTTTTGGTGCAAAAAGCTCTTTCAAGATTGTCAAACAAGTGAGGAGACATTATTCTGGAGCATTTCACCATATCCATCCCTTACATTTATTATGCATAAAAGATTATGGAATTATTTCAGTGGAAAACTCATCTAGGATTCAGCATCAGTTCACCTCATATGTCCCATTTTTCATCTAGACTGGTGCTTCCTGCATTTTTTATTTTACATATTTTTTTAATTAAAAAAATTAAATTTTTAAATTTGAATTTAATTTGAATTTTTAATTTGCAGCTTAAGGTGCCTGGTGCACAGTGGGGATGCTTGCTGGTGCTTGCTGCTGCCCGCCATTGCCCCTGGTTCTCTCCAGTGCCTGGTGCCTGTTGTTGCACAGCAGTGCCAATGCTCTCCGCTGCCTGGAGCTAAGAGTAAAAAGGTAAAAGAGGGAGAAGCTGCAAAACAACAGGGTGAGCCCAGTTATCTTGAAAGCTGCCCAGTAGCAGAGCTGCTTCTATTGAGGTGTAGAGCAACATGCAGCTGCTGACCAATGAAGTGAAGCTTCAATGCAAGTGGTACAGTGGAAAAGGTAGCCTTGATGACAATTTTAATAAGGTTAATAAGAAAAATAAAACAAATTAGTATGCCCTTAGTCATACTTATGACTAGTATGCCCTTAGTCATACTAATGACTAGTCTCAGGTTTCTCAAACTGCAGTCTACCCCCTGCTTACAAAGGAGTGAGCCCCACTGATTATAGTAGGGCTTATTTTAGAGTTTTTATGCAAGGATAAGTCTCGCAGACTCCATTCCATTGCCCACCTTATAGGAGTGAGCCACATTGACTGTAATAGGCTTACTTCAAAGTAGACATGCAGAGGCTGGTCTCTCAGGAGAGGCTCAGTAGGTACTGGTGGAGTGCCAAAACCGGCCATATCCTGGCCAGGATTATTTGTTTGCTTGTATTGCAAGGCATTGCTTGTATTGCAAAACAAAATTTATTAGAAATGTTTGCTTGTCTGACCAAAAAATGCTCTCAATCCCAAACAGTCTCAATCCAAGGTTTTACTGAAGTATGCCATACAGTTTTCTGTGTGTATATGTCCACATGTCCATATACATGAATATATGCTGGTTGTTTGACAAATGCATGTCTGAAGTTTTAATTCTTTGGATCCTGGCAATATTCACACTACTCTGGATATGATAGCAGAGCGTCTATTTCAGCCATAAGAAATGTGCTCTGTGCTTCCACCTAGGTAATCATCTTTCTCTCATGTATACTGTTGGGATATTCTACAGCCTTACGAAAAGGTAAAATATTATCAAGAGAATATAATTTACACTCCCTACAGAATTTCCTTCTCGGATCTACTGTTCATTTAGAACAGTGCCTTAGGCATATGACAAAGGGCAATCCTTTCTCCGAGTGATTCAATGATAGCATTTGATCACCGGTATGGTATAGCCCTTCTTCATTCTGTACTTATGTCCGCTTGTAAAGATTTATTTCCCTTTCATTATGCTACCCAGCGAGACTGAACATTAGCAGGAGCTTCCTCTCCAAGCGTTGGCTCCATGCAATTTATGCAAACAGTTTGCTCATCTGCTCAAATCTCAAATTCCATCTCCAGGCAAAAAATGTATTCTCCTTCATCCTTACTTTTACTATTGGACTTCCACTCTGATTAAGCACCTGTCTTCCAAATGATAGCTACCCACACATGATTCTTCCTTGTCCCTCCCCATAGTAGAATATCAACTGCCGGTACTTTTGTCGATCTATTTAAAAGTTTTTTATACATATATAAAATAGGCTACCTTGAGACAGCTAATCTTAACTAATCTTAAAGTCAGTGCACTGACAGTGCATCAAAAGCATTAACTTTTCTTATTGTTGTCTTAATCAGTACTGTCCCTGGAAAAAAAATACTCCAAAATAGTTTGAATCCATGTTTGTAAATGACCCTTAAAAATAACTTGTTCAATGGCTGGTAATAGTGATTTCCATTTTGATTTTGTATATTTAAAGCAAATTTAAAACAATAAACTTAGAAGAGTAGACAAATAATGTCGATGAAACATAGCAAATTTTCTTTATATAAGGGTTTTTTTAAAAAAATCCACAATTATCCCAGTCCATGGACATAATCCAGGATTGTAATTTTTGGCTGCCTGAGAGAGAGCACATTGCTCCTCCCCTGGTAGGGAGTAGGACAAGCCCCCATGGGCAGATCCTTCTGTGTATTTAATACCTTGCACTCAAAGTAGAAGTCCTCTTTTCCATGTCATCATACTGACACTCACCCTACTTGCCCTTTGAACTGTCTGGGCTTTCTCTGGTTGTCTTTTGGGACCCAGTAGGAATTTTTGGCTGTTCTCCAGATTGGCCTTGGGAAATTATTTTTTTGCCTACTCCAGACTGTGAGCACTGGTCACTTTATTGGCAGGTGGAAGAGGGATTGGAGGCAAGATCAGGGTATTAGGTGTACACTTAGGGCTGACATAGTGACCGCTTTCAATGACCCAACAGTGCGAGGGGCTGGTAACAGTCAGGCTCTTGCCAAGATCATGGTACCTGCCTCAATTGTCTTACAGCGTGAGGTGGGGCCATCTGGCTCCCATGTGGGGCTCACTGTGCAGGCTGGGCTATCCAAAATAGGGGTTAGGCCCAGTCAGTGCATGCCCAGCCTAGCAGCCTAGGCTTGTTCCTGGAGCCTTGCAGGATCAGCCTCCGCTCCACTGGTGCCTTGCTTTATGTAGCTGCTGGGTTTCGGCCTGATTGTTGTATGCTTATCAATAAAATGACCCATCTCCTCCATATACAGTTGTACAGTGTGTTCTTTGATCAGTGCACAAATCAGTTCTTTGATCTGCTGAGCCATAGCAGATAATACACAATTTGATAACCAAAAACTAGCTGCTGGTAGGGCTTTCACAACCAGCTACCTGACTTCCCTTCCTGTCTTGCCGGTCCCACAAGTCATTCTAATACAGATCTTTTTTCTCTTCTATTATTCAATTAGTTTTCAAGTATCCCGAAAGGTCGTAAGAACATAAGAAGCATCTCTGCTGGAAAAGAACAAAGGCACATCTCGTCCTGTATCTCATAGTGGCCCATCAGATGCCTCAGGGAGCATACAAAACACTCACTCAGCTGCCCTCCCCAGTACCTGACATTCTGAGGTTGCCCATGTCTACATCTACTTATGTGCGCGCACACACATACCCATCATGGCTTGTAACCTGTGATGGTCCTTTCCTCTAGGAAATTGGCCAGTCCCTTCTTAAAGACATTGAGGCTAGGTGCCATCTCCACCTCCTGTGGCAAGGAGTTCCACAGACTAACCACATGCTGGTTAAAAAACATTTTCTTTTTTCTGTCCTGACTCTCCCAACATTTAATTTTAGTGAATGTCCCCTAGTTCTGGTGTTATGTGAAAAGGAAAATAGCATCTCTCTATCCACTCTATCCATCCCCTGCATGATTTTGTAAGCCTATACTTTCAATCTTGTATTAGTACAAAATTCAGTCCTGTACTAATTCTTTCCCAGGAGCAAGTCCCATTATATATAATGGTGTTTACTTCTGAATAGGTGTTTACTTCTGTATAATGGTGTTTACTTCTGCAGGGGGTAGCAGTTGTACTGGGGGGCAGCAAGCTGAGCTTGACACTAGTGAAAATTGTGAAAAATGGTGTGTGTATCAATAATAATACCATCATGTTATCCATCGTTGGAAAGGTCATTTAATGCAGAATGCAATTAAACAAACGGCATCAGAATATCTGTAGTCTATCAACCATTGTGACCCATTTACCAGAAAATGAAAATACCAACTGCTTATGAAAGAAAAAAGTGGATTTTCATAACTCAAAATTGACCCCTGAGAATGATTGCTCTGAGAGCCAATGAGATGTAAATATGATACAGTATGGAAAACATATGTTAATATGAGTCAGCTCCCATTCCATATATCATATTATAGTTACCTCTGCTAACTAGGAAAAGAGGCACTTCTAAGTGGTGGTACTCTGATCCCTTTTTGCCCCAGCACAGTTCTCTAACCTATAAGGGTACTTTTAATTTACTTACTTAAATTTGATTTTGTTGTTGGGGACAGGGTTGAAAAAAATCTTCCTTTACCACAGATAGCGGATAGATGCCTTAACTATGTCACCAGCTGGCAGAGCAAATGGATGGCAAGCTGCTGGGGAGGAGGAGAAGGAGGAGGAGGCATGTTTTTCCCCAATTTTCCTTTTTAAAAGAATGATATAATTTACAGTTGTGACATCACGTCCGGGGCAACATTTTGAGCTCTACCCCTGGCTACTTGATCACTAGCCATGCCACTGCCTAGGACTGTGTTGTTAGCCCTGTTCTGGATACAGAGGGACCTGTGTTCTAGTTCTGCTTTATGTTTGGTTCCTGACAATGTCTTACTTCCTTACCAGCAAATAAGGCTACTTCCTCTCCCTGAGAAAAAAGGATAATGGCTTATGGTGTATCTACAGCATCTGCTGCAATAAGCAAACGTCTGGCATCATGCTGTATCCATGCTCATGTGTAAATCCCATCGGAATGAACAGAGGTGATATGGGAACGCTGCTTGGCAGCCTGCAACTTGATACGATACGCAATATAGAAAATTCAAGCCAGAAATCCCCTGAAACGAAGCCCTGTTCATTAAGGCCTCTGAAAGTTTTTTTTCTCCGATTCTTGCAAAAACAACGCTTTGAGCTCCTATAGACTCACTGCAGCTTGATGCCATCTAGATACATAAGTCTGAACTAAAAACATATTTTATTTCAATATTTATTTTATTAGAGGTTGATGGGACCTTGGGTTGAGGTGCCATTCACAACGCAGGGGCTCTTCATAATAGGCTAATTTGCATAAATACTAAATAATTTACTTATATAAATTATATATCAAAATGCTCTCAACATTCTATTGAATTCAATGATATTGTTGTTTTGTAGCTTTTAATTCTACTGAGTCTTTAATATTTAAATCTAGCACCTCTTCCCACTGGAATTTCTTTCTTTTCTCTTTTTCAAGACATCCACTGACTTAAGAGTAAAATAACTACCGCAACTTGCCACTTCAAGACCAGCAGCACAAATGGAAAGGACTCGAGTTAACAACCTAACCCAACAGTACAAATGATTGTACTTGTGACATCATTGCTAAAACGTAGAAATACTTAATGACCTACCCTTTTTTCTCATGACACTGTTTTCTGTTTAGTGGCTGTTGAAAAATCATACTAACCAACAGCCTTACAAAAACATTCTAATTTGAAGTGACATTTATAGGGCATGTTGATTGAGGAAGGATTGCTGCCTCCTCAACAAACAAACACACAAACAGTTATCAACCAGGAAGGTCCAGGTAACAAAGATTGTACTGTCAGTTCCTAACACTTCCCATGTTGGCACAAAATCTCACAGGACCAAACATGGCCAAACATGAACCTAATTGGCAATTGGACAGCTCAATCCTGTTCAATTGTGGTCCATTGATGTATAGTTCACACTCTGTGCAGTACAGCTGATCATGCATGGTGGACATCTCCTTAGCGTAAAGGAACATTTGTACTGTGTTTTGAGCTCTAGCCTGCCAAATGGGGCTAAATGGATCTACTCTAGTAAAACTGCTGGTGCATCCAAGAAGCCCTGTGTAAGGCTTTTAGGCCCAGGATAAAGGTAAGAATATGGCAGATGCCTCCTCTGCTGGCTCTGTCCCTTCCCAGGCCTGATCCACCTGCTTTTAGCCCTCACCAATCCTGTTACACCCTTCCTTGCATTCCTTGTTATACCCTTTCTTTTCCTGTCTGTGCGCCACATGTAGTAGCTCTTACCTGCCTAAGGCCTGTATCATATAGCCCCTTGCTTAAGTCCCTTGCTCCGGAGCAATTAAGATGACTTTCCATAAGATAACACTAGAGGGTGATGTAACTGCGTGGACCCGTAACTGCTATGGATTTTGCTCTAAGTGGCTGTAGCTCAAAATTCAGCCTCAGTGGGCTTATGCAGGCTTTCCTGATGGTGCTGCATACTCTATGATTCTCAAAGTACTTTCACTTTTACTACGCCTAACACTGGTGCAGCTGCTTCTATAATAACACTACAACACAACAGGATTGGGCAGTGAATTTTTTTTTTTTGCTTTTAAATTAATTTGTAAGAAACTGAAAAGTTAATATAGACACTGGGAATCTCTTTTTCCATTCTTCTGTCAAAGGAATGATACACAGTGGTATGGCATTGCAGTGAGTGCAACAGCTGGTGTGGCATGCACATTAGTATGGCTGTTGCTATACAGAGTCTGACTATCAAAGGCAAGGATTTTATATGTACAGTCTTGTCAGACACACTACAGTACATAGGCTTTCCTCTGACAGGAATCATCATCATTGATTTGTCTTTTTTTAACAATCCTTAATGAAATATTAAAAGATAAAATATCACACATTACCAGATTGTTTAAGCTGAATGTCAATGGACCAAAACTGGTTCTGTATCAATCAGTCCATAGAGGTGTGCAGATTTGGACTGTAAATACAATATCAATCGTCAAATGATTATACATTAAAAATAGGGTAACTAAAACTGCATGAGCTGGCCTTGATTCTTGGTAGATTCAGATTTTCAAGAATACACATTTTTGCCTGGATCCCTATTATTCTGATGTGTACAATACAATCAAATGAGAGCTCTGCTCATTTTTTCACCCAACTGCCTGCTCATCTTATTCAGTTAAATCAATTTTTCTTGCTCACTATTGCAAATATTGTCCATTTTTATATATACTAGAAGGAAAAATATGCTGCTGGGGTGTTTGGGTTTCTTTTATGGCCATTTTGGTTTTCAGAGGTGGAAGCATGGAAATTGAAGAAGGAACAAAGTAAAGTTAGCAAACACAGAACTGATAGTTCCTGCTCTTTTTACAGTATGCCTACTTCTGACAGGCTAATCGTTGCCTGGAATCTATCAATCTATCTATCTAAAGGAAGGATTCCCAGGGCGGCTAACAACATTTAAACCAACAGAATAAAATGCCACCTTTTCAGCTGTAATGTAACTTGCCTGTAGACCCCCACTTTGGTCTACACAGTGGTTCTTTGGGTGTCCTTGGGGAAAGTAGGGTGGTGGGTAAGAGAGGGATGGGGGTTTGGGGGGTATGGTGACCATATGTCCTGTTTTTCCAGGACATGCCCTCCTTTTACTCCTCCTAAATTAGGAGTGGCAAATTTGACAGAGGGTCCCAGACACATCCCAAAGTTTGAAACAGGGGTGCCAGGCCAAAAGGGCTGAAGCCACTGTAGGGAATATGTGTGGGGAGTTGGGGGGAGGCAGTCATGGAGGCCTCAGATATTGGAACTAAATGTTCTCTTACCTGGGGGCAGCATTGCAGCTGCAGTGACACTTGAGAGTTGGTTAGGACTGTATGATGGCCAACTGTAAATGCAAATGTATGAGGGCAAACTTAGCTGATAGTGGGTAATATGAGTGTAGCAGGGTTGAGGCCTGCCAGAAATCCCATTGCCAGAGAGGAGAAAGGAGAGGCAGAAGGTCCTTGGGTTACTTTGAAATACTTCCATCTAGCACAAACTAGCACTTCGATTTCTTGGCTCCTAAGAGGGGAGAAGTTTTTGTAGTACACCCAAGTCCCCCACCTCTTCGCACTAGCTACTCAATCTGTCCCTCTTGCCAAAACACACTGAGGGTGCAGTCCTAATCTCCAGTTAGGCCAATGTAAGCCACAGCATAAGGCACTTCTGCCCCACTTCCAGTGGGGTTAGGCCTCTCTGCACAGGCATATGCCAATCTCCACACATCACCGTGGGAAGATATGCCGTGAGTTAGGATTTGTTAGGATTGCATCCAAACATTTAGGATTGCATCCAAAATTTGTTAGGATTGCATCCAAACAGAGTTAGCTGGGCCACCTGCCAGCTTTGAATTTCTCACCTCTGCTATCCTGTGTTGCTTTAAAGTCAGCATGGCAAGTCATGCATGTCCGAACAATCCTCTCACAAGAACATCACTCACAAACGATCATGCATCTAATGTTCCTGTCACCTGAGTAATGGGATGATCAGCTCCACAAGTCCGAGAAGATGGCTGATGAGAGTTCCAGATCCCACTGCCTTGTTTTCTGTTAGCTGCACTTTGTTTCTGGCAATGAAAGGGACAAAAATGAACCTCTGTGCCTAAAAGGGAATGATGCTGAACAAGGCCCACCTGGGGCACCTCTTGTTTCCAGATAGAGCCTCTTAAAAAGATTCTCCTAATGCAAAAGTGCCAAACTTAGCCCACAGACGATGAATAGAAGCCCACAATGGACCCAATATTCCTTTATTTTTATACTCCCTGCCTAGGATTGAAAAAAGGGGGGAATGCCAGGCCATAATACATTCATTTAATATCTAGGACAGGGTTCTCAATCTTTTTAGCATCAGGGACCGGTTTTTTTCCAAGGTAATTGGGAAGATTCAAGAACATTACATTTATTGTGCACTTATTTTTTTCCAGCAACTAAATGGTTCCATCAGGGGGTGATAGGGAGAGAGTGACACCAAAAGTGTTTTGCTGATGTCCAGTCTACTCAGAGTTGGGCCGTGCCTTGCCCAACATCCGGTTCACTGGAAGTGTGGGCAAGGGCGGGGGCAGGGTAGGGGTCAGGCGGGAGGTCAGGGGCAGGGCGTGGGGTCAGGGCGCGGGGAGAGGGGTGGGGCAAGGGGTGGGCCCCAACCCAGGCGCACTGCGCATGCGCCAACCCCCTGCGCACACGCAGAGCGTCTCCTTCAGGCAATTTTTGTGATTCATTCAGTGTCACTAAAATGTGCTGCCAGTGGCTATTGTTTTTCAGAAAGAAATCTCTGGAGTGGCTCTTGTAACTCAAAAACTCTGGCCAGTGATCTACCTTTAGAAAACCATCTGTGTATAAGAGAAGATGTGTGTGCTCTCAGCCCATCTCCTCACAAAGCTGTGCAACAGACATGAATTAAGAGCATGTGCTTTAATGTGGTTAATAACTTTAATCACATCTTGCAAAATGTTGTTAAGTTCAGATGGCCAGCAAAAAAATGGATGACACAGTGTGCAGACTCACATTCAGGAGCAACCTCCTTGAAACCAGAAAGCCGTCCAGACACGGCAGCTGCTCCGTCCGTGCAAAAACCAACACAAATGACCAATTCAGTTTTCCTGAGAGGTAATTATTCAAAGACTTGAATAGTTCTGCAGCAGTGGTGTGGGTTTGCAATGAAAGAGCACATAACTTATCTTCCTGCACATCCTCTTGAAAAATATATCTCACAAAAACAAGTATTGTTGCCTTGTTGTCAATGTTGGTAGACTCGTCAACCTGGATTGCATACCATGGTGGCTCATTAATCCTCTCTAACAACTGTGTCTCAATATCCTCTGCTATTTCACCAATTTGTCTAGATACAGTGCTATCCGAAATAGGAACACGCACCACTTTTTGAGTAACAGCCTCTCCTAAAACTTCACAGCAAATATCCATAGCAGAAGGCAGGATCAAACTCTTCACCAATAGTAAAGGGCTTTTTATTTTTAGCAATGCGGTCAGCCACTAAGAATGATGCTCTCAGTGCAGATACATTTAAGGAGGTGGTTGCCTTCCATAATTGGTTCTGTTCATGTTCTTTTTTTTTCTTTTGAAAAATTCCAAAGGCTTGTTTTTAAAAGTAGGGTGGTTGGTTTCTGTGTGGCAAAGCAATTTTGAAAGTTTCATGCACTCATTGGGAAGCCGGTCACCACATATTATACTAAGCGGGCTTTGAGAATGTGAATCACCTGTTGCAACGAACCCATAATTTAAATAGGACTCTTGGTATTTTCTTTTAAACGCACTTTTCTTTTTGTTGGCAGTCTTAGATTCTTCTGCTGTTTGATCATTAGATCTTTCTCCCTTTTCAAAGACGCTCTTTAGTGAAGTTTGTTTTTTACTCATTTTGGCTAGCTTTACAATTGAAGTGATAAGGTCACTGGCTATTACACAGCCTGCCACCAGATGCAGCTTGAGTGTCACTTGCCAGTCACTAATAGGGATTGTCACTTGCCACTCACTGATAGCCACTGATAGAGACTGCAACTAACATATTAATTAGAGTCAAATATTTCTGCTAATGATAAGATGTGTTGTGTCTGCTGTGTCTATCACACTGCCTTTCCTGCTGTATGAGGCACTTGAAGCTGCTGGGATTGGGTTGGGCAGAAACAGACGCTGGGCTTCAAATCCTGAAGGAAAGGATTCACGAAAAATTGTTCCTCAGATGAAACAAATGGAAAGTTGGGTCCAGGTTCTCTGATGTCAACAGACGTCACCCCTGCTGTCCTTTCCTTTCTTCATCCACTCCCTTTTGAAAAAGCTCAGTCACTCTGCCTGGGAGCTAAGAAGGGTGCAGCCTGTGGTCTCTGCTCCTGCTGTAAGAACTGAAAAACAAGCCTCCACTGGGGCAGCCAAAATGCCTATCTAGTCCAGCTTTCTGCATCTCCAGCGGCCCACCAGATGACTCAGGGAGCCCATAAGGCAACATGACATCTGCATCCTGGTGCCTGTCCCTTGTATCATTTCAGGTAACCAACATCTAATAAGGAGGTTGCACAGACCCATCAGACTTGTAGCATGTAATGGATTTTTCCCTCGAACATTTGACCTATCCCCTCTTAAAGGAGTCTAGCCATACATCCTGTGGCAAGGAGTTCCACAAGCTGATTAAACGCTGGGTATGGCATCAAGAGTTGGATGCTCCTTAAGCTGGAGACCTTTGCTTCCCCCTCTTCCTCCCACCGCCCAAATTCCCCCCTTGGCTGGGATGGGAGCCCATCCTTCCTCTCTCATTTCCTTTCTGCCTCCATCTCCTCTTAAACCCTCCCTCCCCATCTTGGCTAGAATCATCAGTGTTTCCATCATCTTCTCTCTCGCCCCACCTTGCCTTCACCCCCTCTCTTTCAATCTCTCTTTCTTTCTTCACTTCTCCCTCTTTCTCTTCATCCCCCCAGCCTAGATTGGGGGGTCTGATCATTCTCTCTTTTTCTTTCTACTCCCCCCATTAGGATGGGGACCTCTCTCATTTCCTCTTTCTCTTCACCCCCCAGCCTAGGTTGGGGGGGGGGGTCTGATCATTCTCTCTCTTTATTTTTACTCCCCCCATTAGGATGAGGACATCTCTCATTCCCTCCTCTTTCTTCCCCCTTCCCTCTTCACACTTTGAACATGATGTTAAGGATGTTAAGGATGATATATGACATTCTCACCTGACTTGTCAGCTGGCTCCTGGATTGCCACACGATCCCCCTGTGCCTGGGATCTGGCAGGGAAACCCCATACATGCATGGGGGAGAGGACCCTCCTGCTGAGAGGAGGGGCAGAGGCACTTAGCAGGTCTTGTTAGAGGCTGCTCCAGTCACCGGTACTCTGCTGGAGTAGTCAGGCAGATGCTCTGGATTGCCTTTGCTCCCCTTCTAAGGGGAAGGGCAGGGCATCCTCTCTCAGACTGGTCAGGCAACTGCTGCAGACCCCTAGCGGACCGCAACCCAATCCTTGAGGATCTAGGAAATATGTAAGTTTTGGTAACACATTTGTGGAGGCCTGGTTTAGCATGATAACCCTTCCAAAGTGCCATACACAACATGACATGTGACATGACAGTTACCCCTGCTAACTGTCAAGTGGGTGTTCCTCTTTTATTTAGCAGTGGAAGAGTAACTGGCCCTACATACCCCAGCAATGTCTGCTCTAGTGGCTTCTGCTGGTGTTCTTATTGCATTTTAGATTGTGAGCCCTTTTGGGACAGGCACCCATTAGCTATTAATTAGCTATTAATTTTTTTTCATTTTCTTGTAAACCACTTTGTGAACTTTTCAGTTGAAAAGCGGTATATAAATACTGTAGATAGATAGATAGATGACATAATACATCAATAGAATGCGATACATCTAAAGGCATATCTTTTCTGCAATACTTTGGCTATAGAGGCATTCCATTTGTATGTTACTTAAAACTTGTCCACAATCCACATATAACAGATCTTCATTCTTCCATTCTGGGTTCATTCTATTTAATATTTCTTCTACAAAGAGCCTTGGTGAGTTGGTGTTGAATGCCACACTCTGTCAGTATATTTGTACGAGTTTAGTGTCATCACAATTGCATTTATTATAGACAAATATAAAGCCACTCGAACAAGGGGAATAAACAGGTATAAAAATTCCAGAAATGTTGAGGTTTCATAGTGAGTCAGTGCAATTCTTTCTTTTTTCAATTATTTCAGATTCCACCTTGAATCATTTAGTATATGGTGCCTTTAAAATGGTATGGGGCAGTATTTCAACATGGGTTTGATTTCACAAGCTTTGACCAGGACTCTGTATTAAATTATGACATTTTCTGATTATATCTTCTAGCAATTCAGCTTTAATGGTATACATTTCTCTACATTCTTCTCATTTCAGAAAACAAGGCAACAGTATAATACAGTGTAACTGACTCCAAAAGTAAGCGAACAATGTCATATTTACAAAAGAGGATTTGGGACAACAATTATCTGAACATAATTGTTTTACCTCCCAACTTCATCCTATTGTTTAGGTATACAAATAGTTTCTCTTCACTGAAGCAGCTCTGTTCTTTGTTTTCAATAAAATAGTTTATTTACATAAGTTTAGTCTGTCTAAATAAAACACAGCTTCTTTAAGTTCAACTGCAAATCATATTTAAGTACCTATCTTTCATATCAACTGAAAATTGAAAGAATATGAACTGAAATGAGATTAAAAACACACCAGAGACTTCTTCAATGAGAAGCTGATAAATATATAAAAACTGTAATGAACATGAACCAAATGTCTAAAGATGTGATTCTAATCTCAGTTTAAATTTATCTTATGGATTCCAGAGAAATGAGAAGTTTTGACCTAATATAGTTTACATCTTCAGTCTTCATTTGCAGATTCTTTGTAAATCAGTTGACAATAAAGAAACCAAAAAACATATGCAAAATCATTTGGTATAAAAGGGAGTAAAGCATTGGCAATGCTCCCAACAGGAATAATTTTTTGTGTTTTGTGTTTAATGTTACATAGGCAGTAAGTAGATGACTATAGTTTTGAACTGAATTCCTTTCCATTGATGTTGTTGTTGCTGTTGTTATTGCTAGATTTCTCTAAATGTAACAAACTAGAGCCTCAATGCAAACCTAAGTTGAGCACTTTCAAACCTTACTAAGGCACAGCTAGACAGTACTAAAGATACTATGGGCACAATCCAGAGGAACTACTGGAGCACATAGGAGACATTATGTGCACTGTTGTTACTGCACCACCTAGTGAAAACCAATGGGAAATTCATATTGCAATCCAGAGTAAGTTGTTCCTATTCCGGAGCAAGGACTCCCCGTAGTTACTCTGGATTTCACCCAAAGTTGTCATTATTCCAGGTCTCATTTGTCTTCTTCCTCATGTTGCCTAATTTCACAAAATATGTGGTAAGATGTCATCATAGTGTATACTATCTCAATCTCACCCTTGTCTCATCTCACTGGCTGTCAGCAGTGGAGGTAGGGCCACATCTAGCACAATGTTGTGTTAAAGGAGATGCAATGAGAGAAAGGGGGAAAAAGAGACAAAGGATCTTGACCATACTCTTCATACTTTTCCCTTATGGCAAGATACAATATTGTACGCTCTGCAATAGATCAGTGGATCCTGAGAACCATGTCACAAGTTGCACATCTCCACAGCGGCAATTTCTTGAAACTCTCCTGCCCCAGCTTCATATCCTTCTGTTTCTGAAACATTCCAGCAAAACATTCCATAAGACACATCTACAGTAGTTCACTTATATAAACTCATATTAATTTCTAATCCATACCTGCTATTTGCATCTAATTTTTAGAATCCACAATATTCTGATTATATTCAATTCCTGACAAAATAAAGCAGTAATTCTGTTCTATCTTTTGCGAATAATAATATTTTGTTGAGGAGAATTGTGGCATCAAGCAGCTTTAGGTATGTTTATCATGTGCGCCACATTATATGGGCTAGAATCTGACATGATCAGTGATGGGCCCAGCCAGCCCCAAGATCCGGTATGCCAGAAGTGGGTGGGGCCAGGGGCAGGGTCAGGGCCAGGGGGCGGGGCCAGGGAGGTTTTCAATTTTAAAATAAAAAAAATTAAAAAATTTACTTACTTCTGAGTAGACCTGCACAGCTTGGGGCTCTAAGGCTGCACTCCTCCACACTGGCCTGGGAGTAAGTCCCATTGACTGTCATGGGACTTACTTTTGCATAGACCTCCATAGGATGGGGCTATGTGCCTTTCAGCCCCCCACCCCAGCGGGGAGAGGCTGGGTGGTGCCGCGTGTGGCTCTGCGGATGGCTCCCCGCTCTCCCCGCCGGCGGGAGAGGCTGCGCTGGGCGCAGAGGTGCTGCGGGTGACTCCCTGCTCTCCCCGCCGGCAGGAGAGGCTGCGCTGGGCGCAGAGGTGCTGCGGGTGACTCCCCACTCTCCCTGCCGGCGGGAGAGGCTGCGCTGGGCGCAGAGGTGCTGCGGGTGACTCCCCGCTCTCCCCTCCGGCGGGAGAGGCTGTGCTGAGCGCACCGTACCGGTTCGCCCACTTCTTCCTCCCCTCGCCGCTGCCTACTCGCTAGCGGCAGGGGACCGGACCGAATAGGCCTCTGCCCACCTCTGGACATGATGGCACTGTGTAGAGTTGAATAAGATTCCTAGACACTTTTACTTGGGAAGTTTGTTTACTGGAGGATGATTCTTAGATAGCTGCATGGTACAGTATAATCTGGGGTGTTTTCTCTGTATCTCTATCTAACCATATGCTGCGTTCTGAGCATTCTCATTCCTTGCTGCTGGCTACAATCCAGAGTAGTTAGGGGTCAGCTTATGCCAACATAGTTATGGGGCCACCTATGGGAAATGCACTGAGCAATCCAGAGTAAGTGCCACTTACTTCGACATAAGAGGTCCTGTAACTACTCTCCTGATTTCTCCCACACCTCTGTATTTTTCCAACCTTTCCTCTCCCCAGCTCATCATTTGGTGTTTGGACAGGGACATCCCAGCCAACTGAGTTTCTTGTTGATTATATCATCACTGAACGCAGATACCAAAAGCCATGGCCTAACAGGACTTCACATGTTATTCAGCCTTTCACATGTCCATTAAAAATAAAAAAAAATCAGGTAAGCAAATATAATCTTATGGCAAATACATTGCCAAATAGGTCATGCAAACACACACCCCATTGGATACCCCATAAGTGATCAAATTACTATTCTTGTTGCATAGAATTTTTGCAGATGTTGGCTTGGGCTCAAGTGTGAACAGAAAGCAATTTTGTTCATGGTTGATTATCCTCCTCTCCAGCTGAACTGTGTCATGTGCCACTCCTGCAGGGTTCCCATATATCCCCCCCCCCCCAAAAAAAAACAGGGACAGTCCCAATTTGGGGGGATTGCATTCACATACTGGCAAATGGGACAGATGGTCATGTCCTGATTTTGTGAAAGAGAATTATGGCAATCCTGCACTCCTGACATCCTGCAGACCTGATCTTCTGGAGCACCTCTGAGGAAACATCTATATATATAAAAGAGAAAAGTCACTCACTAACTCACTGACTGACTCACTGACTGACTCATCACCGCCCTGCCAAAACTGCCCGCCCTAGAAGCGTGAAATTTGGGGTGGGTGTTCCTTCCGTGATGGAGGGGTGCACTAAGAACCGGTTTTCAGAAATTCCAACCGGAAGGGGGTGAAAAGGGGCGCAACACATTTTCCTCCCTATACTTTGCATTGAGAATTGCTGACTCAGCAACATTCTGCCCCAACTGCTGGGCCTGAAGCATGGAATTCTGGGAGTTCCTTCTGTCACCTGAACTCCCACCAAGAACCATCTGGAGAAATTTAACCCTTCAGGGGCTGAAAAGGGGGCAACGTGTTTCTGCCCCATACTTAACATGGGAGACTGAACAACATCCAGCCTATCATCCAGATCCTGGTGAACTGGGGGATGTTTTCCGGAGAAAGAGGTTGCACTGGCGAGGATGCTGCGCATGGGGGGAAGTTGCGCATGGAGGAAAGTTGCGCATGGGAGGATGATGCGCATGGGAGGAAAGTTGTGCATGGGGGAAAGTTGCACATGGGGGAAGTTGCGCATGGGGGAAAGTTGCACATGGGTGGAAGTTGCTCATGGGGGAATGATGCGCATGGGGAAAGTTGCGAATGGGGGAAAGTTGCGCTTGAAGGAAAGTTGTGCATGGGGTTGATGCGCATGGTGGTTGATGCGCATGGGGGAACTTGCGCATGGGGAGAAGTTGCACAAGTTCCCCCATGGAACTTGGGGGAAGTTGCGCATGGGGGATGATGCACATGGGGGAAAGTTGAGCATGGAGGAAAGTTGCACATGGGGAAAGTTGTGCATCGGCGGATGATGATCACGGGGAAAGTTGCACATGAGGGGATGATGCACATGGGGGAAGTTGCGCATGGGTGGAAGTTGCACATGGGTGGAAGTTGCGCATGGGGGGATGATGCGCAAGGAGGAAAGTTGAGCAGGGGGGAAAGTTGCACATGGGAGAAAGTTGCGCATGGGGGTTGATGCGCATGAGGGAAGGTTGCGCATGGGGGAAAGTTGCGCATGGGGAAGTTGCACATGGGGAAAGTTGCACATGGGGAAAGTTGTGCATCGGCAGATGATGCGCATGGGGGAAAGTTGCGCATGAGGGGAAGTTGCGCATGGGGGGAAGTTGCGCATGGGGGAAGTTGCGCATAAGCGGATGATGTGCATGGGGGAAAGTTGCGCATGAGGGGATGATGTGCATGGGTGGAAGTTGCGCATGGGGGCTGATGCGTATGGGGGGATGATGCGCATTGGGGTAATGCGCACGGGGGGAAGTTGCACATGGGGGAAATTTGCACATGGGGACATGATGCGCGTGGGACATGATGCACATGGGGTCATGATGCGCATGGGGGAAAGTTGCTCATGGGGGAAAGTTGCACATTGGGGTTGATTCGTATGGGGGAAAGTTGCACATGGGGGAAAGTTGCGCATGGGGGATGATGCGCATGGGGGAAAGTTGCGCATGGGGGAAAGTTGCGCATGGGGGAAAGTTGCGCATTGGGGAAAGTTGTGCATGAGGGGATGTTGCACATGGGGGGATGATGCACATGGAGGGACGATGCGCATGGGGGATGATGCGCATGGGGAAAGTGGCACATGGGGTGTTTCTGCGCCATGGGGAGATGGCATAGGGAGAAATGTTACACCCGCAACGCGGGTACGCTTTTCGCTAGTAAGAATATAAGAGGCCCACTTGATCAGGCCAAAAGTCCATGTGGTCCACTTCCTGAATATCACAGTGGTCCACCAAATGCTCCAGGGAGCACACAAGACAACAAGAAACCAGCATCCTACTGTCAACACCTGCATCTGGCAAGGCTTGAAGAACTGCAGTCTCTCTCTCTCTCTCTCTCTCTCTCTCTCTCTCTCTCTCTCTCTCTCTGTGAGTGAGTGAGTAGTGAGTGAGTGAGTGAGTGAGTGAGTGAGTAGGGTATGTGTGTTGCGACTCCCCTGTATGTAGCAGGAAATACATTTGGATTTTTAAATATTCAAATATACTACTTATTTTGAAGATTTCTTTCAAAAGGTCACTGTCATAAGATTGGACACTGTGAGGAAGTTTCCAATATGGTTTTTCTTCCTAAACAAATTCTTCAGTACACTCGTTGGAGGTAAGTCTTGTCTTCCCATCTCATGCCTATATGATCTCTCTCCATGTTCACAGCAATATGTGGTTGCTGAGAGTACTCCTTGTTGCTCCTTTTGTTCCCTGAAACTCTTTTAAGTAAATGAGAGATTGTGGCATTTCAGCTATCTAGCCCTGGAGCACATTAATCTCTGCATGCTTCCTTTCTCCCATCTCTCTCTGTGTTGTTTGTGTGTGTGTGTGTGTGTGTGAATGTCTAAGAATTTTTGGGTGAAATCCACAGTAACTACGGGGAGTCCTTGCTCCAGTGTAAATTGCTGTGGATTGCAATATGAATTTTCCATGGGTTTTCACTAGGTGGTGCAGTAACTACGGATACAGGTAATGTCTCTAACATGCTCACGTAATTACTCTGGATTTGGCTGTTTGTTAGTATGTTTCTCACAAGGTTAAAGCAAAGGCTGTGAAATTAACCCCAAGCCTCATAACATATGGCTTCCCTTAACCAATTCTGTAAAGACCCCAAAGAAGAAGAACCATTACTTCCATTAGATTCTCGTTGTCGACTAGTTCTCCAATTGCAAGTGAGTAAAATGTTAACTGGTCTGGAGAGGGGTTCTCTGTAGCCACTGTTTCAGACTACCATGAATCCCGGCTCTGTTTATGGGCTAACACCTCAGGTGATCCTGTGTTATCCTTCCCTCTCTTCCTCTAGCATTTCCTTCCCTCACCATTTTTCATCTGGTATTCTACAACTCCCTTTCCTCTTCCTTTGAAATCTCTGGGTAAACTCACAGAGCACATCCTATGCATATCTACTCAAAAGTATGTGTCATTTACCTTGTAGTTCTATGGGACTTACTCCTAGGTTAGTATCGTCATGACCCAATCAAGCTCCCTAGGCTGGAATGCTATCCTCACTTTCCTGGAAGAAGTCCCACTGACTATAAAGGGGCTTGCTCCTGAGTTGGCACCCATAGAATCAGCAATCTGAGGTTGATATGCTAGCCTCAGTTTCTTGGGAGTAAGACAGGATTGTTGTACATAAGTAAATGTGGATTTAAAAAAATAAGACATCCTCTGAAAATAAGACCTAGAGCACAATCCAGAGCAAATTCAGCCTGCTCTGCCCTAACTGCTCTCTCCTAACTATTCTGTATCCAGAGCAGAAAGTTATGCTATATCCAGAGAGTCAGGAAGCCTGGGCTGCCCTAACTGCTCCAGAGCATGCTAATTAATTGACACATGGGGAGGACGTGCTCCTGAGGAGACACCGCTCAGATAACACTGAACAAGGAACAGCTGTGGTGCCTACAGTGGTGACACAACTCTGCGCATCACCTGGTGCGGAAGTCTCTGTGTCACCCCTGGAATGTGCGCACCCCCTACATGGACTGCGCAGTCACCAAAGTTGGCGCCTGCACAGTTTTTTCTGAAGCCAACTGGCTTCAGAAAGAGTACTGCGCAGGCACCATCTCTGACACCTGCGCAGTACTTTTCTGAAGCCTTTCGGCTTCAGAGGAGACTGCAGGCGTCAGAGTTGGTGCCAGTGCAGTACTCTTTCTAAGCCATTCGGCTGCCACTCCGCCTCCTGAGTGAGGCCGAATGGCCGTGCAGAGACACGGACTTCCTCCACTCTAAGGAAGTCTCCGAAAGCTGTTGGGCATGCTCAGTGTGTTTCTGTGCGGTGCACCTCAGTTGGCCATTCAGGCCAGCTCCGAGGACAAATGGCAGCTTCTGGCTGCTGGTCCGCCTTGGAGCAGGCCTGAATGGGTGCACTGACACCCTGAGCCTGCCAAAGGACTGTCAAACTCCTCCGGTGCATCACCCCATACAGAGCGCTTCACCCAATGCAGCCCACACCAGCTGCACCAGTCTGGTGACACCACTGGGTGCCTGCCTTATAAGGAGTCCCTGATGAGATGCCAGTACATTCTACAGTGAATACAAGGGGCTTCTTGGAGTGGCCTGCTGTATCCTGAGGTTTGTGGGCAGCCGTAGTTTGTTCCGTATCCTGAGGTTGAGAGGAAGGGGTTGCAGCTAGGCTGGCCAAGAACTCAGATTTTTGGTCAACACTGCCATTTTTACTCAGGCCTTAACATGGGCCCTTATGGGTCTACTCATTACTGTACCTCCTCCTGAGGTGGTATAACTCTGCGGGCTGGAAGAGGGCATTTCTGCCTTGAAACAGGCTTTGGATACAGAGTAACTGCTCTGCCCTAGGCAATGCTAAACATGCCCTCAACATGCCTCTCCTGAGCTGCTTAGGCTGCCCCAGTTAGGGCAGAGCAGGTCCACCTCTCTTAGGGCACCCTATCTTGCCTTGCTCTGCCCTAAGTCTCTTCCAGAGTAACTGGGCTGGAGCATCTTGCAGTTGCTCCACCCTAGTGATAGATAGGGCAACTCAAGGGCTCTTATGTGGATTAGTTGCTCTGGATTGTGCTGTTAGTGTGTTTTTGGAGCAAAAACAAAGAAGATAGTGTCTTATTTTCAGGGAAATACAGTACATTACCATTGGGGTACAGTACAGTACATTGGTGTTAAAATAACAAAATATTTGGCAGCATATTCGCATATTCCTAACATAGAAAACCCATAGAAATGAAGAAAACAAGAGTCACAAATTCCATCATCTCTTTAATATATCCATCATTCTTCATTCTCATCTAAAATAATATTTAATTCTCCTAATACTATTGTCATAATTACTGTCAGTAATGATATTGTTGCAGGCGTGAGAAGAGAGCCTGATCCTTACACAGGAGCAAGCCCCATTATAGTCAGTTGGACTTCTCCCAAGAAAGTGATTCTTTGTTATCCTTTCTCAGGCACTGGCTGGGCCAACCATGTGATTGCCTCTGCAAGGAGGCTTTGCTCCCTAGGCTTTTCAGCCTTTTGCAGGGAAAGATGAAGCTGTTAGAGCGGAGTGAAAATGTTGCTGCTGAGGAGGTTTAAATTGTTCCTGAGCTTCAGCAGCAATCTTTGCAGCTGGCTGGGATGGAAGGGCCCCCATCCCATTGCTCCACGCTAGTTATACCACTGCTACCCCCAGCCCTGTGTATGATCAGAACAAGGTTTTATTTTTTTAGGTAGGTCTTATTTTGGGAAAACAGGATAGTATAGAACTTTGAGATGCGTATACCTGATGGCTTTATTATGTTGTCACCTGTGGTGACACTGTTTCTCTGAGCATGTCCAAGTATAGCTTATTGTGCCTTGGCATGGAGTGGTACTGTTCCTGATATACTCACTTCTTCTTTGGAATAAATACTTTTATCCCAGATAAGGTGTTTGTGTTTATTGGTTGGGTGCAGGAAGTTTGCTCAAGGCACTCAGTTTGTTGGAAGGAACATTGACTGAGTTGCCAGCTGCTCACAGTTGTGAGTGGACATGTGATGGACCCGGATATCCCCCCTGCGGCAAGTGGAGCTGGGTGGGATGGCTGCTTACTTCCTAGGATGGACCCCATCTCACCTCTGTCATAGTAATATCTTTACTATCAAATGCACAAATGCAAACCATCATCAACACATTCTGCTTATGGAGACAGAGTGTGATCCATTGTGACCTTTTGTTGGTTTTAATGTAGTTCCTATGTTCCTAAATGAGATTGCATGAATTGACTCAATGTTTTGGCAGCTTCAGATGTTACACAGAAATGGATGGAAAGAAGTCTTCAGTGAGTCACATTTTCTTTACACTTCCTGTGTATCATGTGAAACCAGGAACTTAAAGATCTTCCTGAGAAGAGATACATGAGTTCCAGATGTGAATAAAGTTTATGAATCTCACCATGGAGGAGGTATGTGATTTCCTGTTTCAGGCATTATACGGGAAGCAGGAAAACAGGAAGTGCAAATCATTTCACCTTCTTCCCCCATTTCTATATAACTTCCCAAGCTGACCTTCGTTTCAGCATTTGGAACTCCATGGCACAGCCCAACATGTGGTGTGGTACACATTAGCAATTTATGTCTCTTTAAAGAATTAAAATACAGTGTCATGAAAGGATAAGATTTCATTTGCTTTTCAAAATCACATCCGTGCATTTGAAATTAAATACATATCTCTACACACACACACACACACACACACACGCACAGGAAGGAGAAAGGGTATGTAATTAGGAATAATGGTTGTTAACTTCATGTGAAAAAACATGTTAATTTTTCCTCGTCCAGAGGATACCCACCTATGTCTTTCTTTGATTCCAGTTCTATGAGCCTGATGATACAATTTTAAGAG
Organism: Cryptoblepharus egeriae; assembly: GCA_030015325.1. Lineage (NCBI taxonomy): Eukaryota > Metazoa > Chordata > Lepidosauria > Squamata > Scincidae > Cryptoblepharus > Cryptoblepharus egeriae. The sequence continues at coordinate 29,399,765 of JAREYC010000005.1, forward strand.
TTTATTGTTAGGTTCAGAATATATTACATAAAACATGTGTTCTGACTTTTAGCTGATCATGTTGTACCAGAGGGGAGGAAATGCAATTAAAATAAAAACGACACACTAACTGGTATTTCTGAAGGCAGTTTTTCTGGAATTTAAATGGTGACTTCAGTGGAAACCATAAATATAAAATTCATATGTGTTTCGCTTCCTGAATATAATTACCTATCACAAGGTCCATAGTTTAAATGAAATTCTTTATGAAGCAAGAAATGGTAAAATAGCCTGAGTTGGCTCACTGCCCTACAGGATGCGTCAAGCAAAGATATGTTTTCTAATTTTAAAGAGAAGTAGAATCATGTAGAACATATGCACGTTTGATGCGGTAATCCTATCAGAACGTTTGTTTTTATTAAATTTTCTTCATTGAATGCTTCCTATTCCCGCTGCACGGAAAAAGACACCGAGTTCCATATGAACTTAATAGATATGTGAATAATCAGCATAATCTTCTAGAATCTTCCTTTTCACCTAATTCTTTGGCAATGAAATTCTCAAGTTGGCAGAGAGCCTGTGTAAACAAACTCTGTGGGGTTCAGTCTTGATGATGGGGCTGAAGAAAAGAGATGCAATTGATCTTAGGGATTCCAAGAGACCCCACTTCCCTAAGTAGTAGGTTTTTTTTTCTTTCCAAGACCTGCTTCATGAAACCCTTTCCTGCTGTCAACCCTCCCTGCTGGAGGCCCCATCTTGTGTTAATACAGCTTTCTGAGGCTGGATTAAGTAGGAATTTTGGTGATCTTTTAGTTGACTGCATGCAGAAGGGATTAGGAGGCTCTGATCCCATTGAGTTAGAAGTAGCAGGAATTAAAAAAGCATCACTGTGTCCGTACGCTTCAGACGTGCTTCAGAAATTGAGGGCACATATTTTTTTTTTCATTTAAATTCTTAAGGTCTGGCAAAAAGGGGACATGTTATAGATCACATTCCAGATCTCTCTGGTGTTCTATCTTAAATGGGACAGAACCTGTTGGAAGTGATGGGGCAAAAATAAGTTGTTGAAATCCTTTCCTATGGTAAAACATACATAGAATTTATTCTATATATTATCTATATAGATATTCTATATATATATAAGAATTCATATATTTATAGTATGTAGTTGTATATATGCATTTTTTATTGTGATAAGAGGCCATACCGCTTGGGAGAAGTAAACCCTACAGCTGTTCCCTTCTTGTGGAAATCTGGTGACGATGGCCTGATAGCACTGACAGACCACATCCTTCTCGGGAAGGGAGGAATAAAATAGTGTTCAAGACCTGCAAGATCCATAGAGGAGCATGGTGATAGGTCTGGGGTGACTAGACATTACACTGCCCTTTAGAGTCCTGCAGACAGCATTGCATCAAGACTCCAACCGAGGCAGATAGGATGTAATATCCAGAGATAACACGGTCACTTCGTGCCAGTGGTGTAGCTAATGTCAAAATGTTGCTCCAAAAGTGATGTCACAAATATAAGGGATGTTACACCCTGACCTTTTAAAAAGTAAAAATGGGAGGGAGGGAGTCTACCTCCTCCCCCTAGAGGTTGACCACCCAGTCCCTCTGTTGCCTCCTTCCAGCCAGTGGCAGAGCTAAGGTGTCTGTCTGTCCGTCTGTCCATAGTGTCAAACAAGATTTTGTAGCCCCTATCCCAACTACAAAAATCAAATTTAATTAAATAAATAAATAAATCAAAAGTGTGCACCAGTTAGTCAAAGACACTGCTAGGATGAATAAGGATGGTTAAGCCACTCCACCACTAAATATAAGAGGAGCACCACTTGAAAAAGTGCCTCTTTACCCAATTAACAGGGGTAATTGTATTATTATATATGGAAGCGTGAGCTGATTTCCATATTAGGACCATTTTTCCATTATTGGTTCCATGCTGTGTCATAATAAGCATCTCATTGGCAATCAGTTTGAGTTCTTTTGAATTTTTTTAGAAAACCACTTTTCCCATGACATGTTTTTATTTTCTGATTAATTTGCATAATTTTTTATAGAATGATGATGTATAACATGATGGTATTAGTCACAAATATCAAATTTTCATAATTTTGGCCAGTAGGACCCAGGTCAGCTTGTTATCTCCCTAAAACTTCTTGCCTGGTGCAATTGTTAGTCCCTTCCTACACTACTGCTTTGTGATGGTGTATAATTATTTCATACCCTTTTGCATCATTCATGACATGGATGTAGCCTTCTTGGTCTTCTCCTGATTTACCATTCTCCTGATTTTGTTAAGATGGAGGGGATAATTTGGAGTGTTCATAGAAATCTTTAAAATTAATGCACATCCTTAAAGCATCCAGAAAATTATGTCTTTTATTCTGGTTGTCAGTGCTCCAGGGTTGCCCTGGAAGAATCAGCACTGCTGAAAGCAATTCTGGGAGAATTTCCAGTTGACTATAATGTTGAAAAAGAAAAATCCCTAGGAATATATTTAGGACTGGGCATCCAACCCACGATGTCCATCTTATCAAGATGCTGTTGCTTATGTAGTGCAATAAACTAATTAGTATTGTGAATTCGTATGACACTACACAATGAACAATTGTTAAAATTAAGTTATGATTTAATTCCATATAATTAATAAACCACTGATTAAAGTAAAAAATTAAATGCATGAGCATTTAACCTTTTCATGGTTTTATAATTATAATGCATAGTTGAGATAATAATTCTGCTGAATGTCACAATTATTTTCTTTGTATATATAAGAACTCTAGAGACGACAGATTGGAAAATCTTATCTATTTGATTCATACTGGCTGGAAAAGGATGAAGACAAGAACTATGGTTATAGGATCCAATGTTTGAAGGAAAGTTGGTGATACATAATTGTCAAAAATAACACATTGGAACATAGTTTCAGTTTTGAAACTGAGATGAGCACAACTAGTATTCAGTGGAACAGGAAACAACATATGCATGAAAAATATTTAATAGATGTACGTATTCTTATCCATGAGGAAAAAAACCTGAGGCAAGACTTTGGATCTCTCTTTTAGAAATAATCACAGTGAAACTGTATGATATTGGACAATTTATGAGAAACATTCTCATAATTTTATAAAGAACTTTTATAAATGAGTGCCTATGTCATTCTACATCACTAATTAAAGGACAACCATCAACTTACACTTGTTCATTATTGACAAATCAGAAGTATGTGTGGACTTGTAGATGTGGGCTCTTAAACAAGAATTAGAATGCTTTCTTCTTTTAAAAGTGAGAATCAAAGGACTTACACATAAAATGTGCAAAAATTGCTTCTTGATGACAAAAAACAAGGTGATCCAGGCTGTATTTACACTAAGAAATAATTCAGGACACTATATTACATATTATTTTATGGATGGAGTACAGTAATGTATTGTAATTAGTAATTACTGTTTCTCTCAAACAGCAGAAAATTGCTATAAAATTATCTAAGACAGTGGTCTTCAAACTGGGGAACACATCCTCCTTCTACGGGGGTTGCAGATGATGAAAGACTGCCATGTTGGACCCCTGACCGCAGTGATCTACAAGGTCTCCATGTGCGTAAAAGTTGTGTGAGTACATTGTGTGTTTGTGTGTGTATGTGAGCGTGAGCGTGCATGTGGGGGTTGAGGAAGTGGGGGATGGAGAGAGTCTGGGAGCTTGGGGCAGTAGAGGGGATAAGAGAGGGCCTGCGGGGATTAGGAGCAGGGTGAGCATGTGTCTTGTTTATCCAGGACATGTCCTCTTTCTTAGCATCGTGACTTGGATTGGGGGTAGTAAGTTTGACAGGGAGATCCCAGACAGATTCCATGTTGAAAGGGGGTCCTGGGCCAAATTGGCTAAAGACCACTGGTCTAAGGCATGAATAATGATATATTCTGGTTTTAAAGGAAAATGTGGGAAAGCACCATTGTGTCAGGTAAATGTTAGGTGCAGTTTACTGGGAAGAGATTAAAATTATTTTAGATCATATCAGCTATTGGACTGACTTATAATGCAGTAATTATTATGATTGGTGTTTTAAGCCTATATTATCTCTGAGACCATACTCAGACAAAAGTTATCTTCTGCTTATTAGCAACAACAAATAATGACCTGATTATCAGAACTGAAAATAAGCAAATCTATGGCCCTTCAAGTCAGGGTGACCAGATGCCAAACCCAAAATTCCTGAACCCCCAAGGCCAAAATTCCTAATCCCAGGCCAAAATTCCTACCCTCTTTCAGTTTTTTAACCATAACGTTTGATAGGAAGGAGATATCTCAAAACTGATTCTTGCATTGGATTCTGCTCTTCAGTACGAATTCAACAACATATGGCATGATGGGGTACTGTGCACTATCATGAAGTTTCAAAATAAAGCCAAAATGTAGGACACCCGGACAGGAGGCTAAAAATCCGGACAAATACGGGTTTTTCCAGTCATATGGTCACCCTGAACTTGAACTTGAAGTTCAAGTGAAATTTTAAGTCTTGACATACTTTCTTGTATTTAGGAAAGGAAGTACCAACATAGGAATGGTTTGAAGATGGCAACAGTAAATTTGTCAATAAGACTGGATTTGCTTCTGGCAAAACTGGGTGTTGTAAGAGTTGACATTGAATTTAGGGTATAATCCTAACTTAGACCAGCACAACTCATTGGTCTTCCTGTTCCTGTGGGGAAGCAAGCTCATGTCTGTGCACTGACTTAACCCACCCTCAGGAGTGGCACAGAAGTACCTTTATAGCTCTTTGGTAAAACTCCCAGGCCAGCATGGGACTTATGCTGTGCCTTATGCTGGTCTAACTGGAGCTTAGGTTTGCAGCCTTAAGGTGCAATTCTGACTTAGGCCAGAGAAAATGGCCCAGCTAAGCCAGCCTAAAGTAGGCCATATCCTGAGCTGACAGTTAGGCCAAATCCACAGAGCTAGGAGACCTCTAGACTGATATTTAGGCCAAATCCACAGGGCGAGGAGGCTTGCCTGGTGAAGAGGCAGCAGCACAAGGGCAGCATGCTCACTGGGCTGTGGGAGTTGTGCTATATCCTGAGGTTGAAAAGCAGGAGTGGTTCTTAGGCTGGCCTAAGACTCAGAACTTTCAATTTTGTTTCCATTCTTACTCTGGATTATCATTGACCCCCCCCCCCCATGGGTCTACTCAGATTTATACCTGCTCCTAAGGAGGCCTAAGGAGTTTTGAGGGTGCATGTCTGCCTGGAAATAGGCTCAAGATACAGCCTAACTGCACTGTTCTAGGCCATACTCAACATGCCCGCAACAGATCCCTGCTGAGCTGCCTAGGCTGGCACTGCTAGCCTAGTCTTGGGCCAGGCTAAGGGGTCTTATGCTGGCTGAAGCCTTTTCTAGTGCAGCTATGCTGGCCTATCTGACATTAGGCTAGCCCAAGTGCCAGAGAGACTGGCCTAAGTGCACTTCTTCACTGAACCCTTAGTTAGCTTATTTTACCTTACCAATAAAACCAATTCATTTGGTTTTAAGAAGTCATTGTTATATCTACATCCTATTTCATTGATGTGTGTGTGTGCGTTCGTGTGTGCGAGAGAGAGAGGGGGGAGACAAAGTTTGTGCATCTATCTGTCCACGTGTATGTGAGTGAGACAAAAAGTGAGAAACAGGATCGCAATTTTCTTGAGCTACCCGTTAGTATTATGCAGATAAATAGCCCCCATGCTTGCTGGAAATGCCCTCACACACACCCACCCACACACAAACACACACACACACACACACAATACACAAACACACAAATGGAATGTCACTAGAGCCTAAATTCACATCTATCTTTAGCATATTAGCAGCCCAGGTAGATTTTAGAAACCCTTTCATTTTTCAAGCATGTGAATTACATTGTTCATTCATCTCCAAAATCTAGGCTTAGTCTGAAACTGTAGGGATTTTTAATGACTTCTGTTTCAGATTTTTATAATCTAAAAATTACCAAGAATGTCAAAATCTGCCTCAAGTCACTGAGTACCAAAAAAATAGCCATATCCATTTAAAAAATTGAAAGCAGTGTTTTATTCTTTAATTTCCTGTTTAATCTACATGGATTTAACCATGCTTATGCATGTTGTCTCTCCTTGCTATATGATACCAAATCATATTGTGGATTGATGAACAGCATTTTTATTGGTAAAATAAATTTGTGACCACAATTGTTTTTAATGGCTGTTCCCAATTTTGTAAAGCTGGTTATTTTTGTTGATGTGAAGGGAAGAAAGGAAGATAAACTTTTTCGGACTTTGAAGTTTGCATATGAATCCTTATACATAAAGCCCTTAGTAATCAAAATAGCTGCTTGGTTTTCAGTTTATTGATTTGCTGGTGACATCACCTTAAAATGGCATTAAGTACATGTCTCCAGGACTACTGCTGATAATTTTTTTTAAAAAATGCAATTATCAAATAAGTCTTTTTTAAGATGGCAATTATTAAAGATGTCTTGATTTTAAAATGGCAATTATTAAAACTGCTGAGAACTTCTGTTGCCAAATGTACTGCTATTTTTCAGCCAAGATAGGCTCTGAAATCAGCTTACAGTGTAAATCAGGGTTGTCCAACACATGTTATCCATGAGGCCCTTTTTGGCAATCCTTGAAGGCTTCACCACAACCACCATCCAATGCTTCCTCCTCCTCCAGCAGTTTTTTTTTAAAATCTCCCTGCCATGCTGTTGCAGCTTCTGCTTTGGAGAAGGAGAAGCTAGTATGGTGCATTAGGGGGTCGAAAAGCCCTGCTGCACTGACCTCCTGATGACTGAGCCTCCCCAGTGACTTCTGCTGCTCAGAACCTAGATGTAATTGGCGATGATGACATCACAGAATGGAGAGATGATGCCAGGTTGTACACCTCCTTGGCTGATAGGAATTGGCCTACCCTGATGTGAATTTATATTATTGCATATTATTACAAACATTACAATATATTCAGTAGCATACCATTTATATGGCACAAGATGTTTTTCGTACTATGGGCACAATATGCCATGGCAGACATGAGGCCCAACTACCCACCTCCCTCTCTCCATTCCCTGCAAATGCATGGCTCATTTGTAGCTGCGCAGAGCTCTTTGCAATCAGCCTTCCCTGGTCAGCTGCAAAGGGCACATGCAAGGCCATACTTGTGTTCTCTGTAACTGCCTGGGGAAGCTGGCTGTGAAGGGATCATGTGCTGCTTCAGTCAGGCCGCATGCTCTTTCCCAGGCCACCATGAAAGGCACATGCACAGCTTCAGCTGAGCCACTTCAGCCAAGTCCTGCACATACACCTCACAGCTGGCCAGGGAAGCTTTAGGCAGGCTGCAAATGTGCTCTCTGCAGCCGCTCAGGGAAGGTTGCTGTGATGGGTGTAGGTACATCTTTAGCCAGGCTGCACATGCACCCTTCCCAGCAACCTGGGGAAGCTGGCTGCAAAGGGCGCAGGCATGGCTTTCAGCATTTCACCATTCTTTGCAGTCCACCGGGAAAGTCATGGCATCATGTGTGCCATTGGTTCAGAGTACCCTCAGTACGCCCCTGAATATATTACAGTGTAATGTAATGAATTACATATGATGGTATTTATATGAATCTCAGAGCAGATAGACTCAAGGACTGATAAATGATATTAATGAGACTAGTGTAGCTCATGGAAACAATCCATCCATTGTTCTGAGTAGACCTCAAACTCGTACAAACCCCTTTACATCTGTTTTTGCAAACTACTTTACAGTAAAACCTTGGATTGAGAGCATTTTGGATTGAGAGCATTTTGCAAGACAAGCAAACTTCTATATATATAAAAGAGAAAAGTCACTGACTGACTGACTCATCACCGCCCTGCCAAAACCCCTAGGCCTAGAAGCATGAAATTTGGGGAGGGTGTTCCTTCCGTGAGGGAGGGGTGCACTAAGAACCGGTTTTCAGAAATTCCAACCGGAAGGAGGTGAAAAGGGGAGCAACGCGTTTTCCTCCCTATACTTTGCATTGAGAATTGCTGACTCATCAATATTCTGCCCCGACTGCTGGGCCTGAAGCATGGAATTCTGGGAGTTCCTTCTGTCACCTGAACTCCCACCAAGAACCATCTGGAGAAATTTAACCCTTCAGGGGCTGAAAAGGGGGCAACGTGTTTCTGTCCTACACTTAACATGGGAGACTGAACAACATCCAGCCTATTTGGTGCTCGGTGCCTGGTGCACTGGGGGTTTAGAGGGAGGGGTTGCACTGGGGAGGATGCTGCGCATGGGGGGTTGATGCACATGGGGAGATGTTGCGCATGGGAGGACTGATGCGCATGGGAGGACTGATGTGCATGGGGGACTGATGCGCATGGGTGAAGTTGCGCATGGAGGACTGTTGCGCATGGGGATGTTGCATGTGGGGGATGTTGCATGTGGAGGGAAGTTGCGCGTGGGGGAAGTTGCGCATGGGGGACTGATGCGCATGGGAGAAGTTGCGCATGGGGGACTGATGCGCATTAGGGGAAGTTGCACATGGGCAAAGTTGTGCATGGGGGACTGATGCGCATGGGGGAAGTTGCACATGGCGGACTGATGCGCATGGGGGATGTTGTGCATGGGGGAAGTTGCGCATGGGGGGATTTTGTGCATGGGGAAGTTGCGCATGGAGGACTGATGCACATGGAGTGTTGATGTGCATGGGGGATGTTGTGCATGGGGGATTTTGCACATGGGGGAAGTTGCGCAAGGGGGGATGTTGCACATGGGGGACTGATTGCTGTTTATGGGGGACTGATATTGCATGAGGGACTGATTGTTGTGCATGGAAGTTGTGCATGGGGGACTGATGCGCATGGGGGGATGTTGCTCATGGGGGGAAGTTGCACATGGGGGAAGTTGCACATGGGGGAAGTTGCACATCGGGGACTGATGCACATGGGGGACTGATGGCATGGGGTGTTGATGCGTATGGGGTGTTGATGTGCTATGGGGGGATGGCATATGGGGAAATGCGGGTACGCTTTTTGCTAGTTTCCAATAAATTTTGTCTTGCAATATAAGCGATGTTTTGCAATACAAGTGAAAATATAGCTCCAGCCAAAATACTGACCGTTTCAGCACTCTGCCAGCACCTGCTCAGCTTCTGTTGAGAGACCAGCCTACGCATGTCTATTCTGAAGTAAGCCAATTTTAGTCAATGGAGCTCACTCCTGTATGGGGGGGGGGGCGCAATGGAAAGAAGCCTGAGAGACCGAGCCTTGCATCTCCATTCTAAAGTTTGCAACCTGAGAGACTGAGTGCAGGTTAATTTGTTTTGTTTTTCTTTATATTTTGTATTTATTATTTTGTATTATATTGCAGTACTGTAATCATTTTTATATGAATATTTCTGGGTTATGGAACAAATTGTCTGAGTTTCAATTATTTCTTATGGGAAAATTTGCTTTGATATAGAAACATTTCAGATTACAAGCATGTTTCCAAAACGAATTATGCTCGTAAATCAAGGTACTGCTGTATATTACAAACCAGATCCCAAAGTACATTATAAAACAGGACAATGCAGTTAGGAATAAGGGCTCTTTTGGGGAGAAGACCTATTTATGTTATTGTTATCTTGAGCTCTTTTTTCCATGCATGGGAGGGGATATACTGCTTCAGCATGAATTGTCCAAAAGCAAGCCTTGGAACTAGGCACTAGCATGGAAACTTGATTCTAGGCAAGGGCTTTTGGAGATGCAGATCTACATAAATGATAGTTCCCTATTTCTAGCTATAGTGGGGCCTCACATAAAGAGCTTAATTCTTTCCGGAGGCATGCTCTTTAAGTGAAACGCTCTTTAAGTGAAGCAGATTTTTCCATAGGAAATAATGGAAACTCAACAGACGATTGGTTCCACAACCCCTAAAATATTCATATAAGAATATTAACTGGATGTAAAAATGATAACAAAACACTGGAATTGAATTCAAAACATGCATTCAATGTGCATGATCCTATGAAGTCAACTTAGGCTGCAATCTTAAAGACACTTTCTTGGGAGTAAGCCCCATTGTGTTCAATGGGGCTTACTTCTGGGTAGACATGGTTAAGAGGCTGCAAAGACACTTTCCTGGGAGTAAGCTCCATTTAACACAATGGGGCTTATCTCTGAGTAGACATAGTTAGGAGACTGCAATCAAAGACGCTTTCCTGGGAGACTTACCTGAGCTGCTGCTTGAGGTTCAAAGTGGTCGGTGTGAGTGGGCACTTGGGGACAGTTAGAGGCAGCAGCGCTGGTCGACATCTCTTTTAAAGAGCCTCTTTGCGGAGCATCAGGGCTACATAGCACGCGTGCTTATAGCACGCTTGCTCTTTAAGTGAAGTGAAACTTGTTATGTGAAGCAAGATTTCTTGGAAATTTTTGCTTGTTACGTGAAACGCTTGTTAAGCAAGGTGCTTGTTAAGCGAGGTACCACTATACATATTTCAGATCTACATAAATGATAATTCTCTATTTCTATCTTATTTTAATATGAGGGATGGGAATGTGCTGTTTAAAAGCATGATGTACCCCACAGAGAGCTTTTTGTTTGTGGGATGGTGCTTGAAAATTTACTGTGGGGTGCAAATATATTTAAATCTTAAGTCCTCACTTAGGGGGCATGTACCACTTTGAATCAACAGGGGAACAAGGAAGTGCACTAAAAAACTGGGATCTAAGAAGCAACTTTTTTGTTTTAATGCAATCTGTAATTCACATGATTTATTAACAAGAAATGGCAGATCTAGATTTTTTTAAATAGCTAAATAAATAACTTTGGCCCTGGGGCAGCTTGCTACTCTTTGTCCCAGTGATTGCATCTCCATTAATTCCTAATCCCAAATGAAGTGCAGCATTCCAGCTGGGAAAGACGTTCTTGATGCTTACTAAAATCTTATCCAGTGGTGAGGTGTTCTACCCTTGTCAGCAGTTAATTTAATCTCTCTCAACCTTGTCTCTAAATATCTAACTAATTGTTCCCTGTACAATTTGTCTTCCTATCCTTCTCTCTCAGGCAGAGGAGCCCTTGCCGAATGTATGGATCACCCCCTAGCCGCGATAGATAAAGAGCATGCCACAGGCATTAACTTATTTAACCTGAAACAACAAAAGCCTCGAGTGCTGTGAAGTGTCAGTTTGTTCCTTTACGTTCAGATGCAAACACCATACTACAGTTGTGTTGTCCCAGTTCTCTACTTTCTTACACGGCTTTCAAATGAGTTTATTATTATTACAGTGGCTGTTGTCAGTGCTTCTTTTCCTGTCTCTTGAAGTGCCTCCCACGGTCATTGCTGACTCCAGGGCCCCTTGTTGTCAGTTTTTTACATTAATGACATTCCCACAGTACCTGAATTCTGAAATATTTATGCTTGCAGTTGACAATGCCTCTGTTTGCTGCTAATGTCTTTTCTTTCCTTTGAAAACTCATGTATGATAAAGTAACTTCACTGCATACCCTTCCTTCTTTCTTTCTATCTTCACGCTGGCTACAATCCAGAGTAACTACGGGACCTTTTACACCAGTGTTTCTCAAAGTGGGGGTCGGGATCCCTTTGGGGGTCACCTGGAGCTTTCCTGGGGGTCGCCTAAAGACCCCTGGTGCAGGGGGCCAGGTGGAAAGACCTGGCAGAAACACTGGAGCCACTACGGCTGGAAGAAGCCGCTGAGAAGTGGCTCAGAAGGAGCCTCTGAGCTGGTGTGAGACCGATGTGGTGCCCTGGGGGGCGGGGAGGCACCCAACACACTCACTTCAGACAGCAGCCTCCTCCTCCCCCCCAGAACCTCAGTGCGCCTGCCGGCTGAGAGTGTTAAGTGTGTTGAGGTGTGAGCATGGTGTGAGCATGGTGCCAGAGCTCTGGCGGGTGGGCTGTCCGGTGGGCACCGCGCTTGTGCACTGACCATTGTGCCTTGCTCCTTGTGCTTATTCAAAAGTAAGCCCCCTCAATGTTGTTGTTGTTCATGATAAGTGAATGTGACTTACCTGTACTCCCAGGAAAGTGCTAGAATTGCAGTCTTAGAACCCAGTTCTATGCATGTCTACTTGGAAGTCAGTCCCATGATAGTAAATGAGATTTACTCCCAGGAAACAGTGGCTGGCTCTGCTGCCTGAGATCCCAATCCTATGGAGGTCAGTCCCATGACAGTGAATGGGGCTACTCCCAGGAAAGTGCTAGGATTGCAGCCTTAGAGCCCGAATTGGGGCTGCATGTGTACTCTATCTATCTATAGTATTTATATACTGCTTTTCAACGAAAAAGTTCACGAAGTGGTATACAAATACTCAGAAGTCATTCCCATTGAGTTCAGTGAGGTTTACTCCGAGGAAAGTGTGCATAGCACTGCAACAATAGCAACGAAAATAATTTTATGGTTGGGGGTCCCCACAACATGAGGAACTTATAAAGGGGTCACGGCATTAGGAAGATTGAGAACCACTGTAGTTACAGTTCCACCTATGGAAAACCTATGGGAAATGCATAGAGCAAGCCAGAGTAATTGCCTTTTACGTCTTAGTTACTCTGGATTGTAGGGTCTGTCTTGACAAAGATAGTGATGCTGTACAGAGTTTTGGTTCCCCCTTTCAGCAGTGAAATTGTTCTAGATTGGCCAGTTCAGACCTTCTATATTTTATCTCTTTCATAATTGTTCCCTACAGGTGGCCTTGCTAGTCATGACCAACTCTAAGGGTGGGGATGATCTCCATTACAATGTTGAAGAGCCAGTATTGTCCAAAAATATCTCCATGGCCATGTGGTCAGTATGATTAACTTCCAAAGGTGCATGAAATGCTGTTAACTTCCCACTGAAATGTTACAAACTTATCAAATTGTGTTTATGAGCTGGACAATTAACAGGAGTTCACTCTGTCATGTGGTACTCGTGTATCAATCTGCTGGCCTGCCTTCAAGTTGACAAGCACAGTGTCTTTAACCACTGATGATCTGCAGTCCACACCAGGTAATTGTAGGGGTGAATACGTGTTCTCTCCAGGTCATGTTTAGAGAAGAGTAATGGTATGGGGATGGAAAATGGAATGAATGATGAGTAAGGGGGGAAGGGAAGGATAGTTTTCCTCAGATATGTGCTATATTATATGACATATCCATTGGAATATCATGGGAACTTCCAAATGGGCATGAATTTCCACAAAGCAATTTGTTACACATTGGCATTTAAAGGCAATCCCTTTGGGACCCAGTTAAGTGCCCACATAAATGCTTTGAGATGGTTGAAGTGCATAGACAGCCCAGGATCGTTCAGTACCATCATCCTCTACCTCCATAATGGATCAGGCAAGAGATCACGGGGTGCTGGTGGATAGTTTAATGAAAGTGTTTATTTGCTGTGCTGCTGCTGTGAAGGCCAATTTCATGTTCAGTGTCATTATAAAGAGATTGAGAATATAATGGGCAATGTTTTTATGCCAACGTAAAAATCGCTAGAAAGGCCACATTTGGAGTATTTCATACAGTTATGGTTGCCACATCTCAAAAGAGATACACTGGAACTGGAAAAGTGACCTGAGCATGAAATGATTCAGAGGGGGAGGATATCCCTTGCACTAAGCCATACCAGGATGCTTCCCCCTCCTGGAATGGCTCAGAGGGGAGGATGGCTCTTGCACACTGCATGGAGGATCCCTGCAAAACTTAGTATTTTGCCTCTCCTCTGGCTACAGCTGTGAAATACAATACATTCCCTACAATCCAGAGTAACTATGGGAAGATGTAAGAGGCACTTACTCTGGATTGCTCTATGCATTTCCCATAGGTTTCCAATAGGTGGCACCATAACTACGTCGGTAAAAAAGATCCTGTAGTTACTCTGTATTGTAGCCATTGTCTTTATTTTGAGGAGACCTCCATGACTGCCTCCCAATGACAGAATACAGCACATGCCCCACTGGCACAGCCATGCCAGTGTTGGAAAGTTGGTTAGTATTGCGCCCTCAAATGTTTAGTGTGCTATGCTCCCCCCTTTTGAGGAATGGTTACAGCATTCTTCTGTGTAGAAAGGAGCATGAGGGAGGCCATAACTAAGAAATATAAGATTATACACAGGATGGATAATGTAGCTAATTAACTTCTGCATTTATTTTAAAATGTCCCCTTTAAGTAACAGGATCCTGCACCACTGTCCCATTATTGGACGTATGCATCTGTTCTTCTTGCCTCTGGAGCATTTGTGACCTAATGTATGCTTACTTCTTTTCAGTGAACTTTATTTTTTAAACATAAAGGTTTTAAAAATAAAGGTTATAAAGATAAAAGGATTAGGATATATAACATGGGGTTTGATGCCCAATTCTGGTTTATTTGTTCACAAGTTTAAGGTTGCAAGCCTAACCTCCACTTAGGAGGTTATGCCATAAGACTGGCATAAGTCCTGTCCTAACCTAAGGGTGGCACAAAAGTGTTATAAGGCACATCTGCCCCACTCCTGAGAGGGTTAGGCTAGTGCACAGGCTTATGCCGACATTCCCACACCATCATGAGTAGATAGGTCATGCGAGTTAGACCAGCCTAAATTGGTTAAGATTGCACCCATAAGGCAAAATCCTTATAGCAGTTACAGGTCCACGCAGTTACGTCACCCTCAAGTGTTATCTTATGGAAAGTCATCTTAACTGCTCCGGAGCAAGGGGCTTAATTTCACTTTAGGATATAGGCCATAGTGTATGAAAATGATTGGGATTGAGGGAAAATCCAGATGCAAATATCCAAGGATGCCAATGGCTGGGACTCATTTGACCAGGACACAATTGTCCAGGATGCAAATACCCTATATCATGCATGCCCTTTACTCTCTTTGGCAATTCTGCACAGAGAGAGCTTAAATTTCAGCATTCTTATATAGCTTTCCAATATGGGGGTAGGGGATTGAGAGAGAGACCTACATCTTCCATAGAAACTATGCTCATCTGAAGAAAAAAGAGAGCAAGAGAGACTTGTCAGACATTATGACTACTTCAAAGAAACTGAGCTCTAATCTATTTGAAATATGAAGTACATTTGGACATGGCATGTAAATTAATGTTAACTCTGGGAATACTAAGGATGGGCAGGCAAAGAAAAAAGAGAGGAGGGATAAGCTGGTTCTCTACCATGTTAGGAGAAACATTTCACCATGATCCTGTTTTTTTTTCAAAAGCATATTATTTTGACGAGGGAAATTGCTAATGGCTTAAAAAAGGAGCATGTCGACATTCCAACTGAGTAGACAATAGAGATTCGATTCCTCAATAGTTCACATTCAGTTCCTTTGCCACTGTTATGTACCTTGCAACCATTGCTTCTCTCTATTGAAGTCTGTATGAAAGTTAAGTGGTAAAAGGGGTCAGTCAGTACAGGAACAAAGTTATTAACAGCACAGTCTGTTTACTTATGGCACAAAGGCCTTTGGGACAGGGAGTCATTAGTTATTAAATTTTCTCTGTAAATTGCTTTGTGAACTTTTCATTTTTTAATCAATACTGTTGATTGATTACCAGTGTATGTGTTGCATTGGTACTAGTCATTGTGAAAGCACTTTGCAACACCTTGCTGTTGCGAAGACCTGCATGAACTGACAGAATGCCAAGATGACCTCTTGCAACATCTCCCCAACCAAACTCTTTGCATGACCACCTAGCTGTGTACAGATTATTAGGAATATGCAAGAGATATGCATGCCTCTTCTAGTTAGGGCAAGTTGAACACAGATTTTAATTTTCTGGTCACTCTCCGGCAATGGTGAAAGTCACAACTGATGGGACAATTGAGTTCTCGATCTGAGTTCAGGACTTGTCCAGCTTTTTCAAAGTTGGGATGTGTCAAAGCACACCTATATTTCCAAAGGGAAGGCTGCTAAACACTACCTAACGGTAGCAAATGCTCCTTATCAAATCATGGTGTTTTTACACACACACCAGTGGTGGGCTCCAGCAGGTTCGCACCTTCTCTATAGAACCTGTTGTTAACGAGAGATAGGACATATAAAGTTTAAAAATAGCTATTTCAAAGTGGCTGCCAGATGGGCATAGAACCAGTAGTTAATTTCTTTGGATCCCATCTCTGATACACACAGTTTAATGATGAGTGGAAACTTTCAAAATGTGAGCAGAGCAAGTCACTGAGGGAAACAGTGTGACAAACACTGTGAGTGGGGCAGGATCACTCACTGCACAGATGCTACTTTCATTAGGATTTGTTACAGACCCGTGTTTTGGTTTTTCAAAACGCTAGACAAAATGATAAGGGGAAAACTCCAAAACACCCAACAGCCATCAGGCTTCCACTCCAAATTCAGGTGCTTAATTTATGAGATGTTTCACACCCTGCCATCATGTTTTTCTCAAGGTAAAGATTTAAGTTAGGGTTAAGATCTCTTTTGCATCAATTCAGTTAATAAGCAAGTGGTCAACTGGAGCATGTAAGATGGTCATTGTGCCCCCCTCTCCATGCAACGACCAATTAAAACAGCCCCTCTTTGAAATCTTTTCTATGAAACTTCTCAAAGGTTCTCATGAGATTCTCTGTTCTCATGAGATTCTTACATGTTGAATCAAGTAGTCACAAAACTATCAGCACAAGAAAACTCTCCATCCTATACAGAGGACCACATGATGTCCCGGGCAATAACATATCACTTAAGCAGCATGGAAAAAGATACAATGCAGAGGTCACCTTGATTGGCATCCACATTGAGATAATATGTTGTAGGATGGTCCCAGGTGTTGTCAATTGCATCTGCTGTGATGGTTTTGGCCCATCTCCAGATCTACAAGCTGGGTTTCTGAAAATTCTTGAATTAAGAGCAGAAATTAAAGCACGGTATACAAGTAGGCAGAGTCAATCCTCACAGCCTAATTGGACACATATTGGAAAAGTTCCAGAGGCATTGATTCTTCCACAACTCTTGAAACAAAAGAAATAGAGGAGGTGACTAGCTGGTTTAGACTGACATAAATTCTAGGTGGTGGGAGCAGTTTGACCACACAATCCCTGCCCTGAAAACAAACAATTAGGAATGCAGAGCTCAGTCCATTTTCAAACCACGTCCACCATGCTGATGAAGTTGCATCTGCTTTCCTCACCCTTATTCTGACAACTGGGCATCTCAGAATCACGCGTAGAGGAAAGGATGTCACTCAACACAGCACCAGTTCCGAGTGGAGACATTTCAATGTCCATTTCTTTCCCTCATAATTACTCTCATGGATTGTTTCCTCCCTAAAATGGTTATTCTTACATGCTGAATATGACATATTCATATAGTTGAGCTGTCCTTTACTTGTGTACTGACTTGGCCCTCAGTACCTGAATGTCTTGTCATAAACCACAGGATGGAAGAGAAGGAGGATCTTTTGTTCCTTTCTTTTTTTCTTAATCTTCCTACATTTCTGTAAATGTAAATTCATCATTTTGTCTGTCAAGAATTGAGCAGTGTCACTGTGTGCTATGACACCTCTATAATTCAGGACTTCAGAAATAAGTAACACTTTGTTCTCTTCTATTTGGGGACACTGAATAATTGTAAGGCTAGTCTCAAACTATCTTTATTGTTTATATAGTAATAGTATTGTTTATAGTAATTAAGAGCTCAATTCTCTTGAAAGGGTCAAAGGCAACTTCTTCAATGTTGTCCCATGTGGTGCTGTGGCCCATTATTCCAGATTGGATTTCTTCAATCCATGTTTTGATGGAACATTGAGGAAACCAGTTGGCCTGTTGCAGAGCCCTCTTGCCAGGTTGTTTCCTTTCCACCAAAATGATACCTACTTATCTACTCTCATTTGCATGCTTTTGAGCTGCTAGGTGGCCAGGAGCTAGAACAAGTGACAGGAGTTCACTCTCTCATGCGCAGGGTGACCAGATGTCCAAACCTCAAAAGGAGGACAAGGTCTTGGATTCCGCTCTGCCTGACCTTTCTGGTGGAAAATGGCATGTTTGCCTACTGACAAGTAAAGGCACGATATTGGACACTTTCACTTTCCCATAGATCTCAATGCATATTTTTTATTTCTTCGCCATACTTTTGATAGGAAGGAGTTATTTCAAAACCAATTTTTGCATTGGATTCTGCTCTTCAATACAAATCCAGCAACATATGACATGATGGGGTACTGCACACCTTTGCAAAGTGCCAAAATGAAGCCAAAATGGAAGATAATGAAGCCCTTTTGGAGGACACCTGGAGAGAAGGCTGAAAACGAGGACATAACTGGAAAAATCCAGTCATATGATCATCCTGCTCATGCAGCCCTCAGGTCTTGACTTGCCAATCTTGCTATTTTAGAAAAAGATGTTTGTTGATAACACTATTGTCCAGGATCTTGTGTTAACAAAAGGGCCATGACAAATGGGTTCTGATCTAGCAGGATTTTTATGTCCTTTGAAATATGTAATCTTTGAAATTAAATTTAGAGCACAATCCTAAGTATATACTCAAAAGTATGCCTAATTGTGTGCAATGGGTCTTAGTCACAGGAACATGTCTTTAGGATAGCAGCCTTAAGTACTTAAAATCAACAATGGGATTAATTATGCTGGTACAATGTAAGCCTATAATGCATGAACAGATTAGATGACGTTTCCGGATCTGTTTCAATAAGCCTTGCCCCTCATGGCAATTTATGTGGCCCTGAATATAATACTAGAATGTAGTTATTGGAATAAGAAAAACAGTGTTAGGCGCAACAAAACCAGCAGCAGACTCCTATCCCACACCACTCTGAAGCATGCAGCCATGCCAGTGGAATACATGTGGCATGTTGTGGGCATGGGGCCATGAGATTATCCAGCCTGAGGTGAGTAAAACACTTTTTTTTGCTTACCTTCTGGAATACTGTCTTTGTGTCTTCTCAGACCCATATGAGCTATTTTATTGGCATCAGTACAAGGAGAGGAAGGGAGCAGGATGGGTTGGAAAACTGGAGTTAGGATCCAGAATGCATTTTGCTGCCAAAATTCACCTTGTTAAGCCTACCCCCTCCCTGCCTGAACCTTCCCACCACAACCTGCCCCCTCCACTGCCTTACCTGTTCCACTGTGGCCTGAGTAGTTGCATTGCCAATGGTGGTTCCTTCATGCTTGCCAACACCATGACTTTTATGACAGCAGCATGTTGCTTATGGCAGTGGAATGTTGGTATGATAGGCTCAGGCCACAACTAACAGAAATGACAAATGTTGTTTAAATAACATCTCACCAAATTCAAGGTAAGATATTCTTCCTCTGGTTTTAATATTGCTGGAGATAGCAGAAACACAGAGAACAAGGCCATTGGTCAATACGTTTGGCTTATAAAAATAACACACACAGACACAAACACACACACGCTCACTGTTTTGAGTTAGCCGACTCTTTACCACATGGAGAGTATCTAATCCCTGTGTTTATCTTTGTGCATTCAAATAGAAGAAACCACTACCACTTACCTGGGGAAATCAAAGATGAAACATATTGGCTTATCAGCCATTCCCCGCTAATCCAATCAAGCTGTTCAAATAGTCACAATAAATCCGAATGCATTTTGGGTAAAACGTAACCTTGCCCTGCTCATTCATATGCTTTGAAATCATTAGCTTCTGTGAATGTCAGATTGCTGATACAAGAGGCAGCGTTCAAAGTGAAGGTCTGGATTGCCTTCAAATATATGACAGGCTGTAATGATGAGAAACCCCCTATGCTTACGCTCAAGTGTTGCTGATTTAGCAATGTGAAATAATTATCCAAGAAAGGATACAATTCAAAAGATAAAAAAGAGAACAGCATAAATATACAGGCTTCACAGTGCTGGATACTCATGAAAAGATTCTGGAAATAAAGATATCAAAGAGTTTACTGTTATCCCATTGTGATACTTAGGGCCAGTTCTGAACTATTTTCCTTGGATAAAAGATGTTCTGAAGGTTGGAGCAGGCAGTGGCATTCTTAGGAGACAGCGGATGCAAGTGCTCCTAAGTGGCACAGCTGAGGTAGGGACCCTTTCCCAGCGTTCTGTCCTGAGGATCACCCAAGGGATACCTGTGCAATCTACTTCCCTATCTGGAAGCATTGTGAAGGTCACAAGACCAGTGGGGGAGTGGTACTTCTGGACTCACACTGCGGCAGCATAGTGACCAGGACCAGCACTGAGAGCAGGGCTGGTCTGTTCATGAGACCAACAAAGGCTGCAATCCTAAACACACTATCTGGGGAATAAGTACTGTTGAACACGATGGGACGTTCTTCTGAGCTCCCACATTTGGGCCTTTCAAGAAGGGAAACATGCCACTTAGTTTCTTGTGCATGTGGGAAAGGAATTGGGATTCCTCCACCCCTAGAGGGACCTAGTAAAGAAACCATAACCAAACTTATGTGCCTGGGAACATTAGGGAGGGGGCTGGAGGGCTTGCTTCATCAACATCTTATTAAGCAATAGCCTTGTTTAACCGGCATCTTTACACACCTTGTTACATGACTTTGAGTTCAATCCTATCCTTCCCCTCACCCCACGGGTGCACCTGTGCAAAAAAAGGCAAGCATTGGGAGGCCTGTATGAAGTGTTGGTGATTCAAGCATGGTGGGGACCCTTGCTTTCCGTATTCGGAGGCACCTGAGTTGAGTGTAGAGTCAATACTAGTCAAGTTGAATGCTTTAAACCCCAAAAATTCCTGACCCCTGAGTCACTCAACTTGAGTTGAGTCATAAGTCAACTCAACTCATAGAATCTTTTTGAGTCTGCACTTCCATCACTGGAACATATAGAAGATGTGTAATGGGGACAGTCATGCTTGCGACCATGGCAGGCCAATGAATTAAATCTCCCTCCCATCATAATGTCTGTGCAGATCAGCCCTCTCACCCTGGCTCCTAATTAGTAGGCAATCAAGCAAGTGATTAAACACGTGCTTGCCATAATGTGTAACTTGGCTGTAACTGTCTATTGAAGTGCATAAACTAATCAATAGAATCAATTCATCAAGAAGACTTTAACCATTGTGAATGTATTTTTATGTCAATATGAGCACCACTGACAGGCAGAGGCAGTTATAAGATAAAAGGGTGCAAGATGGAAAGTCTTATTGAGAATATTAAGGTGTGTGAAGATCTGCACTTTTACATTTTTTACCATCTAAATCGCAGTGGAATGCAAGTCTTTGATGCCTGTTAGATCCACTTTTTATGAGACAGAATTTTTAATATTAGAAGTTGGATAGTACTAAAGTAACTTCTGAATCCCAACTGGTTAAGGGGGAAAAAACCTAAAGGCATTCAGCAGTAAAAATCTATGAGTTTTCTGACAGAATTTTTACAACACGTTCTGCATTCATTCCCTCTCCTCTGCCCCACAACTATTTCCTGACACTGTTATTTGTCCTCAATTAATCACACATACTTTGCAGTTATATTAGCAGTAAACAATCATGGATTTTTATAACGTCATCAGTGGTCATTCAAAAGCTACCGTAAACATCATCACAAAATACAATGAACTTTCTCAGCACTTCTCTCTTGCTAAAAACTTTCTCATGGAGCAACAATTACTTATGTTAAGAGAAAAACATCACAATCCTAACCATGTCTACTGAAAAGTAAGCCCCATTCTGTTCAATGGGTCTTGCTTCCTGAAAAGTGTGTTTAGGATTGCTGTGGAAATCCCTGATCCTGTGACATTACAGGCAACCTAAAATGGCTTGGTATGTCTTCTCTTTCTTGTTCTCAAAAGCAAAACGAGATAAAATGTATCTGGTTGAATGAATCGTAGAGTTTAACACATGGTGAAGCCAGCCTTGTGAGATGGTGTTCAGCCAGTAGAGATGTAGGCTGGGTTCATAAGAGGGCACGTTCTGCTGGAGGTGGTGGCTTGTAGATCTGAAACCTCCATCCCAGACGAGATCAGCACTGGCAGGATCCTCACAGATATTCCAGTTAAAGAGCTGGTGTCGCACAGTATTTGAGAGTTCTTTTGTGGCCTGCACGGGGCCAGGAACATATTTCTTCCTTATCCTTCTCAACCAGCAACATCCCCATATGGTGTACATGATGCATCCCTTGTGACAACCTCTGATAGGATGGGTCATGAAAAGTATCCACAGAAGTATCTTTGAAACAAGCATTATTTAGAATCCCCAAGCATTATACCAGTAATTACTGAGGCAAAAAAACCCTGAAAATTTTATAGTGAACAAAAATGAATGGTCTTACATCCAAATGTGCTAAGAGGAGAAATGGGAAGCTCAACTGAACAATAAGTCACCATTATGGGTCACATAATTATTCCCTCTATTATTTGTAACAGAGACATAAATTAATGACTAAATTGTCCTGCTCCTGTGAAGATCTGTATAACTGGCATGAATGCTACAAACTAACATAGATTTGTTGCTGGTGTGTGTGTGTGTGTGTGTGTGTGTGTGTGTGTGTGTGTGTGTGTGTGTGTGTGTTTAAAAAAGCAAATTAAGGACTGGTCTTCTGTGTAAAACAGGCCTATTGTTTGAATAGTATCCTGATCAGTAAAGATAATTCAGGTTCGTCATTCCAATTATTCAGGTTTTTTTGAATTTTCTGCACAATGTTTGCCTGATTGACTAATGAAGGAAAATGGGTGAAATATCTACACACTGAAGATAGGAAATTTAAAAAATTCCCACAGTCTGAAATGTTATCAGCAATTCTACCACTGCAGGACTTCACAATCTCCTTCACAGCTAATTCTGCTAAGTGTGTGTGAAACTGGCCAGTTTGGGACAATACTTCACTAGGTGTCTACTTGATATGGACAAGCTGTGAGCACCTCCTTTCCCAATCCTTTTGTTTAGTGCCAGTGGTTTATGGGCCAGTCCTATTGAAAAGCAGCACCGGTGGAAAGCATGTTCTGCAGTTATGAAGCACTTTGCAGGAGTGCAGGGAGCTGGCATACCAGTGGTCTCTACCAGAGTGTATGGCAGGGCAACAAAGGGCCAGCGGATCGGGTAAGCCTGGTTCACAGGGGTTGAATGGGGCAGAGGGATAGTGAAATGAAAAGATGGGACAAAGAGGAGTGAGATTGGTGACTCCAATGCATGCTGAAACTCTAACAGCTGCTCTGGGTCAACATGGATGTCTTGAGTCTTGTCTCAGCAGATGCAAGACATTAAGGCTGCAATCCCAAGCACACTTTCCTGGGAGTAAGACATAATGAACACAATGGGGCTTACTTCGGAGTAGACATGGACAGAATTGCACCCTAATACATAGGCTGGCACAATTCATCAGTTTTCCCATTCCTGTGGTGATGTAGAAATGCAAGTGCATGTCTGTACAGTGGCCTAACCTTTCCCCAGGAGTGTAGCAGAAGCATCTTATGGCACTTTTGTGACACCTCCAAGGCAGCACAGGACTTATGCCAGGGCTTATGTTGGCCCAACTGGAGATTAGGATTGCATCCTCAGACATTAATATAAGGACGTTGTATGCCACTTCTCAAGGTTCATTATATTATTCTTATTGCTTATTATTATATTATTCTCATTTCTCGTTATTAATGAAATACAAAAATACATATAAGTGCCTGATGGAGGATTCTTATGAAATATGAAGTTACTTTGAAAAATCCCTTACATTAGGAAATTGGTAGTATCTCTTTAATAAATATGAGTGGCATTCAGGAACTGTGATTGACTGAGGGAACAGCAGCTTCATTCTCCAATCTCATTTTCAGTCTTGGATGTGTAAGTGGAAGCATAGTTGGAAACACTTAAAAAAAATTTTTTGGGACCATGTGTAGTTGAATTTGCACAACATGTACGATGAGAGGCAGCTATAAGGCCAGGTCTTCTGTCTCATGTTCTCTTTAGTTAGGATTTATATTCCTGTCTTTCCCACGCCAAAGCAAATGCCCAAGGTGGCTTTCTAAGCATTAGTTCCTCCCCTCCTGCTGTCATCACAGCATCCCTTGTGGTGGGTGAGACTAGGACCATGTGAGCTGCATGTCAAGTTCCTTTTTGCACAAATGAGATAGGATCTTTGCAGCAGCCCTCCCTATATTGGGTTGCCATATATCTCGAAAATAGGGACAATCCTGATTTGGGGGATGTGTTCACATTCTGGCAAGTGTGACAGATGGTCTCGTCCCAATCTTGTGGAAGAGAATTCTGGCAACCCTATTCCTATAGGAGTGATCATATGAGTCTGGGAAAGTTCTAATAACATTACCTAATAATGTTAACATTATTTCGATCCTAAAGTATAGCATTTTACTACCGAATGAATGACATTTCAGTGAATGATGGAATTGGAAAATGTTCATACTGGACTTTAAATGTGTACATCATTAAGCGACATCCAGTTGAGGAAAATTTACAACTGGTGATGCTTTTTGATGCTCTTGAAGATGTATCCGCCGCGTTCTAAGACTGTAGACTTCTTTCTTTTAATTTTTTCTCCCTTTGCTCCATAGACGTACTTGTTTGATTAGAACCAAAGAATAACTGGGCACATTTCTTCCCAAGATTTTGATAGCTGAGTAAATTAGCACTGCCCTGTGATCACCAAATGACTGGTCTTTGTGGGACCAAGGAAGCGTCTGATCAAACGAAGCATCCGACTCCTCTGACAGGTACTGCGCGGAGATGTTCATGCGCCTCTCCTGTGTCTGACATCAGCAGCAGGAGGGGTGGAGCAGTTCAGGGAGTTAGTGCATTTACAGTTGTTGCCAGGGAAACAAGAAAAATTACAGATACGCTGCGCGGCATATAATGTAATCAGATTTGGACGGAAATCATAGAACATCTGAGTAACATTTTATAGCCATCTATACCATACCCTGAAAAGGAATTAATTAATTCTGGGTTTGATGGATACCTGGCTCTCCTGTGCATAAAACTTATTAATTAGGACCTTTAAGATAGCAGTTACAAAAGGAATTAGATGCCTTTGAGTGCCTGTGTTTCAGCTACTCTGGTCTGCTCTTTTGCTTCCTCTGACTGCCTGGTCTTGCAGATGTTGCTTTTCCACTTCAAGAACCATTTCCATTTACTTCTTGTTGGAAAAATGCTCAGTCGCTAGTAGTCCAGAAACAGCCTAGAAAAGCAATGAGGCAAAGCTCTTGCAAACAGTTGTCAGGGGAGAGACACACTGTCTTATATTCCTCCTGTCCCAATTATTATGCATATGCTTTGTTTGGAAAGTACAACCAGAGGGGAAAAAAATGGACTCTGGTGTGTTTCATTTTGATCTAGAAAGTGATGTGGTGAACAATTCATCTTTAGAAACTTGCAGATGTCATGCAACAACTTCATGATGTATTCAGGTGTGCGGATGGATGTCTTGAAAGCAGACTTTGGAGTCTTCATCCAGATCAGGATCGCAGGAGGGAAAGGCAGCTTTAACCGTTTGTCCTGTCATGGTCCTCATCCAAATTGGAGAGAGGTCTCCACAGCTGCTGTTTCCTTCTGGAAAGAAAAGCAACTCACAGCCCAATCCAGAGCAACTAATCTGTCCACATAAGAGCCCTTAGGTTGCCCTGTCTAACACTAGGTTGGAGCAACTGCAAGATGCTCCAGCCCAGTTACTCTGAAGGAGGCTTAGGGCAGAGCAAGGCAAGATAGGGTGCCCTAAGAGAGGTGGACCTGCTCTGCCCTAACTGGGGCAGCCTAAGCAGCTCAGGAGAGGCAAGTTGAGGGCATGTTTAGCATTGCCTAGGGCAGAGCAGTTACTCTGTATCCAAAGCCTGTTTCCAAGGCAGAAATGCCCTCTTCCAGCCCTCAGAGTTATACCACCTCAGGAGCAGGTATAGTAATGAGTAGACCTATAGGGGTCCATGATAAGGCCCAAGTAAGAATGGCAGTGCTGACCAAAAATCTGAGTTCTTGGCCAGCCTAGCTGCAACCCCTTCCTCTCAACCTCAGGATACGGAACAAACTACGGCTGCCCACAAACCTCAGGATACAGCAGGCCACTCCAAGAAGCCCCTTGTATTTACTGTAGAATGTACTGGCATCTCATCAGGGACTCCTTATAAGGCAGGCACCCAGTGGCGTCACCAGACTGGTGCGGCTGGTGTGGGCTGCATTGGGGATGCGCTCCGTATGGGGTGATGTGCCGGAGGAGTTTGACTGTCCTTTGGCAGGCCCCGGGCGTCAGCACCCCCATTCAGGCCTGCTCCAAGGCGGAGAATCAGCCAGAAGCTGACACTTGTCTGAGGAGCTGGCCTGAACGGCCATCTGAGATGCACTGCGCAGAAACACACTGAGCATGCCGAACAGCTTCAGAGGAGACTTCCTTAGAGCAGAGAAAGTCCGCGCCTCTGCACAGCCATTCGGCCTCACTCAGGAGGCGGAGCGGCAGCTGAATGGCTTCAGAAAGAGTACTGCACAGGCACCAATTCTGACGCCTGCACAGTCTCCCCCGAAGCCAAAAGGCTTCAGAAAAGTACTGCGCAGGTGTCAGAGATGGTGCCTGCGCAGTACTCTTTCTGAAGCCAGTTGGCTTCAGAAACAACTGCGCAGGTGCCAACTTTGGTGACTGTGCAGTCCAGGTGCGGGGGGGGGCACATCCCAGGGATGACGCACAGACTTCCGCACCAGGTGATGTGCAGAGTCATGTCACCACTGTAGGCACCACAGCTGTTCCTTCTTCAGTGTGATCTGAGGGGTGTCTCCTCAGGAGCAAGTTTTCCCAATTACTTAGCATGCTCTGGAGCAGTTAGGGCAGCCCAGGCTTCCTGACTCTCTGGATTCAGCATAACTTTCTGCTCTGGATACAGAATAGTTAGGAGAGTGCAGTTAGGTCAGACCAGGCTGAATTTGCTCTGGACTGCAGCCTGAGTCTGCAATCTGAACCTCCACTTTGGCTGGTCTAAACTCTGGCATAAATCCTCTTCTGACCTGGGGATGTCACAAAAGTGCTATAAGGCACTTGTAAAACTCTCCTGTAAGACACACTGTAAAACACTCCTAGTGTTAGGCATATGCTTGCCTCCCTACATCACCATGGGAATGGGAAAACTAATAAGTTGTGCCAATCTAGGTTAGGTTTACACCTTAGTCAATGGGACCATTCCTACCAGGGAAATAATGAAGGGATCCTGATCCAAATTGGGACTATGGCAGGGGCAAAAGCCTGTCTACTGCAGTACCAATCCACATGACCAGTGGCATTACTAGGTATTGCGTCACCCAGTGTGGCAGGTGAGCACATCACCCCCATGTTGGACATCTGCCCATGCAGTGGGCATAGCAGCGCATCATCAACCCAGTTTTTTGTCATAACGTATGATAGAAATACATGTCATCAATAAATATCAGGTCTGGTGCCATAGTAAAGTAGCTAAAATACGGAGAGTAAAGCCACTAGGCACAGATTGACCTTGACCCCATCCGTGCATGCGCACTAAGTTTTAATGTCCTAACTCACTTCCTCTCTTTACCGCAGTCCATGTCACCTGTACATGGAAATATCTCTCTCTGCACTGAATACTATTACTAAAATGAGGTACCTATCTATAAAATTTATATAACATCTAAAAATTTGGGATGCAATTTTAAGCACACTTTCCTGGGAGTATGTACTATTGAGCAATATGGGACTGACTTCTGAGTAGTCATTCTTAAGATTGTGCTGTTACAGCGCAAACCTATGCATAGAAGGAAGACTCATTGTGTTTAAGTTGGACATGCTTCCAGGAAAGCGTGCAGGATTATCAGTCTCAGTCACATGACCAATGATATAAGGTTTATAAATACTGCTGAAAGGAATTTGGAAGCAAAACTCTTCACAAGATGTTGCTAACCTAGTGAAAATCCAGGAATAGATCCTCTTAATTTGAATTTTGTCCAAATTTTCAAGCTGAATTTTGTCCAAATTTCAATAATTATTTTTTAATTCATGAAACCAGGATGGTAAAAAGTTTTGTTTAACTAAATACGTTCTCTCAAATTCATGAGCAAATGATCAAGATTTTTAATAATATTTTGCTGCTGCAAGAAGTATGTGCAGACTGGCTGCAAAGAATGACAAAGTTGCAACAGTAATTCATTGGATCTTGTGTAAAAGTATAAACTACCTGAAAATAACTGGTGAAACCATAAAACTGAAAAGGTAGTAGAGAATGAAGAAGTCAAGGTGCTCTGGGATTTTAGAATACAAACCTTTAAGCATCAGCCACAAAACATTTCAGACATAATCATCATTGACAAGAAGGATAAGAAAGTCTGGGTAGTAGACATTGCAATAACTGGTGATAGGAGAATAACAGATAAAGAAATTGAGAAAATCATCAGGTTTTAATACTTGCAAACACAAACTGATAGACTGTGGACAGACACAAGAAAGCAAGATTGATAGACACAAGAAAGCAAGATTATACCAATACTCACAAGGTCTTGAGTGCTTTCCAAAACAGCTAGAAAAGCACTTGGACATCAGCGGGATGAGCAAAGGCACAGGCAAGCACAAAAGGCCACCTTACTAGGAACAGTGCATATGCTCTGGCAATATTTGTCATGCAGCAACATAACAACAAAAAATGGTTTCCTATCCTAGGTCCCTGGGAAAGTCTCAAGAAGAAAGGTTGGATAGAAATGCAATAAGTAAGTAATTAAAGGTGCAATCCTAATTTCCACTTCAGCAGACCTAAGACCCAGCAGAAGTCCTATGCTGACCTGGGGGTGTCATAGAAATGTTCATTAAAGAACACAATGGAACTTACATTTGAGTAGACATAGTTAGGATTGTGCTCTAAGTAAGTAAGTAAGTAAGTAAGTAAATAAATAAATAAATAAATAAATAAATAAATAAATGTTTTTATTGATAGTAATAGGAATAGTAAATCAGAAAACAATTCCCAATTTGGAAAAGTATATGAGTTTATATTACAGTCTCTTTGGCTGCAATTCAAAAGACATTTTCTTGGGAGTAAAACCAACTGAACACAATTGGGCTTATTTTTGAGTAGACATGGTTAGGATTGTGCTGTTAATGAACTTCTTTGACTTGTACAGTACACATGATTAACAGTTAATTAATGTGTAATAAATAATGGAGAATGTGCTTCACAATCTGAAATCAATCACAATCAAATTAAAATTTTCCCAGTCCATGCAAAGTTTTATTTGGCTTTACCTTTGCCTACTGTAAGTGTGTTAGAAAATGTTTAATGACTTGACACAAAATTCATGAAATAGAAACGGATGAATAAAAATACAGCCGTTCGTTTAGTATCTCAGGGAAAGTTTTCCGACGAGCCTGATCCTCTTATTTTTAATTGAATTTATAATACAACAAGGAAATGATTGGTGAAGTATTTGCCCTGTGCCTAAAACCACCTCTATGAAATTGTGTTTGGCAACCTGAAGCACTTTGAAGTCAATAGAGTGGCAATAAAAATTAGACCTTCATGAAGCTGTGAGCTTTGCAGTTCCCCAGAGCAACTTGCCACAGCCTCAAGGGGTCAAATGGGGGGTGGTGGGGGTGACTGCCACAGCTTTTGGCCCAGGCCTGCCTGTGTTCTACACATGGAAGCAATTTGGGTGATATTCTTTCCCTGTTCCTTATGAATTTCAAGCTCATTGCCCAGACTTCCCCCTCTCTTCAGCCCACGTACGTTTGCAGGCTGCCTTTCATGTCACATTTAGGAAATTAACAGTAACTGTCAAATCACTCTGCAAATAGAAGAATATAAGTTTGGAAACACTCAAACTTGCCTTTTTCTGCCCTAGGGCCAACGTGATGGAGAAGCAACAAAGGGATCCTTGAGACCTATTTGCAGAGGCTGCTCCCGCAAACGAGGCTTTTATTTTATCAAGTGCACACAATTTTTCAATTGTATTTTTTTTGTATGTCCTTCCTCAAAGTTCTGCATTCCCCTAGTGCACCCCACTTGGGCTGTGAACTGGAAATTATACTGGGAACAATTACAATGACTAGAGACAGGATTTTCAAGCATACAGGCATTAACCTTTGGTGGAAGAATTAGTGGGATTGTATCCAAAAAGACTGATTATGATTTACAAGGAATTATTCTTACGCATTGAAAAAGGAAGATAAAGAAGGGAAAGTGCTCACAGTAATTAAAGAGTATAATTGTAAAGAGGAAAGAAGTGAAAAGAGAGCTCAGAGGAATTGTAATCTGTGGAGATGTAAGCTAATTACTTAATCACTTGCATTTGTAAATCTTATTATTGGAAAAGAAATTACTGTAGTGGTTAAATTACAGATATTTATCTGCTAATAGCCTTGATTAATCAGCGATGCTAATCTGTCATCTTGAAAGCCAGTATTAATGACATCAATCTTTCGGAACAATAACAGTTTATATGAAAGAAAACTTTTGTCCATTTCAGACCCAGATGTGCAGAAGAAGGATGTGGAATGGCAAGTTTCTGGAACCAGTTGGCTGAATCAAAAAGAGCTGATTTTTTTAAAAAAAATTAAGTTGTTTTGGCCTGTTAACCCTTCCTCAGGCACAAAATGCTACTTAGTTTGGAACAAATGATATTTTATGTGCTGTCGGATGCAACTTAAACTAGTCGCAATTCTAGAGTAAATAAATACAGTGGCGCCTCATGTAAAGAATGCCGCACGTAAAGTATGTTTCACGTAACAAACAAAAATTTCTCTAGGATTCTGCTTCATGTAAAGAAAGTGCTTCACGTAAAGAACACATTTGTTGGCAGTTGGGGCAGACGCGCTGGCCGGCAGCCTGTTTAAAAAGCGTCAGGGCTGCCTAGCGCATCTGCCCAGAGTGAAAGCAACACTTCCATGCTGTTCTTCCTGTGGCCGGGTATCCGCTGGGCAGAGGGAGAGAAGAGCAGTGGAGAAGAGGGAAGCAGCTCAGGGCTAGCCAGAAGGGAGCAGGGGAGACAGAGGCTCAGGATGGAGAGAAGGAGAAAGTGGGGAGACACTTTGAAGGTGTCTTGGATTGCAGCCTCCCAACCATGTCTACCCAGAAGTAAGCCCCATTGTGTTAAATGGGTCTTACTCCCAGGAAAGTGTCTTTAGGACTGCAGCCTAAGTAGACTTCATAAGATCATGCACATTGAATGCATGTTTTGAATTCAATCCCAGTGTTCTGTAATCATTTTTACATCCTGTTAATATTTTATATCAATATTTTTGGGGTTGTGGAACCAATTGTCTGAGTTTCCATTATCTCCTATGGGAAAATCCACTTCACATAAAGAATGTTTCATGTAAAGAACATGCTTCCGGAACGAATTAAATTTGTTACATGAGGCACCACTGTACATTGCAAGCTTAATTTATTATACAAATGTTGTTAAGGATCTAGAAGCTGAGGAATGTTGGTCAATGTGGGTTTAAACAACATTATTTCCTTTAAAAAGGCTAAAGAAAAAGCTAAAGAAAGGTATAATCCCTTTTAAAAAGATACTAGAGGAATGCTATCGATTTTCCCTTTGGCTAAATAAACTTTTCCTTTTTAATCAATGTTACTTACAACAAGGGAAAGTGATGAAATGGAAAAAAATGGAGACTGGTACTTTAATTTCCTCTCGGTGTGGCAGAGGAAGGTTTACAGGGAAATGAAACTCCAGCAAATAAGCCCAGGTTACAGTTTCAGAGGAAATTTGTTGTGGAGCAGACAATGGCAAAGTACGTGGAGAAGATCAACGTTTCCACTTAGCTGGTACAAAAGAAAAGGGAACAGAACAAAAGAATTACAGCGGCAATGTCTACCTTGCAAGATTTGTATCTTTAACACAGTTGTAGCCTACATGAAGAACAGATGTCCCTTTTTCAAGATAATGTCTACCTTCTAAGGCCAGAACAAGTTCTTTATTACATATAAAAGTATTATTATTGGCATCCTTCAGTCTCGAAAGACTATGGTATCGTGCTCTGATTGGAGGCCCTGAAACAACATCTAGTGTGGCTAAAAAGGCCAATTTGAGAGTGGGAATCCCTTCCACACTGAGGACAAATAAATTCCGTCCCCTGCCCAGGCCCCAGGTTTCGCTGCTTTTGGGTCTGTCTCTTTGCTTCAGCCTGCCGAACAAGTGTCTCTTCCAGTTGGAGAAGGCCATGCTGGGTCTTTTGCCTCCACGCTGAACGGTCAGAGGTCAAGGTTTCCCAGCTGTTGATGTCCATTCCCAAGGCCTTTAGATCCCTCTTGCAGATGTCCTTGTATCGCAGCTGTGGTCTCCTTCTTGGGCACTTTCCCTGCACTAATTCTCCATATAAGAGATCTTTTGGAATCCGACCATCAGCCATTCTCACGACATGCCCAAGCCAGCGTAGACGCCGCTGTTTCAGAAGTGTGAACATGCTAGAGATTCCAGCATGTTCCAATACTGTGTCATTTGAGACTTTGTCATGCCAGGTGATTCCAAGAATACATCAGAGACAGCGCATATGGAAGGTGTTCAGCTTCCTCTCCTGCCATGCATAAAGGGTCCAATACTCATTGCAGTACAAGAGTGTGCTCAGGACGCAAGCTCTATAGACCTGGATCTTTGTATGTTCCGTCAGCTTCTTATTAAGCCATACTCTCTTTGTAAGCCTGGAGAATGTAGTAGCCGCTTTACCAATGCGTTTATTCAGCTCAGAGTCTAAGGAGAGAGTGTCAGAGATAGTTGAGCCAAGGTACACAAAGTCATGGACAACCTCCAGTTCATGTTCAGAGATTGTGATACAGGGAGGTGGATCCACTCCCTGACCCATGACTTGTGTTTTCTTCAGGCTGATTGTTAGTCCAAAGTCTTGGCAGACTTTGCTAAAACGGTCCATAAGTCATTGAAGGTCTTCGGCAGAGTGAGCAGTAACAGCAGCGTCATCGGCAAAGAGGAACTCCCGCAAGCATTTCAGCTGGACTTTGGACTTTGCTCTTAGTCTGGAAGGATTGTATAGTTTTCCATCTGATCTGGTCCGGAGATAGATTCCCTCTGTTGCGTTTCCAAAAGCATGCTTCAGCATGACTGCAAAAAAGATCCCAAATAAAGTTGGTGCGAGGACGCAGCCCTGCTTCACTCCACTTCAGATGTAAAAGGAGTCTGATGTTAAGCCATCAAAAACCACAGTGCCCTTCATGTCCTCGTGAAAGGACCTGATGATGTTGAGGAGCTTAGGTGGGCATCCAATCTTGGGGAGGATTTTAAAAAGGCCATCCCTACTAACCAAATCAAAAGCCTTTGTAAGGTCTATGAAGGCTACAAAGAGTGGCTGTCTTTGTTCCCTACATTTCTCTTGCAACTGTCGAAGGGAAAATACCATATCAGTGGTGGACCTGTTGGCTCGAAATCCACACTGTGATTCAGGATAGATTCTCTCTGCAAGCACCTGAAGCCTCTTCAGTATGACTCGGGCAAGCAGCTTCCCTACAACACTAAGAAGAGAGATGCCACGGTAGTTGTTGCAGTCACCCCTGTCGCCTTTGTTCTTGTACAGTGTGACAATATTAGCATCCTTCATGTCCTGTGGTACTCCACCTTCCCTCCAACAAAGGCAGAATATCTTGTACAGTTCAGTGGAAATGGTCCCTCTACAGCACCTCAGAACTTCAGCAGGGATGTTATCTTTCCCGGGTGCCTTGCCAAAAGCAAGGGAATCCAGGGCTTCGTTTAGTTCTTCTAAAGTTGGTTCACTGTCGAGCTCCTCCAAGACAGGCAGGCACTCAATGTTGTTTAATGCTTCTTCAGTTACTGTGTTTTCTCTGGAGTATAGCTCAGAGTAGTGCTGCACCCAGCGTGCCATCTGCTGTGCTCGGTCCTGGATGACCTCACCTGTAGCGGACTTAAGCGGGGCAGATTTCCTCACTGTTGGACCTAAGGCCTGCTTGATGCCATCATACATCCCCTTGATGTTGCCTGTATCAGCTGCTACCTGGATCTGAGAGCAAAGCTGCAGCCAATAATTGTTAGCACATCTCCTGGCAATCTGTTGGACTTTGCTACGGGCGACTCGCAGGGTTTGAAGGTTGCGCTCACTAGAACAGGCTTTATATGCAGTTAGAGCTCTCCTCTTTTCCTCAAGGGCTGGTGTCAGCTCCTCCGAGTGGGCTTCAAACCAATCTGCTGTCTTTCTAACCTGCTTACCAAAAACTGACAAGGCGGTAGTATAAACAACATTCTTGAAATGTTCCCACCGTTCAGAAGCGTTTGCTTCAGCCGGGCCTGGGAGAATTTCCTCGAGTGCATGGTCAAATTCCAACACCTTTTCCAGACTGCGGGTCTTGCTGATGTTAATTCGTGGTCTTCCTTCCTTCTTTGAGTGATGCAGCCTCTTTGCTTGCAGTTTTACTCTGCTGCACACCAAGGAGTGGTCAGTATCGCAATCAGCACTCTGATAGCTACGTGTGATGTTAATGTTGGGAAGGCTGGAGCACCTGGTGAGGATCAAGTCAAGCTGATGCCAATGCTTCGATCTAGGGTGTTGCCAAGACACTCTGTGTTGAGGCTTTGTGTTAAAGAATGTGTTGCTAATGCAAAAATCATGATAGCAGCAAAACTCTAGCAGGCGTTGGCCGTTTTCATTCATCTTCCCGATGCCAAAACGACCTAGACAAGCGGGCCAAGAACTATGGTCAGATCCAACTCTTGCATTAAAATCACCAAGGATAAACAATGGTTCTTTCTCAGGGATTTTCTTGATAGTGGCAGCCAGATCATCATAGAATTTGTCTTTGGATTCTGCTGAAGATGATAGTGTTGGTGCATATGCACTAATAAGAGTGACCAGCCCTACTGATGTCTGTAGCTGCAGAGACAGAATTCTTTCACTTCCTCCAGTAGGTGGGATAATGGATCCAAGTAGGGTGTTTCTAACTGCAAAGCCAACTCCATATTCCCTATTCTCACTTGATGGCTTTCCCTGCCAGAAGAATGAGAAATTTCTCTCCTTAATAGATCCTGAGTCTGGCAGCCTTGTCTCTTGAAGGGCAACTATGTCCATCTGCAGTCTGCTCAGCTCCATATCAACGACAGCTGTCTTACGTACATCATCCAATACTCGCAAGTCGTCAGAAAAGCCGGGGGTCATTGTCTGAACGTTCCAGGTGCCCAACTTAAGGGCTGAAGTTTTCTTATGTTTGTTGCATGGTGCTGAGTTGTCGATCTGCTTGTCGGTTTTCACCCTAAACCCCACGCACCCAGTGAGGTTAACAGACCGTGGCGAGGCAGCATCCTACTGGCTGGGGGCTGCCCAGCTTAAGGCGGGCGATAGCTGCCCAATGAGGCACGATGACCTCTCCCACCGTCGGAAGTAGCCCCTGGCATCAAGCTCTTCGCCAATCGAGCAGCGACTTATAACCGGTAACTGCCACTTCCCGTGTTGTTTCCACGCTGTATGCGAGGCTGGAGTTCCTCTCCAGAGCACGAAGGCCTGGGTAGGTTTTTATGGGGGATAGGCTGTTACCCAAGCAGAGAATCCCCCCTCTCCATGCCACTGAAATAGTCCAATGGAAAGGCAGAGCCAATACGATTGGTTCCAGCTGCGTCGCAGGAGTTACCAGAACATGACTGTAACACAGTCACGAACTGCTTTCGGGACTCCAGCTCCGGATTTTTCCTCGAGGTTTTCTCCTGAAGCCTTTCCCATGAATGGGTATAGCCACAAGGCAGCGGAGGTTTAGTGGGAGTTTTCCTTCTCCTAGGTAGGTTTGATAAGGACTCATTCTCATGATTTACACAGTCGCATGATTGATCCTCACATCACACTCAGTCTCATGCTCCACTACCAGAGGCAATGCAGATCTCCCCTCCCGTACAAGCAACCAGCAGGGTAAGACCCAGTGCACTGCTCCAATTCCAAACAAAGGCTGCAAACATTGAGGCATACCAGAGACCTCCCCCCACTCAAAAGAGAAGGAAAAAGATAAAAGTAATACATATAAAAGTAATGATGTCCCCTGATAGGTGTCCTGCTAATCCTGGCCAACTCTAAGGGCTTATCCCTGTTATGATTTCCCATCATAAACCTCCTACCCCACAGTGGGTCACCTCAGACCTGCAGCAACAGTTCTGCTGAGGAAAGGGTTGGGGAGGCTGTGCTGGAGGAGTTAGCATCAAGTACAGTGGTGGGCTCTATAGGTTCGCACCTACTCTATAGAACTGGTTTTTAACAAGAGATGGGACATACAAAGTTTAAAAATAGCCATTTAAAAGTGGCTGCCAGATGGGCATAGAACCAGTTGTTAATTTTTTTGAATCCCATCTCTGATCAGATACATGCCATTACTTCTGATTCACCCCTCTCAGACTCCACTGCCTTCCCTTATAGATGCTTAGCTTTAAGCACCCCAGATATGGCCTTCCCTTTTCTCCCTATAACTTTAGGAACTGGATGGAATCCACTCAAGAGCATTCATTCAACCATACCTTGTGCTGCAACCTACACTGCCAAAGTAATAGGTACTGCACCTACACTGCCTTGTGCTTGACCTACACTGCCTTGGCAGTGTAGCTTACAAAGCCATTATCCTCACAACTACCCTGGGAGGGAGGCGAGGCTGAGAGTGAGTGACTGTCCCAAGGTTACCCAAGAAGCTTCATGGCTGAGGGGGTGTTTGAACTGAAGAGCTTCCAGATCTTAGTCCAACTCTCTATCCACACTATCCTGACTCTCTTCTTGCTTCAAGTGTTTGAACATAGCACCTGCTGGTTGCTACATAGCTTCAGTTTACATTTTCTGATCAAAGTACTGAGTATGTGAGCTTCCTTGCTTGGTTATGGACTTCAAGATTTGAATGGCAGCTTAATCATACATCAGTTTACAAACTATAAATAGTGTCTGTCAGAAGACATCTCTCTTACAGGAAAAAAACCAACATTAATACTTGAGCCAGAGGCTGGTACCTGTACACAACACTGAGATTATTGTTACCTGCCACAGTTTTGGAAAAGATAGTAACTTTAAATAAAACAAAATAAAATACTCAGCAGAGCACAATAGTGAATTTAATTCTGAATGCTTTTTGTACATATTAAATGTTATAGATCCATGTTATAGGTGATTTAAAATTGTCCCCAATTAGGAAAAAAAATCTAAATACATCTCAAAATTGGCAGCTATAACAATGCACCAGCAAGATAATACATATTATCTTTTTAAAATGAAAAGGTATGAGGAAAAGAGAAAAAATGTTTTTTGTTGTTTTGGATTAATTTTCATTCAAGCTGGTGCTGCAAGTATATGATATTTGGGTTGCGGTGATCTTTCTGAGAAGTGGCTATCAGCTTCAATATAGGGAGGATATACACTAAAAACACCAGACAGATGGTTTTGTTGAATGAAAAATTACTTCTTTATTTTGGACTGTAAAGGTGAATTCCTTCAGCTTTAGCCATCCCAGTTATGGTTGCCATATAATTTTGGCAGATGTCACTAGGTAAGCAAGGTTAGGGTCAGTCTGGGTCAATATTAAATTACAGTTATCCAAAGAAAACCAAAGGCCCTGCAAGGTGAGATGATAGTGTGAGGTGGCAATCACAGCTCTGAGTCAGCCCTGAAGCATGCCTGATGTTTAGCAAAAGCCAACATCTTAACAAGAGTCGCAGTCTTCTGACAAGAAATGAAACCACAATCCTGTTCATTGACTGTCTCCACACAGTCTGCCTCTTGACCGTAGCTGGTTTATGTATTACTGCTTTGGGCCAAGTTCTCATTCAGATCATCATTATAACTGGTAAAGTGATCCACTGTGAAACCAAATCTCATGAAGAATTTCATCCCTATTATGAAGTGATCTCCAAGTGGGTCACAAGCATTTCATGGGTTAATGACAAACACATACATCTTACACACACATCTTACACACACATCTTCACAAGTCCCTGAATCAGCGAAAAGTGTGAATTTTCATGACTCTAGTATGAGTTGTCCAAATCTCTGGACAGGCCTTTTTTCATTTGGGCTTGGTATGGGCCACAAAAAACAACAGTGGAGGGATGAGAAGCGGCCTCAATAACCCATCCCCTAGTATTTCCCCAGCTGTTAATCCATCACAATATTACAGGTATCCGCCCGCCTTTCTGATGGTTCATTTTCTGACAATCCACTCAACATCTTTCAATTATACCCAACTCATTCATTCAATGAACGTTCCGCTCTTTCAACTTCTTTCTGCTGTTCTAAAGGCAAAAATTGCCTCCCCTGTGTTGTAGCTCATGGTAAAATCCCATTCCTGAATTAATGAGAATCCATTTGCAGAAAACTTTGCGCAGCAGCAGGAATTTGCAGGATGAAAGAGGCATTTGCAATTTGCTATCTGAAAAAAGCTTTGGCAACATTTATAAACTTGAGTTCCACTTTTCAACGGTTTTCACTTTTGGACAGTGCTCCACTCCATAACATGTCTTATTCAAAGATGTTTACATAGGCAGAATCTATATAAAATCCCCTAAATTTATTTTTACAAACACAGGGAGGTTCTGAGCACAATTCTAACCACATCTACTCAAAAGTAAACTCCAATAGGTTCAATGGGTCTTACTCCCAGGAAAGTGTCTTTATGATTGCAGCCTCTGTCTTTCAAGAAGAGATGGAACATTCACTATCTGGTTTTCACTGCTGGCCATAGAAACTCACAAGCTGCAAATGTTGGAAGAGTAAATATTGTTTCTATTATCAAGATAGGAGAGAGTAAAATTATTAAGCTGGGAGGAGCCCACTTATGGATTAAATGCTTCCTGGACCTTATATTTGAGACCCCTGGGCAAGAACATTATGGTAGCTGGGCCCACTAGGGAAGAAATGATGGCTTCATTTGTTTAACGTCTTATAGTAGACAATTTGTTCCTCAGCCATGTTCTTTTCTGGATACCTCACTTAAAACTATAGATGCTATATGACTAACCACATCCTAGAGCTCCATGACATAGTGATACCACTGTCAACTTCAACCTTGTGTCAAGCATGATGTATTGTTTGGCCTCAGTAGAACATTAGAATCAATGCCTTTGTTTTGCCTTAAAAGGAGTAAAGGGACAAGCATGTACTAAATAGACAGCCAGATACATTCATCATACAGGGGAAAAAAATCAATATTACCGGCTTCTGGGCAGGAAAATATTTTAAAGATATTGTTTTCCTTCTTCACATGGTTTTTGAGGTCCCTACAACATTCATTAAACACAATACTTCTCATTGCAAATCCGCCATATTTATTAGTAAAAGGAAATGAGAGATGGGGAAAAGGAAATAGGTCATGAGAAGGTTGCATGAATAGGCAATTAATGGAAAAAAATCATGAGCAATAAGGAAAATGTGTTTGGATGAAGACAATTATTTCTTCCACTTTTTAACTTTACATTTTTTACATGGACGATTGATTTAGGCAGAAACAATTTGTCATTCAAAATATTTCCATACTTCATTTACAGCATTATAAATATGGAAATAATAATGGCAGAACTGGAAGGCAGACAAATGAGAATAATCCAAATTTAATGGGAGCATGATAGTGGCATCTTTTTTATTTACTGACTGCATGCTCAGACCACATAAAAATCAGCAAAGCACAAACCTTCTCTGTTTACCGTCCACGGGTTATTATCTGGTTTTTAAACCATTCCACTTAGCATGGTGACGCCTTCTTGCAGTAACACCACATTAATTGGCCATTGGGATTCTAATGATGTACAGAAAAGAGAAAGGGTAAAACAAAAATTTGTATATCAGGCCCCTTGCCCCTAAAATGCATTCATTTCATTGCAAAACATGAACATAATTACATGTATGGTTTCCAAGTTAAATTCTTAGCAAACTCTGCTGCCTTAGATGTTCTGATTTTACATTTCTTCCTTCCCAGCAAAGGTGCCAATTCTGTTTGGCTGCCTGCAAAATCATTTACATGGGGCCATTAAAACAGATATGAAATATTTCCCTTGCTTACATCCATTGCTTGGTAGGTCTAATCCTCCTAGACAGTGAGGAATAAGGGCTTGCTTTATACTGCCAATTTCCCTTACTTCTTACATTGGCACTTGTCAATATTCCTTACCACATACATTGGGTAAATATTCCTGTGCACGTAATCCTTTAGAAGTTTGCCACTATTCACATGCAGCGTGCATAGTATATGCATACAGAAAAGCTAGCCGAATGGTGGAGGGGGATTGGATTTGACTGGTTCACAAATGGTGACTTTTGCCAGCATTGCAAATGCATTGGTCTTGTTTTCTCATTTTTTTTAAAGAACACAATAAGGAAAACTTGAAATAAAAACAGAAATAAAACTAAAATTGTGGCCGCTGATGTTCCAAAAATTGGGATGCTGTTCAGGCTCTGCCTGTCTTTCAGTCCCTCATCACATTGTCTTTGTCCCAGTCACACTTGCAACTAAAACCAGAAACATGATCCTATCACATGAAACATTCATATCTCTGCAGACACAGTCTGGATCAACCAGTTGAGTAGCAGCCTCTGTATAATTTTATTAAGGCTTTCTTCAAGAAGCCATGTCCTCTCTAAACTGGGAACCAGGATGGGTTATATCAGCACCTTCTTAGACCCTATTCATTCATCAGCTTCCACATCTCCATACCAATGCAGAAGTATTCAGAGTTCAAAGATATCCCCCACCAGACCACAATATACAGTGCTGCTGCTGGAGATAGTGCTACTTGCTATGGCCAGGATATGACCATATTGCCCAAAATATTTTTACTTTCCTTCCCATAGGGAAGGTAATGTGTCTCCTTCAAATTAAACTGGTTATTTTGCTGGCATAAATCTGAGGAGAGTCAAAGGTGTGTTGGTTCGGAAAAGAGGGATAGGATATCAGCATCTGTGGCTTTCCCTAGATCCTTCCCTTCCTGCTCTCAGATTGCCTGTTTTCTGAGAAAAAGGGGGCAGGATGGGTTGGAAAATCAAGATAGGATTCAATATTTGCTTTTACGACCAAGATCCACACTTTCCAGTCCACTCCCAGCCTCCTGCTATCTTCACCCTGAATCTTCCTTCCCTGATCATCAACTAATCTTCCAGAACCAACAAAGCTTCTGGTAGATTCTTGGCCATTACTGAAAGCATCATTGTCACAATGTTTGCAATATTGCAGGAACATTTATTACAGCAGACTGTAGACCAATGTGGTAAATTGCCTAGGGCTTTAGGATTTTAGAGAATAATCCTTGGGACTTCATCTCTCTTCACCTTCCTCTGAGTCTCTCATTCTTTTCCTGCAAGCTGTAGAAAGAAGAGAAAGATGGTATCCTATGTGTCACCCGCTGCCTCCCGCTGAACTCTTTAGGGGCAATTTCACCCATTAGCTGCTTGTCCTTCTAATTTGGGCTCTAACTTTCCCATTGGATTGGATTGTCTGTCGCTAGAGCCCATTATATTTTCCTCTTCTACTAGGGTTGCCATATGTCCCAGATAACTGGGACAGTATAGGTTTTCAGGATAGTGTTCACCTACTGGCAAGTTTGACAGGGAGTCTGGTCCCAGTTTTGTGGAAGAGAATTATGGCAATCCTACTTCCACATGGGATATTTTTTTTCAACATTTTTAATGCCTTGGAAGCAAAGCAGGAAAACCCCTTACTCTTTTTTGGTCTGTGGCTCCTTTATGGTTATGGTTGGTCCTGAAAATTAGGGGACAGTCCCTATTTTAGGGGATTGTGTTTACATACTGGCAAATGGGACAGAGGGTCCTGTCCCAGTTTTGTGGAAGAGAATTATGGCAACCCTACTTATGATGAAAGACAGTTCAACAAATTGAAGTTGGTACAATCAGAAATGTTCAAAGACTGGCAGGTCATCATCATATATCAAATTGTTGTAAAATATATGCATATTCCTCTGGAATGAAAACTGCAGGTTTAGAACCATTGGAAGGGGTACATTCATGGTTTTGCCAAAGGTTTATTTTAATCTGCAGTCATGTTCCTTGATATTATGCCCCAGACAACCGCATTGTATGAGAACTTTCTTACTTTGATGGTCTTAACACTCAGCTAATTGGAAACATTTTTCATGGAAACCTTCTCCTGCCAAACTTTATTTTGAATGGCAGATGTTAAAATCAAGTGCACCCAAGTGGGGCATTAAATGTATGAAGTCTGAACTCTTGTCATTTAATTTTAGCTGCCAAAATCCTGATCATACATCAAGGGCTGATTAAGATACTATATTCCTTGAAAATATGCTTGTAATTTCTTTTGGCATGCACAGTAGGTAGTATTTATTCTTGTCTATTCAGAACTGATACTTTATTACATGAAATAAGTTTTCCTTGTAATTTTTCCCCCTTTTTATTTTTTGAAGCCAGGTATGATATCTATTTGATTAGGTAGTTTCCCCTGTTTTTATTTACATAACATTTATATTAATGGTCTACCTATTTTAAAAAAGGTTTTGAAAACAGTCAATATAGCTTATTGATAAATCTAATGCACATTTTTCTGCCAAATGTAATCTGAAAAATCGGGGTGCAGATTAGATTTGATGGCACATTAGTTTTGAGTATTTTGATTATAAGTATAGGCCAGTAATTTACTATATTGTAATAAAATTAACATAAATCCATTGTTATATACTGTAATTAGGTAAAAATCATAACTTAAACCTATTCTCATATTAAAATCATTAAACTCATTGTTGTATGCAGTAAAATTAAATTTGTACCTGCTTTGCAACTGCAAATTACAGTTGCTAGTAAAAATCTTTTAAATCTCAAATCTTTTAAAATAGGGGTATGCATTAGATTCAATGCAGATGTGCACCAGCAATTGAGCTGGCACATGTTGTCCAGGTTATGCCATAGTGGTTACTGGGCCTTTCTCCAAGGCAAGGAGAAAAATGCCTTCTTATCCTGGTGAGACCTCTAGAAGCCAA
This sequence comes from Cryptoblepharus egeriae, assembly GCA_030015325.1. Taxonomy (NCBI): domain Eukaryota; kingdom Metazoa; phylum Chordata; class Lepidosauria; order Squamata; family Scincidae; genus Cryptoblepharus; species Cryptoblepharus egeriae. The sequence goes on from JAREYC010000005.1 coordinate 29,442,484, forward strand.
AACTCCTCTGCAGAATGCAGTTTGAAGCTGTATGGACACTACTCTATTGCCCTGGGGGATATTAGATAGGACTGGGAGATGGGAAACTGTAGTGCCAGTGCCATATCAGTACCGGTGCTTTACATTTAAGCTTTTGTGAGTGACTCACAAGATTCAAGTTTTTGTCTACAACTTCAAGCATTTGTAAGTGTTTAAATGAATAATTAATGCTCACTCCTTTCTGGAGAACATGAACATGCTTTATGTGTTTTACAACATGTTCACGGCCCTAAGGCAGATACGTCAGTGCTGGCCTCTGGATCAATCAATCAATCAGTCAATCAATCAATCAATCTATCTATCTATCTATCTATCTATCTATCTATCTATCTATCTGTCTGTCTGTCTGTCTGTCTGTCTGTCTAATCTAATCTAGTCTAGTCTAGTCTAGTCTAATCTAATCTAATCTAATCTAATCTAATAATAATAATAAACCTTTATTACAATCTTACAGCACAATCCAGAGCAACTAATCTGTCCACATAAGAGCCCTTGAGTTGCCCTATCTATCACGAGGGTGGAGCAACTGCAAGATGCTCCAGCCCAGTTACTCTGGAAGAGGCTTAGGGCAGAGCAAGGCAAGAGAGGGTGCCCTAAGAGAGGTGGACCTGCTCTGCCCTAACTGGGGCAGCCTAAGCAGCTCAGGAGAGGCAAGTTGAAGGCATGTTTAGCATTGCCTAGGGCAGAGCAGTTACTCTGTATCCAAAGCCTGTTTCAAGGCAAAAATGCCCTCTTCCAGTTCCTCAGAGATATACCACCTCAGGAGCAGGTATAGTAATGAGTAGACCTATAGGGGTCTATGATAAGGCCCGAGTAAGAATGGCAGTGTTGACCAAAAATCTGAGTTCTTGGCCAGCCTAGCTGCAACCCCTGCCTCTCAACCTCAGGATATGGAACAACTATGGCTGCCCACAAACCTCAGGATACAGCAAGCCACTACAAGAAGCCCCTTGTATTCACTGCAGTATGTACTGGCATCTCATCAGGGACTCCTTATAAGGCAGGCACCCAGTGGTGTCACCAGACTGGTGCAGCTGGTGTGGGCCACCTTGGGTGATGCACTCCATATGGGGTGATGCGCTGGAGGAGTTTGACTGTCCTTTGGCAGGCCCCGGGTGTCAGCAAGCCCAAGGCGGAGCAGCAGCCAGAAGCTGCCACTTGTCCTCGGAGCTGGCCCAAACGGCCAGCTGAGGTACACTGTGCAAAAACACACTGAGCATGCCTAACAGCTTCTGAGGAGACTTCCTTAGAGTGGAGGAAGTCTGCGCCTCTACACAGCCATTCGGCCTCACTCAGGAGGCAGAGCGGCAGTCGAATGGCTTCAGAAAGAGTACTGCACAGGCACCAACTCTGATGCCTGCAGTCTCCTCTGAAGCCGAAAGACTTCAGAAAAGTACTGCACAGGTGTCAGAGATGGTGCCTGCGCAGTACTCTTTCTGAAGCCAACTGTGCAGTCCAGGCGACTGCGCAGTCCAGGTGGCGGGGTGAGCACATCCCAGGGGTAACGCATAGACTTCCGCACCTGGTGATGCGCAGAGCCGTGTCACCACTGTTGGCACCACAGCTGTTCCTTGTTCAGTGTGATCTGAGGAGTGTCTCCTCAGGAGCAAGTCCTACCCATGTGTCAATTACTTAGCATTCTATGGAGCAGTTAAGGCAGCCCAGGCTTCCTGACTCTCTGGATGCAGCATAACTTTCTGCTCTGGATACAGAATAGTTAGGAGAGAGCAGTTAGGGCAGAGCAGGCTGAACTTGCTCTGGATTGTGCCCTTAGACCAGCACAAAACACTAAAAACAACTTGGTTACAGATATATCCAAAAGAGGAAGTACACAATAGAAATATCTTTATGAAAATGCGAAAGGACATAATGTACCCTAAAAACCTTAGGTTAAACATTAAACATTCCAGACATTGCTGGGATGAGAACAGCCAGTTACTCTTTTCCTGCTAAATAAAAGAGGAACACTCACCTAAAACAGTGCCTCTTGCCCAGTTCGAAGGGGACCTTAATAACTCCTGTGTTCAGAATTGCAGCCTAAGCAGTATCTGTCCCTCAACAAGGCAAGGACTGCAATCCTGAAAGCTAGTCCCTTTGTAATCGATGGGGGTTAAATCTCTACAAATATACTTGGGATTGGACTTGAATCAAATTAAGCCCATGCTTAGTTCATCAGTGGATCAAGCAGTGTATTTGTCACCATGGGCAATTTTTTAATTGTTCCTTCTCCTCCTGCAAATTAATCATTCAATAGAATGAGGCTTCAATACTGTGAGAAGCTTTTTGAGAAAAATCACTGTGCTAGCATTGCTGATCATACTGAGATTTGTGGCTGAAAGGTGATATTGAAATGCCACCGGAGCATTAAGAGCAATTGCCCCAAAGATGTTTAATAGATAAAGTATGGGGATGAATCCTATTCCCAGCATTAACCGATGCATGCTGTGTGACCACAGGCAACTCATGTTGCCTCAGTTTATTCAAATGGAAAAATGGTTATAATTAATATTCAGCATAATTAGTCTTTAAGTGCTCTGAGAATTTGGATGAGAAGTACAAAAGTATTTTTGCTTCAACCTCTTTAAGAGTGAGTCCCTTGTCACACATTTTCCAAAAGTCTACACTCCTTATTAGAGCAAAAGGACTCATTCCAATGAATAATTGATCTGATGAATTTGCCTTGTTTTTTCTGTGCAAATGGTACTCAAATAGAAGCAAAACTCCAAGACTTTTTTGTTCACAGGAGTTGTTCACAGATTTCTTCAGCGAACACCTTTCAGTTGTTGGCAGTTCTTCTCAGTGAATCAGTGAAATATGTAATTTAAGCAATGAAGTGTGATCTTCAAGCAAGCAGTTTAACCTCCCAATCCTATGGGGCCACAGCACCCAGAAAAACAGCAGTGCCAAGATGGCCGCCAATATATCATATGAGTGCTGAGGAGCCAACAGAGTCTCTTCAGCATAAGGGCGCATTTGCTCCCTTACCCCAAGTAGAGCACAGTTGGCAGCGATAGGTCTCCTCAGATCTGTACACGCTTTTGAGTGGGCACAGACTTGAGGAGGCCTGTGAGGGCCTTCCTAGCCAGGGAGGGAGCTCAAGATAAAGTGGCCAATTCTTCTGCCCTCATCCTCAGCCTGATCCTCCCCCACCCCATATTCCCCCCTTCCGAGTTCCACTTTCCATTGTCCTTAAAAGCTGTACTGGTGGCTGGAGGTTAAACTGGTCACTCCCTAAGCCATCTTCATGGAACTGAGGCTCAGAGCACAGACCCACACACAGCACTGGTGCTTCTCCCTGGGTGTTGTGTATGGTTTGCCTCATGTTCACAACATCTAGAACCAGCAGTTGTGGTATGCCGCAGTCACTTCATGGATACTAGCAAGAAAGCTCCAGTGTGCCTGGGCCCTTGTGCTGTCACAAAGCACTTTAATGGCTCCTTTGCAACAGCATGACAGCAAAATGTGCATTCCTCTGGCACAGACCCTAGATAGGTCTGGGCCATAAAACACATTGTCTCTAAACATGGCTTTTTTGCTCATCTTTCTACAAAAAATCTTGTTTGTAAGGGTGTCCACATCTTCTGGCAAACATTCCATGTCAATCAAGCAGTATGAGATGCAACTGTCAACATTCCAACTATCAACTGATAACAGGCCAGGCAGAGAAAAGGCAGTTGAGGTACTGGAAGGGAGATTTTTTTTTTGAACTGATGAATGTTGTTATATTGTACCTCTGCAAGCAAAATCTGTGGGCTGTTATTAGTATATTACAAGTATATACACTAGAATGTCCTGGTGATAGGCCCCTGCGAAATGCCAGGTTTCCCCATGTCATGTCAATCATTTTCCAAACAGACCCATCCAGGACTCAGAACAACACTAAGAAGACGATGATGACTAATATTTATATAATAACAGCCTAGTTAATAGTATATTAATATTAATATAGTAATATACCATATGTTACTAGCGTATATACTATAATCTTACCCAAATTCCACCCAAGAAAATTATCATACTTTCATTGACTCCTGTTAAGTCTTAAGTCAAAGCTGTAAATGGCTGAGTTATTGTGCAAAACCCTGCAAGTGATATGAATGGACACGTCTTTCTGAACGACACCTTCACCATCTGTTCCAACCCTCTAATTACAAATGCAAAATGAGCATAATTAAATATTGGCATCCTGAAAAGTAAGCTTGAAGTTATTGCAATGCATGTGCATGTTCTTTATTAAATAGAACAAGCATCTGTTTTGTTTTCTTATGTTTTGAGACACAGATGGGGGAAATTGCTTTTTTCCTGACAAAAAGGATAGGTTTCTGTTACTAAACAGGAATTCAATCTATCAGGGGTTACACTTTACAACAATTGGCAAATGGGACTGTTTCTTGCAGATACAAAAGTGATACCTGAATTTCCTCCTTTCTTTGGGCAAGGTGGGAATAATGTAAGCAAAAGGCAGGTAACAACAAGGAGACATTAATTGCAAATTAATATAACCTGCATTTTCCAATAGTGTAGATGCAGAGCTGGGACCTGTATTGTTGGTGGGCTGGAGACCAGCTCATACTGTTTCTTCAATTGGGGATTACATCAGGCTGAGGATTAGCACTCTTGCCTCCATGCTGTTGATGATTCAGTGAAGATCAAACGTAAGTCTTCTAAGAAGTGCTGCATAGATGTCAGAAAAGCCATTAGAAAAGAGTAGTGGGTGACAACCCCACTGTTCAGTTGTTCTTCAGAAGCATCAACACCTCTTGCCAACTTACTGCTTCCACTGACTGAGGGGCTATTATAAACATTTCAAAGGTCTTATCAAGTAGTGTTGCTAGGGATGGGTGGGCTGCATTGTGTGATGTGATTAGTGTGTGATTTCATGTAGGATACAATGAAACTAATATTCATATCAAACGTTATATCCAGAACACCAGCAAGGTGATAGCACAACAACTTGCCCACTGTCTACCCACTGCATAGGAAGAGGTCCATCATAGAGGTATTGCTCTGGCTTCCTACACTGGGTGATGCAAGCCCTAGTGACATGTAGAGTCATGTGCAATATGTCAAGTGGACTAACCTCTTGGCTAACCCCTTTGCTTAAGGGAAACAAAGTTTCCATACCCATGTAACATCAAGGAGGGTCTCCTCTGTGCTTGCTATTTAGCTGGTGAGGAACCAAGGAAACTCACATTGGGTCTTCCAGCCTGGAAGGAAAGCTAGAATATGGTAGAAGAACCTGCTACTATCTCTGCCACCTTCTGTGCCCACTTCTTCCCTTTCCCCTGCCCAGTTCTGTCTCCTTCCTGTCATCCCCCATCCTCTAAAAATGAGCCACCATCTGGCGACTATACTGCCAGGAGCACTTCATCTTCAGGTGCTAAGGTTCAGTGCCAACTTATACTGGGCTCAGCATCAGTCATGCATTGTTAGCACTAGTGCAAAAATGCGGATGTCACAGCCCATCGGATCAGGTCCTTATGCACCTAGCTACATTATTATATCATGAACATTCACAGGCAAGAAGCTACTTCATGCAGATATATCAGGACTCTCTGAGTTAAATTTCCTCATGTTATTCTACTAATAAAACATATGTGTTGCCTTCTTCTATTCCAGTGACTTCAATAAGGAAGTAGTCCATCTTGTCCTAGTGATGAAAGGGGAAGGAAAAGCTCTCCGAACTAGCTCACATTAATTTCACCTTACACGTAAGATAAATTCTGGGGCTGCCACTAAATTTCACCCCAGCCTGACTCTGTCTTCAAAAAATATCACTACCTGCATCTGTCAATAGCAGCTGCAGTCTTGGAATCACATTTCTCTTTGGTTACTTTATTTACTCAAGTCTAACACTCACCTTTTTCAGAAAATCAGGATGCACATTAGATTTGATGGTTAATTAGATTTGAGTAAATATGGTGTTTTGATTATAAATATAGGCTATGCATTAGATTTGATGGCGCATGAGATTTGAGTATATGTGGTATATAGGCTGTGCCAGAAACCATCTAGTTGATGTCACCACTGTTGATCCTTGTAGTATACTTACATATGACTGTGCCTACTGCTTTCCTGCTAGACTATATGGTTGCCAACAAAAGTGTGAGTGTTCCAAGGAAAAGTGTCTTCTTCCATAAGAAGTGTTCTGTTGCAAGGTTTCTCAACCCCCGGTCCAGGGACCACTGGAGGTCCTTGGCAACTTCCTGACCGGTTCACAAGAGGACTCCTCTTAGTGCCCCTTCCCCTCCTCACAGCAGGAGGGCTCTGTCGGAGGATTGCAGGTTCAGAGCCCAATCCTATGATTGTCTACTGAGAAATAAGTCCCATTGTAGTCAGTGAAACTTACTCACAGGAAAGCGTGGATAAGATTGCAGCCTCAAAGTCCAATCCAATGCCTTTCAGAAATAAGTCTCATTATAGTCAATGCAGCTTACTCTCCAATAAGAGTGACTAGGATGGCTTTGTCCATTTTCAGTGCATCATACATTGAAAAAGGCTGAAAATCCCTGCTCTGAATAGACATGCATTGTGACATTGGGCTCTCACCTGAAATCCTATCCACAGTAATCTAGCAATAGCTCTATTCATTACAATGGGATTTACAGCTAGAGGCAGCTGTGCTGTGCTCTAGGTGGGAAAGCCCTCCCTCTAGGTTGCTAGAGGCAGAACTCTCCCCCTATTTACAGTATTTCTAGTTTTTATATACCATTTTTCAACTGAAAAGTTCTCAAAGCAGTTTACAAAGGAAATGAAAAATATTAATAGCTAATTAATAGCTAATGGGTTCCTGTTCCAAAAGGGCTCACACTCTAAAATGCAAAAAGAACACCACCAGAAGCCACTAGAACAGACATTGCTGAGGGTGTGAAGGGCCAGTTACTCTCCCCCTACTAAATAAAAGAGGAACATCCACTTGAAAGAGTGTCTCTTGTCTAGATAGCAGGGGTTAACTGATAATTGTTAACTCCTCCACCCCTGGGCTGGTCCTTGGAAAATTTCATTTCCACAGAACCAGTCCCTGGGGCCAAAAAGGGTGAGGACAACTGTTCTATTGGATCAGGGCACGGATTCAGCTATTTCATATACATCTTCTATGGATATGTATATAGAAGGCAGTATATGGAGGCTACACTGAGCAATCCTAACTATGAAAGCTCCATTAACTTACTACCCATCAACTCGTATCTGGATGTCCTTAAGCTCTATGTTATATGAAAGGGACGACTGAACAATTCTCATATCATGGAAATGCAGAGGAAGTGCTGGTCATGGGGGCTTGAAGGACTCTTGCTATGGATAGTGTGGGCCTGGGCACTTCATCTCTCTTATGCCTCAAGAGCTGCAAGGGGAACATTTGTCTTCCTTCTTCCACCTCCTAATGAAGACATTGTGGCCATTGTGGCTGTGGGGCTCTTTCTGTGAGCCGTTTCTTTTTCTCTGTATTGTTTTACTGACACATGAAAAAGGCTTAGGGGCAGGAGTCTCCCGGCGCTTTCAACTGAAGCGTCAGCTTGAAAGCTCGGATCCAGACTTCTTCACTCTGCAGCTGACAATTTAGCAAATGGTCCATGTTACGGCACTTTGATCTTGGGAAAGTTTTCAAAAAACTCAGCCTTGAAGAAAGCTCAGGCCCAACAGATTCCCCCCAGTTCATTAGCAATCTTTTAACAGTTCCCAACAATTAGAGCTGTCAGCCGAGCCGAACTGTGTTCGGAGGCTGCACATTCAAAATCCCTGACTAATGACTTGGTAAAAAGAGTTGACAGTGTGTTGCAATTTGTTATAATTGAATCTAAGCTGCATCAGCTGTTTAAGGGGCTGAAATGTTTTCAAACATTACACTGATTTAAATTAATGCCACAAAAATATTCAGAAATCATGTCTGTCAGATTCCTTACTAATAATCATGTTCTCTTCTGACATGAAGAAGGCATTTCATCACTGGTTTGAAAGCACTGTCAGAAAGGCGGTTAGGGATAGCTCTCTCTCTCTCTCTCTCTCTCTCTCTCTCTCACTTACTCCCTCCTCCCCCATGGCTGCCCCACCTTCTCTGATGTAAAGAAACCTGGTAATCACTGCTTTTCATAAGAGAAACATACAGTGGGAATTTGGGTACAATCCTTCAAGCAGAGTTATGCCAGAAACACATAGAAAAACATGTACAAACCATGTTTTAAAAAGAAATAGTCACTGCCCAACTAATTTTTAAAGTATTAATATTTAACAACCAGGTCTTTGATGAGTGTAGAGAAACCGTTCCAAAATGGAAAATGTGTTTTCTAATCCCCCATCTGTCTTCATTTTAACAATGGGCAAGAAGGACATTTGGAAGCCAGACTTTCAGAAAAAACTTTTTTGAAAAAACAGAATCTGTGTCTCCTTTTGGAATGTCTTTCACTAGAAACGGATGGGATAATATGGAATATCAAAGGAACTTCATGTTTCAAAATAAATTATTTGCTGACTTTGTTTTTCTTTGATTATATTATTTACAATCCCAGAGCTGGAACCTCATTTATAATACTGCTGCGTGCCTTCAAGATCTTTACAACATTGGATTAAATGAGGGCCATGCTGAATTTGTGCCAGCATTTTAATTTGTGCATAATTTTGCATGCGCTCAAATAAAAAACAAAAATTTCAGTCAGAAACCGTATGTATTTCCTGATATTCCACAACCCTTCCTAAACTATTTCTTCCATCACAGTTCTTCCCAATTTTAAGCTTTGCTCAAGTTTCCTTAGTTTTACCTTTCAGTATTCATGGTATGCAGTTCCACTATGTACTTGCAGTAAAAAAATTAATAAGTAAATGGATTAAATGTGGAGGTGTAGCAATGCTGTGCTTCAGTGGCCTGAACAAGGCTATAATGTTCATCACAAGTTTTCACTTGCAACAAAGTCCTCTGCACCACTATTGGGAGGGAGCAACTTTAGTCTCACAACTAGAAATTTCTTGGTCTAGAAGATGTAGAGTAAAACCTCTGAAAGTTGACTATAGAAAGTGGTAAAAATACAGAGGTGGTCAATATACAGAACAACTGTACTGATACATGCACATTTATTGTACAGCAGAATTTTTCATTCAACTTGCATAGAGAAAAGACATAAAAGTAAAACCTGGTTCTTTCTCATATGACTGCTTTGTAATTGTGCCTAAACATTATTTGTTACACTTTAAAACTGTCTCTTTCTTTCACAGTCAAAAATTGTTGTCTTTGATATTCTTTTTAAAAGAAATTCAAAAGGCAACTTCTTCAGTGTTTGTACCATATGGTGATGGTGTCCGCTTGATGTGGATTGGAGTTTCATCCAATCCACGATGGATGCGACCAGGGGAAACCTGGCTGGCCTGTTGCAGGGACCTGTTGCCAGGATATTCTCACTGATATTCTCACTTTCTCACTGAAGTGGTACCTATTTATCGATTTGCATTGACATGCTTTGAACTGCTAGGTTGGCAGAAGCTGGGCTAAGGATGAGAGGTCACCTCATAAGACAGTACTTGGGTCTTGAACTGCCATTCTGCTAAGCCAAATTCTGCTCAAGCAGTGTTTTAACCCCAGCGTTCTAACCACTGAGCCACTGCAGCCCTCTTCTTGAAAGAAATTCATTGCTACCAATTCTACATTTTACTTTTTCTTGCACTTGGTGCAGACAGGACTTAACTGGTCAAGTTATTAAGAGTAAATTAATACCATGCATCAAGGTTCAGGTTGCCAAGATATAATTTGCAGAGGTGGTTAATACAGAGAGGTTGGCGTTCTATTGTGTACATATGGTGTATGTCTGGTCTATAAAAATTAAGTCAACATAGGGAGGTGGTCAATAAAGAAGTGCTCAACAATGGAGTTTTACTGTATCATGAATCCAGTGATTTTCAATCTTTTTCATCTAATGGTACACCATCAGTTGTTTTTACCGTTGACAAGGCCCACCATGCTGTTCAAATCCCCAGGTTTTCCTATTAATAAGTCCCTCCCCAAATTCCCATGGCACACCTGAGGACTATCTGTGGCACACCAGTGTGCCATGGCACACTGGTTGAAAATCACTGCTCTAATCCTTGGGCAGAGCAAAGGAAGATCAGATCACAGAACTGCCACCACAGGGTATAAATTTTTTTATACCTGGCATATTAAACTTTTTAAAAAAAAATTCAGCCCACTTCAGATCTCAACTGACATACATAATTGAGAATTTCTGGACTAATTTCTAATCCATGTCTTTTTTGTACTTATTGATTTGTTATAATTATTTTTAAGAATATAAGATTGTGGTTCTAGTTTCCTTTCCCCTGGAAGCAATTCTGCAGAATTTTTGTGTCATTTTATTAGAGATAATATAATTATTCTGACCGAAATTATTGTAATACATAGCATAAAATGAAAGACTGAAAAAGCCTGCCTTCAAATATCTTTTCAAAATACTGGATCACAAAGGGTTATCTAGTTCAATGGCCAAATTCAACAAGTTACAATTGAGCTTGTCTTGGCTTTCCAGGCACTCATAAACGTATACTTGGGAGGTCTAAGAAGGGAAGTCAGTTAGCCCCAATTGTGTCTTGTTGAACTTGGCTGGCAGCACATGTAACTCTTTGTAACTTGGCTCCTTTAATATATGTCACACCTTTGCATGACTGAACAAATTTTCTGAGTTGCTTTTCTACATTTCCATGTAAATATATTTGATCCACTATCACATCTCTCTCTCTCTCTCTCTCTCTCTCTCTCTCTCTCTCTCTCTCTCTCTGTGTGTGTGTGTATGCGTGTGTGTGTGTGTGTATGCAGCTGGTAGCAACTTAACTTATATTGTGGTCACCTGTGACATTTCTGGTCACACTTAAGTAGAGAATTTTGTAAGCAGACACTTAAGTAGACACTTAAGTCAAGAATTTTGAATGTAATCACAAGCTCAATATAACCCCATAATTGCTGGTTCTTGAAAGAAAGCCAAAACTACAACCCAAAGGGATAAAGAGAGCTTTTGATATAAATTTACCAGAATTTCCATGTATTAAATTAGTCACCTGAAACCTCAGTGGACCCACAAATGTAAGACATTCAATACGCACACATACACACACACACACACACACAAGCCTTTAGCTGGCTCAAAAGTTAAAGTATCACCAGTAGTGCCAATTTATAGGTGTCATTTTGATGGTGGTAAGGAGAGTTCAGCTCATGTTACAGGTTAGTGAGAAGTCTTTTATGTAATGGCTGTAGAAATGTTCTGAATGCCGCACAAAATGTGACTGACTAATCTGTGCTCAGTACAACTCAGTGACTCACAGGACTGAATGCACCACAAGGCCAGACATCCTGAAGCTTTGGTTCAATTGTGTTGATCAGTGATTTTCAACCAGTACGCTGTGGACTAGTCCTCAGGTGTGTCACAGGAATTTGGGGAGAGACATTGATTAATAGGAAAACATGGGATTTGAATAGCATGGTGTGCCTTGTCAGTGGTAAAAAAAAACTGAAGGTGTGCCATAAGATGAAAAAGATTGAAAATCACTGGTGTAGAAGTTATCGTGTATTCCAGAAAAATAGTTGTGTTTGCTTCCTGAGTTGCAGATAGAAAATAGTCCTGTACACCTTGAAGGCTAATACATTTATATTAAATGTATCAGATTTTGTTGAATTTATGCTAAAATTGTTTTTAAAAACTAGTGAGTTCATTGTAACATGAAGGTTGTAAAAATGAATAGATAGTACATATATGTTTGTGTGTGTGTGTGTTTCAAGCTCTGTACTGCTTCATCTTTATTCTTAGTATAGAACGTAGAACCCATAGTATGTAGAGCAAGGGTCTCCAAGAATTTTGGCCAAAGGGCTAAATCAAATACCTGGCATGTTGTTAATGGCTAAAAAAATTAGATATAAAATATAAAATATAAATAAATACATTAGAGATGAAACTTCAGTTCTGAAACTCTCAGAATACCTTCAGGATGGAACCAGAGGACAGTTCTGGTTGTGTTCTGTTGAATGGGCCAGAAGCATTCAGTGGACCAGAGGATGACTGTGGGCCATGTTGGGTCCCTAGGCTTGGATAAGACTGGTAAGGAGTATGCGCCCTTATTTCAAAAAGGGATTAATGGTCGTGATTCATTTGTGAGAAAATAAATATGGCACTCGACTACTTAAGGTAGCCATTCTACATGGCAAAGAAAGAAGTTACAAGTCAAAATGGAGTTGCTGCTGGGGGTGAGAAGATTGGTGTTCCATGCATTCAGATTTATGTAAGCAGCTGAAGAAGTGTGCATTATGTAATTTTAACTGGGCCCTGATGCACAAAGAAACCAATAGTGTATATGTTCCATTTTCCTCTGATGCTGTGGTTCTCAAACATATTAGAGGCCACTAATTCTTAAAGTGGGGGGTGTCATGCTTTAAGAATTACTGCTCTAATTGCAAAACATTTGTAGCTACTTTCTTGAATATTCAACTCACTCTATTTCCTTCGTGACCAGAGTGACCATATAGAACAGAGAACAGAGTGTCTCCACCTTTAACGATTGCATAGAAGAGGGAATTTAGGCAGCTTTAACTAAACATAGAAGGGTTTAAAAAAGCCGCACCTGCCAAAATTCCTTTTTCTATACATTGCTTAAAGGTTGAGGCAGTCTGTCCTATATTCTAGATGGTCAGTCTGTCTGTGTCCCTAGAGAGAAATGAGAGCAGCCAAAATGTCAGCACCCAGCTTGGCCATTCCCTCTCCTCCTTGCTATGGTCATGACAATGTGGTTTTGAAAATGGGGATCAGGACCCCCATGGGGGGTTGCAACTTTGTTTCAGAGGGATTGTGAAACACTGGATGCAGCCATCTTGGAATCTGTCACTAGGCACCTTTAATGTTACTTTAATGTCAAGACATCACTTCCAGGGGTCCCGGACAGATTGTTATTCTCAGAAGGGGGTCCTGGGCTGAAATGCTGGGAATACCACTGGAGTAGATAGAGTGCCCAAGAGGGTGGTGCCAAGCTTTTTATGACTTCCCTAGGCAGATAGGAGCAAGTGGGGGCAACAAAAGAGATGATGTGCATCCTCTCCTTTGGCCGCTCATTTCTTTGGGGGCTCGATAGAGGCTGCCCCATGCAGCCCTCAGAGAACAGTGAGCAGCGGGACATGTGCTGCAGTTGGGTTGTGTCCTGCCACCTGTGGGAAACTCCACATGGCTCTGAGAGAATAGTGAGTAGCTACTTGGTTCGCAGGAGAACCCACAGGGCAGCCTCCACGGGTCCTCCAGCGAACTCACTTTTCTGGGAGGGTTTCATTGAATAGAATGGAATACTCCCCACTAATAGCAGGTGGTTTAACCCTTGATACATAGAAACTAAACTGGTTTTGCAAACTGCCCCAAAATGAGTTATGACCCACCAGCAGGATACTATTTGAGAATTACTGTTCTAATGAAACTGACAAAAGACAGGAGTTTTAAGTTGTATGCTTAATGATGCCGTCTATGGGATCACAAGATGGAGGTGACATACATGCTCTTATATAGAAACAAAAAACCTGGTTCTTCTTGTGGGAACTATCGAACTGTAGAGCTCTGCATTAAATATGAACCCAATCTCATTGCTACGTATAGATGTAAACTAATGTGAACCTTCCTCAATGAACAACTGTATCACCAGTCTCTTTCTCCTTTCACAAAGGAAATGGGTTTTATGACTGGTGCTGGATCCTGTCCTTGAAAAGAAGCCACCCACTGATAATGTGATATTATAACGTGAGATAATGGCATTTCATTTTTTGATTCAAGCAGTTTGGAAAATGTAGCTAGGGTAACATCTCGCACAAGTATAACATTAAGTAATATCATTGGGCTATCCTTATTAGCTGATTTACTATTGTTGTTTTAAACTCGTAAAGGAGAGGTGCTTGCTGTGGATCAAAATGCAAGGAGTTCTGGGAGTGAACAAAATGTTTCTCATTCTATCTATCTATCATGTTTATATACCACTTTTCAACTAAAAAGTTCACAAAGCAGTTTACAAGAAAATGAAAAAATTAATAGCTAATTAATAGCTAATGGGTCCATGTCCCAAAAGGGCTCATAATCTAAAATGCAAAAGAACACCAGCAGAAGCCACCTGAACAGACATTGCTGGGGTGTGGAGGGCCAGTTACTCTCTCCCTGCTAAATAAAAAGGAACACTCACTTGAAAGAGTTCCACTTGACTCTTGTAATAAGATTTCTTATTGTTCTTATTGTTCCTGTTGGCATTCATTATTATATTTTATTTCAGAGAGTTAAGGTGCAAGCCTAACCAACTGAGAGGTTAAGATTGTGCTGTTACTCTTTCAACTTTGATCTTCTGACCCAGAGTATTGGTCTCCTGATCTGGGGACCGCTAGTGTAAACCTGCTAGCATGTTTGCATAGCTTAGTGGGATCCTAAATTTTTATTACTGTAGCCCAAGAAGGTAGTGGCAGTTTTCATTACTTTCCATGAAACAGAGTAGCCACAGTCCATCAGAGAGATTTTCTCATTCCTAGGTACAAGAGAATCCACACCCAACCAATCCAAAGCAAGGTAACTATGAGTTCATATGATGAGGATATATAGTCATGATTAGGAAATTAAATATTGTTCAGGTTTTGCTAGTTCAGTTAGCAGACTACAAAATTTTGTTTTTGAAAGACTTTCTGTACTTTATAGACCATTTATTAGCTTTTAGGGTATTATTTCACTGGCAATATATTTATTTTTATAAATGGTCCATGTTTTTCCACTGATACTGCTTTGAATATGAACCTTGATCCCTTTTATGGTTTCTGAAGTGAATGTTTAATGTATATATGCAGAGCTGTGGCTAGAGTTAATACAGGGGCTACATATGGGAAACATTACATGTCTATGAATTGCCCATTCCCTGTCCAAAAGTAGGGGAAACTGCCAGAGAATATAGGATATGCATTGTCTTCATCTTCTCTTTGACTTTCTCAAGGTGAATTTGTAGGTTCTTCAATCCTTATCTCCTTGGAATTTCTCTCGCAAGAGCTGCAAGCTCATTTCCCAAAACTCAACATATGTTGGTATATAATTTGTAGTTTTTACCTAGGTTAGTAATGCCTATAAACCAAATGATGATTGACTCAGGCTGCAATCCTAACTCCCACTTAGGCTGGCATAAGCCCCAACACAAGTCCTGTACTGCCCTTGGGGTGTTGCAAAAGTTCTGTAAGGCACTTCTGAGTCACTCCTGGAGTGGTTAGGCCAACACATAGATTTGTGCCAACCTCTCAACATCACCACAGGAATGGAGAGCTACTATGGGGAGATGTGCCAGTGTAAATTGATTAGGGTTGTGCCATAAGAATAACTGTGGTAGCTAAATTAATACATTTCCTGATTTACAATGTCTAAGGGGGCCCATCCTATCCCCTGCGAGCCCAGACAAGTCTACACCATTGACACTCTGCATGCTGTTGATTAGCAGTTGACCTGATGGTACAGAGAAAGTCATAAAAAACTGTTTCTTTTTTCTCCTTGGGCCTCCTGATCTCCATTGGGTTCCTAGGAACTACTCCAGCTCTTTAGCTAGCATAAATCCAAGGATAGTAAGGAGGCAGTTCTGAGCTGGGATGGTGGGGAAGTGTGTGGGGGCTGCTGCTGAGATCCATCCTTTCCCACTCAATCCAGCCCACTCCCTACCCTGATCCATCTACCCACCATCCTCCATGACCACTGATTTAGTGGTGACAATGGGTGAAGGCTTCTGTGGCCTATTTGTGGCCTCTAGGCATTTGTCCTAGTGGTTGTGGCCTGCTATGGCTGTGGCTGAATGATGAGGTGGCTTGCTGTTGGCCTGGAACTTATGTTGAAGTGATGTGAGATCTTCCAGCATAAGCCCTGAATGTGAAAGGGGTAACAGTATCCCTTTGGCTACTTCATCTGAAAATGTTGAATATTCTGAAATGCACTGATCCCAAGTCCAAAAATAGCCACAGCAATGCAAACTAAGTGAAGCAAAACATTGTCTAAATAGTTTATTTATCATGTTAGTTCCTCTGGTCATTGCCACTCGAGCTCTCTATCAGATGTGATGCAGGCTTGGGAATGACTTCACGGCCAAGCCTAGGGAAACAAAGCTGCTGGCTCCAGCCTAGCTGTGTAGACCCATTGCTGCTTCAACGGAGCACAGATGTTTCCATGCAGGGTTAGCAAAATAGTGCTCTCTTTATATATTTGTCTGAGAATGAATTTCTTTTTTACCTGTTTCAAATAACATTTCCTAGGAAGCCATCTTTGGCAGAGACCAATTCAGTCAATTAACCTTCTGCATGCCAAAAATTGACTCTGAGCTACACAGCCTGGGGAAAAACCATCACCACAGTATATAAAATTATTTCCAGCAGTAGATTAATGGAACCTCCACAGAAGATTATGCAGATCTGAAGGTAGGCTTCCTTTAGACATAGATGAAATGTAATTTGTCCCTTTTTCTTCCTTCCCAATACAAGTATGTGCCACTTAACAATGGAAATATGTTCTCTGGTCCCTGTTGTTATGCAATTAGGTTGTTGAGTGAATATTCTGCCCAATCTAGTGCCTTTGTGTAAATAGATATTTACAACATGCCTCTTTGTTGTGCTTTGTCCCTTGTTATAAATACAGTCTGTTGTTAAGCAGATGGTTGTTAAGCAGCACAAGCCTGTAATCCATGTTCTCTGCTCTCTCGGTCCTTTATAGTATTTGCCATGTGTTATAACATTAGGGGAGCAGTCTCCAAACTGCAGCCTAGTCACTATATCCTGGCCGCCACAAGATTTTACTCAGCCCACCAAATGGCAATATTTGGCTTATGTTCATTATATATTGTTTTCAGTTTAAGCACAGCATTGTTTCTTTGTAACTATCACATTTCTCCTTTGTTCTGAATCATATACTGATTAGAAAAAAATATCCAAATTTATTCATTTGCTTAAATTTTATTCATTTCTAAAACTGTCATTTTTTGTCCTATGAAAATGTGAGACCCTCGTACTGAAAAGAAAGGAAGATCTCTACTAGGGCCCATCCACAAGCCATATCCATTTGGCCTCTTTCCAAATGGCACAGGTTCTCTTCTAGCAGAAAAACAAGCAAATTGAAAGTGTCTCTCTGGTCTTGAGAAGACTGACAACCCAAGAGTGCTGCTTATTTTGACACAAGGAAAATGGGCCATTGCACGGCATTTAGATCTAAACCTGTAATGCATATTTGTGCTTGTAAATCCACTTTAAAAATATGAGTAGGGTCAATTTCCAAAGTGCAGATAATCTACAAAGCAGATTTGCTCAGATGAACCAGCAAGTTTTTTCCCCCTGCAAATCCACTGACTCAAATACTTTTCCTGTCCTTTCCAAAAACGGCAATCTGTCGAGCTTTATTCCTCTTCTTTATTTCTGTTCTTTGGCAAAGATGTCTTTCAAGATGTATTCTAGGAACTTCAGCCATCCTAGGTGCTGAATGATGGTTGGCCTATTTAGTGTCATTTTGTCTGTGAGATATTAAAGACACAGCTGTTGCGCAGGAGAAGGGGAAAAAACCCTCTAAGCTTGAAGATATTTATCATAAAGTGCAGCGACTAAAGAGACAATAATCAGCTAGCATGGGTGCATCTGGCATGATTTATTTCTCTCTTGCATTAATCCAGTTGTGTCAGAATGAAGGATTGAGAATCTTCCTGACTGCATCGTTTTATTTATTTATTTATTGTTTACACACACACACACACACACACACACACACACATATTTAAAATGCAGGTTTGAAAAAACATAAAATATCTAGCAGCCAAAATTATAGCCTGCAAGACACAATGGCTCTGATGCATTTCTTAAACAACCATTGTGAAGCAGCTTCCATGATAATTTTTTCCTTCTCAGAGTAATATCAGCAAAGGTTTAAGTTTGACTCTGTTCCCCCATCCTTTACAAACATGTGACTTTCCCAGTCATTAACTACCATGTGCCACATAGAAGTCCGCTTTCTGATGAGATCGAGTGGTGGTGGGGAGGGAGACTGTGTGATCTCCATGCTTTCAAAATGTTGCAAAATTTTAAATCACTGAAAGCACCTTGACCGCATATCCATCACAAAATCATCCTCTTTCAACAAGTTAATTCTCCCTCAATATGGATTGTTCAAGGGCTGTCGCAGAATTAAGTAGTCCCAATGCAGAGCTATTTTCCTTACCCAGAAGGGATGAACCCAAGGAGCTGATAGAGTGTGACCAGGGAGCTCTTGATACTGTAGCAGCCATATTGGCATCACAGCCGGCCTGGTACTCCTGGCATTTAGAATTGAGCTGCAAGACAGGTTCACTGCCTACCTTTTACTCAACAGAATGGGCCTTCTTCTGAGTAAGGTAAATAACATTAATTTCAAACATCTCTAGTACTAAAAGTTTTGGGGGCATGAAGACTGTGTAAAGGGAATGCTTATTACCTGCATCTGGTCTGCCAGCTCATGGCCCAGTGAGTCAGTGAGGTACCTGGGCCAGGTTTGAGCCAAAGCAAGGAATTTGCCATGATAAGCAAGGCTCTCACTTTTTGAAGCCAGGTTACTGATGCTTGTCTCTTGTTCTGGTTGTGTGGCATAGTGGAGAATGGCAAGGATGGTCCTGTTTGTATCACCTTTTTAATTATGTAGCTGGTGTTGTTTTTTTTTTTTTTTTGAATGGCTGCCACCTGCAGTAGGATTTGCTTGCCTGGCAATCCATTTACTTGGGTTCTTTGGTTGTGATTTACGAGTTACCATCTAGTTTTACCTGGGAAAGTTTTGGTTTTGCCTCCCTTTATTGTTTGGGTAACTTATTGGGGGGGGGGGTGATGGTTGGGTTTCTTAGAAGTCTTCAGTCATCTTATGGCTTCTGCTGCTGTGATTATGTCTAAAAGGCAGCAGGCATCTGGAGGCAAAGCTGCTAAGAACCCTCCAGTCTGCAAGATGCAGCTGCCCTGTGATGGGAAATTAGGGCTCTTGTAGCATTTATCAGCGTTCTTGAAAAAGATCAGAAGACTCTGATACTGGCCCATGGTAATGGGTAGAAGCACCTGAGTCTGCTAGCAATTGACAGCAGCTTCTCTGGAAGCCTGCTAAGACAACTGAAATGCAGGCTTTATCCAATAGGATTGCTATTTTGGGAGGAAATGAAAGGGTCAAGCCCTGAAGCAGTTTGAGGGCTCTGAAGAGCAAGGGCATGTAATTGAGCACAAGTTGTACAAAGAGGCATCCAACCCCAATACTTTCTTTCCAATACTTTCAACCCAGTACTGTTTATCCTGCCCCTATGAAAGATCCTGTTTCCCTAGCTAAACAACGGCATAACACTGAGAGCTAGAATGATAAATTGACTGCATCCTTTCCTGGTTTGAAGTTCTCATAGTACTTAGCTCCTAGTTTATTGGGGAAGGATGTTTATTGGGGTAGGATAAGCATCCTACCTCAGCCCAACTGTTCTTTTGGGCATGTTAGTTAATCAGTCAGTCAGTCAGTCAGTCCATCCCTCCCTCCCTTCTTATCTATTGCTGACAGAGTTCAAACACTCTTGAGTGAACTTTCTCAGGCTTTGCATCTATCAGCACTCAACACCTTGTCTGTTCCACTGAGACTCATGTGCACACTTGATAGGATTGGGCCATAAGTCTTCAAAAATTTCTGAGATGTTGAAATTAATAGAGATAGTTCAGATATCAGAGGGGGAAACAGAAAGGCCATGTTTTAAGAAATGCTGGTTACTTGTCTTAATTACTGCAAACATTCATTACATTAGTCTTGTTCGAAAGCGCTATCTTGTTTCATGTTGTATTAATATTTAATGCTTTGTGTTCACTGCCATCGTTCTCCTCTCCTTTGCGTTCCATTTTAGAGCAATATGAGTGTACATACTGAAACTCATAATGGTGGGTGATTTTGGAATAATACTGCACCCAATTCTTTGTCATCTGACACCTCAGTAATAAATAAATTAGCTAGACATGGCTGTATTACATAAGCTTTGTGTCTTTAGAGTTGATTGAATATTAATAGAAATAGTTATATTAATAGAAATATTAATATTAATAGAAATATTAATAGAATATTGATTGAATATTAATAGAAATATTTGGCAGTAAACTTTTTATAAAGGTAATCTGAAAAAAGTGGTGCTGAAGACCTTTGGAGGAATTCCTGCATTGTCTGAGTCAGCAGAAAACTTCAAGATCAACCCATCCTGGCAAACTGATTTTAACTTTGGCCTAGAATCTCTTCACAGTGTGTGAATTAGAAACAGAAAGTCTGCTGTGAATGTATGATGTATCAAATTTGCACAAACTGTCTTCTGCTTATAACTGAAGGTTACTGATTAAAACTGGTAGTAAAATTCTCACAAACCTGTCTTCAAACATTGTAAACATGCCATAGAAATTCAGCAAGCAATGTTCAGGACTCAATTCCTGACTGTTAACTTAAATCTCCAACACTTGAATTGGAGTCTAACTGCCCAAATCCTAAAAGATAGCCCAGTCCTTAGCTGCCTAGTATAAGGCACCTTCCCCCACTCTGCTTATCCCAGAAACATCATCCCTGCCTCCCCCCCTTCATCTTACCTTTCTGCCACCAGGCATCTGGCAGTGGATTTCCAGCTTCCAATGGATGCTGTCCCATTGCCAACTCATGCTGGGCCAGCTTTGGAACTTGGCAGGTGCTTTCCCTTACAAATGTTCTTGTGTGTGCAGGAGATAAGCAGGTGTACCCAACTTCGTTTGGGCTCTAAATCCCTGCATTGCTTCTGCTGTATCCCATGGAGGACATTTGCTATGAACTAGAAGAAACACAAGGCCTAAAATTGGTTCTGCCAAGTTTGGTACCAGGCATACTGGCAAAGTACAGAGTGAGAGGCATATCTAGTCAGATCACCTGTGCAAGGTGCCTACGTGTGGCTCTGCATGTACACTTAGAAGTGTGGAATTTGGGGAGGGTGTCCTGTCTGATGGAGGCACCCACTAAGAACCAGTTTTGGGAAATTCCCACCGGAAGGGGGTGAAAAGGGGCACTACGTGTTTTCCTCCTTAAACTTTACATTGAAGAATCCCTGACTGAGGGATGGTCTGTCCCAACCCCCAGACCTAGAAGAATGAAATTTGGGGAGGGTGTTTGTTCTGTGACATCAGCACCCACCAAGAACCAATGTGGAGAAATTTAACCCTTAAGGGGCTGAAACGGGATGCAACGTGTTTTTGTCCTATACTTAACATAGAAGACTGAGTGATCAACACCCAGCTAATGCACTGGGAGGGAGAGTGCACAGAGGGTGAGGGTGTGCATGGGGTGATGGTGTGCATGGGGGAATGATTTGCATGGGGGAGTGATGCACACGGGGGAGATGGTGTGCATGGGGAGATGGTACGCATGAGAGGATGTTGTATAGGGGTATTGCACATGGGGGGATGATGTGCATGGGGATGATGCACATGGGGGAATGATGCACATGGGGTGTTGTGCAACAGGGGATGGTGTGCATGGGGGATGTGTGCATGGGGGTTGTTGTACAGTTGTATTGCGCATGGGGGATGATGCACATGGGGATGATGTGCATGGGAGTGTTGCATATGGTGCGCATGGGGGACTTTGTGCATGGAGAAATGGTGTACATGGCAGGAGGGTGCACATGGAGGAGGATATGCATGGGGGGATGTTGTATGGAGGTATTGTGCATGGGGGGATGATGCACATAGCAGGACAATGCACAAGGGGGGTTGATGTGCTGTGGGAAGGATGGAATACAGGGGGAATTTTTACACCTGCAACACAGGTACGTTTTCACTAGTTTACATATAAGAATGTTTTGGAGTGAATTACAGTTCTTGCCCAAGTGCCAGATAGAAGGATCTTGAGGCTTGCCAAGGGCTGCATCTGGATCCAGGGCTGGGCTCTGGAGATCCCTGAATGAAGAGACAAATAAACATTGTTTTTTATTTACTTTTTTAAAAATGTGGCCTATTAGATATTTGCTTGCTGAATATTCTGTATAACTTGAGTTATTCTTGCATTATTTTTCTGGTGCCCCCATGTAGTTGTTACGATGAATTTTTCTTTTCAGTAATGAACCCAGGAAAGAACTCAGTATGTGAATGCTTGATGAGATGAATAGGTTAGTGTGACAAATGCGTGGAACAGCTGCATGGAAACAAATTTAACGACCAGAAAAGGCAGATGAAACATCACATGAATGTAATTGCCTTGCTTCCCAACAAACAAGGAAGTAGAAATAATGTTCGCTTCGATATGTGAATAATATAATGAATCTGCAGGCATCTGACAGCTACTCAAAAAAGCCCCAAAATACTTCTTAATGTCTTTAACACCCTAACTTTTTAAATGTAATATTAATAAGTGTAACTAATAAACAAGAAGTGTTGAGAAGAAATGCATGTACTATACTTAAAAAAGTAAAAAATTGCAAAGCTCAACTTGAAAGTATGAAGATCTATGGTAGTGCATGTTTTGTATATCTTCCACTATTACTTGACCTCAGTAGTGGAGCTAGAGGGGAGGTGGAGCTGAAAGCACCTTACAAATCTAAAATTCCCCATGTAGTTTCCCCTACCTGTTGCTCTTGGGGCCAATCCTCGGAGCAAAAGCAACAGAGAGACATCTCTTCCATGTTCCTTTTGCTCTCAGACAAAAGGGGAAAGGATAGCTTTCATGTTGAGTTTTGGAGCAGTGCAGCACTTAAAGCCCTACTCCCCTGTCGTTCCACCAATGCCTAACCCTTGTCTTTGCACTGCACAGAGGCAAAAAATATCCTATTGGAAGGTCTGGTGATGGTGATTGAGCAAGGGGTTGCTGAAAAATGCTAAACAGGGAAAGTCCTGGATATTTTTTGGATGGGGTACTGAAAGCTGATAAAGCTGTTGTGAGACAACAGAGCTAGAGGTGTCACTGTTTACAACTTGGGAAACCTGAAAACTGCCCTGCTGGAAGTTTGGAAGGCATTCCCTGATGCCAGGTGTGATGGCCACACCATGGAAAGATTACATCCAGAAGAGAACAGTTCTACAAGATTCCCATAGAACGATGAAGACTAGAATCCTTGCGGTGCACCCTGAGCATAAATAATCTATGCATCTTGTCTGCTTGATCTCAGAAGGATCTCCCAGCGTGAAGAAACAGCATGCAAAGAAATAAAATAACTGATCATTAGTTACATCATTCTCTGTTAGGGGCTTCAAACAGGCTCCATGTGGGAACAATTTCCCACCTTTCTCTTTGCATAGTTCATGTCTGGGCAGTCCAGCCCATGTCCTGATTTCTCTATTGAAACCCTACAAATTTCTCTGTTTGTACCCCCCATAAAATTGACATTGGCAGAGGGGAAAACTTACTCAAATAATGTGATATGAATTAAGTTTCTTTTGTGTCTAATAATAACTCCTGCACTAGAGTATGGGGCTTCCCCAACCATTGTTCTGATATAAATTTCAACCCTCATGGATGTTTTTGAAAATGAGATCCAGAGTTTCATGTCTCATCTCAGGGAAAGATGGCATTTGAAATGATAATTTTAGCTTCTCAAATTGTCATGATTACATTTTTAAAAGTTGGTCTGAAAAACATGATTTTGATTGCAATCATAAAGACACTTTCCTGGAACAAGGACCCATTGAACACAATGTGGCTTACTTTTTGAGTAGGCATGGTTAAGATTGCAGCCTCTTTCATGGATTTTAGGTTGATTTATCTCAACTCCTAATGGTGATGATGAGAACAAGAATGCTGTTTGACACCTTCTGAAACATCCATAGTTTTGTAGGAAGATTGTATTTAGTGAAAAGGATAGAGTTTGAGAGATTGCTAAGTCATTGGATAAGGCCAAGCCCTGAAGTAAAATAGAATGAATATAAATAGTATGGAACATTTGGAGAAACACTTTCCTCCCATTGTTGCTGCAATAAAATGCAATTTAATTCTAAAGTAACAGCTTTTATTTTTAAAGTTGGCAGGAAAAGGCTTGTGTATTGCTTTTTTAGCCAATACAGATGACAGTGATTCATCAGTTTTTATTCTCATTTATATTGTTTCCCTTCTCCACACTCCATCAGCATCTTCTTTAAAATTTTATAAATTTTAGTAACTACATTCTTTCTGCATACAAATGCCAAAAATAATTCTATGGGGAAAATGTAGATATTTGTTTATTTCTTGTAGGTATGATATTTCCCTGGCCCTATGAAATGCACAGGGTGGTTTTTCTAATGACTCTTTTTTCAAAAGGAAAATGTATTGACCAATAAGTTCATCTGAATGTGTGTGGAGCCTTTGATGTCCCAGTTTTTAATGATGTCCTTGGTTTGTGCATGAAGCTTTCCATTTATATCCTAGATACTGATGATTGCCCTCAGCATGTCTTTTAGTCTATCTCCCGAAATGATCAATATTAATTTCTATGTTGTTTTGCATCTTTTTAAAGAAAGCATCTTGCTGCAGCACCAACTTGTTTGATCATTTTTAAAGCTCCAATTTTACTTTGTGTTTTACAAATCATTCTTAAGTTTCTTTCAAAAATGAACCAGGAGTTAAATTGTACACATTTGCTCAGGAATAACTCTGGCTAGAGTCAATACGTACAGTTGCTGAGGCTCAAGTAAGGCTATAAAGGACATACCTGGTAGTAACAATAGGCCTGTGCAATGTAACTAATGTTGCCATTTGCACAAATGTTTCTGGTATTACTGTGTATTTTTATAAAAATGGATGGACGGATGGATGAATGGATGGATGGAGCACATAGTTGCACAGGGATGGAGCACAGTTTATAAAAATGGATAGATGGATGGAGCACAGTTGCACAAACAAGTAGTTGCACAAACAACCACTCAATGGCTGATTACCCTACAATCCAAAGTAACTACAGGAGCATGTAAGAGACTTTACATGCACCCGTAGTTGCTGCACCACCTAGTGAAAACCTATGGGAAATTCATATTGCAATCCAGAGCAAATTGTTCTTACACCAGAGCAAGGACTCCCCGTAGTTACTCTGGATTGTGCCCTAAGTCTCTTATGAAGTTCTGGAAGATTAAATAGCAACCCAAAGCCAATGGGGCAATTCAGCATCGTCATTGTGGCAGTCACTGCATCTTGTTGGAGAGTTTTGGCCTCCAGAAGCCTCCTCAAGATAAAAGGAATACTTGTTCCCTTCTTCTGGGTAAGCCCATGCCCGGCTGTTGAGTTCATTTGGATCAGCTTCTTGCTGGTTGCAAGTCTGCACAAATCAGGGTAGGAAAACTGAGAGAGGGCTTGGGATTCAGTGGCTATTGCTGCTTCTGACACTGGCCCCTTCCCAGTCCCAATCTGCCATGTTCCCCATCCCTTTTTGCCCTGTTACAGCCACCACCCCAAGCTTCTCCCTCTCCACACTGACCTGTGCTAACAATTATCCAGTGGCCACTGATTCTGGAGTGAGCTGTTTGCCACAGGCTGCACATTCTGGAATGATGCATTTTGGAACAGCCAGAAAGACTCAAGAATGACACTGGCAAACAGCCACTAGAAGAGATGCTCTGCTAGTATGAATATGAACAGTTGCTCTACCACTCTACGTAAAAGAGCCACCAGTATTTGGCCACTTATTTCCTCAAGCAAATACCATGTTGACTAATCCTACAATCCAGAGTAGCTACAGGAGCAGGTAAGAGACATTACGTGCATCCATAGTTACTGCACCACCTAGTGAAAACCTATGGGAAATTCATATTGAAATCCAGAGTAAATTGTTCTTACACCGAAGCAAGGATTCCTCATAGTTACTCTGGATTGTGCCCTAAATTTAACACTTTTTCAGCTAAATTTAGGCTGCAATCCTAAGAGAACTTTCCTGGGAGTAAGTCCCACTGAACTCAATGGAACTTTCTTCTGAGTAGATACAAATAGGATTGCACTGGTAGTCTCCAAAATTAAGGTTGAGCATTAAATTTCAGTGAATATGGTATTTGATTATAAGTATAGGTCAGATTTAGTTTAACAGTTTAAACTTATATACTCGAATCCAATGCACCATCAAATCTAATGTGCACCCTATACTTATAATCAAAACACCACATTTACTCAAATCTAATTAACCATCAAATCTAATGCATACCTTGATTATGAAGACTAAATTAGACTTGAAAAGATTAGCATTAGCTTCAAGTAAATACAATATATTGTAAAAAATGTAACATTCATTCAACTTATGGTTGTATAAAGTATTAAAATTAGATAAAAGTAACATAAACCAACTATCATATTATTATTGTCATAATTCATTGTTTAATGAAGTAAAATTAAATTTTGCACCTGCTTTGCAGCTGCGCATTACAATTGTCAGTAAACATTTTTTAAATATAAAGCCTTTAAAAATTGCGATGCACATTAGGTTCAAGGGCCATTAGATTTGAGTAAATACAGTAATAAAGATTGGTGTACATAAGCAGACTTCTGTGTTTCTAATGCAGAAGACCATCTGGATGCATATCCCCATCCACTCTCTAACACTTTTATGAACCGTGTTGAACTGGCACCTTTCAATGCACCTTTCAGTGTCAAAGGAGCCCACCGGTTGCTCCAGGAAAACAGTTGGATCAGGATTGAAATCCATGCATTCAATGTATATGTCAAACATTAATAGTCTAATCTATCAAAACCTCTCCCCACCAATGCAGCTGTACCACTGGTGTGTGTGCTTTACTGGGGGTGGGGGTGAGAAATTCTGGAGGTCTCATATAAGTAAGGAAACATGTTCCCTTGTCTGGAGGTATGCCACAATTACCTGCATGGGTTGATTCGGAGTTATGCCAGATAAATTTCACTGGAGCAAGTCCAACTGAACCTGGGAAGGCAAGAAGAAGCCAGGAAGGATATTGGCAACAGTATTGTCAATGAAACTGCCCCTTTCTTTGGCCTTGATCTGTCCACCGCAATCCCTTCCACATTCCTGCCCCTCCCCACAACATTCCCCCCATCCCATCTCCCTCCTGCCCTCCATGCTGACTTGTTGGCACCAGGTGATGGAGATGAACTACTGATGCCTCATTGTGGCTATTCATCACTTGCAGCAGAAGCCCAACTGCACAAAATAATTTGTTGCATTTTGGGAGTGTCATAAAGGATCTTACCCTACAATCCAGAGTAACTACTGGAAGACATAAGAGGTACTTACTCTGGATTGCTCTATGCATTTCCCATAGGTTTCCCATACGTGGCACCGTAACTACATTGGTGTAAAAGTTCCCATAGTTACTCTGGATTGTATCTTTTTGATGTTAGAAAGCTAGTTCTGGCAACATACAGCCTTGCTAGGTTTGGACAGTAAATATTCTTGGGGTCTTAAAAAACTTAAAAATACTACTGTGTGTGTAGTTATTTGTATGTGTGTGTTTGTGTGTCTATCAGTGTGTTTTTATGTATGTATGTTTGTGTGAAAAGCATTTTTTCCTCCTCTGAAGTCACATGAAGAGTAAAAATCTAATTCCTAAACCACAGATTTCCACTTAGTGGTAATTTCAGCAGGCATATAATATGCTGCCAAATATTGTATCTGGGAACAGTCTGAACTATGCATATATGAAGAGGCATTTTCTATATGAAGAAGGAGAGAAAGACTGTTTTAAAGGGGGAAAAATCCCCACTGTAAACATTAGGAAATGACAAATACTCTCAGGACATATTTATGTATCCAAAACAATATCAATTATTAAAGCAAAAGGGGAAAAAACAAAATTTAGCTAAAAATAATGCAGAGCATTTAATAGATTTGTTTAAGAATCATAAACAAATAATCCATGAATACTTTAAACACTTAATGTGGCAGGATAGAGATACCCAGAAGATTTTATTTAAGATTCAAACATTTATGGAGAACATTTTACCACTTACCACAGGAGACTGACAGCCTACAAATGCTGCTTCTGATTTTGCCTCTGCAACTCACTGAAATTTGGACCTCCTCCAGTCTGCTAAATGTGTCACTCATGCTTGTAGGACTATTTGTCACAAAAGTAATAGTGTCATTGTATTCTGTTATTATCCAGACCCCATTTGGAATCCTGCATCCACATTGTGGCACCACATTTTAAGGAGGTCATTGGGAAATTAGAACAGGTTGAATAAAAGGCAACAAAGCGTGATCAGATCTATGGAAGAAAACACCACAGCAGAACTCAGTTACACAAAGTATCTGAAGCAAAGTCTAGATGCAAAGCTTAGATGAAAATAGTCTATAGGGGACACCAATGGGGGATAGGATGAGCCATTAATCATCTAACGTTTTCCCACAGCTATTTATGAGGCATCTTCTTTATTCATTTTATTAACAAGATTTAAAATATTCCTATTATAGACTATCTTAAGGGAAAATAATAAAAATGTATTTCTGCCTTCAGAAAAATAGTAAGAATATAAATACCCTTGCTTGTAAGGCAGACTCTTAGCAGATGTAATAGCCTAGTTAACGCAGAGTGCATTTAAGACACTATAAGGTACCAAAAAAGCATCCTTTTTCCTTATGAGAAGGTAGTTTAGGTCATGCTGAAAATCAATTTTCTACAAGCACTTGTCTTGAATAACTGTTTTAAAAGCACTTTGTATTATTCCTGCACAGCAATAATTATAAAAAGTCTACAAAAAATGTCAGTCAACATGTGTCACTTACCATGGGAGCACCAGTTACGAAACAAGCTCTTGTCCTACCCAGTTCCATGAGGTCAGTCATTTGAAGTCCTTCAAGTCATTGATTTTAGATCATGTGATAATTAATGGAACCAGATATATATTTAAATACAAAATGGCAAGCAAAACAACTGTTGATGAATGAAAGAATACCAGGAACAATTCAAAAATGTGTTTTACCTGGCATAAACATGGATTAATCCTTAATCAGTTAGACACCAGCTACCTCACAAGTTTGATTTGGTGAGCGATGCTTGGTTTCAACAGAAGAAACTGTATTCATACAGGCTAGTTTGTTCTTAAAGAAGACAACTCCCGCATAGATCATTTTGGAGTCCATTTAGCTCATAATTGAGTTTCCAAGTGGTCAGATGCTTTCGGCTTTCAACTGGCTGAAGCAGTTGCCAGTCCTGTACCTGCTTCTGTCTCCTTGATCCATCTGGCCATGTGTTGCATTGGTAAGCTAGTTTGCACTGAGGTTCCACATCCCAGTTGCAATATCTCATGTGGCTTGGCTTATAACTCTGCCCAGTTGTGTGAAAGCTGTGCTGAACACTCTTGAAGGTGGCATGTACATGGCTTGAAGATGCACTCTTACAGAACCAGACTCTCCCAGGCATAATGTTACATATACTGTAGATTCTTCTCTAGATCTCCATCAGCAGAGAACATAATGATGCAGCCACCATCATCAATAATTTTAAGTAATAAGAGTGCAATTGCCACAAACCTTCTGTACAGAAATCAATACTACTTTCATGGAAACTATTGGAATATAAAATTTTTCACATTTTTACACTAGGCACCATAAAGCAGATTTGTAGAGTATAATTGATGAATACTTGCACTTTATTAGTGAGGCTGGCAAATGGAGAGATGATTTACATGGATGCCTTTTTATCTGCCAGGGTAAGCATAATTTTAAGCCTCTTTATTTCCAGCCTCAGTGGATTAGAACTGATTTCTCATCATGCCATTAATTTAAACTAGCGTGTACATCCTTACAAGCAATAACTGTACACATTTATGCAATTATTCGCAAAGATGTTATTTCATTTGAGAGTACGATATTTTAAATATTGGTTCCAATGCATATTGGAAAAGAAGGTTGTGGTTAATATGTGGAAACATTATTTGGATTTAATCATACTTTGGGGAGTATTCCTAATAAGTGAGTAAGTGGAGCCAGTTTAAAATGCACAGATTGTCACAGAAATCCAGCTTGCCAAGGGCATTTTTCCCTTACATGGAAAACGTGTTAGTAAGTAAGGCACACTTGCTCGATGTCTGACCAACTACTGATGTCCTCTCATTAGTTTATGCTGTTGGCCCTGTTGGCCAAATTTCAACGCAAAATACATGAAAGTTGGAAAACATGGAAACCAAATTCTATCAATTTGGCTGGTCCAGATGACACAGGAATTCAGACAACTGTCCTCTACTATATAAGGTGGGGTTTGTGTGTATGTTTGTATGCCTGTCTCACACACATTCACAGATTCACACATACATGTGTATGCGTCCACTTCACACATCTCCCCAACCAGTATCTCATCCCACCACCAGATAATTGTGCCTGGGAAGAGAGAGCATTCATAAAGCTTTATATTGCATGGTTTAAATCTATATGTAAAGGCAAAAGCACTGACTTACATCAAAGAATGGGAATGTCAGTAAGTGTAAACAATGCTTACAGATAGAGTGGCCGTAACTCTCTTCCACAAAATCGGGACAGGACTTTCTGCCCCATTTTCCCATATGTGAACACAATCCCCCCAAATTAGGATTGTCCCTGTTTTTCAGGACATATAGCAACCCTACTTCCAGACCACTGAATTCAATAGGGATTGTGACCTTCTTGCCTTAAGAACAACCTATGTACATTTACCTACCTTTATTAATCAATACATGCAACAGTGAGCAAATTTGACACATGGTTCTTTTAGCAAAGAGAATTATAAATAGAAATAGGTCTTAAAGCATAGTTGCAATACTCAGCATTTCTGCAAATACAAAAAAAAAATCCTGTGGAATAAGATGAAATATTTGGCTCACCAAGGCCCTCATTTGTAAAATATTAATTCAGAACCTCTCACAATAAGAGCACAATCCTATGTCTACTCAGAAGTAAGACCCATTCTGTTCAATGGGTCTTACTGCTCAGAATGTGTGGTTAAGATTGCAGCCTAAATATTGTTCTTATAAGTTTCTGGTGTCCACTATTGAATTTAAAATTAAGATTTCACTTGAGATTCACTTGAGATTTCACTTAAGATTAAGATTTCACTGGACGTAAGATTTCACTCAAGATTAAATTTTTAAAAATCCAAGCTGTTCAAAACGAGTTGTGTCTCCTAGATGCTGCCTATGTAGTACTATCTATAGTTATTAAGAAAAGACAGCGCAATCCTGACTTGTAGTGGTAAAAGGAAGGCTGGCTCTGTATTTGCCACAAGGATTAGAACTGCAGCTCTGGGGAAGGGGAAGCAATCACAAGATGGCACTCTAAGCACTATAAAATCCCAGGGGGACGGGGAAAGTGTCACACTGCAAATAGAGGAGCAGTTCAGACATCACATTCCCAATCCATGTGACTGTTTCACTTGCGGAGGCAGGGAGCATATGTGCACATGCTTCACCCCATGTGATATAATTCAGATTGGTCCATTATTTCTTCTGTACAAAAGCATTTAGCACAGGCTTGTCTCTTACTCACTTAGGGTGCAGTCCTAACCTAGTCTGGCACAACTTGTTGTTCTTCCCATTCCTGTTGTAAACATAGGGAGGTAAGTGCTTGTTTGTGCACTGGCCTAACCACACACACACCTCCCCAGGAGTGGCACAGAAGTACTTTTTCAACACTTTTGTGACACCCACAGGTCAGCATGGGACTTGTGCTGGGGCTTAGGCCAGCCTAACTGGCTGTCAGAATTGCAGGGTCAGAGAGCAGCTGATCAGAATTATGTTACTGCCATGACACTTCAATGATGCACATGTTATTTTACATATCAGCTTCTTTAAAAAAAAAATCTAAAAACTGGCCTTCTTCTACATCTACTTTGATACACAGAAAATTTAATAATAGTAGCCTCAAATGTATCTATGCTTGCAGAACATCAACAGTATTTATTAGAACCTATATAAATTTATTCCCTGGGCAAAATTGTATACCTTAGCTTTTCTTAAGGGATCTGGGGAAGACGAAATCATGCAATGAACTCTTTAAAATGAAATGCAGTTTTACTCCAAGGGATTTTGAAATTTCATGCTGAATAATCAAAGAGTACTAACACAGAATCAGATTAGACAACTGTATGTTATGACTCAAGAGTATGCTGTAGATTTTCTAAAATGGATGCTTCCTTAAAAATATTTAAAAGTGCTCAAACATTGTACTCTGTGCAATCAGAAATGGCTGTTCACACAAATGTTATTTTATCGATGCCAGCTCATAGAAAAATAGTAAAAAGATGGTGTGTTTTTCTCTTTTCCCCAAAGAACAAATGAACTGCTGGTGTGGATTTCAGGACTGCAAATAATAGAAAATCAGAGATACAAAGGACATTGTCAGAGTTTATAGTCCTGATTTAGCTTTTTGTGGCTGTTGCTAACATTGTACTCTAGCATAGCAAAGGTAAAATAACGCATAAGCCAATGATCTCAAGACATACTCTGGTACTCAAGTTCTTGGTCTGTGGACTTGATAGAAAGGACATTGGGGAACAGTTTATCTTTATTTTAAATGGACTTTTCTGGCAAGATGATAGAAGTTGGTGGGTAGATTTTCAGCCCAAACCTAACAGGAACTTAGGGTGAAGTAGACTTGGGCCAGACTATCTAGCACTGGGCCAACGTAAGTTGAGATGTGCCAGCCTAGCTGCACCAGAAAAGGACTGAACTTAGGCCGGAATAAGAGCACAATCTTAATCATATCTACTCAGAAGTAAGGCTGAGTAGAATTCAATGGAACCTACTCTCAGGAAAGTGTGTATAGGATTGCAGCCACAGTCAACCTGAGCCAGCACAATTCATCTTAGAACAGTACATGGCAGATGGACCTGTGCAGGCCTAGCAGTGCTAGCCTAGGCAGCTCAGCAGAACATGTGGAGGGTATGTTGAGCATGGCCTAGAACAATGCAGTTAGGCTGTATCCAGAGCCAGTATTCAGAGCATAAATGCCCTTTCCCAGATCCTCAAAGTTTGACCACCTCAAGAGCAGGAATAAATCCAAGTAGGCCCACAGGTGTTCATGATAACCCAGAGTAAGAATGGAGGTGTTGACAAAAATTCAGTTATTGGACATCCTAACTGCAACCTCTGCCTCTCAACCTCAGGATATGGCACAACTACAACAGCCCACCAACGTCAGGATACAGCCAGCCACTCTAACAATCTCCTTACATCCAGCAGCCTCCTATACCTATGCTCAGCAGCCTCCTATACCTATGGATTTGGCCCTTCTTTCTACTCTGGATATAGCCTACTTGGGCCAGCCCAGATGGGCCATTCTCACTGGCCTCACTTCAGGATTGCTCTCTTAATAATGAAGGCTTTCTTTTCATGATCACAATGTGCAATCTGACAGTTAAAGGCTAAGCACCATCAGACTAGCCACTTCAACAGCAGGTGACTTGCTACCAAAGGCAAAGGATCAGGGCTAATGGGCCACCAAACTATTGGCACTAGTGGACCACCAAACCACTGCCAGAGCAGGTAGATCTGTGATGGAACAAATCAAAGTAGGATCATGACGGGTCAGGGCAGAGAATGAGTTGGTATTGGGTGGTTCAGAGGAAGGATTTTGGCAGCAGTGGCAGCTCATACTGAGATCCTATCCTGATTTCCAGCCCAGAAACACTTCCAGGAATCAGAAGAACTGGTGTAGGTCTAAGGAGGTCCATTGGATGCCCAGCAGCCTATGGGGAGGTAAAAAACCCAATATTTTTATGTATATGTACATTCCCTTCCATTGTATGCTGCATACATTAGTCTGACTTAGCAGGGATAGGATTTGGTATTTAGCAGGGATAGGATTTGGTTGTTAAAATATTTGCTTAAGATGCAGGACATCTTAAGTCCTGATGTAGAGTTTTGGTATTTGATGTTGTTGTGCTCAGCAGCCTTTGAAATACTTAAAACCAGTAGACATTGTAAAGACATATCTTCTTCGTTTGGTTTTTCAGAAATACTTTGCACTTCTATGATCAAATATAAGCAAAAAATAAACTTGAGAACAAAGAGCAACACACTGTGTTTTCACGAAATAATTTTTTTACAAAATTAAAATGCAATTTTGCAGTATTGCTACCTTCATCTTAAAAATCAATGTTAAAGGGGGAGGTACAGAAAGGAGGAGAATACATCTTAGACTTCCACTATGCCAGGCTCTGTCCACTGCTCTGTAGTAAATATGTGGCAACAATTAACAGCTTTCACATTTAAATATAATATTGAACAAGATATTTGAAGAAACAACGTACTTTGAATGTGAATTCTTGGCACACATTGTACATACATTCAATGAATACCAATATGAATTGCTGTATAGTTTAGAACAAGCAAATCAAAACCACCTTAGCCCCAAAAATAAGACAACAAGTCAAAATCAAGAGCTTTTGAAGGGAGCAGTGATTTTTAGTGATTTTTAGTCTTGGCATGCTGAGAAGGAACTGACATTGTCAAGGCACAACAAGAAGTTTTTTTGACAATTGACAA
This sequence comes from Cryptoblepharus egeriae, assembly GCA_030015325.1. Lineage (NCBI taxonomy): Eukaryota > Metazoa > Chordata > Lepidosauria > Squamata > Scincidae > Cryptoblepharus > Cryptoblepharus egeriae. Next base: position 29,476,929 of record JAREYC010000005.1, read on the forward strand.
GGCACATCCATTGACAGCAGAGGCTCACATCCCCCAGTGGCCCTATTAAGAAATGGGGCCAAACTCTCTAAAACTCATGTGGCACACCTGTATACCATCTGCGGTACACCAGTGTACCGTGACACAGTGGTTGAAAATGAGCTCCAATCACAGCCTTCAGACAAGAATCAGGAATATGACACTGAAACCCGTGTTTAGCTTGCCTTCCTTCCCAAAAGCTGCACACTGTCATTAATGGGTTCCAGTAGATTTCTGTTTCCTTTGATGTTTTCAGAAAGCAGGTGCATGGAGTGGGAGGAATTTCCTTCCCAATTTTTCTCTCGCATGGCATGCCTCCCTCAAACTCTGGCACTCTTCAGCAGTTGCCAGATGGCATATCCCCTAAGCAACTGTTCTCAAGAGTTGATTTGGCATTGCTGTCACTCCTTATCCGGGGAAAGAGTGCCGAGATAAAGGTACCTTGTGGCAGAAAGCTACTACTGTGTTTCTCTGTATTCTGCACCTAAAGATCTACCTGTTTGAACATTGTAATGATTCAAGAGCCTAATCAAGATTTGGACTTCATAGTATATCAAATCTGCAAATTTTTCTTGTTTTTCTAGAAGACAGTCACCCTCTATTTTGCAAACACCCTCACTTAATTCTTGTTTTCATCAGGTTGATTTAGCAGTGGCTTCCAAAGCAATGTCCATACCACTTAAGGTAAACCACACAAGGTTTAGCACACTTAGCTAGATCTAAGCACAGATGCCATTTGAGTTGATTGATACCTCAGATCTAAGACTTTGTAAGGAGATATCACAGGGCAGATTCAGCTGTATAGGATTTGGAAATCTTCTTAACCTGCTCATCAATTAAGTTCTGTGCTGCTAAACAAAACAAAAAACTCCTAGCTTAGATAAATACAGTGGGGAATAATTTTCCTATGGAATGTTGCTGCTGGTCTCTTTCCTTTAAGCTGGAGATTGCCACTGATTGAAACAATGAGCATATTTATTTCCCCAAATAAATCAGACAGGAATACCAAATTAGGTTTATGGTGTGAGAATGTACAGTATATAAAAACTAGTATGTTTAGGAAAATGCAATGATATACACTTTATCAGTCCAAGGAGGAAGGTGTTCCAGAGGGGAGGGTGGACAACAGGTGGGCCTCTGGTGGGTGGGGGTTGAGCGGTTGGCAGGGACAGGATTTCAGCACACCAGATCCTAACCCTGATTCCAGGCAGCTTTGAGCAACTTTGGGTTTCTCAGAACTGCATTACCCTCTTTAGGTGGCACAGATCTGAGTAGCCCCATTGATACTTTTTCCATGCCAATAGGCAAAAAACCCTAAAAACTTAAAATGCATGGAGCCCTATAGAAAGTAAAAGTGAGCTGCATTGCACCTTTACTCATGAGTAGGCAAACATGCCATATTCCATTGGAAAGGCCAGACTAGTAGGAATCCAGTGTCCCTGGAATGGTCCAGATCCAAAGTATGCAGCTCCCACAAATCAACCCAGAAGAATACATTGAGTTCTATGGAAAGTGGGACTGAGCTACACAGATGTGTTTACTCATGAGTAAGCAAACACGCCTTGGCTCATGTTCAGATCAGGCATAGATGGATGCAAGCCACCAGAATGGTCCCATTGAAAGTGGAGTGAATCCAGTGAAAGTGAAGCTCAACAAATACTCCAGAAGATAACCTCAACCCCTCCCACAAAAGAATACAACAGAGGCTTACACAGCAATCCTAAACACACTTTTCTGGAAGTAAGATTCATTAAACACAATAGGGCTTACTTCTGAGTGGACATGGTTAGGATTGTGCTGCCTTTGGTAAGGTGATTTTTTAAAATATGAAAAATTAGTATTTAATTAATATTAATATTAATTGTATTAATATTAATTGTATAAAATACATATTTTAAAAATTAACTTACCAACAGACAAAACTAATTATTGAATTAACTAATTAAATAATCAATTAAATAATTATGGGGGTTTCCAAAAATTGTGGAATCTGGGTGCCTAATGACCTAAGTATACCAGTGACAACATGCCATCATTTTAATCACAGAAGAGTTCTACCTAAGTCTTGTTGAAGAGAGAGAGAGAGAGAGAGAGAGAGAGAGAGAGAGAGAGAGAGAGTTTCAAGGGCTGCTTCACTAGAAAAACATAATTCTGTCTAATTTGTATCTTAAGTAGTGTTTTTATAATTCAAAATCTGGGGTTTTTGCTAAAGGGTTTGTGAACTAAATCGTCTTGACAGTCTCTGATATAAATTCATAGCAGTCTTGATAAATCTCCAGAAGTTTAACAAGAAGCAATATTAGATTCCTTGGTGTATTCATTAAACTAATTGAGAACCTCAAATGTATTCTCTTCACATTTGACACAAAGAGGAATTATGTTTAGGTCATTTGACAATATTTAGTTCAAGCATTAACAAAATTCAACTTTATTCAGCATTTTTTCTTCTTATTAAATCTTTTTGATATACAGTACTGATCCGGAGCCCTTTGAAAAATTCCAATTGTCTTGCGGGAGCTTTGGGATGGTCATCTGGTATTTCCATACTGCTATGTATGTTCAGCGAATAGACATCCAACGGGGAGGAAAGGAACAGCTGTTGCTTTGTGCCCTTCCTTCAGTTGGGAAGCAGATTCTGTGTTTGATAAACGGTCGCCAGCACATGCTGCTGTCTTTGTGTTAAATAAAACCCCTAATATTTGAGATTGAAGATGGCAGGAGAACCCCTGAGGTGATGAGATAGTCATAACATGTCACTTTTGCATGGTGGAGATCTCTTGGTAGAATCTCTGGACGTGGTCAGAGCACACACACTGTGCTAAAGCTCAGCAGATCTAGATGTGCCAATCACATGGGGGGTTACCCCCTGCAAACTGGATGCTGCAGAGGTCTGCAAAGGTTGGGATATAAATGTAATATATAAATATTTTGTGCTGTTGGGTGGTTAAGAGACCAAATAATCAATCAAGGCTCCCTTAATTACTGTATTTGCTCAAATCTAACGCTCACCTTTCCAGCCAAATTTAGTTTTCAAAATCGGTGCACATTTGATTTGATGGCTAATTAGATTCAAGTAAATATGGTATTTTGATTATAAGCTTAGGATGTGCATTAGATATGATGGCACATTAGATTCTAGTAAAACGGTGAAATCTCACATACTCTTTAAGTGGTTTAGGCAACCATTCCATCTCGGCTGTTGCCAACACTGCTCTAATGCAAATACACAAGGAAACATAGGGCAAAATCCAGAGCAGTTACCGGTCCACGCAGTTACATCACCCTCTAGTGACTTTATGGAAAGTCACCTTAACTGCTCTGGACCAAAGGGCTTAATTTGACTTTAGGATATGGGCCATAATCTTGCATCCAGATCCTTCCAGCCCAACATTAGACTAATTTGGGGGATTTATATCATGAGAGAACTGGATAAGTAAACAACATATCAATTTAACAACTGGATAAACAAACAACTTGTTTGGATAAGCACACAACCTCAAAGTGCTTACAATAACCATGAGACAGTTTTCAAAAGAAAATAAATTTTATTCAGATTGTTCTTTTATTTCCTTATGCTGGGCAGTGTGGTCTCCGGTAACACTGGAGCATATAGTACAACTGCACTGTTGGCAGAGCTATATACTCAAAAACAGTAAGGAAACAATTTCAACAATGATAAGATTAACTCAGACCAAGACAATTTGACAATATGGGATGAAAATTGTCTTCCTCTAGCAAATGCTGCTGCCTCGTAATGGCAAAGCTACTCTGCAACTATTGAGAAACAATTCCATTCTTTTTAATGGTAACACTAAATGCAAGAACATGGTATCTTTCATAATGTCAATAGTCTCACAGTAGACATTAAACATCATAGGGTGCAATCCTATCCATGTCTACTCAGAAGTAAAAGCAGGCCTCCGTCAGTCTTGAAAGACTATGGTATCGTGCTCGGCGCTGCATACGCTGCATGCGAAGCACGAAAGCCTGGGTTGGATTGTTATGGAGGATAGGCTGTTACCCAAGCAGCAAATCCCCCCTCTCCACACCACTGAATTAGTCCAATGGAAAGGCAGAGCTGATACGATTGGATCCAGCTGGCGTCGCAGAGCTGGGCTAAGGACAGGAGCTCACCCTATCTTATGGGGCCGACCCGGGAATTGATCCCTGGCCTGCTGGTTAACAGGCACAGTGTCTTAGCCACTTGCGCCACCCACAGCCCTTACTCAGAAGTAGCCATTGTCTATTTATAGCCATGATCTCATAGTAGACACTAAACCTCAATGCGCTGACCATCAAAATAACCATACAGGATATTCATATTAAGATTGCTCCTCAATTGAGATAGAGGAAAAAGTAGTATTGTTCAGATCTTTGACCACAGAGGTTTTTGAGGAGACTGGAGACTCTCAATAAAGCATTAAAATTTAGTGACAAAAAAGAAGAAAACCACTGTAAACTGATTTAATTGAAAACTGAACCCTTTGTAAAGTGAGGGTTTATAGTAATAGTATTGAGAAGGAAAAGCTTAACTTTCCCTTTTCTGCTTTAAATTTCCCCCAACTGGTTTTTGCCCAAAAGTCCCAAGATGCATGTCCAAGGAAGGGAATTTATTAGGCCCTGGAAGGGAATTAGGTAATAGTTAGTGCTGCCAATCCTGCCAGTCCTGTCCAAGGTTCATCTACCTACCCTGCCTGCACCACTCTTCTTTCCCGGTCCCATGCCAACCCTCCATTGCCACCTCTATCCTCCCCATTTTGTCCCAAAGGCAGCTTCTATAAGCAACCACCACTTATTCTTTCTATAGATCAACAACCAAATGGGCTGAACAACTCTCTGGACTGCAATCCAGTTACTGCATTGGGGCAGGTGAGCAATAAGGTGCATGTTAACTACTTGAGTCCATAACTTTTCCCAGCTACTTGTGTCCATAACTTTTCCCAGAGTGATAATATTGACTACTGGGGACAAGATATTGGCTGTAAAGTATCTGCATTCTGCAAGGATTATGCATGATACCTTTCAGGTTGCTTCCAGCTCCTCATTTATATCACTCTATGACCTACAGTCTAGTTTTTCCCCCTGTGGGCACATAGAAAATGAACATGGCAAAGAAGATGGCATACTGGGAGAATTCAAATTATCTTTGTGTGGACAGAGATACTTCCCCTGTACCTTTTTGCTAACCATGATAAACTTCTGATCCACAATGCCATCAAATTATTTTACATCACAAGGAGAACAGATGCACCTTTCCCTCATTTTGTTGCAAAGGGTTTCTCCTACCTATGGCTAGAAAATGTCAGGTATGGCCATCGCAAAGACAGTTGCTAAGCTGTTTTGCGATCGTCATTTTGTTATGACTTCCTGTGGGATTACAGGAAAACACACTGATCCTGACATAGTTACCATGCAGGCCTAATGTTCATAAATGCCAGGTTGTCAGTCTCATCAGGTCTAAGCAACCGAAATAGAAGGTGCTTTTTAATGCTACTCCAGAGTCAATTAAAATACAGTAATGCTGACATCTGCAGAATATGGGATGATCAAAGTGAAGAATGCCCATACAGCTTCTGACATAAAAACAGTGTGTTTGGCGGCAGAGTGACACGGTGTAACAGGTCAGGTAATTATGAGAAAATCTATGATGTATCTGTTGCAATTGCTTAGCTTCTTCCCATTATCGGAGCCATCAAACAGAACAGCGCTCTCACTTCTCCTGATGGATCGTAAAGCGAGTGACACCCTCGGTCTCCTGATACAGAAGGCATCTCAGGAGCAGCTGAATTAATTTGACAGTAAATAGGTGATAGCAACTGCTGTCTTTCTCTCTCTTATTATTATTTTTTTAATTACACCAGGACACATTTTGGCACTTTAGGGAATAGCTCCAAAAGCCAGTCTCTATGATTAGCATGATCTCTGATCTCCCTCTTCTTCCAATGGGTACACACACATATACATCCATATGCACACACACATGAACAAATGCATGTGTGTGCATGCACGCATACACACACACACACACACACACACAGCACCTGCTTCTACTTGGAGCTGTTTTATTTCATAACTTCATGATAGTATCAGTTTTATTCCCTTGCCACTCTACCTGCTTTTCATGCTCACCTTAGTTCTGGGTCATGTGCCTTAATTATAGCAATTAAGGAATCTGTGGCCTTTGTGGCCTTGATGAGTTTATTAAATGAACACAACATCAGGCAGGTAGGTATACCTTTTTTAACCAATTGATGCATTTGAAATCATTTGTTTTTGCCTTTTGCTATCATAATAATTGTCTTAATGAATTTTCAGTTAAGTGTTACTGTTTCCCCTACCCCACTCCAGTAGACTAATTAGTAACTTCCATTAATTTCCATTTCTAAATTATCACAATAAGTGCAATCATAAATTAGTCACACTGAAACTGTCAGTCAAAATAATTTGACACTGGCATCATAGCACAATGTAAACCATAATTCCTAAATACATATTAAAATATGGCTTCACTGTATGAACTTTATATGGGTGGATCTGATTTGAGGAATACAGCACAAATCTCCAAAGCCTGAACTGGAATTTAAAATGCAGAAAACATAACAATATCCAAATAATTGTTTTATGCAGTTATATAGCTATGAGGAACTTCACCTCTGGAACATTTTGCACAGCTATTTTTGGCACTAAAGGTGAATTCAGGTGAGAACTGAGATAGGAAAAGTACACACTGGTTGTTTGGGTAAATTGACATATTAGAAATGACAGGATCACAGCTTACAACTTACAAATATATATTGTGCCAAATTAATGTGAGTGGCGCAATCTTGTCCTAATGGCATAATCCTAAGCAATGCTAATACTGCCATTACTGGAGTTCTGGTTGTGGCATATACATTATCATAAATATTGATCTGGAAGTGTGCATAGCCATATACTTTTGAGCCACCATCACAGACAGAGGGGAGGACCCTTTGACTGGCAATAAAAACAAGGAACCCTGTCAAAAGGACTCTATAGCCCAGGAATTCCATAACCAGGACTCCATAGCGAGTCATTCAAGAGGTGGGTGGGCATGAATGGGCATTTTTCTAAGCAGATGCAATTATGTATCTATTCTGGCATACAAAATAAAAGAATAAGTATGGAGAAACATCAAAGACTCGTAACTCACTCAAATTTCACATAGAGAAAATATTTTGGGTTTTTTTCCTAATCATTAACTGTCTTTATAGCAATGCAATAAAATTTGCATGAAAAATATAAAAAATTGTCTAAATAGAAATAATACATAACTTATCCTTCCATTTTTTACACCAGCATAATACACAGGCTTGCATCCCTGCAAAAGTGTAATGTATCACTGGGATGCAGACAGTATTTAGTTTTATTGAAAGCCTTTTATTTGTCACATTGTCAATGCATTGATACATACTAAAATAAATTTTATGTATCAGGCATGGAGTTTAGGGCCTAAATCTATATTATTCAAATTCAAATAAATACCAATATGTGTGAATTAGGAAGAAAATCTCTGAAACTCAGGAAGAGACCTGGTTTCTTGCTTTCTCCCACCAGAAAAAGATTTTCCCCAACAAAAACAGCAATAAATAATTTTTAAAAATACATCCACCAGGCAAAAATCCACCATGATTTCTCCAAGCAGAAACATTTCTTCCTGCTCCACCCAAGTAGTGATACAACGTATGGCTGTGAGAGCTGGACCGTAAGGAAGGCTGACAGCTGAAGAATAGATGACTTTGAATTATGGTGCTGGAGAAGACTTGAGAGTCCCTTAGACTGCTAGGAGATCAAATCTGTCCATCGTTCAGGAAATCAACCCTGACTGTTCTTTGGAAGGACAAATACTGAAGCTGAAGCTCAAATATTTTGGCCACATCGTGAGAAGGGAGGACTCCTTAGAAAAGAGCCTGATGCTGGGAAAAACTGAAGGCAAAAGCAGAAGGGATGGCAGCAGATGAGGTGATTGGATAGTGTCAACTGAGGCAATGAACATGAATTTTTGGATGGACTTTGGTAGGTAGTGGAGGCTGGGGGGGGGGCTGGCATGCTGCAGTGAAGTCCACGGGGTCACGAAGAGTCAGACACAACGTATTGACTAAACAACAATTGGCATGTTCCATAGTAGAATAAATATTACTTCCCCTCCCTCCAACTTCCCCTTCAACTTAGTAGAATAAATATTAGGGACATCACTAGGCTTCGTATCACATGGTGTGGGAGGCCAAGCGCATGCATTTAAATACAGATCTAACCGTATATAACATGATGGGATTATTCCTAAAAACTATGATTTTTAGCCATTTTGGTCACTAGTCACCTCTAGTGACCCTTCCTCCAGAAGGCAGCCCTCCCAACACTGAAAACTCAGCAGATAATGTGGATTTTTTTTAAAAAATGATTTTTAAAGCTGATAATTCTTAACTTCAGTTCCCCCTCTATACAAGCCTCACTTCCTGTCCTGTTAAGGCTGTTTTATTTTTTCAACGTATGTCCTCTTTTTTCCAGGACATGTCCACTTTTTTAGCCTTGTATCCTGGAAAAAGCCTTCCTTGTCCTCCATTTCCTTGTGAACAGCCAGCAAGTAGTGTGCTTGTAATTCATAAATTATATGTGCTAAATTATATTTCATATTTTTAAACTTAATAATAATCACTATAGTGTTTAATAATCAATATAGTGTTTCACTTTCAATGGGGTCAATGCAAGGAGGAAGGAACTTCTTTCTGGGCAGAGGCGTACCAAGGCAAAATGATAATTGCCCCTATCAAAACACCCAAAACTCACCTTTTAGCTGATGTTACAAGTCAATAATATCAAATTAGTATAATATCAAATAATATCAAAATACAAGTCAAGCCCTTTCAAACTTTCATTAAACTTTGGTGAGTTTGCACAAACTATTTGCAGTTTCTTTTCCACCCCTTGGGACATCAACCCTTCCTGGGCCACAACTATTTACTTTACCAAACATATTTTACTGTTTTAAACACACACTATGCATTTGTCCAAGGCTGCTTCCATATCAATTAACGCATCTCACCATTTGACTTTGATACTCTTTTTATAATGGTAACATGTAGTGAAGAGTCAGTCCCTGGCACCACCATATCCACCCCCTTCTGTTTTTTATAGGGGGGAGAAGAGGAGAGGGGGAATAAGTGAGAATACAGTACGTACCAAAAGTTGAAAAGTCAAAGAGGCAAGGAGGGCAGAACCCTAAAAGTCATGAGACTATATATCAAAATCCCAGCTCATATCAGTCAAATTGGAGGAAACATTAGCCAATTAAAAAAACACAGATCATGGAGAATAAATATTTGGGGAGGGGTATACAGTAGGGTGACCAGATGTTATAACTGCAGAAGAGGAAAAGGCATCCCAAAATGTAGTACATCCAAGAAGATTGTAGGACATAAAAAAGCAGAATATATTTTCACTGATATTTAGCCATGTCTTACATATTTCATGGGTTTCAGTTTCTGGGGGCCTTGTCCTCTTTGGCAGTCAGACCGGGTTTCCTGAACAGCGGGATCTGACCCTCGAGAGAGATAGCAGTGTGAAGCTCAGTCAGGATTATCACAGGTCATAACTGAAAAAGAGGACAAGCCCCATCCAAAATGTAGGACACCCAAGAAAAATGTAGGACATGACAAATAAAAGCTATAAACACTACATACACAAAGAGGAAAGTGGAAGCCCCATTAACTACAGTGGGATTTACTTCTCAGAAGATATGCAGAAAAATGGGCTCTGACTGCCCAATCCTATCCTTGTTTCTCAAGACTTGTCCTCTTTTTAAGCCTTAAATCCTAGAAAAAATTCAGTTGTCCTCCTTTTCCTTGTGAGTAGCCTGCCTGTAATTAAGAAATTATATGTCATTATATGCAGGGTGACCATATGTCGTCTTTTTCTAGGACATGTCCCCTTTTTAAACCTGTGCCTTAGAATAAATCTTCATTGTCCTCTTGACTACCTGCTGCCTGTTCTCAAAGGTAAGGAGAACAAGGAAGATTTTCCAAGACACAAGGCTTAATAAGAAGACATGTCCTGGAAAAGAGGACATATGGTGCCCCTGACTACCTTCTGCCTGCTCACAAGGTTAGGAGGACAGTGAAGATTTTCCTGGACACAGTGCTTAAAAAGAGGACATATGGTGACCCTGACACACTCTCTCCCCCCCCCCCCCCCATGGGATCTCTGTCAATCAGTGCAGGCTGCAATGCAGGGGACCTCAAGGGTAAGATCCTATGCCTTTCCACTCAGAAGCAAGTCCCATGTTGGTCAGTGGGCCTTTCCTTCAAGCTAACCTGAAGTTACACATCCACACTCATTCACCTTTACCTGGGAGTAGGGCTGTTGACTATAATGGGGTTTCTTGTGAATAGAGCTGTGGAAGGCTGGGCAGTGTGATGTCCTGTTGCCCTACCTCACCAGAAGTGGACAAGGCCAGGCCAGGTCAGGGGGTGGGGCCTGGGTCAGGGTCAAGGAGAGTCGGGGAGGGCACGCCACCCACCCCAGCGTGTTCCATAGTAGAATATGGGAGTAAGGCAAGGGTGTCTAACTCATTTCATATAGAGGACCAAAGTGAGCATCAATAGTTCTCCCAAGGGCCGGAGTCAGAGGTGGGCTGAAGCCGGTTTGGGCCGGATCGCCTGAACCGCTTCCTGTTTCTGACCCCCTGCCACCGATCTGGTGGCAACGAAGGTTGACGCATGCACAGTGTGTCCTGAAGCTGGCCAGCCAGCTTCAGGACGCACTGTGCTTGCACCAGGGTTGGTGCAAGCGCATTGTGCCGGGGTTGGGGCCCACCCCTCGCCCCACCCACCTGCACCTGCAGCACGCTGGAGTGGGTGGCATGCCCTCCCCGGACCCTCCCCGACTCTCCTTGACCCTGACCCTGGCCCCACCCCCTGACCTGGCCTGGCCTTGTCCACTTCTGGTGAGCCGGATGTCGGGCCAGGCCGGGCCCACTCCTGGCTGGAGTCCAATCTTATGCATGTCTACTCATAAGTAAATCCCATTATAGCAGGATGACCATATGCCATAACCCAAAAAGAGGACAAGGCAACCCAAAATGTAGGACTTACTTCTGAGAAGACTTGCAGAGGTTTGGATCTCTCCCTCCAGCCCTGTTCCTCTAGCTCTATCTACTTTCCTAAGAGTAAGCCCACTAATGTTGTTCTGAGGGAGCTTCACATACCTGACATCCATCCTACTGACTCCATAATGATGTTGAAGCTTCCAGTGATGATTCATGGGGTCAGCTTGTATATTCATGGGGTCAGATGATTCATGGGGTCCGAAATTTCACTGACTGATGAAGTATCAAACAGTTTTGTGGACATAAAGTATCTTCCAGCATTAAAAACAGATTTACAGAGTATATTATGAAGTCCAGGGCCACCAGGTTTAGACAACTGGATGCCTCAACACTAAAAAAGGCCTTGTTAGAAGAATGCCTCTAATTTCTGCCATTTGTTTCCCTCTCTTTTGTCTCAACTTTTGTCTTGATCCCTCAGCTTAGCTTCCAAGGGCGCAATCCAGAGTAACTATGGGGAGTCCTTGCTCCAGTGTAAGAACAATTTGCTCTGGATTGCAATATGAATTTCCCATAGGTTTTCACTAGGTGGTGCAGTAACTACAGCTGCACATAATGTCTCTTACGTGCTCCTGTAGTTACTCTGGATTAGGGTATAGCAAAGTTACAAAATATCCAGTTCAGTTCAAAGGGCCAACTCTCTCACTCACCTCCTAATTGTTCTGCCACACAATGCTTATGAATAATGTAATGGCTTCTTTGCTCTTCACTTGCAACTTGCTTCCCTTCCAGAACTGATGAAGAGTCCTCGAAACCTTGAAAGCTTGTCTCATCCTCCACCAACAGATGATATTTTTTTGAAAAAGACCTTACCTGATGCATCTTTTTACTTTTTTATGTGGTGTCATCGCCGGATTGTTTATTGCCGCTGGACAGCAGGGGGGAAAAATCATCAGTGAAGAAAAAGGTAATGATGCATAATTAGCTTTAAATTAATTCATGACCCAGTTTAAGAGGACATGGAAGGGGTTACTAATTAATTAAGGTGAAAAACCCTGTAGGCTTGTGAGATTTGGAGAGTTGTAGCTCATCAGCCAGGTTAAAAGGCTTTCTGAGGGTATACCCAGTACACGCTGAATGTGAAGAATATCTAATAATAAAATAAAGGGGAGAAAAGGAAAATAGATTCCAGGGGAAATGAAACTGCAACAAAAATACAATTAGAAAAATCCTAAGACCTATTTTATCAGAAATTATAAAGGTTAACTAAAAACCCACAGATTGTCATTTGATGTGAATACCATATCATGTGTGGATTGAATTCTATATATTCACTGTTATCTTATGTACAGTCTTGCCCACTTGACAGAATCAATAGTTAGTAAAACTATCTTGGATAATAACATTTGTTCCCTCTCTGCCTGCATTCTTCTGAACCACGAACACAGGAAGGCCAATTACAACTTGAAAATTGTGAGAACATGAGATAATAGGTGGTGAGGGCTACTTGAAACTTTCACATAGGAGAGGGTTCCCAAGTATTCTGCCAGGAGGAACACTTGGGAATCCTCTCCTATGTGAACATTTCAAGAAAATAGTACAAATTAAATATAGTACAATAGGAGAAATTTTCTCCTGTTTTTCCTGAATTCATGTATCCATTCTGTCATACTGTACTACTATTATTATTTATGTACTATTTCTCAATTGCCAGGTGTTTGACTGGAATTGGTTCTATTGTAATTTGGTTCCTATCCAAGGAACTAGGAATCACAAAGATATCGTCTCAGTATGTTTGAAGTTCCCAAGAATGCTGCTTTTTGTAACTGGACAGTTGTGATCTTCTGGAGGCCCATTACGTTTAGATGTTCGTGGAGATTTGATGGAATCACTCCAAGAGTTCCTGTTATTATTGGAATCACAGTGTTCTTCTTTTCCCAGATTTTCTGAATTTCTATTTGTAAGTCCTTATACCGCTGGATCTTCTCATGTTCTTTTTCATGAAGCCAATGATCTCTGGGTATTCCAATGTCAATGATCCAGACCTGTTTTTCCTCAGCCATGGTGATGTCCGGTGTATTATGCGCTCCGCATGGCGGTCAGTTTGAATGCAGAAGTCCTACACAATTTTGGCCTGTTCATTCTGGACTATGTTTTCTGGTTTGTGGTCCCACCAGTTCTTGGTTGTCAGTATCTTGTACTTTTTGCAGATTTTTTTTTGCACCAGTACTACCCAGCACTTTCTATGCTGGTTTTCATAATATCCTTGTGTCAGATCCTTCCCAAGCTTCTAAAACTGTGTGATGTAGAGCCCAATCCTATGCGTGTCTACTCAGAAGTAAATCCCATATAGTTTTGCAGCTTACTCCCAGGAAAGTGTAGATAGGATTGCAGCCATAGTGGCATATAATGTGTGCAGAGCCCAGATATTATTATGTACTATTTCACAGTCACCAGGTGTTTGACTGGAATTTGCTCTATTGTGATTTGGTCCCTATCCAAGGAACTAGGAATCACAACAGTATCGTCTCAATATGTGTGACATTCCCAGGAATGCTGCTTTTTGTAACTGGGCAGTTGTGATCGTCTGGAGGCCTTATTATTATTATTAGTATTAGTATTAGTATTAGTATTAGTATTAGTAGTAGTAGTAGTAGTAGTAGTAGTAGTAGTAGTAGTAGTAGTAGTAGTAGTAGTAGTAGTGGCTTTTTGGTAGAAGTGGTAGTAAAGTGGCTTTTTGTAGTTGACAGAGTGATATTTTGTCAATTCCAATAGTTTTCAAGTGCCTGCCAAGGTCTTTCGGCACTGCACCCAGTGTGCCAATTATCACTGGAACCACCTGCACTGGATTATGATTATAATGATGATCATGTTGTTGTTGTTGATGATGATTTTTTCAAAATCAACAATAATACACCGCGAACAACTCCATGCTGGTTTCTTCACATCACCGGTCGGACCCTTCCCAAGCATCTAGGACTGTGTGATGCACAGTCTTTTGCACTCCACTTTGCAGGAGTGGCCTTTTGCAGTTGACAGATTGATATTTTTCAATGCCAATAGTTTTCAAGTGCCTGCCAAGGTCTTTCGGCACTACACCTAGCATGCTGATTATAACTGGAACCACCTACACTGGCTTATACCAGATTCACTGCAATTCAATTTTTAGATCTTGGTATTGGGAATTTTTTCAGTTGTTTCTCTTCAATTCTGTTGTCACCTGGTATGGCAATGTCAATGAGCCACACTTTATTTTTTACTACTACTACTACTACTACTACTACTACTACTACTACTACTACTACTACTACTACTACTATGTATTTTATTTCACAGTCAGAAAACAGGCTGTTGCACCTATTTGGCCCTAATTGCCATTCTGAAGCCTACAAAAGCCATAGGCAAGATTCATGTGGCCTCTGAGGTTTTCAGAAAGCCGTATGGAGATGATAAGAACCAGTGGCGGAGAGCCTGGTGGGGAGAAAGCTTCAAGTACTCCATTTTTGGGCCCTGTGGGGCCAAAACCCAATGGCACCACCTCCACCCAAGCGCTGCTGCTGCTGCTGCCTTCACTTGCCCACCAGAACTGTCCCAAGGAACAGGCATAGCCCAGCACAAGTTCTTTAAAAAGCTGTCTGAGCCTTAGCAGTACTTCTTATCTTTCATCGGAAAACAGTAAGATGAGAATCTGATCTAGACATAGAATTGCTATCATGCCTGAAGACAACACCTGAAGATCACCAGTTTGAGATCTCTGGAATCTTCTGCATATGGTGAGACCTTGATAAGCTGAGGTTTTTCCAGTGAAAGTTGAAGAAACCGGCTGTTATGCAAAGCATTGAAAACAAATGGTATCAGCTCATAGCATTTATTGAAGAACAGGCAGAACTGAACTAAATCACACACACTCCTGCTTTTACAGGCCCCAACTTTTCTAGTCAGCCCACCACTAGTTTTCCAAAACCTTCCCTGGGTTCAGATTGGTGGCTTCATCCTTACTAATTGAATGTGCAGGAATAGGATCCTTTTGCCAATTGGTGACCTCTTTTAGTGTTTGATCCTGTTGACATTTTCTTTTGCTGTGTATAGTAATCTCTTTGGAGAGCTTTTAGTTGAACAACAATAAATTAATATCCTCAATAATAATAAAATAATAATTCAATTGTCACTTTCTTCAGGCAGTGCTTGCATTGGAGGTGGAGCACACATGGCTCTGTGCTGTTTTGTTTAGTCAGTGCTACAATTGAATTGTCTGTTTCTAGCTGTTAGGTCTAATGGGTTTCAGCTGACTTCTAAAGCCAGTTCTTTTTGTACACTGGTGATGTGGGGCCACACGCATGGTGCCTCTCCAAGTTTTTGGCAAGACCTCAGTTGTCGTTCAAACAGAGTCATGTTGAGAGTTACAATTAGCAGACACGTGCCCTTCCCCCTGGTTGCCCACTTTGGAATATCAAGGATTGCAAAAAAATAAGTAGATGAAATGAATGCAATGCTCCAAACCAATAGGAAATTAAGGAGAGAATGAAAATGATGATCATGGGAGACAGGACTCTGCTAATGGAATTTGGATCTTTTACACATGGAAAAGCTGTCAACCTGGCTGCGTTCTCCTAACGTTCCCTAGGCAGGCAGCAATCTTCATTTCTTCCTGCTGCTCTTCCCTTTATGATACAGCGGCATTTTGGAGTTAGAATTTTGAAATTAAATCTCCTTATTGTGCAGGCAGGATGTCCAGTTTTATTCTATCAAATGCCACTGAAACAAAGGGAACAATCCATTTTTCCTGATAGAAGCCAACAGATCGTAAGAGGTTTGAGATGAGTGTGAGGATACAATTTGCCTAGAGAGTGCCTGAGGATCAAGACAACCTGACTTTCCACGGAATGAGTCTGTCAGCTGGCATCTTGCGGTAATTGCTTCCCATGGCAGGACCTCACCAGCCGAGGGAGGGCTGCTCTCGTCAACTCAAGAATCCATTTTTTACAGTCACTGAATGATAATTGTTTGCTAAGGCTGCGGGAACTTGTTGCCAAGTCAGAAAAAGGGGGCTAGGGCTGTGATTGGCACTCATTAACACGGGATTTGGGTTTGATCATTCCCCTATTCAAAGCAAGGGTATTTTGGAGGAAGGGGAGAAGGACGATGTTCTTTTGTTTGGAGAAAACAAATGAGATCAACCACAGAATGGAAAACAGGATGTCATGCCTGAAAGCAAATAACTAGTTGTATTCATTCAAAAGGGACCAAATAACATTCATGGTCAAATAATTTGAATGCTTTCCTTGAAGTAGAACTCTGATCTCTTTGGAATTCTTTCCCTCCATTTACGCTATGGTTTGCTTGTTTTATTCATTATGATACCTAGATCTTATCGCAGGCATTCTACTGGTGGTATCACTTGGCTATGTCAACCAAATCAGGAATATAAGATGGGCCAGAAATGCAAAAAAAGAACTAAAGGAATTCAGTTGCTTACACAAAAAACAAACTCTTACCTTTGCGTGCACTGACATTTTGGCGTGGACTGCAAAATATAAATAACCACACTTGAACATGCCTTCTATATCTGCATATGAACGACATCCACTTGGTCTGTACCTATTTTTGTATGATGGCCAAACCATCGGCAACAATAGTTTCTGACAACCAGGGATAGCCTTTGTATTATTTTTATTCAGTCTGAAAAAGAGGCTTCATAAATGTGCCATGTCAGCAAAATAATACCAAGGATAAATCATAAAAATAGCAACAAGTATGTTTAATAGTGTTTTCTGGGCTGTCTTGGTTTAAATCATAACATGGCATTCTCCCAGCTCATTCAGAAAAGATCTAAGGTTGTTGGAAACAAAACTGTGAATCGCTGAAATGTGCTCCTGTGCTGTTATGCATCACCGATATGTACTGAGTGCTCAGACAACCTTTTCTGCTGATAGGGGCAAAGGGAGCAATCTTGCCTTCAGTTAGTGAAGGCTCTGCTGCTGGACTGGTTTGAAGCATCTCCTGAACCACTACAGATGGTCTCACTCCAGCTGCCCATGATGTTTTGATGAGAGATGTGCAATGATATTTTTTCAGTTCATCATTCCATTATTTTTTCATTGTTTAAGATACTGTTCATTTTGTCCTTTATAAGTTGAAATGAAATTTGTTTTGAATCAACCCCCTACTTTTGTTACACCATTCATTTTCATAAGTAGGGCAAGGATTACCATGTAATGTAGACACAGTGGCAGCTTTCTTTCTTTTAAAGAACAATCTCTAAAGTTAAAAATGAAATTGGAGCTCTTACCAGGAGTTGTCCCTTGGGGACCATCATGTTTTTCACACAATGTTCCAGATGTCGAATTTCCTCATGTAATTGTTAACACATAGGCTCTTCATGTGATAGAATATAGATTGTAATGATTCAAGTGAAAATGTGTGATGTGCATAAAAACTGAATGAACCTTGCTGTGATTTGTCAGGTGCCTGTTGGACGAGGAAAAGGACTTTTTAAGCAAATAACTCTGTGATGAGTGATGTATTCTGGGACTTACGTGTTCACCCTCTAAAGCAGGTGCGGCAAACATAAGAACCATAGGTTGGAACCTCCAGATAATCTTTATCTGGACAACAGGTTAACTGGGCTCTCTTTGTGGTGCTCTTTTAAAAGGGCCACTTCTGCCAATGGTACTGAGGAAAGAGATGGAAGGAAGCCTCAGAAGGCAAGGAATGCTGGTGTGATATTGGAGGTCCTCATCCAGAGAAGATGTCTTATGATCTATATATTCCTTGGTTGGATTATATATTTTCAAAGTGCATTGCTACCATCCTGCATTGTTGACTCAGTGGTGCTGCCCCTGCTCTAAACTGGGAACCAGTATTGGGTCTGACTGATTAGCTCCATGGCATCACATTTTGGATTATGTACTTCTTGTCTGGACATTCATAGAGAGTTAGACTGAGTAATAATATCTCTCCAGCACTTACTGGCTCTCCACAGGACTTTTTGCAGAGTCCCATCCCCACTACACCTATGATTGCACCTCCACTCACTCCAGCAATACTATTATGAATATCAGTTGAAGGACAGGAAGGATGTTTTAATGTTCAATGTCTTCAGTGTTTGCTGAGTACAAATGGATTGTTCCTAATTTCAATGTATAATGTAAAGTACATGAAACAATGACAATAAATGATTATTCTATTCTACATTGATAATGAGAGATGGATATCAAACTGATAATGCATAACTTCATGGCAATAGCACACCGATGTCACTTGGATGGCATTATGGCAATAGTGCATCAATATCACACCAATGCTATGGTAATAATGTGCTGTTACCAGGATGCAACTGCATGGCTTACACAGGCTATGTCAAATGTTTTCATGGACATTAAGGATGTCATTGGGAAAAGCTTGGCCAGAGTTATTTCACTGGACAGGGTCGGCACTTGATCCTTCTTGCTTA
The DNA here is from genome assembly GCA_030015325.1 of Cryptoblepharus egeriae. Lineage (NCBI taxonomy): Eukaryota > Metazoa > Chordata > Lepidosauria > Squamata > Scincidae > Cryptoblepharus > Cryptoblepharus egeriae. Next base: position 29,495,459 of record JAREYC010000005.1, read on the forward strand.
AGTATCAGTGCTCTCAACATGGCATTGCCAAGGCATTGGTCATGATGGATATCACAATAGTGTTTGTGAATAGGAGGATTAAGCTGTTATTCTCTTGCCCATGCTTTGATCAAAGTTCTTGATTTGTTCTTGATTTCTTTCAGAATTAATGCATATCAGATATCTTGAGTATGGAGGAGTTGGGCAGAAAGGAGAAGTGACTGATGGGATCAACCAAAGGAGGAAGAGAGAGAAGTGGGCCTCGAAAGCCAGTATGAAACTTAGCATAGTTTTGTGTCTCACATAGCTGCATGGCGCTATTTGCAATTGTGGCCTCGACACATATGACTGATTCCCAGACAATAGAATCAAGTTTTAAATTTTTTTAAAAATAAATAAATATTGTATTAACATTCGCAGAATGTATAAGTGAAAATTGAAATTGCTAATGTACAGGTAGCAGGGGATGAGTGAACCAAATGCTATATTTTATTTCACATCATTTAGAACTGCAGGCAGCAACCACCTTGGAAGGAGATCTTTTTCTATGCTTCTTACATATCAGTGAAAGTTGAAATACAGATATTTAGCACTCTGCTTATTCATCTCAGCTTGATTAAGAGCCAAATCCTACCATCTCTCCCCTGCTGGTGCAGCTTGCCATAAAGGTATACACTGTATCCAGTGGCTGGGAAGGAGAGCAAGCATCAGAAGGCTTCAGAAGCAAAAGGGGATTTAAATCCCTTTACTCTTCCAGAAGCTTGTTCTGAAATGGATCTTCTCAGACCTGCACCAGCTGTTTCATTGGCAGAAGGCCATGGAGAGAAAGGGGACGAAGAAGCTGCGGCTAGACCCTCACCCTCCCACAACCTTCCTGCCCCACTACACTCCCACCCTACCCATTTGTTCCCTTATCCTGGACTTTCATTGCCGCTACATTGGTGCTGGAAAGCTGAGTAGGATTAGGCCATGAGTCTAACAAATTCTGTGTTATTTGTTAGAAAACCCAGCAGGAAGAAAAAAATGCTCCTTTTCCTTAGTTTTCATTTACAGATCTCCTGAAATGGATGGCAAATTGAGTTTGCTTTTTCTATGACTTATTAAATGAAATTAGCTAGATAATTGGCTCATAAAGAGCTTATGCTACATGCATATGCATGCTTTCTCAAATCCAACTGTACTCAATAGGGTTCATTCCTTGGTAAGAGTGCATAGGATTGCAGCCTTAATTGACATTAACCATCTCCTATTGCCAGGTAACACTGTAGAGAAAAGGCAGCAGGTGAGGCTACTTTTCTCTCCATTGAAGAGAATGGGCTTGCTATTCCTGGTGTTGTAAGATATCATTCATGCCCTGTGCCTGCCTGTCGAGTTAGAAGCACTGCTTCTCTAAACCATAAACCCATCTGAGGCAGCACACATAAGAATGATTGGAGAGGTAGAGGGAAGTGTGGCTGACTGGACCTTCATCTCAAGTCTTCCATTGCCTTCCTCCCACCTGCTACTACATCAGTCTTATTGATCTGCTTCCAACTCACTCAAGCTCCCTGCTTACAATGGTAATGAGGCAGGCAATTCAGCTTATCTTAAAAGTTCCTGAACTTTTTAGTTTATTTTCTGTTCATCTGGAAAGGAGCACCTCCCTTCCCCACAAAGGAAGGAATGAGACTAATGTCACGAGTGTGGAGGTTCAACCTATATTTGGAAAGCAGTCCCAATGTGTTAAATGGGCTTACTTTGTTGTAAGTGTAAGACACTTAAGATTGCAACCTTAGAATCTGGTAAAGCAGCAGAGACCCAAGTGGCAATTTTCAAAACATGAATGGATACACAAAGCATTTGACATGCAGTTCTGAGGCTGTAATATCATCATCATCATCATCATCATCATGTGTGCAGCTCTCATTTTTAGGGTTGGCAATGAATTTTTGAAAAACTGAAATCTGGATTTCAAGGTTCCTTCCAGAGAGAAACTTCTGAGAATTTTCAAGATAAGCCAAATGAATATTGCTACTTGTTAAAACACTGATTCTGTGTCATGTGTCAAAAATGGTTTCTGCAGTGGTGTGGGAAATGTGGGTTCTGTTGAGAGTTCAGAATATGATGGAATGATCTATTTAAAAGCCAGTGGTAAACAGATAATATCCTTGGGCAATTGCTGAGCACTCAACACAACCAAAGCTCCACGGCTGAATGGAGTTGTTGCAAGCTCCAAGATGAGCATGAATGTGCCAGCAACTGTTTGGACCTTTCCAAGTGAATTGTCTGCTTGCAAATACTCATTCAGACCTCATTCAATATGGTTGATGTTCACAAAAGTTCTTGGGCACATTTGAATCTGTGAAAGAAGTCATAATGATGGTTTGACAAAAGCTAGATTGGTGGACATTTGATGGAATGTGTGAAAAAAGCTTGGCAATTTCAAGTTAAACACTCGATTGCCTGTGCTTCCCTACTGTTAATTCCTGTCCTGGTATTCTCAAGGAGGATCAGGTCCAGCCAGAAATCCATGACCATCAGGCAGTATTATGTGAGGAATGGAGGAGACTTATTAAGGGCCGGATGGATGCTCGCGACGTCTGCATAAGGCCCAGGAGACCGCTGATCTAAACAAAGCTTCTGCTATTATTCAAATGAGTACAAAAAACAATATGTTCCTTATGAACTCCGGTGATGACCTCCACATTTACATCACAACTCCCAGATCCATCCTCATAAAGGAGCACCTAACTTCATGTCATAGAAGGACCAACAGGGAGGCATCTAAGCTCAGCAAGGCAGAAGGGGATGGTAGACAGGGTTCCCAGAACCTCTGGGATCCCCCAGAGGTCTCCAAAAATTTGGCCTCTACTCCGGGCATTAGGGAATGGGAGCTTCTCCTCTGGAAAATGTTGGGGCGCGAGGGCGCACTGGGGGGCTTCAGGGCTGCCCAACAAGGCTTGGTAATGGCCAGGCAGCCTCTGACTTCCATAGCTTCTAATCAGGAAGCAGTGCTTCCTGGAAGGGTGACTCAGGCATGGGCGGCCATTATCAAGCCTTGTTGGGCAGCCCCTGAAGCCCCCCAGAGGGCCTTCCCACCCAGTCCTAGGCAGGTCTACTCAGAAGGAAGCCCATTAAGTCAATGGAGCTTACTCCTGAGTCAGGGGGTTCAGAATCATGCATGTTAAGAGGTTTTCAATTTTAAAAGTGTTGAAATTAAGTACATGAAAGCAATATGAGTATTTTTACTTTGTTTTAACGTGTCATACATTTGTCCTACATTTTTTCAGGGTGTTCTACATTTTTTTAACTGGGTAGAAATTTTGGTCTGGGGGACAGGAATTTTGGGGGGCTTGGCAGGGAATTTGGGGTTTGGCATCTGGTCACCCTGTTGATAGAGGATAGAAGGAATAGGCATTAGGGAAAGTCACCTACAGCAGCTAGCAATCTTATGATCCAATCCTCTGCAGGTCTACTCAGAAGTCACATTGCAGTCAATGGAACTTCCTTCCTCCTATCACAAAGAAACACATCATCCCCTCTTCTATGCCCATCTCCTTGCCCCCTCTGTGGAATATCCCAGCTATGTTTTCTTATAGCAATAACCCTTTTCCCCATTGGGCTCCTTCTTCTCCACTCCCTTACTCAGAGGGGAAAAATTTAGGCCATCCATTTTGCCATTCAATTGTCTGTTCCTTCTGAGATGGTAGGCTGTGGGTGGCGCAAGCGGTTAAGACGCTGTGCCTGTTAACCAGCAGGCCAGGGTTCAAGACCCGGGTCGGCCCCACAGGACAGGGTGAGCTCCTGTCCTGATGGAGGCCTGCTTTTTTTCTGAGATGGTCAAGAAACCTGCTATTTCCCTGCCCTGGCTACCCCCCCAGCCCCATCTCCTGGCACCAACCTACCCACCTACCACAGTCTGCTGCAGTGCTGGTTTGAATACTGGTTCCAGATTGCCCACAAGGTTTTTGGGATAATACAGAAGCACCAAATAAAAAACGTAAGCAAGCGCATAATATGAAACTGACTCTTGGGCCCAAAATTATGAGTGTTTCTGACTCGAGTCTGTATGAGCCATGACTCCTATGTAAGAACCCTGAGTCACAGGTCCATGCCTGAATAATGGACATGCATGATTTGAGTTTGCACATGCAATGAAAAGAACATATTTCTGTGACGCAGGTCAAGTGTGTGAGTGCTGAGTCCACATCCCTGTTTAGATGAGTGTAAATTTCACTGATTTCACCTTTTAGGAATAGCTGTTGAAGGTCAGGAAATATAACTGCAGATCTGAGCAGAACTTCATAAGACTGGACATGATCCAGTCCTACCAAAGCACTTCAAATCCTTTGAGTTTAAACATTATGCTTTAATGTCACCTTCAGAATTCAAGAAGATTAACATCTTCTTAACTTAGCTGGTTTGTTGCCTTTGTAAAAACAATAATATATTTTATTGTTCACACACACACATATATATAAAATTTTTCTTGGAAGTCCAATTTTTCCTTTTCTCTTCATGTTTTCCTGATGATTAGCTTCGGGGAAAAAAATTCTTATTCCTCTTTTAAAAGTATTGTTAGGATAATATGTGCAAAACACTGAAACATTTTGGAATGCTTGAGCCGTATATCATTTCAAACCCCAGAAAAGCTGCTGGAGGCAACAAAGAGCCTATAAAAAGGTGATTGTTATCAGCGTGATAATATCAGGGGCAGGAGAGCCAGGCCTGGATGAAGACGAAACAGAACGCTGGAAAACAGGAATGCCTAATAGTCTGCCGGTGAGAAGCAAGAGGGAAGAAAAGGTTTATTTGGTTTGGTTTTTGTAAAAGCTAGAAGCTAATTTCAAAAGCGCGAGAGCAAAGAAGCAACTCAGCTTCACTCATTAGTTGCTGTTGGCCTTTGCACTGAGGGAAAAAGACTCTCTGAGGAGATGGTGGGTCCCATTCAGGTACCTCAGGAGATGCTGAAAATCTGTTTCTTCATTCCACAAAGCTCACTGCTGTGTGCAACAGGGGCCTGCCCTCATCTAAGACATGTACGTCCCCATAAAATGGCCTTATACTTTGAGGGGGATGCTGGTATCCTTCCTTGTCATCATTCTCTCTATCTCTTATTTTTTTTTAAAGTCTTATAATGGAGAAAAAAATGTTAGATTAGAAAACTTCAATTAAGCCTTTAAAAAGACCATCTGCTGAATGCTGACTGGGGTTTCATGTAAACAAAATGCCTGCGTTGGTTACAAACAAATGATCTTATCTATTGTATTGTGTTACAAATTAAAATTAGATTAAGCCACCTACATGGTACCGCCGCTGAATCTTAAATTTCTTATGGAAACTGAATGTTTGCTGCAAGTGTTCATTCGGCCTGATGAGAGCCTCATTATTTTTGTACCAGCCATACACACTGGGTATAGCATAATCAAAGCCTGGGGGTACGTATTAATTATCCTTTTGAATAGTGATGAAATTTTAAAAAGATCTCCTTTAGGCTCACATCATCAGCAGATGAAACAAAGCTTTGCACAGCTTGCGAGCAGTGGCTCACATGTGTTTTTACATCTGTTCAGGATATTTCAATTTGAAGCGCAACAAGCCAAGTCTGGGATTAAAGACCAGGATTTTAAAAAAACCAGAGAGAGGGAAAAAGAGATCTGCAACAGCTAACAAGCCACACCCTTTCCAGGCTAGTGGCATTAGAACTGTTATTTGACAATGCACATTATTATTATTATTATTATTATTATTATTATTATTATTATTATTATTATTATTGTCCGTAAATACACAGCGAACAATTTCGTGCTGGTTTCATTCACATCACCAGTCGGACCCTTCCCAAGAGTCTAGGACTGTGTGATGTAGTGGCGTATAATTCATGCTGATCCCAGAAGAGCGGCTTTCTGCAGTTGGCAGAGTGATATTTTGTCAATGCCAATAGTTTTCTGTGCCTGCCAAGGTCTTTGGGCACTGCACTTAGTGTGCCAATTACCACTGGAACCCCCTGCACTGGCTTACACCAGATACGCTGTCATTCGATTCTTAGGTCTTGGTAGCGGGAGATCTTTTCCAGTTGTTTCTCCTCAATTCTGCTGTCACCTGGTATGGCGATGTCAACAAGCCACACCTTACTGCTTTCTAAGATGGTGATATCTGGAGTATTGTGTTCCAAAACCTTGTCCGTCTGTGTCCTGAAGTCCCACAGAAGCTTGACCTGCTCATTTGCAACCACTTTTTCAGGCTTGTGGTCCCGCCAGTTTTTTGCCACTGGCAGATGATACTTTTGGCATAGATTCCAGTGGATCATCTGGGCAACAGAGTCGTGCCTCAGTTTGTAGTCAGTCTGCATGATCTTCTTGCAGCCACTTAGAATGTGGTGGATGGTTTCATCTTTGCAGAGCCAGCATTTTGGGTCACCGGCTGATTTTTCAATTCTGACCTTGATGGCATTTGTCCTGATTGTCTGTTCTTGGGCAGCAAGTATCAGGCCTTCCATCTCCTTCTTCAGTGTTCCACTTGTGAGCCACAACCAGGTCTTATCCTGATCCACTTTTCCTTCCATCTTGCCAAGGAATTGGCCATGCAGTACTTTTTTCTGCCAACTGGCAGTCTGAGCCTGAATTGCACTATTGCGATATTCATAGTTGGTCTGCTGCACAACATTATTATTATTATTATTATTATTATTATTATTATTATTATTATTATTATTATTATTATTATTATTATTATTATTATTATTATTATTGTTGTTGTTGTTGTTGTTGTTTTTTGTTGTTAAGAATAAGTCCTGCAACCCAGGACTAATGAACCAATCTAATTGATTTGTAAATAGTGAGTCAAACAAGATTTCAGTTCCGTGTCAGATGATGAAGACCAGGTCTTTTAAACTTTTTTTATTCTTTCCTTATTTTCTTCAGCATGTTTCTTTAGATTAAAAGAAGAAGAAACTGGCATGGAAATCTTACACTAATTTACATGGAAGCAAGTCCCACTGATTTCAGAGGTACTCACGTCCAAGGAGTGCACTTAGGGTCTCAAGACTAGCTCTGTAGAATCAAGGGATGTCTGGGTTCTTCAGGGCACTACATTTTGGTTTCCAGTCAAATAATATTAATAGTTCTCAGAGTGCATCAAGTGAGATGTAAGATATCTAGGTAGCAGAAGACAAGGAGGAATGCATGGCTTAAACTCTCCCACTTGGGTGACAAAGGAATATAACTGTAAGAGTGGATGTACACTTCAGATTAACGTTGATTTTCTGACACCTATAATGGGTTCTGTTTTGCTTTGTGTTTTGCTAGCATTTGCTCATCTTCTTCATATCCAAGACTTGAATGTTTACTTAATGCTAATGTGAGTTGCCCTCCATTCAGAATATCTTGGCCCTGTTCCTGTGGAAGTCATAGGTGGGTCATGGACTTTTGTGTGTGTGTGTGTTCTTTATTTTAAATCTTACTCTAGAGTTTTCCTTTAACTTTTATTTCTTCTTTTTTCTTTTATTGCAGGGACAAACAATGAATTAGAAAAGCATTTCCTAGAACACACCAAATAAATTGCACTTGAATTTTAATTGTACTCATGTACATGAACATATAGTAGATTTCATAGAATCGTAGCTTTGTAAGGGACCAAATAGGTCATCTAGTCCAAACCACTGCCCATAGCAGGAAATCTTCCTAGAATATTTCCGACAGGTGCTCGAAGAGCTTCTGCTTGAATATCCCCAGTGAGGGGGAGTCCGCCACCTCCCTTGGCAATCTGTTCCACTGCTGGAAGTTTCTATACTCCAAAAAACAACATTTTAAGCTTCATTCTATAAAGAATAGAATGAATAATTTAAAAAGCTTCTTAATGCTCACCCAAAGGACATGCACACCCAAAATTTTCATTTATTACATTCTTTCTCACTGGCATATCAACTATGCAGATTGACCATTGGAGTGGTAACTGCATCATCCTGTGTGGGGCAAAAGTTGGAACAGTTTGAAGAATTTCTTCACAGATCACTTGGAGACAAACCCCATTCAAACAAGTGTATTAAAATGCTAAAATGCTAGAAAAAAGACTCCTCTACAAGGAGGTGATTTTCAGTAAAGAAGCAACTGGGGAAAGGGAATCTAACGCCTTCAACTTTCCCAACATCGTTTTTCTCATGTGGGGTTTAAGATGCATACTGTAGTTCATGCAAGGGCAAACATGCATCTGAAAGCAGGAGGGTGGGGAAGGAAATACTGTAGCTTAGAGAGAGATGCCATGGAAAAGCTAGTATTACAAAAAGAACGAAATGCCTCTTCCTCCTCTGCACTGAAAAACTGTCCCTCCTACCCACCCACCCCCAGCTACCCTTCTCTGCAAGAAGTAGCCATGAAGGTTTAATTACATGCAAGTATATGTAATATTTAGCTTGGTCCCTGGAGCCCACAAACAGCTTGAAATTATGCTGAGTTGGTATTATTAATGGAAATCTTACTTTAATAGAACATTGCCTACTTGCGTTAGATGCTGAAAAAGTTAAATTATTATTATGTTGTATATCACAGTCACCAGGTGTTGGACTGGAACTGGCTCTATTGTAATTCGGTTCCTATCCAAGGAAATAGGAATCAAAGGTATTGTCTCAATATGTATGAAGTTTCCAAGAGCGCTGCTTTTTGTAACTAGGCAGTTCTGATCTTCTGGAGGTCCATTATGTTTAGATATTCTTGGAAGCTTGATGGAATCACTCTAAGAGTGCCTATTATTATTGGAATCACAGTGGCCTTCGTTTCCCAGATTCTTTGAATTTCTATTTGTAAGTCCTTATACTGTGTGATCTTACCATGTTCTTTCACTTGAAGCCAGCAATCTCTGGGTGTTGTTGTTGTTGTTGTTGTTGTTGTTGTTGTTGTTGTTGTTGTTGTTGTTGTTGTTATAAACATTCCAAATTACTGAGTTTTAAGTGAACCTTCTACACAGTTAAAATAATTATTGCTGGAATCATGGGTGTCAGTCCACATGTACATTCATCACCTGATGACTGCCACCTTAACTTGCATGTGTGAACTAATGAATACACTGAACATCACAGATAACACATTTGTATCTATACACATAGCCACAAACACAACAGCTTCCAGTGGAGACAGATCACAAGTTTAACCGTGGTTAAGTTGTCAAGCAATCTGAAATCACAGCCATTAATCTAGTTTATAATTACAGTCAGTGTATTATGGGTATTACAACTATCAGTTTTTCCCCTGCAGATTGATTTATGGTTTCCTGCAGAGTCAGAGTCAGGATCAAATGGTGAATTGGAATATACAGAGATTCTGGGAAATTGTCATCACATGGACAGGTAAAATACAAGTTTTTAAAATATACATTTTGTATTCCAGTGCAAAAAACAGAAGTTATCAGGAGTATTTTTGACTGTGCTAAAAAACTGAACACCTAAAGTGACCCAATATATTTGTCATATTTATTTTAAATAATTATGCTTGCAGACTGAGACTTTACATGCCAAGTTTCAGCCTAAAGCAAATTTTAACAATGGCATTTGAAACCCCTAAAAATAGGAGTTTTGTTATGAAAGTGCTGACACAACATTATCTATAACAGTAAGAATAGCGCAGCCTATAATTAAACGTGCATAATATACTTTGACGAATAACTGTTAGCCTATAAGCCTATAACCTTAATTATAAGCCTATAAGCTATATAAGCCTATAAGTTGAGAGAGAGAGAGAGAGAGAGAGAGAGAGAGAGATATACACAGATATAGATGGATAGACAGATAGGTGTGTGTGTGTGTGTGTGTGTGTTTATATGTGTGCCCATAACACCAGCGGAGCATGTGCTCTATTAGCACATGCAAAAGTGCCTTGTTACAGCACAAAGACTAGGAGTGCTGACTCCCAGGGATGCCTGCTGGACAAGTGCAGCAAAGGGGTTGGAGTCTCCAGGAGTGGCAGGTGGAAGGGGGAGGCAACAGTCGTGGGGGTGGGTAGATTGGGTCTGTGAGGGGACAGAGTAAGTGACTGTAGTGCACACCATATCCTATCTTTCCTCCTGGCCTGATCTGCCAACACAGATAATACTTACACCATTGATATAACTTGCTCAGATCCAGATTGACCCACTTCAGCTGGGACTTACCAAAGGAATGGAACAAATGTCTCTGTATCCGAAGCAGCTGAGATAAGGAGATATTTGTCCGATTATCATCTGAAATTCCCCTGTTGGATGCCATATAGTCTGCAGTAGTGCTGCTGCATTGCTGCATGGAAATTTAATTAGCACTTATTACTTCTTCTGTTATGCTTCAGCCTCATTATCAGCTACCACATACCCTCATAGCAGAAGTGATTGTACAGCACAGGGAAAGTATCGGGGCATACTGAGGTGATGCAAGAATCCACTAGCCCCATAGTCTGAATGAGCAATTCTGACCATGCTAAAGCAAGTATCTAGTTGAATGTATCAACAATTGAATGTATCGACAATCAACAAGTATCTAGTTGAATGATACATAAGTAATACTTACTTGCCATCATTTAGAAAAGATTCAACAGATGTCACAGCAGAATAGGCAAGTCTTAGCCAAGCTTTGGATCCTACTGCCTATAAATCAGCAAGCCACCTGATGTAGCATCTCAGATCATCTCTAGGTTTTTGAGGAACAGAAAAATAGCAATGCTTTTATTATGTTGTTGGGCAAAAGTGATTCTTGGTGACTGTGAGACTTTCCTGAAAACAGACCTGCATGTTAATTTCAGTAAAACATCTAGAAACGAAAAGAAGAAGCCAATGTCTGTGATGTCTTCTTGTGCAGAAGGTCTTGAGTGTATGACACAGGCCTTTTGTTTTCTTTTTTCAGCATGCCAATGCATGTAACAGAACATAATATACACTCCAGCACTGCAAACTCCATTTGAATTCAGGGGAATTTTAAAAACTGGACATTGGGAGGCAGTGCTTGCTGGAGAAGACAAAACTGCATTACACTGACTGATCTTATTTTGGATTCTGCATCATGGCTGTTGTATATTAGAAAAATCAACTCTGCAGTCCACTGTTACTCAGTTGTTGATGAGCAGATGGGTTTGTTTCCTAGGAAGTAATTACAGAACTGGATCCCTCCTTTTTAAAGATGCTTCACAGTCCCCTACAAAGTGCTTGATTTTTGATTTGCAACCCCTGCCTCTCAACTTCAGGATATGGCACAACTACAGCAGCCCACTAACCTATGATACAGCAGGCCACTCCAAGTATCCACCCTGCACTACAGGTACTGCTGTACTGCATTCTCATGATGCAGCTGTTACTGGTTGTCAGGAACTTCTGGGCTTCCTACTAAGGCAGGCACCACAGCTGTTCCTTGTTCAGTGTGATCTGAGGGGTGTCTCCTCGGGAGCAAGCCCTCCCCAGGTGTCACAATGCCTACTGAGCGTGGGGCTGGAGCAGCAAGGGCAGCCCAGGCTTCCTGACTCCCTGGATGCAGCATAACTTTCTGCTTTGAATTCAGAATAGTTGGGGCAGTCCAGCTAGGGCACTTCTACTGCCCTAACTCTGGATTGTGCCCTAAGTTTAAGCCACATCTTTTTCAGTGCTGTTTGTTGGAACTTCCAGTGGACAGGTCACTCTTGCCACAGTAGCTTATGTGGCAGCTAACACTTGCAGTGCAATCCTAATTGGCACCCGAGCAGGCAGGCTGGTGTGCCTGCATTACATTCAGTGCACACTTGCTGCTGCTGCTGCTTTTCCTCTTACACCAGGTAATGTAGCAGCAGCCTAAATGGCACTCATTTTGACAGTGCAACTCAGAGCAACCCTGGACTGGCACAGGCCACTTGGGAATGGGGCTTGGATTTGACACAAGTGTTGGGTCCTGACATAAACTCTCACTCCCCAGCTGCCTGTCCACAGTACTGTCTGCTGCCTGCCCACCTGGAATACAAGTTTTTGGCCTGAAGCAACATTCAAGAAAAGAAAATTATCTGGGTCTGCCCAACCAAAGCACACTGTTGATGCATCCCCTGGTTTCATTGGCCAAGGTGATCATATGTCCTCTTTTTCTAGGATATGTCCTTGTAATTATTAAGCCTTCTTATAGTTAATAAATTATATATAATAAATTATATGTAATAGTTTTAAATTTAACAGTAATATAGTGTTTAAATTGACCACGTGAAAACAATATATTTTAAAGTTTTTAGTTTTTATCTTGTCATGTCCTACATTTTTCTTGGGTGACCTACATTTTCGGGGGCCTTTTCCTCTTTTCTGATTATGACATCTAGCCACCCTGTCCTTTAGCTTCTTCATAGGGTGATCACTCCAGAGTCCAGGCCTCTAAGAAACAGTAGGGACAAAGTTATCACATGGGAGTGACAGGTGTGTTTACTAACAACCTAAAATGATGTGCGGCATGCAACACTCATAAACCTGCCACCCTACTCTCTTCTAGCCACATCTGCCTTCAGGCAGGTGGTGGGCTGGCCAACCCCTTCACATGCTGTGGTACCACAGCATTGGGGATAACCCCATGAGATTAACAACGGCAGCAGCATGAGTTGGAAAGGGAAAGACAAAGGTCAACTGGGAGCACTATTTAGGCAGGAGACAGAGTGGAAGGAAGAGAAGGGGCCATCATGGGGGCTATCCTTAGTTAAACCTGGCCACTGAGGAATGCTCAATCTGGGGTGTGAACATGTATAAGCATGTTTTTCACCCCTTTTATGATTGTTTATTAAATTTGTTTAATAATGGAATTAATTGTGCATTTAATACGTATATTTTGGCTGCAATCCTAAACTGCAGTTAGGCTGGCCTAAGTCCCTGCATAAGCCCTGTGCTGACCCTGAGTGTCACAGAAATAAGACACTTCTGTGCCACACTCCTGGGCTAGTGCAGAGACATGCGCTTGCCTCTCTACATCACTACAGCAACAGGTAGAATGATGAGTTGTGCTGTGCTAGGTTAGGATTGCACCCATAGTTAATCAAGTATATTGTATATATTAAGTAATATTAAATATACTGTGCTCATTTTAATGCACAATAGTGTGTGGTCCACAAGTTCTGAATTGAAGTACCTTTGTGACCTACTTGATAGGAAAAGATGGACTGTCCTGAACTAGAACAAAACTGTATATTCACACCTTTCCTGGGAAAGACACTCATGGTTCCCAGTAAGGAAGTGTAGATGCTACCAAGGAATTTTTATACACTATCCAAGTACCATCAAAGGTACAAGATATTCTGAAAAGCCAGCTCAATGGGAAAAATAAGATACATCCCATCAATACATATGCCCTGCCAGACATCAGATACCCTGCCGGTATAGTGAGTTGACCAAAGAAAGAAATGGAGGCAGCTGATGTGAAAACTCGGAAGTTTCTCAGAATGTATGGGGGTTTCCACCCAAGTCCAACATCCATAGACTATACACTAGTCGGAAAGAGGGCAGCTGGGGTCTGGTGCATGTTAAAACCACTATGCTGGATGAAACTCAGAATATCCAGGAATACATCAGTAAGATGGCACCCAAAGATGAGCTTATGAGAGAATGTCTCCAGCAACAACAGATATGGAAGGAAGATCAAATAGCAAGATAAGACCCTGCATGGGATGTACCATCGCCAGATAGCTGAAGTCACTGACATTGGGAAATCTTATCAGAGGCTGGAAAGAGCCAGCTTCAAAAATAGCACTGAAGCCTAATCATGGCAGCACAAGAACAGGCACTTAGTACCAGATCCATAGAAGCAGGGATTTACCACATAAGACAAGACCCAAAGTGCAGCCTGTACAGAGAAACCTCAGAGACAGTCCAATGCATAGTAGCAGGGTATAAGATGCAGGCAGGAACAGCATACACTGAATGACATAATCCAGTAGCCGGCATTGTGTACAGGAACATCTGCTCAGCCTATGGACTAACCCCTCCAAAGACCAGATGGGAGAATCCTCAGAAGGTTGTGGAGAACAACAGGGCTAAGGTCTGGTTAGTAGCGATGAGAACCAAATTATTATCTTAGCACAGCTTCTGCCAACCTAACAGTTTGAAAGCATGCAAATGCAAGTAGATAAATAGGTACCACCTTGGTGGGAAGGTAATAACGTTCCATATGCCTTGGCATATAGTCATGCTGGCCATGTGATGATGGAAGTGTCTTTGGACAGTGCTGGCTCTTCGGCTTAGAAACAGGGATGAGCATCACACAGTAGAGTCGGTCACAACTAGCAGGACAACATGCAAGGGTCACCTTTACCTTATAATAAAAATGTAACACAAACCCATTGTTGTATAAAGTAGTGCAAGTAGGTAAAAATCAAAAGATAAAGATAAACCCATTGTCATATTATTATTGTCATTTAACATATTGTTTAATGCAGTAAAATTAAATTTTGCACCTGCTTTGCAGCCACAAATTACAAACACCAGTAAACTTTTTATCTCAAGCTTTTGAAAATCAGGCTGCTCATTAGATTCAACTCAATACAGGTACAGTGGTACCTTGATTTATAAGCATAATTTGTTCCAGAAGCATGCTTGTAGTCCAAAACGCTTGGATATCAAAGCGGATTTCCCCATAACAAATTATGTTACGAAACTCAGACAATTCATTCTGCAACCCAAAAATATTCATATAAAAATGATTAGAATTCTGTAATATAATACAAAGTAATGAAGAAAATACAAAATATACTGTAAAGGAAAAAAAATTAACCTGCACTCAATCTCTCAGGTCTCCCAGGCTGCAATCTGTACCTGTTACACAGAGTGATCTCCACTGATTATAATAGGGGTTACTTTAGTGTGGACATGCATGGCTTGATCTCTCAGGCTCCCTTCCATTGCCCCCCTTACAAAGGAGTGAGCCCCACAGACTGTAAAAGACTGACTTCAGAGTAGACATGCATAGGCTGGTCTCTCAGGAGAGGCTGAGCAAGTGTTGGGGTGGATCATTGAAAATAGCCATATCCTGGCTGGGACTTTATTTTTTTGCTTGTTTTTTTCAAGGCATCACTTGTATATCAAGTTAAAATTTATTAGAAATGTTTACTTCTCCTTCAAAACACTCTCAATCCAAGTTACTCTCAATCCAAAATTTTACTGTATTTACATTTTGTTAGAATGGCTATTATATACAGAGCCAGCCCAATCCTAATTTGCACAGAAATACGCAGGTGGACATGCCTGTATTGTATCTATGTAATGACTGTGGCTCAAGGGGAAACATTTCCCCTTGCCCTGGGGATAGCCGAACTGGCCCCAAAGGGGCCGGTTGGATCTGTGCCACCTCAGGATCTGTGTCACCTCATGGAGCAGCTTGGAGCCACTATCCACTGCCCAGAAATGGGACTAGGATGATGATAACAGTCATGATATACACCTGTCATGATATATACAACAGTCATGATAGATATACACCTGAGGAGACTGCACTGCAGTTCCATTCTTTCTTTTAAAAATCCAGATTTTTCTGTGATTTTAGATTAATGGAGGACCAGGAAAAGAGGACAACGGTTTGCTGACATCGTGTACATATTCCAATAAAAGTGGGTGAATAAACAGTAAGAATTCCTGAATAATTACCCAGTCTGGAAGTGCCCAGCTTCAGAAGCATCCTTCTCAGTACATGTGCTTCCTGTGCCAACTTACGCTTCTGAGTTTGTGTAGAATTCCCACTGATGCATATCAGACTGTGCATGTATGAAGCATGGATTGTTGACAGCATGCTTAGAGTGGAAAACAACCTTGACAGCATGTTAAACCATCCATGACATAGTTTTCTCTGGCAGTGTTTCACAAACTCTGGCTCAGGACCCAGTAGGTGGGCTGTGAGCCAATATCAGGTGGGTCCCCATTCATTTCAAAATTTTATTTTGAATATATTAGACTGCATGCTTCCATGGTACATGAATGCATTTGGATATTACAGATCTGTAACAAGCTATTATGCTTAGGGCGCAATCCAGAGTAACTACGGGGAGTCCTTGCTCCGGTGTTAGAACAATTTACTCTGGATTGCAGTAGGAATCTAGGTTTTCACTAGGTGGTACCATAACTACATCAACGTAAATGTCTCTTATGTGCTCCCATAGTTACTCTAGATTGTAGGGTTATGCTTTTAACAATGATAGTGAAACTTAGGGCTCAATCCAGAGCAAGTTCAACCTGCTCTGCCCTAACTGCTCTCTCCTAACTATTCTGTATCCAGAGCAGAAAGTTATGCTGCATCCAGAGAGTCAGGAAGCCTGGGCTGCCCTAACTGCTCCAGAGCATGCTAAGTCAGTGACAGCTGGGGAGGGCTTGCTCCTGAGTAGACCCTCCTCAGATCACACTGAAGAAGGAACAGCTGTGGTGCCTACATTATAAGGAAGCCCAGCAGTTCCTGACAACCAGTTACAGCTGCAGTTCTTCTAGTGCAAGATGGATGCTTGGAGTGGCCTGCTGTATCCTGAGGTTAGTGGGCTGCCATAGTTGTGCCATATCCTGAGGTTGAGAGGCAGGGATTGCAGCTAGGCTGGCCAAGAACTCAGATTTTTGAGTAGTCCTATGGGTCTACTCATTACTATACCTGCTCCTGAGGTGGTATAACTCTGAGAGCTGGAAGAGGGCATTTCTGCTTTGGAAACAGGCTCTGGATACAGAGTAACTGCTCTTCCCTAGGCAATGCTAAACATGCCCTCAACTTGCCTCTCCTGAGCTGCTTAGGCTGCCCCAGTTAGGGCAGAGCAGGTCCACCTCTCTCAGGGCACCCTATCTTGCCTTGCTCTGCCCTAAGCCTCTTCCAGAGTAACTGGCTGGAGCATCTTGCAGTTGCTCCACCCTAGTGATAGATAGGGCACCCTAAGGCCTCTTATGTGCAATGAATAGTTGCTCTGGATTGGGCTGTTAGGGCAAAATCCACAGTAACTACGGGGAGTCCTTGCTCCGGTGTAAGAACAACTTACTTTGGATTCCAATATGAATTTCCCATAGGTTTTCACTAGGTGGTGCAGTAACTACGGGTGCACGTAAAGTCTCTTAAGTGCTCCCATAGTTACTCTGGATTTAGGGGTTACTCCTGGATGAGTGTCCAATCCTATCCAATTTTCTAATGCTGGTGCAATTGTGCCAGTGGACTGTGTGCTGCATCCTATGTTCCCTTACCGCAAGGCTGCATTGTGCCTACTTCGGAGCTGGAAAGTTGGATAGGATTGGACCTTAAATGTGGATAGGACTGCAGCTGAGGATTGTTAAATTTTCCTGCTTGATGATAACGCTTCCAGTCATGACATCATTTCCAGTGGGTCCTGCCAGATTCTGAATCTAAAAATTGGGTTCCAGTGCCCACTTGAGAGTTTAAGGACCCCTGGGAACATTTGCTTTACAGTTTTGATCTTGTATGATAAGTTACTACTTGCACATTTATGTGCACCAGATTGTTGTGAGATACATCAAGTAAAATAATGTAGCCAATACTCATTGTGCTCCCACCACTATTTAGAAATGGGATATTTCAGCAGAAGTTTTGGATGGAGGCCTGACAAATATTTTTTCCAAGTCTCTTAATTTTTAACAGCTATTCAGGATGTCTAATTTAAACAGCATAACCTCATTGTTTCACCCTTCATGTTATATTTATAACACATAGCAAAGTAATGGTTGCTGATATCCAATGCTGAGCCTATGCAGGTGTCTTTAGAGCTCCAGTTATGATTTTCTGCCTGCTATAGGCTACCCAAAGTATGGCAATAATCCAGCGTAACCCAAACCTTGTCATGTCTTATTGTTTAAATAACACAATAAGGAAATTAAACAGCTTTCTGGTTATGAATCTTATTGTTATAAAATATGAAAACCCTGAAGAATTTCAGGAAATTGATTGCCTAGAGAGGATTTTGAAGACCTATGACTGTGGGGCATCTTTTTTCCCTTAAAACAAAAATTCAGACTATAGTATAGCTCTTTTGATATTTGTACAAAATACACTGCCATGTCCATCTTTACAGATCTCGGATCATACAGCTATGCAGGCGCTTTCATATTTGCAGTAATGGGATACAGCCGCAGAGTTTCATTTAACATTTCTAAGGTTGAATCAGTGTAAGTTTAATGCCCTCTGCTGGGAGAATCAATAGGTTAACTGATTTCTCTTCAGATCCATAATCACGCAGTCTGATGTCTGAGATGTACAAGCCAAGTATTTCTGAGGCTTTCCTAGTTTCAACTACACCCAGTTCCAAATACCAAAAATGCAATGGAGAGGATAGTAATGATGAAGACTAATAATTACTGTGTGGTTGCCTAATACAATTTCAATTGTAAATAAATGGTTGTGTTTCTGCTATGAAGCAATTACGTTATAAAACAGTCTGAAATTTGTTCAAGTAACTCCAGGCTATTAAAGCAGCTAATCATGGACACTTGCCAGATAATTCTGTTACATGCTTTGGTAAGTCTTAGTTTGGCTGCTTACATACTATACTTTACATTCCATTCATTAGATGGCCCTAATTTTTACTAATTGATTATTTTTACTGATCACTAATGTACTTTGTACATAGATTGTATTTGCAATGAATGGAACAAGTGAATAGCTACAGTAATATTATATGCAGGTACACAAATGTACTGATGTGCAGTGTGTATAGCCCTTCTGCTTCCTGTCCTTGCATGCATCACATCCCAGTAATCAAAAATACTTTCTCCCAAAAGTAGCACTGAAGCTGCAATCCTGAAGTGCACTTAGGGTAGCCTTTTCGCACTTGGGCAAGCCTTGCTACACCAGAAAAGGCTTCGGCCGGTGATTTCCACTTATGCTGGCCTAAGAGAGATGGACCCACACCAGCCGAGCAGTACCAGCCTAGGCAGTTAAGTAGGGGTGTGTTTGGGGGCATGTTGAACAGTATAATTAGGCTTTATCCAGAGCCTGTTTCTAGGGCAGACATGCCCCCTCACAGCTCCTCTGACTTAGGCCACCTCAAGAATAAATCTGTGTAGCGCCATAGGGGAGTAAAAATGAAAGCAAAATAAAAAAGTTTTAAGACTTTGGTCAGCCTAAGCAACACACTTGCCTCTCAACCTCAGGATATGACACAACTACAACAGCCCAACTCAGGATATGGCACAACTCCAACTTTGAGGCCTAGAGGCCTCCTAGCCCTGTGGGTTTGGCCCAAGTATCAGCCCAGCCCTGTGGATTTGGCCAAACTGTCAGCTCAGGATATGGCCTACTTTAGGCTAGCTTAGTTGGGCCATTATCTCTGGCCTAAGGGCGCAAGCCAGAGTAACTACGGGGAGTCCTTGCTCCGACGTAAGAAAAATTTGGATTGCAATATGAATTTTCCATAGGTTTTCACCAGGTGGTGCCGTAACTACATTGACATAAATGTTTCTTATATGCTCCCGTAGTTACAAGATAAAGGAAACAAGGACAAACAGATTGAAAAACAGCTTTTTCCCCACAGCTGTCGTTATATTAAACACTACTGTGTTGTGCAATATTAATATCAAGTACATGAAACAATGACAATAAAAGATTAGTCTATTCTTTTCTAAATGTGCCAATAAGAGTAAAAGTAGAGATAATTTTTTGCATGAAAAATCCTTCACAAGTCTTTTAAAATTTTGAAAATTATCTCATGAACAAATTAATTGATGCTTGTTCATTAAAAAAATTATATATGAAAATGGAAGGAAGCATCGATAACATCACCGGGAAGGATAAATCCTGTGCTCTAAATTCATAGAATAAATTTTTTCCCAGTTTTCAGTGCTGGAAAGTAGCATTTGGAATGAAATCCACAAAGGGCTTTTCCCAATTGGCTTTACACTTTTGAAATGGTACAAGTCTTCACCCTGATCACACTATATGTTCCTTCTAACCACTCTCCCCATATGTGTCAATTTGGTTTGTTGGAACCTATTCAACTTTTCTTTCCCTCCTTCCAGTGTCTTTTTCTAGTGCCACTTCTACTTCTGTTCATAATGCCCTCAAAATCCCCAGGAGGGTCAGCATGTCAGATTAGGTTCTCCAGAAATAGTGAAATAAGCTGAAACCAGTTTCCTGTCCACATATGTCCTTCCAGGATCAGCAATGGATTCATGTCATGCTCCCTCATCCTATAGTTAGAGAAGAAATGAATGACAACACAGCCTGGAGGGGATAACATGGTATCTGATTTGCACCCAACTTGGGAATTTCCCTTTTTATGGTACCTTTAGGATGCATCTGGGCCACAGTTTCCTGCACTCATAGTTTCATGCTCAAATATAAAGTCTGAAAGACACAAAATCTGAAAAAGACAAGGTTATGTAGACAAGTCTGATGACTTAAGCAATGAACTGAGAAAGGTAGATGTGTGATAATTGTGGATGGGATGTGTGTTGTTTAGCTTTCTGGGATTACAACCCAGGGCATGGCTTTGAGACACATGATACGACCACCATGCTGAAGCAAAGCAGGTCTAGGTCTGTGTGGAGCCTGAACTTGGGACCCTCATGTATGGACACCCTGAGTTTCATGATGGAGGAAAGTGAAATACAAATGTAATAAATCATAATGCACATGATGAATGATTGTATCTAATCATGGAAAAATACTATCTCAGGATATATAATAGCACCCTGTCAAGGATTGGAGCAGTCATTTTCAATCTTTTACATTTCATGGCACACTGACAAAGTGCTAGTATTGTCAAATCACACTCTCAGTTTTTTTTCACCATTGACTATTCATACCATGCTCCTGGTAGGGGGGCTCAAATACCTCCAATTGCTCTATAAAGAGGTGACCTTCTTCAAACATTCATGGTGCACCTTTGGTCTGTCTGTGGCACACCAGTGTGCCATGGCATGGTGTTTTAAACTTGCTGGATTATATAAGATTTAGAATTACTTTTTATGGGGAAAAAGTAAGTGGAACTCATGCAACACCTTTAGAACTGTCTAATGTTTGTTAATGACTGCCCTCTACCTGTTCCAGCCAGTATATCTAAAGAACATTTTTATTATTTTTATTATCCTCACTGGACTCTCTCTCTCTCTCTCTCTCTCTCTCTCTCTCTCTCTCTCTCTCTCTCTCTCTCTCTCTCAATTTCAACCTCAGTTTGTGTGCGCATGCTTGCACAAATGTATACACACATGCTTCAAGATGAGTCAAGCAAATAATTGTTATTTCAGCTGCTGAAAATACCAGCGGTGGGGGAAAAGGTTAATTAATGTACTTCTTTTTCCAATTTAGAATGTTGTGGTTGGAGTGATCTCTAGGAATACATAGAAAAACCACAAAACTGGATACATGCTTTAATGAGTTGAGACAATGTTAGCTAACAATGGGAAACATGAGAGAGGCATTTGTCCAGCACGTTTGTCTAGTGGCAGCAGATTTTTCAGCTTTTAGAAGACAGGTAGGTGTAGGTGTAGTTGTAGGTGTGTGTGTGTGTGTGTGTGAGAGAGAGAGAGAGAGAGAGAGAGAGAGAGAGAGAGAGCATGCTTGTAAATGTACCAGGCAGTAGATCAGCATATAGGTGTACTTAATTATATGCAAACTTTTTATATGTGATTTTGTCTCAAAGCAACTGAGGTTGGCTCTTTAAATTGAAAGATAAGCTTCCCTTAAAGTTGCAGTTAATGGTTTAATAGAGCCTGCTTACCATGGCAATGTGGCAGGCAATTCATCTTATCTTTAAAGGTCATGAATAATTGCAAAGATAGGTTTTTTATTCAGATGCAAGCACACCAGTGCTGAACAATGTGTGTGCAGGTAGATATGGCTTTCATGATGTGTGTGCTGCAGGAAAGCAAAAAGAAATCCTCGTTTCCTACAACAGTTGCCATGAACTGAGCTGCACTTGAGGCACAATTCCAAGTGCTTACTCTCAAGTTATTGTGGACAACTCCATTCCTCTGGACATCTTAAAATGCCAGCTGACCCACTATCTCATTAAAGTACCTCTTCAGGAGCTTTTTAAGTCCAGTTTTGTGTGGACCAATTAGGGCTGCAATCCTAACTCCCAGTTAGGCCAGCCTAAGCCCCACTACAAATCCTATGCTGGCCTGAGTGTGTCACAAAAGTGCTGTAAGGCACTTCTGCACCATTCCTCAGAGAAGGTGAGGCCAGTGCACAGAGTCCACAGCAACGGGAAGACCAATGAGTTATGCTCTCAATCATAGCATTGCACCCTATGTGTGCATCACAGATATATGATGCTTTAACCCTGGGAGTAAGCACCATTAACCCTAATGGAACTTGCTATGAGTAGTATGTTTGAGCTTGCAATTGTTTTTATCCTTTGGCAGCCAAATGAATCAGTTGCTCAGCTTGGATCAGCTTGAGACTCTCCACTTTGACCTCTTTTACATTTACATGGAAGAACTTATTTAATGGAAATTCACATAAAATGCATTCAGGATTGCAATTTGGTCCCAGACTATTAAAGATTTTGATACTCATGACAATGGTATCAAATTGCAGACGTATGCACTTTTCTATTCCTTGCCTTAATACTATGTGTAATTTTTTTTTCTTAATCTATTTTCTGCCATTTTCCGTTGTTATATCCTTAAGTATATGAACACAAAAATGACCTTTAAGTTACAAAAGTCATATGTGACCTGACATATTTCTTTTCCAGTCTTCAGCAATGATTCCCAAACTCTTGACATGAGGAATCTCAGGGAACCACAAAATCCTCACAAAACATTCTCCCATACATTGTATAATATTGTAGCACTGATGAAGAACTGTGGCCTATGTATGGCCCAGTAGGTCAATGAAGGGGAAACCATGTTTCGGAAACAATGGTTTATGGTAGTTCTTTATACTGACTAATTATCAATAATTCTGATCACTGCCGAAGCCATTGAATGCAGACTGCTTCAAGGATCATGATCACATGTGAGTGACATTCACAATCCATTTTGCCATTGATGAATTATCAGTTTTTAATCAGTTTAATATACATTGATTTTATATGTGATTCTTTTTAGGTCTGGATGTTATACTGTCTAAAATTCTTCTAACTATTATGTCATTTATTAGCTTAATGCTTCTAGGTACATTAAGCAAGCTTCTCCATATTAAAAGAAAAATAAGGATGCAATCAGCATTGAAACCAATCTTATCCTCTACACTGCCTATGCAAATAATCTTAGAAATTTGGTACATGTTAAAATTTAACACCATGTAAAGCAGTATTCCCAAGCAGACTTCTAATCTCAAATATTATAGGGAGAGTAAAGGAATGATGTGCCTCCTATATCAAGCAATCACCAAGAGATACGTTCCTCAACCTGCTGTGTTGCATTTCATCCCTGCTGATGGCTTCCTTGTGGTGCTTGCTCACTCGCATCCTGTGCATGCGCTCCTTTAAAGGGTGCCTCTGCTTTTTTGCATCACCAAATATGCCTGTAAATATTTTCCATGTACCTTTAAACGATTACAAGCCTCTCAGTCTCATCTACATTCTTCTGAAGTCTCAGTCAGTAGCATACATTTTTGGCAGGCTGCTCTGAAGAGATGCTAACGTAAGCAAAGGAAACTGAATCCATAAACAATTCTGTGTTGCATTTGTGTCAAATGTGGCACTGATCTGACTAGGCTTTCATGTGACAATGTCATAAGGGCCAAGCCTGATGTGGTGGAGGCTGGCGGATCTATTTGCTTAAACGGTGCCTGCCTTAGACACATGTAAAGCAGGAACTGCAGGATTCAGTTTTTAGGACAAAATAACCCACATGTTGCCCTTCCTTTCCCTGGATTTGAAAGAAGAGGAATCAGGTAGAAAGGGAAGTGTGGGAGAGTGGTAGGCTAGAACATCTCTGACCCCATCACTGTCCTCCATTCCAGCTTTATATGTGTTGGGACAAGCAAGGGTTTTATCCTACAGTATTATTGCTGTTACATCTAGGATAAAATTAGATGCTACTTTAAGAGCCCAATCCTATTCCTTGCCATGGTATGGCATGCAGCTGCACCAGTCAAACATGCAGTAACAGATTGCTTGATACTGGGGGAGGCAACTGGAAAGCCAGTGAGATGTAAATAAAAATGTACTTACCCCTCAGTAGACCTTTCGGTGTCTTACAGATCTATATAGCTGCTGTTAAGTCTGATGAGTGAAAAGGAGTACAATGGACTAGGAAATTAAGGGTATTAGCCTGGTTCAAGTCACTGTCATCATGACCCACCAGCTTCTACCCTCAAACCATCCCATCCTGAACTCCTCCCTACACACAACACACTTCTGCTGACTTACCTGGGTTGGTGAAGACCAGGCTTTGCAGAGGTAAGCATGCAGATGTGTTGGCTGGTCTGATCAGAGGCTCCAAATCACTTCGCAGCAGAATGACATTTGTGGCAGCACTGCTGCATTTATTCAGTGCTACTGCCATAATTATCATGTGGAATCGAGCCAAAATCTTTTCATAAGGACAGGCCAAACATTACTTTTTTCAAAAAATACCATCTGGATTCAGTGGTGTCACTAGGTTTTGTGTCACTGGTGCAGAAATCAGCCCATCACTCCATGATTGACTTCCTTTCATGCAGTTGGCAGGGCAAAGCCTTTGTTAGTTGGCATGTGGCACATCATTGTTCTTTCCTGGTTTTTTTATTTATTTCGGGTATAACATTTGATAGACATATTTCAGTGTGGTTTGTTTCATAGCTCTTTCAATGAAATTATGCATCAATGGGTATGTATAAGTTTATGGTTTTGTTTGTCTCCATACCCTCTAGCAATGGCAATGGCTGGATTGGTGCCTGCTGTAGATGGAAACTGCTGCAAAGAATGTGGGTGTATTTTTAATCCATCCAGTTCCGATCCTGATCCGGCTCTGTAATGGCTGCTTTGGGCAAGGAGGAAAGTTCCCATTTGGCATTCTAGCTGTGACTCACCAGTGCCTTAAAACATTTGTGAACGATTTGTTTTCTCATATGCATTCTTTCAGTAAATGAATATACAGTCTGCTCTGCTCCCAGCCAAGAAAAAGGCACTGTTCCGTTAATGGTTGTTTCCAGCTTAAATGGTTTCCCTTGAAGCTGCTCACTTGAGGAATGTCTGAAAAATGCAACACTTACAAAAAATACACTGTATATATAAATAGCTGTTGTTCTGAGCAGCTGATTTCTTTGCATTTATTTTCTATTAAAAATTTACTTGGATGATTCTTTTGGAAAAAAAGATTTTGGTTTACTACACCTCCCCATTGAGGATTTAGTTTTCTGTTTCTGTTCTGCAACCATTTGCTGAACATAGGAAATTAGTTTTACAGGATTAATGTAGCAATTCAGAAAAATGAATTAGTGCATAATGAAATATATTGCCTAAGGGATTGGATTGTAAGATAGCCAGGTCTTTTCTAGTGAAGACAATGCCCATGCTATTTATTTGTGGAGAGTGGGAAAGGATCTATAGTTCAAACATAAAGAACGTCCATTCTGATACAACAAAGTGCTCTCAAAAGCGACCTGAAGGATTGCAGTATAGGTCCAAACTGTAAATTGCTATACAAATATTGTTGCTCTATAGATCAAACCTACACATGGATTTGACTCAACATGAATGGCCACTGCAAATCACAGTTTAAAAAACTGCTTTTGTATTGTAGAGGAGCAGCCATGCAAGCAATTATTCCATTCTTCAGCTGAGCCAGGCAAAGGCCTTTGGATTTCTAATTGCTGAATGCATCTCTACAACAGTAAGAACAGATGTTTTAAAATCATTTTTTTAAAATTGCTTTTATTTAACACTTTTTTTGTATGAGCAGTGAGTCCAAGAATCAAATCCATGTAGTCACTGCTGCCCAACCTTTTTTATTAGGAGCAATGTATGAAAACCTGAAAGAGGGTCTTTAAATCTATATTTCCACTTTTTAAAAATCCACAGGATGTTCCAGAACGGGATCTAAGTGGATAACAAGGGACATATGTAATGTAACTTCAATAACACTGTCAAACAAGAACAGTAGTTTGCATAAAACAGGAATGGCCCTCAATATTTTCAACAATGCAGATGTCCTATGTTTTCAAGAGAACTGAAAACAGAAACTTAAGTCACAACACTGTTGCTGACATAAACTTGATAGATCCAAGGGTGGCATCTCAGACCAGTATCATAGGATCTTTGTGGTCACTGCTGCCCCTGAGATCTTCTCACACTGCTGCCCATCCACCAAATTGTGCCACCCTGTTATGCTGCCAATTTTCTCTACTGACTTACTGGCACAATGGAGGGGTCTGGAGTCTGCTGCAACAGTTGTGCATGTCCTCTCACCATTTACACTGGCATCAGTTCTATTTGGTTGCTGCCATGCATCTTCCTGTGGGAGGCAATGATGTGTTGTGAGACCTGCCATTGCATCCTTCCCATGGGACTGAGTTGACAGCGTCTTGACTCTGTATCAGTCTGATCATAATCAACAGTCATAGGTACCATGATCGAGGAAAGGAATCCATGCAACGGTGTACCCTACCACACATGGGTCCCATTCGTTATTATGGGTACTGGCATGTGCTGCAGCCACATCAAGCTCAGTGTTCAACATCTGATTGAGGTAGCAGAAGGAATGGACCCTCATCAGAAGACTTTTGTGCAGATCTTTGTGCATAACAGTCTATATATGCACATCAATAGTTGGCAAAATTCTAAGATCAGATAGCACTGAACACTTTGTCAAAGTGAGATGTTGGGTGATGTTTTGAAATCATGGTTTTAGGCATTTTCTGAAGAAGCTGAAATGGGCTTTTTCTTAAATTGATTTCTGATCCAAATGTAAAGCTTTAAAATACGCTTTTGATTTTCCTTTTGTTGTTCTGACTTACGCAAAATAATTTCTTAAAGAATGAAACAAATTATATCAGAGAGGCTCAAGTGCATGTTTAAACATGATATTCCACTAGCCTTTCCTTGAAGAGAAAAAGAGATAATTATTCTTGTGCAGGGATTATCCTGAATCTGGGCTTGCGGTATGTGTGCTTCACATGCAAAATATACAATCTTTGAATGACTAAAACATGATCCTCAAGGAGCCATCCTGAGCATCTCAGTTAAGCCAAACCATTTATATCAATGGGACCAAATTAGCAGAGTTCAAAATAGTTTGGTTTAATTGGACTGTAGATTGGGCTGCCCATTGTATAGTGTTTCAGTTATTTTAAAGGAACTGGTAACATGCTGGAAAATCTGGCTTCTGCTTTATACATGTTTTGACAAATCTGATGAGCTATTTTTTGTGTCCAAACTCAGAGAAAAGGGAAATCTGTAGCTCCAAAATTCTTACACTTATTTGTTTTTGTTTTTTTCTTTTCCCAACCCATCTGTAAACATTTTGTTGTATTCACTTTCCTAATGATTTCATTGACAGGCAACTTCAAAAGCCAAGCACAAGTCTTCTTGTTATACAGGCTGCAAAGGGATCTGTCACCCTCAGCAAGCGTCCCTGCCACGAGCCATTTATCGCAACAAAAGGCACTGTGTTAACGACATGGCTCATCATCAGTCAGTCCTGGTGCAGGAGATGTCAAATCCACTGCTGGAGAACAAGGATAATGTGGTCTTTGCTTTTTTTGAAATGGAGAGATGGCAGGGGCTGGGAACAAAGTCATCCGCAAATTGGTTGATGATTCTCCTCTGCTCTTCACAGCCAGTCCCCACTGCTGACCCCATTTTGTTTCAGAGGATTTATTAGTTGTTAATAGACTTGGAGGTTTCTGACTCCCTTTTGGTGTTCAAAGAAATAATATATATCAATATGTGAGATGTCACTTTTGGATTCAAGCTCTTGGAAAATGTATATTTACAGTCTATGGCAGGGGTTCCCAAGATGTACATTATGATACCTTAGAGCAAAGGTGTCCAGACATTTAATTTTAGGGCTCTTGGACCTTTAACAATTGTATAGAGGAGGAAATTTCAGCAGGTGCAGCTTCTCATCTCACAGATCACAAGCTACACCTGCTGAAATTACTTCTTCTATATAATTGCTAATGGTCTAGGAGACCTAAGGTTGAAAGTTTGGCTCTCCCTGCTATAGGGCATAGCAGTTCACTCACGGGATGTCTTTGATGGCCTTTCCTACCCATATCCCTGAATACCATCTTAGATCTTGTAAGATTTCTTGAAATACAAGATGGTTATGCCCAAGTAACAAAAGATTTGGGTGTCACCATCTTAGATCTCACAAAATTGCATGTGATTTGGGCACCATCATCTTGGATCTTGTAAAATTGTACAATATCCAAGAAGATGGTGCCTGACTGAGCTGGGAAGAAGAAGATTCTTCTTCCCATGCAAGTTTGGAAACACCTGGCCTTTGCTAAACCAGTCAGTCTGGTTTATGTGTTGCTAAATCCTCCATGCCTCCATGTCCAAGGATTTGGTGGAGTGAAAAAAAATCATGTCCAGCCAGAAACATATTGGCATCCAGAAATTCATATCTGAATAGAAACCCATTTTCACCCACTGCTTTCCCAAAAATTTCCACCATGGACATAACATCACAGAATCCTAGAGTTGGAAGGGACCTAGTAGGTCATCTTGTCCATCCCCCTGCCTGCAGCAGGAAAACCTCCTAGAGCATGCCTGACAGGTGCTCATCGAGCCTCTGCTTGAAGATCTCCAGTGAGGGAAGGTCCACCACCTCCCTTGGCAATCTGTTCCACTGCCGAACCGCCCGAACTGTCAGGAAATTTTTTCGGATATCCAGCCGGAATCTTCTTTCTTGCAGTTTGTACCCATTGGTTCTAGTTCTGCTTTCAGAGGCAGCTAAGAACAAATGAGCCCCTTCCTCCATATGACAGCCCTTCAGGTATCTGAAGACGGCAATCAGGTCTCCTCTCAGCCTTCTCTTCTCCAGCCTGAACATCCCAAGTTCCCCCAACCTTTCCTCATAGGGCTTCCCTTCCATCCCACTGATCGTTCTTATCTATCTCCTCTGAATTTGCTCCAGTTTGGCTACATCTCTCTTAATCTAAGGTGCCCAGAACTGAACACAGTACTCAAGGTGAGGTCTCACCAGTGCAGAATGAAGAACTATAACTTCTCACAATGTGGAAACTACAGTCCTCCTAATGCAGCCTAAAATGGCATTTGCCTTCTTTGCAGACACATCACACTGCTGACTCATGTTCAGCTTGTGATCCAAGGCGACTCCAAGATCCCGCTCACATGTTGTGCTGCCAAGCCAAGTATCCCCCATTTTATACCTGTTTTTTTGTTTTTATTGCCTAAGTGCAGAACCTTGTACTTCTCCCTGTTGAAGTTTATTCTATTCGGTATAGCCAAATATTCTAGTTTATCCAGATCCTCCTGGAGGTTTCTCCTGTCTTCTGTTGTGTTTGCTACTCCTCCTAGCTTGGTGTCATCCGCAAATTTGATCAGGCTCCCCCGTATCCCTTCCTCTAAGTCAATGATGAAAATACTAAAGAGAACTGTGCCCAAGACAGCCTTGGGGCATCCCACTTGAATCCGACCTCTAGGTTGACACAGAACCATTTACTAAAACTGTTTGAGTGTGGCCGTTGAGCCAATTGCAGATCCACCTAATGATTGCCTCGTCTAGCCCATATTTTTCCAATTTCCCAATTAAGATGTCATGTGGGACCTTCTCAAATGCTTTGCTGAAGTCAAGATAAATGACATCCACAGCATTGCCACTGTTCAGAAAGCTCGTGACCCGATCGAAAAAGGAGATCAGCTTTGTCTGGCAAGATTTATTCTTGGTAAATCCAATGCCCGTTACCAAGCTGGATCAGGATGTATGGGGTTGATTCTGCCAAACAGGTATGTTGCATGTGGCTATCATGTATTGTGTTGATAATGTTGATTGGTCAGTGACATTTGTGTGAAAATTTAGAAGTGGTAGGACAATGATTGACTTTGATATTTTCTGTGGAATACCAGCCAAAAGCTAGTCTGGTCTCAACTGAAAACCAAAATGCCAAACTACCATCAGTTATTATGATGACATAATGCCGAACAAAAATGCCGAACTACCATCAGTTATTATGAAAAAAAAGAAATGTATACTGGATTGGGCATGTACTTCAATGGAAAAAACCGTATCACAGTAAATGATCTGTTTGGATTCTTTCCTGGGGTTCTCTGCTGCCATTTTTGCTGTGGTATTCACATGTTTCAATCCTAACTTTCAGTTAGGCTGGCATACGTCCTGTACTGTTCTGGGGGGTGTCACAATAGTGCTGTAAGACACCTGTGTGCCAGTCCTGGAGGGGTTAGGCCAGTGCACACACCACTAAGGAATGGGGAGAAGGGCAAGTTGCACTGGACTAAATTGGTTAGGATTGCAGCCCCAGTTTCACATTTTGAAGTAGTGCTATTAGCACATCTAACATCCAAACCAAATTGTGTTTCAACCAAATTGTGGGGAAAATCCCCCATATTCAGGGGGATCTGTTCCATTGCACCCAAAACACATGGGGAAACTGTGGAAATGGGGAACCACCCACTCCATGGACAGACATCCCCTACACCCATTAATGCATTTTTACAGCTTACTTGGGTGATATTCTTCTTGCTTAAACAGAACACTGTAAGTCTACAAGCTTATACAGTTTGGAGGCTGCATCCCAGCAGCCAGAAAGCTTCAAATGAGTTTTTTGAGTCATTCCAGCTGCTGGGAGATCCACAAAAAGTGAACTTAGTGCTTTCCGTTGATCTCCTTCAAGTTTTTTTTTTTTTTTGGGGGGGGGGGGGCGGTTCCTGCAGCCAGTTTTGTGTTCCAAAATGCAAAGGAGTTCAACAGAAAGAACTAACTATGATTTCTATTGACCTCTTTCAAGTTTTTTAAAGTGTTCTGGGTGCTGGGAAGCAGCCTTTGAGGTTCAGTGAACCTATAGGTATATAGCATTCAATTTAAGGGAAAAAAATTCATCCCAGTATGTTTTAGAAACACATTAATGTGTCCAGTGGTATGAAGGGGGCTTCCGTATGTGTGGATTTCTATATAATTGAAACCAAGAATAGGATATCTGCAGATATGTGATTAGGTTTGGTTACCCAAGTATATTTTCCAGGGCTAAATTCATTAGCAGAATCACAAAAATCAAGAATCCTCCCATATAATTCTAAACAGAAAGTAAGTTTTTTTCTATACACATATATTCAAAAAGTGAATCTGCAAGCATAAAATATTATGTCCAAATCAGCAATTCAAAAACAAATGTTTGCTTTGGGTTGAAATGATTGGTATTTACGTTGTGATCAGATTGCAGCTTGGCACTGTGCATGTCTGCTCAAAAGGAAATCCTATGAAGTTTGACGGGATTTATTCCCAAGTAAATGCACACAAGACTGCATCCTTATACTTAAATAAATGCATGTGTTTCTGGGAGGCAGACACGTTAGAGGATAAATGAGAGGGATGAATGTAATATATTTGGATAGAGCTAATGTAATTGAAATGATGTCTCCTGAAACCGATGTCTCTTAATGAATTCAGTTTGGTTTGGATATGCATTCTTTCCTGAGGTTGGAAGATTGTTCAAAGAGCTTAATAATTTTGTATTTATCAAGCCAAGGTGAAGTGTCTCATATTCTACAACAGGGATCTTCATTGTCTTCTTTATTTAATATTGTCATTAAAGTTCTAGGATAATTCCGTTAGTGAATAAAAATGATGATTACATAATTCAATACACACATTACACCAGACAAAGATGAGTGAGGACAAATCATACACTTGCACACTGCAGCAGAAACAAAAATAATAAAATGATAGTTTGCTTTGAAAAATAGAGGACGGAATATTGAAGGGAAAAAACCACCAACCAAAATTCTGTCATTGCAAAGTAATAAAAGAACCATAATTGCAGAAAGGGAATCTTGAGTGGTGGCAACTAGCAAACAGAAAACAAAATATAATTGTGTGCTGGAAAGCTAGAAAAGTATTTCTAGTTTTTCAGCCACTACTACACAGATATAGATGCTGAGTTATACACTAGTTAGTTGTGATTAAGAAAATTATTCTTGAAAGCATTGGGACTTAGGGCATGATCCTAACCATGTCTACTCAAAAGTAAGCCCCATTGTGTTCAATGGGTTTTACGCCCTGGAAATTGTCATTAGGATTGCATCCTTATTTATGTATAACAGCATAATCTTAACACCCTTCCCCCATGCAGCTGTGCAAGCAGAAGGTGTGCTTCATCTTACCTGAGGAAGAATCCCAGAGATCTCCCATGGGTAAGGGACTATTTGTTCCCTTACCCCAAGAGTAAGTCTCTGCTTCCCAAATGAGTCTCTTCAGACCTGTGTGGCTGTTTTGATGGCACGTGTCTGACCTGATCCAGAAAGGCAGATCAAGGCCATGATGCATGGCAAGGCCATGATGCATCATGATGAATAATGCAAGGCCATTGTCAGCACTGCTATCCCCAATACTACCCACTTCCTTGACACAACCCTGTTATCACTCTTGTCTCTACCTCCCATGCCATTCTTTCATCTCCTGCCCCATATAGTTCCTTATACCAGCTTACTGGTGCCTGGGCTCCTTTGCAGGCCTCGGGCTGCTTTGCATGCCTGCTGCACCTGCAACAGTGGTCAGAATGCACTGACTGATGTGTCATCTTTTGTGAATGTTGTAAAGCATGCTAAAGCCCTGAAGCATGAGTTCCAGCAGCTTGCTTCAACTTGTTGGGCTTCAAGTTGGGCTTCAACTTCCTCAGTGATGATGAAATCAAGTTGGGAAAGGTTACTGTGTTCCATGCAAGAAACATGATCATGGAGGTGTCTTTGGACAATGTTAGCTCTATGGCGTAAGAAAGGGAGATGAGCACTGCTCTCTAGAGCTGGTCACAACAAGCAGGGAAACATGTGGGGACCTTTCACCTTTGAAGTTTTGGATTAAACTTTAAACCTGTGGGATTTACCTTTAAAGTCGGAGTACAATCAGTATTTATGTACCACTTTTCAACGAAAAATTCACAAAGCAGTTTACAAGTGGGTACAAGTTATTATTTGCTACATGGAGTTGAACTTCAATGGAAAAAGCAGAAAAGTAGTTAAGAAAACTGGAAAAATTTATTTAAAAGGAAAGCATAAAAATGGAAAAGTCTATTTTGGGGCTTGAATCAGTGGAAAAGAATAACCCTACAATCCAGAGTAACTACAGGAGCATGTAAGAAACATTTATGTCGACGTAGTTACGGCACTACCTAGTGAAAACCTATGGGAAATTCATATTGCTATCCAGAGTAAATTGTTCTTATGTTGGAGCAAGGACTCCACGTAGTTACACTGGATTGCATCCTAAATCAGGTTTAACCAAACTGACTTGACCAGAAGTTGCCCTTTGCTTTGCATAAACAACAGGTGAAATGGAACATCTTCTGCGTGGTTGAGTTATCAAGCAACTATGAAGATATACTGTGCATTTCTGAACTTGCCTTAGATTTCACCATAATATATTAGCATACTAGTTAATATACCTGTTTTCTTTGCACAGAGAAATGTATTTAATACATTTAGCGTCACTGCCACAATTCCTATATGAATAATGCCTTTGGCCTTGGTCCCAGTTTTTTCATTAAGCTTTAAGCTTTAAAACATTTCTCTATTGACTACTGCTCACGAAATTTAACACCTCTTTACTTACTGGTCCCCTAAATATCTGATAAGTGTTTGTCTGAAGAGTGTATTAATAGCTTTCCTTCCTTTCTCCTGGTTCTTATTTCTAAAAATGGGGCTTTTATTTTCTTTCTTTACTGAGATAATGCTTTATAAACTATATGGCCCATAGAAAAAACACTCTTAAAATATTCTTACATTTATTATATTTATTATTAATAAATAATAAATTTATTTACATAACATATTTACATTTACATAACATAAATTTATTTTTTTAATGAAAGGTGAAATATTTTACATTATTATTATTTCTAGAAACTGAGTTAAAATAACCGAGTGTAAATAAAGGTTTTTTGTTTTATATTATATTAGGGAAAACATACCCACATTGCAGGAATAAAATTCCCCCATACACCATCCTCCCACTGCACACAACCCCCCATGCACAACAACTCCCCCATGTAAAACGTCCCCCATGCACAATGTCCCCTCATGTACAACATCCCCATGCACATCAACCCCCCATGCACATCAACATCCTATTTGTTAACATCCATCCATGTGTATTGTCCCCCATTTGCATTGTCCCCATGCACATTTCCTCCCTTGCTCATTGTCTCCCCATGTGCATTGTCCCCCATGTGCTTCAATCCACATGCTCATCAACCCCATGCGCAACGTCCGCACATGCACAACATCTGCCCATGCGCATAAAACCCCATGTGTTATATTCCCCCATGTGCATCAACCTCCGATGTGAATCATCCCCATGCACATCAACCCCCTATGCATATAAACCCCCAAGTGCATAAACCTCCATACACAACATTGTCCCATGCTCACAGATCCCCATGCGCAACATCCACCATGTGCATAAACTTCCATGCCCAACAACCCCCATGAGTATAAACCCCCATGCACAACATCCCCCATGCGTATCAACCCCCATGCACAACATCCCCCCATGCGCATATACCCCCCATGCGCATATACCCCCCATGCGCATATACCCCCCATGCGCATATACCCCCCATGCGCATATACCCCCCATGCGCATATACCCCCCATGCGCATGAACCCCCATGTGCATGAACCCCCATGTGCAACATCCCACATGAGCATAAATCCCTATGCACATCAACCTCCCCATGCGCAACAACCTCTCCCATGTGCAGTAAATACCCTCCCTCACAATGGTGGGTACCTCTATACGGCAGGTTCAGGACTTGGGGCTGGTTATTGATCAGTCTTCAATGTTAAGTATAGGCCAAAAATATGTTTCACCCCTTTTCAGCACCTTAAGGATTAAATTTCTCAACATCGGTTCTTGGTGGGTGTTGATGACACAGAACAACCTCCCCAAATTTCACACTTCTAGGTCCAAAGGTTGGAGCAGGGCAGTGATCAGTCAGGGGTTATTCAATGGAAAGTATAGGGAAGACAATGCATTGCGCCCCTTTTCACCCCCTTCTGGTTGGAATTTCCAAAAACTGGTTCTTAGTGGGTGCCTCCATCACAAAAGGAACACCCTTCCCAAATTTCACACTTCTCCGTCCAGCCATTTCGGCTGGGCATTGATGAGTGAGTGAGTCAGTCAGTCAGTCAGTCAGTGACTTTTCTCTTTTATATTTATTACTGGTATGTAATGTCTCCTGTTGTGTCTCAGCCGCCCTATGAGGGTTCTGTTCTCAGAACTCCCATGGATACTGAAACCCATGGAAAACAAAATCCATGGTACTCTGTAATCCTTTAAACATATACTGTTCGTGAGTCTAGTTACAACCAGAAGGACTTCTGAGGACCAGGGAAGTTTCCCTGACCCTCAGAAGGCTTTCTGATTTCATTTGCATAATGATTAATTCAGTCCAGGCTGTATCTATGTTCATTTCTCACATTATACCCTGAACAGAAAAGACACTGGAAAGCCCTACATCCTGGTTTAATGCACCCCATTGTACTGCCCTTCATTCTCTCCTAGTCTAGGGTTTGTCTGAATGGACTAGGCATTACAGGAATGAATAAATAGGACTTTTGTAGAAATGATATAGGTTCATCCTCTCAAATGGGTCAGTGTAGACAATCAGCGTAGACATTATGGGTCAGCGTAGACAGAGAATTAACCAACAAAGTAGTGCCGTTCTTTCTAAAAGAAAAACTCCAACAATCCACTGCAAACCATTCAGAAGACAAACCAAAGTGGTTTTTGTTCACACCACCATTCATTTGAGGAACCAGTTTCCTTAACAGTTGTTTAAACACTGATTTAAAGTAAAACATAATACAGAACCTGGTTTTGACGTTATATAAATAGTTGCAGAAAGAAAGCTTCCTCTTCATAAAGAGCCTTCACTGTAATATTTTGTTTTCTTATAACTGGCCCCAGACTCAGGTCCCCTCATTTTGAACAACAAACTATTTAGCATATGTGGTTCCTTGATTTCTCAGCTTGACAGCCAAATAATTAATTGTGATGTTTTCAGTGCTGTTATGGCTTTCTCCATGACTGCCACCTTCTAGTGTTTTCCCGCCTTTCCAACAGTACACCTTCTATCCTATGGGCTCCATAGTCTGAGAGGCCATTACATCTAATACGTACAGATCAAAAGAATCAGGGAAAAAATTTCATTAGTTCGGGCAATGTGGCAAAGCTTGGAACAGAGTGAGAAAATGAAGGGTCTACTGTTGCTCCTGTTTCTTGTTCACTGTTAATGGCAGGAATTATAAGTTGTGAGTACAAAGATCTACATAGAGCTTAGTGGGACTTAGGTGCAATCCTAACCTAGGCCGGCACAACTCATCAATTTTCCCGTTCCTGTGGTGATGTAGGGAGGCAAACACATGTCTGTGCACTGGCCTAACCTTCCCCCAGGAGTGGCACTGAAGTGTCTTTCGGTACCTTTGTGACACCTCCAGGTCAGCACAGGACTTATGACAGAGCTTAGTCCAGCCTAACTGCATGATAGGATTGCAGCCTTACAGCACAATCCAGAGTAACCACAGGAGCTCTTATGTCCAATCGATGTTACATGCAAGCAATGCTACAGACAATCTTCTTTTGGCCAAATAATGCAGCAAAGGACCAGCAGAGGCACCTCAATGCCGGAGTTCTCTACAAAAATCCAGCTCAAACTGAAACATTTTGCAGAATGCAGAACAGGTGCAGCATTGCAATCCTTCCAAAATTGGGAGCACAAAGAAAAAAAGTTGGCTCACTCACTCCCCACAGCCCATCTCTGAGCGTACCTTACTATTCCTGCTAGCCCACGTATCCCAAAATTATTCCTTGAAGAAATTTTAGCTTGTGAGATGGAGGTGGCATGATGTGTGTCTGTCAGTGGTTATGTGACTTGACTTGTCTGACCTGAAGATATGAGCCAGGGAGCCCTTGACTTGAGTGTTTATCAGATTCTTCCATGCACATGAGCTTGTCTGGAGGTTCTAGCAGGGGAGCGCAGCTACTGTATACCCTTGACCAAAGAACGGTACACTCCTTCTATCTGGGATGATCATCCTCTTCCACCGAGTGCACAGCTTCGGGAGGGACGCACATGGAGCGGTGAGGGAGGAAGGGGACACCCGCCTAGCCAGCCAGATCAGCTGAATCAACCCTGGCGATCAATGGGGTGACAGATGTCACAGCCAGATCGCCCTCACATCCTCCATGCACATGACTTGTGATGCACATCAGTCAGTTAAAAGATGTCATTTTCACAACTCGAGTCTCTTTTGTAATAGCTCTCTCTTTTGTAATAGGATTTCCAGACCAACTTCCAAGATTTCTCTCTCTCTCTCTCTCTCTCTCTCTCTCTCTCTCTCTCTCTCTGTTGTCCTTCGAAGTTAGTCTTTAGAATGCTAAAGCAGATGTGTTCTTCTGCCAGTGGGTACTTCAGATGGAATATCAGCAAGTACTCCTGTCCCTTTTGCTTTCCTTTCTTTCCCCTTTGCTTTCCTTTCTACCTCTAAAGAAAGTATGACTTGATAAGGAAACAGGAGAGAAAGAGTTCTGCTTCCACCTGCTGACTATTTGCGAGCACAGCACTTGTGTATTGGGGAATAGTGAATTTATCTAGTGTTCGTAAGCATTTCTACAAAAGTGCAGTAACCAGAACCAAACCTTAGATGGCAGGGAGTTTTTATAGGACAATGACAAATCTGAGAGAAGTAACAATGTTAGCTTGGGAGTGGGACATTCCTCAATAGGAAGTCCAGGTTCACTCCTAAGTATAAATCCATCTTAGATGGACTAAGATGGACTTACAGCCCAATCCAGAGCAATTAATCTGTCCACATAAGAGCCCTTGGGTTGCCCTAACTAACACTAGGCTGGAGCAACTGCAAGATGCTCCAGCCCAGTTACTCTGAAGGAGGCTTAGGGCAGAGCAAGGCAAGATAGGGTGCCCTAAGAGAGGTGGACCTGCTCTGCCCTAACTGGGGCAGCCTAAGCAGCTCAGGAGAGGCAAGTTGAGGGCATGTTTAGCATTGCCTAGGGCAGAGCAGTTACTCTGTATCCAAAGCCTGTTTCCAAGGCAGAAATGCCCTCTTCCAGCCCTCAAGAGTTATACCACCTCAGGAGCAGGTATAGTAATGAGTAGACCCATAGGGGTCCATGATAAGGCCCGAGTAAGAATGGCAGTGCTGACCAAAAATCTGAGTTCTTGGCCAGCCTAGCTGCAACCCCTTCCTCTCAACCTCAGGATATGGAACAAACTACGGCTGCCCACAAACCTCAGGATACAGCAGGCCACTCCAAGAAGCCCCTTGTATTCACTGTAGAATGTACTGGCATCTCATCAGGGACTCCTTATAAGGCAGGCACCCAGTGGCGTCACCAGACTGGTGCAGCTGGTGTGGGCTGCATTGGGGATGCGCTCCGTATGGGGTGATGTGCCGGAGGAGTTTGACTGTCCTTTGGCAGGCCCCTTGTCTGAGGAGCTGGCCTGAACGGCCATCTGAGGTGCACTGCGCAGAAACACACTGAGCATGCCGAACAGCTTCAGAGGAGACTTCCTTAGAGCAGAGAAAGTCCGCGCCTCTGCACAGCCATTCGGCCTCACTCAGGAGGCGGAGCGGCAGCCGAATGGCTTCAGAAAGAGTACTGCGCAGGCACCAACTCTGACGCCTGCACAGTCTCCCCCGAAGCCAAAAGGCTTCAGAAAAGTACTGCGCAGGTGTCAGAGATGGTGCCTGCGCAGTACTCTTTCTGAAGCCAGTTGGCTTCAGAAACAACTGCGCAGGCGCCAACTTTGGTGACTGCGCAGTCCAGGTAGGGGAGGCGCGCGTCCCAGGGATGACGCACAGACTTCCACACCAGGTGATGTGCAGAGTCATATGTCACCACTGTAGGCACCGCAGCTGTTCCTTGTTCAGTGTGATCTGAGGGGTGTCTCCTCAGGAGCAAGTCTTCCCCTTGTGTCCATTACTTAGCATGCTCTGGAGCAGTTAGGGCAGCCCAGGCTTCCTGACTCTCTGGATTCAGCATAACTTTCTGCTCTGGATACAGAATAGTTAGGAGAGTGCAGTTAGGTCAGAGCAGGCTGAATTTGCTCTGGATTGCAGCCTTAGATGGACTAAGTATAAATCCATCTAAAATCGAAGAAAAAACTTTTCCAATTAGTGTACACTATGTGGAGTTTTGTGGGCCAAACTCCACATCGGGCCATGCAGAGTGGGCCAAAAGTAGGCTTACACTTAGTATTTATGCACTTTACATTTCAAAAAAACTTTTTTTTACATTTATATGTATTTGTTACAATCATATTTGTTCAATACTGTTTATGTACATTTCCAAAACATAGATAAGGAATAGAAAATACTGGTATGGAATTATTGTTTGGAAAAAATTAGATCTAAAAGGTGAAACCAATTGTGAAACAACTGTAAGCCTACTTTTGGCCCACTCAGTATATCTACAGTAATAGTGCCATCAAGCCAGATATCTTCCATTCTATACTCGCTTTTTCAGCTATTTTTGCCTAAAATGTCATAACTTTGCATTTGTCCAATTTTATCCTATCCATCTCAGCACAGTTTTCTGTCTAGTCTAGGTCTTTCTGAAGTATTGTGTTCACCACTACTCCCAGTATGGTGTCCTCTGCAAATCTGATGAAGTCTTAATTTTATAGATCGCTTCCATTTAAATTCATTTCTCTTTACATGGTCCTATGACAGTTAACAGCATATAATTAGCGAAGTAATACTGTGGATGTATAAGCTTTTCCAAACCTTAAACAGCTGTGGAAAGAAAGAGGCAAAGCTCAGTGAACTAATATGGCCAAATAATCAGGGATTGTTCCTGATAGATTGTTGACCATCTTTGTGTGGAATAATACCGCCCCCCCCCCTCTCTCTCTCTCTCTCTCTCTCTCTCTCTCTCTCTCTCTCTCTCTCTCGTGTGTGATCCAGTTCTACTGAACGTTTGCAATCTCATTGTAACAGTTCTCACTGTAACAGTAACGACCCATCTTTTATGTGATGTAGATTATTTGTGTGGAATCATTTTCACATCCCATGACATAATAGGAACCAGACAATAATCGAATAAGCATTGGAGATCTCTTTGAGTGTTCACTTTTTAGTGTGACTGACCAAAAAAATAAGCAGGTCACCTTTGATCCAGCTGCATATGGTTTTCCTAGGTGGGAAGGCTTGAATTAAAAGCTGGGTCTGCATTTCAACAGACCCCAAATCAGCTTTCCCTTCTGTTAGAAGAATTGTATCTGCATCACCTTGTTGCTGGAGTAAGGCTATTATAAAGAAAGAATGTTTAGGCACTGTTGTTTTTATATAGTACTACATAGTCAGTTGTGTTTTCAATTAAGAAAAAGAAAGTAAGCACTTTTAAAGTGATTCAAATGAGAAGCCATAAAATGTGACCAATGAACTTTTTTTTAAGTAGAAACCCATTCAAGCTTACTCTTTGAAAGAGATGTTTCAGTGTCTCTTATTCCAATAGGTTTTCTTGAAGATAATATCAGGACTGCTGCTACTCCAAACAGCAGTTTCCACTTTTCACTAGTGTGCTCATAAAGAAATGTTTGAAAAGTCATGTGTTTACCATACAAAAACTGAGAGAAACCAGTGGTGTTTCCTTTCTGTGTGTGCCCAACATGACTAATGAATAATTTTAGGACCATTTCAGCAAACTGTCCTGTCATCTCAAAAGTAATACAGGAGTTTAGAAGCAAGCGGTTAAGTCGCTGTGCCTGTTAACCAGCAGGCCAGGGTTCGAGACCCGGGTCAGCCCCACAAGACAGGATGAGCTCCTGTTCTTAGCCCAGCTCTGCGACACCAGCTGGATCCAATCGTATTGGCTCTGCCTTTCCATTGGACTAATTCAGTGGCGTGGAGAGGGGGGATTTGCTGCTTGGGTAACAGCCTATCCTCCATAACAATCCAACCCAGGCTTTCATGCTTCACATGCAGCGTATGCAGCGCCGAGCACAATACCATAGTCTTCCAAGACTGACGGAGGCCTGCTCCATCTTTCCTATGCTATTAAATAATTCCTATGCTAATGCTAATAATGATGCTGGCCACCCCTCCCTAATGGGCTGGCCGGCCAGTTTACCCCCCCCCCCCCCCCGGCCAGATGGTACAGA
This sequence comes from Cryptoblepharus egeriae, assembly GCA_030015325.1. NCBI lineage: Eukaryota > Metazoa > Chordata > Lepidosauria > Squamata > Scincidae > Cryptoblepharus > Cryptoblepharus egeriae. The sequence continues at coordinate 29,536,587 of JAREYC010000005.1, forward strand.
TGGCTGCTAGGGTCAAGGGAGCTAGGGTCAAGGCCACTAGGGTCAAGGGTGGCACCCGACCGGCCATCCGGGTATCCTGCCCGGGGAAGCCTCAGTCGGCTTCAGAGCATCATCAGAGAAGCAGCTCTCCAGGGTGCTCTCCTCAACACTCTTCAGGGCCCATTCTTTGCCCTGTTGCCGACTGGGGGGTCCACAAGATGAGGATCTCCTGCTGCCGGCAGGGGGTTGGACTAGATGATCCACTGGGTCCCTTTCAACTTTATGATTGGGCTTCCCTCACCTCAGGGAGCCCTGGCTCAGCCTTCAGGGCTGCAGCATTTTGTAGAGGCTTCTGCTAGAGGCTCATGGTCTTGACTAATTAAGTGAAGGGGTTTCCCCCCCTCTGCTGCTGGCTGCCTTGATCCTCTACTGAGGGGCCTTCTTCTGCAGGCCCATCATGGTCGGTGGCCATTTTAAGTGCACTTCAGGTGCCTCATGATGAAAGCCATTTTCTGGTGGCAGCCATTCTGTTGAATTTGGGCCTTGTGGCCAGGGCAGCCATCCTAGCTGATTTATCTGCTTGTGGGTAACTTGTGTTACTGCTGGCATTTGGCTTTACTGGAGAGGTGGGCCCTGGGCTGGTCATGGCTGTGCAGCCCCTCTCCCCCCCCCCCGGTTTCTGCATTGATTCTCTTGCTGCTGATCAAAGGACTCGTCTTTGGAGCACGGCTGCTGCGTTCCTGCTGGTTCCTGCTGCAGCAGCCTTGCTGCTTGTATCCTTCAGTGTAAACTGGTACACAAAAGGGGGAACTGAGGGAGAAGGTGGCTGAGCACAGCACCTTTGCAGTTTACATGCTCGTATCCTTTTGGGCTTCACTATGGATGGACACACCATGGGGAAGTAGTCCCTACAAAGTGGGTCAGGCACGGGCATCCTCGCTCCTTTATGTTTTGGGCCACTTGTAGGGCTTTGGGTCCGGTGGCTTTCTGTGGGGTTTACCCACCCCCTTGCCCACCATAGGGTTACTCAGGAGTAGTCATGGCTGGCTCGGGCCTCGGGGGTTGAAGTCCTAATGCCATTCCCCTGGCAGGGGGCCTATTGACTGGGATAGTGGTCTGCTTTGAGTGGACGTGGTTGGGCTTTTGCCCAAGGGCTGCAGTCCAAAAGCCTTTTCTTAAGTGGATCCCATTGGACATGATGGGTCTTCCTTTGGGCTGGATGTGGTTATAGTTTTGTTCAAGAGCATTCTTTGTGCTGCACTTTTGTCAGTGGGCCCCTTTGAGTATGGGGGGTCTTGCTCTGGAGTAGACATGCCTGAAGCCACTTCTCTGGGCGTGGGGTCCACTTATATCGAGGGCTTGCCTTAGAGTGGGCTTTGCTTCTACTATTTGGCTCATTTTTTGGGGATGGCTGTCACATCGGAGTAGTAGTTCTTCTGGTGTCTCCCTGATTGTATGCAAGGTGTCTTACAAACTTTAGTTCCTCCACTCCTCCTGTTGTCACAAACCTGTGAGGTAATTGAGACTGAGAGTGGTGACTGGCCCAAGGTCACCCATGAAGCTTCATGGCCAAGGATGGATTAGGTCTCAATCCAACTTCCAAACCACTACATTATCATGGTTTTCATTAAACTTGCATGTTAAATCTAACACATTGCCTCACAGCTTTATTTCAGACTGGATGCTTCTAAATCGGTTGAAGGCAGAGATGTCCCTGTTTTGAGTGCCACTTGGTATGGTGCTCCCTGAATTCCTCTTCCAAGCCCAAAGAAGAAAAAGATGGAACTTGTGTAAATGCTTTGCCTGGAGGGTATTGACTGACCAAGAGAATATGTAGGGATCATGTCAAGTGACGGTAGGCCCTCTATTTTTGTCAAGTAACCACAATTCCTCAATAGGCGTATACTGTATTTGGAAATGGCCTTCCACAAACTAAAAACTTGAATAAATGCAGAATAACTTCCAGACCTCCTGCTAGCAAGTTCTGTTTTTCTTTCAGAGTGAGAACACTATTATATCTGCCTGTGGGAAGTTAACACACTGTATATCTTCTCTTGTTGGCTATTCAGTGCAGGGCTCTTTCGCTTCCCCTGTCTTCAGACAGCAGCAGAACCATCTGATAATATTCTGCAGAGCAGCATTTCTGAACAGGCATGTGGTTTGATTGGTGGTTTCATCAAAGGCAATTGAAAAGGAGCTTATGAGCCAGATTTCAGTTGATTGTCTCGGTATGAGAGGTCCTGTCTCTATAGGAGCTTTCCTATAGACTAGCTGGACTTTTTTGCCTTCAGTAACAGTTGGATGCCAGAAATCACTGCATACAGGATTCAGTGTGCCAGCTTTACTTTAGATTCCACAGGCATCAGAGGTGCTGTTGTTTCTGTAGCTACTTCCTGCTCTTCTTGGCATAATGTGAACTTGGTAGATAGATAAATTGCCATACAGATGTCTTTTCCCTAGTACTTCTCTAATATATAATTCTGAAGATGTAACTGCTGCATTAGGCTAATCACTTAGGCTTGCCCAAGCACTAGCATATGTCCTGAGCTTGCTTTTGTGACCTGGGGATGTCACAAAAGTGAGTTAGGCCAGTGCACAGACATGCGCTTGCCTCCCCATATCACCAAGGGAATGGGAAGACTGATGAGTTGCGCCAGCCTAGGTTAAGACTGCACCCTTAGTGATTTTACCTATTGCCAGATTAACGTGCACCAGATTCTTATTCAGCACAATCCCATGGATCAGTAATGACAGCAGAAATACCATCTGATGCCATAAATGCAGTGGCACTATCATCGATGGTATGCCCCTGCTGCACAGCTTGGAGCTGCTAGTGGAACTGGTTAGTAGACACTTGCACCAGCCACTAAGTACACCCAGGTAAATTGGCACAGGGGGAGTTTTGTGAAGTTTGGGTGGGGGACACAGAAGATGGTTGAGCAGGCTGGAGAGAATGGATCTCAGCAGCAGAAATGCATGCCACATTTCCAGACCACATTTTTCTATCCCACATTTTTCAACCCATCCCATTTTCTCCTTTTGGACTCATACCAGCTTCATAGCTTCTAGTCATCCCCACCATTGGATGCTGCACATATTTGATCAGTATGGCTGCATTGCCTACAATGGTGGAAGTTGGATTGGGCTACTTAGAGCAGAGACACCTCTACCTTTTTATATTGTGTGAGTTGCTAATGATTTTCTCATTTTCTGTTATGTCAGTCTCATGGATGCAAAGCCCACTTTTTAAATTGTAAAAGATGTTTATAAATTGTGCAGGGCAAGTGTCCCCAGATAGATTTTTTTGCCGACACATTTGTGTGAATTGCTGCCAGGAAAGCAGGCTGGAAGTACACTTGGCTAGGTGCTCCTTCCTCCCCAGAGCTACTTGGACCACACACTATGCTTAGCAATTCACAAGCCTCTGAACCTTCCTTTACTACAGCAGTTTCTCATCATGTTTCCTTATCTGGTTAGGTATATCTGCATGAATCAAACCATGCTTTCTAGTTTATCATTCCCTGGTTAGAAGCCTTCTGTTCAGAGCAAAGACAGTGAGCTGAATGTAATAGACATGGACAGTTCTGTGATCTTGTGTCCACTAAATGGACATCTTCATTAGTTTGTAGTTTACAAAAAAATAAAAATAAATCATATCATCTGATCCAACATTTGTGGTTGCTACTACTATTGCATTTGCAGTGCTTCTCTTCATGTGTACAAAAAGAAGTTTTGCTGTGTTGATCATTTGTTTGGTACACAGATTTAATAAACCTCACATAATTGGCAGTCATCTGACACTAGAATCCTGGGGGGTGGGAGCGATCACTCGGCTTCCAGATTGTGAAGGCAAAAGATACCGCTTTCCATGGGTCTGTTAAACAGGCTTTATTTGTTTATTTCTGGGTGAAAAGTCATATAAAACTGATATATGCTGTATAAACAACCCTGGGCATTCTAACATGTAGTCTGATCCAGTGCCAGCTTGCTTAATCAAAAGGCACAATAAATATTAAGCAGTTCACTAGGTGAGAGAGAGAGAGAAACAGAGAGAGAAAAAGAGAGAGAAATTATATTTTCATACTAGCATCTCCATATTACATTTCAGCCAATGCTGGTCTTCATCAAACCATATAGCCTTGAATCTGTTTTGACAAAAGCTAGAGTTGGCCAGACTTCTCAGAGAGCTCATTATGTGCTTCTAATATCTAGAACAACGATATTGCCTTTCAGCATTAACCAGGAGACTGTTAGCCAGAGAGTTAAGCAAACAAACTACAGACTGCAATATTTACAGCACAAAGAATATATGTGTGTGTTTTCTTTAATCAGGTATTCACATCCTTTTTCCAGTTAAGGTTTATGTTTTCTTTCTTTTTTTTTAATTCCCACTTCCCCAAGCAGCAGGAAATTCCATGGGAGACTTCTCTTTGAGAAGAGAGACTGGAAGGTACTTACTGCAAATGTGTAGGTTGAGCAATTGAGAAGCAGGCACGCACACAGGGTGATAGTAGCCCCCACATTATGGTTGTCCTGTTAGGGCCCAATCCTCACTTGGGTTTACACCAGTGGTGGGCTCACAGGTTCTATAGAACCCTTTGCTAATGAGCGCCTGGTTCTGAGAACTGGTTACTAATGGGACATAGAACCTGTTGATAATTTAGGTTATTAGGACATAGAACCTGTTGTTAATTTATTTGAATCCCACCACTGGTTTATACCAAGGGAACAAGTATTCTGGTACTTTCCAGCTGTAGATAAATATGACATGTCAGTGCACACAGCCGGGCTACAACTGCAAGGATCAAGCAATGTGTGCTAGTGGAGCAATGTGCTCCTCTTTTCCAATAGCATTCCTTGCCACTGTTTTCTCTCAGTGTCTCCTCACACTGTCCCACTACAAATGTCACCTCCCCACACCCATGGCCTCTCCACCCCAGATTTCTGTGAAGGCCTTCTAGAAGATGAAAATTGTCACTTCAAGTTTTTGGCCAACAACCAGAAGTGATTTTCAGACCTTAGAAGGTACTCAGAAGTCTCCTGAAGGCCATGGCTTTCCTGATCTTCAGAATGTCTCTGAGGGGAGGCCTCCAGACCAACATTTACTTGGAAGGAAGTTCTGGGGTGTTTTGTGTCCTTAGAAGCACTAAAGGTTTAATCTTTTGTGCTGTGTTGCTACAATGTTTTGTAGAGTAAACCCTGTCCAAATAAGAAGCATCAACACATTATATAGCCTAACCAAAAAATACTGGCCTCAGGAATAAACACACCCACACGCCGCCTAACCACATTTGTAAAAGATCATGCATTGCATGTTTTCATTTACTTTAATTTCTTTTTTTCCAAAATTGTATCAAGCAGTTACACCATTGTCTTTTACTGTGAGAGCAAAAGGATCTGCATTTAATCTTTTGTCAGGGCAATTGTCCATGTGGTCTGAGATTATGAATTTGGAACATCAAAGCATGTTTGCTCCATTGTTCCCCTTGGGCAGATCCTATGATCACATGGAAGAGATTGAGAAGATTTAGGCTAGCTCTCATGTGTCTGAAATATCTATCTGTGTCTGAAATGGACTGTTAGGAGAAATGCAGAGACAAGAAGGTACAAACACACCAAATATGAATAATCATTTAGGGTATGCCACTGAAATAAATGTCACTCTCAACAGTTCCTTTTGAATTTTTCCTGCGTGTGTTGACACTGAATATTCACTCAATGCTTTAATCAAAATATTTGAATATTTTATAATAGTATATGTCATTAAGTGCTGTACAATTTCAGTATATATTGAATTGGAAACCCATTCACATAGCATGGCCATTCATGTCCTTTGACATCGACTAAATATTCCTGGACTGTGATGGTTCAGTGGTTAAAGAATCTGTGCTTGTTGACCTGTAAGTCGACAGGATGGCGGTTCAAAACCCAAGTGCCACACAATGGAGTGAGTTCCTATCACTTGTCCCAGCTCCTGCCAATGTATCAGTTCAAAAGCATGCAAAAGAAAGTAGAAAAATAAATACCTCTTCAGTGGGTAATAGCGTTTAGTCATGCTGGCCAAATGACCATAGAGGTATCTTCAGACAACTCTGACTCTTCAGTTTTGTAACAGGGATAATTATGACTTCTAGAGTCAGTTATGACTGGCAGAGCAACCTGTGGGGAACAAACTACTTTTAACTTTAAACTTTCCAGTCCATTAAAATCAAAGCTGGTGTCCATAGATAGCACAACACATTTGGAGCTTGTTTTTAAATTAATGTTCTCAAAATAAATACCGATAATTCCCCCTTTAATATGCTAAGAACTGCTGCAGTAACACCCAAAGGACCTCAAAACATGACCCAAATTGGATACTGTACTATTTATTTCAACAGACAATTAGCACTTTGTTAGATAAAAGCACTACAATCAGTTGTAGTGGGTGTGGGTGTAGTGTAGTGTAGCGTAGTGGCTGTGGGTGGTGCAAATGGTTAAGACACTGTGCCTGCTAACCAGCAGGCCAGGGTTCGAGACCCGGGTTGGCCCCACAAGACAGGGTGAGCTCCTGTCCTTAGCCCAGTTCTGTGATGCCAGCTGGATCCAATCATATTGGCTCTGCCTTTCCATTGGAGTAATTCAGTGGTGTGGAGAGGGGGGATTTGCTGCTTGGGAAACAGCCTATCCTCCATAACAATCTAACCCAGGCTTTTGTGCTTCGCATGCTGAATAAGCAGCGCCGAGCACGATACCATAGTCTTTCAATATTGACAGAGGCCTGCTTTTTTTTTAATCAGTGAAAACTATCTCCTTCTGGAGAGTAATTCCCACCTGTGGACTTGGAAGAGGACTGCTACTCCAAAGTTTTCTCCCAGACACAAGTCACAGTGATATCAAACAAAAGTTCATGTTTTAATTTTTCAAACAGACTAGTTAAAAATTGATAGTATATATTCATCTCCCTTTCCTCTCTTTGCATTTTGCAGAAAAGAGGATGGCAACAAGCTGGTCACTATATCCTTAAATAGATTTTATACTCTGGTTCTCATTCATTCTCCAAAGGGTAAACTACACATGGACATTCATCTTCATATCATGAAGGTAGTACTGATTCCATAGTCATACTATGCTACTTCTTGTTTGGATGAAATGGAATTATTTTTACCTTAAAATTCATGTTAAAGTATTCTGGTTTTATTTAGGCATTTAATAAATGTCAGGACTTCTAGACAAAATAATACAGGGCATTTTTTGCTGTTCATTTTTCCAAAATATCCATAGGCACTTAGCTATTTTATTAGCATTACAGGAATACAACAAAACATCTGTTAGTGCTATGAAGTATTTTGCCTCTGTGCATGTGTGTTTGTGCGTGATCATTTGTGTGTGGTCTGATAAGTCAGACATATCTGAATGCAATATTGCTGTTCTCTTCTTGAGGCAGAGATTTTGGGTGCAATACTGAAGTGCATTTGGGCTAGCCTAGCTAGTACTGGGCTGGCCCAATTTCAAGATGGGCCACTCTAGTTACACCAGTGTAAGTCAACATGGGCGGCATAAATCAACATAGGCTTTCCCAAGACAGGACCTGGGCTGCTCTAACTGTGCCGGCCTAGGCAGTTCAGGAGAAACATGTTGAGGGAATATCCAGCATGGCCTAGAACAGAGCAGTTAGGCTTTATCCAGAGACTGTTTCCAGGTCAAAAATGCCCCTTCACAGCTCCTCAGAGTTATAACACCTAAGAAGAAGGAATAACCCTACAATCCAGAGTAACTACGGGAGCACATAAGAGACATTACGTGCACCCGTAGTTACTGTACCACCTAGTGAAAACCTATGGGAAATTCATATTGCAATCCAGAGTAAATTGTTCTTACACCGGAGCAAGGACTCCCCGTAGTTACTTTGGATTGCACTCTAAATCTGAGTAGACTCATAGGGGTCCATGATAAGCCAGAGTAAAATTGGAAGTGATGGCAAAAATTTATGAATCCTAGGCCAACCCCTGCATCTGTACCTCGGGATACAGCACAACTACACCAGCCAGTGAGTATGCTGCCCTTGTGGAGGGTGACGATATGACTGGAAATTTCCAGATTTATCCTATTTTTTAGTCTCCTGTCCAGGTTTTATAGTCTCCTGTTCTGGGCTTCATTGTCCTCCATTTTGGAACTTTGCAATGGTATGGAGTACCCCATCATCATGTCATATGTCATTGGATTCGTATTGAAGAGCAGAATCCAATGCAAAAATCGGTTTTGAAATATCTCTTTCCTATCAAAGGTTATGGCCAAAACACTAAAAATAATAAAAATATGCATTGAGCTCTATGGAAAAGTGAAAGTGTCCAGTATCACAGCTTTACTTATGAGTAGACAAATGTGCCATTGTCTGCTGGAAAGGCCAGGATGAGAGGAATCCAAGACCTTGTCCTCCTTTAGAGGTTTGGGCATCTGGTCACCTTGCCCTTGTGCTGCTGCCTCTTTAGCAGCAGCTGGTCCAGCCAGAGGCCTTCTAGTCCTGTGGATCCATCCTAACCTGAGAGCTCATGGTATGGCCTACTTAGCCCAGCTTAGCTGGGTCATTTTTCTGGCCTAATATCAGGATTGCATCGTGTGTTGCACAGTGTCTAGTTACAGATTGCCAAATTGGCCAAATGATGAACGTATTTAGCACATTTTCATTTTCTTAAGTCAGTGCTAGTTATACATAAAAATAGCATCATTACTATTCTACACAAACTTTTAAGACTTCCTCCATATTGTCTCTCAGATCCCTTGTTGGTGTCAAATGTCACATTTCAATAGTGATGTGATAAATGCATTGACAGATGCACTCTTCCCAGATTTAGAATCCTCTTGGTCAGAAGATTAACAAAATCCAACCTGGATTTTGTTAAAATCCAACCTGGATTTTGTTAATTTTTATTTTATTTTATTTTTAATATATTAGTCTAGATGCTACCATGGTATGAGACCTTGTTTGGATATATGTAACCGATCTATACTTGTAACAGGCTACCATATACCGTATGTGCTATCAATAAGGATAGTCAACGAAGCTTTCACCCCAATAATTTTGGATAGGACTGCAGACTTTAGAATGTTTTGCATGGCTCTTTATCCTCCACTGTGCATTACATGCAGAAAGCATGACATATTATTGTGCCATTGAACAGAAAGTTGCAGGAGGAAAGGCTGACAAGCAGTCAGAGGGTGACCATATGACCAGAAAAACCTGGATTTTTCCGGATTTTTAGCCTCCTGTCCGGGTGTCCTATATTTTTGTTTCTTTGTCCTACATTTTGGCTTTGTTTTGAAACTTCGTGATAGTGCACAGTACCCCATCATGCCATACCTCGTTGGACTTGTATTGAAGAGCAGAATCCAATGCAAAAATCAGTTTTAAGATATCTCCTTCCTATCAAAAGTTATAGTCAAAAAAACTGAAAAACTTTGGCAATTTTTTAAAGCGGGTAGGAATTTTGGCCTTGGATTAGGAATTTTGGCCTTGGGGTTCAGGAATTTTGGGTTTGGCATCTGGTCACCCTGGAGAGCATGTATTGGCCAAGAAGTTCACAAGGTCCTCTGATTGTATATTCCCACACCTGTATGTAGGAAATGGGGAAAGGAGCCAATTTCTTTAACATTATTCAACATTTATATATTAGATCATGCAAGTTAACCACAATTGCATTGCAACTGAATCATTTTTTCTACCAAAGGAAACTACATCATTTTCTATGAATCAGTATGGCACACCATCATATAGAACAGTGATTTTCAATATTTTTCTTCTCATGGCACACCAACAAATGCTTTGACCATTATCATATATGGAATCTGTTGTTAAGCAGTTAGTTGTTAAGTAACATATATCAGTATATATCTACCCAGGAAAGTAGCCTATTTTAACTTATAGTTCTAAGACAGTTTAGGCAAATGTTTGGCTTGATAGAAGAAACTAAACCAGAATAAAAAAGCAACTAAAGTTACAAGAATAAGGTTTATTAGATTATCATAAAACAATGTAGTATTAGGCTTTAGGAAATAAAGAGAAGAATGCATTTCTGGTTACAAGTAATTACCGGTACTTTCTCATTTCTTTGTGAACAATAGAGAGAAATCAGAAGAACATGGCCATAATGGACAAAAAGTGTATTTCTGGCACAAAATTCAGAAACTGTCCAGTGTGAACCCAGCAGAATGTGTTGGGGATCCAATGGGAATAACCACATAAGTCAGACTGAGCAGTTGAGTTGTAAGGAATGAAACAAATGATCTTTTCTTGCTTCAGTAATAGTTTCCAACCAGTATATATTGTGGAATCTGTCACTCACACACTGGATACCTTCAAACAACTGGTCTCTTCAAGATTCCTGCTGCAAGATGATTGCAAAATCAACGTATGTTGGAAAAAATACTGAGAATTTATGCTTCAGTTCGCCAGTCAGAGTAGATAACAGTAGGAAGAATTAGTGCAAGCCCCTCCTTTACCAGCTACATAGAAAACCACCAGTCTGAGTGTGGCCATGGTAAACATGCGTTTTCCCAGGATATGTCCTCTTTTTTTAGCCTTGTGTCCTGGGAAAAAAATCATCATTGTCCTCAATTTCCCTGTGAGCTGGCAGCATGTGGCATACTTATAATTAATAAATTATGGGTGCAATCCAGAGTAACTACAGGGAGTCCTTGCTCTGGTGTAAGAACAATTTGCTCTAGATTGCAAAATAAATTTCCCATAGGTTTTCATTAGGTGCTGCAGTAACTATGGGTACACGTAATGTCTCTTATGTGCTCCCGTAGTTACTCTGGATTGTAGGGTAAGGCTGCAATCCTTCCAGTTAGGCCAGCATAAGCCTAGCATAAGTCCTTTGCTGACTTGAGGGTGTCAGAAAAGTGCCCTAAGACTCTTCTACTCCACTCCTGGGGAGGCCAGGCCAGTGCACAGGCTTGCACCAGCCTCCCCACACCAGCACAGAAAGATAATGCCTGGTGAATTAGGCCAGCCTAAATTGGTTAGTATTGTGCCCTATATGTAATAAATTATGTGCAATCATTCTAAATTTAAGAATAATATAGTGTTTAAATTAACCACATGAAAGAAATGTATATGAGTGGTTTTAGCTTTTATTTTATCATATCCTACATTTTTCTTGTTTCCTACATTTTGGGGGACTTATTGTCTTTTGTGGTAATGACATATAGTCTCCCTGAGTGCAGCCCTCTTTGTGAGCATTTTTGATGAACACCCCATGGAATGCTTACTCTCCTATAGTAGACCTTTGTATGGAAATCTCATTCACAAGAAGTATATCCATGAGGGTAAAAAGAAAAGGATTGTATTGTTCATTCATCATATGATAAACCATTGTCCCTGATCTGAATATGAAAGGTTGTTGTTTCTTAGATAGCTCACTTGAACCTTCTGGAAACAAGCTACTGCTGCTACTATAATCTAATACTCAATGCTGCTGACAGTGCACTGACTTTCATTTGCTATGCATCTTTATCTTTTAAACCGTTCCTCTAAGGGTGACAGCATATCAACTTCAGAGATAATCTAGATCGCATGGCATTTGCGGAAACACCAACACTGTTTCAGTTGCAGCACAAAATGTTATAACATGGTGCCTCTATCTCCAGCTCATATGCTCAGACCTTCAAACAATAAAACATGGTTTGGTAATGGAAAAGAGGCATTTTGTGTGCTCCATTCTCATTTCATGTGTGGCATTTCCACATACATTACCTTTTGCTTCTGCTGTAGGTCTCTGGACATTCTCTTCAACAGTACATTCTTCTTCTTCATGTTCCACCTGTGTTCCAACGTATACATTCTGAGTTTTATGAATCCAGTCCTAGAAGATTGAAATGTAGACATGTGTAAAAAGAAAATCAAAACACTGGAGACTGGCTGGAGAGAAGGGAACCCTCAACTATTCATCTTTCATATCTTACCTGGAAGTTCCCATTGTGATCAGTGAACAGTTCAGAATACAGGTGTTTGGGGTCTGGTACAGCAGGCATTACAGTTTTCCTAATTCTACAGAAATTTTTTAAGAGTGGACAAAAACTTGTTAAAAAAGAAGAAAGAAAAGAATATAGGCCATGCCTATATACAATGATATTAAGATAGAAAATATGTGCAATGAAATTAAAGCCTTACAATAAAAAGGTATTCAACTTCTACAAGCAGAAGTAAGAGTAGGAGTCAATGGTCAGCAACCTTTCAGTGGTGTAGTGTTGAACTAAAATTACAACGTTATTCTGCATGCTGACATAATTCTAAAATTATATATGCATATGCAGAGACCACCTCTGGGGTTTTTCTGTCTTCCAGCCAGCATCTGGCTTCCTCTGACATCCCAAGGACCTTCTCCATCCCTGCACTGCTGTGAGAGCTGGAGATGCTGAAGAATAAAATAGCTCTTGCAAATGGGCTTACTTCTGAGTAAAGAGGTGCAGAAAGGGTGAGCTTGAAAGGGGCAGAGTGGCTCTGGCTCTGGCTGCTGGGGCAGTAGGGAGGATCACATGCTGCCCCTCCATATTCATCTTGCCTTCCTGGCTGGCCTTGGTACCTTCAGACCGGTTGCTTTTTAGCTGGCCTGGAAGGGCTGCCAAGGTAGTCACTGCAGGGACTGGCTCTTGGGAGCTGTTCCCCCAGACTGGTCGCATCCAAGGTATATGCCTGCTCTGAAGAAGGCTCCAAAGGTCACAAGGTCACTGCTGCAGGGCCTTCCATTCTGATGGAAGATGGGGAGATGTTGCCATTCTGGTCACCAGTGATGGTGATGGACTGCAGCCTGCTGGCAGTTGGCCAGTGGCAGCACACCTGGCTGTGTCTACCAGGAGGATGTGGCACATTGGGTAGTGCTACTGTCACAGTTTATGAGCATCCAAAAGTTGGTAGGACTAAGCTCACCTGTTAATGAGTGTGGAATCACTAGGAGGGGTGTGAGCCACATTGAGTAATGTACATGGGGTTATGACACTACTACTAGCCAAAAAAATTTAAATTTCGGTATTCTCTAATAATACCATCATGCTGTACATCATTCTCATGTGCAATTTCATGAGGAATGAAATTAAACAAACTGCTGAAATTTCTCTATTCTAGCATTATAGCCAAAAAAATCTATATTATAGCAATCGTACATCACCATTGCTCTTGCTCTGCGCATTGCGCTTCCTACTGCCTGGAAGAAAGCATCATAGGTTTGATGCGCTGCCCTCCCGCAGGCATTGACACAAACCATAATTATGCTACTTTCTCTCAGCCATTGCTGGACATGTCCAACCCCTGACAGATCTCTGCTTCCCTCCATACATATTCTGCCAATCATAATGGTGAAAACTTTGGTAGTTGTACTTACCTTTCCAAGCTGCAAACACATACCAGAATGGTAAATATTACCAGGACCACAGCCATCACTGACACTAAAAGGATTATAGTGTTTGACACTGGTTTTTTGGAGACATCCGAAGCACAGGAGACTTGGAGTAACCATACAAAAAATAGGATGAAAGAATGTTTAGTGTATTGAAAAGCATTAACTTTTTTTTTTTTTGTAAAAGCTTATTTCCCTAGAAGAACCTTCATGACGTTGTGAAACAGAATTGTTTTTGCTTTCACACATTCTGGTATGTGGTTGCTTATTTTCCTGATTGATTAAAAAGTAAATCAGGAAATAGTTGTTCATAACTAACTTTCTTCATTCTAACAGAAAGTCCCTCTATACTAGATGTGGGCAATGTGTCAAAACCAAACCATTGCAGCGCTGATGTTTGTGCTTGATGACAAATGCTCGGAAAGGGAAAAAAAAATCACAAACTTTGACTTAAGACCAAATGTACTGCAGTATATCTGAAATATATTCTGCTTCTTTTCCCAGTTTCAGAAGAAAATTATCAACTGTCACTTTTTAGCAATATGAATAGTGTTTTAAATGTATATAAATATACAATTTTACCATTTTTCATGTGTGTCACCAAATTCATGCATGACAGAAAAAAATGAGGAGCATATTTGAATTTAGCCTCAAAGTACTAGTAGGATTGGACAGCTAGTCTTTTGTTGCGCTTAGGCAGTACGAAACTTAGGCAGTACAAAGTGGGTGCAATCCTAACCAATTTAGTCCAGTATAACTCACCTGTTCCCCAGTCCTGTAGTGGTTTAGGGAGGCCAGTGCTTGTTTGTGCAGTGGCCTAACCCCCCAGGGGTGGTGCAGGGTGGTGGAACTCACACAGATCTCATAGGACTTGTGCCAGGACTTATACCAGCCAAAGTGGGTGTTAGGATTGCAGCCATAGTATTATAAATGTACATAGATTTACCATTTTTTTCAAATTTGACTTGTGTTTATTACAATCACTGCATGATAGAGAATAAAAATAGTCTTTAATTCAGAATTAAAAAGTACTATTTTTCTTGTGTGTCAAAAATTTTATTTTGTACACCATTGTCATTCCTCCCCATAAGCGTGGGTTGAGTACAGGAGTGGAGAGTACACTCCCTCCCAGTGGGAGTACAGTGGGATTCAGAGGAACACATAAAACTTCCTTATACCAGTCGTGTAATTATACCACTGATTATTATAATCAATTATTATGATCATTGTGTACAGTCTACATATTAAATGGAATGCATCTCTCAGCAGAATTTCAGGCAGGAGTCTTTTCTCCATTCAGGGAGATTTTTCCCCATAACAAGGAGTAAAACTGAGACTGGAGGCAGGGAGGACAGGAGTGGTATTTCCAGGGGTGGGTATGTGGAAGGCAGGAGGTGAGGCTCTGAAGGTGGCTTAAATCCAAGTAATAATAATAATAAATCCTTTATTACGGTCTTTGACCAGCACAAAATAGGCAGTAATTACAAATGCATCCAGAGATAAGAGTATAAAATAAAAATATAATTATAGCAACTATAAAAGTGCAAAGGGACATAATATGCCCTAAAATCACTAACCATGATTAAAATATAGATTAAAATTCTAAAATAGGCCAAATTTAGATACTAAAAAGCAATACAACAAATAGACAGTGCTTATTCTGTGACATTCATAATAGTGTTTCTAATTCTCATGGCAGCAGCAAGGAATTTTGCAACAGCATACACAGAGGCTGAGTTTCCATCGGCCAAAAGCATATATAAGAGTTGTTGGCTAGATCTCCCAGGCGAGTTGGACAGCAATGGGTATATAAGTGAGATTCGCAGGTCTTTATAAAAAGTACAATGCAGTAAAGCATGTTCCGAAGTCTCAATCTCGTCCAGACCACAGAGACAAATCCGTTCATGGTAAGGGATTTTTTTGTGACATCCCTCTAGAACAGCAGAGGGTAAGACATTGAAACGAGCTAGCATGAAAGCCCTCCTGTGCTTATATATTTCCAGGTGGGACAAGTACAATGCCATAGTCTGAGGTCTAAGATCTAGTATGACAAGGGGATCTACAACATTTGCCAAGTCATTCTGCCTTTCGATATCAAGTATGTGTTGCTTTATAACTGTCCTTGCCTGCTCAAGGCCCAAGAGGGGCAAATCAATCATTGAGAGCCCCAACTGAGCTAATTTCTTTCCAACGCTCTTTAGCCAGCCATGGTGCATACCATCCCTTAAAGTAAGAGTAACAATGCCCTCTGAGTTAAATAACAACCTGAGCCAAAATGAAAATATGTTTGTCCAAATCATTGCTTCAACTCTAACCTGCCCCATCTCCAGCCGTATCCTAGCGTTGGAGACATCTCTAGGGGCACCTAAGTAGACCCATTGGGGTTTCTGCAGCCCTATCCCAGGGAAGGGAAAAACTTCTCCTTTCATGTGGTAACACAGAAGCAGCCCTGAAACAAGTGCTGGATTCAACACAGGCTGAGCCAGCCTGCCTGGTCCATTTTTGCCATTCAATGTTTTAAATGATTTTGTTTTTAAAGGAAAAATATGAGATATAGAGTACAATCCTAAGCAGGTCTACTCAAAAGTAAACCCTATTTTATTCAATAGGTCTTACTCTCAGGAAAGTGTGTTTGCGATTGCAGCCATAGATACATTTTCGAAAATGTTTATATGTGGCTTCACTGAAAAAAGAACCTCCCCATTTGCGACATTTGGTTCCAAGAACCTCCATGAATATCTATGTTTGCATTATACAAAGGCAATTAGTTACTATGGATGGTAACAAGGCAGACAACAGAGATGAATCAAGATAAATCAAGTGCCTTGCAAGTGGCTTCAAACACTTACCCCCAAATCCAGAGTATCTACGGGAGCAGGTAAGAGAAATTACGTGCACCCATAGTTACTGCACCACCTGGTGAAAACCTATGGGAAATTCATATTGATATCCAGAGTAAATTGTTCTCACACTGGAGAAAGGACTCCCCGTAGTTACTCTGGATTTTGCCCTGACTTTCAGCCCAGAGGCAGCAATCAGAAAGGGTTACCACATGGGGGGAAGAAAGGGGCTTTGCCTCCCAGTTGTAATCTGACCCCAAAGCTGAACTGTATGAATTTTTCTTAGCAGGCTAAATTGTCTGCCACATTGCCTAGTAAGCAGCCTGCCCTTAAGCCATTAACAGCTATTCAAGGAATGGTTGTCTTTCCTGAAACTTTAACAAATGTTTTGTTGAATAGGTTATGAATTATGAATTATGAATAGTGTATGAATTATGTTTAGGATTGTTCCTTTCTCCTGCTGGTTCTAGAAATTTAGCAAAATAGTCCACTCTTTACACATATGAATGTGCGGTATTTGTTATTGTCCAAATTATTGCTACTTTAGAGATCCTTTCATTTTTTCTCTTTTCTTGATGGATACAATGTCTGTTTTGTTTTATCTAGTGTTTTTTTTTTTTTTGCTTGCATGTTATTTTTTCAATGTGATTGTTGTCATTATTAGTAATAATGAACATTTATTATAAACCATCTATACACCAACAAAACAACAACAAAAAACATTTTTTACCCATGGAACTGCCATTCTTCCAATACATTTCTGGTCCCCATTCACTAGCATAACAAGTAGGATCACAAGCACTACTCATTTTCAGTCTGAATCGAAATAGGTAGCATTTCTCCAGATCAAACCCTGGGGCTGTAATCTTGCAACATGGGCTTTTCCTTTCCTAAATGATAAGAATGTCCATTATTGATAATTTTTCTCAAGTCTATTCTTTCAGTCCAAGTCCAGTATAAATATGAGAATAACATAATAAATAGAATAACATAACATAATAAATAGAATAGAATAACATAATAAATAGCAGTTAGCAAAAGTAAAAGCAGTTAGAAAAAAGCATTTTAACTCCCAAGTTTACAACTTTTATCTATGGTGCTGTATGCACCACTTTTGCACCACTCCTGGGGAGAGGGATCAGGCCAGGGCACAAATGTGTGCCAGCCTCCACATATTACCACAGGAACCAAGATCAGTAAATTGTGCTTGCCTAAATTGATCAGGATTGTGCCCTCAGTCATTCAACAACAGTATTCTAATGTGAAACACAATGGAAAATATTAAAAGAAAACCAATTTATCTCTATATTATGAAAAATCATAAAATCATAGAATCCTTGAGTTGAAAGGGATTTCCCCTGCCTGCAGCAGGAAATCCTCCTAGATCATCCCCGACAGGTACTTGTCAAGCCTATGCTTGAAGACCCCCAGTGAGGGAGAGTCCACCACCTCCCTTGGCAATCTGTTCCACTGCCGACCCGCCCTCACCATCAGGAATTTTTTCCGGATATCCAACTGGAATCTCCTTTCTTGCAGTTTGTACTCATTGGTTCTAGTTCTGCTTTTAAAAGCAGCCATGAACAAATGAGCCCCTTCCTCCCTATGACAGCCCTTCAGGTATCTGAAGAGGGCAATCATGTCTCCCCTCAGCCTCCTCTTCTCCAGGCTAAACATCCCAAGTTCCCCCAACCTTTCCTCGTAGGGTTTCCCTTCCATCCCACTGATCATTCTTGTCGCTCTCCTCTGGACTTGCTCCAGTTTGGCTGCATCTTTCTTAAAGTGAGGTGCCCAGAACTGAATACAGTACTCAAGGTGAGGTCTGACCAATGCAGAGTAAAGAGGAACTAGAACTTCTCGTGACTTGGAAGCTACAGTCCTCTTAATGCAGCCTAAAATGGCATTTGCCTTCTTTGCAGACACATCACACTGCTGACTCATGTTCGGCTTGTGATCCACGGCGACTCCAAGATCCCGCTCACATGTTGTGCTGCCAAGCCAAGTATCCCCCATTTTATACCTGTGTTTTTGGTTTTTATTGCCCAAGTGCAGAACCTTGCACTTCTCCCTGTTGAAGTTCATTTTATTTCTTACAGCCCAGGATTCCAGTTTATCCAGATCCTCCTGGAGGTTTCTCCTGTCTTCTGTTGTGTTTGCTACTCCTCCACGCTTGGTGTCATCTGCAAATTTGATCAGGCTCCCCCGTATCCCTTCCTCCAAGTCATTAATGAAAGAGAACCGGTCCCAAGACAGAGCCTTGGGGTTCCCCACTTGAAACCGACCTCCAGGTTGATGCAGACCCATTTACTAAAACCCTTTGAGTGCGGCCATCGAGCCAGTTGCGGAGCCACCTAACAATTGCCTCGTCTAGCCCATATTTTTCCAACTTCCCAATTAAGATGTCATGTGGGACCTTCTCAAATGCTTTGAAGTCGAGATAAATGACATCCACAGCATTGCCACTGTCCAGTAAGTTTGTAACTTGATCAAAAAAGGAGATCTGATTTGTCTGGCAAGATTTATTCTTGGTAAATCCATGCTGGGTTCTTTTGATCACAGAGTACTTGTCTAGATGTGCACACATTGTGTGTTTTATTATTTGTTCTAATATCTTGCCCGGGATTGAAGTCAAACTGACTGGTCTATAATTTCCCGGGTCTTCTTTTTTCCCCTTCCATTGGGACTACATTAGCCCTCTTCCAGTCCAGTGGCACTTCTCCATTCCTCAAAGTCCATTTCCATCTCCACTTTTCCCCTGTGTAACAGAAAATTTAAAAAATATACCTACCTGCCATTCGCTGTCAAATTTGCTTTTATATTCAAATTCAAAATCAAACCACCATGATGGGGGAAATTTAGGTGCATTGTACAGTGCCGTTACAGTGTCATCAGCCCATTGGAAGGTTATATTTTCAGGTGGGTTGGGTTTAACTGAAGAAGATAAAAATCAGCACAAACAGCTCACTCATTACTTGCAAGTTGGCTCATTATAATTGCTTGTTTTTCCTCAGGATATGTCTTTTTTTAAAATCGGAAGACATGGTTTAATCAGTCTGCATTTCAAGTCACTTCTTTTGTGCCATGTACTATGAGCTACTTACACATCTGAGCATAATTATTATGTTTTATCATACCAACCCTACCAGGGTGACCAGATGCAAAAAGCCAAATCCCTACATGCCAATGCCAAAATTCCTATCCCAAGGCCAAAATTCCTGTGGGACACCCCAAAAATGTAGGACAAAATGTAGGACACGTTAAAATAAGCTAAAAACACTTGTATTGTTTTCCTGTACCTAATTTCAACAATATATTCCTTCTTTTTAAATTCAAAACTGATGGAATTCTCTACTCACCCCCCTCCTGGTCTGGTCCAGGAATGGGGTGATCCTAAGGGCTGGGCATGGGGTGATCCTAAAGGCTGGAAATGGGGTGATCCTGAAGGCTGGGCATAGGGTGATTCTAAGGGTTGGGCATGGGGTAAGCTTAAGGGCTGGGCAGGGGGTGATCCTAAGGGCTGGGCATGGGGTGATCCTAAGGGCTGGGCATGGGTGAGCTTAAGGACTGGGAATGGGGTGATCCTGAAGGCTGGGCAGGGGGTGATCCTAAGGGCTGGGCATGGGTGAGCTTAAGGGCTGGGCAGGGGGTGATCCTAAGGGCTGGGCGTGGGGTGATCCTAAGGGCTGGGGATGAGGTGATCCTAAGGGCTGGGCATGGGGTGATCCTAAGGGCTGGGCATGGGGTGAGCTTAAGGGCTGGGAATGGGGTGATCCTGAAGGCTGGGCAGGTAGTGATCCTAAGGGTTGAGCATGGGGTGAGCTTAAGGGCTGGGCATGGGGTGAGCTTAAGGGCTGGGCAGGGGGTGATCCTAAGGGCTAGGCATGGGGTGAGCTTAAGGGCTGGGAATGGGGTGATCTCCCAGGCTGCCTCCTTCCCCTGCTCTGCTTTCCAGGAGGCTCTGCTCCCTCTTTCCTTCCTTTGCAGGAAGCAGATTTTCCTCCCTAGACCTTTTTCTGTGCAGGGAGTGGAGCCACTGCCAGGCACAGCCATTTGGGAAGGGCTGCTTAGAGGCACCATGGAGGGCTACTAGGCCTCTCTAGGAAGTAGAGTGCTAAAGGGGTTCTGGCGCGATGCATGCTGGGAGATGTAGTTCTTCCACTGATAGTTTGGAAAGGGCTTTAGCAAGGGAAGGACTACTTTACCCAGCAGCCTCAGCAGGTCATAGGGACACCCTGAACCCTACTACAGCACCTGGTGGCACAACATGTACCCAGAATACAGTAGCTTCACTGAAAGCTATAGGAACCACTCAGGACAGGTCACAATTTAAACTGTTCACCCCAATCTAGAGCCTTGCATGGCTGAACTTTGAAACTGTTGTTTAGGAAGGCACTTGGAGTAATATTTCTGTTCGAGTTACCTTGGAGAAAAGAAACTCCCTCTGAGAATGGAATAAATATTATTCTGGATGTCACTCAATGGCTTCATAAATGCACATCATGATCCACACAGTAGTGTTTTAAAGCTGCAATGATTTTAATTAATATATTATTTCAAATCATATGTAGCAGGAGGTTGGATTTCCATCTTCCCAGTTCCATGATTATGTGATGTCAAGATGGCACGCATGGTGGTGGGCAATGCACAATGTGTGTACACATTGCAGATCTGGTAGGGCTATCGGGTGGCATTGTCCAAATCAGCCCAGGTCCCATTAGCTGGATCAGGTATGAGGCATCTGGCATTCTCTATGCTCAAAATTTACATAAGCCAATATTGAAAATATGCAGGAGCATGTATGTTTTCACTCTGTTTTGAGGAGGATAAATAATACACCAAGGCACCAAGAAGTGCAGCCTTTAAATCTAAGTTAATATCAGATATAGCGTCCTACAAACTATCACTGGCAAATTAACTAGAATAAGAAATTCTCACTTACAGAACTGTCTGCTATTTTGTTCATCAAAAAACACTCCAGACCCATTTGCATCCCTGATGGAAATGGAAAGATGTTTCCCTTCTGTTTTAAAGAGACATCCAGTATTGCTTCCTTGGTCAAGTATATATTGAGGACACTCAATTTCTTCACCATCATCAAATCTGGAATTGAAACAGTGACATATTGTATAGTGATTCTAAATAGAGAAGCAATAAAACTGGGATGCTTGGGAACGTTTTGAAGGGCATGATCTAGGTCCATCCCTGAACACATGGAATATGTGACATTGCTTTAGAGATAAAACAGCAATAAATTTTAGAACTAAAATATTTATTATCATTTACTGTTATACTAACAAAAATGTACCAATGTTGTGGGAGAAAAGTTACCGCGTACGCCATCCCCGCACTGCGCATCCCCTAGATGGGGATGTGCATCCCCTAGATGGGGATGTGCATCCCCATGCACATCCACTCCATGTGCAACATCCTCCATGTTTATCCACCCCATGCACATCATCCCACCTATGCATATCAACATGCCAAGCTCATCAACCCCCATGCGCAACATCCCCCAAGTGCAAAATCCCCATGTGCAACATCCCTCATGTTTATCCACCCCAAGGGCAACATCCCTCCTATGCAGATCATCCCCCATGTGCAACAACCCCCATGCACAACTACCTTATGTAAAATATCACCTTATCCGCAGCATTTCCCCATGCACATCAAACCCCCATGAGCATCAGTTCCCCATGTTCATCAAACCCCTATGTTCATCAAACCCCCAGGCACATCAGTCCCCCATGCGCATCATCCTCCATGCACATTAGTACCCCAAACGCATCAGCCCCCCAAGCACATCAGTTCCGCCATGCACAACATCCCCCATTCACAACATCCCCCATATACACCATCCCCCATGCACAACAGCCCCCCTGCGCATAACCCCATTTGCATTACCTCCCCAATGTACATCACCTGCCCATATGCATCACCTCCCCATGCGCATCATCTTCCATTGTGCAACACCCCATCTACAACACCCCCATGCACAAAACCCCCCATGCGCAACCCCCATGAGCAGTATTCTTCACAGTGCAACCCCTTCCTCTGAACAACATCCCTGCCAGTGCACCAGGCACTGAGCACGAAATTGGCTGGACGTTTGTCAGTCTTCCATGTTAAATATAGAACAAAAACACATTGCACCCCTTTTCAGCCCCTCAAGGGTTAAATTTCTCCATATCAGTTCTTGGTGGATGTTCATGTGACAGAAGTACCCTCCGCTCATATGACCCTCCCCGAATTTCATGCTTCTAGGTCCAGAGGTTGGGCAGAGCATCCCTCAGTCACGGATTCTTCAATGGAAAGTAGGGAGGAAAACACCTTGCACCCCATTTCACCCCCTTCCGGTTGGAATTTCTGAAAACCAGTTCTTAATGCACCCCTCAGTCATGGAAGGAACACCCACCCCAAATTTCATGCTTTGAGGCCCAGTGGTTTTGGCAGGGCGTTGATGAGTGAATCAGTGAGTGAGTGAGTGAGTGAGTGAGTGAGTGAGTGACTTTTCACAGACAGACAGACAGATAGAAAACTCATTCTAGATAGATAGATTTAGCAGAAACACACAGTTGTAGAGTATCCCAAATCCAGAGTAACTACGGGAGCATGTAAGAGACATTACGTGCACCCGTAGTTACTGCACCTCCTAGTGAAAACCTATGGGAAATTCATATTGGAATCCAGAGTAAGTTGTTCTTACACTGGAGCAAGAACTCCCTGTAATTACTCTGGATTTTGCCCTATGACAAGTATCACTATCAATTCTGTCTTTAACAAGTTGAAAAAGCTATGGTATTTCCTCCTTGGTGTTTTTCCCCACATTTTTTGAATTTTGTTGACAATATCCATGGGTCAATGTCTTTACTTTCTGATTCTGTCTTGGTTACTCTTTCAGGTTTTCAAACCCTCCAAATAACTGCTTTTTTAAGAAGAAAACTTTTTTTATTTGCATGTTATTCATATGAAAAATTGATTGAAGATATGAAACATTTCTTGGGGATTTCATATGTTCAAAACAAGGAAATCCCCTGCTTGCTGTTGTATCATTCTGATTCACATGAGTTAATATAACATTTTTCTTTTGGTGTGCTGATTACATTTCCATTATTAGAGTGCATCTCTAGGGGCTCTCACCTCCCCCCCCCCCCCAATGGTTAGATCTGAATACATTGCTCTTTAAACAATTATGATATTTTACTGATCAGACTATAGGATTACCCTACAGCGGTATCCTCCTACCCATATTTTGGAGGGATAGACAGATCAAAGACAAAATGTCTCTACCCACACATTACTGCCATAGTTGTTCCTGTCTGTCCATAACTTGACAGCAAGTCAAGAGAAGGAAGGGAAGGAGCCGAGGGAGGGAATGGCAAGGACTGGTGGGGAAAGTCTTCTCTTGCTCAGATTTTGAATTTTGAGTTTTGATTTTGAATACAGAATTTTCAATAAGAAACAGACGTACTCGGTTTAGTCTTTAAATGGCATGCCATGGTCAATATTTCTGTATCTCAAAAAGAAGCAAGACCAATGTTCTTAGCTGTGTTTGACTTATTCTGAAAACAAGACTCATCTCTATCTCCCGTTTCAATCTTTTTGTATAAAAAGAAATTGATTGGAGAGGAAGGAAAGAAGATGAGGAAAGGCAATGTAGTAGTATTTAACTAGAATGCTACTTTTTTAATGGATTCCCTATTACTTAAATTCAGGATTTCAAAACAAGCTGAATTGTTCATACTTACGCATAAAACATTGTCACATTCATGTCTGGCAAATTCTTTCTAGTATCCCAGAAGACTTCCATCTGTTCACCATTCAAATTTATTATTGTGTATTCTATAGGTTTACGCTTCCCACTATAATCTTCCAAACCTGAATCATTGCAATGAGAGATTAAAATACTGCATGTGCACAATACAGGACTATAAGCTTAATTCCATTAAGATTTCATAAATCCATTCATTTTTTTGCCACACTCCTCATTAGTAAAATAGAAGCATATTTTCAGACAGTATCAATTGAGCACAAACAAAAATGAAGAACCAGTAACTGGTTTTAAAGAATAGCACAAAGTTTCAGGAGAGCTCCAACTACTGTGTCTATGCCGTCAAATGAGCCATTGCCAATACTCTGGGAACCATTTTGCAAGTTATATTGGACAGCATAAGCACTGTGATTGGAAATGGAGGAGTTTTCAGTGTTATCAATTCACACATGCAGCTGTCAGTCATTAACTGATCAAATAAGTGGTGAAAAATCAAATGAAACAGATTTATGAGTGAACCACAATCGGAGTTGAGAAAGAGCTTATACCTTGAAGAATCTCAAGTTTAATGATTCATTCATTGAATCATGGACGAATCAGTCATGACTCATTCCATGATGGAGTACACAAAACACATGAAATTTGTTACACTGGAAAAAACGTACTGAAATATGCACTAAGGACTTATGCAGATACATTTTTCTATACATATGCTTGCTTTGTAACATAGCTTCATTCAGTTCAGATATTTGTCTATATCTGAAAATAGGCATCCTATTAACAGTTCTTGAAATACTCCAATTCTGCACAGATATTTTATATCTATCTACTCCAAGCACATAAGAATGCACTATATATTATGCGCAGCACAATCGTAACCTGCCCTGGAGCTGGCTGGTCAGCTGGCCTGTATTGTAACCAGAGCAGTGTTGGAGTTGGTTGCTCCTTGGAGCAAAGACAATTCATTTACTTTGCCCCATGTTGGGAAGCAGCTACCTTATGGGGCTAATCAGATCTGTGCCATCTAAATAGATTTGGCACAGTGTAAGGCCAGGCCATCCAGAAGAGAGTTAGCATCCAACATAAGTTCTCCAGCCTGTGTGTGCCAGCCTTTCAACTCCCATTGGGGCGCAGAAATGCCTTACAACACTTTGCAACATTTCCAGGCTGGGCTTTTGTACCTCTCAAGATTGCTTCTGGATTTTGTTCCTGGTTTACTAAAGTCTGGTTTTATGTTAACAGGTCTCTAATGTCAAAATCAAATTCTACAACTGTTTTCTACTGACTCCTGCACAGAAAGTTCAATTTGCATTTTCCACAATTTGCATTTTCAGAAATGACTCTGATCTCATAGTTAATAATAGTGGCCTGAAAACCATCGCAAGAGATTTAACTGAGATCTAATTTTCTTTCAAAGTCATTGTACATTTTACAAGGAATAAGCAAAATAATTGCTGAGTTATTACTCATGGCACTTGTGCTAAAAATATCTGCAAATTTCAACTTACATGGTCCACAAGCCAACAAGTAGTTCCACAGAAGGATGGAAACATAAACTTGAATGCCCAATCCCATGCTTGTAAAGGGAGTCTTATCACTGTCACAACAACACTTCTCTAGAACTAACCTAAAACTGCTTGATATCTCTCCTTTATATCACCACCAAAAAAATCTAGAGGAAATGACTGGAGGAAATCTCTGTAGAAACAAGACCAAAAATATCCCACAGATAATAAAAGCTGCATACATCAGGCTTCCATTTTGTAAAGTACAAGCAACTCTTGAGTTATGAAGAGGTTAAATTATTGAAAAAATGTCATGTACATTTTTAGACTGGGTGCCATTTTGGGATAGGGAGCCATTAGTTATTTATTATTAGCATCAAATACTCTTGCTGATGATGATATCTGTCTACCTATCTATCGTATTTATATATTGTTTTTCAACTGAAAAGTTCACAAAGTGGTTTACAAGAAAATGAAAAATTAATAGCTAATTAATAGCTAATGGGTCCCTCTCCCAAAAGGGCTCACAAACTAAAATGCAAAAGAACACCAGCAGAAGCCACGAGAACAGACATTGCTGGGTGTGGAGGGCCCGTTACTCTCCACTTGCTAAACAAAACCCACTTGAAGGATTGAGGAAAACCCACTTGAAAGATTGTCTGTTGTCTCTTGATGATGATGATAACGATAATGATATTTAAATTGAAAGCATGTAAATTTAAATGGCTTTCCCAAAGAAAGCAGGGGGATGGATACAGGTTGGACAAAGCCTGCAAGTGCTCACATTGACAGTTGGCCATTGGGGAGAGACTACTGGAATATCAAGATGGCTCACATAATTTGTTGAGGGAGTTTAACCACTCAGTCATGCAGACTCACAGATTGTTCAAAAAGAAGCCTTGTTGAACATCGAGGCCAAGAACACGACATGCCACATCTCCAGTAGAGCACCATATTAGGCACTTGCAGGCAATGCATAATTTCATGGTGTCATTGGCTGGTAATGCTGCACTTTCAGCCACCTCATCAAGTTGCCAGCCAGCCTCTATAATATTGATTAACCCTACAATCCAGAGTAACTACGGGAGCACATAAGAGACATTAAGTGCACCCGTAGTTACTGCACCACCGAATGAAAACCTATGGGAAATTTATATTGCAATCCAGAGTAAATTGTCCTTACACCAGAGCAAGGACTCCCTGTAGTTACTCTGGATTGCGCCCTATTATTGATTAATAATATTCAGTATACATACTGAAGTCTCCTAACATTAGAATCCTGGGAGACTCCAGAAACACCAAAGGTCCACCTGAACTGTTCAAGCAGAGCGACTGCTGGGCAGCAGGGCAGGCAGTTCATGCCTAGTGCCAGATTCCAAGGTGGTGGCGCCCAGCGTTTTGTGACACTTCATTTTGAGAAGCACTGCCCTAATCTCAGCTACTTTCAGGAAGAGACACTGCAAAGCCTGTACACTGCTAGGAGGAGGGAAGAAAATCATAACAGACCACCACACTTCCACATCTCCAACCTGGTACTTTCATTTTTGCTTTGAAGACTTTGAAACCTGGAGAACAAAGCTTAGTGAGATTAACCCCACCTGCTTAGGTCAACCAGGTCACCACAACTCAAGCCAGATCAAACTGAATTTCTAATATTAAACTAAGATGTGGTGGAGGCTTGGTAGGAACCTCTGAGCTTCCTTTGGACTTCTTGATTATCTCCGCTGTGACAATTATGGACTGGGTGAGGGGAACTATGGAGCTGAACCACAGGCAGATAACTTCATTCTCCACTGCTGATGGCAACCAATTTCCTGAAGTACCACAGCTTTCTTTACTTTCACAACACAATCCTCTGCAGCTCTATTCAGAACTAAGACTTTAGGTTCAATGAGACTAAGGCTGCAATCCAGAGCAAATTCAGCCTGCTCTGCCCTAACTGCACTCTCCTAACTATTCTGTATCCAGAGCAGAAAGTTATGCTGAATCCAGAGAGTCAGGAAGCCTGGGCTGCCCTAACTGCTCCAGAGCATGCTAAGTAATTGACACAAGGGGAAGACTTCCTCCTGAGGAGACACCCCTCAGATCACACTGAACAAGGAACAGCTGTGGAGCCTACAGTGGTGACATGACTCTGCACATCACCTGGTGCGGAAGTCTGTGCGTCATCCCTGGGATGCGCGCCCCCCCTACCTGGACTGCGCAGTCACCAAAGTTGGCGCCTGCGCAGTTGTTTCTGAAGCCAACTGGCTTCAGAAAGAGTACTGCGCAGGCACCATCTCTGACACCTGCGCAGTACTTTTCTGAAGCCTTTTGGCTTCGGGGGAGACTGTGCAGGCGTCAGAGTTGGTGCCTGTGCAGTACTCTTTCTGAAGCCATTCGGCTGCCGCTCCGCCTCCTGAGTGAGGCCGAATGGCTGTGCAGAGGCGCGGACTTTCTTTGCTCTAAGGAAGTCTCCTCTGAAGCTGTTCGGCATGCTCAGTGTGTTTCTGCGCAGTGCACCTCAGATGGCCGTTCAGGCCAGCTCCTCAGACAAGTGGCAGCTTCTGGCTGCTGCTCCGCCTTGGAGCAGGCCTGAATGGGTGTGCTGACACCCGGGGCCTGCCAAAGGACAGTTAAACTCCTCTGGTGCATCACCCCATACGGAGCGCATCACCCAATGCAGCCCACACCAGCCGCACCAGTCTGGTGACGCCACTGGGTGCCTGCCTTATAAGGAGTCCCTGATGAGATGCCAGTACATTCTACAGTGAATACAAGGGGCTTCTTGGAGTGGCCTGCTGTATCCTGAGGTTTGTGGGCAGCCGTAGTTTGTTCCATATCCTGAGGTTGAGAGGAAGGGGTTGCAGCTAGGCTGGCCAAGAACTCAGATTTTTGGTCAGCACTGCCATTCTTACTCGGGCCTTATCATGGACTCCTATGGGTCTACTCATTACTATACCTGCTCCTGAGGTGGTATAACTCTGAGGTCTGGAAGAGGGCATTTCTGCCTTGGAAACAGGCTCTGGATACAGAGTAACTGCTCTGCCCTAGGCAATGCTAAACATGCCCTCAACTTGCCTCTCCTGAGCTGCTTAGGCTGCCCCAGTTAGGGCAGAGCAGGTCCACCTCTCTTAGGGCACCCTATCTTGCCTTGCTCTGCCCTAAGCCTCCTTCAGAGTAACTGGGCTGGAGCATCTTGCAGTTGCTCCAACCTAGTGTTAGATAGGGCAACCTAAGGGCTCTTATGTGGACAGATTAGTTGCTCTGGATTGGGCTGCCTGGCTCATGGAGGTATGCACAGGACTCCAACCACAAACTATGGATGCAATCCAGAGTAACTATGGGGAGTCCTTGCTCCGGTGTAAGAACAATTTACTGTGAATTGCAAAATAAATTTCCCATAGGTTTTCTCTAGGTGGTGCAGTAACTACAAATGCATGTAATGTCTCTTACGTGCTCCCGTAGTTAATCTAGATCGTAGGGTGTGTCTCTTTTTAAAAAAATCGCACTTTGTACTTTTGGGAAAAAGTTTCCCTGACAAATAATTTCCTGACTTGTTTTCCCTCCCTTTTCCTAGCAGGCTGTCAGTCTTAACTTCCTGTACCCTTAGCAATTCCATATTCTCTAGTTATTCTTCATTCTTATCATCCTGTGTGTGTATGAGTGTGTGTGTACATCTACATATACAGGAATCATGTTTGCTTACCTGCTCAGACATAAGATAACTGCTTGAGTTAGGTACAATTGGGTAAAGCCTTATCACTGTGCTAGCAGAATTTACACATCGTTGTGGGAGTAAAATTTAAATATATTGTGGGCACTGGGCATGGCTGGGCATTCCAGGGGGCACATGGTACTAGTGGACACCAGCAGCCATGAGGAACCAGTGACCACTGGGCTGCAGACACTAAGCATTGGGCACCAATAGGCACTGAGGGGCACCAGGGAGCAGCAGAGGCTTTCCTACAAAATCCTACAACTTATTAAGATATCTTGGACAATCCGCTAGTTATACTTGCAGAAAATGTATTTATTTTCAATAAAGAGGTGAAAAGGAGTTGAAAAAAGGAAAAGAGGAAAAAAGTTGAAAAGAGGGAAAAAAGGAGTTTTTATACAGTAAATTAATTATCCATTCATCGAATCCATAACACTGCCCAACACGCGTTTTGGTGCCAAGGTTTTTTGAGCTGATTCTATGTATATTTGGTGTGCTGATTTCAAATATAACAGTAATTTTCGCCTATCAGCTCTCGTTTTTGAGATATTAAAATCATCTGATTTGTGTTATCCTATAACCTAGGCCTATGAATGACATAATAAAACACAAAATGTTAAAAAACATAGTCTAATTCTATTTTCTAGAATATTTTAGTGACGTGAATAAAACATAGTAACATTATAGTAATACAATAGTGACTCAAATAACAATTTTTCAAAATAATAAAATGAAACCATAAATGAAAGGAAAATTAGTTTAGGAAGCTTCTTTTGTAAGACATTTTTGAATAGACTTGGTTTGGACAGTCTCTTCCAACAGTAATCAGCCATCATATGTATATCCCATCTTCCCCGGTTGCGATCTTCCATTGTTTTAATGTCCTAGTGAAATTGTTCACCTTGCTGTTTGCTCACATCACCCAAATTTTCCGGGAAATAGTCCATGTGGCTGTGTAAGTAATAAACTTTTATGCTCATATTACATCCAAGATCTCTGAAATGAATGAGCATGTTGTTTACCAGCTCAGCATAGTTTTGAGCTTTGTGGTTGCCCAGAAAGTTTCTGACAACCAGGACAAATGACGTCCACACACTTTGCTCACCCTCACTCATGGAATCCATGAAGAAAGGATTGTTTATGAGCTGTCTTATCTGAGGGCCATCAAAAAATCCAGCTTTCCGTTTTTCTGTACTTACCCCAGGCATTTTTCATCCTATGTACACAAAGTATGGTCCATCATGATCAAGAGCCTTCACAAACTGTATCATCAGGCTGTTTCACCACACCATCAGCTGATAGATGTACAAGGAGGTAGCAGTACACAGATAACTTTCACTTAACATGTTTACTGAGCAGGAAAAAAGTGTGCCCTGTCATCCACATGCCACGAATAAACAACTGTCCCTTAGCAATGCTAAGCTCAGACTAACAGTGGCCACGATGGTGATGTGCCCCGGCCTGGCATGTGCATGGCACCCACAAGGGTATGGGCACATCACCTCCCACATCTATACCTTAATAGGTAGAAACATTCCAACAGCTTCATTTCTAGTTGAGGCTAGAAGTTGGAAGGAGGGCCTACTCTTACTTAATTTATCAGTTAAAATACTCATAGCATTTATAATTTAGTAGCACTGTATCTCAAAAAGTCGAGCTGATAGAGGAAAAACTGTTTGTGTATTTGGAATTAGCACACCCAATAAACCCAAAATCAGTTCTAACATTCCAGGCACCAAACAAAAATTTTTTGGGGGGGGCTCATTTGACATATTCCTCATCTTGACTTATATTCCTCATCTTGTGCAAGATGTCCATGAATGGTTTCCAATTGTCCTGACTTCAATTTAAGAAAAGTTGTAAATTTGTCCATTTCAGATGATGGCAAAATAGCTAAACAAAAGCAAATACTGCAAAATGAAAGAAATGTGTAGAAACATCCTGAAATTCTTCTTTTCCTTTTCTAGCTAACTATCAGTGCAATCTTATTCATATCTACTCATAAGTAAGTTCCATTCAGTTCAATGCGGTTTACTCCAGGTAAGTGCCCTTTTGCACTTTCCTGCAAGCCTTAGGCTGCAATCCTAAAGACATTTTCCTGGGAGTAAGACCCATTGAACACAGAGGGGTTTATTTTTGAGTAGACATGGTTAAGATTGTGCCCTAAGTTTTGCCCACAACGTTGAACATATTTTCACTCCAAGGTTACTACAGCCAACTTCACCATCCCAAAATGGAACCAGTTGGGAGTTATTATGGAAATTGGGTATGTAGGGGGAGTGCAGATCTTGTACAGTAGCACTACTCAGTACTGTGTCAGGTGCAATAGTCATAGTGGCATCTCCCAAATACAAAAGACAGAAGGTGCACAGCCCAATATTAAACTTTCCAGCATCAATGGAAATGCAATGTAGCTTTGGGGTAGGGGAACAAATTATCTGTTATCTTGAGGAGGCCTCCATAACTCCCAGCATCACCATAGAATGTAGCCCGTGTGTCATTAGTAAGCTGCACCAACGTAGGAAAATTGGTTAGGATTGGACTGTTTGTGAATAAAGTGATGGATGGAGATGTAAGGAATTCCCTCTCCCCCAAGTTTTGGCAATGAAACTAAACCAGCCCAAACATTTCTGCTAAAGTACAATGAGGATTGTTTCTTTCCTAGGACTGTGTAGGAGACTCAAGTTATACGTAGGCAGCATAAGGCAAAGATATTTGAAGTGGTTAACAACAGGAAAAGAAGATAAGAAAGAAAATCAGCTGTGAAAATGAGGCAGTACTGTACCTGAAGCTTTGCTATAGCCTATCTCGTTTGAATTCACAAATATCCCCTCCTCACAAAGCCCTAGAGATAGGAAACTGCTTGCCACGACTTCCTCAGTTCAATGGAAAAATTGATAGAGAAGCGATGGCTTCAGTAAGCTTTGCAGAACTTCTCTCTCTTTTCATCTTTTTTCCACAGGTGCTTTGATTTCTCTTCATCTCTGCATCTGCTCCTACAGTGCTACTCACAGTGGCAGTCCCCGCAAGTCCCTTTTCATCACTTCTGAGTCATTCTCTGCAGTGAATAAGTGACCATGGGGTCAATTAAGAGGCTTTTCAGATCAGCGTCTCTTTTTGATCTGTGTGATCTTGTAATATTTCTGGATAGAATAAAAAAGAAATGATAGAAAGGAAGGAAGCTGTGAACGTCTCTGACATCCAGGGAAGTTAAATCAACACGGTAGATCTAGGGAAGACTCATCACTTTGCAAAAATGTCATTGCAGCGTATTGTTGGGGTGTTGATTTGTGCGGGGCTGGGACTGAAGACAGAAAACCAGATTTTGAAAGTCATAGTCAATTTCACTATGTCTGGGTAGTAGTCTAGTGCTGTTGAATGGTGACCTGAGCAGAAGGGATTCAGCCAGAACATCTGGTCTTGTGGGCAACAAGCATGTGCATATGTGTTCCATTTTACATGTAATATTTTTTTTAACGGTTGCAAATGGAACAGGTAAAACCTAAGAGCCTTATCTAAATCACATGGTTATTCAGATGTTCTCATTTGCTTCTCTGAAAATTGGGGTTTCTGTGATAAAAGTGGGGCTGGATTTAAAACACATTTAAGAACTCTTCTGTTCAGTGGTGCAGAAGGGCTTAACCATGCTTCTCCTACTCATTGATTTTCATTTGCAGACTATGCCATTTTAGCCCAGATATGCTTTAAAAATTCAGTGGCTGAGATGGTAAGGTTGAGGCAAAGCACTGAGTTCCACCCTATGTTCATTCTTGAAAGACTTGAGCACAAATGGATGCTTCTGTTCCATCCCCAATGAAAAGAAGCAAGTCAGGTAGAATAAAAGCAAGTTGAAAGGTCCACATATGCAAACTTAAAATAATCAGTACTGTATATTTTTATATTCTCTTCTTTTTTATATTCTCTTCTCTTATCCTATCCCCATTTTATCCATTTATAATAACAGAGCTGAAATATTCATCACTCAAACAATGAAGTACAGTAACCCCAGATCATTTGTAGGGAAGAAAGCTGACATCAAGTGTACTAATGGTTCATCCTATTATTCCTTGCCACAAGTACCAAGCAGTAACTCTGAGGTCATTGATTACAACCTGTGCACCAATCTGACACCTCTTCTTGTGAGTCCAGATGATATGCAAATGTAGACTGCTTATCCAAACCCAGTTGCCAATGGTATTGCAGAGCAGTGATTTTCAATCTTTTCCATCTTATGACACACTGACAAGGCACTAAAATTGTCAAGGCACACTAGCAGCCTTTAGAAAACTGAGAAGGCACACTATGCTGCTGGTGGGGGCTCACATCCCTCAGTGGCCCTATTAATAAATGTTATTTATAATCGTATTGGCTCTGCCTTTCCATTGGACTAATTCAGTGGTGTGGAGAGGGGGGATTTGCTGCTTGGGTAACAGCCTATCCTCCATAACAATCCAACCCAGGCTTTCGTGCTTCGCATGCAGCGTATGCAGCGCTGAGCACAATACCATAGTCTTTCAAGACTGACGGAGGCCTGCTTTATTTAATTAATAAATTATCCAAACTTCCGTGACACACCTACGAAGCACTTGTGGCACATCAGTGTGTCATGACACACTGGTTGAAAATCACTGTTGCAGAGGAAAGAAGGGCTTTTGAGATTGTGTGACACTGAAACTGAACAGCTAGGGATGTCATAAAGAGGCATCACGTGCCAAAGTGGTTTCAGACGTGTAGCATTCAGGGTGACAAAAGTCACAGATCACACTATAAAAATCCAGCAGATTTCTTTGTGAAACAAAGTGATTATTTTGTGGTGCTAGCCTGTATCATAAGAGTTTAAATGTTACAAATATGCAAGGTTATCTGGGTATCCCACATCTTTGGCTGAACCTCCTAGCCTCCTACAGATTGGAATCTAGAAAAAGCAATAACAAAATGATGCTGAAGAATGAAAGAAATACACTGAGCAACAGGGGGATCTATTGTCTTTTATAGCTTTGGGGTATTAAGATCTTCTGCAGCAAGTAGTGGTAACAGATTTTTGGCCAGTGGATACTGATTGCCCTCAGATAGAGCTTTATAGGTCTAGACAGCCAAAAATTATGTTCTTCTGATAAACCATCTTCTGTGTTCACTTAAAGAGAAGGACATATTTGGCTAGACGTTCTCATATTAATGAAAACCACTTTGCTATTTTGTTCCTACCTTTTAAAGTATATATTTCCAAATACCTTTCACAAAAATTCAGACCACTTTGATTTGCTTTGTCGATAAACACTGTATTGTTTGGGGAAAATACACAATTTACAAATTATTCAAAGGCTCCTCGAGGCATCTGGTGGGCCACGGGTGAGATAAGGAAGCAGGACTAGATGGGCCTGATCGACCACTTCTTATGGTTCTTTTGCTTCCATCCTATGGCTTGCAGCATCCTATGGCTTGCAGCTTATAAAGTCAAGATTAATGTAGAGCCATAGGATGGAGCTGCAAGTCCCACACAACTCCAAAACTCGCAGTGTAAATTGTCCCTTCGCCTTGATCTGAGAGCTTGTCTGGGGATCAAAACAACATTGAGGAGATGCCTCTACAGTACATTGCTTTCAATCCTTGGAATAGCCCTATCAGCAAGGAGTTTAATACTTATTTTAAGTATACATATGTGAAGACACAGTGCAGTATTCTTCCATTGTGAAAGGCTGCTTGCATTTCTAGGAATTCGGCTTATCTTCTGGACTTAGGAATTCTAGTTTGTGAATGATTCAGGAGCTCCAGAGTAACAACTTCTAGAAGAGCAGTGCTCTTCAAAGTGGGGGTTAGGACCTCCTTGGGAGCTTGTGACTTCATTTCAAGGTGGTTGTGAAAAGCTGGGCTCAATAATCTTAGAATCTGACATCATTTCTGGGGGGTCATAAAAACATAAGAGCCTCCACTGGATCAGGCCAAAGACATATCTAGTCCAGTTTTCTTTATCACACAGCATCCCAACAGATGGCTCAGGGACCATGTATGTATTCAGGTGCCCTGCCCTGCATCTGGTATTTTGAGGTTGTCCACATCTATAGACCAGATAGATTGTCCCGGACAGATTGTCATTCTCAGAATAGGGTCATGGGCTGAAATACTGGAATACCACTGTAGCCGACGGTGGTGGGAAGTAGAGGGTGGAATGCTACTGTAATAGAAAATGGCAGGCAATCCATCCTGGGTTCCACCCATGGAGGGGGTACCCAAAATCACAAAATTGTGATGGTTATGAGTAGCCTCATCATGCTATATACCACTGTATATTCAATGAAAAAATGAAATATCAATTAAAGGTTATGGCCAAAATACAGGTTTTTACTCCTGCCTGAAACTCAGAGATCCTTCACCGCATAGTGACAACAACAGCAATACTGATCTTGATGGTCTCACATGGCATATGTCATATGTCTTTATATGTCCAGCTGTCCTTTGTCAACAACTAATTGTCATTGTTTTTTTATGTTGAATATATGCTCAATGGTAATTTATGGACCTACACAACACAAAACACTGTTGCTGTATATAGGTTTTATGTTATTTGTTTTTTATCTTAGATTTTGGAAATGTACATGTAGTTTTTTTTTCCTTTAAATTTTTTGGGGACTCCCAAGAGAGTGGGGCCCTAAGTAAAAGCTTGTTTAGCTTATATACGAATCCGGCACTGATTAGAATGAAAGAATTGTTGTAATGATATTTTAAATGTTATATTTCCAGCAGGTGGCAGGAAAGCAACTAGTCAGAAAGCAATGTAAAGAAAATTTTTCTTTACACTTAATGCCCTCTGGTGGTGCTTGCTGAAAGTACTACAATATCTGACACTGAGGAAACATCACAGCATGGATGCAGAATAACATTAAATTCCAACTTCACGCAACACACATCATGGACTTGAACTAGCGTACTGAGTTCCTTGGAACAAAGTTAGTTGGAAAATGTAATATGTAATAAATGAATTAAAAAAACAAATGCTTGTTTTTATCAATCTATCAGTTACTGATGATTAAACACGACTGCAGGGTTGATAGGGTTAATTTTCAAAGAATATCACCATTAATTGCAAGAGCTTGCCCACTAATATCAGGGACACTCCTTGGCAAATTTGTTTAGAATTACAGCTTAAATAATATGCATTTTTTGCTCTAAGAGTGAGTGCTTTTGTAGCTACAGAAAAAAGAATCAAAATGGGAGCCATCACTACAATATATATGAGCCCTAATGCTTCCCATCCTAGGATTTCATTAAATCATAGATTTTCACTGAGTCTGCTTTTGACACAGTGATTTCCAGTTATCCAGAAATATTACCTTAGCCCCCTTAAGAAGTGCTGCCTCAGTTGAGTGTCTGCACAATTACAGCACCTCCATGAGCATGTTGCATGTTACTTCCCCACCAAAGATGATGAACATGCCCTCACCCACCATTCACCGGAGAGAAATGCGAGTGTAAAATGCAAGTGTAAAAAAAATATGCATACAGCCGGAAATGCTGGAACCTCTCCATTGCAGGTTGCCCACTAGGGCAGGGTGGTTTGCCCATCAGGACTGGTTTGCTCATCAGATCTGAGTTACCCTTTTGGCAGGGTACAGTGACCACACCGAGTGACGAACTGGTTGAAGGCAACAAGTTGGTGCGGGCATTCCACCCTGTTTGCCCCAATCCCTCCAGGCTGCTTGACTCTTGGGCCAAGCTTGCATATTCTGTCCAGATGAGCATCAGGGAGAACAATCCAAAAGAGAACACAATTTGTCTGAGGGGCGTTGCACCTGATGTTTAGCATGTATGCCATGCATCCCTTCCTCCCCTTCATTTTCTCTTTACTGTTTTTCCTTCCTGATCCTTGCTTTCTCTTTGGGCTATCTGGGAAAAATCCCAGGAGTTCTTGTTAAAAATCAAATCAATAATACTGCAAAGAGATGTGACAATCCATTGAAGTATCCACGAACAAGGTTTAGGGTTCATTTATTATTATTTATCTATCATTTATTCAAAAGTCCAAAAGAAAAAGAATTGTGAAAACTGGGGAAGAATTTTCTGGCACAATTCTATCATGGCGGTGTAAACGCTTTGCTTCATAGGCAGTTGCAAATGTGTTTTAAATCTCATTACAACAGCACTGGAGATAGTAATTTCAGAAGGAAAGCCTGTATTGTTCTACTAGCATGCACTACTAGCATGAACCCAGCATGCACTGGAGATGGTCCATCCCAACCAGTCAAAGAGTGGAGGGAGGGCAATGACAGGAGTGGATAGATTGGGTCCCAGGAAGGGGGTCAGATGGAAGGCACCAGTATCATGCCTTCCCTCCAACCCCCTTCCTGGGACCCAATCTATCCACCCCTGTCATTGCCCTCCTTTTACACTTTGACTGGCTGGCATGGACCTTCTCCAGTGCATGCTGGGTTTATGCTAGGCAGCATGTGTTGGGACCCAAACTTGCCAACATAGATTCACTAGTAGACCAATCGCTGTGCTGGAAACAGTGCATATTGCAGTGGCCCCACCACACTGGCACTAGAGAATTTCAATAGGATTGGGCTGCCAAATATACCAAAGCATCTCTTGGCTCCTTGTCCATCCTATCATCCATCCTCTTGGCTCACTGTCCAGCTGATTGTCCTCTTTATCCCTTTATGTCCTGTTTGGCAGGGAAGAAGATGCCACAAATGATCACTATTGACTTACCTGAATCTACATCTGGTAAAATGAATGCACAACAACTTTGAAATGGAAGAAATATATGAGTAAATGGAAACTGAGCTTTTTAGTTTCAAAGAGGAAAGTGGGAAATCATATTTTTTGTGATTATAGATGGGCTGAGTATACAGACAATGATGCATTCTGCATGGGACCAGACTATTACAATACTTTTCCGTGAAAAGAGGAAAGGTGGTTCCTTCTTTTTAAAAAAGGTTATTTGAGAGCTACAATTGCCTAATATAAAATGAGCTTTTCAGTTTCTTTACTATTGCTTTACATCATTTGAGTCTGCAAAGTCAATTTAACCAGTAAAAATGTAGAAAGGGCATCTCTGGGGGGATCCAGACCAGCCTGTCAGACTTGGCTCACCAGAAAGAAACTTCACACAATCATCATCCAGTTATACTTCCTCCATCCATAAATCATCACATTATTAAAGGGAAAACTTCCCCCACACCACCTAGTTTCCCCCCATCCTGCTCCCTGCCATTGCCTTACCTGTTCCAATGGCTTTGGCAAGGTCCAGCATTGGCTGGGGACCACTGTGAAACTGGGAGAGAGGGAGGAATGGGTGAGGGTTATAAAGGAACACAATAGGAAGGTTATTGGATCTCACGTTGATGGCACATTCCAGATCCTATCCCTCTCATCATCTTCCTTCCTATCCCTTTCTCTCCTCAGACTTGCACCAGCAATTTCACTGACAAATGTCCAAAGAGACCCACTGCAGTGTGGGAGTCTTATAGTGGGGTTAAGGGATCTCACTTTCTCCTCCAAAGCTTCCAAATCCACCCCCTCAGCCATCACTGGATACAGTATGCAACTTTTCAGTATGTGTCACCCACAAGTGGAGTGGAGGAGAATACTAGTGGGAGGAGAACTTCTCTAAACACTGTATTACTCACTGTCACTTATACTGGAGCTACATGTTGACTGTGGAAAAACCTTGACTCATCCATGAGATTTTTCAGTTTGCCCATATGCTAGACAATGTAAACTTATGCCCAACAATCAGATAGCCATACTTAAGGCACTCTACATCTTACATTGGAAAACACACCCATCTCACTTTCTAACTTTATGACGTGTTTATTTGTTTTGGTTTCTTTGTAGATTTTTAAATGGTTTATTTTCAGGGAAGCTGAATCATTCTTTGTATTTTATTTCTGTGATGTGTTTAGAGGTTGATGAGTTGTCTCTTAAACAGCACTGGCTTGGCACATTGCATGGCGACCTGAGAACTACCCACCTGCACCCAGACCAAACCCACAACCAAGAGAAATGGTTCCAGAAATCCAGAATAGTGGACCCTGTCACTGTGCGGAATAAAGACTGAAGAAAAAGATTTTTTTTTTTTTTTGAGGTCTTGATTTGGATGTTTGAGCATCTTCTTCCTCAATTGATGGCTAAACAAAGAACCTGGCTTTCAGCCAAATCATTGGAT
The DNA here is from genome assembly GCA_030015325.1 of Cryptoblepharus egeriae. NCBI lineage: Eukaryota > Metazoa > Chordata > Lepidosauria > Squamata > Scincidae > Cryptoblepharus > Cryptoblepharus egeriae. Next base: position 29,575,911 of record JAREYC010000005.1, read on the forward strand.
CAACCAAACCACACCTCCTGCAATGGACACTGAGAGGGGACAGGTAGAGAGGTCAGTCAGGGCAAAGGGCAGGTCACTGCCCCCTTCTGACACATGCAGGTCGGTGTTGTCTCTTTTCTTCCCAACACCCCTTCTTAACACTGAGCATTTACGTCCAGGAGATTCATCCTTCCTTGCAGGCTCTGAAATCTATCTCTTGGCAATGGCTTCGTCAGTAACTCGGGCACAATGTCACCTGTTGGACAATAAACCATTTTATAATACCTTGCTTACTCATGTCGCACACATGATGAACCGTTATGTCTATGTGTTTAGTTTGGGCATTATAGCACTCTGATTGGGTCAGTTTTATGCAGCTTTGATTGTCTTCTCTAACCTCTACCGGCCTTGTCTCTTCTATGCCCATGTCACTTAACAGTCAGCAAAGCCATGCCACTTCTCTGCAAGCTTCAGAAGCAGAAATTAGTTCAGATTTTGTGGTGGATAGGGCAACAACTGTTTCTTGCTCCCCCAGCTAATTACACCATCACCATACAGGAATAGGTGCCCACTGGTTGACTTGCAGCCTGCAAAATCCTCTGCCCAGTCTGAGTCTGTGTACGCTGTTAACCTCGGACTATCTCTAGTTGGGAGCTTTAACTTAATGTCCAGTGTACCCTTTAAGTATCTCCCAACTTTTTGGATTCCGGTCCAGTCTGCTTGTGAGGGAGAATGAGTTTTCTTTCTTTCTTTCTTTCTTTCTTTCTTTCTTTCTTTCTTTCTTTCTTTCTTTCTTTCTTTCTTTCTTTCTTTCTATCTATCTACAGTATTTATATACCGCTTTTCAACTAAAAAGTTCACAAAGCGGTTTACAGAGAAAATGGAAAAATAATAATAGCTAATTAAAAGCTAATGCTTAAGATTCCCACTGCACTGGCAATGTCAGGCCTGGTTGTGGTTGACAAGTATAGCAGCTTTCCTACGGCCTCCCTGTGTGTTGTCAGGCAAAAACTCAGTTTTTTCTTGCTTGAAAAACTCAATTTCCATGGGCTTTACCACCGGGAATGTGTCCCCGAGTCCTAGAGATCCTTTGAAGTCCAAGGTCTATATTCTATGACTGAGAAAGTAGCTTCCTTCATTATCCCTTTCCATCTGGATGCCTAGGTAAAACATCCCCAAATTTCATGCTTCTAGGCCCAGTGGTTTTGGCTGGGCATTGATGAGTGAGTCAATCAGTCAGTCAGTGAGTTTTCAATTATATATATATATAGATTATAGTTGAACTGATATAAACTTCCTCAAACACATAGGGATGTTGCAACAACAACAATGTATACATAGCTGGATAGACACAGAGATGTAACTTGACCAAACCAGAGGTTTCCTTGATAAATGAGTCACATTTACTGCCCAAGTATCATCTAATTTCTCAGAAAGAGGAAGAGTTTTATTTGATTTTGTTCATAAATTACTTAACAAAGTCTGGCAAACATGCCACCAGAAAAGTTATTGGTTTATATAGAAGGGTATAATAGGGATTATTTCTGCAGAAAGAAGTTTCTGTGGTCTCAAGTCAATTATGAAAACAAATGCACTGTGTTAAAAAAAGTGTGTTGTGGCATTAGAGGTATGTGACTTGGGAGATGAGGGGATGGGATTTCCATGTGTGTATGGAAAGGAAGATGGTAACCGACATCCAGATCAAACCCAGTGGGTACTTTCCACCATGCCATAATCTTCCCATGCGCCTCTAATGCTACCATACTAGATTACTGCAATAACTTTAGATTTCTCCAAAAAGGTATATCTATCTATCTATCTATCTATCTATCTATCTATCTATCTATCTATCTATCTATCACTGAAAAGTCACTGACTGATGCACTGATTGACTGATTCATCAACACCCAGCCAAAACCACTGGGCCTAGAAGTGTGAAATTTGGGAAAGGTGTTCCTTCCCTGATGGAGGCATCCACAAACAACCAGTTTTCAGAAATTCAAACTGGAAGGGGGTGAAAAGGGGTGCAACACATTTTCCTCCCTCGACTTTGCATTGAAGAATCAGTGACTGAGGGATGCTCTTCCCCAACCCCTGCATCTAGAAGCATGAAATTCGTGGAGGGTCTTCCTTATGTGAAATGAACACCCACCAAGGACTGATGTTGAGAAATTTTACCCTTAAGGGGCTGAAAAGGGATGCAAAGTGTTTTTGTCCTATCATTGAAGACTGACTGATCACCATCCAGCCAATTTGGTGCCTGATGCATGATGCACTGAGTTTGGTGCCTGATGCATGATGCATCTGGGGAGGTGTTGCACATGGGAGGTTGATGCACATGGGAATATTGCACATGGGAGGTTGATGCACACAGGAGTTGATTTGCATGGGGGATGTTACACATGGGGGACGATGTGTATGGTGGGATGATGCACATGGGGGACGATGCTCATGGGGGACAATGTGCATGGGGGAATGTTGCACATGGGGGTTGATCTGCATGGGAAAGATGATGCACATGGTGTGTTGATGTGCATGGGGGAAGATGCACATGGTAGGAAGATGCACATGGGGAAGTTGCACATGGGGGACAATGCACATTGGGGGATGATGAGCAGGGGGATGTTGCACATGGGTGGTTGATGCACATGGCAAATATACAAATTGGGAATGGTGCACATGGGGAGATGATGTGCATGGGAGGATGATGCCCATGGGAGGATGATGTACAATAGGGGGATAACCCACAGGGGGGTATTTTACTCCCACAATATGGGTATATTTCGCTAGTGGTACCATAAACTTGTCATTTACATGGATACATAACTTTCCTGGTTATGTTGCCAATAAATTGACATGGTTACCTTTTTGAAATAAATCCATGTTAATATAATCTAATCATCTATAAATCGTGTAGCAATGGGACCCATTTTTTAGAATGATAATCTTTTGGAACTCAGCAGAAGTGATATTATTAACTGGAAATGCTGTCACAGCCAGAAGTGACATCATCAAGAAGAAACATTTTTATCACCCCCATTTTAACAAAATCAAATCAAGTAAGGGTGCAATCCAAACTGTACTTTGGGCTGGTGCAAGGCAGCTTGGAGATTGGCTGGTGGTCGCATGTGTGTCAGCCTCCCTGTATACCTGCTGGCCCTGGGAAGGAGTGAGCTTACACTAGCCAAGTCTGGCACTGCTGTTTCAGATGCAAATGGCCCCATTGGGGATGTAGTGGTTTTGCCCTGTCTTAGGATGATGCAGGAGCAGCCTGAACCTTGGGCTGGATACAACACTGGCACACCAGTCTGCCTGTTCCTGTGCATGTTATGCTACCCAGCCTGTATAGAAATAGTTACAATCATTATAAATTTTAAAATTTATTGAAAATATAGAAGAATTCTTTAAACCCTCCCAAGCAACTATTGATCTGTTTAAAAAAATTCCCAAATATCCCAGAGGCTTCAATCTTATCCACACTTAGCCAGCAGTAAGCCCTATTGAATTATCATTGTTAAAAAAATATGCAGAGTAGCCTGTTAAAATACAGATCAGTAACATTTCTCCAAATGCAGTCACATACCACGTTAGCACCAAGACTAAGACATTAAAAAATATACATTGAAATGAATGGTGACCCCCCTGAAATTGGCTTGCGAATTTGGGTCCCAACTCATAGTTTGAGAAAAACTGATGTATTCCAAGATCAAATGAGAGAAAGAATTGCAATGCAAAAGAAAGAGCAAAGTGGTGATGAAGAGAAAGTTGGCTGGATAGAATCATAGAGTTGGAAGGGACCCAGTGGATCATCAAGTCCAACCACCTTCCTATAGCAGGAGATCCTCATCTTGTGGGGACCCGGGTCTTGAACTCTGGTCTGCTGGTTAACAGGCACAGTGTCTTAAGCACATGCACCACCAGAGGATACAGGGCAGTAATTTAGGAAAGAAGAATGAAGCTAAGAAAATTCAAAATGCTTTTTACTTTTTTTCTGAATATGTTTGTGGAAATATTTGGGGATATGTTACATCGATTGTAGCCAAATCAAGAACATTTCTCATTCTCTTTAACATTTTCATCAGTGACTTGGAGGAAGGGATACGGGGGAGCCTGATCAAATTTGCAGATGACACCAAACTGGGAGGAGTAGCAAACACATCAGAAGATAGGAGAAACCTCCAGGAGGATCTGGATAAACTGGAATCCTGGGCTGTAACAAACAGAATGAATTTCAACAGGGAGAAGTGCAAGGTTCTGCACTTAGGCAATAAAAACCAAAAACATAGGTATAAAATGGGGGATACTTGGCTTGGCAGCACAACATGTGAGCGGGATCTTGGAGTCGCCGTGGATCACAAGCTGAACATGAGTCAGCAGTGTGATGTGTCTGCAAAGAAGGCAAATGCCATTTTAGGTTGCATTAAGAGGACTGTAGCTTCCAAGTCACGAGAAGTTCTAGTTCCTCTTTATTCTGCATTGGTCAGACCTCACCTTGAGTACTGTGTTCAGCTCTGGGCACCTCACTTGAAGAAAGATGCAGCCAAACTGGAGCAAGTCCAGAGGAGAGCGACAAGAATGATCAGTGGGATGGAAGGGAAGCCCTACGAGGAAAGGTTGGGGGAACTTGGGATGTTCAGCCTGGAGAAGAGGAGGCTGAGGGGAGACATGATTGCCCTCTTCAGATACCTGAAGTGCTGTCATAGGGAGGAAGGGGCCAATTTGTTCATAGCTGCTTCTGAAAGCAGAACTAGAACCAATAAGTACAAACAGCAAGAAAGAAGATTCCGGTTGGATATCCAAAAAAATTTCCTGACAGTTCGGGCGGTTCGGCAGTGGAACAGATTGCCAAGGGAGGTGGTGGACTCTCCCTCACTGGGGATCTTCAAGCAGAGGCTCGATGAGCACCTGTTGGAGATGCTCTAGGGGGAATTCCTGCTGCAGGCAAGGGGTTGGACTAGATGACCTACTAGGTCCCTTCCAATTCTATGATTCTATGAAATGAGAATGAATTTATACTGACAGAAAGAGCTGTGGTGGTGCATGTTGTTAAGACACTGTGCCTGTTAACCAGCAGGCCAGGGTTTGAGACCTGGGTCCTATAAGACGGAGTGAGCTCCCATCCTTAACCCAGCTCCTGCCAACCTAGCAGTTCAAAAGCATGCAAATGCAAGTAGATAAATGGGTACCACTTAGGTGGGAAGGTAACAGCATACCGTGCACATGCGAGCCACATGTCGGACAATGCTGGCTCTACAGTTCTAGAAATGGGGATGAGCACTGCATCCTACAGTCTGTCCCGACTAGCAGTATAACTTGCGTGGGACACCCAGGGCAACCATACAGAATGGAGGACAGAGTGCCTGTATCTTTAACCATTGCATAGAAGAGGGAATTCAGGTAGGTTTTGCTCTTCATAGAAGAGTTTAAAAAGCAGCACCTGCCTCAATTCCCTCTTCTATGCAATGGTTAAAGGTAGATGCACTCTGACCTCCATTCTATATGGTCATCCTGGGGACACCTTTACCTTTATACTGATAGGAAGCTCACTTCCATCTTCAGTTTGCATCTCCAACATACAACCTATTCTTCATTACCTGAAACTTGGAAACTCTGAAGAAGAGGAAGCAATTGCCCTAAAGAGGAAATTGCTTTTCTTAGTGAAACATCAGTGGGTGACTAACATAGCACAATCCTAACCATGTCCACTCAAAAGTAAGCCCCGCTGTGTTTGATGGGTCTTACTCCCAGGAAAGTATGTTTAGGATTGCAGACTATGATGAGAATTCCCTGGAGTTTTCTCTACTTTATAAATATGTGTGTTAGAAATTATCTCAAAATGGGATATGAAATAAAATTAAAAATGCAAGTGATAAGAGAAGAAAAATTCAAAATAATGTGAATATATTGAATACTGTGAATTTATTATTTGGGATATTTGTTTTGATAATATCAGTAGCATAGCTGGAACCCCCTTCTCAATAGTGTGTTGTTGTTGTATGTTGCAGGGCATCTCAGTTCGCCAGTTAATAGACCCTCTCCCTCAAAACTGAAGCCATTGTGCATAATGACAAAAATGTGGACATGTCTCCTGAGCATTGTTATCAATGTAGCAATACATACATAGCAAGGGAGAAGGAACACTTGCAAGGCACACTGAGCCACCCTGCAAAACCTGTGACCCCGTCTACCCCCATCATTATGTAATATCTTTGAAATAATAACTGCCCCAGTGATGATAAAAAGTCTTATTTTTTATCAGTACTGCAAGAGATGCCAGTGTCCAATGTTAGTGGTTGACTCTTTTTTCAAATTGCAGGTCAGATAGAGTGATGCCTCATGTAACAAATTTAATTTGTTCTGGAGGCATGTTTGTTACGTGAAACATTCTTTATGTGAAGCGGATTTTCCCATAGGAAATAATGGAAACTCAGACAATTGGTTCCACAACCCCAAAAATATTCATATAAAAATATTAACTGGATGTAAAAATCACGACAGAACACTGGGATTGAATTCAAAACATGCATTCAATGTTGCATGATCTTATGAAGTCTACTTAGGCTGCAGTCCTAAAGTCACTTTCCTGGGAGTAAGACCCATTTAATACAATGGGGCTTACTTCTGGGTAGACATGGTTAGGAGGCTGCAATCCAAGATACCTTCAAAGTGTCTCCCCACTTTCTTCTTCTCTCTATCCTGAGCCTCTCTCTCCCCTGCTCCCTTCTGGCAAGTCCTGAGCTGCTTCCCTCTTTTCCACTGCTCTTCTCTCCCTCTGCCCAGCGGACACCCGGCCACAGCAAGAACAGCATGGAAGTGTTGCTTTCACTATGGGCAGGTGCGCTAGGCAGCCCTGACACTTTTAAAACAGGCTGCTGGCCAGCGCGTCTGCCCCAACTGCCTACAAATATGTTATTTACGTGAAGCACAGTTTGCTAAGTGAAGCAGAATCCTAGAGAAATTTTGGTTTGTTACGTGGAACATACTTTACGTGAGGCATTCTTTACTTGAGGCACCACTGTATAGCAATTCATTGGTTGAAAACTGGAAGCAGAACACTTGGCAGCGCTGACTTATGCATTGGTCCTGCTTCTGCTGGCAGCACAATTCCACCTAAACAGTGGTTTTGAGGAATTTCGGTTTGAGGACCCCCTTTAAAGAATAAAAATCTGTCCTGGACTTCCTGTCAAACTGTCCAGGATGTGATGTGATCAACTTGGCAATGATGTCATGACTGGTTGACATAATTTCTGGCCATGACATCACATTAAAATGGATAACATCATGTCTGGAGGGTCCTGGACTGGTTGTCATTCTCAAGAAGGGCTTATGTGGGTCCAGGGCAACTCATGTTAGAAGGCAAGCCAAGACATGGGCAGGAGCAGCTAGCAAAGGCACAGGCAAGTGAGGACATGCACAGTTTCCAAACTGTTGCCTCCTGGAAGGGCCACCCCCTCTGGTTCTTTCTCACTTCTTCAGGAAGTTCAGAAACAGGAAGGCCCTTTAAGGGTAGGAGAAAACTTCTTTCTTTTTCTTATTTTCACTGCAATTGGAAGTGAAAAAAGGAAGTGCATGATGTGTAATACTTTTACAAGAATAAAATGCTTTCTTAGAAGAATCTGACATTGTAGCAACACAGCTGCAGCTTACACTGACCATCAGAGAACTCTTGAGCCGTGATAAGAGAAAGAGGTAAGGACAATTCCCTTGTCTAGGAGCTCATATACATAATTTTTCATCCAAATATCACCTATTTTCCTGGGAGGTGGTTGGGACAGGGGCATGTCTGCTGGTTCAATACCCCCAACTTTCAATCCCACCCTGCTGCCTCTCAGCCCTAAGTTCCCAGCAGTGCTCTGACATACATTACAGCCTAAGATCAAGCCACCTGCCCCACCTTGCCTTCAAAACCCTCTCACAGACCAAAACAGTTGGGTTTCCTTCCTGTCAGCGTAACCATTCCTGGTTGGCCACCACACAACAACCCATATCTGTCTCTTGTAGCCTGGGATATAGATCAGGATGTTGCCATTCTGGAGAAACTGGCGGGGCTGTGGTCATAGCAAAGGGATGCAGTAGCCTTTTAGGAGCTTCTGTGCTAGAAATCAAGGCATTTGGGGGCTATTCAGGCTGTGGGTGGCGCAAGCGGTTAAGACGCTGTGCCGGTTAACCAGCAGGCCAGGGTTTGAGACCCAGGTCGGCCCCACAAGACAGGGTGAGCTCCTGTCCTTAGCCCAGCTCTGCAACGCCAGCTGGATCCAATCGTATTGGCTCTGCCTTTCCATTGGACTAATTCAGTGGCGTGGAGAGGGGGGATTTGCTGCTTGGGTAACAGCATATCCTCCATAACAATCCAACCCAGGCTTTCGTGCTTCGCATGCAGTGTATGCAGCGCCGAGCACGATACCATAGTCTTCCAAGACTGAAGGAGGCCTGCTTGGGGGCTATTCACAGTATATTGTTCATTTTCCCTTAACCTGCCCATTTAATCCCAATAAAATTTCCCTTTGATTTCAATAAATTTGTTTGTTGGACAGATATGAGAGCTGATGGGTTTGGGAAGTAGGCCTTTTATTTTTACATGGCACACTGCCTTCTGAACTTGGGTTGCATGACATGCAAAGAGACTTTCTTAATTGTGGTCCCTTTTAAGAGATATCTCTTTCCTTGAAAACCATGCCTCTTCACACAGGTGCTCATGTTCTGAATCAACTTATTCATGTTTTAAATTGCCTTGAGTCATGGAGGAAAGAAAAGCAGAGCAGAACATTTTTATTAATGATTTTTTTTAATTCGTAAAGTTCTTGTCCACAACTAGTGGTGGATAAGGTGACATGTATCCCAGTACATCTGGGATCAGAGAGGTCTGATGCCTGGAGATGTTCAGGTCTTTTGTATTGTAGGGTAACTTAGAAATAATCCAAGCAGCAATTGCTTGATGAAAAGGGCTAGAGCTGGTTTCCCTCTGTGTTTGTGCTGTGGAGGCAGTAAACGTCCTCATCCTGTAAATCATCCCCAGGAGACATCATATGAAGACTTACCACATGCGTTTTCCAACCAGAAATTCAAAACTTTCATAAAAGATAAAGGTATGGACTCATGAAATAAGAAGTCAAAAAAATGAAAATGGAAAAGGGACAATTTATTTATTTGAACTTTGTGAATCTTTTTTTAAAAAAAGTAGTACATAAATCTTCTTAATAATAACAATAATAATACAATATAATAAGGATAAAAATTGTACAAATCTTTATTTGGGCTCTAGGTGCAAAGCCAAAAGATTTTGCTGAATGCCTGAATAAACTAGGTATTAATGAAATCTCTATAGATCAACTGCAGAAAGCAGCCTTACTTAGAATAGTACAATTTTATGGAAAATATCCATGAAAATCCCAGATCATTGGAAAGGAACCAAGATTTATCAGGCCAAATCCAGCCACCAAAACAACTGTGAATAAGAACGAAATGTTGTTACAAAGTCACTGCAATGTTATCCTGGAATTTATACCAAGAGTATTCAAAAACATCTGCAGGTTTTTTAAAAATAATGCAACTCAAGCCAGAGAAATTGCCAAAAATGTGCTGGTGAAGATGCTGCAAAATTTTAAAATTTAAACAGATAAGGATATAGAGAATAATATGCTGGATATAACTGGAATTGGGGGGAAATGAACTGTATTGATGCAGTAATCCCTGGAACTGGCATAATTGAAGAAAAGCAGTTGGAAAAGATCTTGAAAAAGATCTAGAAATGGAAAGTTTCTGGGGAAAGAAAGTAACAATTCCAGTAGTAATGGGATCAGTAGGCAGAGCTTTGAGAGCTGTATAGAAACAAGTGGACAATCCAGGTGTGGGTAGGACAAGAGCTGCAAAAGCCACAGTACTGGGAACATGCCACATATTTCACTACCTTCTTGGATAAGAGGAGTCCAGAGATTGGTTATTATGGACCTTGCTCTAACCACTTCCTTGTATCCTGGTATACACCAGTCCTATTCTTAATCCCCAATACCCTGCACTATTCCTGACTCTTATCACCCTGGTGAAACAGCTCACCCAGATCTTTATTTCCACAGTAAGCAAGTCCAAGTGGGACAAATATTCTTACATGGCCCTGAGAATCAGCAAGTTAACCTGCAAATGATTTCAGGGTGAGTAGTGGATTTGTTTTTGCACACATAGCCAAAAGAATCCTCTCTTTAGGTAGGAGTAGTATCTGAAAGCCTGCCCCTCATCCTCCAACTTGCCTGAAGAGGAGCTGCCTGCTCCTCTTCGGAGCAGAGTCAACTGAGAGTGCCAATGCCTAGGCCTGGAACGCTGGGCATGCACAGTGGGTCAGGTGTGCCCTGAGTGATGCACCCTGTGCACCCTGAGTATGCACAGCCCCACAATGTCCCTGGCTGGGACAACTTAGCTCGCGTGCCCAAAGAGACGGCTCTCCATGCCTGCTGTGGCACGCATGCCATAGGTTCGCCACCCCTGGGCTAAGGTAACTAATCAGTTTACTGACACTACGTAATAAGTACCTATGACAATCATGCAATAATAGATCCACCGCTTTATCCAGTGCTTTATCCACTGCTCAGGCAGCATATATGAGAAGCTATAATCAACAGTTTGAGCCACTTCTGAATACTGAACAACCCAGAACCGAAACAAAAAAACAGCCTACTGAGTGCACAAAGCCCTTAAGACTTCGTGTTCAGTCACGAAGTCAATGGTGATGAAAAGACACGAAATGTCAAATGTCATCATGACTGAAAGTGTAAACAAGTACAGAAAATTGGGGAAGGAGGAAAAGAGGAACAATGAGAACTGTAAGAGGGGGCATATTTCTGAGTCTGAAGAAACTGAGGCTGCAATCCTATACTATACACACTTTCCTGGGCACACTGAACACGAGGCAGCCATGCATATGACTGTGCTGTAGGTGATTTTGGCTGTGATCCTAAAGAGACTTTCCTGGGAGTAAGATATATTGAACACAATGGGGCTTACTTTTGAGTAGACATGGTTAGGATTGTGCTGTTTGGAAATAATTTAATGGGATACACAAATATTGAAATACAGGCACTGATACTGTGAATTCACCTTATACTCCTTAGCAGTGCAATCCAATGGATATCTACGCAAACATAAGCTTCACGAACAGGGCAGATAGCAATGAAAATACATTGCTAAATAAATAAATCCCAGATAGCAATGAAATACATTACAATCCTAAGAATAAAAGGACCAAGATGGCAAGGGGAGAAAATTATAGAGGACAATTTGCAGACTTAAGCATTCCTACCTCATGTTTTCTATCCATGACTATCTGAGTTTTACCTCTGTTTTTGATAAAGCCCCTCATATATGATTAGATGTATACATAAGCATGTTCCAGTTTTCCTCCTTGTGATTTTTGCTGGATCTAAACACTGGTTTAGCTTGTATTTAAGACAAGAAATATTTACCGTAATAGAAAGTGGCCAAGTTATTTTTAAAAAATTAGTAAGTGCAGGTTTTCCAAAGAAAGTCTAAACTCTTTTTTCCTTTCCTTTTTTTAGAATTTACTCCATTCTATATAAAAAGAGGGAAAGAGTAGCAACTTTGGAATTTGCCCACATGATTTTGTTTCTTGTGTTGACTTGTATATTATTGGTGGGTTTGTCACATGAAGAAAGTAAGTAAATATTATCAACATATTACAGACAAATTGATTAACATTGCAATTCCATCCAAGAGTTATATTGAGGAATGCAGAAATCACTTTACTTTCACCAATGGCATAAGAGAATATGCTACAAAAGTGCATTCTCTTTGCAAAGCACCATAGTACAGTGGTACGTTGGTTAATCAGTGACTTGCTTAGAGAGTATTTTGGATAAAGAGCGAAATTTTCTTGTAAATTTTATTTTGGTTTGAGCTATAGAACCAATCACCTGAGTTTCCATTGTTTCCAACAGGAAAATCCATTTTGGATAACAAGCATTTTGGATAACAAGCATGCTTCGGGAACAAATTATGCTCATTAACCAAGGGACCACTTTACAATGGTTCTCAAAGTGGACCCCCTTGGGACCTTTTGGGTCATTGTCCCCATTTCGGGGGGGGGGGGTTGCAAAAAGCTGTGCGCTGCCATTTTGGAATCTGGCACTGGGTTGGTGCACACGGGAGGGTGGTGCACATGGGTGGTGGTGCGCATTTTGGAATAGGGCAGTCAGACTGCAATCCATATTTTCCTAAGAGTAAGTCTCACTGAACATAATGAGACTTACTTTTGAGTAGACATAGAGGTCCTCCAACATCACAGTGATGGCACGACCTGTTTGATATCATTTCCAGCCATGACGTCACTTCCAGGGGGTGCCAGATAGACTGCCATTTTCAGAAGGGGTTCCCACACTGAAATGCTTGAGAATCACTGCTATAGTACACAGGATCTACCCAAGCTCCTCCCTGACACACATCTGAGTTAAGGAAAGTACTGAGAGAGGCTGAGGTTCATGGGGGAGGAAGAGAGGAGTACTATGTGAAATAATGTGGCTGTGCTTTCCTGTGCCTGGACCTCATTGCACATTACTGCATTCCACTGTTGTAAGTCTGCAGTTAGAATTGGGCCAATGATCACAAATGCTTCTGTCCTATTGATCTTGGGATAATTAAGAAATAATGTGTGATATTTAAAATATTGTATTTACTCGAATTTTTCAGCTGAATTCTGACTCCAAAATCAGGGTTCGCATTAGATTTAATTATTAATTAGATTTGAGTAAATATGGTATTTTGATTATAAGTATACAGAACACATTAGATTCAGTGGTGCATTATATTCAAGTAAATGAATATAGAGAATTTAAGTAAATGCAGTTGTTGTTCCAGAATAACAGCCATTTAAAAAATCCAATACCCTGCCAAAAAATACCAGTACATGAGTTTATATGAAATGCTCTGAGACCACAATCCTAACCATGTCTACTCAAAAGTAAGTTACTCCCAGGAAATTGTCTTTAGGATTGCAGTCTGAATATTTTAAATGAACTATATACTAATGATACTTTTGATGATACATGATGACACTTTTAACTTTTCATTGCTTGCAGGTATACAACAAACATCAGTTTCAGATTTAACCTGTGTGGTTTACAATGTTACTGCTATGAATTGCACTTGGAGCAATGGCATAAATCCACTAGAAGAGTATTTCCTTTTCTTGAACTTCAATCAGTAATTTATTTCCATTTGTTAAATTTAAAATCCATTTGAAACATAGCAGTGCTGGTTTATTTTTAACTTAAATGCTTTGACATACACAGGAAAGAAGAGCAATGTCAACATCGCACAAAAAATAATGGAAAGCATGTATGCCACATCGCTTATGTGAGTGCTGATGAAGAAGAAGTTAAGGTCACTCTGAAAAAGTTAGTCAATCAATCACAGATTACAGTTGACAGAAAGAAGTTTTTGCTGTACACAATTGGTAAGAAAAAAGAAAGGGTGCTTGTTGTCATTGTCAATGTTAATATAAATATATTAATAAATATAAATCAATTCATATTAGTAGTGGCATCATCTCTGATTTTTACTACTAAATATAACAGAAATAGTAAAAGAACTTATGTAAGTCATTGTGTCAGGAAGAACAGCCACCATCACTTGCTGTCTGGAAATGGAGAGGTTCTGGTTGGTGTAAAATGTTCCTCCTCTCCTTTTGTTCTTAGAACAATCCTGTGAGGTAGGTGAGGCTGAGAGATGGTAACTGACCAAATATCATGAATGAGCAGGAATCTGAACCTGAATCATTTAGTTTTAACTCCCAAACCACTATACGTTGGCTATATGATGCCCAAGAACTAAGAAGCAGAAGAATGCAAGTCCTCCTTTAAACTGCCATCCACAGCCACAGCAGCAATAATAAGAGATATGTTGCATCTCAATTCCTAAGTAGCTATCCTAGCTGGGCGCCTACACTAGGAGCCTCCTAGGAGGCAAGAAGGAACATGTGGCAGTAGCAGGAAGCATTAGTGGACAATAACATATCAAGTACTTGTTCAGTGTGGTGGGTGCATACAAGGGAGGCAAGGGTGAAAGATGAAACTCCTGCAGCAGAGGCCCCAACTGTAGAGACACCACGATTGACTACTCTTATATCTGCTTACCACAAACTCACTGGTTACAGGTTTGATGTAGCAAATCCACATCGATGTGCTGTATGTAGCACTCGAATGCTTAGGAAGCATAGGTATACCATTCAAAGACTGGTATAAATTTCATGACACTCCGCGTTTTAAAGATATTATTACTAATTTCGTTCCAGAAATCTTACGTCCTCCACAAAATATCACTGTGAGTTGCAATGCATTAGAATGTACTGTCAAATGGACTCACCCCCCAAACAGAAAAAATAACACTAGACAAAAATGCTTTGCGTATGATATCAAGGTAAGAACCCAAGTTTGACTTGGCCTTCTATTTTAGGAAAGATATTACAGCTGACTGTATGTAGTTTGGGAAATGTTAAATAAGACACCTATACTAATTAAAACTTTTTTGTTGTCATTTTAAGGATGAAACAGGAGTAATAGTGAACAAAGTAAGTATTCTTGCCAGATATCAGTAGAATGACACTGATTTTAGGTAGGCACCACTGCGACCTCCTGAGTTCACAGCATGCATGCTATATATATGGGAGTAAAATTTCAAGAATACTTGTAGGCCATGGGCACAGATAGGGACAAGCAGACATTGGTAGGCTCCACTGGGCACTGACCGGCACTGGACTCTGGGGGGTACCAGGGGACAGTGACGGGCAGCAGCAGGGACCAGGCACCAGCAACCATCAGGCAGTGAGCACCACCAGGCAATGGGTACCAGCTGGCACTAGGTTTCCCTACCAGGTACCTGCAGGCACCACCAGGAACCAGAAGGCATCAGGCACCATGGGACACTGGGCAGTGGGTACTAGTCAACTCTACTGAACACTAAGACTTCTTACCTGGCACCACCAGGCATCAGGCACCAAAATGCAGTGGGCACCACTAGGCAACCATATTGGGCATCAGTGAACAACAGGCACTGGGAACCACTAGCCATCAGAGGACAGTGGGTACCACCGTGCATCCCTACTGAGCACCAGGGACCACTGGGCACCATGCTTTCTAACCAGTAACTAGACATCAGGCAGTAGCTGGCATTGGACACCGTCCAGCAGAGGACATTACAGGGCATCACCTGGCAATGGGCACAACCAGGAACTGGTGGGCATCAAGCACCACTGGGCACCAGACATCCCTACAACATAGAAAGAATGTAGTTTTGGCTGGGTGTTGATGAGTCAGTCAGTCAGTGACTCTTCATCATCAAAGTTTTTGGAAATTCCAACCAGCAGTGGGTGAAAAGGAGCGCAACACATTTTCCTCCCTATATTTTGCATTGAAGAATTGCTGACTGAGGGACTCTCTGCCACAACCCCTAGCAGCATGAAATTCAGGGAGGGTATTCCTTCTGTGACATCAACACTCACCCCCAGAACCAATGTTAAGAAATTTAACCCCTAAGAAATTTAATCCCTAACCCTAAGGGGTGCAACACATTTTTGGCATATACTTAACACTGAAGAGTGACTGATCAACATCCAGCTGATGCACTGGGAGGGAGGGTGCACAGATGATGGTGGGGGATCACCACCATGGGTGCACATAGGGGGAATGCATGGGGGTGGTGGTGCACATTGGGGTTGGTGCATATGGGAGGGTATTGCGCATGGGGGGGTTGGTGCACATGGTGGTTTGGTGCACATGGGGGGTTGATGCATATGGGGGGTATTGCACATGGGGGTTTGATGTGCAGTGGGGGGTGTGTGGGGGCTGTGAAAGTCACTGACACTGACTCACTCACTCACTCATCAATGTCCAGCTGAAACTGCCGAACCTAGAACTGTGAAATTTGGGGGCTGTGTTCCTTCTATAATGGAAACATCTACTAAGAACTGATTTGGGGAAATTCCAACCAGAAAGGTGGGGAAAGGAGTGTAACATGTTTTCATCCTATACTTTATGTTGAAGCAGGCCTCCGTCAGTCTTGGAAGACTATGATATCGTGCTCGGCGCTGCATACACTGCATGCAAAGCATGAAAGCCTGGATTAGATTGTTATGGAGGTTAGGCTGTTACCCAAGAAGCAAATCCCCCCTCTCCATGCCACTGAATTAGTCCAATGGAAAGGCAGAGCCGATACGATTAGATCCAGCTGGCATCACAGAGCTGGGCTAAGGACAGGAGCTCACCCTGTCTTGTGGGGCCGACCTGGGTCTCGAACCCTGGCCTGCTGGTTAACATGCACCGTGTCTTAGCCAGTATCTGTCAGTGCCACAGTATCTGTCAGTGCCACAGTTAATCCCTGACTTATCAACACTCTGCCTCAACCCTTAGACCTAGAAGCAGGAAATTTAGGGAGTGTATTCCTTCCATGATGTGAAGACCCAGTAAGAATGATTTGGTGGCCAATGGTACCTGCTGCATGGTGTAAGCTCACTGGTGCCCAATGCCTGGTACCCGGAAGAGATGCCTGGTACTCAGTACGAGTGCCCAGTCATGCCTGGTGGTGCCCTGTGTTGCTCACTGCATGCTGGTTCCTGGTGGTGCACAGAGCCTGGCGGTTCCCACTGTCTGCTGGAGTCTGGTGGGAATGCCCAGTTTCCAGTGGCGCATGCTGCCCACTGCATGGTGATGACCAGTAAGGATGCCCAGTAGAGATGCCTACTGATGTCTGGTGGTGCCCTCTGGTACCCATTGACCTGTGGAGACCAGTGCTGCCTGTTAGGCATGCCCACTGCCTGCTGGTGCCCACTGATGCCCACTTCCCAATGGTGCCTGATGTCTGGTAGGGATGCCCGATGCCCATTGGTGCCCACTGCCTGGTGATGCCCAGTGGTGCCTGCTGCCACCTGCTGCCCATTATACAGAGGTGCCAACTGCCCAAAGGTACCTAGTAGAGAATGCCCAGTCTCCACTGGTGCCTGCCTTGGTACCCTTGGCTGCCCAGTATCTGTCAGTGCCCACTGGTGCCCGCCAACCAGTGCCCACCAATGCCCAGCACTGCCCAGTCTTGAAATTTTATTCCTGCAGTGGCAGGTTCATTTGACTAGTAATCAAATATAGTCTGAATTTATACAACTTGGCAACTTTATACAACTTGGTAAATAACAATTTAATTATGTTTTAGACCAAGGATGTGCAAGTTTTGTGGCAGAAGAGTCACATCATCTCTCCAACACTGTGTCAAGGGCTGGGAAAAAAGAATTAATTTACATACATTGACACATATATTAGAGATAGAACATATATGAATGAAGAAATTCATAAATACCTTTGAACAAAGATTGAAGGGGTGATCTTCAAACCTGCTTAAGCACTTTCATACAGAGAGAAGGGATGATCACCTCCAGAGGATTACAGGGCTCACATTCAGGCTGGGTGAAGGAGGCTTGTCAGGGGCCACAGGAAGGCTCACTGTGTGCTGCAACTTGGAGGCCCCTGGGCAGGAATGTGAGCACCCCTATTTTAGAGCACTCATGGTGTCTGATTAGGACCTGAAGTGACAATATTAAGCAGATGATGTGGGAGCCACCACCAATTCTGCCCTCTCGGCCCAATCTGCACATCCCTACCCTGTCTCCTCCATCCCATCCCATTCCGTCCATTGATTTGGGCTTACCTCCTCTGGAGCATGCTGGCAGCTTGCAGTGCTGCAAAGCACTTTATGATTTGCAATATGTGTACTGTTGGTAATAATCATGGGCCATAAATCTATCTGAAATATTTGACTTCACATATTCTAGTAGTCATGCCCCCTGAATGATTGGCAAATATAAAAGTGATCTTTTGATTGATAACATAATAAATTAAAGTGAATGATGAAACTCAATATTCTAAAGAAAATGTGACCTGCAAAACTATTTACAGTGATTGATCTAGGTACAAGGTTGCTTGTTGCATAAAGTGATATGCAACCATTTACTTTTTTCCCCAGGGGTAAGAAAGGCAGCCATTCATGCATAAGCAAGGACAATAAAATTTGCAGAAATGTGCTGAGATGCAAATTGACTTCTTTTCCACTTAAGGCAGGACCACCTGAACCCTGGCCCAGGGGTTGGATCCGGGCCAGAGGTAAATGGACCTTACTGTATTGCCCACAAGACTCTTCACCTGGGTAGACCTTGGCATTAGAATGCCCTGGGCAGTGGTGTCTGCAATACTGGGCAATTGATACAATAGCCAGCGCCAACTGGTGTTGCCCAGTCAGTGAGCCACACAAGGGCAAAATGGAAGGTTATAGTCCAGATGGGGACTGAATTCAAGGTGCACAGCGATCACGAGCATGGCCACCACTGACTTAAAGAAAGTAAAAATACAACCATTTTTTCCACCTTTTAGACAGAAGACACTTTGAAAGTTTTTCCTGCAGACAGAAAGCACACCTTGCAGATTAAGGCACGTGGCCAGTATTGCGAAATAACAAAAAAGGGTGAATGGAGTGAACCAATTAAGTTTGGTAAGAGTACTGATTTTCCCAATTATTTTCCATTTCTGTCCCTATATATGCTATAAGTTGTGTCACTAAAAATAGTGCATGAAATTGCTCACCCATGATTTGGGGTCAAGTCATCAGTTTGTAGGTGGCACCTAGTTCTACATCTTGTTTCCATTTTATGATTTTTGGAAGGAAGTTGAACATTATATTAGGGGGAATTTCTCTGACTACTCTTATGGGATACTTGCAAAATGTACCCATGTTGCAGAGTAAAATACCCCCCATATACCATTCCCCCATTGCACATTACCCCCATGTGTAACACCTTCCATGCACAACACCCATCCCCTATGCACATCAATCCCCAGTGTGCATCAAGCTCCACCACCATGTGCACCATCCTTCCCAGTGCATCAGGCACTGGGCACCAAATTGGCTAGATATCAATAAGTTAGTCTTTCATGTTAAGTATAGGACAAAAACGTTGCACCCCTTTTCACCCACATAATGGTTATATTTCTCAACATTGGTTCTTGGTGGGTGTTCATGTCAGAGAAGGAACCTCCCCAAATTTCATTTTTCTAGATCCAGGGGTTGGGAGAGAGCAGTGATCAATCAGGGATTCCCAATGTATTAGAAAA
Source organism: Cryptoblepharus egeriae (assembly GCA_030015325.1). Lineage (NCBI taxonomy): Eukaryota > Metazoa > Chordata > Lepidosauria > Squamata > Scincidae > Cryptoblepharus > Cryptoblepharus egeriae. The sequence continues at coordinate 29,595,041 of JAREYC010000005.1, forward strand.
CATGTTGCACCCTTTTCACCCCCTTCCCCGGGGGAATTTCTGAAAACCGGTTCTTAGTGGGTGCCTCCATCACAGAAGGACCACCCACCCCAAATTTCCTGCTTCTAGTCCCAGCAGTTTTGGCTGGGCATTGATGAGTGAGTCAGTGGCTTTTCTCTTTTATATATATATATAGAAGATTTGACTCATTACTGTTATTTTAGCCTATGATTTATTTTTTATTTTGCCTAAGATTTGCTTGCATTGTTGTTTTTTATGTTGTTTTATTTATTTGCTGTAAGACAGTGGACATACTAGAAAGTCTAGGTAGACAGAGGTGGTGTGTCACATCAAATCACTTCTACTCTAGAGACCTTATGTCCCACTATAATTAGTCTTCTTTCTTCCCTCAATAATATCCCTAATTCTGCAAAAAGTGTTGCTGGACTCACCATCAGGATAATTTGCTTGTTTTAATCCTCCTTTTTCCCTGCCAGTCAGCAAATTCTCCAGCCAGGAGGGGAGCTGTGTTCTGAAGCATTTGTTGAACTCCATTTTCATCAGATAGGGACCATTCTGGTGGCCTTGCATTCTTTTTTTTGCCTGACCTGACGACCAGCCAAGGAATGTTTGATTACTCATGAGTAAATATGAACACATGGATTAGTTATGCTTTCCATAAGGCCCAATTTGCCCATTTGGAGGAAGGAACTTCTCAAGTATTTTTAGGGGGCTGCATTCATCAGATTGGAACCACTTTGGAGTCCTCCCAGCCTGCCCTTTTCAATGGACTAAGACATGCTTGCCTACTCAAGAGTAAATACACAAAACGACTCCACTTTTCATAGGGCTTCATCCTGAGTTTTCAGAATCAGTGTTTATTTAGGAATTGTTTTGCAAGGATTAAGGTTTTTAAATCATTGTATTGATAATACCCAACAGCCCGATATAGCACTGTGTGCTTGCCATCCCATCCTATATATAGCATGCACACCTATCACTGCTTTCCTTTGCAGGTTCTGACCCATATACGTTTCCTACAATTTATTTAACCCTGGTAGTACTTGGAACTGTACTGACAATCTTGGTCCTGTTCTGTCTCTGTAAAAGGTAAAATGTATATAATTTATCATAACCTTTCTTCTCTTTGCCCATTTGCACAGCATTAGAAGCCAGATTTAGGTTGTGAGATAGGAAGCTAAAGTCCAGGATCTCCCCTGGTTGTGTTTTCACAAATACTATCTGTTCCATCTATCAAATCTGTACCAAATCATGTAACAAATCTGTGTTTTCTTAGCCAGAGTTTTAAACCAGATTTCTGATATTCTAATTGAATGCATATTAGGATTTCAGCCAGCCCTATGGAGCTACCCATAAAAATCACAAATCCAAGCAGCCCATGTAAAGCTACTTGGGATAGGAAGGGGGCTTAGGATTTTGCAGTGACTCCCACTTTGTCCCAGGGCCAATCTGCATAAAAATAAAAACATTTAAGAACACCACTAATGATATGTATATACAGTGGTGCCTTGTAAGACAAACATAATTCATTCCAGAAGCATGGCTGTATAAAGCATGCTTTGTAAGACAAAGTGGATTTTCCCATAGGAAATAATGGAAACTCAGACAATTGGTTCCACAACCGAAAAATATTCATATAAAATATTAACTATATGTAAAAATGATGACAAAACACTGTAATATAACACATAACACAATTACTGTAATATTAAGAATAAACACTAATCTACTGTATAGTAAACCAGAAAAGAAAAACCTTTATGGCCAAGGATAATTAATTTTCACTAAAAGTCACTGATGTCTTTTTGAGCAACTTTAACAAGAAACCTATCTAATGACACTTGCTTTTGTCTCCTTTGGAGGATTTCACAGAAATGTTGCATTGCATTGTCATTAAACAGATTCATAGAATCATAGAATCATAGAGTTGGAAGGGACCTAGTAGGTCATCTAGTCCAACCCCCTGCCTGCAGCAAGCACCACTGGGCATCACCAGGCAGTAGGCAGCAATGGGCAATGGGCATCCCTACCAGACATCAGGCACCATTGGGAAGTGGGCATCAGTGGGCACCAGCAGGCAGTGGGCATCCCTAACAGGCAGCACTGGTCTCCACAGGGCATTGGGTACCAGAGGGCACCACCAGACATTAGTAGGCATCTCTACTGAGCACTGGGCAATAAAAACCAAAAATACAGGTATAAAATGGGGGATACTTGGCTTGGCAGCTCAAGAAGTGAGCAGGATCTTGGAGTTGCCGTGGATCACAAACTGAACATGAGTCAGCAGTGTGATGTGTCTGCAAAGAAGGCAAATGCCATTTTAGGCTGCATTAAGAGGTCTGTAGCTTCCAAGTCGTGAGAAGTTCTAGTTCCTCTTTATTCAGCATTGGTCATCCTCTGCAGATGAGATCTCCTCCATAACCTCTTGCTGTTGCTCACAATCCAGATCCATCAATTGGTTCATTTTACAACAAATTTTTGTTGTAAAACTGTTTGTCTTACAAGGTACTGTTTGTCTTACAAGGCAGAATTCCTTACAAATTTTAGTTTGTCTTACACAGCATTCTTCTTACATATTATTTGTCTTACAAGGTACCACTGTACTATCATCTTACCACCTCTTCCTGCAAGGGGCTCAGGACAATGTTACATAGGTTGCTCCTTTTATCCTTGCAATAACCCTTTCAGGTAGGCTAGGGAGTAACGAAGCAAATATCCAACCATCAGCTCTCTGTTATAAAAAGGAAATTAGGTTTGGCAGGAGCATAAAGTGTGACCTCTCTCTTCATACAGGTTTTCAATATGGCAAAAGCTGACTGATCCCATCCCACAACCAAACTTCACCTTTGAGCAGGATGAAAATATGGGGGTGAGTTCTAAAATGTGTAAGATACAATGGTATGTCAAAGATTTGAGGCTGAAAATGCTAAATGAGTGCCTTCCCTCCCCCAATCAGTTGGGTGAGTATCACTGCTAAATAAAAGGTGCCACTAAATAGCTAGTCCTGCATCCTTCCATTGTGTTGAGGAGCCACCTGTTTGTAGAAGTGAAAAGGTAAATGTTATCAGGACTAATTATTTTCACAAGGATGTCTTGAGCTGACCATTATTCCCAGGGCTGCTGGAGTTCTGTGATGGCCATCCTGTTTTCAAACCTAACTATACAGCCATAAGAGGAAAGCTTTCAAAGGAAAACTTAAAGTCTTTGAGGAAAGGAGGTTGGAATAAAGCTAAGGTGGTAATCTAAACTAAGGGGAGTCCTTGCTCCAACATAAGAGCAATTTACTCTGGATTGCAATATGAATTTCCCATAGGTTTTCACTAGGTGGTGCTGTAACTACATCAACATAAATGTCTCTTAACGTGCTCCTGTAGTTGCTCTGGATTGTAGAATAAGTGTCCGGATACTGAATTCTCCACCCAAAAGCAAATGCGCTCTTTCTGTGCTTCGAAAGAATGGATCTCCAAAACTATTGGCCAGAGGGCCACATAAAATATTTAGCATGGTGTTGAGGGTAAACAAATATATTTTAAATATAAAATTTTAATACTTCAGAAATGGAACTTAGATGAATAAATGAATGATTAAGCTTAAAATTCCAGGCACCAACACAGAAGAAAGGCTGCAATCCTAAACATACTTTCCTGGGAGTAATACCCATTGAACACAATGGGGCTTACTTCTGAGTAGACATGGTTAGGATTGTAAAGTAAGTCACATACTGAAATGGACACCCATTTCTCCACTTCTCAAGCAGCTTACCTAAATGTACAGAAGTAAATATCTTACATGTAGCACATCACAGGAAACCCCAACATCAGGCTCTCAGGCCTTATGTCTAACAGCACTCCCCTAGAAACTACTAGATACATTAACAATAGAACACGATTGGAGTAATTGTTTTAATTGATTCTTTTTAGTAAATGAGATATTTAAGCATAATGAAATTAGGTACTGGACTGCAGTGAAATCCATCAAACTTCTAAACAAATTTTATGTAGATAGTTATATTACCAATGCAGATTGGATAGATCTCACAACCTTCATTTTCTGGGTACACGCTGGGAGGAATGGGACAAGATCAATTAGAAAGTTACTTGGTTTTTTATTTGATACTGGGTATATTAATTTAGTTATGAGAAGTCAAACAAATTGAACTGGAAATTGCAATGAAAATAAGGCATTAACTTGAAGGTTTTTCTCTCTCCACCATTTATTTTTATTATAGAGAGCATGGTTGGATCTTACACAAACAGATGAAAAGATAACATTTGTTGAAGAAATAACCAACAGCTGCAACAAAAACCATGAGGGGCTGTCATTAACAAATCAGCTCAGCTGAATATGCCTTTTAATTTTTAAAATAAAGCCGTTTCCACTGACCTTCAAACAGGTTCTTTCTCTCACTGCAATAACTGAACTCTTTTCTGTCACTTGCAATAGAACTTAGCAGAGGCAGACCATCATCTGCAAGAGAATACTGGAGGGAGTCCCTGTATTTTGGGTCCAAGGATCTATAGCACTTACAATACCTACACCTACAATAAGCTATTCTGCCCATTTTTGGCAAGAAAGTGGGGAGGATGGGAAAGTGGCGAGGTTTATGGAGTACAAGGATTTCCAAATGCACACAATCCTATCCCGACAGCCACCCAGCATCCTGGAAATTAAATTTAAAAGATCCTAGTTTAAAAACAAAAAAGATACCTCAGGGAAGCCAGAGTCTGTGTTGTTACACAGCAAGAAGTCACTTCACACAATGGGCAATGCTTGAATTGGAAGAGGCTGAGCCAGCTTACTACCTAGTTAGTGCAATTCTATAAATGCTTATCTGAGAGTAAAGCTACAATCCTAACTTTAACTTATGCCGGCATAAGCCCCAATACAAGTCCTGTGCTGACCAGGGAATGTCACAAAAGTGTTGGAAGACACTTCTGTGCCACTCCTCAGGGAGTGTTAAGCCAGTGCAGACATACATTTGCCTCCCTACATCATCCATGGGATGACTGATGAGTTGTGCCAGCCTAGATTAGGATTGCACCCTAAATCCCACTGAGTAGAATACTTAATTCAGTGTAAACATATACATAAGATTGCACTGTTAGTGACTGGATGCTACAGCAGCTCTCATTTTGTTATGGAATTGGAGAGGAGCATCAGGAATTTTATTATGAGCCTTTTACCTTCCTTCCCTCCACATAGTTGAGTACTAAGGAGGAGCCCTGACCTTTGTGAATCCACTTTTTCTGCCACAGATCTATTCTGTGTTCTACTGTGTTCTAGAAAGATATGGTTTTCAAGGAGGCACAAGGGCCCATCTGTTTTGAACAGAAAGATCCAAACCAGTGTCATAGCTAATGATTGTGTAGCTCAGTGCCAAGCTCAAAATGTTATTCTGGAAGTGATGTCACAACCGGAAGTGACAATACACACTTGACTGAAAAGAAGGGAACTGCCTTCTTTCCTCAGTACCTCACCACCCCCATTCTCGGCCATCTTCCCACAGCCAGTGCCATAGTCAAGTCATCTACCAGGAGTCAAATAAGGAACAAATATTACCTTACCTATTCTCAGGGACTGCCCCCAACTGCAAGATACAACATGTGCCCCACTGACACATCTGTGCCAGTGCAACAAACTTGCTCAGGATTCCTCAGGTACATGAAAATACATTATGGCCCAACTACTCCTGAGTTGCATCCTTAATTACAGAAATGTAGGAAATATGTATTCCATTCTCAATGTGTATGTGCATGTAAAGAACACATATCACAGTCTCCCTGATTCATTCACTCCTTCATGTTAGCAATCCTGAAAGGCAGTTCTTTTATAAATGGGTAACTTCCTCTGAAGCTGCTGAGAAAGATTACCAGCACAAATATATATACACTACTATAGGAGCCTGCCTACCCACTGCAACCCATCAAGGAGTTTTCTATGAACTACCACATTTCATGAATGGCCTAACCATCAGTGCTATTTCATAATTATATACAGTAGACATACTTTCTCAAGCATCTTCACTGGTATTTTGCAGCCAATGAATATTCACTCAATATTCAGACATCAAGCATGTTTACCTTTTTTTTTTAAGGCTTCCACTTTAAAGCTCCACACAAGACCTCATTTTTTTAAAAAGATGTTTTTCGTTTCCATATTTATAAAAGATTTCAATGCATTGTCAAGATGTAACAGGTAGGACACCAACAAAGTTAGTTTTCTTTATTGTTTTACAGAATGCCCCAAATTTTAAAGAACACAAATGCTAGACATTTAGCTGTGCAAACAGTACATAGTGCTTAAAGTAGAAAATACATGGTTTTATTAAATACTTCTGAAAACATGATTTTTATGGTCAAGACAGAACTTGAAACTTCAGGCTAATCTTCAGAAAGCTGCAAATCAGCTGCTTTGGACCCATAACTGCTACCATTATAATAAACACCAAACACAGACAGTCATAGTCAGCTGACTGTGTGATTCTTCAATAATGATATCAAACTATATCTGCTCATTGAAGTCAGTTTCTAGCCCTTCATAAATATTATCTGGCCCCAATAAGACTCTGCACAGGAATTTCTTGTAGGTCAATGGTCCATAATGGCAAGTTACTCTACATGATCTGCCAATTTAATTCACAATTCTAGTATGATTTTTCTTTTTAGATGACTTTCTTGAACTCATCATATAATACGAGAACAAAAGCACTACCCATGCCTCGAAGAACATTTGACCATGCACCCTTGAAGAAAGCTTTTCCACCTTCATCTCTTGCAATCTTTTTCCAACAGTTAAGAGTTCCAGAGTACATTATGTCAGCTGTTGAAAGATAAGTTAAATTGACTCAAATGAAATGCATCAAGTAATAGGGCCACCACACAAGTTTGAAAATTGTACATATCTAATGGAATACACACTTTACAACTTATCAAGTAATCCTATGACTTTCATTTTTTTTCATATACAGTGGCACCTCACGTAACGAATGCCTCACGAAAAGTATGTTTCACGTAACAAACAAAAATTTCTCTAGGATTCTGCTTCACGTAAAGAACGCATTTGTTGGCAGTTGGGGCGGATGCGCTGGCTGGCAGCCTGTTTAAAAAGCACCAGGGCTGCGTAGCGCACCTGCCCATAGTGAAAGCAACACTTCCATGCTGTTCCTCCTGTGGCCGGGAATCCACTGGGCAGAGGGAGAGAAGAGAAGTGGAGAAGAGGGAAGCATCAGGACTAGCCAGAAGGGAGCAGGGGAGAGAGAGGCTCGGGATGGAGAGAAGTAGAAAGTAGGAAGACACTTTGAAGGTGTTTTGGATTGCAGTCTCCTAACCATGTCTACCAAGAAGACATGGTTGTTTTAACACCCATTGTGTTAAATGGGTTTTACTCCCAGGAAAGTGTCGTTAGGACTGCAGCCTAAGTAGACTTCATAGGATCCTGCACATTGAATGCATGTTTTGAATTCAATCCCAGTGTTCTGTCATCATTTTTACATCCAGTTAATATTTTTATATGAATATTTTTGGGGTTGTGGAACCAATTGTCTGAGTTTCCATTATTTCCTATGGGAAAATCCGCTTCACGTAAAGAACATGCCTCCAGAACGAATTAAATTTGTTACGTAAGGCGCCACTGTATAATGTATATACAACTCAAATATCTTTAAAAACTGCCACTGCAAACAATAGTTGCAGAAATCTTTCATTCCAACACTGATCAACCCACAATTTAGTTAATTTCATTGGCTTCACTAAGCTTAAATCCTTGCTTTTCAATTTACTATGCATCAGGGTACAATACTAAATTTCAAATGCTAAAATTCAAATACTACTGAAAATAGATTTTTTCTACATCTCAGCATGGTCTGTGTTGGTTACCTTGTTTACGTCCAGACTGCATCATCATTCGACGGTGCACTGTATCAAATGGATAGGAGACAACACCAGCTACAGCAGTCACTGTTTGTGCAATCATCCAGCTCACCACAATGTGAGTGTTCTTAGGATCAGGGAGCATACCTAAGATATAACAAAAAGAAAATTATGTATTTTGTGAAACAAAATGTCTCACAAGAAGCCAATTTTCAATACAGTATATAGAAAAGTTCCATGCAGGTTGCCTTAGTAGCCAAACTGACTGTAGGGTACTCATCTCCAATAGTGCCAGCATTGTCCAAAGATGCTTCCATGGTCATATGGCCTATATAACTATACGCCAAGATGCACAGAGTTCTGTTATCTTTCCACTGAGGTGGGACCTATTAACCCTTCTTGCACTGACATGCTTTCAAACTGCTAGGTTGGCAGGAGATGGAAGCTCATGCTTTCTTACAATACTCAGGTCTTGAACTCAGAATTTGAACTGCTGACATGCCGGTCAAGCACAGTTTTCTAATCCCAGTTAGACTGAGTGTTCCCCAGTTCTGAATGAGCCACTGCAGCCCTCCAATTATATTTCCAATATAGCAAAAGTAAATTTAAATAACCCTTTCTGCTTAATAGTATACTTTGAAATAACCCATAATATACCTACACTCATCACAAAATACACTACCAACAACTGTGGTTTACGTGTTAAGACCAAAGTCATACGACATTTTTATGCAAATCAACAATTAATAAAATAGACAATAGTACCCACCCATCCTTCACATCCAGCCAGAAGTCTGAAGATGATCTACCATGGCTTAATAGTAACACTGCAGCCATCAAGAATACCAAGAACTGCTTCACAGAAAACTTTTAGAAATACTTTTACAGTGCCTACACCCATGTACTCAGGGCAACATTCTATGTACTGGACAATACAAAAAAGTACAATTCTTCTATACAGATAGGAAAGCCACCTCTTGTAGAGCAACGAATAGTATAGTATCTAGCTCAGGGGTAGGTAAACATTTTGGAAGAGGGCCATATCGTTCAATGTGATGAGACCAGGAAAGATTAATTTACATTTCAAATTTGAATAAATTTATATAAATGAATATATTCCATACAGAATTCATATGAGTGTATTTTTACTGAGCTTTATTATAAAACACATGAGTACTATTATACAATCATGCAGAACCACATATGAACTATGAACTGTTTGCACCATGTACCAGTTAATTCTTGCTCCTTGAAAGCAAAGTCCAAATCAGAAACACACTGAGACATAAGTTGTTCAGAGGCAATGGGGAAGTTTTCCATTGGAGTGTGGGCTCCAATGGCATGACAGGCCAGAGGCTCTTTGGAGACTGGAGGCCCTCTCTAGGCCAAATTGGGAGTCCCCAATGACTATAATGGCCGGTGGCCAGTTCATCCACACCTGGTCTGGTTGTTCAAAACTGATCAAGCAAAAGCTGAAGTGCTTTAATAAGTTTCAAGAAGACTGTGATGCACATTTATCAAGATTACTCTTAAGGACTCATTTACCTTTTGCTGTGTCATAGATTCCAAAGTAAGCAGCTCTATAGATGATTATACCCTGGACAGAGACATTAAACCCTTGGTATAAACCACGTAGACCATCAGACCTGAAGATTTTGACAAGACAGTCGCCTAGACCATTGAATTCTCGGTCAGCACCAGCTTTTCCCACATCTGCAGCCAGATGGGTTCTTGCAAAATCCAATGGATAGACAAAGCAGAGGGAAGTCGCTCCAGCTGCACCACCAGAAGCTAAATTACCAGCAAAATACCTCCAGAATTGGGTGTGTTTGTCCACGCCTCCTAAAAACACTTGCTTATACTTATCCTTGAAGGCAAAGTTGAGAGCCTGAGTTGGAAAGTATCGGATGACATTGGCCAAATTTCCACGCCAGAAGGACAGCATTCCTTGTTCTTTAGGGATGCGCACAACACAATGATTCCTTTGTACTGTTTATCAGCAGCTATCTGTTTGCTTGCATGTTGTACCTGTAAGAAAAAAAGGTTTTGATTAAATTCTTAAAGCATTATTGGCCCAAGACATTAGAAGTAGAGCACAATCCTAACAATGTCTACTCAAAAGTAAATCCCATTGTGTTCAATGAATCTTACTCCCAGGAGGGTGTCTTTAGGATTGCAGCAGTAGAGTTTAAAGGCAGGAGTCTGTCCCTTCAAATACAATGTATAGTCACAAACGTAAGAGAGCAGAGGACAACTGCAAATTATAAGAAATAGATAAACGACTTCTATATTCAAAATAAACTACTTGGCAAGTTGCATGGCCCTCAAGAACTTTATTCATTCTTGCATGGCCATCAAGAACTTTATTCATTCTTATGTCAAGCACTGAAATATTCAGGTAGCCTAGATATACATTTATCACAGCTGAAGATGAGCTTACACGTGCTGTTTCTCCATAGCCCAAACCTTATACCTACTTTGGGTTGCTTCTATCATTTCTCACAGGCAGCTGTCCCAACTGTATGCATACCTACAAGTAAGTTCTATTACAGGGGTAAGTTCATTATAGTCCATCATAGGGGGAGGTAAACAGTAAATGCGACTGATGTCAAGATACGTATGGACAGGACTACAGCAAAGGTTCTCAAGGAAAAAGCAAATGTGATAGTTAAATCTGTTTTAAGATCGGAATGTATTAAGGAACCAATGTCTTTTTTAAAATCCTCCCAGGTTTGGGGATATTACAAATAATTCCAAGTGCGAACAACAAGTGGCTGCCCTGGGGCTATACAATTTATCAGGTTTCTGGATACGCTCTAAAGATATTCTCAAAGGACACAAGGGGGTCGGGACCCTCTTGGGGGGTTATGACTTTGGGTTGGGGGATGGGTCACAAGAGGGTGGGAACTGCCATGTTGGAATCTGACACTGGGAATCCCTGGAGTGATGATCTCATTGAACACAATGGGACTTCTGAGTAGACACAGAGGAGCTCTGGCATCACAGTGATGTCACATCCCAGTAAATTTGACAGAGGGTCCCAGACAGATTTTTAAGTTTGAAAGGGGATCCAGGGGTTTGACAGAGGGTCTTGGACAGATTTTTAAGTTTGAAAGGGGAACCGGGGGTTAAATGTCTGCATATCTCTGCATTTAAGGTGTCCCCTGCAGGTTGCCCTACTAGTCATGAACTAGTTTTGGTGCTCATCCCCATTTCTAAGCCAAAGAGTCAGGGTTGTCCAAAATGCTTCAGTGATCATGTGTCCAGCACAGAACAGTTACTTTCCCAGCAAAGTGGTACCTATTTATCTACAGTCCTTGCATTTCCAAGCTTTCAAACTGCACGGTTGTCAGGATCTGGGCTAAGGATGGGCACACACCCCATCTTGCAGTACTCAAGTCTTTAAATTGACAGGCACAGCAGCTTTAACCATGAAGACTTCACTCAGTTTGTAAATATTTCATAGAAAAGCAGTAGCTCAGCTCAGAGACCCTTATTGGCATTAAAATTAACAAGATTACAGACACATAACAATCAATAGTAACATCAAATTGAGTCTGGGACGAAGAAAGAAACAGGGTAGAGAGGATTCATAGGATGGGCTCAAGGGAGAAAGGGCAAAGAAAAGAATAAATAGAAAATAGGTGAGTGGGGGTGTTAATCTGGATAGTTGATAGAGGAAATCTAAAAAGCAGTATATAAATACTGTTTATGGATTGAAATGTAAAACCAAAGCTGAGAGGGAAAACAATGGGGTCAAGCCCTTTTGTGTGTAGACTCTAGCAATGCTTTTAATGGTGATTAGTTGAGTTTTTTAAGTAGTTTTTATCTCCTCATCAGGTTTAGTCTTTGGAAAGTCTTTTTAAGGGAGGGGGCAGCAGAATGTACTCCCCATAACAGCAGAGGCAGAGGGGTTGCCACCCCCTCCCCATAAGATGTGGGTCAAGGCAGTGCTGTCTGTCAGAAGCAGGGGGGGGTCTTCACAACGGGGAATCCCCTCAGCCTCTACAAGAGCCTCAACGCCTCAGCAGTCACGAGGAGAGCAGCCTTTGCCAGGAGGACCGCCCACCCTCCTCAAACAGCCAGCCGTTGGCTGAGGGGAAAGAAAGGGGCGAGTTTGGGGCGGCCACATCAGGGCTGCTGCCTCTCTTGCTCAGCAGGGGGTGGGGGCGTGACTGGTCCACAGGTTGGGGGTGAAGAGACAGACACAGGCTGAGGAGAGAGACAGACACAGAATGAGGGGGGAGAGCGACAGGATGCCCCTCCCCCCTCATAAGTCACAGCGGGACGCTAAAGGGGACGCGAGATGTGCCGTCCCCGACCGTGCAATTTGAATTTCAACCGCCATTTCGTCAACTGCCTCTCTCCCCTCGCGCACTCAACGAACGTTCTATAACGGCTACCTTCTCCCTCCCCCGCGCGCGCTTGCTCGCTTGCTTGCTCGCGACCCACGAACGTTCTATAACGGCACCGGCCTCGCGACTGGCGCCTCTAGCGCGAGCCCACCTGCCCACACCCATTGTCCTTGCGGGCGCCAACCAGGGCGGTTGAAGGAGAGCTCGCGCGCGCTCTCTCCAGACCGCCCCCCCCCCGAAGAGGGGAGGGGCGGGGCTCGCTGCAGTCAGCCGCCTCATCCCTCCCCCTTTTCCATAACGGCCGCCTCACGCACGCCGACCGACCTGCAGGAGCAGCTTGACCCGCTCGATGGGGGCGACGGCGGTCTTGCTGATGGCGGCAGCCACGCCGCCCGCTAGGAAGTCCTTGGCGAAGGAGAGGGCTTGGTCCGCCATGTCGGTTGCCCGGTCGAGGAGGGGGAGGGGCGGGAGGCCGAAGCTGTCGCCGCAGCAGCTGGAGCCTGCAGAAAGGAAGGGGCGGCCGCGGAGCAGGGCCTAAATGGACGGCAGGGCCGGACCCGCCCGCCGGGCGCCAGTGGCAGGGAGAGCGCGAAGGGGCGGGGAGCGCTCGGACAGAGCCCCTCTCCTCAGGACGGGGTCTGGTCTCCTCCTCCGCCTTCGAAGACCCCCTGCCTCCCTCAGTCAATTTCACAGGCCTGGTTTCCCAAAACTCCTCCAGTGACGCTTGTAAGGTTGATACCTCTTCAGAGAGGCAAATGCTGCACATTTCACTCTTCTCTGCATCGCAGATCTTTCCTGTATGCAAATTGTGACCAGATGACCGGGAAAACCTGGATTTGTCTGGATTTTTAGCCTCCTGTCCGGGTGTCCTACTTTTTGGCTTGATTGTCCTACATTTTGGCTTCACTTTTGAACTTCGCGATGGTGTGTGGTACCCCCTCATGTCATATGTTATTGGATTCGTACTGAAGAGCTGAATCCAATGCAAAAATCAGTTTTGAGATATCTCCTTCCTATCAAAAGTTATGACCAAAAAACCAAAAATTATAAAAAAATAATAATAAAGGGAATTTTGCCCTTGGGGTTCAGGAATTTAGGGTTTGGCATCTGGGCACCTGCAGATATTGAATGATAGGAACACCTTATACAAGCATTGACCAGCAAATTTTGTGCTTCTCTCTGTTCAGAGGACACCCCTTGAGAAAATTAAAAGCCAGTCAGCACAAATGACCTCTCATTCCTAAGTTCGCCATTGTTTTGACAGATGCACCATAGTCTGTTTTAAAGGGAAATCTTTCCCTTTAAAAAAAGATACATTGTATACAACCAACAAATCCCTTCACCAGGAACTGCACATTTGTAAGTTTTGTAACTAGCAGCAGATTTGTCAACATACAAATACATTTTAGCAAATTTGCTCTACCAACAAATTTGAAGAGCATTGTAACCTAGACTCCACTCTAGGTGACACACACTGTGCAGGTCACATTAAGAATTGCTCAATAGCCACTTTAGAAGAGTAAACATGCCAAGAATTTAGGTAAAGGTGTAGCCTGCAGGTTACCCTGATACTCGTGACCAAACGAGGGAGCCGTACTCATCCTCATATCTTAAGATTTTTGTGCCACATCACCAGTAAAATAAAGGACATACCACCAATCCCAACTCTCCCAGGACCCAATCCTCCTGCCCATCACCACTTCCCACTGAATCCTGCCTACCTCATTTCTTCCAACTTCGGGTGTCTCCAAATGCCTTATAAGGCATAAAAACATCGCTTCCAGTTTTATCATAAAACCAGAAGTAATGACTTTTGGTCCATGTGGTTGTTTTTTCCCCCCTGACATCTCCAGATTCTCCAGACACAACCAGAGCTCAAACATAGGTTTGAATGTCTGTGGTCTTCCTTATCCATGGGTCTTCCAGGAACAGAACATTGATGGGGTAACACAGGCCCAGTATACAGGTATTTTGCATAAAAAGTACTCTCAGTGTTGAAGAGTTATTGATTTGGTTTCAGTTATTCAAGTGATTAACATATCTGTATTCACTTTAGCCCGATGATTTAAAACAAAATTATTAGTGTGTATCCACTTGCTTTCTTTGTAACTAGCTAGGCAGAGATTGAGGGCCTGATTCCAACTTTCTTGCAGAGATTCAGCTGTAATGGAGTCCCAAGGTATGGGAAAAAACTTCCTTACCTTGCAAAAGGCCTCTGCTTGCCTCCCCATTGCAGGATGCAATGCATACCTTATTGTCATCACTGCATTGGTGCTAGGAAATTGGGTAGGATTGGGCCTTAGAGCGAAAAGTATATGAAACTGGAAGTGGATCTCAACTGCAACTTTTCTTTCCCTGCCCTCCCCCTTTCCCAGTTTGAAAACCATTGCTTTAGCTCCTCTGATGCTGTCAGGAAGATGGTACATTCTCAAATACAAATAAATCTGTTATCATCATTTATTCTAAAATGTATCCTTGCCAAATAGGGCACGTTTTGGCAAAGACTAGATCTCCTTTAGCCATAGTACAATTTAAATTTGTGAAAAAATTATTCTAACTTTGTGGTTATACATATTGAATGCTGCTGTACATCATAAATAAATTTTTCTTGACTAAAATTGAATCTAAATATGAATGCATTTTAATTAATGCATTTTTCAGTTGCACTTCAGGAAATATCTGCCTTGATTTTGCATGAAGAATCCATGCTAATGCTTATATTTCAGGATTGAAAACTGAGAAAATGAATTCTGCTAAATTGGCGCTGCAATCCAAACATGCTGTTCAGGTGGAATAAGCTCTAGCATAAGTCTTATGCTAACATAGGGGATGTTACAAAAATGCCATGAGAACTAAGCAAGAGAAAACGGATTTCCAATGAGAAATTGCTACTGGCCATATAAAGAAACAAGTTACACATGTTTTAAAATATTTTAATCAACAGAAAACAGAAAAAAAAATTTATACAGTTTCTAATACAATAATAATCATAGCTATTCAAAAGCAAAATATAAAAATGCATGCTAGTGCTGTCTAATGAGTTTCAGATTAAATTACTTGCTCCAATTATGCAAATCCCAGTTAATGGGTAGCTGTTATCTTAAAACACAAAATTACATCTAACAAGTTTCCTGTTATCTTAGTTTGCACTCTGGAGAATCCATGTTCCTCCAATAACTCCTTGTATTCCAACCCACTTCTTTGCTTGCCTTCAGTCATACTGAGGGACTGTAGAACGGCTCTTGAAGGGCTAGTTCGCTTCTCATCAAGCATACTTTCTGCTACTAGCAAAGCACTTCCTACATGTGCAAAACAACAATCAATAATTGTTTAGCAATATGCCCTACATTCCAGGTCAGTAGGGCCTCCACCATATCTTAACATCCATTCCATGCCTGCTGACACTATCCCAGGCTGCTGACTTGCATCTGCTAAAATAGCAAGCCCCATAGTGCAAGCTGGGATTTTACTCCAGATAAGGGGAAAAAATATTTCCTTAACCCAAAAGGACATCTACCTTGCTCCTAGGCTGTGTTAGATCCAGCAAGAGCCATGTAGAGCTCTGGACTGTAAATTACACTAACAAGGGCATAAAACATACAGTAATAACCCTGTGCTTCTTGAAATATGCATGTCTCC
Source organism: Cryptoblepharus egeriae (assembly GCA_030015325.1). Lineage (NCBI taxonomy): Eukaryota > Metazoa > Chordata > Lepidosauria > Squamata > Scincidae > Cryptoblepharus > Cryptoblepharus egeriae. Next base: position 29,610,903 of record JAREYC010000005.1, read on the forward strand.
ACAGATGTTATGGAAATTGGACTTTTTTACTGAATAGGTAGAAAATCATCAAGAGGGAATTACAACATACCTCCATGCTAAATGTTAGCTATTAAAATCAAAGTCTTTTAAAGCTTCCTGTGCACTGTTTACTGTATCAAGAAAAACAGGTCACAAGTCTTACCTGGTTTGCAGACATCAAATATTTTGCTTAACAATATATGACTCTTTTCCTCAGATAAGTCATGTAGAACTCTTGAAAGAATATAGAGGTCTGCTTCTGGAATATTATCTTTGAAAAAATCTCCTGTTTGAAAATATACTTTTATTGGTTTCATAAAAAAATAACTACATATATATATATTCACCAGACAAGGGGCTCAGGAAATCTGTTCACATTTACTTTCTCTTGTTTCTAAATATGCTTACAGCCTAATCATAGTCCTGTCTATTCAGAAGTAAATTCAATTAATAAAGTAGGACTGACTCTCAAATGTGTGGCAGCATAAACTTAACATGAACTAGAACAGGCAGGACAGCTTGCCTGCACTGCATCCAGCAAAAGACTGGGGCTGCTGCAGTGCTACTGTGAAGCAAGGAAAACTTTTCATGATCTTACCCCAATGTGCTTCACAAAATTTCCAACATCCTAGGCCAGTTCAAATGACTTGCATTAGCCTAAGTGACATTTTTGTGCCATGTGTAGTGCCAGATCTTGATTTACATGTTCTTAATTTGTATGTTTTTTGAAAGAGTGTGATTTACACATTAAGACATTGCAATTCATGCTGGCTCATTTTTTAAAACAGTGCAGTTAAATTCCTTGCAATTCCTTAATTGGCTAGCAAGTGAGACACATATGATATCTGGCATACTTTCAAGACTAGTTATGAAAACTTTCATCTGCATTCCCTAGGAAGCCTAATGTGAAGAAGGCACAAAAATCCTTTAAATATATCCCAACCTGGATGCAATCAAGCAGCTCTAGAGCCTGGAATCATGTTTTATCCGTAGCTTGCAAGAGAGTACTATTCATGCCAACAAGGATGGAGGAGGGTAAAGTGCTTAACTGAGGATAGCTACAAACACAAAGAAGGTCCCTTACACTAGAAACTCCACAACTGAATTAACATATGGAGCAAGTGGTCATATACATATTTTTCCTTATTTTTTACATGAGCATTTAACAAGTATTCATATAATCCCATTATAATCAACATTTAACATATAATCCCATATATCAACATTTGCATTCAGTATGTATACCTGATCTAAGTGATACTTGAGCAGTGTTTTGTCTAGGCTGAAATCTGGAGACACTTGCAATAACATCTGGAAGGTCGAATATAATGACTGTCATGTCTGGATAGAGATGGACTAATTCATAGGCTAGAGTTCCAGTGCACCCTACAAGACAGGAAGATACTCATAACAGGTTGTTTGTAAATACTATTTCAGTTAAGACTTAGGTCTATTAAGTTTAGCATTCAGTACTTACCGGTAGGTATTAAAAATCTGCAAGAGGATTGAACAGCCTGCAGAATTCCCCTACGTAACCCCTTAAGAGAGGTTTCATTAGTATGATAGTTATAGATGCAATACAACATCTTGCAATAGATAGTTAAGTTGCAATACAGCATCTTTCCATCGAAGGAATAACCATTTATGGAATAGTAGTATACAATTGGATTGACAGAGATGCCACAACATTTATGACAATGTTCCCATTGATGCCTACCTCCTAAGTCACATACAACTCTGAATGATGAGAGATCAAAAGCTGTCGCTATATCTCTTGCTGTCACTTTGGCAATGCTGTGCATTGCACTCATAAAGCAGTGCTTCGTCTCTGTCGTTTGGTAATAAACATCCTTAAAAACAAAAATCAGTGTGTCTAAACTCATTTCAAACAGCAAATGGCATGTATAAAACAGAGCTATTCAGAACAGTAAATTTCTAAAAATTAAAGTGGACTGTATCCCAAGTTTACTTAGCCAATGATCAAGGAAGTTAATCAAGGTTATGTCTCATTGAAATTACTGCTCTTCAACATCAACTTGGTGATCATAAAGAAGAAAAGTATCCCTCTCACTTATTCTGCTGGAGTAATCATGAGAAAGAAGCAGCATATGTTTGTCATTAAGGTACAGTACATTTTCTTCAATCAGACCACTTCACAATCTTCACTCCAGCTCATCCTGATAGCAGACACGACAGCTTCCTTCATAAGTTCATTTGCTACTGCATCATCTAAGGACTTGCTCTGCACCCCCTGCCTATGACAGAATAGCCCCAGACTGTACAGATCCATACAGATTTTATTATCTGTAGGTTCAGCATCAGCAGTGGTTCCAAGAATGGAAACCCCACATATATCAAGGATCAACAGTATATTGTTTATGTTTTTAAACAGTTTGTTATGAACTTGATTATACCTTTTAATGTAACCACTTGAACTGCAGCCAAGGTCTGGATCCAGTCCTTGCACGGATCTGTCCACCTGTGCGTGGACTTTCAGTTACACTCAGGCACTATGTGAAATCCCCATTGATCCTCTGGGATAAAGGCATAGTCAAGACAGTTATATCTGTCTGTTGCAAGGTCTTATCATGCTGGGCAGAAAACGCAACTACTCAGAACATCCCTGTCCTCTGAACAAGGATGACTTAATGCGATACCCATGTGGCAATATTTGGATGTAGTCTGGATAAGGACCACATTCTGGGCACATTCTGGCACAGCTGCTTTAATGGGATAGAAAGAAAAATTTTAAATAGAACTTCTGGAGAAATGTTAGCTTCTGTGAGATATTATGAAAAAGATATGCTTGTTGTGCCTTAAATATTTCATGATTTCCCTTCTCTCCAACAACCCTATGCAAGCATGTACAGAATTAAGTTCTATTGGACATATTCTTGGTAAGGTGGAATAGGACTGCAGTCATTTAACATGTCTTCTTGCCAACCAGTAGACAAAAAGTTGTGTGGTGGAAGGAATTTTTATTAGTCTTGTGGGCCGTAGAAGAATCTTGTGAAATACAGAAGGGCCTGATCCAGAAAGGCTCTTTTAAAATTTATTCCTAAATATACTGTGATAAAGCATGTACAATCCAAAATGCATTTACCAATCTATATAAGAGTATATATAAAATCTACACTACCTGAAGCAGATTCTCTGCTTTCTTCCCAAGTAAACGATTGTTCTGTGAAGTCCCTTCCTTGACTGCTGACTCCAAATGTGTGTATAGAGGCCACAAGTGGTCATTACAGTGGAGAATATAGTCATGAAGTGAATATTCACTATCTGATACCAGATATGAGTTTGTCATATCTGAATTTATATATCCTTAAATGACATTAAGAGAAGAGAAAATTTGTAAGTTGTATTACTTTAATTAATAAGAAAAATTAACAGGAAAAAAATTAGCAGAAAAATACTGCTAAAAGAATATCAGCTAGAAAAGATGAAAATGACACAGGTCAAATCACAAAGTATTGCTCATTTAGATTCATTTACTTCCTTCTGGTGCAAAACACAAACCATGCAAATTCAGGTTTTAAAGTATCATGATTTTACTCATTTCACTGATTGCTTTTTTAGTTATATGAACAAATAATCAAACTAGTAATCAAATTAAAGACAGCGTTTCTCAAACTATGAGCCGTTAACCAATTTCGGGTGGATTTTAATTTATTTTAAAGTTAAATTCATTTTAATTTTAATTTGACACCACCAAGGAATGTGAATGCATTTGGGGAATTCCTTTTAATATTTTATTTTAATATATTATGTTCGATACTACCATGGTATGTGACTGCATTTGGGAAAACGTTACAATTCTATATGTTTAATAGGCTACTTTGTATATACTTTTAACAACTGCAGTAATTGGGACTTCTGGTGGGGGCTGAATTAATAGCTAGGCTTGTTAAAAAAAAGTTCTGCCTGCTGATATCACTTCTAGTCATAACATCACTTCTAGTGTGATTAATTTCTTATTTTAAAAAGTGGGTCCTAGTACTAAATGTTTGAGAACCACTACAGGGTACTACAAGTTTCTTTTTTCCACGACTTTGAGCACAATCCTAACCATGTCTACTCAAAAGTAAGCCCCACTGTGTTCAGTGGGTCTTACTCTCAGGAAAGTGTCTTTAGGATTGCAACCTTAATATCACAACTGTTTAAGAGCACATGCTCACCTTGATGGCTTTTTTCCAACAGACCAAGGGCAGTACAGGCATCCAGTAGTCTTTCTATGCCGGTAACAGAGGTATTCAGTTGTTTTGCAGCTTCCAAAGAAGTTATAACACCCTTATCTTTGAGAAGATCAAATACTTTCAGCTTACAGGCCACAAACAAAGCCTTTAGAAATAAAATATGCAGTTATTACTAAAAGAAAATCTAAATGAACACACACACACACACACAAATTGTCCATACCCACATAACTCAGTATGTTCCCGTAAGCCACCTACTCCCATTAATGCCCTTTTTACTATGGATAAAGTCTAGTTCACATTGTTCATTTACTTAAGCTGTAATCCTAACCACACTTTCCTGGGAGTAAGTGCTATTGAACACAATGGGACTTACTTCTGAGTAGATAGGCTTGGGATTGCACTGTCTAATGCCTTGTTAGGATTGCACTGTCGAATGCCTTGTTGTTCACAATAATAAAGGGATGTTATCAGCACAAGGTTGTATAAAATGCAGGGGAACTAAATTCTTCCATTTCTGTGCCATTACATCTGACATAAGTTTTTCCAGTCATACAAAAGATATGGGGAAAAAAGGCTTAAATCACAAAATCCGAATGAACTGCTTGAACATATTTCCAATTCCAGGATCTCTCAAAAATGAACAACTAATCAAATATTCTCAAAAAGCAGTCCACTGAACAATTTATGCATCTGGTCTTGTGTTGCTACCCTAGTGTCCACAACTGAGTTAATTTATAGGAACAGTTTGAACAATATTTTTAATCCAAACCAGCCCAAATAGAAAAGGACATGCACATTCCAAGTCTCCCCTATCACTTCTCTGTGAGTTCTTTGGAGCTAGGCAATTTCATCTGACCAAGACAACAAATTCTCAATTATGAATATCCAGATGTTGGAGCAACAGCTCAAAAGTGTCAAATATTTCTAGAAACTAAATGTTGATATCCAATCATTAAAGCAGGAGCAGGCAGATGGGGATCTGAATTCAGCTATGGAATACCAATCCATGCAAAGATCCAACTATGGTGGTGTGCTATGCTGTTGGTTAAGTTTGGAAATGGGCAAACGCACATGAATCTTGACAACTCTTACGCAATTAGTTCTCTTCAAGGCAAATAACTCAGAGTAAGGTGCACAAGTAGTGCTTTCAGGGATGGGGCAGTTCCTCAGCAGTGTCCTTAAAGATACATGGCCTGTCTTGACCTACTTTGTTGTTGGTTCCAAAAAGTGGGTTAAGAAAAGGCACTGAACTGGGAGCCTACTCTGAGGGCAGATATGAGCAGTCATGCAGGAAGTTTCTTATATGAACAGCCAATTCTCATCTCAAATAAGAAAGGGAAAATTTGGAGAGATGATCTTTGAACTATTGTTTCAATTTTCAGATAGTCACAAAAGACAACGGCTGAACCTCGGCTCAGAATATTTGTTTATTAAATGATAATTTAACTCCATCAGTCAAAAATGCTGCATAAAGTGCAGAAGAACCATTGCTTTTCTCTATTAGAATATCTCAGTTTATATATTTCATACTGTGAAATTTCTGGACTTCAAAATGCCTTTCTTAATGTCTATGCATGCATCAGGCTCATAATTCACTATATAGAAGAAACGTTCTTATACATCCATGAACAAAAAGAACACATACTATGTTACCTTTGATGCTCTGAAACCATCCAAAAGTTGAACAAGTTTTGGTGGAAATCGTGTTGTATTTTCTTCCACTCCATTCTGATTGTCCATAAGCACCTTGTAGTTATGGTTTCTACTTTCACACTTCCCTGGGTGGCGAGGGACTGCATTACTTTTTAGGTTCTTAGTATCTTTATCCCGGCTGTTCTCTGTAGAATCACATTCCCCATCACTGAGAATTTCAAAAGTCTCTACTGAAGGAATAGAGTCATGCTTTATATGATGGATGGTGTGCTTTGGAGGAGGGTAATATAACTCTGCTAATTTTTTACAGAAATGATTCAGAGGAAATCCTACTACATTCAAGAAATCTCCATGAACATATTCCACGAGCATTCCCCCAAGAGCCTGGATCCCATATCCACCAGCTTTGTCCCTAAGAACACAAAAAACATTGTCAGATAAATCAGCTATGCAAAAGATTATCAGATACAATTAATTGATCTATTGCATTATGTTCCATACTACATAGCTTGTCTAAGTCACCCCTCACAGATGGCAAGCTGATATAACTACACACTTTCGTAGAAGTAAAATCCACCAATATGGGACTTGTGTCTACAATGAACACAATGTCTATTTCCAAGTAGACATGTAAGGGATTGTGCCCTTTGCTATATAATACCCTCATAAATGTCTTGAACTACCAGCCAAAAAATCAAGGGGCCTGCAGCATCTATTGTTACCCAATAAAGATGACAGAGTTCAGCACAAGTATACAACATCAGTGTATCTTTAGGAGTACACATAGGTTGCAATCCTAAACACACTTTTCTGGGAGTAAGATATATTGAACACAATGGAGCTTTCTTCTGAGTAGACATGTAGAGGATTGTTCCCCAAGTTTCTTTTCAAGAAATGATAAGCTATGAGACATCAACACACATGGTTTTTGTTTCTGGAGTTTATATTTTTATGCTGTCTTCAGTGTTCGAGATGAGACAATAGGAGCTAATGCAACCCTATGCATGGCCACTCAGATGTAACTAATGGTATTCAGTTGAGCTTACTCCTAAGAAAATGTGCAATGCCTTTCAGTTTAAGTTATCCTCATTGGACATAATTAGTACATCTCTTAGTAGGTGCATCTTTAGTAGAGTTGCTATATGTTCCGGAAAACTAGGACAGTCTAGGTTTTCAGGGATTGCATTCACATACCAGCAAGTTTTATAGCGGGTACTGTACTGGTCTTGTGGAAGAGAATTATGGCAACTCTAATCTTTACATCAGCACATCTTTCCCATCTGGAAAGCCCCTTACAAATTCTCCACTACACACAAAGAAAGAATAGCAACAGCAAGGATAATCACAAAAAATAAATTCATTTGGGGAATACTTAATACTTTGGGGAATACAGGAATTTAAAGCACTAGTGTGACCCTAGTGCTGAGAAAATTTCTGGTCTAATGTACTCTCACATGACCGCAGAGGCATACGCCTCCTCTAGGACTAGCTCATTCAATTTTCAGGCTGACTGACTACAGCCTCATTTTGCGCTCCCATGAACTTTTGAACCTTCTCAAATACATATTCAATTCCAAATACACTAAAATCCCAACCATAGGAGTAACAGCTAAATCCACAGCCAGCCCCTCCCATCCTCTGTGTTCTGGGAACATTTGCTGATTGACTTGCACAGAAAGGACACAGCTGAAACATCTATCATCTTTGGTTGCATGCTTCAGATTCTTCTAAAAAGCAAAACACGCTGCTGTTTAGCATTCAGATTCTATCATTTTGATCAATTACATCCTGCTGAAAGGAACACAAATGAATGTTGGGCAGTTCCTTGTTAATCTATGTACAGTACCTACCAAGAAATGTATTTTTCCCTATGCCATATAGACATTTAAATTTCATCTACATCTAAATTTCATTGCTAGCTGTTGGCATTATGAATGTGAACTGCCTTATAGTGACCTCCAACATGCATTTTGAGGTCTCCCAAAAGACCTTAGAAAACCCTGTGGCACAGTAGCACAATTAGTATCACCTCTAGGTAAGAGTTGGACCCACCTTGCTGGTTCAAAACGTCTGTAGAGCAAATCTACAGATTCTGGATCTGTGGTTACCACAGGACATCTGTATCACTATAGCTATTATTAGAAAAAAAATCAAGTTTTGTTGAATACGGAGTGGTTTATTGAACCTTGGTTTGAACCTTGACCTGCTATTCTTCACTCTTAGGCAAATGTCCCTGGAAGGTTGACCTGCCAGCTGTGAATGGCTGCAAGTTGCCCTGCTGTATATTCAGGGGCCAGCCATACCTGTTGGGTGCAGCACTAATCCCCAATTCAAATCATAAGCCAACGCTGTCCAAAGACGCCTCCATAGTCACAAGGCCAGCATGACTGCATGGAATGCTGTTTACCTTTCCTCTGTGGTGGTACCTATTTACATACTTGCTTTTACATGCTTCAAACTGATAAGTTGGCAGAAGCTGGGCTAAGGACAAGAGCTCACTTTGTCTTGCATCCTGGAGCTCAATGGGTCTTGAACCCCAGCCTGCCAAATAACAAGCATGGTGTCTTAACCAACTGAGCTACTGCAGCCCTCTTCTTCAGCCTTCAATTACTGAAATCTGGTGATGACACCAATCATCTCACAATCACCAATCATAAACAGAACACCTTTTACTCCATTGTTTTCTAAAACAAATAATTCATGTTTACTTCACCACACTGACACATAAATACAGTTGTACAGATAGCCAATTTTCTAGATAGAGATTAAAATCCGGTCATGTACTCTAAATTAGTGTACTTACATTGGCTCTCCACTGTGAATATACTCCCATAAGAGTTCTTCAGAGAGCTCTGCAAATTTGACTTTAGTTTCTTCATAGAAATCTGTGACTTCAGCCTCTAATTGATGATCTAGAAAAGCAAAACTTTGATAAAAGCCAACACATTTGAAACCAAAATGTAACCGTACTTTTAAAAAAAGTTTGCACAATATCACAGTTTAAATGACACATAATTTTGGCTGCAATCCTAATCCCCAGTTAGGCCAGCATAAGTCCTAGCACAAGTCCTACAAGTTGGTTCAAGTGCTATAAGGTACTTCTTTGCCACTCCTGGGGGGAAGGATTAGGCCAGTTCACAAAAATGTGCATCTGCATTGACACAGACTTTCATAATTTTGATGTACAGGTTTTAAAAAAATTTAAAAAGGAAGTGCTGCTCAGGATGTTTTGAGATTTCAAGTTGTTCTTCACATACTGTGAATCCATTTCCTTCTGAGGGGAAGGCCAAGGTAGCAATCTTAAAGCCACTTTCCTGGGAATAAGACTCAATGAACATAATGGGGCTTACTTTTGACTGGAATGGTTAGGATTGTGCTCCAAGGCTAGCAAATAGAAATCAAACTTTTACAGCAGGATGTTTATGCCAGTGCATTATAGTGATGCTCTAACTGGGCTGTGGGTGGTGCAAGTGGTTAAGACACTGTGCCTGTTAACCAGCAGGCCAAGGTTCCAGACCCGGGTTGGCCCCACAAGACAGGGTGAGCTCCTGTTCTTAGCCCAGCTCTGTGACGCCAGCTGGATCCAATTGTATTGGCTCTGCCTTTCCATTGGACTATTTCAGTGGCGTGGAGAGGGGGGATTTGCTGCTTGGGTAACAGCCTATCCTCCATAACAATCTAACCCAAGCTTTCATGCTTCGCATGCAGCGTATGCAGCACAGAACACGTTACCATAGTCTTTCAAGACTGACGGAGGCCTGCTTTAACTGTGACTACTGGGGACTTGTGCTGCGTCTGGCATTTGAGTATAGAATTGTCCTAGCTATGTAGGACAGTCTCACATTTTTATTGTCCTTCTCTGTATGGATTAACATACAAGTCTCTGTATGGATCTATGTGGGACTATGAAATATATGGTAATTGAAGTGACCTTGCCAAAATATTACAAAGGTCTAGCTTCTCTGCAGGATCACTCACATGTCCACTGTTAACAAATGCTATCGAGACATGCATCGGGGAAAAGGTAGGGAAAAGGAAGGATTATCTGGAATGTCTGGAAAGATAAATAGAAGAGAGTTTGCCATGTTTGAATGTCAATATTTGAGTAAATGAGATCTATGTGGAAGTTGTCAAATCAAGCCACAACTGATAAAGTCAGCAGTGTTTAAGCGCTTGCTAGTTAACTTTCTATCTCCATTAAAATCAGTGGTAGTTTTACCATAGATTTGCAAGGGAAGTAAAAATGCAAATTTGGAAATTTGCGTTGGGAAATGGAGTTCTAGATCTCAGTCTTGCTTATATTTTTTGTTAGATGCAAGCTGCTTAATTCTTTTATTTCAAACTACTATTGTGTTCTGGCTTTTGACTATTTTGACCTACTTATTTTACAAATTATTGTATACTGTATAAACAAAACTATTCAGACAACAGAAATCTTAAGACTGGTTTTCTCTGCTCTCATTCAGGTTTGTAGGTTGTTATATAGACTTATGGATATACATGGCCAGTTAGGTCTTACATGAGCCCTCAATGTTCCATTGAACGTAACATTTTAGGGTTAGGAATTAGGACTTACAGTTTGGGATGTGAAATATTTTGCCAACTGTAAAACAAATGAGGGTCTCTCCAAACAACCTCATTCATTTCAAAATACAAACACTCCCTCCAAAAAACAAACACTTCCAGATGAGAAATCAGATTCATTGTGACATACTGAATACCATTAAAAGCTGGCCTCCGTCAGTCTTGGAAGACTATGGTATCATGCTTGGCGCTTCATATGCTGCATGCGAAGCACGAAAGCCTGGGTTGAATTGTTATGGAGGATAGGCTGTTACCCAAGCAGCAAATCCCCCCCTCCACGCCACTGAATTAGTCCAATGGAAAGGCAGAGCCAATATGATTGGATCCAGCTGGCGTCGCAGAGCTGGGCTAAGAACAGGAGCTCACCCTGTGTTGTGGGGCCGACCCGGGTCTCAAACCCTGGCCATTAACAGAACATTAACAGACCACACCTTTAACAGACCTACTAATTACTATGACTATCGATTTGTCCTGAGCATTTGTACTAATTATAAATTACCTTTACTGCTGCAATGAACAATTGCAACTCCAGTGAAGACACTGTGCTCCTTGCCACTCAACCTATCAAGAAGAACAGATGCATTTTAGTACAGTAGTTGCTCTTTTGATTCAAATACAGTATCAGGGTACAATCCTAACCAATTTAGGCCAGAGCAACTTACCAGTCTCCCTGTTTCTGTGATAGTCTGTGAAAGCCAGCATGGGGCTTGTGCCAACATAACAAGGGGTTGCCCTGGCCTATATTGGTTAGGATTTTTGCTCTAAGTATCTTAACTCTTACAGTAATTTATTAGAGTCATTCTGCCTGTTTATAAATAACACAGCTATTCTAACATGTGACTGGTTTAGATTTTCATTTCAGAATAATGAGAAACTAAAAAAACTTCAAAAAAATCAGAGTACCTCAATTCATTGTTGGACCATGAAGTTAAATCCTTCCAGGTTATGTATTTATTTTACAAATGCCAATATGATCTTAACATACTTTCTTCTTATAAAAACTGACAAGAAACAAGGTACCTTAAGTTCTTTGCACCCTATAATCACCTGCAGGTAAATGTATTGCTTTAGATTCATTGCAGGCATGTCCAGCTATAATTCTTTTTCCACAGCACAAGGCCTTGATCAACAGCCATCAACTTGAATTACAACAAATGTATTTTTAGAAAAATCTATGGCATTATAGTGCCTCATTTTCCATCTTATTCTCCAAGATCAACATGGCAATAATCAACAATCTCCAGCTACATAAACATAATTTAACATTAACGATATAGGACATGTATCTTCATATTCAATGTATTTTAAAAATATAAACCTTGAAAGCATCTTATATGCATCTTCCTTATCCACAGGCTTTTCCAAAATCTGTTTTTCTATGGTCTGAAATAGAAATATATATATGATTTGGTATACATAACACGATTGTAATTCACATATCAAAGTAAGAGTTTAAGATTTAAAGTCTTTCTTTAAAGATAAGAGTTTTGTTAATTAAATTTCCTGTCAATAAGAAGTCCTGATTACATGGATAAACATATTTCCACATTACATGGATAAACATATTTCCACATCGATGAACCACTCACTTAGGTACTACCTGATCAAATATCTTTCTACCTCATTTAGAAAGGATTAAAAGATAATTTAGTAAGTTTCAACAACTGATTAAAAGTCTGATCCTCCACCAGCAGCCTGAGCACAGACCTGGTTCACTTATGTGCAGAGCAGACTGCCCTTTTTGTATGGTGAAGGACTGGATACATGCTTCTTCCACAATCTGCATTATGAAATGTGCAAGGGAGATATTTCATAGGCTTATCCCTCCACTTTTATTTGAGGGAAATTCACAGAACTTTATTTAGTGGAGGAGGAAATGAGGCCCACTCTATTATAAAATGTCATCTCAGCAAGTATTTAAACCAGAACACAACATACCACAAGCAGAGGGGGAGGAAACCTACTTGCGGAGCAAAATCTTTTCCTATCACCACGAGTCATCTCTCTCAAATATGTTACCAATTTTATACTTCAGGCAACCATGTGAATAGAGTACAATTTTAAAAATTTAAAAGCAGCTAATTTAATGCACAAAGCCACATATTCATTTTCTTTTTTGATAAAATATGAGTACAGTATGCCTGAATGGTGGGGACAGGTAAGAACTAGACTCAGAGCAAGACTGCTATAGAATGGGGTCAAAAAGTGGTTCCGTGAATAGGCAGGCAGAGTCACACACAAGCAGAAAGCTTTCATTTCAAGACATTTGTCTTAAACCTCTAAGTGAGACTTGTTGCTCCAGTCTCCAATAAAGAAAGTCTGCTTTCTTGTGCAATGCCAATCCATCCAGTGGGCATATGTACAAGAAAACCAGCGTTGGCATAGATGTCCCTTACTTGGTTAGAAATAGAAAAAATAATGAATGCATATCAAATGGTAACAGCCATTTTTTTGTTAACAATACCCATCTTCACAACAACCACTTGTAAAATTATCCTATTTACCCAAATGCATGATTTTGAAAAAACTGAGTTCATAGAATGTGTACTTATAGCTCAATCCAATTCCCACACTTCCTTTACTGCTTAAGACATGCCAAAAAGGTGCGGGGGGAAAATGCGGTGGAACAAGGAGTTTCAGAAAGGAAAAGGATATTTAAACACAGCTCCAATGTGTTCAATGAAACTATCCAGTAAGTCTATATAACACTGCAACCCTAGTTTCTATTGTGGATTTACAATATTAATACAAAACAGACTGATGGCAAGTTAACTGTAGATAAAATGCACAACTCACCACTATAGTGTCTGCTCCTATAACAACATCTGGTGTTCTACGGTGTTGCTGAAAAAATTGGAAGATAGCATATTTGGTCAATCATTCCCCTGCTTTACACAATAAGGATTGAGCCATTTCTATCCCAGAGCTGTTTCACACACTACAATTTTTTAGGTGTACATCTAATATGTACATTAGGTGTACACATATAATAGCATCCCAAAACTTTGAACATATACTGTAATTATAATCATCCAAGAGCAGTTAGCTGCAGTTATTTGTGGAGTACACTTTTAGTTCCAAATTTGGCTTTGTTGTTTTGAAATATGAGAAATGGACTGGAAGGTGAGTGTGCAAAGACAGGACACTTGTGTAGTCAATAACTTAGGCCTATGAAACATGGGACTTGTGGGTGGGTTCATTGTGATCTGGGGACATTGTCTTAAGTCAGGAGTTTCTTGCCTGGAAGCCCCTGGATAGCCAGACAAATTCCAACTTTTTAAATGCTACCATGTACAGCTCTCTCCTTGGATTTAGAGATATCCTGACAACTGCATTTTCAAGAGGCGTTGGGCATTTGCATTGGCACAGGAAAAGCAGAGTATAACTCTTCCAAATAAACTGGCATTTGTTTTCCTTAAGAATCCGAGTAATGTCATCAGAAGCCCCATTTAGATCAGGATGGTAGATGACTTACTATATGCATTCTCTTTGCCACTTCAAGTGCCTTTTGTTTTGCAGTTTCTACAGCATATTCATAAGGAGCCGAGAAAGATGATTTTTCGAGTGTTTCTTTGAACCAGGAGGGAACAACTTCAAATCGGAGGCCCTGTGAGAGATAGAGAAATGAAAGTTTGGGAGAAATAGCAACACTTAGGTTTGCATAAACGGTTTCAGTTTAAGACCCTGTTGGAGGTGCTACAAAATCTAATCTGATGCAGATTAATCTGCCACCTAGAGAATTTAACTCCAGTATTGATATGGTGGGAACCACTTAGTCCTGTACAATCCTTCCACTCTCCTTCCCAGTGGCTGTTAACAAATGGATGGATGGAAGAGACAAAAGATTGGAAGGGAGGGTATATTACCTGTACTCATCATAATGCCAGGATCTGACAACCCAAATTCTATTCAATTTATGGTAGTGCAGTGTTGTCAAAGGGGGGATCAGGACCCTCTGGGTGGAACATGACTATTTCAGTTGGGGTTGCAAAAAGCTGGGTGCCACCATCTTGGATCGAGACACTCGGGCTGCTTTCCTGTGAGCAAGTCTCACTGAACACAATTAGATGATTGAGATGCTGTGGTGGATTAGTGGTAACACTCACGTTGACCGTTCACAATGACATCCAGCAGCAATATGGCATTGCTTCAGTCATTGACAAGATGAGAAGTTCACCTCCAGTGAGACAACCACATTTGGTGTGCCAAAGACAACACAATAGCACAGAAGAGCCTGCAGCTGGAAGTCAGTGGCAAACAACTAAAAAAAGATGACATGTCCTGGAAGAAGAGAACATAGGGTCACCTGCTGGCAGGTGGAAAGTAGACATTTTTTTCCAGGACACGAGGCTAAACAAGGGGACATGTCCTTTAAAAAGGACATACGATCACTATGCTGACAGGTAGAAAGTGGCCATGCTTTTTTTCCAGGACCAGAAGCTATTAAAGAGGACACATCCTGAAAAAAAAGAGGACATTGGGTTACCCCACTGACAGGTGGAAAGTGGAGGGGTTTTTTAAACATTAACTAAGGATATAGGAAATGTATCCTATATGGACATGAGACTAAAAAAAGAGAGGACAAGAAGCTAGAGAAGAGGAGAAGCTAAAAAAGAGGACATGTCCAGAAAAACAGGACAGACGCAGGCTATAGGAGGGCAGGCAAGGCTAAAGAAGAGGACAAGTCCTGGAAAAAGAGGGCAGACAGCTATAACAAGAGGACAAGTCCTAGAAAAATAGGGCAGACAAAAGACTAAAAGACGGCAAGCAAGGCTGAAAAAGAGGGCAAGTCCTGGAAAAAAGGACAGGCAAGGCTAAAAGAGAGGACAATTCTTGGGGAAAAAGAGGGCAGGCAAGGCTAAAGAGGACATACAAGGCTGAAAAAGAGGACAAGTCCTGGAAAAGGAGGCCATAGGGTCCCCCCGCAGACAGATGGAGAGCCAAGGGTGCAGAACTGCTGAGTGGGGCAGGGCAGAGGCGTCCCTGTTGAATGCCTGCCTGTCTGCCGCCTCTCAGTCAGTCACTCACTGCGTTGCTGAGGATCTCCTGCCTGCGGGGAGAGGCGGAGGCCAGCACCACCCTCTTGTTCACCAGCTTCCCTATGACGGGGCTCAGCACCATGGTGGAGGCGGAGAGGAGCAGACCCGAGAAGGAGCCTCTTATTGCCGGAGCCCAGAGCCTGGCGCCGCCTCCCCGTCACTCCCCAGCAAGGCCTCGGGAGGAAGAGGAGGAGACAGGGCCAGGCTGGCTGGCTGAGGGGCTGGCTACTCCTGAGTAGACACGCATAGGAAGACTGCAATCCTATCCACACTTCCCTGGGAGGAAGTCCCACTGACTATCATGAGACTTACTCCTGAGTAGACCGGCATAGGACTGGGCTCTCAGGCCACAATCCTATCCACACTTCCCTGGGAGGAAGTCCCATTGACTATCATGAGACTTACTCCTGAGTAGTCTTGCATAGGACTGGGCTCTCAGGCCACAATCCTATCCACACTTCTCTGGGAGGAAGTCCCATTGACGATCATGAGACTTACTCCTGAGTAGACTTGCATAGGACTGGGCTCTCAGGCCACAATCCTATCCATACTTCTCTGGGAGGAAGTCCCATTGACTATCATGAGACTTACTCCTTTGTAGACCGGCATAGGACTGGGCTCTCAGGCCACAATCCTATCCACACTTCCCTGGGAGGAAGTCCCATTGACTATCATGAGACTTACTCCTGAGTAGACTTGCATAGGACTGGGCTCTCAGGCCACAATCCTATCCACACTTCCCTGGGAGGCAGTCCCATTGACTATCATGAGACTTACTCCTGAGTAGACTTGCATAGGACTGGGCTCTCAAGCCACAATACTTACATTTGAGTAGACATGTATAGCCCAATCCAATGTATGCCTACTCAGAAGAATGTCCCATTGGTCCCAGTGGTGTCATCTACCTGCTACCCACTGCTTGATGGTGCCCAGTGTGTACTTTGGCCCAATGGTGCCCACCACTGCCCCCCGATATCTGATGGTGCCCACCAGTGCCCAGCCATGCCTGGCACCCACAGATATCCTTAAAATTTTAGTCCTGCAATGACACGTAAATTCTTCTTTATTATAAATTTGAGCTCATCCATTCCGTCATAATAAAAAATACTCTTTCCTTTTTGAATTTTAAAGATACGTTCAAATAATGCAGATAATTAAATGGACAAAATAACTACTAAAAATGAAATATAAAAAACCAACTGAGGTTCCAAATCTGTCCAGTTTTACCTGGGAATAAGACCCATTGACTATAATGGGTTGTAGTTCTGTGTAGATGTGCATAGGATTAAGTTCTAAAGTATTCTTAGGGCACAATCCTAACCAACTTTTGAGCACTGGCATAGCTGTGCCAGTACGACATGTGCTGCATCCTATAGTTGGGGTTCATCCTATAGTCTGTGAACAGTCACAGAGGCCTCCTCAAAGTAAAACAATATTTATTCCCTTACCTTGGTGTTGTATTGTCCTTATGCCAGTGCTGGAAATTTGGTTAGGACTGCACTCTTAAGAAGTTAAACTCCCAGAAAAGGGGGAATAAGTTCAGTGTATATGTCTGCATTGCCCTTATGAAGTAACAGATAGCAAGCATCCCAAAGAAAGAATGAAGAAAAAATAGAATTGGAAGCAAATAGGGTCGGAAGCAAAGTAGAAACATGGCAGAGGGAGGCTTGTAATATGGGAAGTTTCTTGAGCCATATACTATAGTATAATATATATAAAATACTATTGTAAAGAAACAGTTCTCATAAATTTCTGCAACAGAAATTGCACTGAAAAACTTCATTCCCCCCTCTATGCTGCCCGTGTTCAGATTTGTGCTGTGAGACTTCACTTGCTTGTGGCACGACTTTATAATTGTGGTTTTACTGGAACAGGATCATGGCTGTTCATGTTAAGCTCACCAGCAAAACAATACAAAAAAACCTGTCTCCAAAAAGCTTAAGGATGCAATCGTAAACATACCGGTACTTTCCTGGAAGTAAGATCCTTTAATCACAATGGGGCTAACTTTGAGTAGACATGATTAGGCTTGTGCTCTACATTTATTAAATTTCTCCTCTACTATGGAAAGTTCAAATGTCTTTGTGAGAAGACTAAATAATCTCAAATAATATACATCACTATATGGTGGTTCTGAGGGATAATCATAATTTTGAGTCAAAAGAATAAAGTGAGACTGAGTAAGTTGATTGAGATGGAGAACGATGACACCTGGGCTTATCAGCAAAGTGTCTGCCTAGGCTGGATATGCAGGTCAAAGATCACTATGTTCAAGGTTTAGTTAGGAAACTGTTGACTTTTACAAATGTGTACTGTATGTGTATGGATTAGAGACACTGAAAGCAGGTTGAATAGATAAGACTGCTGTATTGTTACAAGTAATTTGTCCCTTTAAATATCTGTGCTTCTCTACCAAAACTGTTTCTAGCAAAAACTCTAAACTATAATAGGGAAAAGTTTTAAAGCCAGTATCGTTACTCACCCAGATTAATATTTTCAAGCAAGAAGTTTAAAATTACCCATGGAGCAACCTGATAGCCCAATGCTCTGCAGTACAAAGAAAGCATCCAAAACTAGGAAATGCTGGGATCCCAAATTTGGATAAAGTGAATTCAATGAGATAAAAGTGAATTCTAATTCACAAAGCTTATGTTACTATAGTATATTTAAGGCACAATCCTATCCATGTCTACTCAGAAGAAAGCCCCATTTTGTTCAACAGGTCTTACTCCCAGGAAAGTTTGTATAGGACTGCAGCCTTAAATTTTAAAATGCTGCAAGACTTTGTTTTTTTTCTTCAGTAAGTTAGTATGACTACCTCCCTGGAAGCTGGATCTGTCTGAACTTTCTTAGGACCCATTCCACTGTGATATACATCATTCCTTATCCTTGCTATGGTAGTCCTATGAGAACATGGAAGAGAGAAAATATGATATTGAATGGTGCTTCTCTACAGCGATGGTCTTTTAACCATGGCCTGTGAGCCAGATACAGCTTGTGACAAGGCTGCATCTGACTCAAAGGCTGCAATCCTAAAGGCACTTTCCTGAAAGTAAGACCCATTGAACACAATGGGGCTTACTTTTGAATAGACATGGTTAGGATCGTGCCCAAAGTCTTCAGTGAGTCACTGGCCCTCTAAAGGTAAAGGTGTCCCCCAGAGGTTGTACTGCTAGTCGTGACTGACTGTAGTGTGCAGGCTTATCCTTATTTCTAAGTCTGTAGAGCCAGCATTGTCCAAATTCACTTCCATGGTCATGGGGTTGGCATGACTGTGAAAGGTGCATGGAATGTTGTTTTTACCTTCCCACTGAGGTGGTACCTATTTATCTACTTGTATTTACTGGCCATCTACAGTCCCTATAATCAGGGTGACCATATGTCCTGTTTTTCCAGGAGATGTTTTGGATTTTAGCCTTGTGTCTTGGAGCCTTTAGCCTTGTTGCTTGCTAACTAGGTAACAGACACTTTTTCAAGTAGGAACTCCTTTTTTACAGTATTTAGCAGGGGGAGAATAACTGGTCCTATTTACTCCAGAAGTGTCTTTTCTAGTGGCTTAGTAGACTGTGAGCCCTTTAGGGGCAAGAAGCCTTGGAGAGACGCACCTTTTTCCCCCAAAACAATGGGGAGAAATGTTGGTGCGTCTCTTAAAGTGATGGTCCTTTTACCATCACTGCCTTACCTTAAGTAAGGTACACATGAACAAAAACTGCCTTACCTTAAGTAAGGTACACATGATCCAACACATGATCCTCCATGACTGCCCTCCAACTGCTGGATGCAGCACATGTCTCACTGGAACAGCTATCCCAGTACTGGAAAGTTGGTTAGGATTGTGTCAATTATCCACTCTGCAGGATGCCTGCAGTTTGAAGAGAAATGTTTGCCTGGTTGCCATAGAGGTTAATCCCTGACTACATAGAAGTTAAATAGCCTTTTAACCCTCTCAGTTCAGGTTCTCTGGCTCTGAACAACCTTTAAAGCCCTTTAAAGTGTAGAAATTAAGTGCAGGAAAACAAAGTGCTTCTTAAAGCCCTTTAAAAGTGTAGAAATTAAGTGCAGGAAAACAATGAGTATTTCTCCTTTATTATAATGTGTCTCCCCTTCCCAACTACCCACTGCACCCACTAGTCCCAGCCATCCCCACCAGTCACCCCTAAATGCTCCCCCCAGAAACCCTCTACTGACTAGTTTCCCCTCCCTCCAATAACCCCCAGCAGCCACCCCCACATGCACACACTCCCCTTTCCCCAAGAGAATGAAAATATATACATATATAATATGAAATATATATAATACACACACTCAAACACACACACATATATGTATGTGTGAGTGTGTGTGTGTGTGTGTATCTCATAGAATCTAGATTGGCAGGCACCCAGGCTTAAGCCAATCCAGGATTGACTTGGCCTGCACAGAGTGTCCATCTGTCCCCCTTTTCCCCAGGACATGTGCTCTTTTTCAGCCTTTGGGCACAATTCTTTCCAGGTCTACTCAGAAGTAAGTGGTATTTGATTCAGAAGCCACCAGGGGATCTATTCTTTTTTCAACCACTATGCTCTCTTTCAACTCTGGAGTTCATGACAGTGATGATGGCTCTAAATACAGTACATGGTAATTTATGGTACATGTTAATTGTATTTCTGTGGTTGAATGTTTACATAGTTGAATGTATTATTATTAAATTTATTTATTATTTATTTATTTAATTTATATCCTGCCTTTCCTCACCTGCAAGAGGGAGTTCAAGGTGCTAACATCAATCATAATAAAACACCATTAGAATGATCATTAATAGAGATTAAAACATAATTAAAATACAATTAAAATACAATTAGATTTTAAAAAAAACTAAGAACAATTTAAACAATTAAAAAATGTTAAAGAAGGTTCTTAATACCACTGTTGACTTTACATGGTTGAAATATTAATTCTGCTACATTTTATTAAATATATTAGTACACCATTTGGTTCAGAATTTTTTTTTGTTTTTCTCCTCTAAATTTTGGTGCGTCTCATGGTCCAGTGCGTCTCATGGTCCGGGAAATACAGTAGTTATTTGATTTCCTCATAAACTGCTTTGTGACATTTTAGTCGAAAAGCAGTAAATAAATATTGTTGTTGCTGGGGAAAAAAAACTTACTTGTCCTCCTTGTGAGCAGGCAACATGTAGAATTTGTGTAATTAATAAATTATATGTAGTTTTAAATTTAATAAGAAGTAATATATCATGTTGAAATTAACCACATGAAAGATACACACACACACACACACATATATATATATATACACACACACATTTACACACACACACACACACACACATGTCATGTCCTACATTTTTCTTGGGTGTACTATGTTTTGGGGGGCCTTGTACTCTTTTGAAGTTGTGACTTATGGTCACCCTGTCTATAATCCTCAGGAGGAAAGTGAAACTCGAATTCAAATGCCTTCAGAGAGTGTTCTGAGAGTCAGAGAGCCTCTGTACAACTTCTCCGGCCTTCAGAAGACCTCTGGGAAACTCCCCATCCTTCTAAGGCCCCTGGGAAGCCATAAAGGTCATTTCCAATATTCCCAAAAATCAGAAGTGACTTTTGAAGCCTACAAAGTCCTTCCAAAGGCTTGTAGAGGGCTTCCCTAGTCCTCCAAATGCCTTTAAAATGTGTTGTTTCTGGTTTTGAGTAAAATGGGAAGTGACCTTAACGGTGATTTTAACTTTTTTTAATCTCATGCCACACTGACAAGGTGATAAAATGGTCAAGGAACAGCACCAGATTTTTTGCTCCTTGCCAATGTACACCATGCTGATGGTAGGAGGCTCAAATCTTTGGATTTGTTTTACTGTTTTTATATAATTTTAATTGTATTTTACTGTTTGGTTTTACTACTTTTATCTAGTTTTTTTTTTAACTGTATCTTATTATGTTGTTTTAAATGTTGTTGGATGCCTTTAGGAAGAAAGGAGGAATATAAATCAAATAAATAAATTCAAATACAGTATAATCAAATAAATAAATTGCTCTCCTAATATATGAACTCCTCAAAGTCCTTAGTCACACCTGTAGACCATCAGCAGTACACCAGTGTTGAAAACATAAGGCCTTCCAGAAGGCATTCCAAAGGCCTCTCAAACATCCTCTACTGTGATGTTGATTGGAACCAGAGCTACCTTTGGCACCCTGTAGAGAGGGCAAAGGAGCTTGCTTGGGGAAAACAGCCTGCAGGAGGCAAAGCTAGAGGAGCAGAGCAGAGCCTTTTTTGGATTGGTAAGCAAGATCTTTTCCCCTCTTCTTTCCCATTTATTCAAAGTGTGCATGGACTGGATGGTAGATCATCCTCGTCATGTGATTGGAGAAAGTGTTCATAGATTGGTTTGAAGTTCATCCTCTATGTCTTTCCAGAAAGCATACATAGACTGGTGTGCAAGATGAGGAAAGCACCCCTCACATCTGGAGGATTGAGGGCAACTGACTTCAAGACCAGGCGCCCTGAAAGCAGTGGTTCTTAAAGTGATCCCTCTTTGGAGGATTGTGGCTTAATTTCAGGGTGGTCATGAAAAACTGGGCACTGCCATCTTGGAATGTGGCACTCAGGCAGCAATCTATACTTTCCTGAGAGTTTCACTGAACACAATGGGACTTACAAGTAAACATGGAAAAGCACCTCTTTGATGTCACATCCAGCCATGACATCACTTCCAGGTTGATGATATCACTTCTAGGGGGGTCCCAGACATAGTGTCATTCTCAGAAGGAGATTCTGGGCTGAAATGCTTGAGAACCACTGTCTTAGAGGACTGGAGGCTAGCGGGGAGAGGGTTAGGAAACTGTGATCTTTCCTCCCTCCCTCCATATAAACTCATTGTAATATAATACAAATAAAAAAGAAAAATAAAGCAAATTAAGCTGCACTTAATCTCTCAGGTATCCCAGGCTGCAGTCTGCCCTGTTACACAGGAGTGAGCCCCACTGATTACAATAGGACTTCCTTTAGAGTAAACATGCAAGGCTAGGTCTCTCAGGCTCCTTTCCATTGCCCTCCTTACACAGGAGTAACCCCCACTGCTTATAATAGGACTACCTTTAGAGCAGACGCACATAGGCTGGTCTCTGGCAGAGCGCCAAAAACTTCTAAGTTATTTTCAAGGTGCTTTGGTTTTTGCAAGAGATAGCTTCTCCCCTCTCCATTTGCTTCTCCCCATCACCTCTTGTTTGTGCTGTTCTTCTGTGGTAAATTGTATTCTGAGAGACTTATTTCTTTCAATTCAAGTAAGTTGCTTGTGGCTGGCGGAATATGGGTCCATTTAATTGTGTTTTTGGCTACAATCCAGAGTAACTACAGGATCTTTTATACTGACATAGTTACGGTGCCACCGTATGCAATCCAAAATGCATGGAGCAATACGGTGCCTCTTATGTCTTCCCATAGTTACTCTGGATTGTAGGGTTTATTTCTCTGGTGCTTGTTGGAGCTTAGAGAAACCTTGTAATTTTGAGCCCTTTTATTCATCATTTTATTCATTTATTTAAATACATCCACTTAATGTATTTATTTATTTTTCCAGCCCTTATCACCATGCCAGACATATAATGCAGCCCTCCAGCCAAAAAGTTTGGAAACCTCTGCTTTAGATATAAGGCCCTACAAGCAGTGGTTCTCAATCTTCCTTATGCTGTGACCCCTTTATAATTTCCTCATCTTGTGGGGACCCCCAACCTTAAAATTACTTTCTTTGCTACTTTATAACTGTAATTTTGCTACTGTTATGAATCGTAATGTAAATATCCAATATGCAGGATGTATGTTCATTGTTACAGATTAAATGTGTGTTCTATGCACACACTGAACACAAATGGAATTATTTCAGAGGATTGGGCCCTGAGGCTGTAATCCTATCCACATTTACATGGCAGTAAAGACCCCCTGACTATAATGGGATTTATTTCAGAGTAGGCATGCATAGGATTGGGCCCTGAGGCTCTCAGTCAGCCCCAGTGCATGTGCAGCTACAGCCGGAGGTCTGGCAAGCCTGACCTAGCCCCCTGCACCAGGGGTCTTTGGGTGACCTCCAGGAAACCTCTAGGTGACCCCGAAAGAGGTCCTGACCCCAACTTTGAGAAACGCTGATATAGAGGCTTCTACCCATTTTTTCTTTTACTGTAGTTTGTATGTATGTATGAGAGATAGTAAAAACAAGGAAATATCAATACAAAGCAAATACCTTTGGCTGCAATCCTAAACATGCTCTCCTGGAAGTAAAACCCATTGAACACAAAGTGACTTACTTCTGAGTAGACATGGTTAGGATTGTGCCCTTCACTGTCTTTTCTTCTACACTACATTCAAGTGAATGTATCCACAGACAAGCTCCAGAATTGTAGAATGAAAGGGGAATGAATGAACATGGTCAGAGGCTAGGAAGTTGCTCACAAATAGCATGACACCTTTACCTTTGTTAATATATATTTTGAATTGTTTCTCTGAACTGACCACAAGAGGTCACTATAATTCAGCAAAATAATGTTACTGTTGTACAGTATTCTAATGTTTTTACAGTGGTACCTTGGTTTACTAGCGTAATTTGTTCCAGAAGCATGTTTGTAATCCAAAATGCTTGTATATCAAAACAAATTTTCCCATAAGAAACAATGGAAACTCAGACAATTTGTTCCACAAACCAAAAAATATTCATATAAACTGATTGTAATATAATACAAACGAAAAAGAAAAATAAAGCAAATTAACCTGCACTTAATCTCTCAGGTATCCCAGGCTGCAGTCTGCCCTGTTACCCAGGAGTTGTTACAATAGGACTTCCTTTAGAGTAAACATGCAAGGCTAGGTCTCTCAGGCTCCTTTCTATTGCCCCCCTTACACAGGAGTAACCCCCACTGCTTATAATAGGACTACCTTTAGAGTAGACACACATAGGTTGGTCTCTGGCAGACACCAAAATCGGCCTTATCCCAGCTGGCACTATTTTTGCTTGTTTATCAAGACACTGCTTATATATCAAGTCAAAATTGATTAAAATTGTTTGTCTTGCAAAACATTCTCAATCCAAGTTACTCTCAATCCAAGGTTCTACTATACATGTTTGTTCTTTTTACATTTAAGGCATTTTTAAAATAATTCTTGATTTTATATAAAAAGCTTGTGACAAGGTACAAGTTTTATGAAGTCCTGGCAAGTTTCAAGTAGCACACATGTATGGCACAGCAACATTTACCTCAGGAAGTTTACCTGATTTACCTGATTTACGAAACATTTACCAATTTGAGTGGAAAAGCTGTGGCTGAAAAGAAGGTCCATCATTTTCCTTACATAGTTTTCCATTCCAATTTACTCTCCAAATACTCCCCTACTATTGGGATCAAAGCATGTGTTTACTGTGCATTTAGGCAAATTTAGAGTGTATTTAGGGTGATTTAGAGTGGAAAAACATGGTGAGGGACTCACTCTTCCTCCTTCTAAACCTGCATCTCTTGTGAAAATATAGTCAGTGTGGCTGCAACAAGCTGATATTTCTGCATGCAAGTTGTTTGATTCTAAGATATTTTAAGCAAGTGAGCCAGGCCCAAGGAGTAAGGGTGGAGAAAATTATTACCAAATAAATTTGGGTATTTCAATTTCATTTTCTTTTAGTTTCAGGGCTCAAGCCTAACAAATTTACAGGTGTCCCTAATTATCCACTAGGGTTCTGTTCTGGAACCTCCCATGGATTAAAAACCATGTATAAAGAAATCAATTGAAAAAATAGAGCAGAATCCTAAAAATGCCTACTCAAAAGTAAGCCACATTGTGTTCGGTGAGTCTTGCTCCTTTTGAGGACCCACTTCCAGGTTTCTTGCTCTCCTATTGCGCCTAATGCCTCAATATCAAAAAGGTAGTGACTCAATATCTGCAGGGGTTTGATTCTGGGACTGAAAATGGAATGATTGCTTGCATGATTGCATGAGAGCTTGCATGACTCTACAACAGTAGAAAAGCAGTTTTTTTAAAACTGTAATTTGCAGTGGATTTTCAAGTTGAGTCAAATCAGTGTATAAAAAATTTGTAGGTAACAAGGCTGGGCTTGTAGTTGCAAAAAACCCCAAAACGCATGTCAACAGACAGCTAAAATCAACTACAAAAAACTACAAACCAAGACAAAAAACTACAAACCAAGACTGCCAAACTTGAGATTAAAGTAATGAGTTGCAGCAACCATCAAAAAGATTTGCAGTGAGAGGGTTTATCGTTCTTTCCAGAGCACAGGAATTGGTGTGGCATGGGGCACCCCAAGAATAGCTTTTCAACACATCACCTCCACAAGCACATCAAAAGGGACTGAACCTGTAAGAGATTCTCAAAAACAACTTGCAAAATGGGAAGGATCATATGGTGGGATGTGGTCCCTGAGATTCTGTGGTCTTTATTTTTGGCACCTTGATTTTGTGGAAATCTTTTCATTAGACAAGACTTGTTCCCTCATTAGATAAGATTTCCATACAATGACTGAAAAACATTTGTATCACTTTGGCAGGGAGAAATATTATTCAGTGCTTTGCCTGCAGAAAGTCCAAGTCACCAGCCTAAATAAACCACCAGCAATATACATTTACTTACTATATATTACTCAATAAGTAAGCACAATTAGGGCACAATCCAGAGTAACTACGGGAGCATCCACTACGTGCACCCGTAGTTACTGCACCACCTAGTGAAAACCTATGGGAAATTCATACTGCAATCCAGAAGAAAGAGTTCTTACTCCTGAGCAAGAACTCCCCATTGTTACTCTGGATTTCACCCATATTGCGTGTTTTCAATTAACATAATTTAATGGTGTGTTGCTCTGGGAAACCTTCAGGATACAAATATTATAATAATAAATAAAAAATTTAAATCAATGTTGTCAAACTTGTTTTATAGGGCCAAATATAATTAATGATGCCTGCTGGAAGCAACATCACTAACCCTACAATCCAGAGTAACTACGGGAGCACATAAGAGACATTATGTGCACCCGTAGTTATGGCACCACCTAGTGAAAACCTATGGGAAAGTCATTGCAATCCAGAGTAAATTGTTCTTACACCGGAGCAAGGACTCCCCGTAGTTACTCTGGATTGCACCCTAAATAGGTCAGGATCATAAATGACATCACTAAACAGGTCAGGATCATAAATAAGCACTTCATTCTCACTTAGGAACTCATTAGCGGCAAAAGACAAAAGGGAAAATACACAAATATTGACCTTATTTCCAAAATATGGGTAAGCTCAGTAATAATGTGGGCTACCCTTCCAGTAGTGATACTTCAGCACACCTCAGCAACTGAGAGACAGCTGCTGATGGTAGTGCTGGAATGGCCTAAGAGCTGCATAGAGAGCTTCTATATGCCACATCCAGCCTCCATGCCTTAGGTTTGATAACTCTGGATTAATCACCATGAGTTAAAAAAATCACATCCATTGTAAATCAAAGTGGCGTAATAAAGTGGTGGAAAGTGGAAAGCCAACATACCGCAGAGTGAAAGTAAAAGAAATTTCCTAACATAACTCTCACACAGAAATCATGGTGGGCAACCACAGATAACTGCAACAGCACATGCTGCAAACTGCAAAAGTATACGGAACATATCTAATTGCTATGTTCTTACTACTTCTTACTATTTTTTGAATACATGCAGCGTTCTCTGAACCTGTCAGAGGTCTCCAAATATTCCACAAGGAACATATCCTCTTCATCACACTCTTTCTGGTTCAGGGTGCAAACCTCTGTGGTTGTTGGCAAAGATACAGATTCTCTAGGAATCCATAACCTGTTTGCATAAGTGAAAGTATAATTTCGGGGTGTTAGCCTAGCATGCAGTTTAGAAACATACTCCTCATTGTGGATGTGAAATATTTAGAGGGAAAAAAAAGCATGAGTAGGGACAAGATACACATCATATACATTGAGGGATTATTGTCCCTTAGCAAACTCCTTTCTGGAAAGTGCTACACCTTTTCTGCTGTAAGTTTATGAATTATTGCTGCAGATGTTAGTTACACTCAGTCTTCTTATTTTGCCTGGAATATTTTGATCACTTTGACCCCACATGCTACTGCATACTGCATGCTACTGCATGCTCATCTTTTCTGCATGCCCCAAGTAATGTGCTCCATGTGTCACTCATCCATGTGTGTACAGCAGACAATTGTGTTTTATGGGTTTCTGAACAAAAAAACATCATGTCCTTTAACACAGCCTTCCTCCCTGAACATATCCAAAACGATGGCTGTTCAATCTTTTACATCCTCCTTGATGGTTGCTGTATGGTTGCTTGCGTGCCCCACACAAAGATTTGAGGTAACATCTAAATCCTGTGGACCCCAGAAAGTTTACCTATTGACAGTGTTTCCAAGAACTTGCTCAGTTATTTTGAGTATAGTAAAGCCTATATCAGGCTTGCTATAGTTGAACTATAAGCAGACTTCTATAGTTGAACTATAAGCAGACTTCTGCACTTGTGAAAACCCTTCAGAATGCCCTGTGATCTGCATAGGATCCTCACAAATCAGGTTACATCGAAAGATCAGATTTTTCTTTTACCTTTGAATAAAGCCATTTATACTTTACTGCTTACAAGGGAATTTGGGCATTTAGAGTATGCTGTTCCAACACATACACTTCTGGGTTAGTGTGGGTTTGGATAGATCATATTTGCCTGAATGTTTCAAATAATATACTGGGTAACCTGGAGTGGTTTAGGATTTAGGGCAACTGTTGGAGTGGCTTTTCATAATACTAATCAGACAATCAGATCTTGTCAGGGAATCATGCAGGGGGCATACAACATCTCACAGTCATGCTCTGCCTTATCATCATTTGAGCCACTGCCTGATGCAACACAGCCAAGATGTGGGTCAAAATGGCGCAACCACTGATCAAACATTTTTTCCAGTCTGCTGACAATGCTGCATATTTTGTTTACTTCCCCATGTCCACTAAAAAAGGGTTGTGCATTTTCTGTCCAGTCCAGTTTCCGGTACACTGCATTTGGGAGTTTAGAAAGAGCAAGAACACTTAGCATGAGCAACTAAGGCTGCAATCCTAAAGACAGTCTCCTGGGAGTAAGACCCATTGATCACAATGGGGCTTACTTTATAGTAGACATAGTTAGGATTGCACCCTTTGGCTACAATCCAAAGTAACTACGGGTCCTTTTACACCAATGTAGTTATGGTGCTGGGAAACCTATGGGAAATGCATAGAGCAATCCGTAGTAAGTGCCTCTTACATCTTCCCGTAGTTACTCTGTATTGTAAGGTTATTCTTCAGGGTATAATTGTACCATGTAGCCCATGTACTGTTAGGACTGTGTTTCAATTCCCCTTTCTTGATGAAACAATTATTAAGTGGATATTTACCGGTACTTGTTTTTTTGCTGGTCTCTGACTGTTATCTTACCTATGTGGAAGTGGAAAACATGTGTATAGAGGGCAACTTGTGCACTGATTGAATATCATTCATCTGTAAAACATTGCCATTGCTCTAGCTTTAGTGGCACTGAGAACAAAAAATCTGGCCTGCCACCTGGTGAGGAAAAGGATGGAGAGGACTCTTTGACTGTAGTGGTGGCTGCAGTAATTAGCGTCCTGCTGCCCTTTGCTGCAGCTGCTTAGTGTCTTGACAGTGTCATGCCACTGATGGAAAAGGGAAGTCCAGCATCCCCTTTTGCAGAGTTTTGTCTGTGGCCCACTGGAAGCTAGAGCCAGCGATCAAGGGGATTGGTAATATTGACACATTTGCCATATGTAGACACACGTATACCTACCATCCTTCTGTTTTAATGGTTATTTTCCTACATCAGCAGCAGCTTCAACATTGAATGCAAACATTATGTCTGTTTGTGGGCCATACACTTGGAACAACTTGAAACTGACCCTACAATCCAGAGTAACTACGGGAACACATAAGAGACATTACGTGTACCCATAGTTACTGCACCACCTAGTGAAAATCTATGGGAAATTCATATTGCAATCCAGAGCAGATTGTTCTTACACTGGAGCAAGGACTCCCTGTAGTTACTCTGGATTGTGCCCTGAGCCTGTCACTTTATCTGCTAACTAGTAAGAGCCTTCTAGTAACAGTGGAGTAACCATTCCACAGCTGTCACTTGCAGACGTACAATATAACAACCTTCATCAGTAAAAAAACCTCCCCCATTCCAACATCTCAACTGTCCTTTTGCCTCCTCTCTTTCCTCAGTGGATCTCCTCAATTGCTACCCCAGCCTGTCCCCTGGCCTGTTATATGACCCAGAGACAGTTAGAAATTACATGTGAATGGAATGAAAACTGTTTGTATCAAATCAAACTCATTGGCTACATGAAATTGTTGAATGGTGAGAGAAAAAACCCACAAATTTTCTGGGGGAAAATTAATTTTCTTTGTAAATCACTTTGTGAACTTTCCATTGAAAAGCGGTATATAAATAGTTGATTGATAGTTCATATGAGGACTAGGAGACCATATTAGTCCCCCAACTAAAGGTTTTTCTGTCAGTGTCTCTTTAGTTCTTTCAGTTTCCTTTTCATTCTGAAGTCTTCTTTTAAAGAGCTGGAATGTGACATCAAGAAAGGAAGAGAGGAAAAAACTAGCAGTCCAAACCTTTGCTTTTCCCTGCCAATAGCATGCAGTTGCACCAACACAGGCTGCACTGTATGCTATGGTTGGGTGAGGGTTGTTTGGGAGAAACTGAAAAAAACTTTCTACTAACCTTCCATAAGTTTCCATAATCAGAACTGCTTTACAGAATTGGGTCATAAGACGCACTGGCAACGTTGGAGTTGGTGATCACCCACTTATCCATATGTGGATTCCAAAGTGGGCCATAAGTTATTCATAAAATTAGCCTTATGTATAGTTCAAGAACTTATTCCTTTATGAAACACATCATATTCATTTCTGGTAGGACTCTTATTTACTTTAATCCTGTATTAACTGATAGAAAAAAAAAACTTGATAGCTACAAGTTTTCTTTTGTAGCTCAGTTGATTTTATGCAGCAATCAAAAGAATTCCCAAACCATTATAATGTTTGGAGGTGAATTATGCCTTTACTAACCATGTAAAATAAAATCAATGGAATAAGAGTACTTCTGCAGCTTCTAAATACTAACTTCTTCCTGAAAATTAGAAATTAGAAAATTCTAGAGCACTGTTTTCAAACAGATGGTACACATACCACCAGTAGTACATGAGGTGGTGTCCAGTGGTACATGCAGCAATCCCAAACACCCGTTTCTTGCCAACAAGACCACAACATGCCAAATAACAGAGGAAGTTCAGCAGGAACAGCTTCAGCACATAGTTGTCGTGTTCTTGAAAAATCTCCCACCAGTCCTGAACTCTTACTGCTGTTTGTCACATATAGTCTGGAAGTAACATCATCATCATCAGTTGCTTCTGGTGGTACTTTTTGATAGGTGGACAGTGTGAAGTAGTTCATCAAGGGGAAAAGTTTAAGAAACACTGTTGTGGGAGAAACATATTTCAATCATTTCTTGAATATGATAGATAGGTTTACTTTGAATGAGAAAGAACTTGGGACATGTTGTTTTTGTAATATTTGCTTTATTGACACACATATGCATGAGCGCAAAACATAAACAGAAGTAATCAGCATGTACACTTCTATGAGACATCAGATCTGCTCCCTTACATCAGATTGCCAGAGAGAGACCCTCAATACCACACGTGTTAAATTCAAGGCCCTCAGGCCAAATCTGAATCTGAGGCTGAAGCATTCCAGAGGCACAAGCCCTACAATCCAGAGTAACTACGGGAGAACACAAGAGACATTACGTGCATCCATAGTTACTGCACCACCTAGTGAAAATCTATGGGAAATTCATATTGCAATTCAGAGCAAATTGTTCTTACACCGGAGCAAGGACTCTCTGTAGTTACTCTGGATTGTGCCCAAAGTCTATTTAGGATTGGGCCGTGAAACTCAGTGTCAAATGTATTCCCAAATTTTCATAATGTGCATGAACACTTAGAGTGAAATAATTGTGTCATGCATATCATAGTGCCAGTGCAACTGGTAGATGCTGCTGGTGGTAGTGGGGAAAACAAATTTACAGGCACAGCCAGTTCTACTCAAAGCAGCCTAAAATTACCACCCTGCCCTACTTCAACCGCCCCTCCAGAAACCTTGCATGAATCTAATCTTAAGGGAAAAGTCACCAAACCCTGGCCCATGAGCCAGATGTGGCCTGTGGTTAAGCCTCTGTTTGGTCCTCAGCCATCCTGAGGTCCACTAAGAGCTTCTGGCCCATAACTAGAGTTGTCCTATTTGCACCCAGGTGTTCTGAACACCTCAGAATTAAGAGTTTCATTTTGAATTCATCATCTTTGTTCCATCTCTAATGTATTTATTTAAATTTTATATTTTAAATTTTTTCAGCCCTTGACAATGTGCCAGATATTTGATGGCCAAAATGATTGGAGACCCCTGTCCTAAAAGAAGGAGAAGGAGCCTCTCAGCATAGCCTTCATTCTTGGTTCCTGCCTGTTTGATTTGATACAAAACCTGCATGGGGAAAGGTTGTCACACAGGAAGATAAGGGGAAAGAAAGAGGATGGGGCTCCATCTCCCAACCTACATGGCTGCTTTCACTAGAGACAGCTGAGGCAGTGTTGTTGTGTTTTCCTTCCTCTTCATCCAAGATGAAATTATCTTTCATCGAGCAAGAAATGCAAACCCAGCCTGGAGGCCAGATGTGTCCAAACCCAGTCCAGGGGCCAGATGTGGCCCTCAGCAAGCCCCTGGCCCTTGGACAAGTCTTATAATCCACTCTAGTACATTCTTATATGTAAATTTATTCAAATTTGAAATGTAAATTAGTTTTACATCCCTGACACAGTGTCAGAGAGATAATGTGGTCTTCCTGCCAAAAAGTTTGGACACTCCTGATGTAGGGTATGGTGTATTCCTCATCAGTTCTTCAACCTCTCCAACTTGCCACTCCAAATCAACCTTTCAGTTGGCTTCATAGAAGGACTGGCCCTGGAAATGCAGAACTTTAGGACATGATTTTGCATCATTGCTGTTCCTACTTGGTACAAGGAGCTGGAGGAAAATTTGATATTGGAAAACCATTTTTTTTACAGCAGCAGCGTGTCTCCCGTAATTTGTATTTCCACCCAAAATAGTCAAGCTGGAACATTGTTGAACATGGTTAACACTTTCCTGTGGCTCCTGCCATTTGCTGTTATCTCATTCCATCAAGTAAAGAGGGCACCTTCATTTTGCTTCAACAGTGGTACTAAAAAACACTTTCTTGTCTTTGTAGGTTTGGCCTAAATGGAACTCCTTCCATATGTCCACTTGACATTGTTCTTACTGACACTGTCCTGCCAGAGAACACACTCTCCCTTCGGGTCTCCATATTATCACTCAGTGACAACGTCCGGCCTATTATTCTTGCAAAATTCTGATAAAACTCCTTGGATGCAAAGTAGTAAATGAATGGGTCTATGCAGTTGTTGAGGCAACTGAGGCACAAAGTGAGTTTATAAATGTGGTAGTAACCTTTCCCATAGCAAAGATGGCTGATGATATGGACCAGAAGGACAAAGTTGTTGGGGGCAAAACAAATGATGAAAACCAGGAGAACAATTGCAGCCAAGTAGATTGATCGGGACTTCTGCCCATTGCCGTATTTGTAAGAAACCCGGATGAGCTTTCCAATAACGCCAATATAGCAGCTTACTGTCACTATAAATGGAATAAGGAATAAGAAAATAAATGGGATTAAGAGGAAAGCTCCCCATGCTGATGTATTGGGAAGCATATTCCATTTAAGGACATCAAAACAAGTTGTAACGTTCAGTACTTTCACTTCGTAAGTCAGGTCTGTCATTTCTAGTGGCAACATCGCTAATAGCACAATCAACCACATTACAAAACAGCCTGTAACAGCATATCTCTTTCTTCTCCATTTTTTAGATCTCATTGGATACACCACTCCCCAGAAGCGGTCAATACTGATGCACATCATAGTTACTATGGAGGAATACATGTTTGCGTAGAACATCACTGTTACCAGGCTACACATTCTCTTGCCGAAATACCAGTCGTTCTTATTGGCATGATATAGTATCTGGAAAGGCAAACAGCAAGCCAGTGCAATGTCTGTGATGCTAAGATTAATCATGAAGATGACTGAAGGTGTTTTGGGCTTGATGTGAAAGACGAGAACCCAGAAGGAGAACACATTTCCAGGAATGCTGATGAGAAACACTATGGCGTATACAACTGGCAAGGTGATCATAATGGCTTGACTCTGAAGCATGTCCAGTGTTGCCTGATCCAACGTTCCATTTTTTGAGTGGGTGAGAAATTTATCCATTGTATGTGATTGGCTTCTTAGCTCTTAAAGGTCCGCAGGATTCTATCATGAGGATTAAACATGCAATCTAAAAGAAGAACATGTATGGAAAAGAGATATGTGAAAAATACTTCTGGCAATAATTTCAGCTTCATTTGTGATTAATCAATTAAATGTAACAGTTGACTGGAAGGGTAGCCCTATCCTATGCTTCCCAGTGCTGTGGGTTATAGTGACACTGAAAAGGCTGATGCTGTATTCTGCAAGGCCTGGGAAGCTGCCAGAGGTTTACCATTAGACTGAGTAAAGCCTCAGCCTCCACAGTGGGAATTATCAAGTGTGCACCAGCAAAGATGCTGGCACAGATTTGAGAAACCCTGCATTGGGATTCAGAGACCAACACAGGAGATAGGATCCAGTTGAGGAGGCTTCCTCTGGTTCCAACATCCATTCTGCCTCCTCCCAGGCAGTAACACCTCCAGGGGTGGGCCCAAGCTGGTTTGGGCTGGATCACCTGAACTGGTTGTTCCCACCACCCCGCCGCTACCGAACAGGTAGTGGCGGGGTGGCCACAAAACCCAGCGTACCTGTTCGGTATGCCGGGAGAAGGAGACGCAATGCGCGTGTGCTGAACTCGGCGCACGCGCACTGCATCTCCTTCTGCTGGAGAAGATGCACAGCCTGTGCTTCTCCTCCAGCGGGCGGAGACGAGTGCGTCTTGTCCAGCTGGAGGAGATGCACTGCACATGCACCGACCCCAGGGGGTTGGCGCATGTGCAGTGCGCCGGGGTTGGGGCCTGCCCTAGCCCCGGCCCCGCCCCTGACCCCGCCCCCAACTTCTGGTGAACCGGTTGTTGGGTGAGGCAGCACCCACCACTGAATACCTCCCTCCACCCTCTTTATTCCTCTGTACAGTCCAGGGCTCACCTTTGCACCAAAAGCATCAGGTGTGGGCAGGGTGACCATATGACCAGAAAAACCCAGATTTGTCTGGATTTTTAGCCTTCTGTCCAGGTGCCCTACATTTTGGCTTCATTGTCCTACATTTTGGCTTCATTTTGAAACTTTGCAATAGTGCACAGTACCCCATCATGCCATATGTCATTGGATTCGTATTGAAGAGCAGAATCCAATGCAAAAATCAGTTTGAAGATATCTCCTTCCTATCAAAGGTTATGGTAAAAAAAACCGAAAAACAAAATCAAAAAATACATTTTTTGGCAATTTTTTAAGCAGGTAGGAATTTTGGCTTGGGATTAGGAATTTTGGCCCTGGGGTTCAGGAATAATCTGGTCACCCTAGGCGTGGGCCACTTTGCCAGTGTTGACTGGGTGGTGAGGGCCTCCTCACCAGCATCACTTACAGTACTCTGCAGGTTTGAAATACACAGCACCAGCACTGTGTATCTGCACTGTGAAATGCATACCACCAGCACAGACCACCAGTGCTGAAGCCTATAGGATTGGCTGTAAGAGGCATCTTTAAAGTGATGGCTGTCTTATATTTACGTATCTAACTTTCAGAAATTTTGCTGAGAACCTTTGGTTTAGCTTTACAATTTCTATAATTTTTTTCAGAAATTAGGCAAAAAACAAAATAATTATACTCAGTAATTAGATGCTACCTGAAACTATTAACCAGGGGCAACACTTGGGTTCACATCACCTGGTGCAGGGGACCAGTGTGTCACCCCCTGCAGTGGGCAGGGCAACAACTGGATGGTGGTCGTGGCTATGTGCTATTGCTCGGCCTCCATTTGTTTTATGGCCACACATTTATAGAATAAATATATTTCAAAGTGGTTTGTTCCATTACATTCTACTGTAAATTACAGATCTAACAATATATAACATGGTGGGATTATTCCTAAAAACCATGTATCCAGAGCCTGTTTCCAGGGCAGAAATGCTCTCTTCCAGCTCCTCAGAGTTAGACCATATAGGGAGCAGGTATAGTAATGAGTAGACCCATAGGAGTCAATGAAAAGGCAGAGTAAGAATGGCAGTGTTGACCAAAAATCTGAGTTCTTGGCCAGCCTATCTGCAACCTCTGCCTCTCAACTTCAGGATACAGCAGCCCACCAACCTGTGAATACAGCAGGCCACTCCAAGAAGCCTCTCATATTCACTGTAGACTGTACTGGCATCTCATCAGGGACTCCTTCTAAGGCAGGCACCACAGCTGTTCCTTGTCTCCTCAGGAGCAAGTCCTCCCCAGGTGTCACTGACATGGTGCCCGCATGTTCTGGAGCAGTTAGGACAGCCCAAGCTTTTTGACTCTCTGGATGCAGCACAACTTTCTTCTCTGGATTCAGAATAGTTGGGGCAGCCCAGCAAGGGCACTCCTCACTGCCCTCACTCTGGATTGTGCCCTAAGTGTTTAAATTAATAATCAATATAGTGTTTCGCTTTCAGTGAGGTCAATGCAAGGAGGAGGGAATTTCCTTCTGGGGCAGCCAGAACCGTGAGAAGAGGACAAGGACCCCCAAAATGTAGGACATCCAAGCAAAATGGAGGACAAATGTAGGACATGCTAAAATGAAAGCTAAAATGTACTTAATTGGGAAGCTGCCAGAGTTTACCATGAGACTGAAATGTACCTAAAATGTACTCTCTCATGTACTTAATTTCAATATTACATTGAAGGTAAAGGGGCTTACTTCTGAGTAGAAGGCTCTGGTTTGGATGCCACAGCTGCAAACTTACTACACTTTCCTGGGAGTAAGTCCCATTGGAGGC
Source organism: Cryptoblepharus egeriae (assembly GCA_030015325.1). Classification (NCBI taxonomy): domain Eukaryota; kingdom Metazoa; phylum Chordata; class Lepidosauria; order Squamata; family Scincidae; genus Cryptoblepharus; species Cryptoblepharus egeriae. The sequence goes on from JAREYC010000005.1 coordinate 29,647,489, forward strand.
TAAGGTGAAGGTACCTACCTTGATTGGGTGGGTGGGTGGTAGCTGCGGAGGTGGCAGGGGGCAGCATTGGGGGCTCCAGAGTGGCAGGGGTGGTGGAAGTGCTGCAGCAAGCTGTATGTTATGTATGTTGTGGTGGCCACATGGGAGTTGAGGGGGGCTTCCAGAGGCTGTGGAGCAGAGCTGTGGGTAGGACAGATGGGGCGATGGGTGGGGTGATGTGCAGGGAGGGCAGACTAATGAGCAGGGAGGGCGGAGTGATCTGCATAATGCCTCCCTTCTGCCTAGTGTGCATATCCACCCTCTGGACATGCGCAATGGTACTGACTTCCATTGCACATGTCCACTTTGGAGCAGGCCCGAATGGGCACACTGAGGAGTGTCAAAACTCCTTCGGCACATCACTCCTAGTGGCGCGTCACCCGGTGCAACCCACACCAGCTGACAACCCTGACAACGCCACTCCTATCAACCTATCTTTCTGAAACTTTGCATGGATCTTATCTGCTCACAGTGTACATTTCTTGTGAATTTCATATAGATTACAAAAACATAAGGAAGAACAAGCAAAAACCTTTTACAGTAAAATGATCTGACTTTGATTTTCCTTTAATGAGGATAACTAGAAGCAAGACTTCAGGGGAAGATCTTAGATCTCACAAAAAAACTGAAGCCATTGATTAGGGAAATGTTGGAAGGAGAATAAGAAAGAGAAACTGCTCAATATTGATTATGTTTTAGGAGATTCCACTGCTTTCAGTATGACTTACTTCCAATTAAATGTGAAAAGGATGGCACACCGAAAGGTTTAAGAAAGCTACTAAACTATTTGAATAGTGCATATGCCAGATAGGAAGCCGGACCTTCAGTGCCAGCAGCCAAAAGAAATCCTTCATTTGTTTCTGTTAATCAGTCCAGTTTCATTGAAACAAAATCAAACAATTAGCCAGTTGTACAGATGTTATAGGCTGAGAATGGGAACGTGACCCTGTGATAAAGTGCATGCTTTGCATGCAAATGGCCCTAGATTCATGAAGATGGTCCTCTTCAGTCCCTATCATTTCAAGCTAGATGTGGAAAAATTACTTCCATCTGAAATCCTGGAAAGTTGCTGCATATCAGCATGGACAATACTGAATATAATAGACCAAATGTTTGAATTATGGCCCGATCCTATTATTGGTTTGGCCATCTGTGGAGGGCAATTTTGTTGTTTTAAAAAGCTTTGGGAGGACATGCACAGTGTACTACTAGCAGTTGTTTTAGGTGTGCTAATAATGCTGGGTCTAAAAAGATAGATGCAACATTGACAGTGGTGGAACAGGGTGGAAAAAGGGAAGAAGGTGAACTGAAGGAGATATTGGCAGCAATAACCTGTGCTGATATTCCAACCCTATCACTTTTCCTTACCACTGTTGTTACACTCATACAGGTATATCGGAGGGAATTCTATGGTGGTTGAGGAGGTTTTTTCAGGGGTAAGTGAGCAAATGTTCACTTATCCCGCTTAAGTGTTCACTTATCCCAAAAACCTATCCTCCACATATACAGTGCATGGAGAGTTTTGGATAAAATTGGGTTTTTGGTATACTGAAGTTTCAAATGCCATTGAAAAACATTTTAGCCAGCATTTGTCAAGTGACCTAAGTTAGATCACTTTGTTGCATGCCCAACTTACCAACAGACTAAAATGAGCAGTATACACTACAACATTATTATGATAGGTTCTCAGTACTGTTAAGATCGGGAAAAATTTAATAGGTCATTCAGTTGTTGATTTTCAGTATTAGTCAAGTGCTTCATTTCATGTTAAAGGCTTCCGCTCATAAAAACCTTAGCAGAAATTAAGTTGAAGATGCAGTGATTATGATTGTATATTAACTGTCAACCTCAGAGATCAAGATATTAAATGAAGCAACTTCCTTCTTTTATGTCTAACCTCAAATGGAATCCATAGTTTTTGTGTTGACAAATGTGAAGTCAATGAAAGGTGGGGGGACACAACCTCACAGAGTTTTGACAACCACACAGTGTCCTCTTTGGCTGAAGAATGAGATCTTAGAACCAAGGAAGATCTCACTCCAGGCCACTCCTGCTCATACAACAGCATGAAACAACTTCAAACAGCATGAAACCATTTCAAGCCTGTGCTGCACCAGCATGGGACTCATGGCCTCCACTACCTTCAGGTTAGAAGCAGGCTGGAGGTTTCTTTGGAATAAAGAGATTTTTTTACCCCAAGAAACAGTCTGACCTGCCCAATAGGACAAGTCAGATCTGTGCCAGCTAAATCTCAGGGACAAATCTGGGTAGCGGTAGCCCCATGTTAGGCTGCCAGGCTTTAGAAAGGAGTTGAGAACTCCGTCCTCTTCCTGGGCCTGTTCCTCCTCATCAACAATTTTCCTTCCTCATGCCTCTGTACTGCTTCACATTTCTCTTATCTATGCTGGCGCCAAAGGACTTGTATGCAGCACCAAAGGGATGGCATAGGTCTTCCTGCTGGTGTTGCTTCCTCTAGAGTTGTTACTAAAGTTGTTTGCAATGCTCTAGACTGGCTCTAGACTGCAATGACTAGAAAAGTTGAATGACTTGAGAAATTATCTGTATTTGTTTTATTTAACAACAAATTTGAAGTTGTTTTATTCACTATCAGGATATCTGTGTTTTATTCACTATCAGGATATCTGTGTTGTGGTTTAGATTTTAGGACTGTAATTTTTAATTAATAACTTTGGACTAGGTTAAGTAAAGGGCCACTTTATCCCTCCTGAATCTTCCTCTATATTCAGATCTCCAGGTAATCCTCTACCACCTGTATCTGTGGCAGGTTCACAGGAATGCCCCTTTCAGTTAACAATTTCATCAAAGTCAAGATGCTCTTTAAGCAAGTGCTTTCTTTATGAAGAGATACCATAGCCTATTTTTCAAGCACTAGGCAGAGAAATTCCTTGCAAACTGAGCCACTCACATAATATAAACCAGCTTGCATTACAACATTTCCTTGCCAGAAGAACTGCTTGAGATGAGTCCATCACCCTGCTGTTGAAAGAGCTGGCAGCCTGACCGTTCTGGATCACCGTTTTGTACTGGATCACCGTTTTGTACTGCTGCTGAATTCTGGGGCTTTGAGAGTTATTAAGGCCCTCAGAGGCAAGGGAATCAGCTAAGCTACTGGAATGCATCCCATACTGGATGAAAGACTTCCCTTGATGGCTAGATACTGCATATATTAACTTTCTTGTTTGCAGAAACACTGCATATCTCCAGAAAAGAACAAGAAAACCTGCAAAATAACTCAGTTACTGCTTCCGCAGTGGCACCCTTCCCCAACATCCACACCTTGCTGTAGATGTTATCACTGCCATGAATTTAATTTTCATGTCCTGTTTGTTTCATGTGCTGTTTAAGAGGCTTGTGTCACTTCATTTGATTTTCAAAAGGGTGTAGAGATCCATTTTCAATGGTATAGTTATTGTTTTTGAACTGGCTCTTTCTTTCATTCTTTCTTTCAAAAACACAGCTTAACACAGCTTTATAATACGGCAGTAATATACAGTGGCGCCTCACGTAAAGAACGCCTCACGTAAAGTATGTTTCACGTAACAAACAAAAAATTCTCTAGGATTCTGCTTCACATAACAATCTATGCTTCACGTAAAGAACACATTCGTTGGCAGTTGGGGCAGAAACGCTTGCTGGCAGCCTGTTTAAAAAGCGTCAGAGCTGCCTAGCGCACCTGCCCATAGTGAAAGCAACACTTCCATGCTGTTCCTCCTGTGGCCGGGTATCCACTGGGCAGAGGGAGAGAAGAGGGAAGCAGCTCAGGGCTACCCAGAAGGGAGCAGGGGAGAGAGAGGCTCAGGATGAAGAGAAGGAGAAAGTGGGGAGACACTTTCCAAGTGTCTTGGATTGCAGCCTCCTAACCATGTCTACCCAGAAGTAAGCCCCATTGTGTTAAATGGGTCTTACTCCCAGGAAAGTGTCTTTAGTACTGCAGCCTAAGTAGACTTCATAAGATCATGCACACTGAAATAATGTTTTGAATTCAATCCCAGTGTTCTGTCATCATTTTTACATCCAGTTAATATTTTTATTTGAATATTTTTGGGGTTGTGGAACCAATCGTCTGAGTTTCCATTATTTCCTATGGGAAAATCCGCTTCACGTAAAGAATGTTTCACGTAACAAACATGCCTCCAGAACGAATTAAATTTGTTACGTGAGGCATCACTGTATTTCTTTTTCATGAAGAAAGTCCACAGAGGAGCATCAAATGGGATGCTGAAACGTTATACAGTGGTACCTCACTTAAAGTGCTTAATTCGTTCTGGAGGCATGTTCTTTAAGTGAAACACTCTTTAAGTGAAGTAGATTTTCCCATAGGAAACAATGGAAACTCAGATGATTGGTTCCACAACCCCCAAAATATTCATATAAAAATATTAACTGGATGTAAAAATGATGACAAAACACTGGAATTGAATTCAAAACACTATAATACAGACCACAATTATTGTAATAAAACACTGTAATATTCTGTACAGTGAAAAAGAAAAGAAAAGGGCAAGGATGACTGATTTTCACTAAGCGTCACTGATGTCTTTCTGAGCAACTTTCACAAGGAACCTCTCTGTGTGTGAGATCTATCTATGCAAACTAGATAGGCAGTCTGCAACAGCAAAGGGGCCAGATCCTACGCTGTTTACTCAGATTCAAGCCCCATTAAATCCACTGGGTCTTATTCACAGGAGAGTGTGTAGGCTGCATTTTGCATGCACACCAACATCAGAAGGGCAAGTTTCTATGCTGTCTACTTAGAATCAAGCCCCATTAAATCCACTGGGGCTTACTCACAGGAAAGGAAAAGTGGAGGCAGGGAAGGTAGTGGGGGGGGCAGAGGGGTGGTTGTAATGGGGTCCAGGCATGGGGGGCTTCCTTGGGGGCAAGGGGTCTGTTTGAGGGGGCTGCAGAGGGGGTGCAGGAGAGTATTCCCTCCTACCATATGGAGGCTGCATAGGCTGGGCTGACCAAGTTCTCTAACTGCAGGAGAAGAGCAGCCATCTTTGTTCCCCTGATGAAGAGGCTTTTCTGCTCTTCTGCGCCTCCTGCTGGTCTCTTCCATGTACTGCAGGGGGAGAAAGTCCCGCCTCACTCCCTCAGCCCAGCCAATGCTGGGGAGAGACAGGGAGAAGGACAGGGAGCCCAGCCAATGGGCACTCATTATGCAAAAAATGCTCTTTAAGCGAAGCGAAACCAATTTTTGCTCTTTAAGTGGAACACTCTCTATGCGAGGCACTCGTTAAGCGAGGTACCACTGTAATTATTTTGCCATTTGCATCACTATTCTTTATAATTATCAACAGTCTCTTTGATGACAGAAATATGAGGTGAAAAATCTCCAGACTGTATACAAGTAAACATACTTCAAACCTTTAAAAGCTTTCAAGCATGATTCTTTTCAAAAGGTTCTCCCAAGAATACTCATGAAGACAGAAGATGGAGCTGAGGCTGGGAAGATAAAAGAAAGAAGACGAGAAAGAAAAAAGGAACAACTGCTTAAAAAATAACGGGAATATAGGAAACAAAATTAGATGATGCTCCAGTGTTATGAACTTTATCTTCATTTAGAATGTGATGCAATAGCCACATGCAAGATTTTGAGAGACATGGACCTGTTCTTAAATACATTTTTTTCAACAGTGGAGAAAGGGAAGATTATTAAGGTTCTGTAGCCAATAAAAACTAACAACAACTGGGTTCCAAAACCAACTGGGTCTTTTCACTACTTTCTTTATATTGTCTTTCATTATATTGTCTGCCTTAAGGTAGGCTCCAGTGACCAGAACTGATTATTATGCAAATTTTTGGGTTCAGCAGATAATAGGGTTGCCATAAAAAAAGCAGGCCTCCATCAGTCTTGGAAGACTATGGTATTGTGCTCGGCACTGCATATGCTGCATATGCCGAAGCACAAAAGCCTGGGTTGGATTGTTATGGAGGATAGGCTGTTACCCAAGCAGAAGATCCCCCCTCTCCACGCCACTGAATTACTCCAATGGAAAGGCAGAGCGAATACGATTGGATCCAGCTGGCGTCGCAGAGCTGGGCTAAGGACAGGAGCTCACCCTGTCTTGTGGGGCCGACCCGGGTCTGGAACCCTGGCCTGCTGGTTAACAGGCACAGTGTCTTTACCGCTTGCGCCACCCACAGCCTTATAGGGTGGCCGTATGTCCTGAAAAACAGGGACAGTCCCTATTTTCAGAGATTGTGCTATCATATTAGCATATGTCACAGACACTCTTGTCCCAATTTTGTGGAAGAGAATTATGGCTACCCTAGCAGATGAATGAGAAGGGCTGCTGCAACCCAAGGCCTCAGTGAGACTTCCTTGCTAAGCAGCTCAGTCACATTTGTAGATGCAGCTTCAAATAACATAAACAGGAAATCAGTGATTGTCTCAGAACCAACATCTACTTGCATAACAGATGATAGAGAAATCACTCAGTTTCCCACGTTGTGTGCACTATCTGCCTACATGCACACATGCATATCAATGGCATACTGCTATGGCTGTTGCTGTCTTCTTCACTTTTCTGCATTGCTGCTGCTGCCACCTCCTTCGCTTCCTCATCCTGTTTGATAAAGGTGTTAGGAGTGTCTGGGTGGAGTTGCTTGAACTATCAAACACACCCGCTCAAAAGCCGAAAGAAAAAAGTTTTTCGGTGTAGAAAAAAAGGCACCACAGCAGAGACATGATTCAAATTTCTAAAATTATGCATGGGATGGAGTAGATAGAAGGAGTTTGGTTCCCTCTTATACAAATCAGAACCAAGGGGACAACAAAAAACTGGAAAAGATAGTCAGGCTCTTATAAGCAGAATTGGATCAGATATGACCCCATTGTGCAGAGTTGCATTTGACTCAGGCCTATGAGCTGCCATCCCCTATCACTCCCAACTGCCATAGATTTAGGGCACAATCCAGAGTAAGGGCAATGAGGAGGGCCATAGCTGGGCTGCCCCAACGATTCTGTATCCAGAGCAGAGAGTTATGCTGGATCCAGAGAGCCATGAAGCCTGGGCTGCCCTAGATGCTCCAGAGCATGCTAAGTAGGCATCAATTAAGTGATAGCTGGGGAGGGCTTGCTCCTGAGGAGACCCCCCAGAGATTACACTGAACAAGGAACAGCTGTGGTGTCTGCCTTAGAAGGAAGCCCAAAAGTTCCTGACAACCACTTACAGCTGCAGTACCTTTAATGGAAGGTGGATGCTTGGTGTGGTCTGCTGTATCCCCAGGTTAGTTGGCTGCTGTAGTTGTTCCATATCCTGAAGTTGAGAGGCAGGGGTTGCAGCTTGGCTGGCCAAGAACTCAGATTTTTGGTCAACACTGCCATTCTTACTCTGCCTTATCATGGACCCCTATGGGTCTACTCATTACTATACCTGCTCCTGAAGTGGTATAACTCTGAGGAGTTGGAAGAGGGCATTTCTGCCCTGAAAACAGGTTCTGCATACAGAGTAACTGCTCTGCCCCAGGCAATGATAAACATGCCCTCAACATGCCTCTCCTGAACTGCCTAGGCTGGCCCAGCTAGGGCAGCCCAGGTCCACCTCTCATGGGGCAGCCTATGTTGCCTTCCTCTGCCCCAAGCCTTTTCCAGAGTAACTAGGATGGAGCATCTTATAGTTGCTCCACCCTAGTGGTAGATAGGGCAACGCAAGTGCTACTATGGATTGGGCTGTAAGCTTTGTTTTGTTTCTGATCTCAAAAGGAGCTCACATTCTTTCAGTGGAGGCTGTCATGTCACAAATTAAGAAGTCAGTTTAAAAAAATAAAAAATGAATAACGTTAGGATCACCATACATGCCAAATGTGTGGTTGATATGGGGTATTTGTAGGCAGGGTGGTAGAGGAGAAAGGAATTCTGGTTTTCAGGTGCAGAGTTAGCTTAGATCTCTCTCACACAAACACACACCACAAGTCAAACATCACCTGTTTCTTCACGGTACAGACTGACCAAATTTTCTGCCAAAAACTGTTCTGAGGTTTTTAAAAGTGAAGTGAAATTATTTTTAAAATACTCTGGCCATCTCAAAGCATTGTGCAAATAAAGAGTCTTTAAATATCCAAAGCCCCACTTTTGACAGAAACTGACAGCCCTGCGCTAGCCTGGAAATGTCATTAAAATGCCATAAAGCAATCTAATGCCACCCCTTGGATTTCCATGTTGCCCTGCAACTCTGCAGAAATGGCGCAGAGTGAGGTTGCTCTGGCCTTTGCAGCCTAGCACAGGATGGGAAGGCAGGAATGGGCACTCTGGGGCAGGGGGAGGGTGGGCCTGTGGACTGAAGGTCCAAGCTTTGACTCCTGGTTAGCTGAGATCAGCCTCTGGTTGCTCCTGACTTCTCAGTCTTAGGCCACCTCCAGATGTCATCTAAAGCTTCAATCATAATCTACAGTTAGGCAGCACATGTCCCATCCTGGTCTTTGGGTGTTGCCAAAATACCCTAAGGCACTTCTTCACCACTCCTGGGAAAGGATTATGCCAGAGCACAGACATGTACTTGCCTCCCTGCATCACCATGGATAAGTGGAGGCCTATGAATTGTTTTGGCCTAGGTTAGGATTGCACTCTTAGTCTGAGTAGACCCATTCAGTCCTGTGCAGCCCTACCATGGGGAAGGGGATAAGTCTCCCCTTCCCCATTGTGATGCAGTAGCAGTCCCAGTACTTGCACTGGATGTAGCACAGGCTAGGACAGCTTTCTGGATCCAGTGCAAGTCAAGATTGCACTGTCTGTCCTGTTAGTATGTTGACCAACAACACAATCCTATGCATGTTTCTTCAGAAGTCTCTCCGAGTTCAATGAGGCGTCCTCTGTCATGTTGAGGATTGCATCATAGAGGATTACCCCACCTCCATACCTCTATCAAGGGGAGTCCAAATCCAGCCTAGAGGCCAAATGAAGCCCACAATGATCCTCAGTATGGCTCATGGCAAGACCCCACCTTCTGACCCTTGGGCTAGTCTTGTCATCTTCCAGATCTGTCTCTAATATACTCATATATGTGAATTTACTCTAATGTAAATTTAATCAAAAATTTGAAATGTAAATCATTTTTCTGGCCCCTGATACAGTATCAGAGAGATGATATGGCCTTCCTGACAAAAACAAAAAGACGCCTCTAATCTAACACAGTGCTCTGAGCCTAGTTTAAATTTCTTTGTTATTGATGAGGGCAAAATAAACTCAGGAGTTCTATACAGTATCTTAATATTCTGTGAAGTCTTGCTGAACATCTTTGCTGGTGGTGCAACACCACCATTTTTGAATCTGAGAGTGAAAAGAAAATAATAAACGAATGGCCCAATCTTAACTAAATTGTGCGCTGATGGAGCATGTGTTCCACTGGCAAATTTGACAAATTTGGAGAGCATCTCACAAACCTTATCCCAGGGATGGAGTAATGCTGTGTAGCACTGAAGAAGGCACCTTAGGAAGCATGGAGATGAGGCTCCAGATAGCGGCAAAGATTCTGAAAGAGGAAGCAGTAGGTCATCAGGGAAAACAAATGGGAAAAACAGCTGGACTGAAATTTACCTCCTTATTCAGCTACAGTCCACCTTCATGGTCATGCTTCTATTCACACTCCCACCATCAGGCAGGCATCCTGCTAGTATATGGCATACTTTATGCAGAGTTTGTCCCAGTGAAACAGGAAATATTTCTAAATGTCCCCAGGAATCACAAGACAAAGAGTGAGCTTGATTCTCGGAGCACGTGTTTTTAAGTTCCCCTTTTTATAGATCATATCATGCGCAAACTGTCTGGCACAGTTTAGAGAGCAAAACAAATCAACATGTGCTCCTGTCAAGGAGTGCAAGATGCTGCCCTTTATGCTGCTTGTTTGGTCATATACACACCACTACCGGCTGTGTCATGTCAAAGAGAACTGAGTCATGTCAAAGGGAAACACACAATAGATTTTGCACCTCAGTCACCTCAGTGTGGTTTCTGGTGCTGTTTGTGAAAGTTAGGACACAACTATGTCAACATGGAATGCCTGAAATCCTATATTTTCTTTGCCTCAGACGTTTTGGGTGAATAGAGGCACATTCTTTGCTTTCACAAGTGGCAAAATAATGGCCGGGAAGGATGTTTCCAACTTCTCTCCTCACATTGAAACAACTTCACAATCCTCCTTAGATTTCTTCATTCCTCTCAGAGAAACAAACCCTACAATCCTGAGTAACTACGGGAGCACGTAAGAGACATTACATGCACCCGTAGTTACTGCACCACCTAGTGAAAACCTATGGGAAATCCAAATTGCAATCCAGAGTACATTGTCCTTTCACCGGAGCAAGGACTCCCCATAGTTACTCTGGATTGAGCCCTAAGAGGCAGACCACTGCTTCTGCTTACAGCTTACCATGGTCCTTGCTGCTTTGGAATAACAAAGAAAGGGGAAGAAGCCTGCAGGGATGCAAAATAGTACCTATTTTAAATCCAAACCAATGGTTCCCAAACAGTGTACCACAACACCTCTGTTTCCATTTTAAAATTATCACAAACTGCAGATAAGACTGAAAAAAACTGTCTTTTAAATGTCTTTTTAAAATGTTGCTTGAAGAAGAGATTTCCCCCAAATCCAGAGTAACTATGGGAGCACGTTAGAGATTGTACGTGCACCCATAGTTACTGCACCACCTAGTGAAAACCTATGGGAAATTCATATTGGAATCCAAGAGTAAGGCTGCAATCCTAAAGACACTTTCCTGGGAGTAAGACCCATTGAACACAATGGGGCTTACTTTTGAGTGGACATGGTTAGGATTGTGCTCTAAGTTGTTCTTACACCGGAGCAAGGACTCCCCGTAGTTACTCTGGATTTTGTTTGTGTGGTTTGTTCCTCATAATTGTATTTTTTATTGTCTCAGTGAATTTATTTTTATTGTCTCAATGAATGGTTAGATATAAGGTGCAATTCTTAGACCGGCACAAATTATCAGTCTTCCAATTCCCATGCTGGTGTAGGGAGGCAAGCTCATGTCTGCACACTGGCCTAACTCTCCCCCAGGACTGGCACACAAGTGTCTTGCAGCACTTTTATGACACCCCCAGATCAGCACAGGTCTTATGCCAGGGCTTAGGCTGACCTAACTGGAAGTTCGGATTGCAGCCATAGGCTTTAATTCTATCCATGTCTTCCTGGGAATAAGCCAATTTAAATTGGCTTATTTAAACTGTGGAGTCCACCAATAGCCAATGAAAAGCAGTGAAGATAGATTGATAATTTACAGTGTATACTGAGAAGCCGAGATTATAACTTCTTATAGTCGTGCATCTGTGGACATTGGATTCTTTTCTACTACTAAATATGTGGAACTCTGCTCTTTTTGATTCCCTTATTAATACCATAATATTTTTTGTGATAATTATGAAATGAAAACACATAACACTCCTTTCTGCACTTCTCATTTTTGAAAAACACTAGCAAAATCTGCCAAAAAAAAGTGGGCCTAAATGGGGGAAGGTGCATGGGTAATGACTGTGGCTACACCTGCCTGTACATAACACCTAAATCACCAGCCTACTACATCATCAAAGTGATTATAATTTATATTTATAATTTATAACAATTAATCCACAGAATAAAAGCACAACGCACCACTTTCTGCACTTTTTCCCCTTTAGAAAAAACCAGAATTGATGAAAAAATGAAAAGATTTTAGAACTCCTCTACTTTTTAATTGTTGTTAAGAAAATATGCTGCTTCTCAACAAAAAAAAATACAAAGTGGTTTACAGAGCTAAAATGATTTTTTTTAAAAAACTCTAGCAAACAACCACTAGAAAAGACATTGCACTGAGATAAAAAGGAACAGTTCCTCACCTTTCCCCTGTAGAAGAGGAGCACAAATGGAAATAAGTGCCTTATTTGGATCAGACAAATAGTGCAATCGTAAGCACGTCTACTCAGAAGGAAGTGCCAGTGATGGGCTTCAGGGGGCTCTCACAGGTTCTATAGAATCCTTTGCTAATGAACGCCTGGTTCTGAGAACTGGTTACTAATGGGACATAGAACCTGTTGTTAATAATTTTGGTTATAAGACAATAGTACCTGTTGTTAATTTATTTGAATCCCACCACTGAATAAGTCCAATTCAATAGTACTTACTCCCAGTACTTAATAGTAAGTATTCAATAGTACTTACTCCCAGGAAAGTATGGCTAGGATTGCAGCCAAATTCTTGGAAATGATGTTACATCACAACAATAAAACAGTTGGAAAAACCCATGAAACCTCAGCACACACCATTATTCAACTGAAAAAGGAAAAATTATTTTTTTAAGAAACTTGGGTGTGCCAAGAAAGTATGGTTGGCCCTGCTGTTAGCCATAGAAGGCACTGAAAAGTGCAGTTTAAAAATGTTGTTGGGTCATGTGTTCTACCCTACGCAACACATCCTGCTTTAACCACCACTATTTTGCATGGCTAACAAATTGCAGACCTGGTTATTGTCAACCATGATTATGGTCAAGATTGATTATGATCAACCAGGTCATGGCTGCAAACCCCTCCTGAATGCTCCAGATATTAGTGGGGTGATTGCACAAATGAGCTGGATGAGGAAGTAACTTCTTCTCCTCTCACTTTCTGAGGATGAGAGGGAGAGAAGGGCTTCTGTCAGAAATCCCCCTCATTCTTGTACTTCTAGTACAGTTCTCCAGAACCTGAACATAAAGTGCTTTTCCTAGGATCACTCCAGGAAATGAAATCATAGAAAAGTGAAAGCTTAGGGGAAGAAAATTGTACAGGCAGGACTTGCAATATTGCAATCTTGGGGAACTGCCATAACTGTCTTTTTTAAAAACCACAGTTGCTCCTCTTCTTAAAACAAGTGTTTTAAGTTGACATTCACAAATTTAAAGAACCAGATTTTCCACAAAATTCTAGGTAGGGTAGTGCATCCTTTCTGGGTACAGACCTGATGTAGGCCAAAAAAGTGGCAAGATGGCAGAAAGGCCAGTAAGCCGTCCAAGGGACACCTTCACTCTCCTCTTGCAGCCATACTTCTTCATTGTCACTATGCCAAGAGTGCCGGTATAGTTCTTGAGAGCAGGTTGCTTCTCTCTCTTCCTACACACACAAAAATGGATGTGGAGCAGGGAATTGGTTGCATCTGTATGAGATGCAAAAGTTTCCCTCCTGATAATTTTGGTTGGATGCCTTTCACCATGCACAGCTGAGGAGCAACAGAATTAAATAGATTCAGTAGACAGAACAACAGTATTCAATAGATACCCCTTCTTGATGTATCATCCAGGCTTTTGAAGAAAGGATAATAATTTTTTCAATCCTTATTATCACCATTAAAACAGAAGCTGGATTTGGAAAAAGCAAGCAAGAAAGAAGGCAATAGTTCACATAACTTTAAAAAATGCATTTGTAATTCTGTGTTGGAATTGTGTGTTTCCAGGGGAGAGAGATTTGGATCAAAAACACGTAACAGGCATGGAAAACATTAAACGTGCTATTCTCTATGCTGCTTCTCAACCCCAATTCTTTCCCACTACTTTTCTTTTTTAAAAAGATTAACACAAGACAGCCTTAAGGTTCTGTTACGTGCAGTTGCACACAGTCTGTGGTTTGGGCCAAACTAGTGACATATTTAATGTACTGAGACTGAATGAACTATGAATGAACTATGGCTTAACCAAGATTAGGAGATGATAGTACTACAAAATGTAGAATGTTCACCAAAACAAATTGATAACCTGCTGTCTGGAAGAAGCTTGTCAAAAAAATCCACACTCATCTTCCTTGTGGAGGTCTGTTGTGGGAAAAACACCCATCCCTCAAATGGCTATGGTTGATTGCGATTTAATGGGGAAAAAACCTGATCTTAGATCAAAATCAGAAAAGAAAAAAATGGGAAAGAACATAAGTTTTGCTGCACTTTGCTACAAGAAAGCCACTTGAAATTGCTACTGGGAACAGCAGATGCTGGGCAGTGTTAACACCTAAGCAACTGGACTGCATATTCAGATTTTTCCCATTTGAGTTTCACGTGATGGCCTTAGTAGGTCTTACTAATACCTGAACTCACTATGTGGCTTTAGATTAGTCTCTACTTCAGCTGAATTAGGGATCAGTTGGCCTGGTCTTCCTGATATTGTAAGGACCCATCAAGCTAATACATGAAGCACTAAAGCACTTTGCAGACTCTGACAAAACAATTCAACTGCTCAATATCCAGTTGGATATCTGGAAAAAAATTCCTGATGGTTTGTGCGGTTCGGCAGTGGAAAAGATTGCCAAGGGAGCAGTAGTGGGCTCCAGCAGGTTCGCACCTACTCTATAGAACCAGTTGTTAATGAGAGATAGGACATATAAAGTTTTAAAATAGCCATTTAAAAGTGGCTGCCAGATGGGCAGAGAACCAGCTGTTAATTTTTTTGAATCCCATCACTGCAAGGGAGGTGGTGGACTCTCCCTCACTGGGGATCTTCAAGCAGAGGCTCGACGAGCACCTGTCGGGGATGCTCTAGGGGGATTTCCTGCTGCAGACAGGGGGTTGGACTAGATGACCTACTAGGTCCCTTCCAACTCTATGATTCTATGATCATTACAGTGAGCTGTTCATGTATTGTGGTCCACGATTTCCTGCACACCCCCACAGACCTCAGTTTGAAGGCCCTGTGGCGCCATGCAGAAAAGTGCTGGAACTGCTATAGTCCACATGGCAGCAGTGGCTACGTGGTGGCTACATGTGCACTGGCCCTTAAACACTGCAGATATGAAGTGGCATTTCAAACTGTGAAACAGAAGTTAGGAGAAATAAGGAAGTGGTTAAAGTGATTTGTACCAAAAGGTAGAACAAAGGATGCACTGTTGAAACTTAAAACTGAACACAGAGAGTGAAATGGAAATGTTAACATTGCTTTCTCTAGTTAATTTATGGATAATATATTCAGAAAAGTGGCAATAACTCTTATTCTTTACATGCATCCAATATATATTGCAAGTCTTAAAGTTGTCAGTAGCTCCTGGAAACCAGTTTTGCCATAGGCAGTCTCAGTAACACTCTCTCAAACAGAAGACTCATTGAGCACTTTCCTACAGACCGAGGGTTGCCATATGTCCGGAAAAACCAGGACAATCCCAATTTTTGGAGACTGTGTCCACATATAGGCAAATGGAACAGAGGGTCCTGTCCCAATTTTGTGGAAGAGAATTATGGCAACCCTATATAGACCACAAAGCACTGTTGTGCCCCCCAAATGTTACCCACATACTTGCAAATGTGACACATACTTGCAAATGGGACAGAGGGTCCTGTCCCGATTTTGTGGAAGAGAATTATGGCAACTCTATGCAAAAGGGAGGAGAAAGATCATGAGTAGCAGCTGCACAGTTTACCAGGATGTCCCAAGTCTTGGCAGCCTTATTCAGAAGTGGTCCCACTGCAACAGATATTCAATATGGGGTCCTCCTCCCACAAGCTGTCTGGTTAAAAGCATGATTGCTATGAAATGCCTTTTGTCCCTTCCCTGCCTCATCCTCTCCCTGGGCTTCTCAAACCAGTTGTAAGACAGATACATCTTGAGCTCTTCCTCCTACCCTTACTCAGTCAATGAAAATATTAGAAGTCTGATCCTTTAGCCAGTGAGCATCCATTCCCAGGTAGGTGTGCATAGGGTTGCAATTACAGTAGTGATTGTTTTATATTACTTGAAGTCCACTTCCCCCCTAACTCTCAAAAGTAGGAAAACGTTCACATCTTGGCATGTGAGACTCCAAGTTTTCAGTGGTTTTTCAGACACTCAGAAATGTGGTTTATAGAAGCAACCGCAGTTCAGATCACAAAAAAATTCCAAAGTAAGAAACAAATCAGTTGATCAGAAAGGGCATTTAGTTTTTCTCTGGAAAAGTTCCCCAGCATTGTTGCCCTGTTGATTCTAAACATAGTGCAGCTAATGTCTGAGCACACTTTCCCACCCCAAAATACTTTGCAACAATGTAGTAATACTAAAATTTCATGGTTAGACATAAACATTTGAAGGCATCAACAAACAAATATGTCTGAACCACAATGACTGGAGTTATCCTTTGTTTTTCAGTATGAATAAGCAATACCCCTGGTGGGTTGTGAGCCTCAAGACAGTTGAACGCCTCTGTCATGTACATTAATATTGCAACATTTGTCAGACAAATGTATTGATGCAGGAAACCTGATCAAGCAATATACTTTTCTTGTGGTTTGGGCTGTTAACAGCTAAAATGGTTAGTTCTTATTTGCTAAAGGTGCAATCCTGACTTTAGGCCAGAGAGAATGGCCCAGCTAAGCTAGCCTAAGTAGGCTATATCCTGACCTGACACTTAGGCCAAATCCACAGGGCTGGGGGACTTTTAGGCTGGCCTAACTGCTGCTGAGGACCAAGAAAGTGGCACCTGGGAAGGTCTTGCTCTGGAGGAGACATACCTCAGATTACTCTAAACAAGGGATAGCTGTGGAGCCTACCTTATAAGGAAGCCTAGGAGTCTCTGGCAACCAATCACAGCTGCAACATGATACTGCAATACAGTACCTGTAGTGTAGGGTGCGTGCAAGGAGAATGGCTGCTGGAATGGGCTGTGGGAGTTGTGTCGTAATCTGAGTTTGAGAGGCAGAAATGGAGCTTAGGCTGATTTAAGACTTAGAACTATTTCTTTTTCTTCCATTTTTAGTCTGGCTTATCATGGGCCCCAGTGGGTCTACTCAGATCTACAGCTGCTCCTGAGGTGGGCTAAGTCAGAAGGGTTAGGAGGGGGGTATCTGCCCTGGAAACAGGCGCTGGATACATTGGTAGGCTGGTGAAGGTCCATCTGTCTTGGGCCAGCCTAAGTGGACTTTTGTTGGCCCAGGCCTTTTCTGGTGCAGGAAGACTGTCCTATCTGGTGTTAGGCCAGCCCAAGTACCACATAGGCTGGCCTAAGTGCATTTCATGATTGTGCCATAAAATACTGATATCTTGTGGATTTCTTGAGGCATCTGGTGATCCACTGTAAGATATAGGAAGTTGGACTAGATGGGCCAATTGACTGATCCACTGGATCTCTGCTTAAGTTCTCTGCCCAGGATAATCAAGCCTTCTGTCAGCATTTCTATGAAAGCAAGACATAACATGAATCCAAATTCATGGCTCCCAAAGCCTTTCAAATGCCATCCTAAGAAGGGCTGCATGTGTTGGCCTGATGTCCTTACGTAACACTCCTGTATAACGACAGTTGACACAGCAACATCACTGCATATTTCTGCAGTGACACTGGATGCCATGTCGTGATACCAGTAATGCATTTATACTGGAACTGGGATGCTTAAACTAAATTATGTATACTTGTACTAGATTTCACCTTCCATATGAGAAAGATACACCTAGATAAACCTTCCATAAGAGGAAAGTCTACAGTGTTTGGAGCTCTTCATTCTAGAAAAGTGGCACTTGAGATGACTGAGACACAAAATTATGCAAGGGATGGATAGACTAGATAGAGAGATGCTCTTTTCCCTTTCACATAACACTAGAACTAGGAGACATCCACTACAATTGGGAGGGTTAGGACAGTCAAGAGAAAATATTTATTTACTCAGCATGTAGTTGGTTTGTGGAACTCCCTCCACAGGATGCGGTGATGGCATATAACAGTGCTTTTAAGAAGGATTTGGACAAAATCCTAGAGAAAAGGACCATCACCTTTCCTATTTTTTCTGGATAATTAATGACATGACAAACGTCAAGTCCAGATAAAACAATGTTGCTGCAACTAGCCTGTCACTGGAGATCACCTTATTGAGTGTCCCTGGCGCAAACCCAGTTTATCCTTGTTTCAGGTGCAAGTCTTGAGCTATTAGGCTGCTTCTGACCCAAGAGAATCACATAATGATCTATATTGTGCTTGTACACAATGATCTTGCACTTAATGATCTATTTAAAGATTTATGTTCCACTTTTCTCCTGAGCAACCAATGTATTACACATACATAACCACCATTGCAAAATACAAAATTAAAACAACAAAACAGAAGTCAAAGATGCAAGAAGGGTAAAAAAGAAAAAAAGACAATAATAACAAATCACAACAAATCACATAAGATTACTTTTGTAATCTTTGTAAAGTCTTCAGTCTCCTCTCAAATATTGGTATGGTAGGAGCCACTGCAATTCACACAGGAGGGAATTCTATGGGACAGGAGCCAATACACACAAGACTCACTTTCACATGTATAAGCTGCATACCCTCACAACCTGCATCTAAGACAATAGGACCTTCAAGAGAACCTTCCCCAATTATAACAGGGAATTGGTAGTCTCTTACAGGGGAAGCTAAGGTATCCTTCCCTCACATATTTTGAACCATGGTGTCCAGATCCAATGGATGACAGAGTGCCTATAGAAGAACAAATTTTGGTAGGTGCAGCTTTTTAAATCCTTCTGTGTTGTGCTTCACCTGCCCAAATTCCCTCTTTTATACAGTGGTGAAAGGTATAAGCGCTCCATCCTCCAGTTTATCCAGTCACCCTATCTTGACCTCAAGCTATTTTGGGATTTAAAGATCATGACCAGAACCTTCAACTGAACCTAGAAATAAGAAAGGTCTTTGAAGCTATGATCATTAAAGCTACCACTTGCCAACAGTCTTTGAGGGTGCATTTTCACTAGCTGAAGCTTCTGTAGGTTTTCCAGCTCAGCCTCATGTACAGAGCATTGCAGTAATTCAAAGAAGAGGTGCTAACAGCACAATCCTATCTGTATCTACTCAGAAGCAAGCTCCATTTAGCTCCATAAGGCTTACTCCCAGGAGTAAACAGGATTGTAGCCTAAAGCATGGAAAACCACAGCCAGCTCTGTGTGAAACAGAAACATCATCCAAGGAGGAGAAAAAGCATATCAGAACTCAGCTGTCACCTGAACATCCAGGAGTAAAGCTGGTTCTGAGAGAACTCCCAGACTGAATTTCAATCTTTCAAGGGGAGTGGACCTCCATAGAGAACACTATCACTGGATCAGCAGATCTGCTGGCCAGGAGAGTGTTATCCAAATTTAATTAACCCTAAAATCCAGAGTAACTACGGGAGCGCGTAAGAGACATTACGTGCACCCGTAGTTACTGCACCACCTAGTGAAAACCTATGGGAAATTCATTTTGCAATCCCAAGTAAATTGTTCTTACACCGGAGCAAGGACTCCCCATAGTTACTCTGGATTGCACCCTTAGTCTTGTATATGTAGAGGAAAGCAACCATACAATGGTGTACTGTACAACATTGCTGATTGCTACAGAAAATGGGTTGCTGGGAATTTATTTTATTTAAAAGATTTATATCCCACCTTTACTCTGTAAATAACAGATGTCCAAGGTGGCAAATATGAACAGTGAATGCCTTCACCATAGTGACATTATTCCTATTTAAAAAAACAAACCCACTTTAATATAGTATTACTTCACATGTGCCAAACATGATTCCAGTTTTTCCCCTGATCTTTCTCACACAATCTATTCTCAGTTGCATAAATGTTGATTCTGACTTTCGGGTTTCCTACAACTGTTCTTTTTAAGATACATTATCCTTATTCAATTTTTTTTAGCTTTCCTTTTCTCATTCAAGAAAAACTATGCAGGTGGTTAAATAAACCCACAAAAGTTTTTTTAAAGAAACAATAGATACAATTTATTCTGCAGTTGTGGATTGTGAGCTTTAAAAGAAATATCCTTGAAACTTCAAGTTAACCAAGGCTGAAATCCTAAATCACACTTTCCTCGGAGTAAGACCCATTGAACATAATGGGGCTTACTTCTGAGTAAGCATGGTTAGGATTGTGCTCTTTAAGTTCTGCTTTCATAAGGAGAGGTGGTTTAATGCAATAATTTTGTATCAGTTGTTCTTACGAGTCTTGTGCAGCCTGTTCTTCTTGCTCGCCCACCTTTTCCCACCTCTAGATCACTACTTTCAAAATGATTCCAAAACCAAAATACTGCATTTATTTGCCTGTCTCAATATTTATTGAGGAACTTTTATTAAAGAACTTGGTCATGGTTTAAGAATGCTATTTCATTTTGTCAGCTGATACAATTTCACTTAAAAAAATAACCAAAGCCTGAGATGACAATTTCATTTTAATATTCGCTATGTTAATTGATGATGCTCCATACCTGTAGTAATTTGCTACAACAGTTGTTTTGATAATTTTACCAACAAGTGACTATATTAGAAAGTGCTTCTCTTTGTAGCAAAACTTAGAATGAGTTAAATAAAATACAAGAGAAGATATCTAAATTTCTTTTTCATAATCCTATATTCTAATCTATTCAACTATGACAAAGAAGTAATGCATTACCTGCTCTGGAGTTTAATTCATAGCATGCAGGTGCCAAGTGTGATGGGAAGTAAATTAGGAGATGTTGTTTTGTCTATTTGCAGCTCAGGAAATGACCTTAAGTTTTGAAACAGTTAACTGTTTCCTCCCTTGTGTGCTGAGATAGCAGATCTAAACGAGACCCCCAGTTCGGTTAGCTGTTCTCAGAGATATTAATCCATGTCTACAAATGATTGAATGTTGATAGCTAGAAAGGATCTGAGTGCTTGGTACAATTGCAGACTAAGAAGGAAACTGTTAGCTTATTTTACTTGTGGTAGCGTGACAGCAAAAATTTAATATTTTTTTCAAAGCTCTCAGTTTCCACTGTTTCTTTTAAAAATGTCTGAAAATCTGGTTGCCCATGATTTAGAGTTCATATTTAGAGCTGTGTCTGATTCTGATAATTTTTAATGGCTTCTACTGACTGGTGTATTATCTTTAAGCATATTTCTGTAAACACTTCTTTGAATGTGGTTTTTATGCATGATGAGGAACACTGAACATGCCCCATACGGAATGCTCTTACATGCAAATACACATCTGAAGCTGCCGTTACAGAGTTTCAGATCTACCTACCTGGAGATATAGGAGATGGAATTCTGGGATTTTCTATATGCAACGCATCCTTTGCTCTTCAAGCAGAGAAAAAGATTGTCTATAGGAGACAGTAGGATATAGACATGCTTTTGATATCTACAGACATTCAAACCATGACTGCATAAACAGAAAATGAGGAAGTTTAGCATATATATATATACACACATATGTTTAGCATAAGTTTAGCATGTGTGTGTGTGTGTGTGTGTGTGTGTGTGTGTGTGTGTGTACATACAGCGGCACCTCACATAACAAATTTAATTCGTTCCAGAGGCATGCTCTTTATGTGAAACATTCTTTATGTGAAGCAGATTTTCCCATAGGAAATAATGGAAACTCAGACAATTGGTTCCACAACCCCAAAAATATTTATTTAAAAATATTAACTGGATGTAAAAATGATGACAGAACACTGGGATTGAATTCAAAACATGCATTCAATGTGCATGATCTTATGAAGTCTACTTAGGCTGCAGTCCTAAAGACACTTTCCTGGGAGTAAGTCCCATTTAACACAATGGGCTTTCTTCTGGGTAGACATGGTTAGGAGGCTTCTGAGATAAGGAAAACTGACAGGCAGGGAACTGTCACATGCAGAGGACAGTCAGCCTTACTTTTAGGTGGGACAAAAATTTTTCTAGGTGGTGCTTTGAATTTATGAAGGGGAAGTTGGTGATTTCCTCAAAACCAACCCTCTTTGATGATAGGCTAAGGGCAAAATCCAGAGTAACTAAGGGGAGTCCTTGATCAGGTGTAAGAACAACTTACACTGGATTCCAATATGAATTTTCCATGGGTTTTCACTAGGTCGTGCAGTAACTACTGGTGCACGTAAAGTCACTTACATGCTCTTGTAGTTACTCTGGATTAGGGGGTTAGTAAAAAGTGATAGGGCAAGTGGTGCAACTCTGGGGTGCTTTTGCCCTGGAAAGCAAAGGGAGGAATGTGAAACACTGACATGGCTTCACTGGTGGGCCCAGACCGGTTCGGTCCGGTTCTTAGGAACTGGTAGTTCCCATTTTCCTGCCGCTACCAAACCGGTAGCGGCAGGGGCCCCCCAAAACCAGCCGAACCAGGTCACTGGCATGGCGCACAGCAGCAGCCGGCCAGGCATCTTTAAATTTTTTAATTTGTTGCCTCTAGCGGCAGTCTGGCGAAGCGCCTCAGAAGCCTCAGCGGTGTTCTTTCCCCGGCCACTGAGGCTTCTGGGGCACTTCACTGGACTGCCGCTAGGGGCGCCAAATTAAAAAATACCCGGCTGGCTGCCCCTGCGGCTCCAAGCTTCCCTGGCCGGCCAGGGGTTTTGGATGGGGGTCGCGCAGCTGCAGCCCCCCATCCACTGCTTCCCTGGCCGGCCAGGGGGCTTGGATGGGGGTCGCGCTGCAGCTTCCCTCAATCAATCAATGGGACTTACTCCCAGGAAAGTGTGGCTGATTGCAGCCTGATATCCCAACCTGACTACTCAGAAATGAGTCCTATGACAATCAATGGGACTTACTCCCGGGAAAGTGTGGCTGATTGCAGCCTGATATCCCAACCTGACTACTCAGAAGTAAGCCTCATGCCAGTCAATGGGGCTTACTCCCAGGGCAGAGTGGAAAGGACTGCAGCCTCAGAGCACCATCCTATGCAGGTCTACTCAGAGGTAAGCCACATGCTTAAATTTTTTTGAATTTTTTAAATTAAAAAATTCTCCCTGGCCCCGCCTCCTGACCTCGGCCCCGCCCCTGACCTGGCCCGGCCCCGCCCACTTCCGGAGAACCAGTTGTTACGGCAGGCTGGGCCCATCACTGTATGGCTTCCTACAGCAAGGATACAGTTTGAGCAGGGTGACTATACTGTATGTTATAACTGAAAAAGAAGGCAGTGCCCCCAAAATGTAGGACACCTAACAAAAATGTAAGTCTTTACAAAATGAACGTTTAAAATGCTCATATATCTATTGCTTTCATGTGGTTAATTTAAACACTATGGTTCCAAACTTATCCACACTTTGCTGGGAGTTTTCTTGAACTCAATGCAACATAGTTTTGAGTAGACCTGCTTAGGATTGCACTGTAAATTACTTTTTATTAAATTTTAAACTATTACATATAATTTATGACATTCAATTTGTCAATTACAAGAAGGCACCTGTTGCTGGCTCACAAAGAAAAGGAGGGCAGTGAATTTTTTTTTCCGAGGACACAAGGCCAGCGGTGTCACTAAGGTTCATGTCAGCCGGTGCAGAAGGCCAGCACGTCACCCTCATGCAGTGGGTGGGGCAACAACATGAATAGTGGGTGTGGTTATCTGCCATTGCCCCGCCTCCACTGGTTTTTTTAGCCACACATTTTAATAGAATAAAGATATTTCAAAGTGGTTTGTTTCCCTGCATTCTGCTGTAAATCTCACATTCAGAGGTGTATAACGTGATGGGATTATTTCTACAAACCATGAGTTTAGCCATTTAGGTCACAAGGGCTGCTACCCTATTCAAATGTGCCCCCTTTCTAACGCCCTAGTAACATTCCTGGGGCCATTTTGGGAGTCTTGTCCTGGACTGACCTTCCACTCCAGCCAAGGCATGCCTGTTTACTCACCAGTAAACACAGCTGTGCAGTTCATCCATTTTCAATGAATTTCAATGCAATCATCAGGGACCTCCTTCTGGGGTGATTTGTGGGGGCTGCGTTCATTGGATCAGGACCATTCTGGTGTCCTTAGATTCCTCTCAGCCTGCCTTTTCCAATGAACTATAGCACATTTCCCTACATGTAAATAAAGCTGTGATATGGGTCACTTTCACTTTCCAGAGATGAATGCATATTTTAGGGTTTCTGTTTTTTAGCCATAACTTTTGATAGGAAGGAACTATTCCAAAATGGATTTTTGCACTGGATTCTGCTCTTCAATACAAGTCCAACGGTATATGGCATGATGGGGTTTGATGCTCCATCACGTTTTCAGTAGAGGAAGGAAAATAAAGTGGGTCAAAAGGTAACAAAGGTTGAATTGCCCTGTTTTCTCTGCATGCTGGGTTTCAACATGTTTATCAGATTTTCAACCATAAAGACTTAAATCTTTTTTAAAAAATTGAGTACTACTTAATCAGATGAATGTCTTGTATTTTTAAATTTACTTAACATTTCTGTGAGTTAAAATAGAAAGTGGAATGGGTCTGTTTCAAACTGACTTGCGTGTAGACTAAAAAGAAGTGGGATAGTTTCAGGTCCACCTGAAAATAAGTAGGATGTTGTCCCATCTCATCTCATTTGTACTTCAAGCACTGAGAGCATGGTCAGAAAATAGCTTTCTTGGAATCTTTTTTTTATATATTTTGAAACCCCATTTCAAAGTGAGGGCCACTCAGGGCTGGCCAATGGGCCAATTGGCAATGTGATCCTGAGAAGTGTTGGAGAAGGCAGGCTGCTATGACTGATCTTTTTCTTCAAATTTTCAAGAGATCTAGGATGATATTTAAAAACCTTTTCCTTTAGGTATTCCTTTGTGGATAAGGTTTTCAAACATTGCCCTTGATCTTTTGAGGATTTGAAGAAAAGGATAAAACAGGAAATAAGCTCCATTCTGCCTGACATGTCCCAGACAGTGATGGAGAACCTATGGAAATGTCTTCAGCAATGTATTTCCACTGATGGCTGCCATTTGTCTGATATGATTTTTAAAACCCATTAAAACAAAACTGTTTTTATGTACTTTTCAAAAATAGATACTTATTCATTTTTTATACCCCTTCAAAATGTGAGAGATTTTTATGCCCCACCTTTTGAATATTCTCTACCTGTGTGACCCAACCCAAACCCAATTGTTGGTTAAATTAATTTGCCACTTGCTTGCAAATGGTAACACACTTTGACTATTTTTAGAACATCTGTGTTTAAATCTCATTTTCACTAAGCTCCTTTTTCATTCTTAATGTTCTGTCATTTGAAGAGATTGCACTGTCAGCAATGTAACCGTCACATATGGGTTTGAATTCTCTTTCCACCCTTAAGATACCAAACACTGAGCAAATCTTTAAAAAAGTCACATTTCCTACATACCTATGTGGAATTATAATCAGCACATATAATGTTGTGAACCCTTCCGGACTCTCCAGAAGTCTCCCCAAATTTACAGGCCTCCTCTTCTTTTCCACCAAAAAGAGCAAACCAGAAGATTTTTTAGCACTGCCCTCCACTCAGTCCTGAGACCCAGTGGTACTTCTCCCATACATCTCCACTGAAGACAGTTCTGCAGATGGAGAGATCATTGGCATCTGCATGTAACTGTATGTAACTGACCATGTAACTGAGTTCCAGAACTTTAGATAAATTTGTTTGTTTAATAATAAGCATGCTTGAAAGTTTACAGACTTAAATTTTTAACATGTTGCTATCAAAAAGTAAGGGAAAAGAACTATTGGGGACCTTCAATTTTTCTTTTTTTCCCCACCTACCAAATAACTTGGCATTGTGGTTAGTAATGATACACTTCATCTGAGTTGCTGGGTGCGGTTCTTCCTTCCTCTTGCATGATTCTCGATACATGAGCATGGATATTAAGAAACAAAGAGGTCATGAGAGATGGGTGTTGAGAGAGACCTGCTGAGAAAAATATTTATATAAAAATAACATGTCTGTCTTATATTTATATAAAAATAACATGTCTATCATAGCTGTCATTCACCATTTTTTACTGTAGAATTCAGATGTATCTACAGCAATGGTTTCCAAATGGTTTTGCAGTGGCACCCACTTTTTAGAATGATACTCCATGTACCTATGTGTAGCAGACTTTTAAAAAGGAGATCTAGAAAGAAATTTTATTTATTTTTAAGTAATAATAACCAAGAAAAGACCCTCAATCATTTATTTCCCTATATTTGCAGATGCTTGTAAACTGCAGGAACTGTTTAATTTAATTGACTGAGAATAATTAGCATCTGTCAGCTATAATATCTAAGTTTTGAATAGTCTCAGGGCTTGTAGTCATTAGTTATCTTTCCATCACACTTTGGAGATCCACGACCAACCCTACAGCAGCTCACTAGTGAGCCCTGACCCATAGTTTGGGAACCACTAATCCACAGTGATGACTCTGAACAATCTTTAGGGAAGGTGGCATAAAGATGCAGTGAATATTTTTTCTTCACCCCTTTCCCAAGGAGCTTCACCCAGTCATATTTGGTTCTTCCTCTCCTTTTGTCCTCACAGCAATCCTGTGAAATAGGTGAGGCTGAGAGATAGTGACTGGTCCAAGGTCACCCAGGAAGCTTCATGAAAGCAGGGATTTGAAACTGGATCCTCCAAGTGTACGTCAAACTGCCAAACCATTAAACTATCTTATAAATCTAAGCATACTTGGTTTAATAGTTGGCACCGTAACCTCCTGACTGAAAGCACTGACAGTCTTCAGATGTGAAAAACTGAGTTAGAAATAGAGGGAGAGCAATTACTACAGTATCTACTGGTTTGACTCAGGAAGCGATGGGTGAGCAAGCTGATCTAGCACATCTGAGTTGGCTGCTGTTATGCAAAACCTTGTGCTAGTGCAACTACTGTTGCTGCTGTGCTATGGCCTCCCCCAGCTCGAAGGTCAAAAGCACAATTATAGCAGCTTTTTTAAAAAGCTGCTAACAACGACAGCCACTCCTTTGAGAGCACCTTGTCTGCTAACCAAGAGAGGAGCACACAGTGGAAACTGGTCTTAGCTTTTCTTTATTAAACAATGTAAGTGGCAAAAAGTGATCAGTAGTCTCACCCCAGAATAGAATTGTCACACTTTTTGTTCCAGCAGGGCCTCCCTAGATCTTTGAAAACTACTTGACAAACAGCAGTTGGTATAATGTTAAAAATCCATTGAAACAAGATGCCAAAATATATGTCACACTGAAACAAAAAGGTTTAAACATGTTTGTCTAAAAACGTTTTTTTAAAAGAAGTTTTTTTTAACTTTTAAACTTCTTTTTAAAAAGTTTTTTTAACTTTTTTTTTAACAATGTGAAGTGGCATCACATTGCAAAGTGCCATTCATCTCACAGTAGGGAATGAAGGCACAATGAGTAGGGTCTCCAAATCAGAACTTAAAACTCAGGGTGATCTATGAAAGCAGAAAGTCCTGAAAAAGGAGCCTGAAGACCATTTACTGGAGGATTTTTAAAGTCCTTTCCTGTTAGCTCCCCCACCAAAGGGGAGATGCCCCTTTAGTTAGCTGCCCCTTCCCTAAGGCAGCCATAAAAAAATCCAGGATCAAAATGTCATATAATAAGTGCCACTATTTAATAACAAAACCCAAAAAAGCATCAAGATGAAAAGAGAAAGATATGTTTAGAGCTTTGTAGATGAAGAGCTATACTTTAAGTGGAAGTTGAGAATAAATAGCAACCAAATGCAGATGAAAATAGAGTGAAATGATGTGTTTGATTTAATGGGCACCAGGCAAAAGTTGTGGGCCAATTAACCTCTGAGCCTTTTTCAGGGCTGTGCTCTCTAGACCACCTTGCAATAGTCCTGTTCCAAGCCATATCAAATGAACAACTGGTTCTTCTTTGAAAGTACCCCAACTGAAAAATCAGCTAAAGCTTATCAAAAGCATTCCTGCCAATTGTCAGTACTGGTATATTCAAGGAACGCACTGAATCCACTTGCTTTCTAAGGAAGAGATCAACCCCATTAGATCAGGTTGGAATAGATCACCACACTCAGATGGTCAGAAATTCCAGCTAATTGTATGTCTGGATTTGCTTGTTTACCTTCATCCATTCTGAACTGACTACAGACACCAACCTAATGATACCTCCATCCAAGCTTCCTGTTGTCCTTTCTCTGCATTCTCACACAGTTGAACCTGTAGAACAGAATCCCTCTAGGTGTGCATTTAGAGTCTCTATAGTGTCTACTTTTGAGGGATCCCATTATGGGAGAGATAATGTTTCCATTTAATGAAAGAAGTAGCAATCAGTGGTGTAGCTAATGATAATGTAGCCTAGTGGAAAGCTCAAAATGTTGCTCTGGAAGTGATGACACAACCAGAAGTTATGTCATCCCAGAATATTAAAAAAATTTCCCCAGCCACAACAAAATCAAATTTAATTAAGTAAAAATATGAAGATTATACCCCTTATTGATTAGGGAAACAGTGTTGGGCCAAAGAGAAATGGTTATTCTTTCCTCTAACTATAAGAGCACTTAGAAGTGCCTGTATGCACAGTTAGCACAGGTTATCTGTATTATTATATACTAGCGCATCAACCCTCATGCGCATACACCCCATGTGCATCAACCCATCCATGCACATCAACCCCCATGCATTATCAACCCCATGTGCATCATCCCTCTTTGCACATCAAACCCCATGCACATCATTCCCCCATGCACAACAGCTCCCCATGCGCATCAACCCCCATGCACATCAAACCCTCATCCGCATCATCCCCCATGCGCATCATCCCCCAATGTGCATCACCCCGCATGTACAACACACCCCATGCACATCATCTCCCCATGCGCATCAACCCCCCATGTGCATCAAACCCTCATCCGCATCATCTCCATGTGCATCATCCCCCAATGTGCATCACCCCGCATGCACAACACCCCCCCATGTGCAGCATCCTCCTCAGTGCAACCCCTCCCCCCAAACAACATCCCCCCAGTGCACCAGGCACTAAGCACCAAATTGGCTGGATGTTGGTCAGTCTTCCACGTTAAGTATAGGACAAAAACATGTTGCACTCCTTTTCAGCCCCTTAAGAGTTAAATTTTTCCACATTCCAAGAGGTGGGTGTTCATGTGACATAAGGAACACCCTCCCCAAATTTCACGTTTCTAGGTCCAGAGAGTGGGCAGAGCATCCATCAGTCACCGATACTTCAATGCAAAGCATAGCGTTGCACCCCATTTCACCCCCTTCCAGTTGGAATTTCTGAAAAAAGGTTCTTAGTGCATCCCTAAGTCATGGAAGGAACACCTACCCCCAAATATCACACTTCTAGGCCCAGCAGTTTTGGCTGGGAGTTGATGAGTGACTGGCTGGCTGGGTGTTGATGAGTGAGTGAGTCAGTCAGTCAGTCAGTGACTTTTCAGTTTTCTTCTATATATATAAAAGAGAAAAGTCACTGACTGACTGACTGACTCACTCACTCACTCATCACCGCCCTGCCAAAACCGCTGGGCCTAGAAGTGTGAAATTTGGGATGGGTGTTCCTTCCGTGATGGAGGGGTGCACTAAGAACCGGTTTTCAGAAATTCCAACCGGAAGGAGGTGAAAAGGGGCACAATGCGTTTTCCTCCCTATACTTTGCGTTGGAGAATTGCTGACTCATCAACATTCTGCCCCAACTGCTGGGCCTAGAAGTATGGAATTCTGGGAGGGATCCTTCTGTCACCTTAACCATCTGGAGAAATTTAACCCTTCAGGGGTTGAAAAGGGGTCAATGTGTTTTTGTCCTAAACTTAACATGGGAGACTGAATAACATTCAGCCAATTTGGTGCTTGGTGCCTGGTGCAGTGGGAATGTTATTCGGTAGAAGAGGTTGCACTGGCGAGGATGCTGCGCATTGGGGAAGTTGCGCATGGGGGGCTGATGCGCAAGGGAGGAATGTTGCGCATGGGGGACGTTGCACATGGAAGAAAGTTGCGCATGGGGAAAAGTTGTGCATGGGGGAAGGTGTGCATGGGGGATGATGCGCATGGGGGAAGTTGCGCATGGGGGAAAGTTGCGCATGGGGAAATTGCGCATGGGAGAAGTTGTGCATGGGGGATGATGAGCATAGGGGATGATGCGCATGGGTGATGATGCGCATGGGGGGATGATGCGCATGGAGGGAGTTGCACATGGGGATGATGCGCATGGGGGGAAGTTGCACATGGGTGTTGATGCACTGTGGGGGGGATGTCATATGGGGAAATGTTACTCCTGCAACACGGGTACGCTTTTTGCTAGTATATATATATAGATGTATGTGGAAAAGAGAGCTAATTCATATTAACACCTTATTTGTTCAGAATAACACCTTATTTGTTCAGAATTTGTACAGTATCAGAATTGTATCTCATCGGCTGTTAGAGCAATCAGTATCATGGGAAAGTTGTTAAGAAAATCCTTTTTTTTTTTTGTTCCATCAGCTTTCGTGTTTTCATTTTCTGGTTATTTAGCCATAACGTTTGATATAATATAGATATTCCAATGTAGTTTGTTTCATTGCATTCTGCATTAAATTTCCTTTCAAATGATCTTTAACATGATGGTATTATCATTCATACATACCCCATTTTTCACAATTTTAGCCACTACTGTCAAGCTCCACTTGTAACCCCACTAAAGGTTGTAGCCTGGTGCAAGTGCACCCTCTGCACCCCTTTAGGTATGCCACTGGTCTCAATGACCTGTGGAATGCAGTACAGGGTGTCCAGACGTCTGGAAATGCCCGGACGCCTCCGGAAATAACAGGGGGTCCGGCACGATAGGGAAACCCCCTGCCGTGTCCAGAAAGCGGCGCCCATGTGTTTGTGTCCGTATTATTATCTGTATCAAGATACAGATACATTTTTTAAAATGTAGGACATTTTTTAAAATGTAGGACAAGGTCCTTCAAAACAAAAATCCAGATTTTCAGTTGACTTTTGGGGACCCTTGTCCTACATTTGGAGGTCTACCCTATGGTCACCCTGCTGCAGTAACAATTTCTTTTTACTACTGAATATGCCTTAGTTCTGATCCTACGCAGAAGAAACAACCAGAATGTTGGGTCAAGAAAGCAAGTAGTGTATTGGCGCATCAGGCATCCACCAGCAAGGGTAGCTGTTTTCTCTGTCACTGCCTCTCAATGGAACTTACCTGCACTCAGGAATGTGTTGGCATCTCGGCCTCCTTTGTGTAAATTGTACATGTTCTTTGAATCTTCTGTTATGAGACCACGGGTATAAGCTGTTGATTAGGGGCAGGGAGTTGAGTGATTGTGTAGCTGATACATCCATGGATGTGATCATGGATGTGTTGATCTTCAGGGGCCTGGAGAAGGGTTAATATGGAGGATCTCCAGAAATTCTGAAATGTGGCATGAATTCACCCTCCCTAGTAACTTTACTTGTCTTTATTCACTTGGAGTCTCTTGTTCTTGCATTCCTAATTGTACCAGTGAGAGCTCTTATATAGGCTGCAATCCTAAAGACACTTTCCTGGGAGTAAGAGCCATTGAACACAATGGGGCTTGCGTCTGAGTAGACATGGTTAGGATTAAGTCTTGGTATCTGGAATTGAGAGACAGGATGCTTGTAGGATTTTGAGAAGACAATTGTGAGCAATGTGTGCTGCGTACATCATGATTAACTTTAGCTTTTTGTTTGCACAACGTGCACTTTTGACAAGAATTTTGTTACCAAATTTCCAAAGCTGTAAGTAAACTGAATGTGAGAACAGAGTGATATAACTGGTGCAAGTGATCTTTGGATGCAATTATGTTCCAGAAGAGAACTGGATACAACTAACACTAGCACCACCAATCCATCCCACCTCTTAGACTTTATCTGCCTAACCTCATTGCCACCTTGTTCCTCCTTTCTCTGCACCATTCAGCCCCTTTTCCTGCCCTCTCCCATCTCTCCTTTGGACTCTCCTGTTAGGCCACCCAATGACCCCCAACAGGAAGGCTCTGAAACATTTGCAACATCACATGCCAGCAGAACACATGTTCCACCTCCTCTGGCCCTTGCTAGGATTGGCCTGTGTGTCAGCATAACTTGTCGTTTCATCAGCCTAAAGGATTTGGTAACAGTACTTTCCTCATCTGGCCCTGCAACCAGTGTAACTCAAGGATAGGTTGCACCATTAAATTACAGGAACATAAAACTACTACTCGTAAGTGCTAAGAACAATGTCCTTCCTGTAAGTGCAGTTAAGCAATTGAACATACTTCCTATGGCATACACTGAAATGTTCTGTCATGCAGATTTTTAGGGATGGTATAGATATAATGTAATTATTACTACCTAAGTTGGGAAGTTGATTTTAATACCTGCTGCATCTTTCTTGAATGTCTTTTTGAAGTAGGGTTACTTTAATTCTCTTCCACGAAACTGGGACAGGACCCTCTGTCCCATTTGCCAATAAGTGAACACAATCCCCAAAAATCAGGACTGTCCTATCAATCTGAAGACTGATACTTTGCCAAAATATGTATATCAAATAACAATAACAATAGTGTCAGTATCTTATGTGATTGTGAACTGCAATAGTGAAGACCACCCTTCTGGGTCTGATATATTCCATCTATGCTCATAAGTGATGGTAAATTCACTCTAATTTATTTATTTATATAATTTATATCCTACCTTTCCTCACCTGCAAGAGGGGGCTCAAGGCGGCTAACATCGATAACACAATAAAGCACCATTAAAATGATCATAAATAGAGATTAAAACATAATTAAAATACAATTAGATTTAAAAAGCTAAGAACAATTTAAGCAGACTAAAATACATTTGTTAAAAACAATAATATAAAATAGAACAGTAAAACTGCTTCCACCTCTGCCCCATTTAAAAAGTTTTTTTAAAATAAAAGGTTTTAAGGCTCCGCCTGAAGCTCTGTATTGAGGGAGCTTTCCTTTTTCAGTGGAGGGGTGCCACCACTGAAAAGGCCCTGTCTCTGGCCGCCACACCTCTCACATCTCTTAGTGGCGGCACAGTCAGTAGGGCCCCCTCAGATGACCTTAAGTGACGGGTCGGATTGTACAGAAGAAGGCGATGGAAGAAGGACCCAAGCCGTTTAGGGCTTTAAAGGTCAGGACCAGCACTTTGAATTCAGCCCGGAAACGACTGAGCAGCCAGTGTAGTTGCTGAAGCAGTGGTCCGACAGAGTTGAACCGACGAGCCCCAGCAACCACACGGGCCGCCGCATTCTGGACTAGTTGAAGCTTCCAGAACGTCTTTGAGAACTTTTTCCCAACAGGATGATACATGAATTGCTTCATCACAAATGCCAATTTTTGGCTGATGCAGTGTGCTCTTGTGTCCAATATGGAATTAGCTTTAAAGGACTGCACATTTAGGAAAATCAAGTCTTAGCTGTTGGGTTGTGTTGTTTGGAAAAGAAAAAAATGCAGTTTACAATTTGCAGTTTATTGCAGTAAAAATCTGCAGTTTATTGCAGGAAAAAAATTGCAGTTTGAAAAAAATTTCTGTGAAAAAATTGCAATTTACCATTCACTTATTACATTTTTACTTTGCTCTTGCAAGTTATATGGCAGTTTATTTAAAATATGTTCATCCCACACTTTTCTATTAGTAGGTGCTCAAAAGCTTCTGATATGTATCTGATAGGTATGAAAAAATCCTCTTACAACCCCTTTGCGATATAATTAACAGGACAATCTGAGACGACAGTGCTGCCTAATGGAAGAAGTATGGAGTTACAAGAATGAAAATAGGAAAAGACATTCTGAGCTCAGGGATTAATAGCTTTCTTATTTTAGAGTTGAGTTGAATATTAACTGGCTCCAGTGGTGTAGTGAAAATTGTCTTTTGGGAAAGGGGATCAACTGTTTTCTTCCAATGGTCCCCAAGAAAAATTGGGAGGGTCACAAAGAATTGGGATTTCTTTTTGCAATCCTGTCAAAGCACTTGTGAAAAAGAAAAAGGATGTATCTTTGTTTGCTACTCCAAACTGCCATGATTGGCAGAGCTAAGTCCAATTCTCACTTCTCCGTAAGACAAGGGAAAGGATTAGTCCAGGCTGGGCACCTGTTTAAGCATCCCTTAAAGTGGCTGTGGTCTCTCTGTCTCTCCCTACAATCCAGAGTAACTATGGGAGCATGTAAGAGACATTTACGTCAACGTAGTTACGGCACCACCTAGCTAAAACCTATGGGAAATTCATATTGGAATCCAGAGTAAATTGTTCTTACGTCGGAGCAAGGACTCACCGTAGTTACTCTGGATTGTACCCTCTGTCTCTGTCTCTTTTTTTTTAAGAGGCAAACTGCAGGTGATATGCTGAGCAGATAATCAAGGTAAACTGCTTTGCCTCTGTTTGGGTCTCCCCAAAAAACTATCCAAATACTGGGGGTCAGAATGAAGATTTTACAAAGGAACTCACCAAATATACCCTCCAAATATACCACCCTCCAATTCTTATAAATATAAAAGAAAAAAGTCACTGACTGACTGACTCATTCACTCACTCATCAACGCCCTGCCAAAACCACTGGGCCTAGTAGCATGAAGTTTGGGGTGGGTGTTCCTTCCATTGTGGAAGGGTGCACTAAGAACTGGTTTTCAGAAATTCCAACCAGAAGGGGATGAAAAGGGGCACAACGCGTTTTCCTCCCTATACTTTCCATTGAAGAATTGATGACTCATCAACATTCACCCCAATCCCTGGACCTAGAAGCATGAAATTCGGGAGGGGTGTTCCTTCTGTCACATGAACACCCACCAATAACCCATGTGGAGAAATTTAATCTTTAAGGGGCTGAAAAGGACTGCAACGTATTTTTGTCCTATACTTAACATGGAAGACTGGCCAACATCCAGCCAATTTGGTGCTTTGTGCCTGGTGCACAGGGGGGAATGCTGTTTGGAGGGAGGGGTTGCACTGGGGAGGATGCTGCACATGGGGGAGATGATGCAAATGGGGGGCTGATGCGCATGGGGGGATGTTGCACATGGGGGATGTTGCGCATGGGGGTTTGTTGAGCATGGGGGTTTGTTGAGCATGGGGAGGTTGATGCTCATGGGGGGTTGGTGGTCATGGGGAGACTAATGCGCATGGGGGGGATGTTGCACCATGGGGGATGATGTGCTGTGGGGGGATAGCGTACGGGGGAATTTTACTCCCACAACACAGGTATGCTTTACGCTAGTATACAATAACTTAGCCATAACTGTAAGGTATCCTCATGATGATGATAAGTTTTGGTCTCCCAAAGGGCCAATTTTTCCCACACCAGAGGGCCAATTTCAATTTCATCTGAGTCATCGAGTGGTAAAACTATTTCTGGACTCTACCACTGGGTATGCACGAAGAAAGAATGATCTCTTCATCCTTGACATGCCACTATACTTTTCTTGTTTCTTTTGTTAGGAATGTGAGTCCCTGCAGGATTAGCAGGGCTAAGCAGAGTAGTTGTGCAGAGGATGAGAGGGCAGCAGCACAAAGTAAACACACAGCTATTTATAGTTCAAGATAGTGCACCTGCACTATCACGAACATAGATAGTTTTTAGAATGTCCCAGCACTCTTTTGCAGACTCAATCCCTCTGATGTGGACCAATTGGTGATCCTCCAGAGTTAAGCCAATGAAACACAATGCCTTTTCAATGTCATGGTGGTACTTAGATATTTCTTCAGCATCATCTTCCTCATCTAAGTCCTCCAATTTAGGTGGGTTGGACACGACTTGCCAAAGCCCCTCCTTTCTTAGGAGTAAGCGCACCTTTTGCGCCCAAGTGGCATAGTTCGTCGCATGTAGACGGGTAATAGGGAATCCACCCAGTGATAGCAGACTTGACTCCATTTTATGACCTGGACACTGGACTTTCTCCAGGAATCAAACGTCTGGAAAATTGCCTTCAAATGTCAATATAGCCACCAGCAACTCCAGCAAAGTTCACCTGCAGCACACTGCCAGCTCTGCCAGTCTCTGGGCCTGTAACCAGTGTTAGGAATGTGAGTCCCTGCAGGATTAGCAGGGCTAAGCAGAGTAGTTGTGCAGAGGATGAGAGGGCAGCAGCACAAAGTAAACACACAGCTGTTTATAGTTCAAGATAACTATATTGTTCAAAACGACAGGCAGAAGATAAGTCAAGTAACACAGTCCAAGCAGTAGATCAGTCATATACGTACATCCAGTTGCAGGGTTATTCCAATCTCAGTAATCCAGTTAAACAGTCCACAAGTCAGTCCACAGATACAGTCCAGTCTTTCAGTATCAAACAGTAATAATACTCCTCCTCAGTAACCCACACTTTGCAATAATCTCATACACACTTAAATATAGTGAAACACCAATCAGTTAGAGATATTGCAGTCATGTGACCAGTGACTCAGCACTTCCAGTTCTGCTGAATCATGCTGTAAGAGCAGTTACAGATTGCATCAGCCAGATTGCATCAGCCTTCTGCAGTATTGCATCAGCCTTGAATCAACTTGCCTGACCAAACATGTTTCATTATTAGACTCAAACCCTAACATCTTTCATATGGGAGTTATCAAACATACAATTCTACCACCGGGAGCTTGTCCAATTCAGGAATAATTTTTGATTCCATTGATTTTATGAGCTGGCCTTGAGTTCTCAGCAAAATCCATCAAACTTACAGACAACAGTGAAGAATATTAAGTTGCTTTCACATGAGATTAAAATGTATTAGAAGTATATGCCTTCAGGATTCAAGAATATGAGTAATATCACTGTAAAAGAGGACTAGTTTCATAAAGAATATATTTTACATGAGACTTTTATTCTACTTTTATTGAACAAGAATTTATTTATTTATTTAAGTAATTTTTATCCCGCCTTTCTTCCCCCACAGGGGGGAACTCAAGGCGGCCAAACAATTAAAAAACAATAAAACACCACTAAAATTACATATGGTAATAAATAGAGATAAAACACATTAAAATGTAATTAAAATACAATTAGATTAAAGCTAAAAACGTAGACTAAAGACGATAAAACAGAAAAGATAAAAAAGATAAAAGCCCCCCAACCTCTGCCCCCATTTAAAAAGCTTTTTTAAAATAAAAGGTTTTAAGGCTCCGCCTGAAGCTCTGTAGTGAGGGAGCTTTCCTAAGTTCTATGGGGAGGGAGTTCCAAAGCCGGGGTGCCACCACCGAGAAGGCCCTATCTCTGGCCGCCACACCTCTCACGTCTCTTAGTGGCGGCACAGTCAGAAGGGCCCCCTCAGATGACCTTAGGTGACGGGTCGGATTGTACGGAAGAAGGCGGTCCCTCAGATACCCTGGACCCAAGCCGTTTAGGGCTTTAAAGGTCAGGACCAGCACTTTGAATTCAGCCCGGAAACGAGGGGTTTCAAAGAATCAATATATAAAAACAGTGCTACATTGGTGCCTTGGTTTATCTGCATAATTCATTCCGGAAGTATGCTTGTCATCCAAAACACTTGTAATCCAAAATGGATTTTCCCATAGGAAATAATGGAAACTCAGTCGATTGGTCCCACAGTCCAAAAATATTTACTGTATATGAAAATGATTGCAAAAGACAGTAGTATGATATAAAAGACTGCAATAAAGAAAATACTGTACAGTACTGTATTGTACTCTGCCTTTGAAAACCTTCATGGCTGGTGTGAGGGAGACAAGAGAGAGGACAATGACTATGACTAACGGAGTCACGGCTCTCCATTGGCTCAGTGGAATCTTTGCCATTTTGTGAAGCTTTAACATTCCCATGGATATGGAGAGCACCATTGTAACATTGATAAGGCACACCTTCTACACACAGATCCCCCACACGCACCTGGCTCAGGCTACTACCCCTAGATCCTCCCCCTGTGAGTTCTCTGACTATGGAAGCCTGTTCCAAAATTCCTCAGAAGTGCTCATCTTCCAAGACAGTCTTCTTAAACCAAGTGAAAATTTCTGAGAAAATTTTGCTTGTAGTCCAAGTCACTTGTAAACTAAGGCACCACTCTGTAATAATTTGAGACCATTATAATTATTCAAATCCAATGCAAGTGGACTACAGCATATGTAACCGAGGCTGAGCCACTTACTAGTATCTGCTGCACTGCATATGGCCTCCTAACCCAGGAATAACTGGCAGTGATGACCAGCCTGAGTAATATTTAGAATCAGTTGCTTTGATTTTATGCACTTGGAATTTACAAGAGTTCTTTACTCTGCACCGGTGGCTCCAAAATGTGGTTGGCAAAAGCTTTCTGCATAAGTAGTATAGTTGAGGATGAGCAATGTGAAATAGTTCCTGAAGGCTCTTGAAGATTCAATGCAATTCATAGGAATGGGGCAGTTTATTGCTTTCCTGTGCAACACAGACTATTTCTTTGGATCCTTTGGTTTAGGCATTATTTGCACATTGTGTTCTGAAAAAATAGGTGTGTGGTCACTTAAACCAAGAGGCACACACCTGCAAAGCTTCCTCTGGACCTTTCGCCGAAACTCTTTTGAGCCAAAGTAATAGACCAGTGGGTCAAAGCAGCAATTGAAGCTTTGTATTGCAACAACAAGTTTATATTCCACATAGG
The DNA here is from genome assembly GCA_030015325.1 of Cryptoblepharus egeriae. Classification (NCBI taxonomy): domain Eukaryota; kingdom Metazoa; phylum Chordata; class Lepidosauria; order Squamata; family Scincidae; genus Cryptoblepharus; species Cryptoblepharus egeriae. The sequence continues at coordinate 29,685,700 of JAREYC010000005.1, forward strand.
CTGACTTCATGCCAAGAACAAGAATGTAATGGACAATCGATACAACAATGTGAGGCATGTAGCAAAAAAAGAGCAACAGCAACAACACAATGAGCAAATAGACTGTCTGCTTCTTTGATTCTGTGAGGTGTGTAGGGGTGGAATGAAGAAGTGTTCGGATGATTGAGATGTAGCAAAATCCCATGATGAACAGAGGTAGCAAAAAGAAGAAGAACACCATGGAACCAAAGTAAGCGATGAAATGGGATGTCTCAGGAAACATATTTTTAGGCAAAACATCAAAGCAAGTAGTTATATTCAGCTCTTCCACTGAGCGAGTTAGTTTGTTCTGCATGAGGGGGAGGAGTGGCAATAAAACTAGTATCCAAATGACTATGCAGGTCAGGACAGAAGTCCTAATAGGTCTCATGACTTTGTAGCGCAAGGGATGGACAATGCCCAGATAGCGCTCGATGCTGATGCCGGTCATGGTTAAAAGGGAACAGTACATGTTTCCATAGAACAGAATAGTGACAGCATGGCACAAAAATTCTCCAAAAATCCAGTCATTTTTTTGTAGGTGATAGATGATTTGAAAAGGGAGGAGCATGCTGTAGAGCAAGTCCGAGATGGTCAGGTTAATGGAGAACACTATGATGGGGGTCCAAGGTCTTGAGTACCGACAGAGGAACCACAAAGAAACAGAATTCAGAGGGATACTGACGCTGAAAATGATGGAAAAGAGCACAGGCAAAGTGATTTGGAGCATTTGGCTTTGAAGCATCTCCAGCGTGCTTTCATCAAGAGGGTTGGAAACATTGGCCCGAGACATTGCTGACAATCCAGAAGAAAAACTCACAACTGGTAGAGACTCAGTTCCAAACTGAAAAATAAGATATAGGTTAGTACAAGGATTCTCAGACTCCTTACAGATCACCCACATTGGTTGCAGCAGTGGGTCACAGGCTCACCGCAGCCAGGAAGGCAAGGCAATATTGTGCATAACCCAGAAGCTACTTCCAGGTCATGCCATCATGAATCCTGTATCACTGGCCATCTGTCACTTCTACAAAGCATTCTGGAGTATGACACAACAAAACTATGGCTGCAATCTTAAAGACACTTTCCTGGGAGTAAGACCCACTGGAGACAATGAGGTTTACTTTGGAGTAGACATGGTTAGGATTGTTCTCTATATGCATCTCAGGCTGATGCAATCCAGAAGTGGCTTCTGGTTGTATACCATAGTGCCCTACCACTTCCTTGTAATGGTGGGCCTGTGACCCACTAAAATTGGGTCATAGCCCAGGGTTTGAGAAATGCTGCTCTAGTAAAATCCTCCTTCACTGTGAATGGTTGAAAGATCATGTTTTTTTAAAATCTTTATCTTTCTGGCAAATATTCAGTTAAGCATGAAAACAATCAGCTGACTAAGATCTAAATATATATTATTTTTATTTTTTACATTTTTCTAACAAAAAATTATTGTAACAAAATTATGCCCAAGGCAACTTGGAAGGGAATCCTAAAAACTGGGAAGTGCAGAATAGGGTCCAGGCAAGCAAGTGAATCTGTTATTTGTAGAATACAGAGAAGACTTCCTCTGCTTCTCTCAATAACTGTAGCAGTTTCATATGGCAGGGCACAGACCTCTGAGTATCCTGGTCTTGACCTAATTAGGGCTTTAAATTCAAAACTACCACTTTTAATTCTGCCCAGAAGCAAACTACTTAATATAACTAGTGTAATAACTAATGAAGGTATCAGATCAGCAGGTTCAAGTTGCCAAACCCAATCTGTCATTGGACTGCAATATATTAGCAGAAGTTGCTGAGCATCCATCAACTCAAATGGCAACCATTCAAGTGTGATGTCACCCATGCATGTGGTATTCTAAATAGGGCACATCTGATCTGTCCAGAACAGAGACAGTTGACGCACCAGCCAAACTGAGTCCAGAGACAACCCCAAACTATGAGTTTTTAAAGGGAATGAATCAGTGGTTTTGTTGATCAGGATCACCTCTGGTTGTATCTGAATTTTATTTTCTTAATTCCATCCATCCCAATTTCATCTGACAGAAATAAACATTTAGTTTAGAAATAAACTAAACATTTATAAAGTATCATAATTTCAACTTAGCAAGGAAAGACTGCTTTATTAGTAAAACAAGTACTTAAGGCACATCATGAATGGAAGTCAAACTCAGGAGTACAAGGTGAGCCACCACCTGAAGCTTACCCCCAATTTGATAATCCCCCTAAAAATTTTTCCGCCAGTCTCCTTACTCTCAAACCATCATATTACAATTATACAAACATGCATCATATCACAATTATGCAAACATGTCCTGGCAATACTCACCCTCTCCCCCCAAGTGCAAAGCACCAGTGTGTGGTGTGTGCCAGAGTTTGGTTCACTTGCCCCTCACCAGTCCAACAACCCTATCATCTCATACACATCAGTGATGGGCTGGCCCCATCCCAAGATCCGGTACGCCGGAAGTGGGAGGGGCCAGCCGGGGTCAGGGGGTATGGGCGGGGCAAGGGGCGGGACTGGGGAGGGGCGAGGGGCAGGGCAACGTTGGCGCCTGCGCAGTGCCTGCTTAGAAGTCGGCCTGCCAGGCTGGCCTGGCAGGCCGGCTTCTAAGCAGGCTCTGCACAAGCGCCGACACTGGCGCTCACGCAGAGCCTGCTTGGAAGCTGGCCGGGCAGGCCGGCTTCCAAGCAGGCTCTGCACAAGCGCCGACACCGGCGCTCACGCAGAGCCTGCCTGGAAGCTGGCCGGGCAGGCCGCTTCTAGGCAGGCTCTGCGCGAGTGCCAACGTCGGCGCTCGCACAGAGCCTGCCTAGAAGCGGCCTGCCCGCTTCTAGGCAGGTGGCGGTGGGCAGAAAACATGGCGGACCGTACCGGTCCGCCATGTTTTTCATTTCCCTGTCGCTGGCGGTACACTAGCGGCAGGGAAACGGGAAGAACCGGTACGGGCGCGTAGGCCCGTTCCAGTAAGTGCCCACCACTGATACACATGGAAATGTGTTGATCAAAATGAGGTAGGCCAGACCAGGCCAGGCAACAAGCTGGAAGAGGATGCCCAGCTGGAGAGATGCTGTGAATGTACAATGCTTTTGCTCCCAGCATTTTCTCTGTCAGTTAACTTAAAAGAAACAGCAGGGAAGCTTTCCACAGCTTCATTTTATATGCTCAGAGAGTGCAAGAGAAGAAGATGGGACCATCAGGCATGTGACAGGTTAGGAAAAGTGGCTGGTTGGTGCAGTGTACAAAAGTACCATCCAACAGTGCAACCTTGCCCTTCCTGTTGTTTTCATCAGATATATCTGGAATTGGCTTGGCTCCAACAAATGAGTTTGGAGGGCAAGTCAAAGTGTAAGCAAAAGGGAATATGTGATGCCTAGTGGTGCAGCCTGCAGTTGCAGAAGAAGGGCATGAGGTGGCGTTTGAGCATGCAACTCCCAAAAAAGAAAGGCAATCACTAATAAATACAGAAAGTGGTCTGAAATAAAATGAGGGTAAGGGACAGTGATGGGAATCAAAGAAATTAACAACCGGTTCTATGCCCATCTGGCAGCCACTTTTAAATGGCTATTTTTAAACTTTATATGTCCTATCTCTTGTTAACAACCAGTTCTATAGGGTAGGCGCGAACCTGCTGGAGACCACTATTGGTGACTAATTGTGACTAATTATAACATTGTTTGGAACATTATAACATTATAACATTGATTGATTGAAATATAACATTAATTGATTGAAGCAGTCAACCTAACTTCTGTTCCAAGTAAGATGGTGGAATGTCTCATTAAAGAAAATTTTTTAAAAGTACACAAACAAGTGTTGCTGAGGGGAAAGCAGCATGGCTTCTATAAGGGTAAGTTTTGCCTTATGAACCTTTTAGAATTTTTGGACATGGTCAATTTTTTGACATGGTTATTATATATCTATATTAGAATTATGAATCTAACAGTTGGTTCAGGTAAGCTAAGCTGAATAGAATGATCAGATTTGAACATCTGCCAGTTGTTTGGTGACAGTTGGAGAACTGTTTGGCTGTTGGATCTCAGCTGTTCATCAGAGCATAAGCATACTGGTTAGCTCTGAGGAGAATTAGACTGAAGGACTTAATTTATGTGTAGGACCCGGATTGTGTTAGACTAAACTTGTAAATACAGTAAATATTTCATCTACTCCACTGTGTCTGTCTTCTCTCTTGTGGCACTAAACAGTCACAGGACACAACTATCAGTCAACATACTGGCAATCTAGATCAGGGGTCCTCAGACTTTTTAAACAGGGGGCCGGTTCACTGTCTCTCAGACACTGTCAGGGGCCGGAGAGTGAGAGGACTTATGTAGGACAAAATGTAGGATGTTAAAATGAAGAAAATGCTTGTATTGCTTTCCTGTACTTAATTTCAACACTTTTGAAATAGAAAAAACTTTTAACATGCCTGATTCTCACCCAGACATGCAAGACGCCCTCAAAGCAGTTTCCAGCAACATGTTACTTCAACATATTTAACTTAACATATTTTTCATGACAGACTTAAGACATATAATTATAAGACACCCTCAAAGAATTTTGCAGCAACACAAGGAATGTCAGTGATATGCACTGACACACACCATGCGCTCTCTCTCTCTCTCTCTCTCTCTCTCTCTCACACACACACACACACCCATGTATTTTTACACACACACACAAGCTCACCTCAATTTTGAGCTTGCTGTTCAGGAATTTTGCCCAAGCCTATGCATGTCTACTCAGGTGTAAGGCCCATTAGAGTCCATGAGGCTTACTCCTAGGAAAGTGTTGATGGGAAGGTGGCCTTAATAGCCCAGCTCTCTGCTTGTCTACTCAGAAGTAAGCCCCTGGCAGCTGGGGGGCCGTGAGAGAGTGGCGGGAGGCACGCATGCCAGCCTCAAGCCCCTGGTAACTGGGGTGGCCATGCAAGGGCAGGGAGAGGCACGCGTGCGCCATCCTGAAGCCCTGGGACGGTCTCAAGAGAGCAGCAGGAGGCGTGCGCGCCAGCCTCAACCTGGGCCCCTGGCAGTTGGGGTGGCCGTGCGCTCCAGCCTGAAGCCCCTGCTCCAGCTGCACACGCAACATTAAAAAAAAAATTTTAAGGGCCAGCTTGAAGCTGCCCAAATTCCGGAGCCTGGAGGGACTCTCTCCCTTTGCACAGGGCTGCCATGACTGGTGGATCTTCGCCGCGGCAGCCTTGAACTGCCTCCAAGTGCCCACAAAGCGCCTCCCAAACCCCCCAAAAGACCGCCGGACCGGATTGAGGCCTCTGGCGGGCCTAATCCGGCCCGCAGGCCTTAGTTTGAGGATCCCTGATCTAGATTTTCCAAAAGCATTTGACATGGTCCCTTACCAAATGGTGCTGAGAAAACTGCACAGTCGGGGAAAAAGAATGCAGGTCCTCTTCATGGATTAGGAACTCGTTGAGGACCTGGAAAAAGAGAATGGTGAATATCGGTGTGTATCAAGGATCTGTCCTTGGTCCAGGGCTTTTCAACTTGTCCTTAAATGATCTGGAAATAGGATTAAGCATTGAGGTGGCCAAGTTTGCAGATAACAATAAATATTTCCAAGGGGTGAAGACCAGAAGCAATAAATTGTGAAGAGTTCCAGAAAGATATCTCCAAACTGGGAGCATGGGCAACCAAATGGCAGGTGCGTGTCAATGTAAGTAATAAAGTAATGCACACTGGGGGGAAAAAACTCCTGTCTGTGACTCATCAGGAGAGAGAACTTGGGGTGCTGATGGACAGCTCAACTAAAGAGTCAGCACAATGTGTAGCAACAGTGAAGAAATTCCATGCTTGGCTAATTCCAAGTTTGGGAATCTTAGAAAAGATACTGAGAATAAACTTGGCATCCATTAGTCTTGAAAGACTATGGTATCGTGCTTGATGCTGCATGCGAAGCATGAAGGCCTGGGGAGATTTGATATGGAGGATAGGCTGTTACCCAAGCAGCAAATCCCCCCTCCACACCACTGAAATAGTCCAATGGAAAGGCAGAGCCGATACAATTGGTTCCTGCTGCGTCGCAGAGCTGGGATAAGGACAGGAGGCCAGCCTGTCTTGTGGGGACCCAGGTCTCAAACCCTGGCCTACTGGCTAACATGCACAGTGTCTTAACCACTTGCGCCACCCACAGCCCACACTGAGAATAAAACTATATGTATAATGCCAATATATAATGCCCTCTGTCTCAAGGTATCTTGTACAGCAGATGACTGACAGGACCACAGAGGGGAAAGGTAGGATGAGATGGTGCTACATTGGAGTCCATTTCTGCTGATGACTTGTGGGACAATATATGGTAGGAGGTAAAAACTCTATGAGTGGTGATGCTTCTGTGTTTTTAAAGGTGTATATAGTTGAGTAAATCGGTGGAGGGATATTCACAAAGCAAGTGGTTTTGCTTCATACATGATCACAAGTTCACCATCATATTATCACAAAATCCTTTAGAGCACTGCAATTAAATTGATCTGTGGGCATGTTAAGTCTTGTCTAACAGACTCTTCAGCATTAACATTAGACCAAGCATTTTAAGTGTGCTTTATTTTCATCATAAACAATTTTTGTTCATTTTCTTTCTCAGAGACAACAACATTTTTTTTTTACTCAAAAAATAAATGGGTGCTGGTAGCTGTGATGGGTGAAAATTTTATTCTGTATGACCATTCCGATGGCATGAAAAGGTTCCATTTTATTTTATCTTGAAAATCCAAATATGATATGAAATGATAGGATTTCATTTGGATTCATACAGAATGTCCGCTTTAGCCAATATAATGGGAGAGCAGGCAAGAGAGAGAAAAAGGAGAGCAAATGGCTTCTGCGGCTGATCTCCTTTTGCAATTTATTTGCTAATGAAAATGGTGTGAGGATAGTGACTGACGTCCGCCATGAGGAAGGAAAATGCATCAGGGTTTTTTCCCTTGCAGCATGGCACTTACAAAAGAAAAATAAAGAAAAAAGGAACTTGCTTGTTGAAATACAGCTTTCGTTGCGTGACTATCCTTCCTTACTGCTGTTTTGTAACTCGGAAAGACTTCCCTGCTTCCAAAAGCTAATTTTTGTATGTTCTTTGGGGTTCAAGTGCTCCCTGAGAGAAGGCAGAGCATATAACTCACACACTTCCCCTTTCAGAGCAGTATTTTGCACGCATCCTGCAGAGGATCACTTCCTTGTACAGTGTTGAGGAGCACTTTCTTAAATCTAGGTTTTCCGAGTAGTGGATGTGTCATATCAGTTTCCACAAGCCGCAGAGAGAAAATGTGCATACTATTGCTTCTTCCAGGGACCAGGTGAAGAAGCTTCACTTCAGGTCTTATTATTTGTTTGTTTTTACCACACTTTCCATCTAAAGCATGTCTACTCAGAAGTAAATCCCATACTGTTCTATGGGATTTACTCTCAGGAAAGTGTGTTTAGGATTGCAGCTTAAAAGATTTTCTGCCCTCTGCCTTCTTGGCTAGCAATAATATAAAAACCAAATAAAGTGAATTACAAAAGTCCAGAGTATAGGGTTTACAGCTGGCCTGTTTATATACCAACCTGTCACAGCCCCAATGGTTGCAGAGTACATGATATTCATCTGAGTGTGCATGTAGGAGAAGGGAGTCTTTTCGATATCTCAGCCCCAGACTGTTTCCGTGTTTTCTGTGTTGAAGTAAGCATATTGGATTAGGTCCAGAAATAAAATGATAAATCAAATCAAGGCAGAATAATACAGAAAAATAATGCTTTGTATGACAGAGTACAGTTCTTATTCTGGCAGCTGCATGGTGAGCCAACTGAAGTTGCTGATCTTCCTTCAATGGCAGCCTTGAGGAGAGCACTCTGTAATAAATAATCTAATTGATATGTTGTTACAAAGGCATGAATGGCAGCGGTCAAGGCTGTCTTCCCCAAGAAAAGGTATCACCTTTGTACTTAAGCTTGCAGGAAGCACTCAAAACAATTCACCTTCTTTCCAGCTCTCAGTAGATGAGACCTCAAAATATGCAATAAATGATCTATGACACAATAACGCTTTGGAAGAAAGACCAATAAACTCTGTGAGTTCTGCTGGAACATTGGCCTGGTTTCAAGATATCAAGATAGAATTCAATTGTCACATTATATTGTCTCTCTTCTTCAGATAGAGGCAGGAATTCCATTTATTTGATGGTTTTCAGCTCAATCCTATGCCTATTCAGCAACAAGTTTCACTGAGTACAATAGTGAGATTTATTTCCAATAATGTGTATACGGGATTGGCAGTCTTTGTTTTTCATTACTATTGCACATAAGACCTGAAGGCTCATTCACATATGCATTATCAAGTCAAGATTGAAGTCAAGACTGAAGTGGTTCTAATGAGAGGCTAGGCCTAGAGCGAGACTGTTAGAGGGCAGAGCCATGAGATTGACACCATAGGCAAACAGGGTGACATCAAGCACAGTGATTCCACTGATCCAAACTATAGTCTTCCAAACTATTTCTTTTCTTTCATAGTACCTTTTAGCTGCCTAGGGTATCGTTCCTTTAGGAAGAAAGGCAAGACATAAATCAAACAGATAAAATACAGTGGTACTTCACTTAACAAGCGCCTCATGTAAAGTATGTTCCACATAACAAACAAAAATTTCTCTAGGATTCTGCTTCATGTAATAAACTGTGCTTCATGTAACAAACACACTTGTTGGCAGTTGGGGTAGATGCGCTGGCCGGCAGCCCTTTTAAAAAGCATCAGGGCTGCCTAGCGTGCCTGCCCATAGCAAAAGCAGCACTTCCGTGCTGTTCCTCCTGTGGTTGGGCGTCCACTGGGCAGAGGGAGAGAATAGCAGTGGAGAAGAGGGAAGCAGCTCAGGGCTAACCAGAAGGAAGCAGGGGAGAGAGAGGCTCAGGATGAAGAGAAGGAGAAAGTGGGGAGACATTTTCCAAGTGTCTTGGATTGCAGAAGAAAGTGTTTTTGATTGCAGCCTCTTAACCATGTCTACCCAGAAGTAAGCCCATTGTGTTAAATGGGGTTTACTCACAGGAAAGTGTCTTTAAGATTGCGGTCTAAGTAGACTTCATAGGATCATGCACACTGAATGCATGTTTTGAATTCAATTCCAGTGTTTTGTCATCATTTTTACATCCAATTAACATTTTGATATGAATATTTTTGGGGTTCTGGAACCAACTGTCTGAGTTTCCATTATTTCCTGTGGGAAAAATCTGCTTCACATAAAGAGCATTTCACATAACAAGCATGCTTCTGGAACGAATTAAACTTGTTCTGTGAGGCACCACTGTAATAAAATAAATAAGAAATTAGATAAAATAACAGGTTTGCTAAGTGGCAGTGGGGTGTAATAATTAGTTTTCTAAAAATTATTAAAAGATACTTTCAGTTTGTTTTTCACTGTTAACAACTCCACCATTTGTCACAGAAACTGACACCTAATGGTTTATACTCTGTAAGGCTGCAATCCTAATGTCCAGTTAGGCCAGCATAAGCTTTAACATAAGTCCCGTACTGACCTGGGGGTGTCACAAAAGTGCCATAAGGCACTTCCCCCTAACTCCTGGGACGGGGGGATTAGGCCACTGCATAGTCATACACCAACCTTTCCCACACCACCACTGGAAAATATGCCGGATGAGTTAGGTCAGCCTAATTTTCTTAGGATTGCACCCCTAATACTGTATATTTTTCCCTTCTATGCAACATTTGTGTAGGAGAACAAATTATATAGAAGCAGGAAGAAATTGTCAGCAAAATATATTCAGTGTATGAGTAAATGTATGAGACCAATGTTATGCATCTATATGTAAAGAGGATTGTGTATTTGTTCGTATGGTTTATGGGGTTCACTGTGAGTTTATTGAGATGTATTGTTCTGGGGGAATGCAATTACAGAGGCTCAACCAATTTTATTGGACACTTGTTGTGCATTGATAATAAAGGTTGTTGTTGTTATTATTATTATTATCATAAATACACAGCAAACAATTTCATGCTGGTTTCATTCACATCACCAGTTGAACCCTTCCCAAGACTGTGTGATGTAGCAGCGTATAATTCGTGCTGATCCCAGAAAAGCGGCTTTTTGCAGTTGGCAGAGTGATATTTTGTCAATGCCAATAGTTTTCTGTGCCTGCCAAGGTCTTTGGGCACTGCACTGAGTGTGCCAATTACCACTGGAACCACCTGCACTGGCTTACACCAGATACGCTGTAATTCAATTCTTAGGTCTTGGTAGCGGGAGATCTTTTCCAGTTGTTTCTCCTCAATTCTGCTGTCACCTGGAATGGCGATGTCAACAAGCCACACCTTACTCCTTTCTATGATGGTGATATCTGGAGTATTGTGCTCCAAGATCTTGTTCGTCTGTATCCTGAAGTCCCACAGAAGCTTGACCTGCTCATTTGCAACCACTTTTTCAGGCTTGTGGTCCCACCAGTTTTTTGCCACTGGCAGATGATACTTTTGGCATAGATTCCAGTGGATCATCTGGGCAACAGAGTCATGCCTCAGTTTGTAGTCAGTCTGCGCGATCTTCTTGCAGCCACTTAGAATGTGGTTGACGGTTTCATCCACTTCTTTGCAGAGCCGGCATTTTGGGTCATTGGCTGATTTTCCAATTCTGACCTTGATGGCATTTGTCCTGATTGCCTGTTCTTGGGCAGCAAGTATCAGGCCTTCCGTCTCCTTCTTCAGTGTTCCACTTGTGAGCCACAACCAGGTCTTATCCTGATCCACTTTTCCTTCGATCTTGACAAGGAATTGGCCATGCAATACTTTATTCTGCCAACTGGCAGTCCGAGCCTGAATTGCACTTTTGCGATATTCATAGTTGGTCTGTTACACTTTCAACAACTTTCTCTTGCTGACTTCAATCAGAGCAGATTCCTGGCTCTCTCGCACATAATCTGCTAGGGCATGTTTTTCTTCTTCAACCAACTGCTTCACTTGCAAAAGTCCTCTGCCCCCTGATCTTCTAGGCAGATACTATTATTATTATTATTATTATTATTATTATTATTATTATTATTATTATTATTATTATTATTATTAAAAAACCAACAGTGATACACAGCGAATAATTTCTCCATGCTGATTTCTGTAACATCACAAGTCAGACCTTTTCCAAGTGTCTAGGACAGTGTGATGTAGCAGCAAATAATGTGCGCAGAGCCAAAAGGAGCTGCCTTTTGCAGTTGACAGATTAATATTTTTCAATGCCAATAGTTTTCAAGTTCCTGCCAAGGTCTTTCGGCACTGCACCTAGCGTGCCGATTATCACTGGAACCACCTGCACTGGATTTTACCAGTATCGCTGCAATTCAAATTTTAGACCTTGGTATCAGGAAATTTTTTCCAGTTGTTTTTCTTCAATCCTATTGTCACCAGGTATAGCAATATCAATGAGCCGCACATTATTCTTTTCTATAATCTCCCCATGTGCAACTCTTTGTTCAGAAATACCAGAATCAGGGAATTTCTCTTTCCAAAGTTGGAATATCCTTTTTTGGAAGCCTTGTTTTGACTTTAAGTAGCAGTACATTATTGCTTGATTTTCTTCTCACATATACTTTCAATGTTGTGGTTGTGGTTAGTCTTCCAGTAGCCCTGCAGTCCCCAGTCCTGGTTGCTCAACTGGAGATCCTGAGTCCTGCAGCCTATTTTTCACCAGGTGCCCAGGAACTTCAGCACCTGGCACGGTCCTTGTTGACCTGGGCAACGACCAAGCCAGTATAGACTTCGTATTTTTCTTTCTCACCACATTATGGATGGGTTGGGGCACACTATGGGTGCAATCCAGAGTAACTACGGGGAGTCCTTGCTGTGGAGTAAGAACAAGTTACTCTGGAAGGCAATATGAATTTTCCATAGGTTTTCATTAAGTGGTGCAATAACTACGGGTGCACGTAATGTCTCTTACGTGCTCCTGTAGTTACTCTGGATTGTAGCCTTAACTTCTCAGCAGAGTCCTCTCTGGTATGGGTTACCCTGTCCAGCTTAGCCCCCTGCCTCACTGAAGCATGCAAGCCCCACCACCACTGCAATGTAGTGTCCCTTTGGGGGGATGATGATGATGGTGATGGTTACACTACTGCACTGGAAAATATAATTATTAAAGGAGGTTTGCTTCATGTTTCTTACAACCAATTTGATCTGCAAGTAAGATTTTCATACTAGGAACCAGTGTCTGGCTGGCTTTGTGGTGTTTTACATTTGCTGTCAAAGAAGCAGATGTGGTCATGTGTCTGAATTAGGGACAAATACATACAGCTCAGCCCACATTTCCTTCTCAACATATACCAGTTCCATAGAGCAAAGAACTGTGTTAAAGCACAGTTGTTCTCTAGGGGTTCAGAAAGGAGCTTCCTGCTCCATGGATCTTCTTCTGAGATTCTTGCTGATACAGTGGCCAACAGCCTGGAGAAAAGGCTAGTTTGAAAAGAAACAGATGAAGCTATGCTAGTGTCTTGCTGATGAGAAAATGGACCAGGAGATACTGGAGAACAGCAAAACTACTGGGAATTCCCTCTGAGAACTGGGAAACCATCAGCTAAGAACTCCCTGCATTATGTCTCTACATTTTCTGGTAGGTGGTGATCACAAATCAAGTGGTGGTTGGCAAAAATGACTGGTTGTGAATGGCTGATGTTGTGAGACTGATTACTGTGGGTGAGACCATCACTGTGGTTGTGTCTAGACCATTTCCTAACTGGAGTCCAGGAGGTGACAAAGGAAATTGAGTGATAATCCGGTGACTCTGGGTGCTTGCTGAATGAAGTGGTGGGAAACTAGGTTGTGTTCTTCAGGGTGTACGTGAAGGAGATAACAGCAGAATAAAGCTAATCTTACAATTATAGAGGTATAGTTAACCTTGGATTAAGAGCATTTTAGATTGAGAGTAAACACCCCACCAAAACACCCCACCAAAACTTCTGGGTCTATAAGCGTGAAATTTGGGGAGAGTTTCCTTCCATGATGGAGGCACTTACTAAGAACCAGCTTTTGGCAATTCCAACCAGAAGGGGGTAAAAAGGGGTGCAACACGTTTTCCTTCCTATACTTTGCATTGAAGAATCCCTGACTGATCCAAGCCCTGCCCCAACCCTGGACTTAGAAGCATGAAATTTGGGGAGGGTCTTCCTTATGTGACATCAACACCCACCAAGAACTGCTGTTGAGAAATTTAACCCTTAAGAGGCTGAAAAGGGGTGCAACATTTTTGTCCTATACTTAACATTGAAGACTGACTAATCAACATCCCTGGGAAGGAGGGTGAGCATGGGGGGAAAATGTGCATGGGGGATGTTGTACAGGGAGTGCTGCACCTGGGGGGATGATGTGCATTGGTGATGTTGCACATGGGGGGACTCTGCACAAGGGGGGATGGTGTTGCTCAAGGTGGGACGGTGGTGCGCAAGGGGGATTGATGCATAGTGGGGGATGATGTGCAGTGGGGTGCTGTGCAATGGGGTGCTCTGCAGTGGGGTGATGTGCAGGGGGTTTGATGCACATACGGGGGTGCTGCGCATTGCGGGGTTGGAGTATGGAGATTTTACTCCTGCAACACAGGTATGTTTTCATTAGTTTCTAATAAATTTTGACTTGCAATACAAGTCAGAAAAAGTCCAGGCTGGGATACAGCCACTTTGACGCTCCACCAGAACCTGCTCAGCCTATCTTGAGAGATCAGCCTATGCATGTCTACTCTGAAGAAAGCCTATTACAGTCAATTGGGCTCATACCTATGGAAGGGGGCAATGGAAATGTAGCTAGACTTACATGTCTACTATAAAGGTGGTCCTATTATAATCAGTGGGGGGTTACTCCTATGTAAGTGGGGCTGATGAGATGCAAGATGAGAGACTAAATGCAGGTTATTTTAGTTAATTTAGGTGTGGCAGCCAGAGATAGGGCCTTCTCGGTGGTGGCACCCCGGCTTTGGAACTCCCTCCCAATAGAACTGAGGAAAGCTCCCTCAATACAGAGCTTCAGGCAGTGCCTAAAAACCTTTTATTTTAAAAAAGCATTTTAATGGGGCAGAGGTTGGGGGCTGTTGTTTGTACTGTTTTTAGCATATATGTTTTTATCTTATATGTTTTAAATGTTTTTAATTGTTTTTAATTGAATGTTGTACTTATGTTTTTAATTGTTTTAATGGGAGCGGCCTGGAGGCAGTCTATGACCCGAGAAAGGCAGAATACAAATTTTTAAAATAAATAAATAAATTTGATTTTTCTTTATATTTTGTAATTTCTTTATTATTTTATATTATATATTGAGATAATTTTTATATGTATTTTTTTGGGTTGTGGAACAAATTGTCTTGAGTTTACTTATTTCGTATGGGAAAATTTGCTTTAATATGCAAGCATTATTGATTAGAAGCATGATTCCAGAACAAATTATACTTGTAAACATAGGTACCACTGGATATGAAAAATTTTGTTATTTATCTTACTCAGAAGTAAGCCCATTGTGTTCAGTAATCTCACTGAAAACAAATACCTCTAATGATGTTATAACTCAAAACTTGCCACAAGAATGGAGAGGGGTGAGTTGTGCTGGCCTAAATTGGGGCTTACTTTTGAGTAGACAAGGCTAGGCTTGCACCCTAAGTCTCCCTTGTATTCCCTGCCCAAAACAACCACCCACAATGATTCTGTAATGACACTTCCCTTATTTCTTTGCAATCTGTCCACAAAACCCAATTTTAATATGAAATCTTTGGCCTGACTCTCATCACATACTGTACAGTAACTAACAGGAAGAAAGCATGCATTTTAATTGTATGTTCCTCCCAAATCTTCTGCTACATCCACTTTCACTCCACTGTGGCTTCCCATGTGCCTCCCAAGAGCCAAAACATTAATTCACCTGCATTCATTGCCTGATAATATGTTTCCTATATTTTTGCTAAATAGCATGCAGAGTTCATATGAGTCACATCATCACATAGGGTGCCTCTCACACGTTCCCTCTGTCCAAGTCCAAATCCAAATTCTATGCTTCCCCACATGCTGTTTACATTAAAAAAAAATAAGTTGCACAATGATCATTTTCATCATCATCAGTATTTACCCGCATTTACGTGAATCATCGAATTCATGCCATTGAATCTAATGCAATCTCTATTTTTAAAAGGCTTGAGATTAAAGAAAATGTTTACTGATGTTTGTAATGTGTGGTTGTAAAGCAGGTACAAAATTTAATTGTACTTCATATAATAATGAGTTATATGTTCATAATAAAATGGCTGTGGATTTATGTTATGATTTTTACCTATTTGCACTACTTTATACAACAATGGGTTTATGTTACATTTTAATCACAATACAGTAAATTGTTAAACTACATACTGACCTATACTTTTAATTAAATACCTGTATTTACTCTAATCTAGGTATTTTTATTAAAAGTAAAGGTAAAAAAATACCTGTATTTACTCTAATCTAGTGGGTTGTGGGTGGCGCAAGTGGTTAAGACACTGTGCCTGTTAACCAGCAGGCCAAGGTTCAAGACCCGGGTCGGCCCCACAAGACAGGGTGAGCTCCTGTCCTTAGCCCAGCTCTGCGATGCAGCTGGATCCAATCATATTGGCTCTGCCTTTCCATTGGACTAATTCAGTGGCGTGGAGAGGGGGGATTTGCTGCTTGGGTAACAGCCTATCCTCCATAACAATCCAACCCAGGCTTTCATGCTTTGCATGCAGTGCATGCAGCGCCGAGCATGATACCATAGTCTTTCAAGACTGATGGAGGCCTGCTTACTCTAATCTAATGCACTATCAAATCTAATGTGCACCTCGATTTTGAAGACTAAATTCAGCTGAGAAAGGTGAGTGTTATATTTGAGTAAATAGGGTATATACTTCTTTCCAGCAAAAAGTTCCCAAAGATGTTTTACAGAAAAAAAATCAAAAATGGCTCCATGTTCCAAAAACACTCACAGTCTAAAAAGATGCAACGCACTCCAGCAGACAGACTTTCGAAAGGGCATGGGGTGAGGAAGGCCACATAGTCCAGATCAAAGCTGTGATAGGGAAAACTGTTAAAGCCCCCCATTCCTTACACTGATGTTAGTGGGATGACAAAGGCATTCCTACCAGTTTCCCATCTTCTGCACTGCCACAAAATGCTTTATGACAAGTTTGTGATAGTGCTTGCTGGCACCAGCACAGGTAAGCAAAAGATGGTGCCAACAGCCATGAGCTTCCAGTCCTGAACATTATGGTAAATGCATATCAGATTCCCTTTCTTGCTAAAAGGAATGCTGTAGAAATGTCAACAAAAAGATGCTATATTCACTGTTATCACTTACCTCATCTACAGTGTTTTTCCTGTGTTTCCTTATCATGTCTATGAAGCCAAAGTTCCTTTGCGATGCGGTTAAGGGAGAGGAAGCGCAGACGCTGCTGCACAGTGAACCAATGGAAATAAATATTGCGAAACCGTGGAAAAGTTGCTGAATTGTTTCGTGACAGGGAATTAGGGTATTTCCTTAAACTTGTGGTGTCTTTTTTAGAAACTAGTGAAAATGTACTCATGTTGTGGGAGTAAAATTCCCCCCGTATGCCATTCCCCCACTGCACAATAACCCCCCTGGACAATAACCCCCATGCACATCATTCCGCCATGTGCTACACCTCCCATTAAACATCCACTCCTGCGCACCGCCACCACATGTGCACCACTCCCAAGCGCACCATCTCCCCATGTGCAACAATCCCCATATGCACTGTCCCCCATGCACAACAACCCCCATGCACATCATCACCCCACGCACAACACCCCTGTTCAACATTCCCCATGCACACCACCACCCCATGTGCACCATCCCCCCATGTGCACTGCTCCCCATGCACATCAAACCCCCCTGTGCATCAAACCCCCCTGCCCATTAATCTCCCAAGCACAACATCCCACCATGCACATCAAACCCCCATGCGCACAAAACCCTCATGCGCATCTATCTCCCATGTGCATCAATCTGCCATGCGCAACATCCCCCCCATGTACAACATCCCCCAAGCACACCATCCCCCAGGGCATCCTCTTTCCCAGTTCCAGGCACCAATTTGCTGGATGTTAATCAATCTTCAATGTTAAGTATAGGATAAAAACATATTGCACCCCTTTTCACCCCTTTAAGGGTTAAATTTATCAACATTGATTCTTGGTGGGTGTTGATGTCACAGAAGGAACACCCTTCACAAATTTCACACTTCTAGGCCCAGTGGTTTGGGCTGGCCATTGATGAGTGAGTCTGTGAGTGAGTGAGTGAGTCAGTCAGTCAGTGATTTTTCAGCTTTATATATAGAGATACTGTTTTCAAAAAGGTGCTGTGTTATGACAGAAACTGCCTTTTAAATAAAATCTTTTAAAATCTTAAAATCTTTTTAATTATTATTTTAACAGTGCAGACAGAATCTGTATCTTAGATCTTATATGGAATCAATATCTATAAATTGTCAATATAGTTACTCTTGCATGTCACTTCCCAAAATGTGAAAGAAGAGTAGAAAATATTGTATTTACTCAAATCTAATGTGCCATAAAATGAAATGCACACCTCTATTTTAAAAGGCTTGAGATTTTAAAATTTTTTTACTGGTGATTGTAATACGCAGCTGCAAAACAAGTACAAAATTTAATTTTACTTCAAATAAAAATGAGTTAAATGATAATAATAAAATGGCAATGGGCTTATGTTATGATTTTTACCTAATTGCACTACTTTATATAACAATGGGTTTATGTTACATTTTAATTATAATATAATAAACTGTTAAGCTAAATACTGACATAGGGCGCAGTCCAGAGTAACTACATGGAGTCCTTGCTCCGGTGTAAGAACAACTTACACTGGATTGCAATATGAATTTTCTATAGTTTTTAACTAGGTGGTGAAGTAACTATGGGTGCACATAATGTCTTTTATGTGCTCCCGTGGTTATTCTGGATTGTAGGGTTATCCTTACAATCAAAATCCCCGAATTTACTCAAATCTAATGTACCATTGAATCTAAAGCGCACCTCAATTTTGGAGACTAAATTCAGCTGAAAAAGGTGAGTGTTAGATTCGAGTCCATAATAAATTAATGTCTGGAAAAATGTAATTATTTGATCTCACACTCACAGGTGCTATTGCAACTATACAAGTGCGTGCACACACACACAGGTACACAAACTGAATGCATTAGGAAAACACAAACATACATCCTTTTTCTTCTTAACAATGCAATCATAAATACATCTTCTCAAAAGTAAGCTCCACTGAGTACAGTTGGACTTGCTTCACACTCCAGGTGAGCATGTACAGGATTACAACTTAAAACCATGTTCACCACATGAGCTCATATCTTAGCTAAACAACAGCTCACTTAAATTCAAAAACTTAATCTGAGCAAAGGCTTATCTGAGCAACACAATGGAACTCTACAGCACACAATTAGTGCATTTTAACAATCAAACCTATTACTGCAAAGAATCAAAACAAACCTGCTGGTAAAAGCAGTTATTTTTTTTTTAAGTACTTGTTTACCTCTATGCTCATCCACATCTGGCACCCTGGAGTTTCGTGACTCAAGTGAACACATTTAGCTCCCAAGTTGAAACATTCACTGCATTTTGCATTGCAACATCCTGACCCACTTCCTTTGCTCACTTTTGGGCGTAGCTCACAAAATCACGTTTCTTTGCTCAATGAATTTGGTTTTCTCTATATTGTTCCTCAGATTCTGAAAGTGTAATCAATTTCTCGCCTATGGTAAGTCACACTGTATATAGTGTGGCTCACTCCCAGTTAAGCATGAATAGGTTTGCAGCCTTATATTTAAAATAAAGTTATTCACACAGTTTTGAGTGTAAATGCAATATGCACCATAGGAATTAGGATGTAAATTTGTACAGGATGGTACAAAAAAAAAAAAAAAAACCCCAGACATGATCCAGAAGTTTGGATCATACTTTTTTGTTTTAAGACTAATGGTCCTCAAACTCACAGAGAGTTTGAGAACTGAGGTACGAAATGGCACGTTTGGGGGGAATGAGACAACACAATTGGAACAAACTGTGTCACTGCACAATTTCTAATCAAAAGTATTGATGCAATACACTCTTCACACGAGAAAAGTGGGCATAGGAGTGTAGCCCAATCCTAACTAGACATTCTGATTCTATAAGTGCCACTGTGATAGTAAATGCAAGAAGATGTAAGACCATGTGCCAACTGAGGCATCAGTATGTTGAAGTCACTTGCGTGTATTGTGTTGCTGCAAACTGCTTTGATGGCGTCTTACATGTCTGGGTCAGAATCATGCACGTTACAAGGTTTTCAATTTTAAAAGTGTTAAAATTAAGTACAGGAAACCAATACGAGTATTTTTGCTTTATTTTAACATGTCCTACATTTTTCCTATATTTTTGGGATGTCCTACATTTTTTTAACCAGGTAGGAATTTTGGCTTGGGGGACAGGAATTTTGGGGTGCTGGGGAGGGGGTTTGGGTTTGGCATCTGGTCACCCTGAACCTAGTTCAGTTTCATTTGTTTAGGAAAAACAGCAGAGGAAACATTATCTCCCAAAGTTGCCAAAATCTTATAGTTGTACTGTAAATCATCTTGGTATGGGGTCAAACAAACCATTATATCTCAGTAACTATTCCACATGTGAAACTATAACCTTACAAAAGCTCGTTTGAGACATCTGGGACTCTGCATACAAAATTTCATAAAATCCATGATGGTCATGTGGGGAGCCCTAGACAATTTGACATGGAATGACCCACTAGCTGAATTCCACTTAAATTTGTGAAATACTCTTTATAATTTTCCAGGATCCCAGTTCTGGGATTGGTGAAATATATTTTTAAATAAGAAATTAGAGTGGAAAGTAGCAGCCAGCGGCTTACTCATCATGGTATTTCCCCTTTGAAAACTTCATGTGCCAGTTCTAACCCTGTGAACCCTGTGATGTTCTTAGGATATTTGTGTGAGAAATAAGTGAGAAAATGTAGGCCAGAGAAGTCAAATAAAATGAAACGTTCGTTGTGGGAATGTAAAATTATTCTTTAGAAAGCCACGAAGGAAAACAAAAATGTCAAGGTATTTAAATGATTAATTCTTCTTTCCATTCAGCTTGGAAAGGATCCTTATAGCACAGGGATGTTCGAATCCTGGCCCACATGCCAGATACAGCCCTAAGTGAGCCTGAATGTGGCCTGTGGCAAGACCTCTCCATCTGACCCGTGGCAAGTCTTGTAATCCTCCAGATCTGCCTCTTATATGCACTATACTACATAATTTACATACCATATGTACATTTATTAAGATTTGAAATGTAAATCATTTTTCTGGCCCTTGACAGTGTCAGAGAGATGATGTAGCCCTTCTGTCAAAAAGTTTGGACACTTTTTATTATAGCATGTTAAAGCTCATAATGGATTTATATGTTTTCCTCTTGACACTTTTCTGTTCTGTAATATATGGTGCTAAAGTATTCCAAGATTTAACTGGCATGCATTCCTTTAATCTCAGGTTGTGCCAGCCTAAACCAGGGTGACCAGTAGTCCCCTTTTTCTGGGATGTGTTTTCTTTTTTAACCTTGAGCACCAATTCTAACCATGTCTACTCAAAAGTAAGCCCCACTATGTGTTCAGTGGGTCTTACTCCCAGGAAAGTGTCTTTAGGATTGCAGCCCTTGTGTCCTGGAAAAGAACTTAAAGATCTTCCATTTCCCTGTAAGCAGGTCCCTGCAGGCAATGCTTAGCCTTCATGTAATTAATAAATTGTACATAGTAAATTAAATGCAATATAGGTTTTAATTTAATAACTCAGTGTGCAAATCTAATAGTGTCTACTCAGAAGTGAGTTCCATTGAGTTCAGTGGGGCTTACTCCCAGGAAAGTGCTCTTAGGATTGCAGCCATGTTATGTTTAAATTAATCAATATACTAGTGTTTTGGCTTTTATTTTGTCATGTCCTACATTTTTTTCTTGGTTGCCCTATATCTAAGAATTTGGATTAGTGTGCATTGTCCTCTTTGGAATTTATGGCATCTGTTCACCTTGGCCAAACATCTGCCTGCTCTAAGCCATCGCTTTCTTTTCTTCCTCCGCTTATAACTTCTCTCCACTCTGTTCCAGGCAAGGAAAGGGGGAGCAGCACCAGCAGTGGCTGAGATGGCTCAGTATCAGGTAAGGGCAGACACTAGGAAAAGAGGCACCTTATGGAGCTGGAAGTGGTCAGCTGGTCATACACAGGGCATCCTTGCCACTTCACCCTATCAGGCAGTCACCTTATTACATATTATCAGCAGGCAAGCTCTGCCTTCGGGGTGTGCTCAGCTACTAACAGAACCAGTACTGTTCATGGTTCCATCCAGGCTGTCTTTCTAGTCTTGTGGAGCTATCCGGGACTTGGGGCAGAGGATGGAGTCTCAGGAGTCATGAAGGGGCACCTTCGTTCTTTTTCATACACTTCAGAACTTCTGCTGCATTTCCACAGAATGCTAAAGATCTGTTTTGCAACTAGATGCCAGCCCTAGACCTGAGCATGTTTTTTTCTGTATAGCTGGATCTGGATGGATCTGGAAACTGAGAAAGTATTTCTCTTCTTCTCCCTGTGAAAAACAGAAAAAAATTAGCTTCACATACAGACAAACAAAAATCCCCTCACTCCAATTCCTTCCCCCCCCCTTTCCAGTTTTTCTTCCAAAGGACACTCTTAACACTTAATTTTCAGTTGTTACATGTGATCAGTATTCCAAAAGATCTGTGAAAGATCTGCAGGCTCACAGGGCTCTTCAGGACTGTGCATATGGTTCACGTTCTCTGCTTTTAAAATAATTAACAAACATAAATACTTCTGCATCCCAAGAATCTCCCAAATATGTAGAAACAATCAGCTCACTTTTAGGCAGCCTTGCTTTGCTTCCAAACTGACTGACGGCAGATGATCAGAGTTCACTAAAAGTACCCATATTTACTCAAATATAATGCACAACTTTTCAGCTAAATTTACCCTTTAATATAAGGGTGCATGTTACATTCAATGGTGCATTATAATCGAGTAAATACAACATACTGATGTACTAGTCATGCAGGAGTCATGCCTGTCACCTCAAAGAGGAGAAGGAGAAGCCAAGCCACTCCTGGAAGCTCCAGCTGTTCCCTAGTAGACTCTGCCTTGGAAAGGAGCAGCTGCTTGGGCTTCAGTGCTGAAGGGAACAATATGATGAAACAGGAGGAAGTGATGGAGGAGGAGAATGAAGAGGATGCTCTGGAAGAGGGCTCCTGGCATGCCCTTCTACTGCCTGCCCTGGAGGCAAGGTTGTGGGCTGCTCTACTACCCAGCCGGTATATATTTTCTAGAATATAATGTGCCATCTAATAAAATCCACACATTTACCAGGAAAATTCACCTTCATTATAGGGGTGCACATTTAATTTATGGTGCATAAATTATAAATAATGTAAATATTTATATTATGCATGTAAATGTAAATATTGTAAACAATGTAAATATTTATATTATGCATGTAAAGGCATGCATAAATATAATGGTGCATTATAATATAGTAAATATGGTAGATTTTTAAAATACAGTAGTTGTAAAAAAGTTCTGAACGTTCCATCCACTCTTCAAACATTTCATCATATCCCAGTATACTCCATGTTGGCCACCCATCCAAACCTCAGCTACAGGGAGGGTTGCAGATGTCCTGAAAAACCAGGAACAATCCCGATTTGGGGGGATTGTGTTCCTGAAAAACCAGGAACAGTCCTGATTTGGGGGGATTGTGTCCCATGTGTCAAATGGGACAGAGCATCCTGTCCTGGTTTTGTGGAAGAGAATGATGGCAACCCTAGCTATGGGTGTTCAGTGGCCGGTGGAGGGCAGGATCATGGATGGGTGGGAGGAGAGTGGGAGGCAAAGTTTGGACAGTAGTTATGTAGGATCCAAACCTTGCCTCTCAGGCAGTCTACCCAGTCTTAGGCCACCTCTGGATCCATTTGGGCTACTGTAACCCTACCGCAGGGAAAGGAAAAAGTTAGGACTGTGCTCTCTCAATCCAAAGGATGGATGCTATATAACTTAGAGCAAAATCCAGAGTAACTATGGGGAGTCCTTGCTCCAGTGTAAGAACAACTTACTCTGGATTCCAATATGAATTTCCCATAGGTTTTCACGAGGTGGTGCAGTAACTACGAATGCACATAAAGTCTCTTACGTGCTCCCGTTGTTACTCTGGATTTGGGGAATAGTCAAGGAGTACTGAAGATGACAGCACAGTGTGTGGTATGACAGCATGGTTAGTAATAGCGCACACTCTGTGCGGAACATTCCAAACAACAGGCATGCAGAGTGGATGATTAAAAAAAGTATTCCCAGACTAACAATAAATCCTATAGTCCTGTATGTATGGCTACTGTGAATATGAATATAAAAGAATAGGCTGCGCTGCACACTTCCTTTTCTGTTCCATTCACCCTTCCTTTTCTTAGTCCTGGGGCTTATAGATGGAGGAGGAGCAGTAAAAGTAGGGTTGCCATATGTCCCAAAAAACAGGAACAATCCTGATTTTTGGATTGTGTTCACATAGGGCAAATGGGACAGAGTGTCCTGTCCTGGTTTTGTGGAAGAGAATTATGGCAACCCTAAGTGAAAGCAAGTGAGCAGTTGAAGGGGACACCCCCAATTGGTAAGGCACCTGAGGCAACCTCAACTGGTGTCGCAGATATATCAACAGGTATTTTACTAAAGATCTCCTCATGTCACTAGTGCAGGGATTTTCAACCTTTTTCATCTCGCAGCACACTGACAAGGTACTAAAATGGTCAAGGCATACTGAGTGCATTCCTAACTTAGGCTGGAATAACTCATTGGTCTTCCTGTTCCTGTGATGACGTAGGGAGGCAAGTGCATGTCTGTGTACTGAACTAACCCTCCTCCAGGAGTGGCCAGAAGTGCCTTACAGGACTTGTGCTGGAACTTAGGCTGGCCTAACTGAGGTTTAGGATTGCACCCACCATCAAAGTTTTTTTTTTAAAAAAATAGATAAGGCATTTCATGCTATTGGTGGGGGGTATCGCATACCCCAATGGCCCTTCTGATAAATGGACATCCCTTCTCTATGCCAAACTCCTGTGGCATAGTAGCAGACAATTCATGGCACAGTAGTGCGCGATGGGACAGTGCTTGAAAATGGTTGCACTAGTGCATCATTACAACCTAGAAAATCAGCAGTATTACATGAACAGGCCCATTTCTTTATGACTACTGACAATTTGTTGGTTGCTTCACTAGTGGGAAGAATGTTCTACACAGTGAGACAGATAGTTTGGAGAAGGTAACATCCCTTTCATCTCTAAACATCACAAAGAGATGTGGCATTTTGCTAGCTCTCCCTCATTTACCATTAAAGGAATGTGTTCTTTTTTAACCTTGCATGAGGATGGAGTGAGGGGAGGTTTGAAATGTTCTTCCTACTGCAATCAGTCATGGGGTGACACCGGTTCGGACCGGATCTCCCAAACCGGAAGTTCTACTCAGCCCAATGCTGGCAAACCGGTAGCTACCGAAACTGGCCGAACCGGTTCGGGGGTGCTGAGTAGAACTTGCACGGTGCGTCCGCCGCCTTCCGCTCTCCCTGGCTGGCTGGGGAGGGCAAGGATCACTTCGCGCGGCACGTCCGCCGCCTTCTGCCCTCCCTGGCAGGCTGGGGAGGGCAAGGATCACTTTGCGCGGCGCGTCCGCCGCCTTCCGCCCTCCCTGGCTGGCTGGAGGGACGAGCAACAGCTCGCGCGGCGCGTCCGCCACCTTCCGCTCTCCCTGGCTGGCCGGGGGGGCATCCTAAGCAGGTCTACTCAGAAGTAAGTCCCATGAAAGTCAATGGGATTTAGTCCAGGCCAGTGTGTAGAGGACTTCAGCCTCAGAGCACCATCCTATGCAGGTCTACTCAGAGGTAAGCCACATGATTATATTTTTTTTGAATTTTTTTCAAAAAAATATTTTTCAAATTTTTTCAAAAAATATATATTTTTTTCTCCCTGGCCCCGCCCCTGACCTCGGCCCCACCCCGCCCCCCGACCTTGCCTGGCCCCGCCCACTTCCAGAGAACCGGTTGTTATGGCCAGGCCTGCCCTCCACTGACTGCAATGTGTGTTTTCGGAAAACAATCACATGGGGGAAGGAGCAAAGGACAACAAAGGAGGGAAAAGGTGTTTGACAGCACATCTGGTCAGTCCATCCAGAGTGCGAGTGCAAAGTGCACCACTACAGTTTGGCATGTTCAGTCCAGGACACCAAGAGAATTTGAGGAAAATTGGCAAGGTCACTAACAGGACAATCCAGAGCAACTAATCTGTCCACATAAGAGCCCTTGGGTTGCCCTATCTAACACTAGGTTGGAGCAACTGCAAGATGCTCCCACCCAGTTACTCTGAAGGAGGCTTAGGGCAGAGCAAGGCAAGATAGGGTGCCCTAAGAGAGGTGGACCTGCTCTGCCCTAACTGGGGCAGCCTAAGCAGCTCAGGAGAGGCAAGTTGAGGGCATGTTTAGCATTGCCTAGGGCAGAGCAGTTACTCTGTATCCAAAGCCTGTTTCCAAGGCAGAAATGCCCTCTTCCAGCCCTCAGAGTTATACCACCTCAGGAGCAGGTATAGTAATGAGTAGACCCATAGGGGTCCATGATAAGGCCCGAGTAAGAATGGCAGTGCTGACCAAAAATCTGAGTTCTTGGCCAGCCTAGCTGCAACCCCTTCCTCTCAACCTCAGGATATGGAACAAACTACGGCTGCCCACAAACCTCAGGATACAGCAGGCCACTCCAAGAAGCCCCTTGTATTCACTGTAGAATGTACTGGCATCTCATCAGGGACTCCTTATAAGGCAGGCACCCAGTGGCGTCACCAGACTGGTGCGGCTGGTGTGGGCTGCATTGGGGATGCGCTCCGTATGGGGTGATGTGCCGGAGGAGTTGGACTGTCCTTTGGCAGGCCCCGGGCGTCAGCACCCCCATTCAGGCCTGCTCCAAGGCGGAGCAGCAGCCAGAAGCTGCCACTTGTCTGAGGAGCTGGCCTGAATGGCCATCTGAGGTGCACTGCGCAGAAACACACTGAGCATGCCGAACAGCTTCAGAGGAGACTTCCTTAGAGCAGAGAAAGTCCGCGCCTCTGCACAGCCATTCGGCCTCACTCAGGAGGCGGAGCGGCAGCCGAATGGCTTCAGAAAGAGTACTGCACAGGCACCAACTCTGACGCCTGCACAGTCTCCCCCGAAGCCAAAAGGCTTCAGAAAAGTACTGCGCAGGTGTCAGAGATGGCGCCTGCGCATTACTCTTTCTGAAGCCAGTTGGCTTCAGAAACAACTGCGCAGGCGCCAACTTTGGTGACTGTGCAGTCCAGGTGGGGGGGGGGGCGCATCCCAGGGATGACGCACAGACTTCCGCACCAGGTGATGTGCAGAGTCATGTCACCACTGTAGGCACCACAGCTGTTCCTTGTTCAGTGTGATCTGAGGGGTGTCTCCTCGGGAGCAAGTCTTCCCCTTGTGTCAATTACTTAGCATGCTCTGGAGCAGTTAGGGCAGCCCAGGCTTCCTGACTCTCTGGATTCAGCATAACTTTCTGCTCTGGATACAGAATAGTTAGGAGAGTGCAGTTAGGTCAGAGCAGGCTGAATTTGCTCTGGATTGTGTCCACTGTCTCTTTTCCTGTGAAGGCAATGTACCACGGTGATGACAGTCATCCCAAATCTTGGCTAGATGACAGCTTGCAACAGGCCCAACAGGTCATCAGTTGAATAAAGAAGCAACTATAATTGTTCTGCCACAACCTACTCAAACATTTTGTTTAGGGAGAACAATTATACATTTTGTTAAGATACTCCCTATAGTCGTCCCACAAACGTTAACTTCAAGTGAGTTGGAAACTCAGTAAATTAGTCCCAAAATGAACTATTGATTGCATACAATACCCATAGAATCACGTCATCTCAAACACAATATTTTCAATTGGAAGTGGGCGTCTCTGTGTTGTGAGATGAGTTACGATTGCTGAGAGACGTAATGTGGAATGTTTACATTTGAGCCAGCCCTTGCACACGCTGTTGATGAAGACAGTCAAGCTGGGACCAGTTACTACCACCATAAGTGTAGCAGTTCTGAAGCTGATTTGCTCCACCTGAAGTTCTCCTACCCCTGCAATTTTGCTGTGGCACACCACTTATGTCCTGCCAAGTACCGCAAGAGGTTTGGGGAGGGTCATAAAAATAAGGCCATTGTGGGAAGTGAGCTCTGGGACATCACCAACAACCCAGTGTGCCAAGGGAGGAAAAGTGTTGAAAATTACTTGTCTACTCTCACATATATATGGTGTGTGTATGTGTGTGTAATGGTACCAGGCTACCCTGCACCTGCCTGGGAGATGGTGCATGTGTATGTATGTATATACATATATATAGATATATGTGTTTGTGTGTGCTTGTTTTCTCATCCCCGTGGGTGGCATGTGTTATCCTCAATCTCAGGTCCTCCATCAGAGGCCTGGGAGTTTGAGGGTTCTGTGCAGTATCTTAGCTGTTTGTTCTTAGTATTGCGCTTTTCTGGACACTGTTTATATATATATATATATATATATATATATATATATATATATATATATATATATATACACACACACACACACACACAGAGTACTATATATATACATTACTGTGGTCTATATATATGTGTGTATATGTATGTATGTATAAATAGGTGTGTGTATATGTATGTGTGAGTATATGTCTGTATATGTCTATATACATATAGTGAGTATATGTCTGTATATGTCTATATAGGTGTACACACATACACACACACACACATATACTGTACACACACACAGACACACACACAAACCCATATAGAGACACAGCCCCCTTCTGGATGATCCCCAGAAGGACAGCAGTTCCCCTTTCCACTTGTTCCAAAAGCCCGCAGTCCTCCCAGCCTTCAGGGGGCGCTGACTTGGGAACTCTTTTCCCTGAGAGCCGCTCTTGCCGCCAAGCCCCACTCTATGGCCTTCTTGGTCCCTGCGGCGTCCCCATTTCCGGTATCCGGAAACGGAAGGGGCTTTGTTTTGGTGTCGCGGGGCAGTGTGGGAAGGCCGGCGTCGCGTGCCCTGGGCTCAGCCTGGAGGCGGAAGAGCGCAGGTCGGGGAAACGCAGCGACGCCGTTTTTTCCTCAGGTGGGCTTCGACTAGCGCCAGAGGAGCTGCGAAGCTCAGGGAGGGCCGGGGACGCGCGCCGCTCCTCCTCACCCTCCCCCAGCCCGCTCTTCTCGGGGGGGGGGGCGGAGAGCGCGCGCCTGCCTCTTTGCCTGGAGGGAGGGGCTGCGGGCGCGAGGCCCGAGGGAGGGTGGCTCGAGCCTCCTGGCCACGCCCTTCCCCTGGGGGGGCTGTCCCTGGGAGAAGGAAGGAGGGAGGAACTTGGGCTGCCGCTCCTGCCTTCAGGGGCCTCCAAGGGGGAGCCCTGCTCTCCCCTTCCCTCCCTCACACAGCACCAGGGAAGACGCTCTGGAGGAGGAGCCCTGGAACAGTCAGCACAGGCCTTAAGGACACTGTGGGTCATCTGTGGAACTCCCTGCCACATGATGGAGTCTGAGCTACTCCCTGCCACACAGTTATCCTCTGGAGCCACACAACTAGCCTGTGGAACTCCTTGCCACATGATGAGTCTGGAACTCATTGCCACACGCTTTATCATCACACAGCTAGTCTGGAATCACAAAGTTAGTCTGCAGTACTCCTTGCCACGCGATTAGTCTGTGGAACCTCATTTTTTGTGACTAGTCTGGAGTCACAAAGTTAGTCTGTGGTACTCTTTGCCACATGATTAGGCTGGAGCCACACAAGTAGTGGCTGTTGAACCACAAAATTAGTCTGTGGAACTCCCTGCCACACAGTTGTCCTCTGGAGCCACACAACTAGCCTGGGGAACGTCTTGCCACATGATGAGTCTGTGGAACTTCTTTCCGCCTCAGAGCCAAATAACCAGTTTGTTTTGCATGCTTGCACACAAAGAGGTGTTGCATAAGCAACACTAAAGGCAACCCTTGCCGCATGATTAGCAGCACAATCCTAACCATGACTACTCAAAAGTAAGCCCCATTGTGTTCAATGGATCTTACTCCCAGAAAAGTGTCTTTAAGATTGTAGCATATGCTGTGGAACTCCTTGCCGCTAAGTTCCATAGTCTATGGAATTCCTTTCTACCTGAAAGGACCTCTGTTCTGCTTACTTTCACACAAAGGGTACAAATCAAAGTGGTGCTGTACAAGAGAGATAGAGGGCAACTCCTTTTCCATGTGATTAGTTTGTGGAACTCCTTGCCACAGGATGTGGTGATGGCATCTAAGCTAGATGCCTCTAAGAGGGGATTGGACAAATCTCTGAAGGAAATTAGCATCTCAGGTTTCATGATGTATATGTGCAACCCTTTTTCTTTAGATGTAGGGAACCTCTAAATGTCAGATGTAGGGAGGGCACCTGTATGCAGGTGTCTTTTGTGTTCCCTGAGGCATCTGGTGGGCCACTGTGTGATACAGGTAGCTGCACTAGATGGGCCTTTGGCCTTATCAAGGGGAAGCTCTTCTTGTGCTCCTCTTCATCAACACTTTTGAGTATGCTTGTGTACCTGTGTTTAGAGATAGTGGTGCTATGGACACCATTCCTGAAACAAACAGTGAGTCGCTGCCTCCTTAATGTCCTGCTGCTTCTGAGGTTCTCAGAGGCACCTGGAAGGCCACTGCAGGAGAATAAATATTGCCTGCCTTAGCCAGATTTTTTTTAACTTGTACTGCAGTCCCTATACTCACTTTCCTGGGAGTAAACCTTAGGAACATAATAGAACTTATTTCTGAGGAGATGTGCCTGGGTTGTGCTGCAAATCCCCCTGAGGCTGCCAAAGTAACGTGCATCAAGGCTTCTCCCTCCCTTTTCCTTATGTTCTTGTGAAGCAGCCCTTACTGATTTAAGAAAGCAGATGCTGCTGGTCGAGGATCTGATCAGTTTGTGTGTCCCACTAATTAAACCTCAGCAGTCTAGCAGATTATGTTTATATCCTTTTAATTTAGTAAAGTGCGAATGACCTTGGACATTCAGGTTGCCAGTACAAAAAGTGCATTAGATTAGAGTATTCAAGGACATTGTAACCATTTTGGAATTGCATGTATCTTAATTGTGTGATTTAGGCCTATATCCTAAAGTGAAATTAAGTCCCTTGCTCCGGAGCAGTTAAGATGACTTTCCATAAGATAACACTAGAGGGTGAAGTAACTGCGTGGACCCGTAACTGCTCTGGATTTAGCCCTTAATTGTTGCAGATTGTGTTGGATAACTGATCCCCATTGCTTAATGGTTGTTCTGGACTTTGTTGTTGTACAGGTGTGAATTTTCAGATTTAGAATGGTCGACTGCCATGCCTTATTATTATTCTACAAAACTAGCTAAAAGGGACTATTCCTATGCATGCTTCATAAGTATGTTGCCTTGTTTTCAAGAGATTTACTTCTGTGTGAACAGGCATAGGATTGCACTGTTGCTTTCAGTTGCCTCCAAATGGTTGGCTTAATTGTACTTGTTTTAAGATGTGAAGTTTCACTTTTTAAACAGTCTATACAGGTCATGGACAAATAACAATCTATGTACATCAGGAATGTTAGTGCCAACGTTAGTATTCATGGTGTCTGTTGAAGGCTGGAAGTTACATAATGTAGTTGATGAAGACAAGAAATAAGCACTTTTGTCCTTGTATAGAAACTCTTTATCTACACAACAGAGGAGAAAATGTGCAAATGTTTTCTTATTTTTGAGATATGAAAGAGTTTGATCAAGCTGGGGGAGCCCAGTTATAATAAGGGCTGCATTTGACACCCTTGCCATGTATGTTGTGCTGCCACATAACACATGGAACTAGGTATATGCAACCAGAAAAATATGCAACATTGTTTCAATTTGTTGTGATATAATTATCATTTGTATGGCATTGAAAAAAGTCATCTGCTTTTATGATTATTGTTTTGGTTGCTGTACCATCTGGAGTTCGTGCCCCATGGCTGTGATACTTCAGGCACAATCTAGAAGTGCACTTGGGTTACCCAACTATAAGACGGGCCGTTCATATAACTTGCAAACACTCTAAAGCAGAGATTCTCAGAGAGCTTTTGTTGTTTCTGTATTTTTAGTTGCTCCTCTGTAAAAACATAATTAATGTTACTTTCTCTAAGACTTAATTTAGTTAAGATTTCATTGGTACTGCTTACAGTTGGGGTACACAAATGTACACAAATTTAATACTACTTTTAGAAGGGCTTTGCTGTTAAAATGGTAATTTATTCAAAGGTGACTATTTCTCACTGTGTACAGATAGATAAATCTACTTTTTTTCTTTCTAGGTATATTGCTTTTTTACAGCTATGGCAGCTGCTACAATAATTCATGACACATCTGAAGCAGTGGAGCTCTGTGCTCCTTATGGACTATACCTTAAACCTATTACTAAAATGACTATCAGTGTAGCACTTCCTCAGTTAAAGCAGCCAGGGAAATCCATCTCCAACTGGGAAGTGATGGAAAGGCTGAAAGGAATGGTGCAAACACATCAGTTCTCAACATTGCGGATTTCCAAAAGTACGATGGACTTCATCCGCTTTGAAGGAGAGGTAGAAAATAAGAGTTTGGTTAAATCCTTCCTTGCGTGCCTGGATGGCAAAACTATAAAACTTAGTGGCTTTTCAGACATTCTAAAAGTTCGTGCTGCAGAATACAAAATAGATTTTCCTACTCGCCATGACTGGGACTCCTTTTTTCGTGATGCAAAAGATATGAATGAAACTCTGCCTGGGGAAAGACCAGACACTATTCATTTGGAGGGCTTGCCTTGTAAATGGTTTGCTCTGAAAGACTCTGGGACAGAAAAACCAAATGAAGAAGTTCTTATCAAAGTTTTTAATAAATTTGGAGAAATACGTAACGTAGATATACCCATGTTGGACCCGTATAGAGAAGAAATGACTGGCAGAAATTTCCATACATTCAGTTTTGGAGGCCATTTGAATTTTGAAGCTTACGTTCAGTATGAGGAATATGCAGGTTTCATCAAGGCTATGAATGCTTTGCGAGGAATGAAGCTGATGTACAAAGGTGAAGATGGCAAAGCAGTGGCTTGTAACATAAAGGTGAGGTACTGTAGAGTTGTTCCTAGTATATCTTTTAAGAAACAAATGTTGCAAGCTTTTTATATTTTTAGGAGGTTCTAAAACGGATTTCCAGTTAAGCATCCTGTAAGCATCCATCTGATGATGGATCAGTCACCTGATGATGAACATGGGGGTGGAACCAAATGATGTCTAGCACATCATTATCTAATTTCAGTAGCATTTAAGAGGGTTGTATTGTGTTTTTCTGCAAATTTCTGCAAATAAAAAAGATTTTATGAAGGATGACAACATGCAGTGATTAAAAATGTAGCAAAACTAAACTAAAGAAAAAGGCACTACAAAAAAGAGGATGTAGTACAAAACAGAGCCTTATTAAGTCAACATTTAGATCTTCTGTTTTTATTTCATGATGTATGTGTTGTGTGAAAGAAAGAATATAGAGGACTGTGTCTGAAGAAATCATACTTACAGAAGAAGCCCTGTTCACTCAAAGGGGAAGGTGCAGCATTTGCCAATATCCCCTTTCCTTTGAAGCTCCCTGAAAATTTCTGTTAGAAGTTGGTGGGAAGAAGCTCTCAAGAGCAGTTATTTGGAGCAAACAGGGAACTGCAAATGGAGATTGTGCAGGAGAGGCAAAACAATTTCTGTCAAACTATGCTTCTTCTGTGCATGGAAGAAAGCCTCAGGATACGCTGAATCCTAAACGACAGGAAGTCCTGTCATTCTTAGTCAGATATCATTTATAAAATAATACCAATTTCTTTCTATCCCCTAGCTTGGTGTGGCAAGTCTTGGGAGTCCTTTGCTTGTACAGTGATACTTTGGATTACATGCATAATTCATTCCAGAAGCATGCTTGTAATCCAAAACATTTGTATTTCAAAGGGAATTTTCCCATTAGAAATAATGGAAACTCAAGTGATTTGTTCCACAACCCAAAAACATTCATGTAAAAATGATTACAGTACTGTAACACAGTACACAATAATAAAGAAAATTACAAAATATAAAGAAAAATAAAACAAATTAACTTGCACTTGGTCTCTCATGCTGCAAATTGCCCCCCTTACATAGGAGTGAATCCATCTGATTATAGCAGGGTTTACTTTAGAGTAGAGATGCAATGCTAGGTCTCTTGGGCTCCTTTCCGTTGTCCTGCTTACATAGGAGTGAGGCCCCATTGACTTAATAGGTTTACTCCAGAGCAGACATGCATAGGCTGGTCTCTCAGGAGAGGCTGAGCAGGTGCTGGCAGAGCACTGAAACCGGCCATATCCCTGCCAGGACTAAGTTTTTGCTTGTATTGCAAGATAAAATTTATTGGAAACTAGCGAAATATACCTGCGTTGCCAGAGTAAAATTCTCCCTGTGTGCTATCCCCCACACGCATCAACCCCCATATACAACATCTCCAATGCACATCATCCCCCCATGCGCAGCACCCCCCCCCCCCCCACAACCATGGGCACTCATATGGGCAGGTGCAGGATTTGGGGCTTGGTGGTGATCAGTCTTCAATGTTAGGTATAGGCCGAAAATGCATTGCCCCCCTTTTCAGCCCCTTAGGGGTTAAATTTCTAGAAATTGATTCTTGATGTTTGCTCCTGTCATGGAAAGAATACACTCTCCAAATTTCAGGCTTCTAAGTCATAGGGTTGGGGCAAAGTCAGGGATTCTTCAAAGTAAAGTATAGGGAGGAAAACACATTGTGCCCCTTTTCACCCCCTTCTGGTTGGAATTTCTGAAAATTAGTTAGTAGTGGCTGCTTCCGTCACGGAACGAACACTGTCCCCAAATTTCACGCTTCTAGGCCTGACGGTTTTGGCAGGGTGTTGAGTCAGTCAGTGACTTTTCAGTTTTATACATATAGAAGATAAGATGTTTGCTTGTCTTGCAAAAAATACTCTCCATCCCAAACTCTCTCAAACAAGGTTTTGCTGCATCTGTATTTTACATTATTAGTAAAATATATTATTATAATACATATTATAAGTATTAAAGTAATATGTTAATATTATATCCCCAACGCACCCAGATAGTTCTTTTGTCCCCAGTGTATCTCATTTACTGTTCTCTTTGCCACTATCCAAAAAATAAAGGGTGAGGACTGTGAATCACACCTGTAAAAGTTTGAAAAAGTTTCTTTTTTCTGTGTCTTATGAATGCGCACTGTGGCAAAAGTTGAAAACTGCTGTAATATAAATTTTATTAGGTTTTAAAAATAAAATTAGTATATGTATATTCCTTAATACAGTATTCCTTAATTGAGTGAGGATCTTTGCTATACTGGTGTAACTGTAGTTTTCCATTTTCTGCAGCAATAAATGGAAGAGTTAGATTGGTATCATAAAATTAAATAGAATTGTCTCAACATATTCCCTTCATTTCTGTAAAAGGTTTCATTTGATTCAACAAAACATCTGAGTGATGCCTCAATTAAGAAACGTCAGCTTGAAAGACAGAAGCTCCAAGAACTTGAAAAGCAGAGAGAGGAACACAAACGTAAAGAAAAAGAAGCAGAGGAAAGGCAAAAAGAAGAGGAAAGGTAGACTCATCGCTTCCTGGCAAAACAATTTTTTAAAGTTATATTTGTATACCTTTATTTCCTAAGGCTGCAATCCTAACCACTAGTTAGGCCAGCCTAAGCTCCAGTATAAGTCCAATGCTGACCTGGGGGTGTCACGAAAGTGCTATTAGACACTTTGCACAACCCCTGAGAGGGAGAAAGCCCCATTGTCTTTAAAAGGCTAACTTCAGAGTAGTCGAGCAAAGCTGGTCTCTCAGGAGAGGCTGAGCAGATGCTGGCGGAGCGCCAAAACCAGCCATATGCTGGACAGGACTATTTTTTCATTTTTTATCAAGATATTGCTTGTATATCAAGTTAAAATTTATTAGAAATGTTTGCTTTCAAAACACTCTCAATCCAAGGTTTTCCTGTGTCACCTTCAAGGTGAGAATAGCTTGTGAGCAGTTCAGACCTAATGATTTTTTGGTTGCATTTTTAGTGGACATATATCTGGTGATTTACCTTGTATTTTGTAACAGTAATGATTTGTTATCTGTTTTTATCTGTTATCTGTTATTATCTATAATTATCTGTTATTGAAACCCGGGTTGGCCCCGCAATACAGGGTGAGCTCCTGTCCTTAGCCCAGCTCTGCGATGCCAGCTGGATCCAATCGTATTGGCTCTGCCTTTCCATTGGACTATTTCAGTGGCGTGGAGAGGGGGGATTTGCTGCTTGGGGAACATAAGCCTATCCTCCATAACAACTTAACCCAGGCTTTCGTGCTTCACATGCAGCGTATGCAGCTCTGAGCACGATACCATAGTCTTTCAAGACTGACGGAGGCCTGCTTTAATTATCTGTAAAATTAATGTTTTTCTAAATCTTTTAGAATTCGATTCAATTCTTTTAGTTTTCAATTCAACTTACTCACATGGACCAAAATTTTCTTGAAATGGTGGGAATTAATTTCCAAGGGAATATATTTTGATATTTAAATGTTAATATTTAAGCAACTCTTTGTTTAAAACTTACCAGTTGAAATCCAAATTCTTGCTTGTGATTATTGTGGGCTCTATAGGCGACAGAAAGAACTTGAGGAGTTGGAAAGAGAGAGAAAAAGAGAAGAGAAATTGCGCAAAAGAGAGCAGAAGCAGAAGGATCGTGAAATTCGGAGAAACAAAAAAAGGCTTGAAAAAATACAAGCTGAAGAACAGAAAAAATTGCAAGAAAAAATAAAACTAGAGGAAAGAAAGCTTGTCTTGGCTCAGAGGAACCTTCAGTCCATTCGACTTATTGCTGAATTGCTGAGCAGGGCCAAGGTAACTCACTAAAAATTTGGGCATATTTACAGGAAAAGAGGTGTTGGGGGCATGTATTGAAGAAATATGTAGATCAATTTTTCTTTTACTATTTCCATATTATCTCAGTTTACCAATTCAATTACTGTGGGTGGCGCAAGCGCTTAAGACGCTGTGCCTGTTAACCAGCAGGCCAGGGTTCAAGACCCGGGTTGGCCCCTCAAGACAGGGTGAGCTCCTGTACTTAGCCCAGCTCTGTGATGCAGCAGGATCCAGTTGTATTGGCTCTGCCTTTCCAATGGACTAATTCTGTGGCGTGGAGAGGGGGGATTTGCTGCTTGGGGAACAGCCTATCCTCCATAACAATCCAACCCAGGCTTTCATGCTTCGCATGCAGTGTATGCAGCGCTGAGCACGATACCAGAGTCTTTCAAGACTGACGGAGACCTGCTTTACTGCATTTCACTGTGCATCAGTAATGCTCATAGTGCTTTGAAGAGCAGGTGGGTTGCTGCCTTTCAGTGCAATAAAGCTGAAACAATTATTCTTGCTCTTGGGTGCATTGTAATTT
This sequence comes from Cryptoblepharus egeriae, assembly GCA_030015325.1. Taxonomy (NCBI): domain Eukaryota; kingdom Metazoa; phylum Chordata; class Lepidosauria; order Squamata; family Scincidae; genus Cryptoblepharus; species Cryptoblepharus egeriae. Next base: position 29,722,287 of record JAREYC010000005.1, read on the forward strand.
ATGCAAAACGGTGAAATATCTGCAGCTGGCAGATGTGGCAAAGGATTTGGAGCTGAGCACCAGGATGTCCTCTTCTCCGTCACTCTCCCAGTTCCTGTCCAAGGAGAGATGAGGTGGTTGCCTAGCAGTGTATCTTCAGGGAAACAGTTAAGAGCCTGTGTGGAGAATCCCAAGAGATATAGAAGTGACATAACTCCTTGATTGTTGCTATAGTTGCATCCTTGGGTGGAGTGATTTGTTTTTGTACTGAAGAGGTTTTCATTTATTAGTTTGTATGCTTGCCAACCATAGGGTTCCAACAACTGTTCGGGTGTCATTGAATCAGGCTGTAAATTACTGTATTTACTCAAATCTAACAAGCACCTTTTCAGCTGTATTTAGTCTCCAAAATCAGGGTATGAATTAGATTTTATGGTGCATTAGGTTCGAATAAATATGGTGTTTTAATTAAAAGTATTGGTTTAATATTTAGCAGTTTATTATATTGTAATAAAAATGTAACATAAGTCAGTTGTTGTATAAAGTTGTGCAGTTAGGTAAAAATCATAACAAACATATTTATTGTTATATAACTCATCGTATGCAGTAAAATTAAGTTTTGCACAAGCTTTACGTGCTTTACCTGCATTACAATTGCAGGTAAACATTTTTTAATCTTAAGTCTTTTAAAATACAGACGCACATTAGATTCAATAGTGCATTAGGTTTAAGAAAATTTTTAATTTAGGATCTGAATAATATTTTAATTTTGATAAATAAAATCTCAGCGACATACTCTAGCAATTGATTCAAGGAAAACAAATTAGCTGAATCCCACCATGTTTTTGCATCTCATAGAGCTCTTTTTTTTTGAAATTGTTGTCTGAGCTGTCTGTATTGCCATTCAATTGGCAGCATGCGAATGTTGATGAATATAGAGTTGACTTTAAATGGTAGTTTTGACTTTTGAGGTTATTCATTGTGATATTCACATTTATCTTCTAGGAACTAGCCCGAGTTAAACCTATTTTAGAAAAGACAAGTAGTAATTTAGGGATAAATACATTTTATAGCAATCTAAGGTTTTTTTTAATGAAACAATAATCTTTCTAACTTAAAAATAAAAGTAATTCATTAGTATTGACTGTAATAATTATAATTATTAGTTAACTAATCAGTTAAAATATGAATAATTATTGTTATTTTTTTTAAAAAAAATTGTGCGGGCTCCTGACTGTGCTGGTTTTTTTTTTTGACTGTTCTGCTGCTGTTTGTCATAGAATGAACATGGTTTGCATATAGGTTTGCTAAAGCAGATCTTCCTTCAATATTCTAGGCATTAAAGCTTTCAGAGCAGGAGCACAATAAGGAAAAAGTCCGCCTACAGCAGTTGGAAGAGCAGAGGAGGCTACAAGCAGCTGAACTCCGCCGTGTGGAGGAGGAAAAAGAGAGAGCTCTTGGGTTGCAGAGGAAAGAGAAGGAATTAAGAGAGAAGCTGCTAAGCAACCTCATCTACAAGAGAACAGAAGTGGCCCATCTGATAAAGATGGAAACTACTGCCCCACAGAATGCCCCATTGGAAACGCCTAAAAGAGTTTCCCACTGCATCACATCTACCTCGGAACAGTCCATTTCGTCCAGACCAGTTCAACTCTGTCAAAACAGCGTAACAGTTAAAGAAAGCATGATTTTTCAACCGAAATACTTAAATGGAAATCTTCAGGAGGAAATTCACGTCAAGGAAACAAAAACTAATTTCAGTAAAAAGGTTATGGTTTCTGGTGAAAATAGTTCAGGCATTCTTTCCTGTATCCCTCCAAATCAGCAACACAAAAGTGCACCAGACCAGGAACAAAAAGCATACAAGAAGGACTTGCTGCCCGAAGAAGGCAAGTGTAATAGAGAGCCAAGTAAGGGAAAGAGTCACTCACATAGAGACACACATAACCACCACAGCAAAGACAAAACTGAAAAGAATAGGCATGGAAGAGGCTTAAGTAGCGATGATGAAAAATGCAGAAAAGAGAGGCACTCTCATAAAAAACACTCAACCAAAAGTAGCAGCCCTCGCCGAAGGAGCTTAAGTCGGGAACACTCACGGCAGAGGCAGTCCTTTAGCAGTGATAGGGAACAAGATAAGAGGGGACGCAGTCATGGTCACAAGAGTGCAAGCAAGAAAGAAAAACAACAGAAAAGATCTTTGAGCAACCAAAGAAGCACTTGGAGTAGGTAATTAAGGTCTGGGCCTTTTACCGGGGCTGACTCGGACTAGAATGGATCTCTTGCATCTGGCGAAGAAGAAACTGGTTGGAAACTTTACTTGAATATAGTTTATGGAGCCAAGAGACACATAACCATGGTTATCAAAAATATATTTTGTGACTAATCTGTCAGCTCTCGACTGGCATACTACAATACCATGCATTCTGATCATTCTTGTATACTCTTTCTGTATGATAAACAACCTCATTCGGCTTTGTTAATTTTGTGTTTCTAAATTCTTCTATTGGGCCCCTGTTAGTTTCTAATGACTGCAATCACAGCAGCTTCATGTTTTCAAACTGGCAGCTTCATGTTTTCAAACTGGCATGTGTATGTTTCTAATAGGAAATGCAAGCTTGACAATTTACTGCATACTTGATACCATTAAAAAAAGGAACTCAATTTCATAGGAACTCAGTAATTTTGTGAAGGGTTTTTTTGCTATTTGAATTGGTGCTAGATGCAACCATAAAGACAAATGTATTTTTATACAGTGCTGTGTTGCCTTGAGGAGCCCTAGTAGTCCTTGTGTTTGCTATTTTACATGTTTGAAAGTTCTGTTCCATTTCAGAAGGAAAACACTATGATTTCAAAATATTTGAGAAAGAAGAGAGAGGTCACTGAGGAATGACTGTTTGGTTGGCATTTTTGTTCTGTTTAATCCATTGATTGAAATACATGCAATGTTGGAGACATCTGTCTTTCAAAAGAGGGGCCTTCCTGCTAAATTTATTTTTACTTGCAATGTTCAGGTTCAAATATGTTGTTTCTCTTAAGACTCTTTATAGCACTGTCGCTTCTGGAATGAAGCTCAGGAATTTTCAAAAAAATGTTGCAATGCAAAACCAGCTTTTTTACCAACTTACGGTAAAACAACACAAGCCATTGCCAGTGAACCCAAACTGCTATTTCATATTTCGGTACATTAAAGGACTATATATATACACATATATATAGCTCGAAATCTGTTTGGACTGTATTTGTGTGTAAGTTACTGGATTGTATTGATAAAGAGATGGTTATATTTAATATTTAAATATATTATATTTAAGTGATCTGTTTCTTTCAGAAAATAAGAAGACCCTGAATGGGTGTACTTTTATCTACTGTTGATTGTTCACTATTTTCAGGAGCTTAAACAGGTCGATCTCCTGAACACTGATGTATGTAACTGAACCTACAGTTCATATTATGTTCTAAGCAGAACTGCACTTTCGTCATGTGTGTTTCTTGCCCCAATTTCTTGAAAATATTTATATGGAAAACTTTCATGGGCTTTTAAGCTCAGTATAGCTGTGTTTTAAAGGATGGGCAAGAATACTAAAAGGTGTCCAATTTTAAAATCTCTCAGTTGGGTGCTTTGCATAGGATTCAAAAAGCAGGTGCAGAAGTGTAAAAGCAATTCTGTCCTATAACTTTGACCTTTGTTGTTTCTCGTTCCTGCTCCTTATCCTATGCATCTGCTGGATAGGAGACATTCAGGGGACAAGCTACTTGGAAAGTCAGGGAGGGCCGGGGGCGCACGCCGCTCCTCCTCACCCTCCCCCCGCCCGCTCTCCTCTGGGGAAAGTCACAAAATTCCAATGCATTTGGTTTCAAATCCCTGAAAATCAAATTGTGGGGTTTGGGATCTTATTCATTGTTGGACTTTGCAAGTCACTTGCCTCTCCTGTGGATTATTTTTCAACCAAATACTCTAAAGATGCTAGTGCTTGAGATCTTGCACACAAACACACTTAGAAATGTAAAAGAAGCAAACAAATAAGCTACAGTTAACATTCTGCATAAAGTTCTGGAGTTAGAACTACAAAGTCGAAACTATAAACTTTTTCATACCTTTTAAGTCACTTTCTTAGTGAAGTCACCACTAAACTGTTACAAATACTTTGTCTTCCTTTACAAAATGGTTTTCGGTGAATTTATCCTTATCCTAAGTAGAAAGATAAGATTTACTATACAATCTTGTTTGTCAATGCGGTTTACTCCCAAGACTGCAGAATTGATTGCAGAGTAACAGATCTTTCACACCGATATAGTTACGGTGCCACCTATGGGAAACATATGGGAAATGCATAGAGCAATCCAGAGTAACTGCCTCTTATGTCTTCCCGCAGTTACCTGGATAGTAGGGTTAGTCTTCCTACCATCTAATTTCTGTCGACTTCTAGTCCAGTCAGCTTGAGACCAAGTTACTGAGCTGCATCATAGGCATGTATAACTTCCATGCTCTATGCATTTACTGTAGAAAATGGTGTAATTTTGGCATTTCCTGCAGCTGTCATTACTGGTAATGCTGCTCTTAATTTGCAAAGGAAAAAAGGCTCCAGGCTGAGAACAAGCAATCTGCTAAAGAGTGCAGATACATTGCCGGGAGACTGTGTTTTAGCTTTTTGTTTTAATTTGTGGGTTTTTGTGGGTTTTTTTTTGCAGGCCAGGGTTATGCAGGGGCCACTGGTCATGGGCTCACAAGTAAGCTAGCCAAGATGTAACTTACGTTGTAATGAAAACAACTGGTAGTTGTATCTTAAACCCTGATTAGGTTGGCACAAGTCCCATGCTGTCCTGGGGGTGTCTCAAAAGTGCTGTAAAGCATTTCTGCACCATTTCTGGGGTGGTTAAGCTAACAGATAGACATGCACTGGCCTCCCCAAATCACAGCAGAGACAGGGAGATGGGTGAGTTGTGCTGGCCTAAATTGGTTAGGATTGTGCCTTAGAGATGACAAAAGAAGTAGCCTGTAAGCTGTCTTGGTCATTTGCCTTCTGCAAAGGAAAGGCAGGACATTCTTTTTTAAAATAAACATTTCTACTGTAGAGGTTTTGTGGAAAAGTTGATTCTTTTGTTTTCTAATATAGCAGATGAGGCACCTTCATAAGCACCCATATAACTTTTAGAAATGTTTGTGTTATTCCCCTTTCCAGTCATGTATGTTAATACTTTCAAAGAGACACTGCCATAGGGAATAGACTGATGGACCTGTTCAAAGAGGCAACCTTTTAAAAATCCATTTTATAACCACTCCACTGATTCTGTCTTTTATTTTGTTTTGTGTTTGAGCATCCAACAGTCCAGCACTTCATATCTTTGTGTGGAGATTTCTGGCACTAGCATGTCAACAGTGGTACAATTTATCCCACTCCAAATGGCCTGTCTTTCTGCAGTTTCTGAAGAGGTTGAACAAAGCAAATAAGTGTGTCTCTACTATCAAGGAACAATTTTATGTATATATTGATTTGCTTTCCTAACCTGGGTGATTTGGTGAAAGAATCTGGAAAAGCAAGGAGCATAGAGCCAAGGTCTCATTTGTGTTCTCCTTTTATTGTTAGCAGATGTCATCTTCAGATGACAGCTTCAAATATATTGCATGACTATATTATGACATTTTTGGGACAGCTGTTATATGTTGGAAAAGAAAATCTTCACAGTCCTAAGTAACGGATTTTCATAACAACTAAAAACACTTTGGGGCTTTAGGCTTGATTATCTTACAGCAATCTTGCAAAAAGAAAGCAATCCTCATGTTATCCACTTCATATTCTAATAAGAGCTTAGACAGTAATTGTCAATAATACATACACAGAGATTGAGCAGAGTTTGCAAAGTATTCAATCAGTTTAATTAATGAGCCCCTACGATCTTCTTTACTACTCATGCAACATGGTAGCTAATCTTTTTAGCTGATTATCTTGGATATACTTCTGAGACAGCTGCTTGTTGAGCTGAGCCACAATGGTGATTATTGCATCTGGTTTTACTGCATGATAACAGACATGCACATAATAGGGTGGTATCATAAGTGCATTTATTGACATGAGGTAATGATTTTGGGTGCAGTTGCTTAAGAACATGCAGAAGTACCTTCATAACAATAAGGTACTGCCAGTTTTGTTTATGACATCAATGAAAAGGTAAAGGTGTCCCCTGCAGGTTGCGCTACTAGTTGTGACCAACTCTAGGGTGCGGTGCTCATCTCCATTTCTAAGCTGAAGAGCCAGCATTGTCAATAGATGCTTCCATAGTCATGTATCCAGCACAACTATATACCAAGGCATATGGAACGCTGTTACCTTCCCACCAAGGTGGTACCTATTTAAGTACAGTGGCGCCTCACATAACAAATTTAATTCGTTCTGGAGGCATTTTTGTTACGTGAAACATTCTTTACGTGAAGCAGATTTTCCCATAGCAAATAATGGAAACTCAGACAGTTGGTTCCAGTACCCAAAAAATATATAAAAATACTAACTGGATGTAAAAATGATGACAAAACACTGGAATTAAATTCAAAACATGCATTCAGTGTGCATGATCCTATGAAGTCTACTTAGGCTGCAATCCTAAAGACACTTTCCTAGGAGTAAGACCTATTAGACACAATGGTGCTTACATCTGAGTAGTCATGGTTAAGATTGTGCTCTTTCACTATCACTAATGGAGTCACTGCAATCCATTGGCTCAATGGAATCTTAGTCTTTGTGCAGCTAATATTTCCAAGCTGCTGATGGAGAGCAGCATTAGAACATTGATAAGGCACACCTTTTACGCTGCCACACAGAGATCCCACATACAAACCTGGCTCAGGCTGCTCCCCCCCAGCCCCACATGAGTTCCCTGGCCATGGAAGCCTATTCCAAACTTTGCCCAGGGCCCCACTGTAGCTCAAACTAGTCCCCTTGTACCCCCCTTGTCCCTTCATCCCCCCTGTGGGTTCCCTTGCCATGGAAGCCTGTTCCAAACATCCTCAGAAGTGTTCTTTACCCAAGACAGTGTTCTTTACGCAGGTCAAGATTTCTGAGAAAATTTTGTTCTTTACCCAAAACGTCCTTTACCCAAGTTGTTCTTTACCCAAGGTACCACTGTACTTTCATTTATGTGCTTTCGAACTGCTAGGTTGACAGGAGCTGGGTTAAGAATGAGCTCACTCCATTTTGCAGCACCCAGGTCTGAAACCGCTGACCTCTGAACTTCAGATGGGCAGGCACAGCACCTTTAACCACAAAGCCACTGCAGCTCCTATGTGACATCAATAGTGCTAAATAAATGTATAATTAACCCATTTCTGCCCAGATCACAAGTGTACACATTTGACCCATGTTGCATATATGCAATGTTGGGCAGAAATAGCTTATGTCAGGATGCCACTTCATTTTTCACTGCAGCCACAGACACAAGACTCTGCACATGAATAGTAGGATAATGGTATATATTTCATTATTTTTGATATGCTTGGTTCTCAATAGAAAAAGTCAACGAAAACACACAGCAAGAGAAATCAGAAAATATATGTGATAATTACTATGCTTTGGAAAAATCAATGTGCTGTATTCTTTTTACTAAAATGTGGAACTCACACGTATAATGATAGCTTGATAATTCAGATGTTCTATTTAGGCTACAATCCTCAAGACACTTTCCTGGGAGTAAGACCCATTGAACACAACTGAGCTTACTTTTGAGTAGACAGGCTTAGAATTGTGCTGTGAATTTAACGGGACTTCCATTCAAGTAACTGCTTTGTAGGACTGCATATTTAGTAAATTTTAAAATGTTTATCTTCTGTAATAACCTCAGTCCAATGTGTGGATGACTGAAGAACTTATTTTGGGCAACCCATGAACTTCGCTGTTGGCTTGACTGGAACATTTTTGTCCATTTTTACTCTTTATAATGCATCCCATATATGCCTCTATTTCACAGCCATGTGAATCAACAAAATTGCTGGCCTAATCACCAAGTTCTCTAAGCTATACATTACAGCCTATTCTTTGCAAAGTTGAAACCTTGAAAGCCTCTCTGCAGGTCATCAGACTGATGCCATGAAAATGGAGATCAGGGTTGGAAAATTACACCAGCCCATGCTTAGGCCTTGCTTAGAAAAGGTAAGAATAAAAAACAACATGTTCAGTGCGTATACCCACGCTTGAAAATTTGAAGCTATTCAGTAGTCACACATTAATTCCAAAAACACTATATTTAACATTTCTCCACCTTTTAGTGTGTGACTCACAACTGTTCTTACTGGTCCACTGTAATTGGAGAAATGAATCCAAATATACACATTCTCTTGTAGAAAGCTTGAACCTTCAGAGACTAAGGGCAAAATCCAGAGTAATTACAGAGAGTCCTTGCTCCGGTGTAAGAACAATTTACTCTGGATTGCAATATGAATTTCCCATAGGTTTTCACTAGATGGTGCAGTAACTAGATTGTGCAGTAATGTCTCTTACATGCTCACGTAGTTACTCTGGATTTGGCTGTATGGCTACAATCCAGAGTAACTACAGGAGCTTTTACACCAATCTAGTTACGGTGCCACCTATTGGAAACCTATGGGAAACGCATAGAGCAATCCAGAGTTGCTCCGTAATCCATAGTTACTCTGGATTGTAGCGTAAATTCACAAGAGTGCTGGCAATGTGGAGTGGCATTAATACAGTTAAACTGGACTACCCAGAATGATCTGTGTCTACAGGCAAAAGAGGCTTATTTAAATGAAGAAGGAAAGAGGATTTCTCGCAGAACAGCAAAGAAAAATGAGCTCCGAAGAAGACCTTGAATATCCTCGTATCTTAATTCAGTACCAGAATGGATTCTTAATATCAAAGGTAAGGCTTTCAAATAAGGCTTAAGAATCTGAAAGAGAAACCTTTTTACAGTTGTACCATCTGCATGTGTAATAAGTTTATATAGGGTTTTCGGGGGCAAATCTGTTGTTCTTATGTCACATGCTGGCTCTGTGGGCTCTGATGTTTTATTTTGTATCATGCCGAAAACAGAAATTCAGACTAGAAGGAAGTCAGGAAGTGTCATCACTGTAGTTTTAACACTCAAGATTACAAAGTTGAAGCTTTGCAATGCCTCTTAGTGCTGGGGCTCAGCCTCTCAGTTGCACTGTTGGCACAGCCGAGCTCTCTACCTACTTCCCCTCTTCTTCCTTTTGTTTTAGGTTATGTTTGCTGCCTGTGAATTGGGAGTATTTGATTTGCTGCAAGAGTCAAAGGAGAGCTTGTCCTCAAAGGTGATTGCTGAAAGGCTGGGTACCAGCATCCATGGAACAGAGAGGTTGCTAGATACATGCGTGGGCTTAAAGCTTTTGAGTGTAGAAGTGAAAGAAGAAGGAGGTAAGGATGTGATACTGGTCATCACCCCCATCATCACCTACCTTGGTGTTTGGAGATTGATGATGTGGCTGGAGATTGATGATGGCTGGAGAATGATTGTAGCTGGAGATGATGGATGGAGATTGATGATAGCTTTAGGACGTAATGAGGACCCTGTTTGCATGCATGCTCATTATGCACGTTTTCTATATTTCTTTCAAAAGTGGCAAACCCAAAATGCTGCAGATAACAGTGGGACAAATGAGATATTTGTCTGTACAACCAACCTGGGAGATGATGATTTTTTCAAACTACTTTCCGCTTTGAAAAACTTGTCCATCACTATTTTACAATGTTGAGAGTCAATTCAGTTTAGATGGCTAGTGTGCATATAGTATCACTGTTGCTTTTTGTCCCCCAAATAGCATTTCATTGTATGGTATCAGAATGCTTTTAAGACTCCAGGTTTCAAAAGTGCTTTATTGAAGGGCAGTTAAGTTATTCACCACAGAAGAAAGACTTAGACGCTCCACTGTGTGTAAAGAGCTCTGTGTACAGCTGTGCTGCTAAATTATGACCACAGTTATCATTGGGGAAATTGATCATCTGCACCAAAAGTCTGAATACGGGGGTCATTGTTCCAGTGTTAATGCTATTTTCAGACATGGAAGGTCGCTTGCATCTGTTTTAATAATTTGCTTAATTTTTTCAACATTTTTTCTTCATTGTACCACGTCACAATAGTCTACCTCTACCTAGCACCAGAAGTAACTGGCAGTGACATTATTGCTAATTACATTTGCACTGGGAGTCCAGATGTGATGTGAAAAACACCAGTAAGAGGCTCAGAGTGGAAGGTATTTTTCAGCACAATAAAAATAATGATTTGGAGCCTCCTACTGCTATTTGTTGCACTGTGTTCCTGGTCTTGGACAGCACTTCAGGTACCACTGGTGGTAACTGGTTGATAAACACAAGCATAAGTGGGTGAACTAGCAACCTGCTGCAACTTAATGTCTAAAAATTAAAGTGAGCAACACCAATTCATAAAACACATTTTGCAGTTTATGGAAGTGTAAAACAACAAGAGAATGACATCTGTACCTGTTATGTTATCTTCTTTCTTGCATTTTGTCACAAATGATACCAAAACATTTTAATAGATATTCCCAGGGCATCTATTAAAATATTTTAATATCTATTAAATATCTATTAAATATCCATTATTTAATATCTATTACCTATTATATCTGTTAATATCTATTAATCTATAATATCTATAATATTATATATAATATCTATTAATATCTATTAAAATATTTTAATAGATATCCTACAGTGAGATTAACTAAAATAATTTTGATAGATCCAGATGAGAACAGTACAACTTTTTTTCTACATCTAATTTTCTTCCTTAAGGAAATCTTGCAAGAAGTTTACTAACATTTCTTTCCTTGTTACTTTGGTAATGTTACATGATACATCAAACATTTTTAGTGCAATTTCCATATGTTGAAGGTCCATGCATTCACCTCAAAGGATTGGTGAAAGTAAGTCTTACCATGAACAGAATAAAGACAGCAGTTGAATGCATGTTTGAATCCATGAAACCAGGTTATTGATGTAAATTTAAAAAATATGTTAATGTAGATCAAGGTTCTCCAAACCCTGGTCCTGGGACCAGATGCGGCCCTTGGCAAGCCTCTATATGACCTTCAGCAAATCCCTCCATCTGACTCATGGGCAATCCCTGCAATCCTCCAGAGACAAGGGGAGCTCAGCTCTCCACAGTTCAAAAGAGTATTTTGAGGGCTGGGGAGGCTGCACACACCAATCTGTATAAGCAGGCCTCCGTCAGTCTTGGAAGACTATGGTATCGTGCTCGGCGCTGCATACGCTGCATGAGAAGCATGAAAGCCTGGGTTAGATTGTTATGGAGGATATGCTGTTACCCAAGCAGCAAATCCCCCCTCTCCACGCCACTGAATTAGTCCAATGGAAAGGCAGAGCCAATATGATTGGATCCAGCTGGCGTCGCAGAGCTGAGCAAAGGACAGGAGCTCACCCTGTCTTGTGGGGGCGACCCAGGTCTCGAACCCTGGCCTGCTGGTTAACAGGCACAGTGTCCTAGCCACTTGCGCCACCCACAGCCCTAATCTGTATAAGAAAGTGCTTATAAATTGGTTTGAAGATCAACCTCTCTGTGTGTGTTGGAAAGTATTTATGAACTGATTTAAATTCATTCATTCACAAGTTCATCACTAATATATTCATATATGAAAATTTATTCAAATTCTTACATTCTTGAAATTTATTAAATTCTTGAGTAAATCAATTTTTTTTTCTTTCAGCCCCCAACACACTATCAGAAAGATGATGTGGTCTGCCTGCCAAACAGTTCAGAGACCCCTGATGTAGACATAGAAATTGTGTAAACCCGTTGATCTTGATGTTAAAATCATGGTGATTATATTGGATCTCAATATTGTGATGTAAAATATTGTACAATCAATATAAAAGATTTATTTATTTCCCTTTCTTTTACAGCTTTTTATGGAAACACAGAAATATCCAATCTCTACCTGACAAAATCAAGTCCAAAGTCTCAGTATCATAATCTGATGTACTACTCTAAAACGATCTATATGTGCTGGCATTACTTAACAGATGCTGTGAGGTGAGGAGGAAGGGAAAGGCATCTGGTGCTAAGCAAAAAAGCATCCTACCTCTGCAGCACTCCTTGTAGTGAGCAATTGCATTCTGTTTTCAAAGAGCCAAGTCTTCAGGGAAATTAGAAAAAAATATGTGTGTTGATTTCTAATTACGAGGAAACATACTGCAGTGTTCATTGTTCATACTGGACTACTATAGAGTTACTAACCATACTATAACATTTTCTGCCTATTCAAACCACTCACTGTTGCTAAATTCATGGTGCAGATTTAATCCAAATTTGGTAAACCAGCTTGCCATATCATGCCTAGGAAATGCCTAGTCATAGCAGCATCTCTGGTGGAAAGGTTATATCCTCCTGTCTATTGATATGAAATGCTGAACTCCTAAAATCAAAATTGAACAGGAAATGTCTTGTCCCATAGTTAGTATCAGATTCTTTGGAGAAGACACAGTATAAACAAATGAACTATAAAATGATACTTGAAAGTTCTGATGCCAGATACATGAAATATTTTTTCTTTATTTTAAGAGAGGGGAAAAACCAATATGAGAGAGCATTTGGTATTTCATCCAGTGATGTCTTTGAAGCTCTTTACCGGTAAGGTTGCCATTTAATATTAAAATGCAGCAGAATGCCCTTCAAAAAGTTTTAAAAATAATCCAAGTGAACATTTTTCATTTTCTTAAATGCTGCTGTTCTCAATAGCAGCTTAAATTCAAACTTGTTCATTAAAATGAAAGCATGTTTGGTAATGCATTGTAAACCACATCATGTGTCTTGTAATATGTTGGATTAGTTTACCCTGTATATTGTTAGCTTTAGAAAAGAATCAACTAATGGCTTGGGTCTGGAGAACCACAAAAAGAAGAGAAAATGTATTGATATGCAATTTTGAATGCATGAAATTGCTTTTGTAGTTTCTCACAGTGCAGCTTTATACAGGAGACCATATGTCCTCTTTTTCCAGGACATGTTCTCTTTTTTATCCTTATGTCTTAGAAAAAAACTTGATTGTCCTTCCTTTCTCTCTGAGAAGGCAGCGTGTAACCATGTTGTAATTAATAAAATGGTTACATATAATTTATTGTATATAATTTAAATGTAATAATAATATATTTTCAAATTAACCAAATGAAAACAATATATATGAATGTTTTGGCTCTTATTTTGGCCTGCATTTTTTCAATTTCCTACATTTTGGGTGTTCCATATACACGTAGGTATAATCTCCCAACCCTTAGGATGATACATTATTTCAACTGTAAATAAATGTCACAAAACATTGGTAAGTGAGAATATCTGTCATAGGTTGTTGCTAATGTAACTTCAAATTTCTAGATCAGAGGAAGAAATGATAAAATTCATGTATTGCTTGAATGCAGTTTGGAGCATTTGTGGCAGGAACGTGATAGCAGCATTTGATCTTTCTCCATTCACAACCATTTATGATCTTGGAGGCAAGTTCTTTTTTAGTTGTCTTCTGTCATAAAATATGAAATTTTTCAATATGTAAAAATTATCATAAAATAGTGGCTTAAAACTACCATCACAGAATACTTTTTAAGTTATGTGGCTTGTTTAATGAAAATATAGGCAGCTGATTTTTCTAGACCGGCTGTCATTTGGGTTGCAGTTACTTCAACCACCACAGTTAAACTGTAATCTGACAATACATTTTTGTGTAGCTGCTCTCCTTAAATGACCATCTAAAAATAGCCTAATTTGCATAAATTATAAATGCAGGCCGGTTGGTCACCTAAGGGTTACAAAAACCACACAAACTTACTGTAATACTATGTAATTGTATTGCCTCAAAACTATGAGCTCAAAAACCAATTGTGCAACTTCAAGTTGGACAAATTAATGTTGTTCTCTTCAATGTTTCCGCTCTTGGTGAGAGTGATGGAGTTAATTTCAGATCTCTCCATCCGACTGTGGCATTGATTATGCCATTGAAATACCTCTTCATGTGAAATGTCTGTGGCTGGCCCATCCATGAGGCCTCGTCCTACGTATTTGTCTCAGGCAGAAGAGTGGCAAGGGTTGCTAACCACCCACTCTACTTCTCCAACTCCCTGACTTGCCCTTGATTTTGGGGCTAAAAACAGGACCAAAGTTGAAGAGGAAAGCTAGAGCTTACCCAGAGAGTGCAAGGATCTGAGACAGGTATACTGCCAGGAAAGAAAAGATAGCATTTTGTCTAGGACAGTGTTTGGGAACAGGGGTAAATTACCCCAATGGGGTAAAAATGAAATTCCTAGAAGTAATGGACAGTCGTGCTGGTGTGCACACTCTTCCCCTTCAGAAAGCTCCAATGGAGAGCACTACTGCTTCCGCCACAGAGAAGCGCTAGCACTCCCCATTGGAGCTTTCTGAAGGGGAAGAGTGTGCGCATATGTGCACAGTAATGATTTTTGAAATGGTTGCTGTGGCTGGCCGGACTTAGCCGCAGCAGCAGCCTGAAACTGCCCCCCAGTGTCCCCAAACACCCTCCCCAGCCAAGGTAAGTAAGCTACTTACTTTACGTTTACTCAGAAGTAAACCACTTACTTTATGTTTACACCTGATTTTAAAAACGGGCATCCTACATTTTGTCCTATGTTTTTTAAAAGTTCAGATTTTCAATTTTCAATCTGGACTTTTGGGTGACCATTTCCTTCCTTTCAAATCAAGGGGGTAACATCAGCATATCTAAATATATTTTGGGGTAAAAGGTAAAAGTTTGCTGATCAAATCAGGGACAAATCAGAGCAAATACTGTAAACAGTCTTTCCTGGACAAAATGCTACCTTATCCAGAAACAGTTGCTTGGAAAATGGTGTCACATTACATTTGGTACTAACAAGTTCTGCTTCAGAGAGGTGCTGCATGAAGCTCTGCTTTGATTCTAGGACGTGGAACATAAGAGGAACCATAGGTATTCATACATCTTGTGTTGATACTCATAAGCTAATCCAGTGTTTCTCAATTCTTGTTCTCCCGCTGTATCACTTCTTATGGTCCACCTACTGAAAGTACCACCCAAAGTAAGCAGCAATGATGTCATCATCTTCTGGCCTGGAAGGCCAGTCTCAGTAAACACCAGTAGGAGGCTAAGGGTGGATGGGAGGGCTCTTTAGAACTCTGCCCACCCAGGTAAGTCACCTACCACTGTTTGCTGCATTGCCAATCTCACTAACAGGCAGTGGGTGTTTCGGTGTCCTGTGAGTACCATCAGGTGCCACCTCAAGTTCAGGCAGTGGTACAAGTACTACGGGTTGAGAAACACTGGACAAATCCAAACCTCAAAGAGGCATTGAAGCATAAGAGAGTGTTCTGTGATGTGGGTTTTCAGTTTCTACCATGATTTTTTTTCTTATTCCTTTTCTCTGCAAAGGAGGTGCTGGTGCCTTGGCTCAGGAATGTATATTGCTCTATCCAGACTGTACAGTCACAATTTTTGACCTTCCTAAAGTAGTGCAAACAGCAAAGAAGCATTTCATTTCTCCAGAGGAGCAGCGGATCATGTTTTATGAAGGTGAATTTGGTGTCATCAGGATTCATGTAAACAGAACATTTTGTTTCTTCATCTGCACTTTCTTCAGCTGATTGAAAATATATTTGAATTTCTTGAATATTTGTCAGACTGTCACCTCAAGGACATTAAAACTGCGGAAACCATGCATTCCCTTCTGAAGTCACATAGATGCCTCAAATCTCATTTCATTGACCTAATTATAGATCTGCATTAGATTTTAAGGCCTGGATCTTAAGAAGGCTCAAACACGCTCACCTGCATTTCTGTGCTTTTTTTGCCAGATGAGAACAGATGGGTGAAAACAATGGTTTCAAAATAAAAACACATCACGGCACTGGTTTTGGTAAAAAGCAAAAAAAAAAAAAAAACCTGCAAAAAATGATTTTGGCTGCAATCCTAAAGACACTTTTCTGGGAGTAAGACCCATTGAACACAACAGGGCTTACTTTTGAGTAGGCGTGGTTAGGATTGTGCTTTCTATTTGGTTTTTATTATTTAACTGGGGATCTGCATGGGTAATGACTGTGGCTTGCTCTGCTGGCACTATGCTATCTATATCACCTACTTAATACACTTTTGAAGTGATAATGTAGATGCTTCTATTGTAAAAGAAGCAAGCCCAGAATATTTGTTATATGCATGGTTCTCTTTAGCCTAAACATCCAATTTTAGAACAGAAGGGGAGGAAAAATCAAGGAAATCTGATTCTTCAGAATTAATATGAGGAAAGCCAGTCTTCAAGTAGAAATTAAAACAATTTAATTGCAAAATGCATGGTTTATGCCAAGTATTTTAACAAGGTACAGCTTCTCAACAGTTTGCTGGGGCTGGTACTTCAGTAACAGCACAAAAACACCAATAAATTTTGTTTGACCTCACTTAGTTAACATCCATTTTGCTGGTTTGGCACACTGATGTTTGATCAGAAATCTTTGTCTTTCTTCTTGGTATAGGGGATTTTTTTAAAGATCCCATTCCAGAAGCTGATCTGTATATATTAGCAAGAATCCTCCATGATTGGGCAGATGAGAAATGCGTAGAGCTTCTTACAAAAGTGCAGAAGGCTTGTAAGCCTGGTATGTATATGCGTGCGGGGTGCTACAGCATAGCACTTTACAGACAAGTATATCTGTAGGACAAACATATGTCCTTATTTTCCAGGACATGTCTTCTTATTTTAGCCTCGTATCCTAGAAAAACATTGTTGTCCTCTTTTTTCTTGTGAGCAGGCAGCATGTTGACCTCTTGTTATTGATGAATTATATGTAATAAATGATATGTAATAGTTATGCATTTAAAAATAAGCAGTATAGTGTTTAAAATAACCACATGAAAGCAATATATATTGCTTTTATTTAGTGTTTTTAGCTTTTATTCTCTCATGTCCTACATTTTTATTGTAAGTCCTACATGGGGGCGGAGCTTGTCCTATTTTGCGGTTATAAAATACGGTCACTCTAGCACCACTACATGCAGCAGGCACTGGGAAGCTACCAGTAGTTTTTAGTCCCTTTTCCCTGGGGAAAACCATAAGCCCTGCAATAGGTCTTCTCAAAACTATACTGTCTATTGAGACCTCATGTGGGCTGAGTTCAGGATTTCACATTCCAGTGCCAGGTGTCCCCTACTCCTCTCGTGCTATTAATGTGCATTACTGCATATTTATGACACCTAGCACTTGTGTTCAGGATTGGACCCTAAGCAATGCTCTATTTGTATTGAGTTAGCCAGTTGATGTTACAAGCCATTGAAGAAAGAATTAGGTTGGACTTTGTCTTAACATGTTGATTTCATGACTCTTTTGCTCCAAGCAGGTGGTGCAGTGTTACTCATTGAAACACTGCTAAACGAAGACAAGAGCGGACCACTGGAAACTCAGTTGTACTCCATGAATATGCTTGTTCAGACTGAAGGAAAAGAACGAACCCCAAAAGAGTACAGGCAGCTCCTCACAGAAGCTGGTTTCAAGAAGACTGAAATCAAGAAAACAGGAAAGCTTTATGATGCCATTTTAGGAAGAAAATAATATTGTCCCTGCTGATTTATTATCAAGGTATACAAAGGAAGTAAGAATAATAGGATTCATTCTACTGTAATCTGTTGAATTTTGATTTAAAAGTCTGTCAAATTTAGCTTAGGCCAGGATGGTAAATGGTAAATGTATCACTGCTAATTTAAATAAAGTCCACCATAAAACTGCCAACTTGGTTTTAAAAATAATTTGTTCTAAGCATTCCATACAATTCATGATGTGGGTAACCAATCAACCACTATAATGGGAAGTGTTAAGAAACACTCACTCTTCACTGTATTTCAATATTTAATTACTAATGAAATATCAGTCATGGAAGAATGATAAACAGCTCAGATGAAGTGAGAAAAATGAAATTTAACTCCAGTGATTAGAACTGAGAGCCCCATGCAGGCCTTAAATGCTAGAAAAAGTGCTTGGGAGAGATGGACTCACAGCACAATCCAGAGTAACTACAGTAGCTGTTATGATGAGATAAGAAAAATTAACTTTGGACTGCTCTAGGCATTTCCCATAGGTGGCGCCGTAATTACATCGATGTAAATGTCTCTTTATGTGAGTGCTATCATGCAAGGCACTGGTTGGCAGGCTTGTTTTTAAAATCTAAAAAGAAATCAATGGTTCTTTCATGGAACAGTTATCCCATTTGGCATGAGGTAGTTCTGGTATTCTATGCTTTAACTTCATCTGACAATTAGTTTTCAAATGTGTAGACCCCAGTTTGTCCACTACTGTGTTAGAAAAGTGCCCGAAGCTAAGATCAAACTATTTTAAAAGAGTCCCCAGGAAAGTTCAGTGTAAACATTTGGGTAAAACATAAGAGCCCTTAATTTTGCAACACAAACATTCTGTTACTGTG
Source organism: Cryptoblepharus egeriae (assembly GCA_030015325.1). Taxonomy (NCBI): domain Eukaryota; kingdom Metazoa; phylum Chordata; class Lepidosauria; order Squamata; family Scincidae; genus Cryptoblepharus; species Cryptoblepharus egeriae. The sequence goes on from JAREYC010000005.1 coordinate 29,740,713, forward strand.
GTCTCTTTTGCCATGCAGTATGAATGGAATTTCATCACATGGGGTATGTAATCAAATGGGGGAGGAGAGTTGGAAAGAATAAATTGAATTGTGCACTCTCTGGTTGTGTAAGAAGAGATATGATTAGAATTTCAGTTCTATAATGGCTTTGATTTGACATAAAAATATTCTACACATCTCTCCTATACAACCATTCTTAAAATCAGAGAGCACATAATTCAATTCATTCTTTCCAACTCTCCTCTCTCTCTCTCTCTCTCTCTCATATGATGACATACAGCATATGATATTATCTGAGTAGAAATCATAGAATCCTAGAGTTGGAAAGGACCCAGTGGATCATCTAGTCCAACCCCCTGCCTGTAGCAGGAAATCCTCATCTTATGGGGACCTGGGTCTCAAAACCCTGACCTGCTGGTTAACAGGCAATGTGTCTTAACCACTTGCGCCACCAGAGGACATATATAGCTGGAAACATTTCCAGTCAATGTAAACAATACTGAGACATCGTTTTTCAAACAGTGTATCACAAATTGGTATGCCATGAATGGCCCACAGATGCATTGCAGGAGATAATTAATACAACACAATAAATGTGTTGCATTTATTACTAAAACCATTGGGGATGTGAATCCCTGCTAGCAGTGCAGTGTGCCTTGTCAATTGCCAACAAAATATAATGTGCCCTGAAAATTATAGTGCTTTGTCAGTGAAGATGTCATAAGATGATGTCATAAGATGAGAGAGGTTAAAAATCACTGATATAATTTGCATACTGTACCTTGTTCCTAAAGGCATTTGCTTAGCCTGTGCAGCCCTGTACAGTTAACTTGGTCTACACTGCAGAAAAAAATTCATATCTGTCTTTTTTACCACAAGGAAATCTGTATGAGGAGATAAAATTCCCCCTCATGCACACTTCCCCAAGCTGCTTCTTAAGTCAAAATTGGAGCTGTCTACAGTTCCTTTAAAGTTTTAGAAAAATACATCTGGAAAGCCAGTTGCAGCTGATCTACAACCTGTCTGTATCAGATTCTATGCTTCGATGCTCAGCACCCAGAAAACTCAAGCTAGCAACCTATGTTTTCTCTTCAAGACCACTACAGATCAGAATGAGGTTGTTTGTTCGTTGCAAAAGAAAGAAAGGAAAGAGAAAGGAAAGAAATACAGTCTTGTGGCTGTAATACCTTTCCCTGATGGGACTCATGAAGTGTATTGCCCTGTGTTTATAGTCACCCCTTAAGCATCATGGTCTTATTCAGTACTAATGAAAAGCGTACCCACGTTGCGGGAGTAACATTTCCTCATATGCAATCCCCCCCCATGGCGTAACTTCCCCCCATGGTGCAACTTCCCCCATGCGTAAGTTCCTCCCAGGTGCATGTTCCTCCCAGGCACAAGTTCCCCCATGCACAACCTCCCCCCAGGCGCAACTTCTCTCCATGCGCATCATCCCCCCATGTGCATCAACCCCCATGCGCATCAGTTCCATGCGCAACTTCCCCATGTGCATCAACCCCCATGCACACCAACCCCCATGCGCAACTTCCCCCCATGCGCAACTTCCCCCCATGTGCAACTTCCCCCCATGCGCAACATTCCCACATGCGCAACATTCCCACATGCGCAACATCTCCCTATGTGCAATGTTCGCTCATGCACAATGTTCCCCCTGTGCAACTTTCCCCATGCGCAACTTTCCCCATGTGCAACTTTCCCCCATGCACAGAATCCTCTCCAGTGCAACCTCTTTCTCCGGAAAACATCCCCCAGTGCACCAGGCACTGAGCACCAAATTGGCTGGATGTTGTTCAGTCTCCCATGTTAAGTATAGGACAGAAACACGTTGCCCCTTTTCAGCCCCTGAAGGGTTAATTTCTCCAGATGGTTCTTGGTGGGAGTTCAGGTGACAGAAGGAACTCCCAGAATTCCCTGCTTCAGGCCCAGCAGTTGGGGCGGAATGTTGCTGAGTCAGCAATTCTCAATGCAAAGTATAGGGAGGAAAACGCTTTGCGCCCCTTTTCGGCCCCTTCCCGTTGGAATTTCCAAAAACCGGTTCTTAGTGCACCCCTCCATCATGGAAGAAACTCCAACCCCAAATTTCACGCTTCTAGGCCCAGCGGTTTTGGCAGGGCGTTGATGAGTCAGTCAGTCAATCAGTCAGTCAGTGACTTTTCTCTTTTATATATAGAGATCTGTAAAATTCTGCCATACAGATCACAAGGAAAGGAAAAAGAATAGAAAGAAGCTGGTGGGACAGTGGGCCTTCAGAGAAAGATAATTCAGATTGGAGAACCAAGGACAAGAGTCACTGAAATGATACTTTCCTCCTCCTTTTTTTCTCTCTCACAACATTTATCTCTGAGAGTTGGTGACTCCACCTGAGAGTTATGATGCAGAAAGGTGACCTTGCCCACAGCAGCTTTGTGAGTAATTCATTCTGAGTGCACAGGCTTCCCTTTCCATAAACAATAGAGCGATCTTTTGAAGCAAACATTGGGAAACAAAGAAACTGTACTAAAAATGGAATGGTCTGGAATAGTCTGGCAGACAAAGAGGCAGACTTGTAGTGTTCTTTCCCCCTCACTGACAGTTGGCAGGAGCCATCTTGGTTAGGTCAAGAAAGCACAAGGTGGTGTCTGGGTGAGTAAAAACACTGAGAGGATCTTTCCTCAAACTTTTGATAGCTAATGCACTCCTTTAAAAAATCAGTTGGCAGATATAAAGGATATGTGGGAGATGTTCAAGAGGAAAATAGCATGTAAACAACCCACACAAGCACATACACGTTGTAATCCTAACCCTCTATTTAGGCCAGCACAGCACAGACTTGTGCTGGCCTAACCTGGGGTTAGGAATACAATGTTAGGATTAGGTTGTTGCAAAAGTGTTGTATGTGCCACTCGTTGGTGGGGGGGGGGGGCGGTAAGGCAAGAGCACAGACATGTGCCAGCTTCCCTATGCCACTGCAGGAACAGACACATGGGTAAGTTGTGCTGGCCTAATCAAGGTCTAACACAAACTGCTGGCCTCAGTTGTGTTGGCCCAACACACACTGCTGCACCTCAGTTTCAATCCAGATAACACTCTCTTCTGGATATTTTTACTGACGTAAACCTAAAAATGACTGACATATTTTGTACCTCATCTATATTGGCAAAAGACTTGCCCTCAGAAGACAAAGTAGGGTTTTTAGACCTGTTGAAGATTAGCAGAGGGGTCTGTGGCGATCACTTGTTTTCTCTACTGAAGAACCTGGTTCATCTCTATTCCTCCAGTTAGGTCTGATATTTCCCACTTAAAGTTCTGACAAGCTACTGCCCATCATTCTGAGGTCTGAACATGATGAACGGCTCAGGTGATCAGTATAAGGCAGCTTCCTATGTCCAAAAACTCAAGCGCATCAGATGAGCTTCATGGAAAGTGTTTTATTTATCTTTTTCATTCCATTGCTGGCAGTTTACCTCCCCTGGTTTGGTTATCTCAAGTGATATCAACCTGATCCCTCCTAATCTCCCACCCCCAAATCAAAACTGAAGGAACTAAAGCAGATGCCTCCTCATAGAAGTTTCTGCTGCCATAAAGATCACAAGGAAAGGAAAAAGAATAGAAAGAAGCTGGTGGGACAGTGGGCCTTCAGAGAAAGATAATTCAGATTGGAGAACCAAGGACAATCCGGCGGTGGTGACAACCCATAGAAATGGAGGGAACTTCATATTTCTGGAACTGAAAGGGGAAGGTCGATAAGCCTTTCTCCTTTCTAACATACCTGTCTGTCCGTCACTTAACCACATGTGTGCATCTGAACTGGGAAAGTATCACTGAATGAATTCGTCAGCATCAACTGCCCCAACAAGTTAAGTCCCATAGTACAGAAAACTTCTTCTATCGATGCATTTGTGAAATGCCTGTTCTGGTAATCTCTCTCTTGCAAAATAGCGACTATTGCAAACCATTTGTACCTGTTCGTTTATTTCAGTTATTCTTCCTCTGCTTTCACTTCATGAAAGTCTTTTAAAAGTCTCAGACTGAATTATCCTGTTAATGTTGAAAATATTTTGTAAAGGAAAACTGAAATAATAAAATATCTTCAATTTGATGTTTGGAAATGCAATTTGAATTCTGTATTCTTTTTGGCTCCTCTTTGTGCACAGAGAATGACCTTGGACTATACAGAGCTGCGCTGCCTGAGATCAATTCATGTTGTCCGCATAGAGGAATGACAACAGGATTTTTAGCTGTGGGAAAAGCCTAAGTCAATACCATAATAACACCCCATTGGCTTTCAGAACACTCAGTTGTCAGTTTTGAGTTCTGGAAATCCATTTTTGTTACATAAAGTAGTTGTGTTTTCCTTTTTGTTGTTGTTATTATTTGGCTATAATGCTTAACTGATATTTCAGTGCAAATTGTTTTGTTGCATTTTACATTAAATTTCCCATCAAATGTTATATAACATGATGGTATTATTAGAACATACCAAGATGTGGCTGGTATTGATATCACACAAACCTCGAGGGTCTTAGCCGGTACAGTCTGCATCCCTCTACCTAGCAATGCCACTTGTGTATTGAACATGCTACCACTTTCCTGGATATGCTTCGCTATACTAAGCTGCTGCATAGGAAGTTTATTTACTTTTTATGTTCTTGGTTTTTTTATTGCCCTAACCTAGCACTTCCCCCCTCCCTAAGTATACAAACAAGAAAAAATCTGGGACCTGGCTGAATTTTAAACAGTCCTAATGATCAATATTTCTAGTTCAATGAGATTTTCTTCAGGGTTTCTTGTTATCATAGATCATTGTGTGTTGAAGTAAAACTGTTTCACATTGATTTTCAGGAATGTCAAAGGCTTGGGCAACCCTGATAAGAGATGACAGGTTTTGGTTAAGCTTAAAAACGTTAAAACAGAAACCGCCTTCCTGCAGAAAACATGCATTTTTGAATTGGTGAGGTTTATGTAAAGGGGTTATCAAAGCATTATGTCAAGGGGTTATCAAACTGTTTGGCTATTCTACTACACAGAAATTCAAATTTTGACATTGATTAGATAATAACTGCAGGCCACTGGATAACTGCCATTGGATAGGATAATCTTGAAGGCCACAATCTCAATTTGTTGGCTAATATTGCTGGTTTAATTACAGCTGTGGTTAACATGTATGGTCCCAAGCACAGCTCCTCACAATGTGCTTATTAATGTTTCAACACTTCTGAATTTTTAAATATGACCACATTATTATGAGCAGAGATTTCAATGAGCTATAGACCTATTCGGACAGGAATATTTATACACATTCACCACCATGTCCAATTTTAGAAGTATTACTCTTAGCTTATATCACAGAATTGCATCTTGCACATGTTCAGAGGATCCACACACACCTCCAGCAGAGTATTAAACATTTGTATCTTCCACTCACCATAGTGATTGGTTTCTAACTCTTTAGAGTAAAAAAAAAAAACTCGCAAGCAGTGTACATGTTATCGTAATTTCAGACCATGTACCAGTGAACCGTTACTGTATGTTTATTTCCAGGCTGGCCAATAGATGGCATATGACTGTTTCTTTGTTAAATTACCAAGTACTCAAAGCTCAAATTCTAATAGTTCTTTCAGTTGAATGTGTTTTATCAAATCAAAGGCCATGGTGTGTGGTGCAGTTCTGTGGAGCAGAGATATACTTTAAGAAAGAAAAAAAATTAGGTGTAGAGGCTCCAAAACTCAGGTTAAATAGCTCTTGACAAAGTATCCTCAGCTTCCTCCAGAGATTGGTCAAGGTCATTTCTCAATCATAAGTTGAACACTTATCATTACTAAAGGTCCCAAGAAGAGTGCCTTTGATGTACAGCCAGAAATATCTGATCCTGAGTTCCACCAATTTTATCCAAAGTGATAACATAAATGTGATGTGATGCTATCTATGCTTTCATGCAAAGGAATATGCACCAGCTGGACCCACTGCAGGCTATGTGGTTAGTGTTCCTAACTGCACCTTTGGCTCACCAGCTGAAAACATTTTCCTGTCCTTCTTAGTCCCCATCCCAGCTGGGTTTTATCCACAGAAGGCAAGACGCTATCCTTTTAATAAACTATGTTTGATGGGAGCAGCATGGCATCTTTTTATCATAGCATCTGGAACTCCTTTTTTAAATTCTATGCAGCCTAGATTTCATAAGAATAGTTACATAAAAAGACACTTATCACTATCCTAATGTGGATAACCCCCACCCCAATCTCTGTGTTATCTTACAGTTGTGTGTTAAGTAACAATGCAAAATAAAAATGTACAAAAACAATAAAAAGCTTTGGGATCTGAGCAGTTGCACAAAGTCTTCAGACCTTACTTCTCTTCCTGCAGTCCTCTGTGGCCTGCAAGGGCACCAGCTGATGTAGTATAAGAGGCTCTTTTTATTTGGAGAAAGCATCTTCCTATAAATGAGGAGTAAATGATATGCCAAAGAGGTGATTTAAGGTAAGCATAAGAACAATTCAAAAAGGGAGCAAGCCAGTGAAGATACTATAGTATACTATGCTATAATATACTCTATAGTATATACTATTACATATACTATACTTATACTATATACCTTACTTTACCTACATATAGAGCCTTACTTTTTTAAGGGCAAGATTTATTATGGATGAGGCAGAACATGATCACATCCTAACAGCGGCATAGTGGGATACAGCACTGTTTTGTTTCTGGGCACTTCAATGCTGCCCCTGCTCCTTACCATTAGAGCTATTCCCTGCAAAAGTCAAGTGGAGGAGGTGCTCTCGCAACTGGGAATGGCTCTGACAGTGAATGAGAGGGACAGCTTACATGGTGTGTTGAGTTGCCCAGCTGTGCTCCCCAAAGCTATATTACTGCATTCAAAATTTCAGTAACTTGGTAACTTTCCTTCTTCTAATTAAATTCCATTTGCCTTTCCCTGCATTCAGATTTCCAGCACATAAAAAGGAAGGATGATGGGCTGGGATCTAGCTAAAAAGCTAGCTGAAAAAAGATAGCTGTCTAGCAAAAAAACAAAAAACAAAAACAATTGTAAAACAACTTTCCCCCCATAACAAAAAATGTTCCTGGGTTTTGTTTAGGAACTGTAATGTTTGCATTTACCTTTGGGTGTAGCTGTTGTATCTATATATTCTACCATGCAAAGTCACAATGGTTATTATAAAAAGCCTTTGAGTACTTTCCTGGGAAAACAGAAATCCTGCTAATTATTTGAAAACGTGAACAGTGCTTTCTAATGCAACTGTCTTGTTTGCTTTTATGTTTTAGAGGCTTATGATTTCAAAATTTGCACATGAGATTCTAAGTTTTTACTTAATTTACCCATACTTTCATTCAAGCATTTTGGTGTGATCCTAATGCACACAGAGTTATTGGACACAGGGATTTGTGCAGCTACCTTCTGCTGTATTCTGAAAGCATGTGATGTTCAGAATAGGTTACTGCAGTGTCAAGGCCTGGCAACTCCTGATCACCATTTGATTGTATTTTCAACTGTAATTTAGACCTAAGATGAGAAGCATTGTTTGTGCAGCATTCACTAGTTTAGCTGTATGGGTTGCAGCCCTAAGCAAAGCTAATCAGGAGTAAATCCTATTGAAATGAATGATTGACTTCCATGTAAACATGCTTGGGGTTGGAATATCAGACTCAAACTAGATGTTGCTTCAAGCACATAGGTACTGCCATGCTGGTTAGGCATGTTGCTAGTATCGTGGCATGGGGGAAAGGGACTTACCCAGTGGTGGGCTTCAGGGGGTTCTCAAAGGTTCTATAGAACCCTTTGCTAATGAGCACCTGGTTCTGAGAATCAGTTACTAATGGAACAAAGAATCTGTTATTCATTTAGGTTATTATGACATAGAACCTGTTGTTAATTTATTTGGATCCCACCACTGGTCTTACCTCTGCCCAGCTGGTGTCCTTTTCCAGGCTGTGTACTCTTCCCCATATTTGTCTTGGAAGAAAAGTCCCTTTTGAAATTTGATTTCACCCACCTGGTCTTAAAAGTACTTTTTTGGCTACAACAGTGGACTGGTGCAGGGAAGGCAGATAACTCTGGCAAGAGCAGCTGGAGAACAGCAAGGAAAATCTAGCAACCTGCAAGGAAAATGGGAAGCAAATTGGAAAGAAGTTGTGAACGGGCAGCCATGTCCTGCACACAAACAGGAAATGCACATTGGGTGGATAGATACTGGGCCCCTAGTAAGGAGATACCGTACCAGAATATGACACCAGATACTGTGTCAGATATGGGGATCACTGAAAGAGTGAGTTGGACTCTGCTACAGCTAGCAAATTTTTTAAGTCCCTTTTTTTTTGCTTACTTGTGATGTTATACAACTGCTATGTCCATGGTGGGCAACTGAAAATTTGACAGAAATGGCCCTGTAGCATCTGGTATGGAAAGCAGAAAATATAGATTTCTTGAATCCTCTGAGATTTTCTACACAGCCAGAAGTACGCTGTGTGCTCGATGAAGTGTCAGCTGTGAATTCCTTTTAGGTTTCCTAATGGGCCTTGGCAGGTAGAAGTAGTGGCAGCAACTAAGAAACCACAAGTAAATCATTCTTGCAACAAGACACCATTTATTTACTCCTGGGCCGTCTTGTCAATGCATAGGAAATATTTTAACATCTAACAGAGCACATAAATCATTGCCTTCCCATGGCATACCTGGCAGTGTATCTTGATGATGATTTAATTAACAGCAAGATCTTTGATGAGGCCGTAATTTGTCTCTGTGACACTGTCTTGGGATAAGAAACCTTGATATGTTCTCAGCTGTAGTAATAGTTGCGTGTATTGTTCTAGAAGCAGGAGCATAATGGAACTGTTTTAGGATTATCCTGAGATCTAAACTGGTAACATAAAACAGTGGATTTAAAAAATGTATAATGATAAGAAAGACAACCATTTTCTTTCAATGCATCATACCAGAAAAATAAAGGTGGAGGAATGAATGTTTTTTATTAGTCTGCTATGCAGCATGTCTGAGAGTTTCTCAGGCAAGTTTATTTGTAAAACAATCTAATTCACTTTTGATGAAAGTAAAACAGGATAGATTTTTACTGGGGTGATGGAAGATGCAGAAAATCCAAATACCATAATCAGGAAATGCTCCTTTTTGTGATGAAAAAAACAGCAAGGGTAGGACTGGCTAAAAATACCTGAAATTTTGTGAAAATTCTTAAGTGAAGACCTGAAACGAATTTAGGTAATCTTGTATTTGGTTAAAATTTTCACTTTTAGCAATATCTTCTTCTGACCTAGTACAAAATATTGTGGTTTTTTTTAAAAAAAAGATGAACCTGCCTACTAAATATGGATTAGTTTAGGTGAGCCAAGTTTAACAGGAAATTAGTGTTTAAAGCTGATTGGTGCTAACAATGGGAAACAATGCAACCTGCCATTTCTGATGGGCTTAGATTGCTAAGATTAACACTAAGATTTAAGGAAGGCATCAGTTTATGAATAGGAAACACATTTCAGTTCTTCCTAAATATTTTATACAGGCTTAATGTTTATACATTGAACACAAAGGGGCTTACTCTTTAGTAGACATGGTTTGGTTTGTGCTCTTACTCTCAAGTAACAGTTTTGTAGGACTGCATATTTGGTGAATTTTAAAATGTTTATCTTCTGTAAGAACCTCAGCCCGATGTGTGGATGACCGAAGAACTTATTTTAAGGTTGGCTTGTTAGTCATTTAAGCTTGGCTTGTTAGGCTTTGAAAAACCTGGTTTTGTGCAGCTATTATCAAAGCCTTCCTTTTGACATTTAAGGATGGATTCAAATACTGTATCTTGCTGGTTGAAGGGGACCATCAGGGCATTTCCACAGAAGGTTAAAAATAAGGAGTGCTTCACTTGGCTTGTGATGTGAATTAACCTACATTTGTTAGAATGTTCATTTGCATTACAGATGTCTCTCCTCCAGATTCTTAACAAGGATCAGATGTTAACAGAAACAGCATAAGGGAAGTTCAAATGCAATTAGATTTTAAGCCACAGATTTTAGATTTTAAGATTTTATGGCACAAGATATTTTTGAAGTTCTTGTAAACTGCTTAGTACTTGTTAAGCACCATAGAAATAATATAGGATGATGATGAGCTTTGTTTGTGAAAATGCTGCAAGTTTCTTGAGATAATTTTAGTTTTCTGCTTTTTCTATAATGTCTAAAGTGGGTCTCTCTCTCATCTTTCCCCTGGTTTGAGGACAGTTCGTGATTTCACCATAGAGAAGTGGCTGCAGTGAGACTACTTCTGAGTAGAGCTCAGCTGCTGAGTATATGCTGAGGTCATAACTAAGCCTCCCAGCTGCTGCCCTCAACCATGTCTTGATGATTCCTTCTCTGTTTTCTCACAAGATCCAACACACAGATAGCAATCCTTTTTGTGTTGCAGGTTCTTTAAGGGACACAATTCAATTTCAGTTCTTTAACCTGAGAAGGCCTGACTTGAGTACTCAGGGTGTGACTCCCTGCCTTGAGTGAATTTTCTCAAGTAGAGTCACAGAGATCTGGTGGCTCCAGACTTGACTCAAGTGGGGAGAACATACCTTTTCCCAACATTGGCAATAACTGTATTTAATAAGGAAACCATACTTTGCAATTACAGTTGCTGATTGGATCCCATTCACTCTAATGGGGCCATGGAAACAGTTGCATAGCAGAGGGGGTACAGAGGGTGCAGCTGCACAGGACTACAAGCTTGTGTGGGGGGGGTTACAAGCTGAGTTTGACACAAGTGGCTAAAATTGTGAAAAACAGGATAGGTATGAAGGATAATACCATCATGTTATATATCGTTGGAAAGGTAAGAGGTGATCCTCTAATATTGAGGGAAAGAATAACAATTCCTCTTTGTCCCAGCACAGTTTTTCTAACCAAAGAGGGACACAATTTTCATTTTTTTTACTTAATTAAATTTGATTTTGTTGTTGCGAGGATATGGGGCAACAAAATCTTATTCAACTCCAGATAGCAAATAGGTGCTTTAGCTATGCCACAAGCAGAGCAAATGGGTAGTGAACAGCTGAGGAGGATTCCCCAATTTTCTTTTTAAAAATACTCAGGGATGACATCTCTTCCGGTTGTGACATCACTTCTGGGGCAACATTTTGAGCTTTGCACTGGGCTACATGATCATTAGCTATGCCACTACATGGAAGACATCTGAAGACAAACTTCAGGTTTATTTGGTCACTCCTTTTTATAACAAAGGCAGCCACAGCGGTGGGGTGGAAGAATCATGGTCAGGACTTCAGTGCATGAGAAGAAAAGGGCTAACTTTCTCACCTTGCCCATTTTCATGTCAAAAATTTTCCTACCAGGCTACTATTTTGCAAGAACCAAAATCTACAAAATATGTTGAGCTGGCCTAACTGCAGATAAGTAGCTTTACTAGTTGTACAAGGCAGACGAACAGTGTAATCCTAAGCATGTCTACTCAGAAGTAAGTCCCATTGTATTCAATAGTACATACTCCCAGGAAAGTGTGTTTAGGATTGCAGCCTTACTAGTTCTAACACCTACCCTACAATCCAGAGCAACTACGGGAGTTAGCTCTATGCATTTCCCATAGGTTTCCCATAGGTGGCACTGTAACAATGTTGGTGTAAAAGATCCGGTAGTTACTCTGGATTGTTACTCTGGATGCTTAACCCCATCTCAAATGCCAAATGTACCTTTGTAACTACTTTTGACTTTTTATATCTGCCATAGTAGGATCAGAGTTGTATATACAATGTATGCCTGCAATCTCCAGGTACCTTTTTTGTAAAGGGGTGTATGGCGAGACATATAAGAGCCAAGTGTTTCTTTTATCCCTCTCATAGAATATCCCTAATTGGAGTGTCCAAGACTTAAGAACAAGACTGTGGCAGTCCTCTTTGGTGGCCTGTTCAAGTTACACTTGATCCTATGTATTATTAGTGTAGAGGACTCATGTTCATACTGTATCTAATTCTGGGATAATTGTCACAACTTTACCCCTTCTTTCAAGGCAGCAAAAGGAGAGTAACTGAGACTCTCCATTTCTGCTAACATAGGCCCTATAATTCAATAGAAATATTTACAGAAGTGATAATCCAACTTTCTGCTTTTGTTTTAAGGATTTTTTTTTGAAATATATTTAAAAGTTTCTATGGGAATTATAAACTGCCACACAATCTGCAGTCTTCCCCATCAAACTTGACTCGAGAAATAACTGGCAGCATGATTAAGAGAAAGAGAGTGAGAATAAGAATGTATTACAAGAGGGGTGATAGAACCTGAATGTTAAAAGAGTGTGAAGAGAAGAAAGAACCTGCTATTAGGCTTCCAAAAATAGAGAGGGGAATCATCCCACAGTTAGAAACACAATTGTGTTAGACATATCAAGTGTTGTTTTATTCTCCTAAACAAACTCTCATTTTCTTAACTGGGGAAACTGATGCACTATATACCTCTCCAAATCATAAACTGATTCCAGATAATGACAGGTATTATTGGAGGCAATTTATTTTTAATGACAACTTCATAATAACTTTTCTGTGAATCCATAACCAGCAAAGTCTCGTTACTTTTCATGTCTTCTAGTCTCTAAAAATATAGTTTAGGATTTTTTTTAAGCTGTAGGAAGCTCTTTTAATTCAGGTTCTTTTCCTCACGCTTCTTCTCCATTTAAGAGTGGCATCACTAGGGTTTGCATTCCCTGGTGCAGGAGACCAGCACATCACTTCTGTTACGGACACCCTCTGCCCACTAGTTTGTTGGGTTTTTCTACTATAACTTTTGATAAAATAGAGATATGTCTATGCAGTTTCTTTCATCACATTCTGTGTCAAATTACACATCGATATATAAAAGTTTGGTATTATTTACAAAGTGCCACAATTTCAGAAATTTTGGCCAGCAGTGGTGTCACCCCTGTGCATATCACCTGGTGCAGCCAGCACCCTCAAGCAATGCCACTAGTCCCCTGTTCAGTTTTTGATAAATTAATCCAATCCTATGTTACTTTGGACTGACATTATTTTAGACCCACCATAATTCCACAGGCAATTATTATGGCTTTTATATGGTACTCAGACCAAAGTTTTTTCATGGCATTTATGTTTTATAGCCATAGCTATTGGGAAAAAAGTCAGATGTCTACATGAATTGTGCCAGATTCTCTTATTAACTTTCAGTTATTTCCAGCAATGGGGAGCTATGCCAAGCAATTTGCAGAGCTTCACAGGGCTTTCCAGAAACCCCAGAGCCTAAAATGACACTAGGGTGGCGGAAAATCCCCCCATTCCCATAAAGGGTTGCAATCATGAGGATCATGTTGCTGCTCTCCCCCCTTCTCCCTTCCCACACCCCCTAAAGAGAGAGGGGAACCATTATACCTGCTGGGTTTCTCAGTACTGGCATATTTAATAAAAACTCCAGATTTTCCTTTATTTTAGATCAGAGGGATTTGATCTATTTTAGACCAAACCCCAATCTGGGGGGTCAGTTAAAGCCCATGGCAAGCTTCTTTCTTGTCCTTGGGCCATCCAAGTAATCCTTTGGTGGTGAAGGAAGCTCTGCTCCCATAAGCTCCAGAGGGCAGGGGTAGCTGCACGCAACTCCTCTGACTGTGTATAAAATGCTTATGAACTGGTTTGTAGATCACCTCCTCTCACTGTGTCAGAGAGTATTTATGAACTGATTTGAATTTATTAATTCATAAGTTCCATCTCAAGTTCCATTTTCATTTATGTAAATTTATTCAAATTTTAATGTATATTAATTCTTTTTTCTTTTAGCCCTGACATAATGTCACAGAGATGATATGACCCTCCTGCCAAAAAGTTTGGACACTCCTGTTTTAGACCAATATTTCTCAAACAGTGGTAATCGACATCGAGACTAGATTATTGCAACGCGCTCTACATGGGGCTGCCTCTGAAGACGGTCCGGAAGATGCAATTAGTCCAGAATGCGGCGGCCCATGTGGTTGCTGGGGCTCATCAGTTCGACTCTGTCGGGCCACTGCTTCAGCAACTACACTGGCTGCCCATTCTTTTCTGGGCTGAATTCGAAGTGCTGGTCCTGACCTTTAAAGCCCTAAATGGCTCGGGTCAAGGGTATCTGAGGGACCACCTTCTTCCGTACAGTCCGACCCGTCACCTAAGGTCATCTGAGGGGGCCCTACTGACTGTGCCGCCACTAAGAGATGTGAGAGGTGTGGCGGCCAGAGATAGGGCCTTCTCGGTGGTGGCACCCCGGCTTTGGAACTCCCTCCTCTTAGAACTGAGGAAAGCTCCAGAAGCGGAGCCTTAAAACCTTTTATTTTAAAAAAGCATTTTAAACGGGGCAGAGGTGGGGGACAGTTGTTTTTATTGTTTTTACTGTTTTTAACAAATATTTTTAATCTCCACATTTTATTCAATTTAATTGTATTTTAATTATATTTTAATGGTGTTTTAATTTTTATTTATGAGCGATTTTAATGATGTTTTATTTCATGATGTTAGCCGCCTTGGGCTCCCCCTACCGGGGGAGGAAAGGCGGGATATAAATTGATTAAATAAAATAAATAAATAAATAAATATTTCTCATATTACCTGTAGTACTTGAGGTGGAGTCTGATGCTACATGTGGAATCTTAAGACCTCCACCACCTGGAATGAGACAAGCAGCAACAGACAAGCAATGCAATGTGACCAACAGCAGTAGGAGGCTCAGCTCACCAGGCAATGCTCCAGTGTGCACTTTTTTACATGATCAAAAAGTCCAGCATCTTACTGATGTTTTTTGTCTTGTGTCTGGCCTTCCAATCCATCACTGAGAGGTAAATGGTTATGCCATCATTGCCAGTTACCTTCAGTGGTACAAGTGGATCACACAGTGGATCATACAAGATGGTACAACATAGGGCAAACATTGAGAAATGCTGTTTTAGACCCTTCCAATGTTCTTCTCCAAAGCTCCTGAGATTCCTCAGCATCCTATGAAGAGGGCTGTCCACAAAGGCAAGGGGAGCACTGCTTCCCTCATCTCTGGAGGGGCTTCTAAGCTAAGCAGAGGCTGTGGGACAACAGCCTCTACTGAGGTTAGACTAAGCTCTGAAGGTGAAAGAACAATTTCCAGTTTCACAGACAAACAGAAAGTGACCTTTTAAAGCATTACAAGGTGTGGGAAGGCCTGGAAAACCTTGGAGGGGGTACATAAGGGGCTGCATGTTGGGGAGGGGCAGATCTGATCCACAGATAAGTGTTATCCACAAATAAGAGATTTGTGGATATCTTCTCCCATATTGACTATCTTTACCAGGAGATAAAATGCGGGAGTACAACCTTGTTGGTTCTTCTGAACTTCTGATACCTTTGAGCATACCACTTCTCAAGGATAGGATTTTAAGAGTATAATCCTAACCATGTCAACTAAAAAGTAAGCCCCATCGTGTTCAATGGGTCTTACTTTCAGGAGAGTGTCTTTAGGATTGCAGTGGGATTGCAGAACTAGGTGGGTATTCCTCCTTTATATAAGCAAAGGGAGAGTAACTGGCCCTACACACTCCAGTAAGTTCTGTTCAAGTGGCTTCTGCTGGTGTTCTTTTTGCATTTTAGATTGTGAGCCCTTTTGGGACAGGTACCCATTAGCTATTAATTAATTTTTTCATTTTTGTTGTAAACCGCTTTGTGAACTTTTTAGTTGAAAAACAGTATATAAATAAGATAGATAGATAGGAAAGTGGTGTATTTCAGAGTGTCTCATCCTTCAGTGTGTTTTAAGAGGTTTCTGTAAACTCACTTGCCTGTTTAATAAAGCACTCTTACTTAATTTGGGCTGGATGATTATTTTCTGCATATATTTTTGTTTTCTTCTTTTAACTTTTGTTCTATTCATTTCAAATGCTAGGTTTGTCAGCTGTCTTGAGTGTTTTCCAATGAAAAGGAAGAGTACAAATATTTAATAAATAAAATGTTTCATAACACTTAATCTCTACATAGTCACAGAATTTTAGAAGTCTCTGAAAAATGAATTATTCAGACTTGGACTTCCAAATTAGGTTAACAAATGGTACATCTTCTCTAGTATGTTGAAGGAATTAATTAAAAAGACTTTGAACATAATCTTCTCATGTTTTTATCCTAGCTATTTGAGATCATATTAAAGAAGTTAAAACTGAATTTCTAAACAAAAGGCCTTTCCATGTTTCCTTTGAAATTCATTCCATATACAGTTTTTCAGGGGCAGAAAAACTTATCTTGAAACATTAAAGGTTCTTGTACTTTTTCCCTCTGAATGAATATATCTTGCTATTTTTTTCTATGTGAGTGGAATTATTTACTTCTTTGAAAGGATTAAAGACCATAATATAACAAAATACAGCCATGAACTTTAAAATAATTATTTTTCCGTAATCCCATTGTCTTTGAAGGGCTACAACAGAGCTAAAGAACTAAGCATTATAATATTGCTTAAACAGAAGCTGTGGGTGGCACAAGCGGTTAAGACGCTGTGCCTGTTAACCAGCAGGCCAGGGTTTGAGACCCGGGTCAGCCCCACAAGACAGGGTGAGCTCCTGTCCTTAGCCCAGCTCTGCGACGCCAGCTGGATCCAACTGTATTGGCTCTGCCTTTCCATTGGACTAATTCAGTGGCGTGGAGAGGGGGGATTTGCTGCTTGGGTAACAGCCTATCCTCCATAACAATCTAACCCAGGCTTTTGTGCTTTGCATGCAGAGTATGCTGCGCCAAGCATGATACCATAGTCTTTCAAGACTGACAGAGGCCTGCTTAAATAATAATGAAGATAGAAGCACTGTAAATAAAAAAATGTGATTGTGTGCTAATATAAAAAGCCTTTCAACTTATTACAGCAATTATTTGGTTCTCTAGCTTGTATTATTTTGCTGCAAGCCAAAGAGGCTGTAAATAATTTATCAGCATTGAATGTATTAACCATTAATCAGAGCCAAGACATTGATTATTTCATTAATCACAGAATTGTTTTTTGTAAATGTGAATTTAATGTTATCTGAAAAAAGGTGTTCATTGGATTGTAAAATGCCTAGTAAATGTGAGAAGCGATTGCATGTAAATAAAAATACATGCAATAATACAGTTAGGAGTTTTCTAGCCTTGTTCCAAGTGTTTCCATGCTTAGCTAGATTTTCTAACCAATATGTGATATATGTATTTTGGGGAAATTTGTTTTATTTTGTACAATTGTCCTCAGTTGTTTTGGTTGCATTGCCCCTGACTCACCTTTTGAGAAATCTGGTAGCTGTTCAATCACTGAAAATAAGTAAACTAGATTTAGGTGCATTGACTGTTCATCTCCATTTTTGAAAACATTGCTTTGTGGTATGCATGCAACAGAGGGTTTTCTTACAAAGAGCACAATCCTATCCATGTCTACTCAAAAGTAAGCCGCATTGTGTTCAATGGATCTTACTCCCAGGAAAGTGTCTTTAGGATTGCAGCCTTAGATGATGGCAGAAATCCCCCCCATCTCTGCCTTCTCTGGTGGGCCTCACAGTCAGGGTTTCCAGACGTCCGGATTCCCCCGGACATGTCCTCCATTTGGGGCCCTTGTCCGGGCCCCTGGCCCCTGTCCAGGCCTCTCCGGAAAATGAGGGGTCCCTGGGACTTGTTTGCAGCTGCCCCTGTGGCGGTGGAAAGGCTTGGAGCTGGCTGCCGCTCTGTTGGAACAGCTGCCCGCCCTGCAGCCTCCCTGGGCTTCCTGTGGAGCGGGGAGGCCAGGTGGGGGCTGAGTGTCCTCTCCCTGCCTGGCCACGCCTCCCAGGGTTTCCCCAGGAAGCTTTGAAAACACTGAGGAGGCGTGGCCAGGCTGGGAGCAGAAGCTCCGTCCCTGCCTGGCTTCCCCCCTCCAGAGGAAGCTGAATCAGCTGGTCAGGGGCTGCAGCTGCTCCTGAGTGCCCCCAGCCTCCCTCCCTGCCAGCCTGAGCCCCCCAGCATCAGAGTGTCCAGGTAGGAGGGACACCCCCTACAAACCCTTCCAGGACCCCCCTTCTTTCCCCCCACCCCACAGAAACCCCAAACACCCTGCCTAGGTCCCCACTCTTCCCTCTCACCCTAGGGAGCTGCACAGTTTCTCTGGGGGAGGGGGAAATCTCCCCCTCCCCCCCAGCCACCCACCACTAGCCAGCCCTGCTGCCTGCCCTGCACCCACAACCCCCACATACCCCTACGTCAGTGGTGGGCACTTACTGGTACGGGCCTACGCGCCCGTACCACTTTTTCCAGTTTCCCTGCCGCTAGCATACCGCCAGCGACAGGGAAACGCAAAACATGGCGGACCGGTACGGTCCGCCATGTTTTGCGCCCACCGCGCCTGCCTAGAAGCGGGCAGGCCGCTTCTAGGCAGGCTCTGCACAAGCGCCGACATCGGCACTCGCGCAGAGCCTTCCTAGAGGCGGCCTGCCCACTTCTAGGCAGGCTCTCTGCAAGCGCCGACGTCGGCGCTTGTGCAGAGCCTTCCTAGAAGCCGGTGCCAGCCTCTAGGAAGGCTCTGCGTGAACGCTGGTGTCGGCGCTTGCGCAGAGCCTTCCTAGAAGCTGGTGCCAGCTTCTAGGCAGGCTCTGTGTGAGCGCCGGTGGCGGCGCTTGCACAGAGCCTGCTTAGAAGCTGGCAGGCCGGCTTCTAAGCAGCCACTGCACAGGCGCCAACGTCGCCCCGCCCCTCGCCCCTCCCCAGTCCCGCCCCTCGCCCTGCCCACACCCCTGACCCTGGCTGGCCCCTCCCACTTCCGGCGTACCGGATCTTGGGATGGGGCCAGCCCATCTCTGCCCTACATGCATCCCCCTCCCCCCACAAACCCTTTATTTACCTACTTTCCCCTTCTCCCAATACCCCCACCAGCCACCCCGCATGTACCTACTGTCCCTCCCCAAGTCTAGATATAGATATATTCATGTATATATATATAGATATATTCATGTGTGTGTGTGTGTGTGTGTGTGTGTATACATATATATATATACACATATATACATGAATATATCTATTGTGTGTGTATTTTATATATCTATATATGTATCATGTGTATTTTATATATAAGTATTTTATATGTGCGTGTATATTATATATATAATACACATACATATATAAAATACACATATAAAATACACACGTATATAAAATACATATATAATACTCATACATATATATGTATTTTATGTGTGTATATTTTATATACATATTATATATGTGTGTATTTATATTTATATATATATAATGCACACACATAAAATATATATGTGTGTATTATATATGTATTTTATCTGTGTGTATTTTATATATAGGTATGTGTATTATATATGTGTGTGTATTTTATATATAGGTATGTGTATTATATAAATATGTGTGTGCATTTTATTATTGTGTATTATATATGTGTGTATGTATATACACACACATATTCTGTATATGTTGTGTATTTATATGTAAGAAGAAGGAGGGGGAGGAAGAGAAAGGGAGGATGACTAAATACCAGTGTTTTAAGCTTATTTTTAGTGTTTTTAGCTTATTTTTAGTGTTTTTAGCTTTTTTTAATATGTCCTACATTTTATCCTACATTGTCGCTTGGGGGAGTAGGAATTTTGGCCTTCAATCAGGAATTTTGGCTTTGCCGTTTAGGAATTTTGCATTTGACATCTGGACACCCTGCTCACAGTAACCACCAGGAGAACAGCTCCAGCCTTCCTGCCGGCATGCCTGGACTTTGTACTTTCACAACACCATTTTTGCTGTTTTTGCCACAGTGCTGCTGGTGGAACGTGCGTTCTGGCAGAGAAGCAGGACTTTTTTAGGACTGGGCCATAAGGCTGCAATCCTATGCACACTTTGTTGTAAGCTCTGCTGAACATAGTGGGATAGACTTTTAAGAAAACCTGCATGTTTACTTAGAACATGTTTGCATGTTTACACACTGTCACTGTAAGAAAGTCATGCACAAGTCAGTACACAAGTCAGTGCACAAGTGCACAACGTGAACAAGTCAGAGTCACTATTAAGATTTTTAAGAGCAGTTTTATGTTTGTCAGTTGTAAAATTTAATAGTTTTCATTGTTTTATAATAATCCAAAGAACGCTGGAAAGCAGAGAATTCTCTCTTTTCTTTCTGTGTAGCTTTCTACTTTTGATTTTTGAATGTGGCTTAATAAAATATTTTCATAAAAATGAAGGAGAAAACCTTTAAAAGAGAGTTCCCGCAGGAACAAAGACTGACTCTCATGAGAGTGACCCAGAATTTTCATTTGCAAGTGAGATTACAAGGTGTGCAAAATGTTGGCAACCTATTTGCACAGCATCCTTGCAATGGTGCCAACACTGTACACATGCATCATGAAAGAGAAAATATGACAAATAATTGTGACAGCATTTGGATGCTTGTCCTGTTGCTGTTATTCCACTGTAATTTTTCTTCTAAGGAAAACAGAGGGGGGAAAGGCATCTTTATCAGATGTTTTGTGACATTGCAGCGAGACCTTGCTGATGGCTGATTTGTATTAGTAATGTTCTTTGGTACAGTTTTATCCTCTAATATGCATTTCTTTTTATATAATAAATAATACTTCTCTGCACATCTTCAAGAAGAGGAAAAACAACCAGCCATCAACCATTGGATTTATATTTTAACACAATTGAGGCAAATGCTGAAGTATGTTAAAAAAAAGCGTAAACATTAGGGGGACTAATCCATAGAAAGGCAAGGCAAAGGTATATGCACACAGACACACAGAGAAAAATAAGACATTGGACTATCTTCTATTTTATAAGATTTTCATCTTCCTGCAACAATTTATGTCTAACCCTACAATCCAGAGTAACTACGGGAGCACGTAAGAGACCTTATGTGCACCCGTAGTTACTGCACCACCTTGTGAAAACCTATGGGAAATTCATATTGCAATCCAGAGCAAATGGTTCTTACACCGGAGCAAGGACTCCCCGTAGTTACTCAGGATTGCGCCCTAAGGCTACAATCCAGAGTAACTACGGGACCTTTTACACTGATGTAGTTATAGTACCACCTATGGGAAACTTATGGGAAATGCATGCAGCAATCCAGAGTAAGGGTACAATCCAGAGTAACTACAGGGAGTTCTTGTTCTGGTCTAAGAACAATTTACTCTGGATTACAATATGAGTTCCCATAGGTTTTCACTAGGTGATGCAATAACTATGGATGCACATAAAGACTTTTACATGCTCCCGTAGTTACTCTGGATTGTAGGGTAAGTGCCTTTTACATCTTCCAGTAGTTACGCTGGATTGTAGGGTTAATTTCTTTAGAATCAATTTATATTCTAGCATAAATGATAGGTGCACAGGGCCTTTTAGCTATGTATCAGCCACCATTTGGGTGCACGCAAAATGCTTTTATAACACATGTACAAAGAATGATTTGATAAATCCTATGTTTCATTCAATTTATAAATAATTTAAAAATATAGAATTTGGGATTTTTTTATGGTGGCCACTGCCAGTGGAATATCCATTCTACTGCTATACAGGACAGAATTGGACAATGAGTGGGTTTGTGGCAGAGGTAATATTTGAA
Source organism: Cryptoblepharus egeriae (assembly GCA_030015325.1). Lineage (NCBI taxonomy): Eukaryota > Metazoa > Chordata > Lepidosauria > Squamata > Scincidae > Cryptoblepharus > Cryptoblepharus egeriae. The sequence goes on from JAREYC010000005.1 coordinate 29,762,280, forward strand.
GTGGGGAAGCCATGTAGCCACTATGTTACACCAGTTCTCAACTGGATGCAGAGCTCTCTGTTGGGTCTTGGCAACACGAAACTCCAGACTATACCAGATCCAAATCTGCGGAAGAATCAAGTAGCCCAAAAATCTGGGAGTCAAAAGACATAATAATTTGCAGTGTGTGTCTGTTAAGATAGACCATTTATTCTCCCTGCAGTAGAACCAGGAATCTTCTGAAATGAAGTCCTTTGGCATGTGTTTGTTTGGAAGCTTTTTATTTTTTTTTAAGTAGTGTCAAGATTTATTCCCACGCAGCTCACTGTTATGATGGATGTCAACATGTTTTAATGTTTTAAAATATTTACAGCGTGACACTGTCTGTCAGAAAACACAAACATCTGTTTGGTATTCATTATTTATTACCTGTGCATTCCCCCCAAAAACCTACTGTTCCAGTTCCTGGCTATAGTATATATTAAATTATTGCTAAAGAGTGTGATTGTAAAAGACAATTGTAAAAGACTTGTGCCCCTTCTGTGCTTATCAGATCTACATACTCAGAAAAGAACTTTTGGTAGACATTGGGCAAAATCTAGAGTAACTACGGGGAGTCCTTGCTCTGGTGTAAGAACAACTTACTCTGGATTCCAATATGAATTTCCCATAGGTTTTCAGTAGGTGGTGCAGTAACTATGGGTGCACATAAAGTCTCTTACATGCTCCCATAGTTACTCTGGATTTGGGGGATTATTGCTCACTGAAGTTTGGCTTTATTAGGAAACTAACTCCCCAAATTTAGCCCTTCAGACATGGTTATTCTACAACTGTTTTCACAGCCCAGGGCAATGATGACCAACTTTTGAAGGGCGGGGGGGGGGGTGAGGGGGTGGATAAGGAGAAAGCTTCAGAAAAATAAAAGAATGAGCAATATAGCTATTGAGCTTTTGTTACATCTTTCCAGTCAGACAAATGTATGTTTCACATTCCACATTTATAATTCATGCAGGCTGGGGAGACAATTGAACAGGCAATTGTTACTAAGTTTCCTTCTAGGGCTGCCCAGGGGGCCACTTCATCCCTCATTCGGAAACATACTTTGCCTCACAGCCATCATGGGAAGTCTTATAAAGTAAGTCAGGGCATACCAGCATGATGCTATGAGAACATCACATGGAAATGGCTGCTGAAGAGTACTAGAGCTTCACACAAGCATCTGACTATCATGAAGTCTTATGGGTTTCCAATATGCATTTGCATCAACAGTATAATCATGTTGTTATGTCATTGTCCATGAGTCACACCTCGTTACACCATCAGAGGGAATAAATTCTCATTCCTCAGGCCTTGTGTAGGACGCCCCTGGACTCTGGGAGAGTCACTGATAGCGCATGCCAATGCATATCTACTTAGAAGTTAGCCCCACTGTGTTTGATGGTGCTTACACTCAGGAACGTGTGAATAGGACTGCAGCCTGAGAGACTACAGAATGAGGCAACGATGTGGCTTTCAGGGCAGCCAAGTGGCCTCAAACATGTCCAAGAGATGGAGGACCATCTCTTAACACCCTCCTTGCTTCACATAAAGGGAGGGGCTGAAAGACTGTGAGAGGGTTGGCTGCCAGTTAAAGACTATACTGAAAAGTCACGGCTGAGAAGACTGCAGGGAAACGTAATGAAACAGGGTGGCACTCTATAATTCTGAGACTGACTTTGGGTGTCGGAAACAGAAACAGCAATCCTAACCATGTCTACACAAAAGTAAGCCCCATTGTGTTCATCAGGTCTTAGTCGCAGGAAAGTGTCTTTAGGATTGCAGCCTAAGTCCTGCTCAGGGCAATTCACAATGATATACCTGCTATCTCATTTTCAGTCAAATGGGATACTTCCTAAGACATTTACAAGACATATAAGACATATACAATACCACTTAACTGGCCTAAATGAATTCAAGTCATTTGGACCGGATGAGCTGCATCCTCGAGTTCTGAAGGAACTGGCAGATGTCCTTGCAGAGCCTCTGTCGATCATCTTTGAGAAATCCTTGAGGAGTGGAGAAGTGCCACTGGACTGGAAGAGGGCAAATGTAGTCCCAATCTTTAAGAAGGGGAAAAAAGAAGACCCGGGAAATTATAGACCAGTCAGTTTGACTTCAATCCCGGGCAAGATATTAGAGCAAATCATAAAACACACAATTTGTGCACATCTAGACAAGTACTCAGTGATCAAAACAACCCAGCATGGATTTACCAAGAATAAATCTTGCCAGACAAATCTGATCTCCTTTTCTGATCGGGTTATGAGCTTACTGGACAGTGGCAATGCTGTGGATGTCATTTATCTTGACTTCAGCAAAGCATTTGACAAAGTCCCACATGACATCTTAATTGGGAAGTTGGAAAAATATGGGCTAGACGGGGCAATCATTAGGTGGATCCGCAACTGGCTCAATGGCCGCACTCACAGTGTTTTAGTAAATGGTTCTGTGTCAACCTGGAGGTCCGTTTCAAGTGGGGTACCCCAAGGCTCTGTCTTGGGACCGGTTCTCTTTAACATTTTCATCAATGACTTAGAGGAAGGGATACAGGGGAGCCTGATCAAATTTGTGGATGACACCAAGCTGGGAGGACTAGCAAACACAACAGAAGACAGGAGAAACCTCCAGGAGGATCTGGATAAACTAGAATTCTGGGCTGTAACAAATAGAATGAATTTCAACAGGGAGAAGTGCAAGGTTCTGCACTTAGGAAATAAAAAACAAAAATACAGGTTTAAAATGGGGGATACTTGCTTGGCAGTACAACAGGTGAGCGGGATCTTGGAGTTGCCGTGGATCACAAGCTTAACATGAGTTAGCAGTGTGATGTGTCTGCAAAGAAGGCAAATGCCATTTTAGGCTGCATTAAGAGGACTGTAGCTTCCAAGTCACAAGAAGTTATAGTTCCTCTTTATTCAGCATTGGTCAGACCTCACCTTGAGTACTGTGTTCAGTTCTGGGCACCTCACTTTAAGAAAGATGCAGCCAAACTGGAGCAAGTCCAGAGGAGAGCGACAAGAATGATCAGTGGGATGGAAGGGAAACCCTACGAGGAAAAGTTGGGGGAACTTGGGATGTTTAGCCTGGAGAAGAGGAGGCTGAGGGGAGACATGATTGCCCTCTTCAGATACCTGAAGGGCTGTCATAGTGAGGAAGGGGCTCATTTGTTCATAGCTTCTTCTGAAAGCAGAACTAGAACCAATGGGTACAAACTGCAAGAGAGGAGATTCTGGTTGGGTATCCGGAAAAAATTCCTGACGGTGAGGGCGGTTCGGCAGTGGAACAGATTGCCAAGGGAGGTGGTGGACTCTCCCTCACTGGGGATCTTCAAGCAGAGGCTTGATGAGCACCTATTGGAGATGTTCTAGGGGGATTTCCTGCTGCAGGCAGGGGGTTGGACTAGATGACCTACTAGGTCCCTTCCAACTCTATGATTCTATGGTTCTATGATCATGATTTCAATGTTGTCATCTCTCTGCAAGATAAAAATTACTTTTTATAGTAATTCAGCATCAAGAATACAAATCGGTATTTTATCTGATTTATGGCCAATGGGATTGGTATGACAGAAAGATACTGTACTAGCATAGATGTAAGGGGAATTATGGGAGAGGGGAATTTTAAAATTGTGACTATATACTAGGTGGTGTGACTTTCTGCTTCCAATCGCTTTTCAGAGCAGGCCAAAGAAAAGAAGCACTTTTGTGAATTAAATTCCATCAGAAAGCTGCTTCTGTTCTGCCTTGGGGCATGTGATGTGATCAAGCACAAGTGTGTCTGTGTGAGGGATGACTCCTTCTAAATAAATAACATGTTCATCGCTCACAGGTTTGTTTTCAGAAAGAAAGATCCTTCCGGTGGGGGCCTGGACTGGTCAGTGTCCTCTGATAATTTCTCATAGCCAGCTATTTTGCCTCTTCATTTTCAGAAGAGATCTCTAGTTTTGTCATTCTTTTCACAAGTCCCTGAAAATATGCCAAGGCTACATTCTAGTCACAGCATTTCAGGAACGATAATGCACTACCCGCAGCACATCCTGGACAAATAGATTTACAGTGCAATCTTAAGCATGTTTATTCAGAAGTAAGTCACATCATGTTCAGTAATAGTTACTCTCAGGAAATTGTGGTTAGGATTGCAGCTATAATACAGAAATTTCAAGCGATGGCACTAGGAGCAGAAAGATATCTGAAGCCCCATCCATGCTGTCCCATCTCTGGCCCAGCTCCTGCCAACCTAACAGTTCAAAAGCATGTAAAAGCGAGTATTTAAATAAGTACCTGGCAGTAGGTATAAAATGACAGACAGATGGAGACAGATCAATGACAGATGGAGTGACACATTCATTGAAATATATACCCAGTCATGTCAATGGCTATGTCTAGCTGAACACGCAGACCCTACCTATGCAGGGACTAATGCTAAAATGAAGGACTGAAATTACTTGAGCCCATACTACAATCTGCAATGAATGACTGTATATTTATATTTGTGGCTGTACAACTTGAAGACAAAGTTCAAAGTATGACTTTTTGTTGACTGACTTGTTCCCAAGTACTGTCTGCTAGGATGTCAAAGGCTGCAATGCTAATCCCAATGGAAGACACTTTCACTTTCCCATAGAGCTCAATGCAGATTTTTTTTATTTTTAGTTTTTTGGCCTTTTGATAGGAAGGAGATATTTCAAAACCAATTTTTGCATTGGATTCTGTTCTCCAATATGAATCCAACAACATATGACATGATGGGGTTACTGCACACCATTGCAAAGTTTCACAATGAAGCCAAAATGGAGGACAATGAAGCCCTTTTGGAAGACATGCAGACAGGAGACTAAAAAAGAGGACAAATCTGGAAATTTCTGGTCATATGATCACCCTGCTTATGCCAGTCTAAGAGCACAATCCAAACAATGTCTACACAGTAGTAAGCCCCTTTGTGTTCAATGGGTCTTACTCCCAGGAAAGTGTTTTTAGGATTGCAGCTTAAATTGGTTAGGATTGTGCCCAGACCCTTGCCAAAAAAAAAAAAAAATGCTTCTGCATGGGATCTTACATAGCATTTTAACTTCTGAAAAGGAATTTGGCTGGAGAGGCTGTCCAGGTTTTGTATAATCTTGGCTGGTGCTGAGGCTTGTGTTCAGTGCCTTGATATGATTAGGTCAAAGCATGTGGAAAATGTAAAATGTATCAGGGGTCAACCACCATGTGGAACTCAACATGAGGCTAACATATGACTGATGCAATATGTTAAATGCCCCTGATCAGATTCCAGTGTAGAATTTTCTATTCATATATTTTAGCTGCAAGCATAGAAGCAGATATTATTATTATTTATTATTTTAAAAATTTATATCCCGCCTTTCTTGGGCCCAATAGCCCGACTCAAGGCAGCTGACATAAAACATAATTAAAAACATAAATAATACAATTTAGTAAAAAAACAATTAAAACATACAAGCTAAAATATATACTGGTATGTTAAAAATGATAAAATGATGAGATAAAAATGATGGAAGACACAAATCTTTATAATGCTGGAAGAATCAAGTCTGAGTCTGACACAAAGACCTTGTCAAGCTGTTGGGATTTCAATAACAGCTTGAGTCAGGCTGATACCTTACCATTCTGATATTACACTTCTATACGAAGTACAGTATTTGTGTCATCCACAGCTCCCCCCACTTCCATTCCTCTTAAAGGGATCATAAATACATACAGTATTTAATGTCTGCTGATGCACTTTAAACACAGAATACTCTCTCCTTATATAGAGCTTGTTTGTGTTGAAAGAAGAAAATACAGTTGCAATCAAATGTGTTGTCACACTTTTTAATATATATGTATTTTAAAAAGCCCTGTTTGATCAATGATCAGTACATACTGAATGAATAGGTGGGACAGGAAAATGAAGTCACACTCCTGATGTTGGCCTGACATTTGTCCACATTTCTAGTGCCTGTATGTACAGCTGTATGTATGAAGAGACTTCCCAGCAAAGTCATACCCTTGCTGTGCATCACATAGAGATCTCTACATTCAAACAGATGGGGGCCATTCAGTCATAAAGTAGGACATAACTAGAGGGAACACTGACAATGGAACGTAGCTAGAGGACAAGCTCTTGGTCCCCCCCGCCCCGCGTTTGCTGAATGGAAAAAATGGAAAGAAAAAGAATGGAAAAAGAATAATCTGAAGAGGGTTAAGAATGGCAGTTCCCATACTTTTTAGCATTGGAATCCACTTTTAAAAATGACGCACTTAGTTTAAAGAGACTAAAAAAATTTCGCTTTATCAGCCACTCATACATCTGTTTTATCCTGTCTACTATTGGGGGGGGGGGAATGCACATTCTGGACGTTACACATTCACCATATTGGGTCTAGAGACTTTGCAATGCTGCAGTCCTAAACACACTTTCCTGGGAGTAAGACCCACTGAACACAAAGGGACTTACTTTTGAGTAGACGTGGTTAGGATTGTGCTCTAAGGCATGTTTGCATAGTCATGAGTAAATGTGCACATTGTATTGTCTCAATATATTGTCCTTGTCAGTTTTGCAACCCACCAAGAATCAAATTATAACCCACTGGTTGGTCCCAGCCCAGTTTTGGAACCATTGATTTAGAAGAGTGAAACTTTCTCTCTAATATGATAATTCTATATAGAGAGATATTTTAAAAGGAGAGGGCTTCAAACATTTTATACTATTTGTGGCATTTTGAAATAACATTGGCCAGAAAGCACATTTGAACCAGATCTCAGGACTTGTTCTAACCTTATAATGTTATGAATATAGCAATTGAGCATAAGTTGACATTAGAAAAGAGGTGGGCAAACATTTTGGCACGAGAGCCAAATCATCTCTCCAACATATATACTGAGAAAGAAGTCCAACTGAGCTCAATGAGACATGTTCCATGTAAATGTGATGGGATTACAGCCTCTGTGATATAGTGTCCTGTATACCGATATGCTGGATAATCATGCTCTGATTCAACAATATAGCACATATTGTTTCAATCATGCTCTGATTCAACAATAAAGCACATATAACACAATGAAGAACACTAGCAGATTTGATTTTCATGTCTCGGGGCTAGGTAACTGTGGAAACTAGTGGCTTTGATGGAAATGAATTGTAAAAAAAATACAATTCATTTCTTCCTTTCAGTGATTGTAATAACACCCACATTACTAATGTATGTCCCTTACAGCATGGAGCTCTTTAATTATTGTTGCATTCCACTTTCCAACAGTAGTCAGCATAAGTTCGTTTAAACCTTGTTCTTTGATGGCTGATACCTTGACCATGACACAGAGGACACAGAAAACCACACAACCCTGTGCAGTCAGTATGTTTTCTAACTAGAAGAATAGCTGGTTGCAGGGCTGGATTTAAGTTTCATGTGGCCCTAAGCTATTGAAGCCTTTATATGTCCAGCAGACTAGCAGGTGGGGCCCATTACTTACATCATAGGAGCCTACACAACACAAAAAACTGTTGCTGTATATAGGTTTTATTTCATTTGTTTTTTATCTTATATTTTGGAAATGTACATCCAGTACTTTTCTTTCTTTAAATTTTTTAAATTTTTTTCTTTCTTTAAGCTATAGCTTGTTTAGCTTATACGTAAATTCAGCACTGGCTGGTTGCACATGCAAATGTACTGTGTGTAGACTTCAATGGAGGAGCAGGAAAACCCCACCACATTACCTCTGAACAACTTATGATTCCAGTGTCATAAGTAGATAAGTGTCATGGTCTGAAAGTTTTCAGTGCGCAAAAGCTGTGTGGCAAACACTTCATAATTCTCATAGGTATTATAAATAAGTTCAGTAAAATTCATTCATAGAAGTTCCATCTATAATGTATTCATTTCTATGTGATTTAATAAACCTAAATGTTGCCTGCATCTTTTTTGGTTTGTCATTTATTTCATTTTTTTAATACTTTCCTTCTTCCAATGACTCTAGAATCACATCCCCTCTATGGCTGGTTCTCAAAAGTCATAATCCTAACCAATTTCCAGTACTGCCACAGCTGAACCAGTGACACTTGTACTGCATTGTAGGTGGGGGCCTTCTCAATATCAGACAATTTTTGTCCCTTTACTTTGGAGTTGCACTGCCTTTACTCTGGTACTGGAAAATTGGTTAGGATTGTGCCCATAATCACTTGTGCTATATTCTGAAATACAGTATTTTGAATAAAAACCAACCCACAACCTCACCATCAATGGATGTGTCCATGTTTAAGAACTAAATTCACAATATCTGTATACAAGTGCATGTAATCCATCAGACATACTGAGTATATAATTTCAGTGGGTATTCCCAAAGCATATAGGAGTATCTTATTCCATGGAGAGTCATTGGCATTCTACCAGAGCAGTTAGTAATTAGTAGTTCTACCAGACTAGCCTAAGCCTAGACGAAGTCTCTGGCCCTCAGCCAGATTCAAAGAGTAGGCAGGAATTCAAGCAGGTGCAAGTCCAAATGTCAGCATCTCCAACAGCTCATAGGAGAAATAAAGGAAGACTAGGCTGGTACACAACTTTGGACAGTAGCAAAGTTCTGGAGATACCTGAAAGTTGTATACTGTGGTTTTATAGGGAAGATATGTTCTACCCAAGGGAAATCTTCTACAACTTACAGGGTCCTTATTCAGTTTTGCAGATATGTGCTCTGATGGTGTTGGGGTAGAGTTCCCATATGTCCCAATAAACAGGAACAATCCTGATTTGGGGGGATTGTGTTCACATATTGGCAGATGGGACAGAGGGTCCTGTCCCGATTTTGTGGAAGAGAATTATGGCAACCCTATGTTGGGGGAACTGTGACTCCTGTTACAGATTTCATCAAACATGGAGCTAAAAGAAAGAATCAGTGCATACCTTCTGGGCTTTGAGATATGGATTCCTTGGGTTCTCTTTGTAAAAGGAGTTCATGTGAAAGGAGGGTTCACAGTCCATGGCAAGATTATTTTTCTTCCCCAATCTGTCTCGTTCTTCAATCTGACCACCTTGTTCTGAGGTACTGTGGTGGGGGTTCTGTTCAAAGGGCATGCCTCTCTGTTTAAGGGGGGGGGGTATATTGCATCTCTTTCAGGCCTTTCCAGTAACACCTTTTTTGAATGAGAATTGCCTGTCGTTGTTGACGTCATTCAAAGGGAAGAGGGAATGTTAGTAGGCTCCAAGATGAGCCTGATATCCCTTGAAGCAACTGTCTCCTTGAATGTACTGAAACTTCCATTATTTGATTTTTTCCCCTCTCTGAGTTGAAAGCATCTGTTAGATTGAGTTGTTCACTGAGTGGAAGAGAATGTGTCTTTCTATATATGAAACTATAGCAGTGCTGGAAGGTTGATTGCAAAATGTAATCTAATCCTATGAAGAAATGCTGGTCAGAGTACTAGCCATAACTTCAAAATTTGGTGTTCTTCCCATAAGAAAGGTCACAAGTAGATGGTTCTGTGGAATAACACTGAACTATTCTTGTACAGTCACTATGAGCTAATGCCAAAAATTAACAAGACTTATTTATGGTCACTCTTAATTAGGGGTGTGTGACAACTGATTGATTATAATCCCCACTATTTCTTTTTAATACCTGTCCTTGGCTGTACTGGAATGTTTTACTAACCTATTTTTGGTGTGCAATTACTCATTGCTAATTTTTTGCAGATTGACTGACAGGCTACCTCCAAGAACACATGATGGGGTTTGCCAGCAGCCTTTTTTTCAATACCACATGAAGGTTATCACCACCACTAGTATTCATTTGTCATCTGCAGCGGTGTTTTCACTGTGCACACTATTAATTCATTTAGATTCAAATTAAGACCATCCATTTCAAAAGCAAGCTACTTTTTGTGGTTATTCACCTGCAGACTATGGCTGTGATCCTAGCCTCCAGTTACGCAGGCAAAAAGCCAGGCATAACTTCTGTGTTGATCTGGGAGTGTCACAAAAGTGCTGTGAGGCAGTTCTGTCCCACTCCTGGGGTGGGGAATTACATGACCTCCCACAGCACCCTGGGAAGATATCCCAGCTGAGTTAGTCTGGCCTAAATTGGTTAGGTGCTAAGAGGAGCACAAAGTTTAGATTTATGGGACTATGCCCAAGGTGACTATATTCTTTTCTAGGCCATGTCCCCCTTTTTTTAGACTTGTGCCCTGGAGAAAATCATCATTGTTCTACTTTTCCTTGTGAACAAGCAGCACATAGCTTTCTTGTCATTTATAAATTACAGTGGAACCTTAGTTTATGAGCATAATCTGTTCTGGAAACATGCTCATAATCTAAAATGCTCGTACTGCAAAGTGAATATTCCCATAAGAAATAATGGAAACTCATAGAATGATAGAATCATAGAGTTGGAAGGGACCTAGTAGGTCATCTAGTCCAACCCCCTGCCTGCAGCAGGAATTCCCCCTAGAGCATCTCCAACAGGTGCTCATCGAGCCTCTGCTTGAAGATCCCCAGTGAGGGAGAGTCCACCACCTCCCTTGGCAATCTGTTCCACTGCCGAACCGCCCTCACCGTCAGGAATTTTTTCCGGATTTCCAGCCGGAATCTCCTTTCTTGCAGTTTGTACCCATTGGTTCTAGTTCTGCTTTCAGAAGCAGCTATGAACAAATTGGCCCCTTTCTCCATATGACAGCCCTTCAGGTATCTGAAGAGGGCAATCATGTCTCCCCTCAGCCTCCTCTTCTCCAGGCTGAACATCCCAAGTTCCCCCAACCTTTCCTCGTACGGCTTCCCTTCCATCCCTTTCATTCTTGTCGCTCTCCTCTGGACTTGCTCCAGTTTGGCTGCATCTTTCTTCAAGTGAGGTGCCCAGAACTGAACACAGTACTCAAGGTGAGGTCTGACCAATGCAGAATAAAGAGGAACTAGAACTTCTCGTGACTTGGAAGCTACAGTCCTCTTAATGCAGCCTAAAATGGCATTTGCCTTCTTTGCAGACACATCACACTGCTGACTCATGTTCAGCTTGTGATCCACGGCGACTCCAAGATCCCGCTCACATGTTGTGCTGCCAAGCCAAGTATCCCCCATTTTATACCTATGTTTTTGGTTTTTATTGCCTAAGTACAGAAACTTGCACTTCTCCCTGTTGAAATTCATTCTGTTACAGCCCAGGATTCCAGTTTATCCAGATCCTCCTGGAGGTTTCTCCTATCTTCTGATGTGTTTGCTACTCCTCCCACCTTGGTGTCATCTGCAAATTTGATCAGGCTCCCCCGTATCCCTTCCTCCAAGTCATTAATGAAAATGTTAAAGAGAACCGGTCCCAAGACAGAGCCTTGGGGTACCCCACTAGAAACGGACCTCCAGGTTGACACAGAACCATTTACTAAAACCCTTTGAGTGCGGCCATTGAGCCAGTTGCGGATCCACCTAACGATTTCCCCCTCTAGCCCATATTTTTCCAACTTCCCAATTAAGATGTCATGTGGGATTTTGTCAAATGCTTTGCTGAAGTCAAGATAAATGACATCCACAGCATTGCCACTGTCCAGTAAGCTCGTAACCCGATCAAAAAAGGAGATCAGATTTGTCTCGCAAGATTTATTCTTGGTAAATCCATGCTGGGTTGTTTTGATCACCGAGTACTTGTCTAGATGTGCACAAATTGTGTGTTTTATGATTTGCTCTAATATCTTGCCCGGGATTGAAGTCAAACTGACTGGTCTATAATTTCCCGGGTCTTCTTTTTTCCCCTTCTTAAAGATTGGGACTACATTTGCCCTCTTCAAGTCCAGTGGCACTTCTCCACTCCTCAAGGATTTCTCAAAGATGATCGACAGAGGCTCTGCAAGGACATCTGCAAGTTCCTTAAGAACTCGAGGATGCAGCTCATCTGGTCCAAATGACTTGAATTCATTTAGGCCAGTTAAGTGGTTTTGAACCAGTTCTCTGTCAATCTTAATCTGCTGTTCTGCACCATCCATGTTTTCATTACCTCTTTGGGGATGTAAACACATCCCCAAATCAGTCAATGATCCCACACCCCCATTTGCAAATCCCTCCTTCTGAGAATAGACGGACGCAAAGTAGGAGTTGAGCAGCTCTGCCTTCCCCTGGTTTCCAGACACCTGTTGTCCATCTTTGTCCAAGAGCAGCGCCAGCCCCTCGTCTCTCCTCCTGTTCCTTTGGGCATATCTAAAGAAGCTCTTTTTGTTATCCTTGACTCCCCTGGCCAGCCTCAGCTCATAATGAGCTTTAGCATCCCTGACCCCCTCCCTACAGGACCGGGCTACCTGCCTGTACTCCTCCCTGGTGATCTTTCCAGTCTTCCACTCCCTATACTTCTCTTTCTTTAACTTCAGCTGATCCCCAAGTTGCCTGTGGAGCCAACCTGGTTTTTTCAGCATTTCCCCCCCTTTCTTTTTCATTGGAATTGTTTCTGACTGTGCTTGTAGAAGCTGCCTCTTAAGGAGCTCCCACCCATCTTGGGCCCCTTTCCCCATTAGATCATCAACCCATGGGATCCCACCTATGACTCCTCTAAGCCTGTTGAAATCAGCTTTCCTGAAATCCAACATATAAGTTTCACTCTGCACTCTTTTTATTTCCCACATTATTCTAAATTCCAGCAGCTCATGATCGCTTTCCCCTAAAGTTCCCACTGTGTTGACCTGATCAACCAGTTCTTCACGATTTGTCAAGGATGGCCCCTCCCTTTGTCATTTCCTCCACCTTCTGGACCATGAAGTTCTCTTCCAGGCCCATCAGGAATCTACTGGAGCTTCCATGTTTGGCTGAGTTTGTCTCCCAGCAAATGTCTGGGTAGTTAAAAGTCCCCCATTACTACTACCTCATATTTCCTTGCAATGCCTGCCAGTTGCTCCAAGAAGACATCGTCTAGTCCTTCTCCTTGGCCTGGCGGTCTATAGTAGACGCCCACCACAATGTTTTGTTTCTTATTTTCCCCCCTTACTTTTACCCAAACACACTCCACAGGGATATCCGGACCACTCTCCTGGATTTCAGAGCAAGTATATATGTTCTTGACATATAATGCTACTCCGCCTCCCCTTTTGCCACTTCTGTTCCTCCGGAACAGCTGATAGCCTTCCAATTGTGTGTTCCAGTCATGGGAGTCATCCCACCAAGTTTCAGTTATTCCTATCAAATCAAATTTCCCTTCACTTGCTAAAAGCTCCAGCTCATCTTGTTTATTTCCCAGGCTCTGTGCATTTGTGTAAATGCAACTTAAGCCCTGGAGGTTGCAACTCAATGCATTTCCCTCCTTTTTTGTAAGGCCAGGCCCCTCTAAAGATTTTTGACTTAAAGCCATGCCCTGGCAATTTCCATCCAGAGCATTTTCCTTATTCCTAGTTTCCCTTTGGACGTAACCCACCCCCTTCTTATTTAGTTTAAAGCCCTCCTGATAAGGTTGGCCATCTCCCGTCTGAAGACACTCTTCCCCCAACCCGTAAGATGTAGTCCATCCTTTGCTAGGAGTCCTTCCTCAAGGAAGTTCATCCTGTGATCCCAGAATCCAAATCCTTCCCGATGACACCATTTTCGAAGCCAGCTATTGACCTGAAAAATCTTGCTATCTCTCTGAGGACCTTTGCCAATTACTGGGAGGATGGATGAGAATACCACTTGGGTATCCCCCAGGTCCTTAATCTTCCTCCCCAGAGCTTCATAATCCCCAACTATCTTTTGGAAAGTTTCCCGAGCAGTATCGTTTGTTCCTACGTGGATGAGTAAGAACGGGTGACGATCAGCAGGTGTGATCATCCTCGGTAGCCTCTCCGTGATATCCCGTATCCTAGCACCAGGGAGGCAGCACACCTCACGGGAAAACGGGTCTGGTCAGCATACAGCTTCCATGCCCCTCAGGAGAGGATCTCCAATCACCACCACCCTCCTCCGTGTTCTCCTTCTGTGTCTAGCTTCCCCCACACTAACTGGTTGTGGCTGCTGTCTATGAGGGGGATCTGTAGGCATGCCAGTATGGGCAATGCCAGGATCCGGTGTAGGTGTGCTAGCAAGAGGAACTTCTGCCAGCATGGTGGAATCTGAGAGACTCTGGAAACGGTTGCATAGCTCCAGTGGTTCTTCACTACTCCTGTCCCTTTTTCTCCTGACTTTCACATGTCTCCATGAAGAGACATCATTGCTGGGGTCCCCACTGGTGTCATCCCTCTGGAGAAGTGTGTGTGTATCAAGGAACTCCTCAGATGCCTTAATTTGACGAAGGGTGGAAACTTCACCCTCCAATGCTGCCACCTTCTCCTCCAACAGTGCAACCAGTTTGCACTTGCAGCATTGATAATCCCCGGGGTCCTTGGGCAAGAAGACAAACATGGCGCACGTGGTGCATGTCACGACAACTGTGCCCTTCCCTTTCATCTCCTGTCAACTTCAAAAGTCCTCCTTGCTCACAGGCTCCGGTCCACAGGATCGCGCCTCAGGCCTTAATAAAGCCCTTGAAAGCTCCTCCCGCCAGGCAACCAGCCAATGAACACCTAGCAGTAATTAAGCACTCAGCTAAGCAGCCCCCCTCCTCCACTCACCTGGGACTCTGTGTTCCTTCTCACCTCTCCTCTTAAAAGGAGATAATTGAGAAAAGGAAAAGGAGATAAACTCAGAAAAGGAGATCAGAAAAGGAAAAGATCAGAAGAGATCAGAAATGATCAGAAAAGGAGATAAACTCAGATAATTGGTTCCGCAATCCTGGGTGCTGATGCATGCCAGCATCAAGACCCCTAGGGTGCTGGCTTTGTCAATGCCCATCAACTCAGCACTGATGCTGCCTGCATCCCTGGGATACAGGTACTGTGAGCATGGAGAGCTTGTTTTGCAAAACATTATGCATAAACCAAGGAAAACACTTGCAAAACACTTGCAATCTTGGTTATTTACAATCCAAGGTGCCACTATGTAAGTTTGAAATTTCTAACTAACCACACAAAAGCTATATATATAAAACCACACAAAATACTCATATATATATATATATATATATATATATATATATATATATATATATATATATATATATATATATATATATATGAGTATTTTTAGCTTTTACTTTGTAATGTCCTACATTTTTCTTGGGTGTCCTACATTTTGGGGGCCTTGTCCTCTTTTGCAGAGTCACTCTGGCAGATATGAGAGGAGAAATGTATTTTACTGGAATATGAGCTACTAGAATGGAACTGATTAGCAGTGGATTTTTCTAAATTGTTTTTATTCTTGTCCTTTCTTTTTAATAATTACTTTCCCTACAATCCAGAGTAACTACAGGAAGCACGTAAGAGACATTACATGTACCCGTAGTTACTGCACCACCTTGTGAAAACCTATGGGAAATTCATATCAAAATCCAGAGCAAATTGTTCTTACACCGGAGCAAGGACTCCCTGTAGTTACTCTGGATTGTGCCCTTTGTCTCTGTAAATAAGAAAGAAAGAGTTAAAAAAGATTACTAGTTTATATAACATAGTGGATCCGTTCAGTGATGGGCTTCAAAGAAATTAAGAACCGGTTCTCTGTCCATCTGGCAGCCACTTTTAAATGGCTATTTTTAAACTTTATATGTACTATCTCTTGTTAAGAACCGGTTCTATAGCGTAGGTGCGAACCTGCTGCTGCCCACCACTGGATCCGTTTCACTAATACAGTCATAGGCAGGCACACCTCAGGGAGATGTGCTACTGTATATCATCAACACATTTGAGGCTCTTCAGATTTTCTTTACCAAATTGCTTTGCAGCAGTGGGGATGGCACACTAGTTAGGTAGGAGATATGTGTGCCTTTGCTTCTGATCATATGACGGGTGGCAATATTTTCTGAACCAGACAACAATTTTCACAGCAAAAGAGGGAGATAACAGTGCAAGACAGTCACGTTCCAGTCCATTCTTCAGTCGCTCTTCGCGTTATGAAAGGAAGCTTATGCCTGATGTCCTAGGATGACTCATGTATGTCCCATGCTTTCAAAGTGCAAGCATTGTTATTAATGCTATCTGCTTCTTATGCCAATTTTATTTATTTTAAATCATTATTAATAAATAGCATCTATTACTGTTGTGTGTTCCTTATGCTGTATGTTCCTTATGCCAGAAACTGTAACAAGTAATCCTGTTCCTTCATGGTCCCCTCTATAATTGTGGTTATGTTTTGTTTTTTCCATGTTTTGTACAGTAAGTACAACCAACCAACAATCCTAACCAACTTAGTGCACAATCCAGAGTAACTACAGGGAGTCCTTGCTCCAGAGTGAGAACAACTTACTCTGGATTGCATTATGAATTTCCCATAAGTTTTCACTAGCAGGCCTCCGTCAGTCTTGAGAGACTATGGTATCGTGCTCCGCGCTGCATACGCTGCATGCGAAGCACGAAAGCCTGGGTTGGATTGTTATGGAGGATATGCTGTTACCCAAGCAGCAAATCCCCCCTCTCCATGCCACTGAATTAGTCCAATGGAAAGGCAGAGAAAATATGATTGGATCCAGCTGGCGTCACAGAGCTGGGCCAAGAACAGGAGCGCACCCTGTCTTGTGGGGCCGACCCGGGTCTCGAACCCTGGCCTGCTGGTTAACAGGCACAGCGTCTTAACCGCTTGCGCCACCCACAGCCCTTAGGTTTTCACTAGGTGGCAGTAACTATGGGTGCACTTAATGTCTTTTTTGTGTTCCTGTAGTTACTCTGGATTGTAGCCTGAGGCAAGCATAACTTACCTGGCATAACTTCCCGTGGTGATGTGATCACAGGTGCATTGCCAGTGCACTGGTCTTCCCCCCACCCCAGAAATGGGGTTAAAGTGCTTTGTGGCACTTGTGTGACACCCCTAGGCCAGCACAGGATTTATGCAGGCCTAACTGGAGATTTTGACTGTAGCCAAAGAGTTGACATTTGCAAGGTAGATGTCACATGTAAACATTACAGTCACAAGATGATCTGAACCACTTCTGATAAAATCGTCTTTTGGATTAATAATTGATTTCACGCTGCTGATTATGTTGATCCAGAAAAATTAGATTATAGCACCATGCTACTGCTATTTACAATGCTGTTTGATGACTTTTATGCTTTCTTTTACTTGTTAATGTCAACTTGTTGGAACATTTAATGGAAGACTGAATAGATTGCCTGTAGCCAAATTCACTGATTCATCAGAAGAAGAAAAAGTAATATGAGAAAATCCTTGCACTGTGGCTCTGAAGGTCTTCTAGACTCAAGCAATCTAACTCAGATGAATGAGATTTTATTTCAAAGTTTGTAGCATGCAGGGTCACAACATTATTTTTATAAATAACATGTCATTGTATTATTATTTATGTATTATTTCACCAAGTGTTTGACTGGAATTGGCTCTATCTTGGATTGCGACTAGTTCCTATCCAAGGAACCAGGAATCACAAAGGTTTCATCTCAATATGTGCGAAGTTCCCATGAGTGCTGCTTTTTGTAACTGGCAGTTGTGATCTTCTGGAGGCTCATTATGTTTAGATGTTGCTGGATACTTAATGGAATCGCTCCAAGAGCACCTATTATTATTGGAATCTCAGTGGCTTTCTTTTCCCAGATTCTCTGAATTTCTATCTGTAGGTCCTTATACCGTGTGATCTCACGTTCTTAAAGCCAACGATCTCTGGATATTGCAATGTCAATTATCCAGACCGGTTTTCCTCAACCATGGTGACATCTGGTGTATTATGTTCCAAATGGCAGTCAGTTTGAACATGGAAGCCTCACAGGATTTTGGCCTGTTCATTCTAGACTATCTTTTTTGGTTTGTGGTCCCACCAGTTCTTGGTTGTGACTAGGTACTTTTGGCACAGATTCCAATGTATCATGGTGGTCACTTTGTTGTGTCTTTCCAGATAGTCCATTTGGGTGATCTTTCTGCAGCCACAGATGATGTGTTCCACTGTTCCTTCGGCCTCCTTGCACAGCCGGATCTTGCTGTCTTTCTTGCTCTTGTCTATTTTGGCTTTTATTGCATTTGTTCGCAGTGCTTGTTCTTGGGCTGCTAGTATCAGGTCTTCTGTTTCTTTCTCTAATGTTCCTTTCCTCAGCTATTGCCATGTTGCTTTGTTAATCAGTTTTGGTATTCTCTTGAATGTTGTTTAGGTATTGCCCATGCATTGCCTTATTTTGCCACCTGCCTCTTCTGTTCTTAACCATCTTCACTTTGTAATCCCACTTTGTTTCATCACACTTTAGTATATTATTATTATTATTATTATTATTATTATTATTATTATTATTATTATTATTATTATTATTGCAGGGCAGTGGGTGGCGCAAGTGGTTAAGATACTGTGCCTGTTAACTGCGCGCACTTAACCAATGTGCGCAAGTGGTTAAGACACTGTGCCTGTGGGGAGTTCGACATAAAGTGGTTTTCAAGTATTTCAGGTAGGGACCTCCATCTGAGAATGAAAATCTTCTGGGCTCACCAGAAGTGATGTCATCAACCTGGAAGTGATGGCCAGAAGTGACATCAAACAATATGTGAAGCCATTGTGATGTGAGGACTCCTCCATATTTACCCAGAAATAAGTCCCATTGTTTTCAGTGAGACTCAGGGTGCAATCCTAATCTGGGCCAGCACAACTCATTGGTCTTTCCGTTCCTGAGCATTTCCGTGCACTGGCCTAACCCATCTCAAGGAGTGGCTTGGAAGTGTCTTATGGCACTTTTGGACACCCTCTGGTAAGCACAGAGTTTGTGCCTGGGCTTAGATCAGTCTATTTGGAGGTTAGGATTGCAGCCTTACTCCCAGAAAAGTATGGATTGCAGCCTGAGTGCTCCATTCCAAAATGGTGGTGCCCAGCTTTTTGTGATACCCATGAAAAGAAGTCATGACCTCCCCAAGGGAATCCCAACTCCCACTTTGAGAACCACTACTAAAGAAAAAGGATCTTCATCACCAAGAACAGCGTCATCTCTGCTGGATGTGATGGACAAGATTTCTCACAGTGCAATCCTAATCTCTAACCCAGCAGGATGCAGTGTGCTGGTACAGCTGAATCAGATCAGGTGGGAATTAGGGAGGCTGGAGCTGTAAATCTGGTGACGTTTTGGGAAGAGGTATCCAAAAAACTGGAATCAAAATTGTATCTTCCTAGATCAAGGATCCTAATGACAACTCTCTCCATGAGAATTCATTTTTAGTTACGGTTTTCTTTTGTGCTTATTAATACTTACATTTTTCTTATCAAAAAGACATGCAAATAAATTTTCGTCTTTGTATGTGTGTAATTTGAACAATGCTTTCTGTAGCCGTATAAGTGCAGAGCTTCAGCAGAAGGGAAAGTGGACTGCTGATATTCTGACTGATTTCTTAGAATATAACAGGTATCATTCAACAAGCGATGAATGCATTTGAATGCTTAGAAAAGTATTTCTTCCCTTGCCAATGAAAACTGGCAGTGAGCATACATTGGTAATCTGCATTCAGCCCATTTCAATTCCTTCCTTCATAGCTGTAGGGAATTTTTCCTCTGTGATTATTTAGATGCCAGACATAAAAGCAAAACAAGGGAAAATCACATAGTGGGACTGGCTGTGCTATGACATTCATACAAGTTTCATAGCAAATCCAGTTTAAAAATGCAACTTTTGCAAGGCCAGATTGAATTGAAAAAGCATCACTTGCTTTTTTTAATGTCCTAGCATAAAGAATATTGTAAGGGCAAATTCGCTGTCAGTAATAGTGTTGGCAGCTTTTTTCTGAAGCTGAAGTATAGCCTAAAAAGCAAACATTCTCAGTTTATAGAATACCATCCTTCCTTTGTTCTAAATTGCTCTAAAATGGAGCTGAACCAGAAAAGATCATGTCTGGTGCAGAGTAGTGACCATATAGTGACAGGAGGAGAAATTTCCACACTAACAGTACCAGTACACACTAACCAGTGCTCTTTAGAGGACACTCAGAGCATGATACCATAGTCTTTCGAGACTGAAGGATGCCAATGCCAATGCCAGTACATACACAACTGGTATGTGACACCTTACAAAGTAGCCATATTTATATGGCAGATGACATTTTAAAAAACACCCAAAATACTGGCTTCCTTTTGCCAAAGCCATGCTGATTCTTCCTCAGTAAGACCAGTTCTTCAGCTGGATTATTCAGGCTTTAATTCATTATACCACTTTATTTTGGATATATGGTAAACTGATGATCTTGTAATTTCTTAACTTGCTACTCTGGATACTAATTTAGAAATTGGGATTAAAGGGACTAATTTAGAAAATGGGTCACTATCTTGTAGTCCTCTGACACGAAAGCCAACCTTAATAATTTTTTTTCCTAGAAGATCAATATGTCAAATTTGTGCCCTTTAAATATTCTGAGTGCATGATAAAAGTTGAAAATAATTTTTTTCTATTAATGGTTCTCCTAGAAAATAAGGGCACAATTCTAACCAGTTTATGCCAGTGCAACTCACCCATCACTCCTTTCCAGTAGTGGCATGGGGAGGCCGGTGCATGGTCTGTGCACTGCTCTAACCCTTTCAGGAGTGGCACAAGCACCTTACAACACTTTTGTGACATCCTCAGGCCAGCACGGGACTTGTGAGAGGACTTGTGCCAGCCTATGCAGGGGTTAGGATTGCGCTGCCATTCCTTTCATCCACATGTGACATATCAGTCCCTTGCATATTTACATAGCGGTCCCATTTTCTTCCATGGGACTTGCTTCTCAACAAGGGTGCATGCGCTGTGACTTTAGATTTTCACGCACTTTCTCTGTAAGCATTTACTCAAGTGTGGGTTCCTATCAGAAATGCAAGGAATTCATTCAGCTTCTCTGAAGTTCCTTATAATCCACCATTAATCCCTTGACATCTTTGTCATATAATGGTCCTACTATGTCCCCCCCCCCCCGGAGGGGGTTGCTGCTCCTGATGTATTTAAAGAAATAAATGTGTTTTAAATATAACAGCAATATATTTCTCTAATTTGTTGTTTACTCCCTTCTTGTGATGAGGGTACGCTTTCCGTAAGATGGGATGATATTTTTTTCTTGCCAGAGTTTTTACTTCTTGTATATTTTTTATTTGAACATAGCTTTCTCTTTTAAAAGAAAACCTCCAGTCCCTTTATGCTTTCCTTGAGTCTGTCAGTTAATCACACTGGCATCCTCTTGGACTCATGTGTACCTTTCCTAATCTGTGATATAAATTTTACCTGAGCTACTCTTATAGTGGTTTTAAATAACCTTCAAGCTTCCTCAAGGAATCTGACCCTCCTGACTCTCTCTTTCAGCTTGTCTCTTTACTTTTGAGATGCTTCCTCTTTTGAAATTAAATGTGAATGTTACATTTTCCGGCTCACAGATATGTTGCTGGGGCTGTGACATTCTTCTCAATCAGTTTTACCAAACTTCTTTCTAAAGGTCTTGAACACCACATTTGAAATAAATCAAGGGATGCGTCATGGGGTAAATCAAAGTCTTGAAGTAAATCAAGGGTATCTCCTTTTCTGCTCTGTGACTAGTCCACTCCTATGACAGATCTCACCATCTGCCATTGCATTATATGGGCCACCATTACCAAGCTGCTGTGACACTGGGTGTCTCATTAAATCCCATTAAATCCCAAATCAGCAGCAGCCAGAAGCACACCAGCCCCTAGAGCAAGTAAGGTGGTGAAGGGATGGATCAGGGGATTGGGCCAGGCCAAGACACAGAGGGAATAGGGTTCAGCGGCAGTGGTGTCCCCAAGATCTGGAGTCCCATCTTAGAACTGAAATATCTCCTTGGATCTAATATATGCATGCAAATAAAATAGATGGCAAAGGTCTGAGTAGACCCATTGAGAGAGGTTGAGGAGATAGGGTTTTTTTTTTAAATGGCCTTACCTCTCCAGTGCTGCCTCATCCCTAGCCAGCCTGGAGGAAGGAGCAAGCTGCATCAAGATCTCTGTATCATGCAAGCCAAGGATCAATTTGGGCCTAAGATTATAACTCAATTCCAAATACCTAGGAGCTAACAGCACAGAGCTGCCAGCACAGTGATCATCAAACCCAATGTGGTAGGACTTTTTAGAGGCCAATTGAGAGAGGTGAGAGAGGTAAGGCTTTCTTATATGTGACAGCTGCATATAGAAACTGGGACTCCTCTGAGCTACATCAGCTCTTTTGCTGGCATAGTACTGTTTCTAGGCCACTGGGGTCCTGTCCAGCTCAGGAAGGAGGTTTGGGATCCAGTGGCTTCTGACTGTTTCTCAACCTGCCCTGCCCAAGTGTGTGCCATACCAGCTGGTATAAAAGCAACTGTGTAGCAGCTGCTGGCAGAGGGAGATGACACAGCTTTCTTTGGGTTAGTGTACCTGGCAATATGTTGTCATTTCCCAGGGATAGGATTATTTATTTAGCAGGTCCCAGGAAGCTCTGAAGTTGTCAACATGCTTCAGCATCTTTTGAGGTCACAGATAGCATGGCATGGTAGCATAACAAACCTGGCATGTGCTATTCTTTGCTGTCACATACAAGTCCCTCCAAATGTCTCAGGGAGCATCACAAATCAATCAGTTGATTGATTGATTAATCAATTAGTCTCAAATTAATCAGTCTCCCTTCGTAATCGCCACCATAACGAAACAATACAGAAAAGGTGCAACCATCAACCCTCAGTCGATGAAATAATAAACACAGACTATGATGGTTTGGCCATATCTGCAAAATGAACACCAATTGGCTGCCACATAAGCTCCTCTGGCGAGAGCAACCTCCATACCTCCAGAGTTCAATGAGGAGTGCCAAAGAAAACGTGGCTCAAACTGGTTGAGCAAGACCTAAAGAACCAGTGACTGACCACTGAGGAGGCTAAAAACATCACCATCAATCGCCACGAGTAGAAACGCATTGTGAAAGATTCTTTTGTCCTCGCAGCAGCCCTATGTTGTGGGTGAGACTAAAAGCCTATAACTGGCTCAAGGTCACCCATGAAGCTTTGTGGCTGAAGCTTTAGTCCTTCGTTTCCATTTCAGTATTTGTTTCTGAATAGACATGCTTTGGATTCACTGCAATTGTTCTATGGCACAGTATGACTGATCTGCATTTAAGTCTTATTGTGGAACATTGGCAGTGGCAGCATCATATATATGGTAAACCACAGACTTTAGTGATGGATGTTCTTATAGCTCTAGACACAGGCTGGAATTTAAAGATGTGGGCAGTAAAAGGGAGGAACACAGGGTTGAGTTGTAGGAGTCTTCTATTCCTGCTGCTCATTTACAAGCTGAAAAGCAGACATATCAATGTATTTTTTTTAAGTGATAGTGGTAGGGTGAAATTGGGGGCCACAAAATTTCCTGGCATTCCTCAAACTAGCTGGTGACCACCATCTTCATTCTGCAATCTGAGAAATGTTCAGTCATCATGTGGCATGATTCCAAGGGAAATGGGTTATGGGGGAAAAATTGTAGCTGTTAACATGAACCACAATTTTTTTGAGCCCCTTCTGTGAAAATCACTGTAAGTGTATGGCAACAGCACTATGGGGAGAGAGAGAGAGAGAGAGAGAGAGAGAGAGAGAGAGAGAGAGATGGCAGTGGGGAAAGCCACTGTGAAAATTATCAGAGACAAAAGTGAAAAATGAATACATTTCCCCTCTCACTTTTGCACCCTATCTAATATTTTAAATTGAAAGTTTCAGGGCGCAAACCTAACTTGTTTATGCTGGCATAAGTCACCTGGCATAACTTCCTGTGGGGGTTCGGGGAGTATGCCGGCATACACATGTGCACTGGCATAACCCCTCCCAGGAGTGGGACCGAAGTGACACCCCCTGGTAAGTAGTAGTCTAATGTTGGGTCCTATGCTGGCCTAATTGGGGGTTAGGATTGCAGCCTCAGTAACTTTCCACTTACCCTTAACAACAAGGACGGTGCTGGAGAAGGCACAGAAAGCTTGTTCTGCTCAGGTACATTTACATCTTGCAGTAATAGTACAAGGAATTCTACCCCCCCCACCACCACCCCGTGCCCAGCTCCTCTGTAATGAACAAGTGGAAAGTCTGGTCTGCAGTTGAAATCTTGAGTCACTGGCACAGTGGGAACTTCCATTACCTCCAGCTAAACGATTGGTTGATTTTGCCATTCATTAGTGCTCCAACTGCCTGTGAACTTCATTCTCCGCATAACAGGCCATTGCCTGATGGCCTACCAGTGAATGTTTCATTTCTAGTTGTAGGGATGTCTTCTGTTTCCATCAGGAGGCTTAATGAGCTATCGGCAGGTACTCACTGTGTCGGATCAACTTTTTATGTGAGCTAAAGGGCCACATCAATTCATAAGGAAATCACATTTCATCTCGTCTGTCATGGAAATTCTGGGATGCCTCCAGAAATGATGAAATTCCATTTCCCATTATTTGTAGCTCTAACAGACCAACCACTTCTCCAGTTAATCACACATTGCATGGCTGACAAGGCAAAAATGGGAGAACATTGTAGAGTTACACTGGCTAAGAAAAGCCTATTGAATAATGTTATGCTAACCGTGAACCAATTGGAAGTGCCTGGATGTTCGCATCTCAGCAGTAATGTAATAGTGTTCTCTCACTTTGACAGATGGATATTTTTATTAATTCTTGGACTTTTTTGATGCTGTTTCAGACAGTTGATTTTTTTAATTAGACTCTTGTTATGCTCTTGACATCTGCCAACTCCTATGTGAATCTGCTGATAATGAGACTGTCCATTATAGTCCTGTCCTGAGTCCTGTCCACGTTTGCAGGTTCGGTGGATGGCTACCAGAGAATAAGGCCTTTTCTGGTGTGGCACCTTGATATTAGCAGTAAATGAAATTAGTTATGCTAGCTAAGAAAAGCCTATTGAATAATTATTTATCATTGATTTATTGGATTTATACACTGCCTTTCCAAGGCTAATGCAAATGCCCAAGGCAGCTTACAAAGCATTTTTCCTTTCTCCTCACAACAATCCTGTGAGGTAGGTGTGGCTGAGAGTGAGTGACTGGCCCAAGGTCACCCAGGAGGCTTCATTTCTGAGGGGGGATTTGAACCTTTTTCTTCCAGAATCCAGTCTATCTCCCTAACCATCCTGGCTCTCATAATGTCATGCTAAGCAATTGGAGCAAAGCAACTTGGAAGTGCAATGAAAACACGAGAGATCACCAAATAAGTTCAGTACATACAATAGTTTCTGATAAAATATTATAAACACCCAAGGACCCAATCGTATAAATTTTTGAGCACTGATATAGCCATGCTAATAGGACGTATGCTGCATCCTGTGGTGAACAGCACAGTCACAGAGGCCTCCACCAGGTTAAGGAACATTTATGGCTGCATTGTGGCTGCACCAATCCTGGAATGTTTGGTAGGATTAGGCCCAAGAACCATATCGGAGAGCTCCAACCATAGCAGAAATCACCCACCAGCTTCTTACTGGTAATTCTTGTAGGAAATACTTTTGAAGAAGGCAATTCATAGAATCAAATCAGACTGTCAACAATATTTATAATAAACTTTTTGCTGCACCTGCTTGCAGGTCCCTCCATTGTCTTTTGCTATTGCTTTATGTTTGTTTTTTTTTTTGTTTCCTGCACACCTTGCTACTAAAATACCCTCTGTATATATTTGCATGATGTCAATTATATGTCTCATAGATGGCAAATGACAGTAATTCCACCAGCCATTTGATGGTATATTTTTAAAGTATTATTCATTTATCTAGTCTTAAGATGTGTGCTTTCTCATCATGGATCTTTGTCAGCCTTATTTCACATTTTGTCCTCACACTATGTTGAAGGTCATCAATGGAAAGGAACATTGAGTGTTTGATTGATATAGAATCCATTCCAATCCTCAACAGAGGTGTACTGTTTCCAGTACTGTACTCTATTCTACAGACTTCGTAGAGATGTAAAGGGATCTAAATCTCCTAAATCAGTGGTCTTCAAAGTGGGGGTTGCAACTTCTTTTCAGGGGGGTCACTAAAAGCTGGATGCAGCCATCTTGGAATCTGGCACTGGGCACTTTTAATGACACTTCCAGCCAAGACATCACTTCTGGGGGGTCCTGGACTGTTTGTCATTCTCAGAAGGGGGTCCCAGGCTAAAATGCTTGAATACCACTGCCCTAAACCTCATATTCTGCTATGGGTCTCCTCATACTTACACCTGTGAAACTGCTGGTGCAAAACTGAGGAGAGAAAGGGGACAAGGAGACTGCAGTAAAGCAGGATAAATTCTGGCATGTACCATCCACCCTTCCTGCAGCCTTTTTGCCCATCTCTCCCCCTCCCATCTAGTTTTGCTCTGTCCTTTCCCCTCCTCACCCCATTTTACTCCCTCACCAGTGATGGGATTCAAAGAAATTAACAACCGGTTCTATGCCCATCTGGCAGCCACTTTTAAATGGCTATTTTTAAATTTTATATGTCCTATCTCTTGTTAACAACCAGTTCTATAGAGTAGGTGCGAACCTGCTGGAGCCCACCATTGCCCCTCACCATTGCTACCTTTTCCAGCAGGTGGCTGGTGCTTTGCTGGTGGTCCCTTATCTCAGGACTGCACTTGGCAGCATCAAGGCAGGAAAATTGGATAGTTTTGGGTCCTTACTCTCACTTTCTCATTTTGAATTTAAGGGTGCAATCCAGAGTAATACGGGGAGTCCTTGCTCCGGTATAAGAACAATTTGCTCTGGATTGCAATATGAATTTCCCATAGGTTTTCATTAGGTGGTGCAGTAACTACAGGTGCACGTAATGTCTCTTACGTGCTCCGGTAGTTACTCTGGATTGTAGGGAAAGATTGCTAGCCCAAGCCCAAAGTGCACAGACACCACCATGCGCCTACTACCATCAAATGATCTTTCCATCCCCTAATTTGTGTGTGATGCAGGCCATACAAAATATTCTCCACTTGCTTGTTCCTGCCTTTTTTAGGGCCTGCATGAGACAAATCCAGCAATAATTGGGCTGATCCATCTAGGGTTGCCATTTGTCCTGGAAACCAGGACTGTCCTGGTTTTTGGAGATTATATTCACATATGGGCAAGTTCAACAGGGGGTCCTGTCCTGGTTTTGTGGAAGAGAATTATGGCAAACCTAGATCCATCCATCTTTTCCACACCATCTCAGTTGCAGTAAAATATCATTATTGCGGAGGAAAAAAATGTCTTAAAAAATGCATTGTATTTGTTCTCTCTTTGAAGACACCAAAAGTTCAGGTATATTCTGAAGGAGAGATTTCATCTGCCTGCCCCCTTGTTCAATAAACATGGAAGACTTTGCTCAAGATTCAAAAGAAGGCTGATTATTTACTCAAACTGTGACAGATCCACTTTGCAGCCTGCGTCATTCTCTTTCAGCACAAAGGAATGCTGCAGAGCAGAGCCACTGAGCTCTACTCCAAGTAATCTCTCAACCATCTCGGTGTGTTGCCGTGATTGGTGCCAGCAGGTTGTCCATGCTTTGTTCTTCTGCACCACTGTCTGTGAATGCCACTGCAGGAGCCAGAGAAACAGGAAAAAAACAGTATAGTGAAGCACAGGAAAAAAAACTGTTACTGAAAAAGCAGGGAAAATAATGTATTATGGCTTCCAAGTACAAAGACTACTGGATAAATGAGTCTAAATGTCAGAGGGAGGAAATATGAACAGAAGGAGAACTGCAGCTTGATCTCCCCTTCTAGACAGTTACGTGACCATTGGCATAAATTGTGATTTGAAATAGAGTTTGTTAATGAGACTGTCAGCACATTCCTAACACTGGTTAGGCCGACACAAGACTCTTGCTGGCCTGGGAGTGTTAAAAAGTGCCTTAATGCAAGTCTGTGCCACTTTGGGTTATGTCATGCACCAGCCTCCCCACTCCACTGCAGGAACAGGGAGATGAATAAATTGTGCTGGCCTAAATGGGTTAGGATTATGCCCTGAATTTAATTTGCAGGAGTTCCAATGAAATTTGGCCTTACAGTAAATAACTTTCATAGTTGAAGTAGGCAAATTATACAAAAGAAAACACAATTCCTCTGCCTTCCCACTCCAGTTCCTTTTCCTTCCCGCTCTCCCTTCCTCCTCCAAGTCTGTTCATAGCCTTTACTCTGATACCACGGTTTTGCTACCACGTGTTTGTTTGAAAACAATGCACGTCATTCTTTTATGTGGCATGCCAAAACTTATTCCAATTTTTGTTTGAATGCAAATTGCTTTAGAAAATTTTGCCTGTTCTTGAGTTTGTTTTCCTGATATAATCACCAGTATTATGGCTAAATCACAAACAGCATTAACTGAGTTAATTGCTCTAATGCTTTATTAATAGTAAGAAGATGAAAGTGTGGGTTGATAGTTGCTTTACAGAACCATTCTCCAGTTTCATGGTACAATCTGTTCCTGATAGCTTTCTAGTAAATTGTTGGTAGTATACAGAGGAAATAACAACACAACATGAACGCCTCTTCAGAATTAGCTAAATTATGTTTGGATACCCAGTGAGAATTACAGCATACCAGAAATTAAGCACTAGCACAGGTAAAAATATCTTGTCCCATTTTCTGTTCTGTGTAATTGCTTACCTGCCTTGCCATCCGACAATTGTGCATTGCTTGGATATATGATAAACAGCAAGACTTTTCAGACAACACCTGTCTCATAAATCAACATGCCACTTGATGTCTAGAAAAGCTGTATTTGCTATATGCCACTCAAGAACACTTGTCGTAAATCAGTAGTAATGACATCCAATACACTAACAGAAAGATTCTTGCTTCCTGTTAGCATTCTTTTAGAAACTTTCCTAAGAAACATTTTCTAAAATGAGTATTAAAATCATGCCCTGGGGGCCTGATGGCGAGGGTTGCCATAATTCTCTTCCACGCAATTGGGACAGGACCCTCTGTCCCATTTGCCAGTATGTGAACACAATCCCCCCAAATCAGGATTGTCCTCATTTTTCAGGACATATGGCAACCCTACAGATGGCCCATGATCAGCCTCCATGTGGCCTCCATGCAGCCCTCTCCATCTAGCTGCAGGTGAGCCCTGTAATCCTCTCAAGGTGTTATCCTCACCTCAGGAGAGTTTCTGAAGAGTAGGGAAGCCGTAGCCCCTCTCTCTATATTTTAACGGGTTTATGAATTATTATAATTCATTCATATAAGTTCCATTGCAAACATTCACCTATGTAAATTTATGTACATTTATTCAATTTTGAAATGTGAATTATTTTTTCCCATCTCCTGACACAGTATCAGAAAGATGATATGGCCCTCTGTTCAAAATGACCTCCTGTTCTCAGAGAACAAGTAGTGAGATGTTCATTTCCAGAGAGACAGCGTTCTGGATGTCTCACTTCTCCACTGTTCTGGGTGACTGCTTCTCATGTTCCTCTAATAGTGTTGTGTAACAGGCTGCAAAGGAAGAGTATAGAGTTCCTTTTTATAAGTATAGGGATCTCTTTTATGCACAAGTTTGGCATTCATGGATGGGAATGTATCCCCCACAGGTAGCGGGGGGATGCCTGTATAAAATACACCAGTGTGGAATAAGAGTTATTTCTGAAAATTTATCACTGTGATGGTAATGTGGCTCAGCTGACATTTTAATTTAGTGAACTAGGAGAATCTAACTCGTACTGACAGTCAAGGGAACACAGTTGAGTGATGAATGATAGAAATAACTGCAAAATTAGAAAATGCGAAAATCTAATCAGATACTCTTTATTTTCTCACTTTGATATGAGCCATAACATGCACCTGGCATTATGAATACAGTGGTCGTAGCTGCCTGTCTTGAATAGGGCACCAACAAACATGCCTGTCAAATATGACAAATATGCCTGTCATAAGTGGGACTACGAAGCACATTTCAACTTTGAAAAATAAATGTTTTGAAATGGCGAGATAGAGACCTGATTATAACATGCCTAAGTCTAGTTAATCACAAGATTAACTTAAATGGTTCCAGATTGGCTGCAACAGAAAGTAAAAAGCCACATCGCAATCAGTTCAAGGGGCTATTTGTCATCCCTTGGAGGGTATGACTCCTCTTCATTCATATTCATTGCTTTTCTAATTCAAAAGAACAAAAATTCATTATTGTCATATTTTGTAGCTGCTTTTTGCCCTGGAAGGGAAAATAGATCTAAGTGTTTTCATCTGATTGTTGCTTGAGATGCATGTCTAGAGTCCAGGCTCAAAATGTGGACTGGTTAGCCAGCACCAGAGTATAATCCGTTGTTCAAATACTCCTTTTTAATATCACCATTTACACAGTCATGTATGGTAATGATTTATTACTAGGCTGATGATTTATTACTAGTCTACATTTATAAATGTGCTTTCAGGGTAGGTAGGATTTCAGGAGCATAATGAGGTGGGGGAATTTAATGAATTATCTTTCCAGTTACATTTTAATATTAGAGTTACTAACCCCCAAATCTTGAGTAACTGCGGGAGCACGTAAGAGACTTTATGTGCACCTGTAATTACTGCACCACCTAGTAAAAACCTATGGGAAATTCATATTGCAATCCAGAGAAAGTTGTTCTTACACTGGAACAAGGACTCCCTGTAGTTACTCTGGATTTTGCCCTAAAATTCCATGCCAATTTTAAATACTCCCACACTTCAATTGATAAACTGCATCTGGTATTTTTATTCTTTGATATAATTAATAACCCAATCCTATCCAAATCCCTGCATTGTGATGTAGCAGCACCATCACAATTTCTGTTGCAAAGCTCAAGGGAATTTAGACAGCCGAATGTGACTTTGGGATGAGGCAGTGGTTACCAAACTGTGAGCCGTGGCTTCCTAGGGAACTGTGGAAACCAACTGACGAAGCTGTATAATCTTCATGAATAAGGTACCAACCTTCTCAATGTATAGGATTGTAGTCCTAATGGGAACTATAACCAATGGCCCATTAAGTCAAGGGAGCTGGAAGCTGAAAATGTTTGGGAACCATTGATATAAGGAGATAGAAAGCATGCTGAAGAAAGCTAAGGAGGAAAAGACCTGGATAATTCTTGGATGGGAGACATGAAAGCTAATAAAGCTGTCAAGATTCAACAAATCCAGAGGTGTCACTGTTTATAGCTTGGCTGTCTTGAAAACTCCTGCTTGAAGGCATTCCCTAAAGCCAGATGGGATGATGACCATGCTGCAAAGGAGTCCACCTGGAAAAAGAAGAGTTCTACAAGCTACCTGTAGAACAACGTAGACTAGCCTGTACCCCAGGCATAAATAGTCTACACTTACCAGCTGCTGGATCTCACAAAGGATCTCCCAGCAATTGTAATTGCGGTAAGCTAAATAAATAAATGTTTCCTTGCCCTGGGACAGTGGTCGCCAAAGCCCAGGCCAGGGGCCAGATGTGGCCCTCAAAAAGCTTCTGGTCACCCTGACTGCACAGCAGCCCCCCACTTCCACCAGCATGGTCACTGCCAGAGGTTCTGGCAGTTCTCGGTGGGAGAACTCCAAAAAGCAGCAGCAATGTGATCCTGTTCTTATAACTAGGCTTCATAAGACATTAGAGAATTACTCAGCTGCACCAAGGCCAGGTAAGCAGTCTCCACACTTTCATCCACTTAGCTTATTATCCCCTCCTGCATCCTTCTCTCAACCAGATTGATTCAAACATGTCTGGTGGGAGGATATGGGAGGCACTGGAGCCATAGATAAGAGAGATGTATGGGTGTGTGTGTGTCTGCATTGCCTTGCTTCAGGTCACCTCAACCACATGGCTTCCTGCCTAACCAATTGGGTGCGAGGAGCACCCATGTTAGCAGCAACAGTAGTAGTAATGTGCAAGTAGCAGTATCCATGATTTGCTTTGTATTTTTAAGGGGGAGACTAGCAGCATGGTGGATCTGTCATTATTCTATTATTATCCTAAAGGCAAGGGATGGTTATTATTGTGTATTAAGAATACCCAAGAATTACAAATGACAATCATACCTATGTGACATTTACCTCCGTTTTGCATCCTCCACCCGGAATGGCTCTGAAAAGGAGAGGCCACTTGCATACTGTGGTGAGGCTCCCTGCAAAACTTAATGCTTTCCTTGCACCCCTTCTAGCTACCCCACTGGACTGATGCATGTGTCTACCTGTCATGCTGCAATGTGTACAACTTTGTAGAGATCAGGTTATAAATGTGAGGGATGTTTACTAGGTGTTGACTGCGTATTTGAATAGCTATCTGGTGCACCCAGATCAGCAATACTGACGAGGGACAGCCTCGTTTTCCCTTCATTCTTGCTGTAAATACCTATCCGATGGAAAACCTTTGCAATTTCCATCAGTACTCATTTAGCACAAGTCGAATTTGTCAAAGCTTTGTAAATGAGCCTCTTAAACTCCTGTGTCACCTCTCTGGCTGCAAGGAATTTATATACGAACAGATGAGCTGAACAGACAGATTACTTAAATCAAACATTTTGGATATAACATGAGCCCATGTTTGCTGTTTAATGTGACAATTTTCATCCTTTGAACGTCTGAAAGTGACAGAACCTGCCCTTTGTGTTTGTTCATTTCATCTACATTTCATCTATTATGTCAGAACTCATCCTACAAATTCAGCAGGATTTAAACGGTATTAGCAGACTGCCAACACACTCATACTTTGAGCTGACTGAAAATCTTGTTAATATAACTACACAATAAATATTAATGTACTTTTTCAATGTAATAGAAGGACCAGGGGCCTGCAACTATATTGACTGCATCATTATGAACTATGTAAATCCCTCAGCCATGTGAGTAATAAAGAATAATTCGTTCCAAATGAGTAACTTACCAGGCATACTGCTTAAGCTGTCCAGAGATACACTGGTACATACAATCTGAGGCCAGGAAACATATTTTTTGTGGGTTTATAAATATTGTTTGTAGCCACTTGCATAACTCTAATAACTGGATAAACAAACCCTTTGTGTGCATCAAATTCTACGTATCCCACTGCAGTTAAGCAAGGATAGCAAAATCTTCAGTTATCTATACCGCATTGTGCTTATGGCAATGAAGCTTTTGATATTAATTGACTGGATTATTGTGATGTTGTAGAATGTTCATCAGTATTCAAGATACTCAAGGAATCATCAATATTTGCAGCCTTGTGTGAATGAAGGAAAGAGATATATGTCAGCTTGGTTGAGTCTAAGAAAAACCACAGAGATCCTAGATAGAGTAGCTATGTTGAATGACCTAGGGCAAAATCCAGAGTAACTACAGGTGTAAGGTATAACTTGCTCCAGTGTAAGAACAACTTACTCTGGATTGCAATATGAATTTTCCATAGGTTTTCACTAAGTGGTGCAGTAACTATGGGTGCACGTAAAGTCCCTTATGTGCTCCCGTAGTTACTCTGGATTTGAGGGTTAGTCCTATACATTTCCCTGCTATAATGTTTCCCTTCTATAATATATGTCAAAGACTGTGCTATTTGCTATCATGGTGGTGGTAGGTAGTGGTGATCCAGAGACCTGGGAGGGGGAGAGGAAAATTATTTATTTTCCTCCTTTGTAAGTCCTTTTATGTGAAGGTGTGCCAACAAATAATGGTTTGGTTTTACTGGAGGACAGCTATGAAACTGGATGTGTTAATCAATATTTTATTAACATTTGGCATTAAGCTCCCTTTTCAGTAGTTCTGACTTGCCTGACCACAAAACATTGTGCAGGAAATGAAAAATAAATTTATGGGCACAATCATATTAACACGATTTAATTTAAATTACATTGCATCTGGCAAGTGTTCAATTCTCCAGCTAGATATTTTATTGCTCAAAGACTTTCTGCAGAACTAATGAAAAGCAACAAGATAACATCTTCTTGTGAGTTTGAATTTCCAGCTGTAGTGATCTTGGTTTAAATGGCATAAAATGATGGCTTGTGTATTATTGAGTAAGGCTTTCAAAACAGTATAACATTTAAATAAACAACATTGTGTGAACCTTTGGAATACACAAACAAGTTGTTCCAGGACCCCCTGTGGATAGTAAAATCCATGGATGTTTGAGTCCTGGATGGGTCAGAGTTGGAGTGCAGTGTCTTGATTTGATATTGCACTGGGCTATCCAGAGGAATGCCACTCCATGGGTCTTCCCACCAATGCAGAAAGCCTTCTGGATAGAACCAGAAGCCATTTTTGGTCTGTGACCTCCAGTCATGTATGACATGTCTTCTGATGCTTGGTAAGGCCAATGGCATGGGTAGGTGGTGGATAGCAGGGCATCTTGCACCTCAGAACACCATCTGGGTGTGACCAGAAGCCGTGGTCATGAATCAGAAGTCAAGGAAGTTGCTTCCGGTCACATTCTGGTGGCCTTTTGAGACATCAACAGATGGTGGAATCTGTGGATGTTGAGACTATGGATAAGAAGGGCACAATACATTAGGTACAGTATACTACTTGGAAGAGCTTCTGGAAATATCTTCTGCTTCCTAGCAGTCAATGATATAGTTCAATTCCAGGTTCCTTTCTCCAGAGAGTGGCAGCAGGGTTTTTTTATACTAGATATATACAAGCCTCACTCCCTGCATATTTGTCAATCAGGCCATAAGTCTTTATGATTATGCGTCAGTGAATGAATGATGACTGCCTCACAGCAGCCAATTTAAATCACTCCACATGGTCAATAATTTACATGCAGAATAATGGACCCACGATATACTCAGAACCACCATTGACCTTTCCGTTCTGTTTGAATATTAAGAATACTGTGACCTCGGCGTAGACCACCACATACAAATTGCCAACTATATGGTTGCAGCCATCCCATAACATAGCTCCTATGCAACTTCTGGCTTTTCATGGGTTGGGGTGGAGGCTCTATGTCAGAACTTTTCCTCTACATTTCCTGAAGAAATAGGTGGAGGACGTAGGAGGAAGCAACAACAGTACAGGGCAATGGTAGAATTTGGAAGAGAAGTGTGTGGAATTGCAGTAGGTGCAGGGTGGAGCCCCTTGAAGAAGACACCAACCAGAAATTTTTTGGTTCTAAATACAACCTTGCATTTTTTGAATGGATCTTCAGTGAATTAGCCTAGCTGTGGGAAAAATTAATTCATTTATAGCCAGTGGCATTGCTAGGTTATTTGGCACCTAACGCCCCTAATTTTCTGGCACCCCATATGATGGGGGGTAGTGCCCCCTTCTATTTCCCCCCAGTGGCAACTGCTACTGGGCACCCTATCCCATCACTCACCACTCGTCTACTTCCTTCCCACCCCCTCCCATAGACTGGCCTGCCCCCTCCTACATTACACATTCCACTATGAGTTGCAGCCTCTCCCATATCTCTCACTCATTTGCCCTCCGTCCCATCCATCCTTAGATGTACACCTTTACATCTTTAGAAGTGATGGCATATGTCTAGGTAGACCCATAGCTTGCCAGTGGGTAAGTATAAAATATTGATACTTATTGTTTGCTCTTGCGTCATCCCCTGCTACTGTTCGATGCAGCATGCACTTTTTTGGAAAGATAAGATTGTTCTATATAGTACCAAATGAAAATTAGTAAATAAATCAATAAATTCTGTTAAGGCTGCAGGTCTGACCTGACCTTTCCAGGATGTCGTTGATTCATCTCTGGATTTCAATTATATCCATTCCTTATACTTGAGGAGGATGACTGTTTCATTCTGACTCAGTGTCCACTTGCTTTGTGAAGAGCAGAAGCAGAAGCCTGAGTGCTTATTCTGTACAATAGGGAGATTTTTTGATTTGTCACCCACAGTAAGAATCAAAAGTCCCATGGATGATATCCATGAGTCCCACTTGGCACATTTGCAGGTAAAATCATGACTCATGATTCTCATGAAAGAGATTCACATTTTCTTTGTGGCATTTTATATAGGAGGGTTTCTCAACCCCCGGTTTAGGGACGACCGGAGGTCCTTGGCAGCTACCTGACTGATCTGCAAGAGGACTCCTCTAAGCACCTCTTCCCCTTCTCACAGCAGGAGGGCTCTGTCAGAGGACTGCAGCCTCAGAGACCAATCCTATGTCTGTCTACTCAGTAGTAAGTCCCATTGTACTCAGTGGAACTTATTCCCAGGAAAAGCGTGAACAGGATTGCAGCCTCAGAGCCCAAGCCTATGCCTGTCCACTCAGAAATAAGTCCCATTATAGTCAATGGGGCTTACTCTCCAATAAAAGTGACTAGGATGGCTTTGTGCATTTTCAATGCATCCTGCACTGAAAAAGGTTGAAAATCCCTCCTCTGAGTAGATATGCAGTGAGACATTGGGCTCTCACCTGCAATCCTATCCACAGTAACCCAGCAATAGCTCTATTGATTATAATGGGATTTACAGCTAGAGGCAGCTGTGATGTGCTCTAGGTGGGGAAGCCCTTCCTCTAGGTCGCAGAGGCAGAACTCTCCCCCCACCACCGGGCTCATCTCTGGAAATATTTTTCCCCACAAAACCAGTTCCTGGGGCAAAAAAGGTTGGGGACTATTGCTATATAGCACATTACAGAGGTTTCAGAAAATGAAGTCCAGGGTTAACACTGCTGGTTCAATATTGATTCAAATACAAGAGAGGCACTACTAAGCTGAAGGGAGATCAAATGTGACACAAGAGCTTGTAGAGTTGATATGTGAGGAAGGGAGTGTCTTTGCCTGTCCAATTTCTACTCTAATGTCAATGGAAAGGAAGAACCAGTTTAGACTTCCCTTTGGCTGAGTGAAGTCCAATAATTGCTGGGTAGGTTAAAAAAACTACAATCATAGGATATACAGGATATAAAAATCTGTTGTGTTTTATATGAATGATTATGCACTCTTTCCTAAAATAAAGCTTATTTTTGTTGTAATCAATTTCGTTACATGCAATGACTCTGTACAATGATGAGACATTCAAAAGCTATATAGCTTTTGTCAAATAGACTAGTTTTGATCATTGACAAACAAAAAAAATTCTCAAGTGATTTAGAGAGTGACAAGATGTTGAGTCAACCGGAACAGTCTCTAAAACACTGACATTCAAAATATGAAGTAGCCAAAAAGTTCAAAGCTTCAGCTGAAAATTATATATTTGTACGAACTGAACCTACCTGTCATTGCAGGAGAAAAAAAATTGAAATAATATTTTTGGGCACCAGGCACAAATGGACACTGGCTGCCAGCAGTGGGCACCAATGGCCAGTGGGCTCTGACAGGCACCAGCAGGCACTGCTGGGTATCAGGCACTGGAGGGAACCAGGCATGAGTGGGCACCAGGCAGTGAGCACTAGGCAGTGGACACAAGGTACCCACCAGGCACCAGTAGGAAACAGACAGCATGTATCCCTACTGGGCACCACCAGGCTACCACCAGGCCGCCACCAGGCACCCCAGGGCAGCAGGCACTGGACACCACTGGATGCTGACATTCATACTGGGCACCAGACACCACTGGACTCTGCACATCCCTATTGGGCACTCAGCATCAATAGGCACCAAGCACCATTAGGTACCACCAGGCAGCAGGCATCAGACACCACTGGGCATCCCTTTTGGGCACCAGGCACCACTGGGCCCTGAGCAACACCAGGCTCTACCCGGCACCAAATTGATTCTTAGTGGGTTCTTACTATGCTCCAAAATGAGTATAGGCTCCCAAAGGAATGTGCACCCAAATTTCATGCTTCAGGGTTCAGGAGTTTGGGCTGGGCATTGTGGAGTCAGTGAATCAGTCATTCTTCAATGTTAATTATAGGGACAAAAACATGTTGTGCTCCTTTTTATCCACTTAGGTTTGGAATTTCAAAAATTCTCTTCTAACTTGGTCCCTATGTCACAGAAGGAAGTCCTTCCCCAAATTTCACTCTTCTAGGTCCAGAGGTTTTGGCTGAGCGTGAGGGAGGGAGGGCCAGAGGTTTGACTGGGTGTGAGTGACTGAATGAGAGCAATGCTAACCAGTTTAGGCCAGCATAGAGTACTATAAGACATAGTGAGCTTCCATCCCTAACCCAGCTCCTGCCAATCTAGCAGCATAAAAATATGCAAATGTAAGTAGATAAATAGGTCATAGAATCATAGAATCATAGAGTTGGAAGGGACCTAGTAGGTCATCTAGTCCAACCCCCTGCCTGCAGCAGGAAATCCCCCTAGAGCATTCCCGTAGGTGCTCATTGACCCTCTGCTTGAAGATCCCCAGTGAGGGAGAGTCCACCACCACCAGATCTCACTTTTGTAGGAAGGTTACAGTGTTCTGTGCACATGCAGGCCACAATTCCACAGAGGCGTATTTGGACAACTCTGGCACTATAGCTTAAGAAACAGGGATGAGCACTACCCCTTAAGAGTGTTGAAAAATGACAACATCAACTTCCATGAGTCAGAAGAGTGCAGTAGAACATCTCTGAATTCCCTTTATATGGCAATGTCTGTCAGTTGGGCCATGTGTACAGATGTTCCAACTGTGACAGTTGGAACTATCTGTTGGAACAATCGGAACAAATGACAGTTGCACTCTCTCTCCTTCATGTAAGCAGGGCCAGCTTCTTAGGGCTCCTGGTCTATTTAAGTGAGAGGAATTCAAGTCAAACCATTGCTATAAATATGAACCAACATGAATTTTGAGTAAACCTTCTGAAGGTTGACTCTGGTGTCAGCCTAATTAGTTTGAGCTCCTAAACTTTAGCAAATAGCCAGGGCGTGTCAGAGGAAAGGCTCCTGAGGCTACAGTCCTAAACACACTTTCCTGGGAGTAAGCCACATTGAATATAATGGGACTTACCTCTGAATATACAGACATAGGATTGCACCCAAAGTCACCGAAGGGGACTCTAGTGAGATACAGGTAATTACTCTGCTGCGATAGTTCCCATCCAAAACAGAGTCAGTCAGAACTAGCAGGCAACCTTTACCTTTTAACTGGAGATTAGGACTGCAGCCCCAATCAATCAGTCAATGTCTCTGCAATTTTTTAATACATAGATACAGCAATTACTCCCTTATAGATTCTTCATGTCAAATCTCATTTCTTTCAACCACATGTATAAAGCAGCTGTAGAAAGATGTTTATTTTCAAATATTTTTGGAAAATATAGTCTACCTACAGTATATAAGGCTTGACACAATGCCTATTTCTTTCCTTGTAATGTCAGAATAAAACAAAGACTATTTACAGAAATTAGATTTTCCTTTTTCTTTTTTTACAGAAGGTGAAAATTATTAATTTCACACAGCATTTGCTCTGGGATAGATAGGACAAATACTTCCTAGTGATGACATTTCCAATCTCATCCTGCAGTGAGTGGGATCATATAGGAGTTGTAACACTTTTAAAAATAGCTTGCTAGCTCCACAGATCTTCATTCTCATTTAACGTTACATTGGGTAAAATTTCAGATGTCTTCCACTACATGGTTGTCAATGAAAACCAAAAAATAAAGCTTATTTTTTAAAAAAATATTCCCTTGCTAAAAGTTGAAAGCAAAGAGATCTTGCCAGCTTTGCCTTTCAAAGCTGTCTGGTTTGCAAATGATGATCATGGAAAGTGATGGGTTGTAGGCAAACTGTAGAAACAAACATCAGTGATGATGGGACAAAACACCATCCTTGGAACTGGTCCGGTAGAAAGATTACAAGCAAAATTTTGCCAAATTTAGGCATTGTTAAGTCCCATTTAAATGGGAGACAGAATTAAACATGTGCTTGACTTTACCATTGACACCAACGGCCTTAAAAATGTGACATTACATTGTATAACAATATTGGAACAATATTGCACTTATCTGAATATTTTGATGTTTGTTTGGATTTTTAAAAATGAAGATATTTTTGGCATATCATTCATAGTTTGCCCCAGTTAATGTTATGCAGTTGTATAAGACAACGTAAGTTATAATGGATTACAGCAATGTGTTAGAGCAATGGTTCTTGAGCAAGGGTCAGCAGCCTTTCAGTTGTGCAGTGCCAAACTTATGTTACAATGTTTTTCTGCATGCCGACATAATAATAATAATAATAATAATAATAATAATAATAATAATAATAATAATAATAATAACAACAACAACAACAACAACAACAACAACAACAACAACAACAACAAATTGATAAGCACGAATTATACGCTGCTACATCACACAGTCCTAGACTCCTGGGAAGGGTCTGACTGGTGAAGTGAATGAAACCAGCACGAAATTGTTTGCTGTGCATTTATGTTTGATTTTCAATAATAATAATAATAATAATAATAATAATAATAATAATAATAATAATAATAATAATAATAAGCTTGGCACTAGTGGCTAAAATTATGAAAAACAGGGTATATATGAAGGATAATCCCATCAGGTTATATATTGTTAGAAAGGTAACTTTATGCAGAATGCAATGAAACAAACTGCACTGGATATTATATCAAAAGTTATGGTCAATTAACTAGAAAATGAAAATACAAAAGCATATGTAACGAAAGTGGATTTTCTTAACTCAAATGAGGATGACATCACTATTGGGCAACATTTTGAATTTTGCACTGGGCTACATGATCATTAGCTATACCACTGGTCACAGCCAGAAAAGGAAGTGCCATCACTGTGATGCCAGAGATCCTCCATGGCTACTTGGAAGTAAGAGCACAATCCTAACCATGTCTACTCAAACGTAAGCCCCATTATGTTCATGGGTCTTACTCCCAGGAAACTATCTTAAGGATTGCAGCCCAAG
This sequence comes from Cryptoblepharus egeriae, assembly GCA_030015325.1. NCBI lineage: Eukaryota > Metazoa > Chordata > Lepidosauria > Squamata > Scincidae > Cryptoblepharus > Cryptoblepharus egeriae. The sequence goes on from JAREYC010000005.1 coordinate 29,802,929, forward strand.
TCCCATTGTGTTCAGTGAAGCTTACGCCCATTTGCCAGAATTGTATAATAAACATTAAAAATTTAGCATAAACAATGTTTGTGTTACACAATGTTATGTTATCTTTACTAGCAGATTGTGTCTCTTGTTAGTATATTATAGTACAAAATTTGCATGCTTCCATTATAATCAGCAGAATTTGTTCCTGTGCTGAAAGGCTTCCTTCCGGAAGGCTCCCTTGAGTTTAAGCCAGCTCACACAAGCAGATATAAACTATTTTTTTAAAAGTACAGAGCAGCATTTTTATCTGTACACTTTTATCAAAACATTGCCGCTGGAATGTTTCCACACATGTCTTTTTGACAAATCCAATATAATCCAATAAAGCCTGTCAAGGAAAGTCCTATACATTCCCCATAACATAGAGAGAATTTGCAGAGAATTTTTAATGTCACTATCCCCAGCCACTCCACTGGGTACATCAAGTACTGCACCCAAATGGCCACTACTGCACCAGGGTGGCCAGAGACTTTCACATGGGGATTTTCATTCCCTTCCTCCAAGTAAGGTCCCAGGAGCCACACTGGGTCTTCTCCCTTCTATGCTGACCCAGGGTGACCATATGCCAAAAAAGAGAACAAGGATCCCAAAATGAAGGGCATCCAAACAAAATGTAGGACAGATCTAGATGTTAAAATAAAGGCTAAAACACTCATATTGCTTTCATTTACTTAATTTCAACACTATATTACTTATTCTTAGCACCCTCTTTGCAAGACCTGTTTCCAAAACCAAAAAGGCACATGTGTGCAGCATTGGAGGGGGGAAAGGGTGGTAGTGGGGTCACCTGGCTTTGAGGAGGAAAGGATGGTAAATGGGTTGCTTGGCTTGGAGAGGGAAAGGGTGGTAGAGGTGTCACCTGGCTTGGAGGAGGAAAGTGTGGTTGCCCTCATACCTGGCTACGCTCATGCCGTGCTGGGACTCATCTACCCTCTGGCTTGAAGGATGGTGATGGAAGTTGGCAGCAGCAGCTGGGCTAGGCACCAGCAGGCTGCTGGTGGCACTGGAGAGGCTGTTCTGAGGCTTGTTTGCCAGCTGCCCAGGAAGACCACCATGGAGGTTGGCCGGGCTGGGCAAATAGACGGCGGCATGGAGGGCTGCAGTGCCTCACTGTCTTAGCAAGGCGTGCATGAGATGGAAGCCACTCCTCCTGCTATCGCTTCTCACCTCTCTCTCATGGGACTGGAAAGCTGGACACCAGCAGGCGGGCTGCATGGGTCAGGGTGGCACCAGAAAGTCCAGAGTACACGGTGCATGCCAGGAATCCTGGGCAATGGAGCTCTTAACTGGACGCCTGGTTAAAGAGCCCCCACTTCTGGTGTTCAGGCATTTCTGGCTTCATGGCAACCCTCATCCTCAGTCTGATTTTGCATTTCTACAATGCAGATTGGGTTGTGGGGAGAGTTTCAAAAGATGCACAAGAAGGAACACATAACTGCACTCATGTGAATTGGTCTGGTTAGGGCAGTCAGGTGCCAGAGTGGCATCTCAACATACTGAAGCACTTCATTTTTCACACGTTGCAAAGCTGCGGAGATGAAAAACAGATGAAAGCTGCAATCCTAAACACACTTTCCTGGGCGTAAGACCCATTGAACACAACGGGGCTTCCTTTTGAGTAGACATGGTTAGGATCGTGCTATAAGTTTATCAAGTCCTGTTACCTGTTTAACACAAACATGCCAGTTAGAAGCACAGGAACCCTGTCCTTTGTACTGGCAGATCATATTTGCTGTAGAAAAATTTAAGGCTCTTTGTATACACTGTCCTTTGGATATTTTTTTCCACTGACCTATATAGCGAGTTCTCCCTCTTTTCACACTAAAAGATCAATCATGTCCAGTTCTGAAAATGTAGCAGAAAAACAGGAGAATTCTGGCTTGTCCTTGAGTACTCAGTACACACACTGTGTCACACATTCAAGATGTAATGCAAATATTAAAATAATATGAATCTGAAATCTCATTAAGAGTGCAATCCTAACCAATTTAGGCCAGTACACCTCACCCACTCACTGTTCCTGTGGTGGTGAGGGGAGGCTGGCACATGTCTGCCACTGGCCACCCCTCCTAGGAGTGGCCCAGAAGTTTCTTATGGCACTTTGGGACAACCCCAGGTCACCAGGGGACTTGTGCTGGGGTTTATGCCGGCCTAACTGGGAAGTAGGATTGCAGCCTGAATCAATAATACTATCCCTCGCAAAAATGAAGAAAAGCTTAAGAGACTAAACTTTAAATATTTAGAGGATATTCTGGGTAAAGGAAAAATAAGTTGGCTAAAAATGTTTAATTGGTTTGAAAGCTAACATTTTAATGTAACCACTTTTTTCTTCAGATTTTAAAAAGGTTTTTTAACCCATGGATATTTACTTGGAACTGATGGCCCAGTGCCAGTAGAGAACAGAGCACAAATTAAGTGTACCATTCTCTACCCCTTGTGGCTCTGTGGTTAAAGGTGCTGTGCCTGTTAATTTGAAGATCAGCAGGTCAGCGATTTGAGAATCAACTGCTGCATGAAGCAACATCCCAGCGACAAGCCACCCAGATTTCCCCATGTCGCATCCATCCCTGCCAAGAACAGAAATAACGTTAAGAAAATCATGATTCTCTACCTGGTTGTGGTTCTGAGAGATGGAAATGCATTGGGGGGGAGACCCAGAAATATGGAAAAACAGGTTTTTTTCATTTCAATCATGGGTAGGCTTAAGCCTACCATTAAAAAGTGATGCATTTAAAGTAATATGTCTTTCAAAAAAAATCAACTAATCAAAGTCAAATTTCTAACAGGGCAGTGGGAGAATCAGTGGGACTTAAAAAGACATTACAGTAAAATATTCTGGGTAAAGTACTGTATGCCCATCATAAGTAAGTATGTCCATCATAACTGCATAATGTAGTTATGATGGACATTTCTACTTCCACTTTGATTAGCTGAAGCAAAAAAAAGAAAAAAGAAAAAAGAAACTCTGCATCTTTTTTCTGGTCTGGTATAAAAATTTGGTTTAAGAAATAGAAAAAGACTTTCCTTGTAAGCACTGAAGAAGTCTGAAAGGAAGAAAAAGATAAAAGCAACATTTCTGCCTTTCATTGGCATTCTGAGACAAGCAACATTAGCAGCCATGATGATGACTGCAGATTATGGTGTGTGTTCAACTCTGCATCGTTATCAGCATCCCTTCACATTACTAGCTCACTTTGATCTTGATATAATTTCATCAAAATATTGCTATGCTAAAACACTGGTTTATTTTGCAAACAAATTAGAAACAAATAATGGATCAATAAACTTAGCAGTTTCGACATAAAAGGTCTCAAATTGACATCCTGGCACACTTGGGTCACACCTCATGCCTAAGTAACCGCAGCATGATATGGAACCTATGGACATGGGGGACATGGAGTCCTATGTTCATAGAACAAACTATTTCTATATGTCTAGTCCCACTCCTATACTAATAGAAGGGTTACCACGAACAAAGTGGAACAGGGGGCCTGTACCTTTAACCATTGAATATAACTGTGGTTTCAGCCACAGTATTCAGCCCGGTACTCTCTTCTGGAAATGACAATCTGTCTGGGGCATCCTGAAAGCGACATTGAACATTACTGTAGTGCCAGAACTCCTCCATGTCTACTTGGAAGTAAGTTCCATTGTGTTCAATGAGACTTATTCCAAGAAAAAAGCCTGGGCGTCCCTTCCCAAGATGGTAGCACCCAATAACAGATTCCAAAATGGTGACATCCAACTTTTCACAACACCCACTTTGAGAACCACTGGATAAAAGTGGGAATTTTGGCAGTTCAACATGGAAAGCTTTCAAAAGCTGCACCTGTTTCAAAAATTCAATTTCAAAAATTCTCTCTTTTTGACCTACTACAAAGGTGAAAATCCTGCCCAAAAATCCTGCCATTTTTCCAATCCTGGAAAAATCTGAATTCTGACAAAAATTTTGAAGGTTCAAAGTTGGATCTATTATGAATCAGACACAGGACTAAACAGAGCACACTGTAATGAAATTGAAAAGCCTCTGAGATAGCATAACATCTGACTGGAGTCCTCTAGGGCTTGGTTACACAGAGCTGTCACCCTCACCATACAAGAAACGACTAGAGGTCTAAGAATCACGAAACTGCAAATTAAAGCCCCATTCTTAAGGTGGGGCAGCACTGGTGCTGACCCACTTGATGTTGCAAACATGCTTTAGTCATGTCCATAACACCCAGAGAGGAAAGAGCACTGCTGTTATCCCACTGCCATTTGGCACAGCACAACATCGGATGGACACCACTGGGAGCAAGGGAAGAGCTCAAGGAAGTGGTGAGGGTCTTTGAGCAAGGATAGGTGTTCTGAGGCAGGGGAAGGAACTCGGGAAGGAGATGCTGGGGCTGGCAGAGTCCTTTGCACATATTGAGAACAGTTCGTAGAAACACAAATTATCAACTTGCAAGAGCATACCTATTGACATTGTAGTCATGTGCAGAAGCAGAGAAAAACAATAGCTGCACCCATAGGACAGAACCATTCCAGACAAGTTGCTGAGATAAGCTGGACTATCCATTACAAGCCCGATGAATGTAAAACACTCCACTCCACTCCACTCCACTTGTATTTTACACAATACCACCCAGTGTTCAAAGTGTATATTGAACAATACACACTCAAGAACACCAAAAATAAGTATTAGTTCACTGTGGAAAACAGAAAAAAGGAGAATGTGGAACAGAAAAAATGAGGTTGTTGAGACAAAAAGATGTCTTATGTCAAGCTGGATTATGATGATGATAAAGTGGTCTAGGTCTAATACACTCCACAAAAGACAATACTTGTGTTCAGTGAATTACTTTTTGTAACTGTTGTAAAGGGATTTGTGAATTTAAAACTGTTCTTAATGGACTTTTGCTGAGTAAGAATGAAACAGTCAAAAGCAACGGTTTATTCCTTTAGGGTTTGCTCATGAATCATATTTCCTTTCCGTTTTAATATTGAATGTCCTGATTTTAGCAGGGACATTTTAGTGAGTCATGCTGAAGGTGCCAGAAGCACTTGTGAAGAACAAATTTGACTGATTTCTCCACATTTGAGCTGACAGCAAGAATGCCAAACTGTTATTGTAAAGTTAATGCTGCGTCTGCAAACATATCCAGCAAAACTCCCCTTACGTGTCATGGAAAGGAAGAGCATCTTTTCAGAAATGAGGATACCGCAGTTATTAAATCCTCATGGGAGAAGAACAGGCTGCTAAATTTTTGTATGGCAGCAATGCATAATAAAGGCTAAAAAACAGAATCAGGGCCCAAGCTTAACATAGGGAAGAGCGCAGCCAACAGTGCTAATTATGCAGAATTTGCAGAGAATTTTAACTTCACTGACAGTCTAACCCTATCCCCAGACACTTCACTGGATGCACCAAATGTTGTGCCAAAATGGCCACTACTGCACCCAAGTACACCACAGGGTGATTCGAGACTTCTGGAAGGAGACTTTCATCTCCTTCCTCCATGTAAATGCACAGGAATCATAATGGGACTCCTCTATGCTTACGGGATTACGGGAGGAAATAACCTGGGAGGCAGTGGAACTGAGTGGATCTTATCCTCTGTATCAGATTGAAAAGTCTAACTCAAAGGTTCTCTCACATGTGCTGGCAAAATAGCCATCAGAAATGTGAGAAACCCCATTGTGGAGAAGCCTCAAAGGCCTGGGGCTTTCCTCAGGGGAAGGATATATCAACAGCCACCATTTTGGCACTGCTGTACCTAGTGGCCCCATTGGGCCTTTTCACTCAGCTATTTGGATGAAGTGCATTTCACTAAAGAAGTATTCTATGTAATGTGATCTGAAAACTTTGGGAGAGTTGATCTGTGGGGCGGCTGCTTCAAACATGCACCTTATTGTTTAATTTGACAGTCCTTGACTATGAACTTGCATGTGTGAATGCAACTTCAATAGCAAGAACATTTTTTTTTCAATGTATTCTTACCGGGTGCTTCATTTCTAGGCAAAGACTTCTTAAATACATGCTTTGCATTATTATCACATCTGGGAGGCAGACTGAATTATAACAAGTATGAAGGAATGTCATTTAATAAATAGGTCACATAAAAATATTTACTTACTTTTAAATGTGTTTGTCAGTATTTTAGTATTTGACTAATTTATTCAACATTCAGTCATTATTTTATTATTTTGTATTTTTCAGCTGTTTTCATAACTTTTGGATATTTTTTTAAAATGTGAGCTATCTAGAAGAGGAATGCGTGATGAATATTCAATCTGAAGTTTAATGTTGCTTTTTAAAAAAACCTCTGAAATGCTCATTAATTACATTAAAATATGCACTTCATAGCCATCAAGTTTTAGATGTACAGTGGCGCCTCACGTAACAGAATTAATTCGTTCCGGAGGCAGTTTCTTTACGTGAAACTTTCTTTACGTGAAGCGGATTTTACCATAGGAAATAATGGAAACTCAGATGATTGGTTCCACAATCCCAAAAATATTCATATAAAAATATTAACTGGATGTAAAAATGATGACAAAATACTGGAATTGAATTCAAAACATGCATTCAATGTGCATGATCTTATGAAGTCTACCTAGGCTGCAGTCCTAAAGACACTTTCCTGGGAGTCAGACCCATTTAACACAATGGGACTTACTTCTGGGTAGACATGGTTAGGAGGCTGCAATCCAAGACACCTTCACAGTGTCTCCCCACTTTCTTCTTCTCTCCATCCCGAGCCTCTCTCTCCCCTGCTCCCTTCTGGCTAGCCCTAAATTGCTTCCCTCTTCTTCACTGCTCTTCTCTCCCTCTGCCCAGTGGACACCCAGCCACAGGAGGAACAGCACAGAAGTGTTGCTTTCGCTATGGGCAGGTACGCTAGGCAGCCCTGACACTTTTAAAACAGGCTGCTGGCCAGCGCGTCTGCCCCAACTGCCAACAAATGTTTTCTTTACGTGAAGCACTTTCTTTACGTGAAGCAGAATCCTGGAGAAATTTTTGTTTGTTACGTGAAACATACTTTACTTGAGGCATTCTTTATGTGAGGTGCCACTGTATTCCTTTCCCATTTAACATAGCTTACAAGGAGGATTAAAAGTACATTGACGGTAAATCTCGATGCTCTCTTGAGGTTATTGGGCAAAAAAACATTCATAAAGGCCTGAATTTTCAGAGAGCCTGAAACAGAGTGCCTGAGAATGAATTGTTTCCTTACATTTATTGGCTGCTAAATTGGCAAAACCTCCTTACATTTGAGCACAGGCTACTGGAAAGTACCCTGAACAAGCTCAGAAATGAATGGGATGTGAGCATGAGAACGTATTAAGGAACAGGCAGCTAATCCTGAGCTGCCAGTGGTGAGAGAAGTCAAGACTTCCACAGTGACTGAATGGCTGCAATCTATTGCCTATGCCTATTTGGGGGAAAGTGAATTTCATCCCCTTCTCCTACATCACTACTTTGGGAACTTTTAGTTGAAAAGCGGTATATAAAAACTGTTTGATGATGATGTGATGATGATTGATTTTTCACACAGGATGCTGTTGTTCATTTTTATCATCATTGTCATCATCTTCATCATCATCAATCATCATCATCATCATCACATATTGCCAAGCAATGGAGAACAAGTAATTTGCTAGCACTAGCACATTGCCTCTCAACACTGGTGATACCTCTGGCAGAGGCTCAGCAATGGGGCTAACAAGTGTCCCTTGCGCAGTAGTATAGCTAGGGGTGCAGGGGGTAGCAGTTGCACTGGATAGCAAGCTTTACAGGGGCAATAAGCTGAGCTTGACACTAGTGGATAAAATTATGAAAAACGGTATTTATGAATAATAATAACATTATAGTATATATTTTGGAAAGGTTATTTAATAGAGAATGTAATGAAATAAACAGCATTAGAATATCTTTATCCCATCAAACACTATGGCTTTTAAGCAGAAAATGAAAACAAAGGGCTATGGAACAAGAAGTGGATATTAATTCAAAACTTTCCCATGAAACTGACTGCTCTGAGAGCCAATGAGATGTAATTATGTTACTGTATGGAACTAATAAGGTGTTAATATGAGACAGCTCTCATTTCCATATATCTTAATACAGGTATTCATGCTAATGGGTAAAGAGGCACTTCTAAGTGGTGCTCTTTTTATATTTAGCAGGGAGAGATTAACCATACCTCTTTGCCCCAGAACAGGTTCTCTAGCCAAAAAGGGCCACACATTTTGGGAAAGGAGTGTAACAAGGCTGTATATTGTCACCTTAATTTATATGGAAAGTACATTATGAGAAAGGCTGGGCTGGATGAATCACAAGCTGGAATTAAGATTGCTTAGAGAAACTATAATAACCTCAGATACATAGATGACACCACTCTAATGGCAGAAAGTGAGGAGGAACCCTCTTGATGAGAGTAAAAGAAGAAAGTGCAAAATGTGGCTTAAAACTAAACATTAAAGAAAACCAAGATCATGGCTTCTGGTCTTCTCAATTCATGGCACACAGAAGGGGAAGAAATGGAAATCATTACATTTTTTTCTGGGCTCTTAAGATCTCTGCAAATGGCAATTGCAGCCAAGATATCAAAAGAAGCCTGCTTCTGGGGAGGAAAGCTATGACAGGTCTAGACAACTTAATTAAAAGTTGAGACATCAAAGATCCGTCTAGTTAAAGCTAAGGTTTCCCCTATGGGAACGTATGACCGTGAGAGCTGGACAATAGAGAAGGATGACCGCTGAAGAATTATGGTGCTGAAGAAGACTTTTGAGAGTCCCTTGGACTGCATGGAGATCAAATCAGTCAATCCTGAAGGAAATCACTGGACTGTTCACTGGAAGGACAGATACTGAAACAGAAACAGATGTGCAAATCATGTGGAGGCCACATCTAAATCCTTAGGAAAGATCCTGATGCTGGAAAAACTGAGGGGAAAACGAGAAGGTGAAGCCAGAGGATGAGGTGGTTGGATAGAGTCACTGAGGCAGAGAACATGAATTTGGATAGAAGGAAGCTGGTGGAGGATAGAGGGTGTGCTGCAGTCCATGGGATCATGAAGACTCAGACACGACTGAATGACTAACCAACATTTTATTTATTTACTTAGTTAAAATTGATTTTGATGTTGGGTGGTGTGCTATCACTGTGGGAATAGGGAAATGGGTGAGTTGTGCTGGCTTAAATTGTTAGGATTGCATCTTATGTTTGTATGGTACACCAGATTTTTCCCAGGTCATTGCAGCAACTTTGCCCTGCAAGATAATCAAGATAAAGTTTAGTGACATTACAAATAACACAAATGAAGAGCCTGGCCTGAGGAAGAAGCCATGCTGTGTTTGTCTTTGTTTCCCAATCTTTCTCAGGCGTAGCTGTCAGCAGTGATGCTGCAAAAAGAGGCTCCAGATAACTCTGGTTTCAGAGCTTGACAACACATCGCTCTTCTTTCAGTGCAGCCATCTGGATCCATTGGCTGATCCACAGGCAATCATGTAGCTGGCTTTGGGGCTGCCTCAGGGGCTCCCCAGTGACTGAGATGACCTGTCAACTCAGATTCTGTATATCTTTTCTCAAGCCTGCATCTTTTGGAGATGGTTAAAATCTGTCTGTTTGGGGAATAGACATTTAAGTTGCAAGGCAGATTGAAAAGAAGAAGGGCACTCATTTCCAGATGCCTGTATATTTTAACTATGATCTGAGGTCCTTCCGTGCCCTGGCCTTGTTTTCTCCAAAAGTATTCTCCCAAAATGGCTCCTTGTCAATGTGCATGAACCAAAAATTGAATTCTGCTCTCTAAACTTAGCAGAAATATGGCTTTTAATCAGCAAGTGTTTCATTGGCTGGCACAATCAAATTTTCCTGAACCCTTTTTCCTACAGCTGCAATCCTATCCACGCTTATCTGGGAGGAAGACCCTTTAACTACAATAGGACTTACTTCTGAGTAGACATGCATAGCATTGGGCTCTTAGTCCATGTATCTGTCTCTTCTATTCACAAGAATGACTTACACATGACTAGTTAGCAGTTAATGATTAAATTATAATCAACTTATACAGATATAAATATTAATAGTACATTTAGGATTGCCATATGTCCTGGAAAACCAGGACTGTTCACATAATCGTTTTGTGGAAGAGAATTTGTGGAAAAGAATTATGGCAACCCTATGTATGTATGTATGTATGCATGCATGTATGCATGAGTGTCAGAGTGGAATGAAAAAGAAGGGTTTTGGTGCATACCAGTTAATACCAAGGTCCACCTCTCCCTGCCCTGTTCCCCCCAAAATCCTTCCCCGAATTCCCTCTGTCCTCCCTGTTTCCACCCACAATACACCTCTTCGACATCTTACTTGTGCCAATAGAGGCCTCTGGAGTCACTGCTGTACATGATGTGCTGCTGTCCATTGTGGCAATAGTTTGGAAACATGTGACAGTGGCCCAGCTTTTGCATCACCGTAATGTGCTGTGTACTGTTGGGATCATAATTCTGGCAGTCAAAGTCCTCTATAAGATTGGTGCCTAAAAGTAAGAACAGGCAATGCCCTCATAAATATAACACCACAGAAAGAGCTTTCTACAAAATATTTTACTTCTACAATTGAGCCAATTCAGGCAAATATACTGTAAATCAGCCATGTGTGGATTAACATCAAGGATGGATTAATGATTGGTCAAATGTTGTACCTCCATGTACAGCCATATCATAAGCCTTGGCATCATTACTCACTGTAATTTGTGCACATGCATTAGGGATTCCCTTCAAATGCCCTTTATGATATTTCTAATTAGTGCAGTTGGGAAGGCAACTTCCCCCCATGAATGATGGTGCTCTCTAATACCAAACCGCTGCTGCTCTTTAATACCAAAGTGATCCAATTATTTCTTCAGCCCTCTTGTTATAGCATCATCTTTTGCCTGTCATGGGGGAGTATTTGATCCCTTCATGCGAAAAGGTTAGAACTATGTTAATTTCCAAGCAGACAATCACATAATTGATTTACCCAGCAAGAAGATGAAGTTCTCAGAGCAAGCCTGCTCCAAGCTGTTACTGCCAAAACATTACCTCTGGCATCTGTTTCTATACTGAAGTATCTCAGGGGTTAGTCCCACATGAAGCAATTAAAAACTTGCTAAATCAACCTAGGGATGTACCAAACTTCCTTTGCAACATGTGCTTTTGGCACAAAGATTTATTTGCGCTTTCAATTTAATTTGCATGTCACAACCATAAGCAGCTGCTCCATTTTGGCACAAAGGGGCAAGGTGTTAAAAAGAAAGCTTAAATGACATGGAAAAAAGGACATAGAAGCATGTCTTGAAATAATGTAGTTTCATTTTAAAACCACCTTTAAACCAAAGAGCTCAGGGTGGTGAGCATTTCCATTTTGCCTTTGTGAGGTAGGTGACATGTCAACCTGTGTGCCAGGACGCACCTCAATATTTATTATTATTTTAGACATGATGCTGCTTATGATATGTGACTGCATTTGGAGAAATGTTACGGATCAGTACTTTTAACAGGCTATTATGTATAAACTTTTAACAGTGACAGTCAGTTGAAGTTATTTCTGGTTAAGGGCAGATAGGATTGCAGACTAGAGCTGCAATCCTAAAGACACTTTTCTGGGAGTAAGATCCATTGAACACAGTGGGGCTTTTGAGTAGGCATGATTAGGATTGTGCTCAGATTGTAAAAAAATTTTCCTGATCAATGCTGTCACTTCAGGTCATGACATCACTTTTGGTGCATCCTAATAGACTGTCATTCTCAAAAGTGACTCCCAGTGCTAAAAGTTGGAGAACTTCTGGACCTGTGTCTAAATGAGAATTTGAACCTTCTTAACAATTCTTCCCAGTCCTAGTCTATCCACGACACTTACTCAGATGGGTTAGGTTTAGAGAATCTGAACGCAGATAGGAGATCCTTGGGGACAGACAGAATTTCAAACAATCGGAGGGCTGTTAAAAAAGTTACGCAAAGCTCAAAGTATTGTTTACGAAACAAGGTTATGTCAGGGAAGGAAGCTGAAAGGGCCTCCTGATTCAAGGGAGTTGGACTAATCCATCCAAAATCAACATATTAGGTATAGTTTTCCACATTTTGGAAACCTGTTGCCTCCACGTTATGGGTTCCAGATGCCATCCAAGAGATTCCCAAGGGAATCCCTGCACTTCCAGGGATTAGCCCAACCAGATGAGCTCTCTGAAAATACTTGACCTGGCCAACTCTGAACAGCCCCTTGCCCATTAACACCTACTTAACTGTCTTTTGGTCCCGATACCTTTCATCAATGGAGCAACTACAGTTATTTATGTCAAATACAGTGGTAAGATGAACATAATTTGTTCCAGAAGCATGTTTGTCTTACAAAGTGTTCTTTATACAAAGCGGATTTTCCCATAGGAAATAATGGAAACTCAGATGACTGGTTCCACAACCCAAAAATAATCATATAAAATATTAACTGTATGTAAACATGATGACAAAAGACTGTAATCAAATTCAAAACATTGTAATATAATACAGAACACAATTACTGTTATATTAATTAAAAAACAAAGTAATATACTGTACAGTAAAACAGAAAAGGAAAACCTTTATGGCCAAGGATTACTAAGTTTCTCTAAGGGTGAAATCCAGATTAACTACGGGGAGTCCTTGCTCCGGAGTAAGAACAAGTTACTCTGGATTGCAATATGAATTTCCCATAGATTTTCACTAGATGGTGCAGTAACTACGGGTGCATGTATAGTCTCTTACGTGCTCCAGTAGTTACTCTGGGTTGTGCCCTAAAAGACTCACTGGTGTCTTTTGGAGCAACTTTAACAAGGAACCTTCTAAAGACACTTGCTTTTGTTTCCTTTTGAGGATTTCATGGAAATGTGACTGTATTGTCATTCAACAGTTTCATTGCTCGCACTGCTACAGCCTTATTCGGGTGGTGCTTTTCTATAAAATTTTGCACAATTTACCAACATTTACAAATTTCTTTAATCTCATTCGATGTGAGGGATTCCTCCTCCTTATTCTCCTTCTCTTCTGCAGATGAGAGCTCCTCCATAACCTCCTGCTGTTGCTCAAGATGCAGATCCATCAATTCATTCATTTAAAACAAACTTTAGTTTTAAAACTGTTTCTTACAAGGCACTGTTTGTTTTACAAGACACAATTCCTTAGAAATTTTAGTTTGTCTTACAAAGCGTTTGTCTTACAAAGCGTTTGTCTTACAAGATATCATTGTACTAACTTATCTCTCAAAATTAATCAATTTTTCCTTCTCAGAAACAAACCTTCCCTCATAATGGTCTTGAAAATATGCATGAAATATAGAAATTACCTGTATTTACTCAAATCCATTTCACCACCAAATCTAATGCATACCCTCATTTTCAAAGGCTTGAGATTTTAAAAAAATTAGCTGGCATTATAATGCACAGCTGAAAATCAGGTGCAAAATTTAATTTTACTGCATACAATAATAATATGACAATAATAATACAATAATGACTTGATGTTATGATTTTTACCAAATTGCCCTACTTTGTACAACAATGGATTTATGTTACATTTTTATTACAATACAGTAATCTGTTAAACCAAATACTGACCTAAACTCTGAATCAAAATACCGTACTTACTCGAATCTAATGCACACCCCGATTTTTGTAGCACAGTCCTATTCTTCTCTACTCAGGAGTAAGTTCCAGTATAATAAATGGGGCTAACTCCCAGCAAGGTATGTTTAGGATTGCAACCTAAATTTGACTAAAAAGGTGAGTGTGAGATTTGAGTAAATATGGTATATTTGATCTGGCAACAATATTTGTTCACTCATATTCTGAATTATTTTTCCTTCACGTTTGCATAGATTGCCACACAGAAAAAGTGAGGAAAAGATTTCTTTCCCAGCCAGTGCTGAAGATGATTTCTGCAGCAGTTCTGCCAGTTTCTGAGTTGCCCTTCTGTAATAATCTTTCAAACCCGCCACAAAAGATGTCACAAGTACTCTCGAGTTTTGGCAGCCTAGATTTTGGAAAGAAGCTTTAAAATCACATATTTTATTTGACTACCATAAGAAATGTTAGTACTGATCGTTTCCTGAGCTTCAAAGGATTAAACAGAGCTGCAGTAAGAATCTTAAAGCAAAGTGTATCTTGGATTTAAGGTAAAGGGCACTCTCTGGGCTTAACATGATCTGGCCGAGCCTGAATCTGTCAGATATCAGCAGGCTCCCAGAATCTCCATGTTTCATCTTCAGTGTTCATTTGTTTGTGAACTTCATCACTTTGATCAAATCTGAGACATTTTAAGGCTCATTTACCCCACTAGCAAATAAATATAGACTGTAGAAATGGTGGGGTTGGTACAATACAGTTCTGTTGTGTTGGTCATGCTTATTGAGTTATTGGGTATTGCAGAACCAGAAGCACCAGCATCATCTCATTAGCCTTATGACGAATGAATGAAATAACTATGTACTTTCTATAGAAAGCTCTCATGGAAAGCTATGAGCTAATAACTATGTTTTTTCCTAAAGTAAAATTAAGCCCCTTGCTCCGGAGCAGTTCAGATGACTTTCCACAAAATAACACAAGAGGGTGACATGACTGCATGGACCTGTAACTGCTATGGATTTTGCCCTAAGTCTATTTCAACAATGTTCCCTCTCATTTTGCAGAACCCTAAAGTGACTGTGGATGTGACTTGTGGGGAGCATTTGGAGATAAAATCATTTTAATTGTCAAGCTTCAGAGCACCAAGAGGTGCATTTCATGAGGTTTAGATGATTGATCTGCAGCTGCGTGGCTTCACAACTTGTAGGGTAGACTGCCCTTGAATTCAGTGGAACATAAGTCTGGGTAAAAAAGCATTGGATTGTACTGAAATCTATAGTTAGACTTCTTTTGTGCAAACATGGAGCAATTAATGGAGAGACTATTTATTTATTTATTTATTTATTTATTTATTTATTTATTTATTTATTGCAATAGAACCCATACTTATCTTGCTTTGGTCTCTCTCTCTCTCTCTCTCTCTCTCTCACACACACACACACAGACACACACAGAGAGAGAGAGAGAGAGAGAGAGAGAGAGAGAGAGAGAGAGAGAAATCACAGCATGTCAATTTTTCCTCCCACGATTTGAGTAGAAATATCTTTTTATTTTCAATCCTTTTTCTGTCTCCTTCCCCTCCCATTATTTTATTAACATGCTACACCACAGTGTTTAATCCTGTCAACCAAAAAATTCGCTATCAGGTAATAAGAGGATCAAAAATCACAGTTTCATCAGATATGTGGGATTTCTTCCTCATGTTGCCTTTTAGAGTTGTTATTGAATTGTAATTAGGCTGGTGAGAAGTCAGACAGAGACCAATATATCACAGAATAATAGTCTCTTAAACACAAAATACACAGTCAATGTTGTGGATAAAGAGGAATGATATCATTTTATAATTGGTGAATATTGGATTTGCTTCTGTAACCAAGAAGTTCGTAAATGATTTAACTACCACCTGCTTTATTTTCCAGAATGGAATATGTTGAGATGTCCGTGCCTCAGGTCAGATGCTCTAACAATAGATGACAATAAAAGTTATCTTAAACCTTCAAGTCATACTGTTTCCATCACAGATACAGCTTTACTAGAACATCTGATCCCACGCAACCATGTTGGCAGATGCTGGTTCTTGGCAGTGATTCAAGTAAGCAGTGATTCAAGGCCAGGGGTTGGCTCAAGATAGCACAACATAAGTGTGCCCCCAACCTGGCATGCACCAGCTGCTACTTCCTCTACTCCTTCCACGCTCTGGTTTTAAAAACAAGGAAGGGAGTAGAGAAGATGTCTGGAGAAGAATGTGAGTGAGTGAGTGAGTGAGTGAGTGTGAGTGAGTGAGTGAATGAGTGAGTGGCAGCACAATCCTAATCTGGTGCAAGTTATGGAACTGCTGCTCCGCTACAATAGAGAAGGGAAGGATAGAGCTGCAGCAGAAGGCTAGACCCTAGTGGGTCTACTCAATGGGCCTAACATACTCCTGGCTGCCCAGGAGGGCTCACCTAGCACATCATTTCCATACTTTCTCCTCCTCGCTGATGTTCTCATTTCTTTTCAACTTCAAGTAGTGAAAGGAGAAAGTATGTATAAGGTGTCTGGAGGTGTTATCTGCCAACTGTGTCTGTCAGCCTAATGTATTCGACAACCTTGAGCAAGGCAGTATATAATATTTGGATTGTTGTTCTCTGACCTGTTGGTGTGCATACACTGGATCAGATGTTACTGCCTTCAAGCAGCTGCACCAAGGAGATGTTCAGTGGAGGGGAGAGAATTAGAATGATATCCTTTGTTGTCAGATTTTTTTGTGTGTGACATTCATACTGAGCTGATACAATCAGTAAGGTTGTTAGATTACTAGTGAATTTGGGTAGATCCGTTTGCAGTGCTTGCTATTTTTAGTAATAACAGCCTGCAGCTGTCGCTTGCAGAGTTGCAATAAAAACAATATTCACCAGTAAAAAACCCTCTCCAGCATCTCAACTGCCCCTTTGCCACTTCTATCATCAAGGGCTTTCATCAGTTGTCCCCCCACCCCCAGCTCTTCTCTGCCTGGCCTTCCTCACAGTTGAGATTCCATTAGATTCCATTATTTACCCCATCTAGTGGCTGAATGTGGGATAGCATCAGACACACTAATGCACAGGGTAAGGCATTCATGTAGGGTGGGTGAGTTGTGCTGAGCTTTGCAGGCCAGCTCAGGGGTTTGGGAATAAGGAGGGGAGGGAGAATTTGACTTTAAAAGATAGGGGAGCCAAAATGCCCTGTTCCAGCAGCACCAATGTAATAAGGAAACTTGAATTAGCATAATGGAGAACAAAGGGGAAAAAATGGCATTTCAAAGTCATGCATATCGTTCCTAGTGTCATCCAAGGTCCAGGATGCAGACTGACCAATTATTAACCTTTATTTTTTTCTAGTTTCTCACATTTTATCACTCATTTACTCTGGAATTTATGTGCAAATTGGAAGGACCAATATCTACCAATAGCCACACTCCCTGTGCTTTAGTGGTTGAATTTTTAGCACAGCAAGTGGTTTAGAATTCACCATCTGCTTTTATCTTTTGGCTCTTATTTCTGACAGCTGAAAAGGATTGGAAAATGTTTAGTTAGGGCAATTTCATGATTAAGCTGCTCCTGTCCACAAACAGCTCTCATTGCTTTTACTTCATTACCGTTATTGTGTTGTTCAAATGCCGCTTATTTACTTCCACTACCACCACCATCAGTGAAACAAAGAATTTCTGTTTCAGTGAGTTCTCATTGACACAGCAGCAGGTTACAAAGGAACTGCAGGGTATAATTGTATGCAGAATGCCTGGGCTTTGTATCCATCGCTCTTATGCAGATGAAAACAAGGATATTATTCAAAAATTACTTTATGGCTTGGAGCAACAATTAATGAGGCCTCCAAAGGCCAACTCCATTTGTATGGCTTGCTCAGGTTTATACAAAATGTTTGTTGTCATTAACACACAAAGGACACCATTAACAAGCAGTGGTGCTATTGCTCTTTCTGGACCTGGGTCAAATACCCATTATGCGGAAAATACCAAATCAAGGCAACTCTGAACCCTTCATAAAAGGACTATATTTACACTGTAAATTAGATACAGCCTTGAAATGCTAAGTGTGTTGATGTGCTCCCAGTGATGTGACTGTACTGGAGCTCAACAAGTGCTCCAGAAAGCAACCTCACCATCTGCCAAATAAGATTAAAACAGAAGTCTAATTGGTAAGGTGATTTTTAGAATATGAATTATAATTAATATCTAATTAATTGTACTAATTAATGCTGATAATAATTAATTAAATAATTTTGATGTATGGGGTGACAAAAAAAATTGTAGGCCCCCGGTCTGCCAAATGACTAAGTACACCACTGCATGCAAGGGAGGGTCTGTGGATTGGGTCTTCTGCAGATCAAGGAGCAAGCCTGTAGTATGAATTTCAAAGCAAATTAACAATCCAAAGCATACAATACAATATGATAGAACAGATTCACAATATTACTATTTTAGAATTTTAGAAATTATTTCCTGGATTTTAGTGAACAACAATAAATGTGTGCATTTCTAAATTTCAGTAGTGGTTCCCCAACCAAAACAAGATGCTGTGAAAGAAATCAGATTGATGATTCAATAAGTTAAGTTTTGCCTCAAAGACAATGGAAGTCTTCATCTGAATTGCCATTTTTGGAGAAGTTTATCAGGTGTAATACTTTTAAAGACACTTTCAAACTATCCTTTTAAATCATCGTATGAGTTTTGATTTCTTGAAAATCTTTTAGTTGTTCTTTTAGTTCTGAAAATCTTTTAGTTGTTCAATAATACTAACACAATGGATATGAATTACAGCACAGTCCTCACTCCCAGTTAAAACAGCATGAATCCCTTGCATCAGCCTGGGGGTGACACAAAAATGCTGTAAGGCACTTCTGTGCCACTTCCAGGAGGGTTAGCGCATTGATGTGCTGGCCTTCCCACGCCACTAAGGAGATGGGGCAATGGATGACTTGCACTGCCTTACATTGTTTAGGATTGCGCCCTTAGTGGACTAACAAACACCCTAATGGCTTGCCAGTAACAAGCCTGAACATGTGTTTTGAAGAGTGACCCCATGAATACTTAATATATCCATCCTAGATAGTATGACTCTGCAAAATTTCATTTTTTTTTCTTTTAACATTTTTATCTGATTTCCATTTTAAAGACCTGTATTTCATTTCATTAAGGCAAGAAATACCATTTTATAACACAGCTTTTAGCTAAAATTGATTGCCAGGTAAATTTGGCCTATAGAGAGTTACTGAAGCTGAGCCTGGAGTAAAAATGGTCACTATCTATTGCTATATTCACCAAAAATTAATGATCTTATTTTTTTCTTCAGTTTTGCTGCAGTGTTCATCCAATTCCTTAGAGGTTGTTGCAGAGAGAGAGAGAGAGAGAGAGAGAGAGAGAGAGAGAGCTTTTGCATTTCATGTGTAATCACACCACAACCTCATTTCTGCTATTTGTCACTTCTATGACGGTTTGGAGGAAAGACAAATTAACAGTGAACACAGGCTGGTGAACACTGCATGGTGCTTTTACAGTATGATGTATGCTATTATGTTGTACTGTAGGCATTGTGCAATTTTTTTCATACAAGCATATATAGTGCTTTTTTCTGGGGGGATAAGGTGATGGTACTCATCTCTGTAGTAGCCACATCATTCCCATATGACTTATTATTAATAAGCTGCTGGGGGAAAGCTGGTTTGCAAAAGGTGCCGATACTGAGTACTGGTGAGTACCCCTAAAAAAGTCCCTGAGCATATGGTATTGCTCTGAAAGGATATTGAGATTTGTTATTTTATTTTGAGCCTGCCTTTTGGCTTTTGAAGAAAACACTGGAGTGGCTCACATCACAGTGATAATTTAAAATGAGAAATTTTCCCCTTCCTCTCTTCTTTCTCCTCTAAGGCTTTTGGTTCCAAACTGTCATTATCCCATGGGAACAATCTAAGCTTCAGGGAAGTAGGAGGAGGCACTCTATTTGTTGGCTTCTTTTTTGTTTATATCCATTAGGCAAATTTAAATCAAAAAAGTACCCAGATTTCAAAGGAAGTCACATACATGAATCTGGGATGTTTGAACTCTGAGGCATAACTGTACCATATATCAACACACATAGGAGGATGGAAAAGAAATGTTTTGAATCAGCAAATCTGGAACAAGGACAAGGCATTGGGAACTCAGATTGTGTGAAACAAGACTTGTGTGGAAAAGTACTCAGGACTTGACTACACTGTACATTAATATCATGTATGAGCCCCCCCACCACCACCACCACCACCACAGTTATCCCTGAGACAGCTAACTGCTTTGCAAGGAAATAGCCCCAGTAGGGGTAAATTTTGTGGGATAATGAGGATCAGTGGGATTAACATGCAAGGGAGTTAACAGGAAAAATTATTAACATCCATAAATTTTGCAGTCCTGAGCTGAAGTGGACCCTCTGTGGCTTCTTCTTGACAGAAAAGAGTCACTTGCAGTTTACATTGTGTATTAAACTCATAGTTTACATTGTGTATTAAACTCATATTTTAAACTCATATTTTAATGATGAACTTAATATGATGTGAGGTTTCGCCCTCAGTAGTCATGTGAAAAATGCCCCGCTGTACCAACAACCTACCATGACTACATTTGAAAAAAAAATCATAGTTTTTTCACATTGGCGATCTCTTTTGTATCATCTTTCCCACCTTTTCCCAACTACAGAATGTGATCTTTGCGCGTGAGACAGCACACAACTTCAATCAGTCTACTTTTGGACACTGAGAAAATTGGGTGTCTTAAGGTTACAAGATAATCAGAGTACATCATTTAACTCTAAATGGCTTCAGTGGGAATTTGCATAACCGAAGACATCATTGCAAGCACTGCAGGAACTTGTGGCTGCCGTAAATCTCACAAAGGTCAATTAAACTACCTAGGACTAGTGGTGTCTCCTTATTCATTTCCATCTCCAAGTGGCACCTCTGTCAAGGAAGGGAATGGTAGCAATGCTCTTGCCTGACATCCTTGCTGTGAAGCCAATCAAATGTGAAAGCTATGGTAGTGAATCCTCTGAGATATTAGAGATCAGGCAAAGCAAATTAAAGCTCAAGTTAAGAGTTTAATTGACCACCTCATCCTGTGGTGTTAATTCAGCCTGCAACATTGGTTTCTATTCAGCAAATTCCCATTGAAGTAGTTTAGGGTGAGCATGGCTGCAGGCCATGATGTCCTAAAATTACAGTTGAAACTAAAACACCCTTGGATTAAAGGCATATTTAATTGTGTATAAAACTGTACCCATTGAAATTAGGCTCATTACAGATTAAAAACATTGTTTTAATCAGGCCAGATTCCACTAAAGATGGAAATGGAACAGTGTTAGTATAGGCTTTTTATATCTTAGAATAATTTTCCCCACTCCTAAGAGGATAAAAAGGTTCTAATGAACCAGCTTGTACGGAAAATGTTAAACTGGGAAATAACAGAACATAATTGTGTCAATTAAGAGCCAGACGCTCATTTTCTGGGTTCCCTCACTGCATCATAGGCACATTAATGAAATTAATTGTGTAAATAAGGGACGTTTGGGGATGTACGCACATAATCACCAACACCATTATTTTATTTGTAAAGTGCCTCCCTAAACAGTTTCCCAGCTTTTAGAAAAGCAATGTAGAATACAATGAAATCATGAAAACATTTTATTTGAAATAAATTTTAATGTGGGGAAAAACTTTATAAATACGGCTTCCATTACCTTTCAGGGAACATACTGCAAATGCCTTTTTTTATCTTGCAAATTCCTGCTGTCCTGCAAAGATTTCTGTAAATGGAGTCTCATTAAAGCCTTCAGAAATGGGAATAGACCTGGAGCTAAAGTTGGCACTTACTTTTTCTGTCTCCCTCTCTCACATAGATACTAAAACAGTTTCAATCACCATGTTATAAGCAAAGCAATTTTGGAGATGGTAATTTTAGCCTTTGGACCAGTAGCGAGAAGTTGAGAGAGAGGAGCATGCATTGAATGAATGACTTCCAGGTATAACTGAAATGTGTTGAAAGAGAAGATTGTTGAAAAATAAACTGTCAAGTGGGAGATATTGGTATCTGCAACAAGAAAATGGCCAAACTGGATGAGCTAGAAAGACCAAAATGATATTAGAATTCCTGTCGCCATAATTTTCTTTTAGAATCATCCATTTCCCTGATCCACACCCCCTAATGCTATTTTCTTTGTAAGGGAAAATGCATATGTTTGGGATTCTACATCTACATTCTGCATTCTACACCTACATTTTAATCAGATATAGGGCACAATCCAGAGCAATTACGGGGAGTCCTTGCTCCGGAGTAAGAACAAGTTACTCTGGATTGCAATTGGAATTTCCCATAGGTTTTCACTAGATGGTGCAGTAACTACGGGTGCACGTAATGTCTTTTACGTGCTCCCTGAGTTACTCTGGATTGCAGCGATAGTCAGGATCTAACTCCCAACACTGTTTCCTTATAAAGCCCACCATCACTCTACTGGCATTCTTTGTAATCCCTCAAGCATATAATTGACCATTTTGTCAATGGCAGATAAAACAATTCCTATAAGGCTTCAAGATGATGCTGATGAAACATCTTAGACCCATACAACATGTGATGCTAAATACACAGGCTTTAATTTAAATTTAAATGCTGCTCAAAATTTGATAGACATTGCCAGGAGAGTGTGGGCCACATCAGATAACATGAATAGGGAGGTGACAACACTACTTGTCAAAATATTTAATATCTTGGTACACTTAAATAATACCATCATGTTATATATAATTTGATGCATAATTTCATACAGAATGCAAAGAAACAGAGTTAAAATATTTATATTGTATCAAAAGCCAAATAACAAGTGGCATGAGTTACTAGTTCATTACCATGTGCACCACTCAGGGTTTTGTCTCATGACAGGAGAACATTCATGGGTTGATTTGTTGGCTTCCTGTTTAAGATGCTGCTAACCCTAGTGACACCACTGCCTTTAAGATTGTGCTATTCACCTTTAAGGGCCATTGTAGCACATGGAGCTGCAGTGAGAAGTCACATTTTATTCCAGGTACGTTATGTACCAGTAAAGTACAGCTGTGTTTGAGATGAAGCCCATTGTAAGTTCTCCTGCAAGTCAATCCGACAGACACACTTGACAGGTAGGAGAGAGTAATAATAAAGTGAGAAGGAATGGCGCTAGAAAAATATTGATCTTACATGAAGTTATAGTTCCTAATTTCGTTATATATTTCTGGATGGTTGACTGCTAGTAATGGAACCCATTTGTTGAACATTCCTTTGTGTTGAAACATAATTCTGTCAAATTATTCCTAGTTTCAGTTAGCCTTTGTAATTGCTACTCAGTTTCAGAAAAATTGTAATTTGTCGTGTTCGAAGTAATGCTCAGGTTAAAGATGGAAACCAGCAATTAAAAGGCAATTTCTTTTCTAAAAGTACTTCACAGTCTTTGGAACATAGTGTAATGGTTCTGGCTTGCCTAGAACAGAAGATATCCTTTGTAACAAAACTGGGAACCAAAGCTGAAGCTGTGATATAGCAGCATGTTCACACAATCCCCCTTCTTTTAAAAGACTAAAAAAATATGTACCCCTTTTAAGCTTCAGAATTTAAAGTTCTTTATTACACATTTAACTTACAAATAGAAATGTGGAACAAAGCACAGTGTCCTAAGTCTGTATGAATTCAAATAGCATTTTTGAAGCATGAGTCTGTCCTGTATTTGTAACTAAACCATCTGGAACATTAGTCCATATTCTTGATTTCTTTTAATGTCTTCTTAGCTCTGGGTGACCAAAAAAAAAAATGAATTATAGTAGCTGAAGAGCTCTTAAAACTGATTTATTGCTTCTTAATGCAAAATCATAATATGAGTTTTAGCACTTTGAGCAGTGATAGATTTGAAGAGTTAGGCTTGTTCTACTTTGCTACCCTTGAATGTCAGTCACAATATAAATATTAATGAGCCTTGGCATGAAAAGTCTGATTCTCTTCTTTTCATTTTTCTTATTTTGTTTCAGCAGGTATTCCAAGCACAAGAATTGCCCTGCCAGATCCAAAGAAAGGTCCATCACTTTGTCATCAACACTTGCCCCAGGAAGGGACTGACTGTGATGATAACTGACCCTGTTTGTTTTTCCTAGCATTTGCAGTTGGAGGTATACCATCTCTATATGTGGAAGTCTGAAACGGTTGTATTGGCCTATGTTGCGGAAGTATCAGCTGAATGATGAGATTCACTGCTATTCCATGTATGTCTTACTGCAGAAGTCCAAAAGGGTTCACTGTACCCAGGCAGGATAGGATTCCTCTCTAATATCGGGGAACTTTTGAAGTTAACACAAGATCAAGATAATCAACCCAGCCACATGCTGTGTTATTTTACTTTGCATTTTAAAATAGAGGAGCCTGTCTATGATTTTATGTGTTTGTTAGATTGATATCCTTTTTTTTAACCTCCAGAGTAAAAAAATGTCAAAAGGAAAAGGAATCCACCTGGAAGCATGCTTTATGTGTGCTGCTGTTTTCCACTTTGAATTTCTCCCAGAATACATCCTTTTTTTGTTCAATTAGTTGTCAGTATACCTATAGTAATTACTGAGCAGTTTGAAGCTCAGTGATTATCAACCTTTTCTATCTTATGGCACACTGACAAGGAATGAAAATAGTCATGGCCCACATGAGTCTTTTGACAATTGACAAGGCACACTATCCTGCCAGCAGGAACTCACATCTCTCAGTGGCCTATCTCTGACCCTACCTAGAACTCCTACAGCACACCTACAGATCATTCACAGCACACTTGTATGCCATAGTACTGTGGTTAAAAATGGCTGTCCTAGCTAAAAGTGCCATTGAACTTTGAACTTAGAGCCATTGAACTAGTGCACTAATCCATGAACTATATGGCTCATTGGCGCACCATCTTCTGCAAAGGAAAGGACCATCACAGGTTATAAGCCATGAAGGGTGAGTGTGGTTGTGGACAACCTCCAAATGCCAGATGCAGGGGGGCTCTGGCATTGTGTGCTCCCTGAGACATCTGGTGGGCTGCTGTGTGACAGAGCAGCGTTTCTCAAAGTAGGGGTCGGGACCCCTTTGGGGGTCGCCCAGAGCTTTCCTGGGGGTCGCCGAAAGACCCCTGGTGCAGGGGGCCAGGTCAGGCTTGCCAGATCTCTGGCTGTAGCTGCACGTGAACTGGGGCTGACTGACAGCCTCAGGGCCCAATCCTATGCATGCCTACTCTGAAATAAATCCCATTATAGTCGGGGGGCCTTTAGTCCCATGTAAATGTGGATAGGATTGCAGCCTCAGGGCCCAATCCTATGCATGCCTACTCTGAAATAAATCCCATTGTGTTCAATGTGTGCATAGCACGCACATTTCATTTGTAACCATGAAAATACTGCATATCGGATATTTACATTACGATTCATAACAGTAGCAAAATTACAGTTATAAAGTAGCAATGAAAATAATTTTATGGTTGGGGGTCCCCACAACATGAGGAACTTATAAAGGGGTCATGGTGTTAGGAAGATTGAGAACCACTGTGATAGAGGAAGCCGGACTAGATGGGCCTTTGGCTTGATCAAGTAGAGGCTCTTCTTATGTTCTTAATATGGTTGATCAGTCCCCAGGCCACCAAACCTGAGATCCAGGTAGATGCTCCATTCACTCAATTGAAAAAATGTTTGAGATGTTGAGATGGAGGGATGATAAGATTCATAGGACCTATCCAGATGCTGTGGACACCAAACATAATATTAGGAGGTGAGCAGCTTCATCCTTCAGCTGCTGTTTACAGATTCTTCCTTAAACTCTCTAAGCCAAAGCACATGGAAACAGTTCCCACTCCACCCACCCATCCACACATACACTCACACTGTTAAATCAACCTGATTGTACCATCTACAAGTACCAAGTGGACAGTCACCTCCACATTATGAGTTCCCACACACCACATTTGGCAACTATAATTAATATATCCATGATGAAGATGAAGTGTTAGGTGGTCAAGGTCAGGG
Organism: Cryptoblepharus egeriae; assembly: GCA_030015325.1. Classification (NCBI taxonomy): domain Eukaryota; kingdom Metazoa; phylum Chordata; class Lepidosauria; order Squamata; family Scincidae; genus Cryptoblepharus; species Cryptoblepharus egeriae. Next base: position 29,828,647 of record JAREYC010000005.1, read on the forward strand.
CAACTGAAAAACTGGTTTCAGAGCAGAATCTTTGTGCTCTTTGAGTAAGTAGTGGCCTGTAGGTCACACAGAAGACCTACAATCTCTTGCCTCTACAGTCTCTGTAGAGGCAAAACACTCTCAGGAGTGAATACTTAGTTGGATCTGCTCTAAAAAGATATGGAAAATGCATTTACATAAGATAATGCCTGTAATGGGTACTTCAACTGCAACATCAATGGCTGCTTTGAAAGTCCCTTATGCGTGTGCCTGTATTAATGAAAGAAAGGGAACATTTTTTCTTTCATTTAAGTGATATGTTTTGCAAAGATTTTAGATTTCATATGAGCTAGTACAGGAGATTTTTCCCCCTAATTGCATTAACAGCTTAATGTTCCAGCAAAGCTAATTAAAACAGATATGTGCTCGGTTTTCCCTTCTCACCATTCTGTGCTAGCAAAATGTATTAATTATCATTAAACTAATTTGTAGGACTGTTTAGTCTGATTTTCTTGTTGCTCAGAATCAATTCTTCCTCTATCTTATGAGTTCCAAAGAACGTCAGAACAATTCATTGAGATGGATTGAATGTTTGTTTTCTGTTCATCAATCGACTCTGTTCTCAAGAGGGCCAGCTTTCAGCCAGTTGAACCAATTGCTCCTAGCTGGGTTCTGTGCCAAGAGAGACACAAGGTAAGGTAATCTATCTTATGGGGGAGGAAAGGCGGGGTACAAATTGAATAAATAAATAAATAAATAAATAAATAAATAAATAAATAAATAAAATCTAGTCTTCTATGTAATTTTTTATTCAATTGTGCTTAGGTCCACTTTGAACTGCAATCCTAAACACACTTTCCTGGGAGTAAAGTACAATTGAACATGATGTGACTTTTGAGTAGACATACTTTGGATTGCACGGTTGGTCTGTTAACTCACACGCACATTTTAAGTGCACGCTGCAATTGCTCTATGCTACCAGAGAAAAATAGAATTTGTTATACTTCTAAGATTCCACAGATCTTGGTTGTGAACCAGGGCCTCACAAAAATAAAGATAGTTTCCAATTGAGCCTTACAGCTACTAAGTCCAGCACTGTCTCTCAGGGGCAGCCTCTTTAATGGAATCCCTTCTTTTATAGCTTCCTTACAAAATTAGATAAATCTATTGCAATCCTACCAAATTCTATGAGTAAATTTTCTCCTGAGCAGATGTAACCATGAGAAAAGAGTTGTTGAAAAAATGAAATTTGATATCAGAAGTAGTCTGGCATTTAGTTATTATTGAACAAAAAATATTTAATGACTGTTAATCTCTAGAAAACACCAGATAGTCGTCTTGTAAGATCTCAGGTAACTTATAATTGAGAGGATGAGAAGAGAGGGTGAGATTGACCCCTCCTTCCCCTTCTGAGAGGTCTGTATGGGAGCAGTTAGGAGTTGTCTGAGTCAGTGAGTCGCCATTATGGTGGTGCGGATGGTGTGGTCCATACCGGACGATGCGCCCAGGGCATGACGCGCACTGGGGGATCTAAAAATTACAGCTTAGTGATGGAGCATCAAACCCCATCATGCCATATACCATTGGATTCGTATTGATGAGCAGAATCCAGTGCAAAAATCCATTTTGAAACAGCACCTTCCTATCAAACGTTATGGCCAAAAACTTAAAAAACTAAAATATGGATTGAATTCTATGGAAAGTGAAATGACCCATATCGTGGCTTTACTTGTGAGTTGGCAAATGTGCCATTGTTCATTGGAGAGGGCAGGCTGAGAGGAATCTGAGGACACCAGAATTGTCCTGATCCAATGAACACAGCCCCCACAAATCAGCATAGAAGGAGGTCCCTGATGAGTGCATTGAAATTCATTGAAAATGGATGTGAACTGTTTACTGGTGAGCATTGACTGGAGTGGAAAGTCAGTCCAGGAAAGTGCAAGACTTCCAAAATGGTCTCGATCAGGGATGTTACTAGGGCATTAAAAGTTATACATCTTTGAATGCGTAATTTACAGCAGAATGCAGTGAAACAAACCACTTTGAAATATCTTTATTGTATTAAAATATGTGGCTAAAAAAAAGTGGAGCCAGGGCAATGGCACATAAGCATGCCCACCTTTCATATTGTTGCCCCACCCAATGTATGGGGGTGATGTGCTGGCCTCCCATACCAGGTGACACAAACCTCAGTGATGCCACTGGTCTGAGTTGAGACAAAGATAGTTTTGGTGTGTGAGAGAAAAGGAAAATTATGTGTGACACCTTCGGAGCCCATACTGCAAAAGCTGCCTCTGCCACCTTATGAGCTTTTCACCTAAAACAACCTGCGAATGTAGAAGAAATTTTATGATGTTAATAGCAACGAAAGAGTATGAGCTCATGCATAAGAGTATGAGCTCATGCAGAGTATGAGCTCATGTGTATGAGCGCAGACGTTCAGTGATTCAGTTGCTCTAAAGTGTACATGGTTGATCAAGAACATAAGAAGAGCCTCCACTAGAGCAGGCCAAGGCCCCTCTAGTCCAGCTTCCTGTGTGACACAGTGGCCCATCAGATGCCTCAGGGAGCACACCTGCATCCAGGTGCCCTCACTGCATCTGGTATTTGGAGTTTGTTCACATCTACACACAGCCCTCGTGGCTTGTAATTACAATGGCTTGTACTGTAATTCTGTGAAGGGCCATAGCACCTTTTCCATGCCACATGCTGCTCCACAGAAGTACTGATGGCCTCTTTTGGGTGAGATTTAAAGTGGGGGCCCACCAATCCATAGGCATTGCTCTGCCTATTCATTTGAAAAGGTGGTCACAGATGAAGAAAGTGGTGCAGGTAAGGAAAGATTGTCACAACTCCTCCTTCCATATGCCTGGCTATTCTCCTAGCAGCCGCTTTATCCTCCCTCGTTCTTCCAATTGCTCTAATAATGGGCTTCATTGTCTGATCCTTTTCCTGCTCACTCTCAGTAAGTGGCAAGAGAATCATAGTTGTTTGATTGACATTATGATGATTATGACATTATGTTGATTTATTGACATTATAACATTATGATGTCACTTCTGGGTTCTCCCTGGTGGAGGAGATCCTGGCAACTTTGCATCCTGTTCCTTCTCCTAGGAAGGTTCTCCGATGAAGAGGTATCCCTTCAAAGCAGAGTCCCCACAAGAGAAGGCATGAAGTTACCACAGGGATTGCCCCTTCTTCTGGGGGTACAAGGAAACCATTTCTGGGTTCTACCCACAGGGGAAAGCAATGGCATATTCACACTCCCTTGGGGTAGTGCTTAGGGGAAGTTCCCCTCTAATAAAAGGTTTTCTGCATGACAGGTGCATAAGAAATATGTAAGCATTCAGGAAAATAAAAAAATTGGAACCAAGGGTGACATCAGGAATTGACTAGTCCAGGCACTGGCATGAGCATCAGAGGGCCGATCTGGTTAGGGCATAATCTGAATCCAAAGCATCAGTGGTGGCCTTCCAGGGTTTTCACAGGTTCTATAGAACTGTTTGCTAATGAGTGCCTGGTTCTGAGAAGGTTACTAATGGGTCATAGAACCTGTTTTTAATTTAGCTTATTAGGACATAGAACCTGTTGTTAATTTATTTCAATCCCACCACTGGTCTTATTCCGAGGAAAGTGTCTTTAGGATTGCAGCCTCCTAAGCATGAGTTCAATGGGTCTTACTCCCAGGAAAGTGTGTTTCAGACTTCAGCCTCCTAGTAAGCCCCACTGTTTTCAATGGGTCTTACAGTGGTGGGCTTCAGGGAGTTTTCACAGGTTCTCTTTGTTAATGAATGCCTGGTTCTGAGAACCGATTACTAATGGGACATAAAACCTGTTGTTAATTTATTTGAATCCCAACACTGCTTAAGATGATGGCAGTACTAGCACATAGTGCGCCCTGAAGGTGTCTTGGGTTTGTCCAGAGCCTCAAGCAACCTGAGCCAAAACTAAACAGAACACAAAATGTCTAGTCACTTGGAACTTGACTTTCTACAGGGTAGATCAAAGAAATCTATGAAGGTCATAGTGGCCTTGCTGCTTCTTAGTAGAGTATCATTTCCAGAGCAAAGCAATCAAAAAGAAGGCAGAATTTTATGAAGATTCAAATGCAGAAGAACCCCTGTTTCACCTGCTTTATTCTGTCATGGAAAAACTTAGTCATCCTTTCAGCTGCTTTGCATAACCCAAAGGATGCCTGGAGCAGTGCTGAATCATTCTTGCTGAGCACCATGTCTGAGAATACAAAGAAAAAATGGGCAAGATAAAACCAGGACATTGCACACACTTAAAGAGATCAAAACAGGATAATTGGGGGGGGGGAACAGGGACAAGGGGGAACAGGGACGGGGGGGGGGGAATCACAAATGTGGCTTCTGTCTGTTGGAGGCAGGTCTGTGAATCATTCCCAGGTCCCTTGACATAAGAGTACAACATAAGAGTATCATTGCACTTGAATACTTTTAGCACAGTTCACACTTGCCAGGAATAGGCAAGTGTTTCATCTGTATCATCATGTATCATTTCTCCCTAAGAAAAAAATTTGCTGAGACTTCTTCAAATTATCTTTTTAAAAATGGAGAGTTTAAGAAGGCATTACATTTGATTTCGGGGATTTATTAATCCCACAGCCACTATTTTATTCCAGGGTGGTAGCAATCTGCTTTCTTACATTATTTAAATCTCAATTAAATCTAGTGTAGAGAAGAGCAGTTGGTGGACCAGTGTGTTGAATGATCTGCCATTTCGCCATGATAGTGAAGACAGTGTTGATAAATGAGGGAAGGTAAACAGGCTAGACCCCTGTAGTAACTACTGTCTCAATGGCTGCAGTCCCAACCTCCAGTTAGGCTGGCATTAACCCCAACATAAGTCCTTTACTGACCTGGGGTGCCCCACTCCTGGAGGGGGTTTAGGCCACCACACCTGCATAAGCAGACGTCTCACACCACCACAGGAAGATTATGCCAGGTCAATTATTCCAGTCAAACCCCCAAATCCAGAGTAACAATGGGAGCATGTAAGAGACTTTATGTGCACCCGTAGTTACTGCACCACCTAGAAAAACCTATGGGAAATTCATACTGGAATCTAGAGTAAGTTGTTATTACACTGGAGCAAGGACTCCCTGTAGTTACTCTGCATTTTGCCCTAAATTGGTTAGGACTGAGCCCTATGTTTGGGAAGTCCAGAGTTGCCAAAGTTCCCAATGAACCATCATTGATGGAGCTATCTGAATTCTCTGCACTTCACTTACTAGTTCACCCCCTTGCAAGAATAACTGAACATTGTTTTATTGTATGAGTTTCCAACTGTCTGGCCTCAATACATAGTCTGAGGTAAGGTTTAATTTAATCTGGAAAATGTTGACATGTAATAAAGGCCCATTCAAGTTAAGTATTTGGTCCGCTTGTGGTTTATGAACTTCAGTTGTTGCCAAATTGTGTGTTTTTTTTTAATTTTATTGCAAATCTTCTCTTCCAAGTAATTTTCTGTCTCTACAGTCTGTCAGCCAGAATGCTGTCAAAGACTCATTGTGTTCAGAAATAACTAATGAGAATGGCACCTGGCAGCTGATGGGGATGAAAGCATTTTTTTTCAGTCCAAGCATATGAACCCTTCCTTGGAATAACTGAAATAGCACAAAGGTAGCAAAAAAAAAATAGTATCTTGAGTACAATATGGCATAAGCCTATAATCAGCCAACAATCCTTCTGGTTCATCACAGCAGTCAATGTATCAGGGAGTATGAGTCCTCAAGGTGGTGTCCTTAAGAGTGTTGGACTTGGGTTCAGATTCCTGCTTAGTCTTGAACAGAGATGGGCAAGCAGGGGCATATTAGGGATCCTGGGCCTTTAACAATGGCATAGAAAAGAAATTTGATGACAAGTACAGCCTGCTGAAATTCCCTCTTCTATGCAACTCTTATTGATCCAGAATCTTTAATGTCTTGATTATAACGTCTTGAAGGTAATAAGGTAGCCTCAGACCAGTCAATCCCTGTCAACAGAATTGTGAGCATAAAAGAACGGGAAAGAACTATGTGCACTGCTTGGCACCTTGGCGTATATAGTATATACATGTGAATTTTTTTTTCAAAAATAAATTGTCTTATTGTTGATGCCCACATTCAGCTTCAAATTAAAAATACTCTTCTGTTAGTTTTGGGAAGAGGGGCGGATTAGTGCATACTAATGAAGATCAGCCAAGTCTGTCATTCTTGAGAATGTTATACAAGCTTCTCTCTGAAGAATGGGGAGGAAATATAGCTGCATAAGATTAACAGTAAGCAGTGAAGTTGGAAAGAAAATATTCAGAGCAATGCTAGCCCCATTTTCTCATTCAGGCATAAGGGGTCAATGAGTATCTTATGTTCCTGGGGCCTTATCTGGTTTTTGCCTTGTATGTGAAATGTAAATGCTTATTTCATATGCAACATATACCTGCTTTATTTATGATAGTCCAGTCTTATCTGACAGCCCAATCATGCAGTCTGTCACTGTAAGTCACAAAACAAGTGCAATAGTGCAAAAGCTGTACCTCTGTTGTGTGCACTCGAGATGCCATTACAAATAGTTGAAGGCCCCACATGTGTGACAGCAGCTCACAGATACCCACTGAAGCACATAGGTCAGTGACAGGAATTGTTTGGGGGAAGGCTCAGGATGGTACAAGGTGGAGATGGAAGGGAAAGATTTTGCCAGCACCAGAACATGGCAAGATCCTATCCTCCTTCTCCCTCCCTTAAACTCTCCTCCTTCAATTGAGACAAACTGACCTAGGTGAACCAGTGGGTTCATTTAGTATAAGGCAGTGATTTTCAACCAATGTGCCTGGCACATTGGTGTGCTGCGGATAGTCCTCAGGTGTGCCGTGGGAATTTTGGGATTGACATTCATCAAAAGGAAAATTCGGGGATTTGAACAGGCTGGTGTGCCTTGTCAGTGGTAAAAACAGCTGAGGGTGTGCCTTGACAATTTTAGTGCCTTTTAAAGTGTGCCGTGAGATGAAAAAGGTTGAAAATCACTGGTATAAGGCATGGTTGTAATGTTCCTAACCTAATTTTCAAGGACTATGGGCGCAATCCAGAGTAACTACGTGGAGTCTTTGCTCCGGTGTAAGAACAATTTGCTCTGGATTGCAATATTAAATTCCCATAGGTTTTCACTAGGTAGTGCAGTAGTGCAGTAACTACGGGTACACGTAATGTCTGTAACATGCTCCCGTAGTTACACTGGATTGTAGGGTATCTCTTTATTTGACATTTGCTTCCTGGCCGTGGGGTCTCAAAGAGCTTACAGTTCATGTAAGTTAATATAGTTCATATAGTTCAAGAGCATATATAGTTCATAACAGCTAATGGTTAATGTGATCAGTTTGTAAATAGTTAGGAACATAGAAAGCTGCCCCTTATTGAGTCAAAATTTCCATTTGTCACATGTATGATGTTTGAGTGGTTACTCACTGTTTCCTAGATATAAGCTGCATATAAGATAATTAACAGAGGTCTATCACTGGTTATATTAGCCAATATAGTACTTGGAAATTTCACAGATAGTGGAAAATTTATCACTGAGGGCAGTTTTTATTGGAAATTCCCAGAAGGATCTGGCTGGCCATTGTTGAAATCAAGATGCTGAGTTAGATTTTTTTGTCTGGACCAAAGATGGTTTTCTTATGTTAAAAAGTTCAGGGTTTCATTATATATATAATTGTGTATGATTTATTATATATGACCACTTGCCCTCTCTGTTAGTCATGCAACATCATTAGTTGAAATATATGCACCATTCATCCCTGAAAAACGAATTTTGTGCAATCCAAATGTTTGCCTATCACAGAGGCTGCAATCCTAAAGACACTTTCCTGGGAGTAAGGCCCACTGAACACGATGGGGCTTACTTTTGAGTAAACATGGTTAGGATTGTGCTCATATTCTGTTAAGTGTAGAGTTCATAGTTAATACTGAATTGTTCAAAGCTAATACTGAATAAATTAAATAAATTGTATTTGTAAATTTCTCCAATATGGCATTCCTGTTATCAAGATTGCTTCATAATCCTTTGTGCATATGGATCTTTTCCCCTTGTATACTATACATTTTGTGTCCCTTGAATTGTATGTACCATGGAAAAGTACATCAGCATTAAAACTGTCAGATACATGTAATCAACACAAATGCAAGAGACTTTTTAAATTTAAAGACAAGTGGGTTTCATCCTCAATGACATTAATGGCTTGGCAATTTTTCATAAATCATAAAAGAACAAAATGTGCAGAGTGTTTGCATCCATGGTGGTTGACGGAGTAATATAAAGGACTCAAAATGGTGTATGTGATTGAATCAGCTTGCGAACGCTTCAGGAACAAGAAGAGGACAATAAGATGTTAAAATGGGTGGCAAGAAGAAAGTCCATAATAGTTACGGTCCTGAAGTTATAGTATGATTCTGCATGTAATTTCAGGGTAACCATACAGAATGGAGGACAGCATCTCTACCTTTAACCATTGCATAGAGGAGGGAATTTAGGCAGATGCTGCTTTTTGACCCTTCTATGATAAGCTAAACCTGCCTCATTTCCCTCTTCTATGCAGTGATTAAAGGGACAGGCACACTGTCATTCTATATGTATTATATGCATTCTATATGTATATCTATATTCTAAACTGTATTTTGAATAAAGCTGCAACCTTTCAAATAATTTATCATGCATAAGTATTCTCAGCATTTTTATTTAAAAAAAACAAGATTTATTACCTGCTGGTTTTCTGGTCAGAGAGCAAAAGATGAAATTAACTAACCAGAAGAAGAATTTATTTAAATAGAAGCAGAGCAGAAAGTCTGGTGGGTATGGTAGAGGTGCTGTTAAGCCCAAAGAAAACATCTTAAGGTTCAAGATCATTGGAAGCATCTATGTGCAGTGGGACCTTGGAAGCGGATGAGCTGCATGGAGTTATCTTCAGGGACAGACATGGAGCCAGCTGCAAAAACTGTTTTTCAGCATGGCCAGAATGATTTAGCAGACATAAAAAAATCCATCTGGAATGTAACATGTTTGTGAAAGACTGAATTCCTTTGTTTGTTGTAAAAACCCTTCTTATTGTAAAACCTTGAATGGTTTAGATTAGAAAGACTGCCCATCTAAACTGCCTTGAATAAAGTCAAAGGAGTGTTCTCATGGAGTATCATCATCATCATCTCTGGTCTTGTATAGAGAGAGCTGCAAGGTATTCATCCTGGAACCTTCTGCAAATAAGACATGTGCTGCACCACTGAGTTACAACCAACTCTTAGTCAATATTAATGCTTGTAGGATGGCAGAATGAATACAGTACCACACTTTAATTTATAAACCCAGACCCAAGTTTCATGAATATGAGTTTTCTCAAAACAAAAAAAGAAGGAAAGCTGGCTTGAATCTTCTCACCGTCACTGACAGAACAGATTGGAGATTCTTCTATCTTTTTTCTCTCATCAAAGGCTATGAAACCCTACAATCCAGAGTAACTACAGGAGCACATAAGAGACATTACGTGCACCCATAGTTACTGCACCACCTAGTGAAAACCGATGGGAAATTCATATTGGAATCCAGAGTAAATCGTTCTTACACCAGAGCAAGGACTCCCCGTAGTTACTCTGGATTGAGCCCTAAGCCTGTTTACCTGATACTGAACTCACATTTTGAGTGGTCAGTCAGCCTTGACAGGGAAGTGAAATCCATTTTGAAAAGACTAGAAATGGCACTGGTGCACTGACTTCTTTGACTATGTTGTATAAAAATAAAAAAAGGATTTCATGGTGTGGTGAGGGGAACAGTGGTGACTTTCTTTGCAGCAATATGCCCCCAAAGAAATCAAAACCCACATGCTGCCCTCAAAGACCAGATAGTGCACAATGCTAGAGACATTTTTTATCTTGCTGAATTTTTAGTATGGTTGAAGAAATCCAACCCTTAGAGGATTCCCGCCAAGTAAAAAATATTCAGAGGGCAGAAACTATTTGCAGACATCCCTATTCAGGGAGCAACAGGATTATTCTTAGCACAAGGCTAGAATCTGCAGCTTTATGTAAACGATGATTCACTGTTCTTGAGCAGGGCTGAAGCACAGAACTTGCAGGGAACCTAATTGCTCTAAAACATACCTAAATAGAAGCTGTGCAGAGCAGTTCCAGGTATGAGGAACATGTAAACTCTGAACATGACCAGCTCACTTTGAAACAAATCCTGGATATTTTTCCCCCAACATAATTTTGGAAATTCCTGAAAGTTGTTCGGATGGGCCATTCAATGGGTAGCAGGGTGACCAGCTGGTCAACCTCGAAATGTAGGACAAGGGTCCCAAAAAGCCCGAATTTTCAGTTGAAAATCCAGACTTTTGGAGGACCTTGTCCTACATTTTTATAAATGAATAATATTTAAAAAAATATTATTTTTTTAAAAAAAAATTTAATGTAGGACAAAATGTAGGACATCCTACATTTTGCCCTACATTTTGTCAAACAACTCCGGGGGGGTCTTACCTTTTGGGCTTGGGGGGGTCATGTCATGCTTTGCGCCACGTTAAAGGCTGCTCGGAGTAGCTCGCAAGCAAGTGCGGCCGTCCGAGCAGCCAGCGTGTGAATGAGAGGCTGTCGGGTGTCTTTTAAGCTGTGCGCATGCGCACAGCCTCTCAATGTTCAGTATCAGACCAGCCGGTCTGATTGAAGAGAGCGCTCTGCGGGGTCCTGCAGAGCGCTCCGCTTTAAGCTGCCTCTGTGGCTGCCTGAGGTGAGAGGGAAGGTCCCTCGCATCCTCCCTCTCAGGACGACAGCGGAGGCTGCCAAGCTTGCGGCGAGGATCGTCCTGAGAGGGAGGATGCGAGGGACCTTCCTTCTCACCTCAGGCAGCCGCAGAGTCAGCTTAAAGAGGAGCGCTCTGCAGGACCCCGCAGAGCGCTCTCTTCAATGAGACCGGCTGGTCTGATACTGAACATTGAGAGGCTGTGCGCATGCGCACAGCTTAAAAGACACCCAACAGGGATAGAGGCTGTGGCTCATTCACACGCTGGCTGCTTGGATGGCCGCACTTGCTTGCGAGCTGCTCCGAGCAGCCTTTAACGTGGCGCAAAGCACGACATGACCCCCCCAACCCTGGACAAGGCCCCCCAATGCCCGGACAGGCCGGACAGGAAGGTAGATACCGGACCTGTCTGGGGGTTTCCGGGCGTCTGGACGCCCTGATGGGTAGACCTGACCTTTTTATTCAACCAGTCAGTAGAGACTTAGCCTCCACCAGAGGATCTTGAGGTGGAGGCCATGTCTACTGGCTATTTCAGAGGCATGTATGACACCCCAGGTTATTTTGACACCCTGAGAAGACTGCTTGCCGCATATCGCCCTTGGTTTGCTACTGTGTGAAAGCCCTGTTAGTTAAAATCACTAGGATTTGCTAGATTCCCCTTGCCAAGGGAGGTGGTGGACTCTCCTTCACTGGGGATCTACAAGCAGAGGCTAAGTGAGCACCAGTATGAGATGCTCTTCCTGTTCTAGGCAGGGGATTGGAGCAGATGAGCTACTGGGTCCCTTCCAACTCTAGGATTCTATGATTCCAGGTAAATTCTGAAATTGATTGCAGGGGAACAAAAGTGGAAACATTTCTCTCTTGTTTGTGGACTCCCCAGAGACAGCAGGTGGACTTCTGTGTGGAAATAGGGTGCTGAGCCAGATGGGCCTTAGCCTGATCCAACAGGGCTTGTCTCACTTGCTACTGAAAGCAGAAGTCGGATCCATTATGCAGATTTCATGTTGGATGTTTGGTACCATTCCAGCAGCCCTTGAAACCTGTTCACTGTTGCGTTTGGTATGGTCTCTGTGTTCAGATTTCCATTCCACCTTTAAATCAAACCTACAGTGGGTACTAAGCAATTGTTTAGTTACTCCACGAAAATGCATAGAGCTTTTTTTGTCCTCTGTGTGTAACTTGACTTCTCTCTATTTTGGCTGGTCCCTTGGTACAGACTGTGCCAAGGGCTTGCATATACAATATCTATAGGCAGTATTCTTATGTCAGAAGCAATAGGTTTCAACCATCCACACAGTCTAAATAAATTTCCTAAACATATATCAATAAAATTTGACAGCTGCGTCTCTGTCTTCCTTTCCTGCACATCCAGCTGTTCTGAGCTAGCAAACAGCTGAGAATATTCAGCTATAAGGACAGTTATATGTTGAGTTTGTAACTGATTCGGGGCTAATATATTATATTACTTTGGCTCTGCCAAAGTGTATGTAACATAGGAAATCTTTCTGGACATAATAATGTGAAGCCGCTTACTGCTCCTGGTCCACCAGATCAGATTGATTGATACGTGGATTAGCAGTGGCTCTGCAAGGTTTCAGATAGGGGTCTATCCCAGTCCTCTCTAGCGGGGACAGTGATTGACTTGGGACTTTCTGTGTGCATAGTGGGTCTTCTGCCATTGAACTCCAGTCTCAGCCCTTCCCCTACAAGATAACAACAGTGGACAATAGGCATTTATACCACCAGCTTTTAGAGCTTCAATTTAGAACTGCATCTGTTATACAATCATACATTTTTTATCTATAATTATTGTTATGCACTTTTTTGTAATATTGGTACAAAATGTATATGATTAATGCTTCTGTGCTTACTTGTTTTCTTTGATGACCGAGTGAACTCCATGTTATGCAGGCTTTGCCTATCTCCCTTGTGGGAAGTGATTGCTTCCAGAAATCAGCTGCATTTCAGAGCAGCACAGCAGTTCCTTGGAGTCTTAAAATCGGCTGTCGTTGTAAAGCAAAAGGGAATGTAGCAGTTTCTGGCATATGAAAATTGAATACAACTCCCCATGCGTTGGTGGGAGGACAATCTGACAGGATGGGCAGTGTCAAAATGGGCTCCGCACACAGAAGCAATGTTAATGGGAAAGTAGGCATCAGCTGGGCACTAAAATCCTGCCCTTATGCAGTGCTTTCCCAAACATACCTGACTCTTTTGTGCTGCAGGTGCAGCACTTGGAACCGAAGTGAGTGGCGATTACATAGAACCTGTCACAAAATAATATTAACACCACTCATTTCAGGGTTTGGCAATCCTGTGACCCTACAAATAGCAAAAAGAAGGATCAGGGCGGCCATTCCAAGTGCATGAAAACCACACACAGCAGCTCCTACTGCTATTGGTAGGGTCTCGCCACTGGGCGATTGGTGCCCTGCAATGCCTAAGTGAGTGTCTTGCAATGCTGCAGGATGTCGCAACAAATATTTTGGGAACATCTTACCTTAGGTTTTAGAAAGAAAACAATATTTTCATTTATATATGTTTCACTTTCCAGTTATTGGCAATAAGTTACCAGCTGCAAAATTTGACTCACTGACCTTGCGCCACAGCGATTATTTGCTGTGAGAAGATGAATGTCCTTTTAATTTCCTATTTAAAGGTCATTAATTTAGTGAGTCGACTCCCTTTTTTGTTCTCATTATGGTATCATGTGAAAAGAGGCTGATTGGGATTCTTTTGAATTCTTTATAGTTTAGAATACTTCAATTAAAACTCCATTCATTCCTCTCCCTTCCAGGCTAAATTTAATCAGCAAATTATCACATACATGGCACTTAACCAATTTTTCACGGAACGACAAGTCATGAAGGATCGAGAATGAAAGCAGAAGCACACAGACACTATGGGTGCAATCCAGAGTAACTATGGGAAGTCCTTGTTCCGTAAGAACAATTTACTCTGGATTGCAATATGAATTTCCCATAGGTTTTCGGTAGGTGGTGCCGTAACTACGTCGATGTAAATGTCTTTTATGTGCTCCCATAGTTACTCTGGATTGTAGGGTATTTTTAGGAATGTGGGCTATTTGGAGAGCCACTGTGGCATGGTGGACTTTACTCTTCAGGGTCTGATCAGGTGAAATAATTAATAATCTGCATGATCAGCCTTATCTTATTTCTAACCTGTAGTCACCCTCTCTGAAAACGAAGGAAGTTGCCAATATTTTTAGTGAGGAGACCTCACAGCAAGTGAGGCATCAGAATGGAGGGGGTGATTGTTGCAGGCCGCAATGGGTGTCACCCTAAGAAGGGGATAACGATGATATCACATCACCCAAGTGTCCATTTGGTGATCTTCAGCCCACTCCAACTTGCACTTTTCCTATGTTTGTACTTTTGCTGCTCACTAGTGAGAACTTGAAGCAACCAGACAGAGCAAACTGATGATCATTGAACAGAAGTGGTTCAGAGACCGACTTTTCTCATTTAAAGGCATGTGATTTTTTTTCTTTCCCAGGGCAATTCACTGTTCACAGACTCTCTCCACATCTAAGAGTGCTAGACAATCTTCCAGGAGAAAAACCCATGAGACATCGCCAATAAAACAGTTCCTCAAAATGCATTTCCCGCCATGCCTTGTAATAAAATAGCTATCCAAACCCACTGTTGCTTCAGGTTTTGTTCTGAGATGGTGTGTTAAATCTAACTGAGGTGCACTGAAAGTAAGCAGCAAAAAGAACCAGCAACTAAAGACTTTCACAGCATTCTTTAATGAGCTGTAAATACTTCTAATATAGTACTGAGAAAATGTAGGCTAGCATAGAGCATCTCCCTCAGAGGAGATGCGCCTATGTGTTTTTCTTAGTTTAGATTTAATGGAAACAATTCCAAATTATCCTTTGTTAATACCTGGCATCATAAGTACAAAGCTTCTCTTTAAATTTATTAAGAGACTAAAAACTTCCTTTTTTAGTTCTCTATCTTCATCTTTGCCTTTATCTGGATCCTGTAAAGATAGTAGGATCCAAGAGGCCTAACGGATGACACAGCATGGCGATGGAGCATACCAGTTTTTATTCTTTAACTCTCTGCCTCTCATCCAGTTCTCAAAGATCAGAATGTTTATGTCCCTATATAACCCTGGCAGGCTGCCATCAGAATGCCTTGAAGTCTAATTGTAAGAAGTACCTCAGTGTTATCAGTGTAACTGCTGAACATGGTGCTGTACCAGGGAAAGTGAGGGCACATAAATGCAGTCAAAAAATAACACTGAATATATTTAAGAAATATATTTTACAAAATTTTCAGAAGCAAACATACTGAATATAAAACTAATTAAGATAAATAGAGGAATAATCTATGCTGTAATTGGGCATTATACAGTAGATCTACAGTCCTAACCAATTTTTCCATACTGATGAAGCTGCAATGTAACCCTGAAGTAAGGGAACAAATATTCCCTTGGCTTATGAAAACCGCTGTAACTGCCTTCCCCACACAGTGCAGGATGCAGCATGAACTCCACTGCTTGTTGATGGTGGAATGTTGGATAGAATTCGGCCCTAAATTTGCTTACCAAAAAAGTTGAATAGGATTGAGTTGTATGTATATATACCAGAGTTGAAATTCACTGACTGATTGACTGAATGACTGACTGACTGACTCACTCACTCACTCATCAATGCTCAGCCCAAACTGCCAGACCTAGAAGCATGAAATTTGGGGAGGGTATTCCTTCCATGATGTTGTCACCCACTAAGAACCGATTTTTAGAGGTGAAAAGGGGATATACTTTACATTGGAGAATTGCTGACTGATCAATGCCCAGCCCCAATCCCTGGACCTAGAAGCATGAAATTTGGGGCGCATATTCCTTACATGATGTAAATACCCATTAAGAACAAATTTGGTGCCCAGTGGTGCCAGTGCCCAGTGGTTGCTGCTCCTTCCCACCCACTGCCCAGTACCCACTGCCTGCTGCTCAGGAGGGATGCCTTGTGCCCATTAGGAATGCCTGATGCCATCTAGTGGTATTTGGAGGTGCATGGTGCCCAGTGGTATGTGGGGCCTGGTGCCTGGTGGTGCCTGCTGCTGTGGTGCCTGCTGCTGAGGCCAGTGGTGCCTGCTGCTGTCCACTTAACACAATTAACACACTGTTCACTTAAGGACAACACAGCCTCCTGGCTCCCCCATTTTCTTTTCCCCATCTTTGAAGAGAGCCTGTTGCCAACCTAAAACTGTCAGATAGCTATAGTAATTTTGTAGTGAATTAGTTCAGTTTTTAGCAACTACGTGGAATGTGAATTCAATGGTTTACTTTAGTTCAACAGGCAACAAGAGTATATCACAAGGCGGGTCTGTCTGTCTGTCTGTCTCCCCTTACCTATACAGAGTTGAGCACATGAAATTATGTTATTTAGTTCACTGGTTAGGCAGAATTGTGTTGATCGACTGGAAGTGTTTGGAGTGCCATCGTTTGGAATTCTTGTTCTAGGGCTTTGGTGATTCTAAATGTTATTTGCATCATAGGTTCAAGACACCAAAGGCCCAATCCTAACCAACTTTCCAACACAAGTGCAGCTGCAGTGCAGCCCCAAGTTAAGGAAACAAATGTTCCCATACCTTGATGAGAACTGTGGGACTCAGTGGTGTGCCCAGCCTGCCCCAACAACCAGTTCTCCAGAAGTGGGAGGGGCCAGGCTGGGTCAGGGGGCGGGGCAGGGGAGGGCACACCACCTTAACCCTTAGTTTACCCAAAAAATGGTATCACTTGTGACCACATCAATCAGTATTAAGCCCCTGAGTTCAGTGTAATTTATTCCTATGCATTACACTTTGTTGTGCTCTCAGGGGGAATGTGTGCTACAAATAAGAAAATAAAAGCATAAGAAAAGCCTCCACTGGATCACACCAAAGACCCATCTAGTCCAGCTTCTTGAATCACACAGCAGCCCACCAGCTGTCTCAGGGAGCACATGTGACACTTGCAGCCAGGTGCCTAATACAGCAGACACACCACAAGTTCCACAGGTGGTGCTCATACCACTCATTGAGAAACACTGATCTGCAGTTTAGGACCAGAGTCTGTGGTGTCCCCTCTACAGGCTGAGGTTTGCCTCTAAGCCACTACTTAAGGCTACAATCCTGTCCACACTTTCCTGTAAGCTCCATTGAATATAATAGGACTTCTGAGTAGTCAAGCAAAGGACTGAGCTCTTAGGAACCAGCCTCTGGGTCCAATCCTATTCACTTTCCTGAGAGTAAGCTCCACAGACTCTAATGGGACTTACTTCTGAGTAGCCAAGAATAGGATTGAGCTCTAATGCTGCACTCCTCTGCACACTTTCCTGGGAGTAAGCTTCATAGATTGAAATGGGATTAACTTTTGAGTAGTCAGGCACAGGATTACAAGCTCTTAGAAACCAGCTTCTTTCCAGGGAGTAAGCTTCACTATTATAATGGAACTTACTCCTGAGTAGACAGATGATTGGGCTTTGAGGCTACAATCCTATCCTCACAAGGGAGTAAAACCTACTGACTTTAATAGGATTTACTTCAGAGTAGGCAGTGGACTGGGCTCCTGGGGAGGCAGGATGGGAACTGGGGCTATTTGGGGGGGGGGGGGAAAGGACTACAGTGAGGATAGGATTGCAGCCTGAGCCCAATCCTAACGGTGTCTACTCAGAAGTAAGTCCTATTCAAGTCAATGGGACTTACTCCCAGAACTGTGTGGTCAGGATTTTAGCCTTACAGTCCAATCCTATGCAGTAAATCTCATTCTAGTCAGTGGGGCTTACTCCCAGATAAGTGTGGATAGGATTGCAGACTCAGAGCCCAGTCCTAACCATGTCTACTCAGAAGATAGTCCAATTATAGACAGTGGGCTTACTCTCAGGAAAGTAGACAGGGCTGGAGGAACAGAGCTAGAGGGAGAGGTACAAGCCTCTGCCAATCTCCTCATAAGTAAGTCCCATTATAGTCAGTGGGCTTACTCTCAGGAAAGGAGACAGGGCTGGAGAAACAGGGCTAGAGGGAGAAATCCAAGCCTCTGCCAATCAGAAGTAAGTCCCATTATAGTCAGTGGGCTTACTCTCAGGAAAGGAGACAGGGCTGGAAGTACAGGGCTACAGGGAGAAATTCAAGCCTCTGCCAATCTCCTCAGAAGTCCCATTATAGTCAGTAGGCTTTCTCTAAGGAAAGTGTGGATGAGAAAGTACCCTCAAATTCTAAGCTACTCAGAAGGAAATCTCATGATAGTCAATGGGAATTGCTCCCAGGAAAGTGTGGCTAGGATTGCGACCACAGGCTGTAGTCCTCTACTATACAGTGTGACTTACTCCTGAGTAGTACTGGGTAGTACTGAGTAGTTCTCCATGCCTAGTACTGGGCTGCAAAGGCAGGCAGGCAGTCGTGGCCCCCACCAAAAGCCCTGGAGGATCTCATCCTCACAACACTCAATTGCACTCCCACTCACCTACACCTTTCTCAGTAGCTCTGGCTACTCTATTCCCGCCCAAGGACCCCTTTGTAAAGCTGTCCATCAAAGCATGATTTAAAAAAAACACCATCCCAGAGAGGCTGCCTCATTTGCATATGAGAAACCCATCATGATTTGCAAAATGCACAAGGAAATAACTCTGAAAACTTGCTAAAAATAAGGTTTTTAATCAAAATAAGACGTTTAGCAAAGACAGCCTTCCTGAATAGCATCAGCCAAAGGTTTGGGGCATGAAGAATTTCCTCACTCTGACTTGAAAGTATGGAGCTTATAGTCATCCACAGCCCTCCCATCTTAGCAGTCAGTGTCTGAGTGTGCTGTGGAATATTGCAATGCCTTCCTGAATGATGGTCATGGGAACAGTCTATTTGTATTTTAAAATTAAAAAATAACCTTAGGGAGGGGAAGGAGCGGGGAGAGAGAGCCCCCCTCAGAAGGGGAGGGAGGTTCAGAAGGGGAGGAAGGAGGAGGGAGTGGAGCTTCACCTCTGGGAAGACAGACCCAGAGACCCTTTAGGAGAAATTCAAACACACTTGCATGCAATTCAAAGATGACGGCCCCCTCTTAACAACCGGTTCGCTAACGTCAGTCCCAAATTAACAACCGGTTCTACAGAACCAGTGAGAACCGGCCTCAGCCCACCTGTGTTGTGGGTGATTATCTCCCCAGTACCAAATGTAATGCATTCCCCATTGGCACAGCTGCTACACTGGAAAAATTGAATAGGCCCTAAAATTGTGGTCCTAAGGCTACACTCTTACAAGGGAGGAGATAGCTGTTAACCTAGAGGTATTTACTTCTTAGTAGACATGCATATGATTGGGCTGTTGTTTTTCTTTCTATTTATAACAGAAAAAACATCATTTTCTGCTATTTTATTCCATTATGACTTGTACTGGTAGCTATACTTGGCCACTGACCCAGTTTCTAACTCATTAGTTTGTTGATTTTTGTATTTCCGCTCTTCTGAAAAACATTGGAAGCTTTTCTTAGTCACCATTTATCCCATGGCAAGCATACAGCTGTGCAAAACCTACTCATTCTCAACCATTGTTTTCTCACCAGTTTATTACTTCCAGGGACAAATGCTAAGGGTTGGGAAGATAGGTGTGAAGGAGAAGGAAATAAATCGAAACAAGGGGTGCAGAGCCACTGACAGGTTGAATAGCATTTTTCTACACTATATTGTACTGTTCCAAGATTGTCCCGAGATACATTTTACCTCACAGAGGGATAATTATTTTATGACTTTAAGCTTGTCAAGGCGACAGACAAACTGGTCACTATCCAAATCTATAAGGTCGGGCCTTTCTTTGCATCGAATTTACCAGGCAGAAGACATAAACATGGCAAACAATAATTACTTTCCACAAAAGGATCTCTAGGGTATTTAATGACCCATATGAATGTTGTAAGTAGGAAACTGAATGAGAAATGATTAAAAACATCAAGCCAATAATATTTTAATAGTTTGGTCTTTGAACAATTCATATTATTAATGTTTAAGTACATGTTCTAATATAGTTTTCAAAGGATATAAATACAGAAAGTAAGCATTACAGTGGCGCCTCACGTAACAAAATTAATTTGTTCCGGAGGCAGTTTCTTTACGTGAAACTTTCTTTACATGAAGCAGATTTTCCCATAGGAAATAATGGAAACTCGAACGATTGGTTCCACAACCCAAAAAATATTCATATAAAAAATTAACTATGTAAAAATGATGACAAAACATTGGAATTGAATTCAAAACACTATAATATAACACAATTAACTGTAATAAAACACTTATTTACTGTATGTCCAGTAAAAGAGAAAATAAAAGGATGACTAATTTTCAACGAAAGGGTCACTGGTGTCTTTTTTAGTAGCTGGAAGCTTTAATAGTAAAGCTTTAGTAGTTTTATTCCCTTCCCATGGCATAGTCCCAGTTCCAATTGGGCTTCTGTGGCTACTGTTAGTGGGGAGCAGGGGAGAGATTTCATGTGTCATGTCTTATATGGGCTTTAGTTTTACTTCGGACAGATCTGTGAGTGATTGAGCTATGAGTGAATTTACATTTGTTGTGAACAATGTACAGTAGGCCTGTGTATCCATGGTGGATCTGTTCCAGACCTTCTCATGGATCTCAAATTCTGCCTATAATGGAATTTGCTGTGTGGGCCACCAGAAACAAACCTGGAAGTTCTTCTCAGAAACCACCTGGAGACCTTCTGAAAGGCATTTCCCATTACCCAAAAAACTGGCAATGTTTAAATTCAGTGGGTCTTACTCCTGGGGAAATGTGTTTAGGACTGCAGTCTCATTGTGCAATCCTAACCAACTTTCCAGCCCTGGCATAGTTGTGCCAATATGTGCTGCATCCTGCAATTGGTGTGGAGGAGTCATGGAGACCTGTTTGTTTCTTTATCTCAGAATTGCACTGCCCTTACTTCAGTGCTGGAAAATTGGTTAGGATTGCACCCTAATCAGTATAAACATAGGCAACATGGGTTTTAGATGTAGTCAAAGACAGAAAAGGAAAGCAGTGCAAGGACCATCAGTGGAACAGCATCTGTGACAGATGTTGAGGATTCTGCAGATTGCCCCACGCAGAATCCTCAGCATCTCTTGACAGGGCAGAGAAGATCCTCTCTAAACATGGCTGACCTAAATCTAACACTGTACATGTATAGCTATGCACATCGTTGCCCAATCTGAAGAGCCCCATCCCAAAAAACCATAGGGGAATCCATAAAAGGGGTTGGTGATAGACTCTGTTGAATGAACCCATTTGAGAATGATTTTGGCTATACAAAAGTAAACCCATTGAAACGAATGAAGTTAAATTCATCATCCATGGTATCCTATTAATCTCAATACAGTGAAGGTCACCTATAAATTGAGCTTTTAGTGCACCAGTATAATATTCTCTTAACAGATTTATTACCAGCTCCCTTTAGGGTTTTATGAACTATCCTTTATTTTGGCCCTTTTGGGTTTTTTCCCACTTGGTCTTGTATCCAGACAGGATCTGTGCAGCACTGAGTCTTTGCTACCAGCAGGAATCTAGCAGTCACAAATAATTAGTTTGTTCTTTGAATGGTCCAAGGTTAATTTTAGCCTTCTAAACTGTCTACTGCCAAATCTGATATGTTTCCTCCTTCGGCTTGAGCTGTCTGGTCCCTGATGAGATTTGCCTAGGAGGATAGCATTATCAGCCCATTAACCATCACTAGCAGTGGAACTGTGAGGCTGATTAATATTGATCACTTGTTCCATAGAGTTATCAGATGATGCTAAGTTCAATGGTTGGTTGTTTCAAAAGGTTGGTTGTTTAAAAAAAATTTCTTCCTAGGCTGAGAGCACTTTGCCCAATAGTTCTCCTTATCAAGTCCAGAGAGAATTAGATAGAAAATATATTTTATCAGTAACAGACAGTGTTGGGAACTTCTCTAGTGACTTGCTCTTGAGATGCAAAAATTCCAGTTTGGGGATGACTCTACAACCTTAGAGTCACGTGGAAATAAGCTGCATTATAGTCAATTGCATTTACTTTCCAGTAAGTGTGAATTGGATTGCAGCCTTGCCAAAGTGAACTGTTTCTCTCACACAAACGCACATAAACACACATACACAAAAGTAGGCCCCGAAAGGAAAGTGTGTTTAGGATTGCAGCCTTAGTTAGGTCCAGCATGACATGAGGATGCTGCAGCAATAATGGCATGCATGCTGACTGAGTCTGTTGATGGAAAATAAGTGATTTGAGGGTTTGACACTGTTGTTAGACTCTTGTCCAACAACATCCCCAATCACCATTTTCTTACACACTTAGTAAAGATACAAAACATAAAATCAGCCATATGGTAGAAGATCTGAGTTTTATAAAGTACAGGAAGTTTTTGAAGATTTTTTGAAGATTTTTATTTTTGAAGATTCATTTCCTCTTAATTAGGCACTTTTATAATAGGTACAATCCAACACTATTAAAATAAATGATATTTTTGTTCCCAGTGGAGCAAAAGCCTTCTGAAATAATTTTTGTTCAAAACTGAGTCCTAGAATTGAAAAATGTTTTTTTATTCCACTAGTTTTCTTCATTTCCAAATGTCTTCCCCATCTGTTTGAAGAGATGCATTTTTTTAATTTGGAGATGGAATATTTAAAAGGGGGAAATGTCTGAGAAATTTAGGCTTGCAGTTAACATAGATAACGGTGGAAATGCAACTACTGTTACTTTTGTTTCTGGGAAAGCAAAAGTGCTTGACTGATCATCAAAAGGCTTTTTTCAAGGAGCCTTTCGGGTGAGAGCTTAACATTTTCAACTGGGAACACTTTCAAGATGATTCTTACTCTTACCACTGAGCTTTGTGATCAAATGCAAACACAGACTTTCCTGCCTCCTAATCCTTTTTCAATTTCCATGTATTAATAGTTTTTCAAATACACTCTGAAAAACCACTGAACATTTGCAGAGTGTGATACCTATATGTTAACTATGCTTGCCAACTGTTTATCACATTTTAGAGTGTTCCATTATCGACTCAACTATTTCAAAATTAAGTTAATAGAGCATTAGTTTTCAAATATATATTACAGTAAAATTAAAATTAGTTTCAAATGTAATAATGATAGATATAGTTATATTTCTCCATTCTCTCTCTCTCTCTCTCTCTCTCTCTCTCTCTCTCTCTGGCTGAAAATATTGGAGACCCCTCCAAATGGGTACTATTAGTGGTATTTGATATGGAGTCTGATGGTACTTGTGGGACCTCTGGACATCTGTTGCCCAGTAGAGAGCACAGGAATGTGAGACAAGCAATTGTGGTAGGAGTCTCAGGTTGGCAGCCAGACAAACCAATCACAAGAAATGGTATACCATCTTAAAGCTACTGATTGTTTCTGCACAGTTGAAAGCTAGTGAGGGCTCTTATGTACCAGTTTTCTCACAGACTCCACCAGCTCAGAAGACTCAAAATCAGAAGACAAGTCTAAAGTTCACAAAAGATCTGCCAAACAGCCCACTTGATGACCTTTTCTTGCCAAATATACCTGTTTCCTTCCAATGCAAGATATACATTGGGCTCAACTCTGGGAATATTACCTATTTTCCATAGGTAATATATATAGGTAATAAATTTTTTGTGCAATGTGAGTGACATTATGTGCTCTGTATAATTTTAATGCCTGATTTTGGTTTTTGGACCTGTGGCAAGGAAGGAAGGAAGACTAGCTCCATTGTACAGGTGTACAGACAAAGCAGACCTGCTTTAAGAGAGTACCAATTTTCATTACACACTTCTAACCATGCCTACTCAAAAGTAAGCCTCATCCTGTTCAATGGGTCTTATTTCCAGGAATGTGTGTTTAGAATTGCAGCCATAATCTTATCTTGGTTATCAAATGTGGAAGCTGAAAGATAATGTATGTATCAGAACAAAGGAAAATGAGTTCCCTTGAATGGGCCTGTGGACCATTAGTGATTGTGGTGCAATAACAGAAGCCCATCAGAATGTAATAGAGCTGCCCTTTACTCTTTCTCAGCAAAATCTATCCAAGTCATGCCTGTCATGGGTAGCCTTTTCCCTCCAGACTGCCGCCACATAAATTTTGCATTCCTTTTTGAAGCAGCACCGTTTTGATTGGATTTAAAAATACAAGTTAAAAAAATAGGAAAAAACCCAACCTCTGCACCTTGCAAGAAGTGTGGATAACAGTTATGACATTTTTTGTAAGTTCTGATTAGGGCAACATGAAGTTGGTGTTATTCAATATGCCTGCTAAGAGATGTTTGATAAAATCTGAAGGCGAGGTGAAATGAAGGGAAATGGAATGCCAAGAAGGGGATGTGTGGACACTTTTAAAAATTCCTGCAGTAAATTTCTGCAAAAGATGCAGACTATCCAAATCTCCAAACTATAGGCTTGGAGCATCCCAGCATCCCAATTGTAAATTCAGTTCCCTGAATATAGCATGCTCCCAGTTTCATTACGTGTCAACCTTTTGCATCTGTTTTAAAGGCGTTG
Organism: Cryptoblepharus egeriae; assembly: GCA_030015325.1. Classification (NCBI taxonomy): domain Eukaryota; kingdom Metazoa; phylum Chordata; class Lepidosauria; order Squamata; family Scincidae; genus Cryptoblepharus; species Cryptoblepharus egeriae. Next base: position 29,852,912 of record JAREYC010000005.1, read on the forward strand.
TGCTCGCTCTAACCCAGTGTTTCTCAAAGTGGGGGTTGGGACCCCTTTGGGGGTCGCCTAGAGCTTTCCTTTGGGTTGCCTAAAGACCCCTGGTGCAGGGGGCCAGGTCAGGCTTCCAGACCTCCAGCTGTAGCTGTGTGCGCACCGGAAATGACTGACAGCCTCAGGGCCCAATCCTATGCATGTCTACTCTAAAATAAATCCCATTATAGTCAGGGGGCCTTTACTACCATGCAAATGTGGATAGGGTTGCAGCCTCAGGGCCCAATCCTATTCATGCCTACTCTGAAATAAATCCCATTGCGTTCAATGTGTGCATAGAAACACACATTTCATTTGTAACAATGAAAATACATCCTGCATATTGGATATTTACATTACAATTCATAACAGTAGCAAAATTACAGTTATAAAGTAGCAACAAAAATAATTTTATGGTTGGGGTCCCCACAACATGAGGAACTTATAAATGGGTCATGGCATTAGGAAGATTGAGAACCACTGCTCTAACCCATGAATTTGGAGGCATTACAGTTAATCTGCACTTGAGCAGAAATTATGTGCTCATTCCTGAGGTTAGACAGAATCACAGTTAACAGTTTTTTTAAAAAAACACCCTATTCTTTTATAGGTTTACATATCAAAAGCAAGAAATGTCATCTGTCTTTATTTCCAAAGTTCTGATAAACTTTTATCTAATTTACATCAACAACCAGTCATTCAAAAGCCCAGGGTATCAAGGCAAAGTCCATGCAATTTAACTGAATGGAAATTGTACCCGATTTTGAAATGCAAATTTGGTTTCCTGTTTGCCCTTATGTGACAGGAGAGCAAGTAAACTTTATATGCATGCTCCTACGTAACATATGTGACGGGAGAGCAAGTAACTTTTGACACTTTCAAAGCCACATCATGACATCAGGGAGAGCAGCCAATTGCATCAAGAGAAGAGGTGCTAGCTAAGATCAGATGGCAATGTGAAGCACTGGCATTCCTGGAGGTGAGGCAAAATAGTAAGTGCAGAAATGCCCTTGCCGTTAGAGCCAGTTGCAGCCACAAAAACAAATGCTTCTTTTGTTAAAGGCAAGGGAAAGGGGGGAACATTATATAGGTGCTTTGCTGCTGCCCCCCTCCAGGAATGCCAGTGAAGTGGAGAGTCCAAAAGTGATGATTCACTAAGTTCAGCATCATCTGCAAAGCCAGAGGTCAGTTCTAGAGATCAGTTCTAGAATGTAAAAAATGGTTTATAGAAATAATATACAGTAGATGTTATATATATACATATACATTTATATGTACAGTGACGCCTCAGCTAACAAATGCCTCACGTAAAGTGTGTTTCACGTAACAAACGAAAATTTCTCTAGGATTTTGCTTCACGTAACAAGCTTGCTTCACGTAAAGAACACATTCGTTGGAAGTTGGGGCAGACGCGCTGGCCAGCAGCCCTTTTAAAAAGCATCAGGGGTGCCTAGCACTTGCCCATAGTGAAAGCAACACTTCCGTGCTGTTCCTCCTGTGGCTGGGCGTCTGCTGGGCAGAGGGAGAGAAGAGCAGTGGAGAAGAGGGAAGCAGCTCAGGGCTAGTCAGAAGGGAGCAGGGGAGAGACAGGCTCAGGATGAAGAGAAGGAGAAAGTGGGGAGACACTTGGAAAGTGTCTTGGATTGCAGCCTCCTAACCACATCTACCCAGAAGTAAGCCCCATTGTGTTCAATGGGGCTTACTCCCAGGAAAGTGTCTTTAGGATTGCAGCCTAAGTAGACTTCATAGGATCAAGCACACTGAATGCATGTTTTGAATTCAGTTCCAGTATTTTGTCATCATTTTTACATCCAGTTAATATTTTTCTATGAATATTTTTGGGGTGTGGAACCAATTGTCTGAGTTTCCATTATTTCCTATGGAAAAATCCGCTTCACGTAAAGAACGTTTCACATAACAAACATGCCTCCGGAACGAATTAAATTTGTTATGTGAGGCGCTACTGTATATGTATTATACAGAGTATTAACTCCTGTAGAAAAACTTCATTTGGATTTTATGCCTAAGATTTTTTTTAAAGAGTGGGTTTAGAAAAACCTGGAAGTAGCAGGTGGTTGTAAGTAGCCTGTCAAGTTCCATTGCTTTCCTGCCTAAGCACAGAGAAGGTTTTTCTCTGGCTTTTCTTCCTCGATTTGTGTATATGAGCCAATTACCGTCTGTGTCTGGCAGTTTGGAACCCAGAGATTTCCCTGCTTTGACAAGGTTGAGCTATTAGTAACTCTTTGCAGCTCCAGATTGTGGCAAGCCCTGCGCTTTTCCCGACAAACTTTAATTCTGCGTGGCAGTTTGGCTTTGAGTTGGTATGTTATGGAGCCACTTTGACTCTAATGAGTGGCTACGCTGACATTTTATGCATCACGGAGTGAAGGTTTCCTGCCTACAATCCAACATTTCCAAAGGTCACATGATTCCATTGGTTTCCATTTTAGAGAAACATGTCTCAGTTTACTGATGGTTGGATTCAAAGTGGGAATGTGGATCTGAAATCTTGCTCAGGCATGAACTGTCCAAGCACTTGTGTGTGGACAGGCCATGGCCTTCCAGTATCAGGGAACTCCTCACACCTCCACTGCAACATGAAAAGCCTGCCAAAATTGATTCTCAACAGCTTCAGCTGGTGGCAAGTCATGGAGGTCTGTGAATCACGGTATGCAGGATTTGTTTTTTGGCAGGTCAAAGCATACACTCAAACCATGGCGTGATTATGGAAGATGAAGAAAACTCTGTTAACTGGGGAAGAGGTACTTTTTCAAGTGGATTTTTCTGTTTTATTTAGCAGGGAAGAGTAGCTGGGTCTCCTCGCCGCAGCAATGTCAAGACTCCTGCTGGTGTTCTTTTGTATCTTTTTAAATTGTGACCCCTCTTGGGACAGGGAACCATTACCCATTTTGTTTTCCCTGTAAACCACCTTAGTGAACTTTCATTGAAAAATGATATATAAATGCAGTTGGTTGGTTGAAAAGAAGAACTTACAACCGCTCAAAGGGCTTTTATGAGACTGAACAGCAGACGCTTGCGCATGATAAAATATCTTTGAAGTAATTTAAATGTTTGCGTCCTGTTTCAGTTCTGCCTCAAAGAGGTTCGTAGCAAAATAAAAATAATTCAAAAACCAATAAAACCAGCACTTACACTCATAAAGGTAAAGCACAGTTCATATATCTTCTACATGTTACCAGCTGTTAGAAAAACCTGGTGAAGAACCATATGTTAACAAACTCCCTGTCGACTTAGGCTTGTCCTCTGTCATGTTCTCTTTACTCTTCTTTCTCTTTACTCTTTACTTTTCTTCTTCTCTTTACTCGTTCTGCTTTTCCCACATTTAAGGTCTTGTCCTATGAAATAAGCATTAGCCTCCATCTCATTCAGAAGATGTTGAATGAAGCCACAATGTTCTACCAAGATGATTGCAAGAAATGAACTCCTCCTAAGATAAGTGGCCCTTACCTGACATTATGAAGAAAGAAAGCAGGGGAGCAAACTTGTCATGAAGCATTCTGAGGAGCAAGTGCCATTGTTTCCCCCCCAGTCCTGCCCCGCATTGAACCCCACCAAGAGTGTCACAACACTATCAGTATTTTATTTTGGTGAAAGAAGGGCTAACAACTTCGAAGGCACCGAGAAGGCCCCATTAAAAGTCAACAGTTACACCTCACACCAATTATTACCTAGTATGCCAGGACTGAACAATACTTAAAGACACCTCACACATCATGGGCAGCTTTTCAACCATGGTTGAGTTCTCCTGCTGTGGCCTCTGGTATTCATGTATTGCAGACCTGCCATGGTGAGAAAACAGATTGCTACTTGTTAGCTAACTAATTTCAGTTTTCAATCATAACATTGTGACTGACAAAAGCTCTGCAGGACCTTGACATCTTGCTTTCTAGCACAAGTTGTTTTGAAAGGTCACTCTCCCTTGTTTCTTGGGTGCCATCTTTATATTTCTGTTTAGTAGGAGGAATTAATAAATGATGTAACATCATTTCAGCTGCTTTCAGCTTGTCTCCTTAACAGAAGGGGAAAAACAGTATTGTTTATTTTAGAAATATTTGAAATTGTAAAAATAAATAATTTATATTCCATTGTAACACTTGGTGAAACGACACACAGTGGTTGCACAGTGGGCTCCCAGCTGGCAGCTTTCCCCCGCACATGACATGCTGGCGATAAGCAAATTTAGACTGCAATGCTGATCTCCAGTTAGGCCAGCCTAAGCCCTGGCATAAATCCTGTGCTGACTTATGTAGGCACAAGAGTGTTGTAATGCCCTGCAGTGTCACTCCTGGGTAAGGGTTAGGCCAGTGTACAGACATGTGCTTGTCTCCCTACATCAGGAAGACCAGTGAGTTGTGCCAGCCTAGGTTAGGATTGCACCCATTGTCATATACTGTAACAGGGTGTCTTTTCAGGAATGATACAATTTGACCACATTTACAGCTCAATCCTAACTAGCTTTTCAGCCTATATGCAGTTGTGCCAACAGGGCAGAAGGTGCTTCCTGCAGTTGGGAGTAGGCTGAAGGCACCTGCTAAAGGAAACATTTTTCCTCTTACGTTGCAGTTGCATTTGAAAGTTGGTTAGGATTAGGCTGTTGGGTTGCAATCCTATATACACAAACCTGAGAGCATTACTGAATACATTGTGACTTCTGAGCAAACACAGATTCAGCAGTTAAGTGGTTTGTGATGTAAGACCAAATGCAACTCTCGGCATATACCAGTGAGTTCCTATTATGTAATGAGAATGGATAGAAGACAACATCATACTTTTATGGTTGTGAAAATAAGATTTGAATTGATAAAGTTTTGAGCCCAAAATACACTTAACAGTTTGCACAAACTCCATTAACCTGCTTAATATTATTTATTTTATTTTTTCTATTTTTATACCATCCTTACTCCAACAAGCTCATGATCCTTCCCTTGTATTGTATTTATTAATATTTGATATCTAATATTTGATATCTAATATCAAGATTACATTTAAGCCAACTGAAATCATTAGACTCAAACATATTTTATTGGGAGATGGTAGCTTTCTCTTACAATGGTAATGTAAACTTAAAAAATAAAACCCAGGTATTTCTAATGTTACTAGAAAGAAAGTTGCTTTAACCATATATATCCATTGACTCCTTCTCTCAGTAGCCTCAACCATAATAAATTATGTACAGTATACAAGTATTAGCTATTGCAGAAAGAGATAGGACAGAACAAAAGAGAGAGAAAGAAATCCTTAAGCAATTATTCTGCTACAAGAAATCTCCCTATAAATATTGTTGTTATTGCCCAAAGGTTTACAGTTGTTAAAAAGGACAATTTAATTGGGGAAAAGCATAAAAGCTACCTAGAGGGTGTTTCATAGCTACTGATTTTCCTAAATAGATCATGTGAGTAAATCACGACATGTGAGTAAAGAAGAGTGTTTACTTTGCTACATGTAAGAGTTGGGGTAACAAGGAATACTTCTGTATTTTCTTTCAATATGTTTCAAGGTGCATTTTTAACAGTGTGCAGTGGCAGAGTCAGAACTGTTCAGGATCAGTCACATCTAATTAATGGTTACGATCTTGACCATCACAAAGGCACAGACACAGTCTAGCACCACTGGGTGATAATTTATTTATTTTATTTTAAAAATTTATATCCTGCCTTTTTCAGGCAATGACCCGGACTCAAAGCGGTTTACAGTAAAACATAATTAAAACATTAAATAGAAACATACAATTAAAAACCATTAAAACATAGAAACTAAAACTCTAAAAACAGTAAAAGCAATAGTCCCCCCAACCTCTGCCTCACTGAAATGTTTTTTTAAATAAAAAGTTTTTAGGCTCCACCTGAAGCTCTATATTGTGGGAGCTTTCCTCAGTTCTAAGGGGAGGGAGTTCCAAAGCCAGGGTGCCACCACCGAGAAGGCCCAATCTCTGGCCGCCACACCTCTCACATCCCTTAGTGGCAGCCAGTCAGCAGGGCCCCCTCAGATGACCTTAGGTGACGGGTCGGATTGTACAGAAGAAGGCGGACCCTCAGATATCCTGGACCCGAACCATTTAGGGCTTGCAGTGTCTTACAAGATATCTGTTTTTAAGATGCACCTGAAGCCTAATTTAATTTTTAAGGGCACAAATCAAACTAATTTCTTTATTATTTTTCTAAAGGTTAATTCTTGTTCATTTTTATGGAAACTTGTGTTTCAGTCTATAAACTTGTTGCCATACTACCATACCCATGCCAAAACATCCAGGATAATACACAAAATTTAAAATAGCACGTCATTGCCTACGTTATCTTTTATGTGCTTCTGTTTAATGTATTCCATGGCCTTCATTTCCCATACTTGTATTATATCTTTTTGTCTCAAAACCAGATGTGACATCTGTTCATCAGGATCCATTTTTAAGACTTGTACATCTTCAAAAGTGCCAGTAATAATAATTTTTAAAAATAGCAGATCACACAGTGGAGCAATGCATCCTTTCGTGTGGGTTTTGTGAACTGAGATAAATGTTGGAGGGTTGACTTTAGCAGCCTTTGTACAAACCACAAAAGCTATGCTGACAAATATCCACTTGCCAGTGTGGTTAATCTGGACTTGGCACAGTCAGCATGCCTAGAAGTTGTTCTGCATAACTCTAAGTAGTCCCAGGCATGCTGGCCTTCAGACAAAGAATCATACAATCATATTTCTTCATCCACTTTCACTTGGCCTGATCCCCTGCATTCATTGCTTGATAGCCATTTTCAACCACTGTGCCATGACACACTTGTGTCATTCAGGAGTTTGGGGAAAGGCAATTTATTAGAAAAACCATTGGGGATCTGAGATCCCTGATTGCAGTGTGGTGTACCTTATCAACTGTCAGAAGGCTCATGGTGCACTTTGACAATTTTAATACCTTGTCAGCGTGCCATGAGATGAAACAAGTTGAAAATCACTGCTTTATACACTTTCTCATCTCACAACAGATCAACCTAAGGCTATCTAAATGTCAGTCTGGTTTTCCTTCCAGCATAGAAGTGTTCAAGTGTTAGGGTATGTGTGTAGGCACTGGTGGGCCCAAGGGGTTTGGTCCGGATCGACCGAACCACTTGTCCCCAAGGCCCCACCGCTACCGATCCAGTAGCGGCGGGGGGGGGGGGGGGCAGAAAACCCAGTGTGCCGGTATGGCATGCCAGGAGAATGAGATGCACTGCGCATGTGCCAATCTTGGCGTGCACGCAGTGTGGCGCACACACAGTGCATCTCCTCCAGCTGGAGGAGACGCAGTGCGTGCCCACGGGGGTCGGCACATGCGCAGTGTGTCTCCTCCAGCTGGAGGAGACGCACTATGCGCACACCGGGGGTTGGTGCATGCGCCGGGATTGGGGCCCGCCCCTTGCCCCGCCCACCCACAGCTGCAGTGCACTGAGGTGGGTGGCATGCCCTCCCCAGCCCTGCCCCTGACCCGCCCCCGGTCCCAGCCCTGCCTCCTGACTCTGGCCCGGCCCGGCACTTCCAGCAAACCGGATGTTGGGCCAGGCCGGGCCCATCTCTGTGTGTAGGGTATGTAGGATAGCCATTAATTTTTTAATTTTCTTTGTCAACCAGCAAGCTTTGTACACCAGCAGGCTTTGTGAAATTTTTAGTTGAAATACTTGAAATACAGTATTTATATAAATACAGTATTATATAAATACTGTAGATGAGAATACTGTAGATAGGGTTGCCATAATTCTCTTCCACAAAATCAGGACAGATCCCTCTATCCCATTTGCCAGTATACAAACAAGTACTGTGATGATGAACAGAGTGGTTCAAGCAAGGAAGGGAACATGACTGGAATACAAACCCAGTGACATTTGTTATCTGACATCAGCAGAGCACTGGATATGTGGCTTCTTTGCAAGCAAAAGAACACAGTGTGCTTTCTGGACTCCCAGGACACAAGCAAGTATGTACACACCAACAACACAAACATACCATCCAAAAAATAAAATACACCAGCAGGCTCAAGAACACATATATGAAAAAGATGCTCACAAAAGAGCCATACAAAAGTACCCTACCACATTTCTCAAAAGTCTCTGCTTTCCGTTTTTCTGCACATGGATCTTTTATGATCCTTTTTCACCAGGCTATTGTTGCAAGCCAAGAACGGATACCTTGTGGGATACATTTCATCCAGCCACAGTCCTGCCTGCCATGCTGGGAATTCATTAATGAGGCACAGTGTAGGAATGAGCTTCTTTTTAAAGAGCGATGGAAGATGAGGACGGCATTGTCATGCTGTGGCTCCGATAAAATAAACGGCAAGGGATGCTCTGATAGCCAGACCTGGTGGGTGGTTTTCTTTCATCAGCTGGCAGAATAAAAGGACAGCAGCAGCGTTCCAAATGGCAGGCATTCTATCAGCATCTTCATTGGAAATTAGAAAGGCTATATCAAAAATAAGGTGGCTTAACTGCTCAGTCCTCAGAGCCATTTCAGTTGCAGCAGTAGGAATATACCCCTGCTAACTGGCAAAGAGGCAATTTTTCCAAGTGATGCTCATGTGGTACCCAACAGGGGTACCGAGACCGTATGTGTTCCTCTTCACCCCTGCAGCGTGACTTTTCTAGTGGCTGTTTGCTGGTGTTTCTTCTGTATCTTTTTAGATTGTGAGCCCTTTTGGGGCAGGATTTTTTTTTATTTATTTATTGTTTTACTTGGAAAAAAAAATTATTGATTTTTTTTCTGAGTAAAACAATTTGTATACTTCTTTTGTTGAAAAGTGGCATATAGTAACATGATGAAGATCAATGGAGCCATTGGAGCAATGCCCAGAAGTTTAAAGAAACACCTCAACCTTCTAGACCTTGAGCAAATTACAGCAGATCAGCTCCAGGAAACAACATTGCTCCAGGAAACAAAGAGCAAGAATTCTATGAAGATAACTGCAATTTCTGGTATCTTGGCTAGATCTTGAATTTCAAACTACATCCAGCACAGCATAGACTGTGATGAAGTCTAATAACAATATATTTTGAGTCAGATCATTTCCCATAATTCATAGTTCATAATTCTAATAGACTGTGATGAAGTCTAATAACAATATATTTTGAGTCAGATCATTTCCCATAATTCATTTTTGCTGCAATCCTAAAGACACTTTCCTGAGAGTAAGACACATTAAACACAATGGGGATTACTTTTGAGTAGACCATGGTTAGGATTGTGCTCTAAGTCTGCTCTAATCTCTCCTCTGTGGAGGAGGGAGGGTAAGCCTAGGTGTGGCAGGTTGCTTCAGATGGTGAAAGGGTACAGATGGCACTCTGCAACTCCCAGCCACCTACATGGTTATCTTTCCTAGTCTCAGTTTGCCACCTGAGCTGTGCCATCCTGGCTCTATGGTCTGAAATAAAGTAGCTAAATCAGATTAACAAGAAGGCTAAGAAATACTGCCCAAATTCTTCTCCTGGTGGCAAAGTAGGAAGGAGGAAGTTCAGGGCAGCGGTCATTGTGGTGGCAGCAGTAATACTGGAATGGGAAAAGAACTGTCACTGTTACCATTACCATCCAGCCAAGAAACACTTTCTACTGAAAAAGCATTGGATCCTATGAAAATGTCATCAGCCACTACAACTCCCTCCATGGTCTCCAAACCCTTGTACAGCTCTAGATTTAGATTCAGTTTTCAACACAATTAATAGGTTTCCTTCTTGAACTAGTGGTCATTATTATGAGACACTATCCCCTTGCAATAGAATTGATCGGTGAAGTTGTACATACTTCACAAAGTGGGACAGGTACCTTTGGTCTTTTGGATACAAATGGAGATAAATTCCTAACAGAAAAAAGTCATAATACTGAAGTGTATATTATGGGGTTGTGGTGTGGCGCAAGTGATTAAGACACTGTGCCTGGAGTCCTGTTTCAAAACTGGAGTCCTGTTTCAATAGCAAGCATGTTAACCAGCAGGCCAGGGTTCAAGACCCGCGTTGGCCCCACAAGACAGGGTGAGCTCCTGTCTTTAGCCCAGCTCTGCAACGCAGCTGGATCCAATCATATTGGCTCTGCCTTTCCATTGGATTATTTCAGTGGCGTAGAGAGGGGGGATTTGCTGCTTGGGTAACAGCCTATCTTCCATAACAATCTAACCCAGGCTTTTGTGCTTCACATGCAGCGTATGTAGCGCCGAACATGATACTATAGTCTTTCAAGACTGATGGAGGCCTGCTTATTCTGATAATACAGAATCCCAAATGATTTGGATATTTCATAAAAGCCCACTGGTCATGCTTGCAGGTAACACCACAAAATCTCAGGTGGAAAAGGAATGAGCACTGATCCCTAGAGTCAGTCACGACTAGCAGGGTAATCTATGGGGGACACCTTTACCTTTTTAAAGGGAGAAAAATCAATAAGTCAGAAACCATTTTTTCTCCCATAATGTAGTCATAGAATCCTAGAGCTGGAAGTGACCTCGTAGGTCATCTAATCCAACCCCCCTGCCTGAAGCAGGAAATCCTCCTAGAGCATCTCCAACAGGTGCTCATCAAGCCTCTGCTTGAAGACCCCCAGTGAGGGAGAGTCCACCACCTCCCTTGGCAATCTGTTCCACTGCTGAACCACCCTCACAGTCAGGAATTTTTTTCTGATATCCAACGGGTATCCCCTTTCTTGCAGTTTGTACCCATTGGTTCTAGTTCTGCTTTCAGAAGCAGCTATGAATAAATGAGCCCCTTCCTCCCTATGACAGCCCTTCAGGTATCTGAAGAGGGCAATCATGTTTCAGCCTTCTCTTCTCCAGGTGTACATCCCAAGTTCCCCCAACCTTTCCTCGTAGGGTTTCCCTTCCATCCCACTGATCATTTTTGTCGCTCTCCTCTGGACTTGCTCCAGTTTGGCAGCATTTTTCTTAAAATGATGTCCCCAGAACTGAACACAGTACTCAAGGTGAGGTCTGACCAATGCAGAATAAAGAGGAACTGGAACTTCTCGTGACTTGGAAGCTACAGTCCACATAATGCAGCCTAAAATGGCATTTGCCTTCTTTGCAGACACATCACACTGCTGACTCATGTTCAGCTTGTGATCTATGGTGACTCCAGGATCCCGCTCACATGTTGTGCTGCCAAGCCAAGTATCCCCCATTTTATACCTGTGTTTTTGGTTTTTATTGCCCAAGTACAGAACCTTGCACTTCTCCCTGTTGAAGTTCATTCTATTTGTTACAGCCCAGGATTCCAGTTTATCCAGATCCTCCTGGAGGTTTCTCCTGTCTTCTATTGTGTTTGCGACTCCTCCCAGCTTGGTGTTGTCTGCAAATTTGATCAGTCTCCCCCGTAAACCTTCCTCCAAGTCACTGATGATAATATTAAAGAGAACTGGGCCCAAGACAGAGCCTAGGGGCACCCCACTTGAAGAATGTCTTCATTTTTCTATGTCTGCTTACATTCTATAGATCTCAGCCAGAAACACCACAAAGAATTCAGAAGTGGATGTTCCAACATTATTCTTTTGAAATTCATAGTCTGCAACCCTTTAATAAAATATTCTCACATAAGAGATTTGCGGCTTAGATGCAGAGAAGATGTCTTTGGTTCACATGATTTATGATTCTCTGTGTTTTCTTATTTATTGTATTGTCTGTATGCAGCGGAGGGAGTCCATTCAGTCTCGTTAGATTACTGCTTTAAGAACAAATTCTGGCCTTATCCAAGAGGCCTGATGTAACCAGTGATGTATCTAAGAGGTTAAACTATAGAGCATGTGCCACTGGTGCCTCTTGAAGTGGGGCACCACTGAGCAGAAGCTTGCCAGCCAACTTTCAGCTTCCACTGCAAACTTCCGTGTACAGCACTGTGGTTGGGAGCCCACAGCAGATTGCCAGAAACCGATTGATGGGACCTTGCCAACCAGTTTACAAATAGAAATAGTAATAGAGGGGTGAGGCAGCACTCGTAATAGATGGGTACATTCACATGAAGAATACACATGGGGGATATGTACAGTGGTGTAGGCAGTGTTGTGGGATGGGATGATTTGGGTGCTGGATTGATTTGGGTGCAGGAAAGACGTAAAGAAACAGTTTTGTTTGAATCAATCAGGGAGCCGGTTTGCTAATTCCCAACTCATTTTCCCAGGAGCACAAACTAAACCTGGCAAGTCAGCAGAAACGCAAATAGCTCAGAAAAAAATCAGATGTCTGCTGGCAATAATGGGAAAAGAAGACAAGAGTTATTAATCATGGAACATATTTAGATGAAGCAAGGATCAGTGAACAGCAAATCAAGAATAGAAAGCAAGAACAATTAAACCACTGTTTTAATACAATGGTCTCCAAACCACAGTCCATTGTGTAACCCAGGCATGTAACTGGTGGCCCAAGGGCTGCATGTGACACCAGCAGGAACACCTGCTGCTCTCGAGTGATCTCCCCACCACCAGAAGCAGCTCAGTAGTGGTATCAGCACACTTGATTTTGTGCACCTTCATTTTGAGCTGGAGAAAGAGCCCAGGAGAAAGAAGGGCTTGTGTGCAGCAGCTGCTTCTGCTTGTGCTGCAGCTGCTGCTTCTTGGGGATCCGCAGCCCCTGCGGAGCCCTCTGCGCTGTCCCCACAACCTCGCAAGGCAGCCCCAGCCAGCCCCAACTCTCCCGTAGTGCGGGAGCATCTCAGGCCATCCAAGGTCTCCCGCCTGCAAGGATTGCATAGGAGTAGCATGCATAGGATTAGAATTTGAGGCTGCTTTCCCATCCAAACATTTCTGGGAGTAAGTCCCATGGGTTATCAAGGGACTTCCTTCTGAGGAGACTGGCAGAGGTTTGGATCTCTCCCTCCAGCCCTGTCCCTCCAGCCCTATACACACTTTAAAGCCTCACCATTTTTCTACATGCTGCCTCCACCATATAGCTTCCTGTAAAGATATATTAAGTTTATGAAGAGGTTTGTCTGGGCTAGGAAGCTGAAGAGTTTCTCTTCCTAAATGGATTGCAAGCTTCCTCCAAAGCTTACCCATGACATTTGTTGATGACTCATAGATCCAATCTTGATTCATACTCAGATTTTTAAATTGAGGAAAGAATCTAGCTGATGTGTCACCAGTGATGGACTTGTATGTCAGATCTCACCAGAGAAGAACAGATTTGCTCTGAGAGAATAAGACAGATGGAAGAAACAGAGGTCAAACGTTCAAGAGAACTTCATACATGACAGTTTCCCACAGAGATATATATGATGGTGCACAATACATTCCCCCGTGTTATGATCTCTGTGTAGGAAAAATATCACTGACAAAGTAGGCGTCTGAATGCTCAGAAAGAGAACTTTCTAACACATGGGAGTTGGCATCATCTAGAACTACTCTACCTAAGCCCAGTCATGAAATTGTGACTGGACCAGACCACTGAGTAACATTTTTGCTCTAGCTTAACTCAAATTTGTCTTGAGCATTAACACCTTCTCTTCTACTATATTAATGGAGCCTTCTTCAGCGGTAGAAATTACCTCCTCTTTCTGGCCCTTCTATTCTACTACCACCAGAGGCCCTCAAATGGCCTCTGAGTCATCCTGGTAAGTAGCCATTAATCTGGGATGCTGCTATGCCAAGAACAGGAGATTCGGATGACCTCCCTCAAGCCAAACCTCCCAGAAGAAGCAGGGTTAATGACCACCAGTTGTATAAAAGAGACTTTCTCTATATTGCCCATCTCTTTTGAGATCAGCTACTGCTAGCTCAATGAAGGCTTACCAGCTCACCAAACTGCATACGTATGTGTAGCTATGTAAGGACTTTGCTTTATTTTCAGCTTGCTTTTCAACCACCATATCCACTTTTGCTGCCCATCTGCCTCTTCCTTTATTCAATGATCAGCATCTTACTTGTATGCCTTCCACCCCTTATCTCCTTTTCCAGTTGTTTTCAGCCCTTCTCATTTTTCATCCATGGTTTGATTCCTTAACACCTCTATTATTATTATTTTGCTCTCCTGATCTGTTTTCTCAGGAGGGAGCCAACTGCCATCCCCCTCAGACCATCCTCTTCCACCAGGTCTTTACAGGATCACCACCTTTTGAGCTGTCTTTTAATTTGGAAGAGAGTCTCTCTCATGAGGCTACAATCCAAACTGCAGGACCTTTTACACCTATGGGAAATGCATAGAGCAATCCAGAGTAAGTGCCTCTTATGTCTTCCTGTAGTTACTCTGGATTGTAGGGTCAATAGTTGCTTTTTGCTTGGGTTTTCTGATTTCTAGTGAAGATAATCTTCCAGTTGTTTATACTTTATCCAGTAAGAAATGTAGTACATTTGAAGTACATGCTAACTGCTAGGCCTTGCTGCCCTTTTGCTTTTCAGTCTCCCCTACAACAGGCATGGTCAACCAAGTCTCAAAAATGACAAGCTGAAATTCTCTCCACAGTTGTTTAAGGGCCAAGAGCCCTTAAGCCAAAGGTTTGCTACTCCTGCCTAACAAGAACAACCGTCTTAACAATCTCTTTTAAAAAAGTTCCCTATAAAATGATGGTGCTGTGGGTTTTCCCCCTTACCCCATTTACAAAAGAACAACAAAAAGAAGAAAAAAACTAGTTCAGATGTGTATGTGCTATTGATTAAATACATTCATAAACCAACTCTAACTGACAGATGTCTAGATTTTCCTTGTGTGTATCCTATGTTATAATCAGATCTCTTATTGCATATTTGATTTCCTATTGAATAAGCTCATAATAAGAACCCAAACACCTCCAAGATTGGGAGGAACAATCTCATGATCACATCAGCTGAGCATTGCTTTTCCACCTAAGAGAATGTTAAAACCAAGAGAAGCAATAAATACAAATTTTAAAAAATACAACAGGGGAGAAATTAAATCTCACTTACACAGTGCCTGGGACTATAACATCCATCTCCCATGAAGGTGGTTTTAATGAAGGGAAGCACTCCCCCTTTCCCTCTGCAGGCTGCTATCCCACAGATCAAGAGCACAGTCCTAACCATGTCTACTCAAAAGTAAGCCCCATTGTTCAGTGGCTCTTACTCCCAGAAAAGTGTCTTTAGGATTGCAGCCAATGACACTGAAAAGTTTACAGCCTCATTGAAGCAGGCAGTGGATTCCTGCCGCTTCAAGCTTGATCACTGACCTACTTCTCCTGCCCACACTCCTATGGCTGTGTGGTGCCAATTGACTGGTGCTGCCAGACCATCCAGACACCTGTGATGTGGGTGTGTGTTTGATAGTTTAAAGTTATGCAACTGCCCTGCAAGGAAGAGAACCACCCCTTCCATGTTTATTTCCCTTTCATGTGGCGCTGTCTCATTGATCCAGTACACTAAAACCAAAGCACAATTATAACAAGAAATGTGAAATGATACCCCACGTGTGGTCTTGTCCATGGGAGATCTGGACTTCACTTCCCTTTTCTCATCAAGCTCTAGGGAGGTTCACTATACAGGAAAGGCACACACAGCCAGATAGCCACATAGGCACAAATAGGAGGGAGCTTTGACCAGACTGCCGGGTCGAAGGGGAATGAGCTGGTCATGAGCCGATCATGTGAAAAGGCAAAAAATGGGGTGTCATGCTTGGACTAGATGATAATGAGCACCTGGTTCTGAGAACCTTTACTAATGGGACATAGAACGTGTTGTTAATTTAGGTTATTAGGACATAGAACCTGTTGTTCTATGTGTACCCCTCATCCTGAGTTTATAGGGATTATGGTTGATGGCTGAACTTCTCTGGAAATGTTACTTGGAATGTTTTTTAAGAAGAAAAAAACCATTAAAAAGAAGATATGGGGTAAATCAGCACCTGCTATTAAGTACACCTCCTTAAAATTATCACTTGCAGCATTTAAAAAATTTCTATTCTTTCCAATTTGGTGGGGAGGCCTGTCCAAAAAAGCTCTAGTTTCAGAAGGAAAACAAATGGAAATTAGATTTTACATAAAGAATTTTCCTGAAAAGTACATCTCAATATGGCAAAGCACCTGGTGCCATAACTTTCTAAATCGGAACTGGAAGAAATATGTTAACTACCAAGAAATGAACACATCTACCATACTTCTAACATATGGCATTTGAAGAGCCTTCAAGAAAAGTTTTCTATTAACATAAAGTAATCACCCTCTAATTTTATTCTAGCTCTGTTCGACTCTCTCATTTGCTTGTAACATTGCATACAATCATGTGTATGTAAATAACAAACAAGAACTGCTGTAAGGATCTGTATTTCCCCTTGCCAAGTTTTTTTTTAAATTAAAAATCAGGCCTGTGATCTTTCTCTCCCTGGTAACCTTTTGTGGCGGCAATGTTATCTCCACCTCTCAACTCTGTTAGCAGGCCCACACTGTTTTTCATTTGCAAACATTAGCCAGAAAGCAACGACTGAACAAAAGCAATAGGAAAATAAATGGGGAGAGGGATAAAAGTGATTATAAAAGCAAATATTTCAGCTTTTTAAATTAAACTCACAAGGTATTTATCCTGATTCTAATTAAAGGGAAATCCAAGCCCTTTCCTGCCGTGCATCATGATGACGTTTCTCCTATATATTCTGACAGCTTTCCAAATGTTCAGATGATCAGACAAGAAGGTCTGTTCTTTTTCCTGTGGACTTCCATGATTACACAGGTGCAGCACATAATAGAGAGATGAGCACATCTGGGAAATAATGGTATTTTTCTGACTTGGGCACTGTAAGGCAATTCATTCATTCACTCTTAGCAGCACTTTGTAGAGTGCTTAGCAATAGGATCACAGGTGGGCTGAGGCCGGTTCGCACCAGATCTGTAGAACCGGTTGTTAATTAGGGGCTGACGTTAGCGAACCGGTTGTTTATTGGGGGCCATCATCTTTCAATTGCATGCCAGTGTGTTTGAATTTCTCTTAAAGGGCCTCTCTGAATTTCTCTTAAAGGGCCTCTACTCCCTCCTCCTTCCTCCCTCCCCTTCTGAGCCTCCCTCCCCTTCTCTCTCTCCCCCTCCTTCCCCTCCCTAAGATTATTTTTTAATTTTAAAATACAAACAGTCTGTTCCCATGACCATCACAGCACATTCAGACTCTGACTGCTGAGATGGAGGGTGTTTGCATCACTGTTAGCTCCATGCTTTAAAGTCAGGATTAGAAATTCTTCATGCCCCAAACCTTTGAATGAGGCTATTCAGGAATCCTGTCTTTGCTGAACATCTTATTTTGATTAAAAACCTTATTTCTAGCAAGTTTTCAGAAGTTATTTCCTTGTGCAGTTTGCAAAGCATGCTGGGTTCTCACATGCAAATGAGCAGCCTCTCTGGCGATGGTGTGTTTTTTTTGAATCAGGCACATGATGGACCGCTTTACTAAGGGCTCCTTGGGAGGGAATAGAGAAGCCAGCATACAAACGTCTGGGAGCCTGAGGTGAGTAATAGCAGCAAGCCTCCCTCCCTCCTTCCCTGGGTGCCTTTGCAGCCCAGTACTAGGCATGGAGAACTACTCAGTACTACCCAGTACTATTCAGGAGAAAACCACACTGTATAGTAGAGGACTGCAGCCTGTGGCCACAATCTTAGCCACACTTTCCTGGATGCAATTCCCATTGACTATCATGGGATTTCCTTCTGAGTAGCATAGGATTTGAGGCTACTTTCCCATCCAGACTTTCCTGAGAGTAAGCCCGCTGACTATAATGGGACTTACTGAGGAGATTGGCAGAGGATTGGATCTCTCCCTCCAGCCCTGTTCCTCCATCCCAGTCTACTTTCCTGAGAGTAAGCTCATTGTCTATAATGGGACTTTCTACTGAGTAGACATGATTAGGACTGGGCTCTGAGGCTGCAATCATATCCACACTTACATGGGCGTAAGCCCCACTGACTAGAATGAGACTTACTTCTAAGTAAGCCTGCATAGGATTGGACTGTAAGGCTAAAATCCTGACCACACAGTTATGGGAGTAAGGCCCATTGACTTGAATGGTACTTACTTCTGAGTAGACACGGTTAGGATTAGGCTCAGGCTGCAATCCTATCCACACTGTAGACCTTTTGCTTCCCCCCAAAAAAGATCTCCCCACCTCATCCTGCCCTTCTGAGAAATCTCTTCACCTGAGACTGAGGGCAGGAAGTATGGGGGTACCTGAAGAAATAGCCCCAGTTCCCATCCTGTCCCCCCAGGAGCCCACTCAACTGCCTACTCTGAAGTAAATCCTATCCTAGTCCCATCCTTGTCAACGGAGCTTACTCCCAGGTAGGGGTGGCTAGGATGGCAGCATCAGAGCCCAATACTCTGCATGCCTCCTCAGAAGCAAGTACTGAGTGACCATATGTCCTCCTTTCCCAGGACAGGTCCTCTTTTTACTCCTCCTTTTCCTTATGAGCAGGCAACATGGAGTCTTCTTATTATCCATTCTTTTTTCCAGGACCACAATAAATCTTCACTGTCCTCCTTTTCCTTATAAGCAGGCAGCATGCAGCCTTCTCATAAATTTTATTTTTTCCCAGGACAGGTCCTCTTTTCACTCTTCTGCCTGGGAAAAAAATCTGCATTGTCCTCCTTTTCCTTATAAGCAGGCAGCATGCAGTTCCCATCCTGCACTCCCAGGAGCCCAGTCCACTGCCTACTCTGAAGTAAATCCTATTAAAGTCAGTAGGTTTTACTCCCCTGTGAGGATAGGAGTGTAGCCTCAAAGCCCATTCACTGTCTACTCAGAAGTAAGTTCCATTATAATAGTGAAGCTTACTCCCTGGAAAGAAGCTGGTTTCTAAGAGCTTGTAATCCTATGCCGGACTACTCAAAAGTTAATCCCATTTCAATCTATGAAGCTTACTCCCAGGAAAGTGTGCAGAGGAGTGCAGCATTAGAACCCAATCCTATTCTTGGCTACTCAGAAGTAAGTCCCATTAGAGTGTGTGGAGCTTACTCTCAGGAAAGTGAATAGGATTGCAGCCAGAGGCTGGTTACTAAGAGCTCAGTCCTTTGCTTGACTACTCAGAAGTCCTATTATATTCAATGAAGCTTACTTACAGGAAAGTCTGGACAGGATTGTAGCCTTAAGTAGTGGCTTAGAGGCAAACCTCAGCCTGTAAAGGGGACACCACAGACTCTGGTCCTAAACTGCAGATCAGTGTTTCTCAACCAGTGTTATGAGTACCACCTGTGAACTTGAGGTGTGTCTGCTGGTACTGAGGCACCTGGAAGCAAGTGTTATATTGCAGCAAGAGGCGGGGATTCTAAGAGCCCAAATCTTATGTATGACCATTCAGAAGTACTGGTAAGTCCCATCACAGTTAATGGAGCTTACTTACAGGAAAGTGTGGACAGGATTGTAGCCTTAAGTAGTGGCTTAAGTAGCCTTAAGTAGTGGTAGATCAGTGTTTCTCAACCAGTGGTATGAGTACCACCAGTGAAACTTGTGGTAGTGTCTGCTGGTACTTAGGCACCTGGATGCAAGAGTCATATGTGGTCCCTGAGGCAGTTGGTGGGCTGCTGTGTGATTCAGGAAGCTGGACTAGATGGGTCTTTGGTGTGATCCAGTGGAGGCTTTTCTTATGCTTTTATGTTCTTAATTGTGGCACACATTCCCCCTGAGAGCACAACAAGGCATCATGCATAGGAATAAATTACACTGAACTCAGGGGCTTAATACTGATTGATGCAGTCACAAGTGATACCATTTTTTTGGTAAACTAAGGGTTAAGGTGGCATGCCCTCCCCCGCCCCGCCCCCTGACCCTGGCCCCACCCCTGACCCAGCCTGGCCCCGCCCACTTCCAGAGAACCGGTTGTTAGGGCAGGCTGGGCCCACCACTGAATAGGATATATGTTCTCCAGGATTCATTTACTACCTGAGTTTTAAATATGGAGAGGGATGGGGGAATTCAAAAGTTTAGGGCAAAGCAAAGACTTGAATAGAGTTTTTACAGTGGGGTTCAGGGAGGTACAGTACAAGGAACTGCAAAGTGGGCAGAGTCATTTGAGGATCAAACAACATACTGTGTGTGTGTATGTGAGTGTGTGTGTGTGTGTGTGTGTGTGTGAGAGAGAGAGAGAGAGAGAGAGAGAGAGAGTGCAAACACACCAGAGTATAAACAAAACACTGTGAATCAGTGTGGGGTGGGTAGCTCTTAGCCCCTACTATGGTGCAGATCTTGCCTCTGCCATAAACATACAAGACAGACAGACCTCACAATCCTAACCATGTCTACCCAAAAGTAAGCCCCATTATGTTCAATGGCTCTTACTCTAGTAAAGTTTCTTTAGGATTGCTGCCTTTCCCTACAATCCAGAGTAACTATGGGAGCACATAAGAGACATTTACGTTGATGTAGTTATGGCACTATCTAGTGAAAACCTATGGGATATTCATATTGCAATCCAGAGTAAATTGTTCTTATGTTGGAGCAAGGACTCTCCCTAGTTACTTTGGATTGCGCTCTTAAACAAGCATCTTGGCTTCAGTTGTAACATGAGGACCATAATGCTGACTTACTGTACCTACCTTACAGGATTGTTGTAAGGATTCCATCTGGACAATTCAATAGAGATGCACTCAGAAGTTGCTATATAAATGTAAAGCATTATGATTACAAGGCATGAGTTAACTAATGATTGCCCATGATAAGGGTTACCTATTAAATCAAGGATAGGTAATGATTCACAATGTGTAATGATGCAATGTAATGTGTAGTGTGTAATGATTCACAATGATGGCTTGCCAAAAACCAGAAGGCCAAAAATATTAAGAGGGGACACTTGCATTTGAAGTGTGATTCCGAAATAGGGCTAAATTCATAACAGTTATAGGTCCACGCAGTTAAGTCACACAGTTAAGTTACAGGTTCACGCAGTTAAGTGTTATCTTATGGAAAGTCATCTTAACTTCTCCGGAGCAAAGGGCTTAATTTCACTTGTATAGGCCATAGAGTCAGATTTACAACCTGAGTTCATGCAAGTGTTCTCAGCAGCATCCCACTGAATACAGTATGATTTTTTCTTCTTCGTGCCATGTCCTCCAAGAATAACTCAGAATCATGAGTTATCCTTTACCCACAGCCATTGGTACACATAAAACCGCAGGCTTCACTTGCAGAGAGAGGCTCCCAATCACCTAACTACACTGAGCTCAAAATAGAGTCCTGCTTCTCACTTATCTTCCTCCAGTAATGCTGCTAGACAGAGACAATCTCACACGCACCCTTTTCTCCACCTTACCCCACATGCAACATTCAGTGTTGGAAAAGGTGAGAGCACAGTAATCAGCAGGACCCCCTTTTCTTAGGGTGAAATCCACCATCCAGCTAGGCTGCAAGTTAACAGACATGGGAGTAGACCACGGTTCACTTTAATTAGTTTCATAGTTGTATATAGATCTTCCAAAGTATCAGTGTTTACTACTATTTGTGGGGATCAAAGAACTCTGGAGATGTTCCTTGTGTTGATGTATGGGGGAGGGGAGATGTGGTCTACCATTATGGAGCAAGTGCTCACATCTTCCTGCTTTGAAGAGGAGAGAGAAAATATGTGAAGAAGAACAGGAAAGAAATATTAAGGATCACTCACCTACCACACAAATAAGAGAACGGGAAAGAGTCTCAGGTGTCGGAATGATATTACTGCTCTTCAGAGTTATCTGAAGAGTTACTGCTCT
The DNA here is from genome assembly GCA_030015325.1 of Cryptoblepharus egeriae. NCBI lineage: Eukaryota > Metazoa > Chordata > Lepidosauria > Squamata > Scincidae > Cryptoblepharus > Cryptoblepharus egeriae. The sequence continues at coordinate 29,874,545 of JAREYC010000005.1, forward strand.
TCAGAGTTAGTTGCATCCAAAATTCCAACAACCAGAAAGAGATCTCTTGAGCCTGGTAATGTCTCTTCCCTACCGGAGGGGCTTAATACATACAGGCATAAAAGGCACAGAGAATAATACAATGGGGAGAATTACCAGGAACATAAATCATTGACTTCTCCATCTTCAAGTCCTTGTAAGTCTTCTCCCTTAAATGTATCCAGCTGATCTCCTTTACTACCTCTCAGAACTCCAGCATGCTGTTTCCTCCTCTTACATTCTTCAGATCTCTGGTTTTAACCCACCTCCACGTAGCCGTGGAGTGACCTGTTAGCCCATTTTCTAAAGAGCATCAGAGGAGCCCTGCTTGATCAGGCCCAGGGCCCATCTCGTCCAGCTTTTGGTATCTCACAGTGGACCATGAGGTGCCTCAGACTGCATACAAGATAAACAAGACTGCATTGTGCTACCACTCTCTGCGTCTGGCATTCTACTATAAATTTTCATACACATAATGAAACAAGCACATATCTTTATCGCTACTCCTCAACTCTTATTCTGTTGTTTCTCGTCTTCACCTAACCTGTAGATTCTTTAGAGCAGGGTTTGTTCTCTCATTCGGTGCAAATTGATGGCGTAATAATAACAGCAGTAATAAGGCCATGACTATCTCAGCTAGAGGGCACGTAACTTGCACCCAGCAGAACACTGGAGAAACAAATGAAGCAAAGATGTTCTAATGTCCTTGCTCAGATTAAGCTTTGAATCACTGACTTTTCTGTCCTCTGGCTGCACAATGTAAGAATCTGTATATTTGCTCTTTGCAAACATATTATTGCATAATGCACCATAGGCAATGGGCCTGTTGACCATTTACTGAATATAAACTGGATGAATTTACGAGGATGTTGCCCATGATAAGGGTTATATGAAGAAGGTAGACAGTGGATATAATGTTCAATCAGTGCCAAAACACCACCCATTGTGGAACTGATTTTATTTAATTAAGATGGCTATAGACCTTGATGGCAGAGACACTCTCTCCCCCCACATGTCATGCCACTTTTGAACCTGACAAAATTATTCTGGAAATGAAATAATTTGGGAAACATGGACTCTCTATCCAAGCTAACTAAATCTGCTCACTGTGAATGTTTTTGTAGACAAACGTATCATATTATGTATGTTTGCAACTGTGATTGCAATGGTGGCTTGCCCATGAGTTGATAGCTGCCAAAGCCAATGGAAATCTGCTCCTCATAGCAGCCTCCTGAGGTACCTAAAATGCCCTCCTGTGAGTTAGTAGAGTAGTGGACTTCGGGCATTTCAGCTCAGGACCCACTTTTAAGCTTAAAAATGTGTCTGGGATCTCCTGTCAAACTTACTGGTATATGAATGTAGTGTCATCAACCTGGCAGTGATGTCAAGACTGGGAGAGACATCACACTCAAAGTGACATTACAGTGATGCCAGAGCTCCTCCATGTCTACTTGGAAGTAAGTTCCATTGTCTTAAATGAGACTTACTCCCAGGAAAATATGGATTGCAGCCTGTGTCCCATCTACTTGGAAGCAAGTTCCTTGTGCTCAATGGTGTTTACTTCCATTAGAGTGTGGACGGGATTACAGCCTTAGTGTCCCATCCTAGGCAGCTATACTCAGAAGTACATCCTACTGTGCTCAATGAGACTCAGGGCACAATCCAGAGTAACTACGGGGAGCCTTGCTCTGGTGGAAGAACAAGTTATTCTGGATTGCAATATGAATTTCTCATAGGTTTTCACTAGGTGGTGCAGTAACTGCAGGTACACATAATGTCTCTTACATGCTCCCGTAGTTACTCTGGATTGGAGGTCACTCCCAGAAAAGTATGGGTATCACCATCTTGCAGCCTGAGTGACTCACTCCAAGAAGATGGTGTCCTGTGTCTGATTCCACGATGGAGGCACCTAGCTTTTAGCAACAACCATGAAATGAAGTCACAACCCCCCCCCCCCCAAAAAAAGAGGGTCTTGATCCCCGTTTGAGAAAAACTGGTATAAATGATGGGCAGGACCAACCTATCTGTGAGGCTGACAAGCAGACAGGAGGAGGTGCCCACTGCTCCTTTGCCTTCAGTGCTGGCCTTTGTCTCATTCTCAGGATTGGAAAAGAGAAAAATGAGGCAGAAGAGAGAGCGTGAAAGAGTGAAGAACGGTGGGACAGAATAGTAGAGATGCACCCAAAAGGGGAGAGAAGTATTAGGTGCATTAGACACCAAAACGCCTGAGGTTAGCTTTATGCATGGTTATGATTGAAGCCATTGAACCCATGTGAATTGCTTGCATAAACACCTCTTACCATTCAAGTTTTGTGTGTGTGGATGGTTGCAAACATGAATCACAGAAGCAGCAGACACACAACAACACTAACACACATAGGAAGACAGACAAGGTACTGTCACAATACAGTAAACTTCCACTATAAACTGTCATCTAAAATAAAGTGACCCTAACATGACTACCAATAAAACAGCAAAAATATAAATGTTTAATAATGAAAAAATACAATCTGAGCCCATAATACTAATCAGCCCTCAAGGTTTTCTGAAAGATTGCTTCTTCTCAGTCATCACACATTTCCAGAAAAATTGTACTCAAAATTATTTACTTCTGTCGGTAAATTATGAAGAGAGACTTCTGTGGTTGTAAAATAGCAGCGTTCATAAATGAATTTGAAAAGCTAATAGGAGTGAACAGCAGAAGACATTCATCAATCCATCTTGCATACAGAACAACAATAAGTTCAGCTCATCATAAAGGTAAACAGCAGTAATAAAAAATATTGGACTCTGATGGTACATCTACACTATCGGCTTTTATTGGTTTACTAAGGAATCCTCCTCCGTAGGGAATTGCAGTTCTATGAGAAATGTAAGGAACAGTAAAATAATTCTGTCAACCAAAATAAAATTCTCTAGGTTTTTTGAAGTTTAATAATTACAATGGAAAAAAACTGACATACATGTGCAGCAGTGGTGGGCCCCGCCTCACCCAACAACAAGTTTGCCGGAAGTTGAGGGTGGGGCCGGGGTCAGGGGGTGGAGCTGGGGTCAGGGGCAGGTCTGGGGCGGGGCTAGGGGCGAACCCCAACCCCAGTGCATGCGCAGTGCGTCTCCTCCAGCTGGAGGAGACCACAACGCACGTGCCGAGGTCAGTGCCTGTGCTGTGGACTCCTCAAGCGGGGTCGGTGCTGCGCTGCGCAGGAGAAGCACGCGCACTGCGTATCCTCCCAGCGTACCGAACCGGTACACTGGGTTTTGTGGCCACCCCGCTGCTACCAGTTCGGTAGCAGCTGGCTGGTGGGAACAACTGGTTCAGGCAGTCTAGCCCGAACCGGCTTGAGCCCACCTGTGATGTTCAGTGTTGAAATGCCCTGTCTACCGTGCTATTGCTTTCAGTGCAATCCTAAGCCTGTCTACTCAAAAGTAAGTCCAACTGTATTCAATGTGGCTTACTCCCAGGAAAGTACATTTAGGATTGCAGCCTTAGCTTTTTCTCAGCTAGCTGGTTTCTCAATATTAATAAGATCTTGCTAATGTGAGGTTGGGTAATGTAGCATGTTCAAAATGTGAGTGGGATCTTGTAGTTGCTTCAGATCCCAAGATGAACACGAGTCAGATGTGATGCAGCTGCAGAGAAATCAAATGCATTTTAGCCTGCATCAATAGTACGGCAGCTTTCAGGTTGCAAGAAGCCATTTTCCACCACTGTACTATGGCACACTGGTGTGCTTCAAATGGGCTGTAGGTGCATCACGGGATTTTGGAGGAGATTTATTAAAAAGACAACAGAGGAATGTGATCCCCTGTTGTCAATGCAGTGTGCCTTGCCATAAGACTGATGCTGTGCCTTGGCCATTTTAATATCTTACTACTGTGCCATGAGACAAAAAAGGTCAAACGTCACTGGGTTATACCTCAATTGGAGTACTGTGTTCAATTCTGAACACCTCACTTTGAGCTAGATGCAGCCAAACTGTTGCAGGTCCAGAGGAGAGTGATGAGAATGATCGGAGAGCTAAAGGACAAATGCTATGAAGAGAGGTTGAAGGGAACTTGGTATGTTCAGCCTGGAGAAGGAGATAAGGTAGTACTCTTCAAATTTCTGAAGGGCTATGATATGGAAAAAGGGACAAATTTGTTCTCAATTGCATCTAAAAGTAGAACCAATGGGTAAAAACATGTTGGAGATGCTCTAGGAGAACTTCTTTCTTCAGGGAGGGGTGGAATTAATGACTTATTAGGTTCCTTTCCAACTCGTAATTGTATTTTAGGGACCAACTTTCTAGCACTAATGCAGCCCAGTCATGGGGGTATGCACTGTGTTGGAGGAACTGCCATGGAGTCATTCTTAAGGTAAGGTAATATTTGTTTACTTCCTTCAGGGAAGAATAGGTGTTGGAAAGTTGGATTGGATTGTGCCCTTACTTTTTGTCCTGACAGCGCCAATCAAGAGTCACTACTGGAGCTCTTACGTTGATGTAAGAAAAATTTACTCTAGATTGCTCTACGCATTTCCCATAGGTGGCACCGTAACTACTTCAATGTAAGAGCTCCCGTAGTTACTCTGGATTGTGCTGTCCATAGTGTTATTTAGTTTCAAATAGAGTTATTATGATGGTTTCTCTTAACAGCTAAGGTAGCTGTTCATAGAAGCCTGGGATTCCTCAGACATAGTTCTTAGGAAATGCTCCTTAAGCCAAAGAACAGGAAGGCTTCAATTGAATCATCTTTCCCTCAACCTGAGCTGCTACTTCAAGCAATAAGGAAGATAATACAAGCCCATGCAAAAGAATCAAACCAAGGGTTATAATTTAACCGTCTGTCAAGTTACCTAGCCACAGTGATAATATTTACAGTGGTGCCTCATCCAGAGGCCTGCTCGTTATGTAAAACGCTCATTATGTGAAGCAGAGTTTCCCATAGGAAATAATGGAAACTCAAACAATTGGTTCCACAAAAAATTAAAAATTTTTTTGCCCCCAGTTACTCCTGGCTGTGGCTGTAGGGGGTAGTTGTGGCTGTCTGGGGTGCCCTCGCCCCCCTCGCGGCACGTCCGCCGCTTCTGGGGACTCCATTCGGGGCTTGGAGCTTCCTCCGATAAAGCACATGGTCACTTGAATAGAAAGCTCTCCAGGAAGGGGACCCCAGACAGCCACAACTGCCCTCTACAGCCACAGCCAGGGGTAAGTGGGGGCAAAAATTTTTAATTTTTCCTGAGAGTCTGGCTTGTTAAGCAAAGCAAGGCTCACTGTGCAAGGCAGTCTCTCAGGGAAAATTAAGCTTGTTAAATAAATCCCTTGTTAAGAGGGGCACTCGTTAAACAAGGTACCACTGCATAGCATTAATATTAATTTTTTAAAAATATATTATATTAATATTTATAGTGGAGATCAATATAACTTGTGACAATGATTCCAGACTAATTATTTACTGTATGAGGGCTGCAAACCTAAACACACTTTGCTGAGAGTAAGCTCTGTTGAATACAATAGGATTTCAGAATAGCCATGCTTAGCATTGCACTGGAAGTCTCCCTCACCAGTTCCAATGGATGGCTTCTAGTTCTAATACTGAAAAAGAGAGGTAGAAGAACTATTTTCTCTCCACACAATGCTGACTTTTATAAGAGCCCAATCCCCTTCATACTCCCTCTTTCACCACTATTGAAAGTGTGCCAAAAGGAACTTGCTATGTCCAGTGGGATTTAAATCCCTTTTAGCCTTTTGCTCAGAGTGTCTCTACCTTTAACTATTGCATGGAAGAGGGAATTTAGGCAGGTTTAACTCAACAAAGAATGCTTTAAAAAGCAGCAGCTGCCAAAATTCCCTCTTCTACAATGATTAAAGGTAGACACTCTGTCCTCCTTTCTATATGCAAGCCTGCAAGCCTCACCCAGACTTGCAGCAGTGATTTTGATGGTGCAAGACTGAGGACAGAAATGGAGTTGGAAAGCTGCTGCCAGAGAGGATAGGACCATTGCGATCTATTGGCATTCATCCCATCTTGCAGCCTCCCTGCTTAGTCATGTCTACTCTGAAGTAAGCCCCATTATGTTCAGTGGGTCTTACTCAGTGTTTAGGATTGAAACACTGAGTTTCAACTCTGCCCTATCCCTTCCAACTCACATTCCCTGGCTTACCTGCATCAGAAGGTGGCCATTGGACCCACACAAGAAAACTGAAGCCTTCCCACCAGCACTCTGGCAAGATGCTGTGCTGGCACATTCTGCACCATGTTTTATAGCTCCTTTGCTGTAGTCAGTACTGGTGTGATGCATGTTCTGCCAATGGGACAATCCAATAGAATAGGGGTTCCTGTGTCACTCATGTTCCCCTTCATCCCTTTTATCCCCAGCTAAAATGGCCCGAATATTGTAGCCTTTTATCATAGAGAAGTTTCTCTTGTCCTCTGTTTGGGATGTTGTTTTGAACCTTCCCATGCTGTACAGCAACCCTCTTTTGAAGTGGGAGTTTCACAGTGTCATAATGTTACAATCCATTGCTGAAAGGAGGAAAAATTATTTTGATGAGCACATCCAGGACTTTGAGCATGTCCAAAGTAGCTCTTTGGATTCTGGTGTACATTCACAAGGAATGAAGTGCAAAGAAATGAAATGAAGATTTGAAGGTCATTCAAATCTTCCAGAAGGATTAAGGATGCTGGAAGGAAAAAGAAAAATTTCTTAGAACTGCTGAAAAGTTGATTAATGTTAACTTAGGGCTAACCCATCAAAGCTGAACAAAATTTTAGAATAAGGGGACAGCACCTTATTCATATTAAAGAAAACCTTTAAATCTACACAAGGTTAAAGATTTTTTTTTAATCACAGACTGAAACATCATGGTTACAAAATGGATGGTTAAATTCAAAACCACCATACACACAATTCTGGTTGGGAATATCTTGCCCACCACCACCACCAGCAAAAACAGGCTGGTAGTTCAAACAGAGTTCATATTTGCCCATGTGACTGAACAGTGAATTCCGGAAGAATGAGTGATGCTGCACAGCAGAGGCCAGTGAGACGTGTTGCATTCATGCAGCAAGCCGTTGCTATTTTTGAGACCTCTATGGGGTCATATCAGGAATCCCAACAAGTTTGCAGCTCTCTGTCCAGAGTCTTTTCTGAACTTCCTCATCATATGAGACATCAACAGATTTTGTCCTTTGATCATTGTAAAGATAACAGCCACCAACTCCTTCCAGCTCTGGCGAAACTGCTGCATAGATCAAAGTGGAAGAACCTTCTTCTGGAGACTGTGGGTTACAAAGAAAAAAAAGTAGGTTTACAAAAATGCAGGGACAACAAAGTTTGTCAAACTTTGAAAATACATTTTTTGCATGACCCAATCTGCTTGTTATTGCCTGAGAGAAACAGGTTACACTCTGCTGTGATTTCCAAAAAGCTTTGGTTTGGGGAGGAAGGGGGAAAAAGATTGCAAATGAATCTATAAGTATAAACTTTTGATTTATTGCACAAATAATTATATCCTCCTCTGTCTGAAAAAAAAATCATTCATAGTGGCGAACATAATATAACTAGCAAAGCAGCAATAGTTTAAAAATACAGCACAAAAACTTCAGGTGGAACACTGTCATCCACTGATTTGTGATCTGTTGATAAGGAGGAACTTCAAAGGCCTTGCAACAAGAAACTTACCAAAATAAAATTTTCTGCATTTGCACTGTTAATTACAATCTCATTCCCTTAAATTCCATTATTCACTCCATCTAGTGGCTGAATGTGGCATATTTGGCATCTACCAATGCATTCTGGGGTGTTGTTATTTTCTAATAATAAAATTATTACAAATTATTATTTTATTATTTTTATAATTATTAATTATTATTTTCTAATAATGAAACCTGGGATTGGGTCTTATAAAACTACTAATTTGGTATCCACTAATTTTTTTTAATCCACAGGGTGTTCCAGTATGGAACCCACTGGACAGCAAGACACAACCTGTAAAGAAAGATGCGAGTGCCACATTAAAAATAGAATTTAAAAGCAGCTAAGCATTTCATTGTGTCATACAAAATGTGTCACCTCCATTACTGATACTAATATCCATACTGATACTCCATTCTAACACTGAGCACTGGAAAAAGGCATCATGGGCTGAGTAAGACTGGGAAGCGTGGAATAAGGGATTTAAATCATGATTTAAATCAATACTACCTTGTTAAATAGCCTGCATTGTTTTTGTTAAAAAGATTAAAAATACATTATTGATCTCATAGATGTTCAGTTATTTCAGAATATCAGGTTCCTTCAGGTGATTCAAGCAGGGTAAAACAGCATTGAATGTGCAAAAACACTAATGTCTTCACAAATGACAGGTTTGCTCACATTTTCACACTATCAGACAACGAAGTTTGTCAAACTTTGAAAATACATTTTCAAAGTAGTGATAACCACACTATCAGAGGTTAATAATGTATCTTGATACTAAAAACAAGGAATCAGATCTAATGAGATGAGAAGTTAATCATAATATTTGGTTCCAAGTGTATACTTGCTTTTCAAATTGTGGAATAGGGAGAATAAGCTGTGTAACCCTTTGATCCTGTTCTCCCTGTGGCTGCTGGGCCAGGGAGGAAAGCTCCCAAAAACACCAAGCAAGGGATAAGAATTGGGATGGGGTGCAGAAGGGGAAAGGGGGAGGGAGGGAGGCTAGACACAATTGGCACACCATCCACTTCTGATTTGAATTTTTTTCCAGTCATTCCTTTCCCAGCAGAGGAATTAATACATTTCTAAGAGCAGGGAGAATATAAAAATCTCTAGCCTAATTACCCATTTTACCAGGAAGAAGTGTTCTTTAATCTGCCACAAGCAGATGAAAGTGTAGGTTGCATAGATAATGCATTCCGTTCAGTAATAATATGCGAACTAGAGACCATGACAACCAAGGGTGATGGCAAATTATTAAGGCAGTGGGATTTAATCCAAAAAAGCAAGGTAAACTTGATGATTTTATCTGGCACAAAAAATTATCATCAAAGCGCTATGTTGTCAGGAAGAAAACACAAGTACATATAGTATCAAACTCAAACCAAAGTAACAATTTATACAGCATTCTATTTCCTCAAATCTAACAACTGGCTTTAGAAATTGTATTAAACATGCATTTCTAGCATATTTTCATTTTAACTATGGATTTGGACTTTTTTTCTTTATATATTTTTGTATTTTCTCACTGATACCATGTTTTGCAAAATTGTTGTATCAAGCAAAATCCAGAACTTCAGTCCATTGATATGATAAGTAGTTAGCATCATAAAAATAGTTGACATGTCTAGAATTACCATCTCCAGCTTAGCTCCTGAAGATTTGATTGCATCTTACCTTACAAGTGAATATCAAACAGATACACTGACACATTTTTTGAGAGCTCATTCTAGAGTCTTGGGGCTATTCTAGAAAAGGTTCTGCTTCTTCACTGATCCCTCCAGATGAGATTGTAAATAGGGCTTTACTAAACTTAACAGGTGAGAAAGGTCATAAAAGACTGGTCAGTTTCTGAGATATGCAAGACCAGAGTGCAAAGAAATACAAGAATCAGGCAGCCCAATCTTTCACAAGTTGCTTCACATCAATGCAGTGCAGGGTGACCAGATGACCGGGAAAAACCGGATTTGTCCGGATTTTTAGCCTCCTGTCTGGGTGTCCTACATTTTGGCATCATTGTCATACATTTTGGCTTCATTTTGAAACTTCGTGATAGTGCACAGTACCCCATCATGCCATATGTCGTTGGATTTGTATTGCAGAGCAGAATCCAGTGCAAAAAATCAGTTTTGAGATAGCTCCTTCCTATCAAAAGTTATGGTCAAAAAGCCAAAAAACAAAAACAAAAAAAATACTTTTTTGGCAATTTTTTTTCAGTGGGTAGGAATTTTGGCCTGGGATTAGGAATTTTGGCCTTGGGTTCAGGAATTTTGGGTTTGGCATCTGGTCACCCTGATGCAATGCTGCCAGTGCAGCTTCCATTGCTTCTTGGGGGTTATCCCAGCTTCTAGAGGTCTTTGGAGACAATTTGACCCAGGGTAAGGCCCATGTAGTCTAAACTCATGAACTTATGACAACAATGGGTCTGAAAAAACAATCAGGTGAAACATGTATTTCGCCAGTGCATCAACTACAGCAAAAACCCACTTCTTCCAGAACATTTGGTTGCCTACAGTAAAACAATATCATGTTTCAGGCTACTTTTCTTCATCCACCTAACTATACATAGGTTCAAAACTCAGGGATCCCACCCCTGTGCGCTTACAGCAGATAATATTGTTGACATTAGTGTAGGATTGTCTCTTGATGAGACCATTCCACTGTCAATCAGTGCAATCTCTGTCTGATATTCAAGTCACACTGGAGCATGTTCACCCAAGAATGACAGGTGTTGCACAAGGAGCTCAGTAAGAAAGATAAAGTTCTATAAATGGCTCCAACCTGAAACAAGTAGATTTAATAACAGGGTGTCCCACTATCTTAGAAACTACCTTATCTGTGGCATCCAGTCTGAGTATGAGGCTGAAACAAATCAAGAAATTTATGTTACCTTGAACTGCTTCAACAACTTTACTGAAAAGGACTTGGAGGAATGAGATGTGTGCAATTTTCAACAAACATTTAATATTGATATCATTCTATGATCAAATATGATGGAATTAGTGGGCACGGAAATCAGCTAACACTGGGTAACTTAAACGGTTGCAATGGTTAAGACACTGCTTGTCTCCCTGAAGGAACAACAATTTTGGAACAACAATTTTGCAGTTGCTAGCCTTAAAAGTGCTTTGCAGTTTTAAGCTCCTTTGACCAACCATGTAGGTTTCTCTTGAAAATATGGCAAGTACATGGTAAATATTTCAAATCTGTGTACTTCTGTTTAAGTCAAGGTGCGCACAAGACACATCTAAACACATGTACTTGCTGCTAAGTTCCTATCTGGGCAGCAAAGGACCAGACTAGCAATGTGCCTATTTTACAGAATTGATGGCAAGAAGCCACAGATCCAAAGGCCTGGAGAATGATTGTTACAAAATGTCATTCATTAAGCTAGGCCACCAATGATTATGACTGGCAGTCATGCATGCAAGGCAGCAGAAAGGCCTTCCACAGACAGAGCTAGTAAGCTGGTGGCAGTGGTGGGCATTAGGAGTCAATGGGTCTTATTCCCAGAAAAGCATCTTTAGGATTTCAGCCATCTACATACTTGGTGCATCCATTTGTCTCCTTGCCTTTTTCCATTTATTGCTCTTCTCATTTCCTATAGTAGTTATCCTTTAAATTCTTTCTTGCTCACCTTTCTTGTCTGGGGCCCATAGCAGGAGTTCCAAGAGAAAACTGATAAATTATTATATCCTTCATAAAAAAAGCTTCACTCTGTCCTATTAGTAGGCTTTAGGTTACCAAATTGACTATATTGAAAAAATGATTCTTTAAAATGGAAAGCTATTAGAAAATGCTGAAATAAAATAGAAAATTATTGAAATGCTGTCCTTTGTAGACAATCTGGATTATATTCATCCATGAAGAGATAGATTGTGTTACTGATTTTAAAATGTTTGTACAGTATAAGTCACCACAGGTAAGATGTTGAAGCACTGCATATTCAGAAAATAAGAGTGGTTTTTGAAGAAACACTCATATAGAAAAGCATATCAGAATTTTAGATAATTGCTTATTATATCATGCAATATTATTAAAAATTTAATAAACTAATAAATTAGCACAAAGACATGCTTCCTAACCCCAAGCATGCTTTGCTACAAACTTTTATTGCACAATCTTGCAAGCATGCAATAAAGACTATAACCATAACTGCTTTTCTCATTAATTCCTACAACGAGGCAACTGAAATTGATATAGGCTTAAATACCATAATAGAGTGATTAATACATGTAAGAATATCAAACGTGCAAGTTATAACATGTGCCATATTCCTCCAACTAGCTTTGCAGCCTCCAAACTATTTTGGCTTCTGTGCAATTGCTAAAGCCTAAAGGAGTAGTATTCTCTGCAAAGCTAATAAATAATGCAGATTTGGTTTCATTTTCTTCCCTCTTGTATATTAAAAACTGTATTAATAAAGCAGCAGAAGAGGCTATGGATTTAAAGTGCTGCATATTAAAAGGTTTTAGTTACCTTAACATAAAAAAGTAAACTTTGCCATGTAAAATGGTATATATACAAAATATGCCACCATCCAAGTTGTCTTTACTTATTCCTATTTCATGTCTTCCAATAGTCCCAATGGCAGGGAGACCATATAGAATGGAGGACCAGGTGTCTCTACCTTTAAGCATTGCATTGAAGTGGGAATTAAGGCAGGTGCTGCTTTTTAAACCCTTCTGTGTTGAGCTAAACCTGCCTAAATACCCTCTTCTATGCAATGCTTAAAGGTGGAGTCATTCCATCCTCCATTCTATATGGTCAATGGACAACCACAACTATCCAAAGAAATGTCCTCTTTGACAGTGCCAATTTGAGAGCAGGAGGTAGTTTGTTTTGTTTATATTTCCACCTCTACTTTGTTATAAATTTTGCACTACAGTAGAAATATAGCCAATCTGGCTATGCATCATTTATGGTTATGCATCATATACAGTTTGCATCATGTATCTAGTATGCATCATATATACACAGTGGCGCCTCATGTAACAAGTGCCTCCCATAAAGTATGTTCCATGTAACAAGTCTAAATTTCTAAGGAATCCTGCTTCACATAACAAATCTGCTCCATGTAACCACCAAACCCCTCTGGTGCCTAATGGGCACATGCTATGCAGCCCTGACACTCCACGCGGAGGCTGTTTAAAAGGGCTGCCGGCCAGTGCTGCTGTCTCTAACTACTCCCAACTTAAGGGCCCCCAAGTGCCCTCACCAGCCACCTTGAACCTCCAGCAGCAGCCCAGGTAAGCCTCCCAGGAAAGTGTCTTTGACTGCAGACTCCTAACCATTTTTAGACATTCATACCAGAAGGGGGTGGTTAAAAAGGGTACAATGTGTTTTCTTCCCCATAAGTAACTTCGAAGAATCACTGATTCATCAAAGCCCAGCCCCAAGTCCCCAAGAAGCCTGAAATTTTGGGAGGGTATTCCTTCTGTGACATGAGCGCCCACTCAGAACCAATTTTTAGAAATTCAAACCGTACGAGGAGGAAAAGGGTACAGTGTTTTTGACACCCCTATACTTAAAATTGAAGACTGACACCTGGGGAAGGCTTGCTCCCGAGGATACCCCTCTCAGATCACACTGAACGAGGTACAGCTGTGCTGCCTACCTTAGAAGGGGTCCCTTCTAAGTCAGGGCTCGTTGGAGTGACCTGCTGTATCCCAAGGTTAGTGGACTGCCGTAGTTGTGCCGTATCCTGAGGCTGAGAGGCAGGGGTTACAGATAGGTAACCCCATAGGTAAGATCCCTATGGGTCTTCTCAACGTTATACCTGCTCCTGAGGTGTAATAACTCTGAGGAGCTGGAAGAGGGCATTTCTGCTCTGAAAACAGGCTCTGGATACAGAGTAACTGCTCTGCCCTAGGCAATGCTAAACATCATGCGTCTTCTGAACTGCCTAAGCTGCCCCAGTTAGGGCTGCCCAGGTCCACCTGTCTCGGGGCAGCCTTGGGGCTTAGGCTAACCCAAGGTAACCCAAGGTATAGACAGGGTAACCCAAGTGCACGACTGGATTGTGCCCAAAATCAACATAAAATATGTCGGTTGTGCTCCTTTTTACATCACAACTGATAAAAAAGTTAAATAAAAAAAATTCAAGCTTTATAATTATGCTAGAGAGTCCCCTGGATTAGAACATAAATTTAATACTCTTGGTGAAGATATATATTCTTCTGCAGATGTCGCATGAGTTAGTATCACTACCAGCCATCCTAAGTTCCTTGCAAGACCTTATGACCCACCTTTTAAGCCAACAGTTGGGTTTTAAGACAGCAGATGCTCCAGGAGAGTTAAGTCTAATCAAGTCTAAAAATAAAACTCAAATGATTTGAAAATAATGAAACAAATGAAAATAAAACTTATATAATTTGCTTTTCACTAATCATATAATATAACCTTAATGAATTACAAGTTATGCCTGCCCTTTCAGTTCTGAAATCTGTGTTGTTCAATAAGAGGATTGCAATTGTTTGCGAACTCTGCACATCCTTAACTCTGGAACACATATAGAGAAAGACAAAATTAAGTTAATTTTTATTCAAACTAAACAGCCTGCATCACTCTGGGAGATAAATTGCTTTAATTATTCTTTCATGTTAAGCTTGTGTTCCCATCATTTCAAGTAATGTATTCATCCTCTTAATCAACACAACTGAGGGTGAAAAGAAGGTCTCAAGAAGGGAGGAAAAATCAAGCTGGAAGTGATGCATTTCTTTAATACTTTTGGAACAGAACAGTGAAGGAACTGTACCTTATTTAGCCTAAATTATTTAGGTACTCAAGGGTGCAATCCTATGCATGTCTACTCTGAAGTAAGGCCCACTGAGTTCAGTAGGGCTTAGCCTAGGAAAGTGTTCTTAGGATTGCAGCCTATGATTCACATAGAAAGACAATAATAACAATTTCAGATCCAGAACAGATTAACAAAATCCCACATAAAAACAGGATTTCCAGTAGATGCATGTTTGACTGCAAAATCAACAGGAACATTTCTTTACCTTTGAGGCCCCTCCACCTCGAATAAGTCAAGCATCTTTTATACTTCTTAATCCCCAAATTCTCAACCTTCCACATACTTTTAACATCTGGCTTTCTGACACATGTGACTTGTGAATCCTGAATCCTAAGAGAAAGTGAGATGTCCCAGACCAGTAGTCCTCAAACTTAGGGAGAGATTTAAAACGGTTCAAGGGAAAGACTCAACTCCTCCACAGAACTACTGCTGCAATCCAGCCTAGAGCTCCAAAACTGCTTTAGAGTAAAAATAAGAACATCAAGTAATCCATCACTGATCTGCTGTGTAACATGTAGCTCAGCTCTCAGACCAAAATCCACATGCAAAATTGAAATAGTTTATACTATTTTGATACATGAGTTTGTTTTGCATTCTAGTTTGTATCTCATTTTAATAAGCTAGACTGAGGGTTGTGAAGTTACTGAATGGACACAGAAATTTAATTAGCCCATCTAGCTAATTAGGAACAGTAATTCTGCTTGCATCTCTTAAAGGGCCATGTCTGGAACACCAGAGGAGAACATGGCAATCCTGTTTCTTTGATGCTACCTTTAAGCAGGAGATAAAGCCACTTTGCAAAGAGTGACAAATGACTGCTGGCCAAAACTCAGGGTTTGACAGCATTTACTTGGCGACAAATGTTGGTGTAAAACAAGAGTGTTTTACAGAATGAATAGAATAAATTTCCTTGTGCAAATTATGGAAAAAAATATGTGATGCTGTCTGGAACATATCTTTCTTGCAGCGTTTAGTGATCTAATAGAAGCCAAATTCTATTCCAAAGCATCTTCAGGAAAAGATGCAAAGACTTACTTAGGAATAAATCTCCCTAAAAGTTTGAGAACCACTGTTAAGAGTCTGTATAAGTAAGTATAAATGACTGCTAGAAGGACTAGTTTATATTCATACTTTTGCCTGACATGTGATTGGGGAGTTTGTGTACACAATATGTTCACCATTAGCTGCTGCTTTGCTTTCAGAAGTGCTAAGCAGTATCAACTATTTAAAATATTGAGCAATACTGGAGGTCACAATGTTCACACTTTGGAAAAATCACATGGCCACTTAATTAAACGGATAATCATTAGAGCCCCATTATGTGTCTGCCAGCTTTCATGTTTTGTTGCTGTTGCAATTGATTAACATACCCACACAATATTAATTTTTCCCTTTTCCTATGCTGGTGGTGCATGGTAGAGTTTTAAGGATTAAATCAGTGTTGAGAAACAGTGAAAAAACAGCTTTGTTCATAAATGAAGGCTTCTGCCCAGTAACAAAATTCATGCTGTTATATAGAGTGATTTTATGCTTAAATTTATGAGGCTTTTATCATCATAGCACAAGATATGAGTAATTTTGATTAGTAATTCTTTTAGTAACCAAACTCAAGAGGATCTATGGGCACAATCTTCTAGAGTAACTATGGGGAGTCCTTTCTCCAGTATAAGAACAATTTACTCTGGATTGCAATATGAATTTCCCATAGGTTTTCACTAGGTGGTGCAGTAACTACAGGTGCACATGTCTCTTACTTGCTCATGTAGTTACTCTGGATTGTAGGGATGAAAGCTATATGAGAATGTATAAGAACTGGTAATCCCTGCAGGCCATAATATTTAACTAGTTCTCTACTAATCATCACAAGAAAGCCATGATAATTCTGATATCAACAACACAAATGACTATTGCACAAACTCCCATTTAAATGTTTTACAGTTCATGTACTGTGCAAATAATCCTTTAGATACTTACTCAGAAACTGAGTAGGTGTCATTCCGTGTATAGGCTTGCAGTCTTAACTAGTGCCCCAGAGAGGGGCAGGATGAGCTATTTCTTAGAAATACTATAATATACATATTATTGTGGTAATTTCTCTCATGTGTATGGTGGCTTTCTCACAAATGACCTCTATGGGTAGAACCTGTAATTCTACATACCACTACCCGACATACCTTGTGGAAGTGGCTAGAGACAGGAAGAGAACAAACCAAGCTCAATACAAAGCCAACTGAAACAATACAAAAGACGGTTTTGTTTATCAAATACAAAGAGACAAATATTCAGAATATTATTTTGAAAATTTTCTCAGGGATTTTCATGCATTTACTTATGTGTAAGCACCTAGATTTTGCCTTCAAGGGCTTCCTTGGGTAAGGTAAACATATTGTAATATTTGATAAACATATTGTAAAAATTATCCAAGATAAACATATTGTAAGAATGATCCATCAATACAATGTATATTTCCAGAATACACTTCCCCCATTTAGGTTTAGAATGTGTTCTACATACTTTGAAACACGCACAGCATATTACATAATTATAATTAGTCCATTATTTTATTATTAGTCCATTAGTCCATTATTTATAAAATAATTAGTCCATTATTTTATTATTATTATTTTATTATAAAATAAAATAAAACAAAACAAAGCAAGGCAAGCATAGCACATGCACACATTTTACCTTCTACCTTTACATTTCTGCCTGAAAGAGAAACTTACCTCCAAATCCAGAGTAACTACGGGAGCACGTAAGAGACTATGAGCACAATCCTAACCATGTCTACTCAAAAGTAAGCCCCATTGTGTTCAATGGGTTTTACTTCCAGGAAAGTGTCTTTAGGATTGCAGCCTTTATGTGCATCCGTAGTTACAGCACAACCTAGTGAAAACCTATGGGAAATTCATATTGGAATCCAGAGTAAGTTGGTCTTACACTGGAGCAAGGGCTCCCCGTAGTTACTCTGAATTTTGTCCTTACCACCAACTTTCATTTTATGCTATCATAAGAAAACTTTAAAAGGGCTCTGCAGGTAGGGCTATTAGAATGAAGACTCTTTAATTGCTTGTCATTGTTCCCAACCTTTCTTTTGATTTGCAAATGTATTAACTGGAGGATAATTGCAAGTTTTTGTCTATAACTTGCACTGCATTGACAATGACAAATACAGTAGCAGGCAGCACTGAAAGAATATTGTAACCTGTCAAAATCCTCAAAGCTCTGTCACTCTACAGTGAAGTAACTGCATATACAGTGAGATTTTCTCTTTTTCTGGGGACTAAACCCTTAGCTATTGGAAAAGAGCATCAGGCTTAAGGCTGTCATTTCTACACAGTGTTACATGCTACTACTATTATAAATGGTTAAATTCATTGATGCTGGGACAGAATGCAAAGGGCCACCTCTCAAAGGTGTGTCAGACTGCTCAGTTTGACACTTGCTTCCAAACTGGGGGCACGGGGACAGATTGTAGAGACATACAAGGACAAGGATGGTCTTCATTTTCCTTTCTTCTTCATTTTCCAGAGAAGAGGAAAATGGAACAATACTCCGCAAAGTTGGAGGAAAACTTAAGATAGCAGGTTGTGTAGCATGCTAGTTTGGGCAAAATGATGAAAATGAAGAGAGGCAGCAAAGTATTGGAAGTAAAAGTGAAAAGAGGTAAAGGATATTCATTTACTGATTTAAAAGAGTTGGCCAAATTCTTGGTCAGAATAACCCTGGCAAATGTGTATTACTCCAACTTATTAAAGTTGGCCTGTGTCTTGCACACAATTGAATTACACAATTTCAAATGTGTATACCACCAAAAACAAAAGAATCCCAAATGAGCAATTTAAGTAATTCAGGAAATTCTGCCAGCCATTCTAGTTAGTCAAATGCATGTCCTGAAGGGGGCTTGAGTGTGTTCTCAACCAATTTCAAGTATACACACTGACATTACTCTCACATAAGATGTAGGTCAACAACATGGCATTACTACTAATATTTATTTACTATTTTTCAGCAAGTTAAATGGTTTTCTGTTCTCTAAGGGCTCACAGTCTAAAGCTCCACAGACAGACGCGCACCTCCACAGCCAGCAGTGGCCTGGATCAGGGCTTTTGGCTGTGGCAGCTGAGGTCGGAGACTGCTGCCGCCTGCTTTCCTTTGCCCGCTGCCTGGGCGCCTCCTCTGGGTTCATCTGCTGGCTGTGCTTGAGGGGCAGCCAGTGAGGGACCTACCAGTCCTGGCACCTCAGGCACAGCCAGCAAACAAGTGGAAAAGACAACCAGATAGTTGGCAAAGGAAGGCAGAGAGAGCTGCCTCTCTCTGAAGACCTTCACGCATGCGCAGGATTATCTGTTCAACATGGCTGCTGGCCAGATACCAGAGAGCAGCGCTGCGTGCCCACCAGCCCATAAGTGCCCCCACCACACCACCCATCATCCACCACACCTCCCAAGCAACAGCCCAGGTAAGAGCCCCTAAACGTGTTACTGAGAAGTAAGCCCATTAAGACAATATGCTGGTACCCAAAAAGGAGACAGGGTTCTCCCCCCAAAATTTTTACAGTTCGGATTTTCAGTGGAAAATCAGACTTTTCAGGGACCCTGTCCTATTTTCTGGGTGCCAGCATATGGTCACCCTGCCTTAAATGGGCAAAATCTATTGATGTAAAGGAGTTTGCAATGCTGGGTGATAGCATACAAAAGTTATGTTTGCTTGCTTAATTCTTGGAAACTCAGTATGGCCTATTCTCATAACACACAATGAGGATAGCAAACTATAAACTGCCATTAGTAATCTCACTTTCCCACTGTCTTGCTGAATGTATACAAATTCAGAGCTGTTTACAGAACCTTTTTTGTATTGACATAAGAAAGTGGTGCATACATTGTATACCAGGTTTTCCAATGCTTCTCTCTGGGAAACCAATAATCAACTTTTACCCTTCTACAATTGCTTATAAAACGTTTTCGTAGTATATTCAGTAAATAAGAGCACATTCCTAACCATGTCTACTCAAATGTGAGCCCCATTCTGTTCAACGGGTCTTACTCCCAGGAAAGTGTCTTTAGGATTGCAGCCCAAGTGCTTAGAAAAGGTAACAAGTTGGAGGTAGAATAAGAATTCTGTCTAGTATCTAATCAGTTAGACATCAATGACTTCTATATTATGTGAAACCATGTACTATAAAGTGTTAGTTTCAATATATTGCTACAAATAATGTAGGGTGTATTCCTAACCTTGGCTGGCCTTATTCACTGGTCTTCCCATGGTGATGTAGGAAGTCTAGTGCATGCTTGTGCACTGACCTAACCCTCCCCCAGGAGTGGCACAGAAGTGTCTTACGGCACTTTGGTGACACCCCCAGGTCACCACAGGATTTATCCTGGGGCTTAAGGCAGCCTAACTGGAGTTTAGGATTGCAGCCGTAAATTCCATTCGGTAATGATATGCTCCTTTTCAATATAACACTCTTTTAAGCCATTTCATGGAAATATCAGAGGTTACCGCTGTGACAGTTCTTAGCAGTTGGCTCACTTCCTTGATAGTGCCAATTATCTATTCTGACACTCATAAGTAAAGCAGACTGACGGGAAAAAACAGCTGAAATCATTACATATTCAGTCTTCTATTGCAACCAACATGGTAGAAAGTGCCAGCTTATACTTCACTGTTCCAAAAGAAAATTAATGTCAGCAGGTGAAGCAAACAGTTTTTAAAAATGTCTCAGAGTGCAAATCACACAAGAGAAAAAGCAACACATACTTAAGTAATAAAATGGATTCTGTTACTTTTAGGAAGCTGCTGTTTCTTTTCAGACAAATTACCATGCCTTTTTTAATGTATAAGAAGCAAGCTGGAGAAGAAAAGCTGCCCACTAAAGAGAATTTTCAGCCTCCATGAAAGTATTGTTTTTTTACATTCATAATTTGGTTTCAAACCTTCCACTTTTTATTATAAAATACTTAATTGGATTAGGGCAATATTCGTATCATGTGAAATTAGTAGTTTTAAGCATCATCTGTCATTTCATTGGGTTCATTTCATTGAAATAGGAAATATTTCCTATTCAAAATTCACATGGTAAAAATAACCTTGAGAAAATTTTAACAGGCAAATAAATATGGGGATTTGATTATTCATTAGGGCCCAACCCTATGTTTCAGTGCCCAAGGCTACAATGGATCTGAAATGGCTTCTAATGTATCCTAAGGGGCCAGGAAAGCAGCCACAGTTCTCGAGACAGGGGAACAAATGGTCTCAGGAATATTTGGGTCAGGAAGACTATCCTATCCTGGGATTTGAGAATGGAAATTTAAGGGAAAAATTTTCTTTTCCCAGTGGTTCTAGGTGTCACATCCCTTACCTTTGGGATGTGGGAAAAAAAGAACTCATCCTCAAGGCAAACTATGTTCTCTTTCATTAGAACAAAGTTTGGTTCAACCAAAAATGGTTACAAAGACAAATTGATTAATGCAGTAGTACCTAGGGAAGAGTTGAAAATAAAATTTTCAAAAATTCCCTTATCAAAGACCAATAGCAATTTAATAGAGATAGGGAAGTTTACTAGGCTAGGGCACAAAAAAGACTGGGAACTGCCACCCCTCTCCATTTTGTTTGGGATTAAACTGCTGGGTCTCTGTGCTGCCATTTGGCTGTTGCCACATTCCAAACCTGCACCTGCACCAACAATGACAGGGCAGCTTTTTTCCTTAGGAGAAGGGGAATGGGGAGTTGCCATCTTTCTCTTTTAATACCTCAGATGCTCAGGCTGCAATCTTAATCTCCAGTAAGGCCAGCCTTAGCCCCAGCATGAGTCCTGTGCTGATCTGGAGGCGTCACCAAAGTGTGTTAAGACACTTCTGCGCCACTCCTGGGAGAAGGTTAGGCCAGTGTACCAACATGTGCTTGCCTCCCTATATTACCAATCAGAATGGAAAGACCAATGGGAAGAGCTAGGAGTTAGACCTAACTAGGTTGGGTTTGCACCCTAAGACTCACTACTGTTGCTTGGTTCTTGCCACACTCTAGCTCGGTGTCTCTTTGTAGAAGGGGAGCATTGCTCAACTAGGAGAGGAGGGAGAATGGAAGCTACTGCTCCTCCCTCTGTTTCTAAACCTGACCTGAATATTTGTGTTTAGCACTTGAAATTCTACAACCCTGCTTTTCATGAGCGGAAGGAGAGACAAGAAGTTAACATTTTTCTCCATGAATCAACTGCTAGGCTTTAATATTATTGTTTGACATTTTGCACACTCTTTACATCAAGGAAGACACTTTGCCACAAGGGAGAGCTGCCTGTTCACAAGAAGAGAGTAACAGGCATAACATCTCTCAGGATGGTATCTCCCGCTTTCTGATGGTTCATTTTCTGATGATCCACTCTTTCAACACCTTTCAAGTACAGTGGTGCCTCACATAACAAGTTTAATTCATTCCAGAAGCATGCTTGTGACATGAAACACTCTTTATGTGAAGCTGATTTTCCCATAGGAAATAACAGAAACTCAGACGATTGGTTCCACAACCCTCAAAATATTCATATAAAAACATTAACTGGATATAAAAATGATGACAAAACAATGGAATTGAATTCAAAACATGCATTCAATGTGCATGATCCTATGAAGCCCACTTAGGCTGCAATCCTAAAGACACTTTCCTGGGAGTAAGTCCCATTTAACTTAAGGGGCTTACTTCTGGGTAGACATGGTTAGGAGGCTGCAATCCAAGACACCTTCAAAGTGTCTCCCCACTTTCTCCTCTCCATCCTAAGCCTCTCTCTCTCCCCTGCTCCCTTCTGGCTAGTTCTGAGCTGCTTCCCTCTTCTCCACTGCTGTTCTCTCCCTCTGCTCAGCGGACACCCGGCCACAGGAGGAACAGCATGGAAGTGTTGCTTTCACTATGGGCAGGTGCGCTAGGCAGCCCTGATGCTTTTTTAAAAGGGCTGCAGGCCAGCACGTCTGCCCCAACTGCCAATAAGTGTGCTTATTAAGTGAAGCAACACTTGTTATGTTAGGCAGAATCCTAGAGAAATTTTTGCTTGTTATGTGGATCACTTGTTAAGCGAGTCACCACTATATACCCATTCATTCAATGCATGTATCCACTTTCAACTTCTCTCTATGATTCTAAAGGACAAAATTGCCCTTCCCCATGTTGTAGCCATTGGTCTAATCCCATTCCCAATGGAGTTAATCAGAATCCATTTGCAGAAATTTTGTGTGGCAGCAGGAATTTGCGAGATAACAGGGGCATTTGCTATTTGCTAGCTAAAAAAGCATTGGAAGCAACATTTATAAACAAAAAAAGATTGCGTTCTACTTTTCTATGATTTTCACATTTGGATTGTGCTCTGGTTCCTCACCTATTCAATACGTGTGGGATGCCTGGTATATTCACAGGAGAGAAATGGAGCTGCCATCCTGCTTGGCCTCACTGAGGAACTGATGGAAAAATACAAGGAGGCACAAAGAACTATGCCAAGGTTTTGAAAAAGGAGGGGGCAGGAAAATAGGAGAGGCCTCTTGAAATAACTTTCTAGGGATTAATTAAAACACTTCCTAAAGAAATGTGAAGCTGATTGAACAGGAGAGACAATAACTTATTCACCATGGGAGACAACTGTCTCCTTTACAACATTCAACATGGCATCTACTTGTTGTGAGGTGGGGCAGAATGCTGTAAGATCTGGCTGAATGACATGTGGGTGAACACAAACTGTCCTTGGCCTTGGTCCAGGCCTAAAAGATGAGGAGGTAAGCAAAGATGTGGTCAAATAACAGCACTTACCACTGTCACTACAGAGAGGGGAGAACTTGAGCAAGGAAACCAAGATGGAAAAGTAAAAGTCCCCTTTATGCCAAACACCAATACTGTAAGTGGCCTTTTCCAAGTAGGAAGAGGAAAATCCATGTACAGAAAAGCTGTGCCCTCCCAGAAAAGAAATTAGTCTCAACATTTCAGATACAAGCTATCCCAAATGTAGCTGGCTGTAAACCACTGAGGACTGATCGGGCAAAACAGAAACCTTTGGTGTTGCTATTACTGACAATACCTACCTCTCAGTCCAGAGGAGATACTTCCCAGTAGTAAAAACTTTCCAGCTAGATTAGATGTGGTACCCACCTTTGCAGTGATCTAAGCAATACCGCCCAGGTAGTTAGCAGTATCAGCAAACTGTGACGGCCTATGCACTTCCAATATGCACTGAAGTACTGAGACAGAAGTATTTTTATTTCACATTAGCAAAATTGGGGGAAAAAACCAAAACCAAAAATAGCTACAACTACTATTAGCAATGCTAGAAAGCATCAAACATATCTTTCAGTGATGAGCAACAGATATTGCCATGAAACAAAATTATTAAATTCTTTCACATACCTTAAAAAGCCAGCCTGTCATCCTCTTGCCCACTTTTGGTAACCAACCAACATTCTGATAGAGATCAGTATTCACTATTCCAGGATCTACAACATTAATAGTCACGTGGTTCCTTTCTCCTGTTAGGAGATGCTGTAGATGATAGGCGAACAAAACAAGGGCAAGTTTGCTTTGGGCGTAGGCTCCGTAGGGTGAATAGAAGCAACTGCAGGGGGAATAAAGAGGAGGGATATTCAGAAGGTAGCACATTAAATGTAATTCAAAAGGAAAAGACAGCAGCAACCCAACAAGAGCCCCGTCTCCTGAAAAGGCTTCCTCCCCCAAACAGGCTTATTATTTAGAAACACAAGGCTCACAATTATCTAATGTGATTATTTCTTCAGATTCACAGATTTATGGCATGGGTTCTTGGTAAACCTGCCTGTATACCTAAAAAACTGACATGTAACTAGCACATTAGTATGGTTCTCACTTGAGCGATTAGAACATGAGTGTCATAGCACATAATCCTTATGCCTTCTTACTGTGTTTTCCAGGACTTCCAGAAGGCCAATTTTAGGTCTACAGCTGCCAGACACATAAATCTTCTGCTCCAAAGATCTTAAGAGACAAGATCATGGCAACTACAAGATTTACTTTAAAAAGCAAATATGGCATGAATAATATTGGAAGATAAATGTGAGAAATTGAATGCAAAAAAACTTTTCTCACCTAAAAGCTAAGAGGTAGGATACAGTAGATGTTCATACAACATTTCACACTTGTATCTTCTATACATATAAAAGAGAAAAGTCACTGACTGACTCACTGACTGACTCACTCATCACCGCCCTGCCAAAACCGCTGGGCCTAGAAGCGTGACATGTGGGGTGGGTGTTCCTTCCGTGACTGAGGGATGCACTAAGAACCGGTTTTCGGAAATTCCAACCGGAAGGGGGTGAAAAGGGGCGCAACATGTTTTCCTCCTTATACTTTGCGTTGGAGAATTGATGACTCATCAACATTCCGCCCCAACTGCTGGGCCTGAAGCATGGAATTCTGGGAGTTCCTTCTGTCACCTGAACTCCCACCAAGAACCATCTGGAGAAATTTAACCCTTCAGGGGCTGAAAAGGGGGCAACGTGTTTTTGTCCTGTACTTAACATGGGAGACTGACCAACATCCAGCCAATTTGGAGCTCGGTGCCTGGTGCGGGGGGAATGTTGTTCGGAGGAAGAGGTTGCACTGGCGAGGATGCTGCGCATGGGGGGAAGTTGCGCATGGGGGGACTTATGCGCATGGGGGAAAGTTGCGCATGGGGGATGATGCGCATGGGGGATGGTGCGCATGTGGGAAAAGTTGCGCATGGGGGATGATGCACATGGGGGAAGGTGCGCATGGGGAAAGTTGCACATGGGGGATGATGCGCATGGGGGATGATGCGCATGGGAAAGTTGCGAATGGGGGGTGATGTGCATGGGGAATGTTGCGCATGGGGGACGTTGCGCATGGGGGATGATGCGCATGGGAAAAGTTGCGCATGGGGGATGATGCGCCTGGGGGAAAGTTGCGCATGGGGAAAGTTGCATATGGGGAAGTTGCGCATGGGGGATGATGCGCATGGGAAAATTTGCGCGTGGGAAAAGTTGCGCGTGGGAAAAGTTGCGCATAGGGAAAGTTGCGCATGGGGAAAGTTGTGCATGGGGGAAAGTTGTGCATGGGGAGATGATGCGCATGGGGGAAGTTGTGCATGGGGGAAAGTTGCACAGAGGGGGATGATGCACATTGGGGAAGTTGCGCATGGGGGGATGATGCACATGGGGGATGATGCGCATGGGGGATGATGTGCATGGGAAAAGTTGCGCATGAGGGGATGATATGCATGAGGGGATGATGCTCCTGGGGAAAAGTTGCGCCTGGGGGAAAGTTGCACATGGGGGATGATGCACATGGGAAAAGTTGCGCATGGGAAAAGTTGTGCATGGGGGATGATGTGCACAGGGGAAAGTTGCACATGGCAGTACCACCTAGTGTTTAAACCTCACTTCCTTTTCATTTCCATTTTAAACACTCAGCTTACTGGGGAAATTTTTAGTAACTTGAATTTAGTAGCTTTAGAGCATGTCTAGTAGCTTCTAACCATGTCTACTCAAAAGTAAGCCCCATTGTTTTCAATGGGTCTTACTCCCAGGAAAGTGTCTTTAGGATTGCAGCCTTAGATGCTTGATTCACTGCTGGATTACTAAGATTAACAATAAGAATCTAGGTTTATATTTCAGTCTAGAGAGGAGTAGCTACACACTAATCCATGGCACTACCGCATAATGTTTAAACATCACTTTTCATTTCCATTTTAAACATACAGCTTACTGGGAAAATTTTTAGTAGCTTGAATCCACTGCTACCAACCCTGGCTACCTTGCCTACAATATTGAATCTCAGGGGTCAAAATCACTCTCATAGTAATAACTCCAGAGCAAGGAGGCATGACAACGCACTTATTTGCCCAGAACTAGGCAATTCAGAGTACTGAAAGGAAAGAAATATGAGAAAATTAAATGAAAAAGAACAAAAGGAAGAAGTTTTGACTTTGGCAAAAGTGTTAAGATTAACCTTCAAAATTTCAGACCAGTAAGATAATAAAATGACCAGCAGATGGTGATGAGGCACTGCAGGCAATTATGCAGGAGTTATAACTTGGAGCTAGCTTCCCCAGAGTTTTGGATGAACTTATATGGCACAAAGAAATTAAAATTAACATAACAACTTTCAGTTTCTGGCTAATACTGATTTATGTCTTTCAACCTGAATGCTATAACCACAACCCCCTTGCATTTCTCAAGGGTGCTGGTGGCTCCTTCTGCTTGGAACCCACCAATCTCCCAAAGCCCATGTTATCTAGAAAAGTCAAGAGAGGGAAATTTTATCTGCTTGGGAGTTAGCTGTAAAGATATCATCCTGCTTTCTGACTAGAGGTGCGCCAGATGCCTGACCACTCTGATTAGACCCTTTGAAACTGGATGAATCAGTTTTGCTGGTCTTAGCTGCTACCTAATCACCATTTCCTCTCCACTCCAGCCATTAAAGATCTTCAGTAATTTGCATCCCAGTTCTGAAAGACAGAGGATGGGATGATGGAATTTAAGCTGGCTTGCACATGAAAAAAGAAAAAATATACCCCAAAGCGCACATAAAATACTGACATGTTATTCCCATATAGTCTCTCAAATCAGCTTCTTAATAATTCACAGCATTTCCATTTTCAATAGTATTTTGCATGCCAGTGTCAAGAAAATGATCATTTCAGCATCATTTCCAAGAACCCTCATGATGACCATTCTCTTGCAATCACTTCAGGTCTGTCGTGCCATCCAGTGAAGTCTCACTACACATCAGAGGTAATGTTGAGAATAATTGAATGCACATTTTATTAAGCACAAGGGAACATGTGCCACATCATGATTACTAGTTAACATACTCGTGCTTATTCTTGAACTCACATTTAATAAATGGTTTTTAGTACCCTGGTCACATAACAAATCATCCTCAAAGCAGGACATTAAACCTCTAAGCAACGACACTGAATACATGCTGAGCAGAAATGATACTGAAGCTGCTTATCTGAGACCCAGGTCGGCCCCACAAAACAGGGTGAGCTCCTGTCCTTAGCCCAGCTCTGCAATGCCAGCTGGATCCAATCGTATTGGCTCTGCCTTTCCATTGGGCTAATTCAGTGGCATGGAGAGGGGGGATTTGCTGCTTGGGTAACAGCCTATCCTCCATAACAATCCAACCCAGGCTTTCATGATTCGCATGCAGCGTATGCAGCGCCGAGCACGATACCATAGTCTTTTAAGACTGACGGAGGCCTGCTTATCCATCAGCAGGTCTTTGATACTGACTGTAGGGAAAATCCCCAGGTCTCCTATCAGCTTCCCAGGTTGGAGTAGTGGAAGCAATCTACCTTTCCCAATTACTTCCAGTTTCACCCTCATTTGAAAGAATGAAGGAGAAGGGAAATGAGTGTCAGTCATTAACCGCTAAATGTGATGCTGACTCTGAACTTCATTGTCCCTTACACCAAACATGACCACTAAGAAGGCTGCAATCCTAACTTAGGCAGGCACAACTCATTAGTCTTCCAGTTTGCAAGGTGTTGTAGAGAGGCTAGTGCATGTCTATGCACAGGCCTAAACCAGAGTTGGGCCATGCCTCGCCCAACAACCGGTTCGCCGGAAGTGTGGGCGGGGTCAGGGGCTGGCACGCCACCCACCCCAGCACGCTGTGGCTGCACGTGGGCGGGGAAGGGGCGGGGCAAGGAGCGGGGGCAGGCCCCAATCCCAGCACACTGCACATTCGCCAACCCCATGCACTTGCGCAGTGCGTCTCCTCCAACTGGAGGAGATGCAGTGTGTTTCCTCCAGCTGGAGGAGACACACTGTGTGCGTGCCAAGGTCCGCGCATGCGCAGTGCGTCTCCTTCTCCTAGCATGCAAACCGGCACGCTGGGTTTTCTGGCCCCCTTGTGGCCACCAGTTCAGTAGCGGCGGGGTTTTTGGAACAACCGGTTTGGGCGGATCCAGCTCAAACCGGCCTGGGCCCACCACTGGCCTAAACCAATCCCAGTAGTGGTGCAGAAGTGTCATCAGCAAATTTATGACACCCCCATGTTAGCAAAGGACTTGTGCTGGAGCTTAGGCTGGGTGAACTGCAGTTAGGATTGCAGCCGAAGTTTCAGAAGAAACTGGATATGGTTTCTACTCATACGAAGTATGTGCAATGACACCACTGTATTACCATTCTGTATTACCATTCAAAACATGCTTAATCTGGATAGAACACAATCTTTGTTTTTGGAAAAACTTACTTTCTTCTCCTGGATCTCTATACAAGTGACTCGTAGGCTGTTTTCAAAATGTATTGGCAGCCAAAATAGTAGCCAAACCTGAAGGCAGTTAAGAAGAACTTCACACAATTTAGTGAAGAGTTGTGTAGCATATTGTGCTACACTATTCCTCAACAATCTGCAGGTGGCGCTAGGCCTTGTTCACTGTAGTGCTAATTCCCTCAATTACATGTTTGAGCTAACAAGTCAGAACAATCCTCACATGACTCTGACAAGTACATCAGCTGAATGTTACCTCAAGAAACCTGAGAAATCCTACATCT
Organism: Cryptoblepharus egeriae; assembly: GCA_030015325.1. Classification (NCBI taxonomy): domain Eukaryota; kingdom Metazoa; phylum Chordata; class Lepidosauria; order Squamata; family Scincidae; genus Cryptoblepharus; species Cryptoblepharus egeriae. The sequence goes on from JAREYC010000005.1 coordinate 29,903,565, forward strand.
GACTGAAGGGCACCTGAGAAATCTTAGATCCAATTGAAGGAAGCCTTAGAAAATAGTTTATGAAATTACTGATGAATCTGATGAAATTTGTTGTTGTTTTATTATTAATTTCAGATTCCATGGTTTCTTTGGAGACGTTTCATTCTATTAGCTTTGGCTATATCTGAAGTATAGATTTTCGTTCTTTAGATTTATTACTTGTATAAAGGGCTCAAGATTAGTGACAACACATAAAACATTACAATTTCACAAAGTTTGAAAAAGAATAGGCATAAATTGCAACAGCTTTGGATGTCACAAGGACCAAGCTGGCAACATCTCCTATACATTTCAAAATCTGCTTATTTATGGTATGTCACATTTGCCTCCTCCTCCTCATAACAAGATATTTAACAGATTTCTATCCTGCCATTCAGGGCCATTTAGACCTTCAAGGCAGCTTACAAACATGTTTGAATAATGCCATTTTTCATTAAAACAGGGAAGGGTTTCCATGCGTAGGTTTGGCAGAGTCCTTCACATTCTATTAAGAATTATATATTAAACTTTATATACTCTGATTTTGTCCTCTAGTGCCAATGCCTCAGTGATGGCAGTAGGGAAAGCCCTTCTTGAAGCAGTCAGTAATTCTGGAGATCAAGGTTGTTCCTAGCATACAAGTCTTCCCTTGTAGAGCAGATTGGCTGAAAGATAGTGACTGATCTATGAACCAATGAACATCATGCCTGAAAGAGTGGATTTGAACCTAGGGAGTCCCAAATTGCATTCAGTTTTTCTTGATTGCCACCAGGTTTGACACTCCAAATTGGAAAAATAATCAGAGTATCTTCTGCATTGATCCTTGCCCTGTGGGGGCTTTTGTCAAGAAACCAACAAGAGGTGTGTGTAGAGGTAGACAACCTCAAAATGCCAGATGTGGGGGGGAGGACCTGGATGCACATGTCATATGTGCTCCAGGCTGAAGCATCTGGTGGGCTGCTGTGTGATACAGGAAGCTGGACTAGATGAGCCTTTGCCTGATCCAGTGAAGGCTCTTCTTACGTTTTTAAGAGAAAATAGCATTTATTATATTTCTTTTGAATGTTGAAAGCATCCACATATACTATCTTTTTATCATTCTTCATATGATCAGGTAACACAAATTATTATCGTCCTCATGCAGCTGAGAGAAGTGTGAAAAATAAGATAGCTGCTCAACTAAGGCTACCTAGTAAATTAATGGCAAAGGTGATATTTGAACAGGAGACCAACCAATTCACAGTTAAGTCTATAAACTGCTACAGGCCAGATACAGAGATTAGGATTTGTTTCTGTCAAGGCTTACCAAAGATCAGCACGATATTCTGCAATACCTGAACTGAATCCTGCAATCCACATGAAGTGATAATAAAGAGCTATGCCACTGTGATGCTCTGAGTTTCTTTCCCTTGCCACTGAATCTCAGTCTGCCTATCCCTATACTTTTAGGATTAATGTAATGTCTTCTGAAAAAAACCAACTGGGAAGGCTTCATATAGGAATCAACTTTCTACAAAATACAGCATTAGTGACTATTCTGGAATCTTGTGATAGACTTTTAGAGCTAGAGCTCAGTTGCTAAAATTTCAGGATTAAAGTTAATTTTGTCCTTTACTGGCAAACATTCATATACAGTACTATACATCAGTAGTTCCCAAACAACTACAGGGGAGTTGGTAATCAGATATTTGTGTGGGCTGAGAAAGTTTCCGCAGTGATTGAAGAGCTGCTGCTATCACGGGCTTATTTGTTACCCTGGGGCAGAGCTGGTCTCCTGCAGGGTCCTGGAGCCTCCCAGCCCTTCCAAGGCTTCTGTAAATAATCTTTATCTCCAATCAGCAGCTACTTCCAGTTTTAGCACAAAAATAGAAGTAACAGCTGATCAGAGATAAGAATTATTTACAAGAGCCTCAGAGGACATCAGAGAGGACTGCAAGCCTTCAGGATCCTCCAGGAGGCCAGCTCAGCCTTCAAAGTAAGATTTAAGAACTTTGGTAGCAATGGTGCTGGGATTGCCAAAGCACCATCACTTCATCAGGGCAGGGGCATTTCTGTTCTATTGGGTTGCGACCCACAAGTTTGAGAATCAATGCTGTATATAATTAGGGATTCTGGCTGTGCTTTATCTTAAAAGCCTTTCCTCGTTCTCAAACATAAGGGACAGCTGCTATAAGACTTGTGCTAGTGTAGATAGTGCAAAGTCAGGCTCAGTTGAGCACAAGACAGTATGTATTGTAATGAGAGAGAATGTGCCTGCCAAGGCCAATGCTTCAGTTGCTGCTCCTTTTGTACTGAGTACTTCTATTCATTTTTTCTGCTGCTGACAAATGTGAACACCTGGAGGAGAGACTGACGCATATTGATTGACATGAGGTCAGAATAATACATCAAGTGGCTACTTGATGTCAATTCTAGGTTTTTGGAGGCTTTTCTTCCACTGTGCCAGCTTGGTTGAGCCTATGCTTCAGAGACTTGTAATTGTGCCGAGTTCACAACTGACAGCTATAATTAACCTCACTGTTGCCAGCAGATAGGTTTTCCTGCATGGTACAAGCCACTTGTGTACTTGAAGTGTCAAAAAATTTGACACGTCTTTTCCCAACCTACCTCTGTCCAGTTACAAAGGTATCAAACTGTCTCAGGGTTCAATAATATATTAAGAATATATCAGAGCACAAATACAGTAGGTTGCTTATGTTGCAATGCGACTTTCAATGGAGATGCAAAATGCAAATGAAAAATGCAGATACATATACCTTGGCTACAGGACACTGTAAAGAAAATGTGGGCATACTAGAGCTAAAAATTCTTCTTAGGACCCAATCCTATCTTACTTTCCAATGCTGATGCAATCACAGCAAGAAGAATGTCCTGGATCATGGGGTCAGGGGGACAATTAAGATGTCTTCCTCAAGATAAAGGAGTATTTGTTCTCTTACTTTAGGGCTACACCGCAGCCTCATCCACGCTGGAAAGTTGGATAGGATTGGACTCAAAGGCTACAATCCTATTCTCCAATTAGGCTAGCGTAAGTTCCACCTGGGCTGACCTGGGGATGTCACAAAAGTGGCGTAAGAAACTTCAGTGCCACTTCCAGGGGAAGGTTAGGCCAATTCACAGACATGCGTTTGTTTCCCTCCATCACTACGGGAACAGGAAAACTGATGAATTGTGCTGGCCAAGGTTAGTACATATTTGTTAATACAAATGCCACAGGGAATATACAAGATAACAGGAGATCTGAATCCTGGTGCACTTCTCTGCATTTGGTTTCACAAACAAGTCAGCTCATATACAATCCAGCAAAAATAAGATTTTTCTTTCCTCAACATCATCCTACACTAGGAATAGACAATGGCTGTCATCATAATTATGTGCTATAAACAAGTCAAGCCCACTTCTGTGTAGTTCTTTATTTTAGCTACCCACAAGGATGAGTGTGTGGATGTGAAAAAAACTTGCCAGAGCCTTTGCAATTTTCTCTTACAAAATTTGCAGTTCTACTCGATTGAAAGGGATTCAGGTTCCAAGCCGAACACATGGCACAGTGAACCATCACAGAACACAGCTGCCTTCAAAGCCCAGAGAAGCTTCACCAATGCCCAGAAGCCAATATTGTCTCAGAGCCTAGATCTGGAAAAGTGGATGCAACCTTAAGGGGTAATAATGGCCTAATCTGCAGTTTTAAGATGGATGTCTGCCCCTTATTTTGAAAGCTAATTGGGAAATTAGCTGTGGCTGGCGCAAGTGGCTAAAACACTGTGCTTGTTAACCAGCAGGCCAGGGTTCGAGACCTGGGTCAGCCCCACAAGACAGGGTGAGCTCCTGTCCTTAGCCCAGCTTTGCGACGCCAGCTGGATCCAATTGTATTGGCTCTCCATTGGAGTAATTCAGTGGCATGGAGAGGGAGGATCTGCTACTTGGGTAACAGCCTATCCTCCATAACAATCCAACCCAGGCTTTCGTGCTTTGCATGCAGCGTATGCAGCGCCGAGCACGATACCATAGTCTTCCAAGACTGACGGAGGCCTGCTTTTTTTTAATTGGGAAAAACAAATCAGACCTTATTAAGTGAATGAGTGACCTGTGCCTCCTGTCTTCTTCAAGGAAAGATCCTGATGTCTAGGTTTCAAAAGTTTGGGAAACTTTGTAGAATGTGTCTCAACTTTCCCTTCCTAATTTTAAATGAGGTTCAAGATATCACACAAAATCCAGTGCAACTTATTTTATCATATTGCATAATCTGTAACAGCCTAAAGATAAATTTGTTAAGTAAGACACTGAGGCACCGTAATTGCAAACAAAACAGTGCTTAAATAAATAAAGACAAGAAAAATCTAATTTAGCAGAATAAGTAGAGTTTCAATATTCACCATTTAAATTTTTCAAGTTCTAAAACTACTCAAATACAGCTTAAAAGAAACAAGTCAGCTTCTGAAGCTTTAAAAAATACTCCAGGGATGTAGTTGTCATTAGCATTTCTCGTACTTATGTCTTTTTTTTATGTAAAACCTCTTAGAACCTCTTAAACTTCAATCCTAAAGTTCCTGGGAGTAAGAGCCATTGAACACAATGAGGCCTACTTTTGAGTAAACATGGTTAGGCTTGTGCTCTTAATCTATCATGTTGTTACACTGACATCGCCACCATAAATATTCAGGAAACAGGTAAGTTCAAGATGAAGTTACCACTTTGGCTTTGAGTCCCTTGTGTACCTGGGTTGAAATTGCCATAGCTATTTGATCACATGTAATTTACAGTCCAATTCTAACTAAATTCCTGTATCAGTGCCAGTGTGGCAGTGCCAGTGTGGGTTATGTTTTATACTATAGAAGAATTCTGGTTGCCAGAGACATTTGTCCCCTTTCCCTGGGTTAAGCACCATAGGCCACAATCGGTCAGCTCAGTACTGCACCAGGTACTGTATGTCTGAGTTGATCAGTGCAGAAGGGAAGAGGATGGGATATGGCACATACCAGAGCTGCCAATCCTATCCCCCTGGATCCAATTCATTCCCCACCATCATCTCTTCCCCATTCCCTCCCTTCCCCTGCCTTTCCACCAGACTGACCTGGTCTGGCACGCATCACAACAGTACATGTAGGAAGACACCAACCTTCTTGCCAGTGCACCAGCTAATATTGTTGCAAAGTACTTTCTGGCACTTTTATGACTGCCTGCACTGTGGAAGTGGAAGTGCACTAGTGTAGGCCCTCAATATTGCATTCAGGAAGGAAGCTGCAGAAAGTGGACAAAGAAAAAAGCTTCTATGTGCCCTATAGCATGACCCCCATCCAGCCCATGAGCCAGCCTCTGGATTTTTCTATAATGCACATATTTTCTATAATATGTAAATTTATGTAAATGTATTCACACTTCAAATGTACCGTAAATCATTTTTCTAGCCACTGACGCAGTGTCAGAGAGATGATGTGGCCCTCCTGCCAAAATGTTTGGATACCCATGCCATAAATTAATAGATAATATTATTGTGCTATTATTATGAGCTGTGTTTCTAAAGGTATTAAGAGTCACTATTAGCAAATACAAATACAGGGCTCTGTGATTATATATAAGCAAATAAGTAGCTGCTCCTCCAACTGTCAGCTTATGTACTAACAGTCCACTGATTAAAACATGGCCCTCCATTGTAGAACATCTATGGCCTATCCCTTAGGCTTGTGAATAATACCCTAAGTGCTATGGTAACCTTGCAGTGGCTGTGCTGATGCTGCCATGATTGTGCTGCTGCAGTAAAAGGGTTTTTTTACCAGAATGGGAGCATCCCAGGCCTCTGAAGGGGGTGGGAAGCCCACAGACTCCCTCAGACAGATTCCATGCACCTCAGAACTACTGCTGCACTTGATTGTGATCCACACCTGGTTTTCATCTGCCCCTGTGAGTTTTAAAAATCCCTTTTCACTGCAGATGTGCAATCACAGGACTGCTGATGCAAGGTCCCAAACTCTCCGGACATTCCTGGAGAGTTTGGGATACTCTGTTTTAGGAAGATAGCAAAACAAAGAGGTGCAACTTCTTGTTTTCCTCATGAAGAGAGGCATACCATCTTATGTATCTGGAGGGCAGAAATGCAATTTTCAATGTTCTCTTAAAGAAATTAATCAATTTTTACAAAAAGAAGAGGAGAAATTCTAACTAAGGTGAATCTGGAGGATTATAACTACATTACACGTACCCCTTTTATGTGTGTACAATTTTAGTAAAGAACAGTGAGCAAAATCTCTCGAAATGCCACACATGGAAATAAATCTTTTGTTTATATCATAAAGTTATATGTCAAGTCAGTGCTCTGAAAAATAGAGTACTCTTTCTGATTTCTGCAGAAAGAGGAGATGTATGTGGGAAAGGACAAAGTGAGAGAGAGTTTTGTAGGAAGCAAGATTTCAAGACCTGCTATTAAATGTATTTAAGATTCAATGTTTAAAAGTTGTGTGTCATGAGTATTCACTGTTTGGTTATAATATACAAGATCAATGGTATAGCTAATTATCATATAGCCTGGTGCAAAGCTCAAAATGTTGCCCTGGAAGTTATGCCACAACCAGAAGTGATTTTTTAACAACCAGACATTTTTAAAAAGAAAATGGGGGGGGGGGTGGGGAATTTGCCTCTTCCTCCTCAGCAGTTCATTACCTGTTTGCTCTGCTAGTGGCATAGCTAACGCACCTTTTTCCTATCTAGAATTGAAGAGGATTTTGTCGTCATCTCCCCAACAACAATGAGCACAATCCAGAGTAACTATGGGAAGTCCTTGCTCCGGTATAGAAATAGGCAAAATAGAAAAGACCAATTCCTTGATGAAGCCTGAGCAACAAGTGGGGGGATGAAGGGATAGGTGATAACACGGGAATGGGAAAATGACATGCAACACATGCCAGAGTGACTGCCAGCTGGCAAGGGTGCCAACAGAGTTGCCAACAGAACTGAATCTTGCCAAAAGAGTTGATAAGCCAAACTGTCAGCTGGTGGAGAAGTGCTAGCCAGTGTGTAGGCTGAAAACCCAAACACTCGCAGGATTATGTTTTGCTTTCGTGGAGCACAAGGATCCTTCATGCCCATGAAACTGTTTAAAAGTAGTTCCAGCTGCAAACGTATTTGCAAAAGCTAGCAAGTAGCTTGCAAAAGGACTTCAGGAAGAAGCAGCTAAAATTGAGTTAACTATTATCTGAATTAACTGTTAACCATGAACCCTAAAATTGAGTTGATGTTAACTGCAGTCAGTTGAATTCAAACTGTGAAGGCCATTTTATAAAAGCAATACAAGGGGTCCTAGATTACTGGTACAATTCACTTTATATAGGGCAAAATCCAGAGCAGTTATGGGTCCATGCAGTTACATCACCCTCTGGTGTTATCTTATGGAAAGTCACCTTAACTGCTCCAGAACAAAGGGCTTAATTTGACTTTAGGATATGGGCCTATGGCTGCAATCCTAAAGACACTTTCCTGGGAGTAAGACCCATTGAACACAATGGGGCTTACTTTTTAGGTAAGTAAGGATTAGTATTGTGCTCTATGGTTAGGATTGGTTAGGATTGTGCTCTATGTTTCTTAAATCACATTCTTACTGCATTTGTCATGAACAGTGATAGCCAAACACCCCAGCTCAGTTTAGAATTGGACTCCTTAAGGGAGCTATTTTCCAAAATGTCAGAAAACAGCTCTTTATTTGTGTGAACTTGCTTGTGAATACATGCCTGTTGGCATCCATTGGAGCAATAAGGTCTGAATATCCTTCCTACAGAAGCAAACCTTAAAAACCCTAGTTTCCTCTTCCCAGGAGTCTTCATCCATTCTACCTACTTACTTGCATGGTGGTGGCAATGGCTGTATGGAGATCTTTAAACATTTCCTTCCAGATTCTCTACAGCCAGAAATACTAAAACAGTAAGTCCAGTGAGACAAGGAATGTGAAATGCCTTGGAGCATGCTATTGTAGATTTTTCTGCTGTTTCCTAGAATTAATGGTACGGCAGAGAAAATTACTAATTCCATGTTCCACAGTCATCATATCCAGCTGAGAAGTATACTATCTTAGTTTCCTTTGGGAAGGACACCCCAGGGCACAGGAGAAAAGCACAACAAATCTCGGGCTTATGATGCTCCTGACATTGCAAGACATCTCTAATGAGCCTTCCATGTTCTCTCTTATTTTCACAAAGGTCTCTTTTTGGGAGAAAGGAAGCTGCATGGACTGACTAGTGCTAAAAGTGTGCCCATTACAACAGTTCCACATTTGGAGGAAAACAGACCCAGTCTCCAATGGATTATGTTTTCCAAACTTCCCCAGTTCATATATAGCCCAAAACACATCTATACAAAATGCACGAAGTTTTAGGCTAAATTTTGTTGCAGACACAACCCTGTGAAAATAGCAAGTTTGTGTGTACCTGCTTTGCAGATCGTCAAGGTGTAATTCACCTACATAATGGGTGGCAGATGACATATTGACAATTCGAGCATTGTGGCTGTGGGTTCCTGATTGCTTCAGTACATCCAAGAGAAGGTTAGTCAACAAGAAGTGTCCCAGGTAGTTAATACCAAAGTGCTCTTCAAACCCATCTTCTGTTTTTCTTTCAGGCACCAGCATCACTCCAGCTGAGGAGTTAAAAATAAAAGAGTAGATATGTCACTGCAGATGCACAAGTGCTTGTAGTGAATAATCCAGTCCTGAATTTGATGAGGAACAAAAGCTGAAATTAGTTATTTTAGAAAGCAGCTAAATGTTTGCCACTGTGAATCAGTCACCTCAGTACAGATTCAGAAGTGGGTGGGGGGATCCATAAGAACCCTTGTCATAAGACTAGCTTGTTGCCCTGTTAGCAGTGGAATGGGGTGCAGCGCTCATCTCCATTTCTGTGGCCAAAGAGCCAGAGTTGTCCAAATACATCATGTCGTCGGCATGGTGCACAGAGCACTGCTTCAGAGATGTTATTTTGTGACCATGGACTAGGAGCTGGCCAGTCTCATTTTATGCATAGAAACAGTTAGCTGTGGTATTGGGCAGGATATAGGCAAGACATACGGTATATAATAATTCCATGGGAGTGTCATGGCACCATAGAAATCAGGAACAGCAGCAGATACTGTTACACTTAATGGTTCCGAATCCCTACCAAGTTAGGTGATAGAAGTGGCTATCGTGAATGCAGTACTTATGCTTTGTTTTCCTTCACAATGGGATGCAGAAGGCAGGTAGCCAGGCACTTTCAGAAACCTTATACTATCATACCTTATACTACATGTACCAGTCAAAGTCAGTCAATTCAATTTCCATGAAAGTGAATGCAATTTAGAGTGGAAAAGTGGCTGCTTAATTTCTCCTTCACTCACCAATGGTATTTCCATTCAACCGAGATCTCATAAGGATTTTTGTTATGAGAACAGGTCTGAATAGATACTGGTTTTATTCATGCCTCTTTATATAACTACTTCACCCTCACTGTCTTTATGTTTTCGTTTGTGAATGTACTGGTTCAACCATCTTCTACAGCAGTTTCCAAATGGGTGGATCACAACCCACCAGGGGATCCAGAAGCAAGGCATTTGCCCTTAAGGTGAGTGGCAGCACTGCAGGGATTGTGGTACTGGCACTTCCAAACTTACCTGGGGAGAAGCAGTAGCCTTCATTACAAGAGTCCTGGAAGCTGGCAACCCCCTCTGATCTACTCCATGACTTATGTAAGCAGCCCTTATCTCCTATCTAAAGCTATTTCCTTTTTTCCTATGAGTACATGAAGGAGAACAGAAGGAGATGTGAGCCTTCAGGACCCTGCAGGAGGCCAACACTGCCCTCCAAGTAAGTAAAACAAGCCCACTCCTTCCGTATGGTACTGTTGCTGACCCCCCCCACCCATGCAAACACCTGGTTCCCATCTGCCTTTAGGGTTTGGGAACCACTTGTTTACTACATTAGTCCGTTTAGTCATCTTCTATTTAGAGCACAATCCAGAGTAACTACAGGGAGTCCTTGCTCCGACTTAAGAATAATTTACTATGGATTGCAATATGAATTTCCCACAAGTTTTCACTAGGTGGTGCCGTAACTACGTCGACCTAAATGTCTCTTATGTGCTGCCATAGTTACTCTGGATTGTAGGGTTCATCTCATATGCATATACAAAGAACAAAAAATGCTGTAGTTACCAGTAATTTGTTTGCTTATAATCCTGTAAAATTATCCAAATACTCAAAGTAAAGGGGGGAAAACATAAATATTGCACAAACCCAAATACTATCATACATAACACAGAGACACACAGATACCTGCTGAATTCAGCTAAAATAAAGTTTTAGAAGAACAAGGACTCTTGTTTAAATTATTAACTAGACAACATTCACTAGGCACTCAAAGTACACTATTGATTTTCTACCACCCAGCTTCACTCATGAGCCCAAAAGGGATGAACTTCAACAACAAAAGCTTTTCTAGTTTTTTATTCCCAATAACTATGAGTCTGTTCACTGCCAAGGACAATCTTGCCTTTCCATCTTCTCCCACTCTGAAAATTCTTTGATGTGTTAGGAAAAACCTGACAAGGAAGCTGCTTTTCAAATGGATTTTTTAAAGGAATTGAATAAGGATTCCACTTTCCCCTTGCATCTGAAAGTACATGTGACTGCTTGTTTGGAATAACGATTGGCAGGATACAGAATGCTCATGTCACTAGGGAAAAAAACTTCTCTTGTTTTGATAGGACTGTCATTTATATGCAATTTACTAATTTAACTTAGCAATCTTGATTTCAAAAGCCTTTGATTAAACAGACATCAACAGACAGTAAGGCAGTAGCAAGAGCATTTATGAATAATCTGTATAGCATGTGTCAATGGAGATTTTGTTCAGCAATTCTTTATCTTGTTATTAGCATATATGCAAGCAGATCTGCCTGTTCCCAGAATCCATGTAATTACCACACATATTGCAAGACAGGCAGCACAATCCAGAGCAATAATCTGTCCACATTAGAGCCCTTGGGTTGCCTTATCTGTCACTAGGGTGGAGCAACTGCAAGATGCTCCAGCCCAGTTACTCTGGAAAAGGTTTAGGGCAGAGCAAGGCAACACAGGGTGCCCTAAGAGAGGAGGACCTGCTCTGCCCTAACTGGGGCAGCCTAGGCAGCTCAGGAAAGGCAGGTTGAGGGCATGTTTAGCATTGCCTAGGGCAGAGCAGTTACTCTGTATCCAAAGCCTGTTTCAAGGCAGAAATGCCCTCTTTCCAGCTCCTCAGAGATATACCACCTCAGGAGCAGGTATAGTAATGAGTAGACCCACAGGGGTCCATGATAAGGCTTGAGAAAGAATGGCAGTGTTAACCAAAAATCTGAGTTCTTGGCCAGCCTAGCTGCACCCCTGCCTCTCAACCTCAGGCTATGGAACAAACTACAGCTGCCCACAAACCTCAGGATACAGCAGGCCACTCCAAGAAGCCCCTTGTATTCACTGGCATCTCATCAGGGACTCCTTATAAGGCAGGCACCCAGTGGCATCACCAGATTGTTGCGGTTGGTGTGGGCTGCATTGGGTGATGCACTCCATATGGGGTAATGGGCTGAAGGAGTCCTTTGGCAGGCCCTGGGCATCAGCACGCCCATTCAGGCCTTGTTCTCGGAGCTGGCCCGAACGGCCAGCTGAGGTGCACTCTGCAGAAACACAATGAGCATGCCGAACAGCTTCAGAAGAGACTTCCTTAGAGTGGAGGAAGTCTGTGCCTCTGCACATCCATTTGACCTCACTCAGGAGGCGGAGCAGCAGCCAAAAGGCTTCAGAAAAGTATTGCGCAGGTGTCAGAGATGGTGCCTGTGCAGTACTCTTCAGAAACAACTGCACAGGCACCAACTTTGGCAACCGAGCAGTCCAGGTAGGGGGGTGCGCGCATCCCAGGGGTGACGCACATATTTCCACACCGGGTGATGCGCAGAGTTGTTTCACCACTGTAGGCACCACAGCTGTTCCTTGTTCAGTGTGATCTGAGGGGTGTCTCCTCAGGAGCAAGTCCTCCCCATGTGTCAATTACTTAGCATGCTATGGAGCATTTAGGGCAGCCCAGGCTTCCTGACTCTCTGGGTGCAGCATAACTTTCTGCTCTGGATACAGAATAGTTAGGAGAGAGCAGTTAGGGCAGAGAAGGCTGAACTTGCTCTGGATTGTGCCCATAGTCAGAATTATGTACTAGCATTAACATGTCAGGGTGGGGAAAGGCAGGGAAGAAGAGGAGCAGCTATGTTTAATCCCAGAGACCAGAACTACAAATCTAATAAAACTAGTGTTTATATGTTAAGATCACACTCAGACCAAACTGTGACTAAATGAATATATAAAACAATCCGTATATAGATACCTTCCTATAGAAGCAGCAGAATGAATTATAGCACTGGAATTAAAGGAAAGAAAATAATATTCCTCAGGAAACATAACATTTAGGAATTCAATTAAAAAAAATATGGGGAGGAAGGGATTAAAGCAGCATTTCTGAACAAGTGGTAATCATACCACCTGTGGTACTTGCGTTGGTGTCTGGTGTTACATGTGTGGAAACCCCAGATTCCCACTGTCCGGCAATGCAATAAACAGCAGTAGGGGTTTTTGGTTCGGTGGCAGAGCTCCAGCTAGCATTTTTGGCGCACTCAAAAAAGCCTCTTGTCCATCTTGAGCCTCTTACCCATATTTTTTATATTGTTCTCTCAATCGTTGTTGGTTCCTAGCTGCCATTTGCAGTTTTTAAAGAGACAGTGCATACAGAAGTAGCCTAATTATATGTGATTTATTTATATGTGATTTGGGGCACAATCCAGAGTAGCTACGGGGAGTCTCTGCTCCGGTGTAAGAACAATTTACTCTGGTTTGCAATATAAATGTCCCATAGGTTTTCACTAGGTGGTGCAGTAACTAAGGGTGCACGTAATGTCTCTTACGTGCTCCTGTAGTTATTCTGGATTGTAGGGTTAGTCTCAAAGCAACTGAGGTTGGCTCTTTAAATTGAAAGATAAAGTCCCATTTATTGGCATAAAGGCAGCCTGCTTACCATGGCAACATGGCAGGCAATTAAGCTTGTCTTAAAAGTTCATGAACTTTTAGTTTTTGTTCAGTTGGGAGGCAGAACCCCTTCCTTTCCCCAAGTCATGATCACCTGTGAATTGCTCTGAGCTGAAACCGCTTGCATATTTGCAGGCCAGCTCCTTGCAGGGTAGCTTCTTCTCTTGAAAGGGAATTGGATTCATCTTGATTCATTGCCTGCCATGGTAGCTAATTGTTTTTTCTTATGTATTTACTTTAACTATCTATCAGTGAGCATGAGCAATGTACTGTAACAGAAATGCCTTGGAGCAAAATGAAGCCTAAAAACACAAGAGCTGACCTTTCCTCGCAAAATCCAATTGTGCACATGGCCAGTCACATTTTGGTGTAAGAATTTTTTTAAAAAAATATTTTCACTCAAATTTTCAATTCTTTAGTTAAACCAAACATAACAGGAAGAAATACGTGCTCCTGCCCTCAAGTCACCCCATAATGCTTAATAATATTGATCTGTACGACATAACATTTACAAGAAATCCTAAGGATTTTGAACATATCACCGTGTAGGAACTTATCTGTAAGATCAGGCTTTCCCTGATATGGACAGTGATGATCCCATGTATTATGATTTCCATAATGAGAGCTGCTAGTTCCATCAGGGTGTATACAAATGTACAGTGCTCATTCTCCATGTTAAGTGAAAGGAATATGCTCCTGTCATGAGAATTTTGGTCAGCAATCATGGCACATAACTGATGACCACCTTCTGACAACTCTGATTGTATTATTTAGAGTGATTCTCTTACATTGAAATGTACAGTGGTACCTCACTTAACAAGCACCTCACCTAACAAGCATTTCACATAAACAAAAATTTCAAAGAAATCTTGCTTCACATAACAAGTTCTGCTTCACTTAACAAGCAAGCGCTCTATGGGCATGTGTGCTATGCAGCCCTGATGCTCCGCACGGAGGCTCTTTAAAAGGGCTGCTGGCCAGCACTGCTGCCTCTAACTGCCCCCAACTTGGGGGCAGTTGCCCAGAGGTGCCAGAGGCAGCTGCCCCAAACTGCCTCCAAGTGCCCCCACCGACCACCTTGAACCTCCAGCACCAGCCCAAGTAAGCCTCCCAGGAAAGTTTCTTTGATTGCAGTCTCATAACTATGTCTACTCAGAAGTAAGCCCCATTGTGTTAAATGGGCTTACTCCCAGGAAAGTGTCTTGGATTGCAGCCTCTTAACCATGTCTACCCAGAAGTAAGCCCCATTGTGTTAAATGGGGCTTACTCCTAGGAAAGTGTCTTTCCTGCCCAAGTAGACTTCATAGGACCATGCACATTGAATGCACGTTTTGAATTCAATTCCAATGTTTTGTTATCATTTTTACATCCAGTTAATATTTTTATATGAATATTTTGGGGGTTGTGGAACCAATCGTCTGAGTTTCCATTATTTCCTATGGAAAAATCTGCTTCACTTAAAGAGCGTTTCATTTAAACAGCATGCCTCCGGAACAAATTAAGCTCTTTATGTAAGGCACCACTGTAGATGCAATATGTTGAAACAGAGTATATTTTTTAAAAAAATCATAGGTTTTAATGTTATTAAAAATATAGTTTGATTAAAGGGGGCAGAAAAAGAAACTATGGATAGGGCATTTTTGGACTCAAAACAGAAGCTCAACATTGATTCCATACAACCAACAACCATCAACCATTAGAGAATCAATATACCGGTATATCAAATATTGACTTTCACTGTCTCATATAAGTAACTATCAACACACAGCCTTTCTACAAATGGCTCTATGTACAGAAACTTTCATCCACTTCTATAGGTCATAGCAATGAATGGAATGTACATTTTAAAGCAAGAGGAATTTGATGGACAGTCAAGAACTCTATTTTTATTCAAAGTACTGTAATAATTTGGCAATCCCAGTTCCAAAGGTATGATGTCAAACCCCTCTGGAATTGACAGGATACTTTGTTACTATCAACAATCTTTAAATTAATTTTTCTGAGAACTGAAATTATTATGGTTTTTACAACAGTCAATCAAAATAATGGAGAGAAATAGTGTGTGTGCGTGCATGGGCGTGTGCATGCACACATCTACAAAAATGATTATATATATATGATTTATATAATTTATAATTATATTTATATAATTTATATTATATTAATTTATAATTTATAAATGATTTATATATATATATATATATATATATATATATATATATATATATATATATATATATATATATATATATATATATATATATATATAGCTTTAATTATGTTGTATGTTGTTTTTATTGTGTTGTAGCTGTGCTGCGGGTGGCGCAAGTGTTAACCAGCAGGCCAGAGACCCGGGTCAGCCCCACAAGACAGGGTGAGCTCCTGTCCTTAGCACAGCTCTGCGACGCAGCTGGATGCACTCGTATTGGCTCTGCCTTTCCACTGGACTAATTCAGTGGCGTGGAGAGGGGGGATTTGCTGCTTGGGTAACAGCATATCCTCCAAAACAATCTAACCCAGGCTTTCGTGCTTCACATGCAGCGTATGCAGCGCTGAGCACAATACCCTAGTCTTCCAAGACTGACGGAGGCCTGCTAAGCTGCCTTGGGTCCTCATGGTGGAGAAAAGCGGGGTAAAAATTCTTTAAATAACTAAATAAATGTAAATAAATAAATATTAGTCATAGTGGAATTCACTAGAAATAGAATATAATAAGAACAGTTGTCATAATGAAAGTTTTGATGTGACATGTGTTTACCAGAACTTAAATTTAATTAAGAAAAAGGGAAGCATTAGTAGCAGCAAAATCTTTATACTTATTATATTGTTCCAGGCTTACTGAAATGCACACAGCTAATGCACATCCATTTCATTAAAGCTTTTAAAATGATTTTTTCCATGATAAGCTAATATAATTTATCTTGGTAAACGCAAGTGTGCTGCAACTATAATGAGTTACATACAATGTTTTCTCCTGTAGGTGATGGACAGCATAGAGGACATTTATTGTAAGCCTCTTGATAATACACAGCTCATAGCTGTGAGATTTACAGCACAATCATGAAGTGTGTGTGAGGCAGTGCAATGGTCCCCTTGCCAATTCAAAGTGCTGCAAATGTGCCAAACCCCCACATCTGCCTGAAGAAGTTAGTTTGCACCAGTAGGTATGGGGCTGGATGAAGATGGCATAATGATGTTTTGGAAGTGGGAGGGCTGCATTTCTGGACAGGGGGAGGTCAGAATAAGGAAACTGGGCTCAGGATTAGGCCAGATCAGCTGTGGTGGTGTATGCCACATCCAAACCATCTTCCTGGTCTAGACAACCATATGTGGGACTTTCCAAATTTGAGCCAGTAACACAGCTGCTGTGGAACTGAGAAACCTCATAGTGATGACTAGGGTTTTATTGGAGCAAGGGGAAAATATATTCCCCAAAGAGACTTTTAGCTGCCTAATGAGCTATACTGGATGCACTGAAGGCCATGTTGCGCCAGCACAGTGTACAATTGGGCTGCCCATGTTCAAGCATGGGTTAAGTTCACTGTCAGTGAACAAGGGACAGTGCTAAACGTACATTAAAAAGGGCACAAAATGAAAACTGAATTTATTCTAACCCAAGGGGTATGTGTGTATGTTCACTGATAGATGTACAGTAGTTATAGGCAAACTCAAAATGCCAGATGCAGGGGAGGGCACCTGGATACAAGTGTCTTGTGTGCTCCCTAAGGCATCTGGTTATCTCTGCGAGATACAAGAAGCTGGACTAAATGGGCCTTTGGCCTGATCCAGTGGAGGCTCTCCTTATGTTCTTATAGCTAATTTGGACCTTTTCCTATTTAGGAGTATTTATATAAAAACACTGAAGCGCTATATTGACATAAAATGAGACAGCAATTCCTTACTTCAAACAGATTAATTTAGACAGATGAAAGGGAGAGAAAAAGGAAAGGGAAAGAATGGGATACAATACGTGGTTATTTCAGTTGCTTGCACTTTAGCTTAGCTAGAGAGGTCCAAAGTGATGTTGTGCAAAAGGTTGTTGCAAAAAAGATGGGTTTTAAGAAGGGATTTGAAAGACGTTTCCATAACTAAATAAACCCTCTGTTAAATTTTATGTCCCAATCCTTCTGACATCAGTGCTGATGTAGCTGCAATGCAGCCCCAAAAGAAAGGAACATGGTATCTGTGACAGCTCACCAGATACCAGACAGCTCAGGATCACCACCAGAGGATGCAGTGCACCAAGTTGGCACAGCTGCATTGGCACTGGAATGCATAGGATTGGCCCCTAAGGTTGCAATCCTAATCTCCAGTTATACCAGCCGGAGCACTGGCATCAGTCCTGGGAAGATTTGGCTAGTATACAGACATGTGCTTGCCTCCCTAGATCACCATGGAACGGGAAGAGTGGTGCCAGCCTAGGTTAGGATTGTACTTTATGTCACCTAGAACTGAAATCTCATACAGCAGGCAGCAAACTTGATGCAATATTGCAAACAAAAGAATATGGATATTATTAAGATGGTCTTTTTCACTTCAGTTGCACATGAACTGATGCATAAAACATTAATTTAGCATAAATAATTAGAACATTTTTTCCAAATTCTGTAATGCTTATAATTGTTAAAAATTATTCCATTATCAATCTTTAATAGAAGCTAGGTAAAAGTAACAGACATATTATTTGGTTCACAGAACAAATTAACATATGAAACACTGACATATGGAACAGGTGAAGTCATGCAAATAAATCACAATTTCAAGAAAACTCACCATTATTGATCAGGACATGGAGTGGGCAATTCTTTGCTTTAAATGTCTTGACAAATTGATGTATGGACTTCATGGAAGCCAAATCACAGTATAAAAACTCCACTGAAAGAGGATGAAAAGAAAATAAACAGCGTTTTAGACTGGAAGTTTCTCTAACAGTCTGCTAAGAATTCCATGGGAAAAGCTTGTGCACTTCACGTCATATTTATATCTGAATACGTCCTATTGTGTGTGTGCTCCGACTTCAGAATTTTAAAAATGAATGATACATTTGTGCTACTGTACCCATATACATACATATACTTAAACTAGGACCAATAAGACAATATAGGTGTCCCTTGTTATCCTCTAGGGTTCTGTCCTAGAAGCTACTTTGAATAAATCAGTGTATAAAGAAAACAATGAAAAAATAAAGACCAGCTTCTAGGTTTCTTCTCCTCTATTATGTCTAACTGAACAAGGCAGTGCCTCAGTATCAGCAGGGGTTTTGATTCTGGGGCTGAAAAATGGAATGATTGCTTGCATGACTGCCTCTCTACAATAGTAGAAAAGCAGTTTTTTAAACTGTCATCTGCAATGATGATTCTTATTGAGTCAAATCCACATATAAAAAAATCCATGCATAACAAGGTTGTATATATAACTTACTCTATTGTTTGATTATTATTTTTTAAACAAACATAACTTTTCTGAGGAAAGTAGCTTATGGGGCAGAACAGGTGCTCTGAAAGTGACCCATTATGACAGATAGAAGGTTAAACCGTGATCCTTGATTAGAGTCCCTATTTGGATGTATACCCAAGCATGCATATTCCAGTAGGATATCACTCAATAGCCCAGTTCTTATCCACACTTGCTACAAGTAAGTCTCATTGACTATAATGGGATAAGGAAAAGACTGGGAACTCAGTTTTGTGCTCATTTGGACCACCTCACAATCCTTAACAAGTTACCAATACTTAACTGCCATAGGAAATCCTCCCCCATTTCTTTTTCAAAGAAACCAAACTTGCTGGCATATGCACAAGTTCAAACACATTTAACATTCATTAAGACAGGGCAGGGAGACACCACAACACCAAGCCTTATATTCCAGAAATAGCAGTACATTTGTGGAGATGTACCAAGTTTCACTAGCCCTACAATCCAGAGTAACTATGGGAGCACATAAGAGACTTTCAAGCCCTACGATCCAGAGTAACTACGGGAGCACATAAGACACTAGTGAAAACCTATGGGAAATTCATATTGCAATCCAGAGTAAATTGTTCTTACACCAGAGCAAGGACACCCCGTAGTTACTCTGGATTGTGCTCTAGGACAGTGAAGGACAATGTGAAATAAAATGCAATTAATTAATAGTGTTCATGTGGGCACACAATTAGAAGTAGCTGCAATGAATAGCCATTTTTATCATCATCCTTTTGAAAAAAAACAAAATTCCAGTAAGAAGCCTCAAAAATGTTTTCTACCAGCTTCTTCTAGTCACCTGCACAAATGTAAGTATAAATATTAACTTAACTATAACAGAAAGTGTTTGCCATAAATATGGCTACAATCCAGAGTAATAACAGGACCTTTTACACCGACATGCCACCTATGGGAAATGCACAGAGCAATCCAGTGCCAAGTGCCTCTTATGTCTTCCTGTATTTACTCTGGATTGTAGGGTAAGTTGAAATTTGGTGACAATCCTTAGCAAGCATACAAGAAAGTACATTATTGGAAACCATCCAACAACAGTGAGGCACCTGAAGTACACTTCATTTGCACTAAGCAAATGTTTATGCATGTTGAAATTAAAAGTATTTAACTGTGGCTGGACTATGCTCAGTATACTGAATGAAGCTCAGTTCTGAGTAAGCATGCTTAAGGCTTGACATCTGTTATGGCTGCAATCCTAAAGACATTTTCCTGGAAGTAAGACCCATTGAACACAATGAGGCTTACATTTGAGTAGACATGGTTAGGATTGTGCTCCAAATCTAATTTATCCATAACAAAACTACCAAGTAAACAGAATGTTTTATACTTTCCCTACCAATATGATAAGAACAGACAACACAGTATTTCATATGCATAATAATTTTGGAGGGAGAAGAACGGGAGAAACAGAATATAAACAATTGCAATAACGTTTTAGACCTAATTGCAATAGAAGCATTTACTCAAATTAATGCCTAACAGATTCAATATATCCACCCATTAATCTTCAAAATTGTTAATAAATTTGCTTTTGCTCCAACTCGGTTAACATGATGGGTTTTTAAATCAAATTTGTCCTTTGCTTTGCAATGCATATTCAAAACTTTTTCCAAGGAAAAACTAAAAAAGAACAGAAAACATTTGAATCTAAAATTGAAAACTCTAGCAATACAGGCTGACAAATTATCCTCTGTTCCAAAATCAGTTCCATTCAAGTGCCAGTCTTTCACATAGACAAAAATACCTCAGCAATGGGCACACTTGTTATTTCTTTCTTTAGTACCAATATGTTTTTGTCATTCTTACTTAGGTAACATGTCCCACAAAAGCAACACAATTACGTATTTGTCAGATATAAGGAAGGAGGAGAGAGAGCAGAGAATACAAAACAAAGATCATACAGCTAGGTTCACAGCACAATGCTAGGATTTTTTTTAGTCAACTATGCGCAACTCATTTTTTAGAAGGGGTTTAAACTTACTGGATTTCTATGTAAAATTGCCAGATCATCACCTCAAAATTTTATTGACACAAGTCATTTTTACTGACCTTGCTAACAATGGGATGGACAATAATGTGGGGTGGGGGGAGAAGGCAAGATTTTTAATATGCTCTCCTGGAGTTGCTGTCCATAACTTTATATGCTCCCAGACACCCAAACACGTCACAGCCACTTCGGGTGCAATCCTAACCTAGGCCGGCACAACTCATAAGTCTTCGTTCCCAAGATGATGTCCTCCTTACCAGCACCCAAAGTGGTGCTGAGGCAGAGGGACTGCGTAGGAGCCACCCCCAGCACGCACTCACCCACCTACTTCTGTGGAGCCTCCAAAACCCAGGTGGGGACCACTCCGACAAGTGCTTTTCTGAGGGACCTCCCCCAGCGCGCATTCAGGAAGTGGGCAGGTGAGCACATGCTAGGGGTGGCCCATAGGCAGCCCTTCTGCCCCAGCACCACTCTGGACTCCTTTAAGGAGAGGCACCTGGTGGTGGGAGCACCTCACCAGGTTGCTGCAGGGCCTGGGCACGGGGTGATTTGTCCCCTCTGACTCATGGCACCTCCATGCCTTGCAGTACTCAGGGCTGGGGGCTGGTTTGGCCCCAGCCCAAGTACGCCAGTGCATAAAGCGAAGAAAAATTATGTTCATAATTATCTTCATAGTTTTAAAACTACACACACATTAAACAGGGACCTATAATAACATATGTATGAAAGATGCTACACCAGTTCATTGCCAATTCTGCGCTCCATACATTGACTAAAGTATAACTTTTAGGTTACAATCCTAAGCTCCAGTTAGGCCAGCCTAAGGCCCAGCATAAGTCCTGTGCTGACCTGGGGTGTCCAAAAAGTGCCATAAGGCACTTCTGTCCTACTCGGGGGGGGGGATGCTGAAGGGAAGCTGCATATGCCTCTCCCCACACCCCCACGGGAAGATAAACCAACTGTGTTAGGCCAGCTGAAGTTGGCTAGGATTGTGCCCTAAGTCATTTTTCTGAGAAATGTTTCAAGTTATTTGAAGTTCCAGCAACAATATGCTAAATATTGAATGCATATGTGGAAAAATGAACATGTTGGACATTTCCTTTCTACTTCTTTTTGAAGGGAAGTAGAAAGGGATGTCCAACAGTGTTATTCAGGATTGGAGATGCTAAACTATAAGTAAGGCAAGAGCACAAGGAAATGAAAATCCACTTCAAAGCTACTTAGCATGATCTGAAGAGAACCAAGTGGATTCAAACAGAAGGTCATGGATTCTTATCAGTTAATTCAGTCCCTAAAAAAGATCTAGATTCTAAAATGTGTTTAAAGTTAAACTCTCACCAAACTTTTGTGTTTATTCTTCATAAGACATCCATAACACAAAATCATAATATGCTCAAGTTTGAGTTTTTAAAAGTATTAAAAAGTTGCCTAGGCAAAACCTGGCACAATTATTTACCAAGGAATAATAGTCTTTTGTAAGGGAGGTAACTCTTATGATTGGTTCATGCAGCTGGACCCTGGTATCTGTGGATTAGGTTCACCACAGATACGAGAAGATACCAGTTTAAATGCCTATAAAAAACAAAAAAGAATGAATATAGGGGCTCCTATGATCCATCTCATGATTGTTTTAGGCTGCAAACCTATGCACACGTTCCTGAGAGTAAGGGCACAATCCAGAGTAACTACAGGAGCACATAAGAGACATTACGTGCACCCGTAGTTACTGCACCACCTAGAGAAAATCTATGAGAAATTCATATTGCAATCCAGAGTAACTTGTTCTTACTCCGGAGCAAGGACTCCCCGTAGTTACTCTGGATTGCACCCTTAGTTCCTTTTTCTTTTCAGTTTTAATTGTGCTATCCTTCTATTTAATTGTGCTATCCTGTGCTATCCATCCACCCTAATCTTCTATTTACTGGTTTAATGAAATAATCACTAAAACACAATGCATTCTGAGGCAAAGTGTTCAAGATGGGTGGAAGGATGTGCAAAATATTTGAACCATTGACAGTAGGGACATCTTTTCTCCAAATGAAAAATGTGATCTGTTCAGGGAGGTTACAGATTTTCTTCTCTTTCAGATCAAGGGCTTGAATTCTATTTCAAAAAAATAGGTTGTTTAAAAAAAGAATTAATGATAGCTATTGACCAAATGAATTCATCTTAAATGCCATGCAACGAAATGGCATGCAAAGCTCTCAGATCTGAAAACAGGAATTAGTCCACAGCGCTCAGTAGTCCAGCTGCCTGAAGGCAGAAACAAAAACAAAACAGTGAAACAAAATAACTACAGGCAGCAGAGAGCAAAGTTTAAAATCCCAGTGCTCAGGCTTGGCTTCTATTGCACAGAATTGCAGTTGGCATATATGGGGTAGTGCTAAGGGAAATAATGAAACAAAAGAACCACTGCTGCCAACAGGCACCAACGTTCAATAATTCAACATTAGCAAGGTGGGAGAGACAGTGTTTCATCACCATTTATGGTATAATTTATGCTATATGCTATAATTTGCCAGGGCTGAGAATATATAAAAACTGTGTCAACATGCTTATATTCTTAGGTCATTCTACATATTATTCTACATATTAATGACATAGAGGTCATTCTACATATTATTCACAAGCAGAAGTGGGTTTGCCACTACATTTACACTCAAATGGATCCGGCAGCCCACATGTACTTACATGAGACATACTGTATGTGTGCAAATATATATTATTCTCAATCTTTTTTTACACTTATATCCACAATTGCAGGCTTTAAGGCATACACTTAAAAGAGTAAAGTGTAATGTGCTCCTGTGACAGTTTGTTTAATAGCTCAATATAACATCTTTCATTTCTGGGGTGTTTCTATGAATTGCCTTTTTATGGCACACAAGAATCTGCAATCGTGCAGCAAGTATACATCATGCCTCACCACCCAATGGTATATTTACACAAATGCAATTTTTTTAAAAGGAAAAAAGCATCATTCAAAACAAACTGAAACTATCCTGGTATTGACTTTCTATATACAGGATATAATCTGATTTAATTGGCATTTGACCTGGATACTCGACATTTTAATCACTTTCAATAGCTCACAGTGTAAGATGGCAATAGTTGTCTTCTTAAGAATAGTTTAAATACCTAACTAGTTTCATATTGCATAACTAGTTCCTTCCGTATTGCACTATGCTTCATAAAAATATCTCCATCTTTAATAAACATACAAAGCTGAGTTTTAAAAATCCATGATTTTGCTTCCATTTCAAAACAACCTTTCCAGGATGAGGTGAACCAGAATGAATGCAAATCTCTTGACAGCCATACTATGTTCAGCTGTTCTGTGAGTCGTGAAAGAAGATGGAAAGTGATCACAAATTCTTTCTCAATTTTAGAAACAACTGCAACCTTCTTTTCTTGGCAAACAAATTCTCCCTCCTGTCTTTGCCCTTTGAAACAAACAGCCACCTGAAGCGCAAACTATACATGAAACCTTTATACCTGATGCTGAAAGCTTATGAAATACTATATTGTTATTTACTGAACTTTGTCACTGTCGTTTTCTAGAGCAATTTTCATTTTGAAACTGACAACCAATTTTATTTATAAAAAGATTTTATTCTATCTTCAAACACCAGCTAACATGTAAAAACAAAATTAACATAAAAACAAAACACTGTAAAATAGAGCAACAGTAGAACACCTACAATAACAGACAAGAAAATCTGGACCAAGTTCCTACTTCCAGTTAGGCTGCAATCCTAAAGACACTTTCCTGAGAGTAAGATCCATTTAACACAATGGGGCTTACTTTTGAGTAGACATGGTTAGGATTGTGTTCTAAGGGTGCAATCCAGAGTAACTACGGGGAGTCCTTGCTCCGGTGTAAGAACAATTTGCTCTGGATTGCAATATGAATTTCCCATAGGTTTTCACTAGGTGGTGCAGTAACTACGGGTGCACGTAATGTCTGTTACATGCTCCCGTAGTTACTCTGGATCGTAGGGTTATTCTCTCTGTAGCAGTCAGGCTAACTGCCTTTACTTTTGGCTCTTCAGTTAAGGAAGACTGTTAAACAAGAAACCCTTGTGCTGCAAGCCCTTCAACATAAAATAAAGGAATAATAATAAGTATGTGAGCACTTCCACTATATCCAGACATCACTATATCCATAGTTTAGAAATACATAGGATGGGGAACGTAATTCACATAGGAGCTCATCAATATATGTTCTTATACAGTATTTCTCTAAGCATCTGAAGATTCATTCCAGTCTGTCCTGATCATCATTTCACTTTCATTACTTCATGCCTGACAGGGAAGGTACCAGGAAAAGAGCAGGCTGGATGAGGGAATAGGTTCTAGTTAGAATTCATACACCCTTTCCTGTTCTCCACTTACCCTACAATCCAGAGTAACTACGGGAGCACGTAAGAGACATTACGTGTACCCTTAGTTACTGCACTACCTAGTGAAAACCTATGGGAAATTCATATTGCAATCCAGAGCAAATTGTTCTTACACCAGAGCAAGGACTCCCCGTAGTTACTCTGGATTGCACCCTTAGTCTTTTTTATAGCACAGCAGCTGAATGGGGAAGGAAATTTATTTTGATTTTTTGAGGCTTGGGAGCTGCATGAAAGAGCCTCTTGCACTACGGTGCAAGGCTGCTACTGTGAGTAAAACTAAGGGCACAATCCAGAAGTGCACTTGGATTACCCTATCTATCACTAGGCTGATCCAATTGCAAGATAAGGCCACCCTAGTTATTCTGAAAAAGGCCTGGGGCAGCCTAAGGCAACATAGGCTGCCCCAAGGCAGGTGGACCTGGGCTGCCCTCGCTGGAACAGCCAAGGCATTTCGGTAGAGGCATGTTGAGGGCATGTTTAGCATTGCCTAGGGCAGAGCAGTTACTCTGGATCCAGAGCCTGTTTTTAGGGCAGAAATGCCCTTTTCCAGCTCCTTAAGTTACACCACCTCTGGAGCAGGTATAGTAATGAATAGACCCATAGGATCCATAATAAGGCCAAGTAAGAATGGCAACGTTGATCAAACATCTGAGTTCTTGGCCAGCCTACCTGCAACCCCTGCCTCTCAACTTCAGGATACGGCACAACTATAGCAGCCCACTAACCTGGGGATACAGCAGGCAGCTCCAAGAAGCCCCTTATATTCACCGTAGACTGTACTAGCAGTCTCATCAGAGACTCCTTCTAAGGCAGGCACCACAGCTGTTCCTTGTTCAGTGTGATCTGAAGGAGGTCTCCTTGGGAGCAAGCCCTCCCCAAGTGCAGCGACATGGGTACATATATTTCATGAATGCCATATTTTAGGACCGCATCCCTCAGATTATATAAAGCACTGTCTGCTTTCATCATTGGTGTCACAGGTGTTTTTGCAAGGGCTCCACAAAGCTGAACAATCTGGTGCCTGGTACAATGAAGTCAGCATCTCACCTACTCTGATGACTGCATGATTTTCATATTTTGTGAGACTGTCGGCACGCTGCAAGTCAAGAGCTCAATGCTTGAAGATCAAATCCATTTCAAGATTAACCATCAGCTGCACTGTGTTAAAAAATCCATAACTTATTCTGAGTTCATCCTGTTAAATACCACCTGGCTTCTTGATATCATTCAATGAAATACAGACAGATTTGTGAAACAACATGGAAACCCTATTGTTGAGCTTATCTAAAGTCTTACAGCATTAGTGTGAGAAACAGCTGTGACAGGCTTGTGAAAGTTCCATTTTTAATGAGGTCAGTACCTGATGCATGGAGACTATAATGCATGGAGATAGCAACGTGTTTTCCTACCTCTTCCTAGATCTTTTATAAGAGTATGAGAATGACAAGTCTCTCAGAAAAATATAAACACCCCCTCGGAAGAAAAAAAAGTGACTGACTGCATTGATATTGATAACATTTCTTGTAATTCAACACATCATCGGTGCAAATGGACAGCCAACAAAAACAGATCTCGAGCTGCCATTGTTATGGAGGGCAAAGAACAGGTTCTACAAAGCAACATGCTTAATGCGCATTGGAGAACTACAGCTATTATCTGGTGGCTTATTTTGAATCGATGTGCCCAGCTTTGAACCACCATCACCTTCATGTTCCTATATTGGGCAGCTTCTACATGCCCTGATTGCTGATGCTCTATGACTGACACTTCTTGCAATGAACAGCAACGGTAGACCCATCTCAGCCTGTGATAATTACAAAACATTTCATGTTTATGGAATTTATCTACAAATAAATGTTACCCTTCAGAATATACAAATAAATGTTATCCTTCCAGAATGTATGTGAAGATAATATGTGGACAATAAGAAATATTTTAAGAGCGCAATTTTCAGTTTTACTGAAATTGGTAAATCCTACCCAATTTAGGCCAGAACAACTCACCTGCCTCCCCTTTCTTAGGGTGGCGTGGGGAGGCCAGCATTCATGTGTGCAAAGGCCTAAGCACCCCCATGGGTGGTGCAGAACTGCCTTATGTCCCTTTGGCAACACCCCCAGGCTAGTAAGGAACTTGTTCTGGCTGAATTGGGGGTTAGAATTGCAGCCGATGAGCACAACCCTAACCATGTCTACTCAGAAGTAAGCCCCATTGTGTTCAATGGGTTTTACTCTCAGGAAAGTGTGCTAGTTTTTCATGGGCCACCAGACACTTCATTGCTATTATGTGAATTTCATTGATATTAATGTGGAGCACCCTCCTCCCACCCCACTTAATCAAATTCCATCATGTTTGAAAGCACGATAATGAAATGCACAGATAAAACAAGCAATAGTTATCTCAAAATTACAGCTAATTATACAGAAGCTACTAAGGGTTATATTTAATGGATCAATAGCACCTCTCTCATTTTTTTTTCTCTAACTCTTAACAAGCCAGAGAACCAAAACTCCTTATCAATTTAACTGTTCAACCTGTAAATAACGAAAGAAATTTTTTCTGCAAGTGGTTGAAATTAACATTATTCCTCTCTTCTAAAAAAAACTATTGTTAATTTCATATGTGACTGGAGAAGAAAACTGCTTGCAATTCTTTGGAAGAACACTGTAAAGAAAAACACTACAACCATTATTGCAATGTCTCTCTCAAAAAAGTGATCTGTATCCCATAGGTGGAATGCAAGCCAATTTCTGGTGGGTCTCCATTCATTTCAATGGTGTCCCCATTAATTTAAATTCTAAAAGAATTCTAATATAATTTTTAATTCTATTAGACTTGATGCTACCAAGCAGATAAAGCTGTCATGAGTCATCAGAGCCAGAAGATGTTGCTGTTTACACTTGGCTGATCTGAAAACTCCTGCGCGGAGGTTGGAAGGCATTTCCTGATGCCAGATGTGATTCCACCTGGGAGAGAAGAGCTCTATGAGCTGCCTGTAGAACAATTACCTACCTCACAGGTTGCTGTAAATGTTGTCTGTGGTGGCACATGTTCATGCAATGGCTCACACTCTTGTGTTCAGCTGACTCTGTATCCTGACAGTGCACCCCAAATTCATTGTATATTCAAGTACAATGACAATAAAGTTTCTTTCTTTCAATAGAAGAGCAGTTTTAAAAACTGAGTTGCAGTGGCCATCCATGTATAACAAGTCTGGACATGTATATACTTTTAACAATGGCCTTACTCCACTAACTATAATTGGGCTCTTATTATAAAGATCTGGCATACTTCAAAATCCATAACTTTTTTGTCTTCATGGCACAACTAATAGAAAGAGCGCTATTAGCATCACCTTCCAGATGGAAATCAGAGACGATAGGTTCCCCAGTTGACGAGAAGGACCTTGAAAAGGCTTTTGAGATTGAGGCCCACAACTGTTTCCATAGACTTCCAGCTAGCACATTTACAGGAGACAGAAATGCATGTTTCATGCATTTCTGTCTGGTTCCATAGGGAATTTTCTCTGAGAAAATGCGGCAATAGTGATGTTCCTGTAGTCATTCTTTAAAGTCCACTTTTATTATAAATATATTAGTAGTGGTTTGCAGGGAAGGTGAATGTATGATACATGAGTGACCTTTGGTCATTTATGATTTCTAACATCTTATAAAATTTAAGTGAGCTAAGCAGACTCCTGACTATCCAGCTAGTCAAGGGCATACCTACACTATGGCCTTAAGCAATTTAATAAGTACACCTTCTCCCCAGGGAAACCTGTGCAGTGCAGTTCTATGAGGGAAGATACTTCCTCTACTAGCTAATTCTGGTAATATAATTTGTCGGATTCTTTGGAGAAAACTGTGACAAGATGGTTTTAAACCACTACAGATTGATGGCGCAGTTCCAACCAATTTTTATCTGGCAAAACTCACTCATTTCCACATTCGCATGGTGGCATAAGGAGGCCGGCACACATCAGTGTACAGAAGTGGCACTTCTGCAAAACCTCCAGACCATCACAGGGAAAGAGTTGTGCTATCCTAACTGGAAATTAGGATTACAGTACGAGAGTACACAATTTTCTAACCAATTTTCCAGCTCTGTGGAAAAGGCAATGCAACTCCATAGGTAATGGATCAAACATTGCTTTACCTTGCAGAGGCCTCTGTGACTGCCACTGAATTTCAGGTTGCAGCACATACCCCAATATCACAGCTATACCAATGCTGGGAAGTTGGTTAGGATTACACTATGGGTCTTGCTTCCACAAAGTTGTTTCTGAAGCCAACTAGCTTCAGAAAGAGTACTGCGCAGGCACCATCTCTGACACCTGCGCAGTACTTTTCTGAAGCCTTTTGGCTTCGGGGGAGACTGTGCAGGCGTCAGAGTTGGTGCCTGTGCAGTATTCTTTCTGAAGCCATTCAGCTGCCACTCTGCCTCCTGAGTGAGGCTGAATGGTTGTGCAGAGGCGCGGACTTTCTCTGCTCTAAGGAAGTCTCCTCTGAAGCTGTTCGGCATGCTCAGTGTGTTTCTGCGCAGTGCACCTCAGATGGCCGTTTGGGCCAGCTCCTCAGACAAGTGGCAGCTTCTGGCTGATTCTCCGCCTTGGAGCAGGCCTGAATGGGGGTGCTGACGCCCGGGGCCTGCCAAAGGACAGTCAAACTCCTCCGGCACATCACCCCATACGGAGCGCATCCCCAATGCAGCCCACACCAGCCGCACCAGTCTGGTGACGCCACTGGGTGCCTGCCTTATAAGGAGTCCCTGTTGAGATGCCAGTACATTCTACAGTGAATACAAGGGGCTTCTTGGAGTGGCCTGCTGTATCCTGAGGTTTGTGGGCAGCCGTAGTTTGTTCCATATCCTGAGGTTGAGAGGAAGGGGTTGCAGCTAGGCTGGCCAAGAACTCAGACTTTTGGTCAACACTGCCATTCTTACTCGGGCCTTATCATGGACCCCTATGGGTCTACTCATTACTATACCTGCTCCTGAGGTAGTATAACTCTGAGGGCTGGAAGAGGGCATTCCTGCCTTGGAAACAGGCTCTGGATTCAGAGTAACTGCTCTGCCCTAGGCAATGCTAAACATACCCTCAACTTGCCTCTCCTGAGCTGCTTAGGCTGCCCCAGTTAGGGCAAAGCAGGTCCACCTCTCTTAGGGCACCCTATCTTGCCTTGCTCTGCCCTAAGCCTCTTCCAGAGTAACTGGGCTGGAGCATCTTGCAGTTGCTCCAACCTAGTGTTAGATAGGGCAACCTAAGGGCTCTTATGTGGACAGATTAGTTGCTCTGGATTGTCCTGCCTGCCAACTGCACAGAAGAGCTTTTTTTCAGCTGGGAGGCAATCCCTCCCTTCTCCCTGGAGTGCAAAAGAATGAAAGTGATAATCACATCCCAATAGCTTTGCATTCTGTCCTAGGCGCCAGGCAGGGACCTGCCTCCCAGCTAAAAGGAAACTGTTTTAAGCCCCAGAGAGGGAGAATAATTGATTGCCTCCCTAACAAATTACCATGCTAAACAGGCTATTTTTAACCCTAAAGAGAAGTTTATCTTTTAATTTAATGAGTCAACCTCATTGCCCTATTTTATCACACCAGTGGTTGAGAGAAAAAAACCACTGGTGAAAAATTCACTGATAATTAGGTTATGCCTGTATAAGTTTAAGGCATGGTGTATTTGTCTTCTCTAGTTGCACAGGACACACCACTATTCCTCAGCAATGCTATCAACAACCAGTGCCTATAACAGGAATGGCCAGCTTTCCAAGTATAGGTTTCAACAGTTGTGCAGAGGTGATTTCAGCAGGTGCAGTTTATAATCTTACAGATGACACTGCTTAGTGTAATTTATGTGTAACAGATTAAAACATTTTCGGGATGATTAATACTAGATTGAAATAAACAAAATAAACCTTTCCATAGTGCAACTCAGTAGACAAAGATGCATAACCCTGAGCCTGACTTTGGTTAAAAGTGCGTCTCAGATGGTCATGGAAAAGTTAGGTCTACAATTTGATGCCTCAAGGACAGACTGTCATCCTTAATCACACTGAATGAATCGTATTTCTGTTTCATACACACAGCTTCATATGATATCAAACTGTCAAAAGATATGAAGATCAAAACTGAATTTCTTCTTTCACCTTTATATACTAATCCACCAAAATGGAAATACTAAATGGAGGACAAGCAATGTATGTTATATTGAAAGGGCTGAAAAGGGGTGGGGAAGCCCGAAAAATAGACTGTTAAAGAAAACTTTTTCTAAAACAAAAACAAAATTATACTGTATAAAATGTTTACTTCCTTTTTTCCGGAAAGCTCCAACGTCCCTACCAAGAGTTCTAAGTGTCTCCCATGCCAAGCAATATTGGCTTAGCTTCACCAAAGTAGTGCTCCCAAAACACTCAAGAAACACTAATTGAGAATTTTGCTTCTTACAGTTTTACCATATTTAATAGAATTATTCAAGTGCAAATAAAGTTGCAGAAAAGAGCTTCAGGTATTGTGAAAACAATTCCCATGAGTATGCATTAAGGACCTAAAGCTATGAATTGTACTTAAAAAAACTATTGTTTTAAAAACTATTGTACTTAAAAAAAAACTATTGTGTATTTCAACATCTTGTTATAAACTCAAAGTACAGTCAGACGCAGTCAAACCCAAAACAGACATAGCAAAAGTGTACTTCTCTCTTCAATGGAAAATGAAACCCCCTTCCAGCTCAAAAGGAGGGCAAGGTCTTAGATTCCTCTCAGCCTGGCCTTTCCAGCAGAAAATGGCACGTTTGCTTACTCACACATAAAGCCACAATCTTAGGCACTTTCACTTTCCCATAGTGCTCAATGTATACATATTTTTGCCATAGCTTTTGATAGGAATGAGATACTGCATTGGATTCTGCTCTTCAGTACAAATCCAACTATTTGTACTTGCCGGGGAGGAAAGGCGGGATATAAATTGATTAAATAAATAAATAAACGACATATGACATGATGGGGTACTGCACACCACTGCAAAGATCCAAAATGAAGCCAAAATGGAGGACAATGAACCCTTTTGGAGGACACCCAGGCAGAAGGCTAAAAAAGAGGACAAATACGGGAATTTCTAGCCATATTGTCAACCCTGCTTACACCTGATACTGATATGGTTGCCACCACATCTGTAGTTACTCCTTTAACAATATAGATACATGCAAATCTTTCATCTATGTCCTTCAACTTAATGGTGTATTTATATCATCAAGGGCACCCTAGGGGCTTCAGATGCAACTACTGTTACATGAATTGTGCTGCTGGCAAAATCTTGAAAGTTGTACTGAAAGAAATCTATATAGTTAGGGATTTTACCCCACAGAGTTTAATTGCACCAATTCCTCCCTGGTACCTGTTTATATATCACGTGGCTAGGAACCGACAGCTTTGACACTTCACTTAAACCAGACTTGTTCCACTGAAATAGCGAGGACTTTTCTTAAAAAATTCTTTATAATGTTATAATTAAAATTATTAAAGTTTTAAATATTAAAAATTATTTAATTATTAAAATCAAATTATTATTAAATTGTTCAAAATATATATATATATAATTCAATTTACAAGCATAAGCTGGCTACATTCTTCCTGCAGCAATCTGGAAATTTTTCTATCATGACTTGAATTTAATATCACACTAAATCAAAAGGTATTATTACCTGTGATGAAAGTTATCACAGGAAAGTAATACAGTTAAACTATGATAATACACGACCTGAAAAGAATAAGACATTAGGTTCATAAAAAATTGATGCAATCCTGAAAAAGAAAGGGAGAGGAAGAGAAACGCTGGGACTTGTGGAAGGCAGGATCTCTGAAACACAAAATGTATTATCATTTCTGTGATCTGGCCCCCAGTATAACCAAAAGAACTTCACACAGCTGTAGCCTCAAGGTAATTCTGGAGCCAGCTGCTACTGATACTTGGCATCTGGGTCCCATGACAAACATGTCAGAAAAAGAAAAAGAAGCATGGTGTGATGTGATGGCCTGAATACAACCTCAGCAGCTCAGGCATTTCTATGTATTAAAAAAGACAAGTATTATTTGGACTGTAAAATCCTTTTTAATGGCCAAAAGGACAATAGTATAATTTAAGTACGGGTTTTTCTCTTGGGGAAGAGATACTAGGGGACACTAGATATGGTGGTATAGCAAATACTATGGATTCAGTTTCCCACCACTCACGCCATATTCCTCAATACAGGCATTCACAAAAAGAGAAATGTAGTCAATTTTAATTGTACAGGTATAACCTAATTATTAGCATTTTATTTAATCAGCCATTTTGTCTCAACGTGAATGAGGTTGGCTCTTTAAAATACAAACATTCTTTAAGTTACCCTTAATAGCTTAAAGCAACCTGCATACCATGGTAACTTGGCAGGCAATTAAGCTTGACCAAGAAAAGTTAATGAACGGTTAAGTTTAGTTTCTGTTTCACCAACCCCCAACATCCCTACTTTATGGGCATTTATTTCAAAGAGGACAATCTTAATCACGTCTAATCAAAAATAAGCCCATTCTGTTCAATGAGCCTTACTTCCAGGAACGTGTCTAAAATAGTTTTTAAAAGAGGACAGATGACTTTAGAATTGCGAGATGCCTTCTATCTGTTAATATTGACTACTTCATTTGCTGAACTTAACATACCTTCTACCTAAAATTAAAAAAACCCTTCTTTCTGTCTCTTACAATACAAGATCATTTCAGATGCAGGATTGCCCAGTTTATCCAGTACTTGGGTTTCTGAGGCAATGTCTAGATTAAAAAAAACTGGGAAAGATTTTGAAAAAATCATTTAAGTTGAAAGACCATTCAGTTGAAAGAATCAGATTTATCCCATTGCATAATCTCTCCCAAAAGAATGGCATTCATCAATAAAACCAAAGCATGAAGACAAGATTATCTAAGGCCTTGTTGCACCTGACAAGTGTTGCAAGTCCCAAGACATTTTACTTGGGGCACAATCCAGAGTAACTACGGGGAGTCCTTGCTCTGGTGTAATAACAAGTTACTCTAGTTTGCAATAGGAATTTCCCATAGGTTTTCACTAGGTGGTGCAGAAACTATGGGTGCACATAATGTCTCTTACGTGCTCACGTAGTTACTCTGGATTGTAGGGTAAAACACAGAAAATCAAAGATGAAATAGGACATCTATTTTTTTTAAAAAAATTGCAACTTCAGTTTATCTGATTCTAGAATCTGGATAGAAAGCTCAGAAACTGACCAGGCATCTACAAGAGGAACTTCCATCTCCAAATGAGAAGTGGTGGTGACAGAAGTCAGCTAGCTGGTGTTCAATGTGCCTAGTGTGAGACACACAAATTCAAAATAATCTCACACATATAGTTTCATTAACCATCTAGCATGGTCTGAAACTTCATGGGAAACAAATTCATGAACATGGCCACCAGGACTAAGCTGTTTTCTTTCCTGCCAAGGTCAGTTAGACATTTGTCAGGAGGAAGGAACAACAGTGAAGCAGAGCATAAAGCAATAAGCCCTGCTGAGATAAGAATTCCTCAGTGGTTATGGTGGTGCCAAAACAGCACATTTTATTGTTGATTCCAATACACAGTGTGGCAAGATACATGGAGGTGGTCAGTTGTTCTTTGTCCAGGGATTTAACAGCACAGAAGCTGTAATTATTCTACTAGAAGCTTCAAAAAATCATTCCAGATTTTCCATTACATTTTTTTTCCAACACAATTTCCTTGACAAATTCCTCCTTGACCCTGAAGGTGAGCAAGTGGAAAACAGTCGTTCTCAGCTTCTAGGTTGTTTCTGCTAATAGCTCTCAGAGTCCATGTTGAGGGAATCTTCCTCCCAGACAGAAAGCTTCAACTTGAATAGCATCCTTGTCCTCCTTCAGAGGCTCAACCTGAAATCGCTCTTCTATTCCTTCCTTACGTATCCATAAGTTTACATTGTGAAGATTTTATTTCCTCTTGCAATTAAATGACTATGAAAAAGTGGCTTAGAATTCTCAATTAAACTCTTTCTCTCCTTCTCCAAGATTCTCAATTAAAATTTCTCTAAATTCAAAATTTCTGGATGGGTTTTCTTTCTTGTTTCAATATTACACTTCCCTGTGTGAAAAAGCTGGAGTCTTCCTTGACATTTTTGAGATAAGAAAGCAGCCACCCAATGTTCAGCATTTGTACATCTGGTACCATTTTAGGTAGTATGAATGAAAATAATAAGCTTAATGATTTGGGCTGCAATCCTTACCACACTTTCCTGGGAATAAGCACTATTGAACTCAATGGGACTTTCTTCTTAGTAGACATGCTTAGGATTGCACTGTAGGTCTCTTTTTATTGCTGTAAGTTGGAATTTGTTGCAGCATACTTAGCAAGATTTTGCATGTTGTCTAAAATTGCTTATGAGCCAGTGATTTAACACTACAACCTAAAATAAAGTTACTTGTAAGTAGAACCAATTGCTTAGTCATTAGATAAAATATACATTTGGTGGCATCTCTCAGTTTCAAGATTAGTATTTTTCTCATATGTTCAGCAATATGTTTTTTCCAAAAACATGATTAACTGCTTGCTAGAATTCTGACAGTAGATCTGAAGTTCAAGGTAATTAGGTGCACATATTTCCTCCTACTATTACCATATGTTCCCTTTGAGAAAAATCAGACTGCTTTCCAAATGGATCATTTCATAATAAGAAACAAATTCAATACTTGAAAGTGCATATGATTTGTTTGCAAAGCAGAAAAAATTATACGGAAATAGTTTACCCATACCAATAGCTGGTACAGGACTGTGGTGGTGCAAGTGGTTAAGACACTGTGCCTGTTAACCAGCTGGCCAGGGTTCAAGATTTGGGTCCTACAAGGGGTGAGCTCCTAACCATGAGTTCCTGCCCAGCTCCTGCCAATCTAGCAGTTCGAAAGCATAAAAATGGTACCAGCTTGGTTGGAAGATAAAAACAGCAATCATGCCTACTCCATGACCATGGAAGTGTCTTTGGACAATGTTGGCTCTAAAGGCTTAGAAATGGGGATGAGCACTGCACCTTACAGTGAGTCACAACTAGCAGTATAACCTGCGGGGGATACTTTTACCTTTACCTTACCAATAGTTCTGGATATGGTCGTCTGGGCAGTCAGACATCTACAGAGTTCTGTCCATACTCACAAGTTGACAACCTCTTAATATTGTACAAGCCCTTTGCACAGCTTTGTGCATCAAGCATAGGTAGAAGACACAATCATGTTTCAAATATTATTTTGATAAGTACTTATAACTGATGTTTTGCAGAATGAATTTGCTACTTTGCTACCATGGAGGTTTCAAACTGGGATGCACAGATTAGCTTCCGTTCACCTTTCAGAAACCTGCTCCAAACCATGCTGCCTTCTTTCATGGAATGCACTGAAAACTGGAAAAGAAAGTTGACCTGAAACTGGCTACTTGTAGATTCATGACCAAAGTGAAATAAAAGTTCTTTGACATGCTGTCCAGTTTCTGTTTTTTGGTCTTGTGAGCCAAGGGTGCTTTCTGTTTACCACTAGACTGGGGCTGCTATCCTAAACCCCAGTTAGGCCAGTATAAGTCCTGGCACCTGTGCTGGCCTGGGTGTGTCACAAAAGTGCCATAAGGCACTTCTGCACCACTCCTGGGAGTATCATGCCAGCATACAGACATGCAATGGCTTCCCCACACCATCGCAATAATAGGGAGCCAATAAGTGGTGCTGGCCTAAATTGGTTAAGATTGTGCCCTTATGTTCTCTCATTAATGAATTAGGTTACAGGTGATTAAAGAAGCAAGCTTCTATCTTCAAAAGAAGCTTTGGACTAGTCCTTTTTCTAGTAGGAAGAAATCAGAACTGTACTCTGTAAATGTTATTTCTTTGTCAGAAAATGTAGGTGGCAACAATTGCTGCTGCTATATTCGTCAGTTCAACACATGCTGTCAAGTTCAGACTTCTCTCATCAATGCTTTCTGTCCATATATCAAAGCAACACACACAACGGCTGTTAGGATTGTTAACAGTGAGAAAGGAGGCTGCCAGGTTTGTGATATATAAACGAGACACATGCTTCAGGCGTTCTCAGATGGAAACATATGTTGAGTGCAGCAGATTTGAGGAAAATTGGACCACAGTTAGTTGATGTTCAACCCAATACAAAGGGTCCACCATTAGACCCACATTATATATCATGTGCAGATTGTTGTGATCTCATGCTTGAAAAACTGCCCAGCATGATAAAATAATTTGGAAATTAATTTGCATTTCTTGTCATTTTCCCAATGAATTTTAAATAGTCATGCTTGCCATCTGTTACAGAATGAAATACTCCTTGAATCTGTTCTTTGCCAGCTTAAAAACAAGTTCACTAGAAAGGAAGAGTTTTATCATGTCCAATACAAATATTTATTACATAAGTATTCTGTGTGAATCAACAGAATAAGCCATACAAACTCCTTTGACACATGGATGAATATATGCTTCCCACTGCAATCATGCAACTGGGAAACCCAATGAAGTATTCAGACTGAAAAACAGCCTTCGGGCGCAATCCAGAGTAACTACGGGGAGTTCTTGCTCCGGTGTAAGAACAATTTGCTCTGGATTACAATATGAATTTCCCATAGGTTTTCACTATATTGTGCAGTAACTACGTGTACACGTAATGTCTCTTACGTGCTCCCGTAGTTACTCTGGATTGCGCCCTATATAAAGTTAGCATAGCATCAGTGTTTACATAGAAGAATTTAAGAAGCATATGAACACACAAACTGTATGTTTTTAGCAAATCCAAGAAAGACTACACCAGTACCAGTAGTTAAACCTTGGTTTAGATGCCCTCTAATCTGTTTAAAGTGGTTGAGCAAAAGAATATTGATAGGCAGATGCTAATTTTAAAAAATGGCTTGCAATAATATTAGTATATAAAACGATGTTTACCTGGAAAATGGGGAGATGGCAAACATGACTATCTAAAAACTCATTGGAAATAGGCCTACCCTGCCTACCTGAGGAGGAGGAGCTACCCAGATCAGTACTGAACCTGCCATGAAAGAAGCACAACTAATGGTTTTAATGCCAATACTGGAAAGAGACTGGTGGCGGCACAGTTATAAGGATACCCTCTAATGACTTGAGAAATTTTGTGAGAAATTTAGGATTATATGGAAAGATTATATGGATAGTATATTATCAAATATCCTGGACCAAAAACACAAAGGGCTTTAAAAGTCACAACTAGAATTTGGGAATTGTACCCAGAAACAAACCAGGAGCAAGTGTAGCTTCCAAAGCGATGGCCCAATTCATATTGAATCATATTGATTCATATTGAATCAGTTGGCCCAATTGATTCGGATTCTGGAGTCCCGAGTTCAGATTTCGGATTCCGATGTCCGGAGTCCGGAGTCAGGAGCCTTCGGAGTCCGGAGTTATAGTTTGGAGTCCCAGTAGCCACACAGGTGGCTGCATTCTGCACTAGGTGCATTTTCCAGACCGTCTTTAGAGATAACTCCACTCAGAGGCAGCTCCAATGCATTAACCTGATTTAGATGTCTTTAGTGCATGAGTCACCTGATCTGAATGGCCCTGGCATGGTTGCAGCTGGCAAATCAGCCAAAGCTGAGCAAAGCCCTCCTGGTTGCAGATCCAAGATCAGCCTGAAGCAGTGGACCCAACTGTTCCTTCAGAAGGAGTGAAACTCCTCTCAATCTCAATCTCTCAGAGCAGGATGATAGTCTAATACTCAAGACATCAACTTTCAGACCAGAAAATATTTCTGCATATTCGCCCGCATATTCGCTCCTAATTTTTAAATTATCAACTTTTGATTGTACTTTTAAATTTCTAACAATAATTAAATTATGCACCTTATGCTGCAAACGTATTGACATAAGTTTGGATTTGATATTAAAATAACTATTGCATATATTTCAATTTAATTCAAAACTAGTGAAATGTATCCACATTGCGAGAGTAAAATAAACCCGTGCACATCATCCCCCCATATTCATCACCCGCCCATATGCAACAACCCCCCCATACGCAACAACCCCGGATGTGCAACAATCCCCCATGCGCAACAACCCCACACATGCATCATTCCCCATTGCGCAAAAAACTCCCGATATGCAACATTCCCCTATTTGCAACATCCCCACACCCAATACAACATCCCCCCACAAACATGGGCACCCCTGCTGGGCAGATGCAAAATTTGTAGTTGGGTGTTTATCAGTCTTCAATGTTAAATGTAGGCCAAAAATGTGTTGCACCCCTTTTCTGCAATTAAGGGGTTAAATTTCTAGAAATTGGTTCTTGGTGGAAGTTCCCATCACCCTCCCTGAATTTCATGCTTCTAGATCCAGGGGTTGGGGCAGGGTGTCCATCTGTCAGGGGCTCTTCAATGGAAAGTATAGGGAGGAAAACGCGTTGCGCCTCTTTTTACCCCCTTCCGGTTGGAATTTCCGAAAACAAGTTCTTAGTAGGTGCCTCCATCATGGAAGGAACACCCACCCCAAATTTCACGCTTCTAGGTCCAGAGGTTTTGCCTGAGCGTTGATGAATGGATCAGTCAGTCAGTCAGTGACTTTTCAATTTTATATATATATAACGAGCAAAAAGCAATACCCATACAAGTAAAATTTCCCAGTTCACCATCCCCCCCCCAGCACATCAATCCCCCATGAACATCAACTCCCATGCGCAACATCCCCCCATGTGCAACATCCCACCATGAGTTTCGGTACCCCATGCGCATCAACACCCATGTGCATCAACCCCCCAAGCGCAACAACCCCCCATGCACATCATCCCCCGTGTGCATCATCCCCCAAATGCATCAACCCCCCATGTGCATCATCTCCCCATGCGCATCAACCACCATGCGCATCAACCCCCCATGTGTATCATCCCCACATGCGCATCAACCCCCATGCGCATCATCCCCTCATGCGCAACAACCCCCATGTGCAACAACCCCCATGCACATCAACCCCCCATGCGCATCATCTCTCCATGTGCATCAACCCCTATGCGCATCATCTCCCCATGTGCAACACCCCCATGAGCAACACCGCCCATGCGCAACATCTCCCATGCACAGCATCCTCCCCACTGCAACCCCTCCCTCTGAACAACATTCCCCCCCCCCTGCATCCGGCACCGAACACCAAATTGGCTGGAGGTTGGTCAGTCTTCCATGTTAAGTATAGGACAAAAACACGTTGTACCCCTTTTCAGCCCCTTAAGTGTTAAATTTCTCTACTTCTTGGTAGGTGTTCATGTGACAGAAGGAACAGCCTCTCTGAATTTCATGCTTCTAGGTCCGGGGGTTGGGGCAGAGCATCCATCAGTCACCGATTCTTCAATGCAAAATATAGGGAGGAAAATGTGTTGTGCCCCATTTCACCCCTTTCCGGTTGGAATTTCTGAAAATCGGTTCGCCCCTCGGTCACGAAAGGAACACCCACCTCAAATTTCATGCTTCTAGGCCCAGCAGTTTTGGCTGGTCGTTGATCACTGAGTCAGTGAGTGAGTCAGTGGACTTTTCTCTTTCATAAAATATTTCTTTTTTTGTTCCCATGTCCTCTAAAAAACAGAAAAAGTGTCTTCCTATAGGTTTGAAATTTCTAAAATTGTGATTGACAGTGCCATCTCTGATAAAAGTTTCAGCCAAGGCAGAAAGCATGAACACTTCACAGATAGAATGGAGTGAAAGAAAGACTACGCGAGGTGGATAGTAATAAAAAAAAAACCTGATAGTACAACCTGTATATATTTTCAACAGCAATTTGTTGGGAAGCAAAACACAACACAGAATATTTTTAAGTAGGTCACCTAAACGTTTGAAAGGATATTTTGGCACTTTAAACTCCATCTACCCCAAAGAACTTCTTTCTTCAGCTGTGTGAAAATCAATACTAATCGCTGCTAGAGAACATAGCAATAGATAGAATACAACACAACAGTGGAATAGATAGAATGTTAAAAAGCCCTGGTCTTCATGCTTCTATAGTATGACTGCATTTATAGAAATGTTGTAGATCTGTACGTTCAATAAGCTCCAATGTACAGCGATACCTTGATTTACGAGCATAATTTGTTCTGGAAGTCATGCCTGTGGTCCAAAACGCTTGTATATCAAAGCAAATTTTCCAATAAAAAATAATGGAAACAGACAATTCATTCCACAACCCAAAAATATTCATATAAAAATAATTAAAATAGTGTAACATAATACAAAAATATAAAGGAAACACAAAATATAAAGAAAATATAAAACAAATGGCTTGTAAGATATATAGGAAATTTCATCCAAGGTGATGACTGGCATAAAATGGAGCTCAAATTGAACTCAGATCATGTGATATCACCATCTGGTATTGAAGGATAACCTTTTAAAAAATCTGGTTTAAATCATTTTTAATCCTTTGCCATCTTCTACACAAATAAATTTAGAAAGCACAAGCTTGTTGAAACTATGTCTAGACAAGTTCTTTTTTTAAAAGTTTCACAATCCTATTAGGGCTTGCTTACTGTCATATTGATGTTCTGTTTCCTTTTGGCTTGTCATAACTGCTATCATACAGAGCAAATAATTTGTGTCCACTGCATATTACATATAGAACATTCTCTTCTCTCTCGTCTGCATGCATCTTCTTAGTACATGGAAGCCAAAGGTCACCTTCTGCATACCACTATGCCAGGTGCCTTACTGAATAGGATTATGTCCACTGGTTT
Source organism: Cryptoblepharus egeriae (assembly GCA_030015325.1). Taxonomy (NCBI): domain Eukaryota; kingdom Metazoa; phylum Chordata; class Lepidosauria; order Squamata; family Scincidae; genus Cryptoblepharus; species Cryptoblepharus egeriae. Next base: position 29,945,275 of record JAREYC010000005.1, read on the forward strand.
TTTAAAACAGCAAATCCTCAACTACCTGTCTTATTGATCTGCCAAGCCAAAAATCTAAATACCTGTGCTACCTGTGTCACCTGTGCTATTGCCACTTTTGTTTTCATGAACAGTCTTCCGTCTCATACAGAGAAGCAGGTACAAAGTTTAACTTTGTTTAGTAAAAACGACCTAAACAAGTATCTTCTATGAGTGAATCAGTTCATCTATTGCCCATCTTTATCATTGTCAAGTGAGAGAGTGTCTCTCTACGCACAGTCTCTCACTCTCTCAATGTCAAAGGACATTTTTCCCTTTTACACATGTGAGAGCAGAAATGTCTGTGTCTACTCTTAGTAGCAGAGGCTCTTCAAGGTCTCAAGGAATATCTTCCCCTGACTATTACCCATGATTAAGAGTGCCAGTGCAAACTGAGCACTATATACTTTTGAGCACTATATATTTATGAAATGTGCATGTCCAAGTTACAATGAAAAATTTTCATATATAAACTCAACAAAAAGCACAACTGACTTTTTTTTCTCAACTCTCTTGACAAATGCATATAACAGTGCATATAATACCATATAATATAAAACAGTGCATATAAATGCATATAATACCTTTTGCATTCAAAGTTTCTTCTTCTATTTTCTTCACAGTTTCTTGGCCTTCACTTTCATTATTTGCAGCTGCCACAAATAAAGAGATTTTTAAAAATTAGATATTGTTTGTATTTCAGAGAGTGGGCACATAGCTTTATTTTAAACTCAGAAAAGCTCCACAGCTAAAATCTTGTATTAAATCTTTAGGCAAAGAAAGCAGATTGTAAGAGGAAATAGAGTGGGGTGGTTTGTTAACAAAAAATAGCAGATCACTATATTATTAGTCAAGTGAAGAGTGTACTGAAACAACACTAGGGCAAAATCCAGAGTAACTATGGGGAGCCCTTGCTCCGGTGTAAGAACAACTTACTGTGGATTCCAATATGAATTTCCCATAGGTTTTCACTAGGTGGTGCAGTAACTACGGGTGCACGTAAAGTCTCTTACATGCTCCCGTCATTACTCTGGATTTGGGGGTAAGGGTGGAATCCTAACCAACTCAGCCAGCATATCTTCCAGTGATGGTGAGGTTGGTGTATACCTGTGCACTGCCCTAAACCCTCCTCCTTCCCCCTGGAATGATATCAGCAAAGGACTTATGTTGGGGCTTATGCTGGCCTATCTAGAGGTTAGGATTGCAGCCTAAATAAAGGAGGAAAATACAGGAGGAAAAATAAAGGAGATCTCAGTCTTAAGAGCTCAGATAGTGTAATGGAAATTGTTGTGCATGTTAAAGACAGCAATAGTAGTAGAGCATTAACTCCCTTAAACTCCAACTTCCATATAAACATCCTTAAACATATCAACATTCATTTGCATTTTTGGAACAATTCTCCAAGAGACATTTACATCGATGTAGTTACGGCACCATCTATGGGAAATCCATAAAGCAACCCAGAGTAAATTTTTCTTGCATCAAAGCAAGAGCTCCTGTAGATACTCTGGATTGTGCTGCTAATCTGTCTTGCTATAAGTTTTTTTAAAATCTCTGATTCTGTAAGTATAGGTCAGGGGTGTCCAAACCCCAGCCCTGGGGTCAACTGTGGCCCTAGGGAAGATCCCTCTACTGGGCAAGCCTTGTAATGTCTCTAATACATTTATTCAGATGTGAAATGTAAATCCTTTTTCCAGCCCAATACAATGTTAGAAAATGTGGCCCTCCTGCCAAAACATTTGGACACCCCTGGTATAGGTGAACAGACAAAATGGAAACTCTCATTATATACCAGTATATTCTTCTGAATGAAACTGTGGGCACTATCCTATTCTTGCCTACTCAGACGTAAGTCTCATTGTTTTCAATTGGTCTTACTTTCAGGAAAGTGTGCAAAGCATTGCACCCTGAGTCCTTGTCAATATTGAAATAGTGGCAGGAGCTTTCATTTTTATATTTACTTTTTTTCTCCCTCAACCATATGTAAAATACAAGACTATGGCTGGAATCCTATACACACTGAGAGTAAGTCCAATTTGTGTAAGTCCATCCGAATTATGTAAGTCCAACAAACACAACTGGACTTTCTTATGAGTAGAGTACTCATAAGAGTACGGAGAGTAACTACGGAGCACGTAAGAATCCAGAGTAACTACGGGAGCACGAAAGAGACATTACATGCACCCGTAGTTACGGCACCACCTAGTAAAAACCTATGGGAAATTCATATTGCAGTCCAGAGTAAATTGTTCTTACACCAGAGCAAGGACTCCCCGTAGTTACTCTGGATTGCACCCTAAATGTGTTTGATGGCAGCCCAAGTCAGTTTTAGATTTGGATAAGAGGAAAATTATTACAGATCATAACTTGCACCAGTGATTAAGAGAAGCAAGTGATTTGGGAGTAAGGGAGAAATAACTTACACAATATGAAGAGGGGACAAGTGCAACCAAGCAAACCAACCAAATTTAAGGTCAGGGCACAATCCTAACCTATTTAGGCCAGCAAAACTTGCCCATCTCCCGGTTCCTGCGGTGGTGTGAGGAAGTTGGCACATGTCTGTGCACTGGACTCACCCTCCCTCTCCTCGGAGTGGTGCAGAAGAGACTTATGGCACTTTTGCAACACCCCCAGGCCAGCATGGGACTTGTGCTGGCCTAACCAGTGGTTAGGATTGCTCTGCCAGCAGTGTTACCATTACACTGTAACTTGTGTTCAATTCTAACATCTTTTTCATAAAAACTGAAAAATCTTTAGTGGCATCACTACGATCTGTGTCACTTGTGTGGAAGGCCAGCCTTTCACCCCCAAAATGGACCTCCTTCCAGGCAGTCCACCTAGGGGTGTCGCTAGGAGTGAGGTGTGTATCACAGCAGGTAAGCATCACAGCAGGTGATGCACCTGGGGCAGGGGGTGATGTACTATGGGGACCCCCAAAATGTGACTTTGATATGGTGTGGGAAACCCCATCATGTCATATAGCGTTGGATTTGTATTAAAGACCAGAATCCAATGCAAAAATTGGTTTTGAAGTAGCACCTTTCTGTCAAATGTTATGGCCTAAAAGCTAAGAAAGAAAAATACGCATTGAACTCTATGAAAAGTAAAAGTGACCCCATATCACAGCTTTGCTGGTGAGTAGGCAAATGTCCCATAGTTCATTGGAAAGAGGGGGTTGAGAGGAATCCAATGACACCAGAACTTTCCTAATCCAATGAACAGAGCCCCCACAAATGAGCACAGGCCTAGAAAGAGGTCCCTGATGATTGCATTGAAATGCATTGAAAATGAAAGTTAACTGCACAGCTGTGTGATCCTTGAATGGGTGACATCCCTAGTGACCATAATGGCTAAAATCATGGTTTGTAGAAATAATCTCATCATATATACCATTGGATGTGTAATTTGCAGCAGAATGCAGTGAAACAAACCACTTTGAAATATCTTTATTCTATTAAAATGTGTGGCTAAAAAACCAGTGGAAGCAGGGCAATGATAACCACTCGCACCACTCAGCTTGTTGCCCAGACCACTGCATGGAGGTGATGCACTGGCCTCCTACACTGGGTGACATGAACCCTAGTGACTTCCCTATCCACTACTATCCACTTCCCTATCCAACCCTATCCAGTACTATCCATTCCCATGGGTGGCATCAACCCAGCTCGTGGACATGATGATGTATCAATGCCCTGTGCCCGCTGGATTTTTTCCTATACATTTTGATTTAAGAGAGATGTTGCAAATAGTTTGTTTCATTGCAATATGCTGCATATTACAAATAGAATGGTATCTCACATGATGGAATTATTCCTACAAACCATGATTTTAGCATTTTGGGGCACTGTGCTCTTCCCATACCTATTACTCCAACCTGTGTTGGATCACCTTGTGCAGTTTGCACACCCCACAGCCTCTTAGCAATGCCACTGAAAATCCTGACACCTCTCTCAAACAATTAAACATTGTTTGTAAGGAATTGTTTCTTTTTTTGTCTTTCTTTTTTTCCTACACAGGAGCAAAATTTATTTATTCTGCAGCCTCCATTCTGAAATGCATGTAGGTTGCAACTCTAAACATGCTTTCCTGGGAGTAATACCCACTGAACAGGCTTATTTTTCAGTAGACATGGTTAGGATTGTACTATTAGGTCAGCACAGCTATATTAATACAGAAAATCTGCACTGTAGAAGGGGAACTGATTAAAAACATTATTCCTTTTCAGTTTTATCCATATGGAAATATTTGGGGATTTTAATAACCATATTTGCTAATATACAATATGTTATCTAAATGGAATTAATCCTATCAGTAGCTGAGCAAGAAGCTGCAGGCTGCAGTGAGCAGAGCTCACTGTGTGGCTGCTGATGGAGGAAGATCAAATGAAAACCTTGCAGGGATTGCCAAAGAAGTTCCACATATTTCCCCCAATCTTGCTATATCTAGTACTGTGACACATTGGACTTTAATTCCCTGCTGTAGAAAATCACTTGGGCTGAAAAAGTGAGGAGAGTTGATCTCATGCCCATAGCTTCTTTTGAAGAGAACTCCACAGATATGGCAGTTTTACCAGAGGGTTTGTTCGTTGACACTGCATCTATTTCTGGAGATTAGGATCAAACTGGATGTTTGTGCTCTGTAACCCCAGATGATTTCAGAGGGGAAAAAACAAATACTGTTCATTGTATGTATTATTCTTTCACTTTATTTGTCCCCCTTTTGCTTTCTCTTTTTAATGTGAAATCAAATGGAGATAAGCCAGTCTGCTCAGGTGTGATTGACCTCATATCTGCACGGTCAGTTATGGGTTAATGTACTCATAAGGAATTTGAAAGCACACTTTTTCTTTGTCTCCATAATTTTTTAAAAGTTATAAGAATGCACATTTTAAAATCAGATCTAGGGTGGAATCCTAAGCATGTCTACTCATAAGAAAGTCCAGTTGTGTTTGTTGGTATTACATAATTCGGTTGGACTTACACAAATTGGACTTACTCTCAGTGTGTATAGGATTCCAGCCATAGTCGTGTATTTTACATATGGTTGAGGGAGAAAAAAAGTAAATATAAAAATGAAAGTTCCTGCCACTATTTCAATATTGACAAGGACTCAGGGTGCAATGCTTTGCACACTTTCCTGAAAGGAAGACCAATTGAAAACAATGAGACTTACGTCTGAGTAGGCAAGAATAGGATAGTGCCCACAGTTTCATTCAGAAGAATATACTGGTATATAATGAGAGTCTCCATTTTGTCCAGAGTAACTACGGAGCACGTAAGAGAGTGCTCCGGAGTAACTATGGAGCATGTAAGAATACTCCGTAGTTACTTATTAATGAGTCAACCCTTTGGACTCAGTCAAACTTTAGAATAAACATGCTTTGGCTTGCAGTGTTACAAACCTTAGTATGCACAAAGCACAATGATGAGAGACAAAAGAAGACACCTTCCTTGGGCTCACAGATGTTTTTACACAGTTCTTGATCCCCACCTAAAATATTTTTATTATTATTTTATTATTATCTATTATTATCTATTATCGATAATTGTTTATTATCAGGGTCCACTTATGTAAGGAAACTATGATGATGTAAGGAACGTATACTGAAGGACGATACGAAGAGCATTTATTTGGGAAAGACATAGCCCTTTATAAACTCAATTGTTGTCTTCCAATTCTGCAAGGATCAGAAAAAAAGACTGGTTTCAATGGTGCTATGAAATGCCAGACCCATTTATTTTCTTGCGGCAAACTGTCATATAAACATACGGGTTGTAAAAAAACAAGATAAATAATCAAAGCTATGACCTGAAAGCAGCCAGCAGGAAACAAGCACATTTAGCAGCAGATTGCTTTACCGCTTAAATTCTGAAGTTGCTGCAAAAATTTAGAATACTATGCATTATTTGAACCCCAGGTACACAAAACTGCATTGCAATACATAGCCCATATCAGCAGAAAGACTCAGGCTGCACTCCTAAAGATACTTTCTTGGTAGTAAGACCCATTAAACACAATGGGATTTACTTTTGAGTAGACATGGTTAGGATTGTGTTCTCAATTTTTTTCTATATCAGCAATGTCATTCAGTAGAATATAAAAATTTTGTTTAATTAATAAAAAATACAATCTAGCAAAGTCCTAAAGTCTATCAGTGCAATCCTAAGTATGTCTACTCACAAGTAAGTCCCGTTGTTTTCAAAAGTACTTACTCCCAGGAAAGGTTAAGATTGCTGCATATGGTGGAAAATTCCCCATCACTACCACACTCTGATATATTTTTTTTATCTCTCTATATATATAAAAGAGAAAAGTCACTCACTGACTGACTCACTGTCTGATTCACTGACTCATCACCGCCCTGCCAAAACCGCCAGGCCTAGAAGCGTGAAATTTGGGGAGGGTGATCCTTCCGTGACCAAGGGGTTCACTAAGAACCGGTTTTCGGAAATTCCAACCGGAAGGGGGTGAAAAGGGGCGCAACGCATTTTCCTCCCTATACTTTGCATTGAGAATTGCTGACTCAGCAACATTCCGCCCCAACTGCTGGGCCTGAAGCATGGAATTCTGGGAGTTCCTTCTGTCACCTGAACTCCCACCAAGAACCATCTGGAGAAACTTAACCCTTCAGGGGCTGAAAAGGGGGCAACGTGTTTCTGTCCTATACTTAACATGGGAGACTGAACAACATCCAGCCAATTTGGTGTTTGGTGCCTGGTGCACTGGGGGGGGGTGTTATTCAGAGGAAGAGTTTGAACTGGCGAGGATGCTGCACTTGGGGGAAGTTGCGCATGAGGGGAAGTTGCGCATGAGGGGAAGTTGCGCATGGGGTTGATGCGCATGGGGGAAGTTGCGCATGAGGGGAAGTTGTGCATGTGGGGATGATGCACTTGGGCGAAGTTGAGCATGGGGGATGATGCGCATTGGGGATGATGCGCATGGGGGAAGTGGCGCATGGGGGAAGTGGCGCATGGGGTGTTTATGTGCATGGAGTTTTTATGTGCATTTGGTGATACGCATGGGGGATGATGCGCATGGGGGAAGTTGAGCATGGGGTGTTTATGTGCATGGGGTTTTTATGCGCATAGGGTGTTTATGCACCAGGGGGGATGGCGTATGGGGAAATGTTACTCTCGCAATGCGGGTATGCTTTTTGCTAATATAAAAGAAAGCTGGGAGGATGCCCTACCAAAGATATTTGGCAACATTCATATAGGATCATGCGCTGAAGGCAAAATGCCAGAATTCCTCCAAGTTTTACTGTGGTTCATTACTGGAGTAAAAATAATATTTTATCTCCTGAAGCGCAGGCACAGCAAGGAAAGTTATATCAGAATGTTTGGAAGGCAAGTAAAGCAATGATTTCTTTTAGAAATGATACAGCCTATCAAGTGCATAACTAACTAGAAGGGCAAAAAAGCAAAAATTGTTTACCCAAGACATGAAGATAGAGTATTTTCTGACTACTGTCAAAGTAACCAACAAAGAGGTAGTCATGCCTTCAATTTTAAGATATCACAATCCATATATTAAAGTGACTTAGGGCACAATCCTGACCATGTCTACTCAAAAGAAAGCCCCATTTTGTTCAATGGGCCTTACTCCCAGGAAAGTGTCTTTAGGATTGTAGACACCGAGCACAATCCTTTGCATGACTACTTAGAAGAGAGAATAAAGATTCTTATTTAACTATAGACACAAACATATTCTTGTTTTCTCAGAAGTAAGTGTTCAAAGGAACTTTTAGCTAAATAGTCAAGTATACTTGCCAACACCTTCAATAATTCAGTGGACAAAAGAGATTCTACATATGGTACTCATTAACTATTTTTCCTTGCACAAGCAAATCAATCCAATATTTTGCACCCAGAAACAATCTGCTAAGGTATTCTGAATGTAGAATGTTCTGTTTTCATAGCTAACTATGCACATCTATGTTTATAAGCAATACTTTCTTCGGCAGTTGCAGTTTTACAGAATCTGTTAAGTGGCAGTAACTTTAATGCACTATGAATGGTGGTACATCAGGATGGCCAACCTCAGTGGCAGAGCTAACGATCATGTAGCTCTATTCCCCAGAAGTTACGTCACAACCAGAAGAGATGTCATCTTGGCTTTTAAAAAAAAAGAAAATTGGGGGAAAACAAAACACCCTTTTTCTCTGCTGTATCCCCCCAGCTACTGGGATAGATTTGCTATTTGGGGTCAAAGAAGATTTTGGAGAATTTCCTCCAAATAACAAAATCAATTTTGTGTGTGTTTGTTTGTGTGTGTGTAACAAATATATAAATACACACGCACACGCACACACACGCATTTATTCACCCCTCTAGCTATGCCATTGGCCAACCTCTTAACCTTAGGGCTCCTGGACTATTAAAAATTGTGCAGAGAATTTTGGTTGGTGCAGCTTGACAAACTCACTTGCTAAAATTCCTTCCTCAACACAACTGTTAAAAGTCCAGGAGCACTAAGGTTGAAAGAATTGGCCACTCCTATGCTAGATTTTTATCAAGTGGTCTCCTCGCTCAGCCTTCCATACTTTGGAACATGGTTTAGAAGCTACAATGCTACTTTGAGTTCCTTGGGTGAAGGCTGAATTACAAACGTTATTGTGAATTGAGCTGCAATCTTAAACGTACTTTCCTAAGAGTATTCCTACTGAACACACTTCTGAGAAGATATATACAGGACTGCACTACAGTAAGAAAATTTAAATCATTTGGTTAATAAATATTTATGCGCATGTGACAATGACCGTACCTATTATGACGTGCATACCAAGTCTTGCCAAATGCTTTGCAGTCTGGTAACCAATTCCTTTAGTACCTCCAGTCACTATGGCAACATTCCCATTTTGATGAGGATAAGCTATATGGAAAGGAAGAAAAAAATGCATGAAGATCTTACTACTTCCAACTCTGGAAACTGACCATAAAAAATCCTACCAGATTATTAAAGACTTGCTACTATTTAACAAAACAGTTGGCAGGAGCCGTTTTCCACTTTGTGAGACAAATGTGCTTACAACTGGGAAACAGTGTAAACTTGGAGTTTTCCTGAAAAATATAATTTCACATAAAATATCTATATATATAAAACAGAAAAGTCACTGACTCACTCACTCAGAGCACAATCCTGACCATGTCTACACAAAAGTAAGCCCCAATGTTCAATGGATCTTACTCCCAGGAAAATGTCTTTAGGATTGCAGCCTCAATCACTCATTCACTGACTGACAGTGCAATCCTAAGCATGTCTACTCAAACGTTAAGTCCAGTTGTGTTCAGTAGAGCTTACTCCCAGGAATGTGTGGTTAGGATTGCAGCCTGACTGACTCATAAACGCATAGGGGGGATGTTGCACATAGGGGGTTGATGCATATGGTAGGATGATGCACATGGTGGGATGATGCACATTCAGGGAATGTTGTGCATGGGAGGTTGATGCACATGGTGGGATGATTTGTATGGTGGATGATGTGCAGTGGGGGAATGGGACACAGGGTGATGGTACACGGAGGGGGTACTTTACTCCCACAATGCGGGCACATTTCACTAGTATAAAATAAGTCCTGCTTGAGCGCTTTGGTGAGCAGGCAGAATACAAATAAAGTATAGGCAGACCATGTACCTGCTCACTTATCTGCAGATTCAGGAGGATGCCTTGTTTACTGCAACAGCATTTGCAGGGTGAGTGCTTCTTGCTTTATATTCCTTACCTGAGGAACAGAATGTGCAAGCAACCAGTTACAGAAAGAGTAAGAGAAAGCAGGAACTATCTTGTTTCATGTAAGTCACCCTCCAACAGTTCCTCAGTTAAGGAAGAACATTACGCAAAAAGGACCCACTCTGCATGTGCTACCACAGTAAACAAAGAACAAAGAAGTAAACAAAGTAAACAAAGTAAACACAGTAAACAAAGAAGACATGGCAGGATACAGGAGAACACTATCTATATAGCATTCCTCTGTATCCCTGAGAAACAGAAGGACTATTCAGGGGTCCGTTTGTGAAACTGAAAAAAACACAGTTCAACTCATTTCCCAAAACTGACACAAATTTGCAAATTGATATACCCCATGTCGGCTTCTATCAAACAATCCTGCAATATAACATTATTTGGTAAGACAAGAAGTGATAAGAGCTCAGCATTTGAATCACTGCATTTCAAGGTTTGCAAAACAACTTACCATTTAATAGAAAATGGAAAAAAATACCATTTATACATTTTTTAAAAGCAGGCCTCTGTCAGTCTTGGAAGACTATGATATCATGCTTGGCGCTGCATGCGAAGCACGAAAGCCTGGGTTGGATTGTTATGGAGGATAGGCTGTTACCCAAGCAGCAAATCACCCCCCTCTCCACGCCACTGAATTAGTCCAATGGAAAGGCAGAGCCAATACGATTGGATCCAGCTGGTGTCGCAGAGCTGGGCTAAGAGACCTGGCCAACAAAGGTCTCGAACCTGGCCTGCTGGTTAACAAGCACAGTGTCTTAGCCACTTGCACCACCCACAGCCCACACCCAAAAAAACCCACACACAAAAAAACAGCCCAAGTGGAGAAAAAATGGCCTCTCTTAACAAAGACTCCCACCCACATATGCTATCATATTTGCTTTAAAATTGTGGATTGTATTGAACTCCAAGAAAATCTGAACTCATTGAACAAACAGGTGCACACAGTATAAAGCAATCGAGTCTTTGAAGATCAAGGATGAAAAAAGGCCGTGAAAAACGTGGGAAATATTTTTAACGTCACTTGAGAACTGCCCCTGCTACCATGAAAACAATAGATAAAATGGTTGCCTTGGATGACAGCATAAAAGATCAGAGGAACAAGGAAGCCGAGTGGGGCCCTTTGACACATGGAGAAAAGGCAAACAAGTCAACAAACATCGAAGAGATTCTCCTCAAAGCAGTTTCCTGATGCTTTGATACAAGATATATTCCATTGTTCCCATTTCACCTTTTCTGCAGACTAATATTCTTAACTAATATGAGCTTAGAATTCTACGTTCTAGTCTTGTGTTCTTAAAAATCCCATCCTGCCAAAAATGATTTTATAATCTTGTAGAAGAAACAATACTGACTAAATCCTCAGGACCATCCTTAAACCAGAGATGGCACACTTATGGCACGCATGTCAAATATTACACATTACAACCTTTTGGGTGAAATGCCAGGGTTCACCAACACCAACTGGCAGGCATCATAACAAGCATCTGGAGATTTTGATGTCCAGAATCATAGGTCCCCAACTGTTGTAAGAGCTGTTCAGGAACACAGGCATAGATCATAATGCAAGAACCAAAAGATGCAAGCACAAGCTAATTCCCATCTTGCAGATCAGATATAGCAAGTAGCCACCACTTAACAGGAGGGTGAGAACCTTCAGATTGGTTACTAGCTAAATAAAAGTTAGAAAGCTAGTTGGTTAGAAGACTAACTATATAGGTCAGGGAAAATTAGTGAAGACCCACAATCCACAGTCCATATCAAGGATATGCCCAAGGCTCTTAGCCAACGTACCTTTGAACAACAGAAATTTCCAATTCTGGAGGAGTTTCGCATGAATTGTTTAGTCCAAGATAGGAACAGATTTCAGGGTACAATTTTTATATTTATTAATGGGAGCTTAGAGGACTTCCGCAAATAGTCAATGACCGTATCAAAAAGCAAAAGATTCTTCTCACATTCTACAGCACAATTACACCAACCACCATCTCTAATTCAGAGTAATTTGAACTTTCATCTGAATGTAGAAGACTGTGGACTTTTGACAGACTTCTACATAATTTACAGCCCAAATGTAAGCAGTATTGGGTTGGTGCACAGAGAGTTTAGGTAAAGTAAAACTGTTATTAAGCTGTTGTAAAATGCCTGACATTGACATGAGCAGTGTGCCACTGTCAGCCGTTTCACAAATGCCACAGCATAAGGTGGCAGCACTGCAGCTTTTCCTCCAGAGCCCACTATAATTCAGACATGGGGACAGAAGGTGCATTAGGAAAAGGGAACAGAGGAGTATCTGGGAGAAGCTGTAGAACAGGGCAAATATCAATGGCAACAACCTGCACTTAGGGTGCAATCCAGAGTAACTACGGGGAGTCCTTGCTCCGGTGTAAGAACAGTTTACTCTGGATTGCAATATGAATTTCCCATAGGTTTTCACTAGATGTTACAGTAACTACTGGTGCACGTAATGTCTCTTATGTGCTCCCGTAGTTACGCTGGATTGTAGGGTCTCTTACTCACCATACTTATTGTTACATTCTCCTTACCCAACTCAACTAAACTCCTGCATCAACAAAGGAGCTAGTGCTGATCTGATCTGAGCAAACATATGTTCCTTTACCTGAAGGAGATCTCAGATTGCCCCTGCACCTCAAGATGTAGTGCTTGCTCAAGGGGCTTGGCTGCATTGGAGCAGAGGATTTAAAGCCCAATCCTATGCAGCCTTCCAGCACTAATGGTGGTGCACCACATCCTATGGTGGGAGTGCAGTCACAGAGGTCTTGTCACTGCATTCGTGCTGGAAAGTTGGATAATAGGGTTTAGGGCCCCAACCAGTGATGGGCTTCAAAGAAATTAAGAACCGGTTCTCTGTCCATCTGGCAGCCACTTTTAAATGGCTATTTTTAAACTTTATATGTACTATCTCTTGTTAAGAACCGGTTCTATAGCGTAGGTGCAAACCCGCTGCTGCCCACCACTGGCCCCAACCTATTGTTGTTGTTAATAGCTTATCTCATCCATTCCTCTTCCTTGCTAATACTATCAAGATGAATTATATTCCATATCACATGTCGTGCCTATATTTACCTCACTGTTCATGAAAAATTGTCTGAACACTTGGAGCCTTGCAGCCATAGCTTGACTGACTATAAGCGAAGCACCCAGTAGTAAAGAGCACAAGAAAAAACCCAGTAGTAGAGTAAGAAAGTACAGGTTGGAACAGATTTACCTGCTCCTGTAGGGACCAATGATAGCCAAAGGGAATCTTTTGTTAGCCCCCATCTTTTCAGGGCTTAAGACCTGCATGTCTCCAGACAAAGGACAAAACAGTCTAATCCAAAGCCAGTTCCCAAAGACACCAACACTGATATGAGACCATTCTTATGTAATTGTTTTCTAAATCCAAAATTTTTTAATTGTAAACTGTTTCAAATGTCAAACCAGAAGGGTCACATGAAAATGTAGTAAGCCTAGATGCATCCACGTTTTGTCAATGACAGACAGCAGGTGTCTAGGCAGCCCACCAGATCATAATCCTGAGAGGTGAAAGTCTGGTGGGCTGAAAGGTTGAGAAGAAAGAGAGAGAAGGAGGGAGAGTGAAAACAAACAAGAGCAGTACACAAGTCAATGGAGTCAACTGTGCATGTTTTTTTTCCAGCTGGCAGGATCTAAAAGCCTTCTTTTAGCATCAACCAGCCTCCTGTTCAGAAGAGAATAGCAGAAAACACACAGGTTGTTAACATCTTCTATTTCATGCCATTTGCTTCTTCCCTGCTGCCAAGGACATGATGCCAGTCTGAGGCCCCCAAGCCAGCTGTGTTCTGGCTGACAGCTGCAGGTGGAGTGGATATACACCCACATCCTAGGGACAGAAAGGGGACACTTCTAGGTTGACAACCACCTATTAGAAGAGCTTTGCTGCATCAGACCAGAGGTCCATCTGAACACAGCATTCCGCCTCCACCCCCGGATGCTCATAAGCAGGACATTTCAGAAATAGCTACCCCCTATTTATCCCAGCATCTCTACGCTGCTCCTGATAAAAGATCCTATTTGTACTAATCACAGCCATCAGCCACTCAAAAAACCTATCTACCTCTTTCAGCTAACACATTTATTTCATAAATTCCTACTCAAGTAGAATATGGCTTTTATTTTATTCCATTTATGGATTTTTATTTAATGCTACTTGAAGCCAAAATGATTTGATTAAAACAGAGAGCAGAGAAAATGCATGACTAAAGATTCTAAGTTGAAAATGGCAAAATCTCATTTAAGCTTGGTCATACCACCCAAACACCAAGAGGAAAGCTAGAAATAAATGTAGATAAACAATTCCAATTGCTAGTAAGGTGACCATGTCCTCTTTTTCCATGTCCTGGAAAAAAATCTTAATTGTCCTCCTTTTCCTTGTGCGCAGGCAGCATGTAGCCTTCTTGTAACTCATACATTATATGCAATAGATAATAAGCAATATAGTGCATAAATTAACTACTTGAAAGCATATATATGAATGTTTTTAACTTTTATTTTGTAATGTCCTACATTTTCCTTGGGTGTCCTACATTTGAGGCTTGTCCTTTTTTTGGTTATAACATGGTCACCCTCTAGTAAGAAAAAGTGGATAGTTGATCCTCTTTTTTATCTTCAAGATTTTAATTACAAGGTAACAAAATAGTTACCATCAAAGATGGCTCTAAATAGGTTGTATAAGGTTTAGTGGAAAGAAGTAAAGGGCCAACATCACTAGGGCTTATCCGAAGAATTCAGAAGGATCCTGCACCAATTCTTCCCTTTGCTCTCTCGGTGCCTCTTTGTACACATCACATCTGCTTCCACAGTTGTGGCTTCAGCCATGGCTGTTCCATCATTGCAGTTTCTCCAGGTAGTGGGCCCTGCTGAGGGGACTTTGTGCTGTTTGAGAAGTCTTCTAACTGGAGGGGAACTGCTTTCCCCTTGGACACAGGGGGATTCATTTTGGTACCCAGAAAGGTACCCAGCTGACAGCCAGGCAAGTTTATTTATTAACTCATTTGGGGGGATTCATAAGTCAAAAGGAAAGGTCCTTCAGTTTCCCCTAAATCTCCTAAATAATCAATAAGTTATCAGTCCTTTATCAGATTGGTCAAAGATATGCTTATACTTGATGCTAGATAATCACCACCCTAATTTTATCACAATTCTAAACATCTTTCACATCAACAATATTAAGAGAAAAAACAAGCTAATCCAAAGCCAAGGAAATAAAATTAAAATGACAGTAGATTTTGGGTTGTTCTTGGTTTTCAGTCCTCTAATGTACAGTATTTCTCATTAACACAAATCTATAGTTGCTTTGCATTATATAATATGCTTTCCCAATTTATTTAATTTTATACCTAGAGTATATCTTCTATCTTAAGATATATCTTGATCTAAATTTTGTTTTATGTGATTTGAGCAGAAATCATCTAGTCCAGAGGTTTGCACACTACACTTAAAGCGTATTACTGGTGAATATTACTGGTTTGTAAAGAAAGAGAAGGAAGTTGAATTTTACATATAGCTAGAAGACTCACTGGAGGCTCACTTTTCTTTGAAAAACATATCATACTTTACATGCATGTATTTGAAGGCAAAAGTTGGTTTAATATAGTGGTTCCCAATATTTTTCTTTTAGTTGCATACCCCTTGGTAGCCCATTTCCATAAATTGTACCCTTTAAATTAGTCCTGTAAAGCATTTTAAGCCATCCACACAAGGCATTATAAACCTGCTTTTTTCAGTCATTATTCAATTTTTTTCAAGTACCCCTAAAGGTCCTAGTACCCCACATATCCCAGTTTGGGAACCCCTAGTTTAGTACAATAGATATTTATATACTCCAGCTCTCTGCAGAGTTGGCAGGACATGCCATTTTTGAAGTTTGCTACGGAAAGCATTATAGTTAAAAAAAATACAAGTTATGAACACAATTTTTATTGGTTTATTAAATAGTCAAGGTTTATAACATTAAATATAGTTGCACACAACAGACTGGAATAACAATTTTTTAAATCACCAAGACATGTCATTTTAACAATCTACAATTTTATTTTGGATACCAAAAATAAGGCCATAAGTGCTCTGCAATGACATATGTGAAACGTAGCTGAGAGCAAATATGATTTTTTTACTGGAGAAACTTTAGGAGAAGCAGGAAGAGGGCAACTTGGAGTCTGTTTAATTTTTCAAATCATAACCAGAAAGAGCTGCTAACATCAATGGAGCAATGCTCCAGTAAGCCCAGTAAGAGAGGAGATCCAATTTCTGGATCTATGAAATGCCAGACCAATGCTTACAAATGCAGCTATCAAGCCCCTGCTGTCACATACATTAGACAGAAATTAAAGGCTGCAGAGTGATTGGGCAACTATAGGCTCCAACAGTAGTGATCAACTTTCTCTGATGTTTATACACCCATGCATTAATGCAATCAAAGTACCTTTTAGATTATTTCTGATTATTATTCACAAGTTTGTAGAATTAGCTCTTCTAACTACAGTGGTTTTAGGGAAGTGACCATTTATATAAATGTTACTATCTATTAGCATTTTTAAAAATATGTAACACTACACTTGCACCACCTGCACCTCGACTTAATTTTGAGGGGGTGGGGAAAAATCATTTTCTTTTTTATGACAAGAAATGTGTTTCCTTACTTCAGGCACTGAACTGTGGCTGTCTTGGTGCTGGAAAATTAGATAGGATTGGGTACTGAAAGAGCACATGCTTTACATACAGAATGTCCAAGTTCCATCTCCAAAATCAGGACCTTGAAGAATTGCTATCTATTATTGACTACTCGTAGTCAGTATAGGACACTTTCCCATTTTAAAATGAGACTGAAGGACAACTTGAGCAAAAGGCTACTATAACTAGACCAGAACACAGGGTATGGAAAAGATATTCCCTTCATTGAATAGCACAGTATAACAGACATAGGTGTATGAAAGTTTGAAAGATATAAGTAGCTATTAAGTAGTACCTGAATAAAGTATTGGTTTCAAATGGAATAAGATGAATTTTTTGTTTAAGTCTCAACCTGTTGCAAGAATTTGTTATTCAAAAGCTAGTCTTATTTAACCAGATTACCAACACTGTTTCATCAGGCATTTCCTAAGTTCCTTTTCAGCTGATAAAGACTACAAGAACCACAGAACCCCATAATTAGCACAGGTTAAATAAAATATAATATACAGTTACAAAATATTTCAACATATCATTTGATCACTTTATAGTATCTACTGTATGATCCATAATGAGTTTCTATACTTTAAATATTTATGCTACAACAGAGAAATCAGAGCAGTCTGTTGTTGTGACACAACACAATATACACTGTGTCCACATAAGCAATGATGAACAGCAGTAGATAAAGATGCTTTAGGGGCAAGCTTCCATATCGATTGTACTCATTTGCTCACACCCATTTAATGAACAAATTGCTTTCTAGATGACTGAGGGCCCAATCCTACCCTATTTTCCAGCTCTGATGCAGCTATGCCAATGGGTGTGCACTGCATTCTGTGGTAGAAGAACAGTCCCAGAGGCCTTCTCAGGGCATTGCAGATGCGTCAGTACTGGAAAGTTGAATAGAATTGGGCTCTGAAGCTCTCCAAGTTCCTCTGTTCTGATTTCCCAACAAAATAATTTTCTTCTCTATGGCAAACAAAGTCACACTGAGAAAATGGCTTGAATATCTATAACCAACCAAAAGATATTTTAAAGGTCAATATACTTTCTAATAGATTCTGAAGATCTCTACCCATGGCTGGAATGGCAATTCTATATACTTAAAGTGAGCAAAACTATCTCCCATACTGAAGTGACATCACATTTCAGGATAATGTATTGGTTCAGCAACCTCTAAGCTCTGTCTTACACATACTTTTTGACATAGTAAGAATCAGGCCAATTCATACAATTGTTTTTATTCAACCAATCTGCGAAACTGTGAAACCAAGTGTCATGAATAGGTTCACAATATGCTGCATATGGTCTTATCAACATATGGCCCAGAAAGATGAGTTATGGTACTTGCCACATGAAATCACCCATTAATACGAAATCAGCAAAAGTGACCTTCCAGAAAAGGAGAACATGTAAAATGAAAATCAAGCCCAACCATATTACAGACAAGTCAATTCATTTGTGTAAGAGATACAAGACATCAGTGGACCCAACACTATGTGGGATAAACACATAGGAAGAAGAAATTCAAGACATCTTTTTTCATGAGTATAAATAATCTGATAAACAAAAAAATTTAGACATTGGGGAACTAATCTAAAATCTGAATGTAAAGCTCTTGGGTATCTGATAAAGGTAATTCCAGGTTTTGTTTGAAATGTTATAAAAACAGGTTATTTGCAAGTAAAGGAATGGCAGAATTAATATTTTAGAACTTTTCACAGGTGGTGGTTGGGAGGTTAATACTCTTTAAGCAAAACTGGACATAATTACACATACTTTGATCTTCATCCCAAGATAAACGTTTATGGTTAAAAAGTATATATTATTTTACTACACTGCTGAGGCTCCACTGGAATTTCCAAGTCCCTTTCATATTATACATGCCTGTTATAGTACATGACACAATCTTGCAGTGTGTAGACATACTGAAATCTATGAGTATGTTTAAACCAACTCTGAATTGGGGGGGGAGTTATATAAAGTAAGTTTTGGCAACATGGTACACTTAGAACACAGTCCTAACCATGACCTACTCAGACATAAACCCCATTGTGTTCAATGGGTCTTACTCCCAGGAAAGTGTGTTTAGGATTACTGCCATAGTTCACCATTATTTAAAAAAATTAAGTTGTATGGTGAAGAACCAGATCTTTACTCAAACCTATATTTGCACTGGCATTTCTCCTAATATTCTTTCTAATATTAGATAATATTCTTGTACAAAAAAAAAAGAATAACAATCTGCAAGGTTGCATTACAGCAGCTAGCAGTTCAGTCTAGCAATAAATTTCCTAGAACAAGAAATCTTAGTCCTGTTTAACATGTTATTTTTTATTTTATTCTTATGAGAAATTGGGTGGATTCAAGTAGGATTGTACTGTATCTGTGGATGGATTGGGTCACTGTTAAATGACTTTCATTCTGCCACTGACAAACACCTGGAGTTTTCAACAAAGAAATGTATCTGTTTACCAAGGCAGCACATGAAGCACATGAAGAATTTCAATAAATTGGGTCTTTTGTGATCTTTTATGATAATCTTGAGCTGACCGTTAAAAAAGGTTGAATATTCAACATATCACAAAACTATGGATTGTTTTAATCAAAGGCTGCAATCCTAAAGACACTTTCTTGGGAGTAACACCCATTTAACACAATGGGGCTTACTTTTGAGTAGATATGGTTAGGATTGTGCTCAAAGCCTTTGAAACATAAAGTTTATCTGGTAGGATTTTGGCAGCAAGTTAGACTTATAAAATTTGCTCTTTAGATTGTTAAACAAGAAATTCTCAATACAGGGCAAAAGAACTGATTTGCTGCTTAGAGACTATTTGTTTAGAGCAATAGCTTTACATGTGTATCCTAAAAAAGTCAATAGAGACAAAGTATGTGTTTAAATGTTTGTCTGAATCATCATTTAAATGCTAAGGGCACAATCCTAGCCAATTTAGGCCAGCACAAGCTACCCATTGCTGCAGTGGCACGGAGAGGCCAGTAAATATCTGTGCACTGGCCTAAACACACCCCCCCCCCGAGTGGTGCAGAAGTGTTTTACGGCACTTTTTCGACCCCCCCCCCCCCCCAGACCAGCACAGGACTTGTGGCAGCCTAATTGGTGCTTAGGATTTCACTATCAAATGCCTACTTCTGGAGTCAAAGGTCACAGTAATTATTTAAGACCACATCCATCTATAAATAAAACAAAGATATATTACAGTTGTTAGGTATTATCATGAACAGGATTTAAGACAAGACACCCTTTTTCCAACATTAAAATACATTTCAAGCGTTCCTTATATAAGTTTTACATATTCAAGAAACTGCTGTTTACATTTGCTGTTTCACTTAAATAATGGGCTCCTGTTCCAAACCCCATTCTCCTTCATCCTCTTCTTCAGGCTCTCCTTCTGACCCACTGCGTGTATTTTCATATAAAAATATCTGTTCATCTACATGAGCAGGAGCTAACCGGTTTCTTTTTGCACTAACAACATTGGCAGAACAACCAAAGAGACGCTCAGGGAAGACTCTTGAGGGCACAATGCACCAGTATTTCTGAAGAACCTTTGGTAAAACAGGAAATAAAGCTAGTCTGTCAGACCACCATTTGAGCGGATCTTCATTTAGCCCTAGTACCTTTTGCGATTTGAAATTGCTCAGTTCCTCAATAACCTGAGCATGCCACTCTTCTTGGTCTTCAACACCCCCTGTCTGGCAGAAAATTTCTGCAAGCATGTTATTGATTGCACTGGTTGGAGGAGTGGGGGAAGAAACCACCACTTTTTTCACTGGTGGCTCTTCCGACACTGTGAAGAATGGATCTTCAGGCCTGAAGGTGTTCTCTTTTACTTTATCAAGGAGACTTTTTGCTTCCTCTACTACTCTGTTTTCAACCTGCTGCTTCTCAAATGTGGAAAGAAAGGGTAGCTTCTTGTATCTTGGATCCAAGAAAGTTGCAACGTTGAGAAACATATCTATTTCAGGTGTGTGCTGGTATGTTGTAGACAATTCTTTGGCTATCACTTCCTTTGCCATGCTGATTTCCTTCAAATCACTTTCTTTTATGTTTAAGGTGGTGTTCAGCAACATATGAAGAAGAGGTTTCACCATACTTATGGTTGGGTATTTCGAAGCAGACATCATCTCGGCAACCTGTTTGAAAGGCTGGAGCAAGTCCACCAAGGCTTCAATTATATTCCATTCAGTGGTTTCCAGCATCAGATGGTGATTATTGCTATCTTCTACAAGAACAGCAGCAATTGCAAACTGTTGCTCTTTAAGACGTTGCAACATGGCAAGGGTGTTTCCCCACCAGGAAACACGATCGCTCACAAGCATGCACTGCATACTGTTTTGCTGCTTCTGTTTCTCGCTCAACATATACATGGCTACTGTGGACTGCTGAAAATATTCCACCAGTTTTCGACACCGGGACAGAAGGCTGTGTAGTTTTGGAAGCTGAAAAGCTTGTTGTATCCCCGTATTAAATGTCTGCCCCAAGCAAGGCATCTGTACCGGAACGTCCAGAAGAGAACAAGCTTTCACCAAATCTTTCCCATAGTCAGTTGTAGCGCCAAACACTTTTGCATTGATTCCCCATTCAATGAATATCTCGTAGAGGACTCGAGTAATAGTCTCTGCAGTATTTTCCTCTGGTATTTCAAATGTTTTTAAACATCTCGAGTTAATAGCCATGCAGTTTGAAGACCCATTGCTGAGAAAGTGAACTGACAGTGTTACATAGGCTCTATTCTGGTTTTCACTTCTCCACATATCAGCAGATATTCCACACCATGAGATGTCCGTGAGTTCCTTTAACACAATATCCCTGACGGCACTGTATTTTTCAGGAATTGCTTTTGTGCAGAAATACTTCCTACAAGGCAGTTCATATCTGGGATCAGCTATTCTCAGAAGACTCTTGAAGGTGGGCTCATCAACAATAGAAGGAGGATACAAGCCCTCGCATATTAAGCTGATTACTGCAGCCGTCAGCTCCTGATGCTTTTTGTTCTCATAGCTGTGACTCGTCTTCATAATTAAGGTGTCCTGCACAACCTGCTGGGACGATTCTGGCTTCAATTTAGAAAATGCAGTGGCAAACGCCTCCCTCATTTGCTCAGTGTTACTCTTCACAAATTCACAAAACTCATCTGGGTGATTCTTTTCTAGGTGGTAAGAGAGATTAGATGTGTTTCCTGAATAAGCAATCTGTGCCATGCATATACGGCAGTAGATTTTCTTCCACTGTAAGATGCATCCTTCTGCATTGGTGTCAAAGCCAAAGTACTTCCACACTTTACTTTTTGCTCTTGGGTGGGCCACTAACTTTAGGTCTGATGTGGAAGTTTCCAAACTTTTATTCTCCATTGCTTCTTGGCCACTGTCCCAACTTTTTGATTCTTCGTTCATTGAGCACCTGATAAAGGCAGCAGATAAAAATAAAATGAGAAAGCACAAGTCTGGTCAACTGTGTGAAATCAGTGATATTGTGAACACACACAACCTACCTTATTTAAAATTTCTGAAATTTGTGAATATGATTGAAGGCCCCATAAAGCAGGCCTCCGTCAGTCTTGAAAGACTATGGTATCGTGCTTGACGCTGCATACACTGCATGCGAAGCACGAAAGCCTGGGTTGGATTGTTATGGAGTATAGGATGTTATCCAAGCAGCAAATCCCCCCTCTCCACACCACTGAATTAGTCCAATGGAAAGGCAGAGCCAATACAATTGGATCCAGCTGGCGTCGCAGAGCTGGGCTAAGGACAGGAGCTCACCCTGTCTTGTGGGGCCGACCCGGGAATCAAACCCTGGCCTGCTGGTTAACAGGCACAGCGTCTTTACCGCTTGCGCCACCCACAGCCCAATAATAGGCCCCATACCCTATTCAAAAATGAATACAAAGCAGCACTATATGTTTAAGGTATAAGTTAGAAGACCTAAGCAAAATTTAAAAATCAGTGTTATACTGAGCAGCACTCTAAGTGGAATAGAACAAAACCTGTCTTAACTTCTCCCCAAAAGTAGCTCAAAATTTGTGAATGCCATAACTTCTTGTAAAAGAGAGGTGTCAGAATGTCTTCAAGCACAGGATATAGGATACTTGCTTGTTCCCCAGTTTCAAGTTCAACAGAACAATAGAGTGTATGGCATTGAACTCTGAACTTCATAAAAACATAGTCAAATCCAGAGGCTTCCTGGCGTCCTTCCCTGTACTCAATTCAAGGAAAAACCAGGGATTCACTATGCCCACAAGCAAACACAAGTAAATAGTAAAAAGGACAAATGAAATTAATGATCACTAAACCTAATCTGGAACCTAAATTAGACTATTTTTTCTTCATTTACATGGAAACAAACTGTATATCATTAATTCTTGCAATTGAGCAAAGGATAAAACACTGCGGGCACAACCCTAACCAATTTAGGCCAGCCTAACTCAGCTGGGATATCTTCCCATGCTGGTATGGTGAGGACAGTGTATGCCTATGCACTGGCCTAACCCCCTCAAAAGTAGTGCAGAAATGCCTTACGGCATTTTGTGACACCCCCATGGACTCATGCCAGGCTCATGCCAGCCTAACTGAAGGTTAGGATTGCAGGCTGAACAATTTAGGATTGCAATCCTATGATATGGTATAATAATTGCAGTACTGATTGCTTATCTACTTAATTGTTAAAGTGGTTTGTTCAATCTTTTGAGAAGTAACAGCCAAGTTTCAAATATAGCTCTTTCTATTCGCTTAACTCACCTCCATACATGGCACAGTTTCTGGTCTGCTTCAGACAAATGTCCTCCATTGATAATTCAATTCAATCATCCAATACAGTATATATTTCAGCAAGACATGAGAACCAGGGCTTTTATATCTAGAACTAATGAATTATTTGAGAGTTTACTGGCCTACTTTTTTAAACTGTTGCTTTCATAAACATTTTAATAGCTTAGAAGAGCAAGAGCTCTTACTAATGTTATGGACTACTTAAAATCATATTTAACAGGGTTTCAGACCACACAAAATAAAAAAGGATCAAAACTTTTAAAAAAAATAGTTTTTACAACAAGGGAACTAAATCATATAGAAACACCATATTTATAGTATGAAAACAATGCTTTGGTGGGAAACATCACAAATATGCATATTCTTCAAAATGCATTTTTTTGCACTTGATTTCCTAGTTTTCAAGAAAAAGAAAAATATACAGTCCTGAGTTTTCCCTAGCTTTCTCAGCTCCAAAGATCAGATTATCTAACTCAAAGCTACTCATGTATCTAATATCACACATACTTGGTTCTGATAATGAGGCCATCAATCTGTTGTAGAGTTTCATGGGCAGCTGTGATCACACTGCATTAATATATGAATCACCACATAGGTAAGATGCACTTGATGCCCTTTTTAGCTTACTGTTTTAGAGATTTGAAATACTACCTCTTAGAATTCCAGAAACCAAAATGATGGATGGAATGGATAGACTTCTAGTATGTAGAATCTCAGCCATCTCATCAACTATCTAATCCCTTTCGTAATAGCATAAAGGTTGGCAAATAGGATCTGTCTCTGGCATTACAACATCAACTTGAACTGGGACAGGCTGAATACCTGCACTGTATACGTCACAAGTTATGGGACTGTGCTGTCCCATAACTCCCCTAGTTACCTTTAGGAAGGGGAGGCTCCTACAGGAGATCCAAGGGGTCTACTCAGACATAGACCACTGCTAGAGGTGGCCTAGGTCTGAGAAGACAGGAGCAGCCAACGTACCAGTACTATAGGATTGCCATGTGGGATTGCCAAATAAAAGTGTTAGAGGATCCTTTCCAAATACTGCTTCTGTAGCACCCATTTCTGCAGCACTAGAGACCAGAAGTGTCACCAAACTTCTCATTTTATGCTCCTATTAAAGCAAGGCTGGATAACTTGCTCCGACAGAAGGAAATATCATACAATAGGTAAGTGCAGGTAAAACCATTTTCAGTCTGATGTAATTAAGGTTACCAAACCTATCCTGCCTACAGTCAGAAGAAACAAGAGATATGTTCTACAAGATCAACTACAGTATAGCTGCATCAGGAAGTCGGAAGCTTCCCAATAATATACTCAGGGGTCCACTACAGAGTTATTCAGTTTTTTTACTCTTTCCTGTGTTCTAGTTCATGCTGTACGTATTTTGCAATTATCCTCAAATAATTAAACATCTGGTAGTTCATGTTACGCATTTTGCAATTATCACCCTCAAATAATTAAACATTGGTACTGAATTATTAGCCCCTTGCATGTCAAATTCTCCCAATGCAATCACCCACCTGAATTTGTTTCCACTAATTTAGGGCGTAATCCCAGAAGTTAAGGCAAACCAAAAATGCCCGCTATGTACATTAAAATAAAAACACAATGTACAAATGCACTCACACACATTAGAGCCTTGCTGGATCAGCCAAGAGCCATCTAGTCAAGCTTGCTTTATCAAAGTGGTCCACCAGATTCCTTTGGAAGTACTCAGGACTACATGATACTTACAACTTATAGCTATTTCCTTGCATCTGACATTCTGATACAGTCTACCTATAAAACCCCAAAGTTGCATTTAGTCATTCTATCTTGTAACCTATGACTGTTATTTGCATCCAATTCCCTTTTAAAGGCATCTAGATCAGCTGCCATCACATCTTGTGATAGGTAGTTTCATAAATTATGCACAAGATAAAGAAATAGTTGCTTTTGTCCTTTCAAATTGTACCATCAGTCAAGTTCCCCAGATAGGATTGGATGAGCCGGTAGATAACAGAGTACGGCATTATCGTTTTTTTTACTCAGCCACTCTCCAAGTGAATGCTAGAACTTACCAACTACCACACTTTTTCTCCACTTTTCAATGCAGTGTTCATTACTGCATAAGACATAGACAACAAGGCTATATGTTTTCTATTCAAGGCTATTTGTTTTCTATCTGAACACCTCAATATTTAAAAAGAAAAACAATGTTGGGAGAGTATTTTTTGTTGAAAAAGGGCTAGGATAGAATTCCTGGCCCAATTCCTACACTTCTCTGGACTGTTTCAGAAAAGAGAATCTCTCTTTTCTACTTGAAGATATGGTCATTATGGAAAACAGAATGTAATCTTTTGTGGATCAAACCTAAAAGAGAATATAAAGTACTTGCTGATTACATCTAGAATTGTAAACCAACAATAAATTAAGGGCACATCAAGTCTAAAGGCTCAATTCTATTCAATTTTCTAGAACTGATGTAGCTGAGCCAATGGGGCACACGCTACATCCTGGTGAGGCAGTCACTGAGGATCACAGAATACCTGGTAAGGAATTCTTACCAAATCACAGAAAGAGAATTATCTTTGTTTTTACAAATAATAATTTTTATTTTTATTTTGTTTTTGTTATTTTGCAAACTAGTTAATAGAAACTTTTGGGTCTTCAAAATACTACAAGTCTACTAAGTGAAATATTTCACCTTATGAGACAAAACTTGATTACGTGAACCAGGACAGTCAAACATCAACTCTTTACTTATGGTACTTCGTTAGTAGGTCATCCGTTTCAGAAGGAAGAAGAAAACAGATGGCTACTCAAGCCAGCAAGCAAAATACTTCTGCTAGAAGAATTCTAGCTAGACCTTTAAAAAGAAAGTCAATACTTCCCCACTTTCTCTTCATAAACTTGCTCTTCTGCTTATTACATGTTCACTCTATTCTCCTGTGCTATGGACATGTATGTCCAACAAATCCAAGTTCTTGGAAACTAATTTGTTCAACATGCAAAAGCTTGCTTAATTTAATCTCCCTGTTCAGCTAAAGGCGAATCATGCATCAGAAACTAAAAATAGCTTCCACATAGAAATTAAGATGCTTAAAAGATTATATTAGTTTAAATCAGTCTTCCTAAACAAACAAAATTGCAATCACATTTGTTGCTGAACAGGAGTTGGCAATTTCTGCTTAAGA
The DNA here is from genome assembly GCA_030015325.1 of Cryptoblepharus egeriae. Lineage (NCBI taxonomy): Eukaryota > Metazoa > Chordata > Lepidosauria > Squamata > Scincidae > Cryptoblepharus > Cryptoblepharus egeriae. The sequence continues at coordinate 29,971,713 of JAREYC010000005.1, forward strand.
GTCACTGGTTAAGAACTGGCATGTTCTTTGCTCAGATTAGTATCTATGCTTTGAAACTGTCAACACAGATTACTAATCCAATACTGTTCTGCTATATCAATTCTAAAGAGCAACACTTTAATAATAGATACATGTTATATTTTCACACAACTGTTAAGTAAAACTGACAAGACTAAATATCATGACACATTATCTAATACATTCAGTGCAACTTATGCACAGAAATGAAGCTTAATGTGAGCATCTACTCTGACTTTCAAGTGACTCCATTTTGGTCCTTCTCAAGGAGTTGCAGGAATGACTAAAATCTTCGTAATTCAGAACACCAGAATACAGAAAACCCTGGAAATAAGAGAAAGGAGATTAATAGCTGAAAGATCTTGGCACTATTTTTAAAGGCTTGCAGACAAAGAACATAGCAAGCCTGTTGCATAGAACAAACTCAGAGGTAAGGGACATCCAGTATTTACCCTACTTCCTATCAAGTGTATTTAAAGGAAGATCTTATCTGTTTTAAACTGTATCACACTTTGCTGCACATACCCAGGGTCACTTGGCTGGTCACTATGACAAATAGATCACTGGATAAGATGAACCTTTGGCCTTATCCACCAATTCTCTTAAGATAGGAAGGAAAGGGAGAAAGAGAGACATTAAACATGATTGCTTCTTGCACTTATCTGACTGCTTGTTGAGTAAGTGCAAAAGAGGAAAAATGTGTATGGCAAAGCCAATCTAAACTTCTTATTAAAAGGACAATTCTTTCTATTTCTTTCATTCACTCCCCATCCCAGAGGAATCAGTTCTTTCTTCAGTCCACAGAAAAAGAACCACTACTCTTGGTCACATTACCCCCAAGCATCAATTTGGGATAGAAAATACTGTACAAAAAAATTCAAGAGTCTGTATTCTGATCAGTTGCTGACAAGAGCTCCAAAACATGCTGCATGAATCTTAGAAAGGATTGAGAAGGACCAACACAGAACACAACTTCATGTCTCTTCGTGCATTCTCACAAAAAGGCAAAGGAAGGACCCAAGTAATGCATTTCTGGAACACTTCTGGATGTTGCAATCAAACCAAAGACTTTATATTGTGCGGGTCTATCCTACTCCAATCTCATTGAAACTCCAGTGTTAGGACATGGATGCAATTCTTGTCTTCATCTGGAAATCCTGTGTTACCAGGAACTCCTTTGCAGACACTGTTTCCTTTGCAAATTTATAACATTAAATTATATTACACTTGACATTATGCAAAGTGGCCGTCACTTTGGCTCTTGTTAAAACCAGGCATGATGGACCTTCAATTTAGCTATTTACTCAATTCACACAAGAGGTACAGTATGTTACTCTTTTTCCCGTATCTACTTTCTCACAATAGATTTTTCCAGCAATTCTTTTTTCTCCTGTTTCCTATACCAGTTTACATATTCTTTACTGTAATTTTAAATTCATGTTATGGATCAACTTGAATCTTTGGAGATAAGGCAGGATATAAATATTTTAACGTAGAATTTTTAATAACGTATACATACCCAGGAATTTATAAGAGGTAAAGCCAAAAATATTGACTTGGAAGACTATAATCCTAGGCAAATACTGTATTTCCCGGACCATGAGATGCACCGGACTATGAAGGAACAGTGCTGCCCCTTTCAAAGCAGCCAAACTGCTTTGAAGGGGGCAGCGCTGGATTCCCCCCTTCACGGAGCAGCCAATCTCCTCAGGGGACTGACTGCCCTGTGAAGGAACAGCGCTGCCCCTTTCAAAGCGGCCAAACCACTTTGAAGGGGGCAGCGCTGGACGCTGCCCTAGCCACTGCCCTGCCTTTTGGCCGCCTGGGAGGGGGAAGCCGTATACCGGCTTATGAGATGCGGGGCTTTTTTTACTCCCTTCTGGGAGTAAAAAAAGTGTGTCTCATAAACCGGGAAATATGGTATATCCAGGAGTAAGTCCCACTGATTACAGTAACAATGTAATGTGGTAGGCAAAGCAGGCATCTGTCACTTTTGAAAGACTATGGTATCGTGCTCGGCGCTGCATACGCTGCATGCGAAGCACGAAGGCCTGGGTTAGATTGATATGGAGGATAGGCTGTTACCCAAGCAGCAAATCCCCCCTTGCAACACCACTGAAATAGTCCAAAGGAAAGGCAGAGCCTATATGATTGGTTCCAGCTGCGTCGCAGAGCTGAGCTAAGGACAGGAGCTCACTCTGTCTTGTGGGGACTGACACAGGTCTCAAACCCTGGCCTGCTGGTTAACGGGCACAGTGTCTTAACCACTTGCGCCACCCACAGTCCCAATGTAATGTAATGTGACAGTGTATTGACAATGTATTTTAATGACCGAGTACAATGACACCTACTTCTAAGTTACGGTTGACATACCGGTATGTCCCAAAAAACCAGGGACAGTCCCAATTAGGGGGATTGTGTTCACATCCTGTCCCATTTTGTGGAAGAGAATTATAGCAACCCTATAAATAAGTAAAGTAAATAAGTATTAAGTAAGTAAGGGTGTAATCCTAAGATAGGCTGGCACAACTCATTCTTCTGATTTCCATTGTGATGTAGGGAGGCAAAAGGAAACCTGTGCATAGGCCTAGCCCTTCCCCAAGAGTGGCACAGAAGGGCCTTACAGCACTTCTGAGACATTCCCAGAACAGCACGGGACTTGTGGTAGGGCATAAACCAGCCTAAATGGGGGTTAGGTTCACATCCTCAGTAAATAAGCAAATTAGGAGACAGGCAGATAATCTAACCAGTCAATCCAGAAAAAATGCAATAAAGTCATGATAAGCAACATACTTATTGCTCAACTTTTGCAAGTTATTAGCTGCCTTTTATAGGGATAGAAGGGCACACTGAAAAGAACTGTGAAAGTGTATGAGAGAGTTGCGAATGTTTTAAAATGTTTTTATTGAATTTTTTTCAAATTTTACTTTTTAGCCGCCTTAAGTTGGCCTCAGCCCGAGAAAGGTGGGAAATAAATGAATAGATCAATAAATAAATAGTACATCTATGGAAAGGAAGACAACAAAGAAAGTAACCTGTCCAGGAACCAAGACATGAAGCAAACAAGAACAAATTTGCTTTTTGTCACTTCATTTATGCAAAACACAGGGAACAAGAGACCTTATGGATCAGTTACTAAACTGCGCACATCCAGAATCTTATTAATTCTTGATCAATCTCAATGAACTAAGTCACTAATTTGAATTCAGATGAAGTACGTACTATGTCCCAAAGAAATTGGATACTGGACTTAGGGCGCAATCCAGAGTAACTACGTGGAGTCCTTGCTCCGATGTAAGAACAATATTCAGCACAATCCTAACCATGTCTACTCAAAAGGAAGCCCCATTTTATTCAGTGGGTCTTACTCCCATGAAAGTGTCTTTAGGATTGCAGACTTACTCTGGATTGCAATATGAATTTCCCATAGGTTTTCCCTAGGTGGTACAGTAACTACGGGTGCACGTAATGTCTCTTACATGCTCCCATAGTTACTGTGGATTGTAGGGTTAGGACCCAATCCTTATCCCACCTTCCAGTGTTGATGGAGCCAGGCCAATCCTGTGGTAGAGTGCAGTCATGGAAGGTCAGGGAACATTTGTTCCTTTACCTTGGAGATATATTACGGCTGCATTGGTGCTAGAAAGTTGGATAGGATTAAGCTGGTAATCAGCTACTTTTTCCAAAATTTATCTCTCACTAATATCACAGTGTTCAGTTAAACCTTAAGAAACAGTAAGAGCAGGTATTTCACCAATCTCTAGGTATCTCACCCATCACACAAGAGCAGGTATCTCACCCATCACCCATTTATACACAGAGGAAGGCTTCACACTTCAGAATCAGAGAGAGGGAGATGGCCCCATCCTCTGATTTTGTAGGAAAAATGTATGTACATGGCTACAACAATATGCACACATACCTATGTACACACACACCTGGGCGTAAGACCCATTCAGCTCAACAGGGCCAGGGTCTTTTTCCAAAACATGTTTTCTTTTTTAGCCTAGCATCCAGAAAAAAGGACTTAAATGCGCTCCTTTTCCCTGTCAGCAAGAATGGCATAGCCTTCTTGAAATTAATAAGTGACATGTAACCAATGCTATGTAATACAGTTTAAGTTTAAAACTTAAGTAATATAGTTTTTAATATATATTTAAAATTTTAATGAAAATTTAAAACTGAAGTAAAACTTAATATAAAATTTAAGTAACTGAAGCTCCATTCCTAATCATCAGTAATGCTGTAAGTCCCAGCATAAATCCTGTGCTGTCCAGGATAATGTGTCACAAAACTGCCCTACTCCTGGGGGGAATTAGGCCTGTGAATAAGCATGCAGCAGCCTCTCATACCACCATGGGAAGTTATGCCAGGTGAGTTATGCCAGCCTAAATTAATTAGCATTGCGCCCATAGTGTTTTAATAAACTACATGAAACCCATATTTTTTGGCTTTTACCCGCATTTACTTGAATCTTATGCACCACTGAATCTAATGCGCACCCCTATTTTAAAAGGCTTGAGATAAAAAAATATTTCCTAGCAATTATAATGTGCAGCTGCAAAGCAGATCCCAAATTTAATTTTACTGCATACAACAATGAGTTCTATGATGATAATAGTATGACAATGGGTTTATGTTATGATTTTTACTAAATTGCACTATTTTATACAACAATGAATTTATGGTACATTTTTCATTAAAATATAGTAAACTATTAAACTAATTCTGACCTATACTTATAATCAAAATACTGCATTTACTCAAATCTAATGTGCCATCAAATCTAATACTCACCTCAATTGTGGAGACTAAATGCGGCAGAAAAAGTAAATATAGTATTTTATCACATCCTACATTTTTCTTAGATGTCCTGTGTTTTGGGGTGCCTTGTCCCTTTTTGCGATTTTAACATTTGCTCTGGTCACTACTTTAAAGTACACATAAAAAAGCAGGCCTCTGTCAGTCTTGAAAGACTATGGTATCGTGCTTGGCGCTGCATACGCTGCATGCAAAGCACGAAAGCCTGGGTTGGATTGTTATGGAGGATATGCTGTTACCCAAGCAGCAAATCCCCCCTCTCCACACCACTGAATTAGTCCAATGGAACGGCAGAGCCAATACGATTGGATCCAGCTGTGTCGCAGAGCTGGGCTGAAGACAGGAGCTCACCCTGTCTTGTGGGGCCAACCCGGGAATCGAACCCTGGCCTGCTGATTAACAGGCACAGCGTCTTTACCGCTTGCGCCACCCACATACACATATCTATACTAAAAAGGCTAATTCTGTCTGTCCATCAGGTCCCCCTCTAGTTCTGCCCACGAATGCTCTACATAGACATATTATACCGTTTTGGAACTGGGATGATCCTGGGATTAACCCACACACACAACCCAACTGCACACCCCCAATTCCACATCCTAAACCCCTCTAGGTCCGCCCACACCTTCTCAACATAATTATACCTCTTTGGAATTGAGATGATTCTGGGATTAACCCACACATACAACGGAACCCCACACCCACAATTCCACACACACCCTAAACCCCTCTAGCTCCACCCACACCTGCTCTACAAAGACATATTATACCTTTTTGGAACTGGGATGGTCCCAGGATTAATCCCCACACACAACCGAACCCCACACTCCACTTCCACACACAACACAATTCCACACACATCCTAAGCCCCTCTAGCTCCACCCACACCTGCTCTATATAGATATACCTTTTTGGAATCAGGATGATTCTGGCATTGACCCCCACACACAGACCAACCCCACACTCCACACACACAACACAACTCCACACACGTCCTCTAGCTCCACCTACACTTGATCCACATAGACATATTATAAAATCCATCCGTGGGATTTGTGGCCAGATGTGTTTGGAACAGTTAAAAATTCAAATTTGAAAATTACTGTCAAAACCTACAGGGAGGTTTTCAAGTTCCATGGACTGAATTGAGGAATTCAAAGTTATTTCTTCAAAATTGCTGTTTTCCAAGATGGACCAAAGGTCCAAAACGCCGTCCACAGGAGTTGGCTTAGTAAGCTAGTATAAAGATAAAAGTGTCCCCCACAGATTATACTGCAAGTTGTGACTGACTGTGGGGTGCAATCCTCATCCCCATTTCTAGAGCCAGAACTGTCCAACATGTTACCTTCCCACCAAAGTAGTATTACGTCCGGCTTACGTCCTGTGCTGGCTGACCTAGGGTGTCACAAAAGTGCCATAAGACACTTACACATCACTCCTGGGGGAGGGTTAAGCCAGTGCACAGACATGTGCTTGCCTCCTACATCACCACAGAATGGGAAGATCAATGAGTTGTGCCAGCCTAGGTTACGATTGCAAAGCATTGACTACAGCCTGAGTGCCTCATTCCAAGATGGTGGCACCCAGTACCAGATTCCATGATGGCAATTCCCAACTTTTCCTGATTCCCACAAGGAGGTCCCAACCCACACTTTGAAAACCACTCCTTTAGAGCTATGTGGTTCCTGGGTGGGAAATTCCAGCTGGGCAGGAGAAAGGAGCCTTGCCAGGGCAGATTTGCACAGAATAACCATATGTCATAACTGGGGCCCCCCAAAATGTAGGACACTGAAGAAAATATAGGACAAAATAAAAATTGAGGCTAAAAACATTCACCCACACGTGTGTGTGTGTGTGTGTGTGTGTGTGTGTGTGTGTGTGTGTGTGTGTGTGTGTAAATGATTTTAGCCACAATTTTTATTTTGTCCTATATTTTCTTCAGTGTCCTACATTTTGGGGGGCCCCAGTTGTGACATGTGGTTATTCTATGCAAATCTGCCCCTGGCTAGGGTGTGTGTGTGTGTATCTATATATCTATATATCTGTCTATCTATCTATATCTATATATGTAATTTAAACACTACATTAATATTGAATCAATCAATTGTGTGTGTGTGTGTACACACACACACACACACACACACACACCACTTTTCAACAAAAAGTTCACCAAAAAGTTAAAGAGAAAAATGAATGTAATACCATTACATATAATTTATTGCACATAATTTATGAATTCCAAGAAGGCTGCGTGCTGCCTGCTCACAAGGAAAAGGAGCACAATGAATATTTTCCCAGGATACAAGGCTTTCAAAAAGTACATGTCCTGGAAAAAGAGGACTGGTCTGTTATAAGGCTGCATGCTGCCTGCTCACAAGGAAAAGGAGGGCAATGAAGATTTTTTTCCCCAGCCTTTAAAAGGGACATGTCCTGGAAAAAGAGGGCATATGGTCACCTTTGCTGCTTTCTTCCAGGAACTTGGCTTAACTAGGGTGCCCATTCCTGGGGTCCAGGCTAGGAGGGGGCAAGAGTTCAAGCAGCCCCCTCTGGCAATGCACCCTCAGGAGCCCAGGCAAGGGAAGGCTCACCCTCAGGGACCCCCAGGGTATCCCCAGCTGAGAGACGCGCCCACCTCCCCACCCTCCAAGAGAGGGAAGTGGTGGCAGCCTTTCCGAGGGGCGCCAGGCACTCACCTGGCTTGGAGGGGAAGCCCCCGCGGAGGCGATGGAGCAGCTGGTGCAGAAGCACCCGCAAGCCCATGAGATAGACCCGCAGCATGGGCAGGACCAGGGACAATAGCGACATGGCTGCTCCGGCTGCTCCTTTGCTCTACACTGCTCTGCACACCAAGCGCCTCCTTCCCTCTGCCTGGCTTGGAGAGGAGGAGGAAGCAGCAGCAGCAGCCACTCCCAGCACAGCAGCAGAGGGAGGAGAGCAGCACACCCACTCTTGGCTCCCGGACAGCCAGCCAGCCAGGGTGACCATGTATCCTCTTTTTCTAGGACACGTCCTCTTTTTCAGCCTTGTGTCTTAGAGGGAAAAAAAATAATCATTCTCCTCCTTTTCCTTATGAGCAGAAAGAATGGTATACACCTTGTTATACACTGATTTTTTAATACACGGATTTCAGTCGACACGAACGGCCGCTGCAAATCACAATTTTAAAAACTGCTTTTCTACTGTTGTACTGTTGTGCAAGCAATCATGCCATTTTTCAGTCCCACAAATCAAACCCCTGCAAATATTAAGGCACTACCTTATTCCTTTAGATGCAATAGAGAGGCACAAGAAATGTGAAAATGGGTCTTTAAACCTATTTTTCCATTGTTTTCTTTATACAGGGATTTTATTAATCCACGGGAGGTTCCAGAACTGAATGCTAGCAGATAACAAGGGATACATGTAGAATTTTTGTCTGCATATAGAAAATCAAAGAGTCACTGACTGATCAACACCCAGCACCAACCCCTAAACCTAGAAGCATGAAATATGGGGAGTGTATTCCATCTGTGATGTAAGGACTCACTAAGAACCAACTTGTTGCCCACTTGTGCCCAGTAAGAATGCCTGTTGCTTGGTAGGGATGCCTGATGCCTAATAGGGACGCCCATTTTCCACTAGTGCCTGCTTAACACCGCCCAATGATGTCCGATGCCCAGCAGGGACATCCAGTGCTCACTGCTTGTTGTTCCACACAATATAGTGTTTTAAATGAATCACATGAAAGCAATACATATAGGAGTGTTCTTAGCTTTTATTTTGTCACATCCTACATTTTTGGGTGTAATTTTAGGAGGCTTTGGGTGTCATTTTAGGAGGCTACATTTTTGGGTGCTACGTTTTAGGAGGCTTTGGGCACAATCCAGAATGAGGGCAATGAGAAATGCCCTAGCTGGGTTGCCCCAACTATTCTGAATACAGAGCAGAAAGTTATGCTGGATCAGAGAGTCAGGAAGCCTGGGCTGCCCTAGCTGCTCCAGAGCATGCTCAGTAGGCACCAAGTCAGTGACACCTGGGGAGGGCTTGCTCCCAAGGAGACCCCCCCCCCTCAGATCACACTGATCAAGGAACAGCTGTGGTACCTGTCTTAGAAGAAGTCCCTGATGAGATGCCAGTCTACTGTGAATACAAGGGGCTTGTTGGAGTGGCCTGCTGTATCCCCAAGTAAGGTTAGTGTTTATCTCCAGGATGCCATAGTTGTGCCATATCCTGTAGTTGAGAGGCAGGGGTTGCAGCCAGGCTGGCCAAGAACTCAGATTTTTGGTCAACACTGCCATTCTAACTCTACCTTTTCATGGACCCCTATGGATTTACTCATTACTACACCTGCTCCTGAGGTGGTATAACTCTGAGGTGCTGGAAGTGGGCATTTCTGCCCTGGAAATAGGCTCTAGATATAGAGTAACTACTCTGCCCTAGGCAATGCCATACATGCCCTCAACATGCTTCCCCTGCCTCCCCTGAACTGCGTAGGCTGGCCCAGTTAGGGCAGCCCAGGTCCACCTGTCTTGGGGCAGCCTATGTTGCCTTAGGCAGCCCCAAGCCTTTTCCAGAATAACTAGGGTGGCTCATCTCGCAGTTGGGTCAGCCCAGTGATAGACAGGGTAACCCAAGTGCACTTCTGGATTGTGGCCTTTATCCTCATCATTGCCCTGCCTATGTGGACAGCACTGCAATCACCCAGACAGCAGCTGCCAAAGGCACCAAGCAGGTTTGCAATAAGTTGGAAGCTGAAAACAAACTCTTTCCTCCCACAGAAGGGTGTTGGAGCCAGAATTTCCAGCTGTATTACTGTATTCACTCCAGTGATTGAATACAGATGTGAACACCACAAGATGTTCAGTGGTATCCTAAGCATGTCTACTCAGAAGTAAGTCCCATTGTGTTTAGTGGCGCTTACTCCCAGGAAAAAGTTATGATTGATTAGAACTAATATTCATTTGTTAATAACTAATAACCATAGTTATAAATCATATTAACTAATGTTGATAATATGGTTAAAAAGTTAAATGTCCTCTTGTTCCAGGACATTTTTTAACCTTGTGTCCTGGAAAAAAAATTAATTGTCCTCCTTTTCCTTGTGAGTAGGCAGCATGCAGAATGCTTGTAATTAATAAATTATATGCAATAAATGATAGATAATAATTTTAATTTTAAATATGGATTCCAGCCATAGTTGATCCCAAATGTATTCATAAATGCTGGCTGTAATCCTAGTCCCCAGTTAGGCCACTATAAGTCTAGGCACAAGTTCTGTGCTAGCCTGGTAGTGTCACAAAAATGTTGTAAGGCACTTTTGCGCCACTTCAGGTGGGGGTAGGTCAGTGCACAGACATGCCATGCACTGGCCTCCCCACACCACTAAGGAAACAGGTCAGTTATGCTGGCCTAAATTGGTTAGTGTTGCAGCCCCCCCAGGTGTTTAAATTAATGACATGAACCAATACTTTTCTTTGGTGTCTCACCATTTTGGGAAGACCTTGTCCTCTTTTTGTGGTCATGACATATGGTCACCCTAAGTAATAAAGAGTATCAATATAACTCCACACAACAGAAAGACTCAGGCCCAATCCTATCCAACTTTCCAGCACCAGGATAACTGCAATACAGCCCCAAGGCAAGGTTGCCATAATTCTCTTCCACAAAATCAGGACAGGACCTTCTATCACAGTTGCTAGTGTTTGAACAAAGTCACCAAAAATCAGGACTGTCCCTGTTATTTGGACATATTCCAGACCTGCAACAAGGGAAGAGAAAAAAACTGTTCCCATATTTAAAAAGGCCTTGTGACTGCCTTCCTGCCACAGTAATCAGCGCATGACCCATTGGCACGACTTTCTCACCACTGGAAAACTGAATAGTACTGTATTGGGTCTTCAGTCTGAAACTTTGGCAAGAGTTAGAAGTTCCACTATCCCTAACATTTATAGGATTGCTCTCCAAGATGAAGGGCTGAAGCAATTTGCAGAATGCTGCCTTGGAAACCAACAAAGATTGAGCCCTACTGCTACACTTCTATAGCATATTCATGTGAAGCTGTGGAAGTACCACAGCTGGGACACATAAGGGCATTTATAACCCATATATCCTCAGCACCATTTAATTGACAAAGAAGTATGGTGTGACAGCAATAGTGGCTCCTGCTCTGCTTTATTGGCTGCCTCTGGCAAGCATGGAGAAGCATGATTTTCCCCCTGTCAAATTACCAAGGAGTAAGGTATGCTGCTGAAGGCTTCAGTCTGAGCTTAAAGAATGCATACATTACCGTAATTTAAAGCAGAACTGTTTTTGGAAGCTACAGAAGCAGTTCAGCTAAGGCTGGCTCATCCATTGATTAAGCCAAGTGAAGCCTCAAGTAGCAGATCAGTGGAGGGCACTGATCTCTATGTATCTCCAGCTCACCTTCTCCTCACACTCTTTGAATTGCAAACAGAAAGGGAAGCAGAGAGGAAGAGAAAATGAGCAGGGAAGTGCTGATCTAGAACATAGCAGCGAGAAAGGAGCAAAGTGGCACATCATCAGATGAGTTGGGCAGCATTTGGCATGCCGCCAGAAGAAGTCTTGAATCAGCCCTGATTGCAGCTATGCAATCACAGACTATGGTACGGTTGCAAATCATTTTTTACTCAGGAGTATGTTCCATTGTGATCAAAGACATTTACTCACTAGTAAATATGTTTTAATTATTATATAGGGCCATCCATGTACATGGTGCTTTACAGAGAGTGAAAGAAAAAGTGCTAGCCCCAAAGGATCACTCTCTAAAAAAGAACTGCAGCCACATTTTCCTACTTCTGCTCTTGTGCTAGTTTTGTAATTGAAACAGCTTTATAATTTGAAGACCTCTCATCACTGAAATGAAATCATGCTCAAAAATGGGTAACAGTGGCCTACGACACCTTAAAACATAGAAAATACATCTCTAACTCAAAAGACTCGACATAATTTAGACTGAAACATCTTAGAAAAACCTTCACATTAAAAAAAATGTTTGTTAAAAGCAAGATTAGAAATACTCCCAATAGGAAATTAATTTTGCCATGGCTCTGTCACAGGGAAGGCAGGCAATCCAAGCAAAGGAATAACCATTGAATTACAGCAGTCTTATAACATGCAATATCTTACTGTGCTGAATGGAGTTTACTCTCAGCAAAGTGCAAATGGGATTGCAGCCTTAGTATTTATTTTTTTAGGCTAGTGGATCTAATGCAGATCTCTACACTTTAAAAAAAACAGTTAAATTCTTATTTAAAAGTTACATAATTTTCACAGCCCTACTGCATTTCTTATGTCTGAACAGGGTGAAAGGCGCTAATAATCTGTTGCCACCTTTGGATGAGGTGGCACTTGAAAAGAGAATACAGTACTGTATTCATGTTGGTTTAAAAAATTATTTTTCCATCAAAGATTATTCCACTTGAAAAAATTGCATTTGCTTGCACTTGCTTCTCCTATTCAGTTGAACAAGCATTCCAAATCATCCCCCACAGCATATACTATGTAATCATGCTAATCACTTGATAGCTGTAGCCTTATTACAAATAGAAGCAGGAAAGAATTGCACATTTTTATTTTTTAGAAAAGATGCAGTAGAGCGTATTTAAGGCACTTTTCACTTTAAGGCACTTTTCTTGCTGTACCTCTGTATTTAATTGTATCAGGATATGTTCCTGTGTACTCTTTTATGTAAGGCACCATTGATTGGATCCATAGATAAACAGGGGTGAGCAGTCCAGTGGTGGATTGGGATCAGAATCATTGGTGGCACCTTGGGCCAAATCCCAATCCCAGTCCCCGGCCTGACCAGCTTTATAAGGGTCGTTTTTATTCACATCAGTGAAATTGTAGGTGCAGATCTGAGTTGCTCTTTAGAGGTGGCTGGAATATGACATAGGAGAAGGAGAAATAAAAATCCCCTTACCCTGAGTTATGCTCCAGCCTGCTCCTAACCTGCACCAAATGCAGTGCAGGCCAGTTAGCCTGCCTGTTCCACCATGAGCTGGGTTGGGCTGTGTGCCTTCTAACAATAACAATCCAATTACCCTCCCGGCTGATATATCCCCACCCTTCCCTAAGACATAACAGAAAATACTTTTTAAAAACAACAACAAGAAGAAAACAAATACTGTATATGTACAAACAACAAACACACAAAGAAACAGAGGATGCTTGTTCTGTGGGCTGATGGTGATAATTATACTGACAAAGTTGCACCACTGCAAGCAGAGACTCATTTGGGTGTCATCTTTACCCGAACATCAGATTAGGCTGCTTGAAAATGTCTTCTTTCTATTTTGGTATGTTATATAACAGTCTCCATAATATAACAACCTACAAATACATTTCAAATGAATATGTTCTGAAACGAATTCTGAGAGTTAAGAAAACAACTTTTGTATGTGTGTTAAATGACAACACTTAACAAGACGCTCTCAACATATTATTAAAAGCTTTTTTAAATCAAGGGGGTATCTCTAACATATTAAAAGCCTTTTTAAATATATAATTAAAAGCTTTTTTAAATAACAAAGGAAGAGGAAATATATGGTAGCTTATCTGTAAATTATCAGATCAGAATGATCCAGCTTATAGATGTAATTTTGAGTGTTTGGGCTCATATGAAATAAATCCTTGCTGTTATAAAAAGATATGAAATTATACATTTGAAGATTGTTTAAACTGCATTAACTGTTTTTTTTTCTATTATTAATTTTACAACAAAAACCCTTCCTCTGTTTTCTGAAAGGATGCTACAGTGGTACCTTGTAAGACAAATAACTTGTCAGAAGAACGCTTTGTAAGACAAACTAAAATTTCTAAGGAATTCTGCCTTGTAAGACAAACAGTGCCTTGCAAGACAGTTTTACAACAAAAATTTGTTTGTAGAACAAACTGATGGATCTGCATTGTTAGCAATAGCAAGAGGTTATGGAAGAATCTCATCTGCAGAGGAGGAAGAGCATAAGGAGGAGGAATCCCTCACATCAAATGAGATTAAGGACATTTGCAATTAATTTCTGTAAACTTATGTAGATGTAGGGCGCAATCCAGAGTAACTATGGGGAGTCCTTGCTCTGGTGTAAGAACAATTTGTTCTGGATTGCAATATGAATTTTCCACAGGTTTTCACTAGGTGGTGCAGTAACTACGGGTACACGTAATGTCTCTTACGTGTTCCCGTAGTTACTCTGGATTGTAGGGTTATTCAAATTAGAAATGCAAATTAATTCATTTTTCTTCCCAACAGAGAGATGATGTGGTCCTTCAGTCGCAACTTTGGAGGCCCCTGATTAAGATTGTGTCTTGATTGGGACATAATCTCCTCATACCTGAAGGTGTATACACACACACACACACACACACACACACAAACCCCAGATGCCTCCTGTTTACCTGGTGGGTGGTATTTTACTCCAGTGGTCTCTAATTTTTTCATTTCTGTAAATTGCTACAACCCCACAGTTTGAGGCTTCATTACCTGTCCTGATTAAAAAACAAAGATATAGAAGAGTGATGCAAATATGATTGTTTTTACAGTGCTTTAAATTTTGTACAGTTTTCCTTTTCAGTTTAGTGCAATGTGAAAATATATGGATCAAAGGAAAATACTTTCCACACCAGGATTACCATGCTTGTCTATACTCCCAGGTCCAAAATGTGAGGGTTTGCACTTCTCCCCCAACTTGGTATTTGACAAAATTTCATACAATTAGTCCCAACAGGCCCTAAGATTAGGAAGAAAAAAATGAAAGCAAACCAAATTGCTGCCTAGGTATACAATTGCATCATTTCTATCACAGTAGTAGATACTGTGAAATGATACTGTATTTAGAAATTACAAACCCTCGCCACACAAGCACAATCTATCTTCAGAATTCATTTAAGTATGGGAACAGAGAGAGCTAGTGACCAGGTACAAATGTGTTGTAAGGCACATCAGTCCCTGCTCTTGCCAACCTAGCAGTTCGAAAGCATGCAAATACAAGTAGATAAATACGTAGGTACAACTTCAGTGGGGAAAAAGCAACGTCCTGGCAACAGGTACTGCGACAGGCGGGCAAGGTTTCCCCATGTTGCATCAATCATATAAGCAGACCCCCTCTCATGAGCAGGAACAATATTAAGAAATTGATAACTGCCAAATGAATGCAAATCAAATGCAATTATTCAAAATGGCACCAAATAAGAATGCAGTTAATGTGTAGTGCACATATGGATTAAGTCTGGATATGATAATACTTTATCCAACCATTTAGAAATGTTAGGCTTTATCTACAACATAACTTCCCATCTGCCTTTTTTGCTTTGGGTTTTTTTTTCATAAGATTGTGTCTTAATAGTCCAGTTTTCTTTTCCATGTTTTCCAATTCATATCTAGATAAATTGTTGCCACATGCCCCCAGTCCAGTGTCTGCTCCTAACCAGTGTTTATTGCACATGCCCAGAATAGCGTATTGATTTACGCTATTCACTATTTACAGTGTCTTGAAATTTGTCTTGCTTTCTGTGCAGAACATCAAAAAACACACATTTTAACACACATTTTCTTGATTTAAGTCACAAAAGCATTTGCTATAAAGTACAGTTCGTGAACAGTGCAATCCTATGTATGGCTACTCAGGTTTGGATTTGGCCATATTGCAGTGGAGAAATTTGGAGCCCTCCCTAAGGTAAGGCAATATTTGTTCCCTTACCTCAGAGTTGCATTGACCTTAACCCACCTTAACCAGCTTGTGATGATCCAACATAGGACTTTTTGTGGTGGCATTTGAACTGGTGAAACTGTGTCGTTAGGGAAGTTCATTATGAATCTGGTCTTAGTTCCTTTCTACTGCTGCTGGTTTATTATTTCTGATTTATGTTTTGGTGTTTCTTTTATTAGTGTGATTATTCTGCTACTGAATGATGAGCTACTCTGTGATAACATTGATTTGAAAGATGGGCATAAACCCCTTAAATAATTATCTACTTTACATAAAAGCCTTGACCTGTGTGCAAGGTGTTGCATCTTCTGACCAACATTTTGTGTCAAGCTGAGGACCCTATTTCCATGTGATGCTGGGACAGAAAAGCAATTTATCCAGGCCCCCATTACAATAGGGATCTCTCAGCATGATAATTGGACTTTCTCTTATCTTAAAATTATGAACAAGATCCTACATTACGAACATGATTTTCACATTTTTCTCTTCTGCCACGTGCAGATGAGTTTCTCTGTGAAGAATAAAAGTGCTTATTTCTGACCATCATCTGCTTAAAAATGTCACTTTCTGCTTAATGATATCATTTCAGGTCTCAACAGGCTCAATGAATGCTAACGTCAGCCCTCTAAATGAAATGAGTTTGACACCTCTGACTGTGAAGCATTCTATGTAATGACTAATAAGAATGTGTATAATAGTCCAGATGGAGATGAACTACTGTTGTATTTAATATTGCACAATCATTTAGAGAACATCTGCCAGCTATGTAGGAGAAGAAGAGGTCCCTGATCCTATCTATGAATGTGTGCACCATGAGAATACATGTTCTTTTCAGCCTCTCCTATAATATATTATTCCTACAAGTTCTAGTTTTACATTTTTTATTAATTTTTTTACACTTGAGGAAAAAAAGGCCTTGCAATTAATTTTAGATGCCTTCACTCTTTAATTATCTGTCACTACCCAGGATTTTCAGAGCCTTAAGCGTTCTGTAATAACCTGTTTTGATTTATGACCATAAAGATTTATTCCTGCTGGGAGGGGAAAATCTTGCATATTATTACTGCCTTGTTTCTGCAAAATCATCCCACCTGTTTATTAAATGCGCATCAGTGACTGGCTTGAAATATTTTTTCAACATCTTGTAATTCAGAGAACCTTTGAACATAAGGTCCTTCTATACAGAATATTACACATCACAGCCTCTCAAAATTTTTCAGTGCCACTTTAGTGCTACTTTTTTTAAAGGACAATCTCTTACCCACTAGACAAAAAAGATAGTATCATCAATAATAATAATCTAGAACAGTGATTTTCAACCTTTCCCAACTCATGGCACACTGACAAGGCACTAAAATTGTCAAGGCACACCATCAGTCCTTTGACAATTAACAAGGCACACTATGCTGCTGGTGGAAGGTTCACATGCCTTAATGACCCTAATAATAAATGATATTATCTTATATATAAATGAATTTTCCAAACTCCCACGGCACACCTGTGGACCACTTGCGACACACCAGTGTGCCACACTGGTTGAAAATAACTGATCTAAAAGTTAGTATTAATAAATAAAACTCCCTAGCAGTGGTGATAAACCTATCGCACGCATTCCAGGGAGGACACTCAGATTCCTCCCTGCTGGCATGCAGCCATAGCGCTGCCACATGCCCCCAGTCCAGTGTCTGCTCCTACCCAGTGTTTATTGCACATGCCCAGAACTCTGGGCTTGTGCACTGAGCACCGACCGGTGTGCTCAGTTCAACTTTGCTCCAAAGAGGAGCAGCTGCTCCTCTTTGAAGCAGAGCTGAACTGAGGGAGCAAATTCTGGGCACGTGTGCTAGGCACCGGTGCCATCAGTCGACACTTGGTGCCAAAAATCACCACCATTGCTCTAGGGAAAAAAAAGTTAAGAAGTTTTCTTTATTAATAATAATTATTAATTAATAATAGGGCTCACTGGCTCAGTGATTAAAATGCTGGGGTTAGAACACCGTGCTTGACCGGAATTCAGGTCAGCAGTTCAAGACCCAAGTTTAAGACCCGAGTACTGCAAGACAAGAAAGCTCCCATCTCAGGTCTAGCCAATCTAGCAGTTCAAAAACATGTAAATGCAAGTAGATAGATATCACCTTGGTGGAAAATAACAGCCACATAATTACTGAAGCAATTCTGGCTCTTTGGGCTAGTATTGCAGGTGAACACCACACACTAGTCAGTATGACTAGCAGGGCAACCTGCAGGCGACTATTCAGTTCTAATAATTGGGATCCAGTGTGTCTTAAGTTGCTAGAGACCATACATATAGTGCCTAGAAATGGAGTTCAAGGTTATTCCCACCAAACATTAACAGTCAGTCTGGCAAAAATAAACAAACTGTGGTTGCTTTTAATGTTTCAGAAAACTTCTGCAATCCACCATAAATCAGCTCATAACCCACTGGTGGGTTCCCAGCTTACAGTTTGGGAAATACTGTTCCTGAGTTGATTAATGTACGGAGATTATCAAGATATAATCTGTGGTTGACACACAGTGCTTCACATTTGTGGAATTGGTATTTTTCTATGAAAAATTTTTCTATTTTCTAAAAATTTTTCTATTACCCTGCTCCGGTGAAGCACTGCAGATGCCCTGCTGTTCATGAATGTGGTGTATTGGTTAGGGAGATGGATGGAATCTGGAAGAAACTGGTTCAAATCCCCCCTCAGCCATGAAGTTTCCTGGGTCACCGGGGGCCAATCACTCGGTCTTATCCTCACCTACCTCACAGGGTTGTTGTGAGGAAAAAGGATAAAAGCTTTGTAAGCTGCATTGGAAAGATGGGGTATAAATCCAATAGATAAAACGAAGCCCTATCAGCTGTATAATTGTTTGAAAAAGTTATATGCCACCTTTTCCATGTTGTAGCAAATGCCAAGGTGGTTTACAAAGTTCCACAATAAATGTAGAATGTATAAGACAATTCATTTAAATACATGCACGCGCTCATGTGCGCGTGCACACACACACACAAACATTTTGAGTCATTAGAGCAAACTATGTGGAGCAGAAAGAAGCAGCCAAACCACAGAACTACTACAAAGGGGGTCAGACAGCAAACAGACACCTGTCAACCAAATGCCAGTTGAAATTGGTATGTTTCATGAGGTATGTTTCAACTTGCCAAAAAGCCATGAGGCAGAAGTTCTTAATTGGAGGGGAATTCCATATTTCTGGCATCCCTATGAAATTGCTCAGCCTTGCACCACAACCATCCCTCTTACATGGGTCAGGGGTAGCATTTGAATAAGCAAACAATGTGATTAATAAAACCAAAATTGATTTTCAAATAACTACAAATAAATTACAGTTGATTTTCTGTCCTGTGACAATAACTCAGCCCACTGTAATCTTGTGTTTCCAGACCTCATTTGTGATTAAATATGTGATTTATGATTAAATATGTAATAAATTATTATTAGTCATGTTTAGTCCACTTTTCAAAAGATCTGAATAAGATGTTGAGGAATTTGACACAATCCCCCAATGTGAAAAATTGTGCCTTAGCTCCTAAACATTGCAAAAGACAGCTTGCTTTACATGTCAGAATTACAATATTCAGACAGCATAGGCATGACATATAGTAATTACTAACAAATTTTACACAAATAGTGTAAAATTAGCAGAGGATTTTAACCTCCGTGTAAATTTGGTGCTTTCTTTCAGTGCAAATTGACCTATATATGGAGTATATGGGAGGGGAAAAAACATTTGTCCTCCACTATATTCCTGTTCACATAGTATCTGTGCTTTATTTGGTATGCCAACTCTTCGCCGTAACCTATTATCTTGTTTACTTTTTTATTGCTGTGGTGGAATGGCCTGACGGTTTCAATGATTTTCCCTTAATAACCTCCAAATCTTTTCCTGATCAGTGCACTGGATAATGGTACCACTTAGCTCCTCTCCCATGTTCCCTGACTAGCTATTTCACGTTTCTATACTTTGGCTTGATATATCTATATATCTACCATATATATCTAGCTTTTCTCTCATTGAATACCCCTTAACTATATATACTTTTTAGGGTGTTTATGGTACAAGAGGTTTAAGATTGTGGGGTGGGGAAGTACGCAAGTCACTGTTGTCACATCTGAAAACAATTTAAACTTCAGTTAATTTAGAGAGATCCAAAATGCATCAAACAACTGCTAAATGCAGTTGAAACTGCAAATATACATAACTGAACCTCTCAGTAGCAACTATATTACCTGATTCTGTGAGCTCAGTATGGAAACAAAATCACTTTGTATTGATGTGATAATCACATGGGGGAAGAGAGGGGTCTCCCTCCCAGCTGAAACATAAAACCAAGGCTGAACCTTTCACAGCAAGTATACTTGCCTGCCACTTTATCATGGTAAACAGGTTGTTTTCAAACCATTAATTGCTACTTACTGGTACTTTAAATGCTACTTTAAAAGTTTATCTTTTAATTTAAAGAGCCAGCCTCATTTGTGTTGAGACAATAAACACATGTTGATTAAAAAAACCTGATAATTAGGTTATACCTGTGAATCATAAGTAGCATTGTTACTGCTATTAATAAAAAAAACTTAACACAGAAAGAATTTTGAATCCTTTGTAAAGCTTGTATCCTCCTATAGATTTTTGTTTGTTTAGGCATTTCCAAACTGCAGTAAATTATACAAATTATACAAATTCCTTATTAAATGTTCTTTACCTGAAAGGGACCAAGAAAATATCCTGCAGCCTGCTATCTCTGCATTTTTCTGTTACCTTTTTTGATCCTTCTGTCACACTGTGTTTCTTGTTAAAGTTATCAAGAACTCAAGAACACATTTTTTGCCAGTCATTGTTGGAGAAAAAAAAATCCAACTTTTTTTAAAAAAAATAAAAATCTCAGAGATAAACACTTACACTGCAATCCTAAAGACACTTTCCTGGGAGTAAGACCCATTGAACACAATGGGGCTTACTTTTGAGTAGACATGGTTAGGATTGTGCTATTAGTCTGCAATCCTAACCACATTTTCCTTGGAGTAAGACCCACTGAACACAATGGGTCTTATGTGTAGACATGCTTAGGATTTCACGCTTAATCTATATATATTTATACAAAATGCCAAATGAAGTTATGTATCTCATGTAATTATCATCAGAATATATGTGTAAATATAAACATAAGGTCTTTATGTGCTTGAAAGGTCTATAATGCATGAAATAAATTTCATGCATTATCTGCAATATTTTTTCTTTTGCAAAATAACACTGTTCTCTATACATATCATGCCTGACACTTAAGGAAAAAACACATCTCAAGTGTTTCTCAGCTGAGCTGAACCCATAAACGGATCGAGGAAAGCATTTAACACCATCTTTTGAACTGTCAGAAGCCAGAGTTATATAATGGGTGATTAGTAAAGTCCTTCTAATATCAAAAGCTTTTCATAAAATAAAACCTCCTGTACTAATTTTGCAAGCACAATTAACCCTACAATCCTGAGTAACTACAGGAGCACGTAAGAGATATTACGTGCACCCGTAGTTACTGCACCACCTAGTGAAAACCTATGGGAAATTCATATTGCAATCCAGAGCAAATTGTTCTTACACCAGAGCAAGGACTCCCCTTGGTTACTCTGGATTGCGCCCTAAGTCTACCAATAAGGAGGGTCCTATCCTATCCATATTTCCAGAACCAATGCAGCAGTTATGTGACCCTGAGGAAAGGGGAAAAAATTGCCTTATGTTGAGAAGGCCTCCATGATTGCCTCCCTACCACAGGATACATTGCATGAGTATGGAGAAGTTGGATAGGATTGGACCCCTAGTCCTAGTAAGATGGGAAAGGCTGGTCTAGACCCCACACTGGCTACTCCAAAGTTGCTATCTAACTATCCAACCACAGCAAGAGATATACCAAGACCACCAAGACCAATTTAATTTATTTAAAAGATTTCTATACTTCTTTTCCTACTTTACTTGGCATTTAACATTTTTGCTCATAATCAGTCATGATCTTCCCACCCCAAGTTTGAAAAGTCATGGAGAGAGAATGATCTGGACTCAAAAAGCAGGAAACCCCACATCTCCCCCTCAAAAAAGAGTCCCACCATGATACCAACTGGGGTTAGAAACAACAAAGATGAGAAAAAGGGAATCCTATCCAATAACAGATAAAAAGTGTGAGCTAGTTCAAGTTTTTATTGAATGGTGTCAGTGATAGAACAGCACTGTAAAGAGAAACATACACCGCGTTTCCAACAATCTCCTCCCAGCAGGACTAATATACTATTGCAAGTTATCCAATAGACTGCCAAGTAACAGGTGTCAGTGATGTTGAGCTCACACTGGTCACTCCAGCCAAGCAGGCAAGTCTATGAGTGTTCCTTGAGGTCTGCATCATATCATCACCTGAGGAGCAAAGAGAAACACAGAATAACAATGTATACAAAACAGCATCAGCCAAACTGTTCTCTGGCTTGTGTTGTATACTTTGTGTTTGTGAGGCTAAGTGGTACATGCAGGGGGCAAGATAATGGCAGCTTATAGCATTTAGCTTTCCCTCTCCTGAGAGAAGAGGGACTGCCGTGACCCATTCATTGATCACTGTTCACTGAGGCAATGGGGCAGTCATGAGGCAATCCACTGAGGCAATGGGGCAGTCATGAAAAACAAAGGTTCTGGTGAGTGGCCGGCAGTGGCAATGTCTGGGGGCCTTGGCATTCCCTCCAAATGGAGAAGAGAATCTCTACTCATAGCTGTTGCAGATGAAAGGGATGGATAAGCAACACAGGGTGCAATTCCAACCAATTTTCCAGCTCCAGAGTAAGGGTGATATAACCTCAATAAGAAAACAAACTTTGTCTTACCTTGATAAGGCCTCCATGTCTGGCCCCAACTGAAGGATGCAGCATATGTCACACTGGCACAGTTATGCCAGTGCTGGAAAGTTGATTAGGACTGCACCCACAGTTTATACGAAAGACACATGTGATAATCCAGAAAGGTCAAGACCATCTAGTCCACCTTCCTGCATCTTACAGGGACCCAGTAGCTCAAAGTGACCAGATGCCCAACCCACAAAAGGAGAAGGTCTTGGATTCCTCTCAGCCTGACCTTTCCGGCAGACAATGGCATGTTTGCCTACTCATGAATAAAGCCGCAATATTGGGCACTTTCACTTTCCCATAGAGCTCAATGCATATTTTTATTTTTAACTTTTTGGCCATAACTTTTGATAGGAAGGAAATATTTCAAAATCAATTTTTTGCATTGGATTCTGTTCTTCAGTATGAATCCAATGACATACGACATGATGGGGCACAGCACACCATTGCAAAGTTCCAAAATGGAGGACAATGAAGCGCTTTTGGAGGACACCCAAAGGCTAAAAAAAGGACAAATCCATAAATTTATGGTCATATGATCACCCTGCAGTAGCTGCCTCATGATTCACTCATGATAAAATATTCATATCCTGTCACTCCTTCCTTGCTTACCTGTGTAGAGGGTATTGCGCTTATTTCCTTTATGGCGATAGTAAGGTAGAAGTTTCATTTGGGTGTCTGTGGAGTGCTCCTGGGATTGAATATCTGCAATAAAAATTCTGAAAAAAAATTAACAAAATATTTTGCCACATATATTGTGAGATCCAAGAGGCTGTGCAAAGTGCTCCCTTTGTGTGCCAAGTGTCCTTTCATCATGGTTCTCATCACCAAAGTCCCTCTTTGAAAGACTAGAGAGCTATATCCATAATCTATGCATCTTCCCATCCGAGATGCAGTTTTCCGAGCAATAAGCTAAATGTTGTGTCATTGTGCTCTAATAAGTTGCCAAACATATCCTCTGGTGGTGCAAGTGGTTAAGACACTGTGCCTATTAATTAACAGGCCAGGATTCAAGACCAGGGTCTCCACAAAACGAGGATTTCCTGCTACAGGCAGGGGGTTGGACTAGATGATCCACTGGGTCCCTTGCAACTCCATGATTCTGTGATGTCTATGATCTACAATGGAAAAAAAGATGTGAACTGGATGGTCTACGTGAAAGTTGATGTGAACTGTACAGCTGTTTACAGCTTCCAAAATGGTCTGGATCAGGGACATCACTAGGGACATCACCAAAATGGCTAATATCACAGTTTGTAGAAATAATCCCATCATGTTATGTACCATTGGATGCGTAACTTGCAGCAGAATGCAGTGAAACAAACCACTTTCAACAATCTTTATTCTATTAAAATGTGTGGCTAAAAAACCAGTGGAGGCAGGGCAATGGCACATAACCACTCCCACCATTCAGGTTGTTGCCCTGTCTGCTGCATGGGGGTGATGTGCTGGTATCCCACACAGGGTCATGTGAACCCTAGGCCAGGGATGGGCCCAGCCTGGCCCAACAACCAGTTCCCTGGAAGTGGGCGGGACAGGCCGGGTCAGGGGGCGGGGCAGGGGTCAGGGGGCAAGGCCAGGGAGGGCATGCCACCCACCCCAGCACGCTGCAGCTGCGGGTGGGCGGGGCGAGAGGCGGGCCCTAACCCAGGCACACTGCACGTGCGCCAACCTTCGTGCCTGCACAGTGCATCTTCTAGCACCAACTGGTGTCAGAAGACGCATTGCGCGTGCGCCAAGGTTGGTGCCAGTTCAAGGTTGGTGCCTCTCCTCCAAGGAGGAGGTCCACGCCTCTGCAGGGCCATTTGGACTCGCTAGAGAGGCAGAGTGGCTCTGCCGCTCCGCCTCCCTAGCGAGGCCAAATGGCCCCGCAGAGGAGACTGTGCACGCATCAAGTTTGACACTTGCGCAGTTCAGTGGTGGGCCGGCCGTCTGAAATGGTACGGCCGGTTTTCTGGCCCCCTGCCGCCATCGGATTGGTAGCAGTGGGCCAGAAAGAGGTAGCAGTTCGGGCAATCTGGCCTGAACCGGCCTCAGCCCACCACTGCTAGTGACGCCCATTTGGCCTTAAACATTCAATCCACCAGCTGAGGAAATAATCCTTTACACTATTACCTGAGAATGCCCCATTAAACAAAGTTTTACTTCCCAGTAAAGATCTATGCAACTAGTTACTCTTTGTCAAGTGAAATGGATTTGCATAATTACAAAATCCATGTGCTTTAAAAATATACATAGCATGTTAATCCAGCTTGCCTAGATCATAGGATAGAAAAAGAGTTTGACAAACTTGCACTCATTTAAAAAACTGGAATATATTGGTAGTTGGAAAAAAAATTAAAGCTACAGAAAACAACCCAATCCTTGCTTTGGACAAATTATTATTCTGTAGTGTTTTTTTTTTTTTTTTGAAATGTCAATTTATTTTTAAAAGTCAAATAACATTATATCTATTCAGAACGAAGATGTTTTCCTCTGCACAAAATTAGCATTATATTTTCTCAGCCTGTAAATCATTCTAACCCATTTCTGGTGTCTGAACCTTCCAGGACTGCACAGTAAGATTGCTAGGCAACCCCTACAATACAGGTCAGATGCTGCTTCATGATGACCGCAGAGTCAATTTAGTTCACATGGTGAACTTTTAGCTTAAAGACTCTTGTCATTTAAGATTAAGATATGTTATGATTGCATATTTCAAATATTATGGTGAGGAAAAGACACTCATGCCCTCTTAGGTCATTATTTGTATTCAAAAAGCATTAGTGGATTTTTATTTTTTATTTTTTGCTTTGGTTTAGAACTATGTCAGGCTGTATCCACATATATAGTAAGGTGAGATGGCAGAATGCTGAGGTGATAGAATAACTATAGCAATCAAGACTACAGCAGGTGAAAACTACCATTTTATATGTTCTTTCACGTAAAATAAACACTCTGACTAAACATCTTTGAACTAAAATCTAAGATTTTTCTGACCAGCTATAATCCACTGCTGTAAATTTGTTCCCAGGCTTCTTCTACCTTCTCACTCACTCTTTTTCAAATAACCCACTTCCCAGCCAATCAGAGACAGAGCGCTCATAGTGGCCTCTGATTGGCCAAGAGGACCCAGCCTGCGCACGCAATTCAAATGGCAGGCTGGGTTCCCCCACTGAAATATCTCCTTCCTATCAAAAGTTATGGTCAAAAAACTAAAAATAAAAAATATGCCTTGGGCTCTATGGGGAAGTGAAAGTGCCCAATATTGCGGCTTTACTTGTGAGTAGGCAAACGCACCATTGTCCACCGAAAAGGCCAAGCTGAGAGGAATCCAAGACCTTGTCCTCCTTTTGCGGTTAGGGCATCTGGTCACCCTGGACCCAATCCTATCTATCTTTCCAGTATGGATACAATCATAACGCAGCTCTGAAGTAAGGGAGAAAATCTTTCCCAGAATTGAGAAAGTCTCCATGACTATCCCTGCTGCAGGATGCAGCGCATGCCCCATTTACATGGCTGCATCATCTTTGAGAAGTTGCTGGATCCAGATTTGAGAAGTCTGGATTTGGCCCTGAGTGATTACTTGTTGTGACAAAAAAATTCTGCCTGTACTGTATTTGAAAATGTATTCAATTCAGTATAATATGCCTGTATTTTGAATTCGAAAGTCTGAAATAGATTTGGGCCTGAGTACTGTACCAGCTGAACTCAAGTCTCAGTCCAGCTGACCACTGCAATCATGGGGCAGTTTATTTATGAAATACTTCTACATGCTTGTAGGTTTCATTAGTAATTCATCCATTGTGACCATGCTCAGTCATGCAATCTTAGACATTCAAAACGACCATCTGTTGTTTCCATGTAGAAGGCTAAAAAATGCAGGGTTACAGACACTGTCAAACATTTCTGGTTTTCAAATTTTAATAATCTACTGGCACGTTTTTATTAAAAATTCAAATCCTCCGCTTTTGCCTACTGTAAGCAAAAAAGGTATACAGTTGATACCCAAAGTGAGTTGCATGTTATTAATCATTTCTGTAACACTTTTCAGTGTATTTATGATTTGTGAGTTTTCACATCTATTTCCTCAACAGTAAACCTGTAAAGTAGCTTTGGTTGAAAATAATTTGCTTCAGACCTTACCAAGTCAATTCCATAGGTCAGTCCAGATTTGAATTTGGAAGAGCTGCTTCCAAATCCAATAGTACTGACATCCCCAGTTCAATATAGAACCAAGTTAGCATCTCATTACACATGGAGAAAGAGTCTGTAACCTTCTAGCCAAAAATGTAATTTGATTCCAAACAAAATGTTGTATTTTGACACATTACAGAAACATAACCCAAGTTAAATTTTGCTAAATCCTTACAAAGCAGAGGGATGGAGGCAATTTAAAGCCAATATGGCAGGTGGAAAGAAGGGGTCATGAGCTCTCCCCGCTCCCATGCTTTAAATAAAAAGTTACTATTGTGGACTACAGTGGTTCCCAAACTTTTTTCACCAGTAGGCCATTGGCTGTGGCTCCCCTTTAACCCTACAATCCTATACATTATATACGACAGTGGGATTTTTTTCCATGGCTCCCAGGCTCACAGTTTGGGGTCGACTTGAACAATCTGTCTCTAATCCTTTCAAAATCCCTCATCCTTCTGATCCCATTTGCAATACTGGTTCAATACTGCACAATACAATTCAATATATCTAATACTGGACATTGGCAGCCAAACCAACATCACTGCCACAGTAAAGACAGGGCTGACAGCAACTTGACACTGGCTATATTGCCCCAATTGTTGGGCTTCCCAATTCCACACAGGCGCACATCCAAAATACCTGTTTATTATAAATACTGTCTCATCAAGATACATGTATGTCAGATCACCTAATAGCACAGATGGAACATTTGTACGAAAACAGTAAGCCAGAACGATGTGAAACTCAGAGGTGCTTTCTTTTTGACTTCTTTTATCAAAAAGCATTTAACTGCATTTTACCATCCTCATCATCATGACTCTGTGCGTCACGCGGTGCAGGGCTCAACACATCACCCCCGGGATACATGTGCACCCCCTTCCAGGACTGCACAGGTGCCAAAGTTGATGCCTGCACAGTCACTTCTGAAGCTGACTGGTTTCAGAAGAGTACTGTGCAGGCGCCAACTCTGACGCATGTGAAGTCCATGAAAGGGGTTCTTGCGCATCCTGGGGGTGACGCGCTGAGTCCCTGCATTAGGTGATACACATTGTGCAGGAGTAGGCACAGCCTGCTCCTCCTTAGAGTAGAGGAAGTCCACACCTTTGCCCAGCCATTCAGCCACCCAACCAAGGCCGAATGGTTGGGCAGAGGCACATACTGCACATGTCCACGCCTCCGGACTCGCTCCACCTTGGAACAGACCTGAATGGCTGATTGAGGAGTGGAGCCAGCAGGAGGAGTGTCAAACTCTTCCGGCATGTCACCCCCCCTAGCAGCGCGTCACCCGGTGCAGCCCACACCAGCCACACCAGTCTGGTGATGTGGCTGTTCCCGCTGCTAAATAAAAGAGGAGTAAACACTTGGAAAAAAGTGCCTCTTACCCAGTTAGCAGGGATTGCGTATTATTATCTTCTTCTATACCATGGTACCTTGGTTTATGTGACTTGGATTAAGAGTGTTTTTGGTTAGAAGCAAAAAATTTTCAGAAATTTTGACTTTGTTTAAGAGCTCTGACTTGGAAGAAGAGCACCTCTGAAGAAGTCAGGAACAGACTTGCATGGGCAGGGAATTCACAGGGGGGACAGGGGGGACAGGCACAGGTGGAGCCCTGGGGTGGGGCCCTGGCAAAGCCTGGAACAGGCTTCCATAGCCAGGGAACTCATGGGGGAGGATCTGGGTGAGCAGCCTGAACCAGATGTGTGTGTGGGATCTGTGTGTGGCAGTGTGGAAAGTGTGCCTTATCCATGTTCCGATGCTGCTTTCCATAAGCAGCAGAGGAATGCTAAAGTTGCATAAAAGGCAAAGATTCCATTGTGTCAATGGAGAGCAGTGACTCTGTTACTGATAATGGTCTAGTCATCCTCCTTTCTCTTGTCTGCCTCACACCAGACATGAAGATTTTCAAAGGTACAGTACAAGTCAGTACTGTACAGTATTTTCATTATTACAGTGTTTTGTAATCATTTTTATATACAGTAAATATTTTTATATAAATATTTTTGGGTTGTAGAACCAATCATCTGAATTTCCATTATTTCCTATGGGAAAATCCATTTTGGATTACAACCATGCTTCCGGAATGAATTATGCTAGTAAACCAATGAACCACTATATATATGAAACTGAAAAGTCACTGACTCACTCGCTCATTCATCAATGCCCAGCCAAAACCACTGGACCTAGAAACATGAAGTATGGCGAGGGTGTTCCTTCTGTGATAAAGGTACCTGCCAATTTTTTGAAATTCAATCTGGAAGGGACTGAAAAACGCCCACACCCAATCTCTGGACTAGAAGAATTAAATTTGAAGAGTGTAATCTTACTGTGAGATTAGGACCCAAAAAAACCAATTTGGTGCCCAGTGGTACCTGCTGCTCAGTGTTGCCCACTGGTGCTAGGTGCCCAAAGGTGCTTGGTGACTGGTGGTGTCCAGTGCCTGGGGGATGCCTGCTGCTGCCCAGTAGGGATGCCCAGTGCTCAGAGGTGCTTGGTGTGACAAGTGATGCCTGCTGCCCACTGCACAGTGGCCAATTGTGCCACTGCTCCGGTATCCTTTGATGCCCAGTGCCTAGTGCCAAGTGCCTGCTGGTGCCCAAGGTCTGGTTCCCAACGTCCAGTATCAGGTGCCCACCAGTGCCTAGCCATGCTTAGAGCCAATTGGAAAGTTTATTCCCATAATGGTGTGTTCATTCTGCTATTATGCATATAAATATATAAATATTTTAAAAACATGAACATGTATAGGAGGGAGAGAGAACAGTGGAAAACATCTGGGCAATAGCATCTAATGTATAACATAAGTTATAATATAAGTATAAACTTAATTATAGGTTTAGTTCCTGTAAAAACAGTATGCATAAAACTCTAAATTGATGCTGATTTGCGCCATTTTCATGATCTGCATTTATGAAGACATTTGGGATCGATTATGGCTGCAGTCCTAAATGCATAAGCCTATATTTCTTGAGATTAAGTCCCATTGACCTCCAACTGAAATTAAATGTATGATTATCTAAATTTTTTTTCTGCAACAGTAAATTGAAGACAGACAACAGCAATTGCTTTGGTAGTGAAACTTCTGATGTTACAGTGATAAAAGATATTGTATCAGCATCACATACACATACATTATTAGCAAGTACTAGCATTTAGGATCAAAAGGACAGTATGCCATTCACCCATGAATAGTGAGTGGTTTAAGAAAAACAGAATACAAGACAGCTGACCACTGATTTGCAGTTTCAAACCAAGTAACAAACAGTAATTTCGGAGAGGAAATTCACTGTACTGCCTCTGCCTGTGAATTTGTCACAGCAGTAGTTACATAATCACACACAGAGAGAATACCAATGAAGCAACTTCATTTTAAAATGGTAGAATAGTGAACAATTCTGTTGTGAGAGTTGTCTTATTTGTATGATCCAGATTAGCAATGCACTGGAGAACAATGCAAATTCTTAAGTCATTAGTTTTCTTCTGACAGCTAAACGTAGGCAGATTTACCTATGCCTATGCCTGATCTAACATATTGTACAAGATTTTCTGCAGTATCCAAAATGTGAACACTTGCAACATGATCTGGACAATGTTACCGTGCAATCTTATGCATATTTACTCAGAAGCAAGTCACACAACATTCACTAGGCCTTACTCCCTTGTAACTTGGTTAGGCTGGCAGCCTTAAGGATGTTGAAGACATAGAGCACAATCCTAACCATGTCTACTCAAAAGTAAGCCCCATTGTGTTCAATGGGTCTTACTCCCAGGAAAGTGTCTTTAGGATTGCAGCCATACTAACGTCAGTGGGACAGGATGCTTAATTGTCTTCCAGTGGAACTAATGGGACCTCAAGGACAGCAGGTTATTATTGGAAACATTTAGTAGAATTTTGTTTTCTCCATGGTTTTATAACGCGAAGTTCTTGTATCAATACACTGATGTCTCTAACAGCTACTTACTGATATGACTTTTATGTAATACTGACTAGACTAGAGCAAGGGTTCTCAAACTTTGTTCCCCTGAAAAATATGTACATTTATGGGCACAATCCAGAGTAACTAGAGGAGGACATAAGAGACATTATGTGCACCTGTAGTTACTGCACCACCAAGTGAAAACCTATGGGAAATTCATATTGCAGTCCAGAGTAACTTGTTCTTACTCTGGAGCAAGGACTCCCTGTAGTTACTCTGGATTTTGTCCTATGTAACACCCCCATATTTACTCATAACCCACATTGAGAATCTCTTTAACCCCAGTTTCATTTGCCTTAGCATTACTTACTTACTGGCAGTGGCTTTCTGGGTTTCAAGTGGGGTCTTTCCCAGCCTTATCTGGGGATTCAAAAGCTTTGTTTCAAAGCTTTTTGCAACTCCCATCCAAGGTTCTCATGATGCTCTGGTGGTTGCAAATCTTTTAAAGGCTGCAATCCTAAACACGCTTTCTTGGGATTAAGACCCACTGGTCTAAGACCCACACAATGGAGTTTACTTCTGAGAAATATGGTTAGGATTGCACTCTAAGAACCATTTTACCACAGGTTAATACCTATTTAATGATTGATAATTTTTAGAAGTATTTATACATCCCCTACAGTCTAGAGTAACTACAGGAAGATGTAAGAGGCACTTACCGGTACTCTGGATTGCTCTATGCATTTCCCATAGGTATCCCATAGATGGCACCGTAACTACGTTGGTGTAAAAGAGCCTGTATTTACTCTGGATTGTAGTAATTAGCTATTTATACATCAGTATTTATGTACTGATGCTTCTACCATCTACCAAGCTCCTTGGTCTAGTCCACCAATGTAAGGAATTTCTTCATGAGTGGAAAACTCATTCCATTCACATGCAGCTTCTGTTCACAAAGGAGTGTCTGACAACAGAAGCAGTAACTGAGATACTATATGTTTAAAAATATATACAGTATTTATTTTGTATAGAAATATTTGTATCTCACTTTTGCCTCCTAACAAGGAGGTTACAATCCATGTAAATGATAATATAATACAATGATTATACAAAAATAAATAATCATTCTCAAATCTATCCCAACTTGAAGGTCCAGTTTATTTGCATTTAATACATATTATAGTACTACATATAACACAGTATACAAATAATCTCTTGTTCTAAGAAAATCTACCGAGGTAAAAACTTAGATATTCAGAATTTAGAAAAGTTCAGAAAAGTTCTCAAATAACCTTGACATTTGCTTGCATAATACAAGAATGTAAAACATTTTTAATAGATCTGTAGTGAGAACATAGTGTTCAAATTTAGCATTTTCATATGTTTGCCAAGCAGCCAGCAAAAACTTTTAATCTTGCTCACTTACAGCGTCAGCTAATTAAATGACTCAGAGAAATGTTGAAGAAAATTTGAAAGATCAGACAGTTTTGTTCTAGCCGTCAAACATCTTTTTCCCCTTGATTTAACATAATTACAATTCTAGCAAACTGAATAAGTAAATATTGGCATTACATGTTTTAGACTTGCTTTTCATTGATCTAGTGGGTAGATAGAAGTAATTCTAAGCATTATTCCAAAAGCACCAGGACTGTATATTTGATCAGTCGTGCAAAAAGATTTTATTCTACTGTGGTATTAAAATAGAATTGATGAATGTTGCTTGCTAACTGGATCTAATGCCTAATTGCAGATTCCAGGTGTCTTGCAGAAGTATAACTATGGGGGGCATTGGGCTAGAATGGCCTGGAGTCTCCAGAAATCAGCCTCAATCTTTAGGTGACTATTGAAAGCAATTGTAGGGCATTTCACGAGAGTTTTTTGTGATTCTATACATGCCTGCTTAGAAGTAAGACTCATTGATTTCCGTGGGCTTTCTTCCAGGTAAATGTGTATAGGATGCAGCCTAAGGATGCAATCCTAACCAATTTAAGCCAGCACAACTTACGCATTCCCACAGTGGCATGCGGAAGCCAGTTCATGTCGGTGCAGTTGCCTAACCTTCCAGATGCCTTGTTGTATCTTTGCTATACCTTCAGGCCAGCACGGGACTTGTGCCAGCCTCTTTTAAAAAAAGGATCTAGGAATAGTTTATTGCAACCTGAGGAGGCACTCAGTATCAATGCAGCTACATCTCAATCAATGACATGTCAAAAGTCATATCCAGGCAAACAAGTCCAAATGGGCACAAGTATGGTCCACCATCGGCAGGGATCCACTGAATGTTTTTTAGCCAGTTTCAATAATATGTTAGATGCATCAAGGAAGCCATTGTTATTCCAATGAAAAGATCTAGAAAGATGTTTACTGTTTTTAGTAAATTATATGAATTTTACTGTTCCACCATAAATTATATGAATTTACTGTTGCTCCCCATGGATTTCCGTACTGCTCAGAAACAGCATCACAGATTTCTACCTATGCCCAACATTTTTTGCAAGTTTACAAGAAATGTAACGGTTTTCCAGGAAAACTAGCCTGTTGGAAAAATGTGTATAACTGAACAGTTTAGAAATTACTGTAGCTGTATTGAAAGTGAAACCAAAAAAATGGCAAAGCAAGCTGAATTGCCCTACAATCCAGAGTAGCTACGGGAAGACGTAAGAGGCGCTTACTCTGGATTGCTCTATGCATTTCCCATAGGTGGCACTAACTATATCAGTATAAAAGCTCCTGTAGTTACTCTGGATTGTAGCCTAAGTTTATTCCTGACTGATTGTTCTTCACAAGTAGCAGTACCATTTTTTTTCTTTCATCCTACAATTATAAATAAGTAAATCTAAAAAGATACATTCTAAAAAAAACACAAAATAAAACTTTACACCAAAATTTTCTTCTCTCTGGAAAGATCCAGAAAAGAAGACTAGTCTTTTGATAGTCCAGGATAAAGTAAATAACTTTACAAACCAGCAGTATTACTGTTTATATACAGTGGATCCACAAGTGAGCTGAAGCCAGTTCTCACCGGTTCTGTAGAACCGGTTGTTAATTTGGGGCTGACGTTAGCGAACCGGTTGTTAAGAGGGGGCCGTCATCTTTGAATTGCATGCAAGTGTGTTTGAATTTCTCTTAAAGGGCCTCTGGGTCTGTCTTCCACTCCCTCCTCCCCTTCTGAACCCCCCTCCCCTTCTGAGGGGGGCTCTCTCTCTCCCTCCTCCTTCCCCTCCCTAAGGGTATTTTTTTTTTATTTTAAAATACAAATAGACTGTTCCCATGACCATCATTCAGACAAGGCATTGCAACCATTCCACAGCACACTCAGACACTGACTGCTGAGATGGGAGAGCTGTGAATGACTATAAGTTCCATACTTTCGAGTCAGAGTGAGGAAATTCTTCATGCCTCAAACCTTTGAATGATGCTATTCAGGAAGGCTGTCTTTGCTAAACGTCTTATTTTGATTAAAAACCTTATTTTTAGCAAGTTTTCAGAAGTTATTTCCTTGTGCAGTTTGCAAAGCATGATGGGTTTCTCATATGCAAATGAGGCAGCCTCTCTGGGATGGTATTTTTTTTAAATCA
Source organism: Cryptoblepharus egeriae (assembly GCA_030015325.1). Lineage (NCBI taxonomy): Eukaryota > Metazoa > Chordata > Lepidosauria > Squamata > Scincidae > Cryptoblepharus > Cryptoblepharus egeriae. The sequence continues at coordinate 30,005,816 of JAREYC010000005.1, forward strand.
GGCTTTGATGGACAGCTTTACAAAGGGGTCCTTGGGTGGGAATAGAGAAGTCAGCATAGAAAGGTCTGGGAGCCTTAGGTGAGTAAAAGCATCTGAGTGTTGTGAGAATGAGATCCTCCAGGGCTTTTGGTGGGGTCATGCCTGCCTGCCTGCCTGCCTCCCCGGGGTGCCTTTGCAGCCCAGTACTAGGCATGGAGAACTACTCAATACTACCCAGTACTACTCAGGAGTAAGCCACACTGTATAGAAGAGGACTGCAGCCTGTGGCCACAATCCTAGCCACACTTTCCTGGGAGCAATTCCCATTGACTATCATGGGATTTCCTTCTGAGTAACATAAGATTAGGATTTGAGGCTGCTTTCCCATCCATCTTTCCTGAGAGTAAGCCCACTGACTATAATGGGACTTACTTCTGAGGAGATTGGCAGAGGCTTGCTCCCTCCAGCCCTGTTCCTCCAGCCCTGTCTACTTTCCTGAGAGTAAGCCCACTGTCTATAATGGGACTATCTTCTGAGTAGACATGGTTAGGACTGGGCTCTGAGGCTGCAATCCTATCCACACTTACATGGGAGTAAGCCCCAGTGACTAGAATGAGACTTACTTCTAAGTAAGCCTGCATAGGATTGGACTGTAAGGCTAAAATCCTGACCACACAGTCCTGGGAGTAAGCTCCATTGACTTGAATGGTACTCCTGAATAGACACGGTTAGGATTGGGCTCAGGCTGCAATCCTATCCACACTATAGTCCTTTTGTCCCCCACCCCCCAGATCTCCCCACCTCATCCTGCCCCTCTGAGAAATCTCTCCACCTGAGATTGTGGGGAGGCAGTATGGGGGACACCTGAAGAAATAGCCCCAGTTCCCAGGCCACTGCCTACTCTGAAGTAAATCCTATTAAAGTCAGCAGGTTTTACTCCCCTGTGAGGATAGGAGTGTAACCTCAAAGCCCAATCATCTGTCTACTCAGAAGTAAGTTCCATTATAATAGTGAAGCTTACTCCCTGGAAAGAAGCTGGTTTCTAAGAGCTTGTAATCCTATGCCTGACTACTCAAAAGTTAATCCCATTTCAATCTATGAAGCTTACTCCCAGGAAAGTGTGCAGAGAAGTGCAGCATTAGAGCCCAATCCTATTCTTGGCTACTCAGAAGTAAGTCCCATTAGAGTGTGTGGAGCTTACTCTCAGGAAAGTGAATAGGATTGCAGCCAAAGGCTGGTTACTAAGAGCTCAGTCCTTTGCTTGACTACTCAGAAGTCCCATTATATTCAATGGAGCTTACTTACAGGAAAGTGTGGACAGGATTGTAGCCTTAAGTAGTGGCTTGGAGGCAAACCTCAACCTGCAGATGGACACCACAGACTCTGGTCCTAAACTGTAGATCAGTGTTTCTCAACGAGTGGTATGAGCACCACCTGTGGAACTTGTGGTGTGTCTGCTGGTACTTGGGCACCTGGATGCAAGTGTCATATGTGCTCCCTGAGGCAGCTGGTGGGCCTCTGTGCGATTCAGGAAGCTGGACTAGATGGGTCTTTGGTGTGATCCAGTGGAGGCTTTTCTTATGCTTTTATGTTCTTAATTGTGGCACACATTCCCCCTGAGAGCACAACAAAGTGTAATGCATAGGAATAAATTACACTGAACTCAGGGGCTTAATACTGATTGATGCGGTCACAAGTGATACCATTTTTTTGGTAAACTAAGGGTTAAGGTGGTGTGCCCTCCCCTGCCCTGCCCCCTGACCCAGCCTGGCCCTGCCCACTTCCGGAGAACCTGTTGTTAGGGCAGGCTGGGCCCACCACTGACCTGTGGATCCTCTTTATCTGCAGTTCAACTGCAGTACCCAAACTGTGGGCTCAGAATTTGTGGCTCAAGGACCAAAAGGACTTCCAAAAGGAGGTAATCTGAGTCACAGGAAAGCCGCACACAGCCTGCCTGACTGTGCAGTTTACAAACACTTCTAGTTTTCAAGAAAGCAGCCTCCCTGCACTTCAAAAGTCCTCCCAGACACAATCAGAGATCACATCTGGGAGGTTCTCTATAAGTCAGACCATAGATCCTTGGTTTTTGACATCAACAGAACTGGTGAACAAAGAACAGAACTATTCTGAGATGCCAAGGATTGTCTTATATTGTTTCTTCCTTTAAAAACATATTCCACTGGACCTACTAGGCACTGCAGTCAACTTAAATAAATAAAAGTTTTGTACTGGATGCATTTTGCTATTGACTATCTCCTTGCTTGCCTTCACTTATGAATTTGCAGTGTTTCATGTCTAGGAATATCTGACAAAACAAAGATTATAGCAAATGAAAACAAAATAAAAACTTATTTTTTATTAAGTAAAATTAAAAGTTTTCTCAAAACAATTCCGTTTTTCTGCACAACCATCAGCAGTCTGCTGGGTGAGGTAGTTATGATTTGCTTTGCTTTGGTGAAATGCACATTCCTCAATACTTACTTCAATTGCTGCAAAATTAAACCAATGAATGGTTTTCTGTATGCTCACAGGACTGTATTTTATCTTCACTGATACCATGTTTCCATTAACCTCCCACTTAGCTGAAATCCCCACTAGACCTAATAGAATGGCATTACAGTATGAAATAAAAACAAGTCATTAAAACAGAAACTGATTGTCAACTTGGTTTTAATCCTTGTTCTATATACATATCTCATAAGGGTGGCAGTGATAACTCTTTATCTTCCTAAGTGCATTAATTTAAAAGAGGGTTTTTAAATGAAATCTCTTCTACAAGTTAGCTAATTCTGTCAATTTATTTTCCCCGAAGACCTTGATTATTAATGAAGGCCTTACAATTACTATTGTAGGTATCGTCAATGTACTTCTCAAATATATTTGTCAAGTGTTTATTAATTAATTAGAGCACACTCAGCATATGACTTGCTATAGAAATAGAGATTTGCCCTACAGTCCAGAGTAACTACGGGAGCATGTAAGAGACTTTACGTGCACCCATAGTTACTGCACCACCTAGTGAAAACCTACAGGAAAATCATATTGCAATCCAGAGCAAATTGTTCTTACACCAGAGCAAGGACTTCCCATAGTTACTCTGGATTCCACCCTGAATTACCTTACATGTTCTACATTATGCACACACTTGGCTTATATGCAACTCCCATAAGCGTAAAGAGCCACAGTACATATTACAAGGAGCAGCCCCAATTTGCTATTTTTCAATCAAAAGTCTTCAGTTTTATTGCATTAACATAGTTGGAATCTGTCTTGGGAGATTTGTTATGAAAAAGCGAGGTGGCAGGAATGAAAAAATACAGCAAGGTGTGAAAAGAACAGGGGTACTTTCCAAATTACATCTTCATGACTCTGTAGGACTCAAGTAGCTCCCTCTTTAAAAGCCAGCAGTGGAAAAAATAGGGCTACCGCCAGTCTCTCTCTCTCTCTCTCTCTCTCTCTCTCTCTGAGAAAGACACACACACAATTATGTTGTGAGGACTAAAGGACTGAAAATTTGTAAGCTATCTTTTGGGTATTTGCTTTGACATGGAAAAAGCAGAGTATAAATCCCTTAAATAAATGGATGGATGGATGGATGGATAGATATGTAAGGTTGCAAATGCAGGGTTGGGCTAGCTGAGAGGCCACTGGACAGCCCAATTCTAAGCTGCCTGGGATTGCTGCTGTACCAAATTAGCTGCTCCAGCATCTGGTGCACAACTGGGCAGCCACGACCAGCTCCTTGGGTTAAGAAGCCTTTCATTCCCCTCCTCGAGGTAAGGGAAGTAGCCCCACAATGCTATAACTACAATGGGACTATTTCATTCTGTGGCAGACCTTGGGCTGTTGTAGAATTCAGAGCCTCACGGCCTAACATGGAGGCTCTGGATCCAGTGGAGCTGAGCATCTGGTGGTTTCTGACCTGTATTTTGAGAAATAGTGTCATAAGGTGTCTCCTGCAGTTTGTACTGCTAGTCATGACCGACTATAGGGTATGGTGCTCATACCCGTTTCAAAGCCCGGAGAGCCAATGTTGTCTGACACTACCATGGTTATGCAGCCAGTGTGACTTACATATGACTTACACTCTTTTTTTCCTTACCACTGAAGTGGTACCTATTTATCTACTTGCATTACCATGCTTTCGAACTGCTAGGTTGGCAGGAGCTGGGCTAAGGACAGGAGCTTCTTAACCACTTGTGCCTGATTCAATCCCAGATCCTAGAGGATTTAAAATATGTCCAATTTGGTTTACTAACTGCTGCATAACTTTTGTCAAGATCACATAGGGTGGCTTAATATTTTCTAGGATGCTGCTACATTTCAACCAGAACTTGTTTTATAACTGTTGATAATAACTGTATTCAAATAGAAGAGAATCCAGGCATTGTTGCCTAAACCAACCTATGGTGGCCCATGTCTTGCTATGCAGGAAGCTGAAGGTGTCAGCAGGGGCTGATCCAAGACACCATGCAGCTTGTGAAGATTGAAGTACTGTATGTTAAGCACAACTAATTGCCTTCCTTTTAAACATATACACCTACAGCTTTGTCCATACCCTGAAGCTCGCAGTTATGCTGTAGGGCAGTAATTTTTAACATTTTTCATCTCGTGGAACACAGGCAAGACACTAAAATGGTCAAGGCAGTCTTTTGACTGCTGACATGGCACACTGTACTGCCAACAGTGGGCTCAAATCCTCAATGACCCTATTAATAAAAGCCTTTCCAAAAACACACCCACAGCACACCTACAGGTCATTCCCAGACAACAGTGTGCCCTGGAACAGTGGTTGAAAATGGCTGATCTAGGCACAAAGGATGGGATGCCAATTTTATGGAGATACACATTTAAATGTCTTTCCAGTTATAAACCTACATCCAGGCTATATTGTGAAGAAACATGATTATCATTGCCCTGCTGAAATTAAGCAGCTCCAACATCAATAAGATCCAGGATGGGTAACCCCTTGAAGTCCTATATGTATCCTATGAGGGAATGATGGAAGAAAGGTGCTATATAAACAAAACTAATAAATTAATACTGTACCTTGAGCACAATCTCTCAGGGATAACCTGAAATACAATGTATTAGGAATTTGGGCATAAATAGTATAACCCTGAGCACTTGAAGTTGAATAAAAGGGCTGAGAAATTCATAAATAAAAGGCTGAGAATATATATAAAAGAGTGAGAAATGGATCTCTCTCGTTCTGTTCCCCCACATATTTATACTTTTACAGTTTCCATTACTTTACAGTTCTGTAATCATCATTAATTCCTAATAGAAGAGAGATAACATATCTTCTCCAATGCATTAGTAATGCTCACTGCAAATCCAATCAGGTTACTTCAGATAATGATTTCATTTTGACTGAACCAAAAGTTGTCATGATGCAGTTTTTAGTTCTGTCAGGTGGTCGGGTGTGGGGGTCGCATGAGTACCAATGGATGCCACCTCATGTGGTATTGGCGGTCCAAGTACACCTGGAAGCAAGACCAGCTATCCAACATGATAAGCAGCAGCAAGAGCTCAGCTTGACCAGAAGAGCTCCAGTGTGCAGCTTTTGCACACTCGGAAAAAGTCATCCTTTCTGTCCTGAATTTCCTAATAGTGTTTGTAGTATTCATCTGATCTCCCAGAATGGAAATAGATGGTGGTGACATTTTTAGTGATACTTCCAACCATGCAAGAGTCAAACACTGAGAAATGCTGTTCTGGTTCATTTACACATGCTGTTTTTCTCTAACGCATGACATATGAATGTATGTGGGTTTGAATTTTGACTATAACAGTAAAGCTATTTTCCCTACCATTCAAAAATCCTGCATCAAGTTTTTACGTCATTTATGTTCCTGGCAACAATCTTACTAGAACTATGGGCAACATATCACATGTGATCAGTGGGGTTTTGGGTGGAAAGGTTATCTTTCTTCATAGCAAATAATGCACTAAGAATGCAATCCTGTACACTGAGTTCAGTGGAATATACCCCCAGGTAACTGAGTCTAGAATTGCTGCCCAAGGCAGATCAGTACAGGAATGCTGAACAGAAAACACATTTGCATCTGCACTGGCAACACATACAGAGGAACACAGTAAAATAAAATAAAACTGAGTTCCAACATAAAGAAACAAGCCACTCATGCAACACACTCATGTATTTTTTATCACATACAATTTGTCACTTAGTGTTAATGTGATAATACATGGAGGGAGGAAAGGATCTTGCACTCAGCTGAAACATGAAACCAGACTGAACCCTTTATAAACCCTTTCTAAGCAAGCTTACTTGCCTGCCATGCTACCATGATAAGCAGGCTGCTTTTCAGCCTTCAACTGCTACTTAAGGGATGCTTATCTTTTAATTTCAAGAGCCAACCTCATTTCTGTTCAGCCAAATTGCTGATAAATAAAACACTTATAAAACCTAATAGGTTATACCTGCACATGTTTCTAAAACAGCAGGTTGAATATTGTATTATTTTGTAAATAACAGGATCAAGTTATGTCCTGTGATCCGCACTGTATACTCTGATATTTTTTCCTAAAAAGTGATCATTCTTCAAATTTATTTTCATCATAATAATCTTTTGATTGATCTATCCATAAATGGAAACATTTGTAAAGTATAATTCAAAAATTTAAGCCAGGTGTTGCTTTTTTGAAGGGGTATGCAGATTGTGCCAGAGGGCACAATCTTAACCAGTTTTCCAGCACTGACCTAGCTGTGCCAGTGGGATACATGCTACACCCTGCAGTTGGGGATACAGTCATGAAGGCCTCCTCAAGGTAAGGCAGTGTTTGATCCTTCAGAATTTCTTCTCCCTTACCTCAGGCTGGAAAGTTGGTTACAACTGCACCCTTAGAGTGACAGCAATAAAAGTCTATAGTACGTACTTAGCAGTTGAATAATAGTTTTTACAGTATTTTTATTCCAAAGGGATAAAGCAGAAGGCAAAAAGCAAAACATGATTTGACATACTTGTTCCACTGCATATTAAAATTCATAAATGCTTTGGAGATGATCAGATTTATCCTGCCTCCTGCCATCGACACCGATGCAGCCAGTGTCACATACTGCATGGGGGAACCTGAAAGTAAAAAATGCTTTTTTTACTTCCAAATAAGCCCTCAGATGAGTATGTGTCCTTCAGACATACACTGTCTATTTTCAAAAAAGGGAAAGGGGCAGAATGATTCAAGAAAAGAAGGGATAAGGACAGGCATGTGCCACTGCTGCTGAATTCACCCGACCTGTCTTCAACTCACCTACTAGTCCCACCTTCACCTTACACAGAAATTCCCACTTTCCTACAGCATCTACCCCACCACCAACTCATAGTAGCTGGTATACCCTGGTTTTTCTGCCAGCCTGCGCATGTGGTCACCAGCTGTTGTGTTGGAAGCCTCACTATCATTATGACACTTCTGCTGGGGATATGTGCATTTTGCCAGCAGACAAAATGGGTAGGATCTTGCTGTTTGCTGTCTACTATATTATAAGGAGTTATTGACAAGTATGAAAGACAAGATATTTTTAAATTGTGTTAACAGGTTGATGACTAGTGGTGGGCTTCAGGGGGTTCTCACAGGTTCTATAGAAACTTTGTTAATGTGTGCTTGGTTCTGAGAATTGGTTACTAATGAGACATAGAACATGTTGTTAATTAAGGTTATTAGGACATAGAACCTGTTGTTAATTTATTTGAATCCCACCACTGGATTGATCCAATGCAAGTTCACTCATAAGTACAGTGGTACCCTGCTTAGCAAGTGCCTCGCTTAACAAGTGATCCATATAACAAGCAAAAATGTTTCTAGGATTCTTCCTCACATAACAAGTGTTGCTTAACAAACACACTCGGCAGTTGGGACAGACGCGTTGGCCAGCAGCCCTTTTAAAAAAGCGTCAGGGCTGCCTAGCGCACCTGCCCACAGCGAAAGCAACACTTCCATGCTGTTCCTCCTGTGGCCGGGCATCCGCTGGGCAGAGGGAGAGAACAGCAGTGGAGAAGAGGGAAGCAGTTCAGGGCTAGCCAAAAGGCAGCAGGGGAGAAAGAGGCTCAGGATGAAGCCTCTTCTGTGCATTGGTTAAAGGTACAGGCACTCTGTCCTCCATTCTATATGGTCGCCCATTTAACCGTATTCTTAAGTTCAATGGATTTACCTCCCAATACATGATTAGGTATCACAGAGCCAATATAGGGCCCAATCCTGAGCCTTGTGCGCTGGCTGACCGTCAGTACGCATTGTTGCAAAGATGTTGTAAGGCATGTTTGTGAGCCTTACTGCAGGTTCAGAGCCAGAACTAGTCCAGCACAAGCCCATGCTGGGCCAGTTTTGGTGCTTGGTCCTTGTTTTGCCACCCATCACCTTGCCTGAACCACCAGGCCGTGGAAAGGTGGGTGGGGGCTTGGAGGAAGGAGGGGAAAGACATCTTGGTGTGAGGGGTGGGCAGTAGAGACAAGGGAGGGGAGCAGGATGAGAGGGGGCAGGACCAGTGGAGCTCAGCTTCACCAGATCCAGAGCCCTGTATTGGTCCTTGTGGTCTAAAATGAGGAATGTTGGTTCTGCATCACTCCAGAGATGCCTCAGAATTGAGTAGCCCAATTGTGTGACTACTTCCCTTACTTGTGTGACTACTTCTCGCAAGAATAACATGGCAACCATTTTGGCAAGGAGCAGGCACCACGTGCTAAGCAGCTCAAAATTGAGCTGCCTACTTACTGGTAAAGAAACTTTCTTTATACATAATGCCACAGTATCTGTTTGCAAAGCTAAACTGCAGTTAATGTGAGTTATTCAAGTTGAGAAAAAAGTCATTCAGAATCTTCTTTTACAAAAAAGATATGAGAGGCCTAGCATTGAAGTAAAAATACAGGAACTTACTGCATAAAAACACAATTTCACTGTCTGTAAAAAATGTGATATATACTGTATGTAAATTATATAAATTTGTCCACCTATCAACTCACCCACCTCTTAAAAATAGATTTATTGTAGATGCCTGACTATATATATATATATATACACACAGTCTTTTGAATACATTAGTCCTTTTCTTCTTTTTGGAATGTGCAAAATAACAATGTTTAGCCAGAATGTTGTCTTAAACAACCCCCATTGAAATGAACAGGTTTTGAAGAGCATTCACTACCATGTTGATCTTTAAATCACATACATTTCAAATTAGGCATGCATAGAAACCTACTGTGGATTGTACCTCAGGTTGTTATCAAACAGTACACCTAACACTTGAGAGGTCTTATAAATTGTATTTTGTTTGTGGACGATCACAGCCATACGAAGTAGACATGTTGTAGCCTAGAAAATGCTCAAGCACAAGGAGCCTACAACCATAGGAAATGGTTTTCAATAAAGATGGGCTTGTTGTTTTTGACATCTACTTGTGACCTTTTACTTGCTCATAGTCTTGAGCAGCAGCAGGCATTGCTGCTGCAGAGAGGAAAATGATAAACAAATGTATTCAGCTATGTAGCTGGTGGCCATGTAAACACTGATGACACTGCTTCTGTAATCACATTAGTTGGCTGGATGTGCTAACAGTAATGTCAAGACTGATCAACTAGCCAAAGGAGACCTTTGAGGTGCAATGTGATTGGGAGCAGAGATCACTTCATAAGAGCTTTTTATTTATTTTTTCTCTCTTTCCAGACAAGACACCAGGGGCAAGAAGTCACCTTGAGGTGATACAAAGCAGTCATATCAAACGACAGAATTACACTTTGACATCCTTCAGGAGGGGGGTTAAAACAAAATCAATCTCCCCTTTGCCTCTTCAACCCTCCCATCTTTGTAAGTATCCCTCTTAATTGGTGCTTTAGCTGAGCAAGAGACAAGTAGTGTCTCTGTCTCACACAGCATATACACCAATTAAAGGAAATACATTCTGCGATCCCGGCTTTCATTCCTACATCGTCTTCTGTCAATCACAGAAACCATTTATTGCTTCTGCCTCTTCCCTCTCCATTTCAGGAAGGCATCCCATTTGGATCTTCTCCATCTAGTCTACAGTGACCATATGTCATAACCAAAACAAAAGGACATGGTCCCCCAAAATGTAGGACACCAAAGAAAAATGTAGGACATGACAATATAAAAGCAAAAAACACTCATATATATTGCTTTCATGTAGTTAATTTAAACTATATATTGCTTATTATTAAATTTGTATAATTTATGAATTACAAGAAAGCTACTTTCTGCCTGCTCACAAGGAAAAGGAGGACAGTGAAGATTTTTCCAGTACACAAGACTAAAATCCATGACATGTCCTGGAAAAAGAGACAAGTAGTCACACTGATATAGTCTGGTTGTCTTATATTCTCCCACCCCCTTTATCATACAGGAAGTGGAGTATAAGAGGTCATCACAATGATATATGGCCATCATGATAATAATCTCTTGAATGGATGTCCATATTCTCTTTTGCTGTCTGCAATGTCATGGAGCAGGATGTGTTTCCCTTATAGTACGTAATACAGTACACATGGTCATCATCTCTGCTATTGAACACACCATGTGCAATTACCTTCTAATGAATGTAACGGTGAAATTCACACTGATTATATATTTTTTAACTGGATTGCAACCTATACAGTATAGCTTCAGCAGTTTCATCTTTTTAAAACACAGAATATTAGCTACTACCCCCAAATATTAATACAGAAGATAGATAGATAGATAGATAGATAGATAGATAGATAGATAGATAGATAGATAGATAGATAGATAGATAGATCTCCTTCCCCCTCCCACACACAAAAACATCAAGGTGCATTTAAAAATGCAAATATATGCAGGACGAAGCATATTAGGAGCAGATCATTGCAAAACGTGTATGTGCCAAGAAGCCTGTCTTGGTGCCCTTGGAATCTTGCACCTTTGAGGTTTCAGTTTCAATGACTTTCTTGATTTTTCCACCTTTTGAATTCACAAAGCGTTTGTTTCTTCTGTCATCATCCCAGCTTACCTTTATGGTCTGTTTAGCAGTGCAGTTACCTCCTGAATACCAATTTGGGGGCTGCAAAGGCAACTCAGAGGTCCCTGCCAGCAGCCTCACACCTTGTCCAACGCTCTTAAGACTGAAGGGGAAACCCAACATCTACAGCTGTTTTGTTTACTCACAGCTCAATCCTTTCTACACTTTCCTGGGAGTAAGCCTCATTGGCTCAGAGCCTGATCCTATGCATGTCTCCTCTGAATTGCATTTCATTATAGTCAATGGGACTTGCTCCTAGGAACATATGGTTTCCTATCTATATGAAAGTATGGATTGCAGCTACTATTTTTGGTCTATTATATTTTGGTCTACTACTATTATTATGGTCTACTAGTTTCAAACGCATCTCAATGCAATGAATTACAGAACCCAGCCTGGGATCCAGAGGTGCAAGTAGAAGACAATAGCTGGCTTGGATCTCCTCCAGATTTAATGCCACCAAGAAAACAAAAACAGTGACCACACAAGCAGAAGAGCTAACAAGACCACCATACGCTCCCCCCCCCCATCACCACCTCCGGCACCATCCTCATTCATGCTCAAGGTTGTGATGATGACAGAAGATACCACATATGGAACAACTCTGCCAGATAGTCAAAACAAACTGACAGTCCAATCGATCCTATGCATGTCTATTCAGAAGTAAGTCCCATTAGAGACAATGTGACTTACTTCCAGGAAAGTGTGTATAGGATTGGGCTGTAAGATTGCAGCACTTTGGGATACACAGAGATCCAAATGAGATGGGGTTTTATTTTTTTTTGCAGCATCTGCTACTGCAAACCACAGTTTAACCAGGCATAAGAAGTTTTGTCTGGTTCTTCTCCTCCCTGCTTGTAAACAAGAAGTGGAGAGACTCACCGGGTCACCCTGATCTCTGAAGGTCAATCTCCGGCTAGCTTTGATTGTAGTTTTCCTCCAGGGGGTTCCAGGCGCTTTGTTGATACTTCTTGCCCTTGTTTATTTTTTCCTCTCTCCCCCTCTCCTTTTTTTTGCCTTGGTTCCCCTCTTCCCCTTCCTTCCTACAGCTCTGGGGTGGCTGGAAGAATTCGTCCCCTATGCCTCTGCCCAGCAGTAGCAGCATCCCAGATCAGATCCCATGGTCGCAATCCACATCCCGGCAGATGTACCAAAGAATCACATAGAGGATGAGGAGGATGGCGAAGATGAAGAGAGCCACCAGAATAGCCTTGGTCACAGGAGAGATGAGGGACTGCATGACACCCTGGGGTGGGGGAGAGCAGCAGCCCTTTCGGAGGAGAGATAGAGAGAGCAGGTGGGAATGGAGAGCGCAATCCTTATGCGTGTCTACTCAGAAGTAAGTCCCATTGTGATCAATGGATCTTACAGCCAGGAAAAGGGTGGATGGCAGATGGCTAACGGATGGAGAGAATCAAGGACCTTATGAGAATCATAAAGAGAATCAAGGAGGCTCTCCAGCTCCAAAAGAAGCAGCCACAGCACAGCCAACCTATCCAAAGCGCACCCAGCCAAACTCCTGGAAGAGCCCCTCTAAATCCTGGGCTGCATCTGCATTGGTTCGTGCCAAGCTGGAGACAAGAGGGAGCCAAGCGAGGGTGCCCCCCCACACCTCCTGATCAGGGCTCCCAGCGAAGAAGAAGAAGAAGAGGCTGAGCCACTCTCACAAGCTGGTGATGGTGATGCTGCGAGCCTTTGGCTGGGAAGAAGCTGAGGAGCTCTGCTCTGGGCAGCAGCAGCAGCAGGAAGGGCGCAGGGAGCCTGCCAAAGAGCGCGGCCATGGGTGGAGAGTTGGATGGATGGAGAGGGGCTGCCTGCCTCCTGCCTGCCTCCTCTTCAGGCTATCCGTGCGCACCGCAGAGCGCACAGGCGGGGAGCGCCTTCAAAGTTGGGCTGCGGAGGGGACGAGGCAGGTGCCTGCAGGTGGTGGTGATGGAGGGGAAGGCAGGTGGGCAAAGCCAGGCTCCTCCGGGGAAGGTCCTCCTCCTTGGGCACAGCCATGAAAGGGCCACCTCCAGGCGCAAAGCTGGAGAGGCGCGCCTGGGGGTCCCCTCTGCTCTCCAGCGCGCACCGAGGTGTTGCTTTGGAGAGACCCAGGCTTGCCTCTGCGCAGCGGCTGGCTGCAGACGCGGACCCGCCTGATTAGTATTCCGCCCAGCACAGCTCAAGCTCCACTCTTTTCCCGCCTCCTTCTTCCCACTTACCCACCCCCCTCTACTGCTAGGCTAGTCCCCTCTCCTCTGCCCTCTGGAACCCTCGGTGCAGCCCGGGAAGCCTCGCCTCAGCTCCCTCTGTCTGGCTCTGTGCGTAAAAGCGCACGCGGGCCCGGCTGGGAATGGAAAGGACTGTGAAATAAGGAGTGTATGACGGTGTCTGTGTTTGTGTGTGTGAGAGAGAGGGGGGGGGGTGAGAGCTGAGTTTGTGAACCCCTTCAAAACACACATACACACACACAACACACACACACACACTTTCCATCAGCTAGTTTCCAAGATAAACATTTCCTCCACATAAAAATATGCTCTGAGGTGACATTTCCATCAGCTTTAGTTTTCATGACAAATGCCACACACACACACACGCACACACTGCTCTGAAGTGACCTTCACTTCGCTTCAGTTTTCATGACAAAAATCACACATACACACACACCCCAACACACATGATCTGAAGTGACCTTTCCATTAGTTTTCATTTTTCATGACACAGTGCTCTGAAGTGACCTTCCATTAGCTTCAGTTTTCATGACAGATGTCACACACACACCCCAACACAAATGCTCTCAAGTGATGTTTCCATCAGCTTCAGTTTTCATGACAAATGCCACACACACACACACACACACACACACACACACACACACACACACACACACACAACATGCTCTTAAGTGACATTTCCATCAGCTTCAGTTTTTATGACAAATGCCACACAAACACACACCATGTTCTGAAGTGACCCACTAGCTTCAATTTTCATGGCAAACACTACACACACGCCAACACACCAATACACACCATGCTCTGAAGTGATCTTCCATTAGCTTCAGTTTCATGACAAATGCCACATCTGTGTGACAGACCATGCATGCCCCTAAAAACAAGTGGGGGAGTGGATTGAATAAGCGATATGCTTAAGGGGAGTTGGGACTGTGGCAGATCTTCACAAGTGATTGAAAAATGCCAGTGATTATTCAGTGATTAAAAAAATGCACATATGTAAATATCATTGTGAACCTGCAGTTCTGTGCATCCAGTTTAATGAATCCAGAATATGTGCCACCCTCTAGTTCTTATGTGAGCTCATTTTGATTTCACATATTTAAGGCCATTCCATGGTGAATACATGTGTGAAAGATAGGGATGCATGGGTGAAAGTCAGGCAAGTCCAAACAATACATACAGAGCTGTTGTATGTATACAACATGTCAAATGCAGTACTTCACCAGTTGAAGCACTTGTTTCCCTGCTCTAAGCTGAATGTCATTGAATGGGGTCATGGACCACATCATCATGGACCACATCATACTGAGTGGTCCATGCAAAAGCACATCAATCCTGATACTTGCTCTGTAAAGTTCAGCCAGTACATGGCCCACCCAGTTAAGTCCAGATATGGTTGGCCATTTCATTGGCTGCTGAGAATCTTTATCTACAAGCATTTAAGGTCTGTACTCTACTTCTTCCTGTCTGACCAGCCCTGGTGAAAATGATGCTCCCTTCACAAGCCCTGATGCTGAATAGTCTCCTCTCTGTCTTGTTGTCCTGGCAGATTGCTGAGGCTATACAGCCATAACATCAGCCTACTATCTGGTGGGAGTGGGACTATCTGAGACCCAGGTACCTTTCAACAAGACTTGGAGGAGTTGCCTTACTGGGCACCAGTTGTGGCTTGTCCCAGCTTACCCAACCATGACTTTTTTGCTGTTGCAAGGAGGGTGTTGTGCCTGGACCACCCATTGAGGAACCCAGTCAGGCTGTGGCAATTGTCACACTGGATGGCTCCACTGAATGGTCTGCAAAAGCCAGAGGTGATGACCACCCTGGGCAGATTGGGGGAAAAAAGATGTCCAAAATATACAGTACATTGAAACACTGCAGTTTACCATGTTATGACAGCTGCTCAATGGAGTGATATAAAGATGGGTCAATGTGGTATCATGTAAATCAGTGTTTATCAAAGTATGTTTCCAGGAGCCCTGGGACTCCCAGAGACCGTCAGGGGCTTCCCAAGTACACTGTAACTGGCTACTATACTTATCACTACAGAACTTCACATATGCATTAGCACTCTGGTTCTCTCCAAGATGTGTTTGTGTGTTGTGTGTGTGTGTGTGTGTGTGTGAGAGAGAGAGAGAGAGAGAGAGAGAGAGAGAGAGAGAGAGAGAGAGAGAAATTTATCACTGCAACCACTTATAGAGGATGGATGCTTCTGGTCTGATTTCAAATATTTCATTTTAGAGAGATGATCTTGTTCAGTGAACTCATTTCCACACAACTGGGAAAGCAGATAAAATAATTCAATGATTTTTTTTCCTGATCTGTGAGTCTAACACACAAAAATGCTATCAAAGTTGCAATAGATTTATGGTTCTCAGCTATTGCCAGCAATACTTGCAAAGCCTTGCACAGCTCAATCTTATGTACATCTTCTGAGTAGGTTCCACGTTATTCAGTGGGACTTATCTATATATCTATACACTGTATATAAAACTGAAAAGTCACTGACTGACTGACTGTTTCACTCACTCACTCACTCACTGATTCATCAATGCCCAGCCAAAACTGCCAGGCCTTGAAGTGTGAATTCTGGAGTGAGTGTTCCTTCTGTGATGGAGGCACCAACTAAGAACAGGTTTTTGGAAATTCCAACTGGAAGGGGGTGAAAAGGGGCGCAACACGTTTTCCTCCTTATACTTTCCATTGAAGAATCCCTGACTGATCCAGGCCCTGCCCAACCCCTGAACTTAGAAGCATGAAATTTGGGGATGGTGTTCCTTCTGTGACATGAACACCCAACAAGAACCACTGTTGAGAAATTTAACCCTTAAGGGGGTGAAAAGCAGTGCAACGTGTTTTTGTCCAATACTTAGCAATAAAGGCTGATCAACACCCTGCCAATTTGGCCTGATGCACTGGGAGAGAGTATGCATCTAGGGGATGTTGCACATGGGGGGATGTGCATGGGGGATTTTGCACATGGGGTGTGTGTTGCATATGGGGGGGTTGCAGATGTGGGTCACTTAGGGGGATGGTGAGCAATGGGGAAATGGTGTACAGTGGGCATTTTACTCCTGCAACACAGGTACATTTTGCTAGTTTCTAAATAAATGGGCAGGTGCTTGTAAGGGCACTTCAGATGCACAGTCCTATGCAGGTTTATTCAGGGGTTAGCCCTACTGAACAATAGGACTTACTTCCAGGTAAGCGTGGATTGCAATCTATGTTCCTTATTTATAAAAAAAGTAAGTCCTACTTACTTTTGGTACTTATTCTCAGTAAATGTGCACAAAATTACTGTCTTGTGCTCCATCCTATCCATGACTACTCAGAAGAAAGTCCTGTTATATTCTCTTCCCCAGAAAGTTTGCATTGGATTGCAGCCCTCATTCCTAGATACGGAGTATGTAATTTGATGATTATTCTGGATGCTTGAGTCTCCACAATTCCTGCTAAAGCCTTTTTTATTTTACATTTTTTAACTGGGCTGCATTTATAAATGCAGCTATTTTGTTCAATACAGTATTAAATGGGGGTTTATTATTATCATTTTATTCAGTAGCCACTTGGTGCAGAATAAATACCAAGATGGTCTTCAGTTTACAGCCTGGAATGCAGTTTTTTGAAGCATGAAAATTGCTTGGGATTGGAATATTATTAGTGAGATGGAAACAATTGTTTTAGCTGATTACAGATGGTTAATGCTCAGGTGTTCCAAGCAGAACACCTGTACAAATGGTCTGAAACAATCATTTCAACAATACCTTACCGGGGATCGTTTGGTATGTGTCTGCGTAAAGAAAAAAAGGTGACAACTGTAACTTCTGATTCTCACACTAATTTTCTCAAATTGACACTTGATAACACTCTACAATGTGGTATATGTGAACATTAGGGGACTGAATTCTGGACCCTTGACTCAGTTCGGTTCAATGCTTTAAACCAGGTAAGACCATTAACGATCAAAGTGAAATACACTTCAGAATTTAGGACACAGCTGGTTGCTAGGGCTACAGCAATTCTTTCAAACCATGACTTATTGACGACATAATTGGACTTATGAAAGTTCATTCATGGAAGATGTAAAAATAATACAATTTCAATAGTCTGGCTGATTACACCCTCTGCCAATTAGCAACTTTCTCCAGCAATTTATGGTCACATGTTGGAACTGATATGATCATCATCTGTGGTCTTGGGAGAAGGAATCATAGGCTGCAATCCTAAAGAAACTTTCCTGGGAGTAAGACCCACTGAGTACAATGGGGCTTAGTTTTGAGTAGACATGGTTAGGATTGTGCTCGTAATGTCTTTTTCAAATTCACCCCTATGCCAGGATCACTCCACCTTGAAGACAAAATCAAACAAAAAGAAACCAATCTTAAAATTTCTCCTCCTGGTTATAGAAATAATTCCACCAAAACCTATCCAATGGCATTTAACAGAGGATCAAGGGGAGCTGGAACATGATTCTGAGTTCTACCAGCCACTTGGTAGGTAAAGAGATGAAATATTAAGTGATATAGAAATCTAGGAGAAGGGGAGGAAAAATAATGCAAATAGGAAAAATTAAACTGACTGGAAAATGATTTGGGCATTGGATGTGCCAAAGTAGGATCTTAACAAAACACACAACAGTTAAAGTGGTTTAAAAAACCTATCAGGGACACATGAGCAGAAGACAGCAGGAGAGGCAGAGTGTACATTTCATCAGTTTTGAAGCTGTCTCTGTCCAAGTTCCCCCCTAAGAGACTAGAGGCTATAGCAGCAGCAGCTCAGCTTCCACTCTGAATGCACATTTGGCAACACTGCTCCATAGGATTGGGCTTTATCAGAATGGTACCTTTATCAGAATGGTGAAGAGGTAAACCTTAGTTTTCCAAACAAGAAGCAACTATATTTAATCTGTACTGTTTTATAAAGTATAGTTAAATGTTGGATTGAGAGTAACTTGTATTGAGAGTGTTTTGCATTGACAAACAAACATTTCTAATAAATTTTAACTTGATATAGAAGTGATGTCTTGATAAACAAGCAAAAAAGGTCCCAGCTGGTATACGACTGGTTTTGCTGCTTCGCCAGCACCTGCTCAGCCTCTCCTAAGAGACCACCCTATGCATGTCTATCCTGAAAAAAGCCTACTGGGGCTCACTCCTATGTAAAGGGGGAAAATGGAAAGGATCCTGAGAGACCTAGGGTGCAATCCTAACCACACTTTCCTGGGAGTAAATAGTATTGAATACAATGGGACTTATTTTTGAGAAGACATGCTTAGGATTGTACTGCGAGCCTTGTATGTCTACTCTAAAGTAAGCCTTAGTAGAATCAGTTGGGGTTACTCCTGTGTAAGGGGGCAGATTACAGCCTGAGAGACTAGACAGACTTAAGCTGCAATCCAAAAAACATTTTCCTGGGAGTAAGACCCATTGAGCACAATGAGGCTTACTTCTGAGTAGAAGTGTGTTCAGTGGGTCTTACTCACAGGAAAGTGTCTTTAGGATGGCAGCCTAAGTACAGGTTAATTTGTTTTATTTTTCTTTATATTTTGTATTTTATTATTTTGTATTATATTACAATATTGTTATCATTTTTATATGAATATTTTTGGGTTGTGGAACAAATTGTCTGAGTTTCCAAAGACTGGATCTCTTTGAGAGACAGTCATAGTAAAAGATTAAAAAATATATATATGGTGAGTTTCCATTATTTCTTATGGGAAAAATCTCTGTGATATACAAGCGTTTTGGATTATAAAAATGCTTCCAGAATGAATTATGCTGGCAAACGAAGGTACCACTGTGATGCTAATTTAATGGATGGTTGATGTCCATTCAGTTTTCCCTATCTTTGAGAGACAGTCATAGTAAAAGATTAAAAAATATGTATAGTGAGTGAAAACACAGAAAATACATAGTTTCATCTGAGACAGCAGGACCAATTGGTACAAGAAGTGAGATTCACAACCAGGGAAAAGGAAAATTTGGATGGGACACAATGCTAAGCTGACAAGAGGTGTATATTCCAACTTCTGCACGTTCAGGCTTCCAGATAGACATCTGGCATAAAACCAGGACAAAATATACAATTCTTTAGTTAAAATTACAAGTCTGGTCTAACTTTGAGTGGTGGAAGTGTTTTCATGACATTTTGGGTAAGCTTATATCCAGGTCAATGCAGCTAGTTAATATACATAGTACCTGCCTCAGGTTAACCGAGTTCTAAGACGAAGCTGGGTCCTCCATTTACCCCATGGCTGCTGCACTGGGTACTACCACTGTCACAGTACCAATGGTCCAGGAACTCAACTGAAAGCACGCCTACTCAGAAGTAAGTCCCATTGTGTTTAATACTACATACTCCCAGGAAAGTGTGGTTAGGACTGCAGCCTTAGAGCACAATCCAGAGCAAGTTCAGCCTGCTCTGCCCTAACTGCTCTCTCCTAACTATTCTGTATCCAGAGCAGAAAGTTATGCTGCATCCAGAGAGTCAGGAAGCCTGGGCTGCCCTAACTGTTCCATAGCATGCTAAGTAATTGACACATGGGGAGGACTTGCTCCTGAGGAGACACCCCTCAGATCACACTGAACAACGAACAGCTGTGGAGCCTACAGTGGTGACACAACTCTGTGCATCACCCGGTGCAGAAGTCTGTGTGTCACCCCTGGGATGCACATACCCCCCTACCGGGACTGTGCAGTCGCCAAAGTTGGCACTTTCACAATTGTTTCTGAAGCCAACTGGCTTCAAAAAGATTACTGCGCAGGAACTATCTCTGATGCCTGTGCAGTACTTTTCTGAAGACTTTCTGCTTCAGAGGAGACTGTGCAGGCGTCAGAGTTGGTGCCTGTGCAGTACACTTTTGAAGACATTCGGCTGCCGCTCCGCCTCCTGAGTGAGGTCGAATGGCCGTGCAGAGGCGTGGACTTCCTCCGCTCTAAGGAAGTCTCCTCTGAAGCTGTTCGGCATGCTCAGTGTGTTTCTGCGCAGTGCACCTCAGCTGGCCGTTCGGGCCAGCTCCAAGGACAAGTGGCAGCTTCTCACTGCTGCTCCGCCTTGGAGCAGGCCTGAATGGGCGCACTGACACCCAGGGCCTGCCAAAGGACTGTCAAACTCCTCCAGCGCATCACCCCATACAGAGCGCGTCACCCAATGCGGCCCGTACCAGCTGCACCAGTGTGGGAGCCTGGTGCCTGGGTGCCTGCCTTATGAGATGCCTGCCTTATCAGAGTCCCTGATGAGATGCCAGTACATTCTACAGTGAATACAAGGGGCTTCTTGGAGTGGCCTGCTGTATCCTGAGGTTTGTGGGCAGCCGTAGTTGTTTCATATCCTAAGGTTGAGAGGCAGGGGTTGCAGCTAGGATGGCCAAGAACTCAGATTTTTGGTCAACCCTGCCATTCTTACTCGGGCCTTATCATGGACCCCTATGGGTCTACTCATTACTATACCTGCTCCTGAGGTGTTATAACTCTGAGGGCTGGAAGAGGGCATTTCTGCCTTGGAAACAGGCTCTGGATACAGAGTAACTGCTCTGCCCTAGGCAATGCTAAACATGCCCTCAACTTGCCTCTCCTGAGCTGCTTAGGCTGCCCCAGTTAGGGCAGAGCAGGTCCACCTCTCTTAGGGCACCCTATCTTGCCTTGCTCTGCCCTAAGCCTCTTCCAGAGTAACTGGGCTGGAGCATCTTGCAGTTGCTCCACCCTAGTGATAGTTAGGGCAACCCAAGGGCTCTTATGTGGACAGATTAGTTGCTCTGGATTGTGCTACATGTCTTGATTCCAAAGTAGACTTTAATTTATTTAAGTGATTTATACCCTGCCTTTCCCAAGCCAAAGCAAATGCCCAAGGCAGCTTACACATTTACCATTTTTCCCCCACAACAACCCTGTGAGGTAAGGAATTGTTTAAAAGGCAGTTCATATAACTTTTCCAGATGTCATCCTTCATGGTGTGGTCATCACATCTGAGATCAGGGAAATGCAAATGTATGGAATGAGAAATGTATAGTTAACAATTGTTTAAAATAGTGCATTTTTAGAAAAAAAACTGTACTGAATGTCCAGCTAATATTTGCTAAAGGCCAGTTCAAGACATGTACTTCTTCATCCTTTTTTAAAACTAAAGAACAATACTTTAAAAGAATGAATGGCTACAGACTCATGACTATCTGTACTTTGTATATAAAGTTGTGGGTAGTGTTGAATGATTTTCTTGTAAGGGGATTGTATCTGCTATAATGACAGAAAAGACTAATGAATGAAGACATAATTTGTTGAGGGTTGCATTGAACCTTAGCTAATTATTCCTACTGATCTTGCATGTGTTATTAGTAGCTAGAAAGAAATGTCAGATATGGATGACATAAAAGGAAAATGGAGTTAATTAGTACATCCAACTATCCTCAAAGGCAAAGCCACCAAGTTAAACACTTACTATAGTGCTATAGACATATTTTATTACCCTTGGATGACTTTCGCCTTCTTGACCAGAAACCGAAGACTATGAAGAAAATAAAACCTCAAAAATCAACAAACTAAACAGCTTAAACTAAAGCCCTCTGGACCTTCTAGCTCAATATTGTCTAACCCCCAAATCCAGAGTAACTACGGGAGCACATAAGAGACTTTACGTGCACCCATAGTTACTGCACCACCTAGTGAAAACCTATGGGAAATTCATATTGGAATCCAGAGTAAGTTGTTCTTACGCCAGAGCAAGGACTCCCCGCAGTTACTCTGGATTTTGCCCTAAACCTTTTCTTTTTATTAACATAAAAATGGCTAAAATTAATGTCATTCACCAATACTGGGATACCTCAAAGGCATTCTTCCTTCCAAACACAAGATCTTTCTTCATACATATTGAAGGGCATCATATACACTGAATTTGAAAGTCAAACCAAATGTGCATAAAATTACACTGAATAAACCATATAAACATGAGTAAACTTGTTCAGGATTATGCTATGAGAGTGGAAAGTTTCATGAGATTCCTTTAGCCAGGCCATACTTCCATAGTCACAGTCCTGATTGCCAAGTTCCAAACAATGCATTCAAATGTGAATATCTGAATACAAAACACCGAAACATTGTTAGTGTGCTTAGCAGCATGTTAAGAACAACCTTGACAAGGATATGAAGGCAAAATTGGCAGACAATACCAGAACGTTCAATAGAGATCCCTCTAAAGCAGGCTGGGAAGGATTTCAGAAAAAAAATCTCATAAAATTAGAAAACCAGGCAAGAAAAAGACTGAGAAAATTCTACATTGGCCAGTATGAAACAACCACTATCTGAACTATATCAACATATGGGATTTTAAATGTAGTGCTGCCTTTAAAGCACTCCCTGGGAACTATTCCAGTATGTTTCAGCTTCCCGAGGAAATGCCTAGAGGTATTTGAAAATCGTGTTTTTACTCAAAAGCAAACACATTGTGTTGAGTAGGACTTCAGGCTGAACAGAACTAGCACTGCTGCAAAGTAGCTATGGCTGCAATCCTAACCATGTGGGATTAAGTGGGATTAAGGATTTTCATGGGAGTAAGTACTATTGAACTCAATTGAACTTACTTTTGAGTAGACATGAATAGGATTGCAGTGTTAGGCTTTTAAAGGGCTTATGAGGCTTTCCACCATCAGAAATGCACTATATATTCAACTAGTAACCCACAGCTGTCATTTGCGGAGGTACAATATACCAACAATATAGCAACTGAAAAACCACCTCCCTTTCCAGCATCTCAATTGCCCTTTTGACTCCACCTTTCTTAATGGCTGTCCTCAGTTGCCCCCCTAGCCTGTTCTCAGTCTGGCCTATATCTGTCCCAGAGGCAGTTAGAAATGAGAGTGCAATGCAAATGAAGTGTAGACAGTTCTTCTCACTCTGCCCCAGAAACACGTGTAAATAGAACCCTCAGCCTGCTTGATTGATATGGAATGTGCAGGTCAACCTTGCAGAAGTCAAGGATTTAAGTAGATAGACATTTCTGTTGCAGACTGACAGAGCTCCATCTAGAACCGTTGGAAAATCATTGGTAATGTAGTCTAAAGGAAAACAAGGGCAGTAATCCAGGTGCACAGACATGCAGCCAGAGGCATCACTAGGGTTTGCACCACCTGGTGTGAAGGCTAGCACATCACTCCCATGCAGCGTGCAGGGCAAATACCTAAATGGTAGGCGTGGGTATGTGTTATTGCCCTGCCTTTGCTAGATTTTTGGCCAAACGTTTTGATAGTTGAGATATTTCAATAAATAAATATATTTCAAAGTGGTTTGTTTCATTGCATTCTGATGTAAATTAAGCATCCCACAATACTGTTGCAGAAATCTCTGCTATGGATGTTATGGGTCGCTGAAGTGTGTTCCCAACACCCTAAAACCTTAGGATCCTTTTAGGAGCATTTTGATCTTTCAAAATCCCAAGGAAAATGATTACAGTCCAGAATCCAGAGATTAAAGAGTTAAGCAAGAGTCTTTATTTGCTAGCAAATGGAACTGGGCTGACTCTTAGATGGAATCTTTCAAACACTAGCTCAGAACCCCCAACAAATCAGAAAGTCTGGCTCTCAAATACCCAAAATGACATCACAAATTATGCAGACAATTCACATTTCAATACACTTTCGACATTGTCCATTATTGTTTATCAAACATTATACACTAATGGTTCATTCATTTTCATTACCCAATCCTAACCGACATTACCTCACTTTTTACAGGTCAATTCTGATTTGTTAATTTAGCTTAAACCATTGACGTGGTTACCACATATTGTTTGTTGCAATTTTAATATGCCTTGTACCTTATTTTCCATGCTCCCATTGTTTGGTCAAGGACTAGAACCTGCCAACTGTTGCATTTGCCATGTTACCATATACTAATGCACTTCTGTACAATATGCTTACTTGCAAATTCTTTTCTTACATGCTGATACTTTACCCATAATGACTTAGAACTGAAGGCCTTAGTTAGAGTGTTGTTCTTGCTATATTTGTTAATAGTATTGGGGATTAATACTTTGGTAATAATCCTTATCTACCTTATCTACAACAGTATATAACATGGTAGGATTGGGTGCCACCTTTCTAACACCCTAGTGACATCCCTGATCAGGACCATTTTGGAAGCCTTGTACTCCACTGAACTGACCTTCTACACCAGCCAAAGCATGCTTGCTTACTCACTAGTAAACACCACTGTGCAGTTCACTTTCATTTTCAATTCAATTAGGGACAAACTTCTGGGGTGATGTGTGGGGTTATGTTCATTGGATCAGGAGAATTCTGGTGTCATTGGATTCCTCTCAGCCTGCCCTTTCTGGTGAATTATGGTGTGTTTGCCTACCCACAAGTAAAGCCCTGATATGGGTCACTTTCACTTTCCATAGAGTTAAATGCGTATTTTTTGTTCTTTTTAGTTTTCTGGCCATAACATTTGATATAAAGAAGCTCTTTCAAAATGGATTGTTGTATTGAATCCTGCTCTTCCTGAATTCAATGGTTTATGATATGATGGGGTTTTCCATACCATTGCAAAGTTGCATTTTTGGGATGCCACAGCCCCTCAGTGCACATCACCCCACCTGAGCGTGTCACCTGGTGCGGGCCGCACCCCCTACACCTCCTACATGGGGCACAATCCTAACTAATTTTCCAGCAAAGAAGTAAGGGCAATGCAGCTTTAAGGTAAGAGAACAAACATTCCCTTACTTTGATGAGGCCAAAGGACTTCCACACAACTGCAGGATGCAGAACATGTCCCATTGGCATTGTGTTAAACCTGGAAATTTTAGGATTTGGGCTTGGAAGTAACTTCCTCATCCTTCTTTTTCTGACTAAGCACACTTTGGATTTGCTGAAAAAGTGTATTTTTTCTGTGTCAAGAAGGTAGCAGAGCAGCTTTATAAGTAACTCTTAAGAGGAAGTCCACTATTGCTGAGCAGTGTACAGATGGGTGAAATAATCTCTAAGGGATCAGGATGTTCTGTATCATCCAGATGAAAAGGGCTACAATTTGGAAATGAGCATGCACAGGAGATGATAGCAGGTCAAAGAAACTAACAGGACAAAGGGTTGAAAGCGCATACCAACAACATTCTTAAAGAAAATGCAAGGTATAGGTGTTTTTAAGCAAATGCCTGAAAGCCTCCAACCCAAGATGGGGCTCTGGCATGCTTTGCTGCTAAGGGCGCAATCCAGAGTATCTATGGGTTGTCCTTGCTCTGGTCTAAGAACAATTTACTCTGGATTGCAATATGAATTTCCCATAGGATTTCACTAGGTGGTGCCATAACTACGGGTGCACGTAATGTCTCTTACATGCTCCCGTAGTTGCTCTGGATTGTAGGGTAAGAGCAACATAGAAATAGTGGACAGAACGGAAACCTAGCAGAATGGACAGCAGAACTGGGATATTGTTAGTCCAGGATATGAATTATATAGAAAGAACAAGGATTGATATACTGGAGGTGGTGTAGCTTTGTACGTATGATACGGAAAATATAGAATTGAACAAACTAGAAAACTCATCCCTAGGTCACTGTGGTGAAAATACAGTATGAAGCCAAGTTTAGTACTATTGTCATTCTGATCAGTGTTGAGAGTAGTCCTGACAAAGAAAGAAACTGACTTCAAAGAAAAAAAGTGCTGCAATAATAGGTGACCATAACATAGACTGAGTTTAAGTTCATATTCAGGCCATCCCAAAAGCAGAACATTTCTTAATATAATAAATTACTATGTGCTAGAACTATTGGCATTGGGACTGACCAGAAAGGAGGAAACCATGGATGCAATCCCATGGGGCACCCAGGATGTAGCACAAAATGTCAGTGTCACTGAACCAATCAATGCCAGTGACTGACTTCAGTGCTGCCCAGTTCAAGATACTGTATAGATAACTGCAAAGTTTCCAAGTCCACTACAGACACATTTGACTTCAAAACAGATAACATCATAAAAAGAAGACTAGCAATTTAGGCAATTTAAAGGGAAGTGGCCCTACCTGCAGGCTTACTGTCTTCCAAATATCCTCAACAATCCACAGTAACCTATGGGTCAAACTGTGAGTACTGTGAGCTTACTGTGAGCTTACTGTGAGTACAATTTAAAAAATGAATCAGAGAACAAAAAATGGAACAAGGATGCTGTTAAAATAGTCTTCATATCAGCAAAATGCATTGTTGCAAACTGGAGCAAGCATCATTCTACTTAGAACGAACACAAAAGCATCCCCAAACATCCCACATTGGTGGTCAGGAAGTGATCAGACTTTCTCACCCAAGCTAAATTAAATCCAGAGAGACTTAAGCTCTGCTGAAAATAGACTATTATGAAAGTGTTACATTTGCATAAAGCAAAGATAAAACTAACAGGCTTTTCTCACACTTGAAGTGATTAAATTAACTTGGTCATTCCCTTTAAATAAGGTGTAGCATCTTCTAGGAACCACTGCTTAAATATTTCACTAAACATGGCCATACAGTACTTTCATTCAAAAGTATTGGTTGTGTGTTTTGGCAATTTTAACCATCATTGTTTAGGCCAGGATCTAAAGAAGTAGGTTATGTTTGCAGCTGGACTTTGCTTCTCAAACAGCTTCCCAACTACAGCTAGCACATCTCAGGTGACAGATTAGGGCATCTGTCTCCACTAACAACTACCACTTTCTTTACTCTCTAGGTTACTCTCTATTTATCTTTTCTTTACTATCAGATTTCTAGAAAGAGAGAAATTAACAGGAGAGGATACAGCTTAGTTGAGGATTGACCATAGTTACTGATGTTTGGCTTCTGAAAAGATCAAACAGGCTCAAGCATGGCATAACTACTGCAAGCATTAGACAGATTTCTCCAGTTCTTTCACATAACCTGTCTCACCCAGAGGCCTTCAAGTTGACTTCAAAAGCAGGTATGCCTCATATCAGTTTCTGCAGCAATTCACATACAGTTGAGAGTCACAGTCAATCTGCGGCATGAAGTTCCCCAAAACATCCCCAATAAACTTAATTGACTTTTAAAATAATCTTTGCTGAGTGATTGTATTGAGCGTTCCCCTAATTTTCTTATTGTTGACTTATTATCTTATTATCGCTTTTCCTGCGATATCCGGGCAACTGATTTCACTTTTGCACCTTAAAAAAACATGATAAATTATAGCTATAAGCTGGATGTTTTCCGGCTGAATTTTAAGAAATGAAAACATGAAATTCTCACTTTATCAATTTATTAAAAATGAATTTTATGCCATGTTTTTATAATCTTTTTGCCAAGAGCTTTCTGACTTTTCTTTTTACTTCTGAATGTTTTATGAAAGTCTGTCTGCTGTTTCTATGCTTGTCTTTCTCAAAATGTCTATTCCTCACTGTGATACCTACATGGCTGTTTTTGTCGAATGGCTCATTCATAATGCTATATTAAGCTAATAAGAAATTAGTAGCACAACAGGCTGCAGGAAAGAGATGCGACCTGCCTAAAATTAAACATTCTAGACTAGACACAGAAATAATGAACTATATGGAGAATTTCTTCCAGTATTTTTCCAGAACATCTGGGGTCCTCCACTGACTGACTCTTATCTAATAGCTCCACCTAATGGGATTAACTGGAATATGTCTGCCCAGGCCCACAATCAGCCTGCCTCATTCTATTCTCACATATTTTTTTAATTTGTTGTATTTATATGTCATCTATAATGTAGGGCCAGAAATTTGTCACTAATTATTGCTGCAGTGTCTGAGGTGACATTGACCTATTTAATATTGATAGTGTCATCAGTATGATCACCAGCATCGCGCTGAGATTCAAAAACCCATACACTACAAATTGCTAAATGTTCCTTGGCCCTGATGTCCTGTTATTAAATTCAGTGTATGAATGGCAAAAACTTGAATCTAGGTGGTAGCAATGAGTCAGTATCTCCAATGGGAAATTCCCAACATTGCAAGCTAGCATGGAAACAGTTGTACAGCTTTATGAACAACAGAAAATGCTTGCAAGAGACCACTGGCTGCAAGCTATAGGATTCATTCAAATTTTTATCTACTTTGTACATTAGGATACAAATTGTATCTGGACTGATCATAATCTGAAAACTGATCATGGTTCTCCCCTGTGATCAATTTTGAATACTGGATTGAAATTGGACTTTATGGGGGTGTGGGGGTTTGTCCTATTTTGGTATGGCACATGATCACCCTGTGTACACAACACTGGCCTTTTCCTGTTCTCCACAGTCTGCCCAAAATTAGGATACTGACAAAGGAGACTAATTTCTTTGCACTGCTCCTTCAGTGGCAGCATAGAAAAGCAAAAGTCCCTCTGTTTATCGTCCAGGATCTTGGCAATAAATTCTCCTTTGAGCCACTGATATCCCAAGTGGTGCCCACATGACCAGAAATGCCCAGATGTCTCTGGAAAAAGGTGGGGCTTACTGGGAGACAGGTAAAACCCCATGTTTACAGGGCTTCAGGCATTTCCCCAGTCAAAATTGGGAGACTGGAGAGGCAGGACCAGATGGCCCTCCCTGCCTCCTGGTCAGCCACCAGCCTCACATGGGCCAGTAGCCCTGCCCATGCATCACCCCTTTGCCTCCTCTGAAACCCTCCCAGCAGCCTCCGGAGCCAAGCCATGACTGCTGGAGGCCCCCCAAGTCCTCGCACCACCTCTGAGGCTCTCTCTGGGGCCTCCAGAGCTGACACATGGCTTCTGGAGGCCTCGCAGGTCCTCTAGCCACCTTCGCAGCTCTTCTCTTGGCTGGCTAGGGGCTATGCACCTTCCTCCAGCCAGCCA
Organism: Cryptoblepharus egeriae; assembly: GCA_030015325.1. NCBI lineage: Eukaryota > Metazoa > Chordata > Lepidosauria > Squamata > Scincidae > Cryptoblepharus > Cryptoblepharus egeriae. The sequence continues at coordinate 30,034,808 of JAREYC010000005.1, forward strand.
GGGGCTGCTACCCTCCTGCCAACCACTCACCCAGGTAAATGCCTCAATCTTCCCTTTCCCACTCAGATCCCTACCTATCGCCTCCCCCACCAATCTACCTACCTTTCTCCTCCTCCTCTCAGATCCCTACCTTTCCCCTCTCCCACCCAGCTACTTTCCTTTCTCCTCCCTCACACAGGTACTTACCTTTCCCCTCACCCACAAAGATCCCTACCTATCCCCTTCCCCACCTATCTACCTCTCCCCTCACCCACTCATCTTCCTACCTTTCCCCTCCACACTCTGATCCCTATCTTTCCCCTCACCCACCCAGCTACTTACCTTTCTGTTTACCCAGCCAGCTACTTACCCTTCTCCTTACCAACCCACCCACCTTTCCTCCGACTCACCTTCCCTGCCACCCACCCATCTGTATGGTTTCTGATGCTGCAAGCTGCTTTTGGAGAGTCTTACATGCCTAGGTCAAAATCATGTATGTTGAAGTCACTTGCATGTATTGTGTTGCTGCAAACTGCTTTGAGGGTCTCTTACGTGTATGTGTCTGAATCATGCATGCTGAAGTCACCTACATGTGTTGTGCTGCTGCTTTAAGGGCATCTTACATGTCTGGGACAGAATCATGAATGTTGAAGTCACTTGTATGACTTGTGTTGCTGCAAACTGCTTTGAGAGCATCTTATATTTCTGGGTCAGAAATATGCATGTTAAAAGGTTTTCAATTTTTAAAGTGTTAAAATTAACTACAGGAAACCAATACAAGTATTTTTGCTTTATTTTAACATGTCCTACATTTGTCCTACATTTTGGGGGGTATCCTACATATTTTTAACCAGGTAGGAATTTTGGCTGGGGGGGGCAGGAATTTGGGGGAGCTTGCAGGATCTTCAGTGTTTCACAGTCATTCTCAGCAGTCTCATGGAGTTCCACAGGGCCTGTTTCCTATGGAACCTTTCCAGTGTCTTACCCACCCACCCCACTATACAGGTTCCTGTTGACATCTATCTTTCCAAACATTTCAGAATAGGGAGGTCCCACCAGGACTTTCAAGCAACCAAAAGATCTATAGGAAACCCCTCCAGCTGGAAAGTGGTGGAGTATCCTGTCCCAGTGAACCATTTCAAGACATAATACTATAAAAAGGGCAAACGCCCATTTTTAAAAAGCGCCAATGAAACAAAACTGAAATGTTTGAAGGCTGGCAAGCACTCTGGTTTCCTCACAATGGATAGGGAGAGGGAGGCCAGTCACCCACCCACCCCATCAGCACCCCCAGTTGCTGATCCTGCAGTTTTCCCCAAAGCTGTTTCCCCTCATTGCACACCAACATGTGGGTGGCTTTGCAACCAGGTTGAATTTACCACCCAGGAAGAGGGAGAAACATCTGAACCCATTTTGGTTCCTGCCTTCGGCATCCCCAGATCAGTTCCTGTCCAAAACAGATGTCCATAGTGAGCATCATCAAGAAAGCAGCCTCAGTCCATTTTCATGGGTGGCTTATTAGTTTGCTTGGCCTCTCGCAGGATCTTCACCAGAGAGAGGAGGATGGGGATGGCCATGGGGAGGAAGAGCAGGATGTAGATAGCAAATTTCTGATCATCGGTGAAATAGAGGAGGTGAAATAGTGAAGGGTCAAAAAAAGGCTCGCTCAGAGGCAGTGATGGTGTCTTTGCTGGCCTGGAAGGTGGAGTCCAAATGGCCCAGTTCCAGTTTCTGTATTGCTTTCTGGGCTGATTCCACAGCATGGTACACCTGGGAAGCCATGTCATCCTTGATCACAATATTGCTAATCTTGTCAAGCAGCTGAGCAAGGGATGTCAGGGTGGTCGACACTGTGGCCACATTCTCCACCGTGCGAGCCCACAGCAGGCGATCCAATTCCTAGTCCGACAGGCCCTCATTTCCAAAACTTTTCACAATAGCTCCATCTGGAAAAAGTGCTGGCAAAATCCCAAACAGCAGCCGCAACTGGGCCAGAAACACTCCCATCACCACATCGACCCACCTTGGAAAAGATGTCTCATTGGCTGGTTCAGGCTTAACATTGTACACCATGATCTCACCCCAGCGTGGGCTATGGAAGGCATTGGTTGGTACTGTTACTCTGTCCTTATCTTGAATGTAGAGTGGAGAGAGTAAGCGCTCTGGCACATACAGCAGAACGTTGAGCACTGGGTAGAGGGAGGCAGCATCTGGTCACCCTGGTATAATGGATTCAGGTATTGCCAGGTATGTCCTTGATGTTCTGTTCTGCAGTAATGCATTAAAGTGCCCTAGATTCAACTACGCATACTCTCTCATTAATTACAGAATCAAGGAGACTGAGAAACTTATTGGTATCAACTGACCCTACTTTAATAAATAAGGTTGCAATCTTTTTAAGTGCCATTGTTAAGACAAGTCAAGAGAGAGGGGTTAAACCACCTAATGTGGAAACTCTACTTGATGTTAGAAGCTGAAACAATGTATCATCTCTTTTATGTCAATAAAGATTATTATTATTATTATTATTATTATTATTATTATTATTATTATTATTATTATTATTATTATTATTATTAAAGTGCCCTACCATAATAATCCATACAGAAATTGATCCATACAGAATAATCCATACAGAAGCAGTGGCATATGTTCATTTCAGAGAATATCTACAATTGGAAAACATGAATTTCATTTACAGCTTATAATCAAGATTTTCCCATTTTGAAAATTACATTCAAAGCATGAATTTGAGGATGTGACTAATACTTCTAAATCCCTTATTATTTTAAACATCCAAATCAGCGATTCCAGATGAAATCAGTCTGAGTGCTGGCAAGATATAGTTTTAGTGCTTCATGTGACTTTATTTCTAGATATGTTCCTGCACAAGAGGATTGTGCGTCTGCTACAAAGCAGGAGAGGTTGATATGGATTGTCTGCCTGTCTTTGTTCGTTCAGTTAAACAAAGCTCCTGAAATATGCAAATCTCATATAAAAGATCCAAGAACACATTTATTAAATGTATCACAAGAAATAACATTGAGATCAGTTTCTTTCTAGATGCTCCTGGCCACTCTTTGAAATCAGCTGGAAAGCTCCCCGCAGTATCTATTGTGTGGTTTCTGAGAACACATGAAAAGACATTTTCACTGCAGTGCCCAATATATGGAGCACCTGCTCCTGGGAGATCTGGCCAGTCCCACTTTTGTTGGCATTCTGATGCAGACTGATGAATGCCTACCAGTTCTGGCAGGTCTCCAGCCTAGCCACTATCTGAGTTTACTCTGCCTGGCTTCATCCCTTTTACTGGATTTTTATACGCTGCTCCTCTGAATGGTTATTGTTCTCACCTGAATAGGGAAGGAAGGAATAAAAGATATTTTAACACATACATTACAATAGTACAAACACTGATGTTTTAAAACAGGGCTCCTTGGGCATTATTCCATATGGTCAGCTGTGTTTGGGTCCTTCTGCCATGTGACATCCAGCCAAGACAAGAGCATAACCACCCTTATCTAGGAAATCACCGTACTATTCCCCTTTCCTATATCCCCCAGTGGTATCAAAAGGCAAACTCATCATTATTATAACACCTGAATCCATTCTTAATCTCTTCTCTTATAATTGTTCTTTACACAAGTCTGTTCCTTCGATAGCATAGTGTTGTTTTGCCAATTTCTTGTTCCAATAGTTACCTGATAACTTATGCCCACTTTAAGCTACGGTAATTTCTTCCCCCCTTTTTAGCTACAACAATGCCTTCAGTTCTTCATTGCTAGACCCCACCACTAGGGTAGCTTGTCTCTTCAACCTCCTTCCTCCTCAGCAGCTTCTCCAGCCACCTCAGGAACACCCTGGACTTCAGCAGCTCTTGGGCATGACAGCAGGGTGACCAGATGCTGAACCTAAAATTTCCTGCCAAGTCCCCCCAAATTCCTGTCCCCCAAGCCAAAAATTCATATCCGGTTAAAAAATGTAGGACACCTACCCAAAATGTAGGACATTTTAAAATAAAGCAAAAATACTCATATTGTTTTCCTGTACTTAATTTCTACACTTTTAAAATTGAAAACCTCATAACATGCATGATTCTGAACCAGACGTGTAAGACACCCTCAAAGCAGTTTGCAACAACACAACATATACAAGTGAGGGGAAAGGGAGGTGGGAAAGGTAAATAGGGAAGGATTGGGCTGCATAGGCAAGCTCCCCCACCCTGGACTTTGAAGTAAGCTCCATTGACTTAATTGGCTTACTTCTGTGTAGTCATGGATAGGACTGGGCTGCATAGGATCCCCCATTGACTATGGCTGCAATCCAGAGCAAATTCAGCCTGCTCTGACCTAACTGCACTCTCCTAACTATTCTGTATCCAGAGCAGAAAGTTATGCTGAATCCAGAGAATCAGGAAGCCTGGGCTGCCCTAACTGCTCCAGCGCATGCTAAGTAATTGACACAAGGGGAAGACTTGCTCCTGAGGAGACACCCCTCAGATCACACTGAACAAGGAACAGCTGTGGTGCCTACAGTGGTGACATGACTCTGCACATCACCTGGTGCGGGTCTGTGCGTCATCCCTGGGATGTGCGCCCCCCCACCTGGACTGCACAGTCACCAAAGTTGGCGCCTGCGCAGTTGTTTCTGAAGCCAACTGGCTTCAGAAAGAGTACTGCGCAGGCACCATCTCTGACACCTGCGCAGCACTTTTCTGAAGCCTTTTGGCTTCGGGGGAGACTGTGCAGGCGTCAGAGTTGGTGCCTGTGCAGTACTCTTTCTGAAGCCATTCGGCTGCCGCTCCGCCTCCTGAGTGAGGCCGAATGGCTGTGCAGAGGCGCGGACTTTCTCTGCTCTAAGGAAGTCTCCTCTGAAGCTGTTCGGCATGCTCAGTGTGTTTCTGCGCAGTGCATCTCAGATGGCCGTTCAGGCCAGCTCCTCAGACAAGTGTCAGCTTCTGGCTGATTCTCCGCCTTGGAGCAGGCCTGAATAGGTGTGCTGACGCCCGGGGCCTGCCAAAGGACAGTCAAACTCCTCCGGCATATCACCCCATACGGAGCGCATCCCCAATGCAGCCCACACCAGCCGCACCAGTCTGGTGACGCCACTGGGTGCCTGCCTTATAAGGAGTCCCTGATGAGATGCCAGTACATTCTACAGTGAATACAAGGGGCTTCTTGGAGTGGCCTGCTGTATCCTGAGGTTTGTGGGCAGCCGTAGTTTGTTCCATATCCTGAAGTTGAGAGGAAGGGGTTGCAGCTAGGCTGGCCAAGAACTCAGATTTTTGGTCAGCACTGCCATTCTTACTCGGGCCTTATCATGGACCCCTATGGGTCTACTCATTACTATACCTGCTCCTGAGGTGGTATAACTCTGAGGGCTGGAAGAGGGCATTTCTGCCTTGGAAACAGGCTCTGGATACAGAGTAACTGCTCTGCCCTAGGCAATGCTAAACATGCCCTCAACTTGCCTCTCCTGAGCTGCTTAGGCTGCCCCAGGTAGGGCAGAGCAGGTCCACCTCTCTTAGGGCACCCTATCTTGCCTTGCTCTGCCCTAAGCCTCCTTCCGAGTAACTGGGCTGGAGCATCTTGCAGTTGCTCCAACCTAGTGTTAGATAGGGCAACCTAAGGGCTCTTATGTGGACAGATTAGTTGCTCTGGATTGGGCTGCCTATTGGCTTATTTCTGAGAAGACATGGATAGGACCTGTGCATACCTCTGGGAGAGTAAAAGTGGAGACACGTGCAGCCCAATCCTGGGGTGGATGCTCTGCCCATGCCTGGATCACGCTTTAAGGAAGTGCTCTTCCTGATTAGAACTATGGCCGCCTGCACATCCAAACTATTGAAGGAAGCAGCTGCCCAGTCGGCCATTACGAAGCCTTGCCAACCCAGGGCAGTTTTAACCCCCCAGAGCACCCTCCAGCCCCTCCATTTTCCAGAGGAGTGGGGCCCCTTTCCTGTCTCCCAGTCCAGGGGCCCAATTTCCTAAGGCTTCCTGGAAAACCCAGAGGTCTGGGCAACCTGCATGTCATCAACATGTCAGTCTCCAGCAGTCCCCATTCCAACAATCCTCAGTAGTCCATTCGCTCCTCTGGTACATCCACACCTCAGCGCGCCCATTCAGGCCTGCTCCGAGATGGAGCAGTGGCCGAGAGCTGCTGCTCCACCTTGTAGCAGGTTTGAATGGCTGACTGAGGCACACTGCACATGTCTAGAAGCCTGGAAATGCGCAGTCTGTGCTTGTACCTGGCCATTCGGCCTCTGGAGCAAGGGCGAACAGCTGCACCCACTACACGTCCAGAAGGCTGGACATGCGCAGTCCCGGCCTCTGCCCGGCCATTTGGCCTTGCTTTGGAGACGGAGAAGCAGTCGGGAGCTGCTGCTCCACCTCCAAAACAAGCCCTGCTCATCTTTAGAGTGGAGGAAGTCTCCTCTGAAGCTGGTTGGCTTCAGAGGAGACTGCACAGGCATCAGAGTTGACTTCAGAAGAGACTGTGCAGGTGCTAACTTTGGTGCTTGCACAGTCCCGGGAAAGAGTGTGTGTGTCCCGGGGGGTGATGTGTTTACCCCTACTTCAGGTGACACACTATCGCATCAACCCTGCTGCCCCTATGGATCTACTCAGATTTATATCTGCTTCTGAGGAGCTGGAAGAGGGAATTTCTGCCCTTGAAACAGGTTCTGGATATAGTATAACTGCTCTGTTCTAGACAATGCTAAACATGCCCTCAACATGCCTCTCCTGAACTGCCTAGGCTGGCACAGCCTATGTTGACTTAGGGTGCCCAAAGCCTTTTCTCGCATAACTGGATTACCGTATCATGGAACTAGGCCACCCCAGTGATAGATAGGGCCCAACTGCACTTCTGGATTGCAGCGTTGGTGTAAGTGTGTAGAGAATTGTGTGAGATTATTCTAGTTCCATTAAGCCAATAAAGTTCTATCTGATCTAGTCCCATTCTGTTCAAATAGTCCAATGAGGCCAGACAGCTATCATTTTACAAAGTCTGGGAGTGCATCATTTGTTAACAGAAGGCAAGGGTGTTAAATCTCTAAAAGGGTCAGTTTGCCTTTTCAGGGGCCTTTAAAGTGAAAATATTAACAATACCATTCTCTCCAGAGGTAAAAAAATGTCCTTTTTACTTCCAACCAAAAGATTCTCTGGTGAATGGATGTTGTTTAGCAGGTGGTTGTTAATGTTTTCTAATAACAGCAATCTTTAGGATCACAAACAGCGTATCTATGGAATGAAAAAGTGTCTCTGTTCGGTCCTGAGATTAAAGACAGCAACTCAAAACCGGTCCTGAGATTAAAGACAGCAACTCAAAAGCATGTTTCATAATTCCAAAGAGATTGAAAGTGGTACTATTTTGATAAAAGGCAAGTGAAATGAAAGCTTTTATGTAAACTATGAACTTCATGGAAATGGTGCACTTTGACATTTCAGAGAAATGCAAAATGTCTATAAATAGCTTTAATAAAGTGTAGTAGTGGACCGAGCACTATAATTTATATATACCAAAGCATTTTCCCTGAAAAGTTATATTTATCCTTTTTGAGTCTACATTTTTTTTAGCCTTTTGAGCAATGAAAGCTGATTGATTCTCATGCACCTGATCTCCTTGAACAAAAAAGCACTAATTTCTGGATTAATATATTTTCCTTACATGCAACAAGGATTCTAAATGTAACATACAGGCAAAGGAGATTTTTAAAAGCATGGCTGTGATAGCTAACATATTTAGAATAGAACACTTAAAACCCAAGTATGATTACTGAGATTAAAGTCATAATGAAATCACTGAATGTTAACTCACCTGTGCAGTATAGATCTGCAGCCATAAGATATACTCCTAAAATAAATCCTATAATCTTAAAATCACAATCCTAAAGTCTGGGAGAGTTGGAAACTAGCAGTCTGGGAGAGTCAAAAACTGTCCTGAGAGGGTGGCAAATAGCCTAAAAAGGTTTGCACAGGGTCGGTATCAGTGGTCTCAACACAAGAACATGTGCCAGGCCGCACAGGCTGCATCCAACCATCACTGCACAAAAAATGGTGAGTTTACATCAGCTGAGCTAAGGGAGTTTCCAGGGTGGTGAAAGGAGCAGGAAGCAGGGTCACTTGCACCAGATCCTATCCTGTTCGTGGTAGCCTAGGCTTGTTGAGATAGTGCAGCCTCAATTGGGTAAGGGCACAATCCAGAAGTGCACTTGGGTTACCCATGTATCACTGGGCTGACACAACTGCAAGATGGGCTACCCTGGTTATTCAGGAAAAGGCTTGGGGCAGCCTTAGGCAACATAGGCTGCCCCAAGACAGGTGGATCTGGGCTGCCCTAGTTGGGGCAGCCTAGGCAGTTCGGGAGAGGCATGTTGAGGACATGTTTAGCATTGCCTGGGGCAGAGCAGTTACTCTGTATCCAGAGCCTGTTTCCAGGGCAGAAATGCCCTCTTCCAGCACCTCAGGAGCAGGTATAACAATGAGTAGACCCATAGGGGTCCATGATAAGGCCAAGTAAGAATGGCAGTGTTGACCAAAAATCTGAGTTCTTGGCCAGCCTGGCTACAACCCCTGCCTCTCAACCTCAGAACTACACAACTACAGCACAACTACACAACTACAGCATCCTGGGGATAAACCTTACCTGGGGATACAGCAGGCCACTCTCCAAGAAGCCCCTTGTATTCACTGTAGACTATACTGGGAGTCTCATTAGGGACTCCTTCTAAGGCAGGCACCACAGCTGTTCCTTGTTCAGTGTGATCTGAGGGGGGTCTCCTCGGGAGTAAGCCCTCCCCAGGTGTCACCAACTTGGTGCCTACTGAGCATGCTCTGGAGCAGTTAGGGCGGCCCAGGCTTCCTGACTCTCTCTCTGGATCCAGCATAACTTTCTGCTCTGGGTTCAGAATAGTTGGGGCAACCCAGCTAGGGCACTCCTCACTGCCTTCATTCTGGATTGTGCCATTAGGGAAATTATTTTCTCTTGCTTTAGGCTGAGTCACAGTCAGCCTGAAATTCCAGAGCCTGTCCGTTCCAGAGCAAGTTAGGATTGCATTGCCCATGTGTTTATTTGGAAGTCAGTCCCATAGAATGCAGTAGGACTTACCATAACATGAATAACATAAATCTGCTTAGGATTGTAGCCTTATAAGTAATTTAACTTAAATTTATTTCTTGCACATGATAATGACTGTAAAATAACAGTATTTTATGTTTCTTGAAACAAGATTGTCTCACCCCTTTAAAACAAGGATTTATTAAACATCCTAGTTCTACAAATATATTGTCAAAGAATGGATCCTATTAAATCAGGGGCCTCCAAAGTTTTTGGCAGGAGGGCCACATCATCTTTCTGACACCATGTCAGGGACTGGAAAACTAATTTACATTTCAAATCTGAATACATTTATATAAATTTACATATAAGAAAATATTAGGGTGGATTACAAGGCATGCCCAAGGGCCAGATAGAGGGGTCTTGCCGGGGCCATATTGAGGCTCACCGAGGGCTGCATCTGGCCTCCAGGCTGGGGTTTGGAGACCCCTGTACTAAATTATAAGGCTATAGTTCTGGTTCCCTGATCCTTCTTTAATTCAGTGCTGCATGAATACCCTGAATAACAAACAGAAGTTTGCATACCCCTGCTACACCCCAAAATAAACTCCTCTAAGAGTTTATTAGTTTAAATATAACCCCCTTCCTCCATAGGGATGCAATCCTGAGATCTTTAAGCCATGTCTAGCACCTGAGTGAATCTACTATTGTTTAGAAAGGTTAAAAGCTGGCTGTCACAATGTGGCATACAACAACACTTGATAAATTAATGTCCATAAAGTACTTTCCATTTTTAAAAAAATCATAATTATACAGAATAATAAATTGAGTTAGAACTTCACTTGCAAATGCAACATGATGATTAAAGGGAAGATGTAATAGATGAATAAAGATAATGAGCAAGGAGACAATGATCACATAGCCATATTTCAAAGGACAACTTAATTCAGCTGGAGGTATGGATCCACGGGAACTGGCATCTGCACGCATGTCCCCAGATGGACTGAGTTGAAGGGAGAGATGGGCAAATCCTGCATGGCTTGACTCCAGTTTCGAGTCACCACCAGCCTACAACTTCACCCCAAACTGAGTCATAACAGAGCACTTTCCAACTTGTCGAGTCACCCTTTCATGTTTCTAAAGGACTTGTGTTCAGTTGCTCCCTTTAAAAAGCTCCTGTGAGAAAAATGAGGTTGCTGCTGAGCTGTGTGTGAGTGTGAACGAGTGTGACTGAGAGTGAGAGCGTTCACTTTAAACACTGCCCTCTGTTCCTGACCATTTGTATACACACATTTATGCCTATTTTATTGATATCAATTAGCCTAGGCGGTGGGATGTTTTACCTTGGGAAGGGATTGCTTTTGCTGTTTATACGGCTCGCCCCCTTCCAACAGCAACAGCCAACTGAAATGGGGTGGGAGAGGAACAGGAGAGAGATGGGGAGGGAAGAAGGGTGGATCGAAGCCAAGAAAGGGACATCCCCTACAATCCAGAGTATCCACGGGAGCACGTAAGAGACATTACGTGTACACATAGTTACTGCACAATATAGTGAAAACCTATGGGAAATTCATATTGCAATCCAGAGCAAATTGTTCTTACACTGGAGCAAGGACTCCCCGTAGTTACTCTGGATTGCGCCCATCATCAATGTCTGTACACCACTGATATCCCTTTCCCAGCTTCCATCCTTAAACCTGTGCTGGCACAAATTACTGGCACATATCCAAGAAGACACAGCAGGCTAGCATGGACATATAACCCAGGACAAAGGGAAAAAAGTTCTTTTACATCAAATAGGCCTGAAGGGCCTGAAATTTCCCTGTAGGTACAGCACACACCTTGTCAATATATCTGCTTTGTACACAAGATTTGCCTAAGATTGTGCTGTTAGATCAAAAATGTGACCCAGCCGTGCTACAGCTTGGTCATTTAAACTCTGTTATTTAACTCTACTCTGGTAAGTCGAGCTTTCCATACAGAATGGCTAAGAGATAGTCCTTAAATACTCTTTAGGTGTGCTTATGTTCTCCATCTTCATTCCTGTTTTTTAAACTTAATTGCTTAACGTGGGAGGGGAAACCTATAGCTGGAATTCTCACAATTCTCTAAACTTACTAATGACAGGTAATTCTTAAATGATACCTGAATTTTGGTTTCATTCATTTCTTCATGGTTCAGTATACTCATACTCAAGGTTCAGGATTTTAAAGGGAGGCAAGTATTACACTGGCTGGCAATGAATATAGGAGTTTGGAAAAAGCCACCAAAGTGCTTATCATCTACCAGCACACTGGGGAACATTCTAAAGAGGAAACACTGTGGAGGTAGCAATAATTTCTAACAATCCTCTATCTAGCTGGCTATCGTATTTATATATTGCTTTTCAACTAAAAAAAGAGTTTCTTCAGCTCTTTCCTCCACTTTTTTTGTTGCGATTTCAGGGAATACCTGAAAGGTGGTTTATTGTGGATTTACTTTTTAAGAATCACTTTTCTGTAGTAATTTAGAAGGATGACGGTTAAATATAACAAGAGCGAAGATGAAGGGAATAATATTCAGACTTAGGAACTCAAGTGTGGATGGGGAAGGAAAGGGGGTCAAAAGAAATCACTGAGCACAATCCTAACCAAGTCTACTCAAAATTAAGCCCCATTGTGTTCAGTGGTCTTAGTCCCAGGAAAGTGTCTTCAGGATTGCTGCCTTTATATCGCCTGATAAAATTCTTCTCAATGCTGTGGTCACATATATCTACCCTGCCTTCAGCAGCATCTGACCTGTGAGGTTTGTATGTTTTTGATATATTTTTGTTGGACTGAAATCAATTTCCAAACTCATTTGAAAAATAAAATTGATCTTTTTCCACTGACATTTTTTAAAAATGCAGTTATTGAATGAAGCAGCTGCAGTGGGAGATAAATAACCAACATATATTTAAAATCCAAATAAAACATGGCAGTATGTTACCCCGGCTGCCAAAATTCTCCAGAAGCCATTAGGGGAGTTGATGATATACAGTTTGCTTGGTTAATAGTAGGTAAGTTTTTAGATCACTTCTGTACAGCATTTCTGCTAAACTGGACTTGCATAAAGAACTGCCCTGATGTTTACAGTTTGCTGACTTTGATTTTCATCTCCTCCCCCCAAAAAAGTAAAATATCTATCTATCTATCTATCTATCTATCTATCTATCTATCTATCTATCTATCTATCTATCGTACTTATATACTGCTTTTCAACTAAAAAGTTCACACAGCAGTTTACAAAGAAAATAAAAATATAGCTATTTAATTTTTTATGAGTCACTGTCCCAAAAGGGCTCACAATCTAAAATGCAAAAAAAAAACACCAGTAGAAGCCACTAGAACAGACGTTCCCCCAAATCCAGAGTAACTACGGAAGCACGTAAGAGACTTTACATGCACCCGTAGTTACTGCACTACCTAGTGAAAACCTATGGGAAATTCATATTGGAATCCAGAGTAAGTTGTTCTTACACCGGAGCAAGGACTCCCCATAGTTACTCTGGATTTTGCCCTTAGCTGGGGTATGTAGGGCCAGTTACTCTCCCCCTGCTAAATAAAGGAAGAACACCCACTTAAAAGAGTGCCTCTTGCCCAGTTAGCAGGGGTTAAGATGGTGGGTGTATTTCAAAAGGGATTGTGTTTTTTAGACTGAAAGCATTCTGAATTCACTGACAAATATGAGTTCACACTTATGGCTCTGAATGAATCATCAGCAGGTCACGTAACAGAGTCAAACACTATTGGCTTCCAGAAGAGGGAAGCAAAGAATAATACATAAAAAATAAGCATGTACCTTGTTCAGCCATTGGCTACTGTTTTGCAAGAGTGAGGATGCTAGACCATAAAGTAAAGACTGCAAACCTAAAGACACTTTCCTAGGAGCAAGACCCATTGAGTGCTATGGGACTTACTTTTGAGTAGACATAGTTAGGATTGTGGCCTTATATTTAGCTTTTCTGTGCTTATGGTAAGTTATACATCCTGATCTGGATTTGCAAGAATTGTGAGATGTTCCAAGACCAGCAACAAAGAGAAAAGAAGCTCAACTTTCAGCCATTTTTAAACAAAAAGTTAGACAGAAGTTATCTTTCTGTAGTTCCACATATACTGTTTCATAGTCATGAATCATGCAACATTTTTGTATTACAATTTCTAGGATCACAAACTTATCTTCTGTCAAGCAAACTGGATGGGGATGCACAAATGCTTGCTGGACCAACATAATGATAACATAGGCAGAAGAACTTTATTCTGATTTGATTATGCACCAGTACAAGGAACCTACGTCATATAACACCGCTGTACAGATTCAGTTCCACAATATAAGAACTTGGATGATTCAGAAGTGGAGAGGAAGGGACTTACAAAAGGGTCCTACATCAGTTGTTGGCTGATGACTGTTTCACTACTATTTCACATTCAAATATGAAATACTCTCACCTGGGATCTAAAATGATACAACCAGTCCTGGAAGAAGCATGATGAGATTTATCTACAAACTGGTCTTAGCAGGAATCACGATTTTTTCTGTCTCCCATTAGTAGCCTAGTTGGTCATATGATGAGCAGCTTCTGAAACGTGGGGGAATTTTAAAAATCTGGGTGTGTCCAGATTAGTCAAGATCCTATTCAGCCTCAGAGGGCCAGTTTTGACCTGGCTGACCAGATATGACAAAGAAGCACTATCAACTGGAAATGTGATTCACTTATGCATCTGGTTAGCATTGCTTCCTGTAGCTTTTGAAACTATTCTAAGCCATAGCAGCAGTAACAGCATGGCCCAGGACAGTCTTGATGAGAGGACTATGGACATGACATACCGTATGTTAATGTTCTCCCTTTAGAGAATGTAAAACATACAACAGTAATGTGCTGTTGCTTTCTTCCATACAAGAACTAGTTTATACAATCTGGCCATTGAAAGAGTTTCAGTACTGCTGCACTTTTTCCCATTCAAAATAGTTAAAATCCCAATAGATTTTTCCAAATGTTGATTTTTGGATTTAAATTTAAATGTATTTTATAGTCAAATGTAGTTTGACTATAAAATAATATTTAAATGTATTTTATAGTCAAGTTTTTTCAGGATATGTGACTGCTACAGAATACTGATTTTTATAGAATTTAGTCACATCAACATGTCTTATAATTATCTTGCTGTTTCATTGATTCATGAGAAAATTGTCGCAATCCTATCCTGTGGTTAGCCTGGCTTAGCCCCAGCACAAGTCCTGTGCTGACCTGGGAGTGTCACAAAAGTCCTGGGAGAGTCCTGTGCCAGTGCCAGTCCTGGGAATGGGTTAGGGTAGTGGACAGACATGCGCAATGGGAAGATCAATGAGTTGTAGTAGCCAAGGTTAGGATTCCACCCTAAGGTCCAATCCTATTGGGCCTGTGTCAGATGAAAGCCAGCCACACAGTACCCAAAGCTACAGGTGTGTGCCATCTGGTGGAGCACTGAATAGGGTTGGGGAGATATCTGGAGAGAGGACAAGAAGAAAGCATGGCAAGGAGGGAGCAGGGTAGAAAAAAGGAAGAGATGGCAGCAGGCTCTGCCACTGTATCCTGAGCTTGGGAAACCTGACTTGGGAAACCTGGCTTGGAAAACCTGACAGGAGACTCCTCAATTCTGTGCCTGGGAAGCCTGGGAATCATAGGATTGGGCTGCAATGTATGCTGTGATTTACAAGCCTTATAAAATAATGAAAACACATTTTATAACCTCTGCTCTTCAATTAGGTTTTTTTCACCGCTAGATCCAGATTGTGTGAAAAAAGAAATTGTCAGAAAAACAGTTTGAAAATTATTCAGGTGCCCTGAAGGGAGTGAAGTGAACCATTCTTGAACATCTCTTTAAAATGTCCTTCTTGAAAAGATAATGTGAGGCTCTCGATATGTGGCATTTCAGCCACCAATAAATGTGAAAAAATAAGTTTTCATTCTCAGACATTCACAAAATGTCAGGCTCCTGACATCATAAATGGCCTCAGATTTCTTAAATGCCAGTTGATAAAATATACCATCTAGGTCTGAAATTTATGAACATATTCCGGAAAGTGAGGGTTTCTTTCTTTGTGTTCATTGATGAAATTTAATGGTGTTTCAGAGGCCAGTCAGTTAAAGGTTCCTGCCTGGAGGGGAACTGCAAGAGTGTGTGACATGATCCTGACATATGCTTTATATGGAAACAACTACTGCTAAACCACATGAAAAGACACTATTTCAGGCAATGCTGCAAAAGGATCCTACCCCTGATAACTGATACCCTGATAGCTAGGGGGAATTTTACAAATATTTTGTTATATTTTAAAAGGTACATGTTGTGAAGAGTGGGGATGGAGGATGCTGACTTTCCCCCAGGTTTTAGTGGATTCAGGGCCCAATCCTATGGGCTGCAGCACTGGTACTAGGCCAGCTCTGCTGACCCAGGCTATCACAAAAGTGCCATAAGGGGACCTAGTGCTGCTTCCCTGCTCCATAAGATGATAGTGGTTCCCATTATGGGCTGTTGTTATTGTGCCATTATGTCATTGGGCTGTAAGGCCCATACAGTACCAACATTTTTGGAAGAATTTACATCACATTTTGTGGGTGATCTATAAAAATATTTTATCACAGTGCAAATTGTTCACCAGCTGTTGTTTTGTATTTACTGACAATACCAATGTGAATGTTATGTATTTTCATTGCCAGCAATTCTTATGAGTTAGATTTAGAAGTGTATTTCTGATGTGCCCCTTCATGCTAGAACTCATTGTATGCTTTATAATGTAACCCACATATTTGATTGTCAACATAATTGAAGTCAAATTCCATTAATTTTTCCACCAGCAGTGACTATTAGTATTTCTCATTCTCTCTAACAATAATAAATGAAAGAACAGTTCCATTCTTTCTTTCCCCTTTTTTGTCTGCCTGGATTGATGTTTGGCAAAGTGATCACATGCTCAGCTCTCAGCTGACAGTGCCAAATACTAAACTTTTTCCAGCATTTTCATTCAGTGACAACTGACTGTTGTATCAACCCAACCTTTTAATGTGAAGAATATAACTGATGAAAAATTCAACAAAATCTGACTTTTTTGATCTTATTCTGCTATGATTACTCCAGTATAAATGTAACAGGCTTTGAAAGCTATGCACATAGGAGGACTGAAATAAGATTATTAGTTGACAGGACAGTCTGTCATATACAAACAGGTGTCAGGAATTGTGGTAGCATGTAGACCTATAAAATAATTATAGCTTGTTTGAGTACTGTGATAAAAAGTAGCGGTAGTACTTGTATATCATTAATATTTATTGAATGTTGAAAAGAAATTCAACCACCAGCATTAAAAGAACAACAAAATATTACTCTGTGAATACAATAATATAATATGTTGGCTTTGCTTCTCACAACAGCGTTACAAATGACAAAGAAATTTATGTAGAAATAACAAAAGGAAATGCTTCCCACCAACGTCCTCCCCACCATGCCAAACTCCTGCACTACCCAAGCTCGGTCAATGCAACTTATACAGGGTGACCATATATTATAACCAAAAAAAGGACAAGGACCGCAAAAAATGTTGGACACCTGAGAAAAATGTAGGTCATGACAAAATAAAAGCTAAGAACACTGATTCTGTATGTGCTTAATTTAAACACTGCAATACTTATTGAAAACTATTGCATATAATTTATTACACAGAATTTATGAATCATAGAATCATAGAATCCTAGAGTTGGAAGGGCCTAGTAGGTCATCTAGTCCAACCCCCTGACTGCAGCAGGAAATCTTCCTAGACAGGTGCTCGTCGAGCCTCTGCTTGAAGATCCCCAGGGAGGGAGAGTCCACCACCTCCCTTGGCAATCTCTTCCACTGCCGAACCGCCCTCACCGTCAGGATTTTTTTCCAGATATCCAACCGGAATCTCCTTTCTTGCAGTTTGTACCCATTGGTTCTAGTTCTGCTTTCTTTTTTCAAGAAGGCTACATGCTGCCTGCTTACAAGGAAAAGGAGATCATTGACGTTTTTTTCCAGGACACAAGGCTAAAATCCAGGATGTGTCTTGGAAAAAGAGGACATATGGTCACTGTAAACTTACCATATTCTTAGACCCACCTTTTCACCATCCAATCCCTTGGGAGTAGCACAGGAGGGTCTTACAGGCTTTTGCAACAATCCTAGGCTTCAACAAGGGATTTGCACCAGCCCAAAGGACGCTTGGGATTGCACTCAAAGGCTGCAATCCTATACACACATTCTTGGGAGTAAGTTGCATTGAACACAACATGACTTACTTCTGAGTAGACTTGCTTAGGATTGGTTCATAAGTCACATATGTGCAAGGCAATGGAATGAAAAAAATTAAATAACAAAACTTCTGTTTCATATACACTTGAAAACAAGAGGTAAATCCAGAATTGTCCTTGAAAGTAATTTTCCTGTTTCATGTTGAAATGAACTCTGCATCAGGACAGCACATTGTTGCAGTAAAACTGCATTGCAAATCTCTTGTTAATTGAGGAAGGAAGTATGAATATTTGCCATTGACAGTGTGAGTCAGTCAAACTAATTAAATCCAAGCAGCTGAATTCTTACTTCCTTTATGCAAGCAGAATTCCACTTTTTGAAGATTTTTCTCTTTAAATAATCATAAACATAAAAGACAAGCTCTTAGCTGCATGGCCATGACCAACACAAATGCTCCAGTCCAGAAAGCAAGCATACTGATATGAATTTAGAACTGACTTCCATGTAGCGTGCTTAGAATCAGAGGGTATGGCATCAGATCTGACACCATGGTATGGTATCAGTATGACGGGCATCAGTATGATGGGCCAGGCTTTACTGATCTTCCTCATGACATGTTAAACTTTTTGAAAATCACAAGACAGCGGCTCTGTGTATCAATCTTGACAGATTTCCTAGAAAAATATTTTATTAGGTATGGGCAGATACTATAAAACTAGTGCACAAACAGCAAATTCCTCCTTTATATAAAACTTTTTCTGTGGGAGGAAAGGCAGATGGATGGGGCACCTGAAATACATCACTTTGAGCACAATCCTAATCATGTCTACTTAAAAGTAAGCCCCATTGTGTTCAATAGGTCTTACTCCCAGGAAAGTGTCTTTAGGATTGCAGACTTATTGTATTTTTGGCTGGCGAGGATCTTACATTCGTTGCCTAGCTTTGATATATGGTGGGTCAGTTCCTGATGGGGCCTTTTTCATATCCAGAAACATATATGCCAGATATTGCTGTGCTCTTCAGTTTTCCTCCCCTTCTCTGATCTTTGACTACTGGCTGCAATCTTATACATGTTTACATGGGCATAAGTCTGAACTTAATGATGCTTACTTCTGAGTAGATGTACCTAGGACTGCTCTCAGGGCCTGTCAGGTATGGACTCCTCTTCCAAACTTCCCTCCATCAAGTCCTCCTCCTTCTGCCTCCCTTGCACCATGGCTTTTTCCAGAGAACAGAAAAGATCCACTCAGACACACAGGTAAGTTTGGTTCAATAGAAAAAGGTTCTTTTTGTGTTTTTTTTATAAAGCTTTGATTACTTGTTTTCATACTTGCAAATATCATCTCAGTTTACATATTGATTCATCTCTCTCTCTCTCTCTCTCTCTCTCTCTCTCTTCACCGCCAAATAGAATTTTCACAATTCTTTCTTCAAGATCAACTGAATCCCCATCAGAAAAGGTAACTATCTCAAACAATAACCATCATAACCAACTGTCCTCTTTCTTTCCAGAGTCTCTTGACCCAAGGAAGAAGTGAGGTGTTCAGCACTCTCTCCAGCGACCACCCTCCAGCTTCTCTTGTGCATCACTGCCACTCTCCCGCTCTTTTCTCCTTTTATTCCCTGCAGCCGCCACTCTTCCCCTTCCTTTTCCCCAAGGTGTCCACGATAGGTCCTTGAGACCTAGAAGAACTGGTGCCGGGTCTAGAAGAAATGCCTCTTCCGCGGCGAACCCCAGAGTGCTCAGCTGTGTGTAGCCTAACCGCAAACCAGTAGCTTTCGCTCCACTGTTCTCTCTGCCCTTCAGTTTACTCCAACAGCTCCTTCCATACATCTCTCTTTTCGACTCTGTCCCCTGTAAAGTCATCCAAGGGGGCTTTAGCCTCACCACAGGACTGGATTTAGGTTTGATGAGGCCCTAAGCTACTGAAGGTAATGGGGGCCTTCAAAGTGATATTTTAGGGAGCAGGCTAGCAGGTGGGGCCCATTACTTACATCATAGGAGCCTAGGCAACACAAAACACTGTTGCTATATGTGGGTTTTTTTATCTTATATTTTGGAAATGTACATCCAGTTTTTTTCCTTTAAATTTTTGGGGGCCCTCAAGGGAGTGGAGCCCTAAACTATAGCTTGTTTAGGTTATGTGTAAATCCTGCACTGATTGCTCTGTATATAAGTCCTTTACCTTGCAGCAATGGACTTTTGCTGTTCTGTCTCCAATTTTCAAGTTTCTATCTTACTGAATTCCTCATCTATGCCCCAATGTGTTGCTAAAGCCCAGACCTTCCTTTAATCCTTTTAGCATTCAACCTTCTTTCTTAGCATTCAACCCCAAAATGAACCTCAGCTGTCACAGAATGTGTGGGAGACTGGGAGTATTGTGTATATATATATTTCTAGAAGAGAGGTAGTAACAGGAGTAGACTGTAGCTCAGAGGGGTGACGAGTACTCAAAAAGTGCCCCCATTATGACTCTTTTAAAACATGAGTGCAAGGGATCCCATACTCTACACTCAAACGTCAACCTCCTGACGTTTCCCAACACTGGCTGTGAGTTAGCATAAGGATATGCTTAGTTAGAGTCACCAGGTAGTTAGATAAGGTTGGGCCTTTGACAACAACACACTACTATAAGAGCTACTATATGAAGTATTTTCATGACTGCTGGCTGAACATCACTTTCTTAGGCAGATATTTGGCTCATAGTCCAGAATGATGGTTTCATCAATGGGAAATTATGACCTTCTTAAAACGCCCATCTTTCTGTGTGTGTGTGTGTTTGTGTAATTAATACACAAAAGGCAAACAAAACAAATACTATGTACTAAGTAATAAACATATTTCAAATGTTATGTGAGACATGTAGTTACCTTGATTTTATTTAAAAAGCATCCATGTATCTACTAAGTTCAGAATTCAGATTTATCCAGTACCTATATATTTAACTAGGTTTTCAATAACTGAGGTGGAAAACTGGAGTTGAAATGGGAAAAGAATTTTTTTCTATTGGTGAGTACAGACAATTTTGGCTTCTAATAATAAGAATGTTACATGAAATGTTGACACATACAGAATATTGTCTTATACTACATGGAGTAATAGCACAAGCCAAATATTGCTACTTATTAGGAAAATAGTTATTTCTCCTTGCGTCGAGTAATTTTGTATGATTTCACAACTTTACTACATATGGAAAAGATTTGCAAGAAATGCAGAACACTTCTGGCATTGAAAATAAGCTGTAAAAAACAACTGATTCACTCTCACTGGAGTTCAATACCAACAAAATAAATGATAATTCAGAGTATTTCTTAAACCAAACATATCTAAATGGATATAGCAACTTGATTCCTTTTTCTTCTCTAACAGCAATGCTGCAAGACATTTTCATAGTTTCTTAAATGTTTGCCCATTATAACTAAGATTTGTTAACAATGCATATGTTTTCTTTCACTTTTGTTCACAATATCATCCCATGATGATATATTCTTGATAGACCTGTGGGCTCATTTCAGAACAGACAAAAACAAATGAAGGCGCAATCCTCGTTCCCTTGTGCAAGTCCCTTACATCAACCTAAGGGTGTTGAAAAAGGGTCATGGATTAGAGTGCTGTGAATGATTTCCAAATAGTCTGCATCCTAAGCTCCACTGTAGGAAAGTGGGCAGGGCAGGAAAGTGGCAAGAGGGATAATTTTCTGCTGTAAAGTTCCTCCTACACTAGCTCTCTAGTGGGAGAAAAACTGGCAGTTTTGTAGTATCAGGGATGTCATCTAAAGGGGGATTGTCCCTACAATCCAGAGTAACTACGGGAGCACGTAAGAGACATTACGTGCACCCGTAGTTATGACACCACCTAGTGAAAACCTATGGGAAATTCATATTGCAATCCAGAGTAAAGGACTCCCCGTTGTTACTTTGGATTGCGCCCTATGAAATGGTATACATTGAATCCTCCCCATCCAATCCTTCCTACAAAGCACCCATGTCACACTACAGTATCCATCCTGTTTTGGCTTGTCTGCTGGCAGAATTGTGTTGGCATCTTGGTGATGCCCAATCTTTGTTGACATGGCCTTTTTAGTGACATTATTTTGGTCTCTGAGGTGTGCCCATCGGTGTGCAGACTTCTCCACTGATGGGACTATCATTGCTTCAGAGTAAGTTGAGATATACGAGGGGTGCTGATAAGTATTGAGCCTTAACCAGAAAAAATCAAGCTAGGAAGATGTAAATTGTAGGATGTACTGGCCAATTTGTCTATATGCAATTGTACAAATATCAACTACCTATGGTTTTAACTTATCTTTCTTTTTCAGGTCCAAAGTGAACATGGCAGCACCTCCAGAAAAGTTCACTGTGGAAGAGCAAAGGACCATAATAAAGTTCCTGTTTCTCCAAGGGAGAAAGCATGCCCTATTAGATGGTTCCGTATGATCAGGATGAAGCTGGTAGCAGTCACAAGACCAAATATCTTCAGTTCAGTTGTGGCTCAGCATCACTGTGAAAAAAGGCTTTCAGGTTTTCTAATGTAAATAAATTGCTTTATAAAGAATCATAACTTTTTCTGCACTACAGCATGCCAGTACCACCTTTAAAAAAAAAAAACACCTATAGATCATATTTTTGAAAAATAACAAAAGGCATGCATGAGTCATGACTTGATGACTAGATCAACATGACTTTGATCACCATGGATGGCGAGTTTCCACACTGATGTCGGTGGATTAAAAATATCACAGATCAGCCCTTTGGAGCACTTTGTACAATTGTGGTTATTCAAACTATTCAAACGTGGTAGCAGTTTGACGTCCCCGGAATTATACTATCTGTATTTTTCTTTATAAACTTCTATCTGGCTTTGGGCAATAATTGTGTGCAAAAGAAAAGAGAAGCTGCAGGGTTGCTTTAGTAATGATCTTATGTGCTTATCATTACTTTCTAGTGTAATGTGTACGGAAAAGGTCATTGGGCATTGTGCTGTATTTCTTCTTCAAGTTGAACAACTTGGCAATTTACGTTCCATAGCCATTTGTGCTTTGCTAGTTCTATCTTAAGAAAAAATTACAACAAAGCAACAAAAAGTACAATGAAGATTTTTACAGCCTTTGGAACATCTGTATCTTGGGCTGCAACCCTAAAGACACTTTCCTGGGAGTAAAACCATTGAACAAAATGGGGTTTACTTTTGAGTAGACATGGTTAGGATTGTGCTCTAAGTCATAGTTTAGCAGAGAAAAAGATCTCTTTAGATTAGCAAAGAGAAAGATCTCTTCACAATATTCATAGTGACCGCAATATTGTGCAGGTGAGCAAAACAAAACTAGCTTGCAATTTAAAAAGCCAGGAATTAATCCTTATTCTACTTTTCCAATTGTCACAGAAGGAACACCCTCCCCAAATTTCATGCTTCAAGGTCTGGTGGTTTTGACTGGGTGTTAATGAATCAGTCAGTCAGTCAGTCAGTCAGTCAGTGACCTTTCAATTTTATATACAGTGGTGCCTAACATAAAGAGTTTAATTTGTTTATGCTCTTTAAGTGAAGCAGATTTTTCCATAGGAAATAATGGAAACTCAGACGATTGGTTCCACAACCCCCAAAATATTCATATAAAAATATTAACTGGATGTAAAAATGATGACAAAACACTGAAATTGAATTCAAAACATTCATTCAATATGCATGATCCTATGAAGTCTACTTAGGCTGCAATTCTAAAGACACTTTCCTGGGAGTAAGCCCCATTTAACACAATGGGGCTTACTTCTGAGTAGACATGGTTAGGAGGTTGTAATCAAGGGCTGACCTGGGCTGGGAGGCTGACCTGGGCTGCTGCTGGAGGTTCAAGGTGGTCGGTGAGGGCACTTGGGGGCAGTTAGGGGCAACAGCCCTTTTAAAGAGCCTCTGCATGGAGCGTCAGGGCTGCATAGTACGCGTGCCCATAGCATGCTTGATTGTTAAGTGAAGCAGAACTTGTTACGTGAAGCAAGATTTCTTGGAAATGTATACTTGTTTTGTGAAACGCTTGTCATGTGAGGCGCATGTTATGAGATGTACCACTGTATATAGAAACTTCTCTCTTTAATGGCTGATACATCCACCCATCCCATTCTGCTTTTTGACAGGAGTAGCTCTGTCATCTTCACTGTACATTTATATTGCAATATTGACTATGTATTTCCATTTCCTAAATACTACTTGGCTCTAACAGAATAGCAAGAACACAGAAGATTTCAAGACTGCAGGGTCTGGGTATCAATAAATGGGGAGCTTTTTTGGCAAAGCCAAGCTGGGAAACTGCTCAAAGCTCCCTTGAAAAGTGCTAGACTTGTGGGAGTGGAATGTTTCTATCCCTGGATTGGGATTTATTTTTGTATTTTCTTGCAACACTGAGACAAGTTTCTCAGAATAGTGAAAAAACAACATAAAATGACAGTCTGAAGCTGCAATCCTAAGCTCCAGTTAGGCCGGCCTAAGCCCCACCATAAGGTCATGTGCTGACCTGGTGCTTCTGCACCATTCCTGGGGGAAAGTTAGGGCAATGCACAGATGTGTTTGCCTCCCTACAGCACCACAGGAATGGAAAGACCAATGAGTTGTGCCAACCAAGGTTACGACTGCACCCTAAATATGTGATGCAGCAATTAATAGATGAGCAGAAAAGAGTCACTAGGGCATTCTCTTTCAAATATGACGCAGTGTTTACCATAGGCCTGAAGACAGGGCAGTTCATAGAGGTGAAAGAGCAAAAGGCTTTTTTCCCTCAGTTGTTGTTCTTCCCCTCCTCTCAAATTGGCTCTCAGTCTGCCCAAGACCTTTCATTATGAGTGCAATCCTAAGAAATGTAGGCCAGCCTAACTTGCCTGTCTTTCTGTGATGGTGTGGTGTGTGGGGAGGTTGGCATACGCCTGTGCACTCCTTCCGGGAGTGGAACAGAAGTGTCTTTTGTGACATCCCCAGGTCAGCACAGGATCTATGCCTGCACTTAGGCAGGCCTAAGTGGAGGTCAGGATTGCAGCCTATGTCTGTCTCTGAGGAAGTCGCTGTGCCCAGAAAAGGCCCGCAGGTGTTAGGCTCTCCTCATCCTTTGGCAGCCTCTTGGCTTGCTTGGTCTGGTGCAAGGTTGTGTGGGGCTCAGGCGTTTGTGGGTAGGTGAACAGACTCAGAAATGGAAACAGGTGGGAGAAAATGATGCTTTATTACAGTCACAGGTACATACAAAACTTTTCACTTCTTTTCAGTCAGTTTCTTCCTGATGTCCTGCAGTTATGCCCTGTTCATTAGAAGTGCAGTTTATAAGGCGAAAAGTATATTCATTTATTTGCTGCAACTCCTTCCCTAACACAGTACTACAGTATTCCCCCCCCTTGTTGATTTATATTCTTCCTTGCAAATCTCTCTGAAATCCTCTCCAGATAGGAAAGCAGGTTGACAAGATTGGGAGGATGGGAGACACACAAAGTTGTAACAGAAAGTCAAGTGTGTAAAAGATAAGGCATCCCCTTGCCTGCCATATCATCACTGAAACCTACTGCTGCTTCTAATGTCCCCCCAGTGCTCCCAAGCACCTCCCATCCAATGTGAAGGCCTCTCCAGCCAATGTAAGTAAAAAAATTATTTTTTAAATGTAGGACACTTAATTTTTTTAAATTTTTTAAATGTAGGACAAAATGTAGTATGTCCTACATTTTGTCCTACATTTTTTGTAAAAGATTTTTTTATTATTCAAATGAAATATTCAAATGCAAATTTTTTTCAAATGAATATCTGGACATTTAGGTGACC
This sequence comes from Cryptoblepharus egeriae, assembly GCA_030015325.1. Lineage (NCBI taxonomy): Eukaryota > Metazoa > Chordata > Lepidosauria > Squamata > Scincidae > Cryptoblepharus > Cryptoblepharus egeriae. The sequence goes on from JAREYC010000005.1 coordinate 30,059,894, forward strand.
AGGTCCTACATTTTGACTTTAGGATCTGGTCACCCTGGGTGGAGGGGAAGAGGGGTAGTTGTAGTGGGGTCCAGACAGGAAGGGGTTTTCCTTGCGGGAGGGGTTTCTATTGACTGGGTCCAGGAGGGAGTTTCCCTCCTACCTGATGGTGGCTGGCTGAAGGAGGCTCAGATATGCTTGCTGGGGAGGCCCAGAGAAGGCTGCTTCTTCTGTGTCCCTCTGCTGGACAGTCACTGGTACTGCAGGCAGGAGGAGAAGTCCTGCCTCAGCCACCCAGCCCAGCCAATGGGCATTCGTCTTATAAAGCACATTCATCTTATAAAGCATTCGTCTTATAAGATACCACTGTATATAGATAAACAATAAACATAGAAAAATCAATTTGTTGGATTTATATCCCATCTATCCCATGCCAATGCAAATGCCCAAATCGGCCTACACAATTTTTAGTTCCTCCCTTCCTTCTGTTCTCACAACAACCCTGTGAGGTAAGTGAGACCCAAGATCACAGCCAAAGAAGTATTCGAACCTGGATCTTCTAGGAGACAGTCCAACTCTCTAATGATTGCACCATCCTGGCTCTCATAAGTTAGAAATATAAAATTTAAGAAAAGGCACATTCTCAAGGGAGAAAGGGTCAGGTCAGCTCAGGACATATGCAGCATCTGCTTCAAGTATTGGAGCCCTTTCAGTGTTTGGATAGGAGCTGAAAATAATTGTTTCGCTGCGACATGGTTCACAGATCCTGACATGCGGAGCAATTCCAGGATTCTTCTCATCCTCATGCTGCCTAGTAAAAGATGGATATAAACCTTTCCCAACTTTTTTTGTTTTTGTTTCAATATAACAGCTTGTAGGAAAATCATCCCATGAGACAAGGCCTGCCAGCACTTGAAGTTGTGCTGTGAACAACAATCAAGATAAGAAAATTCCCCATGGAATTTTGCAGTTGCTGTTGAATCATGGCTGATTCTGTAGTGTGCTTTACATTAAAAACCCATGCATCAGCTTTTCAGTAGTCATGAGCTCTTTGCCACCAGATTTCCCCAGTTTGGAAGCTATAAATCCACTCTGCTGACTGGCAATAACAAGAATGCCAGTGTGCTTGTTCTAGCACACTTGTTGTTTTCAGTTGTACTCTGTGACAATAATGCTACCATCCCATCCTGAACTGCCTGGCATGTGGGGCTGTCGTGGTCCCAAAAATGGCTGCTGTGGTATCCTAAGCGCAACTAGGGAGCCTCTGGAGGCTCCTTAGGGGAAGAGGACTTTTGTCCCCTTACATATATAAGGGAAGTAGTTCCACAAGGCTACACAAGGCTCTTTAAGCAGAACAGAATCAAGATATCCTGTGTTAGGCTGTGCAGCCCAAGATGAGGCTCTGGATCCAGCAGAGCTGAGTTTTGCCAGTCCCACCGCCGCCCACACTGCTCCTTCCCCTATCACACCTTCTCCCTGCTCTGGAACACCCTGCATCCCTCATGCCCCATCTTACCTCCCTTCCACAAGGTCCTTCAACCTGCAGCTTTCAGCAGCAGATCGTCAGCCTCTGCCTGGCCCTATCCCAGCACTGGCTCATGCTGGGCCATAGGGGCATCACTAGAGTTCATGTCACCCAGTGCAGGAGGCCAGCGCGTCACCCCCATACAATGGGCAGAGCAACAATATGAAAGGTGGGCATGGTTATGTGCCATTGCCCCACCCCCTCTGTTTTTTTTTAGCCATACATTTTAATAGAATAAAGATATTTCAAAGTGGTTTGTCTCACTGCATTTTGATGTAAATTACATATTCAAAGGTGCGTGATATGATGGGATTATTTCTACAACCCATGATTTTAGCCATTTAGGTCACAAGGGCCACCAACCCATTCAAGGGTTCCCCCTTTCTAACGCCCTAGTAATGTCCCTAATGGGGACCATTTTGGAAGTCTTGCCCTCTCCTGGACTGACCTTCCACTCCAGCCAAGGCATGCCTATTTACTTGCCAGTTAACACAGTTGTGAAGTTCACAGCCATTTTCAAAGAATTTCAATGCAATCATCAGGGACCTCCTTCTGGGATGATTTGGGGGGCTGTGTTCATTGAATCAGGACAATTCTGGCGTCCTTAGATTCCTCTCAGCCTACTCATTCCAATCAGGGCATCCAGATGCCTGGAAACCCCCGGACGGGTCAAGAAATTTACATATTGTCCAGCCTGTCTGGGCATGGAGGGGGCTTGTCTGGGCTTGGGGGGGTTATGTTGTACTTTGCTTCCACAAAATATGTTGCTTGGACTGGCGCGCATCTACTCTGAGCAACCATCTTGGCAAAGAGAGGCTGTGCACATGCGCACAGCCTCTCTATCCCTGTCTGCAGAGTTGTTTTAGTCATTAGAGGCTGTGTCCATGTGCACAGCCTCTATCCCTGTGAGACCGCTTGGTCTCTTAGACCTCAGACCACTAACATCCAAGGCAGGCACAGACTGCCGAGCAGTCTGCCTGCCTGGAAACACTCCCTGCACTCCAGGCAGACGGCAGGCAGATCGCTTGCCTCAACCGCACCTGCCCTGGATGTGAGCGGTCTGAGGTCTTAGAGACCAAGCGATCTCGCAGGGATTGAAGCTGTGCACCGCGGACAGAGATGTGCACAGCCTCTCTTTGCCAAGATGGCTGCTCAGAGAGCAGCAGTAGATGCGCACCGGTCTGAGCGACATATTATGTGGGTGTAAAGCACAACATGACTCCCCCATGCCCAAATAAGGTAAGCCCCTGGGAGTGAGTTTTTTAAAAAATGTAGGACAAAATGTAGAACGTCCACTGAAAATCCAGACTTTTGGGGACCCTTGTTCTACATTTTGAGGTGTAGCATATGGTCACCCTGATTCCAATGAACTATGGCATGTTTGCCTACTTGCAAGTAAAGCCATGATAGGGGTCGCTTTCACTTTTAATAGAGTTCAATGTTCAATGCATATTTTAGTTTTTCTTAGTTTTTTGGCTGGAACGTTTGATAGGAATGTGCTATTTCAAAATGGATTTTTGCACTGTATTCTGATCTTCAGTACAAATCAGTGCTCAGCTTTATGCGGTGTTTGCAATGGTGCGCATAAGCGGTAAGGTGCCGTACTAAGTTCTTAGCTCTTCTGCTATTTTTCTAGGCAGACATGTATTTTATAACACAGTGATTTTCAGCCTTTGTCATCTCATGGCACACTGACAAGCTGCTTAAATTTGTCACACGTCACTTTTTGGTTCATTGAGAGGGCACACCATGCTGTTGGGAGGGGGCTCAAATTCTCTAATTCCCCTACAAATTCCCCCTTCAAATTCCCCCTACAAAGTCCTGCAGCGCATCTGCAGATAATGGAAAAAAAGCTATTTTTCAACCCATAACAGGATTATGGAGCCAAATTTGTTTGAGAGCACATCCAGGAAATGAAAAACAAAATGTAGAAGCACAAAGAGTTTTCAGTGACAGTACTGTTGTTTTAGGATGAGTGTGTGTGTGTGTGTGTGTGTGTGTGTGTGTGCTTGCGTGTGCATGCGCAGTCGCACACATTTAGTGATAAATCAGTTCCTGCTGTTCATGAATTCTTCAGCTTAGCAACATTTCCAAGCCCTCTGCAAGACCACAACAACCACAAAGAGTTGTTGCCAAGGGAAAATATAACAATGCTGAGCAGAGTCTGAGAAATCAGGGTGAGTCTGCAGTTGCAACAGTCTTGGCAGGAAGTGAATGGCAATGAATGCGGCCCCAGCACGGGTTGCTTTTGCCCACACACCAGCCAGCAGACAGTGTTTACCAACAAATACATATTGATCGAGTTAGCAAAAAGAACCTCCGAACCTGTTTTCTTGTTTATTCATCTATCGTGCTGTAGGAAGTCTATGGCGGGGAATCCATCAAGTGCAGCTAAAGCAGTGCTTCTCAATTTATTTATTTTTACTGCTGTTGCTGACATCAAAACACAAGTGCACAAAATCCTGCAGGTTAAATTGGTTGGCTGTGGTGACTGTGGCACGCTCCAGAACGCCTTGCAGCTTCCAAATAGCACTGGTGTGTGACTACCAACAATTAGGTTGTGATCCACAGTTTGAGAACTGCTGCTCTAAAGTGATTGTTCTTCAGTCTGTTTCACTTTGAAGTAGATTTGAACAGATTTCATTCCGATCCACAAAATTTATTGATACTATTATAAATGTTTTTAATAAACAAAACATATATAACGTGGTTTTCCAAAACCAAAGGAAATATGTAACATTTATTGTATAATGGACAGTTGAGTGCCTGATTACGGAATCATTTTTTTCAGGGTTACAATGTCTGTAACCCTTATCTCCACTTAAGACAGCCTAAGCCCTGGCACAAGTCCTGTGCTGAGCTGGGGGATGTCACAAAAGTGCAGTAAGACATTTCTGCCCCACACATGAAGGGTCAAGCAAAAGCCAGGCATATGCCAACTTCCCCACATCAAAACTGAAAGATGGGCCAGCTGAGTTAGGACAGCCTAAATTTCTTAGGATTGTGCCCTATATGTTATAACTGAAAAGAGGACAAGACCCCTTCTCCCAAATGTCAAACAATAAAAATGTGGGCTATGACAGAAAAAAGTCAAACCAAAAAAGTTTGGTTAATTTAAACATTACATTGGTTGCAATCCTAACTTCCACTTAGGCTGGCCTGAGAACCAAAATAAATCCTCTGCTGACCTGGGAGTTTCACAAAAGTGCCATAAGGCACTTCTGCCCCACTCCTGAGAGGGGTTAGGCTGGTGCAGAGGCACACTCCAGCCTCACTACAACATCATAGAAAGATTGGCCATGTGAGTTAGACTGGCCTAAATTTCTTAGGACTGCGCCCATTACTTATTAAATTTAAAACTATTACATAAAACCTACTACTAATAATTTATTAATTACAAGAAAGTTACATGCTGCCTTCTCGCAAGAAAAAGGACAATGAAGATTTTTTTCTAAGACACAAGACCAGTAGAGGGCTCCAGCAGCTTCGCACCTACTCTATAGAACCATTTGTTAACAAGAGATAGGACATACAAAGTTTAAAAATAGCCATTTAAAAGTGGCTGCTGATGGGCATAGAAACTGTTGTTAATTTCTTTGAATCCCATCACTGCACAAGACACAAGCTAGAGAACCTGTCCTGGAAAAAGAGGACATATGGTCTCCCTGTTTATTTCTACTATCTGCCTTTTTATGTTAGCTTTCAGTACTATTTAAAGTAAAAAATATTTTAAAGTCAGGTAGACTCTAAAAATGCCTAAAAATTAGGTAAAAGCATGTAAATGCAAGTAGATAAATGGGTACCACCACTTCAGTGGGAAGGTAACAGTGTTCCATGTGTAGGGTTGTAATAATTCTCCTCCACAGAATTGGGATAGGAGGACACTGTTCCATTTGTTCCATTTTCTGGAGGAAACAACCCTTTCTTATTACTACAGGATATTACCAGCTGTGCTGCTGATCCTGTAACAGCTGCTATTGATGTCATGATGCAACCACTGAGCAACCTCCCTTGACTCTTTCCGCTTGGGGAGGAAACCATTCCTTCTGCTCACTCTCCATGGAATGGTATTTTCAGAAAGGAACTTGGCAGCACAGGAGTTCACTAGGAATTAACTCTTACTATGGAAGCATCATTTTCTTTGAAGAGATGAGAAAGAAAAACCACCTGGCTCAGGGTGATCAGACGCCAAACGCAAAATCCCTGAGCAACAAGGCCAAAATTCCTGATCGAAGGCCAAAATTCCTACTCCCTACCCGGGAAATATAGGACAAAATGTAGAACATGTTAAAATAAGCTAAAAACACTAAAAATAAGCTAAAAACACTGGTATTGCTTTCCTGTACATAATATATTATACTATATTAATTATTTTAAATTGAAAAATGATGAACTCTCCGCTCACCCTGTCCCAGTCTGGTTTGGAGGTTGTAGAACCAATTTTGGGGGTTCCCAAAGTTTTCCAAACAACTTTGCCAAATGAGGCATTCAGCTTCAAGTAGGTTCTGTTCAGGTTTGAATGAATTGGGGAAAAATTGGCACTTGTGTTTTGGCATTATGAAAAATAAAAGCAGATATTTCTTTTTATGCCCAGACACTAAGTTTTTTGCACAGGGTGATCAGATGACAAATGCTAAATCTCTTAACCCCTAAAATCCCTAAAATTCCTATGTGCTTAAAAAATTGAAGGACACCGCAAAAATGTAGGACACATGTAGGACATGTTAAAATAAATAAATAAAATAAAGCAGAAATACCCATATTGTTTTCCTGTATTTAATTTCAACCCTTTAAAATTGCGAACCTTGTAAAATGCATGATTCAGACCCAGACATTAAAGCAACTGTTTGTAGTAGCATAACACAAGCCAGTGACTCCAACATATGTGGTTCAGACCCAAACACACACACACACACACACACACAAAAGATCAAGCAGGGAGGGGGATAGAAAGGAGGACATCTCTGCATCAGGGAGGTGGGATCTGGAACCACCAAGAAAAATCTGCAGTGCCTCTGAGGGTATGCAGAGTGCAAAGGAGATGGTGGGGAGCCAGAAGGACCAGGATGTAAAGGACTGGGAAGGAGGAATCAGAGTATCCCCAGACAGGAGTTACCTTGCTGGTCTAGAAGTGGAGCACAGCCTGAATTGTTGGCTGAGGCAGGGTTAAGAGGCACTGACAGGATTAAGAGCTGGAGTTTTAGAGATAGGGAAATCTGAGCTGCTGTGCATGGCTCGTAAATTCCGGAGGCACTCTTGTGTTTCCCTACTCCCCAGCAAGGTTACCGGAGGTGTGGGGGGGGGGAGCTGGAGGTCTGGACAGCCTGATCTGGCTGGTATAACTGTTCTAAGAGTTATACAGCATTTTATATGCAGTGAGTTGCATATCCCTTAATTAGATCAATTGTATGATTGATCCCCCCTCCCTTAATTAGATCAATTGTATGATTACTAAACTAAGGCTGCAATCCTAACCTCTATTTAGGCTGTCATAAACTCTGGAATAAATCCTGTGCAGATCTGGGATGTCACAAAAGTGCCATAAGGCACATCTGCCACTTCTGCCGCTACTAAAGCATACGCCGACCTACCCTAACCACCACAGAAGAATGTGCCTTGTGAGTTAAGCCAACCTAAATTTGTTAGGATTGCACCCTAAGGATGACATCGAAACACAAGTGCACAAAATCCTGCAGGTTAAGTCTCTAACAAAATCTTTGTTCAGTATTGTTTTGTTTCTTAAGTGTTAAACTAAGGCTGCAATCCTAAAAACACTTTCCTGGGAATAAGACCCATTGAATACAATGGGGCTTACTTTTAAGTAGACATGGTTAGGATTTTGCTCCTAGTCCCCAGCTGAATATTGCATCAATAGATGTGCTTAAACCCTTAAGTTCCTTTTATTTAAGAGGAATTTAAGTAAATGTGATTTTGTATTTAAGAAAGAACATCCAGGGGGTATGTGGGCTAGTCCAGAACTGGTTGATACCAGAGTGAGAGAGAGAGAGAGAGAGAGAGAGAGAGAGAGAGAGAGAGAGAGAGAGAGAGATGCACAATCCTAAATTTGTCTACTCAGAAATAAGTTCCGTTGTCTTCAATGGAGCTTACTCTCAGGAACATATGCTTAGGATTGCAGCCTTAATATTTTCTCTTAGTTATATGCTCCAAAGACCTCAAATAACTCATTGGAGGCATATAGAATTTCAGAAGGATGATTTTCAATGGAAAAATGTCAACAGAAGAAAAAATTGCCTTTCCTCCTTGAACCATGGTCTCAACTATGATCTGTTCCTCCAGGTTCTTTTCCTTAAATAGGAGGAAGTTTCAGTTTAAGAAATGTGTTAAGGATGTAAAGCAAACATCTGATTTGGTCCACAGACTTCACACATTGAATACATTTATAAAATGTTGAATTAAATCTAAAAATGGCACACTTTATCCCTGGAATAGGGTAGCCGCTGCAAATGTTGAGAGGCCACAAACATTTCCTCTGCTCTGCTTACCCATTCATACTATCTGTATCCACACTGATGGCCTGAATAATCACATCTTCTTTAAAAATATTGACTGAACATGATGAAGACTGAAAAAGAACGACTAGTCTTAATTAGACCAAGTGATTCATTGTAGCTCAACTCTGAGATGGTCCTTGTGTGCTTGAATACCATTTTGCTGAGTTTCCAAAAACAAAATATGAATGTGCTGTTTTTAATCTTTCATACATACTATACTTATTTTCCCTTAATTCTCCTATCTAGGTCTCCAAAATGAGTTGATGTAAGAGCCTGATTTTTTCAGAAGGTTGAATTTAGCATAAATTGAAACTACAGAATAATGGTATAGGAGAGAGGACAAGGTTTTTTGCTTTTTTGCTGGTTAGCCTGCTTTTTTCAGAGTTTATGCTAGTTAAGATCTTCTTTGCAATACAGGGATGTATTGCAAAGAAGACCTTAATTCGCATGAACTCTGAAAAATAAGTTAGGTTAGCCTGATTTTTGCTAAATGAGGTACATCCCTGTATTGCAAAGATGACATTAACTAGCATAAACTCTGAAAAATAAGTTCCTGAGAGGAGGGACATGATAGTAGGAGTGGTGCATTCCAGTTAGATTAGTTGGCAGCAAAAACAACTACCGGTAATATGCTCACCTGCTAGATTAAAGTTAGTGAAACTCTAGTGCATTTCTAACATTTTGAAAAACAGTGAAAAACGTTGGATGTCTTTTGGAGCTGGAGAACATCAGATCCTGCACATAGAGAAGAGCTTAGAGCACAATCCTAATGAAATCTACTCATAAGTAAGCACCATTGTGTTCAATGGGTCTTCTTACTCCCAGGAAAGTGTGTTTGGGATTGCACCCTTGGTCAGATTTTCAGAACTGTAATTTTCAAGCTGAAGTTCAAGCTTAAGCAGAATTTGTCTGCAACAACTCTCTGCTTGGTTTAAAAAAAATTATTAAGCACTGTGTGCAGTTTTACCCTATAGAGGTGCCAGTAAGGACTCTGGTCTCTTAAAGTAAGTTAAATTTGCAGTTCCCTGAAAGCTAAATTTTCTGTTTTTGTACTTTACATATCATAGATAGTATTACTCAAAATTTTCTGATCTAAAAGAGAAGCTATGGGCATAGTAAATTTTCTCTGCCTGTGCCTGGCAGCAGAGCATAGTAAGAGTTTCACCCACATCTTCAAAGTATTTAAAAGTTTATACACAGTCTTTCTATCATTCTGTAAAGAACATGTGAAGTCTCTGAAAACCTCTTCTTTGTCCAATGGTAAGCATATTTATGTTTTCTAGATAGCCAGCCCATACTATAATGAATGTGTAAGACAACTCTGCACATCAGATCTAAGTTTAACGGATCAGACAGAAATATCACCAAAGTTGAATGCGTTTCTATTCACATGTATGCATATTGTTTAAATTTTTTTTAAGTGTCTGTGGAATATTAAGAGCAAACTGTGGAGAGAAGTGGCTACAAGCTGAGAACTGTGATTTAGCTTAGCTGTGATCCTTCTATTTATTAATGATGCTTGAAACAGATTAAATCTGCATTCAGTCTTTCACAATATCCTGAGGAAATGTTATACCCATCTCTATGATTTTTTTTTCATTAAGAAAAAAGAAGACAAAAATATGGCTTGAATTTCACATTCATGTCTTGCTCTAACATTTTTTGGGGGGGGGGAGAAGAGGGGGACTTGGTCTTTCTGACAGAATTACCACCACCAAAAGATCACGTTTCAACTGCCTAGCATCAATGTAATTTGCAGCATAAAGGATATTTTGTAACTTTCAATGATTGTTAACCTTTAAAGTTACTCTAAAGTTGCAAATATACAACCTAAGAATAGTTACAGATGTTCTTCATTATCTTTTAGGATTCAGTTCTGGAAACTGAATTTAAAAAAATCAGTGTATAAAGAAAACAATGCAAAAATAGGTTTGAAGACCTATTTCCAGGTTTCTTACTACTCTCTTACCAGTGGTGTCACCAGGGGGGTGTAGGGGGTGTGGACCACACAGGGTGACATACCTGGGGGGTGACGTGCAGTGGGTGGCCTGTGGGGGATGCAAGTGGTTAAGACATTGTGCCTGTTAATCAGCAGGCCAGTGTTCGAGACCCAGGTCCCCACTAGACAGGGTGAGCTCCTGTCCTTAGCCCAGCTCTGCGACGCCAGCTGGAACCAATTGTAGCAGCTCTGCCCTTCCATTGGACTATTTCAGTGGCATGGAATTGCTGCTTGGATAACAGCCTATCCTCCATATCAATCTACCCAGGCCATTGTGCTTCATATGCAGAGTTGAGCACGAAACCGTAGTCTTTCAAGACTGATGGATGCCAAGTTTAAAATTCCCAGTTAAGTGTCTTTGCAGCCATAGTGTTTAAATTAACCAGTTTATATACAGTGGTACCTCACTTAACAAGAACCTCGCTTAACAAGCGTTTCACATAACAAGCAAAATTTCCAAGAAATCTTGCGTCACATAACAAGTTCCGCTTCACTTAACAAGCAAGCGCACTATGGGCATGCATGCTATGCAGCCCTGACGCTCTGCATGGAGGCTCTTTAAAAGGGCTGCCAGCCAGCGTTGCTGCCTCTAACTGCCCCCAACTTAGGGGCAGTTGCCTGGAGGTGCCAGAGGCAGCTGCCCCTAACTGCCCCCAAGTGCCCCCACCAACCACCTTGAACCTCCAGCAGCAGCCCAGGTCAGCCTCCCAGGAAAGTGTCTTTGATTGTAACCTCCTAACAATGTCTACCCAGAAGTAAGCCCCTTGTGTTAAATGGGGCTTACTCCCAGGAAAATGTCTTTACGATTGCAGCCTACGTAGACTTCATAGGATCCTGCACATTGAATGCATGCTTTGAATTCAATTCCATTGTTTTGTCATCATTTTTACATCCAGCTAATATTTTCATATGAATATTTTGGGAGTTGTGGAACCGATCGTCTGAGTTTCTATTATTTCCTATGGAAACATCTGCTTAATTTAAAGAGCATTTCACTTAAAGAGCGTTTCTTCGGAATGAATTAAGCTCTTTATGTGAGGCACCACTATATATTATATATTTCAGGTGGTTAATTTAAACACAATGGCTGCAATCCTAAAGACACTTTCCTGTGAGTAAAGACCCTTTCAACAAAATGGGGCTTATGTCTGAGTAGACATGATTATGCTGTATATGTATTAAATTATATGTAACTAGCGAAAGGCGTACCCGCGTTGCAGGAGTAAAATTCCCCCGTATGCCATTCCCCCATAATCATCAACCCCCCATGGATAACTTTCCCCCAGGCGTAACAACCCCCCATGCGCAACTTCCCCCATACACATCAACCCCCCCATGCGCATCAACCCAGCATGCACAAGTTACCCCATGCGCAACTTCCCCCCATGCACATCAACCCCCCATGCACAACTTCCCCCATGCGCATCAACCCCCCATGCACAACTTCCCCCATATGCATCAAACCCCATGTGCAACTTCTCCCCATGCGCAACTTCTCCCCATGCGCAACTTTCCCCATGCGCAACTTTCCCCCATGCGCAACTTTCCTCCCATGCGCAACTTTCCCCATGTGCAACTTCCCCCGTGTGCATCATCCCCCCATGTGCAACTTTCCTCCGTGTGCATCATCCCCCCATGTGCATCATCCCCCCACGCGCAACTTCCCCCCATGTGCAACTTCCCCCAGGCGCAACTTCCCCCCGTGCACAACTTCCCATATGCGCAACTTTCCTCCCATGCGCAACTTCCCCCATGCGCAACTTCCTCCGTGTGCATCATCCCCCCATGCGCATCATCCCCCCATGCGCAACTTCCCCCGTGCGCAACTTCCCCCGTGCGCAACTTCCCCCATGCGCAACTTCCTCCGTGCGCAACATCCTCCGTGTGCATCATCCCCCCATGCGCATCATCCCCCCATGCACAACTTCCCATATGCGCAACTTTCCTCCCATGTGCAACTTCCTCCATGCGCAACTTCCCCCATGCACAATTTCCCCTCATGTGCAATTTCCCCTCATGCGCAGCATCCTCGCCAGCGCAACCTCTTCCTCCGAACAATGTCCCCCAGTGCACCAGGGTCTGAGCACCATATTGGCTGGATGTTATTCAGTCTCCCACGTTAAGTATAGGAGAGAAACACGTTGCCCCCTTTTCAGCCCCTGAAGGGTTAATTTCTCCAGATGGTTCTTGGTGGGAGTTCAGGTGACAGAAGGAACTCCCAGAATTCCATGCTTCAGGCCCAGCAGTTGGGGAGGAATGTTGATGAGTCAGCAATTCTCAATGCAAAGTATAGGGAGGAAAACGCATTGCGCCCCTTTTCACCCCCTTCCGGTTGGAATTTCCGAAAACCGGTTCTTAGTGCACCCCTTCCTCACGGAAGGAACACCAACCCCAAATTTCACGCTTCTAGGCCCACCGGTTTTGGCAGGGCGGTGATGAGTGAGTGAGTGAGTGAGTGAGTGAGTCAGTCAGTCAGTCAGTCAGTCAGTCAGTGACTTTTCTCTTTTATATATATAGATAATTTAAATGTAATATTCAGTAATATAGTGAACTTAAAAATTGAACTGGGAGTTTAAAATCTTACTGAATTTTTTTTGAATGGGGGAGTTGAGGTTGCGCAACTTCCCCCCATGCGCAACTTCCCCCCATGCACATCAACCCCCCATGCGCAACTTCCCCCATGCGCATCAACCCCCATGTGCAACTTCCCCCATGCGCATCAACCCCCATGTGCAACTTCCCCCATATGCATCAAACCCCATGCACAACTTTCTCCATGCTCAACTTTCCCCATGCGCAACTTTCCCCATGCGCAACATCCCCCCATGCGCAACATCCCCATGTGCAATTTTCCTCCCATGTGCAACTTCCCCCCTGTGCAACTTTCCTACATGCGCAACTTCCCCCATGCACAATTTCCCCTCATGCGCAATTTCCCCTCATGCGCAGCATCCTCGCCAGTGCAACCTCTTCCTCCTAACAACATCCCCCCCATTGCACCAGGATCTGAGCACCAAATTGGCTGGATGTGGTTCAGTCTCCCATGTAAAGTATAGGACAGAAACACATTGCCCCCTTTTCAGACCCTGAAGGGTTAACTTCTCCACATGGTTCTTGGTGGGAGTTCAGGTGACAGAAGGAACTCCCAGAATTGCATGCTTCAGGCCCAGCAGTTGGGGCGGAATGTTGATGAGTCAGCAATTCTCAATGCAAAGTATAGGGAGGAAAACGCATTGCGCCCCTTTTCACCCCCTTCCCGCTGGAATTTCCGAAAACCGGTTCTTAGTGCACCCCTCCGTCATGGAAGGAACACCCACCCCAAATTTCACACTTACAGGCCCACCGGTTTTGGCAGGGCGGTGATGAGTGAGTGAGTCAGTGAGTGAGTCAGTGAGTCAGTCAGTGAGTCAGTGAGTCAGTCAGTGAGTGACTTTTCTCTTTTATATATATAGATTGAATAAGATAGTGCCGCAAAAAAAAAAAATCTGCAGGGGTTTGATTCTGAGACTGAAAAATGGAATGATAGCTTGCATGACCAGAACCGGAACCTATTTTTCCAGAAAAATAGCACTGAGCAGTGAACCCTAGAGTCAGACTAGCAGGACAACCTTTGGGGGACACCTTAACCTTCAATTAAATATACGTAATAGTTTTTAATTTAATTACGTATAACTAATGCAGTGCTAAAATTAACCACCTGAAAGCAATATGTGTGTTTTCAGCTTTTATTTTATGTGTCCTCCAATTTGGGGGACCTTGTCCCCTTTTCAGGTTCTGACATCTGCAGCATAATCCTATGCATATCAGCTCAGAAGTAAGTCCTATGAGAGTCAATGAGGTTTACTCCCATGTAAATTGCAGCCCTAGTCCCCTAGCTCCCCTGCAGGAGCTTTGCACCATTTCCCTGCAGCTCTTCAGCAAGCCCCTGTGATCTCAGCAGCAGCAAGAGCAGCATCCATGCCATGCAGCTGACTTGCAGCTGCCACACCCTGGGGTGTTCAGTTACTGACTTCTGGGCATGACTCACCCCTGGTGTCTCCCTTCTCTGCCAGGGGGTGGGCAACAGGAGTCCCCTGCGCCCCCTTGATTGGTCACAATCTCTCCACACCTCCTGCGATTGGCTGGTCACCTTTTTTGAGGAGGTGGGGCAAAGCCCCTAAGCTTGGAACTTGCTCAACTCTAGTCCTGTTTTGGCTGCAAGGGGACAACTTGGGGACTGAACTGCTGCAGGGAAAGGGGGTTTTCTGGGGACTTTTCCTACCTGCAAAGGAATCAGAAGGGGGGAATTAGCAGTGATCTGAAGCTGCTGCTGGCAGAGGTTGTGGTGAGAACACCCAGGAGGGCTGCAAAGTTTAGCCCTGTGCTGGGGAGAGGGGCAGGATAGGAGAGCACCATGGCCAGGATCGCCCCCTTCCTCCTGCTGACTGCTGGGCTGCTGGCAGCCCTTTGTACAGGTAAGATGGGCTCCTGGGGTTGGCTGGGGGGGGGAGACAACTGGGCAGCCCTTTCCCTCCTGCCATCCTTGCTCCAGTATCTGAGTTCAGGCTTGATTACTGAGAATCTGCCTGGGGGAACTGCCTAATAGCTTATTCCTTCTCTCCCTACTTTAATTTAAATTATCTTCTCTCTTCCCCCCCCCCTGGATCGGATTTAAATCATCACCATCTCTTTCTGATTTAAATCATCATCTCTTTTTCTCTTTCTGATTTAAATCATCATCATCATCTCTCTCTCTGGGTGACCATATTGTCTCTTTTTCCAGGACATACCCTCTTTTTTAGGCCTTGTGTCCTGGAAAAAATAGTTTATTGTCCTCTTTCTTCTTGTAAGCAGACAGTGTAGAGCCTTCTTGTCATTAAGAAATTAAGGCTGGAATCCTGAAGACACTTTCCTGGCAGTAAGACCCATTGAACACAGTGGGGCTTACTTTTGAGTAGTTATGATCTGGATTGTGCTCTTAGCTGGAATCCTAAAAACACTTTCCGGGGAATAACACAATGGGGCTTACTTTTGAGTAAACATGGTTAGGATTGTGCTCTATATGTAATAAATAATGTTAGAGTTTTAAATTTAATAAGTAATATAGTGTGTAAATTAACAATATGAAAGCAACATACTGTATTTACTTGAATCTTAACACTCACCTTATTCAGCCAAATTCGGTCTCCAAAATTAGGGTGTGCATTAGATTCAATAGTTAGATTTGAGTAAATATGGTGTTTTGATTATAAGTATAGGGTGCATGTTAGATTCGATACTGTATTAGATTCAAGTAATTACTGGTATATGAGTGTTTTAGCCTTTATTTTGCCATGTCCTGTATTTTATATTTATTTTTATCCCACTTTATTCCATAAATAAACTCAAGGTGGCTAATTAATACATTATTAGTAATAAATTAAATTTAATAGTTTAAAATATAATAATAATAAGCAACAGTGCAATCCTAACCTAGGCCAGCACAACTTATCAGTCTTCCCGTTGTGATATAGGGAGGCAAGTGTATGTCTGCACTGGCCCAACACTTCCCTAGGAGTGGTGCAGAAGGCCTTATGGCACTTTTGTGACACCCTTAGGTGTCTCATGTGGGGCTTAGGCCTCATGCGGGGCTTAGGCCTGCCTAACTGGAGTGTTTAAAGCACCATGTATGAGTGTATTTGCTTTTATTCTATTACGTCCTTCATTTTTATTGTGTGCCTTACATTTTGGGGAGCCTCGTGCTCTTTTTTGTTTATAACATATGGTCACCCTGGATTTAAATCATCATCATCATCATCATCATCATCTCTCTTAGGGCTGTGGGTGGTGCAAGTGGTTAAGTCACTGTGCCTGTTAACCAGCAGGCCAGGGTTCAAGACCTGGGTTGGCCCCACAAGACAGGGTGAGCTCCTGTCCTTAGCCCAGCTCTGTGATGCAGCTGGATCCAATCATATTGGCTCTGCCTTTCCATTGGACTAATTCAGTGGTGTGGAGAGGGGGGATTTGCTGCTTGGGTAACAGCCTATCTTCCATAACAAACTAACCCGGGCTTTCATGCTTCACATGCAGCATATACAGCACCGAGCACGAAACCATAGTCTTTCAAGACTGACGGAGGCCTGCATCTCTCTCTCTCTCTCTCTTTCTCTTTCCCCACCTGGCTCCAGAACAAAGGCTTTTGCATAGGAAATGAGAAACACCAAGACTGGGAATTGGGTAGTGGAATTGGTAGTCAGAGGGAATCTTTTTTAGGGATGGAGCTACCAGATTTCTGCCTAGAAGCCAGCAAGTTTGCGTAGGCAGCAAGTATTTTGGGGGAGGGAGAGAAGAGAGGGGGCCATCCACATACGCTCAGAAGACCTCTTCTTCTTAGGCTGTACCAAGGCTTGCCTTCAGTGTTGAAAGTAAGTTCTGATGAACCCCTGTGAGTTTTGGATCATCACAGCTTTTTCTTTGGGCAGTAAGCAAAAAAGCACCAAGAGCACAAACCAAACCATCGCTACTCAATGTGTCTTACTCCCAGGAAAGTGTCTTTAGAATTGCAGCCCAAATTTGTTTAGCACTAAGTCAGGCTGTTAAGTAATCCTAGGCATGCCTATTCAGAAATAAGTTCCATTATAGTCAGTGGGGCTGCCTTGAGTCTTTTATGAAAAAGGCAGGATATATGGTAAATCCGTATACTGTATATAAAAATGAAAAGTCACTCACTGATTCAGTGACTCACTCACCAATGCCCAGCCAAAACCGGTGGGTCTAGAAGCATGAAATTTGGGATAGGTGCTCTGTCCATGATGGAGGGAGTCACTAAAAACCAGTTTTTGTCATGATCTTATATTCCATATATATAAAAGAGAAAAGTGACTCACTCACACGCTCATCAACGCTCTGCCAAAACCGCTGGGCCTAGAATCGTGAAATTTGGGGTGGGTGTTCCTTCCATGATGGAGAGGAGCACTAAGGATTGGTTTTCGGAAATTCCAACCGGAAGTGGGTGAAATGGGGCGCAGTGCATTTTCCTCCCTGTACTTTGCATTGAAGTATGGAGTGCATCCCTTGGTGACTGAGGAATGCTCTGCCCCAACCCCCAGACCTAGAAGTATGAAATTCGGGGAGGGTGTTCCTTCTGTCAAAGGAACACCCACCAAGAACTGATGTGGAGAAATTTAACCCTTAAAGGGCTGAAAAGGGGTGCAACGTGTTTTTGTCCTATACTTAACATGGAAGACTGACCAACATCCAGCCAATTTGGTGCCTCGTGCACTGGGAGGATGCTGTTCAGAGGGAGGGGTTGTGCTTGAGGGTGTGTTGATGTGCATGGGGAATATGATGTGCATGGGGGGCTGATGCGCACATGTGGGTAGGATTGCAGCTTAAGAGCACAATCCTATGCACCAGTATATTCCATTATAGTCAAAGGCAGGGGTCCTCACACTTTTTAAACAGGGGGCCAGTTCACTGTCCCTCAGACACTGTCGGGGGCCGGACTAAAAAAATTGTAGGACACCCCAAAAATGTAGGACAAAATGTAGGACATGTTAAAATGAAGCAAAAATACTTGTATTGCTTTCCTGGACTTAATTTCAACACTTTTAAAATTGAAAACCTTTTAACATGCCTGATTCTCACCCAGACATGCAAGACGCCCTCAAAGCAATTTGCAGCAACACATTACTTCCACATATCACAGGAGCTTCATGGGGTGTTCTTACATGATAATCCCATGATAGTTACTCCCAGGAAAGTGTGGCAGGATTGCAGCCTCAGAGCCCCATCCTAAGCATTCCTACACAGAAGTAAGTTCCATGATAATCAATGGGCTTATTCCCAGGAACGTGTGGCAGGATTGCAACCTCAGAGCCCCATCCTAAGCATTCCTACACAGAAGTAACTCCCATGATAGTCAATGGGCTTACTCACAGGAAAGTGTGGTAAGAAAGTGTGCCAGGCAGGGCAAGGCAGGCAGACAGGGCAGCGCTGAGCAGAGGGCTGGGGGGTGTTTTGGGGCGCTGGGGGGTGTTTTGGGGTGCTGGGGGTGTTTTGGGGGTGCTGGGGGCACTTTAAGGCTGCCGTGGCAAAGATCCCCCAGCCGCATGAACGCTCCCTATTTGAGCTCCGCCGGAGAGCTGCAGGGCTTCTCCATGGGCAGAGCTGACTATCCTCGGCTGTGAAAGTGACTTCCTGGGGTCAGCCAAGGATAGTCTGTTCTGCCCATGGAGAAGCCCTGCAGCTTTCCAGCAGAGCTTAAAGTGTAAGGGAGACTGTGTGCACATGTGCACAGTCTTCCCTTAGGAAAGGACTGCCGCGGCTGGGGGATCTTCACTGAGGCAGCCTTAAAGTTGCCCCTCAGTGTCCCCAAAACACCCACCAGTGCTGGTGGGCCAGATTGAGGACCCTGGAGGGTCGGATCCGGCCCGCGGGCTGTAGTTTGAGGACCCCTGGTCAAAGGGGTTATATTGGTGTAGATAGGATTCCCACCTTAGTCTGGATCAGGCAGTAATTTCCCAGAACAATAAGCCTGTATCTTCTGCTAAATCTTAATTCAGAACTTGCTACAACTTCTTGCTTTATAGACGCCTTTGGAAAATTCACTCTTCCTGTTGGCTGGACATACCAGACTCTGGTTGACAACAGGATTTTTTTCCTCCTTTTGATAGCCTGATGTGCCCCCAAAGTAGACTTATCCCCAAATCCAGAGTAACTATGGGAGCATGTAAGAGACTTTACATGCACCTGTAGTTACTGCATCACCTAGTGAAAACCTATGGGAAATTCATATTGGAATCCAGAGTAAGTTGTTCTTACACCGGAGCAAGGACTCTCTGTAGTTACTCTGGATTTTGCCCATAGGCTGGAATCCTAAACACACTTTCCTGGGAATAAGACCATTGTGCACAATTGGGCTTACTACTGTGTAGACATGGTTAAAATTGTGCTCTTAGAATGATAGCCTTCTTAGATGATTGCTTGTTCTATTATGCTTTGGTATGGACAGGTTTATAATATGAATTATGATCTGAGAGCTGTACATTTTCAAGGACATATACAGAAAATGTCAAATTAGGCAGACTCTTGTTCAATAAGTTACATTTGGCTGGATAATGAAATTGTTTTAAAAGTAGCAGCAGCAGCATTAGGCAAGTATTTTCCATGGCTGTTAGCTAAGGAAGTATCAATATAATGGCAAGTAATGGGTGGATTATGATTGCCTCCCACATGTTCCTGGAAGAAATGCATTGGGAGTATAGGAGTTGCCCTTTATGTTATGCAAGAATGGGAGGGGAGATGCTCCATCCACATGATGCTCCAGTTCCACCCTTTTTGGACTTCTGGGAGATGTTCCAGGCATGTTTTCCCTACACAGAGCTGACTTTCTCATGGGTAAAGAATGTGCATGTGGCAGAACAGTGCACAGTCACTGAAGTTTGCTATTGTTCAGAGGAGATATATGTATAGGAAAGATCTCTTGTCTGCAACAACCCTTGCACCAAAACATTCTTGGTATGTCACTTTTAAAAAAAGAAATTTGTATCAGGCATTTCTTCCCAGGAGCTCAAAATGGCAAATAAGGCTGAAACTGCACAAGGTGCTAATTATGTAGGTTTCAGTCCATTTCCTCTTCTTACAGAAAGCAGCTCTCAATAGAAGGAGCATGTTTTCTTAACTCTTTCCTCTCTTCTGCAATTCCCCCTAGACTCAGTATTGGGAATTGCAGTGAAGCCCACTAGATTCACTGTAGTTTATTATTATTATTATTATTATTATTATTATTATTATTATTATTATTATTATTATTATTATTATTATTATTATTATCCATAAATGCACAGCAAACAATTTTGTGCTGGTTTCATTCACTTCACCAGTCGGACCCTTCCCAAGAGTCTAGGACTGTGTGATGTAGTGGCGTATAATTCGTGCTGATCCCAGAAGAGCGGCTTTCTGCAGTTGGCAGAGTGATATTTTGTCGATGCCAATAGTTTTCAGGTGCCTGCCAAGGTCTTTGGGCACTGCACCCAGTGTGCCAATTATCACTGGAACCACTTGCACTGGCTTACACCAGATACGCTGTCATTCGATTCTTAGGTCTTAGGCACCTGAAAACTATTGGCATTGACAAAATATCACTCTGCCAACTGCAGAAAGCTGTTCTTCTGGGATTAGCACAAATTATATGCCGCTACATCACACAGTCCTAGACTCTTGGGAAGGGTCCGACTGGTGAAGTGAATGAAACCAGCACAAAATTATTATCATTATTTACATCCATACTATCCCTTCTAGGACTAGGAGCAGCGAAGCTGAAGCTGGAAAAGTAGCAAACAGAACAAGTTTTAAGATGACCGGCTTGGTGCTTTAGATAAAGAGAGCATGTGGGGATGGGTGGAAAAAGAACTGCCATGTGCTTATCCGTCTCAACTGAGACCACAAGTTGATTAGGTTAAGATATAGTGACAGGAAGAAAGGCATTTTCAGAACTTCACTGCTAAGTGAGCTTTTGGGAGGGTGATCATATGACCGGATTTTTCCAGATTTGTCCTCTTTTTTAGCCTTCTGTCTGGGTGTCCTCTAAAAGGGCTTCATTGTCCTCAATTTTGGCTTCATTTTGGAACTTTGCAATGGTGTGCAATACCCCATCATGTCATATGTCATTGGATTTGTACTGAAGAGCAGAATCCAATGCAATATCTCCTTTCTATCAAAAGTTATGGCCAAAAAAACCTAAAAATCAAAAATATGTTTTGGGGAAAGTGGAAGTGCCCAATATTGCAGCTTTATTCGTGAGTAGGCAGACATGCCATTGTCCGCCAGAAAGGCCAGGCTGAGAGGAATCCAAGACCTTGTCCTTCTTTTTAGGTTAGGGCATCTGGTCACCCTGGGTTTTGCGTTTTTCCCATCTAAGTTTTCTGCTGGTTCCATGGTGGTTCCTGTATAAGTTGCAAACAGAAGTGTTTATGTGGAATAGTGCTTACTGAGCTGGACACTCTGATGGGGAAACTTTTACAGAGCTGTATTCAAGTTATTGGCAATTTGCAAGAATTATGCAGTGGAAATTGGAGCTCAAAA
Source organism: Cryptoblepharus egeriae (assembly GCA_030015325.1). Taxonomy (NCBI): domain Eukaryota; kingdom Metazoa; phylum Chordata; class Lepidosauria; order Squamata; family Scincidae; genus Cryptoblepharus; species Cryptoblepharus egeriae. The sequence goes on from JAREYC010000005.1 coordinate 30,080,952, forward strand.
TCAGTACATATATGGTATTTTCAAGTAGGGGAAAAACCTAAAATGCTGTGATTAATTAAAAACTACATGCATCTGATAAAGGGAAGCATAAATTTGGTTCACAGGACCACAGAAGTGCAATCTTTTTAGTTTTGAGTAGACCAAACTTTTTTGGTCAGAGGGTTGCATCAAATATCTGGCATGGTGTTGAGGGCCAGAAAAATCTCTACAGAGGCCTTCACAATGTTTGCAGGCTTGTGGAGGGGGTTGTGTGTGAAATTGTGGCTAACCCAGCTTGAAATTTGAGCCCCTTCATTTATTCATTCATCTAAGTTTCATCTCGAATGGATTTATGTAAATCAAACCGCATGTAGTCCTTTGTGAAATTCTTTAGGCTGGCTGCTGGCTGGATCCAAGCTCTTCAGGCCTCATTAATTAAATTTAAATACGGTAAAAGTTTATATCCCGCCTTTCTCAGGCCATTAGCCCGACTCAAAAGTGGCTTACAGTAAAACATAATTAAAATATAAATAGAAACATTCAGTTAAAAACAGTTAAAACATAGAAGCTAAAAACAGTAAAAACAACAGCCCCCCAACCTCTGCCTCAATAAAAAAATTTTTAATAAAAAGTTTTTAGGCTCTGCCTGAAGCTCTGTATTGAGGGAGCTTGCCTCAGTTCTAAGGGCTTGGAAGATGCCTTACTAACCCCCAAATCCAGAGTAACTACGGGAGGGCGTAAGAGACTTTACGTGCACTGCACCCGTAGTTACTGCACCACCTGGTGAAAACCTATGGGAAATTCATATTGGAATCCAGAGTAAGTTGTTCTTACACCAGAGCAAGGACTTCCCGTAGTTACTCTGGATTTTGCCTGTAGGCCTAATTATTTCAAAATTGGTGTCAACAGACCAAGAGAGAAGAACAATGTTCTTGTGTGGTAAGATTTTATCTGGACTCTCTCTCTCTTGACTTTTTGGCAGTACTCTTAAGATGTTTGGCTAGAGAAACACATTTGCAGTTTCTTTTTTTTATTACACTGATGATTGCAAATAGTCTACCTATATCAAAGGATGTTCTCTATACTCTCCTCTTCCCACCCACACTTGGAAGGGAGCATTGACCATTTTCAGGACAAAAGTATCGATGAGTAGAGATTACAGGACAATGAGGTAATAAAAAAACAGGCCTCCGCCAGTCTTGAAAGACTATGGTATTGTGCTCAGCACTGCATACGCTGTATGCAAAGCACGAAAGCCTGGGTTGGATTGTTATGGAGGATAGGCTGTAACCCAAGCAGCAAATCCCCCCTCTCCTTGCCACTGAATTAGTCCAATGGAAAGGCAGAGCCAATACGATTGGATCCAGCTGGCGTTGCAGAGCTGGGCTAAGGACAGGAGCTCACCCTGTCTTGTGGGGCCGATTCGGGTCTTGAATCCTGGCCTTCTGGTTAACAGGCACAGTGTCTTAGCCAGTCAATTTTGTAGACAGGTTTGAGCTGTAGAATCCAAGAAAAGATGAAACTCTAGTGCTGTCCCACAGAAGACCATCACAGTGCTCAATCCGAAGAAGTTTAGGCCAGCACAACTCACCCATCTCCCTGTTACCACTGTGGTGTGGGGAGGCAATGGTATCTGTGGTGTCTGCACACTGGCCTAAACCTATCTGGAGTGGTACAGAATTGCCTTATAGCACTTTTGTGACATCCTCAAGCCAGCAGGTGTTAGGATTGCGCTTAAGCCTGGTCTAAATGATACACTCACCTTGTGGTAACCACCTTGGGTATTCATGTGATATGGGATATTGTTTAGTTACAATGTCACATGAAATTTCTGCGCCATTCCATCTCAGGATGCCAACCTTGGGGTGTCACAAAAGTGCCATATGGCACTTCTGTACCACTCCTGACAGGGGTGCATAGGCCAGTGCATCGACATATGCCGGCCTCCCCACAGCACCATTGGAAGAGAGGTTATGCTGGCCTAGGATTGTGCCTTCAAACTGGTAGTGTACAAATGTTAATAGGATATTTATACCTTTTTTCAATTAAAGTTTTACAAAGTGGTTTACAGAGAAAATTAAATAACTAATAGTGTGCAGTAGAGAGGTATTTCTGTCTACTTTCAGACTGAAGCACTATCCATACTACTGTCTGCATCTGTTGCAGTGCAGGGAGGACTTGGGTGAAGGCTGCCAAGTTAGCATTGGTTATAATGTATTTAGTATCTCCACATATCACGTGTGACCAGATGATATGCCGCACTCTACCTTTTATCTCCTGCTTTTCTGTACTAGGTTTCCTATTCACAGAAAAGTCTGTGGTGGTTGTGAGTTAAAGAGAACCCCTGTAAATCTTTGCACCTGTCATTTCTGGGAAACCAATTTTATGAATGTTGTCTTTACAGTATGCTGAGTAATAGAATTTGACCAGTGGGGAAAAAACAACTTTCTGCAGCTCAGTGCAAAATTTGTCCTTGTGTATTCATTACCATCAGCATAAAGTATCCAACCCTACAATCCAGAGTAACTATGGGAGCCCGTAAGAGACATTACATGTACCTGTAGTTACTGCACCACCTAGTGAAAACCTATGGGAAATTCATATTGCAATCCAGAGCAAGTTGTTCTTACACCGGAGCAAGGACGCTCCGGTGGAGCAAGGAATCCAGTTATTCTGGATTGCACCCTTAGTTTTGATGTTATGTAAATTTGGATAAACCTGGCCCAAATCAATACTAACTCTTAAGATAAAAACCAACAAAATTGCAATAGAATATCACCATTTAATACATTTGTTAGACTATAGTGGATACAGTAATAAGTTTCTCATGAAAGTGACAATATTAGTGTGTTCTATTGACTTGTGAAATAGTGTTGCCGCATGAATCAGCCCATATTTTCCCAGTTGTTTGTTTGTCATGTGACAGATTTTATGCCAAATATTCTAAATAAGCATTTGTCCATAGGCATTATTATTTGTCAATTTTCTTTATAGAGATAGGGAAGGAAGGGAAGATCTATAGGTTCTTTTTGGTAAAAAACAAATTGTAAGATGGTTTAATGTTTTTGTGGCTCCTGGCCAGGGACCCTGAGATGCTTGATGCTGACCCAAATAGTCTTCTGCTGCTGGCAGTCTCTAGCTTGCCAAGGCCTTGCTTTCCGAAGGTTTTAAGGAATTTGGGATACACCCTTCCAGAATATCCACACCACTTCAGATTCTCGTTTACCTTCTGGCAACCACTCTGTCAGATCTTAAAGCAGGGAATATGTAGGGGAACATTTGGGAATATTAACCAAAATGGGTTAATGTAATTTACAAAGGAAAATTTGGAAGCAGTCTTCCTCTCAAATAGTTAAATAATGTACTGATAATTCAGAAGTGATGCAGCTCACTGATTTTAATTCCAGTTGCAGTGTGCCAGCCTGCATAGCTAGGAGATAGTCCTTATGTACAATTTAGGGCTTCTTGGCTCTTTCACTTTTCTGTTGGCTATTTGGGAGGAAATTTCAAATTAAATTGTCTTTGCACTCTTTTTAAAAAACAAACTTAAAATGATTTGGCAGGAAAACCTGTAGTTTAAATTCTAACCAATGTCACTCAAATAGAAAAGGAAACAATTTTAAACCTCTGCTTACGACAGATGGGTACTAGGCAATTGCATTACACTAAATTCCCAGGTTACATACACTTCCATTCTGGGGGTTTGTCAGAATATATGGAAGTCAAAACAGCCAGCTGTTGCTGGCCCAGTGTTTTGGCACAAGAGCCAAAATACCACAATGGACAGATTGTGCTGGTGTGAAAACACTAGAGCAGATATTTGTAACTCGGATTTTTGTAATTTTGAGACCTGGTGCATAATGTTATGAGTAATGGTGGTCTGAATTTACATACTGTATGACTTAAGATTCAAGACCTGCAGCCCCAACTTTACTCAGCTATGTAGCCCTTACTCAGACCTGTTGATTTCAGTCAGACCTACTTCTTCAGATGTATGTCTTCGGGATCAAAGTCTCAGGCTGCAATCCTAACCACACTTTCCTAAAAGTAAGTTCCAGAGAACTCATTGGGACTTACCTCTGAGTAGTCATGCATAGGATTGCACACTCAATAAACTAAATCGGTTTGGCATGCACTATAGCCAGATGCATGACATTCTGTGCAAGTGGCAAACTTTAATTAGTAATATTGATTAAAATGCGCACCCGTTAATCAGGAAAAAAATGAATCAGAACAAGCAGATTCTTGAATATTCACATTCCAAAAAGAACATTGAACTGTTTTTGCTCAGTCACATCAATGCATTTAGAGAGTGTTCAGTATCATCAACAAGCTCAGCACATCTTTTAATTCTGCTGATGTGCTCTGAAATGATGACTGGAGAATTCTGGTTGGGAATACAGAACTGTAGCACTCACACATTTCTAAAAATTTGCAGTACATTATGGCAAATTGTGTTTGCTTTACAAAGATCATGAAAGCAATGCATGATATTAAAGGTACACAAAACTGCTAATTGTGCAAGCACTTCTGTTATCCTGAGCTAATCCTATTTACTGACCAATACTGCACGGTCAATAGTGCAGCTTTTTCAATATTCTGCAGATAGGAGAGGGAGCATAATATCCACTTCCAGGTTTCTGTGTTTCACTTTCCTTTTATTAGGGATCCTTTGTGGTGTTTCTGTGGGTCCTATCTGTTAGTTTTACTGGCACAGAGGCATTTTTATCTGATGCCATAATTTCTTCTTACAGGGCAATTTTAGACATTCTTATTCCAAAATAAATTCTATCTTCTATAGGGCTTATTGTCTAACAGTGGATCTCAAACTCTCAAGGAGTCTGAGAAACATCCCCCCATGTGCATTGATGTGGCCTTTTGGCTGAAGACTTTTACAGTAGTAGACAACTTTACTCTAGTAAGTGTATCTAGAAACAACTTCTGAGTTTTCGTATAAAACTGCATTTGCCTTCTAATGTTTTTTAAAGAAAGGTGTAAATTGCAAGGCACCCACCTCAGCTATCTTTCAAGAACATGGGATGAAACTGATGACAAATAGACATTAACATTCATTTTGGTGCCTATTTTGCTCACAAGAGGGGAAGCCCTGCAAGAAAGAAACTCTCTGTAATACCTTAATTTTTTTTGCCTCTTTGTTCTGTTGATTCATGCAAAATGGCATCACTCTGATTCTTGAGTATTTTGGAAAATATTCTTTACATACTATAAAAAGGCTTGACTTGAGGGATGTGGATAAAATGAACTCTCCTAGCAGTCCAGAGTGACTATGGGAAGACCTTGCTCTGGTGTAAGAACAATTTGCTCTGGATTGCAATAGGTTTTCACTAGGTGGTGCAGTAACTACAGGTGCACGTAACGTCTCTTGCATGCTCCCGTAGTTACTCTGGATTGTAGGGTCTGTGCAACACCTAATGTTCAGTACTTTATTAATGAATGGTAAATAGACATAATGACTTGGGAAAGGGTTAAACACTCTCCTGTCTGCCTCATGTGCAAGCAGAAAATATTCTGCTCAGTCTTCCAAATGCCACTGTGTTTTCTAAAACAGTTTCGTATTTGTTTTCATATTGTCCTTTTATCTTGCCACTTGCAATTTAAATCCACAGAGACACTGTGAAAGGAAACGGATTATAAAGGCAGGAAGGCAATAATATTAGCTTATACAGAATCGTTCATAAGAATGTTCACAAATAGACATATGGAAAAGCCTGTTTTTCCATTGTCGTAACATAGAAAAGTGTCTGTATGTGTGAAAGAAAGAGAACACATTGTTGTACTTCCTTGCAAGTAAATTTTAATTGGAAGAAGTAATACACTGTTTGAACCCTAAATCAGTTAGTCTACTGTTCCAAAAGGGGTCTGGTGGATCTTGGGATTTGTTTACTCCACTTTAGCACCACTTTCTGAAAGAAGTGATGTAACCCAGATTGTTTACATTCCCTCTCCATCCCAAAGTCTGGATTTCAGATTAGATCCAGTGATTAAAAAGTGATCACTTTTTAGTGATCACCAATAATGACATCCTCTTTTACTTTTAAGTGATCACCAGTAATGACATGGTCTTTTGACTGAGTCTTGTTTAAATATGCAGTAATTAAAAGCTCTCTAAAGGTAACACAAAGTTTGATTTCCTATATTTATCAAATTTATATTTATCCTATATTGTGATGAACCCATCCCATTTTTTTCAGTGGAATGCAGTCATAACTTCCTTGTTCAGCCTGACTAAACTTTGGATACAACATACTCGTCATATTTCCAAACAGGAACTTTCACCCAACAAAACCACCAATACTGCTTTTTTCCCAGTAGTTTTTGGGGCAGTCAGATCTATATATGTCACATATTTATATGCATCATATATGTAATGCCTGACATCATCTAATTAAGTATAACACCTTAATTCCATTTTAAGACCTCTGAGATGCAGTAAGCCTGTGAGATACCAGAAGCTGGACTAGATGGGCCTGAACATTTGGCCCCAACCAGTGGCTTATGTCTCTGTGTTGGATAATAGTTGGTGCAACAGAACAGTCGGCAAGGATTCAGGGTTGCAAAGTCCTAATGCGCATTGTGTGAAATAAGCTGAGAGATTCAATTTGATGCAAAGAAGTGTGAATATTAGGGGGAGATAGTGCATCTATATGGAAAATTATATCCATTTCTCCTTGGCCTCCAAAACCTGGCTTCTGCTTGATGTAGATTAGTCGAACAGAATGTATTTTTGGTCATGCACACTTTGAATGACTTCTTTTCTGGTCCAAAACTGCAGTCTGTATTTAATGGTGGTGTTGATGGAGGGAGTCAGTCTGATGGGCTCTGCTGTAGAAGCTGCAGTGCAGCATTAAGTCTTTCTAACATCATGGCGGTTGCTGCAGGGCTAATTATAAAGGGCTGCTTGGCAGCGCGTGTAAACATCCTGTCAGACTTTTTGCCTCATCGGGAAGAATTATGCCCACAGTTTTCTGCTCAGTCTGTGATGACTAACGCTGTTGCAAGCTGTCTGTTCCTGTCACATGAGTCATACTTAGATTCAAGTTCATTTAAAAGAACTTCCAAATGTCAGAACCTCTGAGAACATGGGGTGGGTCCTGCAAGGGCACCCCAGCCTGTGGTGATGCATGAAGGGAGAGAGGTGATCAGCACTACATATCTTTTCTGATTTCCCACACCCAATAGATTTGGTGCTCATCCACACCCAGGCAAATGAATTTTGAATGACTTGATAGGGGAATGTCCTTTTTTTTCTCTTGCACAACACCAGAATTGGGGGACGTCCACAACAATTTAGTCTCAGGTCTCTAAAACTCTAAGACAAAATAAAATATTTCTGTACCCAGCACATGATTATTGGTAATCTATGGAAGTCCTTTCCCCAAATGTGGTGATGGCACTGGCCTAGAAGCCTTTAATAGGGGATTGAACATATTTCTGGAGAAGAATCCATCACAGGTTACAAGCCGTTATTGATATTTACCACCTTCTGGTTTTAGAAGTAGGTGATCTCAGAATGCCAGATGCCAGTAACTGGCACTGAGACATCTGGTAGATCACTGTGGTGTACAAGAAGCTAGATGAGATGGGCCTTTGCCTGATCCAGCAGGACTCTTATTTCTATGTTCTTAATGTCATCTGCTTTCTCTCAACTATGAAGCATGTTGATTAGCTTGTAGTAACTCTCGGTTACTACAGAAATGAATCCATCTTTCTTTTCATTGGAAATTATGGCTTTGATTTATATCTCTTCCTACGCAGTGGAGAATGAGACCTAATGGAGGCATGGTCTTGTTTTATGATAGATCAGGAACAAAGATCTTTGGAGTGGTATTTTGTTTGTAACACAATCTTGGGCACAATCCGATCCATATCTACTCAGAAGTAAGCCCCACTGTGTTCAATGGGTCTTATTCCCATGAAAGTTTCCTAGGGATTGCAGCCTAGGTTTCATAAATTGACATCAACGCTGGAGATCCACAGTCAGACAGTGACAGTGCTGAGCTAAATTTGCTCATGCCGTGAATTTGGATAAAGCAGCTTCATATGTTCATAGTTAAGACAGAAACTATTAGCAAAAGTTCTGTGAAGCCCACCTTCAGTATTATTGGCATGGTTAAAACATCAACCTCATTACATCTGTATTGATGATAAAATGCTGGAGAGAGCTATAAATGTCAGCTTTCAAAGACAATAATATATCTTTTTTTTAATTGAACAGGACAAGATTTGGACTTGAGTGATGCATTCCCTGGTAAGTAACAAAAAGACTTCTAAAACAAGGCTGTGAGATTTTTGTGTGTTTGTAATAGTGATAAAATTTCAGCACAATGAGGATTCTAGACTAGGGTTGCCATATTTCTCTTCCACAAAATCGGGACAGGACCCTCAGTCACATTTGACACTATATGAACACAGTTCCAAAAAAATCAGGACTGTCCCAATTTTGGGGGACATGTGGCAACCTTATTTTGTCAGAATCATACCACTACCACTGCCTTAGTAAATGCTGAAGTGTTTTGATATGGAATTATCATGGTGCCCTACCATAAAATTAACTGTTTTGGGATCACAGGGATGAATCAAATAAGTTAACGTTGTACAAGTCTTGAAATCATGAAAACTTGTAATGGGTAACATACCTGCTTCATTATGCTCAGGCTCATAACATTCTGCCTCCTCCATCATGCTATCCCCCATCATGCTCCCTGCAGCATGCCTACCAAAGCTTACGGAGCTTTGTATGACATGCAACATGATACAAAAAGCATTCAGAGGCTTCTCATGCGGTTTTAATCAATAACTTGTGATTTCTGCTAGTGATTTGGCACATGTCACACATTAGAGCCTAAAGGTGCCAACAACTGCAATTCTGAAAATTGCAAAGAGGGGTACTGGTGAACCATACTGCATAATGATGATAGCAGCCCTGCATTTGCTCTATTTGCATATATAGGCTGAGGGTTTAATTTACAGGACCAAAAGAATACTGCAAGCTTCCTTTGTGCACAAGGCTTTTCTGCTCAGCCCTTCAGTCAAACATTTCTTCTCCCCTACTCCCTATAGGCTCACTGTTAATATTAAAACCTTGAGGACAGACTGTGTGCGGAGGGTGTGTGTTGCAGGCACTAGGCGAGGATAGACCCATACAGCTGCCATCGTTGTATATAATTTAACCCTTAAAGTTTCTCCCCTGATTGCATCCTTTCCTGTTGTACTAAAAGTATGAAAATAAAAGTAGATAAGTGTGTGATTGCATTCATTCAAAAATAGTTTGTTTTTTATTTTTATTTCAATATTTGTATCCCACCTTTATAAAACAAATAAAACATCAATTAATAACAGCATTATTATTTTCCCAGCTATTAAAACACATAACAACAATACATTATAAAAAGAGTTCTAAAAGTACCATATAATTATCACAATAAAAACAGATAAAAGCAGTGGCATCTTATATCCTGAGGCTATAAAACCTATTTATGTCTGTCTTTTGGGGTTTTTTTTTCATTTGAGCAAACTTACATTGTGCTCCCAGAGGGTTGGCTCCTCCTATGCAGGAAGATTGCATTTTTTAATGTTTGAAAGTGATTGGCTTCAGATGCTTATTACAAAAAATGTTTCTTTCATAGAGCCTACAAAGAAGCCTACTGCACCTTCCAAAAGGCCACCAGCATGTGAGTAATAAATGTAATTTTCATCCTTAAGGTAATCATGGGATTAGTTTCATATGCATATATGGCTGCTCATTAACACAGGGGTCTCCAAACTTTTCAGCCAGTTGTCCGCATCAAATGCCTGACATTCTTTCACCTTCTAAAGTCTTCACTGAGCACAAAAAGTATTTCTGGTTTTTGGGAAAACCAGGAAGTTATTTTTAGGGCCCCAGAACACACTCCAGACATGACCAGAACAAGGCTCGAGAGGCTTACAGGGAAACAAGAGGCTGGCTGCAGACTAGACAGTCTTGCTGTGGGCCACATGTGGCCCCTGTGCTGGGGTTTGGAAACCCTTGCATTACTATATGGAGTTGTATTTAGTGAATAAATAGCTTTTGTGGAATTTTAAAATTTTAGTTTAAGGAAAATTCAAATATGCCAAGTTTGCCCTGTTTTTTAGGTTTTGGTCTCTGCTGCTTGAGTAATTGTTATAATTCATATTTGTAGTTTTTAAATTGCAACCTAAAGGATATTCAAGACAGAGCAACCACATGTGCTTCAACACTACCAAAATCAGCTGGGCTAAAAATATGCATAGCTTGCTATAATGTTGCAAACTTCTAACCTGTGATATAGGTCTCTTTGGAGTCAAAATGACTGAGATCTGCTTAATATTTTTGGGGGGAGGATGGAGTAGCTTTAGTAATGTAAGCAACACCTCTGAAAGATATTTTTAATATCTGTATGTGTGTGAGTGTGTGTGTGTGTGTGTGTGAGAGAGAGAGATCTATGCAGTTAGCTGCAGCAAAAGCTTCTGCCTTGATGCAAAAGAGGCAAGATTCTATGTTATCTATTCAGAATCAAGTCCCATTGAATCCAATGGGGCTTACTCACAGGAAAGTGTGGATGCAAAAGTGGGATTTGATTTCAGTGTTTTGTCATCGTTTTTACATTTAATACAATTAATAATTTTTAATGAATGTTTTTGGGCTGTGGAACCACTCATCTGAGTTTCCATCATTTCCTATGGGAAAATCCACTTTGTATAAAGAAAGCTTTGTAAGCCAAATGTACTTACAGAATGAATTATGTTTGTCTTCCAAGGCACCACTGCCTATAGCTTTGTGTGTATGAGTGAAATATATAGTCATTTTGAAAGCATCTCTAGAAAAACATTGAAACTATTGTTTTTTTTCTCATAGTTGATGATGATTTCAATTTAGAAGATGCTGTTCAAGGGGAAGGCAAGTATGGCAAGTCTCCACAGAGGTTGTTGTGTGATGTAGATTAGTTTGTATGTGTGTTTTTCAATTTTGATTTTTTTATCAGAAGTCCACAGGGAATATGTCATAAAATTTTGACATTTTATATCACAAGCTACATAATTGGATAGCCATGCAGCACAATTGTCAAATCCCTACTTAAAACTTCTTCCATAAGTGCCCATCCCCTATTATAATAAGTTTTAGGAAAGCATATGTTAAGATGTTGGGTCACTCTTTCTGGTGCACTGGACTTAGTTCAGCTGTTTGTCTTTCTCATGTGTCAGATAACTTGGTTGCGTTAAGGGGCTGTGAAAGTATATAGACAGTGTGAAAAGCTACACAAACTGTAACAGCTTACTGAGCTTCTTCAACATGTTTTGGAGTTCAAAGAATGGCTGGGCCAGGAAAGGAGTAAGAGGGAAGCCTGGCTGTCTTGAAGTTGTGATAAGAGGTTATGGAAGCTGTTAAACAGAATAATATGGGAGTGTGTGGATATTGTGTACGTAAGTAGGCTAGTTTTTATGCCAGCCTAAAGTTAGATCTTCCCTTTTTTGTTTGAATATGACATGTCAAAGTCAGTATTTATTGTTGAATATGGATAATATGAATCAATGTTTAGGAAGAAGTTTGCCCAGAAAGTGTTTAGGTGCCATAGCGGTCCTCTAATAGCAGACCGCCCTAGACAGTACCTGCCTTTCTAGTCTTGAAATTTGTTCTATCAATTTTGTTCACTAGATGACTCCAAAAATCAAGTGACACAAGCACCAGCAAAACCTCGTCCAAATCCTGGAAGTCAAGACAACAGTGGTAAGAATTTGTGTGCTGAAAGAAAAAATTAAAAAATCAATAAGTGGAGGTGGTTGGACATGTTTTCTGAACTGGCAATGGAATCATAACAAAAGTTATTTATATATATAAAAAACACAAAATGATTTTTTTTTAGCTTGCTGTTCTTCTAGGACAAAATTATCTCATCCACCCCCAGCCCCATTTCATAGATGGTAAAACTGAGGTCACTTAGAGATATTTGAGAGATAAAAAGGGCAAAATTTATTTAATCACATCAATGCCTTTCCAATGCAATGTCTTCTAATTGTATAAGAAGCCCTCTACAATAGCTTGGAATCCAAAATGAGCCAAAAGCTTCATGACTCACAAATGGTTGCAGATATAACTCTCCCTTTTGTCTCCCCTCCCCTGGTTTTTCAGGGACATTCGATGATTTGGACTTAGTAGATGGGAAACCTCTTCCAGATAAGCCAGAAGGAGGCGGTGGTAAGTGTCTGACAAGTACTTTATTTTCTTTTTAAAGTATAATTTTTTTGGTGGAAGAGGACATTTGTTAAACTAACAAGGTTGTTTGATTCAGAAGTGGTCTTGGAAGGGATATAGAACTTTTGGGCTTTTTGTTCACATCATTGGTTATTCAGTAACAGAAGTTGAACGCAGTGGCTTTATCAAACCCATTTTGTTAAGTTGGCAGTCTGAATTATTCTTATTGTTTATAAATAACTGGCTTGTTCAATTGCCTCTTTCTCCGGAACCCATTTTACTTCAGCTTATACAGTACCTTAGACTAGCTATTTTCAACCTGTGTGCCACAGCACGTATTTGTATACTGAATACAGTCCAAATTCCCTACAACATCCCACAGCACTTTCAAATGGTCATAGAGGTAAGGTACAACCCAGTGGGACTCAAAAGGTTATGGGCTGGAGGGCTGAACAATGATCTCTTAGCAAACAGTTCTATACATTCCACCTCCAGATAAGACCAAAAATAGGTACAACGCTATATTTCCCACTCCCAGTTCTTAGCTGTAGTCCATAGGGATACTGATTCAATTATGTTTTACTGAATGGCAGTGTCAGATCCAATACAATAAAATGAGTATATTCCTCCCCTTTTCTGGTTGTGTCATCAAGCAGGACAACCCAATCATTTTCAATCATAAACTTGCCTTTGAAACGAGCCTGCTGCATGAAACTCCACATGATTTTTCTTCTGAGAGGGGATATTTCTTCCTCATACTGGTTGTGCATGTCAAAACAGTTTCATGATCTTTGCATTTTAATTATGGGCTGATTTTGCAAGATATATGCATCCTTTTTGGGCTGTTTTATTCCATCTAATGCTATTTTATGTAAAAACTGTTTGCAAAGAATTAAAGGCTGAAGTCGCCCTTTGTGTATTTGCATGTGCTTCCTTGTACATTGAATCAACTAATATTTTTGAGAATTGATTTTGCTTTTCATACTGTTATGCACAAATTATTTCTTTATATAGGGCGTGCGTCTAACCCTTCTGGAGGTAGGTAAAGTTACACCATTCCTTAAGTGTTGATTATAAAATCTTTAGAATTTATGTATGTCTGCACAGGCAGTCTGTGTTGCATTTCTTTATTTTGACATATGAACTGGAATTTTCTTTATGTATTGCATCAATAGCCTGCATTTCTTTCCATGGTGGAAATCGAAGTAGTGTATGTGCTTCCCAAGTAGGGTTCCCGGCACTGCATTGACCTAGACATGCTCAGCTTCATCAAGGTGGTGGTTGTTTCGTGACTCCTCCAACTGTATCCTGGCATTATGAGTTGTTTAATAGAAAAAGAATTTTCACTATGGATTGTGTGTTGCATGTGCCTTTCTTTCTTTTTTACCTAAATGTGTGTGTATGTGTTACTGTCTCTTACTTAGCCACACAGTAAATGCTCATATAAGTAAACTTGCCCAGTCCAATCTGCTCAGGATCTAAATATGGAAGTACAGGCTAATATTGGGTGCTGTCACCAGACTGCCTTCTTAGTTATATAAAGAGGACAGGGATATTGATATATAAGCCCTTTCATATCTATACCCTCCCAAATGCTTCCCAGACACACCACAAGCTAACCTTGCCAGTGATATACATGCTTAGCCCTCCCACCCATGCCCCTTGTGTGTTTTTATCAGCAAGACAGCAAATCCCGAACAGGACTAAATAGTGCTGATAACCTGCTCTTCTAGGAGTTTTGCATCCCAATCCTATCCCCAGTTGTGATACTTGTTGCATCAGTGTCAAAATGGCTACCTATGCATTCAGTGCTGCATGCCACTGGAGGTCTCATCAGGAAAAGTCTCATCCATCAAAGGAAGGCTCAAGTTTCACAATGGGGCTTTTCAAGTCTACGCTGGCTATTTTGATGGCTAGCTTAAGTGTCTCAATGCAAGTTTTAGGACTGTGCTCCTAGTCTATAAGGCTAATCCCCAAATCCAGAGTAACTACGGGAGCACGTAAGAGATTTTACTTGCACCCATAGTTCCTGCACCACCTAGTGAAAAGCTATGGGAAATTCATATTGAAATCCAGAGTAAGTTGTTCTTACACCCGAGCAAGGACTCCCCATAGTTACCCTGGATTTTGCCCTAAGTTATAGTTTTATGAACACCAAGGACACTTGGAGAGAAGAGATACAATTTTGATGGAGTGCTATCTAGCCCAAAAAATGCCATTACCAATTCAGATCTGGGCTGTGGGTGGTACAAGTGGTTAAGACGCTGTGCCTGTTAACCAGCAGGCCAGGGTTTGAGACCCGAGTCGGCCCCACAAGACAGGATGAGCTCCTGTCCTTAACCCAGCTCTGCGATGCCAGCTGGATCCAATCATATTGGCTCTGTCTTTCCATTGGACTATTTCAGTGGCATGGAGAGTGGGGATTTGCTGCTTGGGTAACAGCCTATCATCCATATTAATCTACCCAGGCCTTTGTGCTTCACATACAGCATCAAGCACGATACCATAGTCTTTCGAGACTGACAGATGCCAATACTAATTCAGATCTGAAATTTGACTAATAATCCATTTTCCCCATAAAATGCAAAGAATGGGATGAAGCAAAAAAAGGGCAGTAGTTCTTTCTTTCCAATATTCATATCAGTAGTAATGTTGGTCTTTCAGGCATTGCCTTCAAGAACCCTATTTCTTAGCTTTTACTCTGTTAATATAGCATCAGAAATTAGTAAGTCCTTTTGCATTATCATTATATGAAAGGTATTTTAACCAAATTGTTCTTATAGGTGGACATGGCTCAGGCTCCGGTACTGAAAACACAGAAGGTACGCCTGTATGTTCTTGTGATGCCATTGTAGTCTCTAAAATAAGACCATGAAAGCTAATACTGTCCTTGTATAAGTATTTTTCCCCGAAACCTATATTCAGACATTGGGATCACCCACTTACGTTTTTTAATGGTTCCACACAAAATTGAACCATAATTTTGCTTACCTTTTGCAAGGTGCTGAGTGAAAACTTTTGCATTCAGGTTTTATTTTAATAAACTAGAGCTGAAACAAACCAAAGTTTGTATTTGAATTTGAAACAAAGAATTGTGGTTCTTCTAAGATGTGAAAGGAAAACTTTCATTCTATACTTAAGACATGAGTGAGAGGAACACATAGGCTCATGCCTATCCTGAAGTTTATTCATGAAGCATGAAATGTTTGATGCATGAAGCATGATGTCTAAGGGTGCAATCCTAACCTAGGCCAACAAAACTCATTGGTCTTCCATTCCTGCGGTGATGTAGGGAGACAAGTGCATATCTGTGTGCTGACCTATCACACACCCATAAGTGGTGCAGAAGTGTCTTGGAACTTTTGTGACACTCCCAGGCCAGCATGAGCTTATGCCAGCCTAACTGGGAGTTAGGATTGCAACTTTAGTATTATGTACAATTGGGCCAATATTTGTGATGAAAAAATTAATACCTGTCTTACTGTAACAGCTGGGGATGCTTTTTTTACCTCCTGTGAATCAGTTAATGGTACTGGATAGTAAATATTCAAACATACAGTACTTGATTTTTGAAAAATAAATATAACACTATTTCAAATTTTCAACTTAAAACATGGAAAAACTCACTTCAGAAAGTCTAACATGTTTGACCTTGATTGATTTTCAGTAGAACCTGGTGCTAAGACTTCAATCCTATGTACACTTGAGAGTAAACCCTAAAGAACATTGGTATTTCTTATGAGTAAACATGCTTTGGGTTGACCTGTTGCTTTTCTTTGGCTGCAGTCCTAACCTCCAATTAGGCAAGCCTAAGCCCTGAAATAAGTCCTGCGCTGACCTGGAGTTGTCACAAAAGTGCCATAAGACACTTCTACGCCATTCCTGGGGGAGGGTTAGACAAGTGCACAGGCATGTGCTTGCCTTCCTGGAACAGGAAGATCAATGAGTTAGACCAGCCTAGGTTAGGCTTGCACTCTTAGTCCCAGTTACTCTGGGAGCTGCCAAAATCAGTGTTGAACATCTAGTGAGGCTAGTCCCAATGCAGTCCTAAATCCTTCTGAAGAAGTCTCATTCTGCTCAGTGCTACTTGTTCCCTAGTAAGAGGGCCTAGGATTGCAGCCTAAATCAGCTGCCTCCTCTTACACTCAATTTTGACACAGTTTCTAAGTGGCTGCAGTTTCTAACATCTTCCTTTATGTTTGCTGGACACTCAGCCTCATGATGAATTCATCAGGAACTTGTGACGGCTGTTCAAGATGCAGTGTCATTTTGGTTGGTCCTATTACAGTATATAGCTTTGGTGGTTTTTTTTTTCTTGACTTGACTGCATTTGAAAATTATGCACTCAAGTGTATGTGAGATGAAGTTTTGTAAGACTAAATTTGCTTTCTAAGGAAGAAAATTTTTTTCCCACAGGTTCTCAAGGAATGCTAGCAGGCATTATTAGCTCGGTAGTTGTGGCAATAGCTGGGGCTCTGTCAAGCTTCATAGCTTACCAGAAGAAAAAACTCTGCTTTAAACAAAGTGGTAAGTTTGCTGTTCTGGAGTGTGTGTTAAATGTTACCTATAATGTTTTGCCTTTGCATCAGTGTGAAAAAGTCATGAATGGGGAGTCCTTCCTAGTGCAACTAGATACCTTGCTATTTACACACTGTGCTGGTTCCTTTCTCCCTTCAGTGGAGGCCAAAAATAAGACCTGGGCATTAGATGACATGTGTGTACTCAATACTTGTATGAAATGTAAATTCCATATGTCTTCATATGTGTTTCTGCAGATCAAGAGAATGTTAATATGGAAAACCAACAAGGAATACATGCTGAGCCACCTGGTAAGGATCTCTTCATAAAAACTGATTCTGATCTTAGATCGTTTACACATGCAGTTGATTTTCCTACAATGAGCTCATGATGGCTTACATGTGGGTGCCTATGCTGTTTCCCATACAGTGCCAGACATGCTCAATTTTAGCACTAGGACTAGATGGTGTATTTTCTGACAGTTGTCAAGAATCTTCACAGTTTTTATAAGATCAGCATCTTCCCTGCTTGCCCCATCTCCTCAGAAAATCGGTCTGGTTTATAAGATTAATATCAGATTAATATAAGATTTATTTATTTATTTATTTATTTAAAAATATATCTCGCCTTTCCCTGGCAAATTAGCCCGACTCAAGGTGGCTGACATAAAACATAATTAAAAACATAAATACTCATAGAACAATTTGATAAAAACAATTAAAACATACAAGCTAAAAAACAAATAGATTAAAAATGATAAAACAAGATCATGACAACTTGGCATCCATCAGTCTTGAAAGAATATAGTATCATGCTTGACACTGTATGCAAAGCACGAAGGCCCGGGTAGATTGATATGAGGGATAGGCTGTTACCCAAGCAGCAAATCCCCCCCTCTCCATGCCACTGAAATAGTCCAATGGAACGGCAGAGCCAATACGACTGGTTCCAGCTGCGTCACAGAACTGGGCTAAGGACAGGAGCTCATCCTGTCTTGTGGGGACCTGGGTCTCGAACCCTGGCCTGCTGGTTAACAGGCACAGTGTCTTAAGCCCACTGTGGATTATGGCAAAAACTGTAAGATTATGATAATCTATATGAAATGAGTTAAGTTTTTGGGATAGAAGTGGGGAAGTGCTTTCCAGTGGTGCCTCACATAAAGAGCTTAATTCGTTCTGGAGGCATATTTGTTACATGAAACGTCCTTTATATGAAGGTGGATTTTTCCTTAGGAAATAATGGAAACACAGACAATTGGTTCCACAATCCCCAAAATATTCATATAAAAATATAAACTGGATGTAAAAATGATGACAAAACACTGGAATTGAATTCAAAACATGCATTCAATGTGCATGATCCTATGAAGTCTACTTAGGCTGCAATCCAAAAGACACTTTCCTGGGAGTAAGCCTCATTTAACATAATGGGGCTTACTTCTGGGTAGACATGGTTAAGAGGCTGCAATCAAAGACACTTTCCTGGGAGGCTGACCTGGGCTGCTGCTGGAGGTTCAAGGTGGTTGGTGGGGGCAGTTAGGGGTAGCTGCCTCTGGCACCTCTAGGCAACTGCCCCCAAGTTGGGGGCAGTTAGAGGCAGCAGTGCTGGCCGGCAGCCCTTTTAAAGAGCCTCCATGCAGAGCGTCTGGGCTGTATAGCACGCGTGCCCATAGCACACTTGCTTGTTAAGTGAAGCAAGATTTCTTTGAATTTTTGTTTGCTATGTGAAACGCTTGTTAAGCGAGGTACCACTGTATATGCTAGCAAAGTTTCTATCATCACAACTGTTTGTGTTGTGGGTAGAGAAGATGCAATCATCTATCTGCTCCTTTTTCAATTAGGCTCCTAGTGCATTTGAGTTTTTAAAAAAAAACTGTAGTGGAATGTGTTGGAACTCTGACAACTGCCCCTTATTGTTGGCTGATGGATTAGACCAAAAAAGCAAAGCTTAGCAAGAATTGACATTTAGGGAAATGTTAACAGACTTTGGACAGAGTTGAAGCTGGAAAAAGCAAGCTGGAAGCAGAAAAGATTAATTTGGCTGATTTGTGGTTGTGTGGAACAAAGAAGCTTCTTGGAAAATAAAATAAAAGATGGCAACTTTTTTCTTTTGTTTGTGTACACTATGATGGGGAGAGAATTTTTCTGCATGGGCTCCATCTCCTTAGTGCAGGACTGTTGCAATCTCTGAAAGTGCTTGCAAGTGTGCTTTGTTAGAATGATTGAATTTATGTATTGTGAATGAATGTATTGTCCAGGTCTGACTGCTGGAAACATTTAATCCAAGTTCAAATTTACAGCACAATCCTAACCCCTGCTTAGGCTGGTACAAGTCCTGGCATAAGTCCTGTGCTGTCCTGGGAGTGTCACAAAAGTGCCAAAGGCACTTCTGCACCACTGCGGGTTATGGGAGGTTACGCCAGTGCACAGCATGTGCTGGCTTGCCCATACCACCACAGGAATAGGAAGATGGGTGAGTTGTGCTGGCCTAAATTGATTAGGATTGCTTTTCCCAGTCATGTCCTAAGCGATTGGTTCAAGAAATATTCTATGCAATTTCAAACCTAGACTTGTAATATTATAACTAATGTGAAATTCCTTCAAGATCCAAAGTTTGTGTTAGGGAAGTTTTGCATGCAAAACAAAATTTAAGTACGTGTCCATATATTAAAATAGTTTTCTATAATGTTATCTTCTCTAAATTTTTAAAATACCAAAATGATGCTGAGTTAAATGATGAAGTTGCTAAGTGCAAAAAAGCTGGAAAATCTAATAGGGAATCTAAATTAATTTTGGCTTAGGTTAGAGAAAACTGTCCAGGGAACGGAAGTTCAGCTCTCTGAAACTGTGAGCTGATGTTCTGAAGAGATTACATTAGTAGATGAAATTCCATTAAAATAGGAGTTGGCCCATTCTTTTGACCTTTGAAACAGGAAAAAAGATGTTGGCCTATTGGAATCCTGTGGGAAGGTCTGAGCACACGTGCATAGTCCTTTTTCCAGCTTTTTAAAATTGGTGTTTTATGTGAGGAGAAAATTTAAGTAATAATTAATTTATTTTCCTTTCCTTTTTAGTTCAGCGCACTCTTTTGCAGAAACAATAGTGGAATTTAAATTGAAGATCTGAAAAACCGGAAGAGACAACCTGCATATTTCCCTGAGGAATTAATAGAAAGAAAAGTGAAGTTCCAAAGTGAAGGATTAATATTTTTTTTACAAAAATGTCTGATAAAAAGGTTTCTGAATGCTCTAACAAATCAAAGTATTTGTATTTGGTTTGACCTTCCAATAATCAAGAATTGTACACTCTCTGAATACTGACTTTTAAACAAAACACTTTTGGGGGGGGGGGGTTTGAAATTATTGTTTTTGTATGAAATATAATCTTTGCTCTGTGTGAAGAACCATAAAAGATAATCTGTTCTATTCTACAATAGCAAAATGCCTGTCATTTGATGGACAGGATGTGAATTGAGGAAGGAGTTAGGTACTGTATTGTGTGGACCCTTTGAGTGGTGCAGTGCAGGCACACATTGCACTCCTTCCAAAGGACCCCTTCAAGCCAGGATCAGGACATGCAGCTTTTAGGGTTGTAAGGCATGCTTTGGCCTCATGCCATTAGTTTCCTGCACAGAGAACTTTACTTTTTCTCCAAGTAGAATATGGCAACCCATCCACTTAGATGGGGAACAGGAAAGGGTTACTATCAGGGATATGACTGGGATGAGGGCTTAACCTATTTGGTCATCTTGGCCACTGAGTACCCACCTTGTTTCCACATGCAATGTCATTCAATGTCATCGCTTATTTCTTTTCGTCACCCTGAAGTGACCTTGCTTTGTATATAGATGTTTGCCTTCCACAAAATCAGATCACTTTGTGATTTTGAAGGAACTCTTGACATTGTGCCTTTGCCTTCCTGTAAAATACAGGGGAGCTGTAGGTATTAAATCCACATTGCCTTAATATTTGGAAATGGTCTAAGCAAAGTTCTGTCTAATAGTGGCCTTCTGAATGCAAAAAATAATTTTGCAATAAAATTTAGATAATTTCTTCCTTCTCTGCATTTTTTGGCAGTAAAGCCATGCATATGCAACTATGTAAAGCGGCTAACAATTTAAATGAGATTCCTCAGTTTACCCAGGCATCTGTCTCTGAGGCTGTATTGCATCATCTAAGAATTTCATTAGTTCAGTTCTCAGTTGCAGCATATAGTGTGTGTCTGACTATGGGATTTGCTTTATTATTCACAAGTGCCCAACCAACTCTTTTATTTCCAAAAAGCTGATCTTCTTGTGACTAGTTAGCGATATTCTTCAAGGTAATAAAGTTCCTGTAACGAGGCTTAATTTGTCTAATTGCAGGTGCCTTAAGAAATATGCCTATAAGTGCTTTTTAAGATAAATAAACCATAACAAATACTTTCTCAGGACAGAGTGAACTGAATATCCCAAGCTTTATTTATTGGGGGAAAGGCCTTGATGATAGCTGGTGAGAGCATGTAAATGGACTATTTTCATTAGATTGAGTCATTCTTAAAGAAGTCTTGCTTCTATGCTTTTGGTTTCAGCATTGTGGCCTACATATTTCACTATCCAACCACAAAAATGTAACTTGCTGAATCATGAAATGTAATTTGATCTTAGTTATAACTTGTTGATAATTGTTAGCTAATATTCTGCCAGTGCAAATTACATTCAAGTATAGAATGTGAGTTCATGAGGATTTCTGTATGCATGGTCTTCTACAACCAATACCAGACAGCATTTTCCTTTAGAAAGTTCCTTTGAACTTATTTTTATTTCCTTTTACAGTTCATGCAAATAAAAATAATTTTTTTCCCATTGCACTCCACCACATTATGAACTTAGGCAGGGCATATATTCTGCATCAAATATGTGTAATTTGGTTCCAGGACACACAACATTAATATCTGCAAGCTTAAATTTTTCTTTAGACAAGAATAACTATAGAGAAGCCCTTGATATGGATCAGAACCATTGAGTGGCGTGAAGCTTTTACCATGACTGCAATCCAGTTGGGAGGGTCTTTACACCTGGCATTTGTTCCAGGAGGAAAATTGCCTATGGCAACTGTGGGAAGCCAAATCAAACTTAGGATCTTCGCAGAGGCAAGGATTAAAATTCCTCCTCCTTTCCCAGTGTTTCGAATAACACTCTCCCAGACAAAGGTAATGTTGGTTAAAGAAATAATAAGACTGTAATCCTATATATGTTTACCTAGAAGGTTTTACTGAATTCCATGGGGTAGGAATGTGTAGGATTATACTATAAAACCATCAGGACAAATGACATACCATCATGTGTAGGTCAGTCTTTACTGAATCTCATTACCATATTGCATTTTGACTAAAAGAAGTGTTCAGGTAATTACAAAAAGTTTAGTGCCAATAGTTTGCTTTTTATTATGAAATTAATTTTTTGACTAGGTGTAATCTAAAGTTTAATTTTAATGATTTTTTATTTTAAAAAAAGCATTTCTGTGTTGCTGATTCTGAAGACGTTTCCCTCCCATTCCTGAACAGCAGGGTTTTAGTCCCAAACTCATTTGCTCCTATGGCATAAACCATGAGAAACCATGTTGGGAATTTGTGGCTATAAGACTAATCATATGCATGTTTCATTTGGGACAGTCTCACAGAATTCAGTCTCATTACTGCTCAAGTAAGTGTACATGTGATTGCGTATGGAAATAAATCCTTTTGAAGCAGTGAGACTTGATTCTCAATAAAATGCATGTGAACATGCCATTGATCTCTAAAGTGATTAAAGGGATTGTTACATTCATCATAGAAGCATTTAATGTACAGTATCTTATGTGATAAAACTTTTATGTCAATTGTCGATTGGTTCTATAAAATTTACTTACGCTAGATTTTATGAATGTTTGGATTGTGAGAATCAAGAATAATTAAGACATAATTGTGATTTCTTCTTTTTTAATAAACAAATCTAAAACTAGTTTGCCTGCACTTTCTTAAAAGAGAACCCTGAAAAAATGGAGTAGAAGTGCAGGAGTCAAATTTCAAGAATATTTGGGGGCCGGGCTTCCCAAATTTCATGCTTCTCGGTCCCAGGGTTGGGGCAGTCCAATGTTAGATATTGGGACGAAAACACATTATATCTCTCTTCATCCCGTTAGGGGTTAATTTTATAAAAATTGGTTCTTAGTGGGTGCCTCCATCAGGGAAGGAACCACCCCAAATTTCATGCTTCTAGATCCAGTGGTTTTGGTCATTCAGTGAGTCGGTCAGTGACCTTTCAATTTTATATATATATAGATTTTTCATACTGAAGAGGCTTTCCAAGTGTCTCCTGTTGTGACAATCAAGAGATGTGCTTGTCGAAACGGGGAGGGAGGGTCAGTACTGGGAGGATCAAGGGGCAGCAAACATACCCACATGCCAGGCCTGCAGGGCTGGTGGAACCTACCTCACTTCTGTTTGGATGCCATCTGAAGACCTTCAGAAGCCTCTGTGGGACCTTTCAACCCCACTTCTGGTTTTCAGACAAAAACTGGGACTGTCCCTTTTTGAGGACGAAGGAAGTTTTCAGAAAAAAACCAGAACTAGGATTTTGGGCCATTCATGCACAGCCACCTCTGGCCCCCATGGCAAGCAGTATTCTCTGCTGGCCAGCATTCTGGACCAGTGTTCCCTGTGGCAAAGACATCTTGATCAAGATGCTCACTCTTCTTTTGCCTCCTCCAGGAACAGACAGAACCACAGCTGGGGGGTGGTCGTTTCAGATCCCAGTCCTGAGGACTCACCGCCAAAACTCTGGTGGCTGGGTGTTGCCAATGTGTGGTAAGGCGCATTACAAGCCTCACTGCCGGGCCAGCGCCAAAGCTAGCCCAGAGCTGACTAGTGCTGCTCTAATGCCAGGCAAGTGCCATTTCTCCCTAGTTCAGTGGTCTGTGTGGACTGCTCTAAACCTGGTGCAGAAACTATTGGTGCTGGTCTGCTCTGCTTACACTGGAGAAGTGTTTCATCCTCTTACCCCAAGGAAGCCTCTGGAGCCACCACATCATCCTTCTGGCCCACAGGATACCATGATGGCCATTCTGGCACTGCAGGGCTCCTGGTGGGCAGGTAGTTCAGGATTGGGTTCTCATAACAGCTAGTGGCAATGAAAAAGATTATTAGTCACATGTATGACAGAAAATGTTCTATTCATGGAGTCCAGATTCATGAGATGAATGTAGTCAACACCTCTGAAAGGAATTTTATCAGTATATACTAGCGAAAAGAGTACCCGCGTTGCGGGTGTAACATTTTCCCCTATGCCATCCCCCCATGGCACAGAAACACCCCATGTGCCACTTCCCCCCAAGCGCATCATCCCCTCATGCGCATATCCCCTCATGCGCAACTTCCCCTCATGCGCAACTTTCCCCATGCGCATCATTTGCTGATGCGCAACTTTCCCCCATGCGCAACTTTCCCCCATGTGCATCATCCCCCATTTGCAACTTTCCCCCATTCGCAACTTTTCCCCATGCGCATCAACCCCCATGCGCAACTTTCCCCATGCACAACTTTCCCCATGCGCAGCTTCCCCCATGTGCATCATGTTCCCATGTGCAACTTCCCCCAGTGCAACTTCCCCCATGCGCATCAACTCCATGCGCAATTTCCCCCCGTGCACAACTTCCCCCATGCGCATTATCCCCCATGCACATCATCCCCCCATAAGCATCATACCCCCATGCGCACAACTTCCCCCCATGCGCATCATTCCCCCCATGCGCAACTCCCCCCATGCGCAACATTCTCCCATGCGCAACTTCTCCTCATGCGCAACTTTCCCCCATGTGCAACTTCCGCCATGAGCAACGTCCCGCATGCGCAACTTTCCACCCCTGAGCATCATCCTCCCATGCGCAACTTTCCCCATGTGCATCAGTCCCTCATGAGAAACTTCCTCCATGCACAACTTCTCCCATGCACAACTTCCCCATGCGCATCATCCTCCCATGCGCAACTTTCCCCATGTGCATCAGTCCCCCATGCGAAACTTCCTCCATGCACAACTCCCCCCCAAGCGCAACTTTCCCCATGCGCAACTTTCCCCATGCGCAGCATCCTCGCCGGTGCAACCTCTTCCTACTAACAACATCCCCCCACTGCACCAAGCACTGAGCACCAAATTGACTGGATGTTATTCAGTCTCCCATGTTAAGTATAGGACAGAAACATGTTGCCCCCTTTTCAGCCCCTGAAGGGTTAAATTTCTCCAGAGGGTTCTTGGTGGGTGTTCAGGTGACAGAAGGAACTCCCAGAATTCCATGCTTCAGGCCCAGCAGTTGGGGCAGAATGTTGATGAGTCAGCAATTCTCAATGCAAAGTATAGGGAGGAAAACACGTTGCACCCCTTTTCACCCCCTTCCGGTTGGAATTTCCGAAAACCGGTTCTTAGTGCACCCCTCCGTCATGGAAGGAACACCCACCCCAAATTTCACTCTTAGAGGGCCACCAGTTTTGGCAGGGCGGTGATGAGTCAGTCAGTCAGTCAGTCAGTCAGTCAGTGACTTTTCTCTTTTATATATATAGATGATGTTTTTGTTTCTTTTACAAAGGGGGACCCTTTTCCATTGGATCATAGTGTCTAAAAATTACAATATATAAAACTAGAATTATACCAAAATGTTAATGATAATCTTCACACAATGTATGCAAACATTGTCTAGTTCCCAGGAAATTTACATTTCTTCTCCTTTGGTTCCCGAATCCCCTTTTTTCTGGGCCCATGTTCAGGGAAAAATTTACTCCCTGAACCTCACTCTCATAGGCCCTGATCGTCGTCCTTCTTCATGCTATTCTTGAGCACCACATAGTGATTTTAGGTAAGTTTAAAGTACTCTCGAGAGATTGTATCCAATGTTCCCCCTAATTTTCGGTAAGCTGTAAGCGCAAAAAATATTAGCCGTGCAGCTTTTGAAAGAAAGTTAAATTTTTGTGTGCCACATAACTACACTTTGAGTTATATACTTCTGACTACATGTCAGAAAACAATATGTACATTTATTACAATACGTACAATACGATGTATGGAGTAAGATAATGAGTTCACATTGTCATTGTCAATGTCAAAATTTTTGTCATTGCCAGTTTTGGCTTTGTGCGCTTTATAGAAACTTATGTGCGCTAGTTTGGCGAGTGGTGTGTGCATGCACACACACACAGCTTAGTGGGAATTGATTGTAACCCTTCTAACCACAGAGTCACTCATATTCTTGCATTGCAACACCTATAATTTTTGCAGCTGGCAAGAACATGTCTTTGACAGCTGTATACAGATGGCTGGTTCAGGCACTCACTATGCCTGAGCATATTTTTTCTCAGTCTCAACAATTTTAATTGCACACAGAAAGTCCAATGAAAGATTCCCTGCTCAGTACTGATCACTCGGACTCTAAAAGTCAAAGATGCAACTCCTCTCTGGTGGTTGGTTGTACAACATGTTGGCAGAGATCAGAGATAATTTAGATGTTTAGTCATATGAGAATTATTTTTAAAGGCTGGGTGTCTTCCCTGTGGGAAGGGAGTTGAGTTGGGAAAAGGGTTGGCTTATGATTTTCCACTGGCTGTGAGCCTTTCTGCCCTCCTCCTGGCTTAATTACATGTCTCTGTTCATAGGTTAATGAGGAGGATGCAAATGTGTACTTTGATATATATGGGATGTTGCCTAACCCAGACTCAAGACTTTCTGTCAAGACTACATTGTAATTGAACATCATTGTTTTTCAGACATTTTCTTCTATGTGACGTGGATTTTCTACACCTGCAGACTAGAAGGAGTTCATGGTTGACTTGGGGACATACCTGGTTGGTTTTTAAACTGTTCCTGAAGGAGAAACTGCAGAGGTGTGACCATTACCTGGGTCAAATAAACAGGAGGATCTCAAGATCATGGTGAAGTTGATAGCCACCCTCCTATGTGCAGCTTGTTTTCTGCTCAACGTTGCAGGTATGATGACATTAAATTCTTCTCCGTTTGGGCAGGGGTAAGAAAGGAAATGTTTCATTTCATTATGTGGATAATTTTGTAGTGTTTCATTTCCAGTGTTGAAATGAAAAGTATTGGAATCGTCTGTTATAAGATTTTCTTCTCACTGCACATGGACAGAGGCATCCTATTTTCCTATTTCCTATGAAACTTTGCATTCAAACAAAAAACAGTTTCAGGGCATGTGATAGGGTGGGCAGAGAGGCTGGCACAACTACTCAGATTGTACTTTGTCAAAATTTCAAGTATCAGTTTCTTATTTTGACAAGGAAACAAAATATTTGTTATATTGTGTTGATCTGAGACATAGGGCAAAATCCAGAGTAACTACAGAGAGTCCTTGCTCCGGTGCAAGAACAACTTACTCTGGATTCCAATATGAATATCCCATAGGTTTTCACTAGGTGGTGCAGTTACTAGGGGTTCATGTAAAGTCTCTTACGTGCTCCCGCAGTTACTCTGGATTTGGGGGATAATTGAGGCCAGCCATTTTTGAACCAATCACTGCTAGAAAACTGCAGTGATTATTAGAGGAAGCTGATTATCTAGGTTGGAGGTATCCAAATGTTCTGACAGGAGGGTCACATCTTCTCTGGCACTGTCAGGACTGGAAAAAATGATTTACATTTCAAATGTGAATAAATGTACATAAATTTACATATAAGTATGTATTTGAGACAGATCTGCTCAGAAGGCTTGCTCACAGGCTGGATGGAGGGGTTTTGTCATGGGCTGCAATGAGGCTCGCCGTGGGCTGTATCTTTCCCCTGGGCCAGGGTTTGGAGATGTCTAATCTAGGTCAATTTCAATGTGGTGATAGATCTTTAGTTAAAGCTTTATTTATGCATTGCAATGAAATTAAGCATACAGGCTTTCAAGTGCATGAGTATCTCATGATCAGAAAAGACCAACATTTCTTTTGTTTTGCCCTTTTAACTACTTAGAAGGCCATATGATGATGTGTGCCCAATATTTGGCTAACGCTCAAGGGGAATAAAGGGCAAGGATGGCATCAGAGATCAGTCAGTTGGGCACTGGCTGAAGCCCACACCTCACAGAGGGCACACCTAGATGGAGCAATCCTTGAAACTCAGTACCAGTGAGAGCAGTTGTACTCACTGCACTACCAGAGGCTGGGCATGGGGATGCCATGACCTCCCAGCATAGGGCTTTAGCTAAAGCCCCCAACAACCTTTTCTCAGCACTGCCCTGGTCCAACGTGCATGCCTTTCCCCCCACAAATATTAGGTTTGGCTTTCCCACTGTCAGTTGATGGCACAATAAGAACAAAAGGTTGTCTGTTCTATCCTACACTGGGTGCTCTTTACCAGCAAGGAGACTCTGAATTGCAAGTTATTTGATTGCAGATTGTTTTTATAATCTGAATGAGCAGGAAAGCAAGTCGGGTTACCTATTTTGAGCTTATAGAGAGTGAACACTTGTATAAATTTGATCACAATCCTAACTATGTCTACTCAAAAGTAAGTCTTATTATATTCAATGGGTCTTATCCCTAGGAAAGTATGTTTAGGAGTGCAGCCTTTTCTGCTTTGTTTGGCTTGGGTACTTGTAATTCAGTTTTGTCAAGTTTTCAGCTTTATTACACAACCTCTCCTACTCATGATCTGAGTTGAAACCAGTAACAATCACTTCTTCAACAGACAGCTTAAGGAAACCCTGTTTTCTTTTCAAAGTAAAACAATAAAAACAGTAGGTGTTGGATACAAAATATGACTCATGGTGATGAATGAAAAGCTATTATTTGTTGTTGGAAACCAACAGCAGAATATTGACAGCTCCTTGAATCGATCATTGTAGATTTTAAGACTGCCACAGATTACACAATTTCTTGGGATCACATTGAGCACAAAGAGATTTACTTCTACGTAGGCATGCAGAGAAGAGTACTGTAAGTGCACAAAAGTGAATCCCATTTTTTTCTCCAAGGCTAATTGAATATACCTGAAGGGTATTAATTTGTATACCAAAAAAAGCTATTTAAAAATTGCAATTTATTGCATAACCAAGCAATGACTGACTGAAAGAATGAATGTTGTATGGAAGAAGGTTTGGCAAAGGCTGATGAGCTATATGCAGTCTCATTAAGTCTGGTATGCAGGTTTTCTTGATTTGGAAAAAAAAACCCCAGTAGTAGGAGTTGCCTATTTATATAATAGGTACCTCAGCTTAATGCTCTCAGCTATTCCAATATCTGGAGCAGTGCCTCGTAAGCTATATTATTTTATGCAATAAACACAATTATTGGAAGATGTTGCTGACAACTCTTGTTTTCACTATCAAGTGTTCTACTAAAAAGTGAGAATTCAGACTAGCACACATGTATTTGGTAGATCTTCATTTAAAACCACAATTCTTGCTATAGCTTTTCTGCATGTAATTGGCATTCATCAGTCTTGAAAGACTATGGTATTGTGCTCGATGCTGTATGTGAAGCACAAAGGCCTGGGTAGATTAATATGGAGGACAGGCTGTTACCCAAGCAGCAAATTCCCCCTCTCCACACCACTGAAATAGTCCAATGGAATGGCAGAGTCGATATGACTGGTTCCAGCTGGTGATATGACTGGTGTCACAGAGCTGGGCTAAGGACAGGAGCTTACCCTGTCTTGTGGGGTCTCGAACCCTGGCCTAATGGTCAACAGGAACAGTGTCTTAATCACTTGCGCCATCCACAGCCCTATAGTTTTTCTGCAAATGCCCTTATACTTGGTAGTGCTTTTCTGTGAGATTGTTCCAAAGTAACTGTAACATTTTTAAGGAACTGGGTGGAACTGGTCACCCAGTAAGCAATTTTGCTAATTCCATGTGAAGGACCCAAACAATTGGCCCCACTGACACAACTGTAGGTATTGAAATGGTCTGTTTGTGTTTCTGTTGGATAAAACTCACAGACAAGCGCAGCCAAATATTTCAACAGCGTCTTGTCCAACACCTCACATAGTCATTTGCTAATGAGGCAGAGGCAGTTTTACAGGTTGTGCTCCTTTTATATTTAGGAGAGAAGCATAATTACCCCCATTCACCTCTTCAGAATATATTTTTCTAGTGGCTGTTTGCCAGTGTTTCTTTGGCAGCTTTTTATATTATAATCTCTTTTGAGACAGAGAGCCATTTGCAGCTATTGTATTTTCTTTACTTTATGAACTTCTTTGTTGTTGAACAGCAGTATATCAGTAAAGATTTAAATGTATTCTTAATAACAACAACTCTAATTTTGCTTCAAGGGCAAAAGTATCAGAAACCCCTATTTGTTGTGTTTACATCCTGATCTCCTTTGGAAAGCTCTCATTGCACTACTGTGATTTGGGTTTACATTTAAATTTTCATAGATTCAGATTAAGTGTCTGTTGCATACAAAGTATCAGACATCTATCTAGGGCAACAAAGGATAACACAATGCCTGAAATGACATATACCATACACCCTTCCAAAGATTCTCAGGTTTGATTTCAAATGTCTTAAATTCCAGTCTCACCTCATGTGTTTATGTGCTGGTAGGCTGCTCATGACAGACCTCCCATTCTCAAACTTTTGTTATTGTCCTCCTCATACAAATTAGTCAAAGCCTCTAAATCAGCGTTTCTCAAAGTGGGGGTCGGGACCCCTTTGGGGGTCGCCTACAGCTTTCCTGGGGGTCACAGAAAGACCCCTGGTGGAGGGGGCCAGGTCAGACTGACAGTCTCAGGGCCCAATCCTATGCATGCCTATTCTGAAAAAATCCCATTATAGTCAGGGGGGCCTTTACTCCCATGTAAATGTGGATAGGATTTCAGCCTTAGGGCCCAATCCTATGCATGCCTACTCTGAAATAAATCCCATTATAGTCAGGGTGGCCTTTACTCCCATGGATATGGATAGGATTGCAGCCTCAGGGCCCAATCCTATGCATGCCTACTCTGAAATAAACCTCATTGTGTTCAACGTGTG
This sequence comes from Cryptoblepharus egeriae, assembly GCA_030015325.1. NCBI lineage: Eukaryota > Metazoa > Chordata > Lepidosauria > Squamata > Scincidae > Cryptoblepharus > Cryptoblepharus egeriae. Next base: position 30,111,634 of record JAREYC010000005.1, read on the forward strand.
CACACATTTCATTTGTAACAATGAAAATACATCCTGCATATCGGATATTTACATTACAATTCATAACAGTAGCAAAATTACAGTTATAAAGTAGCAATGAAAATAATTTTATGGTTGGGGGTCCCCACAACATGAGGAACTTATAAAGGGGGTCATGGTGTTAGGAAGATTGAGAACCACTGCTCTAAATCATAAACAATCTAATTTTTTTTCTCTCCCTTGGTTATTACCTACATGTCTGACAGTGATGCTGATCAACTTGCTATCCTTGCTTGTTCAGGTTCCATCTTGGATCAAGTGAAGCCCATCCTTTTTGTACAGGCCCAACTTGTCCCCAAATGTTTCCCAGTACCTAACAAACCTAAAGTCTTCCTTCTGACACCACCATCTCACCATACATAGAGATCCTTGTGCTCCATCTGCCTAGCTGGCACTAGGCGTAAACAAGTAGTGCTTCCTTTGGGGTCTTGGAACCTTTGGGCTGTTGGCTTTGTAGCCAATAGGAACATTACTTTCTGAGATGGCCAGAGCGGCAACACTTTAAAGTCATCTATATGATTCTTAGCTTCAAAAGAATAGATGTTCAGCATCTATAAAAGCATTATTCCACATAACTCTTAGCTTCAAAAGAATGGATCTTCTGCATGGAGGTATTACTGTATATCTACAGAAGTATCTAGTATATATGTTTTCCTTTGAGCTACTCCTTTGGATACTCTTCATGCCTACATTATACATTTTACAACATTTGTACCCTGACTTTCCTCTTTATCACATGGCATGCAAAGTGGCTAAGAACAATTAGAACCCAATCCTAATCTTGCCTACTCAGAAGTAAGTCCATGATAGTCAATGGGGTTTACTTCAAGGAAAGTGTGGATAGGATTGTAGCCCCAGTGCCATAAATGCAATTTACAAAAAAACCCAAATGACATAATGAATAACAAAAGACTGTAATATATTTAACAGATTATGGCACAATTCTAACTTTCCAGCACTAAGGTAAAGGCAATGCTGCTCCAAGGTAAGGGAACCAACATTGACTTACCTTGAGGAGATCTCTGTGACTGCAGAATGCAGTCTATGCCGCACTGAGCCAACTATCCCTACAATCCAGAGTAACTACGGGAGCACGTAAAAGACATTACGTGTACCCATAGTTACTGCACCACCAAGTGAAAACCTATGGGAAGCTTATATTGCAATCCAGAGCAAATTGTTCTTACACCGGTGCAAGGACTCCCCGTAGTTACTCTGGATTGCGCCCTATGCCAGTATTGGAAAATTACGTAGGATTGCATCCAGAAATGATTAATCAACACAAGAAGACAGAGGCTGCAATCCTAAAGAGACTTTCCTAGGAGTAAGACCCATTAAACACAATGGGGCTTACTTTTGAATAGAAATGGTTAGGATTGTGCTCTTAGTAAACAAAAGCAATAAGGCAACATTAATCTTCTGTAGTCTTAGCCATTTTCTTTGAAAGGATGCATTTCCTTAGCTTCAGTGACAAAGCTATTCAAAACTCAGTAATGAGGTATGGTAACTACTAGTATTACAAAATTGTTCTGATAAGAGGATGTACAGGGGAGATGAATAATAAGTGGCTTGTTTTATCTAGTGAGTCATTTATCACATCCCGTTTTGTCCATTTTTAAGATACAGAACTCTGAAAGGTGGCATACCGGAATATGATATTTTATTTCATTCTACTGGACCACTCCATTTACTATTAGAAAGGAATACCACACATTTAGGGACAATTTCTCTTTGGAGTAAAATCTGACTGTATAATTGACAATCCAGTCCTTCTTAGAACTGGCGCAGCAGGACCATAAAGTCTCTGATGTATTCAGCTCTCATTAGGAGTAAACTCATGTAAACTTTCCTTATCCTGATTAAAAACTCCAGTCTGGCCAGTAGGTTACTTGAATTTGCCCCAGCAGTTTAGCTGATACAAATCTGGGAAGCTCTGTGTATAGCTTCCCAGCCTGGAAGGAGGACAGGCTATAGATATAGGAAACTGGACTAGATGGGCTTTTGGCCTGATCTAGAGGGGCTCTTCTCATGGTCTTATGGCTCTGCCAATCCTTATTGTTCTTATGGTCTCTGCTTGGATAAAGTGCTGGAGGAATACTCTGCTTTCTGGCACATGTGCGACAGGATAGACCGTACAGCATCTGTCATGTTGGTAAAAGACTTTCTTAAGATTGGTTTTCCCATTTTTAAAAAAATTCTCACCTGTTCAAATATAAGTGTGTTGTCACAAGGCTGTACATTACAAAAACACCTGATAACCTACTGTTTAGCAATTGGAACCTTGATTGTGTGCTTAGACAATCCAATTCTTTTTCTCTTAACTGGAAAAAATGCTATTTGCGCAACCTGCATGACTCAAAATCTGTTGTCATATGGGTCATCTAGTGTAACACGTCATTATGTTTGGAAAAGCAACAGCATCCAAGTTAGACTTGTATAATAATCATCAGTTTCAATGTTGGCCTCTACTACTATGTGGACTTTATTGTAGTTTATAAGCTTGTTGGTTGCTTCTCTCTCTATATCTGTTAGACCACGCATTTGGCTTCTTTTCCTGTGCTGTATTCTGTCTGTGTTGAACAAAAGATGTTCTCTCTTTGTTCTAGTAAAGCTCTTAGCAAAAGTCAGTTTTGCTGTGTGGCACTGCTTTAATCCCTCAGCAATGCTACCAATTACCTGTTCACATCAGGACAACTTTTTACAGTATCTTTTTGTACTTGAGGTAGATTGAAAATTCATTTATTCTTTATCTAAGAACATCTAACCTCACTTTTCTCCTGCTGGACTCAAGTTAACGTAAAAAAAACACACAAAAACCCTTGCGAACTTGCTGCAATAAGAGGTTTGAGAAAGCCTGCTGAAACAATGAGGTACTTGTTGAAACAATGCTGAAACAATGAGTACTTCTATGAGGACACTTTCAGGGGACACCAGCTGTGCTTCACAAGGGAAGGAATATTATAGAGAGATGGCCAAGAACCTCATCTTGCATGTCTCACAAGCTTTATGTCAGATGGCAAAGGGATATATAATACAGCCTCTCCAGATAATCTTAGAAGGTGGGTAAATTCGTGTGACAAGAGGTGGTCCTTAAGGTTTCTTGGCCATTGACCATTTACAGCTTTTAAATTTATAATCTAGTATGTTGAATCACACCTATAATTTTTGATGGTTAAAGTCTACCCATTACTTTCGCATTCAAATCAGTTCATTAGAGGGGTTTAGCGCAAGGATTCTGAAAAAAATGTATTCAAGGTAACTGTTATCGAAGTATCATAATTATTATTGTGGTAATGTTTTGCCACATAACAGATACTTGGCCAGATTTTGAGTCACTACTTCCTTGTATGAAGTCAAGCTGTTGTATAATTTCAAGAAATGGAAATTTGTGCTTTCACCATGCGTGGACAACATATCATAAGAATGAACGCCTGGACACCACAACCCAAAACCAAAAAACTGTGCCGCTTAAGCACAGTGATATTTCAGTTACCTATAGATCATAGGAATGTACCAGCTACCACTTTTCAATCTACTGCCCACTCTGCCTCCCCTCCTGTAGCTTCATCAGGGTGAAGCTCAATAAAAGCCAAACAAAATCATGGCACAAATTATTACCGTAAGTTAGTTGTCTTTGTAGGACTATTGAATGGAGGGGATTAAAGAAGAGAGTATTATCTTGATATCCATACATCAGAAATGTGGGGAAATACAATGAATGGTTTTCATTTCATAAGAGGTCATTGGTGGCTTTGTTGGTGGTGGCTAAACCAAACGTTATGGAGGAGAGAACATTAAGACTGCAAGAATGTATTTGATGCTCCATTTAGAAGACTGTCTTCATTTTGTTACACAGTTGGGAAGCTGCTCGTTCTTTCCTTTGGATCAGGGTTGGGGATATACTTTTCGCCAACAAAACTATGTTCTTGTAAATAATCCCATTAATCTTGCTTTGAGAATATACAAACAAGCTTTTCAGAACTGTTGTCAAATTGGCTTGTAGACTTTAAGGAATACTCACATGCTATACTTATTGACACAACCTAATTTTATGAAAGGGAGTATTATGTTTTATTTCTATGGGCTTCTGTTTTAAATCAAGTGGGCTGGTGGCATCAATTATGTTGGGGTGTTTTTTTTAAGATGGCAGGATATGGGCAGTGTATTCTGGTAGGAAAGTTTGCCTTGGACTTTTATTTAGTTTATTATCAAGAACTGGCATCCAAGTATCTGTAAATAGACCTTTCACTCAGGCTGGCATATACACTGAAATTCCTGGATGGGGGAAAAATGCTAAATTTTCCAGGTGTCTGAACGTCATATAAAGTGGCCTCTTCCCCTGGCCTTCAGAGCCAGTCAAGTTGTGAAAGCAAAATTCAGGAGCCAAAAAAACTTGGCATTTTGGCCCCGCCTCCAGTAGTGTCAACAAGTGTATCGTGTGTATGTATGCCATCATGTGATGTCTATCATAAACCACTTCATCTGACAACTGCTCCATTAATTAGCTGTACATCCTGAAACACTTGCTTACAATTCACATGAAGAGTCTGCAGTCTCTGCTGGACATTGCTAGTGGTGGCTGGTGGCAGCATCAAGTTTCTCATAGAGTGACTCCTGTAACAAGGGTCTCTAAACATTGTAGTTGCTAATAGGGAATATGAAGGGATTGTTTGCCAGAAGAGATTGTTTGCCACATGGAAAATGTACCATGCAGACAGTCTTCATAAGGGTACAAAGTCTCTCTAAACCCTTGACAAAATATTTATGTTCTTTTGATAGGCCAAGATGGATTTGATTTAGCTGATGCTCTTGAACCTATGACGAGGAAGCCTCCTCCAGCTACCAAAAGACCACCAAGTGAGTAATTAATTGCAGTTACTTGTAAACTCATATATTAGTGTCTCAGTTTCCAATGCCTACACTTGCACATATGGTATCAAGGCCTGTACATAAAGCTTTCTGTACACAGTTGACAATTTCCGAATCATAGAATCATATAGTTGGAAGGGATCTTGTAGGTCATCTAGTCCAACCCCCTCCCTGCAGCAGGAAATCCTCCTACAGCATCCCCAACAGGTGCTGTATTGCTATTCTTGGTATCAACTCACTTGTTGATTTGTCTGCTGGGCTTCCTAAAGAGTACATTTCATACTCAAATTTTCATACACTGGTTGCAGGCCTGAACCAACAGAATGTCATACTTTACAGTAGGTGTGAAAAATTCACCAATCCATTGTTTCTTCTGAGTTAATTTGGTTACACTGGCGTACCGAGGGTGTAGTGCGGGATGCAAACCGCATCGGCACCCCACCAGTGCCCCCCATGGCTGCCACTTTCTGAGGGATGGTGACGGAGAAAATTATATGGGTGATAAAGTATATGAAAAGAGTGAATGAAATTTGTAACAAGTCATAGGAGGGAGGCTGAAGTCAGGAAAGAGAAATTGCATGCTTTCCACCTGTTCCTGTTTCCATAGGTATATATTTGGAAAAGCCCAATCTTATGTTTGTGATTTTGGGGCAATGCCCCACCAACAGTTCAAAGACATGGAAAGAGGTGAAATAGGATATCCAATCAAGAAAGAGCAAGCAATTTGATGTTGGATTTAACTTGGTGTGTACACATAATTTACACTCAATTTGCAGATTTCTGGAATTCCCGGGACAGTTTATGGCAAGGCCTGAAAATCCCAAGGGATTTGGGATGAAAAGAATTGGCTTGTATTAAAAGCAAACACACAAGTTATGCATTTAAGTGAGAGATACATGGAGAACTGGAATAGTACTGTACTGATAGGCACATCTGGGTAATGAAAACAAAGTACTGTAATTGATAAGATGAAGGCAATGAGCTTTTCCAGTAATGCTTTTAATAAGGACAGAAGAATTATATTTTCTCTTAGAAATCCAAATAACTGACATACAGTTTTATGGCTCATGACCTCTCCATTCTTGCCTTATAATATGCAGGGCAATATGTGACTAACAGTGCAATCCTATTCATATCTACTCAGAAGTAAGTTCCATTGAATTCAATGGGGTTACTCCCTGGAAAGTGCTCTTAGGAGTGTAACCATAAATTTAAATTATAGAAGTTTGAAAGTTATGCCACATTTGTTCCAGAACAAACAATCACGGCAACCAATCATGCAATGACCTCTCAGTTTGAATATGCTGCATGAGGAAAAGCTTTTACAGGACAGTCAGGCAATATTTTTGCTGAAAAAATGAAAATGTACACTGATGAAATTTATATCTGGAAATTTTTCATCAACAGATGATCCACCCAAATTGTATCCTGATCTTAAACCATATCATGACGGTAAGGGTTGTTTCTCTTATTATGATGGATGTGAATATGAAGTCTTGGAAATGCTCTTGTAACATTTTGTAACATATCTTCAGATCAGACATCTGAAAATATTTTCAGAGTGCTGCAGTATAATTTTCAATATGCTTCTGATGAAATGATGGGATGGAAAGCCTGTGCCCACAACCTCCTTGACATGGGCACAAATCTGCTGAGAACATCCCTGAAAATCTGCATAGAAGGTGGCAATCTGGCCATTTTCTCCTCTTGCTTTGCTTCTTCTTGGCATGATCACTTGAAGCAAAGGAGAAAATATGCAACATACTTGGAGTATTCAACAAATTTCAAGTCATGATACATTTTTGAGAAATGAATTGAGTCAAGAAAGGTACGAACCGCTCCCCCTCAATTTTAAGCCTTCCTACCCTTCTCAACTCCATCATTCCCTTCCACCTGGAACCTACCTTCTCACGGCATCCTTCTGAATGTCCGCTTCCAGATCACCCACAGCGTCTTTGGTGTAATGCAGAAGCAGCCCCCCCCCCCCAAAAAGCAAGGGAACACACATTTAAAGAGTTGTGACTCAAGAAATTAAGTTTACTAAAGTTCCAACTCTTTTTTTAAATAGTCACTGGTCTCTGCTCGTCATAGACTCTCCGAAGTGAGTTGGGGTCTTTGATATGCACAACTTAATTAAGTCAAATTGAGACATAAAAAACAGGGATGTATTTATTATTATTTTTGCAAAGCTTAAGTTGAGTCATCCTGAGTCATGTACCCATCCCTTTTGCACAAATTTTGTTTTGTAAAATTTAGACCACTTCTTGGGTATATTTAGTGCATTGAATCAAAAACTGGCATTGATTTTGCCTGATTTTCTCTAATTTTGGGGTTTCAGCATAGCCATGTTATATGCTGATTCAAGTGTCTTCCTCATGAAGAAGCTATGCTGTGTCCCCCAAACTAGAGCCAATTGGGCAAAACCATTGCCATTTGTTTGGAGGCCTGTGTTATTTGCCTCAAAAGAAGCTGTTTTGTAATCATTCATAGATTAAACAGAAAATGGTATCCAAAACAGTGGTAGTAATCCTGGGCTTGGATCACTACTGAGGACGTTTTGCAAGATCCTCAGAACTATTAAAGGGAAAAATATGGAAAGATGTTTGGGAAAGAAAAGTATAATACCCCAATTTTGTCGTTTTAGGCAATTTTGATGACTTGGATCTCAATGATGGGAAACCTTTGCCTCCAAATCCGAAGCCACAAGGTATTGTACAATAGTTCAATTGCACCTAATTTCATTGTGTAATGTACAAGTACAAAACAATGACAATAAAGGATTATTCTATTCAAGTTATTTGATAATGCAGTCCTAACCCCTGGTTAGCCCGGCACAAGTCCCATGCTAGCCTGAGTGTGTCACAAAAGCGCTATAAGGCATTTCTGCATCACTCCACGGGAGGGAGGGGGGTTCGGCCAGTGCACAGACATATGCCAGCCTCCCCATGCCATTGCTGGAATGGGGAGATGCATGAGTTGTGCTATCCTAAATTGGTTAGGATTGCACCCTCAATTAGTTCAGTTAGTTCAAAATGAATTAGCCATATTTACTCGAATCTAATGCGCCACTGAATCTAATGCACACACCTATGTTAAAAGGCCTGGAATTTTTTTTAAAAAATGTTTACTGGTGATTGTAATGCACAGCTTTAAAGCAGGTGCAAAATTTTACTGCATAAAATGAGTTTGATGATGATAATGATGATGATGCAATAGGTATCTGAGGGACCTCCTTCTTCTGTACAATCTGACCCGTCACCTAAGGTCATCTGAGGGGGCCCTACTGACTGTGCCACCACTAAGAGACGTGAGAGGTGTGGCGGCCAGAGATAGGGCCTTCTTGGTGGTGGCACCCCGGCTTTGGAACTCCCTCCCCTTAGAACTGAGGAAAGCTCCCTTAATACAGAGCTTCAGGCAGAGCCTTAAAACCTTTTATTTTAAAAAAGCTTTTTAAATGGGGCAGAGGTTGGGGGGCAGTTTTGTTGTTCTATTTTATTGTTTTTAACAAATGTTTTTAGTCTGTTTTAATTGTTCTCAGTTTTTAATCTAATTGTATTTTAATTGTATTTTAATTCTGTTTTAATCTATATTTATAATTCTATTTTAATGGTGTTTTATTTTTCTGATGTTGAGCTCCCTCTTGCAGGTGAGGAAAGGCGGGATATAAATTAAATTAAATTATTATTATTATTATTATTATTAATAATAATAATAATAATAATAATAATTTTACCTACCATAATTGCCCTACTTTATACAAAAATGGGTTTATTACATTTTTATTACAATATAGTAAACTGTTAGACTAAATACTGAACTATACCTATAATCAAAATACCATATTTACTCAAATCGAATGCATCAGCAAATCTAATGTGAGCCCCAATTTTGGAGATTAAATTTGGCTGGAAAAGGTGAGCGCTAGATTTGGGTAAATACAGTATACAGTATTTTGTTTTCTTTACCAGATATAAGCCATCATATAAATGGACATGTGGCAAGGGCAGGAGGTAAAACCCTTGAGAAGACTTCTCCCCCGCCATCTTAACACACCACCTTCCTGCTCAAGCTGCAGGCAGTCAAGGCCCTAAGCAATGTTCATGGGCAAAATGCCAATTGAGGCTTTCCTGCTATTTTAAGCAGTACTTTTTTGTTTTTGTCGGGAAATGAAACCAGAAGTACTGTTTGAAACAGCAGAGAAAGCTTCAGAAGGATTCATGTGCTGCGGAATTGTGAGTTTACTGAGGAAGGGGCTGCGTGATGGAGGAGTCAACATATCCAAAGGGAGTAGGCAAGTCACAGAGGGCAAGTCCTTTACTGAACTCAGCAAAGCACTAAATTTTACATGATCTCTTGCTTTGGAATGCAAGTGGTATCTCCCTATCCCCTTAGGGGGTAATAGCTCTAGCAGCCTAGAATGGCTCCAAAAGGGAGGGGAAGGAGGCGCTTGCATTCCAAGGTGAGGTGATGTGCAAATCTTAATGCTTTGCACCCTGCCTACGTATGCTACTTGGTGTAAACCAGCTCTTTGTTTTACACATAGAAAAGGTTTTTCACCAATCTCAGCCATTAATAGCATTATCTCAAAAAAAAAAAATCTTACCATTCTTCCTGCTTCACAAATACTGGTTTGGAAGCTGATGGTGGGTCCAATAGAACTTGATGGACTTACCAGTTTGGCAGAGATGCAAAACTCGTGGCTTTGCCATTCTAAGCCATTCATTCATTTTGATTTTTGGATACAAAAATAAATAGGCACAAGCTGGAAACAGGTGTACAGCTGGAAGAACTGGCAAATAAAAAGCTTTAAGTCATCAAGCCAAATCACTTGCTCCATGTTAAGTGTTAATTTGTTCTTCACACTATAAAGATACAATAGACATCCAGTCAAAGCTACTTCTTTTGGTTCAGAAAGCTTGAGAGATAACAGTTTATTGGTGATAATAGCAGAGATGGCAGAAGTAACTTTTGTTGCACTATTTGCATTTTAACACATATTTCATTCTCCACTGAATATAGCAAAAGGAGAACATGCTAAGCATAAAATACACTAATTGTAGTAGAAAGAATACTGGCACAGTTGTCATTATGTTTCTGATTTTCCAAATATTCATGTCATGATATTTTGCTAATTATGTTTACATAAATTGTGATGGTTTGGTGTAGTGCAGGGTTCTTTTTGTTAAATGTTTCTCGTTCCTGAAATAATAATATTATTGCCTCTATTGTAGGTGGGAACGATTACATTTCAAACGAAGGTGGAAATACAGGTAGACTGGAAAACAATTTTTATTTTGTAATGTGTTTAGAATCCTGAATGTGATGTGCATTCCTGAATACATCGACGAACCCTGTAATATACTGTATTTACTCGAATATAACGCTTACCCTTTTCAGCCAAATTCAGTCTCCAAAATCAGGGTGTGCATTAGATTCGATGGCACATTATATTCGAGTAAATACATTACTTTTCATGCATTCCTTTTCCATCAAGAAGAGTGGAGAGTTGAGAATCTTGGTTGTAAATTATACGTTGTGCCTTGTTGTCTGTCCACTGATTCGGCATCAACTGATTTGACTCACCACCACTGATACTCATATCCATTTGTAACAAGGAAAAAATAGGGCCAAAATCCCCTTTCCTACCTTTGTGCTTTTAAAACCCACTTCTGGTTTCTTGCTCTTCCACTGTTGCCCCAGAATTTTCACTATAGATACTACTATTCAGATAGATACTAATATCATACTAATAGATATAATAGATATAGATATAATAGATACTAATAGATATAGATACTAATATCATTCCATTTGATTGCATTATTTACCCCATCTAGTGGCTGACTGCAGTATAGTGTCTATCGATACTAGCAAACCAATGCATATTTCTGAGGCAACAGTGGAGAAGCAAGAAATCTGGAAGTATACTGTATTTTAAATCACTTTTCCACTTTATTTTTTTTTAAATCAAAAAATAATTATGGAGTTCTGGAACAGAATTATGGGAAAAGAGGCAAACCCTGTATCTGCATATCATATATGGGTGCAATCCTGAGTAACTACGGGGAGTCCTTGCTCCGGTGTAAGAACAATTTGCTCTGGATTGCAATATGAATTTCCCATAGGTTTTCACTGGGTGGTGCAGTAACTACGGGTGCACGTAAAGTCTCTTACGTGCTCCCGTAGTTACTCTGGATTGTAGGGTATATCAGCTATATTTATTGGAATTAGTATTTCTTCACATATTACCATTTAACACATCATGAGATACATCCTGACTGAATCTGCATCCCTTTCCATTAATCTGCTGAAGAATGTCAAATAGTGACTACTATCAACAACCTCAGATTACTTAAGGTTGAAGTGTGTCTGCATTTTTAGGTAGTGGGAAAATATTGTTTTCATTTCTTGGGATTCCTTGAAGTGAACATGTAAGTTCTTCACCATGGAAAAACCAGTTGTTCACTGCATTGTTACTTGTCATGCTCACCTATGTATGCAGTAAATTAGAAATGGGGTGCACAAGCATTTGTGTGTATGCCCAGAGGAGATAAAGACTGAATTTGCATTTACTGGATGCATATCTCTCTCTGAGTATGGTAATGTAAATTGGTCCTGTGAGCTTGTGTGCAAAATGAGCTTACATACAGTTAGGTACTCAAAAGGCACCTGTAAGTAATGCAATGAATCTCAGGCATAATTTGACTTTATTTGAAAACTGAAATTAATGGGATTGAACTGCTTCACTTTTACCAATCCAGGCCATACTAAAACCCACAAAGGCAGTGGGTGAAAGCATCAAAAGCCCTTCAGAGGGCTTAATGGGACAAGGATCACAGATTTTATTTATTCCACAATTTTTGTTATCTGCAAGGGGTCTAAGAACAGATTCCTTGTGGATGCCAAGGCTCCGTCTGTACACTAAAAAATTAGCCCATAATGGGCGCAATCCAGAGTAACTACGGGGAGTCCTTGCTCGGGTGTAAGAACAATTTGCTCTGGATTGCAATATGAATTTCCCATAGGTTTTCACTAGGTGGTGCAGTAACTACAGGTGCACATAATGTCTCTTATGTGCTCCCGTAGTTACTCTGGATTGTAGGGACTGTGTCTCATCTTTTAACATTTTGAAATTGAGCCCATTTGTGTTAGTTCTGAAAGAAAATCTGTTTTTTTCCCACTTCATAGTTGATTCCAGTACAACAGCTCAGATTACATCCCCTATTGTGGTTGTTGCTGTGTTGCTAGCTGTTGGGACAGTGGCTGGATATAACAGTTACAAGCAAAAGAAATTATGTTTTAAACCTAGAGGTAAGAATGAATGTAGAAAGTGTTACTAATGACAATATGGAAGAAAAGAGACTCTTGAGGAGGGGCATGACTGAGAGGTACAAAATTATGCAAGGGATGGATAGAGAGATGCTGTTTTCCCTTTCACACAACACTAGAACTAGGGGACATCCACTAAAATTCAATGTTGGGAGGGTTAGGATGGACAAGAGAAAATATTTCTTTACCCAGCGTGTGGTTGGTCTATCGAACTCCCTGCCACAGAATGTGGTGATGGCATCTAGTCTTAATGCCTTTATAAGAAGGGCTTGGATAAATTACTAGGGGAAAGGGCCATCACAGGCTACAAACCATGAGGGATGTGTGTAGATGTGGACAACCTCAAAATGCCAGCTGCAGGGGTGGGCATATGTATGCAGGTGCCATATGTGCTCCCCAAAGCATCTGGTGGGCTGCTGTGTGATACAGGAAGCTGGACTAGATGGGCCTTTGGCCTGATCCAGTAGAGGCTCCTCTTATGTACTTATGGTATAGTCCAGGGGTCTGCAATATTTTAGCAGCCTTTTAGCAGCTGAACTTATGTTTCAGTGCTATGCTATGTGCCGACATGCCATATGCCAACTTAATAGACACACTAGCTGAACTGAGCCATCATTTCAGTTAAACGTAAAGAATGTTTTTAGGCACTGGGCATGGTCGGGCACCAGCGGATATCAACAGTCATCAGGGAACACTGAGCACCAGCGGGATCCAAACACCAATGGCACTAACTCTTCTGTGCTGCTTCTGGGTCCTTCCCTGCTTGTGTATCACATTTTCCCCCTTATATTTATGTATGTCTGAGGACTCCTGTAATTGCAACGCTGATACAGAAAAAGTAGTCTTAAACCAGGACCTTTAGAACCATACAGTACTTTTTTGTAGCAAGCCCATGTGCGTCCAACAGTAAGAATGTGCCACATGTGCTTCCAACATTAAGAATATCAAATGTGAGTGGCAGATGTCCATCCTTAAATACTTAGGAACATATACTATGGATCTTCAGCTCATCTGGGATCTTCATTCCTAGGCTACAATCCAGAGTAACTACGGGACCTTTTACACTGATGTAGTTACGGTGCCATCTGTGGGAAACCTATGGGAAATGCATAGAGCAATACAGAATAAGTGCATCTTACGTCTTCCCATAGTTACTGTGGATTGTAGGGCTAATTGCTTGTGGATGCACAGATGTCAATCCTTTTCTTTATTTCAGAAGTTTCCAATATGGTATTGCAAACAGCAAATGATTGCCACTTAAACATGGAATGGTTTTATAGAAGCCAGTGGACTCTTATGAGCAGCTGTGATGTTACCTGTGCATGGAACTCATAGAATCCTAGAGTTGGAAGGGACCTAGTAGGTCATCTAGTCCAACCCCCTGCCTGCAGCAGGAATTCCCCCTAGAGCATCCCTGACAGGTGCTCGTCTAGCCTCTGCTTGAAGATCCCCAGTGAGGGAGAGTCCACCACCTCCCTTGGCAATCTGTTCCACTGCCGAACCGCCCGAACTGTCAGGAATTTTTTCTGGATATCCAACTGGAATCTCCTCTCTTGCAGTTTGTACCCATTGGTTCTAGTTCTGCTTTCAGAAGAAGCTATGAACAAATGAGCCCCTTCCTCCCTATGACAGCCCTTCAGGTATCTGAAGAGGGCAATCATGTCTCCTCTCAGCCCCTCTTCTCCAGGCTGAACATCCCAAGTTCCCCCAACCTTTCCTGGTAGGGTTTCCCTTCCATCCCACTGATCATTCTTGTTGCTCTCCTCTGGACTTGCTCCAGTTTGGCTGCATCTTTCTTCAAGTGAGGTGCCCAGAACTGAACACAGTACTCAAGGTGAGGTCTGACCAATGCTAAATAAAGAGGAACTAGAACTTCTTGTAACTTGGAAGCTACAGTCCTCTTAATGCAGCCTAAAATGGCATTTGCCTTCTTTGCAGACACATCACACTGCTGACTCATGTTCAGCTTGTGATCCACGGCGACTCCAAGATCCCGCTCACATGTTGTGCTGCCAAGCCAAGTATCCCCCATTTTATACCTGTGTTTTTGTTTTTTATTTCCTAAGTACAGATCCTTGCACTTCTCCCTGTTGAAATTCATTCTATTTGTTACATCCCAGAATTCTAGTTTATCCAGATCCTCCTGACTTCTATTGTGTTTGCTACTCCTCCCAGCTTGGTGTCATCCGCAAATTTGATCAGGCTCCCCTGTATCCCTTCCTCTAAGTCGTTAGTGAAAATGTTAAAGAGAACCGGGCCCAAGACAGAGCCTTGGGGTACCCCACTTGAAACCGACCTCCAGGTTGACACAGAACCATTTACTAAAACCCTTTGGATGCAGTCGTCAAGCCAGTTGTGGATCCACCTAACGATTGCCCCGTCTAGCCCATATTTTTCCAACTTCCCAATTAAAATGTCATGTGGGACCTTGTCAAATGCTTTGCTGAAGTCAAGATAAATGACATCCACAGCATTGCCACTGTCCAGTAAGCTCGTAACCCGATCAGAAAAGGAGATCAGATTTGTCTGGCAAGATTTATTCTTGGTAAATCCATGCTGGGTTGTTTTGATCACCGAGTACTTGTCTAGATGTGCACAAATTGTGTGTTTTATGATTTGCTCTAATATCTTGCCCAGGATTGAAGTCAAACTGACTGGTCTATAATTTCCCGGGTCTTCTTTTTTCCCCTTCTTAAAGATTGGGACTACATTTGCCCTCTTCAAGTCCAGTGGCCTCCCCAACTTGTGGGGGCTGAGTTCCTAATTTCTAAAAAGGGGGAGCTCCTTGCACACAGAACCAACAGCACAAGTGCTTAGCAGTGATGTGTATATGATTCATATTGTTTTATACAATGCATGTCCATAATTTAACACACAGTATTTTGTTCCAGGTGGAGCAGTTGTTTAGAAGCATCATAAAACGGCAAGAAATTTGAACTTCCCAAAGTCCTTCCAAATCCTGATGTGCTCTGTTCTATTTATGTGTATAGCCTTTTGAGATTTGGTGAGAGAGGACAATTTGCTGAAGACTGAAGAACAAAACCTTAAAAAAGAATAATACCCTAAAAATACCCTTGAAATGCAATACTTTGAAGAACAATACCTTAAAAAAGACAAAGTTTTACACAAAACATCAGAAAACATTCTTCCTAAATATAACAAAAAATGTTTCATATAATTCAGTAAACACCGGCTTCCATCTCTTCTATTTATATTGGGATAAACACAACTGCCAATAATCTCAGAGAACATGGAAGAAGTGCTAATCACTAACAAATCAGAATCCTATAAAATTTTTATGGAGCTTAGAAGCATTGCAAGCAATAATTTATTCCACTTTAAATATTGTACAAGGCTAGTATATTTTTCAGTGTTTTAAGAAGCAATCAAAACTCTGTTCAGTAAACGCAGCCTGGGAATCAGGATTATGTGAAGAAGGAACAAATTCTCTTATAGACACCTACCTGCATACGGAGATCAGTGAGAAGACCTGGCTCCATATGTCCTCACCTTCACGAGTGACTAGTAACAGTGACTCTGGCTGCGAAACCCTGACTATGAATGTTATCCACAGACATTCACTAAGATGCAATTCTAACTTAGGCCAGCGCAGCTCATTGGTCTTCCCATTCTGGTGGTGAGTTATGGAGGCAAGTGCATGTCTGTGCGCTGGCTTAACCCTCCTCCAGGTATGGCTCAGAAGTGCCTGTACAGCACTTTGTGACACCCTCAGGCCAGCATAGGATTTGTGCTGAGGCTTAGGCCGACCTAACCAGGGATTAGGATTACAGCTTTAGAGTGCAATCCTGATTTAGGCCAGAGATAATGGCCCAGCTAATCTGGCCCAAGGTAGGCCATATCCTGAAGTTAGGCCATATCCTGAGAGTTAGGCCAAATCCTCAGGGCTAGGAGGAATCTAGGCTGGCCTAACAGCTGCTGAAGAGGCAGCATCACAAGGGCAGCACGCTCACTGGACTGTGGGAGTTGTGCCATATCTATCTACAGTATTTATATACCGCTTTTCAACTAAAAAGTTCACAAAGCAGTTTACAAAGAAAATGAAAAAAATTAATAGCTAATGAGTCTCTGTCCCAAAAGGGCTCATAATCTAAAATGCAAAAAGAACACCAGCAGAAGCCACTTGAACAGACATCAGTGAGATGGGCTGTTGTAGTTGTGACGTATCCTGAAGTTGAGAGGGAAGAGTGGTGCTTAGGTCGATCTATGACTTAGGACTTTTTATTTTGTTTCCATTCTTACTCTGGCTTATCATTGACCTCACAGAGGAGTTGTGAGGGAACATGTCTGGCTTGGAAACAGACTCTGGATAGGGCCTTACTGCACTGTTCGAGGTCATGTCTAACATGCCCTCAACACACCCCTGCTGAGTTGCCTTGGCTGGTCCATTAGAGTTTTGTTATTATTTTATTGATGATGCTGATTTTACAGCACAGTGCTATACATGATTTTTTTCAGAAGTGAATGTCACTGTATTTAGCGCAGCTTATTCCCAGGAAGTGTGTCGTATTATCAGTTTTTGCTTATTGTCTATTGGTGCAGTATTTCCTTTTTGCTTGTTGTATTATGGCTGCAATCCTAAAGACACTTTCCTGGGAGTAGGACTCATTTAACACAATAGAGGTTACTTCTGAGTAGACATGGTTAGGATTGTGCTCTATGTTTAATTTGTTGGAAGATGCTTTGGGTGCCTTGTGTAAAAGGAAGGGTAGACATTTATAGATAGATAATTCTATAAAATTACTTACTACAGTACTCTCTCAAAGACATACATTCCACTGAAATTATTAGGATTGATTTCCAAGTAATTATCTGAACCTAAACCTGGAAATCCCCATGCAAGATTCCCTTCTATGTTCTTAAGGCCTAAATGAAGACAAAAAGGTGTGTTTTGCAATATCAAAACACGCACTTTTAACTGTTGGAACAGATCATGCCATGTGTGATTGTTGAATTATTTTTGGGGTGGTGTGGTCATCAGGCACAGAGGAATCTTGAAGACCCTTCTCAAAGTGTGTACTCAGATTTACAAATAGCATATATTTTTTCCATACAAATGTATGGAAACTAGAATTTTCCCCAATTTTTTATGTCTGTAATTTTTTTTTGTAAAGTTGGACTCTGAAAAGAACTTGAATTAATATGGAATTGTCATTGCTATCTTTATTAGGGTATCCATTGTATATTATTTGTCAAATGTATAGGGAAAATAAAAGTCTCGTACATATCCTTGGTGTAATAATTTCAACTGAATAATTATGTCAAACTGGGACCCAGTTTTTGGGTCTTGGTTCACTGAAAACAATAATGGCAACAATAGAGGAATACATATATGAAGTTTTAGCACTCCAATATTGCTTATGATAAACTTCAAACTTTTGGAGCCAACCAACTTTTTTGGCAGCAAAAAAAAGAAGAAAAGAAAATCAGATTGAATCTCCCAACTAGAAAAGTAACCTGTAGCTAAACTACATGAACCCTGGAACTTCTCTAGTATGACAGTTCTGGTACTCTAAATAAAGATTTAACTGTGCAGTCCTGTGCATGTCTACTCAGAAGTAAGTCCCATTGTATTCAATGAGATTTGCTCCTAGGTAAATGTGTATGGGATTGCAGCCTTATTCAAGAATACTAGGAGGGTTTTTGGTTTCAAGCCCTGCTTTTGAGTATCACAGAAGCACCTGGATTTTGGTAGCAGGATACTGGCACTTATGGGCCCTGGGTCTAAATGCAATTGGCACATTTACATATACCGTATTATTTCATTAAATGTTATTTCTGCAAGAGCTTTTCAAAATATTGCACATATTTAAACACCCAAAAATGATGCATAAATAAGCAGTATGGAGGAAAAAATCAGACTCCTTTTCTACAACTTTACTCAGACAAGGTCATCACCTTACTTTGTTTTCTGATTTATTTTTTAATGAAATAAAAAATTTAAATATCCAGTGGCAGACCTGGGAGCTTATAGGGGAAAAGCCCTGGGCCACCATGTGTGTGGGGTTGACACCACTATACCTCCCATTGCTACTTCTGACTGGGCTCTAGAGCCCTTCTAAGGGCCAGGGCGCCTCCACACTGTGTGACTGGTTCTTCAGTAGTCCTTTCCATTTTGGAAAATGAAGTATTGTTTAGCAGTCAGAAGATCTGCTCTGGAGATCTCAGAAGGCTTTTGGAGAACTAGAAGATGTCATAGAAGGCTTTGTAACAAAGGTAAGTTGAACTCTCGGAGAGTGTATGAGGAGTGGCACTTTGTGATTCTGTGCCTGTTAGAGCTGCATCAGGCAGACATTCAACTGGCACATCCTACAAATAATAGAGGAAATTTCACCTGTTGAATTTCTGCCTGGATAAATCTCCAAGGACAATGTCTAGCCCAAGTTGAGCAAAGCAATTTACAAAGCAGGCATAATTTAGGAGGGTGTCCAATATCTTTACGGTACTCTTCATGGAAGAGAAACTAACCACCTTACAGTAAGTTTGAATTTCCTGCTTTTTGGGAAATGTATATGCAATTTCAGCATCAGTTTTTATGGTCCAGGACACAAGTCACACACTTTTGCAACAAAGACTAATAATGCAAGAAAACCATTTGTTAAAGCCTTCTTCCTCTCGCCCTCTGAACAGAAACAAATGCTATAATAACTAAGAATTTTGCCAAGACAAACCAATTCATCACTAATCCCTCAGTCGTGTTCAAAAGGATGCAGCATGGTGTTTGTTGCACATAGAAAACTCCTGGTTAAAACTGGCTGAGTGGGGCTAAATCCTATCCACACTTTCCTGGGATTAAACCCCTAATGGGACTTCTGAAGAAGCATGCATAGGATTCAGCTCTGTGATTCTAATCCTATGCAGGACTACTCAGATATAAACCCAGTTGTATTCAATGGGATTTGCTCATATGACAATGTATTAAGGATTTCAGCCTCAGAAAGCTTCTAGGTTGTTCGTGGCCAACAGGGATGGTTGGTGTACTGTATAAGCAATGTTTATAATGGTCTATAACAGGGGTGTCGAAACTTTCAATTTTAGGGCTCTTGAACCTTTAACAAGAGGAAATTTCTGCAGGTGTAGCTTATGATATGTGAGTTGAGAAGCTGCACCTGCTGAAATTCCCTCATCTATACAATTGTTAAAGATCCAGGAACCCTCAAATTGAAAGTTTGGACACCCCTGGTCTATAAATTCAATGGTGTATAAGCTACACTGGCAAGAACAGGGTGATCAGGTGTCATAATTGAAAAAGAGGACAAAATGTGGGACTGATGAAATAAAAAGTATTTTAGAAATAACAAAATAAAAGCTATAAAATAAAAATGTAAAATCTATATCTATATATATATACCGGTATATATAAAAGAGAAAAGTCACTGACTGACTGACTGACTCACTCACTCATCACCGCCCTGCCAAAATCGCTGGGCCTAGAGGTGTGAAATTTGGGGTGGGTGTTCCTTCCGTGACGGAGGGGTGCACTAAGAACTGGTTTTTGGAAATTCCAACCGGAAAGGGGTGAAAAGGGGTGCAACGCATCTCCTCCCTATACTTTGCATTGAAGAATTGATGACTCATCAACATTCTGCCCCAACTGCTGGGCCTGAAGCATGGAATTCTGGGAGTTCCTTCTGTCACCTGAACTCCCACCAAGAACCATCTGGAGAAATTTAACACTTCAGGGGCTGAAAAGGGGGCAACGTGTTTTTGTCCTATACTTATCATGGAAGACTGACCAACCTCCATCTAATTTGGTGCTCAGTGTCTGGTGCACTGGGTGGATGTTGGTAGGAGGAAGAGGTTGCACTATGGAGGAAGCTGCACATGGGGGGGGTGGTGCATGGGGGGTGGCGCATGGGGAATGATGCGCATGGGGGATGATGCAGATGGGGGAATGCTGCGGATGGGGAATGATGCGCAAGGGGGGTTGATGCGCATGGAAGGGTTGATGCGCATGGAAGGGTTGATGTGCATGGGGTGTTGATCAATGATGGGCAGATGCCGGTTCGGGCCTACTCATCCGAACTGGATCTTCCCACGTGGCGACCGCTGGCAAACCGCCCAGAGCCGCGGCTGGCAAGAGCCGCGGGGACCGGTTCGCAAGCGGCCGCTAGGTCTCCTGAAGCTGGGCTTCAAGAGACACAGTGCGGTAGCGTCCAACTGGACGCAGCGCACTGTGTCTCCCGAAGCAGTGCTTCAGGAGATGCGCCTGCGTCCAGCTTGACACAGGTGCACTGAGCCGCTCCTCGGGGCAGCTCAGTGCATGCGCAGTGAGGGCCTCCCCATCGCCCCACCCCCTGACCCCAAGCCCGCCCCCCTGACCCCAAGCCCGCCCCCCAACTTCCGGCGAACCGGATCTTGGGGCTCGGTGGGCCCATCACTGGTGTTGATGTACATGGGGTGTTGATGCGCATGGGAGATGTTGCACATGGGGGTTGATGCACATGGGGGAATTATGCGCATGAGGGAATTATGCGCATGGGGATGTTGCACATGGTGGAATTATGTGCATGGAGGAATGATGCACATGAGGTAATGATGCGCATAGGGATTGATGCGCACTGTGTCTCCCGAAGCAGTGCTTCAGGAGATGCTTCAGGAGATCTTTTCAGAGGAGAGGTGAGAAGGAACACAGAGTCCCAGGTGAGTGGAGGAGGGGCTGCTTAGCTGAGTGCTTAATTGCTGCTAGGTGTTCATTGGCTGGTTGCCTGGTGGGAGGAGCTTTGTAGGGCTTTATTAGGGCCTGTTCCTGGTTCAGCCTCCTTTTCAGAGGAGAGGTGAGAAGGAACACAGAGTCCAAGGTGAGTGGAGGAGGGGCTGCTTAGCTGAGTGCTTAATTGCTGCTAGGTGTTCATTGGCTGGTTGCCTGGCGGGAGTAGCTTTGTAGGGCTTTATTAGGGCCTGTTCCTGGTTCAGCCTCCTTTTCAGAGGAGAGGTGAGAAGGAACACAGAGTCCCAGGTGAGTGGAGGAGGGGCTGCTTAGCTGAGTGCTTAATTGCTGCTAGGTGTTCATTGGCTGGTTGCCTGGTGGGAGTAGCTTTGTAGGGCTTTATTAGGGCCTGTTCCTGGTTCAGTCTCCTTTTCAGAGGAGAGGTGAGAAGGAACACAGAGTCCCAGGTGAGTGGAGGAGGGGCTGCTTAGCTGAGTGCTTAATTGCTGCTAGGTGTTCATTGGCTGGTTGCCTGGTGGGAGTAGCTTTGTAGGGCTTTATTAGGGCCTGTTCCTGGTTCAGCCTCCTTTTCAGAGGAGAGGTGAGAAGGAACACAGAGTCCCAGGTGAGTGGAGGAGGGGCTGCTTAGCTGAGTGCTTAATTGCTGCTAGGTGTTCATTGGCTGGTTGCCTGGCGGGAGTAGCTTTGTAGGGCTTTATTAGGGCCTGTTCCTGGTTCAGCCTCCTTTTCAGAGGAGAGGTGAGAAGGAACACAGAGTCCCAGGTGAGTGGAGGAGGGGCTGCTTAGCTGAGTGCTTAATTGCTGCTAGGTGTTCATTGGCTGGTTGCCTGGTGGGAGTAGCTTTGTAGGGCTTTATTAGGGCCTGTTCCTGGTTCAGTCTCCTTTTCAGAGGAGAGGTGAGAAGGAACACAGAGTCCCAGGTGAGTGGAGGAGGGGCTGCTTAGCTGAGTGCTTAATTGCTGCTAGGTGTTCATTGGCTGGTTGCCTGGTGGGAGTAGCTTTGTAGGGCTTTATTAGGGCCTGTTCCTGGTTCAGCCTCCTTTTCAGAGGAGAGGTGAGAAGGAACACAGAGTCCCAGGTGAGTGGAGGAGGGGCTGCTTAGCTGAGTGCTTAATTGCTGCTTGGTGTTCATTGGCTGGTTGCCTGGTGGGAGGAGCTTTGTAGGGCTTTATTAGGGCCTGTTCCTGGTTCAGCCTCCTTTTCAGAGGAGAGGTGAGAAGGAACACAGATTCCCAGGTGAGTGGAGGAGGGGCTGCTTAGCTGAGTGCTTAATTGCTGCTAGGTGTTCACTGGCTGGTTGTCTGGTGGGAGGAGCTTTCAAAGGCTTTATTAGGGCCTGAGGCGCGATCCTGTGGACCGGAGCCTGTGAGCAAGGAGGTCTTGTGAAGTTGACAGGAGATGGAAGGGAAGGGCGCAGTTGTCGTGACATGCACCACGTGTGCCATGTTTGTCTTCTTGCCCAAGGACCCCGGGGATTATCGATGCTGCAAGTGCAAACTGGTTGCACTGTTGGAGGAGAAGGTGGCAGCATTGGAGGGTGAAGTTTCCACCCTTCGTCAAATTAAGGCATCTGAGGAGTTCCTTGATACAACACACACGGAACTTCTCCAGAGAGATGACACCAGTGGGGACCCCAGCAACGATGTCTCTTCGTGGAGACACGTGACAGTCAGGAGAAAAAAGGGCAGGAGCAGTCGAGAACCACTGGAGCTATACAACCGTTTCCAGAGTCTCTCAGATTCCACCATGCTGGCAGAAGTTCCTCTTGCTAGCACACCTACACCGGATCCTGGCATTGCCCATACTGGCATGCCTACAGATCCCCCTCATAGACAGCAGCCACAACCAGTTAGTGTGGGGGAAGCTAGACACAGAAGGAGAACACGGAGGAGGGTGGTGGTGATTGGAGATTCTCTCCTGAGGGGCATGGAAGCTGTCTGCCGACCAGACCCGTTTTCCCATGAGGTGTGCTGCCTCCCTGGTGCTAGGATACGGGATATCACGGAGAGGCTACCGAGGATGATCACACCTGCTGATCGTCACCCGTTCTTACTCATCCACGTAGGAACAAACGATACAGCTCGGGAAACTTTCCAAAAGATAGTTGGGGATTATGAAGCTCTGGGGAGGAAGATTAAGGACCTGGGGGATACCCAGGTGGTATTCTCATCCATCCTCCCAGTAATTGGCAAAGGTCCTCAGAGAGATAGCAAGATTTTTCAGGTCAATAGCTGGCTTCGAAAATGGTGTCATCGGGAAGGATTTGGATTCTGGGATCACAGGATGAACTTCCTTGAGGAAGGACTCCTAGCAAAGGATGGACTACATCTTACGGGTTGGGGGAAGAGTGTCTTCAGACGGGAGATGGCCAACCTTATCAGGAGGGCTTTAAACTAAATAAGAAGGGGGTGGGTTACGTCCAAAGGGAACCTAGGAATAAGGAAAATGCTCTGGATGGAAATTGCCAGGGCACAGCTGTAACTCAAAAATCTTTAGAGGGGCCTGGCCTTACAAAAAAGGAGGGAAATGCATTGAGTTGCAACCTCCAGGGCTTAAGTTGCATTTACACAAATGCACAGAGCCTGGGAAATAAACAAGATGAGCTGGAGCTTTTAGCAAGTGAAGGGAAATTTGATTTGATAGGAATAACTGAAACTTGGTGGGACTCCCATGACTGGAACACACAATTGGAAGGCTATCAGCTGTTCCGGAGGAACAGAAGTGGCAAAAGGGGAGGTGGAGTAGCATTATATGTCAAGAACATATATACTTGCTCTGAAATCCAGGAGAGTGGTCCGGATATCCCTGTAGAGTGTGTTTGGGTAAAAGTAAGGGGGGAAAATAAAAAACAAAACATTGTGGTGGGCGTCTACTATAGACCGCCAGGTCAAGGAGAAGGAGTAGACGATGTCTTCTTGGAGCAACTGGCAGGCATTGCAAGGAAATATGAGGTAGTAGTAATGGGGGACTTTAACTACCCAGACATTTGCTGGGAGACAAACTCAGCCAAACATGGAAGCTCCAGTAGATTCCTGATGGGCCTGGAAGATAACTTCATGGTCCAGAAAGTGGAGGAAACGACAAGGGGAGGGGCCATCCTTGACCTGATCTTAACAAATCGTGAAGAACTGGTTGATCAGGTCAACATAGTGGGAACTTTAGGGGAAAGCGATCATGAGCTGCTGGAATTTAGAATAATGTGGGAAATAAAAAGAGTGCAGAGTGAAACTTATATGTTGGATTTCAGGAAAGCTGATTTCAACAGGCTTAGAGGAGTCATAGGTGGAATCCCATGGGTTGATGATCTAATGGGGAAAGGGGCCCAAGATGGGTGGGAGCTCCTTAAGAGGCAGCTTCTACAAGCACAGTCAGAAACAATTCCAATGAAAAAGAAAGGGGGGGAAATGCTGAAAAAACCAGGTTGGCTCCACAGGCAACTTGGGGATCAGCTGAAGTTAAAGAAAGAGAAGTATAGGGAGTGGAAGACCGGAAAGATCACCAGGGAGGAGTACAGGCAGATAGCCCGGTCCTGTAGGGAGGGGGTCAGGGATGCTAAAGCTCAGTATGAGCTGAGGCTGGCCAGGGGAGTCAAAGATAACAAAAAGAGCTTCTTTAGATATGCCCAAAGGAACAGGAGGAGAGACGAGGGGGTGGGGCTGCTCTTGGACAAGGATGGACAACAGGTGTCTGGAAACCAGCAGAAGGCGGAGCTGCTCAACTCCTACTTTGCATCCGTCTATTCACAGAAGGAGGGCTGTGCTAATGGGGGTGCGGGATCATTGACTGATTCGGGGATGTGTTTACATCCCCAAAGAGGTAATGAAAACATGGATGGTGCAGAACAGCAGATTAAGATTGACAGAGAACTGGCGAAACCACTTAACTGGCCTAAATGAATTCAAGTCATTTGGACCGGATGAGCTGCATCCTCGAGTTCTTAAGGAACTGGCAGATGTCCTTGCAGAGCCTTTGTCGATCATCTTTGAGAAATCCTTGAGGAGTGGAGAAGTGCCACTGGACTGGAAGAGGGCAAATGTAGTCCCAATTTTTAAGAAGGGGAAGAAAGAAGACCCGGGAAATTATAGACCAGTCAGTTTGACTTCAATCCCGGGCAAGATATTAGAGCAAATCATAAAACACACAATTTGTGCACATCTAGACAAGTACTCCGTGATCAAAACAACCCAGCATGGATTTACCAAGAATAAATCTTGCCAGACAAATCTGATCTCCTTTTTTGATCGGGTTACGAGCTTACTGGACAGTGGCAATGCTGTGGATGTCATTTATCTTGACTTCAGCAAAGCATTTGACAAAGTCCCACATGACATTTTAATTAGGAAGTTGGAAAAATATGGGCTAGACAGGGCAATTGTTAGGTGGATCTGCAACTGGCTCGATGGCCGCACTCAAAGGGTTTTAGTAAATGGTTCTGTGTCAACCTGGAGGTCCGTTTCTAGTGGGGTACCCCAAGGCTCTGTCTTGGGACCGGTTCTCTTTAACATTTTCATCAATGACTTGGAGGAAGGGATACGGGGGAGCCTGATCAAATTTGCAGATGACACCAAACTGGGAGGAGTAGCAAACACATCAGAAGATAGGAGAAACCTCCAGGAGGATCTGGATAAACTGGAATCCTGGGCTGTAACAAACAGAATGAATTTCAACAGGGAGAAGTGCAAGGTTCTGCACTTAGGCAATAAAAACCAAAAACTTAGGTATAAAATGGGGGATACTTGGCTTGGCAGCACAACATGTGAGCGGGATCTTGGAGTCGCCGTGGATAACAAGCTGAACATGAGTCAGCAGTGTGATGTGTCTGCAAAGAAGGCAAATTCCATTTTAGGTTACATTAAGAGGACTGTAGCTTCCAAGTCACGAGAAGTTCTAGTTCCTCTTTATTCTGCATTGGTGAGACCTCACCTTGAGTACTGTGTTCAGTTCTGGGCACCTCACTTTAAGAAGGATGCAGCCAAACTGGAGCAAGTCCAGAGGAGAGCGACAAGAATGATCAGTGGGATGGAAGGGAAGCCCTACGAGGAAAGGTTGGGGGAACTTGGGATGTTCAGCCTGGAGAAGAGGAGGCTGAGGGGAGACATGATTGCCCTCTTCAGATACCTGAAGGGCTGTCATAGGGAGGAAGGGGCCAATTTGTTCATAGCTGCTTCTGAAAGCAGAACTAGAACCAATGGGTACAAACTGCAAGAAAGGAGATTCCGGCTGGAAATCCGGAAAAAATTCCTGACTGTGAGGGCGGTTCGGCAGTGGAACAGATTGCCAAGGGAGGTGGTGGACTCTCCCTCACTGGGGATCTTCAAGCAGAGGCTCGATGAGCACCTGTTGGAGATGCTCTAGGGGGAATTCCTGCTGCAGGCAGGGGGTTGGACTAGATGACCTACTAGGTCCCTTCCAACTCTATGATTCTATGATTCTATGATTCTATGATGCGCATGGGTGGATGATATGCATGGGGTTGATGCGCATGGGGGGATGATGCGTATGGGGGGATGATGCGTATGGGGTTGATGCCCATGGGGGAATTATGCACATGGGGCGATGTTGTGCTTGGTGGATGTTGCACATGAGGGAATTATGCGCATGGGGCGATGTTGCGCATGGGGATGTTGCGCATGGGGGGATGTTTCACATGGGGGTTGATGCGCATGTGGTAATGATGAGCATGGGGAGATGGTACAGATGGGGAAATTTTGGGAGTGTTGCACATGGGGAGATGATTTGCATGGGAATGTTGTACAAGGGGGGACGGTGTGCATGGGGTAGCAGTGGGCTCCAGCAGGTTCGCATCTACTCTATAGAACCAGTAGTTAATGACAGATAGGACATAAAGTTTAAAAATAGCCATTTAAAAGTGGCTGCCAGATGGGCATAGAACTGGTTGTTAATTTCTTTGAATCTCATCACTGGCATGGAGGGAAGATGCGCGTAGGCGGTGTTGCATATGGTGCACATGGGGGGATGTTGTACAGGGGTATATCACATAGGGGATGATGTGCATGGGGGAACAATGCGCAGTGGGGGCGGATGGCATACAGGGAGCATTTTACTCCTGCAACACGGGATTGTTTTTGCGAGTAAAAAATAAAAATATAAGACATGACAAAATAAAAGCTAAAAGCTGATATCCTAAGGACACTCTCCTAGGAGTAAGACCCATTGAACGCAGTGGGGCTTACTTTTGAGTAGACATGGTTAGACTTGTGATCAAAACACTCTTTCATGTGGTCAATTTAAACACTTTCTTCTCTTATTAAATTTAAAATTATTACATAGAATTGATTGATGAGAAGGGGTTCTGACTGCCCACAAGGGAAAGGAAGACTTTTTTTTGAACTGTTTCCTTCTGGGAGAAGATATAGAACATATAAATCTTGGACTACACGCTTTATGAATAGCTTTTACCCTAAAGCCATATCTGCACTCAATAGTAATGTTAAGGACTATCATGAGTGAACAGTTGTATGGTATTACTTGGTGTGCTGTGCAGTCGTTGTGTGTTTAAAGAGGGTCTTGGGTGGGGGTGTTGTGGGGGGGGGGTTTCCAGGACACAAAGCTAAAAAAGGAGCACATGCCCTGGAAAAAGAGGACATCTCATCTTCACCCTGTCAAGAACCCCCCAAGATGAGCACACTACAGTGCCTGAATCAATCAGTGAGTAAGCAGAGCCCTTTTGCAAAGGCACCTCTGTGTTGTGCCCAGTGTGGGTGTTGCAATGAGTGCCAAGCAGAGCTAGGGAGGGAGGAGCAGCTCTCCTGGCCAATGAGGCCAAGCCTGGCTCTGTCTCTCCGGACTGGCGAGTCCAGGCAGGGGCTCCAGGCTTCAGCCTTCCCGGTGCTGCAGTAGGAGCCAGTCCTTGGCAGGAGCCTGGAGAAACAGTGCAGAGGCAAAGCCATCACCTGCATGGTTGGTACTTGCAGCCTCACTGGAGGGTGGCTGGCTGGCTGGGTGGCAACTTGGGACCCCCATCTTCTCTTCTTCAGAGGAGGGTTCAGGGTGACCAGATGTCCCCTTTTTCCAGGACATATCCTGGATTTATGTTTTGTGTCCTAGAAATTTTTTTCCCTCAATGTCCTCCTTTTCCTTGTAAGTGGACAGCATGTAGCCTTCTTGTAATACATTTGCATATAAATTACAGTATATGTAATACAGTGATTTCAATTTTAATAATATTATAGAGCTCAATCCTAACCATGTCTACTCAAAAGTAAACTCCATTATGTTCAATGGGTCTTACTCCCTGGAAAGTGTCTTTTGGATTGCAGCATTAGTTGTTTAAATCAAGCACATGCAAGCAATATACATGAGTGTTTTATTTTGTCATCATTTTTCTTGGGTGTCCTACATTTTTATAGTCTTGTCCTCGTTTTTATTTTTATTTGGTTATGACATATGGTCACACTTAGGGGGATTGCAAGGCTAGCGAGGGCTTGGCAGGTGAAGGGAACAAAATGAACCACAGGTAAAGCTTTCCTTGCCTTGGGTCAAATGGTTTGCTTTGGGAACCTGGAGGGACTTCTACTAAAATTGAGAGAGTTGGGGAAATTAAGACAGACCAATAAACATTTCTTTACCTGACATGTCATTAACCTGTGGAACTCCTTGTCACTGGATGTGGTAATGGCATCTAGCCTCGATGCCTTTTAAAAAGGGGATGGGACAAATTTCTGGGGAAAGATCCATCACAGGTTACATCGCAGCCTTCTTATTTTATATGCCAAATGCAGGCAGGGTGACCAGATGTCCCCTTTTTGCAGGATGCGTCCTCTTTTTTTTACCCTTATGTCCTGGAAAAAAAAATCATTGTCCTCCTTTTCCTTGTGACCAGGCAGCATGGAGCCTTTTTGACATTAGGAAATTATGAGCACAAACCTAACCATGTCTACTCAAAATAAGCCCCATTCAGTGGTGGGCTCCAGCAGGTTTGCATGTACTCTACAGAACCAGTTGTCAATAAGAGATATGACATATAAAGTTTAAAAATAGCCATTTAAAAGAGGCTGCCAGATGGGTATAGAACCGGTTGTTAATTTCTTAGAATCCCTTCACTGGCCCCATTGTATACAATGGATCTTACTCCCAGGAAGGTATCTTGAGGTTTGCAGCCTAAAACTAATAAATATGTAATAATTTTAAATTTAATAATAAGTAATATGGTGCTACATATACTTATATATGGTATATATGAGTGCTTTCAGCCTCTTTTGTACATTTTTCTTGGATGTCCTACATTTTGGGGAATCCTTGTCCTCTTTTTTGGTTATAATATCTGGTCACTGTAAATGCAGGTAAAAGGCATCAGATTGCAGGTCTCCATGTGTGCTCCATGTGTGCTCCATGTGTGCTGGTGGGCCTCTATGAAATACAGGAAGCTGGACTAGATGGACTTTGGCCTGATCCAGTGGGGCTCTTCTTATGTTCCCAGCCTCAACTTTCAGTGGCAACATTAGTCATAAATTCCACGCAGTGTTGGGCTGTCTCGGCAAACACACACACAGAGAAGTTAGGAGTAGTTAGCAGTTAGGAGTACTGCAACTTTTATTGCAGTAATTTTCAATCAGTGTACCATGGCACATTGATATGCCACACATGGTCTGCAGGTATACAGTGTGGAAATTTTACATTTATTAGTAGGGTAAGTGGAAAGTGCTAGCTCCCCACCAGCACAAGAGTGTGCCTTGTCAATTATCAAAAAAACTTATAGTATTCCTTGACAATTTTAGCACCTTGTCAGTGTGCCCCGGGATTAAAAAGGTTAACAGTTGCTCCTTTAAGATCTAAGATTAGAAAACCTAGAAATGAATACACAGCAGTTGCTGCTTATTGTGACAGTTGCTGCTTATTGTGCTGTTATACCCTTTCTTGGACTGAACAGTCCACTTGCTTGAGGCCACCAAGGCTTATATATATACACCGTATATCTTGTAATTCAAAATGCTTGTACTGTAATACAAAGCAGATTTTCCCATAGGAAATAATGGGAACTTAGACTATTGGTTCCACAACCAAAAATATTTAATTAAAAATATTAACTGTACATAAAAATGATTGCAAAACACTGAAATATAATACAGAACACTGTATTATATAATACTGAAATATAATACAGAACACTGTAATATAATACAGAAGCACTCTAGTCTAATACAAAGCACTGTAATATACAGTAATACAAAACACTGTAATAAATAAAATACTGTAC
Organism: Cryptoblepharus egeriae; assembly: GCA_030015325.1. Classification (NCBI taxonomy): domain Eukaryota; kingdom Metazoa; phylum Chordata; class Lepidosauria; order Squamata; family Scincidae; genus Cryptoblepharus; species Cryptoblepharus egeriae. The sequence continues at coordinate 30,141,777 of JAREYC010000005.1, forward strand.
AGTACTGAACTGTACTATACCTCTGAAAACCTTCATGGCTGGTGTGAGGGAGGCAAGAGAGAGGAGAGTGACTTTCACTATCTCTATGGCTGCAATCCTAAAGACACGTTCCTGGGAGTAAGACCCACTGAACACAATGGGGCTTACTTTTGAGTAGACATGGTTAGAGTTCTGCTCTAACAGTCACTGCTATCCATTGGCTCAGTGGAATCTTTCCCTTTTTGTGCAGCTTTCACATTCCCCTGCTGCTGATGGGGAGCCGGATTGGGACATGGATAAGGCACATCTTCCATATTGCCACACACAGATCCCACATACACACCTGGCTCAGGCTGCTCCCCCCAAATCCCTCCCATGAGTTCTCTGGTCAAGGAAGTCTGTTACAATTTTCCCCTGAAGTGCTCTTCTTTCAAAACAGTGCTCTTAAATCAAATCAAAATTCCTGAGAAAATTTTGCTCTTAATACAAAATGCTCTTAATTCAAGTCGCTCTTAAATCAAGGTACAGTGGTACCTCACGTAACGGAATTAATTTGTTCCAGAGGCAGTTCCTTTACGTGAAACTTTCTTTACGTGAAGCGGATTTTCCCATAGGAAATAATGGAAACGCAGATGATTGGTTCCACAACCCCAAAAATATTTATATAAAAATATTAACTGGATGTAAAAATGATGACAAAACACTGTAATTGAATTCAAAACATGCATTCAATGGGCATGATCCCATGAAGTCTACTTAGGCTGCAATCCTAAAGACACTTTCCTGGGAGTAGGACCCATTTAACACAATGAGGTAGACTTCTGGGTAGACATGGGTAGGAGGCTGCAATCAAAGACACTTTCTTCTGTAATCCAAGACACTTTCCAAGTGTCTCCCCACTTTCTCCTTCTCTTCATCCTGAGCCTCTCTCTCTCTCTCTGCTCCCTTCTGGCTGGCCCTGAGCTGCTTCCCTCTTCTCCACTGCTCTTCTCTCCCTCTGCCCAGCGGATGTCTGGCCACAGGAGGAACAGCATGGAAGTGTTGCTTTCACTATGGGCAGGTGCACTAGGCAGCCCTGACACTTTTTAAACAGGTTGCTGGCCAGTGCACCTGCCCCAACTGCCAATGAATGTTTTCTTTACGTGAAGCACTTTCTTTACGTGAAGCAGAATCCTAGAGAAATTTTTTTTTGTTACGTGAAACTTATTTTACGTGAGGTGTTCTTTACGTGAGGCGTCACTGTACCACTATATGTATATATATAATTGAAGGGGAGTGTGGACATTTCACAGGCAGCCTCTCCCCTTTTTAAAGCAAATACTCAGTAAGCAGTGACCATGGTGAAATGGTTAATATTTTGCCAGAGAATGTGAAGAAGGGGACTTGAAACTACTTGTTGGGCCCTTTTTTTGCCGCCACACTGGAGTAAAAGCCTGTGGGTGAGAGCTTTGGCTTTTAAAGGATTAGTGTCAAATTGTTAGCTGTTTAAATTGAAAAAGGGGAGTGGATTTTAAGGAAAAGGAAGATCAAGTATAACATTTTCTTTTCCCCCCCATGCCTGAGGACCCATCCTTCCCCATGCATTGCTTTTGCAAGGCAGTTGGTACATTTACTTGTAAGTGAACACCCTGCAGTCAGGAGCATTGATGAATATATAGTATTTATATGACATCTGTCTACAGCAGGAAAGAAAGAGGCTAATCCAATCCGGTGATTTGTTGACTCAGCCGGGCCTGCTGAGATCAAGCCAAGAGCAGTGGAAGAGTTTTCCCTCTGCAACCAGCCTCTTTCTCCAGTGCAGGCTTTACACTCCCAGCAGCTTAACCTGTTGGTTTAAAAGATGCCTGGTAAGTGGATGTTTTTCCTCCTCCTTCTGATCTTTGTGTTCTCCTAATTTACCGTAGTCCCATTTTCATTGTTGAGGTCACAAAAATAACAAAATGCATGCTCATTTTCTTGTTGTTGAGTAGGCTACATGTGGCACAAACATATCCTGAATGAGTTTTGCTGTTTTGGAAAGAAAGTAATAGAAGTATAGCATTCTTTTCCTTTTCTTTTTTCCTTTTCTTTTTAAACAGTGTGTGCAATAGTGACACTTATGTATCATTTTTGGTCATTCTCTTCTATGTATCCTGTTGAAATTCCTGTTGTTCTCCTAAGTTTGCCTGTTTGCCAATTGAACCCAAATGACAAATGTTAAATCCAATGACTATTGACCTGAGTACAGTTTGGATAAGTAGGAATTTACCCTAAGAGTAAAGACTTAAATTGTTCCTGTTCCATGTATTATGAAACACATATAGCAGCAAAGAGCAGATCTCATTTTAGAAAATGTCTTAGAAAGTGCAAGTGGGCATAGGTGGAGCTGCTGGCCATTTCTGCTGAGGCTCAGTTGTGTGCAATGGAGGCACAAATTTTGCATTTTTGCAGGGCCATTTACAGCAGTGGATTGCCAGATCATAGCAAATGACCAGTACCTTCCAATTATAGTCTAATAATTTCCACACTGTGTAAGTGTGTGAGATTTTCTCCACTTGGAGAGACTCTTACCCCCAAATCCAGAGTAACTACGGGAGCACGTAAGAGACTTTACATGCACCTGTAGTTACTGCACCACCTAGTGAAAACCTATGGGAAATTTATATTGGAATCCAGAGTAAGTTGTTCTTACACCGGAGCAAGGACTCCTCATAGTTACTCTGGATTTTGCTCTTACTTCAATAGTTGTCCTCATCTCTGGGGGAGTTATTTTCCTAAGCCAGCCAATCTTTGCTGAATCCTGTCCCTCCCCGCCCCAATATGCAGCCCAGCCTTTTTCCAGTGCCCTGCCCTGCCCAACACTAGGATAAGTAATATCTCTTCTCCTATATGCCTGTAACCCTTGCAACAAGAAACCTTTCATTCCCCTATGGCTGGTTTAAATCTCCCCTAATCCTCTTCTCTGCCATGGGTCATCTTTGGCATTGAAAACTCAGCCCACTTGCAGCCTGACTCTATTTGTCACCCACAATCGCTTAGATCCCTGTGCAAAACTGTACCTTTTCCTGTGTCTCTAAAAACTCAATTTTCTTGTGGAAAACTCTATCTCGTGGTTACTGTCAGTCTAACTGAAGGGGTTTTGAAGTTACTTACACTGCTATCCAGTTGACAAACCCAAATATCAGTTCACTGCATTTTGACTTTCTAGTCACAAAATCCTTAATTAAGGTTGGCAAAATGTGTGTGTACAAAAGAGAGAGAGAGAGAGAGAACACTAGGCAGCATATGTAATTATTTGTCTCTGGAGATGCTTAGGTAGCAAGGAAGAGTTATAATGGAGTCCATTTGTTCTTTCAAAAATTGTTGCTCTCCTTTTTAGCAGAATAAGGTGGAAAGCTGTACAACCATCTCCCTTGTGAACCATTAAATGTCCTTTCTGTATGCTTGTTTACAGTAACAGACCAGGCATTTGTCACCCTTGGAACAAATGATGTTTACTGCCATGGAGCCTTGGTTCTTGGACAATCTTTGCGGAATCATAAGACATCTCGAAGACTGGTAGTCCTCATAACTCATCAAGTCTCCAGAGAAATGAGGTTGGAACTCATTCCCAGACTCAATTAGCGTGATAATTATGATATGTCAGTGGGAATTCTCTTCTGTCACCTGATTGTGAAACAACGTGGAATGTTGTATCGGATTTGTATCTTGGTTCCCAACCGGTCAGGATAATTAAATCATGCTTGACTGAATAATATGTAAACAGGAGGGTTTATATGTTTTGTAGTATACTTGTTCCATTCTAAAAACTGGTGTACACTCATGTATACAAATCAATTTCATTAATAGAATTGGCTTGTGAGCAGGAACTACAGTACTTTTATAACTGTGTGAGGAGTAAAACTGTTAATGGTTTTTGAGCTCTCCGGTGCAAATAACTTCCAAATTCCTATTGCAGTTTATAGGCATAAGTATTTTTTTCTCAATTACCTGCTGCAATTTTGGGTGCAGATTCTTTTGTCCTAAACCACTCCCTATAACAAATTCTGCAAGAGAAAGATAAAAGGGATTAAATAAAGCTTATAATACACTGAATCATTTAGGGAGAGTTTTTCTCCCTCTGTCACTGAAACAGGCCCACCCAAGGAAATTGATTAGCACTGTGTTTGGAACAGACAAAAAAGAAATGCATTGCACAATGAGTAATTTCCTTAAGGAATTTACAGCCACCCAATATAGTGATTGCCAGTAATCTAGAGAGCTTTTGAAAAGTATTAGACCTTATAGGAGGATAGATCTATGAAGTGTTGTTATCCAAAGATAACTAGATATGACCTTCAGGTCTAGAAAATTGAGTCCCTCTGATAATATTGCAGATAAATGGGAGAACCAATTTGTTCTGCTTTCAAATTTTCAGAGACACATGCCTGGCTGACTGCTATTCAAAAACCTAAAGATCCAGTCCTATGGGACTACAGCAACAAGATCATTGGTCAATGGAGTGGTCAATGGAGGCTTCCTCAACATTAGGGAATGTTTATTTCCTTATTTCATGGCTGCATTGTGTGCTGAAAATTTGAATAGAATTGGGTCCTTGCTTTCCTTATATATTTTTGATTTAACCTTGTTAATGGTTTTAATCACTGTTAGCAGCTGTTCTCAGCTTGGAAATGTTAATATTCCAAGATTTGTGTTGCAAAAAAGTTCTTTGCCTAGAGTTCTGCAAGCTCCCAATATTATTTGTTTCATCAGGAGTGCCCTCAGCAGTGTATTTGATGAAGTGGTGGATGTAAATGAAATAGACAGTGGTGATTCAGTGCACTTGGCTCTACTGAAGAGGCTGGAACTGGGTGTAACTTTTACTAAGCTTCATTGCTGGACCCTGACTCAGTATAGCAAATGTGTCTTCATGGATGCAGACACTTTGGTAAGGACAATGTCACAAGCATTGGCAAGCAAGGAATTTTGTCATATTGGTAGAATTTATAATGTGCTTCCATTTGGGCAAAAGGAGGAGAAGGGGTGAGGGGTGGAAGGTAATATGAACCAGTTGAACCAGTAAACAGTATGGATCACTGACAATTATGTAAAGTGGGGTTTTATTACAATTTAGCCTTGTCATTTCCTCCCAAGGCCCTATGCAATATCGACGAGCTATTTGACCGGGAAGAATTCTCAGCAGCTCCGGATTCTGGCTGGCCAGACTGCTTTAATAGTGGGGTGTTTGTTTTTCAACCATCTTTAAAAACATTCAACCTCCTCCTGCAGTTTGCAAGCGAGCATGGTAGTTTTGATGGTAAGTTTGCAGATCCTGGTTTTCCTTGTGATGCCATTAAGGTGAGACTTACATTGGTGAAGTCAGTTAGAATTGGCTGCTTGTGTAATCCATGTTCTTCCAAGAACAAAAATATAATATATTCACATATTTATTTTGTCATAACTGGCAGTGGGAACTCTGTGTTCTTTTATATGTATTGATTTTCTGTTTCATTACCTGGGTTTGGGAATGGGCATTTGTGAGTTTTCCAAGCTATCTTCTCTGGGTGGGTGTGTATTGGCAGGGTTACTATTTAAGGAGCATGAATAATGTCATGTTTGAAGATTGTCCTTTGGCCTACCTAATAATTTAGGTATTTGCTGCAGGCTTCATGTGTCCTTTTTCTTGCTTTAGGAGGTGATCAGGGATTGCTAAATAGTTTCTTCAACAACTGGGCTACAACAGACATTGGCAAACACTTGCCATTTATCTACAATCTAAGCAGCAGTTCTGTGTATACATATGCCCCAGCTTTTCAGTAGTAAGTACAAAAATCTTTAGAGAATGATGACAGTAATGTTATGTAGTGTGCAATCCTAACCTAGGCCAGGAGTGGCACAGAAGTGCCTTTACAGGACTTTTGTTACACTCCCAGGCCAGCATGGCACTTGTGCTGGGGCTTAAGATGGTGTAACTGGGGTTTAGGATTGTAGTTGTACTCTTTGTACATGTAAATAGGTATCTTCCAAGGACAAAAATACAATGTATTCACATATTTTTTATCTTAACTGGCAGCGGGAACTCTGTGTATATTGCACCAGTTCTTTCATATGTATTGATTTTCTGTTTTATGACAAAAGGGTTGATGTGTTTTGAGAAGTAAAAGTTATATAAAGTGACATCTTTTTGTGTTACATTTCTCCTTTATGCATGTTGGGATATAAGGGGTTTGCAGAGAATGGTTGCAGTGGATCCCCTCTGTCTGATTTATCTCAGGGAACATCCCTTACCCAGGCTGAAAAGAATAGGCAGAGGCTTGGCCATCATTTCAGACAAATTTACTCAAAGTTTCATTTTATGGACAGTTGTTGATTATCAGAGGTTTATCTAAACCTAATTGATAGTAAACCCATAGAAAGATTAACCCTTCAGGCTGTATGTTATCGGGATGGCTGAAGGATGTTATCAGGATTGTTTGCCAATCCTGTCTCAGCTCTGGTTTGAACTGCTCTCTGAGGAAAAAGCCACAGTCTGAGGAGAAAAGGTGGGAAAACACATTAATGTCCTCAAGATTCACTAAGGGAGCATAGAAAAACTAACCTGTAGACAGTCAAGTGTTGCACCTACTCCAACAAAACCTATGTACAGATTGATTTTCCAGTTGGGTGGGACATTGGTCTGCCTTTGCTAGCCTTCTAACAAGCTGAAAGTAGCCACAGAGTTAAAATATAAGGTGTCTTTGTACTGCCTAGCATTTCATACATACTGTGCTGCTCACAGCTGATGTGGAATTCCTTTTATGCCCAGTGGAGACCATGATGGCTGAGGCATGCAACTGTTCTGGTTCCAGTGCTACTCCATTTTATATTATAATATGTAATATAAACACAATAGTGTTTGTACTATCTTTGTCTCTCTGGGAACTAGGAAAGATCATCCTGGCTTCAACCAGGAGGGAAATATGCCTTTTAATACTTTCCTATTTGTTCTGGCATTGTCAAAGTGATCCCATCCCCTATCTTTTCCCTTCCCTCCAGACCTTAGTTTTTTAAGTTTCTAATTTTAATGGCAGGAGCTGTTTCTTATTCATAACTGCATTGTGTTTGCAATAGGAGCTGCTTTGGAAGATCAAACCACTTTGTGAACTTTCATTGAAAAGCAATATTTAAATACTGTTGATTGATTCCCCCTCCCTAAAGATGGGTGCAATTGCTCCAAAATGATTAGGATTGGTATCAATACTTTAAAACCATTGGAACCCACCAAGTTTTTCCAAATTAAAAAAGTGGTGATTTTACTTTAACAACCACCCAAGCCTCCGTTTTTTATCCTTTTTGTACTATATACTAGGGAGTGTTTATTGAGCTTCATTTTCAGAAGATTGAGACCATTTGGAGCCCTTTCATTCCCTCTTGTGTGGCTCTGATAAGAGCCAAAACACACTTGCTTGCTCATGAGTAAGCATGGATGTGACTCAGTTTCATTGTCCATAGGGCTCAGTATATTTTTCTTATCAGCTTGGAAGGCGGATTTCCTTCTCCAGAGTTTGCTGGAGCTTTCGTTCAAAGTGGACTGCGGCATAGTTACCTACTCATGAGTAAATATTCACATAGACTTACTTTGTCAGCCAGTCAGCCATCCGCTTCTCAGTTTCATGACCCACCAACCATCCAGTCACACCCCATACTTTGGAAAATAATGATATTGTATATATATATAGTGTATAGCAGCCTTGGACTCCCTCTTGTAAGGGAGGAAAGGCGGGGTATAAATTAGGAAATAAATAAAATTAATAGATGTAATGGCTTTTGAAGAAATGCTACAGGTTGCTTTGGGTTTTAAAAAGGTGCTCACTATATCCTGTTCCTAAAATGACATTTTTCTCTGAGTTTTATGTATTCTTCTCACAGTTTTGGAAAAGATGCGAAGGTTGTCCATTTTTTGGGACCAGCAAAGCCCTGGAATTACAAATTCAATCCACAAACAAGGACAGTTACAGAGGAAGGTTCAACCTCAATACCTCAGAGTCAGCTGTCGTTCCTTGAACTCTGGTGGGTGACATACAGTTCCAGTATATTACCATTACTGGAAAAAGTGCAGGAAAAATTGTCTTCCAAATCAGAACTACAGGGAGAAGAGGTAAGATGAAAGGAAAGTTATTGAAAGGAAAGTTTTTGTTCTTCATTTCACTCTATTTGTTATTTTTATGTGACATATGTTTTAGACAGTTTTGACAGTCCCTAACATTTTAGATGTTTTTATATATGAGCAATAAACATATAAGAATGTATAAACATATAAAAGTAATTTGCATATGAAATAAACAACAGTTCATGCTCAGGAAACTGGTTCAGGAAATTTGTGTTTTGTATAAGCATGCTTATTTACAAGTACTTTACAATTTAGAAAATAGGATCATAGTCCCAAAAAATGTGTATAGGATTGTTGTTTTACTAATTTATAGTGACTATAAAGTGTACAAATACTGTGCAGAAATGTGAGTTTCCCATCTGTTCGATTTAGTTCTGCCATCAGATATTTTGTTAAAAAAACTTTTCAGAGGTCTATATGTAAGTAGCATAAGAGGGTGGCACAAGCGGTTAAGATGCTGTGCCTGTTAACCAGCAGGCCAGGGTTCGAGACCCGGGTCGGCCCCACAAGACAGGGTGAGCTCCTGTCCTTAGCCCAGCTCTGCGGTGCCAGCTGGATCCAATCGTATTGGCTCTGCCTTTCCATTGGACTAATTCAGTGGCATGGAGAGGGGGGATCTGCTGCTTGGGTAACAGCATATCCTCCATAACAATCCAATCCAGGCTTTCGTGCTTTGCTTGCAGCATATGCAGCGCAGAGCACGATACCATAGTCTTTCAAGACTGACAGAGGCCTGCTTGTGGCTGGTAAGAGAGAAGTTTATTGTAAACTTCTTAAGATTTGTGAAATTAGCAGCAGAACTATATAATTTATGTTCTACTGTCTGATAGTGAGATTTTGATTTGATTTCATGATCTAAAAGTATTAAGCAGAATACAGTTATTTCAGTAGGTGGGAAGGAATCGGTTTTTAACATTTTTTAAAATTAAAAATCCCTGATTCCTAGTATACGTACAATGCAATCCTAATCATGTCTACTCAGAAGTAAATTTCAATGTGTTCAATAGTACTTACTCCTAGGAAAGTGTGGTTAGGAGCAGGGCTAATCATGGTATCATTGCTATCATTTGGAAATTTAATTTAAATAACTATGTAGTGTCACTTTTTGACAATTTTTTTAAAAATTGAAGATCTATTTATAAACTAGGTGATACATTGTATATATCAACAAGTAATATATATAATCAACAGGTTATATTTTCTATTGAAAGTAATTTCATTTTAGCATAAATACCCTATTTACTAGAAACTAATGCTCATCTTTTCCAACCAAATTTAGTCTCATAAATAGAGGTGTGCATTAGATTTCAAGGCACATTAGATTCGAGTAAATACACTTATTTTGATTATAGGGATCAGTATTAAGTTTAACAATTTATTAGATTGCAATTAAAATGTAATATAAACCCATTGTTATATAAAGTAATGCAATTAGGTAAAAAACATAACATAAACCCACTGCCATTTTATTATCATCATTTAACTCATTATTATATTCAGTAAAATTAAAATTTGCTCCTGCTTTGCAGTTGTGTACTACAATCACCAGTAAACATTTTTTTTAATTTCAAGCCTTTTAAAATAGGAGTGTGCGTTAGTTTCAATGGTGCATTAGATTCAGGTTAGTACAGTTGCAAATCTTGGTGTCAGCGTTGCTCATGTGTCTTGCATTGTTTTTAATGGCTGAGATCCAAAGACACACAACACCTTTTTCCACATACCAAAGAGGACTTAGAATTTGTGCTTCTTAAAAAGCAGCTTCCAGAATTTGAGTCAAAAAACCTTTGAAACTGAGGGGACTTTCAAATGCTGTCTGATAAAGCATTAGGGATCCACCTACTTAGATCCCTACTGCCGGAACATTTTGAATATGCATTCATCACATTGTGGTACAGTTAGTTGTGTATGAACATGAATGCAGGAGTGAGATTCTGATCTGTATATATGATTCCTGTGTTCCATTGAAAATAAAATATTCTAAAATTTGAAAAAGACAGAATTTAAGCAGATTTGTTACAAATTTATGTATTGTACTTGCATTTGTTTTGTTCTTAGCCTAACTTGAATGAAGATGAAATTGAATTCAAGAAAGAAAATAACAGTAGTAATTCTTTGCCAATCTCAGTGAATATTGAAAACATACCAGAAATGATTGTAAATTCCATTTATGACTCTTCTACCACCAGTGTAAGTGTAATCTATGTACTTTCTTCTTTTGCACTATCTTTGTAAGTAATCATGACAGAATTATTGCAGTTGCTCCAGGTATTATTCATTCAAGGGAATACATTTTCAGTTAAGATAAAATGTTATGTCTGCTTATCTTCAACTATAGCTTTAATCAGTGTTTACAGATTGGAAACCAAACTAAATAAAACAATAAATCAAAGGTTTCTTGGCAAAGCACTCCTACTAAATTGTGATTCAGTTGTAAAAAAAACTTGATATATCATGCTTTTCTGTTTAAAAAAGATAACTTTGAACTAGATAGAGAGCAGAGGCTTTAGTCAGCATGCCTCTCAGCAGGATTCTGCATCACATCTGAAGTATGGAGATGTGAGATCTCCCAAAAGGTATGTGAGGAGCAAAAGGTATGTGAGGAGACAAATTTGTGTATCTCCCCAAGGACTTTTTTTGACTAGATACCTAGTGAAATGATCCTTGAGTTGTGATATTTACTACCTTTCTTACCCCAAGGGCTTTTTGAGAGTGGGGTTAGCCTATGAAAAGAGGCTAGACTTGTCAGGGGCTACTCTAATTACTTGTACTCTGATTCTGCTTATTTCAACAGAGCTAAGACAAATGCAAATGTTTTCAATTGGTATGCCTCTTAAGTATGAATTTTTATAGGAATCACTTGTGTCCTGTGTATACTTACTTGAAAATAAAATAGCATGGTTTTGTGGGATCATAAGGTCTGTTGGTTCAGTCTCCTTAATTTCCCATGTGGCTGTGCAGTGGCACCAATTTGGCAGCTGTCGAATCCTGTTGGGGATTTTCAGCATCTAGAGATTTCCTTGACATAAGCAAACATTTACTTCCTTGCTTTGAAGTAAGTTCACACAGGATTTCTGGGTCTACTCAACTTATAGCTGTCACAAGTCCACATGGGCCTGAGTCATAGGACTGAGGCCAGGTAGGGGTTTAGGTATCAGCATGCAGTGTTGCTACTGCCAATATTATACCTATTATCAATCTATTCCTTCTCATCCCTTTCTCCTTCCAATCTTCTGTACTGATTTGCCAGCAGTCTTCCCTTGTCCATCTATATGTGGACCTGACCGCTTGCTGCTTACAAAGTGGTGGTGTGGGGGTGGGGTAGCCAAGTGGCGCTGATCAGCATTTTGTGATGGCCGTGAAGGACCTTTTGCTGATGAAATGTTTCAGTGGCATAAGGTCCTAATAGGATTAGGCTCTAACACTTTAAGTATTACTTCTGTGATCTAGATAATTAGATGCATCTGATGAAGAAAACTATTGTCCACAAAAACATAATGCTTAAATATATTTAATAGCTTTAGTATTCTCAGAACTCTGTTTTGGTGCAGTTGAGCATCTTTAGAAGTTGTAACTTGGAAGAAGATTTCTTGCAATTTATCATTTATAGCATGCTGTAAGTTTATAGGATGCTGTATGTTGCTGTATGTTTATTGTAGCCGTAGGGCTGTGGGTGGCACAAGCGGTAAAGACGCTGTGCCTATTAATCAGCAGGCCAGGGTTCGATTCCCGGGTTGGCCCCACATGACAGGGTGAGCTCCTGTCCTTAGCCCAGCTCTGTGACGCCAGCGGGATCTTATCGTATTGGCTCTGCCTTTCCATTGGACTAATTCAGTGGCGTGGAGAGGGGGGATTTGCTGCTTGGGTAACAGCATATCCTCCATAACAATCCAACCCAGGCTTTTGTGCTTCGCATGCAGCGTATGTAGCGCCAAGCATGATACCATAGTCTTTCAAGACTGACGGAGGCCTGCTTTTAAAGTGATGAATATTTATATCCATCATAAAATTATGGGGTATCCTTCATTTCTGTTATCACACATAGCAAATTACTTGTTTTTAAGCAAGATTAGATCATGTTCCTCTATATTAATAAAAGGCAAATTCTGTCCACCTCTGCTTACTGGGCAAGAGACACTCTTTCAAGTGGGTGTTCCTCTTTTATTTAGCAGGGGGAGAGTAACTGGCCCTGCACACCCCAGCAATGTCTGTTCTAGTGGCTTCTGCTGGTGTTCTTTTTGCACTTTAGATTGTGAGCCCTTTTGGGACAGGGACCCATTAGCTTTTATATAGCTATTAATTTTTTCATTTTCTTGTAAACCGCTTTGTGAACTTTTCAGTTGAAAAGTGGTATATAAATACTGTAGATAGATTAGATGTAAAACTAAATTTTAAATAAAAGGGGCTAGTTGCTGCAATTTTTCTAACCTTTTGTTTTGATGTTTTGAAACAAGCTTTAACGTTTGAAGTAAATTACTTCCATCAAGTGATTGTGTATTTATAAAAAACTAGCTTAACAGCCGCATCCCATGTGGACTTTCAAACCAGCTCCTGCATAGGGTGTTTTGGGCCTTTGGCCCAAAACTAAAGGGGCATTTGGTCCAGCTTAGAAAAACAGCAATTTTGAAGAAAAAACTTTGAATTCCTCAATTCAGTCCACAGAACTTCAAAACCTCACTGTAGATTTTGTCAGTTATTTTCAAATTTGAATTTTTAACTGTTTCGTCCTCATCTGGACACAAATCTCAATGCTGGATGTTATAATATGTTGATGTAGAGCAACTTTAAATTCAATATAAATTAAAAACTTCTAAAATAAAAAAAATTGCGTGTGTGTGTGAAAAAGAGTGGGTTAGCGTGTGACACTCCATCACAAAGTTGCAATTTTTGACTCCCCAGTGCGCATCACTCTCCTTGTGCGTGTCATACAGTGTGGACTGCACCACCCTAGTGATGCCACTGGTGTGTGTGTGTGTGCGTGTGGACTGTGGGCTTGGGTTGTGTGTGGTAGTCAATCCCAGGATCATCCCGATTCCAAAAAGATATGATGTCTATGCAGAGCAGGCGTGGGTGGAGCTAGAGTGTTATAGGACAGATGGACAGAATTTGCCTTTTATTAATATAGAGGAACATGATCTAATCTAATCTTGCTTAAAAACAAGTAGTTTGCTATGGGCAAAATCCAGAGCAAGTAAGTTCTTGCTCCGGTGTAAGAACAACTTACTCTGGATTGCAATATGAATTTCCCATAGGTTATCACTAGGTGGTGCAGTAACTACAGGTGCACGTAAAGTCTCTTACGTGCTCCCATAGTTACTCTGGATTTGGGGGTATGTGTGATAACAGAAATAACAAAACTTAAAACATTTTCTTTTTTATTGTTCACACAGAAAGTTGAATGTAGTCTTGAAGTCAAGACTGCTGAGCCTAGTGAATCACCGTCTGTTCAGTTTATTCCTCAGAACACTATGGAAATGGTAATTATTATTTTTTTGTCTTTAGTGCCAATACTTATTTGTGACCTGAAAAATTCTTACATAATTGTAGGAAGCTGGGAAATATGTGATCTGTCACTTTTGCCCCATTTTTTCAAATGGTAAAAAAAGGGAAACGTGTTTTCATACAAATTATGACTTTCAGTTGTGGTGGGATGGGATAGACTTCTGCGAGAGAATTTCCTGTTGGATGTACCAGCCTTGAGGGTGACTTGGAAAACTGTGGCAGCCTGCCCAACCTATTCCTCTCCAGCCTGAATACCTTGATGCCTAAAATCTGTGTGAGTCTTCATGTGAGAAAAGACCCTGGATTAGGCACTTGAAACCATTTCTAACTGAGAGCAAATCCAAGCATTGGCCCATTGGGAACTATGGCATGGTGGTAAAGTATAGGGTGACTTACCTTTTCCATTGCCTCATGATCCCCATGATGGATACCTGATGAGGCATGCATCAGAGCCTGGTGCATCTGAATTCTGTGGACCACCAGAGGATAGGATTGGGCCATTAAGGTAGTTCTCTTTATATACTAACTAGTGAAAACATACACATGATGCGGGAATAAAATACTCCCCGTATGCCATCCCCCACTGCATATCAACACTCTCCTGCACATCAACCCTCCCCTGCGCACACCCCCTGTGCATCAACCCCCCCCCTTGCACACCACCCGCCATGCACATTATCTGGCCCATGCGAACCCTCCCTGCCGGTACATCAGGCACCAGGAACCAATTGGCTGGATGGTGATCAGTCAGTCTTCAATGTTAACTATAGGACAAAACACATATTCTACCCCTTTTCAGCCCCTTAAGGTTTAAATTTCTCCACATCGGTTCTTGGTGGGTATTGATGTCACAGAAGGAACACCCACCCCAAATTTCACGTTTCTCAGTCCAGGGAGTTGGGGCAGAGCATCCCTCAGTCAGGGATTCTTCAGTGTAAACGTGTTGGGCCCCATTTCACCCCCTTCCAATTGGAATTTCCAAAAACCAGTTCTTAGTGGGTCCCTCCATCCTGGAAAGAACACCCACCCCAAATTTCATGCTTCTAGGCCCAGCAGTTTTGGCTGGCCATTGATGAATGAGTCAGTGAGTGAGTCAGTGACTTTTCAGTTTTAGATTAGTTTACCTGTAAGGGGAAGAATCACTGCAGGGGTGAGAGAGGTTGCAGGAAGAAAGAATAGATAGGAGATATGAGTGCCAATACTCAAGGCACTGCAGGGATGAGAGGAAGAGATGTCTATACAGTATATAGTCAATGTGGATAATCAGACCTCTTTGTGTCACCATCAGACATCCTCTACCATCTTGGGCACTACCTCAGGGATTCCAAGTAAACTTTCACAACCCTGGTGATATTGAGAGGCCTCTGGGATGTTCTGAGGCCAGAGCAGGACTCTCCAAACTTTTTGGCCTGAGGGTCACATCATCTCTCTGACACTGTGTCAGTGGCCAGAAACTAATTTACTTTTCAAATATGAATAAATTTAAATAAATTTATATATAAGAATGTATTAAAGTGGATTACAAGGCTTGCCCAAGGGCCGGATAGCGAGGTCTTGCCAGTGGCCACATTGAGGTTCGCCAAAGGCTGCATCTGGCCCCTAGGTTTGGAAATCCCCGGGCTAGAGTAAGCTAAGAGATAGGTGGAAGATGGTCAAAGCAACACTGTCCCCACTTATGAACTTTGAAGCTTTGTCTTTAGGCCAGCAACCTTCAGTACATCAAGAGCACTGAAGAGGAAGCATTAGATGTTGGAGAGTGTTCCAGAATATGTTAGTATTCAGTGCTTTCTATTTTGACACAGCTGTATGATGGGGAAAAGGATAAGATTGGGTTGAAAATGGAATATTACATTTATGGCTTATTTGGCTATGAGATTAGTAAATGATACATGTGTTACCCTTTCTCAATTCTCACAGAGCTCTTCCAAGTAACTCGAGCTATTCTGTTCTTTATATTTTGTATTTTAGTTTATTTCATACTTTCGTTTCCCAGAAAGTGACAAATTTTTGTCACTTTAAAAACTTGAAACTGTTTTTCAGACTGAAGTGTAGATTATGAAAAATCTATAGACTGGATTTGTGATTGGACCAGTGATGGGATTCAAAGAAATTAACAACCGGTTCTATGCCCATCTGGCAGCCTCTTTTAAATGGCTATTTTTAAACTTTGTATGTCCTATCTATCATCAAAAACGGTTCTATAGAGTAGATGCGAACCTGCTGGAGCCCACCACTGGATTGGACCTTTATTTTGCTTTCTGCCTTCCCACAGGATGAAGTTACTAGTTCTGTATCGGAACTAACTATTCAGCCAAAACCTGAAGAACCAAGTGCAGAGGATGAACGAAGGAAATGGGAAGAAGGCAACATTGACTACATGGGAAAGGATGCTTTTGAAAACATTCAGAAGAAGTTGGATTCCTTTTTATTCTAGATCCGACCTTGCTATTCTGAGTACCAAGTGCTGTTTATGCTACTTGTATATTGAAATCTCCAGCATAAAAGATTTTCCATCTTCATGGGAGAAATGAAAACAAAAATAGCACTTCAAAAATTGTGAATCTTGGATACATGCCAGATGTTGGCTGTTTGTCTTTCAGAGAATGAAACACACTGAGTTTATGTGGTGGCCTTGTTGAGCCCAAGCTTGGCAACAACTCTCCAGGGACTTAGCTAGGATCTTGCCTGTTTGAGACCTTTTAACAGGAGATGTTAGAAAATGAACATAGGATCTCGGTGCAAACCATGTGCCCTGAAAAGCTCTTCATGCCACATTTCATCTAGGATCTGCTTATTATTAAAAGGGGTACAGTGGTTAGGGTTGATTTGTTTCATTTTGATAAAGTGGTCTCCCTGTGCATCTTTAGTTAGAAACATGCTCAACTTCTGAGACTCAACAGTGCACTCTCTTATATATGCAAAGGTGTGAGGTATTGTATGCTTAATGTTTTATTATTTACCTGCAGTGCCTCATGGAATGCTTCTTCTGAAATGGTGCTATAAAAAATGCTTTTACGTCTATACATAAAATTATATCTTGCACTATTCTTCAGTAGGGAGTGTACAAATCATGAGAGGGAATGGTCAGGTGACTTTTAGGGGATAATGATCGCCTAACCCAGACTCCTATGTATGCAGTACACATGGAGGTTGGAAGATTCCTGTAGGATCATTAGGATCCCTCCCATTCCCCTCCTTTTTTTGAATGGCTGGGTGTACAGGTAGCACAGTGTACTTCTAAAGATCAGTGCTTGTCTCCTCTCCGATATTTAGACCATGAATAATTTCTGTCAGTGTAAAAGGGATAAAAAGGAACTCCCCTGAGTGCCTCATTGCAGTGCCTGTGCATGCATGTGTGGAGATGTGTGTGGGAAGAACAACTATATTGCCAGTAGGGACCCACTGTATGTGGACAATCTATCCATGGTGTACTATGGAATTAAGTCTATAACTTTCGGTTTGGGGATGTGAGTTTCCCATCTGTTCCTCATAGAATAATGCCATTGTAATTAAAATTACCAATTTATCAAATTATTGATGATTTATCTACATCATTAACCTATCAATTTCCATTAAGCATTTCTATTTACAGTCCATATAAAATCCAGATAAAGTTTTCTTCAGAACTTAAGATAACTTGTAAGAAGATCAGGATTGCCTCTTAATTTGTAGTTGAAATTAGGATTCTCCATATTGTGGCTAATATACCGGTAGGTGTTTTGTAACACTTTCTCTGCTGTTATCAGAAACAGCTAGAGACTGAGAGTACATTCCTAACCAGTTTTCCAGCACTTGCATAGAAGTGTGTGTTCCATTCTGCAGTTGGGTGACAATTATGGAGGCCTCCTCAAAGTGAGACAATGGCTGCAATCCTAAACACACTTTCCTGGATCCATTGAACAAGATCCATTGAACACAATGGGGCTTACTTCTGAATAGGCATGGTTAGGATTGTGCTTTGTTGAGGAGTCAGACTAAACCTGTCAAAAATCCCACTGAACGTGGGTTGTCTGGAGAAGGAAAACTCCCACCTCAAACCTCCACTGCTTTGTGGTTATACCCATCTATGGGAAAGACTTCAGGAGTCAACCTTGAGGCAAAACCCGGAGTCGGAGTCCCGGAAGCAGTTTGTGACTGTGCACAATCACGTTCTGGTTACTCCTGTGACACAGCTGGAACCAATTGTATTGGCTTTGCCCTTCCATTGGACTATCTCAGTGATGTGGAGAGGGGAGATTTGCTGCTTGTCTATCCTCCTTATTAATCTACCCAGGCCATCATGCTCTGGAGAGGACACTTGGAGCATAATACCAGTCTTTCAAGACTGAAGGATGCTAATGCAGGCTTGTGCTCTATGTTTGTTCTCTTACCACAGAGTTGCATTGCCCTTATGCCAGAACTGGAAAATTGGTTAGGATTGCAATCCTGACCATGTCTACCATTAAGAGAGCAATCCTGTGCATGTCTACTCAGAAATAGGTCCCATTGTATTCAGGGAGGCGTACATCTTGGAAAGTGTGTGTGTTTAGTTTGCCTTTAATTCTCACTGGAAAAGTTAGTTGTAAACCACCAAAGGACACTGAATGAATTAAATAGATCTCATAGCTATTTCAGACTATTCCTCCATGTCTGTTCCCACAAAAAATCCCCGATACCTTATTTGGGATGACATTCTTCTTGTATCTTACTGTGAATATTATATTCTGGTTTCATAACTCAGAAGGTCTATAGCTCATGTTCTCCCTGAGCAAGGTTTCCTTTTAATAGTTATGACCAACACTAGTTTGTTTACAGTTTGAAAGATGGAGGTACTGTTGTTACCATTGCCTGCATTTTTACACACATTCTTACCTTCTAACTATGCATGTATAAATTGTTAGTTTATATTTACTAAAGTAGAATTTCATCTTCTCCCCATCCTCAATTTTTGTGTTTGTAACGTTGTTCATTATCAAATAAATGTTTTCTATTCATGATTTCTACCTCTGTCTATTTTTCATATCATTAATTGGTCTAGGAATCTAAATGGATAAATTGGAGGGTCTAACCCTTTATAGGTAAAATATATAAATTTTAGATTTATTTTATCTGAGCATTTTAATGCTGCTATTCAGTAACAGAACTACTACTCTCCTAATCAAAATCAATAGTAATTGGATCTACAAAACAATATTAATAGTCAACACAGCCAAAAACATGATCAATAGAATAATTCCTGCTAACTGGGCAGAGGCATCTGGAAGAGTGGTATTTTTTATTTAGCAGAGATTAATTGGAGAGCAGGTTAGAGAGCAGCTGTCCATTTTCATGACAATAAGGCATTTCTTCTGGTACCTATTTTTGGTAGGTATCTCTTTTGCATCTTTTTTTAGGTCCTTTGGGAATAGGGAACCATTAATATATTGGTTTGCAGTGCAATCCTAAGCATGTCTACTCAGAAGCAAGTCCTATTGTATTCCGTGGGTCTTACTCCCAGGAAAATGTCTTTAGAATTGCAGCCATAGATGTGTTTTTTAATTAAAAGCATTAAGAAGAGCCCTCCTAGATCAGGCCAAAAGGCCCATCCAGTCCAGCTTCCAGTATCAGGCCAAGAGGCCCATCCATTCTGACCCACAAGATGCTTCCAGGAGCTCTCAAGACAACAATATACCTTGATGCCACTTCCTTGCATCTGGCATTCAAATACTATCTAGGCTACTTCTCCACCTAAATAATTTGAAGCTTTTGTGTTGATAAAAAATGCTCCAAGTATGTTGAAAAAAAAATGCTCCATGCCTTGGAATGGTAACACCACTAGGGCTCAGAACAACTCCTAATTGCAACTGGAGTAGGACTCCAGTCATGCCTAGGAGGTCTGCAGGGGGATGTTCAATGTCCATAGTGATGCAGTCCATGGATAGAGGTCCCCCTATAAAATGCTGGGAGGGGGCAGCATACAGAATTACAAAAACCCATTTAATATATATGAGAAGCAAGAATGATAAGGATATTAATTGCAGTGGGACCTTTAAGGCCCTCCATGATTTGGTTCCAGGCTGTCAGAAAGACACTCTCCATCCATACATCCCAGCTTATCCTCTTAGATAATTGGAGAGGGCTCTTCTATAAAAGCTGCCTCTGTCTGCAGTGGGAGTGGTGGTGGGTTTGGAACAAGCCTTCTCTGTAGTGGAATCACAACCATTTAATTCCCTTTCATAGGAATTGAGAACTACTCCCTCTGTCATGGCTTTTTGGCAATGGCTCAAAACATACCCATTTTGTCTGGCATTTGGTTTCTGAGTAGATATTGGCCCTCTGTCTCTGAAATACTACTACTGTGACTGCCACCCTGGACTTATTTGCTTCCCAATAGCTCAATGATAGGTCTGGTTTTGGTTTTTTGTATTTCACTGTTTAATGTTTTAATGCTTCTTACTTGTTATGATACTTTGGCTGCAATCCGAAAGACACTTTCCTTGGAGTAAGACCCATTTAACACAATGGAGCTTACTTTTGAGTAGACGTGATTGGGATTGTGCTCTTTATTGTAAGAGTATTGTAAGATGCCTTGGGCATTTGCTTTGGATATAAATTTATCAAATAATAATATTTGCTAAACCATCTGTATCTCAACAACTTTGTTTCAGATACTTTTGTCTGCCCTTTACCCTACAGATTAAAAAATGCAAGGGTCCAATGTGTAAATTCTCAAGGATTTGATTCTTAAGGATTTGGGATTCTGCTTAATCTCTTTTTCAAACTGGGAAACTGGCCAATTATACTTTAGGTGCCTAGCAACTCAGTCTGGATACCTACTAAGCTGCTGTACACAGAATGAAGCTGATTTGCTTCTGTCATCCCCAGTGAAAAACCCATCCACTTAAATCCAAACACTAAAGATTTAGCAGTGGAGAGATTTGTCTGTTTATGGTACTAGAGTTAAAGTGTGTACATGCAAGCCAAGGTACAGTTGTACTTACTCAACACCACCACCAGCCCATTAATGCTGATGGAACTTAAGCACACAAAACTAGTAGATAGGCATAGGATTGGTCTCTGAGGATGCAATCCTCTGACTGAGCCCTCCTGCTGTGAGGAGGGGTAGAGGCACTTAGAGAAGTCCTCTCACAGACCCGTCAGGCAGCTGCCAAGGACCTCTAGTTGGGGGTTGATAACTGTCCTTTACTTTCAGGTTTGGAAATAATAGTTAGGATTCAAAATCCATTGCTAGAAGCAGGACAATTATTTTATTGATACAAGTGGCTTGGCCAAAAAAAAATTTCAACTAAAATCTTTCTAGGATGTTCACAGTAGAATCCTAACCTGTTGTGGAACAAGCAGGCCAGCATGCCTGTGCTGTATCCAGTGCAAGTTTTGGGAAGCCAGTGGTTTGCACCAATGCAAGAGAGAATTTTCCCCTTTACCCCAGGGACAGCCATTGCAGTCCCAATGTGGATACGTGGATCTGCACCACTTGGATCTGCTTAGAAAGTATATTGGATAATATAGGTTTATTTCACATACTGTACACCACTTTTCTTATTATCAACAGTGAACTAGGGGAATTTCATATGATCTTAATTGGTACTATTCGCTATTTCCACAGCCTGAATTGAGGAATATTCACCACTAGCGAAAAGTGTACCCGCGTTGTGGGAGTAACATTTCCCCATTCGCCATCCCACCCCATGCGCATCAACACCCCATGTGCAAATTCCCCCATGTGCAACTTCTCCCCATGCGCAACTTCCCCATGCGCAAATTTCCCCATGTGCATCATCCCCATGCGGAACTTCCCCCATGCACATCATCCTCCATGCGCAACTTCCCCCATGTGCATCATCCCCCATGTGCAACTTCCCCCCATGTGCAACTTCCTCCATGCGCAACTTCCTCCCATGCACATCATCCCCCATGCGAAACTTCCCCCACACGCAACTTCCCCCCATGCACAGCATCCTCGCCAGTGCAACCTCTTCCTCTGAACAACATCTCTGCCAGTGCACCAGGCACCGAGCACCAAATTGGCTGGATGTTGGTCAGTCTCCCATGTTAAGTATAGGACAAAAACACGTTGACCCCTTTTCAGCCCCTGAAGGGTTAAATTTCTCCATATGGGTTCTTGGTGGGTGTTCAGGTGACAGAAGGATCCCTCCCAGAATTCCATGCTTCTAAGCCCAGCAGTTGGGGCGGAATGTTGATGAGTCATCAATTCTCCAATGCAAAGTATAGAGAGGAAAACGCATTGCGCCCCTTTTCACCCCCTTCTGGTTGGAATTTCCAAAAACCGATTCTTAGTGCATCCCTCTGTCACGGAAGGAACACTCTCCCCAAATATCACGCTTCTAGGCCCAACGGTTTTGGCAGGGCATTCATGAGTGAGTGAGTGACTTTTCTCTTATATATATTTCTCTTATATATATATACTTTTCTCTTATATATATATATATATATATATATAGATTTGACACCAAATTTTGCCATTTAACAGAATAAAAACAATCTTCTTTGATCAGACATATGGATTCAAATGCTTGCTTCCTTTAAGATGTGTATTTGTTGATGTAATTAAGGCTCTATTTCTGATTCTCTTCATGAAGAAACACTGTGGGGATCTAATTCTCTGTTGGCAATGGTTTGAAACATGATACTTCCTGTTTAAGATTGTTTGCCTATAATAAAGAGATTACTTTGGCTGCAATCCTAAGCTCCAGTTAGGTCAGCCTAAGACCCAGAATAAGTCCTGTGCTAACTTGGGGATGTCACCAAAGTGCCATTAAACACTTCTGTGCCACTTCTTGGGGTGAGTTAGGCCAGTGAACAGACGTGTACTTGCCTCTCTGCATCACCATTGGAATGTGAAGACCAATGAGTTTTGCTGGCTTTGGTTAGGAGCCTCAGATAGTAATTTTTTAGTTCTAGTTGAGTTTTTTTAAATCATTACATGATCATTACCATTTTTTTCATCACACCAGCAGAAGGGAAACGTCCCACAACATGGCTGCAGCCAAGGTTTCCATATACTATTGTACAGATCAAATTGATTAGGGGCAGGAGTAAGTGTCCGACGGTGTTCTTCCATTGTTCTTTCAATCTGCTTTATAGTTATATTGAAGAGTGGTTCAGAATTTGGTGTCAAAGGATTGGCTTCTGAGGGGTCACGTGAGAGATCGAAAAGCAAAGGAGGATTGTGATAGGTTACACCTTCTCCAGAACATGGACACATTCTTTTTCCATAACAAGCTCCATCACCTTTGGATAGAAAGTTTGGAGTCACATAATGGGCCTTCCAGATAGCACCACCTCAGAAAGAAGAAATTAAAAATAAAATGTAAATGTTAGACTTGAATTAAAAAATAAATAAGTATTTTCCCACCATCTGGAACTGGAATCTAGTTTACTGATGATAAAGGGGCATTCAATATCTGCTCAATTCAATTATCTCTCTTTTAACTCAATAAGCTTCAGAGAACAGCCTTGTGCTCAAAAACAAGTACTGTTGCAAAAGAAGAATTTGGTCCCCTACAGTGAATCCTGTATGTATTCATTCAGAAGTATTTCCAGTGTGCTAGTGGGTCTTATACCCAGGATAAGTGTGCACATGATTGCAGCCCTACAGATTATTACATTAATGAACGTGTGCAAGACAAAACATTACAGTGATCTTCAGATTTCATTCTTTAGATTACTGTATTGTGTATTATTTATCATCATCATCTTCTTCAATACTTATATACTGTAGTGCTTTTCAACTAAAAGTTCACAAAAGCAGTTTCCAGGAAAACAACAACAACAAATAATTGCCTCTTGTCTCAAAATCTGAAAAAATGCAAAAGATCACCAGCAAACAGACTATAGAAAAGACACTCTTGGGTTGAGGAGAATCAATTACTCTCTCCCTGCTAAATAAAAGAGGATCACCCACTTTAAAAGTGCCACTTAATACTAGCAGGTTTTGTGGTCTGAGACATTTATTAGGAACTCTTAATCTCAAAAGTGCAAAATCAGTCTTCTTGAGAAGTTCCTGTGATAAAAGGCCACATTTCTTAATAGCCAATATTCTTTTTGTACAGAGCTCTAATTTTGTAGTACTTCAGGCTGTATTATTTCACATAATAATGCAGCTTTTTGTTGATCTTTCTATGAGCTGAATATATTTTGAAAACATTCTACTGTATGTTTTAGGATGTGGTCCTACAGGTCCTAAAATTGTCAGGATCAGACTGAATCAAGTTCAAACTCAGATCTTGTGACCACTCATAACCGTATAACTAGCAGTGCTGTTGCAGTGGCCACTTTTGGGGACATACCCATGGCAAAAAGGGAGCATTGTAGGAGGATTTGGGATTGGACTAGATGACCTTCTAGGTCCCTTTCAACTCTAGCATTCTATGATTCTATGATTCAGTAACTGTGTAAACAGAGGGTTACCTCTGCCCTCTACTGACAGATTCTGAAATCCACATAATTCAGCCTCCAGTTTCAGAGGCACACAAACCAGAGAAACTGATGGGAATTTCTACCCAGAAAGCTGTGTGGTAGAAAAGCTTGCCTATTTTTAAATTAGTTTAAAGGCCAGCCTTAATTAATTACTACTTTATTTTATTGACTGGCAGATTTGTACAGTAAAAAGGCAGAAAAAGCTCACCATCCAAAAGTTGTTGGTGAAACTGCTCAACCCACATTTGTTCTCAGGAAGAAACTTACTCATAAATTTCTACTCCAGTGGTATTCAGCATTTCAGCCTGGGACCCCCTTTCAAACTTTAAAATCTGTCTGCAACTCCCTGTCAATCTTACTGGGATGCTCCTCCATGTCTACTCAAAAGTAAGTCCCATTGTGTTCATTCCTAGGAAAGCTCAATGCCAGATTCATTGTTGGTATCCATCAAAACGATCGAACTGTGACACTGTGCCCTGAAGTGTGGTCCGACTTACACTTGGGCAACTGTTCGTATTCAACCCAGTATGGCATTCCTCAGTGGCGGTTGCTTTGGACTCTCTTGTGCTTCTTAGATTGTAATCTCCTTTGGGAAGGGAAACTATTTCATAGAATCATGGTATCATAGAAATATAGAGTTGGAAGGGACCTAATAGGTCATCTGGTCTAACCCCCTGCCAGTAGCAGGAAGTCCTCCTAGAAAATCTCTGACAGGTGCTAGTTGAGTCTCTGCTTAAAGAGCTTCAGTGCAGGAGAGTCCACCACCACTCTTGGCAATTTCCTCATTCCTTTTGTTATAAAGCAACATAATGATAATGTCAGTGTTTCCCCAGATAGTCCATGGCAGAATTTAGGCTGCAATCCAGAGCAAATTCAGCCTGCTCTGACCTAACTGCACTCTCCTAACTATTCTGTATCCAGAGCAGAAAGTTATGCTGAATCCAGAGAGTCAGGAAGCCTGGGCTGCCCTAACTGCTCCAGAGCATGCTAAGTAATTGACACAAGGGGAAGACTTGCTCCTGAGGAGACACCCCTCAGATCACACGGAACAAGGAACAGCTGTGGTGCCTACAGAGGTGACATGACTCTGCACATCACCTGGTGTGGAAGTCTGTGCGTCATCCCTGGGATGCGCCCCCCCCCACCTGGACTGCACAGTCACCAAAGTTGGCGCCTGCGCAGTTGTTTCTGAAGCCAACTGGCTTCAGAAAGAGTACTGCGCAGGCACCATCTGTGACACCTGCACAGTACTTTTCTGAAGCCTTTTGGCTTCGGGGGAGACTGTGCAGGTGTCAGAGTTGGTGCCTGTGCAGTACCCTTTCTGAAGCCATTCGGCTGCCGCTCCGCCTCCTGAGTGAGGCCGAATGGCTGTGCAGAGGCGCGGACTTTCTCTGCTCTAAGGAAGTCTCCTCTGAAGCTGTTCGGCATCCACAGTGTGTTTCTGCGCAGTGCATCTCAGATGGCCGTTCAGGCCAGCTCCTCAGACAAGTGTCAGCTTCTGGCTGATTCTCCGCCTTGGAGCAGGCCTGAATGGGGGTGCTGACGCCCGGGGCCTGCCAAAGGACACTCAAACTCCTCCGGCACATCACCCCATACGGAGTGCATCCCCAATGCAGCCCACACCAGCCGCACCAGTCTGGTGACGCCACTGGGTGCCTGTTTTATAAGGAGTCCCTGATGAGATGCCAGTACATTCTACAGTGAATACAAGGGGCTTCTTGGAGTGGCCTGCTGTATCCTGAGGTTTGTGGGCAGCCGTAGTTTGTTCCATATCCTGAGGTTGAGAGGCAGGGGTTGCAGCTAGGATGGCCAAGAACTCAGATTTTTGGTCAGCACTGCCATTCTTACTCGGGCCTTATCATGGACCCCTATGGGTCTACTCATTACTATACCTGCTCCTGAGGTGGTATAACTCTGAGGGCTGGAAGAGGGCATTTCTGCCTTGGAAACAGGCTCTGGATACAGAGTAACTGCTCTGCCCTAGGCAATGCTAAACATGCCCTCAACTTGCCTCTCCTGAGCTGCTTAGGCTGCCCCAGTTAGGGCAGAGCAGGTCCACCTCTCTTAGGGCACCCTATCTTGCCTTGCTCTGCCCTAAGCCTCCTTCAGAGTAACTGGGCTGGAGCATCTTGCAGTTGCTCCAACCTAATGTTAGATAGGGCAACCTAAGGGCTCTTATGTGGACAGATTAGTTGCTCTGGATTGGGCTGTTAGTCTGGCTGCTGAGATTTTGCTAAGCATTTCCAAAATGACTTATAGGTAGCCTAAGCACTACAAGGAATGAAATCCACTTAGAAGAAAAGATACAAAGCAGATACAATCCAACGCTCATTTTTTCCTGCTTTGTTATTTGGAAATCAAGGGGATCAACTCAGTATGATCAACAACTTAAGGGGCTCAACTTAAGGGGATCAACAACTTAAGCCTTTTGACAGAGCAGGAAGCAGGTTGGTGTCAAAGGTTACTTTGCTGAATGGAGTGGATGTTAAGCTGAGCATTTGAATATAGACAATAGCTATAGTGAGAATATTTATACTCACTCTCCTTCTGGTACCAGCGCACTGCATGTAAGTAAACCCCACAATAATGAAACATGAATTCATGCTCTGAATGCTGCACTGCTCCTTGCAGTAATGCTAGCTGATTCTTGCCATCAATTGTCCTAAAACAAAAGGAAATAAAATATTCAATACAATTGTATAAGTTGATTTGTTCTGTTCTTAAGCCAAGCTCCCAACAAATTCAAATTTAACTCTGGGAATTCTATTCTATATGGGACTAGTGAGGAACAAATACAGACTGCATAACTCCAGAGGATATAAGAAACTGCCCGGGTTTGACCTTGGCCAAGGACCCAGACCCATCAAAGGACTCACTTGCCAGGTCAACCCCTGAGTGGCGGAGCCTAACTTGCTATCAGAGACATGATTGGGCAGTGATTTTCAACCTTTTTTCTCATGGCGGACTAACAAAGTATTAAAATTGTCAAGGCACACCATCACTTTTTTGACAATTGAAAGGCATATCGTGCTGTTGGTGGAGGGCTCACATACCCTAATGGCTCTAATAATCAGTGACTTTCTCCCAAACTCCCAGTGCACACTTCACACCATTCACAACAAAACCAGTGTGTCTCAGCACACTGGTTGAAAATTGCTCTGCTAGACAATACAGATGATCATGGTAGAACTATCAACCTGATATGCAGCTAGAGTGGATGATGTAGTATGATCAAAAAGGAAGTCAGCATTTGAAAAAACAACCATTTAGGAAATATACAATATACTGTAATGTACTATTTAGTATACTGACCAAAGCGCATGATGTGGGCTTCAATAACGATCAATCAGTAAGGAAGTCAGCATGTGAAAAAATGACAGTAAATGTCATCATCCACAGATACACCACAAAGAAATGTGTATTCTTATAAAATTCTATCCAGTTTGTAGGAAACAATAATATGCCACAATTCCATGAAGGAACATCAGAACAGCTAAACAGTTTCAAGAACTTTTTCGTTTTGATACACATAACTTTTAAAATCATGCTATATAAGTAAATGCCTTTTTTTACTTTTAGAAAAGTAAAACAGTAGCCAGATCAGGCCCCTCAAAACTTTAGAAAAGTGAAAATACGGTCTCACTGGTGCAATGGAATTTTTTTTCCTTTGGCAAATAAATACTGTATGTGTCTGTGGGAAGATTCAGAATGGGTGAGAATAGATTGGGAGTGGATTGAAACTCCCATCACAGTCTCAAACCATATGGGGTAAAAACAAATGTGCAAGAACCCTGTGTGACAACTCTGAGCCCAAATGAATCTCTGGATCTGGGAACAGTTTTGTAAATGCTAAGGTCACATATAGGCATTGGAGAAAAATCATGGGTGCAATCCTAACAAATGTAGGCAGGCCTAACTCACATGGCATAACTTTCCATCATGATGTGTGGAGGTTGGCGTACATCAGTGCAGAGGCCTAAACCCTCTCCCTATGAGTGGGGCAGAAGTGCCTTACGGGAGTTTTGTGACACCCCCAGGTCAGCACAGGATCCATGCTGGGGTTTATGCCAGCCTAACTGTAGCTTAGGATTGCAGCCCGTGTTACTTATTCAAATTGTTAATATAAATGAACTAAACATTTTGGATCATGACAATCTATATGTACCATGCCACAAAATTTGTCAGAAACTTATCAAGCATGGTTACAAGTTTCCTGTTAGCCATATATTATTTAATATATTTATATACCACTTTCCAAATTAAAATATGTAGAAAGCAATTTACAATAACAACATAACATAAAATCAACTAATACAGGCTAATTTAGCAGTATATAACCAACACTTTAGCTAAAATTGACAAATCATTTCAAGCAAAATAGCACTGTCAAAAATAGAAGCCTTGTCCACAATTAAACCATGAGGCTAAACCATGAGGCTTTGTCTAGCTCTACCATAGTTTTCCTCCCAGAAGCAGGCATCTTTTGATTACTGAGCTGCAATCACCATCTGCAGTGATCTTAGAGTCCCCCACTCCCCCAAAAAACTCTGTCACGACTTCCATTTGTTCCCCTTCGGTTTTCCACAAATTGATGGGACCAGAAGCCACAATCTATGTTATGCCACTGCCACAGAAAAGTTATTTTCAACCTTTGTCATCTCTTAGCACAACAGACAAGGTACACTGCACTGACAACAAGATCTAGCATCCTTCAATGGCCTACTAAAAAAGGACTCTGTCCCAAACTCCTGTACACATCTATAGACCATTCATGGCACAACAGTGTTCCATGGCACACCAGTGTGCCATTGCACAGTGCTTGAAAATGGCTGCTATAGGCATTCCATACCTGTCTTGTGGCAGTGATGCCCCCGCCAAGTGTGCCACTGTAGGATAAATATCCATAAGACTTGTTGGCTTGTCAATAACTGTGTTAGCAGGGACAATTCCTGGCCATCGTACTATTCCAGGCACACGTATTCCTCCTTCCCAGCCTCCCATGCCTTTTCCACCTGCCATGAAAATAGAAGACAGAAACCATTATGCTGTCAGTTAAAATGACAATTGAATCAATGCATCAATATTCAGTTCCATCAAATTACAACTTTCCTTCTTAATACATACCTAATCCATTCCTGAAATCATCACTTATAGTAAAATTATTATATTAATTTCAATGGTAATAAGGCTGCAATCCTAAAGAGACTTTCCTGGGAGTGAGACCCATTGAACACAATGGGTGTTACTTCTGAAAAGATATGGTTGGGATTGTGCTCATAAGTTTAACTCATTGCAAAGCCATTCCCAGTTCACCATAGGCTCACTAATAGCATATCTAATATCTAATAGCATATATCTAATAGCATGAGGAAAAAAAGTTCTGCGACACAGTAAAACAGGATAAATAAAAGAACATTATACAGCATCAATAAAACATTGTTCACAGTACAATTGTTTTTGATATTCTAGTATCATAAGGAGTATAATGAGATTTAGCACCTCAAGCTTTAGTTGCAAAATATGAGCAACTTTCTTGCATTTTAAATTTTTTTCCATTTTCCGCATGGGATTTTTTAAATTGTCTTCTGTTCTTTAGGACTCTTATACACAGTAACTATACTCACAATACACTTGTAAATCACAGCACAAAATCAGAGACACTCTAATAGGGATCATGTGCTTTATGTGCCTTGAAAGCCTAGCTGTTCAATCTGAGCTCCATCCTGGGCATGAGGCAAATTAGGGCCAAATCCAATCGACGTAGCATCGGTCTAGTGCTGGTGCTAAGTATCAGAAATGCGCTATAAACAGGGTGACAAGTTGTCCTCTTTTTCCAGGACATGTCCTGGAAAAAGCTTCATTCTCCTTTTCCTTGTGAGCAGGCAGAATGCAGCCTTCTTGTAATTAATAAATTATATGTAATAAATACAGGCAGTCTAAAACTGTTTTATTTTTTAATGGACAGTGGTGATATCCTAAGATGAGGGGGCTGAAAGAGTTGTTAGTGGTGTTATGGTTTTTTTAATTCAGAATTAACATTTTAATCAGTTTTAAAGCACCTTTATATTAATATACAGTAAATATTAATATATAGTAAATATTAATATATAGTAATACAATATTTATATTAATAATCATTTTAATATCACTGTAATATCACTGAGAGTACTACAGAGAAGGAAAAGTATAAAGAGTCCAATCAACTAGTCTGCTGTAAGAAATATTCTTAAAAGACCCTTTTGGAATGGTCTTTTGGTCTCCAGACCAGAGTGGTAGTGTACATGCACTTCCACAGAAACACAGAAGGAAGGTTACAACATTTAGGGATCCATGCTAACCAATTTAGATTAGGACACCTCCAGGCCAGCATGGAACTTGTGCTGGGACTTATGCTGGCCTAACTGGGAGTTAGATTTGTAGACTGAGTGAACCAGAGACAGTTTGCATTCTGATAGAAGACTCTTTGGACATGATTTGAGGTCAGGGGACTGCCTTCTACAGCTCATTTTACTTCTATACACAGCCTTGTTTCTCTGTGGCAGCATATCCAAGTAAGAGCTATGTGCTGGTCTATGGACTGTAATAAAGGTTTATTATTAAAATAAGAGCTATTGCTTGGACAAACTCTTTCTCAAATACCAGACATAGGGTACAATCCAGAGTAACTATGGGAGCCCGTAAGAGACATTACGTGCACCCATAGTTACTGCACCACCTAGAGAAAACCTATGGGAAATTCATATTGCAATCCAGAGTAACTTGTTCTTACTCTGGAGCAAGGACTCCCCGTAGTTACTCTGGATTGCGCCCATACTGGTTAGTTCTGAATTAAAGCAGCTCCTTTCATCCAGCACAAGGGTGGATGACTTATGTGGTAGATATATATACAGCACAATCCAGAGTAACTATGGGAGTTCTTACATCAACGTAAGAAAAATTTACTCTAGATTGCTCTATGAATTTCCCATAGGTTTTCACTAGATGGCGTCGTAACTATGTCAACGTAAATGTCTCTTACGTCGATGTAACAGCTCCTGTAGTTACTCTGGATTGCGCTGATAGTCACTCAGAATGTCTACACGGATACTTATATACTATTCTTTTAAAAATCATATAAAGAAAAGAACTCCTAGCAATAAAGATTCCAGAAGGTAGTTCATTGTCCTTTACGAGACCACTCTGTTGTTTTAGAGGAATTTTATAAGGTTGGACTTCTTTGTCCATGGAGATTTGAATTACGTAATCTCAAAATGAATACAGAAACCTCCAACAGAAGGCTATAAAGAACCCCTCAGAAAGCAAGTCAATTAAATATTGTTCATTTTTTGTTGTTGCCCTCAAAGATCTCTGGTTTTTTTTCAACAGTATCCCCCTAAGCCCGTCGTATATGTTGAAACCTAAACATATCCTTACAAGTGAATTTCCCATAGGTTTCAAATGAATTCAAGTCATTTGGACCGGATGAGCTGCATCCTCGAGTTCTTAAGGAACTGGCAGATGTCCTTGCAGAGCCTTTGTCGATCATCTTTGAGAAATCCTTGAGGAGTGGAGAAGTGCCACTGGACTGGAAGAGGGCAAATGTAGTCCCAATTTTTAAGAAGGGGAAGAAAGAAGACCCGGGAAATTATAGACCAGTCAGTTTGACTTCAATCCCGGGCAAGATATTAGAGCAAATCATAAAACACACAATTTGTGCACATCTAGACAAGTACTCCGTGATCAAAACAACCCAGCATGGATTTACCAAGAATAAATCTTGCCAGACAAATCTGATCTCCTTTTTTGATCGGGTTACGAGCTTACTGGACAGTGGCAATGCTGTGGATGTCATTTATCTTGACTTCAGCAAAGCATTTGACAAAGTCCCACATGACATTTTAATTAGGAAGTTGGAAAAATATGGGCTAGACAGGGCAATTGTTAGGTGGATCTGCAACTGGCTCGATGGCCGCACTCAAAGGGTTTTAGTAAATGGTTCTGTGTCAACCTGGAGGTCCGTTTCTAGTGGGGTACCCCAAGGCTCTGTCTTGGGACCGGTTCTCTTTAACATTTTCATCAATGACTTGGAGGAAGGGATACGGGGGAGCCTGATCAAATTTGCAGATGACACCAAACTGGGAGGAGTAGCAAACACATCAGAAGATAGGAGAAACCTCCAGGAGGATCTGGATAAACTGGAATCCTGGGCTGTAACAAACAGAATGAATTTCAACAGGGAGAAGTGCAAGGTTCTGCACTTAGGCAATAAAAACCAAAAACTTAGGTATAAAATGGGGGATACTTGGCTTGGCAGCACAACATGTGAGCGGGATCTTGGAGTCGCCGTGGATAACAAGCTGAACATGAGTCAGCAGTGTGATGTGTCTGCAAAGAAGGCAAATTCCATTTTAGGTTACATTAAGAGGACTGTAGCTTCCAAGTCACGAGAAGTTCTAGTTCCTCTTTATTCTGCATTGGTGAGACCTCACCTTGAGTACTGTGTTCAGTTCTGGGCACCTCACTTTAAGAAGGATGCAGCCAAACTGGAGCAAGTCCAGAGGAGAGCGACAAGAATGATCAGTGGGATGGAAGGGAAGCCCTACGAGGAAAGGTTGGGGGAACTTGGGATGTTCAGCCTGGAGAAGAGGAGGCTGAGGGGAGACATGATTGCCCTCTTCAGATACCTGAAGGGCTGTCATATGGAGGAAGGGGCCAATTTGTTCATAGCTGCTTCTGAAAGCAGAACTAGAACCAATGGGTACAAACTGCAAGAAAGGAGATTCCGGCTGGAAATCCGGAAAAAATTCCTGACTGTGAGGGCGGTTCGGCAGTGGAACAGATTGCCAAGGGAGGTGGTGGACTCTCCCTCACTGGGGATCTTCAAGCAGAGGCTCGATGAGCACCTGTTGGAGATGCTCTAGGGGGAATTCCTGCTGCAGGCAGGGGGTTGGACTAGATGACCTACTAGGTCCCTTCCAACTCTATGATTCTATGATTCTATGATTCTAAGTCCACACATCATTATGCTTTTCTTTATGTCTCAAACTTCATAGTGACATATACAATTTCAAAGCTAAAACAGAAAAAAATCAAAACACACCAGAATATTCAATACTGCTGGGAAATTTTTGTGAAGCAATTGGAAGTAGAGCTGCGTTATGAATACACATTGAGAATCTTAAAAGAAGAAATGGAAGAGTTCAAAATAGTTCCAAGAACTCAGAAAACTAAAATTGCTTGAAAACTAAAATCAATCACAGCCCAATCCTATCCAACTTTTCATTCACTCCGCAGCAGCAATTCAGCTCCAAGTTAGGGAACAAATGTTTTTTTTAACCATGAGGAGGCCTGCAGGGCTACCTTCACACCACAGAATGTAGTGCGCACTCTATTCTGCACTCAGTGCGCAGCACAGTATTGATAATGGAAAGTTGGTTCGGATTGGGCTGCCATTTACCCAGTTTGGGAATGAGATAGCACAATGCATTTTTCTTCATTAGAAAAATACTTGTCACCTGTCTGTACATATTCCTGCACTAGACAGATATGCTAATTGTTCACTCCTCTATGGCTCTAACTCTTACTCCTTCTCTATGTAAAACGGAGTTATAAAAATCTATACTAATAAAAGGCTAATTCTGTCTGTCTGTCAGGTTCCCCTGTAGCTCTGCCTACGAATGGTCCACATAGACATATTTTACCTCTTTGGAATTGGGATGATCCCAGGATTAACCCCCACACACAACCGAACCCCACACCCACAACTCAACACACAACACAATTCCACACACATCCTAAACCCTTCTAGCTCCCCCATACCTGCTCTACATAGACATATTATATCCTTTTGGAATCAAGATGATCTCGAGATTGACTGCCACACACAACCCAACCCCACACTCCACATCCACACACAACACAATTTCACACATATCCTAAACCCCTCTATCTCCATCCACACCTGCTCTACATAGACATATTCTACCTTTTGGAATCGGGATTATCCCAGGATTAAGCCCCCCACACAAACCAACCCCACATCCCGCACCCACCCACCCGCTTCCCCCACACACACCACAACTCCACACACATCCTAAACCCCTCTAGCTCCATCCTCACCTGCTCTACATACACATATTGTAACAATACTTGCACTGAATTCAATGAAAGCAAGACAGCCTGCCTAATCCAATCCAAGTTAGCATTGTGTTACATGTTTATTAAACATTTTTAATTTTTCACTATGTTTGACACCTGTGTGAGACAGGTGTGAGACACCTGTGTGAGACAAGATATGAATCTTACCTTTGTATATACTATTCCAGCCACCAACATGGACGTTTTCTTCTATACCCTCCAAATAGCCTCCATGATCAGAAGTAAAGTAAGTAAAGGTGGAATTTTTCAAGCCTTCTTCGTCAATAGCAGCAAGAATTTTTCCTATAGCATTAGAAAAAATTCCAGCATCCATTTAAAGCTGAACAAAAATTACTTTGGCACCTATACTTAAAGACAACGTATCAGTGATAGATGTTTCAATTACCTGATACATGGTGTTCAACATGCAAGTATTTCTTTGTTCTGCTTCATTCTGTCTCTTTCTGAATAACTTTGGTAGCAAAACTGTACAAAAATATTCCTGGGTCTTTCAAACAAAATTTTTGAAGAAATCACAAAATTCAAGGGAAAATTTTTGGAGAATTAGGGAGAACTAGAAACCTCTACTTCTCGTTTCCTAAATTTTTGCAAATTAGGTTCTATATAACCCTTGTCTAAAGTCCTTGAGGAGTCTGGATTCTAAAAAATCCAAGGGCTTTAGGAAGGCTGTGACTTAGTATATAGTTATTGATGAGTAAGACTACAGTCCTATCACACTTTTCTATCAGGACTTTCACTGTCCTGATTATATATGGGACATACTTCTGTGGAGATATGCCTAGGATTATGCTCCCAGTTGCTTAAAAATCCAACTTACCCACCATCCAGTCCATCTCCTCTACATTGTCTCCGTACAAACCATGTTTGCTCTTCCCACGAAATAGCTCTGTAGTGTAACATGGTGTGTGGACATGTAAGAAAGAAATAAAGAGGAGGAATGGTCTTTCTTTGTTCCTGAAAAGGAAAAGAAAAGCCTTCCGTTATTTATTTGCTTTCCATTGCAGGAATACCAATTAGCTTAGCCTAAAATTCATAGCTACAACAAAAATTTATAGATGGTAATCCTACATCCAAGCTTAGCATAACAGGTGGTGGAAGGCAAGGGTGTCAGGCTGGAAGGAGGTGCTATATGAGGCCCAGCCCGGCCAACATTGCAGTGATAGGAGAAGTGCCAGCCATTGTCACAAGAATGTACAGGCCACTGCCATCTCCTCCTCCTCATATTTCAGTGGGTTTTAGATCTTGCAGCCACTGCAATTTTTCCACCTTTGGAGACTCCACATAGGCAGCAGCAATCACCACCTCCTCTTTTGGGCTGAGCTGGAAATTATGTGAAAACATTGCATAACATTGTGAAATCACAATGGCACTGTCCCAGAAACTCCTGCCTTTAGCGACACTTCTGCTTTCCCCTATATGTAAATTTATCATTAACTACCCTTATACGCCATCCTTTCTCTGTGAAGGTTATGGTAGCCTGTATGATTCCTCCACACCCACACAGAAGTGTGATTCACATAACTTAAGAAGATGTTATGGGTAAGTGGATGTAAGCAAGAGTTGGGGTTGGGGTTGCCATATATCCCTCAAAACAGGGACAATCCCGATTTTGGGGGATTGTGTTCACATACTGGAAAATGGTTCTGAGGAACCTGTCCCGATTTTGTGGAAGAGAATTATGGCAACCCTAGCAAGAGTACATGGGTCTCCCTGGTTCTAGTCCACTACACATATAAGGTATCAACATTAGCCCCTAGTACTGTGACCCTATGTAACTTCTTTAAGAAGTTTCTTCAGTAGATACATGCGCTAGGTATGGTTGAATGGCCAACAATTTGTGCCATAGACCCACAATTTATTAAAAGACAGAAACTGAATATAAAGTGAGAAGGAAAGCTGCATTATGTGTTAATTTGAAGACCTGATACGTCTTGTTAGACTTCTACTCATAGAAGTTTGCTTTGAGCAACTGCCAAATTGAAGACAGGAATGGAAAAGTTCAAATCCATCTTTCCATACTATTGTGGCTTACAGAACAATTCTATGCATGTCTACTCAAACATAAGCCCCACTGAGTTCCAAAATGTTTCTCTCACTTAAGCGTGCATAGGATTATAGCCAAAGAGACGAAATTGTACGGTTCAAATTATGCCTGTGCCAGGAACTCACTATGACAGGGGAGTCAAACATAAGGTCCATTGTCCCTGGAAACCTATTTATTCCCCCCCATAGAAAACACAAGTCATGGGTCAGGGTGTGGATCCACCTCCCTGTATCACAATCTCTGAACATGAACTGGAGGTTGTCCATGACTTTGTGTACCTTGGCTCAACTATCTCTGACACTCTCTCCTTAGACTCTGAGCTGAATAAACGCATTGGTAAAGCGGCTACTACATTCTCCAGGCTTACAAAGAGAGTATGGCTTAATAAGAAGCTGACGGAACATACAAAGATCCAGGTCTATAGAGCTTTGTCCTGAGCACACTCTTGTACTGCAGTGAGTCTTGGACCCTTTATGCATGGCAGGAGAGGAAGCTGAACACCTTCCATATGCGCTGTCTCCGACGTATTCTTGGAATCACCTGGCATGACAAAGTCTCAAATGACACAGTATTGGAACGTGCTGGAATCTCTAGCATGTTCACACTTCTGAAACAGCGGCGTCTACGCTGGCTTGGGCATGTCGTGAGAATGGCTGATGGTCGGATTCCAAAAGATCTTTTATATGGAGAATTAGTGCAGGGAAAGCGCCCAAGAAGGAGACCACAGTTGCGATACAAGGACATCTGCAAGAGGGATCTAAAGGCCTTGGGAATGGACATCAACAGCTGGGAAACCTTGACCTCTGACCGTTCAGCGTGGAGGCAAAAGACCCAGCATGGCCTTCTCCAACTGGAAGAGACACTTGTTCGGCAGGCTGAAGCAAAGAGACAGACCCGAAAGCAGCGAAACCTGGGACCTGGGCAGGGGACGGAATTTATTTGTCCTCAGTGTGGAAGGGATGCCACTCTCAAATTGGCCTCTTTAGTCACACTAGATGTTGTTTCAGGACCTCCAATCAGAGCACGATACCATAGTCTTTCGAGACTGAAGGATGCCAATAACAAATAATTGGGCTCTCCCAGAGCCTCCCTTTTAGCAATATCACAATTGCTGTACTTCACAGAGCATCTCCTGCTGCTGAAGGGCAAAGTAATGCCTCAGCAGAAACCATGCCACTGTAAAGGTAATCAGACTCTCCCATATCTTGAAAAGATGTTCAAAACTTGCCGATTTTTTCTTTTGTCATTTGCAGCTGATGTCAATTGTCATTGTCAATTGTCATTTGCAGCTGATGAGTTCCTACTTGGAAAAAAAGTCTTTATTCCTGGCCTCATCTGATTAATATTGTCAATACTTGCTTAATGATGTCACTTTATTCAGCACTTTACACAGCAGGTGCCATGAACGCTCTTTGACATGCAATATGAAAGGGCACCACTAACCTAGTTGATCTTGAGATCAACTCTTCCTCAACTCAGAAGCCAATTTGTACCAAATCGTATTCTTATAAAAATGGCAACATAACGTATCTGAAATACTCTGTCTAAACATTTTTTTTACAGACCATTTCTTTCAAATTTCAGGTCATTCCTTTCAAATTTGCAAAGCACAATTACTAAAGGGAAAAAATTCCGCAGCAGAACAGACTTTGTTCCTTCTGCTCAATCGAATCTGACTCCATCAACCATATCTTACTCCACTGTCCCTCCCACCTTGTTCTCAGATCCACTTTTCTTGCCCCCTTTCTCTCATCCCTTCCCCCCTCCCTGGTCGATCCCTCCCTGCCAATTCTTCTGAGCGATTTCTCTTCCTCTATTACAAACCTTGTGGCGGATTTTTTGTTAGCAGTCACCTGTGCCAGTTGTAACTCCTAACCTTCTCCTACTTAGGCATAAATTTTGTTAATTCTTGTTCCTTCCTTATTGTCTGTTATTGTTAATCCTTATTATTACTAATGCCAATAAAGGTTATGAAAAAAGGAAAAAATTAATTAATTACCGTCCAATATATGAAATTGCCTCTTTCACTAGATTGAAGGTGGCGTGCTCTAACTTCATTGGTTGTTCCATGAGAATGTGATCTCGAAATATAATACAGTTCCAATATCTGAAAAATTTGAATTTGCTAAACCAGTAGATAAAAAACAGGATTCCACACAGAGCAATGAAGGCTATTATTTTCCATTTCACAGGGAACAAGCCAGTTATTTTTCCCAGCAGAAGAGTGAACACTAAAAGAGCAATTATCTGTGTGTAGAACCAATATGTAGCTTGCAACTGTATCCCGCACTCCGGATTCTTGCCAATTTGACATTCATTCACAAGTGTAAAAGGGGTGCCATAAAAATAATCAAAGCCATGGTTTAAAGGATGGTGGCAGTGATCATTGCGGGATTCACAGTTTAAACCCTGGTGCCATTTTCCTGAAAAGACAAAAATAGTCATTCTTTAACTATCCAGATTTGTTAACTTTCTGTTACAAGAGTAGCCCCATTTTGAGGTTGGACTTTTACATGGGGACAAGCATCCCTTCCCCTGAGTAAATACCAGGCAGTCTATCATGGGGATCCTGCTATAGCTATTCTGGCACCATGGAAGTTCTGCAAATGCAGGCAGCATAGCATTGGGGTGTAAAACGGAACTCATGCGAGAAGGTCCATCATGGAGATGATGCGCTGGATTCCCCTATTGGGTGACGCAAACCCTAGTGACACTCACTGACCTGAGCTTCAAAAATATTAATACAATTCTCATGTCAGTAAAATTGTCGGGTCACCGGAGTCTCAGGAGCAGGTATGAGTACTAAGGCTAATAGTGCTTGGTGATTTGTATTCTTTCTCTCTCAATAGAGATCTCAAGTCTCTTCTACATTCAGCTTATCTTCAAAATTATTGCCATTTTCTCGATATCTTTCCAAATTAGATTCCAAATTATGTTCTAAATTCCACATTATGGAAGCATAATTCTCAAGCACTATTCCATAGAAGGAAAAATATAGTCAGGTTGGACAACCAGAGAATGAGTCTTAAACACTGAAACTTCAGTCATTTAGAAATTTAACATTAAAAAGTAGTGTCAATATACTATACCTATAAGACCAGTGGCATAGCCTTGTTGCTGTAATAACTTGGCAAATGTTGTTTCATTTGGGGGAAGCCCTCCTGAAATACCAACTGGAATGAGGACACGGTGATTAGTTTCAGATGCCATGCCTAAAAGATGAAGGGAAAGAAAAATTAGCCTATCCATGTTTATAGGGAAAAGGTCAGAAGGGGCCGCAGTTGTTCCTTTTTCCAGAACCTATGCGGTGATAAAATGGCTTATAAAGATTGTCTTACAATGACTCCAGCAACGTACTAGAAAATATCATCAGACTTCACTGCTTGGAGGAAGTCACAGTTAATTTGGCTGTAATGGTATGTAACAGTTTGAGGGTTGAACAGACTAGATCAGGGTGGTCTACTTGTGACTACAATTGGGGTTGCAAGACTCCCGTGTGATGTCACACCCCCCTCATAGGACTGCCAAATGCCTGGAAAAACTGGGACATTCCTGTGCTGCATGGTGGCTGTCCAAGAGACAAATGGGTCTTTACAGTGTTTAGAGACTCTTAAAGAACAACTGTGGTAGAGAAGAGGATGTATATGTATGCTGCTTCTAGGAACTAGATTATATTTGGCAGTGGAAGATGCCAACCTGATCGGATGGGATATCTTCCAGTGAGGAAAGCCGCTCTGCTTGGAGAACACAGTGAGGAAGCAGAAATGTGTTGAGTGAGTTTTACTCCTTCTTTTGCTAGCTGGTCAATATTGGGGGTCCTGAGAAGAAAAATGGGAAATGGTATTTTACTATGACGAGAGAACACGTACCATCTATTCTGCAGGTGTACACAATAGATGTACACTCTTTCTTTTACTAGCATGTTCAAGTATCAGGACCCACTTTTTAAAAAATGCAATCTATTGTAACCCACTATACAAAAAGTGAGATCTAGAAATATTTTTCTAGAAATATTATCTTAATAAATAATATTAATTAATTAATAATTGGGGTCTTGTGCTTCAGAGGCTGCTAGAAACTTTGCATCTTGTATTTGTTAATTGACATTTGCTAGTCTCTTCCTAGAAATGAAGTTCAAGAATTGTTTCCCCCAAACCTTTATAGTCATTCCCAGGTACCCAGAAGGCTGAAATGGAGAGCAAGATGTGCGTTAAGGAACTACCAGGCCAGACAAAAGGCTGAACTGGATTCACATGTGATCTGGCACACCAATTACTAGAGAATTGGAGAATGTGATATTCTAATTTGTAGACATGTAGATTACTACATAGCTATATTCTTCTACAAAATGGACAAGGGTGCTTGCAGTTTTAAAAAAATTTCAAAAACATTTTGCAACCTATTACAAATCAACTCACAACCCATTGGAAGATCCTGACCCACTGTTTGGGAAATACTGATTGAATTCAAGGCTAAATTGTTTTTCCTTCAGAGCAGTGATTTTCAACCAATGATTCCCATGGCACACTGGTGTGCTGCAGATAGGCCTCAGGTGTGCCATGGGAATTTGGGGACTGACATCCATTAATAGGAAAATTGGGGGATTTGAACAGTCTGGTGTGCCTTGTCAATGGTAAAAACAATTGATGGTGTGCCTTGACAATTTCAGTGTTTCTTTAAGTGTACCATGAGATGAAAAAGGTTGAAAATCACTGCTTTAGAGAATTGATGAGCCATATCAACACTAAACTTCAATAAAGGGAAAAAATGACATTAATGACAAAATTCTAATTTCATCCGTGGTGGCGGGGTGAACAGAAGGGCTCTCTGTAGCCACCTGGTATCAGTGAGGCTTCCTGGACATATGCCAGCTATTTAGCTGCTATGTGTCCAGAGAGCTTCAGGAGGGGTTAGGCAAGGAAAAGCGGGTTGGATCCAGGCATATGTTTTTTTTGTGGTTGAGGTCCTGCTTCTCTTAAACTGCCCCCAGCTCAGTACACTCAGCATCCACTCTTCCCGCAAACTGTCCCACCTCCATCCTACCTACTTTGGCAATATCTGTGTGAGCTATAGGAATACATGCAGGGCTTCTAGCTGTTTCTATAAGATATCCTGCAGAGCACATCAACAGAGTGGGTGGGCCTAAATGGTGGCAGTTTGCAAGATCTACCACTGGAAGCACTCAGGAGGATTGGGTGTATTAGAGAGTAAAGTGAGAAGCAAATTATCAAATTAACATTACCATGGATTCTCAGATTTTTTTGTTAAGGTTGTACTTACCTGATTGTATCATTCCCAAAGCAACCAACATCACCGTACCCAAGATCATCTGCCATTATGAGAAGAATGTTGGGTCTTGACACTTCAAGTCCGTTTGTTTGGCAAAGGAAGAAGGAAACCAGCAAAAGAGCTAGAAGGCACCTGATGAATGAAAGCAAAACAATCTGGTGGATAAAAATTATTAGACTGAAGTTTTTGCAGGAATTTCTGAAAGGTGAGAACCCGATGGAATCCTTGTATTAACATTTTTATATTTTCTCCTGTCATTTGCAACTAATGAGTTCCCATGTGAAAATAAGATGCTTCTGGCCGTCATCTGCTTAATGACACTTCTTGCTTAATTGCATCATTTACAACTTTCAGCAAGTGCCATGAATATTATTTGACTTCTGTATGAAATGTGTTTGACCCACCCCCCCGCCCCAGTCTAGACTTCAGACTCCCTTCCCTAACACTTCCTCCTCTTTTCTTTTTTTCTTTCTTCTTTCAATGATTGTGGAGGAGCCGAGCACAGCAAAAGGTGGATGGGTAGCAGTGCTCCCACTAAGGGGTCTGTGCTGCTGCATGAACCCCTTCTGTGGATACACAGCATAGTTACCAGATGCTCAGTGAGGACACCATGTAACATTATGGGATCACCAGACTACTGAGAAAGTCACACTGCATAGAGCTCAGTTTCAAGTGCTAGAGAAAACAGTGATAGACAAAAGTTGACCTCCCTTGCTAACGTTCCACCTGCTTCAAACTGCCTCATGGATGGACCACTCCTGGCTGTCTCATTTCAGGGCAGCTTATTATTCATCCAAGCCATGAATTGGATGAATGCTGGATGGTATTTGGATGCTGGATGATGCTGGATGGTATTTATCCGTATCATCCAGCAAACTGCAGGATGTGTGATACTGGAGATTCATGATAAAACGATCATCAGTATGGACTCACCAGTTAAAGTTATATTATCAGCGCAATCACTTCTCTTCTGCATTAGAATTCCTTTGGGTGAGCCAAAATCTGATGAGCTACTACAGCAGGTATCACTTGACATTGAAAAGTAACTCCATGTTCATCCACTGTTCATTTTAAAAATACTTTTCTTATACACACCTTAATAACTGAGTGTGGCTATCCCAGAAATACTGGTAGTTGGGCTCATTCTTCTTAGTAACATGCTAAAGCAATTGAAAAGCACCTGCATTGCCTACAGCATCCTTAGTGAGCTAAAAAAAGCTCATTGATGTTGAGTTAAATAGCAATGCAATCCTAAGCATGTCTACACAGAAATAAGACCTATTGTATTCAATGGGGCCTGATACCAGGGAAGTGTGTTTAGGATTGTAGCCTAAATTAACTGCACAGTAAATATTGATTTCCACATTCACCAATACAAGTCAGGACATAATCAAAGATTGTCTACACTAACACTATCTGGTTTTTTTTTTTTTTTTTTTTTTTTGCACAGCAGCCACATTCAAAAGGAAAACACTCCTACTCAATTCTGAGAAAACAAAGACAAGTTTTAAAAAATGATTACGAAGGCAGAACATTAGCTGCTATTTGTAAAATAAAATATCATCTTCTAAAATTAACATCTAAGCACATATTCCACTCTTACCTAGAGATTCCTCTTTTCAATTTGCTCAGCATCCCCAGTCTTCTGGGTCTTAGGAAGTACTATACCTAGAATTGCATTCTGGTTTTTTTCTTTTTTACAGTTCTGCACCTCTTCCCCCACACTGCCTGTGTTTTGCTTAACTGTTTGCCAGACAGACAGTCTGGCATAATAACATTATTTGCTGTTAAAAATTGACAGGAAACGCTGAACAGCGGTGTACAAAGTCCATCCTAGAAGCTTGAACAGCTAGAGTGATCTGTTTGGCTTACCTTATCTACTCCTTTGACTTTTACATCAGTTTCTTTTTCAAGCATATAGTACCACTCCAAGGATCAGTGTCAATGTGTCAATAGTAGTAAATTACAGTATGTACTTTTCTCACATCTTCTTCCTCACATCTTTTTTCACAAAAATCTAAACAAAAGAATCAGATTTTGATTACATTTACTCCCTGAATAATTTTGACTTTTATTGACTTTTGCTTTTTCCTTACACTTTGGTGAACTTTATTTCATATATGATATTTTCCTGGTCAACACTATGGACACAATCCAGAGCAAATTCAGTCTGCTCTGCCCTAGCTGCTCTCCCCTAACTATTCTGGATCTAGAACACAGAGTTATGCTGCAGCCAGAGAAGCAGGAACCTAGGGCTGCCCGTAACTGCTTCGGAGCAGTGATCAGCACAAGTTGCTCCACCGCGCATGCTCAGAAGGCAGCCTGTAAGTGCTGCATGGCCTGCAGTTACACACAAGTTGACTTGCCCTCATATAACTCAGAATCATCAGCATCTGTCTGCACCACTACACCCTCCTGATCACATGGGGAACCAGCTGGCAAGCTGTGGGGGGAGTAGCTGTCAAGCTGTCAGGGAGGGGGGAGTGGCTCCCCAGCATGATGGACAGGGCAAGGCTGTCAGGG
Organism: Cryptoblepharus egeriae; assembly: GCA_030015325.1. Lineage (NCBI taxonomy): Eukaryota > Metazoa > Chordata > Lepidosauria > Squamata > Scincidae > Cryptoblepharus > Cryptoblepharus egeriae. The sequence continues at coordinate 30,185,774 of JAREYC010000005.1, forward strand.
ATGGGAATGGGAAACAAGCAGGCCCCCTGCATCCCCAAGCAGGCAAGTTGGCCCAGGAAAAGCCCAGACACCAGTAGAGACAAGATTGCACAGAGATACTTGTGTGTGTAATGTCAATAAAAACAGCATCAACAGATAAACATGAGTGTCCTATACCCTTTGGCAACATGGCAGCAGCAGTCTGGAGGGAACCCCAGAATTAAAGGGGCAGCACAACAGATTCAGGGTCCACACTCACAAGGGCTGGGAGGAGAGGGAAGTCCCCATCCAGGGGGCATCAGAGAAGGGGGCAGGGGGAGGGGCATTTGTGGGGAAGGAAGTCTGGAAGAAGGGACAGGAGCCCACCTGTCTGCCAGTGAGCAAAAGTACATCTTGGCACAGAAGGGAACTGGGGCTCCCACACCACGGCAAGGGTGTCTGACTGGTGGAGCCCCTGCCCACCCAAAACCTCCCACCTCACAGGCCTAAGGGGTGGCATCAGGCCCTAGGAATCCTGCTGTGGCCCACCCCAGTGACCCCCAGATGGCCTCCTCCTCCCATGGCAACGACACACCCAGGAAGGGGGTTGGGCAGAATGTCCCCCAGTCACTGGTTCTTCAGTGCAAAGTATAGGAAGGAAAACACCTTGGTTGGAATATCCAAAAACCGGTTCTTAGTGACTTCCTCCGTCACGGAACACCTACCCCAAAATTTCACACTTCTAGGCCCAGCAGTTTTGGCTGGCCGTTGAAGAGTGAGTGAGTGAGTGAGTGAGTTATTTACCCCAGGGCACGCTTCTTATATAATTATTTACCACAGGGCATGCTACTTATATACTTATTTACCCCAGGGCATGCTTATTTACCGCAGGGCATGCATGACAATGAAGGTGAATATAAAATGTAGAATTAGACAGCTTGTATACCAGAATCACAATGTAAAATATTAATAAAAATAAACATTTTTTCTTGAACAGCCACCAGCAATTTATTTTTTTAAAAAAGTCACCACCACCCACACATGATACTATATATGTGCTAAGAAGTTCCAGAACAGCCAGGCTTTGCGTTTCCTTTAGAGAAGGAAGCTTATTCACTGGAGGCTTATTATACGACTACAGTATTTGATATATTTACAAATATTTAGGTTTGAGTCTCCACGGGAGTGGGACGCATGCTCTTGCAAGCTGCATCAGCTAAGTGGGTGTTCTAAACATGTTAGCTGCCAGTAAGTCCTCTTGGCTTCCATCCAGTCTCTGCCAGACAGAAATCTCTTTCAGAATCTGCCAGTCCACATGCTATCTTCCCTTTGCACACAGTCACTCACAGATGGAGGAGGAACCATCTTACATCTTGGCTACTCCTCTCACTGAGATGTACTTGAGGGTTTGGGTGGCCCCTACTATAGGCTGTAGTACTGTACTGCTCCATGCAGCTTTTGGTTTTAAGTTAGCCCTGAGGAAGAGTTGCGATCCTTAAAGCATGCTTATTTTTATTAATAAACTTGAATGCATTTATATTCCATATTTCAATTTAAAGAACTTACAGGTAGCTTTAGCTATCTAACTAATCAGGTGAGGCTTTTCACAAAATGTTCGGAAACCTTATTTCAGATTTCTCAAGGCTAGGATACCTATATAATCTAGAGGTATATGCACAAATCTATTTTTTTAAGATGGCACCTCTATTATTTTTTAGAAGTAACTGTGAAGGAAAAGTATAGACCACAAAACAAGTACATTGCTTGGTTGTTAGCAACTGGCACCCCACTTATCCTTCTATGGATGAGACTAGAATTTCCTGGGGAAAAGGTAGCCTTCCCTCCACCTGTACCACCATCCAAAACAGAGGCTCCTTTAAGTTGCAATCCCAAATTAAAAAGAAGCCCCTAAATCAGAGTGATCCCACTTAAAATCAAACTTGAGTGATATGATAGGTGTGGCAACCCAAATGAACTTAGACCAGGCAGATAAAGCATAAAAATACATTTACGTCTGATAGAAGAGCTGTAAACTACAGTAACTATGACAAGATTTCAAAGAAATATTAATTCTGGTGTTTATAAAAATTGATCATGTACTTCTACTCTCACTAGAAGGGCTGTGAACTGGTACAAAAGTGACTGCAGTCAGCTTATGGTGCAAGCCTAAGGGCTCATTGAGGCCCAGGGTTGCTGCAAATGTGCTGTAAAGCATGTCTATTGCATCCTGTGAGGATGGGAGGCCAGCACAGGGAGTAGATTTTTAAACATCTGCACTAGACGATATCCATTTCCCAATATTTAAATGTTTAAAGAGATTATGGCAAGACTTTAATGACACAATTGGCCCCAGGCTATTGTGTAGTGTTAGGGTCAATGAAGGTGAACTCTAATGACAGGATCATCTAAGGTTAGTTTCACTTTGCAGGGCTGAACACAACTACATGTATTCAATACATAACACAGACAATTAAGGATATGTCACACTTTCAACAAACACATGTTCTGTTCCTCTTGGGTATGAGTAAGTTTTCTAAATCACATGGGAAGTTTAGTTTTTAAAAAAGTAATTGTCACTACGCCATTCCAAAATAACCAGTGTTACAAACTACAAAGTGGTTATGGAGGAAAGCAAAACAGTGAAAATAGCAGAAATAACCCCTTTTGTGCAATTATATGGTATTTTTTATTATCAAACTGTAACAAATGAGTAGACAAATTTTCTTCATTGTTATTACTGTAAATATGAACACAAACTTCTACAAGTCTTACAGGTGAAAATGTAACCACGTCCAGGAGTAAAATTCCACCTGTACACCATCCCCCCATTGCACAACAACCCCACATGCGCATCAACCCTCCAATGCTCATCAACCCCCCAATGTGCATCAACCTGCAACATCCCCCCACTGTGCATCAAACCCCCATGTGCATCAACCCTCACATATGCGCATCAACCCCCACATGTGCATCATCCCCCCATGCACAAGACACCCCATGTGCACCAACCCCCATGCACATCAATCCCCTACTGTGCAGTAACCCCCAATGCAAATTACCCTCCCGTGCACACCATTCCGATGCACACCCCCTCATGCACATCAACCCTCCATGCGCATCATCCCTTCATGAACACCAACCACCCATGTGCACCTTCCCCCAATGCACACCATCAGCCCCTGTGCACCCTCCGTCCCAGTGCATCAGCTGGATGTTGATCAGTCAGTCTTCAATGTTATGAGGTATGAATAGGCAGAAAATGCATTGCACCCCTTTTCAGATCTGTAGAAGTTAAATTTCTAGATATTTCTAGAAATCGGTTCTTTGTGGGTACTCCCCTCATGGAAGGAATATGCTCCTCAAACTTCATGCTTCTAGGTCTGGGGGTTGGGGCAGAGTGTCCCTTAGTCAGGGATGCTTCAATGGAAAGCATAAGGAGGAAAATGTGCTGCGCCCCATTTCACCCCCTTCCTATGGAAATTTCTGAAAACTGGTTCTTAGTGGGTGCCTGCATTATGGAAGGAACACCCTCCCCATATTTCATGCTTCTAGGCTCAGCAGTTTTGGCTGGGCATTGATGAGTCAATCATTCAGTCCGTCGGTGACTTTTCAGTTTTATATATGTGGAAGATATATTTTTATATAATTCAGCAAAAGTTTCAGTTTATATGGTTATTTACAAACCAAGTCACAAATTTTGTAAGATACATAGCAGATTTGGTGAATATGATGAAAAAAAGATTGTTTTATAAATTGTAAATGGAATTTAATAAAAAGTAAAATAATTGGTGCAAGTGGTTAAGACATTGTACCTATTAACCAGAAGGCCAGGGTTCGATACCTGGGTCCCCACAAGACAGGGTGAGCTCCTATCCTTAACCCAGCTCTGCGACTCAGCTGGAACCAATCGTATCGGCTGTTGTTCCATTGGACTATTTCAGTGATGTGGAGAGGGGGATTTGCTGCTTGGGTAACAGTTTATCCTCCATATCAATCTACTCAGGCCACTGAGCTCTGGAGAGGACACTCAGAGCACGAAACCATAGTCTTTTAAGACTGAAGGATGCCAATGCATTTAGCAATCTATTTTAGTATAATTCAGCAAACACATTTTTCTTTGTTACATTTATTTATATGCATTGTACTACAATTAAACACAATATAATCCCTGCCTACAAACTTACAGTATGATTGCACTATCAATTATATTTTAAAAGCATGATTGACATCTGTGTTTTTACATTTGTTCATGTAAACATTTTCACGGGGCCCAAACAACATTGTGAGGATGGGAAGGAGAAAGAGGGGTTTTGACAGTATGTCCTGATATTGCAGCAGGACATGGAAAATACAGATTGGAACTATTTGCCCAAAAGGGAAGTGCCAATAGTTTTTCTCCTCTAGCAACTACTATAGGCTGGGAGGAAATCTACAGCATATTAAATCAATGTTGTGTGCATATGGTCACATTTGGTTTGAAGTCAACCTGTGCATTTTCTGCTCCTGTCTGAGAGGTGAATTCTGCATGCTTCACAAGGGTGAGACAGAAGAAATGGTGTTTGCTTCATATTCTCCTTTCCAGCTTTTAGAGACAGACGTTCTCCAGGTTGCAACAATAATTTTCTAGAAGCGGTGAAAATCACATTGATAATTCACAGTCAAAATCACATTGATAATTCAAGCTAAAGGTCACTGTAGCAAGAGCAAAGTGTTATTGTTACCAGATGCTATGGCTAGCCAACTAAATGGCTATTGCTTTCTTCCTTATCACACGAACAGAATGGGAATGTTCCACAGCATGGCTGCAGCCATGGTTTCCACACAACATTGTAGAGAGACAGCTGTTGTGGGACAGGTGTGAGAGTCCTCCGATGCTCCTCCACAGCTTCATCTATTCTTTTTAGAACGGTATGAAACAGTGGCTCTGTGTTCGGTGACAGAGGCACGGCCTCTGATGGGTCTCTTGACAGATCAAACAATAAAGGGGGATCGTGATGTGTTACACCTTCTCCAGAACATGGGCAAATTCCTTTTCCATAACAGGCCCCAGCATCTTTGGGGTGGAATACTGGTGTCACATAATGTACTTTCCATATTGCACCACCTGATGAAGTAATTGTGAAGACATGAACAACATCTGGAGATCTGTTGCTTCTAAACATTCAAATAAAGTTTTTTGCCACAGTATAGAAATTCATATAGCTCTCTAGAAGTCTAAATAACATGTACAAAACATATCATTATGTTGTATCTTATTAAATTGTTCTACAATCAATGGCATAAGCATAATTCTTTGACCCTAAAGCCATCAGAGACTGCAGAGTGTCAGATGGGGAATTCTATGAGTGGTTTTGTGTTTTTTCGTTTGTTTGTTTTACAAATTATTGTGTTATATACCATTGTCTTAAAGATTATAGCTAGATCTATATTATGATGCCCCTGAACACAAATAGAAAGTCTCAGTATAACAGTTTTTACACCAGACTGACAGACAATTTACAATTTACACCATTAGGTTTTCCCTATTTAAAAAAAATGGAAATGTATACCCGAAATAATTCTTCATACTTACTGTCTTTTTGATGCCACCGTACTGCATGCAAGAATGTCCCACAGTAATGAAACATGAATTCATGTTCTGAGTGCTTGACTTTTTGTTCTAGTAAAGGTAACAGATTCTTTCCATCAATTATTCTACATCAATGGGAAAAAATAGAACAAATCAAAAGGTTGCAGTCTACCAACTGTTCCTCCCCCCAGTATGATATTTTCTGGAGTCATTGAAATGATTATGGTGAAGCTTTCTATTAAATAGTCTGTAAAGGTAAAGGTGTCCCTGCAGGTTGCCCTGCTAGTCGTGACAACTCTAGGGTGCAGCGCTCATCCCTGTTTCTAAGCAAAGATCCAGAATTGTCCAGACACTTCTGTGGTCATGTGGTCAACATGACTATATGCCAAGACTCTTGGAATACTGTTACCTTCTCATGAAGATGTTACCTATTTATCTACTTGTATTTACATGTTTTTGAACTTCTAGGTTGGCAGGAGCTGGGCTAAGGATGGGAGCTCACACCATCTTGGTGTACTTGGGTCACTAACTGCTGGTCTGCTGATCTTCAGATGGGCAGGCACAGCGCCTTTAACCATTAAGCCAATATGATCAATTTATGTGAAAATAACATGATGTCACTTACTAAATACATGCATATTATTAAGAATATAAGATATAGATATACCGGTCCTGAGGTACAGCCCCTCCAGCCAGGTGGGCCACCGTGGGATAAATATCCATAAGACTTGTTGGTTCATCAACAATAGTGTTGGCAGGGAGTATTCCAGGCCATCTAAATATGCCAGGCACACGGATTCCTCCTTCCCATCCTCCCATACCTTTGCCCCCTGTTTTGGAAATATAAGAGAATAATGACCATAGGCATAAATGATACATATATTAAACTTACTCGTGGTTCCACCTAGAATTGTGGATGGCTGAGAGCATTCCCCTATGCTCAGGCTCAGGTTCAGGAATACAGTTAATAGGTAAAACATGGTTATAAGAACAAGGAATAAAAGTTGTCTCAGATATTGACAAGATTTGTGTAGTGAACAAAATACCTGGTGAGTCTGAAAAATTTCAGCTGTGCCAGAAAAGGAAAGAGAAATCTCATTCCTATCCATTCTCAAAACTTCATTTGAAACCTCTCCCTCCAAATAAAGAAAATCACAGCCTGAACCATTATGAAGTGTAATGAAAAGGAAGAAGGATGGAAGGAAGATCTCTCTGACATGAAAACCTAAAAGCATGTCAGAGAAATGAACAGGAAACAGCAGAGTGAATTCATTCTAGAATCATTAGAACTTATTGCCATTTTAAATAAGAAGAACTAGTACATTAAAAAATTCATCATTTCCATTTTAGAGTAAAATGTAATTGAGATTATTGAAAACATTTGTGTTCCTCTTTTCACCAAATAGCTTTAAGGCACCTATAGACATACAGAATAGATTCAACTGCTGATTTGTTCAAATTGCTATAGCCGTAATGCACTCAGAGCTGGAAGAAATTTTAACTTCTTTAAAAATCTGAAAGAAATGTGTGAGGTTCTTGCCATTTCTTGAATTATAAAATGATTACAGAACAAATCGTACTACGATTAGCATTACGTATATGAAATCAATGGAAATTTACAGTACAAGCAAGGGATTAGCTCTGGTTGGCATGCAATGGGCCTACAATTGGCATTATCTCAGCATGGATGAGTGCTGTGCGGGTGGCTCCTGTATTGATCTAGTTGTTGTGAGTGTCACAGGCATGCCATTCAGGCATTGCACTGCTGGCGGAGGGTCAGAGCTGGCAGGATTCATCAGGCCCAAGAGCCATGCCAAATGTTAAGAATTAGCAAAGACAATAATATAAATCTGCAGGATGCTCCGTAACATGTAAGAGCAATAAACATCATTGAGGGTTTGGCTCAGCAAAGACAATAAGGAGTATTTTTGCCATCTTATATCTGATAATTTATGGTTCCCTATGGCATAAATCCATAACAGGTACTCAGTAAAAGATATTCATGGTTCTCACATATGGTACACCTTCACTATGGAAAGTCATGCTATACTTTCCAGACCTGGAACACAATACTTTTGACCTGGAACACTATACTTTCCAGACCTGGAACACAAAGAATAAATTCAAAAATTCTAGCTAGGCAAATGGATTTTAACTATTAAAAATGATTGTGCTTCTTACCTTTATATATACCGTTCCAGCCGCCCAGCTGGATTGTACCTTCCTGAGCTTCTAGCTGCCCTCCATGGTCTGAGGCAAAATAGATCAATGTATTGTTTCTCAAGGATTCTTTGTCAATAGTTTCTAGAATCTGACCTATGATTTGTTGAAAAAATTACAAATTATTATGAAGGATATACATCTAATGATATAAACATGATTTAATTAATGGTTCTATTACCAAATTTATTTTCCATCCTTTTTCTGAGGAAGAAAATAGCTTTATCTCATTTATCCTCACAACACTTCTGAGCTTGGATTGAGTGATCTGGACTTGCCCAAGACAACCCATAGAACATGTGATGCGGTAGCACATTATGCTTTATGTTAGATGCAAATGGCAAGTGGCCATATGACAGTGGTGCTGGTAAGTTATCAAACAGGGCAGGCAGGGCAAAGAGGGGTTGGAATCTGGGACAGGGAGGATGGTGGCGGTGGTGCCACTGAGATCCTATCCCCCTGCCTTTCCAAGTCTACTCATGCTTGTGTCAGCATGATCACTGTGCAAAAAGATTCATTCAGAGGAAGCTTTCACCCAGCAAGAAAAAAAAATTTCTTTATCAGGAGGAGACCTCTGGGACTTCCCCCACATGATTAATGCATTCATGGGATAGCTGCGTCAGTGGGGGGAGGGTTTGCCACATATCTCAAAAATCTGGGACAGTTCCTATTTTTGGGAATTGTATTCACATACTGGCAAGTGTGACAGGGTCCTGTCCTGATTTTGTGGAAGGGAATTATGGCAACCCTGGGTGGAAGTCCCGTGCTGGCTTGGGCTGTCACAAAAATGATGTAAGGCACTTTCTGCACCACTCCTGGGGGAAGGTTAGGCCAATGCACAGAGAGGTGCTTGTCTCCCTACATCCCCACAGGAATGGGAGGATCAATGAGTTTTGCCAGCCTAAGTTAGGATTGCACCCTTTGACACCAAGGTACAAATCCATATGTCCTTACTTTGAATCTCACTGTGGCTATGAATTCCCTAGATCAATGGTGTCAAATCCAGTTTCATACTGTTGGCTGAAGTTAGCACTAATGGTGTCTGCTGAAGGCTGGAAGTGATATCATTAAGTAGGAAGTGATGTTACTAAGTAGGTATTAACTAGATTCTAAGGACTGTAACCAGATATTCAGACCCTATCTGATCATGCCAAATATTGAAGCTGGGAGTAGAACTGATCCTTATTGAATGTCTTTAAGATGTTGTATCAATGCTCAAGAGAACCACAGGTTTATAGTCTGTGCCTTCTCCATTGGGGACAATAGAGCAAGTTGAGAATTTTTGGAGGACCTCAACTCACCCACCAACCAGTCCATTTCTTCTACGTTGTCTCCATAGATACCATGCTTGCTCTTCCCAAGAAATCTTTCTGTTGTAAACAGGGGTGTGTGAACGTGCAAGAAAGATACAAAGAGGAGGAACGGTCTGTGCTTCTTCCTTCAAAGAAAAGCATGGAATGAATGCATTTGATAAAGCACTCAGTGCTTCGAATGTGGGTATTTCATGGGACAAATTAATTACCTCTGAATAAATGACACTGCTTCTTGTAATATGCGAGAAGCTGTTCTTTCCAGCTTCATTGGTTGCTCGGTTATGCTGTAGTTCCGCATCAGGATACAATTCCAGTATTTCACAAATCCATAGCTGGAGAACCAGGAAGCAAAAAACAGGAGTCCAGACAAAGCCAAGAAGATGGTTGTTCTCCATGAAACAAAGATCAGCCCAGAGATTTTTCCTGCGAACACTGTGAGTACAGCAAGAGCAACTAACTGAGTGTAAAACCACAGCTTAGCCTGTAAGGCGGCATCCAGCTCGGGAGGCTTGTTTTCTTGGCAGTTGTTCAGAAGAGTGAAAGGCATGCCATAAAAATAATCAAAGCCATGATTTAAAGGATGGTGGCAGTGATCATTGAGAGAGTGACAGTTCACACCTTGATGCCATTTTCCTGGAAATTAAAGCAGAAAATAAGCTGCTACTTTTAGGCCAGGCTTTAAAAAAAGTTCAAGAACAGGTACAACCAATTACGTTCTTAGGCAGATACTTTCATTTTAATCAAGCGAACATAGGAACGTTCTCAGTATCCTATGCTCCTTCAATCAGTAATTCCAAGCTCTGTATTATTTGATCACTTCTAAGATAGAACTCAGGCAGTGATGGGATTGAAAGAAATTAAAAACCGGTTCTATGCCCATCTGGCAGCCACTTTTAAATGGCTATTTTTAAACTTTATATGTCCTATCTCTCATTAACAACCGGTTCTATAGAGTAGATGCGAACCTGCTGGAGCCCACCACTGAACTCAGGGTTATTTGTCCCCACTACCTTCTCTAGATGGCTGACTAGCTACTGCAGGCTACCATAAGTTATACCTGTTGATCCAGTTGAAACCTGGAGCCCTGTAGTTCATAAATCTATCTTGGAGTGAAAGGAATACTCATTTATACAGGACTAACTAATGTTGATGCTTGGAGAAATTTTAGAAACCTGAGCCCATTCATTATCGAGTTTATTCATTCAACTAAGTTCCATCTCTAATGTATTTATGGCATTTGAATTTTATATTTAATTTTTTTCTGGCCCTTTTTTCTGGTCCAAATACTAGCAAGTATTTGATGCAAACCTCTGGCTGAAAAGTTTAGAGACCCCTAATGGGCAGATAAGTCAAGGCGCCTGATCACACATCTACATCCCCATTCACTTATTAAAGAGAGAAAAATATCACAGTGTCAAGAGCCAAGAAAATATACCCACAGTAACAAGAACCAAGAAGCCAAAACACATGCCAAAATACGTTATTGTGATTTTTCCCATAATGGCCTGGCATTTAGATTTAAATACACATATCAGGAGGAAACTAGTTTACCACTAAAATGAGTTGGTAGTTCCAGTTTCTCCTTTCATTTTACTTTTGTCTCAATAAGTCATCTTCAAGCATTAATGCTAGAATATTTATTGGCTAAAGTTGACTTAAATGCTTACTACTGCAGGTATCAAATTACTGATTAACTTCTGAAACAGTGCCAGTTCATAGGTCATATTAATTTGCCTGCTTTGTCCTCATTTTAAGGACATGTTCCTCGGGACTGACATCTTTCACTAGGAACTGCTCCGTCATGGTGTCAAGGAACAAGAAAAATGTTTAGGAAAAATCAGAGGTGGTTTAATGAGAAATATATACTTTCAAATTTTGAGCCAAGTAGTGTTTTTTCAGGGGATGAAAACAATGAGGACTTGAAGATAAGGCTCCAATAAGGCCAGGGTGACCATACGACAGGAAATTCCCAGATTTGTATGGATTTTTAGCCTCCTGTCCAGATGTCCTCCATTTTGGCTTCATTGTCCTCCATTTTGGCTTCATTTTGGAACTTTGCAATGATGCACAGTACCCCATCATGTCTTGTCTCATTGGATTTGTACTGAAGAGCAGAATCAAATGCAAAAATTGGTTTTGAAATACCTCCTTCCTATAAAAAGTTATGGCCAAAAAACTAAAAATAAAAAATATGCATTGAGCTGTATGGGAAAGTGAAAGTGCCCAATATCGTGGCTTCACTCAAGAGTAAGTGGATGTGCCATAGTCTGCCAGAAAGGCCAAGCTGAGAGAAATCCAAGGACACCAGAGTGGTCCTGATCCAATGAACAGAGCCTCCAAAATCACAAAAAAATTGGCCCGATAATTGCATTGATCTCTATAGGAACTAAAAGGGAAACTTATTGTGCTTGTACTTGCAAATAGGTGAACAGATATTTTGGGCAGGTTGAGAATCTGGTCCTAATCCAATAAATGAAGCCCCTACCAGACACCTCACAAGGAAACGCTTCCTCCAAGCTCCACTGCATTAAACACTTTTGAAAGTGAGGGTTTTACTCACAAGTAAGCAAGCATGCCTTGCTGGTGTGGAAGGTCAATCCAGAGAGCGCAAGGCTTCCAGAATGGTCCTGATCCTGTGCACTTGGAGCTCAGCAAATACTCCATAAGGCAGCATTTGACTGTTTTCAGCATATGAGTGTTTTCAGATTTTATTTTGTCATGCCCTACATTTTGCTTGGATGTCCTACATTTTGGGTGGGGCCTTGTCCTCTTTTATGGCAAATGGTCACCCTGAGTGTCTGCTCTGAGCCCATTACATGTGCATTGTTGGTGAAAACAGCTCTTGCAAAGAGGTTTTTAATTTAAAAAGAAGTACTATAGTGTTGAAATTAAGTACAGGAAAGGAGTTTTAACTTATTTTAACATGTCCTACATTTGGTCCTACATTTCTGGGGTATCCTACAACTTTTTAAGCAGGTAGGAATTTTGTCTTTTGGGGAAGGAATTTTGGTTTGGGGTAGATATTTTGGGCTGGGGTAGGAATTTTGGCCTTGGGGTTCAGGAATTTTGCGTTTGGCATCTGGTCACCCTGAATAAGGCTCCAACTTGAAGATAAGGAACTCTGGTCTTCAATAGTCCCATTTCACACAATGCAAAGTTCTTAGAGTTAGAAGGTCTCTTGCATCCAGCAGAACCTTGGCTTTTCTATTAGGGCTTACAGTGCTGACAAATGAGGTGCCGTCTTGTCATTCACCACAGGGTGGGCCTTGAATGCAATACCCTTTTTTGGGTTCAGCGTGTATTTTGGTTCAGTGTGACAGAAATATTCATGTAAGTGAGAAGAACCCATCCAACTCTAGGATTCTATGGTTCTATACCCTCTTTGGTACATGTAAGTATTGGTAAATATATTTGGTCAATATTGGTAAATATATTTGGTAAATATTCATGTAAGTGAGAAGTACCCTTCCAACTCTAGGACTCTATGATTCTATACACATCCACAGCTCTCCTATATTCTGTATTTATGTTTTTAAGTATGTTTTAATGTGAGCTGCCTTGAGTTGGTCTATGACCCGAGAAAGGCGGGATACAAATCTTTAAAATAAATAAATATAAATAAATATTCAACCAATCAATCAACATTATATGGCTTTTCAACAAAAAGTTCACAAAGCAGTTAACAGAGAAAATAAAATATTTAATAATGAATCCCTGTCCCAAAAGGGCTCACAATCTAAAAAGATGCAAAAGAACGCTAGAAGAAGCAGTCTAAGGCTGCAATCCTAAAGACGCTTTCCTGGGAGTAAGACCAATTGAACACAATGGGGTAGTCATGGTTAGGATTATACTCTAAAGGAGGTGGCATTCAATGGGGTGGCATTCAATGTCTTTTTTTAAAGGTGGCAACATAGTAATAAAAAGAGTAATAAAAAAACAAGTCATGATTCTATCATATTTATTTGAAAAAGTTTACATTTGACTCAAATGCTTACTACTGCATGCACAGAGTTACTGACTAACATCTGAAACAGTGCCAGTCCACACTGATAAAAGTAGGATGAGGTATAAAGGCATCCAACCCACAGGGAGCAAGCAAAGTGGAACATGTGTGTCTCTCATTTTAGCACATGGCCCACTAGACCAGACCTTTTGGGGGGGGGGGGGGGTCACAAATTGCTTCTGTTTTTGCAAGATTGATGATGGGGAAATGCTAGATAAAGAAATATGATTGCATCTTATAACTGCTATTTATGTTCTTAGCTATATGTAAGTCTATAAAATCTAATACATACCTGCAGAAAATGAAGGTCAGCAAAGGTCAAAGGATTTCTACCTACCTATCAGTCCTGTAGCATAACCCTGCTGCTGCAACACCTTGGCAAATGTGGTTTCATTGACAGGAAGTCCTCCTGAACCAGCATTCCACTGAAGGGCCCGATACCTACCACTTGAAGCCATGCCTGTAATGTCAAGGGTAAAATCCACCATTATAAAAATCAAAATGTATTTCTGCACTTCGGGCCCAAACTTGCCAAGATATCAATATGACACACGCTTACAAATCCAGGCCATGATCCTGAGGATCTCTGTGTGCTCATGGGTTTTTTTTTTTGTGCTCCTATGGAACTGCCATAGGATCAAGGGCTTCCTAGTTATTTTTGGTGAGAGGAAATGGGTTTATGTAACTGTGGATTCTTCCTGCATTACAGTGCTGCATTACAGTGGTGTAGCTAGGTCATTTGGCACCTAGGCAGGGCGCATAAATTCTTTTGACATCCATATTATTATCAGTATTAATTAATAAAGGGCACAATCCTATTCAACATTTTAGCACAAGCATAAGAGCAACAGAACTCCAAGGAAAGGGAACAAGCATTGCCTTACCTTGTGGAGGCCTCAGTGACTGCCCCCAAACTGCAGGTTGCAACTGTTGCCCCACTGGTACAGCTATGGCAGTGCTGGTAAGTTTGTTTGGACTGCACCCAAAGATAATTCAATATTTTATATATTGGTTTAAAATCAGGCATAGTACCAGTTGTTAATTTCTTTGAATCCCATCACTGATTGTCACTGGGTGACTCCCATATTTCTAGTGTGGTATCATCACCTTTATATCATGATTCATATTTTTTTAACATTAGCTTTTGGGGTATGATACTCCTGACTGCCTTCATTTGGCATGTACCTTTTGTGTTTTTATACTCTTGTTGCTTCACTATTTTTAGCTTGTTGCATGTTTTTATCTATCACTACTTAAAGGTTTTTAAAAAACTGAAATGCTATTATAGGTTATGCTCATTCCAGAACTATCCACTGATTAAAAAGAAAATCAGTGGATACCAAATCAGTAGAAAAATAGGTTTAAAGACCCGCTTCCAGGTTTCTTGCTCTTCCATTTTCTCCAAACTCCCTGAATGTACATATTAATATATCATTCAGCCACTAGATGGTGTGTTTAATGGAATCTAATGGAGTGAAATAAATGGAGTATAGTGTCAATACTGATGCATTCTTGCCAAAAATTTCTCGCAGCACAATCCTAACCACAGCCCACCCCATGAATGTGGAGGGTCTACTATGCTTGGCAAACATATCCAACCTGATCGGATGGGATATCTGCCAGTTAGGAAAGCTGCTCTGCTTGGTGTACAAAGAGAGGCTGCAGCGATGTGCTGAGTAAGTTTAACTCCTTCCTTTGCAAGCTGATCAATATTAGGAGTCCTAAAAAAATTATAAACAGAAACAGAGACACATGCATATAATTAGGTAATTCTCAGTGTTATCTATATGAAACTTACTTTATATGATAAAAGGCAAAATAGTAAATCCAGCACTGACATTGTTGATTTTACTCAAAATAATCTCCTGGCAATAATTAATACTAAATTATTTAATCTTTTATTCACGTATCAAAAAGAAACTGTAGATTTGGTAATGGGTCAAACTGACATTTGCCACAAAACGGCTGCAATTCTAGCCTCCAGTTAGGCTGGCACAAGCCCCGGCATAAGTTGTGTGGTAACATGGGGGTGTCACAAAAGTGCCGAAAGACACTCCTGTGCCACTCCTGTGGGATTAAGGGGGTTAGGCCAGTTCACAGGCATACACCAACCTCTTCATACCACCATGGGAAGATATGCCAGATGAGTTATGCCAGGATTATGCCCCAAACCTCTGTTGACTGACCATTTAGGTTTGCATTTTCAAAAGTACAGACAGATCTGCTCCAGCCATCAAGGAGAAGAAAAGGTGCTTTTTTATTCTTTTCTTTATCTATCTGCAGTTTGTTGAAGCAGAAAGTAGAGCTACCAATTTTTCCCCAGCTGTTTTGAAAACTATTATTCTTGTTTTATATTGCTGACAGGGTCGCTTTGAACAGCATGATAATAATGTGAGAGGATCTCACCTGAGAGTGTTGTTACCAAAGCAGCCTATATCTCCAATCCCGAGATCATCCGCTAACATCAGTACAATGTTTGGTCTCAAGTCTGAAGCTGCACTTTTCTCACATTCATTAAGAAATATAAATAAGGCCAGCAGAGTAGTTATGTAGATCCTGAAACCAAATTTAACAAAAAGTGACCCACATATAGCAGGAGAGAAAAACACCCATTTTATCATTATATTTTGAAATTTATCATTATATTTTGAACAGCATCAGAAGAGTTATGCTCAAAAAATACAAGGTGTCCCACAAAATTAGAACTTGTGGATAATGTGGACGTTATATTTAACTTCTTACTACCAACCAAGCAAGCAAGCAACCAACCTACCTGCTAGGTTGGTGACTAGGATGGCTTTGTGCATTTTCAATGCATCCTGCACTGAATAAGGTTGAAAATCATACAGTATTTATTTACCTGCTTTTCAACTAAAAAGTTCACGAAGCTGTTTACAAAGAAAATGAAAAAATTAATAGTTAATTAATAGGTCAGGATATCCTGACAGTATTAACCAACATCACTGATGCACTACGAGCTTTGCAAATTAAAAAATCTCACCAAACCATAAAGTACATTTTAGAGCAGATATAAAGAATTGAGGCATAAATCTAACAATTAAGGTGCTTGCTGTCTTATTTATTAGTTTTTTATTAGATCTGTACTCCACTTTTCTCCCTGAAGGGAACCCAATATGACTGACAATCATTACATAAAATACAATTAAAACATTACAATTAAAGTATCAATCCAATTAAAATATAAAATCCTGAAGGGGAAAGGACAACAATGACAACAATGTTGATACAATCCCTTTTCTTCTTGGGGATTCTGAGATATTATGAAGAAGAGAGTTTTCAAAGGGACTGTGATCGGGGTGCACACTTTCTCCTACTTTTCCTATATAACACTTAGAGTTTAGGAGGCATTCCACTACCAACCAGATGCCATTCCACTAATGACCCCAGATGCCCTTACAGTGCTCCTACTCATCAATTCATAAGTGTGCAATGGTGTCATTAGGGTTTGTGTCACCTGGTGAAGAAGGCAGCACATTTCTGATGAATCTTTTCCTATGCAAGTCCCAAAGTCCTGGGCAGTACGTGTGATGATGGCTGCAATCCTAAAGACACTTTCCTGGGAGTAAGCCCCATTGAACACAATGGTGCTTACATTTGAGTAGACATGGTTAAGATTGTGTCAGATGTCTCGTTGCACCAACACCAGCCTTATTGCACTGGGTTGTTGACTGAAACCTTTGATACAAAAGAGACATTTTAACCTTAGTTTATGACAGTTTGTGTCATTGCATTCATAAAATCACGCATCAAATGATGTTTGATTTCATTATTTCATTGCGTTCTTCATGAAACCACAAATCAAATGATATAACATGATGGTGGTATTTGAAAATACGAAGTTTTTTAAATTTTTGTCCAATACTGATGTCTCCCTTTCCCCCCGTGTGCAATCACCTGATGTAGCTCTGGTTTACTTTGGAAATAAATTGGTTTATTCTGGCAGACTCTTTTATAGAAAGCCATTTATTTCATCATTTGCTTGGGGTCTGTTTATGCAGCCTGATGCCACAATGAATAGATCTCTGAAAATAGGGTTCATGCAGTTAGAAATTTTTCTAGTCTCAAAGAGCAGTGCTTACATGTAAATAGTTTCCATGAACTAGGTTTATATAATTGTTACGATTTCTACAATAGTAGAAATTGGCTTTTGTTAGCCTCCATGATTTCGGCAATAGGAACAGCTTCTCTGCTCTGTGCATCCCAGTTCTTGCAAATATTTCTCTGTGATTCTGTGGTGGATGTAGCAGTACAGGAACGTTTATTGGTATAATACAAAAAATACATAAAATCCACTTATTTCACAGGTACCCTGTTATAGTATCACAGTTGTTCATTAGCCCAACTCTCAACAATCTCCCATAGAAAGTCTACCGTTCTTTATACTACTTCTGCCACCTTGGTGGAAAGGTGGTACCTTTTCTTGGTCTAACTAAACTCCCACAAAGGCTCAGATAAAACCTAGAAGCTTCATGGACATCTCATAAAGTGAACAGTCTAAAAGCATATGCGATATTGTTTCTGCACCCTGTCCGCACTGGCAAGTACATACCCCCAATTGGACATTATGATAGATGACATTATATCTTGCTAAAGAGTATAGCACGCTTGCAACACTTCAAGAATGGCGAAAAACTGTGCTGGATGTTTATGTAGCCAAAAGAAGGCTGCAGTTGCTTACGTGCCTGGGAAACCAAACCATTCCCAAAGTGTCCCTGCTTTGCCAAGTGCTATGAGTTACTTCCAAAATCGGTGGCAATAATTATCCCTTTAGAATTCAATAACTTGAAGCTTAACTACACACATGTACATTTATACAGATATTTATGCAGAACTTGGTGAATGGCAAGTCTCAAGCGAATTGCTATTCCATATTTACTTTATTCCATATCCACTTTACAGCCGTAAAGGCTAGATATTTTTGTAGTGAAAGCTGGAATTCTTGGCTAGAAAGTGCCACTAGAGAATCAGACACTTGGTCCAATTAATGTGTTATCCATCTGTTCTTTTGATCATACATAACATTCAACATTAGAAACTTATGTTCTAAAACAGTGTTTCTCAACTGGTGGTACTTGAACTGGTGGTGTCCAGGAACAGAGATTGTTAAATACTGACCTAGGATAAATTAAATAGACAAAGTAGCTACGCAGGTGTCCATCATTATCCACTTGAGTTTCAGTCTGGAACCTCCCATGGATAAAAAAATTAGTGGAAAAATATATTCAAAGACCCTCTTCTAGGTGTCTGGCTCCTCCACTGCTCCTAGTGGAATAAAGTCATACCTCAATATCTGCAGAGTTCAACTGGGTCTGCTGTGTTAAATAAAAGCAGTTAAAAAATTAAAATCTCCCTACATTTTTTTTAAAACAGCTTTTTATTGTTGAAGAGAAGCAGTAAGTAATTAGAAATACAAATTCTTGCCTTTGGTGGGGTCAGCTGAAGAATGGAATGACTGCTTTCATGGCTGTGTCTCTACAACAGCAGAAAAGCAGTTTTTCAAACTGGTTTGCAGTGGCCATTCGTGCATCACCCTCCCATGCGCACCAAGCCCCTATGCACACCATCCCTCCATGCACATCAACATCCCCACTGTGTATCATTCCCCATGTGCACCAACCCCCTACGTGCACCATCCCATGAGCACCACCCTCCCATGTGCACTGAACCCTATCCCCCATGGGTCCCACTGTGCATCATCCCCCATGAACATCAACACATTAGGGACCTCCTTTCAAATTAAAAAATCTGTCCAGGACCCCCTGTCAAACTTACAGAGATGGTCCTATATGCCTACTTGGAAATAAGTCCCATTGTGTTCAATGACACTTACTCCCAGGAAAGCCCAGTGCCAGATTCCAAGATGGTGGGTTCCATCCTGCCCTGAGTTCTTAACCCCCAAGGGGGGTCCCAACCCTCACTTTGAAGACCACTGGATTAAAGGATACAGGAAGGGGGAGAAAGCAGGTTGGAAAACAAGGAAGCAGTCTTTGATCTGCCCTACACGCCAGCCAGTGATGGGCTTCAAAGAAATTAAGAACCGGTTCTATGCCCACCTGGCAGCCACTTTTAAATGGCTATTTTTAAACTTTATATGTCCTATCTCTTGTTAACAACCGGTTCTATAGAGCAGGTGCGAACCTGTTGGAGCCCACCACTGATGCCAGCTGGCCCTTTTATCTATTGTCAATGCAATCACCCTAGAGGTAGGAAAAAGACTCCTGCACTGCGCCACTTCTGGCTTCCATGTGAAGGCTGCCTATGCGTGGCCATGTGCTGTTTCCACGCTGTGTCGATTGGGCGCCTGAAGCAAGTGTTACGGAATCTGCACCTGCTCCTCTTGGGCGCCAGATGGAACCGTCCTTTCCCATCCCGCTGACAGCCAGCTTTAATAGGCCCGCTGAGAGGACAGCTCCCAACAGATGAGCCAGCCGAGTGGTTCTGCCAGAGCGGCGAGTCCCTGAGGGTGGGGTTCTCGGCGTGGGTTCGAATCCGGCTGCGGTGGTGCTATATTGAGCTCCATGAGTAGCGCCTATGGGGATCGTCAGCATTGCCTTACCTCCTCGAGGGAGTAATTCCCCCCGAGGGAAGGGACAGCTGCCCTGTTCTCAGCCCTGGTTTCAGACGTGAGCCTGCTGAGGAATGACACTCGTAACAGTTGGCATGGATTGCGAGCTAACCTTTTGTAGCGTTGCTGAGGATATGCACAGGATCATGCTCTCAG
Organism: Cryptoblepharus egeriae; assembly: GCA_030015325.1. Taxonomy (NCBI): domain Eukaryota; kingdom Metazoa; phylum Chordata; class Lepidosauria; order Squamata; family Scincidae; genus Cryptoblepharus; species Cryptoblepharus egeriae. Next base: position 30,205,579 of record JAREYC010000005.1, read on the forward strand.
TCCTCCTCATTAAGTAGGACACCACACAATAAATGGCATCTGTTTGTTTATGGTTAATTAATTTTAAGTCTTGTTTATGTTGTACAGTAATAGTTTAAAAATAAATAAGCCTGTACTGTAGATCTGTACCCTATATTTTTCAGCTCTGTACATATTTTCAGTAGTGGCTTGACCCGCCTGAAATTGGATTGCAACCCACTTAGGGTGCAATCCAGAGTAACGACCGGGAGTCCTTGCTCTGGTGTAAGAACAATTTGCTCTGGATTGCAATATGAATTTCCCATAGGTTTTCACTAGGTGGTGCAGTAACTACGGGTGCACGTAACATCTCTTGTGTGCTCCCGTAGTTACTCTGGATTGTAGGGATAGTTACCCACAGTTAGAGAAACAGTCTCTTAGCTTATGGGGTTATTGTGGGATTGCCATGTGTCCCAAAAAACAGGGGCAATCCCGTTTGGGGGGATTGTGTTCATGTACAGTACTAGCAAATGGGACAGAGGGTCCTGTCCCAATTTTGTGGAAGAGAATTATGGAAACCCTAGGTTACTGTGATGATTAGATGAGATGGGGGAGAATTGCCCCCCATCGGCCCCTCTTTAATTTAATCTTCACAGTAATCCACTAACAAAAGCTATGTCAAATGAGACACCCAATTTGGTTGTCATCCTTAATCAGAAGGCAAGGTACGTCCATAGAAAAGATGGGAAATCCCCAATATTTGTTTTGTTTAGAAGGGCAAGTACACATTTCCAAGTGAAAATTGAAGGCAGATTTTCAAATATGTATGTTTGGGGAAGACTTGCACTTGGACAGAGTGTCCTCACTGTGTTTCTGAAACCAACCATCTTCATCATTACATGACTGAACTGAATCACCACTTATTCCTCATTTGAGGCAAATGAATCTGTGCTAGAAAACAGCCACATGCTCTGCGAGCTTCATAGCTAAACAGCACAAAAATGTTCTCAAATAAATTGTTCTTCAAAAACATAGGTGACCCCAGGGTGACCAGATGCCAAACCCAAAATTCCTGAACCCCAAGGCCAAAATTCCTACCCCCTGAAAAAAATGCCAAAAATGTATTTTTTTCTTTTTTCTTTTTTGACCATAACTTTTGGTAGGAAGGAGATATCTCAAAACTGTTTTTTGCTTTGGATTTTGCTCTTCAATGCAAATCCAACGACATATGGCATGATGGGGTACTGCGCACTATTGTGAAGTTTCAAAACAAAGCCAAAATGTAGGACACCCAGACAGGAGGCTAAAAATCCAGACAAATCCAGGTTTTATTTGGTCACCCCGTATCCCAGGTGACCCCGTATGGTCACCCCGTATCCCAGGTGAATATGGATAGGACTTCAACCTGAGCCCAAGACTATGCCTACTATGTCAGAATTAGGTCCCATTGTAATCAATGGGGTTTACTCTCAGGTAAGTGTGGATTTTGTGTACATCACTATGTGCTTCCTCTCAGAAGTAGGTCCCATTGTAATCAGTGGGGTTTACTCCCAGGTAAGTGTGGATTTTATGTGCTTCTACTCAGAAGTAGGTCCCATTGTAATCAATGGGGCTTATTCCCAGGTAAATGTGGATAGGATTGCATCTTCCAACATTGTGAGAAGCTTGTGAGAACACCTCTGGAAAGCACCTAAAAATGTGAACTAATGCCAGACTTTGTTTCATTGTTGAGCATATACAGAGTGCATTTCCTCCTCCATACTCAACCAGTTTTTGGCATCTGTGGTAAGGATGAAGCGTAAGATATTCCAACAAGAGGTGAACCATTCTGGAACTCCCAGTGCATACTTCTGTGTGCACATATTTCCTATCACGTGAGTTTGTCATATATTTATACTCAACAATACTCATAGAATGTATTTATTTAAGGGATTTATACTCCACCTTTCTCATGCACAAAGCAAATGCCAAAGGCAAATTACAAAGTTTTTATCTATTTGTCCTCACAACAACCCTGTGAGATAGGTGAGGATGAGAATGATTGACTGGCAGTCTGACCCACATGGCCAAGGGAGGATTTGAACCTGGAACTTCCAGTTCTCAGTCTAACTCCCTAACTACAGCACCATGTAATACAGATCAGGATTGACATCCCATAAATACAGCAACTACACACAGTTGTGAACCCAAGAAAAATGTTCCCTGTACCATTGACTATGCTGGTAATTTAGAAACACTGGGGATAAGGTGGTATGTGTTTTAGGATTTCTTATTCTTGCACATTTTTAAAACAAATAAATCCCATTATTCAGCAGGGGGTCCTTTGCATTTCTAATTGTATCAGTGGGGAGTCCAAGAATCAAACTCCTGTGGATGTTGAGGCATGAACATATTCCTGTAGGAACAATGAAGATCAAGAAACCTGGAAGTGGGTGTTTAAAATTTATTTTTTCACCTTTATTTAATCCACTTTTTTAAACCCATAGGAGGTTCTGGAACAGAACCCTACTGTATTAACATTATGAGCACAATCCTAATTATGTCTACTCAGAAGTAAGCTTCATTGTGTTCAATGAGTCTTACTCCCAGGAAAGTGTGTTTAGGATTGCAGCCTATATAGTGTATATGTACTGTAAAACACTATATAACACCTTTATACAATGTACAACACTACATAACACTATAACACCTGTATATTTGTCTCCAGCTAATGGTTCAGAAGGAAAGTATTGCAAGTTTGAGAAACCTGGCGTTCAAATCCAACATCTTCTCAGGCATTGTATGTTATTTTTGTCTTAAGAATGATTGTGGAGATTCTGTGACTTTTGTCTTAAACAAAATATTTAGGAAAGTATAGAACAAATCCCCTATTTAAAAAAAATACCTTGCCATTTTAAAAGGATTATGGGGTTCCATAAGGCTATTAAAAAATCCAGTTGATCCCATCTAGTCTAATTACCCCAAAAGCATACCAAACACATGCTTCTCAAGACTCCCCGAAAATTATCAACTAGTGACAACTTCTGGAGAAATAGTTGTGGTGTTGCTATTTTCTGTCATGCATTCTGCTCTGCATGCATGAAGAGCTGAATCATATTCAAAATGATGTACACTTAAGATCCATGTTTTAAATGCAATATTAATGGAATAATTGAATCACTTTGTGTCTTCACACCCACACTTACATCTGTCAGTTTCACAGACCTCCCTTAGAACAGGGACTGTTTTAACCTGTTCTTTATTGGAGATTGATAAGCTGTATACAGTACAGTTTCAACATCAATTTAGTCATTCAGGAAGAACAAAAATTAAGAGCCTAACAACAATAGTAAAAATTCAGCGGTATGAGATGAAATTACTTTTGAATTAAATGTAAGCAATTACTGCATAAAAAGACAACACACAATAATTACACTAGGAAGAAATTCTTGTAAACATTTGTGTCCAAAAAAAACAAATGGTCATACATACCCCAAAAGGAGAATAAGATCTTTCAAGTAATTCTTTACACTGTATACTTTACAGATTAAGGGTGCAATCTTAATCCTATCTACTCAGAAGTAAATCCCATCATATTCAATGGAGCTTACTCCCAGGAAATTGTGTTTAGGATTGCAGCCTAAGTATCTTGCAGCAACTTTCCACTTTTACAGTGCAATCCTAAGCATGTATACTCAAAAGTCCCATTATGTTCAGTGATACTTACTTCCAGGAAAGTGTGGTTAGGATTGCAGCCTTAGAGAACTACTAGTGAAATTTACCCACTCTTGCAGAAATAAATGTCAAGAATATTTGCGCAGTGGCCAGAAGGCACCACTGCGCAGCACCAGGCACTATCTCTCCCCGCATGCACCAACCCCCCATGCTCCACAACATGCACCCCCCCTTTACACCATCCTCATCAGTGCACTATCCACTCCCATGCACAATCTCACTCCAGTGCATCCATCCTCCAATGCACCCCACTTCCAGTGCACCACCCTCCAATGCACCACTTCTGGGCACCACTGGGTAGCAGCATGCACCACCGCACCAGCCCCCACCAGGCATCCCTGCTGGATACCAGGCACCAGCGGACAGTGAGCACCATTGAGCACTCAAATTTCATGCTTCCAGGGCCAGGCATTGTGGCTGGGTATTGATCAGTCAGTGTTAAATATATGGACAAAAATGCATTGCACCCATATTCACCCACTTAAAAGTTAAATTTCTACAAATCAGTTCTTAATGGGTGCTCACTTCACTGAAGGAACATGCTCCTTGAATTTCATGCTTCTAGGTCCCAGGGTTGTGCCCCTTTTCACTCTCTTCCAGTTTGAATTTTCCAGAACCAGTAGGTGCCTCCATTATGGAAGGAACACCCTTTCCAAATTTCATTTCCAGGAGTTTTGGCTGGGCGTGAGTCTATGAAAACCAGTAACAGCTGCAGCATGGGAATGCAATACAGCAGTACCTCTAGTGGAGGGTGGATGCTTGGAGTGGCCTGCTGTATCCCCAGGTTAGTTGCTGCTGTAGTTGTGTCATATCCTGAAGGTTGAGAGGCAGGGGTTGCAGCTAGGCTGGCCAAGAACTCAGATTTTTGGTCAACACTGCCATTCTTACTCTGCTTTATCATGGACCCCCTAAGGGTCTACTCATTACTATACCTGCTTCTGAGGAGGTATAACTCTGAGGAGCTGGAAGCAGGAATTTCTACCCTGGAAACAGACTCTGGATACAGAGTAACTGCTCTGCCCTAGGCAATGCTAAACATGCCCTCAGTATTCCTCTCCTGAGCTGCCTAAGCTGTCCCAATTAGGGCAGAGCAGGTCCACCTCTCTTGGGGCACCCTGTGTTGCCTTACTCTGCCTGAAATCTAACAATTAAGGTGCTTGCTGTCTTATTTATTAGTTATTTATTAGATTTGTACTCCACTTTTCTTCCTGAAGGGCACCCAATATGACTGACAATCATTACATAAAATACAATTAAAACATTACAATTAAAATATCAATCCAATTAAAATATAAAATCCTGAAGGGGAAAGGACAACAATGGTGATACAATCCCATTTCTTCTTGGGGATTCTGAGATATTATGAAGAAGAGAGTTCTTCAAAGGGACTGTGATCGGGGTGCACACTTTGCCCTACTTGTTCTGTGGTTAAAGGGAAACCTCTCCTTCTTTAGGCTGGATGCCAATTAAATGGGTTGAAGCCAAATAAATGTAGTACTCCTGTATCATATGCCCATCACCTGATTTCCAAAGATGCTGAGCTCTAGCATGCTTATTGGGCGGCAGCAGCAATTTCAACAGAAGTAGTAACAGATCTCTCCAGTCCCATGAGGTGACTGCTTCTGTAGCCTGGTAAATTATTTGTTTCACCAGCTCGTCTGAAGTTGAACCCTTCTATGACCACCCATCTATGGGAAAGGAGTGGTGAAATCTCCCTTTTCATGTGGAAAGGATTACAGTGGCACCTGGCTTAACAAGTGATCCACACATAACAAGCAAAAATTTATCTAGGATTCTTCCTCACATAACAAGTGTTGCTTCACTTAGCAAGCACAGTCATTGGCAGTTGAGGCAGACGCGCTGGCCGGCATCCCTTTTAAAAAGTGTCAGGGCTGCCTAGCACGCCTGCCCATAGTGAAAGCAACACTTCCATATTCCTTCTGTGGCCGGGCATCCGCTGGGCAGAGGGAGAGAAGAGCAGTGGAGAAGAGGGAAGCAGCTCAGGGCTAGCCAGAAGGAAGCAGGGGAGAGAGGCTCAGGAGGAAGAGAAGGAGAAACTGGGGAGATCTTGGATTAAAGAAGAAAGTGTCTTTGATTGCAGCCTCCTAATCATGTCTACCCAGAAGTAAGCCCCATTGTGTTAAATGGGTCTTACTCCCAGGAAAGTGTCTTGGATTGCAGCCTAAGAAGACTTCATAGGATCATGCACATTGAATGCATGTTCTGAATTCAATTCCAGTGTTTTGTCATCATTTTTACATCCAGTTAATATTTTTATATGAATATTTTTGGGGTTGTGGAATCAATTGTCTGAGTTTCCATTATTTCCGAAGAGAAAATCCGCTTCACATAAAGAGCATTTCACATAAGAAGCATGCTTCCGGAACAAATTAAACTTTTTATGTGAGGCACCACTGTATTTTCTTTAATTTGATTAATTTCTTTAATAATTTTTTCTCATTAATTTTTCATCCAAATTGGCCATGAATGGCAGGATTTTTTTTGTGTTTGCTTTTTTTTTTTGCCTATCTCAGACTCGCAAGGGATGGAAGATGTGTTCAGTAGGCTTCATGCTTTAAAAATTGGTCACTTGTCTAAAATAGCCCATGTTAAACCCAAGTACACGTGGGTATTTTTATTGGGGGTTGTAGCAGTAAATATAATGCCAGATGTAAGGGAGTGGGAGCCATGGTAACCATATGTCCTCTTTTTCTAAGATATGTCCTCTTTTTTAGCTTTGTGTCCTTGAAATATCTTCCTTATCCTCCTTTTCCTTGCGACCAGGCAGATGTGGCTTTCTTGGAATTAATAAATTATATGTAATATTTTAAAATGTAATAGTAAATAGTTTTAAATTTTAAGTTTTAAATTATTAAGTTTTAATAGTAAATAGTGTTTAAATTAACCACATGAAAGCTCTATATGTGTCCTTATCCTACATTTTTTGGGTGTCGAATATATGGGGACTTATTAGAAGTCTTGACTTCTTTTGAGGTAATGATATCTGATCACCCTATGTAGCAGCAAGATGTGTGCTTCTTCAGACATCTGATGGGCTGGAATACTGAATATACTGGATAGTGAACAACTGAATACTGGAATACGGAGATACTAGAAGCTGGACTAGATGGGCCCTACTGGGCCTGATTCAGCAGGGGTGTTCTTTAGACTGGTGCTTATCACTCAAAAAGGTGTATGTCCCACTGTAGTTTCTTCCCATTTATAAAGTGGCTGGTGCAATGCTACAGGTTGCAAGTGCAGGAACAAGCAACAACTTCTTCATTTATTGCTTGAAAACTGATCAGTTGCTACTTACTTGCACGATGGGTAAAAGGATCATAGCAGGAAGTGCTGTGTGTGTTTGGGATTTATGACACTTGGAACTTGCACTCTAAGGACATTCTTATGCTACAGATTTACAACCATTTTATACTTGTTTAAGCACCAGGGCTTCCTCTTAAAACTCAGAACTGGAATTTGACGAGGGGTACTGTGAATTATCTGTTAAGGATTCCTAGTCCACCACACAGTACCCTGAATAGAGCTCTATTACACTTCTTTAAAGCTGCATCTTGATACTCCCTAACTTACAACAACTGAACAAATCTAGAGAAAATGCAGTTCTTGTGTCATCATCCAAATCTCACTGCTGGGAAAATATAAAATACAATAATGCTGCATGATTTCCTGCTCGCCTTTTAAACTCATGTTAAGCCCCTGACATGTAGATAAGGAACAGATTACGCTTTACTGATTGTAAAGTGATGGGGAAAACTTAAACCCTGCTTGGCTTCTCCATATCAACAAGCTACCTTTTTCTAGCTCTAAGTCTTCTAAAGCATTAGCAACCCAAATTTCCGTGTATTTTTTTCTTTTGCAAATCCGAAAACCAACTTGCACAACTTCATCATTCCCTTAAATGCTATTGTTAAAAAAATAAAAAAAAACTTCACAACTTCGTGGAAAAGACAGAACAAGCTGCCATTACTTTGATCAGCCCAGGTTCTCATTTTTTGACCCCCAGCCAAGAAGGTCCTGTAGTACTTTGGAGATCCTTATGGCACTGCACATGGGTTTGTTTTTGTCTTTTGTTCCCTGCAAGAGGCCACTCCTCTGGAAGTTCTTAGGTGTCAGCAGTCACTCTGAAGTTACTGTTTAGTGGATCATGGAGGAGAGTGTAAAAACAATGCATTATTAAGTCACCCATTTCTTTCACCAGATGCCCATGCAATCTGAAAAAGATCAGCAGCCAGTTCACACTTGGATCCAGGCAAATGGCTGCAGGCGTTGATTTGCAAATAGCAGCAAGCAAGCAAGCATGCTAGGGAAGCACACACCTTTTCCCCAGGGGTGGCAGCTTCTTCTCCAGGAGATCTCCCTGAACTGTGCTGTATGGCAGCAGGACCCCCATCATGTGAAAGCCCACAGAGATCAGGAAGCAGTGAATGCACCACAAGAATTCTCATAGGGAAACCAATGAAAGTGGGTGGCACTGAAATCCTCCCATAAAAACAATACACTCTTGAGCAAGGGAAGGAGGAGAAATTCTGAACTGCAGAAAAAGTGTACAAATTTCTGAGTTGGAGGCAAGTCCCTTTGAATTCAGTGGAGCTGGCTTGTTGCAGATCAATTCCACAAAGCACCATCTGGAATCATCAATGCATTTTTCTTCCAGAGGACAGAGGCTTTGATACCTCTGACTACTGGACACTGAGTTTAGTGTCAACAGGATGACCAAATGTCATAACCACGAAAGAGGACAAGGCTCCCCCCCAAAATGTAGTACACATAAAAAGAATGTAGGACATGCCAAAATAAAAGCTAAATATATGTGTGTGTGAGAGAGCTTTTGTGTATTTACTTTAAACACTATATTACTGATTACTAAATTTAAAACTATTACATATAATTTATTCTGTAAAATTTATGGATTAAAAGCAGGCTACTTATTACCTGCTCACAAGGAAAAAGAGGACAATGAAGATTTTTTTTCCAGGATAAAAGGCTGAAAAGAGGACATATCCTGAGAAAAGAGGACATATGGTCACCCTGAATTCCCAGTTGCCCAAGAAAGGGAGCAAGCAGGAGGGCTAAACTCCCACATATTTAGGGAAACGAGATGGAGAGGATTATTGAACACAGAGGACAGTGTTTTTAAGTGTTCTAGTATAGTTATGTACAGTATAGTTATGTACAATGACTAGTACAGTTATGTACAATTTAACGTTTCCAGGCACTTGCTGGAAACAAGTTTCCAGTTTTTTTTATGCACGTAACTCTATGCTGGATTATGCCAATTGCCAACGAGTGTGTTTGTTACATGAAGCACAGTTTGTTACATGAAGCAAAATCCTAGGGAAATTTTTATTTGTAACGTGAAACATACTTTACGTGAGGTGTTTGTTACGTGAGGCGCCACTGTATTATATAACAGCTTAATGGCAACTAATAACTGGATAGCAAGTTTATTCAACTCTATTAGAGGTCAGAGCCCTTAAGTTATTCCTGCTACAAAGCAGGTAATTTAATCCATATTTAATCCTGAGTTTTCAGTTGCCCAAAGAAGTAGTCAAGTTTCAAATCTTAACAACATTTTAGAAAATGGGGTTTTCTTTCAACCCTATCATGTTCTCTTACATGAGTAGTATGCCTTCCCCAATAAACCATTTTTTTCCTCAAATGAATTATCCTATGGGAACCTCTCATTAATTCAGATTAATCTTATTCTTCCTTGGGCCACACTTTGGTATAGGTGGCCAAATTTTTCCATATTTGTTGTAGGTGACCAAATTCTTCCATAGCAAAGTATTTGGGTATTAGCAAGACAAAGTATTAGCAAAACACTATTAGGGCACATTCCACCACTGCAACTGCGTGATACTTATATACAATGGCAGCTTGCCATTTACGTTTGGACCTGAACATTGTGATAGTTTCCAGGATCAGCAGTGTTTATTATAGGAAAAGAATTCCTTTGGCAATCAGTTTATTATAATATGAGATCATTATTTTCACTTTCTCTGTCACACCAACAGAAAGGGAATATTCCACAACATGGCTGCAGCCATGGCTCCCACTGATTGCTGGGTAAATCTAGTTGATTAGGCACAGGAACGAGTGTCTGACAATGTTCTTCTACTGCTCGTTCAACCCGATTGAGAATCATGTTAAACAATGGTTCAGAATTTGGTGACAAGGGTTTGGCTTCCGAAGGATCACGCAAAAGATCAAAAACCAAAGGGGGACTGTGGTAGGACACATTATCTCCAGAACATGGACACATTATCATTCCATAACAGCCATCAGATTCCTCTGATGAAAAGTCTGGAGTCACATAATGAACCTTCCAGAGAGCACCACCTTGGACGGGAAAAACAAAAGAAATAGTAGTCAGTGCTAGCAATCAAGTTCAAATGCTGCTGCCTATTACTTAATGTTATACTTTTTAACCTGCCCTGCTGTTTTAGTATTTGTTTAGTACTTTAAAAATCACTAAATAATTTAATTTTTAATTATAAGCTGCCTTGGGGAGATTTCTGTGTGAATGAGGATCTAATACGCATTGTCCCATACCTGCTGCAAATGGGCTCATCTTGAGAAGTGCCCATTCCAGATTTTGACATTTCACCAACCACACAAAAATGGCTTCAGACTATAGTCTATTAACCTATAAATGGAATGGAAACTCACTTTCTAAAATACAGGAACACTGAGGCTCCACTTACATTCCTTGCTTTCTAATAATGGAAGCAAATAAACCACATGGCGTAAATCCAAATATATGCTGGCCAACATATGCCATCCAATCCAGAAAATATATGACAAATAAATATATGCAAATAAATATATGATTATTCTAAGCAGAGAATATTTTATACTCACTTTCCTTCTGGTACCAACGCACTGCATGTAAATGGGTCCCACAGTAGTGAAACATGAATTCATGTTCAGAATGTTGCACTGTCCTCTGCAGCAAAGGCAACTGGTTCTTGCCATCAATTACTCTTAACACAAAGCAAAACAATCTATATAACTATGGCTAGAACTATAAAATTGATAACAGAATTTACCAGTACCTAACAATCCTAATTCTGCTGAATTCTGGCAGATCCTCTTATGCTCCCATACGTCTTACAGACACCAAATGACTTCCCAGTTCTAGCTGGACCCTAGCCTAGCTTTCTAGTTTCTAGTCTGCAGGAGTAGTGAGTAGATGTAAAGCCCACCAAAGTGCTCTGGAGGGGAACACAAGTTGATTGACTTTTAGACCATTCTGTCTTGTACCTGTCTTGTGGCACTGATGCACCAGCCAAGTGGGCTACCATGGGATAAATATCCATAAGACTTGTTGGCTCATCGATAACAATGTTAGCGGCTACCATCCCTGGCCATCGTACTATTCCAGGCACACGTATTCCTCCTTCCCAGCCTCCCATAGCTTTTCCACCTGTCATGGAAGGAGAGAGAAATCATTAGATCTTCAGTTAAAACTATAGAAAATGATAGTGCAAAGTAGATAGTAGATAGTGGCAAATGTTGTGGTATGCTAGTGTGTATGCTAGTGGCAAATTACTCTGCTCCCCCGGTGATTCAGACAGAGGAAGTTGGACTGGGACACTAGTCATGTTCTGAGAACAGAACCATGATGAATAATAAGGGTCACTATGTATATTTAGTTGTTACCATGCCAAATCAAAGGCCCATGGCAGCTACATCTTAAATCATGATTTATAAAATGAGTTTTCCCTGCTTGAAAGTTCTACAGCACACATTCTAGTCTTACCTTTGTATATACCATTCCAGCCACCGAGTCGAACAAGCCCATCTCTAGCCTCCACTTTTCCTCCATTGTCAGATGCAAAGTAAGTAAAAGTATTATTTCTTAAGCCCTCTTTATCAAGAGCAGCAAGAACTTGTCCTACAGAGTGAAAAATCAACCCAAATTTCCATTTAAAACTGGGTAGAAATTAAATTTTTAAATTAACATCTGATTATGCTAAGCAGAATGTATGTGTTGCTGCCAAATGTTGAATTGGTATGTCTAAGATTCCTAGATATATCTCTGTCCTTTTTCTTATTCTTTCTTCTGTCAACAGATAATCTGGATAAGATAACAGTGCAATCCTGCCCACGTCTACTCAAAAATAACCCACCATGATTGCAATTCTAATCCCCAGTTAGGCCAGCATAAGCCCAGCACAAGTCCTGTGCTGGCCTGGGAGTGTCACAAAAGTGCTGTAAGATATTTCTGAACCACTCCTGGGGGAGGGTTAGGCCAGTGCACAGACAGGCCCTCACCATAGGAAAGGGAAGACGGATGAGTTGTGCCATCCTATGTTAGGACTGTACCCCTTGTTCAGTGGGCTTTACTTCTAGGTTCATGGGAATCGGATTTTAGTCTTAGACATTCTTGAATAGTTTGGGTGACATTTTTGGTGGAATGGGCAAAGAATAGAACAATGGAGCTGTTTTGGTAAATCATGAGAGAAAGGCAAGATTTGCAATCTCAGACCCTAATGCAGTGATTTTCAACCTGGTTCTCAGGTTCTGGTGCATCAGAGCTGGTTAGGATTGGACTCTGATTCTATTTTCAGTTACTCTACTTTTCAATTCTCTCTATTTTCAGACAGAGAAAAAAATTTAAATATCAGAAAAAGAGAAAGTCTCCAGAAAGGCCTCTGTACTTCCTTGAAGATGAATATATTCCTTATAAATACAACTCACCCACCATCCAGTCCATCTCCTCCACATTGTCTCCATACAGACCATGCCTGCTCTTCCCACGAAACATCTCTGTAGTGTAACAAGGTGTGTGGACGTGTAAGAAAGAAACAAAGAGGAGGAATGGTCCTTCTTTGTGTCTGAATAGGAAAAGAAAAGTGTTCAGTGAATTTTCCACACTATAGGCAGAGCCAACCCAAGACTTCTAACACCTGATAATGTACAGGCATCCCACAGTTTCTGACAGTTCGTTTTCTGATGTTTCCGCTCTTCCAACACCTTTCAGTTATACCTAGAACTCATTCATTCAACACACTCTCTACTTTTCAGCCACTCTCTGCTGGTCTAAAGGCTAAAAATGTCTTCCAACCACTCTCTGCTGGTCTAAAAGCTAAAGATGTTGATTTGCATGTGACATCGTGATCAAACTGTTTTGGGGATTTCTTTATGATTTTCTTCAGTATATAACCATCATTCACATATATGAGATATTCATTGCCCACACCTGTCTGTCTGTCTGTCTGTCTGTCTGTCTGTATGTATGTATGTATGTATGTATGCATGTATTGATTTGATTTGATTTGTATTCTGCCTTTCTTCCCCAAGGGCACCCAATTTGTTATGTTTTTAGCTATATGTTAATAAATATGTGTTATTTAGGCTTTTTCAAGTGATATGTCTTTTTTTGCTGGCAATTTTGCATTTGCAAGCTGAAACAGACTGAGTTCCACTTCCATTGGTTTTCACTTTTGGACAGTGTTCTGGTCCATAAACCATCCAATTAGTGGGGGATGCCTATACCAGCCTCGGTTCCTCCCCCTGATCCCCCTGCTCTTCTTGTTCTGCACTCCCTGCCTCCCTCCTACTCCCTGTGCTAACATACCGGCATCTCTCAATGTTCCCACTATGCTGACTTTGGGACCTGGCTGCTCATTGCTTGCAGCAGTGGCGAGGCCATGATGAATGGTTTGTTGAATTTTGTGACAGCTCTAAAGGGCCTTGCACTTCAGGCAGGGTAAGACCAAAACAGAATTGGGTTGTAACAATCTGATTCTACGCTCTTGCATTGCAATACAGTTTAATTAGCTTCCCATAAGCAGGGGTTATGATACTTTTTCAACAGGCAGTTTCCTTAAGCTACTGAGCCACTGGTCACAGCTTCCCATCAAGGCTGCAATTCTATATATTGTATGGGGCAACTAGTTTTCATAAGGATTCTATGTCTCCTCCAGGTAGTTTTCTGTGACTTTCTTATTCTTGTCGACATTTATTCAGCCTAAATGAGTGAAAAGCTTACTTTTTATAATTACAAATTGTGCTTAGATGTGGCCCCATGTCTTCTACAGCTAAATTTCTAAATGTCACATTTCAAGCTCATGTTATTCCCTATCACATATAATGCAAATGGCATGAGTCAGCTTTCTGAAATATATCAGTGATTCAAAATAGTGCACAGATCCTAAATATTTATCATTAAAGCAGGCATCCATCAGTCTTGAAAAACTATGGTATTGTACTCGGCGCTGCATACGTTGCATCCGAAGCACAAAAGCCTGGGTTCGATTGTTTTGGACAATAGGCTGTTACCCAAGCAGCAAATCCCCCCTGAATTGAATTGTGTAGAATCCCCCCTGCCATTGAATTGTGTAGTAATTTTCTATGTTCTGAAAAATCCCCATAACAGTGTTAATGTGATGTATTGAGATATGTTGTAATGTTCATCCTGCAAAGCAGTCTTGCATCCACCTTTACCGAAGCTTCAATCCAGGCCGTTCCTTTCAAATCTGAAAAGCACCATTACAAAAGAGAATATAATTGGTTACCTTTTTAGAAATGAGACTGCCTCATTTACTATCCTGAAGGCAGAGTGCTGAAGTTTGAACGGTTGTTCAGTTATGACATGATTTCTGAACATAATGCAGTTCCAATGTTTCATACATATATAGTGGACATGTTGAAAGATAGAACATAGGATGCCACACAAAGCAATGAAGATGATTATTTTCCATTTCACCGAGAGCAAACCAGTTGTTTTTCCCAGCAAAAGAGTGAACACCAAAAGTGCGATCATCATTACATAAGATGTTTTTGGTGGTTGTGTCATCTCAGGATTCTTGCTAGAATGACATTCATTCACGAGAGTATAAGGGTTACCATAGAAATAGTCAAAGCCATGGTTTAAAGGATGGTGGCAGTGATCACTGCGGGACTCACAGTTCAATCCTTGGTGCCATTTTCCTAAAAAGAGAAACATCGATTACTTAGGGAGCCTTTATCCTAGATGTGTTTCTTTAGCTGTATAAAAATACATTCAATACTACATAAAAGACTGCTTAAGCAAATTGATAGCACACTTACTTGGAAATACAAATGCACAAGAGGCACAAAATCTATACCATAATTCCAGTTTTAGAATGGGTGTGGTAGTAATCCAATCCTTTGGATTGGAAAATATCTTGTTTCCTTTCTTTGGCACCTCTATGGCATCCCCAAGTATACATACTTATTATTACAAATAACATCTTCATAGTGAGTATCCCCACATCTATAACATCTTCATGATGTTACCCCCACCTTCACTCCCACCTTTATTTCTAGAAAAATAGCACTGCAGTTACATAATCCTAAAATCTCTTGATATTTGAGATGTCAGTGGAAAGAAAATGACAACACATCATACCTATAAAGCCAGTGACATAGCCTTGCTGTTGCAATAACTTAGCAAATGTTGTTTCGTTTGTAGGGAGGCCTCCTGAGCCTCCAGCCCGGGCAATGACTCGCCTCTCTGTTGTGGCCGCCATGCCTAAAATATAAAGGATGCAAAAATGAATTCTTCCTCATTTCAGACTGTTGTCCTGCTGACATGGGGGTAATTTGTTTTCAGGAAGCTGAAAGGTTATAGGGACATGAGGAAAGATCTTGACAGGATCTTGACAACCTTGACAATGCAACCAATGCAGGCATGAACTAAGTACACTATAAGTTGTGCTTGGGTACTCAAGGCAAATTTAAGCTTGGCCTATATAATCCACCTTTCCCTTCAATAAGGAGGTTGTGGCCAGAATTTTGTGGTGAGGGAAAAAGGATTTACCAATTAATGTGGACGAGCATGTGTTGATAAGTTGCTGAATGTACTTCAAAATGATTAAACTATAGCAAAAATGAGTGAAATTGAATGTAATTTTACCACATAGTGTTTGAACATTGCACTAGTACGTTGCCACTCCTACGTCAGAACACCGAAAGGCAAAATCATGTTTATTTCCTACTAACCAGTTGAAAAGTGAAAATTCAGGGAAAGGCCATAGAACATCCCTAAGGGAATCATGTGCCCAGCTTACTTCTAGCTATAGGCCTGCCTTGCATCCTCCAGATCATAAATGGACCATCTGCACTATCTTTAGATGCTCCTCAGAGACAGGTCTGGCAGTGTTTCTATAGCATGTCACATGTTGGGACTGTCAGGCTATGTGCAAACTCCTCACATGCATGATCTCTGAGCAGTTTGCATGCAAGAGCTCCCAGAGACCTGTATTGCATGACAGTTCACCAGGATGCACAGAAGGGGATGTGTCAATAAGTGTGGTGTTCTTGGCGGTTAGATAAGAGCTGGTTATGGCGTTTGCATCAGTGTGTACTTAAATATCAGTCGACCACAAAGGAAAGTGCTAACCTGATCGGATTGAATATCTGCCAGTCAGGAAAGCTGTTCTGCTTGGAGTACAAAGAGAGGCTGCAGCGATGTGCTGAGTGAGTCTCACTCCTTCCCTTGCTAGCTGATCAATATTAGGAGTCCTAAAATAAGGAGGTGGGAGGGAAAGAATGATACATTACTATAACTGGGTAATAGTACACTTTTATCTGGCGGAACGTTGTTTTGTTTTAACCAAATAATGAATAATGAAAAGTTTCTCTTAGATCATGTTCATTTAGCCCGACTGAGACATTGGGGTTTTTTTTTTCAATCAGCTGGAAAGAGAATTAAGACTGCAATGATTCAACAGGATACTTAGAGTAGTCTGATAACATCTCACAGTTGCCATCATTATGATTATTATTCATAATGACACTTCAGCTTATGATCTCAAGGCAGTTGACAATATCATACAAACCATAAGAATAAAAACAATAAGGAAATTGAGCCTGGGAAGAGGTGGAAGGAAGAAGTAACAGCAGAGGCCTTGCCACCCATGTCCTTTCCCCCTTCCTGGTCATGTAGTGGTAACAAAGACAAGTTTTATATGACAAACCAACAGAATGAACCTGCCATTGTGGGAGTAAAATTTCCAGAATATTTGTGGGCTCCAGGCACAACTGGGCACTAACAGGCATGAGACACTGGCACCGGGCAGAGGGCAGTGAGAAATGGGCACCAGGCAGTGGGCACCATCAGGCACTGGGAACTTCTGGGCAGTGGTGGGTACCAGGGTGCAGTGGCAAGCACAGCAAGCATCAGTGGGCACTGGGCATACCTATCAGGCATCATTGGGCAGTGGGCACCAGTGGACAGTTGATGAGTGAGTGAGTGAGTCAGTGAGTCAGTAACTCTTCAATTTTATATTTATAAGATTAATGCAATTTGTTTATTAGTTTATCTAGTTGAATGGCAACACTACTTACAGATTTTATGAAGCCATTAGGTAGTATTGTGCAAAAAAGAAAAGAAATTCAGTATCAATAGACTGAATATATTTCCTTTAACAACATTGTAGAGTATCCTCTAGCTAGCTCTGCAAAGTAGTTCTGAAGCTTATACAATATAAAATATAGAGCTGTTGCTACCACTAGGTGGCAAAGTCTAACAGGTTACACAAATACCTAAATGGCAAAAGAAAAAGATGAACTGTTGTCATATGTGAGGCTTAAGCTGTATTTGATTCTCACATGCACTATTTATATTAGCATCAATTATAATATCAGTAATGTAACATAGTTGATCTAATACTACTTAGAATGTAAATTGAACGAGAGGCATTTGTACTCTGCTGCAAAGCTGTTACATTTATATCAAACTATGTTCCAGTGGATATTTCATATTCACATTATAATTCTAATTTAAGATTCATCTTTGAAAATGCCAGTTGAAATTTTGGCTGTCATGAGAACTTTACATTTTATTTACAATGCACATTATAGTTCAATAATATCTTTGACCTGCACTATTACAATAGGATCTTTTATAACTTACCCTACAATCCAGAGTAACTCTGGGAAGATGTAAGAACTTACTCTGGATTGCTCTATGCATTTCCCATAGGTTTCCTATAGGTGGTGCCATAACTACATCGGTGTAAAAGGTCCCATAGTTACTCTGGATTGTACCCTTATACTTTTGAATTTCATCAGCTTCAGTTCAGTTTTTTTTATTATGATCCCATTGAAAATGTGATTATTGGAAATATTCATATATATATATATTCATGAATGAAATCCAGTGGTACAAAATCCTACAGCAGCATATTGGCTGAGAGGACGAACCTCTCCTCAATCACCAGCTATGTGGTGAAGAAGAAGAAGAAGAAGAAGAAGAAGAAGAAGAAGAAGAAGAAGAAGAAGAAGAAGAGTGGAACTGACTTATTAGAACTGACACATACCTGATAGTATCATTACCGAAACAGCCCAAATCGCCATACCCAAGATCATCTGCCACTATCAGCAAAATGTTTGGTCTTGACATCCTTAGTCCACATATTTGAGAAATGAAGCATGATAGTAGAACAGCTAGACTGCTTCTACAAGAATAACAGCCAAACCATCAGGTGGATGAGAATTTTTTAAGAGTGAATTTTTTTTGCAGAGATACATCATAGTTGATACTCATCATTTACAGGTTTTCATCCATCAGTTTGGTATGTCGATATTTTCTAGGAATGGTCAGCATCTCTCACAGCATGTGCATATTCACAAGCTTACAGAAGCAATTTCCATTCTGAACATTTGTGGCCATGTAGCAGGCATGACTAAAAGCCAAAGCACATGAGACACATTCCCACCAAAGTGGTACCTATTTCTCTACTTGTATTTGTATGCTTTTGAATACAAAATGTTGGCAGGAGCTTGACAATTGAGCTGGACAATTTGCATGATTTAATCTACTAAGATTGGCAGGAGCTGGACAATTGATGGGCGCTCACTCCATCTTGCAGTACTTAGGTTTCAAACTGCCAATCTTCAGATTGGAAAGCACAGTCAACCACTTAAACACTGGGCCACTACAGCCCTTCATTTATATAAGAGCAAAATATTAACCATCTCATTCTCTGTCCCTTACCTAATGTCCCTTCGTGTGGAATTTTCTCTCTTTCCTGATGCTGCATCCTAGGTTGACATTTCCATTGAGCTCTCCACTACTGACTCAAGATCTTGTATTTCCTAGTCAAATGTTGATAACTCAGACCCCATAAGTCCCCATACATGCAGTGGAGAACGTTCCTCCCAGTGTCCTGGACACTTCAGCAAAAGCCAGGACACCAATGAAAAACCAGTAGAATCCATCTCTGTTTTTAAGGGATAAAT
The DNA here is from genome assembly GCA_030015325.1 of Cryptoblepharus egeriae. Classification (NCBI taxonomy): domain Eukaryota; kingdom Metazoa; phylum Chordata; class Lepidosauria; order Squamata; family Scincidae; genus Cryptoblepharus; species Cryptoblepharus egeriae. Next base: position 30,224,488 of record JAREYC010000005.1, read on the forward strand.
AATCTATATGTTTTCTGTTTTAATTTTGATGAATTGTTAAATATTTTATATATTTCTCTAACTTGCTTTGGATGCCCTTCTGGGAGAAAAGCGTGTATAAGAATGCATTGAACTAATAAGTAAATAAGATTAGCATCCAAAACCAATCCTTACCTAGAGATTCCTCTCTTCAATATGCTAGGCACCTCCATTCTTCTTGATCGTTGGAAGTTATATAATTAGAGCAACCTTTGGATTTATCCTTTTTGATGTCCCTTCCCATTTCTCCACCCACTACTTCTTTAACTGCTTGCCAAAGATTGCTGGCTATTGACATCTATATTGTTAAAAATTAATATAAACTCATGAATAGCAGTTATAAGTCTAAGCATGTCTATTCAGAAGTAAATCCCATTTTGTCCAATGGGACTTAGAGCACAATCCTAACCATGTCTACTCAAAAGTAAGAACCATTGTGTTCAACAGGTCTTACGCCCAGGAAAGTGCCTTTAGAATTGCAGCCTTACTCTCAGGAAAGTGTGTTTAGGATTGCAGCCATAGTCTATTCCGCAGATTTATCAAAAGCTCTAGTGATCACTTTGCTTACCTTTGACAATGATCTTTATAGAGGTTTCCCTTGCTGCTATACCCAGTAAATTAAATAATGTATTTAATGGATTGTAATTAATACTAGCCTTACAATCCAGAGTAAGCCTTCTTTAACGTTAAGATGAAGACATTAAGACATCTTAGAAGACGTCTTCTAAACGCCTAGAAGAAGACGTTAAGATACACTTACTCTGGATTGCTCTATGCATTTCCCATAGGTTTCCCTTAGGTGGCACTGTAACTACGTCAGTGTAAAAGGTCCCGTAGTTACTCTGCATTGTAGCCATAGTCACTAAAGAGCCCAGCTACAATACATTCAAAACATGAAACAGCTAAAACGGTAAGAAACTGGCAGCCCGTTCCTATTTAGTGCTGATGCTGGGGGGCTGCGTATCAGTGCTGATGCTGCATCAGTGCTGATGCTGTGGAGCTTGTTTTATCCAGCACTGTAATCCAGCAGGTTGAAGGTTTCTGCAAGATAAAATAATATTTGTTACCTCACCTGGTGGTGTAGCTAGAGGGGATGTAGTCAGCCCTGGAGGGAGCCTCACCCTTAGTCATTCCAGATGAAAGAAACAAAATGGAACTGTATGAAACAAGTATGAAACAAGTATGAAACTGTATGAAACTATTTCTTTTCTTTCATAGGTTAGGAATCTAGCCAAATATATGATGCAAAGCACATTTGGCAGGATACAGGATTTTTAGCTCTGTAAACAGTCAAGATAAACTTTTGAGGAAGTTAAGGATAAAGATTAAACGGGTCAAGAATATTTAGACACCAACGGGTCAAAGTGACCTGAAAGCTTCTTATGACTAATTGTATAATGAGTTACTAATTAAGTCCATACTTGTTTTTGCTGGTAGTAAATGATACCTATAAATATTGGGAGATGATTTGGAGCTGGTTAATATATAGGCTAGTTAATATCTTTTTTGTGGATTTGTGTACTGTCTCCAATAAAAAATAAATTGATACTGCTGCTTTAGATGCATATTTAACTGTGATTAGATTTTGCAGAATAATACTAATTCCTTCACTAGGGCTGAGTGGGATTTTATTTTCCCACTTCAAAAGACTATTTTCCCACTCCACAACAATTTAAGGAAAGACTTCTTTTCCTGCAACTGAGTAACAACATTATGTTCCTATGCAAATCATCACTTGTATATTACAACCCAATCTAAAGGTAGTGGCACTGCTGGGTGTAGTGGTGCCAAACAAGCTACAGCAGCACTCCTAAGGCTATTGGAGGTCTCAATGGGGGAAGGCCCAAGCCCCACAATGGGATTTCTCAAGACTTGGTTTGTCAGGATGGATGGCCCAAATTGAGGTTCTGGATCTGGTGGAGCAGTATTAAGCAATCAACAAAAGATAACAGTTTATCTAGACAGATTCTAAAGTTAAAAATTAATGAAGTAATTTTCTAATAAAAAAGATAGTGGTGGAAAGTAAAGACCTAAAGGGCAATGGTTTCCTTGCCTCTTAGCTTGCGATGAACAGGTTATTCAGTGTCAAAGAAAGTGCAACATTTAGGGCACGATCCTACCCAATTTACGATGGCCTAACTCAGCTGGCATATCTTCCCATGGTGGTATGGGAAGGTGAGCATATGCTTGTGCACTGGCCGAACCCCTCCACCTGCGTGGGGGGAAGAAATTCCTGACAGCACCTTTATGCAGGGTGACCATATTGTGACATCTCCAGGCCAGCAAGGGACTTAAGCCAGGTGTTATGCTGGCCTGAGGTTAGGATTGCAACCCTAGATCTATATTTTCAGGGGTGTTTCATATGTGGAAAAAAAATGTTGGGGAGCTGCATATTTTTCTCAGGCTGGCTGTGTATCTCTTTAGTAACTCTGTAAGGTCATTTTTATGTCTGAAATATGGCAAACAGGTTCTAGGAGCTGTCACAAAATGAGCTGTGGGGCATATTGTCTCAACTGTTCAGCTCTGCAAAAACAACCATTCATCAAAAGTCACAAAATCAATGTTTTTGACCCACATGCACCTTAAATTACTAAAGCCTCAGGCAGACTCAACAAAATGGCGTGGCAGTGCACAATAAAGAACAATCTCTGTACTGGTGCCAGAAGGAAATCCTATCCACATGTCCTCACTTACCTATTGCTGTCACATTAAGTGCTAATATGAAGGATACAGTGGTCCCACAGGCCATGTGGGCCCTGAAATGGGGATTTGTGTTGGGTGGGGGGGGGAGGCTCATCTGCCCAACTCTTGTACCATTCCTTGTGCATTCATCTCTCTTATCAACTGCTGCACTGGTAGAACAGGACCAGAGAGGGGCTAACAACCCACTTTTTTAGAGTGACAGTTTCAGACGTTTATAAAATTGGAAAACAGTTCATTGTTTTACATAATTTTATTGTTCACAGACAAAAAAGAACAATAGAAAAGAAATCCCAAGGACTGTAAACCAAGGTCTACAAATTTCTTTGGTCTTATCACATCTCTTTTTTTTTTTGCACCTTCTGTTGTGATACAACGACTCAGATGGCATATTATAAGGCTGGAATAATGAAGAAAATTACAGAAATAATTACAAAAATTCTAACTCACAGTGCAATCCTAAGCATGTCTACTCAAAAGTAAGTCCCATTGTGTTCAACAGTACGTACTCCCAGGAAAGTGTGTGGTCAGGATTGCAGCCTAAGGAAACTTTTTGCTTCAGTTTAACACCTTATAGCAGCCAGGGAACACTTGATTCAGGGCAACTGTAGTATGGACTACAATTTGTTTGCAAACAGGAAAACATGCAAGTATCCTAACAGAACCTTGTACAAACCCATAAGATTTGTACATTTGATTGTGTTTTTGTTTGGTTGGGTCAGCACAGATTTATTCCAGTTGTAATTCTTCACATACCATAACTTTTTTTGTTTACCCGGCATGCCAGTCATATACTTATTACTTGTGAAACCAAGTAGAAGTTACTGATAAGCAAGTCTTTTTTATTGTTGTTGGCTCAGTATCATAAATAAACCTGCCAATTTTGCATGAGCATCTGCATTTGTCCATACAGTACAGGGCAAGACGAGAGTCTGAAAATGCTGTATTGTTTCCTGCTTTGGGGTTGTATCAGCGGGAATGACTTCAGATGACTAATATCCCACCTAGCAATTCTTGAAGCCTACCCTAACCCTCTAGAATATTTTTCTAGAGTTTTTCCTGTGTACCAGAGTAGATTTTTCACAGCTAACATGATTGTTTGCTTGAAAATGCTGTAAGGTTGAAAGATCTCTAGCTAAAACTCTGGTGCCATGGCCACTGCACTATTTAAACCTACAACAGCAAAGTTGAAAAAATACTAAAGTTAAAATAAAATATCTCAATAAGTTCCAGGATATGAATGTAGGAAAATTCTAAACTGCTAAAAACATATAAAAGAGACATTTCAATTCTATGTGCATGTTATCAGAAAATCCCTTTCTCCAATCAGTGGTGGGCTTCAGGGGGTTATCACAGGTTCTGTAGAACCCTTTGCTAATGAGCACCTGGTTCTGAGAACTGGTTACTAATGGGACATAGAACCTGTTGTTAATTTAGATTTTTAGGACATAGAACCTGTTAATTTATTTGAATCCCAACACTGCTTTCAATATGAAAGTTTGGTGATTTCTGCTATAGAAAAAGCTCAGTCTATAAGGTCAGGCAATCTTTTGAGTGTAAATAATAGATGCATGAATTCCTTCCAAGCTCCTACTTGGAGAGGGGAAAGATTAGGATTCTAGAAACTACATTGCATGCAATAAGATTGCAGTATTATGGTAATTTCTTTGGGAGTCCCATTGAATCACCATTGGGAATTTAGTTGAACGCTATGGATGGAGTGGAACTGCAAATAAATAAAAATAAATAAATCTGGTAGCAAACAGTTTTTGTCACCATCTGATGTAATCATCAAAAGTCTAGATGTGATACATAAATCAACTGCAAATATTCACAGCAGCCCAAGAGAGGGAATGAATGTGGAAAAGATCACAGAAAATCCTCAGACTATCACATTGAAGGAAATGAGAGAATTCTGTTGGCAGAAGAGTAGAGTATTATCAATTTTGGTGTGATTTCTAGCACAGTTGTGTGCAAATCAGTTGTTTTTAGGCACTTTCTATAAAAGTCTGAGATAGGGGTCTTGCACAGACAATACCATGGCTCATTAGGTGCTACTGCCCTGGTGGATTCTTATAGCAGTTATCACTGAAGAGTAGTAAGATACAATGGATACCCATTATAATATTTTTCTTGGCTGGGTTCTGATTCTTATCTTGGTCTCTATAATTAAATTGACATTTTTTCTGTAGGTTAGAATGGCTCTTTCTATCTACCCCACCAAAGAAATATGGGATGTGCCACCAGTTTGTTATTTCGAATTTAACTTCCATGTAAATTTGGCATGAAGTTCCCAATTTCTGCTACTTGTCATAGTAGATAGAACAAACTATTGAAGTGACAAAGCACTGTTTTGGTACAACAGGATGAAGGTGTTGATTTACAACTTCATTTTCAGATAGGCCTGGGCACGCAAAAATATTCAGGCTTCTGAGTCAGGGCCTGTGGATGTCATAACTGGGTGCAGCGTTGCCATAATTCTCTTACATAAAACCAAGACTGGAACCCCTGTCAAACATGGCAGTATGTGAATGCAATCCCTGAAAACCAGGACAGTCCTGGTTTTAAAGGACATATGGCAACCCTAACTGGGTGGAAGAATCTGTTAGCAGAGCAGAAGCTAGTGCAAAGGGGAAGACGTCAGAATTTTGCTGAAATACACTATTAACCTTTCCCTCATATCCGCCTAAGAAGAAAAGAAAGAAATCGTAAGAATAGATTTATCAATATATATAAAAGAGAAAAGTCACTGACTGACTCACTGACTCATTCACTCATCAACGCCCAGCCAAAACCAGTGGGCCTAGAAGCATGAAATTTGGGGAGGGTGTTCCTTCCATGATGGAGGGAGTCACTAAGAACCAGTTTTTGGAAATTCCAACCGGAAGGGGGTGAAAAGGGGCACAACATGTTTTCCTCCCTATATTTTGCATTGAAGAATCGGTGACTGAGGGATGCTTTGCCCCAACCCCTAGACCTAGAAGCATGAAATTCGGGGAGGGTGTTCCTTATGTCACATGAACACCCACCAAGAACCGATGTGGAGAAATTTAACCCTTAAGGAGCTAGAAAGGGGTGCAACGTGTTTTTGTCCTATACTTAACATGGAAGACTAACCAAGATCCAGCCAATTTGGTGCTCGGTACCTGGTGCACTGGGGGGGGGTGTTTGGAGGGAGGGGTTGCACTGGGGAGGATGCTGTGCATGGGGACATTGCACATGGGGGTGTTGTGCATGGGGAGATGATGTGCATGGGGGTGATGCACATTGGGAGATGATGCACATGGGGGGTTGATGCACATGGAGGGATGATGTGCATGGAGGGAAGATGTGCATGGGGGAAGATGTGCCTGGGGTGATGTTACAAGAAATGCTATGTTACTATAGTTGTTATTAATTTCATTCTGTTACACATGAGGTTTCATCATTACAAAATCAATCTTTTAGCAGAATATGATTTTTCCATAAGCCTCAGTTTTACAGGTCAAGTCAAGGCCTCCCTTACCCTTGCATTGTCATAGCCATGGGAACGTAGCCCATAGCTATGGTAATCTGGTCTAGGTAGCCCCATTGTCTTGCTAATAGCCAGTGATCAATGCTCTTTTCCTATCTGGTCATCAAGGGAAATTGTTTGGTTCCTGTCTAGATAGTCCAGGAAAAATTCAAAAGATTAACAAAAACAACCAGTCACTAGACAAAGGCCAAAATATGTATAAAAAGTTATAGTTTTCATTCAGTAAGTGTGTGTGGAGTTGATCCCCACCAAGTGTGTGGAGACTCTCTCTCTCTTTCACCCCAAAAGATGGCCAGACTCGACCATGAAAGGATGCACTCTCTGGATGGGTAATATGGCATCTTGACCCCCTCCCCTTTTCCTACTTTTTCCTACTTTCCTACTCTCTCCATATTGCTCTAGGGGGAATTCCTGCTGCAGGCAGGGAGTTGGACTAGATGACCTACTAGGTCCCTTCCAACTGATTCTATGATTCTATGATTGTTCATAATAGGTTAAGCTAGCTAAACAATGATTGTATTTCATTGTTATTTTGTTTAATCTTGCTGTGATTATTCTTAATAAAGTTTGCTAAAATATATCTTCTAAAGCTCACCTTTTACAAAGGTTATCTGTGGTGATGCTGTTTGATTAATAGTCCAGCCTTAGATCCTTATAACCAAAGAGAGGCAGTGCCTAATTCCCCTATTGTATGCTGCTCTCTTGGTAATAGTGATGGGTGATGGGGTGATGTTGCGCATGGGGGGTTGATGAGCATGGGGGGTTGTTGCGCATGAGGGTTGTTGCACACATGGGGATGATGCGCATGGGGTGGAAATGCATGGGGGAATGATGCACACAGGGGGATGATGCGCATACAGGATGATGCGCATGGGGAATTTATACATATGGGGGTTGATGTTCATGGAGGGATAATGGGCATGGAGGGTTGATTCGCATGTAGGGTTGATGTGCAGGGGGGATGTTGCGCATGGGAAATTGATGCACACAGGGAATTGATGCGAACGGCAGGTTGATGTGCATGGGGATGACGCTCATGGGGGTTGACACACATGGGGTTGATGCACATGGCGGGTTGATGCACATGGGGGGGGTTGATCTGCATGGGGAATGTTGTGCATGGGGAATGATGCGCATGGGGGAAAGTTGCGCATGGGAGAATGATACACGTGGAGGTGAATATGCATAGGGGAATTATGCACATGGGGGTTGATGCACAAGGGGGATGATGTGCACGGGAGATTGATGTGCATGGGCAGTTGATGCACAGTGGGGGGAGGGCGTACGGGGAATTTTACCTCCACAACGCAGGTACACTTTTGCTAGTTTTTTTTTTTATAAATTAGCTATCCTACTTACTGACTAAAATAATTAGAAGAAAACATTTTTAATGATCAACCCTACTTTCATGTTGGTATTTCTTGTATATCTTCTTTTGGGAAGGAGGGAAGAAATAGTAGCTTTTATTCCAGAAAGATTCATGTGTTCTCCAATGTCTTGGTCAAAGAGACTGAATTTATCCAACTCTTGAACTTTGACACTGTTGTCCATTCTATGTATTGTCCTTTTCTTTGTCACACTGACAGTATGGAAATGTCCCACAGCATGGCTGAAGCCACGGTTTCCACATGATGTTGTTGAGGGAGAGCTGCTGTGGGACAGGCATGAGAGTCCTCCGATGCTCCCCCACAGCTTTATCTATTCTCTTTAGAACTGCTTGAAAGAGTGGCTCCGTCTCTGGTGACAGAGGTGTGGCCTCTGATGGGTCTCTTGACAGATCAAACAGCAAAGGAGGATTGTGATGTCTTACTCCTTCTCCAGAACATGGGCAAAATATAACTTCATAACAACCTCCAGATCCCTCTGGTTGAAAAATTGGTGTAATGTAGTGGGCCTTCCACACATTTCCACCTGGTGGGAAATAATCAATATGATTAAGATAAAAACAGGCTATGAAAAATTACATGAGTATGAAGACAGTATCTCTGTGCAAGGCTTCATCAACAAAGTACAAGGTAACCTGATGTCATAACTGCAAATCCTAATCAACCGTAAATCATAAACCAACCCTAAGCACCATACACTGTGTGACTAAGGTTGCAATCTTTCCCTGTTCTAAAGAGTGAGTCCTATAGCACACAATGGGACTTACTTCTGAGTAAACATGCTTTGGATTGCACCTCAGGAGGAAGTCTCATTATGTTCAATGAAACTTTGGGTCAGGGTGACCAGATGCCTAAACCTAAAAAGGAGGACAAGGTCTTGGATTCCTCTCAGCCTGGCCTTTCTGGTGGACAATGGCACACTTGCCTACTCACGAGTAAAACTGTGATATTGGGCACTTTCACTTTCCCATAGAGCTCAATGCATATTTTATTTTTAGTTTTTTTGGCCATAACTTTTTTATGAAGGAGATAGCTCAAAATTTATTTTTTGCATTGGATTCTGCTTTTCAATATGAACCCAATGACATATGACATGATGGGGTACTGCACACCATTACAAAGTTCCAAGAAGTTACAAAGTTACAAAGAAGCCAAAATGGAGGACAATGAAGCCCTTTTGGAGGACATCTGGATAGGAGGCTAAAAAAGAGGACAAATCTGGAAAAATCCAGTCATATGGTCACCCTAACATATTCCTTCCTATGCCTGGCAACCAAACCAAGTGATCTTATGGTGTTTTTCAGCTGCAATCCTATATTTCTTCTAAATTATGTGTCTGATGCCCTCTTCTGCATGTTTGTCATTCTCCAGCTGGCACAGTGGAAGTGCCTGAGGAGGTGTAATAGCGCTCTGTCCATATAGAAGATTTATCTTTCTCCATCATTCACTTTCTTAACTTGCAGAAAACTGCAACCCTCCCTTGCCTAATGGTTCCCGCATTTCCTCGTTGCTGAAGTGCAACACATTCACCTCACTCAAGGTTAAACAAAAATACATTGATTATCTAAGATAATCTTTTTGGTATTGTGACTGATCCTTTCAGAGCCCTGGTACACATCAAAGCCATAATTCGGTCTTCCAACATAACATCTAGAACAGGCCAGCTGTATTTTGCAGGCAGTGTTCCAGAATAGCCCAGAAACAGCTGATTCTATGCAAACCTGTATACTGTATGAATTAGTAATCTCTTCTGGGCTTCATACTGTCTATATCAGTGACTCACTGAAGAGGTATCAAAACTTCTTACAGTTCCCAATACTGTTTAGGTAAAAAAAAAATCTGCTTCTGGGCAGATGCCCAGATCAGCCATATCAAGTGACAAGTTACAGCTTGTTTCCACCAACAGATACGCTCTTATTAAGCTTCCAGCCTGCTATTCGTATTTTACTAAAGGAAAACAAAGGGATGATGCAGAATAAAGGGTGCAATCCTATCCATGTCTACCCAGAAGTATGTCCCATTGTGTTCAATGGGTCTTAGTCCTAGGAAAGTGTGTTTAGGATTGCAACTGAAATCAAAATAAAACAAGGGGCCTCGAAGAAAGGGAAAGGCTGGGTTACAATAATCTAAATTACAGCTGAGCTAAGATTGTGGGGGCGATGGGTGGCGCAAGTGGTTAAGACACTGTGCCTGTTAACCAGTAGGCCAGGGTTCGAGACCCAGATCCCCACAAGACAGGATGAGCTCCTGTCCTTAGCCTAGCTCTGCGATGCAGCTGGAACCAATTGTATTGGCTCTGCTTTTCCATTGGACTATTTCAGTAGTGTAGAGAGGGGGGATTTGCTGCTTGGGTAACAGCATATCCTCCATATCAGTCTAACCCAGGCCTTCATGCTTCGCATGCAGCGTATGCAACGAGCACGATACCATAGTCTCACAAGACTGACAGGTGCCTGCTTGTAAGATTGGGAAAATTTCAATGTTTAATGCTGAAGTATCCATCAAAAGTAAGCTATAAGCATTTGCTATTCAAAGGTGAGCATTCAGTCTTCGGTTCAACTCTGGTTATCTCCAAAGGGCTCAGGTGATGTCAATTGCAGATTTAATTTTCCTCAAAATTCGTCATCTGAGGAGGACATGCAAAAATGGATCTTCTGTGAAAAGCAAGGCCCCACTGTGATTATTGCTATAGGTTTTCCTATAAGAGAAATCATAGACTATGGCTGCAATCCTAAACACACTTTACTGGGAGAAAGACCCATTTTTGACACAATGGGACTTACCTCTCTGTAGACATGGTTAGGATTGTGTAGTTAGTGTCTTTTTAATATATATATATGTATGTATGTATGTATACTTACTGTCCTTCTTGTGCCATCGCACTGCATGTAAATGCATCCCACAATAGTGAAACATGAATTCATGCTCTGAGTGCTGAACTGATCCCCATAACAAGGGCATCAAATTCCGGCCATCAATGATCCTAAAGTGACAGAATGACAGTCAGAACCTGTGTGACAATATCTAGAATAGAGGCAACAGAGGTAACAGAAAGAGGTAACAAAGTTTAACATTGTAAAACTACTACTTCATAAAATGGATTTGACAGATGTGCGACTTATATCTTACAGATATGTGAGAAGTATATTTTTAGTTATACCCTCAAATTCTTAGCCCTCAAGGATTCTTTACTGACATAAAGTTTAAAAAGCAATATTTAAACAATAGTTAAAACAGTCATGGAAGCTGAGAGCTTCTTCTTTTTCAGAGCTACCAAGTATCCATGAACTCAAGAATTCAAAACTATTAATAGCATTCCCAAATGTTAAAAGTGCTGCAGTTATTTCCTTGGCATAGACAACATGTGAGCATAGTACACTTGTGAACGTGTGTCTGGGATTTTTAGTTTCCCAGATGCACACATGAGGTCTACACATGGCTGAAGGAAACACTGGTGTTACTCCAAGGTTTCCTGCAACAGGAATTTAATGAAGTTCTGGCTAGAAGAATATTAAAATGACACAGGAGGCAATTTCACACATACCTTTTATACTGTATTCAGTTTCTATTTCCTTCTAAAGTTTTTGCTTTTCCTACATTTATTTTATATTGTCTCACACTTGCCTATATTATTTCTCATTTTGGGGGAACTGGTCTGTTCCACTGATGGGCTACCTCATGTAATTCAATTCTTCACTACTGTTATATGCTATCTTTCTATGTAAATATCTGTACAGTACCTCACTTCATAAGAATAAAAAGACAACACAGTAAATAAAGAGATAAATAAATACTCAGGAAGCCTAGCCTAGAACAAAAAACTGAAAATAGACTGGGATCAAAATTCTTATACATTGGTAGGTACAACGTCAGGTAAACATTCCTAACTTTGCAGTCCACACTTTCATCCCTCACCTTTCCTCTGAAGTGGGCCATATTTATGAAGAACAATCAGGTATATCCATATTGTAAAGATGATTAATCTCTGCTCTCCCCCATGATACACAGTATTCAACTTTAGATTACTCTCATTTGTACAAGGAGGGGAAAGATGGTATGCAAACATACAAAGTGGTTCATATTTGCAAGTATATTAGAATGCAGTTTTTCATGCATTCTCGATTGCACATGTTGCTTTTGTTGTCATAGAAAGCAATCCTTACAAAACAAAATAAATATAACCAGACTCATATAGCCAGATTTAAATTCTTAAGATACCAAGAGTACAATTTTGTGCAAGTAGTAAGTAAGTTCCATTGCGTTCAGTGATGCTTACTCCTAAGAAGATGAGTACAGGATTCAGCTCAATATAGGAAATATGTAGTTGTCAGAATCTACCTCCACAGCAACTAGCCATACCTATCTTGTGGTAATGTTCCACCAGCCAAGTGAACCAGTGTTGGATAAATGTCCATTAGACTTGTAGGTTCATCAATAATCTTGCCCTCAGGTAGCATTCCTGTCCATCTGAACAATCCAGGGACACGGATTCCTCCTTCCCAGCCTGCCATGGCTTTTCCACCTAAAATCAAGTCATATATCAGTTTAAAAAAAGAACAAATGCAAATATATTTTTTCTTTGGTATGCATATGTTTGGTATATGTTCTATTGTCATATTACATATCTAGTTGGAAACAGCAATCCTGACGTTAGACCTGAAAGTTCCAGGTTCAAATCCCTGCTCAGCCATTAAACTTCTTAGGTGATCTTGGCCAGTCACTATCTCTCAGGCTGACTATCCCTACAATCCAGAGTAACTACGGGAGCACATAAGAGACATTACGTGCACCCATAGTTACTGTACCACCTCATGAAAACCTATGGGGAATTCATATTGCAATCCAGAGCAAATTGTTCTTACACCGGAGCAAGGACTCCCCGGAGTTACTCTGGATTGTGCCCTTAGAGCACAATCATAACCATGTCTACTCAAAAATAAGCACCATTATGTTCAATGGGTCTTACTCCCAGGAAAGTGTCTTTAGGATTGTAACGTAACCCACAGGGATGTTGTGAAGACAAAAGTAGGGAATGGATTTTGTGCACCATTTTGAACTCTTTAGAACGGTAGCATGAAATGGGAAACATGTCTCATTTTCAGTTCAAATTTTACATCTAGTCAAGTGGTTTTATAGAAGAATATTATATGTATGAAGAAAGTAATCACTGTGTTTTATCTGGTTGACATAACCAGCTATTTTTCATGTATAATATTTTTAAACCCTGTTTTCCCTATTAAAACTCCAGTTTTTCTTTAAAACAACCACTCTTAGAGCCCAATCCTATTCATTTTTGCAGCTCTGGTGCAGTTGTGCCAGAAGTGTGTGCCATAAAGTGCCATGAAATGTGTGCACTTTATCCTGTGGTGAAGGGGCATTCACTAGGCTAGGGCATTCTCAAGATATGGGAATACATGTTTCCTTAACATGGGCTGCATTGTGGTTACACTGGAGCTGGAAAGTTGGATAGGGCCCTTAAATACATCATTTTGATCTTTCATTATGGAGCTCCCTTGGGATTCTCTCATTCAAACACTATACGTTGCAACATTTTCTTTTATTCAACCTAGTTTTTATGTTTAAAATCTTTAATATTGCACTTGATGGGTGTCCAACTGCTATAATCTGTATTAATGAAAATACTTTATTAAAAATGAGGAAAATCAGAACGCTCACCTTTGTATATGCCATTCCAACCACCTTGCTGAACATTTCCTTCTCGGGCCTCTAAGTGTCCACCATGGTCAGAGGTGAAGTATGTCAGCGTGCTCTTTGTCAAATGTCTGTTGTCAAGTGTATCCAAAATTTGTCCTGTGGATCAACAGCAACTCTGCTAAATATAAGATAACTCTGCCCTATAGCATACTGTTATATTTGCAATTGTATCCTGAGCATTTTCATTCAGGCAAGTAATATTGTACAACTGCACATAACGAGGTAGTTAATGTCTTCAGTGAGGTAAAATATTTCGCCCAGTGAAACTGGGAAGCAGAGGATATAAGCAGAGACTGGTGACTCATAAAATGGGATGAGTGTGAATTTGACACACTATGGCTGCAATCCTTATCTCCAGTTAAGCCGGTGCTTATCTGGGGGTGTCACAAAAGTGCCATAAAGTCACTTGTGCACCACTCCTGGAGGAGAGTTAGGTTAGTGCACAGACATATATCACCATGAGTATGGGAAGACCATTGAGTTGTGCCTGCTGGGATAGGATTCCACCCAATGTGTCTATGTTTGTGACCCACATAGTGACAAGTATATGAAAATGGAATGCTGTAAACATTTGCTACCTGGGCCTGTTTATGGATGTGCACTTGCCCTTGGAGGCCATATCTGGCACTACTGTGCCAGAGAAGAGGTAAGTTTGTGTTGCAATGGAGGCATTCTAGGCAGAGTGGACACATGGGTGGCATGTGGCCCTGTGGGGGTGTGACCAGGATCTTGCATTTAGACCAGATCCTAACCCTATTTTTGAATGATCCAGTGCAGCGCGGGCATGCTCAGATCTGCACCACCTTTTTAGGTGGAACAGATCTGGATAACCTCATTGGGGCTTCTGCTACGTTACCTGGGGTTAGGGGAATCAATTCCCCTTGCCCTGGGCTGAGCCAGAGCCATCCCCAACCCCACACTGGATACTTCCATTGCCACTTCCTGCCTATTTTTGTATGCAGAGTCTCTAGAACCAGTTATCACCCAATGCCTGAATGTTGTGTGTAGAACTTCCTGTGTTAATGCAAGGGTGCTCATGATTGGGTCTAACATTGCAGCAGAAACTCTCTGCGTGACAAGGAGGAGACTTATTGCTAATTCTATATAGGCATTATTAGAGGGCATTATTAATGTGCGATGGCAATTAGGCTATGTGAAGAAAAAGAAATTCAGAAACAGCCACAAAGTGAACAACTTAACACAAAGAGACTTTTCAATCTTTTCAAGAAACATCAATTTTTTGCTGTTGTGAATCTACTTTGTTAGGACTGACTTACCCACCATCCAGTCCATCTCTTCTACATTGTCACCATACAAGCCATGCCTGCTTTTCCCAATGAAATTTTCTGTGGTAACCAGAGGTGTATGAACATGCAAGAAGGAAACCATAAGGAAGAATGGTCTGTCCTTGTTTCTAAAAATCAAGAGTTGAAAAAAGGTTCCTGTATAAAATGCACCTGTTCATAGACAGTTTTTCCAATATTTATTTTAATGCCTTTTGAAGAACAAATACTGATCAGTTAATTCTCTGTTAATACCAGCAAGCTCTTCTGCCTTTGCTGTCAAATCCTTGTATGCATTCCCTTGTTTTTTATAATCTTTAAAAACATTTTTCTGTTTGCAGAAATGAGGACATTGCCATCTCAATCTTTTAAACAAAACACCTTGTGTAACATTCGTATTACACATTTGTGAAGTTATTGTAGTCATCAGTCAATAGGGTAACTGGTCAGGCCTGCCACAACCCTTTCAAAAGAGCTGGCATATATCCAACTTGCCCTATCACCTCCACCCCAACCAGGGAGTGATGAAAGAGGTAAGCTAACATTTGTGTTATTTACAGTGCAATTCTAAGCATGTCTACTCAGAATTTAGTTCCCATTGTGGTTAACAGTTACTTACTCCCAGGAAAGTGTGGTTAGGATTGCAGCTTTAGGGCCAAAACCTATCCAACTTTCCAGCACTGACACAAATCTAGGCAGTAGGGCATATGCTGCATATGCCGGTTAGGTTTGCACCCCTATTTCTTCTGGTTTTAAAAAATATTAAAAGATTAAAAAAGTTTACAATAAAAAAGATTAAAAGAAGTTACAATATATGAAAACAATCAAGACCAGCCACAAAATAATAAATCCTGGGATAACAATAATAACTGAATCAGCGGAAAAAAGAAAAGTAACAAGTAATCTGCAATGCATAGGTATTGCATTGAAATACTCTAGGAAACCTTCAGTTAAAAGCTGTTTTTTGCCCATTAAAAGGGAGTTCCATAACTATTCAAGACATACAGCACAATCCAGAGTAACTACGGGAGCACTTACGTTGATGTAAGAAAAATTTACTCTGGATTGCTCTATGCGTTTACCATAGGTTTGTGTTTGCAGAACACAAACACAGGTGGTGTGTAACAGGCAGGACAATCCAGAACAACTAATCTGTCCACATAAGAGCCCTTAGGTTGCCCTATCTAACACTAGGTTGGAGCAACTGCAAGATGCTCCAGCCCAGTTACTCTGGAAAAGGCTTAGGGCAGAGCAAGGCAAGATAGGGTGCCCTAAGAGAGGTGGACCTGCTCTGCCCTAACTGGGGCAGCCTAAGCAGCTCAGGAGAGGCAAGTTGAGGGCATGTTTAGCATTGCCTAGGGCAGAGCAGTTACTCTGAATCCAGAGCCTGTTTCCAAGGCAGAAATGCCCTCTTCCAGCCCTCAAAGTTATACCACCACAGGAGCAGGTATCGTAATAAGTAGACCCATAGGGGTCCATGATAAGGCCCGAGTAAGAATGGCAGTGCTGACCAAAAATCTGAGTTCTTGGCCAGCCTAGCTGCAACCCCTTCCTCTCAACCTCAGGATATGGAACAAACTACGGCTGCCCACAAACCTCAGGATACAGCAGGCCACTCCAAGAAGCCCCTTGTATTCACTGTAGAATGTACTGGCATCTCATCAGGGACTCCTTATAAGGCAGGCACCCAGTGGCCTCACCAGACTGGTGCGGCTGGTGTGGGCTGCATTGGGGATGCGCTCCGTATGGGGTGATGTGCCGGAGGAGTTTGACTGTCCTTTGGCAGGCCCCGGGCGTCAGCACCCCCATTCAGGCCTACTCCAAGGCGGAGAATCAGCCAGAAGCTGCCACTTGTCTGAGGAGCTGGCCTGAACGGCCATCTGAGGTGCACTGCGCAGAAACACACTGAGCATGCCGAACAGCTTCAGAGGAGACTTCCTTAGAGCAGAGAAAGTCCGCGCCTCTGCACAGCCATTCGGCCTCACTCAGGAGGCGGAGCGGCAGCCGAATGGCTTCAGAAAGAGTACTGCACAGGCACCAACTCTGACGCCTGCACAGTCTCCCCCGAAGCCAAAAGGCTTCAGAAAAGTACTGCGCAGGTGTCAGAGATGGTGCCTGTGCAGTACTCTTTCTGAAGCCAGTTGGCTTCAGAAACAACTGCGCAGGCGCCAACTTTGGTGACTGTGCAGTCCAGGTGGGGGGGGGGGGCGCATCCCAGGGATGACGCACAGACTTCCGCACCAGGTGATGTGCAGAGTCATGTCACCACTGTAGGCACCACAGCTGTTCCTTGTTCAGTGTGATCTGAGGGGTGTCTCCTCAGGAGCAAGTCTTCCCCTTGTGTCAATTACTTAGCATGCTCTGGAGCAGTTAGGGCAGCCCAGGCTTCCTGACTCTCTGGATTCAGCATAACTTTCTGCTCTGGATACAGAATAGTTAGGAGAGTGCAGTTAGGTCAGAGCAGGCTGAATTTGCTCTGGATTGTGTCCTACATTGATGTAAATGTCTCTTACATAAATGTAAGAGCTCCCATAGTTACTCTGGATTGTGCTTTTAGTCTCAATGCACTGAATTTCTTATACTCTTATACTTATATTCTCACATACTCTTGAAACAAATATTTTTAAAGGATCTCATGTTACCTTTTGATAAAGGAAATGGCTTCTCTCAGCAGAAGAGGTGCGGCTCTTTCTAACTTCATGGGCTGTTGTGTAATTTCATAGTTTTTCATCAGGATGCAGTTCCAATACCTGACAAATCCAAAACATGAGAACCAGGAAAGGAAGAAGAAGAAGCCAAACAAAGCGAGGGAGAGGATGATTTTCCAACTGACAGGCACCAGATGAGTCAGCTTGGCTGCAATGAGTGTGAACACAGCAAGGGCAATCAGCTTGGTGCAAGACCAGAGCTTGTACCTTGTGGGCAAATCCTGTTTCTGCTTTGGTACTTGACAGTCACCATACAGTGTGAAGGGCATCCCATAGAAATAATCAAATCCATGACGTAAGGGATGGTGACAGTTGTCAGTTCGAGTTTTACAGTTCACACCTAGATGCCATTTCCCTTTAAAGACAGAACAAGACAAAGGTAAGCAGTGCTATTACTAGCCAAGGGTGGGCTTCTAAATTTCAATGTTTTTATTTCAGATGAAACCGGTGGACATATGAAACAGGAAACTTCCTGATTTTATGATCCACTGATACACCATTGTCTGAAACTTCTGTGAATGTGAGCTTTTACAAGCTATCTATAGTGCCTTCCTGGTTTGTTTTGAAAAATTTTTAAATTAATGTTTTGCAAAATCTTGTAAAAACACTTACATTCTACTTCCTGATAGAGATCAACCTACACCAATAATTCACAGTGCCTCTGTCCATTTACAGAAAACAATAAGTAACAAGTACAGACACAACTACTAAAGGGCCAATGAATGTCAGTTTTTCTCTTTGTAGTGAGAGGGATTCAAATACAGTAACACTTCACGTAAAGAACGCCTCACGTAAAGTATGTTTCACGTAACAAACAAAAATTTCTCTAGGATTCTGCTTCACGTAAAGAAAGTGCTTCACGTAAAGAACACATTCGTTGGCAGTTGGGGCAGACGTGCTGGCCGGCAGCCTGTTTAAAAAGCATCAGGGCTGCCTAGTGCACCTGCCCATAGTGAAAGCAACACTTCCATGCTGTTCCTCCTGTGGCCGGGTGTCCACTGGGCAGAGGGAGAGAAGAGCAGTGGAGAAGAGGGAAGCAACTCAGGGCTAGCCAGAAGGGAGCAAGGGAGAGAGAGGATCGGGATGGAGAGAAGGAGAAAGTGGGGAGACACTATGAAGGTGTCTTGGATTGCAGCCTTCTAACCATGTCTACCCAGAAGTAAGCCCCATTGTGTTAAATGGGTCTTACTCCCAGGAAAGTGACTTTAGGACTGCAGCCTAAGTAGACTTCGGCTGCAATCCAGAGCAAATTCAGCCTGCTCTGACCTAACTGCACTCTCCTAACTATTCTGTATCCAGAGCAGAAAGTTATGCTGAATCCAGAGAGTCAGGAAGCCTGGGCTGCCCTAACTGCTCCAGAGCATGCTAAGTAATTGACACAAGGGGAAGACTTGCTCCTGAGGAGACACCCCTCAGATCACACTGAACAAGGAACAGCTGTGGTGCCTACAGTGGTGACATGACTCTGCACATCACCTGGTGCGGAAGTCTGTGCGTCATCCCTGGGATGCGCGCCACCCCCCCACCTGGACTGCACAGTCACCAAAGTTGGCACCTGCGCAGTTGTTTCTGAAGCCAACTGGCTTCAGAAAGAGTACTGCGCAGGCACCATCTCTGACACCTGCGCAGTATTTTTCTGAAGCCTTTTGGCTTCGGGGGAGACTGTGCAGGCGTCAGAGTTGGTGCCTGTGCAGTACTCTTTCTGAAGCCATTCGGCTGCCGCTCCGCCTCCTGAGTGAGGCCGAATGGCTGTGCAGAGGCGTGGACTTTCTCTGCTCTAAGGAAGTCTCCTCTGAAGCTGTTCGGCATGCTCAGTGTGTTTCTGCGCAGTGCACCTCAGATGGCCGTTCAGGCCAGCTCCTCAGACAAGTGGCAGCTTCTGGCTGATTCTCCGCCTTGGAGCAGGCCTGAATGGAGGTGCTGACGCCTGGCGCCTGTCAAAGGACAGTCAAACTCCTCCGGCACATCACCCCATACGGAGCGCATCCCCAATGCAGCCCACACCAGCCGCACCAGTCTGGTGACGCCACTGGGTGCCTGCCTTATAAGGAGTCCCTGATGAGATGCCAGTACATTCTACAGTGAATACAAGGGGCTTCTTGGAGTGGCCTGCTGTATCCTGAGGTTTGTGGGCAGCCGTAGTTTGTTCCATATCCTGAAGTTGAGAGGCAGGGGTTGCAGCTAGGCTGGCCAAGAACTCAGATTTTTGGTCAGCACTGCCATTCTTACTCGGGCCTTATCATGGACCCCTATGGGTCTACTCATTACTATACCTGCTCCTGAGGTGGTATAACTCTGAGGGCTGGAAGAGGGCATTTCTGCCTTGGAAACAGGCTTTGGATACAGAGTAATTGCTCTGCCCTAGGCAATGCTAAACATGCCCTCAACTTGCCTCTCCTGAGCTGCTTAGGCTGCCCCAGTTAGGGCAGAGCAGGTCCACCTCTCTTAGGGCACCCTATCTTGCCTTGCTCTGCCCTAAGCCTCCTTCAGAGTAACTGGGCTGGAGCATCTTGCAGTTGCTCCAACCTAGTGTTAGATAGGGCAACCTAAGGGCTCTTATGTGGACAGATTAATTGCTCTGGATTGGGCTATTCATAAGATCCTGCACATTGAATGCATGTTTTGAATTCAATCCCAATGTTCTATCATCATTTTTACATCCAGTTAATATTTTTATATGAATATTTTTGGGGTTGTGGAACCAATTGTCTGAGTTTCCATTATTTCCTATGGGAAAATCCACTTCACATAAAGAACATTTCACATAACAAACATGCCTCCAGAATGAATTAAATTTGTTACATGAGGCATCACTGTACATAACAAATGTACATCTGACCTTCCCTTTTATTGCTTCCCCAAGTCCCATACATTCCAGGTTTTTCAAGCCTATACAGTGTCCCTAATGCAGATAGCAGCAATCATGAAAGGTGCAGAAGTGCATGATCCACCAATACCAGAACAATAAAACCATACACTATTCTGAGGAAATCTTACTCCTTTAAATCATGTATGGACTAGGATTAGGGAGAGTTCCATGTAGACTTTCGTTCTGAGAGGCCAGACAAAGCACACCATGAATGACCTGATTCAACTACATTGCTCTTGGCACAGTCTTGTGCTGGTGGAGCACACAACATGTTCCACCAGTGCAGGCTTGCCCTAAAGCACCATAAAGCACTTTGGGAAAGTGTAGGAGTTAGTGGCATCCACTGGCCACTGCAGGCCTCCATATGTGATGGAGCAGGTAAGTACCATGTCAAGCAACAGTAAGATAAGTGAGGAAGGGCAGAGAAAGGTTAACTGGACAGGGAAAAAGCATATGAGAAGGGCAGATTGGGTGCTAGGAAGGGGACAGGATCAACAACATGGGCATGTATCATTATTTATCTCACTTCCTCAGCAAGATCCAACAACATGGATGTACTTAGATTACACCAGCTAGCAAGGGCAGGTCTGAGTTCACTTTGGGGAATGCAGCTTTCCCCATGGGAAGGAGACGGATATCCCTTTACCTTGAAGAGACCTCCAGACTAAAAAATTCCCTGCATGGGACACAGAGCACGCCATGTTGGCCCCACTATATAATTTCAGTGCAATTGGGCTGTGTAAAATACAGAGATTGTTGAAACAAAGAGAGAGAGAGAGAGAGAGAGAGAGAGAGAGAGAGAGAGAGAGAGAGAGAGCATCTCCTTCCAAATCCTGTTGTACCATATTTCAGGCAAGAGAAAAAGCAGTTGGATGGATGGATGAAATATTTTACTACTAAAACATCTTTTTGTCAAGTATAGACAGTGCTTGCTTGGCTGTTTTTGACAATCTTCATCAGAAACATTCTTCGTACTAAGCAGATTTTAATTAATTTAATTTAATTAGCAGATTTTAATTTTAATATGACCTGGATGTTATATTCAGTTCTGTTGCAGCTTAAATACACTCCTCATTTGCCTAGTGTCCACATTTCAAACATGAGGAAAAAGCATACCATCATTTTTCTCCAAAACCCTATCCACTAGCCCACCTACCTATTAATCCAGTGGTATAGCCTTGGTTCTTCAGTATCTTCACAAATGTGGTTTCATTAGGAGGGAGGCCACCTGAACCAGCAAGCCACTGAATCACACGATAATTACTTGATTCATCCATCCCTTTAGATAAAAAATGTATGTATGCATATATTGAGAACAAATAATATAACCAACTGCTGAAAATTCTTCCTATGTCCAGTGCTAGGACAGAGCCCCTGAAGGGAAAACTGGCAAGAAATAATTCTATAATATTCTCATTAATATTTTTTATCTCATTCAAACTTTATCATACAAAGGGATATCCATACTCCATTATTTCTTTAGGAGCAGACCTATACAAGGGGATGGGGTTCTGCTATACTATACCTGAGCGGATCGGATATCTTCCTGTAAAGAAAGCTGCTCGGCTTGGAGTGCAAACAGGAGCTGCAGAAATGTGTTGGGTAAGTTTCACTCCTTCCTTTGCAAGCCGATCAATGTTAGGAGTCCTGAAGAAAAATCAGCACAACATGTTTCAGCAGAGTGATTGTAAAGCAAATGGAAATGGGTCAACCAATCCGAAGCTGCATAGAACATCAAAACTCCTGTAGTGACACAATGTCTGCCTGTGAGCAACAAGGCAGCTGCTGGTGTTTCCTTGGGAGAAGTCTGTCTTCCTCCCACAGGGAGGAGAAGTAGTCCTGCAATGGTGCTACTCAATTCTGCAACAGCCTTTGAGCTGCAGTAAAATCAAAAGTATCAGGCTGTGAGACCTGACACAGATGCTCTGGATCTGGGAAAGCTGACCCCCTCCAGTTGTGAGAATGGTTTTTGAGTTCACTGTGCCCATGTACATACCCTACAAAAATTGGAGCTATTCTGTGCATGTGATGAATGGCAGGGTGAACAGATATGTCAATAACAGGCTTAGAAATGAGAAATGTATTAGTTACGCTCCTCGTTCTTACCTGATTGTATCATTTCCATAACAGCCTAAATCACCAATTCCAAGGTCATCAGCTATGAAGATGACAATGTTGGGCTTGGAGCTCTCCAAGGCTTGCAGTTCAGGTGGCTGTAGCAAAATGTACAAAGCTAGAAGTAGGACTGCAGAACTCCTAGAAAGTTGAAAAATAATGTAACTGTTATAAATGTAAAACCATAACAATTACAAAGAAGCATGTTTTATTTTGCACCCAAATTCATCTTCTGCTTTTCTTCCTAAAAATGCGCACATAGGATAGCTGATCTACGCTTGACTTCCTGGCCAATTTTCTCCCTGCAGCTCTTCCATAGAAGTTCCAAAAGTTTTATGTAGCACATGCTGCAAGATAAATTTTAAAGGAAAATTGGAAGGAAATTAGCGGTACATGCATCAACACATCCTTTCAAGAGTTTCCACAGAGACCTCCAAATTATTTTTATATTGCCCTAAATATCACTATTGACAGGCCATAAACTGCTTTTCAGTACTGCAAAATTTGTTGCTGTTCCAAAGCTGTTAAACTTCCACATGCAGTAGCAGACCTTTTCTCATTGGTTTCTGTGCTTGTCTCAATCCAAATTATGATGTATCTACACCAAATTTAAACCTCTTGTAAGATACACCTGGAAATGCAACTGTGCAGAAGTACAGTCTTCATATTTTCCCATTTGAAGGTATTATGCTCCTAGAAACATATTTTAGATCCCTTACAAAAAATAAGAACCGGTTAATATTTTACCAGTAATGAGCTCGGCACACCATGATCGCTTTCATCAACTGCCAGAGTACAAAAGTATAGCAAGGAAGAATCTGGGGGAAAAAGGAGAGGTGAGATCAATGACATGCTTTAGGCATCTTTCCAGATTCATTTATGAAAGAAAACAGTATATTGCAAGTTACATACAAGCTCCTCAGCTTTCACTGGTAAGTCTGGCTCCCTGCTGCATTGGTATGGTATTTTTATACTACCTTCTTTGACCTTTGGTAGAAAAGATGGAACAAACAGAACAACAGAAATGAAGAAATTCT
Source organism: Cryptoblepharus egeriae (assembly GCA_030015325.1). NCBI lineage: Eukaryota > Metazoa > Chordata > Lepidosauria > Squamata > Scincidae > Cryptoblepharus > Cryptoblepharus egeriae. Next base: position 30,247,832 of record JAREYC010000005.1, read on the forward strand.
TGTTATTTCACTATATGATATATGCACTTAAAATATTCAGTAGTTCCTGATAGGAAACCACCAAGTTTAGAGATACTCAAATTACAGTACAATTATCACTCAAACTAGTACTAGCTTGTAAAAGAGTTTTTGTCCCAGGGGGAGGGTCTTTCCTTGTCCTAAAGGAAGGGTCTTTGCATAAGCCAGCAAGTCAGTCAACACTGTGGAGACTTGTAGATAAGTAAATAGTTACTCAGGGGCAATCCTAACCCATTTAGGCCAGCATAACACACTTGGGATATTTTCCTGTGGTGGTATAGGAAGGGCAGCACATGTCTGTGCACTGGCCTAACCTCCACCCCACGACTGAGGCAGAACTGCCTTATAGCATTTTTGTAACCCCCCTAGATCGGTATGGGACTTATGATGGGGCTACTGCTGGCAACTGGAAGTTAGGATTGCAACCCCATCTCCTTACACCTATAAGAGGACCTACTTAAAATCTTAAGTAGCCACAGCACCACAGCCAAAGAGGAACTTTTCTTTACCGCATCCTAGGGAAAATTCCAAAGGAAGGTATTCTGTTGTTTCAAATAGGTATTGCAAAACCTTTCTTTCCTGTAGCTGTTGGATTTTTAAACTTCAGTATCCTTGCAATTAAAGATGCTTATTCAGTCTGGAACTACTCCTGGCCATACATGGTAAGCTTTCTCTAAATCCCAGAGGTTTTGTTAAAAAAAATAAACAGAGAAGTTTTATCTTTCAAAAATGAACTACATTCCAGATGGATCTTCTCATGGTCTGGATATGTTCTGGCTGCCATTTCCTTCCACATAAACAAAGAGCTTCGGAGCTGGCTTCTTTGACACTTGCCCCAAAAAGCTTTGCTCTAGAGACTTCCAGTGATCTTGAATAGGTGATGATATCTTTGGGCCCTGGCCAGAATATCTCACTGCAGGTAAGATGGGACACAAGTGCACTCACTGCTCCCATGACTTCCCCACCTGGGAAAGTCCAGGGGGCGCTCAGGAGACCTCTGAAGCCAGTCAGTGAAGGGTGCATGTGTGCTGGCTGGGACACACATGAGCTGTCCACAGTCAGCTGGGAACAACAGACTGCCAGTGAGGGGAGTCACTGTAGTGCACATGCACCTCCATGGCACATGCACATCATGACATAATGGCATCACAGGGTGTCATTACATCAGAGCTTGCGATGGGTGCTGATTGCACTCAGTACACCTCTGTCTGAGCTGAACTGGCTCACCTACAGGTTTTACCAGATCAGAATGGACACAGAAATAAATTCCTGCCTATCTAGGCTGCCAGTTCCTGCCTAAAGTGACCAATTAAAACCTAACCAAGTGGTTTGTGACACTTGGAGGCCGGTGCAAGGGACATGCACCAGTGTAGGTGCAATCTCAGATTGCACTATCAGAGCACTATCACATAAATATGTGCAACTCTCAAAGTGTGTTGTATGAGTTTTGTGCATCACAAATATTTTTAAAAAACAGGCAATAATGTCTTCTTCTTTTAGAAAGAAGCAGGGAAAGTAATGAACCTGAAATCTCAAAAGTGCACAAAATGTTAATTACAAAAGACAAGATGGTACTGCTACATATACAGATAGAGAAAGGAGGTTTCTTCTTGTAGTATACAGCAGAATAAATTACTGAGCTCTTTGACAAAGTTGGAAAGACCATTTTCAGACTGTTGTACTATTTCTGTGGTGGCAGTTGGAGGACTGAGCCAAAGCTCAAGTGGCTTTCCAGTTTTTCTGGCAGGCATATAAAAGTAAACCAAGCACAGAAATGTAAGAAAACATACTCCATTTATTACCAAGGTTATCCTAAAAAAATCAAAAAGGAACATCCACCCACTCGGAACAACCTCCCACTCATTGGTTTCTGAATAGTATCTAGATGGGGTGGGGGGGGGACTTCAGTTGATGAGTTTTCATTAACAAAAGCTGATTTTTGAGTAACTTTTGAAAACAGATTTTCATTTAGGTTCCCACTACTATGTGAGTCATTCATGACATTGGTTTAAAAATACTTTTGCCACATGTTCATGCTTTCTCCTGCCTTTTTTCTAAACTCAGGACCAATAACAGAAGCCAAGCATCTAAACAGGTATGCAACTATCTGTTCCGTTATTTCAGCCTAAAAATCTACCCCAAGCCAATCAGTTATTTGTATCTGTTCCTATGACTCTTTTGTTGAAGTCAACATCACTCCCACTTTTAAGTTACTATTAAACTCTCAGAGACGAACCCATTACATACAATGGATAACATGGCCCTGTTATCAAAGCCTTTGTATGCAAAACCTACATCAATGGCTGAGAATGCAATCCTAATCTGCATTTAGACATAAATAAATCCTATGCTGGCATAAATCCTGTGCTGACGTGGGGGTGTCACAAAAATGCTATAAGGCACTTCTGCCCCTCTCCTGGAGGGTGGGGGAAGGTAGGCTAGTACACATATGGCAACCTCCCCACACAAACACAGAAAGATGCTAGTTGCATTAGGCCAGCTAGTTGCATTAGGCCAGATTGGGTTAGGATTGCACCCTCAATCTTATTTACTCAAGTCAGATTAACTAGTGCATCAGGTTTTTAATATTTTTATTTTCACTTATAGGGCCTTTCCCTACAAGCTTACAAGTGCCTGTTTATTGTCTGTTTGTACCAATGCTCTTTCCTTTTTTGTTTGAATTTAAAAAATAAACTTTCTCCTTGCCCAATTTCTCTATTTAGAACATGGAGTTCTGGTAAGTTGGCATCCTGGCTTGCTCTAGAGCAGGGATGGTCAAACAGTAGCTAGAGAGCCACATGCAGCCTTCTGACATCATCATTTATCATTGGCATCCTTCAGTCTCGAAAGACTATGGTATCGTGCTCTGAGTGTCCTCTCCAGAGCATGATGGCCTGGATAGATTAATATGGAGGATAGACTTAACCAAGCAGCAAATCCCCCCTGTCCGTGTCACTGAAATAGTCCAAAGGAACAGCAGAGCCAATACAATTGGTTCCAGCTGTGTTGCAGGAGTTACCAGAATGTGATTGTACACAGTCACAAACTGCTTCCGGGGCTCCGGCTCCAGATTTTGCCTCTAGGTTGACTCCTGAAGCCTTTCCCATAGATGGGTATAGCCACAAGGCAGTGGAGATTTCAGGTGAGCGTTTTCCTTCTCCAGACAACCCAAGTTCAGTGGGATTTTGGACAGGTTTTGTCTGGCTCCTCAACAAAGGCCTGTCTGGCATGGGAGTCCCTGCCAGTAGCTATGCTACCACAAGCATAGCCCTTTGTATCACTGGCGCACATAATCCCATCACCATGAAAAGGTCCATTGGTGGGCAGGAATACACTCTCCAGATTTCATGCTTGCAGGTCCAGGTGTTGGGGCTGGGTGTTGATCTGCCCGTGTGTGTGTGTGTGTGTGTGTGTGTGTGTGTGTGTGTGTGTGTGTGTGTGATATTTCACTGGCTTGGGTGATTTTATGGCTGCTCCTCAGTTTCCAAGAAAAGGCTGTAGAAAAGGTTCTTGCACCTTACTAAAAGATCCAGTTGTCTATGTGCAGATGATATAAATACATCAAAGAATGTATAACATGGTGTATATTATTATTATGTATAATATATAATATAATATTATAATATAATACATATTATATAATATATAATATAATATTATGTATAATATATATTATACATCAAAGGGAATATATAATGTGTGTATGTGTGTGTTGCTCTCATAACTGTCACAGCTCTCATAACTGTGTTGGCTATGTTTTGTGCATCACAAATATTTAAAAAGTAAATAAGAATTTTTCCAAGCTTTACAATTATTTACCAGATATAAATTGAGAGTCCAATGCCTCTTAAATATTGTAGTTCTTAAACATCTGAAGTTTATTATATTATATATGTTATTATATATGTTTATATATATAAGTTTATTATATATGGCACTTACTTGCTTAGGGAACTGTGATGTTTTGGGCTTCCTGTAGACAGAAGGCAGGATGAGGAAAGGACTCCCAGCTTCCCCTATATTTGGGGTTGCCGATTCTCCCTCATGGCGGCAGCATTTCTCTTGATTTATCTGGCGGTAAAAGTTATTTTTCCCCCCACTCCCACAATGGGCTGCAAGGCTTCAATAGACCACCACATTCCCAAGTCACGTAGTTGCAGCCAAAGTGTATGGATATGTTAAAAATCCGCAATTGCTTTTCATAATAATACAGACTTCCATATTTGCTTTCTTTAAAGGGCAGAATACACCCCACAACATATTCGTAATTTGTCTGATGACTTCATTGCAGTTAGACAAACACTGCACAATGTTTTTATAGCAAGTACAATATATCTTGGAGGCTTTAAAGCACACAGTTCTATGTACTCAGGTCATCAATCTTCTCATATTTTTGTGACAGTATGAAAAGTCTGTATGGTAAAACCCTTTTTGTACAACCTCTTCCTGTATAACTCTCCAACAGATGTTATCATAAAGCATGTTCCGTTATGCTGAACTAGGCATACTAATGTACACTTAAAGGCTTGCCAATACGCTACCAACATTTCCCAACAATGTTACTGTAGTTGATCAGAGAGAAAATGATTCTACTATACCTTCTGGGATCTTATTGAAGCCAGAAAAACTACAACTGTCGTAACAGGGAGGATCTTGAGTTCGGAGTAGTTTTGGAAACTTCCCTAGCTTGCTGGAGTACTTCCCACAGCCATTTCTGCTGGAGAGGAAGTCATCATATCTGCCCCATCTGTTCACACACACTACCAAGCAGTTCCCATTGGAAGACAATCTAGCCCTGCAGCATAACAATAAAGCTGGCAACCTCACAGTCTGCTCTCCGCTTCTTGCTGTCAGTGCTGGATACATACTACAGGCTCCCCCCTTCCCCCATACCTTTCTTGGATAATAGCACAGTGTTAACATTTAGCTGCACATGTGGGACTGATCAGAGAACAGTAGGGCTTTCATTTCACTGGCTTGGGTGATTGAATGGCTTCTCCTCAGTTTCCAAGAAAAGGCTGTAGAAAAGGTTCTTGCACCTTACTAAAAGATCCAGTTGTCTATGTGCAGATGATTCTTACTAATCCTCTATTTTTTTCCCTGTATTACTTACTAAAATAAGTAATACAGGGAAAACAATGCACATTTCTGCAGGAATAAAAGAAAGTGGAGTTTATTTAATTGCTGGTCCAGGGGTATCTAGGTGTCTAGTTAGCATTATTGATGCCAGGACAAACAGAATACCAAATCATGAAAGGAAATTTTCAGATGCAATGCTACATCATGGTTAGAGAATAGTGTTGAAAGAAAATAAGAGGGAGGTCTGAACCAAAATCAAATTCTGAACCAAAGTGAGGATCTTGGGAACATTATTCAGTACACTTCTGCCTGCGAATCTGTTCACCAATGCATGAAATTATACACCACCAGGTGATGCAGGCTGCAATCCTACACAGAATTTCCAGCCCTATGTGACATATTTCTGAATAGGCATGCATAGACTTATGTTCCCAGCATTGCAATTACATATTAAAGATGAAAGGTAAAGGTAGTACCCTGCAGGTTGACCTTCTAGTCAAAGCTGGCTGTAGTGTGGTGCACATCCCCATTACCAGGCCAAATTGCTAGCACTAACTAAAGATGTCTGTGTGGTCATGTGGCCATCATGAATATCTATCTACAGTATTTACAGGTGAGATCCGGGTCACAACGAGCATGTACATCTGGGGAAGCCAGAGCAAGGGTGACCTCGCAACCACCTTCAGTGTCCTGTGCAGGGCAAGGAGCTGTTAAGGGTCAGCACTTTGCTAATCTCGGGGTGCCTGCCTCTATGTCCTGTATGAACAGTGATGGGATTCAAAGAAATTAACAACTGGTTCTATGTCCATCTGGCAGCCACTTTTAAATGGCTATTTTTAAACTTTATATGCCCTATCTCTCGTTAACAACCGGTTCTACAGAGTAGGTGTGAACCTGCTGGAGCCCAGTACGGGGTGAGGTGGGGGCCTTGGGTCTGGGTTTTGCACCAGGCCCCCTTAAGGGGCCAACGTCGATGGGTCAGGTTTAAGGCCCAGAGTCAGTACACAACCACCAAAGCACATGAAATGCTGTTATCTTCCCACCAAAGTGGCACCTACTGATTAATGTGCATTTACATACTTTCGAATTGCTATATTGGCAGGTGCTGGACAAGAGACAGGAGATCAATAGTCTATGATAAATATTGGACTGAACGCAGTGAAGTAGTGATCGGTGTTCCAACAGTGACCAGTGACTAGCCAGTGAATTCACCCTAGTTCTTTGGTTTCCATGAAAATACTAGTTTATGTTTCCTTTTTAGATCTTGGCTTGTATCTTATTCAGCAGTAAAATCCAGTTAAGAATAACTTAAAAGACTCCTTAAAATTCTTTAACTGCTACTGTCTGCTGAAAATAGATTTCAAAGTGTTGGTATGATAAAAGCACAGGGAGCTGAGCTTTTATAATCTTTTGGCAATTTTCTCCTTTACAGGGTATTCATACAGCTCAGTTCACTGTAACTCCCCATGAGGAATTATTCCTTGGAGAAGTTTCAGCCACCTGAGTTTCAGCCACACAGAATATTTGTTCTCTTGCCCAGAACAAGATTTATCTTGTTGTGCTGGCCCAATTGATTTATCAGATCTACACCAGTGATATCACTGGGAAAAGTTCATGTGGATCTGAAAAGGTGGATTGAGGCTGGGAAGGACATTTGGTTTTGGTGTGCAATGCTGAAACTGCCCTCTAATTCACTCCTGATTCACTCTCTATTCCACCTCTTGCCTCTCCTTTCCACCCAGCCCCAGCCGCCCTGTTCTGCATAGATTTAATAATGTCAAGGTGTGTGACAAAAATGAACCTCTGTAGGAAAAGGTAGTTTGTATATGAGGAAGTCTCTCAAAAAGAGTCTCTGTGAGGGAAAGTGCAGGGGTAGGTAGTACCTGGGCCTGGGGTCAAAAAAGGAGCCTGGGAGCCAAATGCACTTTTTCAGGGAGAAGTGAAGGGGCTCAAAAGAAACATTGTACACCTGATAAAATTGACTCTCAGTGGCTCTGCTCACAAGGCTTCCAGAATTTGTTTTGCATATTGGTTTATAAAAGGGGTCTCAAGAGTTTTTGCCACAAAGGGCCACATCAGATATCTGGCACAGTGTTGAGAGCAGTGGCATTGCTAGCCCCATGGCACCCAGGGCTGTCACCCCATCATGCCAGGACCCCCCTCAGGCCATGACACCCTTCTTCCCCCAAGCTGGGACACCCCCCTGCCAGGACAGAACATACACCCCCGCCGGGTGCTGCCTCCCCCCAGGCCATGACATCCCCCCCCCCCGAGGAGCTGCCCCTCAACCAGGCACCCTTGATTACCCAGCTTCCAGACCAGCCCCTCAACTAGGCACCCTTCCTTACCCAGCTTCCAGACCAGTGCTGAGGTGGAGAGGATTCCTTGAGGTCTCTCAGACAAGCACACATTCTCCAGCTGGGCAGGCGGGAGTCTTGTGGAGCAATCCCTGTCTGATGTTGGGGGGAAGTGGAACCTCAGCTTTACATTTTGTTACCTAATTGTTGGAGTTACCTCCATTCAGGCCCTACTTTTCCTGACATAAATTAATGAATGCATGAATGGTGCTGTGCACCTCTCAAAATCTCAGCTCTCCCTGGCCTAATCAGCCTCGACAACTCTGATTGTTTCCTTTATCCTCTCCTTCCCTTCTGCTTCCAGGAATCTTGAACTAGTGATTCAATTCAATGCTATCATTCAGTGATAACATTAAATGCTATCCAACGTTAACTGGATAGTTACAGGATAAATAAATCCACCCAAAGGGTTTTTGGAATCTCCAACCAGCTTCCATTGTTTGTTATGATGAGGGGACTCGTGGCTGTGCCTCTTTCCAAACCCAGATCAAGTTGGATGTTAATAACGTGAAAGTCTGTAAGTTTGGAAGCTCCTTCATTTTCTGTGTATACATCAGGAGGCAAAACTGGGCAGGAGAAAGATGGGTAGGAAGGTGGTTCAGGCCCAGGAGTGGGATGGAACTAGCAATGAAGACTGTTGCCAGACCCTATCTCACTCCTGTGCTTCATAGCCTTACATGGGTTTACTTGCTTCCATGCCAGAAATTGAACTGGTGCAGATCAGGTTAGGCCCATAGGAGCTGCCAGGGCCTGACATGAGGATAAGGGAACCAATGTTTCTTTACCCAAGTTGGCCTCTAGCTGCCTCCTTGGCCCCATGAGATACAGTGGTGGCTGTTTTGGAATCACAGAATGGGCAACCTTATTAGGACTGGGCTGCCCTATGGAAAAGGGAGTTAAAGATTGCAGCCATTCTGATATTGACAGAAAGCAACCACCCCTACAAACATGCTTTTCATCTCTTCCGGAAACCAATTTCCTCCAAAGGAAGCATTCTTGGTTCAGGGGCATGGTAGCAGTGGTAAGCTTGCTCATAGGGAGACTTGACCAATATGCAGTATATTTTTATGACTAACCTGTACTCACAGAGAACAAGCTTGTGCTCCTTTCAGCCACCTGAGCCATAATCTCCAGTCAACCTGTGTCTTTTCCTCATCGATCCTGTAGATGTAGTTGTGCAGCTTTTCATATTCCACAGAATAAAATCTTCAGTGTGGTTTACTACAAGGGTTGCTACTACAACTGGAGTTTACTGCTTATGGTCCAAGGATCGTGACCTGGCCAAGATCATGGCCCAACCTGAGTGCTGCCCATAGTTCCCCTGCCAGCACCAAGTCCAGTGCTGAATCGGGGGTCCTCTGCACATGCACCAGCCAAGCCCTGGGTTTGGCTCTGAGTTGGTGAGGACCAGGTGGGACCAGAGACTTTGTTCTGGATGACTCTCCTCTTGTCCTTCCTCGTTGTGGGGGTGCTTCTTATGGCAACCCTATTTACAAATGTTGATTCAGTCTCACGACAACTCATGATTATCATAGAATCATAGAATCATAGAATCATAGAGTTGGAAGGGACCTAGTAGGTCATCTAGTCCAACCCCCTGCCTGCAGCAGGAATTCCCCCTAGAGCATCTCCAACAGGTGCTCATCGAGCCTCTGCTTGAAGATCCCCAGTGAGGGAGAGTCCACCACCTCCCTTGGCAATCTGTTCCACTGCCGAACCGCCCTCACAGTCAGGAATTTTTTCCGGATTTCCAGCCGGAATCTCCTCTCTTGCAGTTTGTACCCATTGGTTCTAGTTCTGTTTTCAGAAGCAGCTATGAACAAATTGGCCCCTTCCTCCCTATGAAAGCCCTTCAGGTATCTGAAGAGGGCAATCATGTCTCCCCTCAGCCTCCTCTTCTCCAGGCTGAACATCCCAAGTTCCCCCAACCTTTCCTCGTAGGGCTTCCCTTCCATCCCACTGATCATTCTTGTCGCTCTCCTCTGGACTTGCTCCAGTTTGGCTGCATCCTTCTTAAAGTGAGGTGCCCAGAACTGAACACAGTACTCAAGGTGAGGTCTCACCAATGCAGAATAAAGAGGAACTATAACTTCTCGTGACTTGGAAGCTACAGTCCTCTTAATGCAGCCTAAAATGGCATTTGCCTTCTTTGCAGACACATCACACTGCTGACTCATGTTCAGCTTGTGATCCACGGCGACTCCAAGATCCCGCTCACATGTTGTGCTGCCAAGCCAAGTATCCCCCATTTTATACCTATGTTTGTGGTTTTTATTGCCTAAGTGCAGAACCTTGCACTTCTCCCTGTTGAAATTCATTCTGTTTGTTACAGCCCAGGATTCCAGTTTATCCAGATCCTCCTGGAGGTTTCTCCTATCTTCTGATGTGTTTGCTACTCCTCCCAGTTTGGTGTCATCTGCAAATTTGATCAGGCTCCCCCGTATCCCTTCCTCCAAGTCATTGATGAAAATGTTAAAGAGAACCGGTCCCAAGACAGAGCCTTGGGGTACCCCACTAGAAACGGACCTCCAGGTTGACACAGAACCATTTACTAAAACCCTTTGAGTGCGGCCATCGAGCCAGTTGCAGATCCACCTAACAATTGCCCTGTCTAGCCCATATTTTTCCAACTTCCTAATTAAAATGTCATGTGGGACTTTGTCAAATGCTTTGCTGAAGTCAAGATAAATGACATCCACAGCATTGCCACTGTCCAGTAAGCTCGTAACCCGATCAAAAAAGGAGATCAGATTTGTCTGGCAAGATTTATTCTTGGTAAATCCGTGCTGGGTTGTTTTGATCACGGAGTACTTGTCTAGATGTGCACAAATTGTGTGTTTTATGATTTGCTCTAATATCTTGCCCGGGATTGAAGTCAAACTGACTGGTCTATAATTTCCCGGGTCTTCTTTTTTCCCCTTCTTAAAAATTGGGACTACATTTGCCCTCTTCCAGTCCAGTGGCACTTCTCCACTCCTCAAGGATTTCTCAAAGATGATCGACAGAGGCTCTGCAAGGACATCTGCCAGTTCCTTCAGAACTCGAGGATGCAGCTCATCCGGTCCAAATGACTTGAATTCATTTAGGCCAGTTAAGTGGTTACGAACCAGTTCTCTGTCAATCTTAATCTGCTGTTCTGCACCATCCATGTTTTCATTACCTCTTTGGGGATGTAAACACATCCCCAAATCAGTCAATGATCCCACACCCCCATTTGCACAGCCCTCCTTCTGTGAATAGACGGATGCAAAGTAGGAGTTGAGCAGCTCCGCCTTCTGCTGGTTTCCAGACACCTGTTGTCCATCCTTGTCCAAGAGCAGCCCCACCCCCTCGTCTCTCCTCCTGTTCCTCTGGGCATATCTAAAGAAGCTCTTTTTGTTATCTTTGACTCCCCTGGCCAGCCTCAGCTCATACTGAGCTTTAGCATCCCTGACCCCCTCCCTACAGGACCGGGCTACCTGCCTGTACTCCTCTCTGGTGATCTTTCCAGTCTTCCACTCCCTATACTTCTCTTTCTTTAACTTCAGCTGATCCCCAAGTTGCCTGTGGAGCCAACCTGGTTTTTTCAGCATTTTCCCCCCTTTCTTTTTTATTGGAATTGTTTCTGACTGTGCCTGTAGAAGCTGCCTCTTAAGGAGCTCCCACCCATCTTGGGCCCCTTTCCCCATTAGATCATCAACCCATGGGATCCCACCTATGACTCCTCTAAGCCTGTTGAAACCAGCTTTCCTGAAATCCAACATATAAGTTTCACTCTGCACTCTTTTTATTTCCCACATTATTCTAAATTCCAGCAGCTCATGATCGCTTTCCCCTAAAGTTCCCACTATGTTGACCTGATCAACCAGTTCTTCACGATTTGTTAAGATCAGGTCAAGGATGGCCCCTCCCCTTGTCGTTTCCTCCACTTTCTGGACCATGAAGTTATCTTCCAGGCCCATCAGGAAACTACTGGAGCTTCCATGTTTGGCTGAGTTTGTCTCCCAGCAAATGTCTGGGTAGTTAAAGTCCCCCATTACTACTACCTCATATTTCCTTGCAATGCCTGCCAGTTGCTCCAAGAAGACATCGTCTACTCCTTCTCCTTGACCTGGCGGTCTATAGTAGACGCCCACCACAATGTTTTGTTTTTTATTTTCCCCCCTTACTTTTACCCAAACGCACTCCACAGGGATATCCGGACCACTCTCCTGGATTTCAGAGCAAGTATATATGTTCTTGACATATAATGCTACTCCACCTCCCCTTTTGCCACTTCTGTTCCTCCGGAACAGCTGATAGCCTTCCAATTGTGTGTTCCAGTCACGGGAGTCGTCCCACCAAGTTTCAGTTATTCCTATCAAATCAAATTTCCCTTCACTTGCTAAAAGCTCCAGCTCATCTTGTTTATTTCCCAGGCTCTGTGCATTTGTGTAAATGCAACTTAAGCCCTGGAGGTTGCAACTCAATGCATTTCCCTCCTTTTTTGTAAGGCCAGGCCCCTCTAAAGATTTTTGAGTTACAGCTGTGCCCTGGCAATTTCCATCCAATTGATTAAATATTGAACCTCCTCACTTATGACATTTGGTTCCTGAAAACAGCATGATTTAAGTATCTTTGCATCATACAAAGGAAATTACTTACAGTGAATCAAGTTCTTTGAAGGCAACAATGAATCAAGTTCTTTGAAGTGCCTGTTAACTGCTCAGCAGTTTGCTTAGCTCTTACAAACTCTTGAGCTCTTGCAAAAATCTTGCTAGCCTGTGCAAGCAGTTTGCAAACATCAGCTCAGAGCAATCCACTTAGTGGGGTAGGGATAGGCTCCGCTTCCAGCTGAATGAAAACTAAAAAGGTCAGGAATGTTTAAGATAAGCTGAATTGCCTGCCTCATTGCAGGTATAAGCAGGCTGCCTTTAAGCCATGATTAACTGCTCTAAGGAGGGAAGCTTATCTTTAGATTGAAAGAGCCAACCTCAGTCACTTTGAGACAAAATCGCATATAATTAGCTTATAGAATACACCTGTATATACAAAACTACCTCCAAAAGCATAACTAGGGTGAAAACTGAGGGGCACGAACTCCAGGAGTTACACCAAGGGGGACACACGACTGCCCCTCAGGCCCCCCCCCCTTGTTACAGAGGAGTCATTGGTTGCTTTGTGCCCACCATTCTTCTTCATATGGAGAAGGAATGGTGCGGGGGTGGGGGTGGGGGTGGGTGCAAGCTGCTGCAGTGATCACTCCTTCCTCCAGGGAGAACCCAAAAGTTACACCACAACATCATGGGATGTCACTACCCTGGATGCCTGGGTAGTGATTTACACCTCTGTTTATCCCCTTATGTGCTGACATAGAAGCAACCAGCATAAACTCTCAGGAAACTGCCATCTATCTTTGCTTGCAATTCCATTGTTATGGAACCCTTAAACATTTCACTCAAAATTTTTGTAATACATTCCTCAATGTCACATTTTTTGCATCTGTAAACTATGAGGCGTGCCAACCTGCCAATCATGATTTAAATTTAGTAACAGTTCAGATAGTCTTTTAAAAGACCTGGTAAACTTCCTTCGGCATCATTTCATTTATCCAAGAAATGCTTCTGCCCTCTTGTGGTTCTCTGGATGTTTCCTGCAATACAGAGATGGAAAGGATTACGGTACATTCTTGCACATTTCTAGCTTCTGCATCTTGTCTATTGCTGTCAATACAAAAGGATGGGAAAAGCTCATGTTGAAAAAAGGATGATACATGATAAGATCAATGGAGAACTAATGCAGGAATTTCAATTATTTCTGAAAGGATGAAATCAAGCTACCGTCTTTATATACCGCTTTTCAACTAAAAAGTTAACAAGCGATATACAAAGAAAATGAAAAATTAATGCTGTCTCGTCCTTTATTATGCTCAATGACAGCGCTATCCCAACCCTAGTTAGACTGGCAAAAGTCCCAGCACAAGGCCATGTTCTGGGGGTGTTGCAAAATTGTCATTAGTTACTTCTGCACCACTCCTGGGGGTGGGGGGAGTTAGCCCAGTGCACAGACATACACCAGCCCCTCCATCCCTCCCCAGGAACAAGGAGTGAGTTGTGTCAGCCTAAATTGTGCCATGAGACTCCTATGCTGCATTTTTACAACGGTCACATCAATAATGAATTTGTGGAGCGATTTCTTATGTTCCATTTAGTCCTGTACCAGCAAAGTTCTTGATGTAGGAACAATTAAAGAGGAAAACAATCTATGAGTTCTCATTGGAATGTGTTGTTGAAACAAATACTTTTCAGTATTTTGTGAGACAGTTGGCTCTATTGTTCCTGCTGAGCAAAGATGTCAAGGTGGTGCTCATTTGTCTAAGACCGGCATTGCTGACTGTTTCTATGAATGTTACTTGAATGTGATTCCCTTTCACAACTTGTTTCTATTTTGCAAAGGGAGTTTGGGAAATATGCAATTTCACAGCCAGAAATGCCAGACAAGTTTCTGCTCCTTTTGGCAAACTAATGCGGGTAACTTTCCTCCTCAACACACTTTATTTTTGCAGTATTTGAAGGGAAAGGTAATATATAAGACTGAGTCTAGATTTTTCCTTCACTGTACCATCCCATTCTATGTGATATACTGACATTTGTATCTTCACTAAAATCTAGTACTATACCTGTAACTCCAATATATGTCCTGTATTCCAATATAACTTTGTATAAAAGTTTTCCTTGTTATTCTCTTTGGCTTATTCTGATATAGTTTTGACTCAAAGAAGAGAGACCATCTCAAAAGGAATAAACAGTTGTTGAAAATTGACTATTTATATTCAACCATTCATGATGGCTTCTTAAGGGTATAGTTACAAGTGTATTTCCCACACCCCTTTCCTTTATTTTTCTTTAAATATTTTTCTTTACTTTGTCATCTTTAAAAGAAATCCTGCTTCCTTCTGAACAGCTGGTATCGGGGCTTACTCTACACATCCTTCCTTTGGATTAAATGCCTGACATCACTATACTGAATCTGTTAAGACAGCCATTTTCAACCACTGTGCTGAGGCCCCTTAAGGTAAGCATCATCTATTACTTGAGGCATTAGTTGAGGCATCTATTACTTGAGATATGAGGCATCTATTACTTGAGGCATTAGTTGAGGCATCTATTACTTGAGACATGAGCACCCCCATGTACAGCATGGTGTGATTGTCAATTGTGGAAAAAAACTAATTGTGTGCCTTGCCTAGTCAGTGTGCTATAGGTTGAAAATCACTGTTGGGGGATTCCATAAGCAAAGTCAATAAAGATAATGGAATGCAATTCTGTGTATGTGTGCACTGTACATTGAAGCTTATTCCGATTGAAATCTTCACCTTTCTGCTTGTTACAGTATTATGGCATTTCTCCACCCCTAGTAGTGAATACTACGGTGTATACATATCCTTTTGGAAACATGTCTTTACAGTGAACTATGCTTTCCTACTCTTTACAGGGGTCCCCTTGTAGTTCTGTGGTTAAATGTGTTGTGTCTATTGATTTGAAGATTGGCAGGTCAGTGGTTCAAGATCCGGGTGCTACATGAAGCAACATACTGGTGACAGGCCCCTGCAACAAGCTGGCAGGATTTTTCTGTGGTACATCAGTCATCTAAAGTGGACCCTGCCAGGAGTGGGAATAAAGGTAAGAAAACGATTTTTTCCTTCTTTTCCATGAGAAAATTCCAGATAGCCAAACAGAGCACAACTAAACACATTACTGCCCAGCTTATTATTAATTTTCTTCATACCAGTGAAGGAGGAATATGGCTTCTATAATAATGCATGTTTTCCTGTAAGATATATATCCACCACAAGAGGGGGCAGAGAAACCATACTGGAGCAAGTTAAAAAGTGAAGATTAAAAGAAGAGCAAGTTTTAGTTTGCAGATACACAGTACAACATTCCATTATCTTCACTGACTTAGAGCAAAATCCGAAACATGTCTACTTGAAAGTAAGCCCAATTGTATTCAATGGGTCTTACTTGCTGGAAAGTGTCTAGGATTGCCGCCTTAGAGCACAATCCTAACCATGTCTACTCAAAAGTAAGAACCATTGTGTTCAATGGTGTCTTTAGGATTGCAGCCTATGGCAATCCATTGTGTTAAGTAGTACTTAGTCCCAGGAAAGTGTGGTTAGGAGTGCACTGTTAGTGTGCAGAACTGCTTAATAGACTCTGGGCTTCAGTAGGCAACCTGGAGAGTGCATATCAGACTCATCATGGTCTTCTTTCAACTGTTGGACATTCTTTCATTTAGATATAGCAAAAATAGGCACAGCCTATTTAATGGAGTCAACCTTGTAATATGTCTCAAGAAGCTACATTTTCTCTGGTTCACTTACCATACATCCGAGATCTTCATTTTTTTTGGGAAAAACCCTCCAGTTAACAAGACCCACATACTACAGATCCACATAATACATAGCACATAGTTCACATTATTTTAAAAAGAAAACAAATTCATCATCTGCACAACCTACATCTAGAATATGGATAACAACAGCACAATTTCTCTCTCAAATGCAGTATCATGCCTAGACAACTGCCTTAGCTGCCCAGGGAAATCCTGAATCACTGTGTAGAAATCTGTCTCCTACATTGCTGGCAACTTGAAATCCATTCTCACTTACCTATTTCTTAGCTGAGTCCTGTGCGGAGTCAGCAACAGTAGACTTTCATTCAGGGAAGGGACTGGAGTCAGTGCTATGATAGAGATGTGTATGCAGTGCCCTACTTACCCTGCTGTTCTATCAACCCAAAGCTTTTGCAGGGTGAAACCTGCAATCAACATTTTTTTTAGCAGTAGGAAAATGAAATGAGTGTATACACTGGGGAAAACCAGTGCTATAGGTACAGTATGTAACAAAGAGGCACTGGAAACCTTTTGGCCTGAACATTTGGCAGCATCATCTTTCTGTAAAGCAAATTGCTCGTAAGGGGATAGCTACGGAGACTGGTCCAAGAGTTGACCATGAGATGTGGTTTAAATCTTTGCCCTACAGGAATTATCTCTGTGCCCCTAGGCAAGCCACTCCTGCTGGCCTTAACTGGAATGTGAAGATAATGCTGCATGGGTTTATTGTAAGGACAACCCAAGGCTAATATATCTGAAACACTTTGTACATGCAAAAAACACAATATAAATGTTTATTATTCTGCAGAGTGCAAAAATGGAAAATGTGATCACACAGTCTAGTACAGGCTGCTATATCCTCTCTTTCAACTCCAGTGCATCTCCACAGTTGATTTGTTCCATACGTTTCAAGAGTTATAGGCATGGTTATTGATATTCTGTAATTAATTATGATGGAGACAATAAGAAAAAAACCTTTCACTGTAACGGAATCAGTGAGTAGTGGAAACAAACCCCAGTTCTTCCACTGAGTAAAGTCCTGAGCATGTAAGATGATCCCCATACATCCCAACTACTACAGAAACAGAGACTTCACTGCATTGGTTAAGGCTTTCATGGGATGCTGTGAGTTGTGTTAGCATCACACACTAATGTGCTTTACTGCCCTAGCCCTGCTTTGCTGTCAGCATAGACATTTCTACATAAATAATTTACTTCCAGTGTAACAGGCAGTGGTGGGCTGAGGCCGGTTTGGGCCAGATCGCCTGAACCGCTTCCTCTTTCTGACCCGCCGCTACCGAACCGGTGGCTATGGCAGGCCAGAAAACCTGGCGCACCGGTTCAGGGCCCGGCCCCACCACTGCACTGCACATGCACAGTATGTCCTGAAGTTGGCTGGACAGCTTCAGGAGTGCGTCCTGAAGCGGGCTGGCCCACTTCAGAACTGCGTCCTGAAGTGGCAAGCTTCAGGACGCACTGCGCTTGCGCTGACCTTGGCGCAAGTGCAGTGTGCTGGAGTTGGGGCTCACCCCTCACCCTGCCCCTTGCACCGCCCACCTGCACCCGCAGCATTCTGGGGTGGGTGGTGTGCCCTTCCTGCGCCCACCCCTGACCTGCTCGCCCCCTGACCCCGCCCGCACCTGGCCCCTCCCAGTTCCAGTGAACCTGATGTTGGGCCAGGCTGGGCCCACCTTACGGTCACAGGTAATTGCAGACATGCCTCTGGAAAGACAAAAAAGGTGAAATAAAGTGAAAGAAAGTGAGCTAATGTCATTTTTTGGTAGTTAGGTAGCACGGTATTTCTTGTTTCTGATGGTAGTTACAATTCCTCTCACTGAATGGCTCTCTCTCTCTCTCTCTCTCTCTCAAATAAACCCCCAGAAGTAATGAGATGGAAAAAATCAAGCCTTCCAAAAAGACATTGAGAAAGCTGGTGGGTTTAGCATAGTCTTTTGTCTGAAGATGGCTTGAGGAGATCAAGGGGAACATGTTAGCAAATGGAAAGGCATCTGTTCTCATAGACTGCTTTAGTAGTGTAATGAGGATGAAGATTCCCAAACTTGAAACCTCATGCACTGCAGACATTTATTTTCACTTTTTAATAGGGTCACCATATTTTCAAACAGTCTCTGCAGCAGTTTGTTCTGAAGGAGTGAGCATTTGTCTCATGATAGAAAAGAAAGCCCTACCTGTTTATTTTTGCATACTAAGAGGCTCTTAAAAGATTGGATTGTTCTCAGAGAGAGAGAGAGACTCTATAAATTGCAGCCACAGTTAGGGGTCTGAGCAGATGGCTGCAATCCTAAAGACACTTTCCTGGGAGTAAGATCCATTGAACACAATGGGGCTTACTTTTGAATAGACGTGATTAGGATTGTGCTCTATGTCTTTAATGCATAATTAATTAACATATTATGCAAGCAGATCCAAAAATCTTAGTATAATGTTGACCTTTGTTGATTGATATTGTGGGAGGCAATTCATATACATTGGTTTCACCTTATTTTTCATGCAGACTCTCATTTAAGTTGTTGATTTTTTGATGAAAATTAATGACAATTCGGGGAATTGAGCAGATAATGATCATGACAGTTTAGAGCTTGGCATGCCTCAGTAATTACCAAACTCTCTGGCAGCCTGATAGCTATATATTCTCCACGAATTCCCTGTTTATGCATCATAACATCACTGGGCTTGAATGCTTAAATCATCATGCTTCAAACTGTTTTTATGAGGCAGCTTAATCAAAGGCCTGGGTTGAGCACATGCTGCTTCTGTTAACTTCAATAAGAGAGTGTTTCAATCTCAGATAGCGACATAAATATTAAGTTCCAATGTTACAATTACTTTCATCCATATGCCATTTAAAAAGCCTTGATTTTCAGTGAAAATAAATTCCTATTGGGGAAAAAAAGCTGAATGGAAAATGGTATCTGTTTATAATATGTGTAGGAGAGAAACATTGCCAGTCCAAATTAAATATTCTTTAAAATTAAAAACTCCAGAAGAAATGGAGTTCTGGCAGTTGGGGGATTAAATACTTCCACTCCTGAATATAACTGGCAAGCCAGTCAGACAAAGTTTTTTTTAATCATCCTAATCATAGCTTCAAGGCTTCTAAGACAATTTTTCCAAAGTAAAATTCTAAATCAATATATTAGGGCCCAAAGCTATTCTTTATGGAGCAGTTAGGGAAAATGTAGCAAAACAGGGAACCTGAGGAGTCACAAATTCCATCAGCTGCACTTATAAGTAACAGATTTTCCAGTGATCGCTTCCCAATTCTCCACAAAAGCTAGATCATTTCATATCCTATATGGGGATGCACTTAGTTCCACAACATTAAATGGAAATTAGTGTTCAAAAGGCCAGCTACAAACAAGGACTGCAGAATAGTATCTTAAATGGGAGTCTGCACCAATCACATGCAGAGAGTGTGCAATTTAATGGGCAAAAGGGATGCCAAATGCCTTTTTGACTCACTACTTAAATTCTGTCCAGCTGATTTTTTCCTCCATGCTTCTCCATTAACTGATGTGTTTTGGTGTTCACACACTTTATACATATCAGCATTGGGACCTATATACATCAAATAATTACAAATTAACAGTCAATCCTATATCAGCTCCTGTCTGCAGCTATACATACACATGCAGCTACTAAAGCAGGCTGCAGCCAAGTGGAGGTCCCTGCCACCAATGGAGAGGCTAGTGCTGGAGTTGTGCTAATCTACCAGGGTACATCTAATGACAGCAAGTAGATAGGCACAGGAGAGGACATAATGGGGTGGAAATGAAGGCAGTTGGGCCTAAAAGGTGTCATGAGCCCCAATAACAATAATATACACACATATGCATTGGCATCCTTCAGTCTCAAAAGACTATGGTATCGTGCTCTGAGTGTCCTCTCCCGAGCACAATGGCCTGGGTAGATAAATATGGACGATAAATAGGCACCACTGGGCATTGTGTTTACACATCCCTTCGGGGCACCGAGCATCAGGTACTGGGCATAACCAGACATGAGGGACCAGTCAGCACCTCTCGACAACACTAGACACCATGCATGACCAGGCACTATGCACCACCAGGTACCGGGCATTCCTACCTGACACCAGGCATCCCTTCTAGCCACCACCAGACACTAAATACCATGTACCACTGTGCAGAAGGAAGCAGGTATCACCAAATACTTTCTTAGAAGGTCCTTAAATCACAGAAGGAATATGCTCCCCAAAATTTCATGCTTTTAGGTCCAAGAGTTGGGTGTTGATGAGTCTGTGATTCTTCAGTATTAAGTATAGGGACAAAACTATGTTGTAACCCTTTTCAGTCCCTTCCTATTTGAATTTCTAAAAATCAGTCAGTCAGTTTTTGATTTTTTTATATATGGGTTATTGTTATTGGGTCTTATGACAGGGGTAATATGGAAGATGTGGCTTCTACTGTATCGTTTCACTTATCTGGGCCTGAAACGCCTTTGTATGGCTTCTGGGGCATGACATAGGGTAAGGAAAGTAATGTTTCCGTGAGCTGCCTCCCTGCCCTTGTGTGATGGTGGCAGCTGTTTTGGCACTATTGCACAAGCAGTATAAGCAGCCTGTGTAAGATTGGGCTGTAAGTTTCAGTTGAGTCAACATCTGGTTGTATTGACTGAGAAAAAGTAGTGAACTTTCATAGCAGGTTAATGACTAAAGAGCTCAAAAAAGGTTATGCAGTATTAGCACAACAGCTGATGTTGCAACTATCCTTGGCTCTGTAACCAGTTTTATTTAGTTGGAGACTGAATTAATCAGTGACTTTAGCTAATGCACATACCATACTTTGCAACTCCAAGGATGAAGATTCTTTGGTGTATTTTTCTGGTAACATTAAATGGAAATCTTCATTTAGGGATACTAAATTCCCAACTCAGCTAATTTATGTGCCAAATGGCTGCATTCACTTCCTGCAGAAGGTGGGATGAAATTCAGCTGTCCAGCACTAAGTCACCCCGTATGAAAGGTTGTGGGACCAAAATATATTAGTCACTTGATAATTCATTCTTTGTTAATTCTGGAAAGAACGTAAGTGTTGAAATGTCCAAAATAATCCTGAAACTTCTGAATACTAAGAGGGCATTGCAGATGGATCAAATTTTATATGCAATAAATACCCAGTTGCGTTACTCATTTGTTATGTGGAAACTGCTTTAGATGTTTGGGAGAAGTATAAAGGCATTAAACAATTTTCAGATATCACAGCATGAGTGCTATCTGAATTTGCAATTTGTTGAAAAAACCTCATCTAATAGAGTGTGATCCCAATCCTATGCATGTCTACTCACAAGTAAGTTCCATTAGAGTCAAAGGGACATACCCCCAGGAAAGTGTGGATAGAATTCCAGTCTGAGTTATCATATGCATTAATATCTTATGTACTACAGAGTATCGGCGCAATCCAGAGTAACTACGGGGAGTCCTTGCTCTGGTGTAAGAACAATTTGCTCTGGATTGCAATATGAATTTCCCATAGGATTTCACTAGGTGGTGCAGTAACTAAGGGTACACGTAATGTCTTTTATGTGTTCCCGTAGTTACTCTGGATTGTAGGGTAAGTCTACTTGTACACATTTTTTTTTCTGGTCCATCGGTCAGATGGCCAGAACATTGTACACATTTTCTGGCCCAACCTGACTTGGCCCAACACAAACACTCCAAAGGAGACCTGGGAAATTAAAAATTAAATTAAATTATAAATTCCACCATATACTTTGGCTAACACCAGTGGCATCACTATAGAGATGCAGTGGTGCAGGCCAATCTCATCTGGCATCTTCAGAAGGGACAGTATCACACAACTGAACAGTCAGTGGACTTTGGCCTGCTCCAGAGCTAGAAGACCCTCACACTCCTGGCCATGATCATGTTTTAGTCACTTGCTGGCGAGAACACAAAGCAACCAGGCCCAGAGTGCAGCATTCAGTGGTAGCACTGAATGTCCACAGGGATCTTTCACCTCCTACTTGTTCCACAGTTCCATTAGTGGGGTAGCATAAAATGATCAGGATCAGTGGTGGGCACTTACTGGTACAGGCCTACATGCCCGTACCGGATCTTCCAGTTTCCCTGCCGCTAGCGAACCGCCAGCGACAGGGAAATGCAAAACATAGCGGACCGGTATGGTCCGCCATGTTTTGTGCCCACCGCGCCTGCCTAGAAGGGGGGCAGGCCGCTTCTAGGCAGGCTCTGCGTGAGCGCAGGTTCTGCGCAAGCGCCGACAGCGACGCTTGTGGAGAGCCTGCCTAGAAGCTGGCAGGCCGGCTTCTAAGCAGGCACTGTGCAGGCACCAACGTTGCCCTGCCCCTCGCCCCTCCCCAGTCCCGCCCCTCGCCCCGCCCACACCCCCTGACCCCAGCTGGCCCCTCCCACTTCCGGCGTACCAGATCTTGGGATGGGGCCAGCCCATCTCTGATCAGGATGCCCGTAATACATCACATCATAGTATAAATCTAATCTCAGTTCCTAGATACCCTCCCTCCCCAACACAAATAAGTTGGAAAACTAAGTACAATGGATATGACATTTGATAATAATCTACCAAGGTAATTTAATGCTAGTCAGTCAATCTGGAATCCTTCAGATAAGAAAAGCAAGGTCAAATGCTGTCTGTCCCCAAAAGGTTATAAATAACAAATATATATTACCACATCGCAGGATGTTATTTTTTTAAGAGACTAGATTAAACTTGTATATTCTCCAACACAAGAATTCAAGAGGGAGAAAAACAGACCTCTGTAACTATTTAATGCTTTTCAATCCTGTCCAACATTTCATTGCCAATGCAGCTGCAGTGCAGTCCCAAAATAACAAAAGGAGGCAAGATCCTATGCTGTCTACTCAGAACCAAGCACCATTGTATGCACTGGGGCTTACTCACAGGAAAGTGTGTAAGCAGTGATGGGCTTCAAAAAATTTAAGAACCGGTTCTCTGCCCATCTGGCAGCCACTTTTAAATGGCTATTTTTAAACTTTATATGTCCTATCTCTCATTAACAACCGGTTCTATAGAGTAGGTGCGAACCTGCTGGAGCCCACCACTGTGTGTAAGATGCAGGAGCAGCACCTGATAGTTGGGCACATGGTTCATTAACAGAATCAAAGCACAGTCCTATACATGACTACTCAGAAGTCTATTGTACAAGTCCTACGTAAAGTGTGTATAAGATTGCTGCCTTAAAAATGTAACATATGTGACTATATGAACAATAAGTACTATTTTTGTAATTGCTTCATTGTGGCTGTGAGAAAACTTTATCATTACTCCCATCATTACTCCCATGTGTTAACTGATTTTCTTGAATTATTTTACTGGTTCTATGCCATGAATACGCCATTATGGATAGTATATGCTTTGATGACAAGCACTAGTCAAGCAATGACAGTTCATAACAATTGTCTTATACAAACCAAGACACAACCTGTTGTGCATTATCAGTGTCTCCCTTCCAGCTCCCAAAGCTTCAATATTATGTTGTCTCTTGGGTATGTTCAATGTACAAATAGCTTTCATAGATCTTAAGAAAGGAAAGCGAATATAAATGTGTCATTAAGTTCAGCTGTATTTGAGTTATACTCTGTTCAAAGAAAGATTTAAGTATAGTGGTACCTTGCTTTACAAGCATAACCCTTAGTATCCAAGCCTTTTTTATCACCTTATACCGTTGTGCAATCCACCACAAGTTCTTCTGTTCCTGTTGGGAAAGTGCATAAGGTGCAAATGTTTACAGCAGGCCTCCGTCAGTCTTGAAAGACTATGGTATCGTGCTCAGCGCTGCATACGCTGCATGCGAAGCACGAAAGCCTGGGCTGGATAGTTATGGAGGATAGGCTGTTACCCAAGCAGCAAATCCCCCCTCTCCACGCCACTGAATTAGTCCAATGGAAAGGCAGAGCCGATACGATTGGATCCAGCTGGCATCGCAGAGCTGGGCTAAGGATAGGAGCTCACCCTGTCTTGAGGGGCCAATGCCAACCCAGGTCTTGAACCCTGGCCTGCTGGTTAACAGGCACAGCATCTTAATCGTGTGCGCCACCCACAGCCTTGTTTACAAATGTTTACAAATGACTTGTAAATTCAAAACATTCCTGCTGTTGAATTTATAATCTGTCTGATTAGCAGTAAAAAAAGTCATAGGTTGTTATCAAACCCTTTGAATCCCGCTTTTTTTTAATCGCCTTATACCGATGTGGTGTAATCCACCACAAGGCCAAATCAGTAGACCTCTGTTCCTGCTGGGAAAGTGCATAAGGCGTAAATGCTTGTAAATGACTTACCAATGACTTGCGAAATGATCTTGCTTCATTGCTTTATAGCATTACAGCTAGCAATTTGAATAACCAGTGAAAAACAATTGTGGTGGAATTCACCACACTGGTATTAGGTGGTCAAATTTGAATTTACAGAAAATTTACAGAAAAACTGTAAATTCAAAACATTCCTGCTTTTTGATTTATAACTGGTTGATTAGCAGTAAAAAAGTTATAGGTTGTTGTCAAATAAAAATAATAGATTCCATAAAAAACTCAAAAAATAACTTCCCATCACTTCCAATGTGGTGGATTCCACATCCTTGGTTTCCTAAGGGATAATGCGTTCCTGAAGCATGCTTGTTATCCAAAATGCTTGTAAATCAAAGCAAATTTTCCCATAAGAAATAATGGAAACTTGACAATTTGTTCCACAACCCAAAAATCTCTATATATAAAATTGAAAAGTCACTGACTGACTGACTGACTGACTGACTCACTCACTCACTCACTCACTCACTTATCAAGGCCCAGCCAAAACCTCATGAAGCATGCCTAGAAGCATGAAATAGGGCGGTTCTTTCTGTGATGGAGGCACCCACTAAGAACTGATTTTTGTCCTATATTTTACATTGAAGACAGACTGACGTCCAGTCAGTTTGGTGCCTGATGCACTGGGAGGGAGGGAGCACTGGGGGGTATTGCACAAGGGGGGATGGTGTGCATGGGGGGGACATGCGGGGGGGATGTTGCACATGAGCCAGATATTGTGCATGGGCCAGATGTTGCACATGGGCCAGATGGTGCATGTGGGGAGTTGATGCACATTGGGGGGTTTGAAGCACATAGGGGGTTGATGCGCATGGGGAAATAATACGCATCGGGGTTGAGGCACATGGGAGATGTTACTTATAGGGGGATGATATGCATGGGGGATGTGCACTTCAGGATTGCAGCCAAAATTTATTAGAAATTTTTGCTTGCCTTGCAAATCACTCAATCCAAAACACTCCGAATCCAAGGTTTTACTGTATACCTTTCAAAACTAAGCTTATTTGGATGATAGCCCCAGTTTGAGGAGGAGTGAAATTACACCATAAAGTAATTTGGTAAACAATTTTAAATTAGGCAAATGTAACCTGAAACTTTAATACTTGGAAATAAGTAGGAGAAAATGATACATTCTTTGGAATTAGCTATTATTACTATTATTAAGAATTATGGTATTGCCACAAACCCTTCTGAACTGATTATTCACATTGAGATCAAGCCTGTCAGATACTTCTAGTGTTTCACAATATGTGGTTTGGATTTGCAGCTACTGACATGACAAATTGCTCTAGGATTGTAGGAAAACCATAAATTGCTCCAGCCCTTAAAACAACATTCCCCCACCCCCACAACAAAAAGTTCAATATAAAAACACTAAACAAGATTAAAACAAGATATAGTTTTCAATTGCAATGCACACTTCTTGTTCTAAATATCTAGGAAAGAGCTGTCGGAATATGAGAGAGGTTCAGTACTTAAACAAATATATTTGAGATCTCCATAGATAGCATGTGGTTTTGTACTTTAAAAATGTTGATTCCTTTTCTGCCTAAAAATGTAAAAAGCTGTGAGAAAGTGGGATACCCGTTTCCTCAGCCCTAGACATTGACCCACTGAAAGATATCATTTTCCCAACTCTACCTGCATTTCTCATGCCAATCCATTAGGAGCAATGTCATTCATCCAGAGGTTTTCAAAACTCTTTACTTCATCATACGGGATTCTGACTAAAAGTTTGATGGTTCCTTCAGGACTACCTTCTGGACAATGCTATATATTTAAACCCTGATTATATAACCCAGTGGCTCTCAAACTTTTATCACTGGGACCAATTTTTAGAACAACAACTTGTCGGAACCCAACAGAAGCAGTCTTGCCTACTTGCCTCCACTGCTCCTTTGCCTCTTTCCGCAACCTGGATTAGAAAAGGAAGAGGGGAACAGAAGGGAAAGTACTGCACTAGAACACTGAAGAATAGAAAAAGCAGAGCTGTTACATCATCAGATATGGGAAAGCAGGATTTGGCATCATGCCTTCACTGTTAGAAGCCCACATGACATGAATCTTTCACACCACAAGTTTGCAAGGTCTGGCACCAAGGAACAGCCAGGGAGGTCTGGCATTAAGATGAGCCTGTTATGAGTTAAACTAACGTTACTGTGAGCTAAGGCTTAGTTTGTTATGTGCTTGAAGTGCAGTGACTGTCCAATATTGTCCCTTGCCAGATGCAATGCCACCAAAGACGTTTGTGCTCCATGCTATAGTGAAGAGTGACCAGACAGCCTGGAAGAGATAAATTCACATATTTTTCCTTATCTCTCTATATGCCACCTAGCTGGCCTCCATTTGATGTCTGTTGACCTACACCAGCTTTTTAACTGGCCTAAGTCCAAAACTCCTGGGGGCAAGTCTGGACTGGGAAGGAGAGATTATTCCCTCCCATAGGACTGTGCTGTGAGTGGCAACACTAATCCAAAGCCACCCTAGTTATTTAGCATGATTAATTCCTTTTCATAATAAGTCTTAACAAGTCTTTATTAAGGGTTGGCACAGTTAGGATGGCACTTTTCTGGAAAGGAGGCTTCCCACTGGTTTCAACCGAATGGAGATTTCATGTGGACTCCATACTGCAGATTGATGAAGACTGGGTGGGTGGTGGATCAACTAGTCTAAAATAATTGACTGGTTGATCCACCACCCACCCACTCATCGTGCGTCTCACTGAATTCGGATTGAAGTTGATAGGACGATTCCAGGATCACTCCAAAATACTGTAAATGGTATGTGGATTGCTGTCTGCTTCAGAACAACATAAATAAACTTGGAAGTGCTGCTTACTGGAGTATAACTACATGACAATCATGAAAAAATGTGCTTTTCAATGTGGTTCTCATTAGATCACAACCAGATGGAATGTATTGAGAATAACATTAAGAGATTTACTGCCTATATTCATTCTAGTGTACTGCCACTTATAAGTTCTTCAGGTTGTATTTTTCCAGACACAAATAAGGTGGCATTGGGGAAGTTAACTGCATTTCCTCTTACTGCCTTATGCATAACCCTATGTGAAATCCAGATGTGTTTGTTTTCTCTTGAGTTACCTTGGTATAAAGTCACCATTAATGAGTTTGCATATGTTGGATCATATCCCAGTTAAACTTCTGGGAAATCTAAATTCCATTACCTCAAATACACTAAAAGTTTGGAAGAATTATTATTAATGAGCATGCCATGAATTCATCAAACAAAATGTAGTCACCCTCTTTCACAAAGCAGTAATATAATAATTTTCCATACAGACACTCCAACGATCCTTTTGTAGTGATCCTGATGAAGAGAGGAGGGTGCTTTGCCGGTACACACACAACTACCTGTGCTGTGTGCTACCTCTGGAAGTGTTTTAGTAGTGGCGCTTGCAGGCATGCCTTATAGCACATTTATGACACCCGGTTGCTGTCATGGCCTTGCACTTACCCCTTAGGATTGGGATTTGAGGCATTTTCAATTGCTGTGCCCATTTCTTGAGCAAACTTCCTTGTCAGAAGCCAAAAATCATGAATCTTAATGACAACAATAAATTGAATGAATCTATTTTTATGAATGTAAGCAATTAGTTACTGGAGATGAGCAGGGAATTATTTTATTGAAAAATACTGAAATAGCGAAAACAATCTTTAGAGTTTTTTTAAAAATTCTCTAACAAATTATTACTATGCAGATTTTGCTGTTTTGCAGTCAGTCCTGCCCAACAAGAGATGTAACAATGGCACTGTGTGCCCCATGGCATGTCATGACATTATGATGGGCATAGACATCATTATGTTCATGCACCATGGAGGGTTAGAGTGCACTGCAATGATCCTGCATGGGCCACTGGCAATCTGCCCACTGGGATGAATCAAGCCTGTTTTGGGCACCTGAGGAGCCGGGAGGTGTCCTTGGGCACCTGTCCTGGCTGGAAGGATCTCTCCACAGAGAGGGCACACAAGCCCCTCCTCAGCCTCTTGAAAAGGCTGCACTGGGGAGAACCCAGCCTCTTGAGCACCTTTGCTCCTGGTGCCTGCCTGGGGGCAAGGAAGGTGCCCTGGGGGATTGTTACAAAGACAGGATGGGGGGCTTCCAGCTACCATAAGCAGCCCATAGGATTGGGATGTAAGAAAGTGAATTCCAAATTTCATTCCACCAAAAGATTTTATTTCCACTAAGTGACAATATAAGCTTCTGCAAATAGGCCTTATAATGGAAAACCTGATAAAATTCTTGCTGCGCTGAAGCAGTGCCAATGCAGCCTTAGACTCTACTTGCCAATCTTCAGAACCTTAATAATTGGAAACAGAAGTGGAGATGTTAAACATAATGCTCTTGCTGATGATAAATTAAAAGCCTTTATGACTGCATTTACACAAAGGTGACAACAGCCATATTTCCCTTCTTTATTTTTCCACATTTCTGACAGATGCTTTGCAGTTCCTTGCATAGTATCCATACCAGTGGCTGTTGCTGGCATCTCCCTTGTCCTTCATTAGATTGTGAGCTGTTGGGTAAGGGGGTGGGAAGCAGTCATTCCTTGCTATGTACACTTCTTTGAGAACTCTTCCACTGCAAAGCCATCTACTAGAATTCCAAGAACATTGTCTCTCTTATGGCCATTACAGTGTTGATCTTTTGGTTACTCTTTTGATGACATGTAGCAGGTCTGCAGTTAGCCAAAAAGAGAAGGTTGTGTCTATATTCAGCAACAGTGACACAATTTGGGTCAGGACTTGATGTTCAAATGCTGTTCAACACATGGTACAAAACATATAGCATCTTTTCTGCATGTGCACATGTGTGTGTCTGTGTGTGCACATGCATGCGTACGTACATACTTGTGTAGTAGTATTGATAGCAACAAAACAAGCAGTAATATGCCCAATGGGTTTAGAAAGAATAAAGTGACTGTTTTTTGTATGTGTGACTCTTGTTTTCCATTTCAAACCCCCCCCCCCCCGGTGCTTCAGTGTTTGACTTGCTTTTAAGAAGAGTAAAAAAACAACTCTAGACAAGTCGTGATGACTTCCATTATGACTCATGGGTAACATGAATGAAGGGGACAGAGACTTAGGACTTGTCATGGGGGCTGTGGATCTGACACATCCCTAACGTATGGTACAGTTACTCTATAATAAGTCACAGTCAGTGTATAGCAGTGTATAGTTGCAGTCTTAGCCATAAAATAAAATTGTTGCATTTGTTTAAATGCAATTTGTGTGACAGATAATTTCATTAAATTTTCCAGTGGCAATTATAGGAATAGCAATTGTTGAAAATTAAGAAAAGGATGGAAATGCACATATAGACATGTGGGCTGTTTTAAATTTTACTAGCAATTTGTGCCAGTGGAAAAGCAGTGTGGCTCCAGCCACTCGGTTACATTCAAAGGCACATTTCATTACCAGCATTAGTGTGGATTACATTAGCTCTTCTCATTTCCTCATTCCTTTATGGATATAGATGTTTGCTTCATTTAACAACATATCTAGCATTGACAATGCACAGCCATGCAGTAACCTACATGGTTCACAACCTGTGTCTGTACAGATGTGGTTATAAATGGTTCATTTATGAAAAGTCCATTTGCTGTAAAGTATAAGGGTTATATCTGATGGGATTCTAAACACTTAAATAACACCTTCATGGTTTGTTGAAAGATATTATGGGCACAATCCAGAGTAACTTTGGAAGCACATAAGAGACATTCCGTGCATCCATAGTTACTGCACCATCTAATGAAAACCTATGGGAAATTCATATTGCAATCCAGAGTAACTTGTTCTTACTCCAGAGCAAGGACTCCCCATAGTTACTCTGGATATCACCCAATGTTGCCTAACAAAATGGCCCCCAAACTGCAACTTTAATACTTAATCCCTGTTCTAGTTCTAGTCTTCTCTGCCCTTCTTACACAATAGTTAATTGGGGGGCAGAAAGTGCATTGAAAGCCAATGGAAGCTTTTTTCTTATTTAAAAAAAGTGCACAGGATGCAAATGGGATCAGAAGTGAAGTGAAATCCACAAACCGTTCCCCCTGTAGTTTGGGGCCATTTCATTGCTTTCACGTGCACTAATTTCTACAACCAAACACTATTCAGAAGTCCTCCGGGCTATAGTGAAATGCAGACATTGGCTCTGCCTGTCCTACCTTTATCTCCCTTCTCTGTATCTCTCTAGACAGAATAGAAATGTCCATGGTTACTGTTACCCAAGCAGTAACGTGGGTATGTAACAACATGAATGCGTATGTATTACCGTAAGTTTTCCCTATGAACTGATTCAAGTTTCTTCTATTGGAGCATATGCAGCAGAATATAAAATTATTTATTTACCAAGCTAATAGGTTTTGGTAGTGGGAGGATTTAGCCACTGGTGAAATTTCCAGTAGTCTTCAAGGCTCCTTCTGTGAATTCCTTTTTTAACCCTGTGAGGTTATGGACGGCTCACAGAACTTTTTTCTTCCAAGTGGAATCCTTCCCAGCATGGTCATCATCACATATAGCATCAGGGAATGTTTTCCAAGGATCATCTATAATTTTGTTATGTTTTATCAGCTTTTCAGGTCTCCCATCCATTGGGTGCCAATTTTTTGTCAGATTTTGGTTGGCTTTAACCCTCAACCCATCATGGCTGTTCTGCCTTACCCTGGGGTAGGAGAAAAGCTTCTCCTTCCCTGTAGTATTGCAGAAGCAGCCCTGAAAACATGAACTGGGTTTAGTAGAGGCTGAGCGAGCACTGCCTAGTTTAGTGCAAGTTAGGATTGCACTGCTGGTCTTTAAACCTATTTTTTTTTCTTTATACACTAATTTTAAAAAAAATATATCTATGGGAGGTTCCAGAAAAGATAATTTGTGGAGAATGAGGAATATCTGAAATACTAAATTAAAATGCAGTTCCCAGTATATAGTGTGCAAAGGAGCATTGATATAGCTCCATCAGCATGCAGACATCAACATCACATGCTCAAAAAGGATTTTCAGAAAGCAGATGAAGTTTACTTAATGCTTGCCAAGAACACTTACAGTCAAGCTGGTTCAAAACTGATGGGAATTCACCCATCAATGGTTTCAGTAGTAAATCCTGACTTAAGTTGTTTGGGATTTACAAATATAACTCATTTTCTGAAATATTTTAAAGATGTTTCTGCACAAAAGTTCTTTTAGATGATACAGGCAAGTATGAACTCATTCAATGCTTCATTTAATCAGCACAAAGTGATTTTGTTCACACTTCCTAAACATAGACATCTCTGCATTAAGGCAAATCAAGGCTAATATCTGTCTGAAATGAAAGGCAATCCAACATGAAATGTTGGAGTAAGTTTTGGAAATCAGCCTTGGCAGTATCAGATCAGTTTGGACATTGTATCAGTCTCTTTGAAAGTTCAACACCAGATAATAATGTAACCGATCTCACTTTGCTCAGGCTTCCCATAAAGCCGGAACTGGCCAGACATGTCTCGCTTTTTCCTATTGGAGGGGGTGGGAGGCCAGTGGGGAGGCATTTGGGGAAACTTATGGGCTGCTGCAGCATGGTGCGGCTAAGTTCTGCCGGCTGCGGCAGCCATTAGTAATTTGAATGTGCACGCAGCATCTGGGCTGCATAGTGTGCATGCGCCCCAGAAGCAAGGCTTCCTATTCTGGCCATGTGCACCTCCATAACCAGGTCTGGCAAGTTCATCATTCCACCTCCTGGAATTTAAAATTCCATTAAATTCCAGCAGCAGCCCGGTAAGCAACTAAATCAATTGTAAGCAGCCTGGTAAGTAAATTGGCTTATTCCTGAATAAAGGGTGACCATATGCTGGCGCCCAAAAATGAAGACAGGGTCCTCCCCCCCCAATTTTTTAAGTCTGGATTTTCAGTGGAAAATCTGGACTTTTCAGGCACACTCTCCAACTTTTTGGGTGCCAGCGTATGGTCATCCTGACTTTGCTGCCTGTGCCACCATCCTATTGGAGGACCAAACAAGAGTCCTACATGCTCTAACCTATGGGATGTATGCATGGCAAGGAGACCACTGGAGCAGAAGAACAGGAGGCACTGTATTTGTATGCTTTTTAGATGCTATAGATATTGAATAGGGAGGTGCCATATCTAAGCTGATGTCTGCCTTGTAGCCCTAACAACGTAAGAAGAGTCCCCTGATCAGACTATAGACACATCAGCATGGGGAGGAGGCAGGAGGGAGGTGTGCTGGGATGGGGGAGGGTGATATTGGGAGTACAGTAAGTGATGGTAAACAGGTGGTATGGCTAGGACCTGGCAGTTATGCCAGATTCAAGCCCATTCACCAGGTGGTGCATTCACTGTTATTGGTGGCACAGCTCCAAGTAGACCCATTGGTGCTGCTGCTGTGTTACCCAAGGTAAGGGGAAAATATTCCCCTTGGCCCATGGCAGTGGAGCAGAGGCCCTAAAATTGTGCTGGATATGGTGCAGGCTAACCGGCTTACCTCTCCTGGCACAGGTTAGGATTGTGATATAAATCTGATCTAAAAACGGTACTGTTTTTCATAGAATCATAGAATCATAGAATCCTAGAGTTGGAAGGTACCTAGTAGGTCATCTAGTCCAACCCCCTGCCTGCAGCAGGAATTCCCCCTAGAGCATCCCCAACAGGTGCTCATCGAGCCTCTGCTTGAAGATCCCCAGTGAGGGAGAGTCCACCACCTCCTTGGCAATTTGTTCCACTGCCGAACCGCCCTTTTTATGTTTATATGATTAATATGTTTCTTGATATTGATTTTGTTTTTTAATCTGTTGTGATATTTCTAAACTGTGGACCTAAAATAAACACCTAATAGCTTTGTGAACATGTCAGGAAGACTGTAGGGAAGAATGAACATGTAGGGAAGAATTTTGCCACAATTTTGCCCAAGGGAAAAATGGATGTTGATATAAAATAGCCATATAAAATAACCATATGAAGTTACTCTTAAAAAAATAATCATATGAAGTGACTCTTGCCATCCTTTCTTATTCAAAAGGATGTCCCACTGAGTTTGGTGGTATTTCCTTCTTATGTCAATGTAGTGAAATCTATCACCATTGCTATAGTCAGACAATCCACTGTTCAGCTGAAAACCTTGATGAGGAAAACAGAGTTAACAACTCTGGTTTAAAGAAAAAAAACAGCCTTTCACTAAAATTAAGTGTCATTATTTGTGTTGTAAGAATTACAATGAAAAATGGGATCCTTTGTGACAGAGTGTGGAAGCTCTCTGGCAGATTATATTGAGGAGAATGATTAAATAGCCCTTCTTGACTGCGTTAATTGTTATCCTAGTCGCCCAGGAAGGGAATTTTAAATATGCAGAAGTCTTGCAAAAATAAGCTCTCGCACATTTATGACTGTCTCAACAACATCCTCGCTTTCCGGTGAGATGGGTGTTCGGTTTAGAGGAAAGTTGTCTTTGTATAAAACAGCAAAGAAAGAATTCCCAGAGATGTATATCCAGGGGAAACACTATACAAATTATCCAGTTCTAAAATTCAAAGGAAATTGAATGAATGGGACACTTCAAATGAAGAAGGGGTCCTTGACATTGTTGGTGCTTACTCAAGAGTTGAGAATTTTATTTCACCATTAGCTATGGGAGGTGTTGCAGCAGTTTAAATGCAGAAATGTAGTTGATGAAATATGGAACAGGGAATCTCTCTGCCTGTAATCCTCTTCCTTGAATTTAAACTCCTTTTCTTGGAAGAAAATCCTACTACATTCAACGACACAAAGAATTGTACTTAGGATCTTTGCCATGCTAAGAAACGTATGTGTGGAAAAAAGCATTTTGGAGGGTGTTGAGCTGTTGGGTTAAGAGATAGTTTTAGCCTCTGAGTGACCTGAGGTAGTGTGAGAGAAAAAAAAAATATGGTTAGTTATGCCAGCTCAGACCAGACAGAACTTTTCTCCTTTTTTAATGTGTCGCAGAGAAGGCACAACCTTACCAGGTGTGTTTTGGTTCAAAATCTTACTAACCAACATCATTGCAGATTTCAGTCAGCGTTTTGGATCAAGGTAATTATAAAGCATCCCACAAACAGATGATTCAGTGACACATCCATCCTCTGGTTCTAAAATTCCATTTAAGAGGCATTGTTAAAATTAGATCCAGAAGTTATAGATGGGGTAGTCATATCTGTATCTGTTTGGTAGTATTGACATTTGATCCCGGCTGTTGAAATGATGCTTGTTTTCTAGGAGTATTGGTACCTCTACATTTTGAAAAGCATTTTTGTCCCAAGTCCAGCTTGAACATATGGAAATGTTATGGCCTACATTAGCTAAAGCTAGCAAATGTGAATGTCTGTGAAAAGCTGTTGCCACACTAAAGGTCCCGAATGGGAGCACTAATTTTGCTCGTAAGGGCTGGTTTGGAAGACAGCTTTGTGCTGGTGCTATCATCACATATTTAGGGATGTGCATAACAGTCCCTCTTCCACCACTCCTTTTTTTGTAAGTAGGTGGACAGGGGATGCCATCTGAATTGTCCTTTTCACATACAGTCTGCATACTAGTTTAGCCATGAAAGGATTGGGCCATTGTGCAGAAGTTTTTGCAACAGCAGAGCACAGTTTCAATATTGTAAAATGGCCTATTGTGGTGGCCATATTCGATGTGATGCCACACTGGGTAGCGGTGCTGATGGCACATCATCAAATCTACAGATTGAAAGTACAGATTGAAGTACATCAAAGTACATCAAAGTACAGGTTGAAATTCCCGGTTTGTGACATTTGGTTCCAGGAACCTCTGTGATTACCTATTTTCATGTTATAAAAAAGCAATTGTTTCCCATGGTAATAAGGCAGGCAATGAAGCAAGATGAATCAAGTTCAAGATAAAAATGAGGCACAGTTGACAGTATTGTAGGTGAGTCTACTGCTTGTAGGCACTCTTACCCCAGACAGTCACAAATAAAGAGCCGGACACAAGTGCTGGATTGAGGGCCACTTTTATTAACTATTTAACATCTTAGAAATAAACAGGGACTGCTCTAAAATAGCTGTGCGGTCTAAGGAGATGCGGCTCTCCGCATATTTCCCCATCCAGATGTTAAAGGTGGTAAAGGGCGTTCCCAGCCTGGCTCAGGGCATTTCTTGAACAGAGTTCAAGGATGCCCGTCTTTGCCAACCCGAAGGTCAAGGTAGCCTGATGTGCAGCCGCCGGCTGTCCGGCCTGACACTGCGCCTAGGTTTCCCATCCAGGTAAGAGGGTTGTCAGACTTACCCCTGGAGCCGGAACAGCATATCAGGGTACTTCCTCACCCCCAAACCCTTGCTACCTAAGGCTGCACACCGAGGCCTATCCTGCCTACTACCGCACGACTCCTGCCAAAAGTGACTGGGCTGAAAGCCAATTAAAGTTAACTCTCTCCCTCGTACAGCTCAGGGTAGGCGAAAAAGAATGCCACCAATGGCCAATCAGGTGGCATACAAAAAATTCCTACCCGGCCCCGAAGCGACCAGCTAATCCTAAGTTGTACCAAGGGAGGGATGGGGACGCTTGCCAGAGCCCGACTGCAGATCCCCGGGCAAACCCACCCAGGAGAAGTCT
Source organism: Cryptoblepharus egeriae (assembly GCA_030015325.1). NCBI lineage: Eukaryota > Metazoa > Chordata > Lepidosauria > Squamata > Scincidae > Cryptoblepharus > Cryptoblepharus egeriae. The sequence goes on from JAREYC010000005.1 coordinate 30,283,567, forward strand.
GGCTCTGCCCCCTCCAGCCCTCTAGCAGCCAATGGCTGCATTGCCTTGCACTTGCCCGGCTCTGCACAGTGCCTGCAGAGGGGCAAAGGGAACCCACGCTGAAGGTGCGCAGGCTCCATTTCATGCAAGAAAGAAAGTAACTTTGCTACTTCATTGAGTGTCTCTAATAAAACTTCTATTGGGGGTTTCCCAATGATTGGAACATTAAGTATTTAGCATTTCTGACAGGAACACTCATGTGTGTTGATATCCTATCCTCAACTGTTTCTTTTATACCTTGGGTTTAGCAGGTGTAGATCTGAGGAGTACCACTTTTCCCAAGGAGTCCTTTCCAATCACCTGCCATTGCCTACAGCATATTCTGTATTGATGCGGCTACATTGTTTGGAGGGATATGGGTAGGATTAGGATGTTAAACTAGCATTTCTGCTTGTGTTTAGGTAACTTTCTCATGGTTAGAACCCAAAAGGCATGAAAGGAACGTGTCCATAATCATCCCTAATCATGCAGAAAGAGGGCCAGCTCATATGACATAATAAGCAATTAAGGGCCAAAGTAGATACAGATGAGCCCCATATCTGTTTGTGTTCCAGTCCAGAAACTGGAATTCAAGAGGATTCAAGAGGATATGTGAATGCATATGTTGGATATGGGAAGATACCTTGTCTTTGGACAGTTTTCTGAGTCCAGCAGAGGCTACATGGGGCCTATTTTTTGGAGAGAAAAAAATACTTCCAGTTTTTTTTGCTTTTTTGTTTTCGTTTTGGTGAAAACCAGACATTTTATGAGGAGAGTGCATGAGGAGAAGCCTGTGGTCTTGAACCACAGTTAACTGAAACCATGGATACAGGATCCACAGATATGTCCCCTGATATGGTATTATAAAGACGGTATTAAAGTTCTCGCTTTGTGGTTTACTTGTGTTGGAATCAGAAGTTATGAAGAGAACTTGCAAGACAGAATGAGTGGGAATGAGTGCTTATATATCCTGACAATTTTTATTTTTTATTCAGCTGAGCTCCAGAAGTTGGACCTATATTAATATTGTCACATCAACCTCCGGTTTTGGTTGTTGAGCACTTTACAAGAAACTTTGGTGCGCCTTTAGTTTTGCTTCAGTCATCATTCACCGTGAATTGCATGATCATGCCGTTGGCAAATATTCTGGGTCCCTGCATATGACTCCTATACATGTGTGTGCATATTACTTTTATTCCCTGAACACTGCTGTAACTAGTTTCCTGTCCATGTCTCTGCTCTGCCAAACTGACTCTGTTCAGCCACAAGCTGCAGAGCCTGGAAGTTGTATTATTGAGACAAGCATTGCTGACCACAAATAAGCTTAATGTTTGGGAAAAATCCCAAAAATATTTTCTTCTCCTACAGCAACAGGCCTCCAAAGTTTTTGGCAGGAGGGCCACATCATCTCTCTGACACTGTGTTGGGGGCCGGAAAACTAATTTACATTTCAAATTTGAATATATTTACATAAATTTAGTATAAGAATGTATTGGAGTGGATTACAAGGCTTGTCCATGGGCCTGATAGAGCGGTCTTCCCAGGGGCCACATTGAGGCTGGCAGAGGGAAGCATCTGGCCCCTGGGCCAGGGTTTGATGATCCCTGTTCTAGAGCCAAAGTACTTCTCTTCAGGAAACAGTATTTTGGGGTGACCTATTTACACAAATTAATGTCAAGGATGAATTTCAACTTTTGGAATGTTAGATTTAGAATATGAAGAGGTACTTTTACATGTCAAATTAATTTTACATGTCAAATTAAACTGAAGTAGACATCATTCTGTTACAAAGTAGCAATTTGCAGAGCTATGTGAAACTTGGGTAGTTCATAGCCAGAAGAAAATATTTGGAAATTGTCTGGTTTCAAAGGTCATCCCATCCCAGCTGAAAAAAAAGATGTTGGAAACAAAATTGGCTACTGCAAAATGAAACATTACATTGCACTTTTACCCATTTATGCCATTAGTGTTCCATTAGCGTTCCATTTTTTGCAATTCATAAAATTGCAGCTGGATGCATAAATGTTAAAAAAAATAAATGGAAAAAGGCATATAACAATTTAATACGCATGATATGCCCATCAATGTGTGTTCACTGGCCATTGTAAAATGGAATTTGTGAAAACGGAGGGCAATATCATGACATTTTTTCATGTATATATTGTGTGTTAGGAAAAAAAATGTATTTAGGTCAGTTTTTGCTGGTCATCCCATCAGAGAAACACAAGGGTAAAGGAAAAATGTCTGTCAAGAAGTCTGTCCCAGGACTCTAGATGTTCAGTGTCTTTGGGGAGAAAATTGCAATAGCTAGAAATTAACTGAAGATAAAAAGCAGAGATGATCTTGGAATTAAGGTCAAAACTGGACCACAACAGGAACAGGAGCAGAATAAATATAGAAAAGAAGCCCAGGGGGTGGGGTGTTAATAAAGTGAGAAGGCTGATGAAACATGCTTTGAAAGTCAAACTTCCGGACTATATTAAAATTGAGAAGCAGTATGATCCAGTGGTTAGAGCGCTGGACTTTCCTTGGGAAGTCCTGAACTACTTCAGCTTTAGAGCTGGCTGGGATGTAAACTTTTTATTTGTCCCTTATGAGACTGATGGAAGGATAAAAGGAAGGTAACTAACACCATCAAACCTTGGAAGATCAAAATACAATTGTCCATAATACAAGTGTTCATAATAACAAGTGTCCATAATAACATTTTGCTATGTAATTATTTAAATGTTTTAGAGCCCAATATCCTATGCAAGTCTACTCAGAACAGGCTGATCAGATGTTGTAACCAGAAACCAGGACAAGCCTCCCCCCAGTTTTTCAACCAAGAAAAATGTAGTACATGACAAAATAAAAGCTAAAAACTCTCATATATGTTGCTTCCAGGTGGTTAATGTAAACATTATTTGCACAATCCTAACCAATTTAGGCCAACCTAATTCACCTGGCATTTTTTTTCCTATGGTGGTGTGGGGAGGTCGGTGTATGCCAGTGGCACTCTTGAGACACTTCCATATCAGCCTAGGTCTTATGCCAGGGTTAATGCCAGCCTAACTGGAGGTGAGGATTGGAGGTTAGGATCAGATGCAGCTGCAATCCTAACCTCCAGTTAGACCGGCATAAACCCTGGCATAATTCCTTGTCAGTATAGTGCCATATACTGGGCACTTCTGCCCCACTCCTGCCCCACTCCTCAGGGGCAGGGGGTTAAATGGGGAAGATAATGTTAGGTGAGTTATGTCAGCCTAAATTGTTTAATAATATTACCTATTACCAACTATGTTACCTATTATTAATTTTTTTAAAAAATTACATACAATGTATTACTTTTTTAATCACAAGAAAGCAACATGCTGCCTGCTCACAAGGAAAAGGAGAAGAAAGAGGTTTTTCCAGGACACAAATCTATAAAATAGTTCTGGGAAAAGAGGACATATGGCCACCCTTGCTCAGAAGTAAATCCCATTGTAGTCAGTGGATCTTACTTGTAGGTGTGGATAGGAATGGGCTCTTATTCCATGCCTTTTCCTCTAAATAAACAGTGCTCAAGGTGTCACACATAGTGGAAAAGCCCCAGCAAAATACAAAAATAGGAATGAAATATAAAGTGCAACAGTGATATTTGAGAATTCCAGTGGCAGAACTATTTCATATATTAAATCAGTACCTGATCCATGTTTATGAAGGCTTTGAACCACGGCAGGAATCTATTCAAAGAAGATATGCAGAGGTTCAAAGCATAATATTAAATGAAAGCTATATCTGTACAATTGAATCTAATGTGCACAAACCCTGCCATTGATTCAGTTTTACAAGGATTCCATTAACTTATTTTCTCCAAGAGCATTTTATTGAAATTTCCATTTTGGCTCAGCTCTGTGGAGTTTAGTTCATCTGTTATGGCAATCTCAGACTCAGGCTTCAGATGTGGAAGCCACAAATCCCACACAACTCTCCTGACGGCCTTTGTGGGATTTCTTCTCATAGCATGACAAAAGCTGGACTGGATGATGCCTTCCTGTGCAAAACACAATTGAAATGTACATTAATTCATTTCTGGGTTTGATCCAAAGTGCAGAGAACTCAAAGAGCAGTTTAGCGGTTCATTTCCCTGGATTTTGGACCATGCCCATTTCGTGATTTAAAGTCTTGATTCCTTAAGGCTACATCACACATGACTTTCATTCATTGGGGTGCTTTAGCAGTTCCAGAAGTACGCTCTATGAGGGAAATGTGTGTGTCCACCTGTCTCTTCCCAGTCAGATGATGCCAAACCACTCCTGGATTCCCAACATTCACCTTCCCAGTTTGAGATGTGCAACATCGAGACATCATGGGAGGGAAACCACCTTCCCCTACTATGTTAACAGGAAAACCATATTGGGGGAGTCACGTGCAGAGCAGAATTCCCAAGGACTGTAAACATCTTTGTTCTTGAAGGACATTTTATTCCAGACACTAGTTTTCTGCAAACGCCATGCCAAGCATAGCAATCTATGCCGTGTTAAGCAAACTCCTTACATACAAATTATTGTAAGCAATGCTTAATATGTATTGCAGCACAATCCTAACCATGGAGGCTCAGGAGTGAGCCTTATTGTGCTCAATGGGTCTTACTCCCAGGAAAGTGTATTTCTTCTACTGAGACTAGCCTAAGCCCTGGCATAAGTCCTGTGCTGACCTGGGGGTGTTACAAAAGTGCCATAAAACACTTCTTCTCCACTCCTGGGGAGAGTTGGCCAATGCATAGGCATAAGCCGACCTTCCCACACCATCATGGAAAGATAGGCCAGGTGAGTTAGGCTGGTGTAAATTTCTTAGGACTGCACCCTAAGATTCTTAAAGTGAAAATATGTTAGAAGATAATCTTATTTGACCTCTGTGTAAAATAATATATAATCTAGGATCAAACTGATTTACAGCCCAAACCTCTGGGCTCCCTGTGCTGCATGATATTGGGCCCAAATGGCAAGTGCTGAAATTTGTTTCTGCTTTTCATCATCTCTAGGTTGGATTTAAGCTAAACTTCCAGGGCTGCAGTGGCTCAGTGGTTAAAGATGCTGTGCTTGTTGACTTGACTTGACCAGTACCGCAAGACAGAGCAAACTCCCCCAGCTCCTGCCAACCTATTAATTTATGAGGGCAAAACATATCTAAAAGCAACATTATGGGAAGCAAAATGAAGAGTAGCAATAAACCTTTGTTTACTGCCTCTCTGTAGTGAGATAAACACAGTTGTATCCGATTTGAGCTCCAGGCACTTCTAATATGAAAACCAGCTGCTAAGATTCTGCTGAGATGCCAGTCAAGTCACAATACTTTATGGGCATAATCCTAACCATGTCTACTCAAAAGTAAGCCCCATTATGTTCAGTGAGTCTTACTCCTAGGAAAGTGTCTTTAGGCTTGTAGCCTATTGTCTGTAAAGGTTAGGAAATTGTTTTAAAAACTTAAGTCTGTGTGAATTAAATCAGCTTTCCAATAGGTGGGTGGATGGATGGTAGAGAGAGAACATATTTTATCCAACCCCTCATTTTCCATCATGCCTGTATTTTGATCTCTGGCTTTTCATAGCTGGTTGCTTCAAATCTGCACAGCTCCAGCATCTGAATGCCTCACTGAAGATTTGCACAGAGGTTCCTGTTTTCATGTAACTCACATCATCAATATTTTCCTTGAGGGCTTTTTCTGTTTTTTTTTCTGCTAAGAACTGTAGAAAGAAGATGAATGCTGAACTATGTGTTTAGCACATACATTTAAAAACCATATTAGTTCCAAACCCAGGGGCAGGTACTTTGTCTTGACTGAGCTTATACCATAATTTTCCATGATTTCCTACAGTACTTGTCAACAAGATTCAGCAAGCATCTCTGTAGACAGCGTTTCACTCTGATGAAGGATGTAATATTTTCTTACTATGCTATATATCACTCTAGTCAAAAGTTCTAAAAACAATATTAAAATTCTGTACTGACAGCAGGAAAGTAAATTCTCCAAAAACCAAGATAATTATCTTATCTTTATTTTTTTCTGGACATGAAATTGCTATTCTCGAGACTCAGACATATAGTTGACCATTATGGCATCTTGGGGAATGCTGCCGCCCCCTGTGAATTGGACATAATTGCATTGATATGATGACATCTTCTTCTCTTATTATTTGCCTTGCATCCACTCCCCTCTGCAAGGTAAAATCTTTCAGTTTACTTGATTAAAATTTTTGTGTGGATACTTTTACCTTTTTAAAAAAAAAAAAAAAAAAACCCTTTCCACATTATATGAATTGCTTGATAAGCCTATTCGGGTTCCCTTGTATGGTAGAAATATAGGATATAAATCTATTAAATAAATAAATAAATAAATAAATAAATAAATAAATAAAGAATGAATGAATGAATGAATGAATGAATGAATGAATTGGTCCCATTTAGGTTGGATAACTGGGACTCTATTATTAATACACAATAATAAATGTATTATTAATACACAGGAAGTTGGCGTATTGTGAGTCAAACCTAGTAACGTTGACAAGGCAGGTGGCAGATTGGATTATTTTACCCATGCCAGAACTTGGGGCCTTCTCAGGCAAAGTACATCTTCTAACACCTGCCTGCAATCCCTCCCCATGTCAAACAGATTCAAACAAATTGATCTGAAAAATCCGCAGTGGGGGCTGCATGGCCACATTTCCAAACCAGGCTGCTGGGCCCTGTCTATTTCCTGGATTTTAGCAGCAGCCCCCAAATTTCATTTATGCTAATGGTACATGGCTTTTTCCTGCAGTCTGTCAGAGCTGTACTCTCAAAACAGTGTTTTTCAAACTGTGGATTGGGAAACCTTGAAAGGGTCACGAAACAATTCCAGGTGGGCACCCACACATTTTCATAGTCTTTCAAGACTGAAGGATGCCAGTGATGCCAATGATGCCATGGTATTTGACTACATTTGGGGAAATGTTACAGATCTATATTTTTAACAAGCTACTATAAGAACATAAGAAGAGCCTCCACTCGATCAGGCCACAGACCCAACTAGTCCAGCTTCCATATCACACTGGCCCACCAAATGCTTCAGGGAACATACAAGTCACCAGTATCCAGGTGCCTTTCCCTGCATCTGGCATACTGAGGTTGTCCACATCTACACATACCTCTCATGGCTTGTAACCTGTGATGGTCCTTTCCACTTGGAATTTGTCCAATCCCTTATTAAAGGCATTGAGGATAGATGCCATCACCACATCCTATGGCAAGGAGTTCCACAGAACAACTAAACAATGGGTAAAGAAATATTTTCTCTTGTACGTCCTAACCCTCTCAACATTCAACTTTAGTGGATGTCCCCTAGTTCTGGTGTTATGTGAAAGGGGAAAAAATCTCTCTATCTGCTCTGTCTATTGCATAATTTTGTACTAACTCACTCATGTCTCCCCTCAAGCAAATCTTTTCTAGACTAAAGACCCATAAAAGCAGTAGCCTTTCCTACACCTCTGGGAAGGTGTCCCAGAGCATCAATTATTTTGGTCACTGTCCTTTGAACCTTCTCCATTTTCTCTATATCTTTCATGAGATGTGGTGACCAGAATCAGAAAATACTCCAAATGTAGCCTCACCACTGATTTGTACAATGGCATTATAACATTTGCCATTTTATTCTCAATCCCTTTTCTAATGATGCCAACATGGAATTTGCCTTTTTCACTGCTGCCACACTTTGAGAAGCATACTATGTATGTGCCATGTCATTTCCAGTGATATGGAAGTGATAATGAAATCACTTCCAATGGGTCCTGACTGTCTTTCTGAAAAGTAGGTGCTAGTGTGAAAAAGTTTGAGAACAACTGCTCAAAGGTAAAATCTTTTTGATTCTGTCTTGAACATGATTTCATTATCATACATATTCAGAAAAGCACAAGATTTTGCACCTGCAATCGCTAACTGTAAATAAAAACTGACTCTAAATATTAAAGCATATCCAAACTATTTTGCAAAGCCGCAGCAGATGTTTGATAAGCCAGGATGTATTTAAGCAGAGCATATCATAATGTTTTCCACAACGAAAAGTAGCCAAGTCTATTCTGCAAAAAACCTTTTGCGACTTTCCATTCTCTTGCTCCAACACATCATCTGAATTATTAACAGGAATCCTGCTTTAGATTTCAACCAAAACACCAGCCTTTATTTATATAAAATATAGGATCTGGACAAGGAGTCAGCATGTCTTAAATGCAAACTGCTGCATTTGATTATACATATATGTATGGAACAAGATGGCAGATGCCAAGAAAAATATGTAAACTATTTTGAGGATCCAGTTAACATTGAGCCTATACGTGGCTAGGCAGGATTTACACATAAAGGCTATTGCAGCCTGCCAAGAGCTAAGCATACAGACTTTGTCCTACTGAGACAAAATGTAGTTGGGATGTTGCCTTCATATGGTCAACCCCTCCAGTCCATGACTGGATGATGAATGCATTGCAAGCAGGTGGTTGGAAGACTTTTTACTCTACCTTTGACAAGTATCGGTTCTCTCCAAAACAGACTTGCACTCCAGGGCTCTGAGCCATATTTGAGGTAATGTTTGCTCCTTCTTTTCTTTTGGAAATTGTCCATGGTTTCTTGTACCTCTAAGGGCAAAATCCAGAGTAACTACAGGGAGTCCTTGCTCCGGTGTAAGAACAACTTACTCTGGATTCCAATATGAATTTCCCATAGATTTTCACTACGTGGTGCAGTAACTACGGGTGCACATAAAGTTTCTTACGTTTTCCCATAGTAACTCTGGATTTGGGGGTAAGGCTGCAATCCTAAAGACACTTTCCTGGGAGTAAGACCCATTGAACACAATGGTGCTTACTTTTGAGTAGAAATAATTAGGATTGTGCTCTGTGTCATAGGAATATGTATCAAAGAGCTTGGTGAATGAAGATCCTAGATCCAGTCTATATATTCTAAACACTGGAAGAAGTCAAACAAAGCACAAGCAACACTGTTCTGCTATAGTGGCTGCATGAACTGGATCAATGATGTCTCCTCTAATGTCTCTGCAGTAAAAAAACAAAAAACACTGTCAAGCTTTTACTGTGATCCCCATGTGCTGTCATCAGACTGAGAAGTGAAGAACTTCTGGTTTTCTTCACAGGGACAGAAAGTTCTTCCACGTGCGATGCCTGCACATGCAGAGTACAGTAAGAAGGGGAAAGATGTATTTCTCATGCAAGTGAATGAAAAGCAAAGAAGTGAGGCTTTCATCTAATGCAAGTTGGAGGGAGGTGGCTGCGATGGTGGCAGCAGCAGCAAACTCAGGGTGAAAGGGTGAATCTGCTGCCCCCTTGGAGCCCTAGATATCTAGTTGCTGAAGCACCCTGCATCAGCAGGCATCATCAATTGGCTGGCCATGTTCTGCTAGTAGGTTTTCCCATAACAAGTTTACTCTGAGAATAACCAGGCCTGGCTTGTTAGACTTTGTGCCTTTAAAACATCTTATCAAATACAGTTTACTAATTTTGTATGTGTGATAGACTTGCATGAATTCACGTAGACAGTCTCCAAAAAGACAGAGGAAAACAGCAGCTTTTAATTAAGCAACTCTGCTCTCCATTCTGTTTACTGAAGCTTTCTATCTATCTTCTATCTTCTATCTTCAGTATTTATATACCGCTTTTCAACTAACAAGTTCACAAAGCGGTTTACAAAGAAAATGGAAAAATAATAATAGCTGATTAATAGCTATTAATTGTGTCCCAAAAGGGCTCACAATCTAAAATGCAAAAAAAGAACACCAGCAGAAGCCACTTGAACAGACATTGCTGGGGTGTGGAGGGCCAGTTACTCTCCCCCGGCTAAATAAAGGAGGAACACCCACTTGAAAGAGTGCCTCTTGCTCGATTAGCAGGGGATTAGCAGGGCTTTGTCCTGGAGTGAGCTTGAAATGGGAGAATGAAACTGTTGTTCCCTCAGTTACTGGCTGTCCTATATAGAGTGACCCTATGTCTTCTTTTTCCAGGACATGTCCTTTTATTTTGTCATGTCCTACATTTTTTCTGGATGTCCTACATCAAAGGGGCTTGTCCTCTCTTGCAGTAAAGCCATATGGTCACCCTGTTTTTATGGCGCTTTTATTTCTTAAATAGACAGTCAATATTGTTGGATTTAAGGGAGCTTAGACTATATGAAGATACAATTTGGCTTTATGCTCTTTCCTGCCCCCAAACTCCATCCTCACCTCTGGAACACCCTCTGGCCACATTCTCCTACTACCTGTGCCGACCAGCTCAAACAAGCCTTGTTGGGGCACTTGTTGGGGCAGTGCAGATTCCAGATCTGGCTCTCCCAAACTGCTTCTGGCTCCACACGCAAATGCACTTTACGGCATGTTCATGACATTCAGGAGCTGGATCAGGACACATGTGCTGGCTCATGTGTTGGTCAAGATTGCACAGTCACTCGAACATACAAACACAACGAAAAGAAAGAGCAAATAAAACATTACAGGTGCTCATTCAGCCACACAATCACTATTGTGTTTGTTTGTGGAATTAATGTCAGCTCCGTTAGCTGCTGAGAGGTCCCCTGTCTATTGATTTAGAAATATCAAGGGAAAAGTTTTCTAAAAGTAAAATTAATGTGCTGCGTTCAAATGTCAAATACCAACTGGTTTAATATAGTACACAAGAAGTTCTACTTTACTTATGAGACCATAGGTTTAATTTTGATTAATCGTGGATTAAGGATGGGAATGGGTTCTTGAACAGAGTCTTAGGAGATGCAAAGGATGACATTTTTTGTCTAATGTGAAACAGAACCCAAAGAAAGGAGCCAGTTAAAGCAAAGTTGGGAATGACCCTAAAAGGGAAGCCAAAATTCTACTGAGGCTTAGCCACAACTTTATATTCATTGTAAGCAATCCCAAGGCAAATTAAGGAATCAGAAGAGTTGTTAAACAAATATTACATTAAGTCCTTTCAAGGTGTCCAAATGCTTAGTATTTATGTAGGAGCCAAAGAAAAGCTTCATTCTGTTCAGTAGAAGAGAGCACATGCTTAACTTTCCAACGGACTAGATTTCACCTGATGTTTGCATTCAGTTCTTCAGTTAAATGCTGTATGTTGAAGACTTTTTATGGGTTTACAAAGTGTGAGATTTCAGTCGGTTAATAAAGAATCTCATAAACTCCCAGCCACTTTTTAATGATCTCTGAATCAGGATTCTCCAGGGCTTATTTCAGTTTGTTTCTGAAATATTTGCAGTTCTTCTTTTATCATTCCCTGCCTTGGCTGATAGTGATTTGCCCAGAATTATTCACTTTGTAAACTTCATAGCCCAAGAGTGATTTGAATCAGCATTTCACATACTGAAATCCATCACATGCCATTTTCTTCCCCAAAGTTCACCCTTAAATTCTCCCTATGTTTTTCCCTTATATTGGTTAAGATGTTTCCTAATCTTCCTTTTATATATCCTTCAGGCCAGTATTTATCATTTCCTTTTTAACAGATAATAACAGAAGGGTGAGAATGGTGAGAGGACAAAAATGGAAGATAATTTGGTTGAACTTTTTGACTCACGTCTTTTGTATCCTATTGATAGATGTTGTTGTACCTTCAAAGCTCACATGGCAATTAACACTTAATGGCCTGTTTCCTATTTCCAAACCTTTGCAAGTAATTGAGAGTTATATTTCAGTATGCTTTGGTAGGGACTCAGTGGCTCAATGGTTAATGAAACTTGTTGAATTGAAGGTCAGCAGATCAGCAGTTCAAGACTTAAGTGCTGCTTGACAGAGTGAGCTCTTGTCACTAATCCAAGCTCCTGACAGCCTAGTAGTCTGAAAGCAAGAAAATGCAAGTAGATGAACAGGAGCTACTTCAATGGGAAGATAATGACCTGGCAACATTTATTCAGTGTTGCATCAAAACATTGATTGGATGACTCTGATCCAGAATAATGGATCCAGTCACCATATGGGATAAATTCTGAAAAAGTTGCCTTTGGGCAAAATCCAGAGTAACTATGGGGAGTCCTTGCTCCGGTATAAGAACAACTTACTCTGGATTCCAATATGAATTTCCCATGGGTTTTCACTAGGTGGTGCAGTAACTATGTGTGCACATAAAGTCTCTTACATGCTCCCGTAGTTACTCTGGATTTGGGGATTTGTCTCAGTGTACTTTGAATTAAGCTGCTAATGTGCAAGTCATTCTCGGTAGGATCAAACATTTTTTCCTGTATGAATTGATTTTTTTTATTTGCCATGATTTGGCAGTCAAATGGTCTGATTCAAACTTGGCATCTGAAGTGTACATGAAATCTGTCAAGTGAAGAAGCCTTGAGGAAAGAATTGAAACAAGAGGACAGTCAAAAGAGTAAAATAAATACTTTCAACTATGCCCAGAAATGGGCTTGCAGCCAGTGCAGGAGCACTTAAAACTCATTAGATTGTTTCCAAACTCTGTCATTCACAAGAAGAATTGATTCCAATTATGCTGAGGCGGAAGAATGATTCAGCAGTCATTCCTTCCCTTTCCAACCCCTATGCCATACTAGCCTGTTCAGGAATACTTCACACTTGAAACGATCAGATTTTGGGAGGGGAAAATAAAGCAGAATATTAGTGAAGATTTCCTTCCTTGGACAACTGGAAGCTCTTTGGCATATGAATAAAATCCCATCAACATCAGTATGATTTAAGTGCACATGCCCTGGTTAGTGGCCATAAACACTGTTCATTTTTTCCAAAAATATAAGTTCACTTTTTTAAATCTGAAGAGCGATTGCTTCTAAGTAAATATTTTCTGGCTCAGGGGGCTAGAGTTACTGCCTGCATTATAGGAAAAGACAGGCTGCAATGTGGATGCCATGCACTGACAGCTTGTATTTTCATTTTACTTTGAGCTGACAAATACAAATTTTAGACTCTCAGGTTATCATAGCTTATAAATATAGTATTTCCAGTTATGTGGATTTGGAAAAGTTCCTGCAAAATCAGCTGGCAATCTGACTTCTTTTTAGCCTGAGTGGAGCACCAATGGTTTTTAGCCCAGTGGTATCACTAGGGTTTGTGTCACCTGGTGGAGGATGCCAGTGTGTCACCCCCATGATAGACCTTTACCCATGCAATGGGTAAGGCATGTCCATGCAGTGTCCATGCAGTGGACATGTTGATGCACCATTGCCCTGGCCTGCTGGCTTTTTGGCTATAAATTTTAATAGATTTTAATTTGAATAAATGTGTCTTGTTTTTTGTATTCTGCATCAAAATTATGCATTGAACGATATATAATCTGATTGTATTATTTGAACACAGCAAGGTTTTAAAAAAAATTTGGCCAGTAGTGGTGGCATTCCCTGTGTATTTCTCCTAGTGTGGTCTGCACTTTTGAACTCCCCAAGAGACACACTGACACAACTTGTCACCCTTCCCTTTCCTCCCCATTTCCTTTTCTTCTGTTGAAAGTCATATACCCATTTCCTTTCTGATTTTAAACATCTCCTGCTTCCTTCCTCCTATTATGTAAATTATGAATGGAAGAGGAAAAGCAATTAGATGCCATTTTACTTGCCTTCTTCTGCTAGACATCCATGGGGGAAATGCCTTGTTACTTTGCTGCTCTTCAAAACTGTTTTTTAATTCACTGCCTGGTAGTATCTTGCCAGCCCCAAAGTCCACTGACATTATTAACCTTTTCTGTATTATAAATTTTACTTAATTAAATAATTCTGTATTTTTGACTAATACACATTCTTTCTGTTGCATTGGTATTAACTGTGAATCTTGCTGCTGCATATTTCTTTGAAAGACTACTGGGAAGAGGACATAAATATATGAGAAAAAGGAAGAAGGATAAAAATATTTCATATCATTGTACTCTGTACCACTCCTTCAGAAAATTTCCACTGCAGCAGCCTCAAGGTCAGATTTCTATCAAATGTAGATTTTGGCAGACCTGAATGGTCTTAAATAACAGTCACATCTGCTATGAAAATTTGGTTGTTGATATGCAACGGTATAATCTTAGGGGTCGAGTAAATGTTGACAATTCTCAAAACACTATTTTTGAGGTGCTCTGGGATTTGGCATATTGTTCCATCAGCTGCCATAGCAAACAGTCAGGATGTATAATGGGAATAATTCTCATTCACTATTGAAGGGTGAATTCTGAAATTCTGCAAGCCAGCTAAAAGAGTCAACAACACATAAAAATCTAATTTATACATTGCTGAAATATAGCATATAAATATTGGATAATAGTAGTAATAAAACATTGACCAACAACATTGTTCATGTAATTATCCATAGGAAATCTAGTGTGGAATAAAATATTTTGAAATATTAACTTTTTCCTCTAAAGAATTGAAACTTGGGGCGCAATCCAGAGTAACTATGGGGAGTCCTTGCTCCGGTGTAAGAACAATTTACTCTGGATTGCAATATGAATTTCCCATAGGTTTTTACTAGGTGGTGCATTAACTATAGGTGCATGTAATGTCTCTTACGTGCTCCTGTAGTTATTCTGGATTGTAGGGTTGTTCATTTTAAAATATGCTTAAAATGTTGGTTGACAATGTAGAGTTTTTCTTTGTTCATGCTGACCTATTAATGTGTGTTGACAGTTAATGAGGCAGAAAGCTCCTCTGGGCTTAGTCTACCACAGCAATTTTCAAGGAAGGTGCCACAAATGGACTGCAAGTGTGCCTTAGGAATTTGGAGTCATTTATTGAGAATATGAGTCCCCCCTACCTATGGCATGATGTGACTTGGCAATTGTCAAAGAATTGATGGTGTGCCTTGATAATTTTAATGGCTTGCCAATGAGCAATGAGATGAAAAATATTGAAAATAAGTGGCCTGAGGCTCAGCCTGTTCATTGCCTTTAAAATTCATGATAAACCATGTGTTTCCACAATTTCAGTTCAGAATATGGAGATGCACCTGTGAATAACACAACTGTGTGTGGTGAAGTCACCTTTCTCCTGGCAAATACCTTTTGTATGGGAAGCACTCAAATCCTTGTATTTGTCTGTTATTCCCCCTTCTACAAACTGTTGAAGATTTTTCTCATAGAAACAACTCCCATGATGGTGGATGCAAAAATGAAGATGCTTTACATATCAGTAAAGCCTGGCTTCCTTTCCAGAACAGGACTTTTGGTTGCAGTAGGGTGTAAGTAATTCTGTTCTGATCTGTCCCTCCTGTCAGTATGTATCTTAATGGTTATGTATCCCAGATGTCAAGAACACCGGCCAGGAAAACTATCAGAAATGTTTTTCTTTGCTGTATGTACCATGCTTCAAAAAGTCTGCCACCTGCCAGTTATAAATAAAGAGATAATACGACATGACTATCATGAGCCATAAAGCTCTCTGGGTGGCCCTGAAGCATCTACAACCTCTAATTTTAATGACTTGAGTTTTTTCCCCCAATGGTGAATGCTGTGAAGCAATTGCCACACTAATAGTGTTATACCTGTACGTTTGGTGCATAATATGGGCTTGAAACCAAAGAGACATAAGTGGACCCCCACTCAGATAAAAGAAATTTCCTACTTCCTTCTTGCTGCAGCCCTTCTGAAGCTACTACTGAGGGTGGGACCCTCCAGAATGTCCCACTTCATAGCAAGGGGAGAAGAATGATAGAAATTCTTATCTTATGTAAGTGTATCTTATGTAAGTGGTCTTTGGATTCAAGCAAATCATCTGTAGTTGCAGGCACTTAGACATGCATACCAACAGTTGGTATTTCTGGATGGAGATGTACATTCTCACATTCAGGCACAGATTATCATGCCGGCTAATACAGGCTGCAGCCTAGGGCCCCCTCATGCTTGGAGCCCAAGCTGGAGGGGCCCTACAAAAAGATTTTCAAGTATAATTTTTTAAAATGAGTATAATATTTAAATGTTTTGCATGCACAAGAGTCTAAATACCCAATTTTTAAAAGTGGCCCTTTATTTGAGATTAAGGACCCATGTTTGAGGACTTTTATTTTGTTTTATAGCTCACTTTTTGGGCTATACAATGTATAAAAAATATTCAAAACAGGTGTGAGGAGTTAGAGGGTTGCTCCATCTGAGGGAGGCCTATAATTTTATTAGCTCTGGGGCCTAAAACATCATAATCTGGCTCTGCTCACATCCATAATGCTGCAAGCCCCTTAATGGGCTTACCCACTTTGCCCCCCCCCCCGGCGGAATGGTTTGGCCGGAGGGAGATGCTTGCAGCCGATTGGCTGCTTAGGGCAAAGGGGGTGTGGACTGAGGACGAAGCGGGCGCGCTCGCCCGCTTCCCCTCAGTCCTCGCCAGAGCGGCGTCCTGAGAGGAGCTTCTTTGGCTCGCTCCGGACCTCGCTCTTGGGAGTGCCTTCGGCTCCCGCGGCGACGACAAGGCGTTGGGGAGGTTCGTCTGCGGACGCCCCCGCGCTGTTGCTTGCGGACGCCCGGTCCTTGGCGTCTGCTTGGGGCTGTCGCTGGCTTCGGGCCCGCTTAGCTGGGCCGCGTGGTGCGCGGTGGCCATTTTTAGGCGGCGGCCATCTTAGGGCAGCTTCTTCTTGGCGGCCATTTTGTGTGGCGGCCATTTTGGGTGCCTCGTGTTGGTGGCCATTTTGGTTGGGGGCTGTGGGGCCTTAAGCCTAGTGCCTTGCGGGGGTGTTGGCTTCAGGCCTCATCCCTCCCCCCCTTTTTTAGCTCATCGCTGTGGGCTGCTGCCAGTATCTTCGAGGGATCAAAGACATTTGATTCTCCTGTCTTCGTCTGTTGCTGACATCGTTCCTGCTGCTGCTGTTCCTCTTGCTGCTACGAGGAGCTCATATCCTTTCTGAGTCAATAAAGATTACATTCAGGGTGTGGGCTGGTCCTTGTGGGTGACACATGGGGAAGCGGCTTCAGAAACGGGGGGTAGAGCCCCACGGCCCCCCACTCCTTCTCCTCCACCTCCGGAGCCAACCTCCTCGGATGAGGAGTTGGAGGCTCTCGACCACAGGGCCTTAGTTGAAAGGTGCAAGGCCTTGGAGAGGGAGGCTAAAGAACGGGAGGCAAACAAAGGGGATGGGGCTTCGGTGTCTGCAGTTGCCCCTGCTCCTCGGGTGTTTAATAGGAAGGGACGGGGGGCACTAATGTTCACGGCTCGCCCTTCTAGGTCCGGCAGCCGGAGGCCTTTGGCCCAGGAACCCCCTCAGGTACCAGGTGTGTCCAGTGCCCCTTCCTCCACCTTAGACGGGGCTGCTGCAGGTGAGGATGTTGAGGTAGCTGATGAGCCTGAGGTGGTGGGATGTTGGGAGGAGCCATATGAGCATGGACCCCCGCCTGCGAAGCGGGCAGTTTCAGCCGTGCCTTGGTGGGGCTCGGGATGGGGTGGTCCTTATTATGCTTGGCCGTCCGTTGGTATGGTTCCACCTGATAACCCTTGGTGTGCTTGGGGTTTACCACGTCCCCCTCGCCGATCTGCCTATGATGGGGATCGTCCGAGGGTGGGGGTACCTTATGGTCCGACTTGGGAGGAGTTCTACCGATTGGCCAGGCACTCTGACTATGAGGATGGTCCTGAGGACCGTCCTTATGGCAGTATTGACTTGCCTTTGGGTGGCCACCTTGCAATGTCGGTGAAGGAGAAGATTTGGAGAGGCGACTACGTCGACCTCTTCAGTCTTCTTCAGGTTGAGCCTGAGCGGGTTCCTAAGGTGGGGGAACCCGAGCGTGATCTTGAAGCGTCTCGTAGGCGCAAGATAGATCACAATTGGACGAATTGGTTATATGGCTATTGTATATATATGGCCGTGGTTGTCCAGCTCAGGCCGAAAAGGGCTCCGGCTATGATTAAATACCTTGATATTATTCACCGGACCCTGAGAGATTTTGGGGGAAATGCCTGGTTGCAGTACGACCAGAATTTCAGGATGCGGGCTGCCAGTGACCCGTCCCTGGACTGGTCGGTCCCCAAGTTCGAGCTGTGGATGCAGGTTGCGGCTACTGCCAAGCCTGTACAGGGTGACCGCTCTGATAGTGGTCACTTCATAGCACGTAATGTGCCACAACCCAAGGCGTCTTCGGGCGCCTCGGGTGTTCAAGGGCAACGGCCGTGCTATGAATTCAGCTCGACTGGGGCCTGCTCCAGGGGTGGCTGCCCTTTCAGCCACCAATGTGCAGTGTGCAAGGGGAAGCACTCTGCGTTCAGTTGCCCCAAGGGTAAAGGTTATGGCGGCACTGGGGGAAGAGGTGGTAGGAAAGGTGGGGGGACCCAGCCCCCCCTCCTCCCCCAGCTGCAGGAAAAGGGGCCATCGCCGATTAAGGTTGAAGTTTTGTCTGCCCTCTTAGCTGCTTACCCTAACAGGAGTGCAGCTGATTATTTGTTGAAAGGGTTTAGGGATGGGTTTCGCATTCCTTCTCCCCGCCCGGGTTCCCCCTTTTGGGCTCCCAACCTCAGATCAGTCATCGGTATGGAGGAGGTGGTACGTCAGAAGTTGGCTAAAGAGGTTGCTGCCGGTAGGGTCCTGGGCCCCGTTTCCTTCCTCCCCCTTGCCTAATTTGAGGGTTTCCCCTTTAGGGGTGGTGCCCAAGAAGGCGCCCGGTCAGTTTCGCCTTATCCATCATTTATCATTTCCCAAAGGGGACTCTGTTAATGATGGGATTCCCCCTCACCTCTGCTCAGTTAGGTACACATCATTGGATGAAGCTGTTCGCCTTTTGCGAACTTGCGGGCCTGGGGCCTTCATGGCCAAAACGGACACTGAGTCGGCTTTTCGGCTACTTCCTATTCATCCTCTGGACTTTTGCCTGCTGGGGATGTGGTTTGAGGGGGGGTACTACGTTGACAGGGCTCTGCCGATGGGTTGTTCTGTTTCCTGCTCTGCTTTTGAGTCATTCAGCACTTTTTTGGAATGGGCTCTTCGTTATAGATCTCCCTTTGGAGAAGTTGCTCATTACCTGGATGACTTTTTATTTATGGGTAAGGCCGATTCTGAGGAATGTTCCTGACTTTTGGCTTCTTTTCAGTCGCTTTGTTCAGAGTTGGGGGTTCCGTTGGCACGGGATAAGACCAAGGGCCCCTATACTGTTTTGACTTTTTTAGGCATTGAGCTGGACACTTCCGCTCAGTGTTCTAGGTTACCTCTGCCCAAGCTAGTTGTTTTGCGGGGTTTGTTGGATCAGGCCATGGTAGCCTCTAGATTGACCCTTAGGGAATTGCAGGTTTTGGTGGGGCATTTAAATTTTGCCTGTCGAGTGGTTGCTCCTGGACGTGCTTTCTTGTGGCGTCTTTGTGACACCATGGTTGGTCTTAAGGCCCCACACCACCGGGTGCGGGTCTCTTCAGCCATGAGGGAGGACATGAGGGTTTGGCTTACCTTTCTGTCCGACTTTAATGGCACGTCTTTTTGGAGGGAGTTACAGCTTCTTCGGGCTGACCTGCAGGTCCATTCGGACGCCGCAGGCGGTCATGGGTTTGGAGTTTACTTCAGGGGGAGATGGTGTGCACATTCTTGGCCTGATTCTTGGAGGACCAGTGATGTGGTACATGATCTTACCTTTTTGGAGCTATTCCCCTTGGTTGTGGCTGTACACATCTGGGCGGATCAATTCCTGAACTCTACTGTTCGGTTTTGGTGCGACAACCAGGCTGTGGTACATGTCATAAAGAAGCAGACTTCTCGGTCGCCAAGGGTGATGCGCTTGGTTCGTGCTTTTGTTTTGCAGTGCCTGCGCATCAACTTGGTGGTTTCGATTAGGCATGTTCCGGGGCTTGAGAATGGGGTTGCCGATGCTCTGACTCGTTTTCAGGAGGAGCGCTTCCGGCAACTCGCCCCGGCTGCTCGTTCGGAACCGGACCCCATGCCCAAGTGGCTTTGGAGCCTTGGACCGTGAGGGCCCAGAGGTTGATACTGGGTTCGCTGGCTCCTTCAACTAGGAGCAGCTACGAACGTAAGGTGGGAGAATTCGAGGCCTTTTGTCAGGCCAATGCTCTGCCGGTGGCTTGGCCTCTTTCTGAAGAGGCTGTGCTGCGCTTCCTGCTTTTCCTTTTCGAATCAGGTCTTCACCCTCGCTCTATCGCTATCTATCTGTCTGCTTTAGCTTTTGGGGCTGGGTTGCAGGGTGTCTCCGACACCACGCAGAACTTTAGGGTACGGCATATGCTTGAAGGCATGCGCCGGGACCGGCCTGTGGAACCTGATAAGAGGAAACCTTTCACCCTGGATATTTTGAGTGGTTTGATGGGGGCCTTTGCCAGGTGCTGCAGCTCGGACTTTGAGAGAGACCTTTTTAGAGCTGTGGCTATGGTCATGTTTTTCGGGGCCTTCAGGATTGGCGAGGTTCTAGTGAGGTCTCGTTCGGCTGACCCAGCTAATGTGTTGTGGTGGTCTGACTTGACTCTTAGTTCCTCTGAGTGTGTTCTCCATCTACGAAGGGCCAAAAATGACCAAAGGTCTTGGGGTGCACTAATCAGGCTTAGGGCTGTCCCACGCCACCCATTGTGCCCGGTTGGGGCTCTTACCCAATATAGGAACAGGGTTTTGCATTTCGTAGGCCCCCTATTTCAGCACGCTGATGGGGCGCCTCTCACATTCTTCCAGTTTCGGGCAGTGTTGTCGTGGGCATTGACCACTCTTGTTCTTTCCCCTAGCTATTACAGCGTTCATTCCTTTCGGATTGGCGCTGCCACTTTGGCATCGACCATGGGTCTGCCTGAGGAGGTTATCCGGCGCATCGGCCGATGGCGGTCGGGTGCCTTCAGGTATTACGTCCGCAAGTGACACCTTTGAAGGGTGCCTTAGCGGGCTGGGGTGCCTAGTGGATGTAGCTTTGTTTTTGAGTGTTCACATCATTGTTCAATGACTCTGTTTTTGTTCTCTTTAGAGTCATCTTCGCCCCGACCTCTTCGAGTACTGGTTATTGGCCATTCCATCCTCTTCTGGGCTCGGAGGAGGGCCGAACGTACCGGAGGTGGTTCCTGCCTCGGCTTGGCCCCGGACGTACAGTTGTTCTGGGTGGTAAAGCGGGGTATGGGGTGGGGGCAGCTGCTGCCCATAGTTAATGGGTTTTTGAGGGACAACCCGCCCCCTGTTGTTCTTTTGGTCCACCTAGGAGAGAATGATCTAACCCAAATGAGGACTTCGGATCTCAGGGTTCAGATTAAGCGAGATCTCTCTTTTGTTATGTGGTGGTGCCCGAACATCCAGATCCTTTGGTCATCTTTTCTCCCGAGGAGGGTGTGGAAAGGAGCCAGGAGTATCCGGAAGATTGATTTGGCCCGTAAGAGGGTCAACGCCTATGTGGCGAGTTTTGTGAAGCATTCGGGTGGGCTTGTCATTGTTCACCCTCATGTTCTTTGGCAGCTGCCCCATGTTTTTAGGGATGACGGGGTTCACCTTACCGATTTGGCCCTAGATGAGTTCATCTGGGATTTAGTCAGGGGACTGCTTGACTGTCTTTAGTGGGGCGGTGGAACCATGTTCTAGACAGGTTCCCCGTGTGGCAGGTGTCGTGCTGGAGCAGGCAGGATAGGCCTTGGTGATTGCCTGAGACAGCAAGGGTCAGTGCGATGCAGCGGGCTTATTGGGTCCCAGACCGGACGTAAGCCTAGGCGGCTAGCCCTGTACCTGGGATTTAGGCGAGGTCAACTGGGTAACTGGTTGACTGAGCGCCCAGCTGTCTCGACCTTCGGGTTGGTTATGATGGGCACCTTCTGTGTGAGGGTGTGACCTGAGCCAGGCTTTCGCCCGTCCCTATTTTTGTAGTGACCACCACAACTTTATCAGCAGTCCCCTGTGGGTTATTAAATAGTTGTAGTTATTCAATAAAGTGGCCCTTAAATCCAGCATCTGTCTCTGGCTCTTCATTCTCGCCGTGGTGGGTAATGCTGCAAGCCCCTTAATGGGCTTGCCCACTTTGCCCCACCCCGGCGGAATGGTTTGGCCGGAGGGAGATGCTTGCAGCCGATTGGCTGCTTAGGGCAAAGGGGGTGTGGACTGAGGACGAAGCGGGCGCGCTCGCCCGCTTCCCCTCAGTCCTCGCCAGAGTGGCGTCCCCCACCCTCCCTCCCTTTACAGTTTAGGCTTTGCTGGTCGCATTGGGGCCGGGTAGGAATTTTTGGGGTCCCTGCTGATTGGCCTTTGCCGGGACCTTTTTTCGCCTACCCTGAACTGTGTTACTGGGAGTGAGTTAATTAGGTCACTTTATGGCAGGTGTCGTGCTGGAGCAGGCAGGATAGGCCTTGGTGATTGCCTGAGACAGCAAGGGTCAGTGCGATGCAGCGGGCTTATTGGGTCCCAGACCGGACGTAAGCCTAGGCGGCTAGCCCTGTACCTGGGATTTAGGCGAGGTCAACTGGGTAACTGGTTGACTGAGCGCCCAGCTGTCTCGACCTTCGGGTTGGTTATGATGGGCACCTTCTGTGTGAGGGTGTGACCTGAGCCAGGCTTTCGCCCGTCCCTATTTTTGTAGTGACCAGCATGACTTTATCAGCAGTCCCCTGTGGGTTATTAAATAGTTGTAGTTATTCAGTAAAGTGGCCCTTAAATCCAGCATCTGTCTCTGGCTCTTCATTCTCGCCATGGTGGGTAAAAAGTGATCTCCAAATGAGAATCAGAAGACCATTATGATGTGGATACATACACTCATCTGAGTCTAGTACACATAGGAGGCAGATTCTCCGTGATCTTCCTTGTTGGATTAGAGTGACTGACTGTAGTGTATGAACAAGCACACTAAGGGTGCAATCCAGAGTAACTATGGGGAGTCCTTGCTCCGGTGTAAGAACAATTTGCTCTGGATTCCAAGATGAATTTCCCGTAGGTTTTCACTAGGTGATACAGTAACTATTTTGTGCACGTAATGTGCTCCTGTAGTTACTCTGGACTGTAGGGTTAAAAAAAATTATACTCCTGCTAAAGAAGATATATATGATATCTTGCTTTTACTCATTAATTGTCAATTTGCTTATTTTCCTTTTCTATTTATAAGACTGCTTATTACATTTGACACAGCATGGAGCTCTGTAAACACAATCACACATTGGTTAGGGCAGGGTTACTTCCATTATTCTGCTCTTTTCAATATATTTTACCAGATTAAATGCCTGGAGAGGACTATAGTGATAATTTATCTGAATCTGTTTTTTGTAAATGTGTCCGTCTCCTCTGTTTCTGTATCACTACTTTGAATGGCTCTGAATGAGGAACTTCTTTATATCTGCTTCCGCCTAGGAATGCTAGTGCAATGAATACAAATAATGTGATCTCACCAGCAACTTGAAGTCTAAAGTTTAAACCCCTCTGTGCCCATCAGGAACAATTCTTGAACATCTTCTGGGAATCACCACAGCTTTATTCTCTGCTTGATTTCTTGGCCACTAAGTCTACACTATTTCTTAATTTTCTGACGGACTGACTTTCTTACATAGCTTACATAGTGCCTTTCAACAAAAAGTTCTCACAGCAGGTTACCGAATAAAACTGGATAACAAAGGATACTAAGCGAAAACATCTTTGTTGTATTCACAGCAGTAGATTTTCTGCTTTCTACCATGAATCTGCTCCTTGATCTTGTAGTCCTCCAGTGTGAAATAACTTGCAAAGTGAGAATTAGCTCCAGAAATGAAGATATTTACTAAGAAAACTAACCAAAGAATTATAAACATGAATTTCAAGGGAGGTCTTCTGCACTATTTTGGTCCTTTCCGTTGCAGAAGTTGAACAAGGTCCCTTTTTCATTCTGCTAATAAAACCCAGGTGAATGTGTTATTTGGTTCATCAAAAGATCCTAATCAGGAACTACCACTGGATATGATTGACTTAGAAATAAAAGAATCATTTTTTCTTATCTTTTAGTGCATCATAGGTTGAATATTTCTGTTTTCATAAATTGTATGGGAATAAATGTTCTTTCCAAAATGAATATGGACAGTACTTTTTCAAAGTGGGGGTACATACAATGCAATAAATTTCTAATTGCAGCCAACAACTTTTAAATCTCATTTCCCCTTGAACCCCATGAACTGGGTTCATGAAAAATTCAAACAGGTTTTTTTTTGTAGATTGAATAAAATATGTAGTTATTACTTTGACCTGAATATCAGGAAAAAAACAAACAAACCTGTGTTTGGAGTTTATTTTATTGTTCATTGATTTGTATAGGTGACTCAAGGAAAAAATACTTCAAAAATCAGTTGGTGGTAACATTGGGTTCAGAAAACTACTTGCTGTGTATTCTCTTTCTGGTGCTCTTGTTTCTTCTTAAAGAAACTCAGTCCCGGTATCTATAAGAATAACTAATAATAGAGTTAGGTATTGGAACTTGACCGCATCTTGAACCTGATGACACTAGATCTGGAGCCTAATTGTCATGTGTGGATAAGAGGAAGGGAATGGGCAGGCCAGAAGATGTTAAAACTGTTACATATATAGTAGCGTAAACAAAATTCAGGGTTTGAAGTGACATCATTAAGCAAGAAGTAATGACATTAACAGAATGATGGCCAGAAATAACACTTCATTTGCATGTAGGAGCTCATTAGTTGCAAATGACAGAAGAAAAAATATGCAAATTTTGATCATATTGGGGAGGTGGATAAATGAGTGTGTTTTTGGAGGGAGGGGATGTGTCCAGCCCATGGGCCTTATGTTTGATGCAGCTGGGATAGGCTATGACTGTTTATAGTCCTAATTAAGCCATCAACAAAAAATAGGACAAAAGATAGGCCAATCTTTATATCTCAGATATGCCAGCTACAAGGGGATGTAAATTTGGATATGCCAATGACCTGGGTCTTGCAGCACAAGATATAAACATGAAGGTATTGGACTGCCTCTTCACTGAGGACCTTAAGACCTTGGGAAAATTCTTTGCTGACTTGTATCAGCAAAACAGTACTTGTTTCCATCTTAACAACAAACTGACTAATGCAGCCCCAAAGGTCTACCTGAATAACAAATTCCTCCCTTACGACCCTCACCCCAAATAGTTTGGAGTAACTCTGGATCAGACTCTCTCTTATAAGAAATACCTAGAGAACATGTCTGCAAAAATTAATACCAGGAACAACATACCCCAGAAACAACAAGGATTGAGATGGGGAGCCTCAGAATATCAGCACTAGGGTTGGTCTATTCCACAGCAGAATACTGTGTCCCTGTATGATGATTCCAGACCGACACCATGAGGATCATAAGTGGGTGTATTAAATCTACTCCCATTTGCTGGCTCCCCGTTTTGAGCCACATAGCATCACCAGCTCTACAAAGGCAGGATGCCTTTGGGTGAAATCCAGAGTAACTATGGGGAGTCCTTGCTCTGGAGTAAGAACACGTTTCTCTGGATTGCAATGTGAATTTCCCATAGGTTTTCACTAGGTGGTGCAATAACTACAGGTGCACGTAATGTCTCTTATGTGCTCCCATAGCTATTCTGGATTGTGCCCTTAGTGAATAAGAAGATTATGAGAAACCCACATCTTCCAGTGCATGCAGATCTTCCCTACCTATCAGTTGGCAGGCTAAAATCCAGGAAGCCCTCTCCACACTCGCACAACAGCTATCCAACAACTTTAATAACATCAACACACAATGGAAAGCTAAATGGTCTGCAGAATGCGCAGTTAAAGGCAGCTACATACAGGACCTTACACAAAAGGTGCTAGGTTTTGACCTATCTTGCCAGCATTGGTCAACTCTGAACAGGATCTGTACCCAGTATAGTGTCTGCCAGGACTCACTGTTTAAAAAGTGGGGTCTTGCATCCATCCTTCAGTGTGACTGTGATGCTCCTTGACAAAATATCCATCACATTGTGTTTGAGTGTCCTTCAGGAGCCTACACTGGCCCAATGTCTGACTTTCTCAATATGGACCACTCTGTCCTTGAGTGGAATGGGGGGTCTGGATGTTAACATCTGATTTTACCACTAAATCAACATTAAATAAACAAGGCAAAAGAAAGGGATTTCAGTCAAGGCTCACCTTTCACATAGTTACTGTCTGTACCTTATTAGCAAGAACTGCTCTGCACTGAGAACGATGGATCCAAGTTTTTGGTGAGTAACTCCACCGGGAGCAAAGGCTACTGCACTCCACCCTGTAATAAAAACACTCCTTCTTTTGCCAGTTCTTGGATATATTTCACTGCTGAGGCATGACTTTATTATCCTTGTCTTGCATCAAGAGGATGATGTCCACCACCTGACTAAAACCAGAGCAAACTAATGAGGATCTTCTTGGCTCCAAACTGGTTGAATGCTTGTCTGGAGGACGAAGGTGGAGGAAAGCATTTTCTGATCTGCTTCTTGGCTGGTGCACGTATATGAGGCTGATCACTCCCCAAGCAGCAGTTCAGCAGTCCTGAAGGTAGGGAAAGGAATCTGAGCAAAAGATGTATGAGTTTTCTTTGGTCCTCAGTTGCATAGGAGAGGCAAAAAGAAAATGCAGGATTCCAATGAGTTCAGCCTCTCCAAAGGAGCAAACAAAGTACCGCTTCTCCCCAAAGAGGCAAAATACCTCAGTTTTAGCATGAGTGGCTGCAGAGGCCAAGAAATTCAGTACAGCTTAAGCCACGTTTCTGTTAAATGGAAACTATCCGGCATCTACGAACCAGAAAGTTCTTCCCCCTAATTATGATCAAGCTGTAGTCAGGAATAGCATTTCTCCCAGTTGTGCAGTGCAGCCAAAGCAACAGGCATAACCAAAGTTGTCATGTACCATGGGGTACAGTGGCACGTAACAAATTTAATTCATTCCGGAGGCATGTTTGTTATGTAAAATGTTCTTTACATGAAGCGGATTTTCCCATAGGAAATAATGGAAACTCAGATGATTGGTTCCACAAACCCAAAAATATTCTTCTAAAAATATTAATAGGATGTAAAAATGGTGACAAAACACTGGAATTGAATTCAAAACATGCATTCAATGTGCATGGGCCTATGAAGTCTACATAGGCTGCAATCCTAAAGACACTTTCCTGGGAGTAAACCCCATTTAACACAATGGGGCTTACTTCTGAGTAGACATGGTTAGGAGGTTGCAATCCAAGACTCCTCACTTTCTCCTTCTCTTCATCCCAAGCCTCTCTACCCCCCTGCTCCCTTCTGGCTAGCCCTGAGTTGCTTCCCTCTTCTCCACTGCTGTTCTCTCCCTCTGCCAGCGGACTCCTGGCCACATGCGGCATTTGTTACATGAGGCACCACTGTATTTATTATTTAATTCATTTGTATCTCAACTTTTATTTAATTTAAATAAACTTTTATTATTCATTTAATTCATTCATTTATTATTCATTTATATCTCACCCTTTCTCTGAGGATTTTAAAATGGCATAAATAGCCCTTCTTAGTTGCATGAGTGTGCTAAGAGATGATAATTAGATTATTAAAATTCCCCTTTCCCCTCAGTGTGTGCACATCGTACATTCTCTTATCACTGCTTCCTCTATCATGGGCATATTTATATGAATAATTACAATATGATTAGAATCTATCTATCTATCTAGATATAGATATAGATAATTGAAAAGTCACTCACTCAATGACTCACTGACACACTCATCAATGCCCAACAAAAACTGCTGGGCCTAGAAGTGTGAAATTTGGAGTGGT
Source organism: Cryptoblepharus egeriae (assembly GCA_030015325.1). NCBI lineage: Eukaryota > Metazoa > Chordata > Lepidosauria > Squamata > Scincidae > Cryptoblepharus > Cryptoblepharus egeriae. The sequence continues at coordinate 30,311,159 of JAREYC010000005.1, forward strand.
TGTTCCTTCCGTGATGGAGGGATCCACTAAGAACTGGTTTTAAGAAATTTCAACCAGAAGGGGATGTCAAACTCATTTCATACAGAGAGTTGCATTAGCTTTAATGGTGTCTCCCGAGGGCTACAATCCAATTTTTTTGCATGTCTTTACCAAATTAGCAGGGAACTGCGTGTTTACTCAGAAGTGCCTGGGCTTCCTCCATCCTCCTGGGCTCTTTCTCCCGTCCTGAGAAGCTGCTGTGCATGAGCCCTCTTTCCTCCTGGGCTCTTTCTCCGGCTCAAAATCAAGTGTGCTGCCACCACTACTGAGCTGTTTCTGGGGGTGGGGAGATCACTCGAGGGCTTCATGAGTGCCTGCAAAGTGCTGCATGTGCCCTTGGGCCGCCAGTTTGACATGCCTGCTGTACAGTTCCCTTGCTAATTGGGTAAAGAGGTACTCCCAACAAGGAACTGCTGGATCAGGGTGATAAGCAGTCAAGTGAATTAAATATTTATTATCAAGTCAATTATTAAATCAAGCCCATCATGCCCATTATTTAAGGATTACTTTAGACAAGAGCTAAAATTCTGAAAAAAGAAATATAAACTGAAATCTACAGGAGATTCCTACTTTAGAAATACTCTGTTGAGGATTACATGTCAAAACCCATCTGTAATGTGAACAATTTACTTGTCTTCATTTAAATGTAAGTGCATTATTAAGTAAGTAATATTTGGCCCATTTTGTCCTTAAATGAACTTCTACTGGTAGCTGAAGGGCAAAAAAGAAAAAAAGGAAGATGGAGGTAATTGCTTTACATCAGTTTGGGGGCTCATAAAAAAGCATTATTAAAAGCACTGGAAATACAAAACCTGTTGAAATGAGGCAAGTAAAGAAAAACACTTTGAAGGTCTACACGGATAGTTTTTGAACGCAGCACTAAAACCACGCAGTTGCTTAGAGCATTTAATTAAACATGACATTACCTGGCTATAGATACTTTCAACTTCAAAGGGAAAGGAATATTTTTGAATAACTTAAGATGTTAGTGTTGTGGAAATGTTTCCTCAGAGGGTTAGGTATAAACTTGGATTTTAATGAACATGGGCATAAGCTTTGCATTCAGATCAAAGTTGGTCCTCTGGTTTATTTGCTTACCTACTGGAAGTTTACAAAAACCAGATCTTTTGACATGATGACCTGCAGCTTATTATAAAAGAAAGGCTGGGTATAGTGTTCCTCTTCAATCCCCCCTTACTGTTTACATAGGAGGTGAGGAATCATACAGCTTGATGTATCTGTGGATATCTGACTGGCCTTCCCATCAAGCTGTTTGACCAGTTTGATCAAGACTGTTTCAGAGAAGGAGGACAACATTTGAAGCAAGATTTTAAAATGTGCATACTTTTGGATACATTGAAGAATAATGGCAATAGGCCACATATTTGAGTACTGATTGTGGCAACTTTTCCATAGTCCATAACTATGCCAACCTTAATAGCCTATTTTTATGTTTAGCCCATAGGTTTGCACAAGATGGAATTGCAAAAGGAACAATTTAGAACACATGTTTGAATGAAATAATATTTTTTTAAGCAAATTCTCCAAAGAACTAATTTGCTGAAATCTATATCTATATACTCATGCTTTGGGCCACATTTTTCTCAATAGCAGCTATATTTCTGGCTAACTCTGGCTAATTCAGTAACAATTTGATTGTCACCTATTAGACAACTTCTAGAGGAGAAGCCATGTGAGCAGGGTGACCATACAGACTGGAGGACAGAGTGCCACTACCTTTAACCATTGAATAGAAAAGGGAATTGATCCTGTCTAAATTCCCTTGTATGTTCAATGTTTAATGGTAGAGGCACTCTGTCCTCTATTCTATATGGTTACCCTGCATGTGAATTAGTAGAAACAAAAAAATGAAAGAAACCCAGAAAAAGTCATTTGGTTGCTACAGGCCAAGCTTTTAAGTTTAAACATTACATTGATCCAGTTTTATCCTGCCCTTTTTAAGTAGCTTGAAGGGGAAGGCATGTGAAATAGGGCATAATCAGGTGTGGGCCTTTGCCATGCTGCAGTTCTGTTCCACATCCCATACCTCTATGGACCATTTACAATAAAAAAAAATCTTGATTAAAGCTTTTCCCACTACCAACCCCATTTACTGTAGCATATGTTTTCAGATCACAGTCCTCTCCATCAGACAATTGTGCCAATCTGGAAATAGGGAGAACACTGAAGATGACTAATTTTAGGGGTTTGTAGGATACTGTTTGGCATTTTCCTGGGTTGTGAAATCCCAAGTGCAGTACCCATTTGTTTGCAAAATTCCCCATCCAGCTTGAGATTTACTGGACGCCTGCTCCTATGAACAGGTGGTATCTACCTGCATCAGGATGACCATCTGGTCCTTGCTATGAGCCATGGATTGCTGGTTTTATATGTTGCAAGCAGTTTACTTTTGGTCCCCAGTTTCTGGTCACCTGGCTGGGCCTCTGCCTTATATGTTGTTCCCTCACCAAACAATGCATATATGGGTCACAGATTTTAGCTGTCAGTTATGGGAACACAGGTGGCATTTGTATGAAAGATAGATGGAAATAGGCTGCAACATGTAATAGTTATGGCTATATATGTTTCTGGGTTTACAACACCCAAAGCCAATTTGCAAACATTTGGTGTGTACAAGTAATTCACTGCATACAAAATATTGTAGTTAGAACTGCCACTTAATATCAGTTATTTTCATATTGATAAATTCATAATTTACGTAGCCTAACCTTACAATCCAGAGTAACTACGGGAGCACATAAGAGACATTACGTGTACCCATAGTTACTGCACTACCTAGTGAAAACCTATGGGAAATTCATATTGCAATCCAGAGCAAATTGTTCTTACAGTGGAGCAAGGACTCCCCGTAGTTACTCTGGATTGCGCCCTAAGTCTGCAACCAGCTAAGGAAATATCATAAACTTTATACTCCAATTAAAAGCTGTAACCATGTAAGGCATTTTTTATCCAGGAAACAGAAGGCTTCAAAATTTGACTATGGCCCCAGTGCAAGTATTAAAGAAAATAATAAAGCTCTTTATTCCATTTGAAAGAGTTGAGACTAGAATTAAAATGTTTTTCTTCCAAGAAGTAGAATTTTGAAAGCTATTGCGATATATGTTTAAAATATAAACCTGCAAAAGTTATACAGCAAATTATACTCCTGCTTCCTTTTTTACTCATTTTGTAAAGCATAAACTTTAAGAACAGCTACATTTGAGAAACAAAGACAAAAGATGCAAAAATAAACTAGTCCAGAGTTATTGAGACCCACTTGGCTGTTTGCAACTTCATGCAACTGTGGGTCTGAGGTTGGTCCTTCCCATGCAACCTTGCATCTGGTTGGCTCCAAATTGGGTCTTCTGGACAAAACTGGAGGCAATAATGGGCATCTGCAGACCTCAGAAAGCCATCACAGGCCTCAAGAAGCAGTTTGAGAACCCCTGAACTAGTTCATCCATGAGGTGATGATGACTTTGATGATCTCAGAAGCTTGAGATGGAAATTGTTGGACACTGGCTTTTCTATGCTGTCACCGAAACATTTCTGAACCTGGGTTGTTATAATAATGTTATAATTATGGTAGCAGCTCCAGAAATACCCCTGACTATGGAAATATGACAGGTAACTTCATGTGAAGCCACCCTCCCTCAGAGTAGTAGCTGCGGGGCCTCTGAGAGGGATTTCATCAGATGGTACAAAGTTTCTTTTGGACTCCTTCCCAAACAAAGAGGGTTAGATTAGGTGGAAGGCCAACACAGGGGGTAAGTTGAATAAATATAAACAAAATAATAGAAAAGTGCAGTGCATTTGAACATAGTAAAACCTCAGTGGTTGACCACCTTCCTACACTGACCACCTCCCCAAGTTGACCTAACTTCCACAGATTGGACATATACCATATGTACACAATAGAAAGCCAACCTCTCTATTTTGACCACCTCTGTATGTTGTACCTTGACCACTGGGATCTTGACACACAGTATTAATTTATTCTTAATTTACTCTCTATAACTTGATCAGTTGAGTCCAGTCTGCACCAAAGGCAAGAAAAAGTGAAATGCAGCATTGGTAGCAATGAATTTCTTTCAAGAAGAATATCAAAGAATACAATATTTTTGGCTGTGAAAGAAAACCTCTAATTTCTAAATGAAACAATTTCTGTTACCAAAAATAAACCCTTCAAGTTAACTGAAAAAATAATTTTCCATAGAGTCCTTGTGGCCAGAATACAGTAAAACCTCTGAAGGTTAACTACCCAGTGGATTAAAGGAAAGTTGTCATCATATGGAGGTTGTTAGCATACAAAACAACGGTACTGATATGTACACTGTACATGCCTCATTTTATTGTACAGCAAAAAATTTTCAGTCACCTTGCCTGGAGAAAAGAAAAAAAAAAGTATAACCTGCTTATTTCTCATATGACTGCTTCATAATTGTTCCTAAACATTGTTACACTTTGAAACTGTGTTTTCATTAATGATCCAGTCCTTAGTGGAAGTGTTGGGGGTGGAAGATGATCTCACTGTAGTCATGCATTCAACACCTTATTTGCCCTTCTCAGGCAAGATACACCTCCTGACTCTGTTTAGACTTACACAAGCTAAGCACTGACATAGGTCAGAGGAGACCCATTAGTGACCAAGCAACTTACAGGAAACAAAGAGCACAATCCTAACCATGTCTACTCAGATGTAAGCCCCATTGTGTCCAATGGGTCTTACTCCCAGGAAAGTGTCTTTAGGATTGCAGCCTAAGTATTCATGAATGGCTCCTTCCTCTGAGAGACTTCAGGCAAAATCCAGAGCACTTACAGGTTCACGCAGTTACATCACCCTCAAGTATTATCTTATGGAAAGTCACCTTAACTGCTCCGGTGCAAAGGGCTTAATTTGGCTTTAGGATATGGGCCTTCCAGTGGCTTCTTTGGCCTCTCTGGATACAGCAGAGGCCATTTCAGTGCCATAAAGCATAGGACTGGGTTGCCTGACATGGTACTATTACACCAGAAGGAATATTCCTATTTTGCTAAACACAGGAATACAGTACCTTATACAAGTAAAAGCATTTTCAATCGCCCCTTTCTACTGTATTTCTTTTGTTTCTGAAACCAAGTTCAAATTAAGACTTTCATGTTAATAACCCAGCCCTTAACCAAAACTGATTTGCTTAATTTCTTGGCTCCAGCAGTTACTCTTCATTTCATTATTGTTAATAGGACATGTGCCCGAATAAACACTGCACTCTCATTAACAAAAAATGTCAGGTCAAATTAAACATACATTTTTAAAAAAAACTACTGGTGTTAAATGATGTGCCATTTTTTAAACTTGGCACATAAAGCAAAAATCTTTCAGCAGTGAATCCTGTCTTGATGTGTTCTAGGAATACAGGATGTGCCATTATGATCTCTTCCTCAGTACGCTGTATTCTGAAGACAAATGACATTACTTGGGAGTAGTTTGTTTCAAACCTGCACCCAAGATCAATCCAACAATTGTGCTGGTGTGTTGAAAGTCTGGATTGGAAAAAATGTTGCTGAGCTTAGCATACAATGATTAAAACACTATTAAACCCTAAACTCTGTTATACCATAGTCCTTTTTATATATCCAAAGTCCTGGCCCATGTATGCATATTCCATATTGGGTGTGAAGTGAACAGAACCTTAATGTCTACAAAATCTACGCATCACAGGCTTATCCATATGTTCAGGGGCCAGTTTTTAACAAGGATTCCAATTGTATATACAGCACCTATGTGTACACAATTTGCTTGCACACAGGGTCTCTTCAGAACCTCTACAGTGGAGTATCCAAACTTTTTGGCAGAAGGGCCACTTTGTGTGTGTGTGTGGGGGGGGGGGGGGCTGGAAAAATGATTTACATTTCAAATTTGAATAAATTTACATAAATTTAAATAGTGTATGAGATACACTACAAGGCTTGTCCATGGGCCAGATGGAGGGGTCTTGCCACAGGCCACACTGAAGCTTGCTGCAAGCTGTATCTGGTCCCCGGGCCGGGGTTTGGATACTCCTGCTATACAGCCATGCATACATTACGTTATGTCTTACATGCATTCAGCCTATGCACTCTATGCTTTGTGATGTTAATACATGTTAATTGTACTGTTAATGAAAGAATTCCAGCATCTTCAATGCACACTAAACTCTGCACATGCAGAGCATAATCTCAGTTTTGCTGGGACAGGCAGAGCTGTATCCAGAGCAAGGTATCCAAAACTCATCCTTCTCCAATTCCTGCAGTGGCATAGGGAAGCCAGCAGACATTTGGCACTTTTGCAACACTTCCAGCCTGGTGCGGCCTGGGTGGGTGTTAGGGTTGAACTGTCCACCTCTCGTTCTGAGCATTCTCTACACATCAGCATAGTCATTTGCACTGTCCTCTTTTCTGTACATCACTGAAACATCAGTATCTACTGCAATTTTTAGAAATCAATGTCAGTGGTGAAAAACAGCTCTAAATAATTTAGAATATATTACATGGGAATTTAATTTGAGAGCTAGTAGTATGTTTTAGTTAGCAGATTTATATGTCTATGAGCAGTGCATCTATTTAAAAATGAAGAACAGACTCATTAATTGGGATGTTGAAATGGGTGGAACCGTTAGTATTATTACATCTGATTGCTACAATAAAACTGTTGTTGAAGCACATCATGCAATCCAGTTGTCATTGTTTTATATATTGTGCAGCTGGTGAAATCATTCCTTGAAAATGTTATTGATGACTCCAGCTCAGTATTACTTATGACAAAATACCCCATCATTCTTTGGCAATTATGTCTGGGAATAGTAATTTTTTTCATTTACAGACATATTTAACCTCTTTATGATAACCGTGGGCTACATTAATCTGCAACAGTTTTTTATCTTTTCAAAGGCCCTCAAAGCATGAACATCTAACTAGGCATGTGGCCAAGAGACATATTAGACTTTTGCGAGAATAGCTCACAAGAAATTGAAAAACAGGAGAGCAGCAAGTTAGTCAAAGATCTGAGATGCATGAACTACTCTTGAGGTGCTTTGGCAGATATGAAGTTCTCCTGTTCACAACTGGCCATTCACACTATGCAGACATCTGATTAAAGTTGCCTTGTTTCAAAACCAGATAGTAAAACATTAGTTGGGAACAAATCAGTGCCACAGGATTCCTATTCAGACATTCCTAGAGAGAGAAAGTAAGGGATTTTTCAGGGATGAGAGCACATCAGTGATATGGAAGGCTTAGCTCTGGCTTCGCTGCATTCAGTGTTTGTCTGCAAAGGTAGACATTGAGGGCGCAATCCAGAGTAACTACGGGGAATCCTTGCTCCAGAGCAAGAACAAGTTACTCTGGACTGCAATATGAATTTCAAATAGGTTTTCACTAGGTGATGCAGTAACTATGGGTGCATGTAATGTCTCTTATGTGCTCCTGTAGTTACTCTGTATTGTATTCTAAGTACAGGAAGTTTGTCTCTGTGATTGTGAAGTATCCAGGAATGAGTGTATGTGTCCATAGCAGGGGGGCTGGTGCATGTATCCTCACAGAGGTCCACAAGGCATTCCCTTTCCATGCAAGAGAAATGTCAAGAGAGCACGTGCAGAGGATATTTATATTCTGTGTTGTCTGCCCTTTTGGTGTATGCCCACAGGTACACACTGGGTATTTACAGCACTATCCTAACCATGTCTACTCAGAAGTAAGTCACATTGTGCTCAACAAGTCTTATTCCCAGGAAAGTATGTTTAAGATTGCAGCCTAAACCAAATGGAAGGTCTAATGCAACTCCAGTATACCCATCCAGCCCTTCCCCCCCACAAAAAAGTTTCTTGGAGCCAGTTTATTTTCTAATGTGATATATGGTGGACATTCCTGTTAAAATCTCCAGGATTGCTTTCTGTTGCCCTGTGTTGACTGATGCAGAGCTGTGAAGACTTCAAGATAATCTTGGAGGAGGTGACCCCAGTGATTGGCATAAAATGCCATGTGTTCAATATTATGCAGCTTTTGTGTGTGAGGATTTTAAAAAATGGTGCACAACTTCTGTTCTTCTGAACCACTAACCATGTAGTGATTATGTCTAAAGAGGGTCTAAAATGGTCTAAAGAGGACTTGAATCATCCATGGAAGAGGCTGGTGGTTATTCCCAAATAGCCTTCAGCTTTTGTTCTCATGGTAAAAGGACTGGGAACCATTATATTCATCAGTCAACACGTTATGTTCAATCTGCAGGCACATTATATACAACTTTCGGAAAAAATAACCAGTTTCTTGGATAGCATCCAGTTTGTCACTGACAAATTTACACATCTGATTTGCAGTTGGCCCAGAAGCAATGAAATTTAATTATGATAAGCTCTACTAAGAGGGATGTTTGACAAGAAAGCCATTTTCTTCTATTATCACAGCATCATTATGGCAGGTTAACACATATGATTTGGATACTTCTCCTGCAGGAACGAATCCAAATTATGGTTTATGGTTTTGTGCAGTCAGCTGATAATTTCAGGTAGGCTGCCAAAAAAGGATCAAAAGTGTCCCTGTTTTCCACAAAATATGGAGTTCAACATTAGTGCTGTATTTTTCTTACTTGCTAACAGCATGATATGATCCCACAGTATAGACATGGGCAGTAAATAGACCATATTTTGAACTGAGACAATATTTTGAGCATGGTGACCATATTTTGAACTGTGCAAAGGTCCAAGACTCCACCATTCATTCTCATTAAATTTCCAAACTCCCACAGCACACCTTGTGGAACACCAATGCACCATGGTACACTGGTTGAAAATTGGAACCTCCACTGGCATTCTTGTATGGGGACTAGTGATGCAATCCCAACCTCTGGTTAGGCTGGCACAATTCCTGGCACAAGTCTTGTGCCAGCCTGGGGTGTTGGCAAAAATGCCATAAGGTTCTGAGGGGGTTAGGTTAGTGCACAGACAATCACTACAGGAATGTGGAGATGGGTGAGTTCTTCTGTCCTAAATTTGTTAGGATTGTACCCTGGGAAAGAAAGGGAAGTCCTTTTCCTTGGAGTTAGCAGGTGACCAATGGTTGCTTGGCCCAAGGACCTGTACAGTAGATATCAAACTATTTTTAAAAAAAATGTTAAAACAAACCAGGCAAATGTGTTCTTGCTCTTGGCTTCTGCCAGTGCATGAGATTCCCAAAGGGGCAATCTCAGGCTGCAGACTAGATTTGCACTGATAGTGGACTGGCAGTCTTACTGTTTAGTGACTGTTTAGTCATCTGTGGGTTCAGTTATATGTGACCAATTGCCTGCATAGCGAGTGTTTTGAAAGCCTGTTCTCAATCAATGACTGATTCCTTCAGTTGCTTACTTAAGTAGTCCTTACAGTACGATGCACATCAAATTATGACTTTGGTCCAAACCAAACCTTAAAACAGGGAGAAGTAATAGATGCAAATAAAATAAATTCAAGCAAGACATTCCATTCGTATGAAACAAGATTGTTCCTTTATGGGATTTGCTGGAAATGATTATGTCACTGAGCCACTGAAAAGTAACTCATCCACTACTGATTGGTAGTGATCTAATTTGGGAATTATGTTTTTAATCCAGATGTTTCCTCTTATTCAGCCAAAATGTTTAGCATAGATCGGCAGAGGAAGGTGTCTTAATTTCTTTCCCATCAGAGACACCATTTAATCACATTCATTGCCTCTAGAGATATCCTGGGCCAGTAAGAGCTGGTAAACTACAGTAAACTATAAATGATATAAATTATAAATGATGATCCAGGTCACTTGGAAACAGAAAACCAAAGTTCATTTAGCAGACATTGTTTCTTCTTAAGCACCAGTCCTTTTGTCACAGAACAGACCAAAAAAGTCTATTAAAGTTCCTGTTAAAGTTGGTTACACTATGAGGGTGCAATCCAGAGTAACTACGGGGAGTCCTTGCTCCAGTGTAAGAACAATTTGCTCTGGATTGTAATATGGATTTCCCATAGGTTTTCACTAGGTGGTGCAGTAACTACGGGTACACGTAATGTCTTTTACGTGCTCCTGTAGTTACTCTGGATTGTAGGGTTAGTTGGATAAGATTCCTATTACAGTTGGTCACACACTTTGATCACCATTCTGCTCCTCCTTCTCTGTCCTTTCCTCCCCCTTGCCCATCCACTACGTCCACCTAACCACCCACGTGCATGGATGCTAGAGAAACCGCTTTTGTGCATGCAGTACCACTTATTGTATGCAGCAGCCTGGCTGCATGCATCGGTAGTTCTGCTTTTGCAGTTCTGTAACACACTATGTGCTGCCAGAATACACATTTCAACAGCACAATCCACAGATGGTTCTTCAAATAATACCTTAGACTCAATGAAAATCCATGCAGTATGGTTGACATGGGGCCATGTCTGGAAGAAAACCTTACTGTTCTGATCTTGTTTTCTGTGATTCAGCCTTATTATCTCAGCTTAATTCCTGTAACTGGCCTGTTCATGAAAAAAGAGAAACAGAAATCCTGACTTTGCAGTCACATTTTAACAGGAGGACATTGTACTCCAGTTAGTTCAATTGCACTTCAGGCTTTATTTGTGTAGCCCTCAAGGGCTGCATATACATCACCACATGTGTGCATGGTGGGAGTAGCACAAATATTTGTCTTTTCAAGTTCACATGAGAAGCCCTTGCTTTACTGTCTAACAGCTGACTTGGTTCTACTATATTTTTCTTCCGGTGACCAAGAGAAATTCACCTTTCTAAATCTACAGTAAACTAAAATTTTTGAAAGGCAACAAATGCCTTTCTAGATCCTTTAGTGGCAAGCCATGATTTAGGATATGTGCATGGTCAGTATTTTATTTCTGTTTACATTCAAGGACATGCAGGGGACATAGATGTATACCCAGGTTCCTAATTCTAGGTGCCTGCCTAAAAAGGAGGGGATAGACCAGTGATGTGGTTCTTTGCAAGACTGATGGCAGAGTCACAGTCCAGGAATGTTGCACTTTTGGTGAACATCAAATTTGAACAGGGCCTTGTTTACTCCTTAAATTCAAATAGAATTTTCAGATGTCCAAAATTCAGATCAAATTTACCAGCTCTAAAATCTTAGTAGGACAGCCTATTTGGTATTATGCGTCTGTAGCCATCTCCTGAAGAATCCTGAGTTTGCAAAATAATTTTTTTTGTAGAACAAAGGAAAGGTTTCATTCTACCATCTGTCCTCACCAACCCAATGATTATTAAACTCAGTTTAGGAACAAGTCTTCAAAAAGCTACTTCAACCTCCAGTGGTGTAGCTAGAGGGGGTACAATGCACTTCATTTTGCAAGGAGTCTCACCATAGTGTGCTTTGCATGCCCATTAGTTACACCGCGACACACTCAACTCAGCAGAAAACATAGTCAGAACCCAGTTGTGGATTTTTATCCTAGAGGTGCTAATGCTCCCTCGTTCTAGACACCATCCAAGAACCACCATGTTAACTGGCATACAAGATCAATAACATGCTGCACCCCCTTTCCTTTTCAGCTCATTCTTTCTTTGTGGTGCTGCTGTGACATTTTAAAATGTTGGCTCTCAACATTTTAAAATGTTGGCTCTCAAAATCTGCTGTCTTAGAGGTATGGGTCATAAGGCTACAATGCAATTTATTGGTAGTAAGTCCTTCTGCAAATAGTGCAAATATAAATAACAGCCTATCGCACCCTTTCTTTTACTTTTCATAATCAGCCTCCTTTACCCCAAAAAACTTAAACCAATTTTGACCCTTCTTATGAAAAAAGCCATTTCATGAAAGCAAGCCATCTTTTCATCAAAGATAGACAGGCTTTCTCCAGGTATTGCAAAACTAATTGCTTGAAATGAGGAGTGGCTGCCTAAGAAAAGTGAGAGCAGTATGGCTCCAATTTCTGATAAATCAAAGTCATGATAGTGAATTCTTTCATTTTCTTTGTGAACTTTTAGTTGAAAAGCAGTATATAAATACTGTAGACAGATAGATAGATAGATTGGTGGGACTTCCAGAAACATCCAAGAATTCTCCATTTGAAAACTGGTCAAAAGTGTTAATTGCGTTGAAGTCTTCCACCCCTCCAAAATGAAAGTGATATGAATATAGGTTGTTCGGCCAGTATTGTGCTATCCTCAGAAGCAGTAGTGCTCTCTGCTTGGGGTTGAGTAGACCCATCTGGCCTCCTGTGGAGCACTCTGTATGGGGGGTGCCAAAAATTTAGGGGGACCTGGATGCCACTGTTCAGAAGACATCATGAGTCAAGAATGCTCCCCACCATTGCTTGGCCTTCAGAATCCTCTGGAAGACTTATTGTCCATTGCACTGGTTGGGTATGGGATTTACTTCTGAGTAGATCTGCATAGGATTGCACTGTACATGTATGTGTTTGCGTGCACGCACACAATATTAGTGTATGGAGGAGTAGAAGTGACAGGATAGTGTCTGTAATTATAAAAACAGATATAAAACATAGCCACAGGCCATGGGCTAAATTTATGCTGATAAAATTCTTGTGCATTTTCTATAGACAACTCAACAAACATAAATTAAACAGCGACTAAACGAATAAGCATCATTGTGAAATAGGACTGGAACATTGGCAAGGTAGGTTACTTCTAACAAATGCTTTGTATGTTTCTTTTTTCAAATTTGTTTTGGCACAGCAAAAGCCTTATTTTGACAAGTGATCTTGGCACTGATCAGAGAAAAAATACTTTAGAAAGAACATAAAGTGATACTGAAAATAAAATATCTTAGGTGATATGAAAAAATTTAAAGTGATCTTAGGTGCAATCCAATGCTTGTCTACTTAGAAGTAAGTCCCATTGTGTTAGATGGGACTTACTTGCAGGAAAGTGTGTTTAGGATTGCAGCCATAACAAAATAAGAGAAAGGGGGAATGAATAAAATTATGACTACATCACAAGGTTTTCTGAAAAGAGAATGAAATGAGGGTGATAAAGCACATTTTATGCAAGAAAACAACGTGAAGAGTGTTACTCCGTGTTAAAAAAATGTCTTGATCCAGCAATTAGGCTTAGCGATTAGTTTTGCATTCAAGAGTTCTGGTTCTACGGAGTTTCACCACGTGAAATCTATTCCGTGATGGAAGCAAGCATGTCTTGCACATATGCATATCCAAAATTGCATGCACTGAGCTGTTTTCACCTGGTCGTACTTTGATCCAGTCATTAACAGGGTGTGTATGAATAAGGCCTCAATTAGTGTATGTATCAATTAGGCCTCCATTAACATCTGTTTCAAAATTGCTTGCAGGCTCAGGTTAATCACAAAACTTCTGGTTTTGTGCCTATTTACAGCCTCTTGAGCAGGAGTGTCCAAACATTTTGGGCAGGAGAGGGCTATATCATCTCTCTGACAGTGTGTCAGGGGCTGTGAAAAAAGTAATAATTTACATTTCATTGTTGAATGAATTTACATAAATTTACATAAATGAATATAGTATATTGGAATATATTATGATGGAACTTATATGAATGAATTCAAATCAGTTCATAAACTCTAACGGAGCAAGGGGTGATCTTCGAAACAGTACATAAACATTTTTACATATGAATGCAGCCTCCTGTCCCTCAGAAACACAGAGGGGGGCAGAGCTTCCCTCGCCTCCAGAGGATAACGGAGCTCACCTGTGAGTCGGATGAGGCGGCTTGCTGTGGGTCACTTGGAGACTTGCCAAGGGGTGCATTTGGCCCTTTGGTCAGGGCTTGGTCACCCCCACATAGAGACGAAGATGAAAACGTTCCAGATGGGTAATCAGCCTTCTTCATCACAGCATGAAGACTAAAATGAAAAAAAGACACGGACTGTCACTTCTACAAGAAGCACTCAGACATTCGCTCATGTGTTTGTTGTCAGCATCATGTTCTTTCCACTACATCAAAGATACACATAAATTGTGTGATGAATGTGTTGATAGAGAATAGGCAAATGCGTCCTAGTTCTGAATATCAAAGAACACACAATGCAAGAATTTGGCCAGGGCCTGCCAGAGTCATTGGATTACTAATGTATAGCATCATATATTTTCGGTGTCACAATTAAAAAATAATAATTGCAGCATTTTCTTTCCCAGCAGGCACGAAACATCTTTTCCTAGGGAGGCAGATCACATCTGAGCATGCAGGCCTCTGTCAGTCTTGGAAGACTATGGTATCGGCGCTGCATACGCTGCATGCGAAGCACGAAAGCCTGGGTTAGATTGTTATGGAGGATAGGCTGTTACCCAAGCAGCAAATCCCCCCTCTCCACTCCACTGAATTAGTCCAATGGAAAGGCAGAGCCAATACGATTGGATCCAGCTGGTGTTGCAGAGCTGGGCTAAGGACAGGAGCTCACCCTGTCTTGTGGGGCCAACCCGGGTCCTGAACCCTGGCCTGCTGGTTAACAAGCACAGTGTCTTAGCCACTTGCGCCACCCACAGCCCATATCTGAGCATGAAACTATACTGAATAAAAGCATCTGTCTGAGGCACTTAAAAGCATCTGTCTGAGGAGTGGCAGAGCTAAGTGGAGGCCAGGTAGCAACTGCCTTGGTATCAACCTGGGAACACGGAGAGGTTCCAAACCTGCCAACACATTTACTATGGCACTGTTCATTTTTGCCCCATAGTGATGAACGAGTGGCTCTAATGCAAACCTCAAACTTTGAAGTAGTAGGTATTGTAAAATGGCCTTCATGACATTATTGCCAGTGGTGATCAGCAAAGTAATGTACTGAAGAGAGTGATATTCAAAGTTCTGGCTGGGGTCCAAAAGCTGCAGATATCTGCTTTGTTTGGAGATCTCTCTCACCCACTCACTCACACGCACACACACGCACGCACACACACACACACACACAAAGACTCATCTCAGCCATTCCAGGGTGGCCTTACATTAAAACAATAAAACCAAGTACAATTTAGAGTACATACAATAATGATAATGGCAGAGCAATAAAACACTTGGAGAGATTAAAACAAGTTTAAAATAGGTAATTAGATGTCCAACCGGATTTTTTGTCCTGCAATTATAATTTATGCAAATTAAGCTATTTTTAGATGGTCATCTAAGGGACAGGAGTATGTTTAAAGAAGTTTCCACTTGGCATTGAAATACATAAAATGGCCTCAATAGAGTGAAGTGGATGGAGAAAAGTAAAGCTCTATAACTTCTCCAGTATAGTGGTGATGTCCTTAACTGAAGGTTCAGGCTCAGTAGAAAGCAAACTGTGAAATTTGTGTAAGGGCATAAAGTAATGTAGCTAATACTACTCATACAGGGGTCACACATTCATGTAAAGGTTCCCATGCTCCCTTTAAGGGGCAGGGGAAAGCAGCAGAGTGATGCCCAGGATCGTGCTCCAGCAAAGGCCACTAATTTGTTCCAGGAACCTAACCCTATTGGGTAACAACTGACCACAATTGCATGAGATGCTAATTTCAAAATCCAGTAAAATTAAGCCGACAAGCTAATGAGAAACATGATCCAATTGATACTGAGTGGTCCAGTGATCATGATCCAGTTGAATAATGTATCTCTAATTTCTTTTGTCAGATATTAGCATTTTTCTTCAGAGAAAGAAGTCTTTGTAGGGCAAGCTAGAAAACAAATTTACTTAACCCATAGCTAGGCCAGCATAAATGGGTCCAGAGGCCATAGGCCCCATGCTGGCTGGGCGGTTGTCACAGAAGTGCTATAAGGCACATCTACCCCACTCCTGGGAGGGTTAGGCCAATGTACAGGCATGCACCAGCCTCCCCACACCACCAAGGGAACTCCCCTAAGCAGTTTAGCCAGCCTAAATTGGTTAGGATTGCTCCTTAGACTCTTCTGTTGGCTCTATTGACAATTCTGTTGACAATTCATAATTCATAAGCAGAGTGATTTATAGAAATCTGGCAACTAGTACACTAAATTTGAATTTCTTGGCATCTGTAAATATTTTCACATTTTGAAGTATGCAAGTTTCCAGTTTTGACATGCAACTAAGGGCGCAATCCTGAGTAACTACGGGGAGTCCTTGCTCCGGTGTAAGAACAATTTGCTCTGGATTGCAATATGAATTTCCCATAGGTTTTCATTAGGTGGTGCAGTAACTACGGGTGCACGTAAAGTCTCTTACGTGCTCCCGTAGTTACTCTGGATTGTAGGGTAAGTTAGATCTTTGCTTTGGATAGTTCCCATTCATATTTTACACTTTTAAAAAAGTTTCCCTTCCAAAAGAGCTTTTTTTTTAAAAAAAATTTCTATCTTAAACAAATCCAGAAAAAAATGGTATACAAGTCAAGACAAACAAAGGTGCTATTCTATGTACACTTATCTGGGATGTATTTTCCTATAGAATCAGGCTTAAACAGTGCAATCCTAAGCATGTCTACTCAGAAGTATGTCCCATTGTGTTCAAAAGTACTTACTCCCAGAAAAGTGTGGTGGTGATTGCAACCATAATCTAATTTACCCCCAAATCCAGAGTAACTATGAGCGCATGTAAGAGACTTTATGTGCACCCATAGTTACTACACCATGTAGTGAAAACCTATGGGAAATTCATATTGGAATCCAGAGTAAGTTGTTCCTATGCTGGAGCAAGGACTCCCCATAGTTACCCTGGATTGTGCCCAAAGTGAACAAAAGCATCATCATCAAACACACAAAATAATGTCAACCTCCTCTTTTGTCTGTGTGTGAGAGAGTGATTATAAGAATTTCGCAAGGTAAAAAAAAAGTAAAAGAAAGAACATTTGGCTCATGTCCAGGAAATCTTCAAGAGAAGGGATTGTTGCCAATTTAGGAAAAAGATGGATTTGAGCCAAATAGGCTATAACTCCACAGTGGGTCAAATACTGCTGATAGTGAGACTCCCCTGCCTTCCAATAACCTAACCCCCACCGAAAACAGTTTCAGGGCAACAGAGTTTAAAACATTATAGCTACATTTCAAGGTAGGCATTTGTGAACGAGCAACAACATAGGAAAATATAGGGAAAGAAGTGGAACCAAAACAGTGGTTAAAATTTGTGTAAAATTGTTCAATCAAGGAAGAAAAAAGGCATTCATTCAATCCTGGTGCAGAGGAAAATGATGATTTGGCATCTCTATCAGAATACAAGTGGCAGACATTGGGCAAAATCCAGAGTAATTATGGGAAGTCCTTGCTCTGGTGTAAGAACAACTTACTCTGGATTCCAATATGAATTTTCCATAGGTTTTCACTAGGTGGTGCAGTAACTATGGGTGCACGTAAAGTCTCTTACGTGTTCCTGTAGTTACTCTGGATTTGGGGGATTGGTAAAAAGGTTTTAAGAGCACAATCCTATGCTTGTGCTCAGTGAAACTTACATTCCCAGACTCATGTGTTAATTAGCTATTGATTTTTTTAAATTTTCTTGTAAACCTTTGTGAATTTTTCAATTGAAAAGCAATAGATAGATAGATAGATAGATAGATAGATAGATAGATAGATAGATAGATAGATAGATAGATAGATAGATAGATAGATAGATGTGCATAGGACTGTAGGGTAAAACTATCATATGTGAAATATAGGGGGTTATGGATAAGGAAGAAAAGTATCAACAATCTAAAATCCTTCATGTTAAAATGTTAAAACTTAACATTTTAGACCCAAGTCAATTTTGCAAATGAAACATTGGCCACCTAATGAGATACCAGTTTGAGAGGCTACTGTAGAGATATCCAAACAAGTTTCAAAGAAAAGCTTTCAAGTGAGAATAAATAGATGATTTACACCAAAGACTTCACAGTGAGTAAAATAACACCTACTTCAAAACTGCTGACAGCAGGGCTGTTCTCTCGTTGTGGTGAGTACACAGGAAATTATGCAATATAAACTTCAAAGTACAGTATTTAAGTATCACAGGGAGTGCTCAGATTGAGACTATTTCATCTCATTCCAACCTCTTACTGCTTGGGCTGGGAACATCTCTCAGGTAGATGATGATGTTGATGATGATGATGATGATGATAATGATAAGGACAATGAAAACAGCAATAAAACTTAAAATGTACACAGCGCTTTCTGAGTGCATAAAGGGCTTCTTCTGTATTATCTTGATGCTATCCTTGCAACAAGCCTGTAGGTTGGCATTATCATCTCCAAATTGGAGCTAGTGATTTGAAGTTGAGAGGAACAGTTTGCCTTCGGCCAGTGGCTTCATGACATAGAAAAATTCAAACCAAGAAAGTTCTGATGTTTTGCAGCTTAGGCTTGAAACCTATCCAACTCTGCTGACAACTCACCATGAAGCGCTCTGAAGACATGTTGGTGTTTAGAATCAGAAGCAGAAGATGCATCAGCAGAGACAAAACATAGCACCGTACAAGAGAATAGGCAGACGTGTCTATCCAAGCAGCATTAAGACTAAACTGTAAAAAAAGCATGATAAAGGAATGCCTTGAAATGCTCCCCTGGTCTTATACCAGCTAAGGTCTAAAGACATCCACTAGTGGTCATAGGTCTAAGGACTTCCACTTAGACCTAAGACCATGCCTTAGACCTAAGGCATAGGTCTAAGGACATCCACTAGTGGTCAAGCAGTCTCTGGGCCATCTAGAATCTATCACAAAATGCCATGTCACTGGCAATGGTATAGCACTGTGGCATGTTAATGACTGATGTGGAATAAAGTTGGGCTTTTAATCCCCTACTTCCAGAAAGCTTATATTGTACATGACCATACATACCCTAAAAGCAATGTGGATCAGAACAGCCAGTTCCTAATGGCGCAGGACCTTCGTACCTGTATGGAAGCACAAGGAGAAGATATATTCTGTCTACATAAGAAGTGCTGACATAGCCATGTGTAACTCCACCATCCATTTCATATAACTGCCAAGTCGGGAAGCCTGTGCATATAAGTCCAGAGCACTGATTTTCATCCAATGTGCCATGGCACATTGGTATGCTGAGGATAATCCTCAGGTGTCCTGTGGGAATTTGGGGATTGACATCAATAGGGAAACTAGAGAATTTGAATAGCCTGGTGTACCTGGTCAATGATTAAAAACAACTGATGGTGTGCCTTGACAATTTCTGTGCCTTGTTAGTGTGTCGTGAGATTCTTGAAATTCACTGGTCTAGAGAGAGGGGTTACATTTGGTAGAAGTTGGGGGCTATCTGTAAGGGGCAGCTCAATCCAATGTTGATCTTGCAATCTGTCACCATAAGCTCCCTTTTAATGGTGTGAAAGACACTCTGTCATTGTGTGTTCAGAGTCATTGGCACAAATGGCTGGAAATCCCTGTTGGATCCCCTGCTGAAGCAAGTAAGGTGGTGGTGAAACAGTATGGAGCAGCTTAGGGAGGAGAGCAGGAGGGGACAGGAGGAGAAGGATCACAGTGGCAGCAATGCACATCAAGATCTTCCCTGTCTCACCATATTCCTTGAGGCTTCTCAGACTTATGCCGGATAAGTAACTGGTTTGGGTCAAAAGAGACTAGAGGAGCCTAGGCAATCTACAGTGATGCATACTGTGGGCTTCATAGGACTGTGCAATCACCCTTGTAAACAAACTTGGAGGATAGAGTCGTGTTCAGAAGTGATGGTTAATTGAATCTTTCTGTTACCTGCATCTAAAAGTTGGCCAGAATGTTTATCAGATTTTATTTTTAAATGCCTTTTTAAAAATGCTTTTTCTGCTTTTTATCCTGTAATAACAACTTTTGGAAGTGACACTAAAAGGTTTTCAGAGTGGCTTGTGAAAATGCCCAGAGATAATCAGACTTCTCTTTTTGCGTGTGTGCTCCTTTTACATATTCCCGCCAACTATTGTAGTGTTGATTTTTGGTCTCTACTTAACATAAAGCTTTGCCAACAACAGTAGTGCAATCCACAAAGCTGTGCCAAATGTAGTGAGTGATTCATGTGTTTCCCATTTGCTCTCACAGTGAGCTGAACTGTGGCTCTGGCAGTAAGAATATCAGATGTAATGAAAACCAGATTTTTCTGATGCCTACCAGTTTTGACCATTGCCTAACTTCAGTTCTTCTTTGTCCTTAACACGTTGCTTTGTGTCTTCAGAAAAGGTACATTTTGTGTCCTCATTTTGTATATAGATTGTGTCTTCAGAAACGGTACAAAAGAGTGGAGAGGCTGGATCACATATGTTCTTCCAGGTTCTTCCTGGGCCTTCACCTCCATATCCTTTGGAGTGACACTGGTTTCAGATACATTCACATGATCCAACATGGTCATATCAACCATTTGTAAATTTTTGATATGTGATATGCAGTGCTGGTCCTCAGTTTCTGTGTGTCTACATTCCATTTTGTCTATTTTCTGTCCAACTTCAGTTTCATCCTCAAGACAAAGTTCTTCAGCAAAGGATTTCTTGAATATTTTTGTCCATGAGTCTATAGCTTCCTTCGGTTTTTTCTAGTCATCTCCCATCTGCTGTTCCTTAGCTTTTTCCTCTCTATATACATTTTGTCCCTCTTCTGGAATTTGTGAGCAGTCCTTCAGAATCACCCTGCAATCACACAAAGCGTTGGCACTAAACATAGGCTAGATAAAGAATGCATTTATTCAAAGCACTTCTATCCCCCCACAGAATTGTTAAGATCGTCACAGCTGAGAATGACCCAAAGAAAATTGAATTGTTGGATGCATGCTTTATGATTATTATTTTTAAACAACACTGGAAATTGAAATATAGCCATATCAGATCAACTTTCTATATGGTGAATAAAAAAGGAAGATTAGTAACAGTCTCTGGGTTATCTTGATGCTTCTCGTGTATTTTAGTGCTTTGTTCTCCTCAATCAAACAGTAATACAGCAGTTCCCAAAGTCCTCCTCAGTTAGGATTTGTGGCAGTGGGAATTGGGGCAGTGTCTTGTATGTGGCCAACTGAGCCACAGCAATTGCAGCACCATGAATTCCCAGGGATTTTTCCCCTTCAGGGCCAGGTAGGAATTTTTCTGTTCATAGGCTTAGCCATTGGTAAACAGTTTTTCACATCTGAGATAGTGGTTGTGTTCTTTTTTCTTAACCATTCGAATTGGAAGGCATTTGCATGGCCTTTTGGAGTGAACCTTGAAGTCAGCAAAGGCAGGGTTGAACCTACTTCCATTCTTCAGAGTGCAAACTTGACGCGCTCTTGGGTTGGTGCAAGTCGCTTGTGCCAGCCCTGAAGTGCCATTCTGTGCCACTGCAAGGAGGTTAGACCAGCGTCAGATGTATACTGTAGACCTATTGGAGCTGCTGCACCCTACTTTGGGGAAGAAGAAAATCTTGTCCTTCCTGGTGGTAGCACAGCAGCAGTCCCAAAACTAGAGTTGGATACAGTATAGGCTAAGCCAGCCTGACTCATCCAGCTCCTTCTGACTCTGGCCAGTACTTTGGGTCTGTCCCAAAGACTCAGCGGCATGGAGCAACCCTGTGCTGTTTGGCTGTCTTGATACCCTAATGGAGTTGATGGATAAGAGGGTGTGGCCTAAACAGACACATGGCTTGGAATCAGGTGGAAATGTCCAGCCTGGGGACACATATAAGTCTAGCGCCAATTGATGTTCTTCTGCATTACATTTGCTTTGCCGCATTAAATGCTGCAGGTCTGATGATTTCACTTTCTACCTATCTGTAAAATTTATTAAAAAGTGGTCCATTCTTCCATCTATGTTGTTTTCAGTATTCGGGAATGTGCGAACAAACACAAATACAGGCAGAAGACTTAAATAATGGGTGGGGAATGCTATTATTGCTCGGAGGCCAGCAATATAAGAGATGGATGTGTTATGGTGCTATGTGGAGCACAAGGTGCATTTTGTGAATTAATGTGACAATGAAACTGTACTACTGCTTTACACAGTGGCAGTTACCAAAAGCCCTTCTCCCATATGCTATCCCACCCTTTCAGCAGAGACTGGTCCTTGTTTGGCACTGCTCTTCTTTAAGGTGTGGTATCCTGCTTAATAACCTTACATTAAATAACACCCTTTGGCATATCCTGTGCTAATTTATGTTGGATTAATTCTATTCAACGCAACTAGGCAGAGAACTTGGCCCCTCATCTGAGTACACCACAAAGCTGTCTTATGGCAGTCATAACTCTTTGGGGAGTTTCAAAGACCATTCATGTTGCTTCTTGTCATTCCTGTTGTGAGCATTCCCAGTCTATTGCTTGGATTGCTTTAAAAGCAGAAGGAGAGGGTAACAAATAAATATCCCAAGCATGCATGAGCTTGACAGTCAGTGGCTCGCTCTGACTGGACTTGTTGTTGGTTTTGGCAGGCCTGGTGTTTGTTAATTTCCAAAAGGACTCTGTGTTCCTACAAGACATTAAGAACAATCACACGATAGCACTAACAAGCAGAAGAAAGAAACACAGACAACTCTGAACAGGTGTGGACACATGATATATAGTAATGGACCACTGCACTTAACAGTTGCCAGTTTTCCCCAAATGATTGGTTTTCCAAGCAGTTAGGTTTTCTCTCAAGCAAGTGAGAGAGCTTGAGCGCACAAGCTATGGCCAAAGTTAGTTTTGGGCTACTTTCGGACTTGGATGGCCTTCACCAATACTTCCACTCTGGGTTCCACTTTGGTACCATGGTATTTCCCCAAATTTTTCAAGGCTTAGCAGTTTTGTGACATCATTAGTCGCCTCCTTCAGACATAACAGGTTTTAGGAAGTATCCAGTAGGGTAGTCTTGGAGGAAGGTGGTAGTGGCAGCTTCTCAACATGGCTGAAGTCACCTCAGTGTGGCAGCTTCTCAACATGGCTGACTTCTTAATGGTGGCTGACTCAATATGGTTGACATCCCCCATTCCTTCTCTGGTAGCTTCATGGCTGAATTCCTATTTCTTTTGTGCTGTGTCAGGCCTCTTGAGCACAGTGCAATGCTTGGATATTTGGAGTAGCTCAGTAGAACCCAAGGTTTAGCCAGGAGGATGCTGCTCAGTGGCATTTCTTTGACAGTTTAAAGCGGGGGCATCCAAACTTTTCATTTGTGCCAGGGAACTATGGACAATTCCATCTCTCTAATACATCTCATTGCAGAAGACAAACCCACGAAAATATCTACCCATTGCCACTTCTCATTACAGCTTTATGAGGATAAGCTAAATGCTTTACATGTACTAACAACGCATGTAATGTGTGAACCAGCTGTTAGAGTCCGACTCCCCTATAACATTCCATCATATGTCACACGCTCTCATGAATCATTAAACAATTAAGTGTCATAAAATTGCATTAGAAATAATTGTGAGGCGGTACATGTGCCCTGAAGCCAACTTATTTTGCCTGGTGGTGATAGTAGTGGTAGTGGGACAGGCATATAAATTATCTGAGTCTCATGCAAATTCTGCCTAGTGTTTTTAGTTGCTGTTGGTTCTACCTAGTGCAATTAGTTGACTAGCATTGCAGGGTAATGCAGAGCAAGTAGATTCAGGCTAAACTGAAACAGAAAGGCACAAAATGTTTTTTTAATCCAGTCAGTCTTCTTCATACTACTGGATATGAGAACTACAAGCTGCTACTGATATTATATATCAGTATATGAGCACCAGTCCCCCAGTACACCAACCTCTGTGCACCATCCCCTCCCTGCACAACAACCCTCCATGCACCAAACCCCTGTGTACCATGCCCACATGCACAACCCCCCCATGCACCATCCCATGTGCATCATCCCCTTCCTGTGCACCACCCCCTCCCCATCCACCATCCCATATGCACCATCCCCCCATGCACCATCCTCCAACACCATGCACCATCCCCCCCACAACCATGCACCATCCATCCCCCCACAACTCTACCAGGCAGATGCACGATTGGGGACTGAGTGTTGATCAGTCTTCAATTTTAAGTATAGGTCAAAATGTGTTGCACCCTATTCCACCCTCTCAGGGGTTAAATGTCTAAAACCCAGTTCTTAGTGGGTGCTCATGTCACATAAGGAATATGCTTCGTAAATTTCATGCTTATATATCCAGGGGTTTGGGCAGGGCATTGATCAGTCAGCAATTCTTCAAAATATAGGGTAAAAAACATTTTGCGCCCCCTTTCACCCCCTTCCCATTGGAATTTCCCAAAATTGATTCTTAATGGGTGCCTCCATCACAGAAGGAACACCCTCCCCAAATTTCACACTTCTAGGTACAGCAGCTTTGACTGGGCATTGAAGAATGAGTCAGCGAGTGTCCGTGAATCAGTCAGTGACTTTTCCGTTTTATATATATAGAAAATTTGCATTAAGTTGGGCTAGGAGCAGGGATGCCCAAACTTCAGCCTGGGGTTACAGTACATGGGACCCTCAGTGAGCCTCTATGTGACCTGTGGCAAGCCCCCTCTCTGTGTAAGAAAGGGTTTATGAACTGATTTGAGTTCATTGCTGTCATTCATAAATCTCTAATATATTTTTATTTAAATTTATTCAGATTTGATCAGTTTTTTGGGGAGCAGCAATACAGTTTCAGAGATGTTGTAATCATCCTGTCAAAAAGTTTGAACACCCTTCAGTAAAAGGGTCAGAGGTAAGATAGACCATGATAACTAGAGACAAAAATCCACCAATGTGGAAATTTTCCATTACTTACCAACATTTGAAAGAACTCACAAAGGATATTGTGATACCCTAACTGGATAGAAGGATACCCTAACTGGGTAGAAGTATTCCACAAACCATATTACCTGCTTTTACCCAATTTGTGCTGCAAATGTGTGCAGATTACCAAAAATACTTCACTCTTGTTATAACAATTTTAATTCATTACACAGTCCTTGAATTTCCCTGTTCTTACAAAGCAGTGTATGAATCATGCCACATGTCATATGGAAACCCTTAAAAGCTTTTGGGAACTCCTAAATCCACACAATTACATTGCTGCTAGTGCATGGGTGGCACATATGCAAGCAGAGGCAGATGCAGGCATTCCTGCCTCTCTATTTAACCTTCAATTGTGTCCAAGACCTCAACACAGTAAGAATCACTTTAGCTGGAGTAAAATACAATTATTAATATCACAGCAGGACATACAGCATAAGTTCATGAGGCCAAGTGCTTCTTTGTTATGTGTACGCATTTCCCAGTACTTCCCAAGGCAGTCAAAGCATTCAGTAATGAGAAAAGATGTATTTTTGTCGAGATGCTGGCTTTTCCCATTGCTTTTAGCTCCACGGTGGTGATTTAATTTCAATGTATTGAGGTACAACCCAGGTAAATATTAAATTCTTCACTGTATTGCAAATATTGGTAATGAAACTAACATAAGCCACATAGTATTCTGAAGCAATATTGCAATTCAAGCCATTAAAGCCCCAATAATCTTTTTGAATTACTGGCTTCATCTGCACGATTAGCAATAATAGTAAAAATTGGAATTTATTTTTTCTCTCATACTCTCTGCTAGTTTGTATAGGTGTCGTGAGACAATCAATACTTTGATATATTATAGAAGGATAGTAAACAATATGCTGAAGTTAAGAAGGTATGTAAAAATTTAGCTGAAGGCAGCTTTCAACTTAAAAGTGTTACAAATTTGCATTTATTTCAAGATCCACTGTCATTATATTCTGTGGAAAACTATTCATTATGATTAGAAATAGATCACTTTTGTTTGGAGTTACACAGTATTTAAGATATTTTCTCTTATTGATTGCCCTCTTTGCCTGTATATGCAGGTGGAGCCTTGTGTGATTGAAATCATGATATTTTGTGCTTAATCCATTTGAAAGAAAAGGACAGAGGTCCAATTTGCATTTACTTAGGTCTTGGGTGAATGCAAACTGAAAATGGGACAGATGATTTCCTGGGTTTTGTGCATATCACACTGACCACCAGCACACAGATTTTGTAATTGCAACCATGTTTGTGTGTATCTATCTTCTGTCCACTGATGGCTTGCAGTGCATTGGACAAATGTGCAGAAAATAGCTGTCTAGATCAGTGCTCCTCAAGCATTTCAGCCTGGAACCCCCTTCTGAGAATGGCATTCTGTCCAGGATCTCCTGAAAGTAAAGTCATGGCCAGAAGTGACATCAAAAGGAAGTGAGATCACTATAATATCAGAGCTCCTCCATGTCTACTTGGAAATAAGGGTGAAATCCAGAGTAACTATGGGGAGTCCTTGCTCCGGAGTAAGAACAAATTACTCTGGATTGCAATATGAATTTCCCATAGGTTTTCACTAGGTGGTGGAGTAACTACGGGTGCACGTAATGTCTTACATGCTCCCGTAGTTACTCTGGATTGTGCCCCTAGTCTCATTGTGTTGAATGAGAAAAGGGCACAATCTTAACAAGCAAGAGTACCCACTAGATTTGCCCTGGAGATGTAAGCAGAGAAGATGTTGGAGAGCATCACAGAGAAAATAGTGATGGCGTCAGGAGCCAACTCCCTAGAGTCACCTGTCTTCATGAGGAGTGAGGACCTCTTGGGCAGCCCAATTGCACCCAGCCTTGGCATGTGGTAGAAGCCTGAAGTTGACTCTATTTGATAAAAGTAACACTTTTTCCAAATAAAGTTTGTACAGCAATATACGAAGTAATATAGTTCGGTAGCTGTAGTGATAGACCATTGTGTCCTGGATAACTGCATCCTGTTGAAATGTGTCTGTTCTTTTTGGATCCAATATTTGTGTCCCAATATGTGCATTTATCATCCCAATCCTTTGCAAATTGACTCAAAAGTAAGTTCCATGGAGCTTACTTCCAGAATAGGATTGCAGCCTATATGTATTTATATTCAATGTCCCTTTTCTTTTTTAAAAGTAAAGGTAAGGTTAGAGTTAAATAGGAGGGTTAGGATATACAACATGAGATTTGTTGCCCATTTATAGTGATACAAATAACCAAGACACAAACAACCCTAATGCAAATGTCCAGTGACATGCCAGTAACGTATGGGACATATTTGACCAGGAGATAATAATCCAAGATGCAAATATCTTAGTACCAATTGCTGTAACTTTTAATGTGAATCCATTTCCGTTAATTTACAGGGTGGGCAAAAAATGGAGGTTGAGTCCCAGTCGACTCCTGCTTGTGACACCATAAAAAAAATCTGCAACATTTTCATGCAGTCACTTCAAAAAGGGAAATTGGGAATTGACCGCACTATAATTGCCTAAAATGAAACGTTTCTTGCAAAATATGGCAAACACTGAGTTTGTCTCCCTTATAAGAGATTTGATTGGAAACTTCATTCAGTAATTCAGAGCAGTCCTTTTGAAGTTCCTATTCTTCAGAATAAAAACCAAGACAGATCTAACTGCACGTTGTTCAGTAAAACTTTTAAGTGTTCCTAATTATTTTTAAACCATGTGACTATATGCCACATAGATTTGGGAGCAAAGTCATTTAAAGGCCATGAAATTAGTCAAATGTTCATAATGTGCCTTTTCATGTGATGAATATGCATTCCTCAGAGTACTTATTAAGATATATGAAATACTTTTGTTACATGACATTTCTCTAGTTTTTCAAAGTCTAGAGATTGATGCTGCAGGCAACTTTGGATTGGGCTGTCTGTTCTTAAAGAATACTCTTATCCCTCAGTTTTCTGTTTAATGTGATATTTATGTTGCTTTGTGGGACAGTCTCATATTCTGAAAGAATGACTAGCAAATTTGGTTGGAAAATATTTTTTATTATAAAAACTTACAGTTACTGATCTTAATATTATATAAAACACAGTAGAAAGTATCAGAGTCTTGTAAAGACCAATAATTTATATACTGAGACACAGGTCACTGTTATTCTTCCAGTCTCATAGTCTGATAAAAAAGCACACATGCACACACACACACATACACACACACACCAGCACACACACATTTAAGATGATGGTCTGAAGTCAGCTTGGGATTATGTTGCTGTGAGGATTTTGAATTGTTACAGTAATTATTACTAGGCTGCCCTGGAATAAAATCAGAGAATTTATTTTTATTTGCTAATTGAAGTGTTGATCCTGGAGAGCTGATGTAAGAATGAATGGATTTAGTTAGTAATCATATTCTACAAAGGCTTGGCTATGTCAAAGCATTGCAGAGACTAACAGAACAATTGGGGTCTGACAATAATAATAACAAAGGAAGCAACTATTCTCGCATCTGTTCTTTTATTTAATACTACTTTGGTAAGTTTTAAGGTGCTGTGTAAAAAAATTGAGCTGGGTAGTTTGTGAGCAAAATACTTCAGGTCCCAAATGAATTGGGACAGGGAAGAAGCTCCACAAAATGTTCTTTGGCTTCAAGTAGGCTGGCATAAGCTTTGCCATCAGTCCTGTGCTGACCTGAATGCCATAAGGCACTTCTGCTTCACTCCTGAGAGGGATAAGCCAGTGCACAGAAATACGCTGACCTCCTCCCACCACCATGAGAAGATATTCCAGTTGAATTATGCCAGTTTAAACTGGTTAGGTTTGTGCTTATTGCCCAAACCTATAAAAGGCCTATAGTAGTGGATCTCACAATCTGCAACCCTTAAGTCCCCATGGCATTGCAAAACATGCCACTGTTGTATAGCGAGAATACCAGTGCAAATGCTTGGAGGCTCTGCACATGTGGCAGCAGCTCCTGGATGTTGTGCCAGAGCAGGTAATGTGGCAGACAGGCAGATCAGACAGGCAGATCTGAGCAGGTAATGTGGCAGATGGGCAGATCAGAAGGGTGAACTTTGTGGGAGGAACTTGGTAGCATCTACACATGGCAAGATACTATCTCCCTTCCCTGACCTGTCCCCAGGTTTCTTCTCAGATTTCAGCCAGCAAAAGATATTTTGCTGTAATATTTTTATTTACCTCTTCTGGGCTGTCTGGATGCACCCCATCAAAGCATGCAGCATGCACTCTGGCTGTATAATGTAAACTAATAGGTGATAGGACTGGGCCATTGGATTGAAACTACTTGTTATATGGGGCTATATGCTGAAAATGTACACCAAGTTCTCCCCCTTCTAAGTTGTAGGAGCCCTTATTCTGCAATGTGATTTTCCTCCTACCATCAGTGGTAGGTTGAGGTTGAGTCAGGGCCCTGGAAACTTGGAAGGTGATATCCTATATGTTCCATAAGAAGTGAAAAGTCAGCATGGAGTTGGTATAGTGAGGTGGTCTTAAGAAAAGCAATCCACTCAAAGCTGATCATACTTTAAGTTCCACTGATTTCAGTGTTCAACTCTCCCCTTGAAATCAGTGGGATATGAAAGTGCTTGACTGGCTGGATCATGCAATTTCTCCTTTTTAGTACAAGTGCCCCTTAAGGATAAGTTTCAAAAAAACATTTAAAAATGTTTGCTGTTCACAAAATTGTTCTGAAACACATTACCACATTTTGAAATAATTTCTCAGGTTTGAAGACAGATGGTGAGGAATCATCACAGAGATCGTTTACAGGTCTTGCTAGAGGTGTAACCTGCCTGATTAGTATTTTGGTATCGCATGAAGCCAAGTCATAACTTTTGCCACAATCCTGCTTGCCTCCTCTTTGTGCAGATGGTTTCCTTTAGCATCAGTATTTTCCTAGCTGTGTTCAGTTGGCAGGGACGTGAAGATAATTTGTGTATATCCAAAAGCATTTGTCTGAACTTTAGAATATGTGTATATAGGTTGCTTTGGAATCACTGCCAAGTATATTTTTAGCAGTGCATTTGTAAAAGCCTGCATCTCTTTGTGTTGCCTGCTGGATGATTAATGAACCCTGAGGGTGAAGGAATTTGTTTCCATACAGACGGGACTGAGCTCCCGTTGTCAGAGGCAATTTGTCCGGGAGTTCCCATGTTATTTCTGCTTTAGGGATCCCAATGGCCATGCAGTTCAGCTTGACGGTATTGCCTGGTCTTGCGTAAATGACAGGAGCTGGTTCACTTGTAATCCGGGGTGGGTAGGCTATCACAATCACTGGAACATTCATAAGGGAAGAGCCATACTCAGTGGCAGCCTTGCACAAGTAAGTACCTCTGTCAAACACAGATGCCTCACGCACAATGAGTGTGCCATTTTGTAACAGGGAGAATCGGCCAGCAGCTTGGGGACCATCCAATACCATTCCACTTGGCAAAGTCCAGGTTATTCGAGCCCTCTGACTGGGCTGGGTGATGCAATGAAGGAGTAGGGTCTCCCCATTGATGATGCTCACCAGGTTGTTGTAGTGATTGCTAATTTCTGGTTTAAGCCCCACTTTGAGGAAAACAACTCTCTCCGCATAACCACTTGGGTTTCTGGCCACGCAACGGTAAGTCCCAGCATCTGCTGCAGACAGGGCACTAATGTGCAATATGCCATCTCTCTTGTGGTAAAATCGGTGCATGTGGCTGCCTTTCTGCAGTTCTGTGCCATTGGGAAGGAGCCAGGCAGTGCTGGGCTGAGGGTTTCCCTGTACTGAGCAGTTCAAATTGATACTGTGGCCTGCTGTGGCAGTGATCCTATCAGTGACAGGATCCCTAAAGGTGGGCTTTTCCACATGGTCCATGACCTGAAGCTGCACAATCAGTCTGGCCTCACCTCCTTCATTCCGGCCAATGCACACTAGCTGCACTGAGTCTGTCTGTCTCACACCACGGATGTCCAATGTGCCATTCCGGTGCACAGTGATTCGGTTCCCATAATAGGGAGCAGGTAGGATCACTCCTTCTGGGAAAGCCCACATGACTCGTGGAGGAGGGATGCCGTCTGCTTTACAGTCAATGAGCTTCCGACTGTCCCTCATAGCTGTTTCTCTCACAGAGGTGATGGCACTGGGATGCCCATTGATTCTGGGAGACTGAACATTGATTTGGATCCAGATTACTTTCCGATCTTCCCCGGCATTGTTCCGGGCTAGACAGGTATAGTTGCCAGTGTCAGATCTTTGGGTCTTCTGGATGAGAAGCATCCCATCTTGGAACACTTGATATTTATCTGAAAGAAGTGGGATGGGTCTGTTGCTTGGAGACAACCAAGTCACTTTGGGTGTTGGCTCCCCTTTTGCTTCACACCCTACAGAAACCATGTCCCCATATGGGATGTTGAGAGTGGTGTAGGTTTTATTTCTAATTGTGGGAGGTTCAGCCAGTACTTTGACCCGCACTTTCATTTCATCTTTACCGATCTGGTTTTCAGCGTAACATGTGTAGTCCCCTTCTTCTCTCAGTCCTACTTCGTTGAAATACAGAGTTCCATTGTTGAACACCACATACCTTTTTGCTCGACTTCCACTGTCATCTGATTGCATGAAGGTGTTAATCATGCTGCCATCAGGAAGGCCCCAAGAGATCTCCGGGTTTGGCAAACCGGTGGCTATGCAGTCAACCTTGAGGTCCCCTCCATACATCACTTTGTGATTGTTTTCATTTTTATGTTCTATTTTGGCAGGTTTCATCATCACATTCACTTTGAGAACCACATAGTCATCCCCAACTTTGTTGCGAGCCACACACAGATAGTCTCCGGCATCCTTGTCAGTGACTGCATGGACAGCCAGTGTTCCATTGCCAAATACCTTGATTCTGTTGTCCAAACTAATGTAGGAAAAGACAAAACAAAACATGTGCTTTCAGTTTATGTTCATAAGTAACCATATTTTGAGCCAGAATACAAACACAATTAACTTCATTTGAAAGCAAACAACTCCACCCTCAAATTGACTCTCTTCTAAGAGAAGGATGTTTTCATTTACTTTATGCTTCTGCTGAAGATGTAGATGTTATTTACAGATTTTAGACATAGAAATGCAGAAAACAAACAACAATAAAAACCTTTATATACACACAATAGCTAAATTCAAGTAAGCTTATTTGAATGTATATAAATGAACATGATATTGTCAATATCTTCCATATGAGAAGATATAAACACACTTATTATCAAAGAAGTGTTATTCCAAGGAAACTCACACTGCAGTTGTTTTAGGCAGTAAAAGTAATTTATTTATTTTAAAAAGTCTGAAAATTTTTGTATATGTTGAATTGCGTCAACTAACTATGGACCATGGGATGTCTGAAAGCAGGAGGTTAATGGTGTTCTGGTTCGATTACGGTTGTACAAAACACTTAACATAATAATCATTTTAGAAGTTTATACCGTCAAATGACTCACAGTGAAATCCTAGCCCCCATTTAGGCTGGCACAAGTCCCGTGCTGACTTGGGGGTGTCACAAAAGTGCCATATGCTGAATGAAACCATTGGTCAATTTTACCCATTCTCACTGACTCTTGAGTAGTGTCTAGTGAAAATGAAAAGAATAGTATATCCCAGAATGTGCAAAACCTATTTTTGCAATAGCTAAATGAGCAGATTCTTCTGAAATCATCTGACAGAACAAAGGATAAGATGTATATAGTTTATCCCAGAATGTGCAAAACCTACTTTGTAACTCTCTTATTCATTAACATTCTACATATTAACTCATTTTATGTCAGCAGGTTTGTAACAGACTAGCTGCATTTTTCAAACTGGAGCCCGCTCATGTTCCATAATAACTAGCTTATTTCTGATGCAAATCTTTAACCTGAAATTAAAAGCCTAGGCATGGCCAGGGAATGGGATTAATGGGAAATATTGATGGAGGAATTGGGAGGTAAGGGTTGGGAGGTAAGGGTTGAGTTTGGCAGCAGTTGTGCACAGTGGATGTGATGTCCCATTTTTCAGCCTAACCCATTCTCTGGCTCTGCTCAGACATGTGCCACCTACATAGCTGACATACAGTATCCCTATGATCCAGAGTAACTACAGGAAGACGTAAGAAGCACTTAGTCTGGATTCCTCTATGCATTTCTCATAAGTGGCACTGTAACTACGTCGGTGTAAAAGGTCCCTTAGTTTCTCTGGATTGTAGCCTATGTCTCCTCAAAGACCCCCTCCCCGACTCTGGCAGAACTTCAGGCAACAGACAAAATTGCCCCCAATTCACCCACAGAGGTGCAATTCCCCTCTCCCACACAGACTTAGTGAGGGAGTAAAGCCTCCTCAAAATTTAAGAATCACTGTAATTCTACTTACGACTCCTAAGGAATTCTACCAGTCCCTTAAGGAATTCTCCTAATTGGCAACTGTCATATGAAACTCATATGAACTAATATGAAATTCATCAAAACAACCACTTGTACATGGCATGCAAAAAGTTTTACCTGTGTAGCGAGTCCACCATCCTCTTGGAAGGCAGCCTCCAGAGTATCCGTGGCCAGGGGTCCCCAGAAGCACTGCAGTCCAGTCGCAGGGTGCCACCATAGGACACATCTGTCCTCTGAGGAGAGGTCCCAGTGATCTTAGCATTTGTAGACTGCTTTTTGACATGTAGCCACACAGTCCTCCTAGCAGCACCAACCATATTGGCTGCAATGCATTCGTAGCTCCCGCTATCTTTGGGCAAGACATTGCGGATGTACAGAGTTCCATTGGGGAAAACAAAGAGATTTCCATGGACAAACTGGGAGGTTCGGATTTGGGTTCCGTCGAAAATCACCCAGCGGATGCTGGGCAGAGGAGCAGCCTTGGCACTACAGTGAATGTTAATATTTTGTCCCACAGTAAGGGAAATATTTTCTTGTTTCTCCTGCTGGATGATAGGTGGCAAGGCAGCAATGTGAAGCCGCACGGCAATACTGTCTGCACCAGCAGCATTACTGGCAATACACTTGTAAACTCCCCGATCTGAAAAACCCGTGTCTTTGAGGGATAAAGTTCGGTTTTCATACAGCATCACTCTCCCTTCTGTAGTACTCACTGTCTGCAAGATTTTCCTGTCAGGGAAAATCCAAGAGAGATGTGGACTTGGAATTCCACTGGCTTGGCAATCCATGGTCACTTGTTCGCCAAAATAAACAGTGACATCTCTAAAGCGGGGACCTAACATTTGGGGCTGCTGGGCTAAGACTGTTAACAAAACCATCCTCTTCTCCACACCATGTGGGTTCTGAGCAGTGCACAAATACTGTCCACGGTCCTGAAGCTGGACATTGCGGATAATGAGTGTACCATTTTTTAAGACTTCAAAACGTTGTATCCGTGTATTGGCGGGAATCAGTGATCCTGAGGTTAAGAAAAAAAAGAATGACAGACTTAAAAAAAAAAGCTGGATGTGGACTCTACCATTTGTTACACTGAACATAAGAGAAGCGCTGCTGAATTGGGCCCAAGGTCCATAGTTTCACATGCTGTTTCCCACAGTGGCCAACCAGATTAATCTAGAAAAGCTACAATCAGGAAATAAAGACATTTTCCACTTCTATCACTGCCTTTCTGTAACTGGTATTCAGAAGAATATTGGCACTGAACCTAGAGGTAGGGAATAGCCATCATGACCTTTTCTCCATTAATTTGTCTGGATCCCTTTTTTCCATTCCAATTTTCCTACCAACGAATTTTGAATGGATGTTCACTTGTTGCAGTGTTTTGTAAAAGGGAAAATTGTCTGCCTATTTTTCCCAATAAGCCTGACCAATACTATTTAAGGCTGCACTGCTGAAACACATGTTCTAGAACTGCAGCCTGACTAAGGCTATAATCCAAAGTAACTGCAGGACCTTTTACACTGTAGTTATGGTGCCACCTACGGGAAACCTATGGGAAATGCATAGAGCAATCCAGAGTAAGTGCCTCTTACATCTTCCCATAGTTACTCTGGATTGTAGGGTTAGCATCACAAAATGTTCTACAACACATTGCTGGAAATGCCAAGGAATGTTGGCTGTGGAGCCTCTGATGTTAGTGTGGGAAGACTGTACTAGAGATAGGAAGGTTATGATAATGATTTGAGACACTCTCATTTTAAAACCTCACCACTCCTTTTTTCTACCATATGGTATCAAGAGGCTGCATATAAGAGACCTTTAGATAGCTCCAGAGCATATGCATATATAAGTACAAGCACTCTGCCTTGTACATAGGTTGAACTGGAAATGTTATGAAGTTTCATTTTTATGATAAGTCCATGGCACACTTCTTTCTAAAAAAAGTTACTCTATGTTATTAAAAGTTTATTAAAACTTGTAAAAGTTTCCATTAAAACCATCATTAAAAGTTCCTGTATCTTACCTGTGGAGAGTTTTGTCCAAGACAGGAAAGGTTTGGGATCTCCTGTGGCATCACATGGGATAACAGCATCTGATTCTGCAAGGATGGATAAACTATTTGATCCTTTGCTTACAATCTTAGGCCTTCCTCCTTGAATCCTGATATGTGTTGAGGGCTGTATTATGCTTGAATTAAGTGCTTTAATTCCTACTTTAGGCCCAAATAACACATTTGGGTTACTGTAATGGATACTTCTAGAGGCTTGTGAAGTTGAAGTCTTTTCAGATTTAAAGCTGGGAGTGACAAATGCAGGTGTGGTCACAGCTGGTATTGCAGTACTCAAGGGTGGCACGATCCCTGCAATCCTCAGAGGAGTACTTTGTGTTACATTCCTGCTCGGTGAGGAAATTTTCTTTTCAGTTGTGCTTACAGTAGCCTGCCAATGAGGCAACACTTGTTTAGAGTTTATTCCTAAGTGTGGGAAGACCCTGGTTCTGTTATAAAGGAATGGTGCTCTGGGATTGGGAAAATAAGGAACTGCTTGATTTATTATTGTTCTTGCAGGTTTGTCTCTGGAATCTGGAAGGTAGTTGGCAAAAACATGAGAGTGAGTGTTGAATCTGGTTTCACCCTGATTACCAGGTTTGACTGGAGTATGTAACTTAGGCCTATATAGTGGGGTGGCTGTTGTGGTGGGGAAGGTCTCTGTGTGTGGAGAAGTAGTTTTTCTGCCCTGTGTAGTTTGTGCTGCATATGCTGTTATCTCTGGTTTATTAGTATAGTGAAGGGGGGCCTGGGGAGTTACAAAGTAGTGAAAGAAACCTGGTGCAAGAAGGCGTGGAGGCTTCACCGTCCCCCTCACTGGAACCTGTTTGGGAGGTACAAAAGCAGGTGGCTGACGAAAAACTGGTATAAGTCCAATTGGCTGGCGTGGAACATTTGGATTCAGTGGTAGGCTGTTGTGTGTTCTTCCACTGTATGTTTCTTGCTTTTGTTGTGTGGCTATTTTGTTGAGATGTGAATGAGAAGGAAACAATTCATTCTTAGAGCTGGCTTTGACTTTTAAAGTATCAACAGTGGATTCTTTTATATCTGGAGAAGTAGGGTGACCAGAGGTGTTGTTTTCTTTTTTAGAATGATCAGACAATCTAGGCCTGCTAGACACTGATGGGGGAAGAATGGTGGCCAAAGGTGCTGGTGCAATAGGCAAAACTGGGGTATAGATTTTTTCTGTTCTGTCTATGGGAGTTTGGTCTTGATTATTATTTAGTGGAGTATTCTCCTTCATGTGCCTTGAAGATGTGATTGTATGTGTCCTTTCATGCCAAGGCTTGATCACTTGCGTGGGTTCTGAAAGTGTGAAAAGATTGCTATCCCATATACTAAACTGAGATAGGGTCACTGTTTCCCTCTGATGGAAAGCTGGAGCAAGTGTGGTTAGAGATTCTGAAAGTTTCTGCAGTTCTTTTAGAGTTTGGTGATTCTTAAAATGTTCCACCGTGCTATCAATAGCCGGCAAAGGCTGCACAGTGCTAAGTCTTGACTGAGGTACTCTTAGGGTGACTCCATTTTCTGGAGCTGAAGAGACAATAGGAATAGATTCTTTTCCAAATTCTGGGATCACTGAGTAACTAAAGGGAGAATGAGACACCGAACCAGTAGAACTTCCAATGTACATAGAAGTGCTTGTTGTCTGTGCATCTGTGACTTCATAACTTGTTGCAATTGCATTACTTGCTACGTTTTTGATGGATTCACTGTCTGTTGAAGTCATAAGCTGATGCTCTGATCTATGAGATAAATGCAGCTCCACATTAGGGTTTGTAGTCAACATGTCATGTGGTGATATTGTTATTCCATTTTTCTGATCATTGACATTATTAGAAAGTGTTACAAGCGTTTTAGGTAGTGCTGTAGAAAATCTGAGAGCTGAAGATGCCTCCATATCTTGGACTTTGGGTGGCCTCTGTAAAGTATTGGTGCTTGTAGTGAGAGAGGACCTAACTTTAGAAGCTTTATATTCATTTGTATTTTGTGTTTCAACATCAGGCTCCTTACCAATGGATCCTAGCAAACTTTGGGTAGCAACTTCTACTTTAGTTATTTTTTGAATGAAAGGTATCTCTTCAGAGGCAGTAGGCTTTGGCCTTCTGAACCTATTTGGCCTTAGTCTTCTTCTTCCATATGGTCTTCTCCGGGATGGAGGAATAACCTGAGAGTTAGAGGAAGTAATTTTTCTTTCATATGTTGTGATTGGCTTGTTAGTGGTGGCAGCAGTCATGATCCGTTCTTTCTGTTGAACTGGAGTAGTCGTGGTTTTCAAAGTAGAAGTGGATTCTGGTTTTGAAATATGGACATTTTCAAATATTACACTATCAGAACCTCTATATGGATCAGAAGGAAATTGTATTTGTTGATGCTCTACTCCACTTGTCTCCAAAAGAACAGAATTCTTAACTGGAGCAAAAATGGTAGTGGCGGCTATTGAATTCATAGTTTGGCTGATCTGAGACTGTGTAGAATATATGGCATTGGCATCCTTATTTAGGTTATTCAAGTAATTATTCTGTAAATCTGTTTCTGGACTTTCTGGGCCTTGAATTTCTACAAATAAAGGAACTTCCAAGGGTAGTTCTGTAGAAAATAACATAGATTGTGTGGTTGTAGCACCACTGTCTACTGTTCTCAAAGTGCTTTGAAAAAGAGGCAAATGGCTTGTTACATGTTCATTTGATGGATCTCTGGAGAAAGCGTCTATGCTTCTAGGTGCTGCTAATGGATACTCTGTTCTCAACTCACTATGATCCCAAGCAGGCGATTGAACAGTTGCAAAAATGTTGGTATCCTGTGCAATTGGTGTTTCTACACTGTGCCATGCTTCTTCAGGGCTTGGAAATTCATGATCCACTGAAGGGTCTGGCTCAGTACTTGCTAGCGTAGAAGGATTTTGATTATAGTCGTGCAAACTGATAATCGGAGGTACTGTAAGCAGCTCGGCTTCACTAAAATGTGGTATGTCTGCAGAAGACTCCTCTGCATTGGTTGGAGATTCCACTACAGTCTTTGAAGGGGGGCTGGCAATAGGAGGAGGAGTTCTGGTGGTTTTGTATGTGAATATAGTTTCTGTTGTAATCTCTGAAAGATAGACTGGTGCTATGGTTGTTCTAAGAAGACTTTTCCCACGGACTTTTGCCAAAATATTCGCCCAGTGCTGTGGATTAATTTGCTTGTTGGCCATATTTATCCTCCTTCGTGATTCAAATACTCTACGACCCTCTGCAACATTGATCTCTTCAGTCCTGTCCATGCCTCTCCATAATTTCATTTTATGTTTTCCTTTTCTATTCTTTTTAACCTGAGCACGAGAAGCCTTGTCATTCTTATGTTTAAGGGGTACTTCATGGTCTTTCAGATGGATTCTTTTGTTTGGAATGTCATCAATCTCTGAAGCACCTGACCCGTCATAATCTTCTATGAATTGCCCCTTTGTTTTTACAAAAGGCCTTGACTCAGGGTGCTTTTTAAATTTCACTCTTTTTGAGGATCTGTCAGATACCATTTTATTTACTGTTACTGCAACAGCAAATTGATCTGATCCTTGTTGGTTGATAGCCACACACCTGTAGTACCCACTATCACTGACATGGCTCTGTGGAATTAACAGTGTGCCGTTATCCAACATGTACCCATTGGATGAATTTGACAGATCATTAAGAACACGGCTGTTTGGAAGTATCCAGCTTAGGTGTGCATCTGGTATGGCCTCTGCACTGCAGGGTAGAAGTATGGGATCTCCCACATTTTTTTCAACCTTCATGGTTTCTGAGTCAGCTGGCTGAATGACTGGAGGCTGCACCAGAACCCTGTTGGATATTGTGTCCACATCACCTCTCACTTGAGCAACACAATGATATATGCCTGAATCAGCATAGCCCACCGATTTAATGATTAACTGACCACTGCTTAGGACAGAAAACCTGTTGTGTTCCATTTTGAATGGAGCTTTCAACTTAGTCCCATCTGGAAGCATCCACTGGATGGAGGGACTTTCTGATGCTCTCACATTGCAACTCAGCTGGACATCTGAACCTTCAACCACACTCTGAGCTGCCTTTGTGTACCTGTCTTGTTCTATCATAACCCAACTGCTTCTCTGCTGCCTGTTTACTTGAGTCTGAAGTGTTTGAGAAATATGGGTAGAAAAAGAAAGCACAACTTTATTCCCTGTACTCTGGCGTCTGTTTAATTGGATGTGTATCAGTGGTTGCATCACCCAGGGAGGCTCTGCAAAAATTCTCCCTTTGACCCCTGTATAGTAAAGTGCATCATAATCAGAGCCTTGCCGGTAATGATAGCTCATTTTAGGTTCTGGGCTGAGAACATGTTCTCTTTCTAACTTGACAGGCACTTCGCTGTAATAAGCAATCAGCTTCCACAATTTTTCATAGTTGTCTCGGTTCATTGGGCATTCCAGGTCCAGGGAAATGGTAGCATTGACATCAATCTCCTGAGGCGAGATTTGGTTCCACTGAATTTTGGTAGACTTTGTTGGTTTCTTGATTTCACAATTCAGATTCACTATATTTCCATGCTCATCAGTTAAGTTCAGAGTAATGCTCCATGGAGATAACTGAAATTCTTCCAGGGGGGGCTGAGAGATATCCTCATCTTCCTCTGCTCCCTCAATGTTGAAACTCATGTTCTTTTTCAGCGGCGACTGTATAACTGGCTTGCTACAGGAAATGTCTTTCAAATGTTGAATATCTTGCTTCTGGAATTGCTTAGGGTAGGCACAATTAGGGCAAAGTTGACCATTTTCATAGGCTTTGTCTTTTTTACACTTTAAGACACCTAGAAGAAAAATAAAATAAAATTTCATGGAATTTTGATGCAGACTTACTATATCTAGAGGAATTGAATGTACAACAGTCAAACCCAACCCAGTCTTTGAAGAAAGTTGCAGAGAAGTGTAAGGTGATCAGGACATTTTGGACATCTTGCATCTGCCCTCCAATGCATAACAGAAAGAACCATATTAAGACTGTAAGGTGACTGTGATATTTATACATACTTTGCTTGCTCTTTGTATGAAAACTAAAGCTGAATATTTCTAAGTATTTCTAACAAGTCCGACTTGTAACAGAGAGGTGAAGAGTTTGAAATTATCCCTGCTTGAAAGTTGCAAAACTGACTCAGAATAGGTCTATGCCTACTGCAAAAAGAAGCAGCAGAAAAGATTTTACCACTTGAAGCTACAGGTGCAGGATGTCTTTTTGTATGGTCTTAGTGATGTAAAAAGCACCTGAAAAATTTAAGACAAACACATTCCACTCTTTCAACCCTTCTCTGCTGTTCTAAAGGCCAAAATTGCCCTCCCCATGTTGTAGCTTCTGTTGGCTGGAATCTATTGAAAGATCTCTGGATAATTTGTAGTAGGCCAAAGGTTTGTAAAGGTTTCTGACTCCTCCTGAAATCCAATATATAGGTTTCACTGTACACACTTTTTATTTCCCATAATATTCTAAATTCCAGCAGTTTTCTCTGAAAACTTTTGCTTTCTCTGAAAGTTCCTGCTACATTGACCTGGTCAATCAGTTCTTCACAATTATGGTAGTTAAGATTAGGTCAAGGATGGCCTCTCTCCTCGCTTCCACTACTTTCTGGACCATGAAGTTATCTTCCAGGCCCATCAGGAATTTATTGGAGCTTCCATGCTTGGCTGAGTTTGTCTCCCAACAAATGTCTGGTTAATGTCCCCCATTACTACTACCTCATGTTTCCTTGCAACATCTGCTAGTACTTCAATAAAACATCATCCGCTTCTTCTTGGCCTGGCGGTCTACAGTAGACACCCACACAATGTTCTGTTTTTTGTTTTACCAACCCCTTAATACCAACTCCTGAATAGTACAAACTATTGTACTATTAGGATGATGGAGACTTTGGACAAATATGAGACCCAGCTGGCTTCCCAGTGGCTACAGTTAAGACATTCCTTTCACTTAC
This sequence comes from Cryptoblepharus egeriae, assembly GCA_030015325.1. Lineage (NCBI taxonomy): Eukaryota > Metazoa > Chordata > Lepidosauria > Squamata > Scincidae > Cryptoblepharus > Cryptoblepharus egeriae. Next base: position 30,352,162 of record JAREYC010000005.1, read on the forward strand.
CTGCAGATTTTTCGCTCCATGAAAGGAACCACTTCAACCTGCAATCACATGACCAGGGGTTCCCGTGAAGATAAAGATTCTCCAGGAGAGGTAAGTTTTGGAAAATGCCTGCAGGAAGTGTTTCAATGGCATTTTCAGATAAATAGAGGTGCTTTATGGTTGACAGCTTGAAATAATCAAGGACTGTAAATGTGGAGAATGTGTTGGGATGCAGCTGCCGGAGTAAGTTTCCTTCCAAATGGAGAAGTCTGAGGGAAGTTAATCCATTAAAAGCATTTGGGTGGATGAATTCGATCCTGTTGTGGTCCATATGCAGTCGCATTAGGCTGGAAAGCCCTTGGAGGGTGTAACCAGTTATAGCTTGCAACTTGTTATAGCTTATTTTGAATACCTAAATGGTTAAAATAAACAAAAGGATTAATATGTTTTATACCACTACAACCTGCAGAAAAAATAACAATATGCAGAAAAAAACAAAGACAATGCCTGTGGTTCAGAAAAAAGCAACTTGAAGTCCCTATGAAACCAATAGATCTCTAGTTAGATGCAACAAAATAAGTCCCAAATATGTAACTGGTATTGTCAAGAGGCTGAAAACACAAACTGAAGTAAGTATTTTGACAATGGAATTAGATTTATTCAGAAACTTGAAGTATCTAAAAAACAAAAAAATTGCATAACAAAAAGCATTTGGCTGTAAACATGTGCCTAGTTACCTGTGCAATGATTTACAACACAATTCTATGTTTGTCTGCTCAAAAGGAAGTCCCATTGTTATTACTGAGACTAAGGCTGCAATCCTAAAGACACTTTCCTGGGAGTAAGGCCCACTGAACACAATGGGGCTTACTTTTGAGTAAACATGGTTAGGATTGTGCTCATAGGCTACAATCCAGAGTAACTACAGGACCTTTTACACTGATGTAGTTACGGTGCTACCTATGGGAAAGGCAGAGCAATCCAGAGAAACTGTGGGAGAGTAACTATGGGAGCTCTTACGTCGACATAAGAAAAATTTACTCTGGATTGCTCTATGGATTTCCCATAGGTTTCCTCTAGGTGGTGCCATAACTACGTCGACATAAGAGCTCCCGTAGTTACTCTGGATTGTGCTGTAAGTGCCTCTTAACTCTTCCCATAGTTACTCTGGATTGAAATACTTCCAGAAAAGTATTCTAAGATTGCAGCCTTATTTCTGAGTAGATATGCAAAGGATTGCTCTGCAAATATATTTCAGAGCACAATCCCAAGTGCTCTATTGGACAGCAAAAAATTGCACTGATCAATTGTGCTGTAAAGCATATCTGTGATTATTTAGGTGTTGGAGAGGGTGGTTCCAGTATGCATGACAATCTCCCAGTATGCATGACAAAGCAAGCTCTGTGATAGATGATTTTGCATAATGGGCCAGCAGCGCAGAGGTCTGGGGAGAGTGAAGGGAGGGTAAAATTAGAGCATTCCAGGCATGGGCATTCTCATGGGCAAGGCAAGCCTGGAAGAAGGGTGCAGCCAGGATCTGGCACTTACGCCTAGCACTATGCTGCTTGAATTGACACTACCTCTTTAGGTGGCAAAGATATGAGTAGCCCCATTCAGGCTTCTGCTATATTATCTGGAGCAGGAGTCTCCAAACCCTGGCAGGGGGGCCAGATGTGACCCTCAGAGAGCCTCAATGTGGCCCCCAGCAAGACCCCTCTATCGAGCCCTTGGGCAATCCTTGTAATCCACACCAATACATTCTTATATATAAATGTATTCAATTTTGGAATATAAATTAGTTTTCCAGCCCCTGACACCATGTCAGATAGATGATGTGGCCTTCTGCAAAAACGTTTGGAATCCCGTAATCTGGAGTAAGAGGAATCAGTTCTCCTTGCCCCAGGTTATGCCAGAGCCAGCGCTACCACATTGCTAGATACAGCACAGGTCCAGCAAGGGTTAGGATTGAGCTACCCATATTAGAATGATACATATAAGCAGGGGTTTCAATTCAGTGCTGAGAAATGCTCCACACATAAATGCATGTAGTTTCTTCAACTTCATAGAGGGAAGAAATGCCCTTATAAAATCCTCAAGGTATGCAAGTCCCATGCATGACCACCACTGGAATTTTTTAAATTTAATGAAAAAGGTTTAGCTGTACCTGTAGTGATGTCAGATCTTTTAAGGCACCATTGGGTATATTTTGGATGTCATTTCCATGGATCATGAGCAGCTCTAGCTTTGTAAGTCCTGCAAATGAGGTTTCTGATATAGTCTGTATGCTATTAAACCTGGAAAGAAAAAACACTAAGTTATATTCTCATTGAAATGAATCATTCATTTTACATTGTGGAAACCTGGCATCTCAGGTCACTTTGGCTTATTCCTAAATCATTCATTTAATTTGACAGAGTTAATGGAGCATTTTAACAAGGCCATGCGAGCTTAACTGGTGTTTCCATATACAGTTTCTAGTCAGTGTTATGTTTCTTTAGCCATAAATTTAAAAATAAATGCAATTCAGTTGGAAATTAAATTCATAGAAATGTCAATTAAAATGTTTCTAACAACATTCTCCATGTGCTGGTGGGATTAATTAGTGGCAGGAGGCCAAGCCATGATGACATGAAGACTGGCAAAGCAGTAGACCCAAAAGGATGTCAACAAAACATGTAACAATAAATGAATTTAGTTTTGTGTAGAGAATATTTAAAAACTGAGCACCTGCCAAGCAATTTCTGGAAACAGAAAACCACAGCTACTGGCGAAACTGCTAGGTTTGTGAATCTAATCTGCAATTAGGCTAGTTGATCAGAGGTTTTCCAACTGCGAACATTTAGATTTGAGAACTAGGGCTGTAAACTGAAGAACAGAATTAACTATCTGCCTTTAGACATATTATTCAGTTAAGGTTGAATGTAAGTATGTGCTATCAAAATTTCAGTATAGTTGCTTTTTTGAGATACTGAAGTATATAATGTACGACTGAATATATACAAGCTACCATTCCTTATAAAGGAAAAAAAACCCTGATATTTACTATGCCTTTCCATATTTCAGTAACACATCAGAACAAAAAAAATTTAATAATTTTTAACTTGCATTTTCATCATTTTTTTTGCCATTGCTCCTTAATCAACTAAAGTTTTATAGCACAAACCTATGCATTTGTATTCAGGACATGATCCTAATGCACCCCTGGGTCAGTGTAAGACTCTTGGACTGACCTGGGACTGTCACAAAGGTGCCATAAGGGACTTTCACATCATTTTAAGGGAAGATAGGCCAGAGGACAAAAGTGCACTGGTCTCCATGAGCCACCCTGAGTCCAGAAAGGGGTAAAAGTTTGGGGTCATGAGGAGGGCAGGAAGAGATGTGAGTTTTCCAGGGCAGAAGAAGGGTGTTGCCAGGGACTAGCGGACAGGGAGTGGGAGGCATGACAGGGCCTGGCAATTATGTTAGATCCAGCTTCATTCTTGGGCAGTCAGGGCACTATACTGGGCTGCTCGCATTTGTAACAACTCCTGTGTAGTGCAGATCCAAGTAGCATCATTGCAGCTGCTGTTGTTTTACCTGGGGTAAGAAGTTTTTCCGTTGTAAAGGGCTGGCCTGCAGGCAGCCTGTAAGTTGCACTGGATATAGTGCAGGAATGCCAGCCTGCCTGTTCCAGCACAAGTTAGGACTGTGCTGCAAAAAGTAAGTCCTAGGGTTCAGTGAGACTTAGGGTGCAATCCTAACCAACTTTCCGCACTTGCATAAGGACAATGCAACACCAAGGTAAGGAAATAAACATTGCCTTACCTTGAGGAGGCCTCTATGACTTCCCCCAAACTGCAGAATGCAGCACATGCTGTACTGGTATAACTATGCCAGCGCTCAAAAGTTGGTTAGGATTGCACCCTTACTCCCAGGAAAGTGCACACAGGTTTGCAGTGTTGACTGCTTAACCTACAACTAGTTAAAGTCCTCCACTTTACTAAAATCAATATATTTCAAAATTGGAAGCTTTGTCAAATGAATTCATATTTTCTAAATATGTTCTAAATTAACAATCATAGTTTTGTTTTCAAACACAACAGACCCAAAAGAAAGTGAGATGTACTGCCTTCGGTTATCCCCTTAGGAGAGATTCATCATTATGTTGAACAAACATATGAGACAGATTCAAGGAAAGCAGGAGATTCGATGGTTATAAATCAGTTTTAGCTGCCACCATGTATGCAGTGGTTTGTACATTGTGCTGTGTCAGTGAAAGCAGAATTTGTGAGTGGCAAAAGTCCCTAAGATAGAGCGGGCTGTCTTAAGTCCAACTGCCCAATAATTTAAGTTGGTGCCTAATTCTACACAGCCAAAACTTGGGATAAATTTGAACTTTCTGTCTGCAGTAGATTGCTTTTTGGACAGAGGGAAGTTACTAGAATTTATGGCAAATTTTATAATACATCCTTCAGCATCACACTGGGCTCTCACTCACATACCACTAGCCAGAATACTGTACATGGTTTCTGTGGCCTAAAGCACAATGTTGACAGCAATAAGCTATTTTTTTGCACCAAGCCTTTGAACCATTAATGGGTTTTTGTTTTTTTCTTTTTTCTATTAGTGCCAAATGTTTATCCATGATGAAGAGTACTATAATGAAATATAGAGGCTATCACTCTGTTCAGAAAAAAGTTGGAATATAATTAATCATTTAATAAATGCATAAATACACACTCTTTCTTCAATGGGAAGCAACAGGTCAATAGAAATTCCTGTTTTGGGGTGTGGGGGAGGGAAATGTTTCAGCCATTTCGTTAAAAAAATGAAAGAATAAAGAATGAAGAATGGAAGAAGGAAGAATGGCAGGTCAATCTATGATAAATGGCTCAGAACCCAAACCTGAGCTCTGCATGCCCATTGTCCATTGCCACAAATATACTGAAAGGCACATTTGCAGGGCTTAGCACTGACTCAGTACCAGAGCTAGCCCAATATGAGCCCACACTGGGCCAATGCTGGTAGGAGACTGGCAGTCCACTATCTGATGGTTGCATAGACCAGCAGGCAGAAAAGAGGTGAGGAGCAAGGTGGTAGGAGGAACGGAGGAGATGTTTTGGAATGGGGAAGTATGGAGAGGGCATGGAGGAGGCAGGTTGGGAGAGAGCTAGGCAGGAGAGAGTGGGACCTGTGGAGCATAGCTACACTAGATCATGAGCTCCATGCCAGGCCTCACAGCCTGATACAGAGATCTCCAATACTTTGCTGGATCAAGAATTGAGTACCCCATTTCGAGGGTACTTTCCTTACTTGGGGGAAGGGGATAAAAGTCCCCTTCTTCCTGAATGCTGAGGCTGCCATTTGTCATTGTGGTGGCCTTGCACTTTATGTAGCTTAGGACTGAACTTCCTGAGAAGTAGATTCAATGGAAAGAAAGGATAAGAAGGATGTATACTGGCTATACTGAATGAGCTCTTTAAATTATGGTACCAACACATCTACTTCCTAAACTGCAGGAACTATAATATGAAAAGAAAGCAGACCTGAGACAAGATGGAGGCAATGCAATGCACATTCACCTTTAGCTTACCATTTCTGTTATACTCTGAAGGCAAATTTATAGAACCGAACAGATATATTCTCACAAAAAATGGCAATGATAAATAGATCACAGAAGAATTTGAGACCAATCTCATTAGTACTGATTATGCAGGACTTTTGATCCACTCACTAGTAGTATCAAATTGTAACTCCATTCAGTGGCGACACACAATTTTTCAACTGTACAATATGTGGGATGAACTCTTTAGATTATACTCCAGGAATGTAAAACGCCACAGTAAAATTGCAATACAAACCCCAAATTGATTCGTTCCACATGTTTGGAGATTCTTGTTGGCACAGCTGCTAAAGACCTAAATGTGCAGTGAACTTCACTGGGAACATAACAGGCACAAGGGTGAGGACACGCAAGCGTGATTTTTGGAAGTCCCAAAGAGAGAATCAGCACCACGGATAGTACCCCCAAATTTGGTTGCCTTAGCATCTTCTCAGGTTTCTTCATTTCACTATACCTATGCAAAAGAGGATAACAATTTAAATATATGTATATATATATAAAATGCACAACAACTTAGATACTACTCTATCTATTCATGTACGTGTGCATAAGTATCTTCTACAATAACATTTTAAACTCTAATGCTGGAAATAGGCTCTCAGTCAGTCCTATTTAATCTGATATGGTATTTCTGCAACATACATCTTTCATTTTAAGGTGACCACAACACAGAAATTCTCTAACCATGCATGCTGCATTTATCTAATAGACCAACTTGCATATGCCGTGCTAACTGCACAAAGATACATCTTTAAATCAGACTCATATTTAGCAAGGGGAAAACAACTGCCACTTTGCATACCAACATGGTGTATTAAAAACTCAGAATCTGTTTTTAGACTGAGTTCTCTGTGAATAGGGAACCATTTGTTGATTTACTTTTCTACATATACCAATTTGTTAACTACTTCTTGTTGAAATGCAATATATAAGTACTCTTAATAATTTTCTTAATAATATTTATTTAAATACTTTAATAATTAATAATATTAATAAATTAAATTCTTAATAATTTAATATTAATAATATTCAATAGTCCAATTTTCTTTAGTAAGGGAAAAAAACATCCTGATATTCAAAGATTGTGGCTGCAATCCTAACCACGCTTTCTTGGGAATAAGTACAATTGAACACAATGGGAATTACTTTTGAATAGACATGCTTAGAATTGCACTGTCGGATCTTTCATGAATCTTATTATAGTATTTCTTGGATAAAATTATCTTCATGAATAATTGTTTTCATGGGCCAACAGCTCATCTCAGCAGGAGGCAGCTTTCTGAAGCTTCAGGATCCTAAACAGGTCTTCTAACAAAGTGGGAAGAGTCTGCTTGCATGTGGGTCAACAGCACTCATTTTGAGTTTGTTGGCCTTATCTTGCCTCTGTTTTCACTGAATATTGTGTTCTCTGCTTGCATGAACTCCTCCTGTAAGCTCCTTTGCCTCCCTCCTGTCCACTCCAAACCTATGATCAGGTTTGCCCACAACAATAAACTGTGAACAATACTGGGTGGAAGCCACATGGCAGCACCATATGCATGCTCCAAACCCTGGGGACTATGAGAAATATTACACCTTTTGAACGAGTGGTAGGATTTTCATTCCTGTTTCTACAAGCCATTTCCTCAGCACAATGAGTTAGTTTTCACCAAGCTATTACTTGTGTATATGTTGGAGTTCTTAAATCTGCAAGCAATAAAGTTGTCATTCCTTTCCTATCAACATCATATGCAAGCCATTATAACTCATAGAAAGGTTTCATCAGGCTAACAGTGTTTCTCAAATATCTGTGGTCCGGTTAAAACAAGAGTTGCCCTTCATTCAAAAAACAACAACTATGTGAATTGTCTAAGAACTATGCCATTGATGATGTTTCTCTTTAATGAAAATAGTCATACAGTATTTGAAAATCTTTCATATTTTCTTTCCTGTAGAAGTGTAAGAAATGTTCACTTCATCCATGAAATGTTTCTTTAGAGACAGGGTGACCAGATGCCAAACCCAAAATTCCTGAACCCCAAGGCCAAAATTCCTAATCCCAGGCGAAAATTCCTACCCGCTGGAAAAAATTGCCAAAAAATTTATTTTTTTTGTTTTTGTTTTTTGACCATAGCTATTGATAGGAAGGAGATATCTCAAAACTAATTTTTGCATTGGATTCTGCTCTTCAATATGAATCCAATGACATATGGCATGATGGGGTACTTTGCACTATCATGAAGTTTCAAAATGAAGCCAAAATGTAGGACAATGATGCCAAAATGTAGGACACCCGGACAGGAGGCTAAAAATCTAGACAAATCTGGGTTTTTCTGGTCATCTGGTCACCCTGTTTAGAGACAAGCAGAACTTATATCATCAAAAGTTGACTTGCTTTTCAAATCTCAGTCTTCTAAGTGAAAAATTATGTACAGAAATTTTTTTCTGTAGAAAGAGACTTTATGCCTTCACGTTAACATTCATTTCCAGAGGTATCCTGCAGCTAAGCAGAAGATAACTGCAATGAGAATATCTTATAAAAGCATGTGCCAGCAATTGCTGAGACACATTCATGTTGCTCCATCCAGGTGGGTCAAGGCCAGAAAGGGGCTCAGGATTCAACATGCACTGCCATCCCCTGTCCCATTCCTTCTTGTGCCTATACCCTCATCCCTACACCATTACTGCCTTCTTTAGCCCACTCCCTATCATGTTCAACCCTCTCCCAGTTTCCCCCAAACCTCTGCTTATATGCTCTGGCAGATGTCTGTAAGCCCCAGGATTTATGGATGCTCTGGCCTAACCCCCAGTGGCATCCACTCACTCATCATCAGAGGCTGCTTTTACTATAATTGTAAAACAGTCTCTGCCATCACAAAGCTAGTTATGCTAGTGGGGAAAGGGATAAGATTAGGGGGATTCTTTCCAACTCTTTCAGACTGAGTCTGTGAAACTAGTTAGAATTGTGTTCCACACCTGCTCTAGTGTACACAATCAGATGATTGTAATTACCCTAGATTAATGAATCCACTCTAAACAATAGCTGCCCTTTTATGATGCACAATAATAGAGTTCCCCAGGTAGTAATAGCATCCACCCAACAAAGTTTAGCATCTAATGGTTTACTTGGGCCTGAGGATTATCAGATTTTTGCTTTATAGCCCACCTATTGTACCTTTATAGCCCACCTATTTCACCTATTGTAGCTAATGTACCTGCATCAACAAAGTACATTGGAAGTCAGTCCTGGAGGTCTCCTCATGGTAAGGGAACATTTGTTCCTTTACTCCTGTGTAAATAGGGTTGCCATAATTATCTTCCACAAAATTCGGAAAGGACCCTCTGTCCCATTTGCCAGTATGTGAACACAATACCCAAAAATCAGGATTGTCCCATTTTTCAGGACATACGGCAACACTAAGTGTAAGCCAATGCTACCCTAATGGCCTCCTTGCATCTGCACCAACTATTTTGTCTATGAGGACCTAGAGGGATGGACTGAGACTGGCATACAATCCAATCCCAAAACCTCCCTGCCCAGAATCATCCCCATTCTTCACCTTCTCCACCCACCCAACCATCCCTCCCCAACTCCCCAATTCGAGTGAGTAGTGGCCTCTCTGTTGGCCATCAGCCACTGAACTGGTAGTGTCACACTTATCAACTTAATGATTCTGCTAATGAAAAAACTATGATAGACTGAACTGGCTGGCTATAATCCTATACAAATGCACCTAAAAGTAAATCTCAGTGAATTGCAAAGGACCTACTTCTAAGAAGACAGACCACACTGTAAATGTTGGCAACTTATAGACTTGGGTGTTATTGAGAATACATAAAACACATTATAGACTCTATAATCAACTTGAAAAAAATAAATTCCAGCTATAATATTGGATCCCATCAAACAAACCTGTGGCTGTTGTAGTTTTAGACCATCTGAACATGGTGAGAGAGAGAGAGAGAGAGAGAGAGAGAGAGAGAGAGAGAGAGAGCAGTCCCAAAACTGACTTTAGTGACTCATCTCTCATTCCACTGAATCCTGCCATTACAGATTGTAATTCATGATCTCCAGTACTGTTTAATCATGTCTGAACCAACAGACCATGCTGCTCTCCATTCATTATACATGACTGATAGAGATTCCAGCCTGGCTTCCTTCCATAAAAACAGGGACATCCCATCATACCATTGTCATTGTGCAGGATGCTTTCTGTGCTCCCTATTGTGTATTCTAGCTAGAAACTTGGGTCAAGAAGCAAGCAATCTTGTATTTTTTTACAACATTCAAGTCTCTTTTTCTCCTCCAACAGTAGTGGAATCCTTGATATATACAGATAGTTTGGCAACGGATAACTGGCACCTATATTTAAGAAGCATGTAGACCAGTGGTACTCAAACTGAGTGTCAGGATCCCCTTGGGGGTTCAAGACCTCAGGTCAGGGGAGTTGTGTGAGGGTGGGATCTGCCATCTTGGAATCTGGCACTGGGCTTTCCTGGAGTCTCATTTAATATAATGGAAATTACTTCCAAGTGAACATGGAGGAGCTCTGGCATTACAGTGATGTCACATCCTGGTAAGTTTGACAGGTCCTGGGCTGAAATGCCCGAGTACCACTGATGTAGACAAATATAATGCTTCCAGAAACCAGCTGAAAGGCTGATTTCATTTGGTGCCATTGAATGGACTACAGAAAGTTATTCCTTTGGATGGACACTTGATGTTAAGAATCACGTCCAAGGTACATGGAAGGCAACACTCAAGTGGGCAGAGCTTTTCACAGGAGAAACAAAAACAACCAACGTGAATTTTTTTAAAATGGAAAATATTTATATAACTTCAACATGTGCTTCTGCTTGTTGTGACAGTCTGGGAGCAGCTGCTCTTCTTGGTAAAAACCGAATGCAACAAACATCAGCCAGTTAAAAAATGTTCTTAATGGGGTTGCCATATGTCCCCCAAACCAGGGACAATCCTGATTTTTGGGGATTGTGTTCAGATGGGATAGAGGGTCCTGCCCCAATTTTGTGGAAGAAAATTATGGCAACCCAAGTGCATAACTATATGCAAAGTAACTCAAAGATAAGGGATGAGCTACAGGTCTGGCAAATATTTACAGATTTGACTTGCTTTGTTCCATCTCCTGCACAATCACACTGTGGCTCACTGCCCCCTAGGGAATGTTCAGAGCTATTGACCAGGTGAAGACAGAACAGCGAGGGGAAAGCAGGGCTATTGAGATAAAGCATGAAGTGGTCTAAATATTCTCTGCAGTGCTGTATACATACTTTGGTGATTAAGGGGAGCCCCATAACATCAGTGAGGTCATAATTTTGGCTGAGAAATTGGACAAGGTGATGTCAAAGTGAGTTGCTCTGGCCCAGCATGGAATCCCCTCAAGGGAGGTCTCTGCAGATCATTCACATGTGACTCCAGCATATGTGTGTGTGTGTGTGTGTGTGTGTGTGTGTGTGTGTGTGTGTGTGTGTGTGTGTGCGTACTTTTGTCTGGATAGTGAATATGGGATCAAGTCCAGGGATTTCTCCCCAGGCTGGCCTCAGGTTTCCTTACTAGGCGGAAGGGAAGGAGTAGGTGGTGAGGCAAAAAGTCTGATTATTTCCCCAGCCAGCCCTGCTTCAGGGCAGCAAAAGGATGTGCCTGAGCTCTGTTATGCATGCTATTAGGAGACACCAGAGCTGACTGTGTGCCTTTCACTCCTTGCTTAATTCTGAGGGCACATGCTTCCCATTAGAGAAGAATGCCCTTAATTCACTGAGTCACTGCAGTTATAGAATCACTGGGTGAAAGAAAGAAAGAAAGAAAGAAAGAAAGAAAGAAAGAAAGAAAGAAAGAAAGAAAGAAAGAAAGAAAGGCATGTGGATCTTAGCAGAACAATGTGCGCATACAGCCCAATCCTATTCAATTCTACTCAGAAGCAACTCCCGTTATAGTCTATGGGGCTTACTCCCTGGGAGTGTGGACAGGCTTGCAGCCATAGGATCTTTACCCCAGTTATGAAGCTATATGATGCAAATTTTCTGTCAACCTTTCATTCTGGCTTTTCCAACACAACAGACTCAACACAGGAGGAAAAAAAAAACCAAAACCCCAGAAAACCTCTCAGAGAGGAAAGTAATGTACAAGTCTCTGAACTTCTGGAAATTCATTTTCCCTATTTTCTTGCAAAAATCATTAAAAAAAATATCTTAGGAAAAACGCCTTCCTCTAATCTTGAGCTGATCTCGGAAAGATGATCAGGTAAAGCATAGCATGCAAGAGATTTCAAGTGATTTTCAATGATTTCAATACATACATGTGCCTGTGACCTGCTGTTGGACAAGGGTGTCAGAGGCATCTGCTGGCAAAGTCCATCCTTCCTTAGGACATGAAGTTAGTGCCACATGCGGAGACCTTGTGGGTCTGCTTCTCATATGCAGGCAAGGACCCACTCAACTCCTGGGTGGCTTCTTCAGTTCCACTCCCCCCAAAAAACAGGACTGCCAAGTGTTCACATTCCACCCCAAAGATGCTGGGCTCGATTAAGGCGTGGATCAATTCTTCTTTGCTGGTGATTTCTGACACACTCAGTTCTGAGATTCATAACTCCAAGGCAGGGCAATGGAAAAGGGAGTCAAAATCAGACCTCTTCAAGGGGGGAAGTGTGGGGGGAAGATGACAAAATTAGGGGGATGTCCCAAAATTGGAGATGTCCCCAAATTAAAAAAAATCTCTATTAAAATCAAACCCCAAATAAAAAGAGCAATAAAAATAAAAATTCAATTAAAAATTGAAGCCCCAAATTTAAAGCTCAGTTACAATAAAAATCATGCCTCAAATTAAAAGTTCAATTAAAATAAAACCCAATTTTAAAAAAGCCAAAGTTCAAATTAAAAGCTCAAGTAAAAGTCAAAAGTTTAATAAAAAGCAAACCCAAAATAAAAAAGTTCAAACCCAAAATAATAAAGTTCAAACCCAAAATAAAAAATCTGAATTAAAATCAAACCCCAAGAAAAAGCTCACTTGAGCTATTAAAGCTCCATCATCCATCCATCCATCCCCCTCCACCCTGGTTGAGAAGCAGCACATCCAGGGTCTGTGGAGCCAAGTGGGAGCCTGAGCAGTCAGGGGCTGATTTTAGCCCCAGGTTGGCCACCTCCTTCCTCGGAGCGCCTTTGAGGCAACTTGGGGAGAGGCTCCTCCCGTCCACCGGGGAGGGTCTCCCGCCTTGAGCGAGGAGGGGGTTGCAGGGCTGGACCCAACTCAAAGCGCAAAGGCAGCGCCCTGCGCAAAGCACACCCTGAGTGCGCTTTGGGTGGCTCTCTCTGTGGGAGGCTCCTTCACCGTGGAGAGGAGGAGAGCCCTCACAGACACCCCGGGGCAGACAGGCAGGGGTGCGGGGGAGACTCCAATCCCACCCCCTTCCCTCACACACCCAGGCTGCCCTCAGGGTGAGCTCCTTCCACAGGCACCACCCAGGGTCTCCTCAGCCATGCATGCACACCCCCACCCCAAGCACGTTACAGGGATAAAGCCAGCTGGTTACCAGCTAGATAAGGCTCTGGTTACTCCAACCAGTCTGGTTAGAGTCACCCACACTATATGTCCTCTTTTTCCTGGACATGCCCTCTTTTTTAGCATGGTGTCCTGGGAAAAAATCTCACTGTCCTCCTTTTCCTTGTAAGCAGGCAACACATAACCTTCTTGTAAATAATAAATTGGATGCAATAAATTATATGTAGTGGTTTTAAATGAGATAACATATGGTTTAAATTAAGCACATGAATACGTGTATGTATATATTACATACAGAGGTATGTAATATGTACTGTATGTGTAGGTATATACTTTCAGTTAAGTGCGGATACACCCACAGCCCAATCCTATCCATATCTACACAGAATTAAATTTCATTTGGTCAATGGGGCTTACTCCCAGGTAAATAAAAGTAAATAAGGATAGTAAGTACCGGTATATTTGGTAGGACATAGTATTTGTCATGTAGGACATGAGAAAATAAAAGCTAAAATCAGAGTGTGTATGTTTGTGTGTGAGAGTGATTTTAGCTTTTATTTTATGTCCTACATTTTTCTTGGGTGTCCTACATGTGAGGGGTCCTCGTCCTCCTTTTGGTTATGACATATGGTCATCCTGCCTCCTCTCAGAACACTGCAGACAAGGATGAGTCTAACCAAGGGTGACAAAAAGTCCTCTTTTTCCAATGCATGTCCTCTTTTCTTGTCCTATGTCCTGGAAAAAATTTCACTGTTCTCCTTTTCCTTGTGAGTAGGCAGCACATAGAATTCTTGTAATTAATGTACAGTTATTTCTGGTTTGGTTTCTGCAAGCTATAAGAACTGACACTGCTGGCTCTCTCTCTCTCTCTCCATTTGTAACTCCTCAGCCAGGGCATAGGGCCCCAACAAACATCTTCTGTTCATCTCGTCCAGTGATAGGCTTCAAAGAAATTTACAACCGGTTCTCTGCCCATCTGGCAGCCACTTTTAAATGGCTATTTTTAAACTTTATATGTCATATCTCTCATTAACAACCGGTTCTGTAGAGTAGGTGCGAACCTGCTGGAGCCCACCACTGATCTCGTCCTGCACCTTCATCTCCAGACTCCAGCTGACTCAAGGACAATCCTATTCCTCTTGCATCAGCTTCCATGCTCTGGCATCTCTATAATATCAAACTGTTTCCACTGGTGTTACTAATGCCGGTACTAAATGGTGTCACTAAATGCCTTGCCAGTCACTAGTGGACCCTCCTCTTCAGCAGACTCTTGCCAGTGGACCCTCCCCTTGGCCTCTGCTTTGCTGCCACCACCCAGAATGGCTCTGAAGGGGTATGAAGCATGCAGTTGCCTGCAAAACAGGGTGCAATCCTAACACAGGACAATACAACTCATCAGTCTTCTTTTTCCTGTGGTGATATAGGTTGGCAAGCGGATGTACTGTATGTGCACTGGCCTAATTCTCCCCAAGGAATGGCACAGTGGTGTCTTATGGCACTTTTTTGACACTCCCATGTCAGCACAGGACTTATGTGGGGGCTTAGGCTGGCCTAACTGAAGGTGACGTTTGCAGCCTAAATGCTTTGCACCCCCTCTAGTTATGCCAGTGGAGCATGTTGTTTGGCTATGAAAATTTACGTAAATTTATTCAAATTTGAAATCTTAATCATTTTCCAGCCTCTTCCCCACACCTGACACTGTGTCTGAGAGATGATGTGGCCCTGCTGCCAAAATGTTTGGACATCCCTGATTTAAGGGGTGGGAGGAGGAGCATCAGTGGCTACTGTGCTGCCAGATGAGGGCACTATGATCTTCCTCTTGGCTTGTAGATCTAGGACCTCTTGCCATCAGTCCTGGAACCTGGAATCACATTACTGGCCTGTGCTGTGCTCTCCTGGCTGGCATCCAAGTACATGTGCATGCATATCTTAAATTATTATTTTTATTATTTCAGTGCACACATTAAAATGAGTCAGCAAACCGTCCACACACAGAGTGCCCACAGCTACTTTGGTAATCCACTACCTAAGACATCTCCCCCATCTTACTTCACTAGTCTTGGCACTGGGTCCTTTGAAGGAGCCAATGCACAGCACAATCTTGCTTGCCAAGAAAGGGAGGGGTGCAGATTGTGCTCCAGAAGTCAGCTCCATTCCAACTGGACCAACTTTTAGATCAAATTGTATTGAGCTTATTTTTAAGACCTTGGCTAATTTAAAAAATATGCACTTTTCTGGCACTAGTTTTAAACCCCTATATTTCAAGGACCCCTGCTGGGTATAATCCATGCCTATCCAATACACATTGCACTTCTGCCCATCCTATAATATACAGGCACTTTTTCTATCCTTCTCCTATCAGAAGCTGGGCCACTCAGTGGAGTGCTGTACTGTTTTTGTAGGAGTGATACTTCACATATATAAAAGTATGTGATATACATGGGGAAGAGACTGCTACTTTTATCTTTCCTTGAGAAAGGGGGTGTTTAAGCATCCATAGCCTAGCAGCTGGCTTTGGTTAGGTTCCTGGAAAGAATGACATGTGGGATCTTTTGACAGAGAACTGGATCCTTTCCAGAAAATTTCCATAAGTATAAAAGACTATGGGAGTAAAAAGATATTCCTGCCATTCTACCGTTCTCTGGGCTTTAAAGTTACCTCATTTGTTCCTATTGGTGGAAAGTAAGAGGTCTAAGAGGATGGAGCAAGTACATAAGTGATAAAATTGCTGAGAAGGATTGAATGAAAAGTTTTATGCCATTGGCCCTGTCACACATTTCCAGCATTCATACACATCTTAATTACTCTATATTCACAATTGTTCACAATAATATTTCATTATAACAATATTCAAAAATACTTAACCATTTACTTGAATTGATAAACCTGAATCAATTACATTGAGTGATTCAATATGAACAGCAGAAAGCAAGCAAAGTTGCAGAAATGCCTAATTCACTGTGGTTCTCACTGTTCCCGTAGGCTATAGGTCTGTATAATATCTTTTCCCACAAGCAGGGTGTTTGTTAAAGGGGTAAGCGTGTCCTGTATCTGCTGAGGGGGGTAGTCTGACTGACTTTTTTCCCATGGGATTTCTTCAACAGCAATAATAGTTTCCGGACCCTGCTTTGTATCACACTTCTTCTCAGGAAGGAGTGAAGCTCGGAAATGACAGACAAGTTCAAGCCTGTCAGCAGATCAATGTTTTTGATGTGTATGACTGTTGATCCTTTTATTTAGGGTTTATTCCTTTGTGATTACATGGTCCTGTGTGGCCCCAGTGCTTTTATATCGGAGAAATGTAATCAACCATTAAAAATCCAGCTGCCTTTTCCATCTCACCTACCTCATCGAACTGATGGACTCCCATCAGCAATGCTCTCTCTCTCTCTCTCTTTCTGTTAGTTCCTGTTACTTGCCTAGCTCCTACCAAACACACGGTTCAAATGCATGTAAATGCAAGTAGATAAATAGATACCACTTCAGGGGAAAGATAACAGTTGTGGAGGGACCCTGAGGGACCGCCTCTTTCTGTACAATCCGACCTGTCACCTAAGGTCATCTGAAGGGGCCCTACTGACTGTGCCGCCACGAAGAGACATGAGAGGTGTGGCGGCCAGAGATAGGGCCTTCTCGGTGGTGGCACCCCGGCTGTGGAACTCCCTCCCCATAGAATTAAGGAAAGCTCCCTCATTGCAGAGCTTCAGGCGGAGCCTAAAAACCTTTTATTTCAAAGGGGCTTTTTAACAGGGCAGAGGTTGGGGGCGGGGCTTTGGTTTTATATTGTTTTCACAGTATCTTTTAGCCTATATGTTTTAACTGTTTTTACTGTATTCAGTTATTTATGTTTTTAATTGTGTTTTATGTTTCTGCTGCCGTGAGTCGGGCTAGACAGCCTGAGAAAGGCAGGATACAAATTTTTATAATACATATAATAGTTTTGTGTGCCTTTGCTTTTTAGTCATGACCACAGAGGCATCTTCAGACAACGCTACCTGTTTGGCCCACAGGGTTGAGTACTATCCTTAGAAACATAACAACTACGACAGAAACTTGTGGGAGAAACCTTTATCCTTTGACTTAATATATGGGATTATATATGACAGGGAGAGAAATGGCTCTCCAGAACCATATATTGACACATAAACAAGAATTATATCTTTTGCTTAAAGAGAATTAGAGAGCAGGATAGAAAGAGAGAGGGAGGGAAGGTGTAATCCTAACCAATTTAGACTGACCTAACTCATCTTACCTATCTTCCTGAGGTGGAGTGGGGAAGTTGGCATATTCCTATGCACTGGCCTAACCCCCGCCCCACCCAGCAGTGGGGCTGAAGTACCTTTCATCACTTTTGTGACACCTCAGGTCAGCACAGGACTTATGCCGGGGCTTACGCCGGCCTAACTGGAGCTTATGATTGCAGCCAGAGACAGAGAGAAGCTATATAAAGAGTATTCCAATTTAAAGGAGATGTAATAAGTGTTCGGATGCAATGTCTTTAACAACTCCCTGAAAGAAGAGATGATGATACCAGTAGTTTTTTTCACCCCTGCATGGCAAACTGCACCTGTGAAAAATATTGTCACAGAAAATATACAGAAAAATCCATATATTGAAATATTCCATATTGTTATCCATATATTGAAATATTCCATATTGATCTGAGCTTTCCTTGGTACGCTCTTCATTCAACAAAGTCCCAACATAGCCCATACTTAAATCATTTCCAAAAGTGATGCCTAATAATTTTATTTGGATACACAATTTGCTGTCAGGGGTGGGCAAATGTTGGTTTTGTGGATTTGGTTGATTTGTGATACATTTTATTTTAAAATAAAATAATATGTTTGCTTGAACTTATATCCTGGGATGTTTTTTATTTTTTATTTTTGGATCAATGCTTCTAAGGCAGCCCATAAAATAAAAATAATATAAATCAACTGAAAACCCATAACAAAGCAGAATAAAACAAGCACCACCAAAATGTCTGGGACAAGAAAATGTCTTGCCTAAGTTACAGCCCCACTGTAAACAGGTTTACTCAAAAAATGAGGTTCACCTAGATGAATGTAACTAGAAGTGCAACCCTATGCATCTTTACTCAGAAGTAATGGGCTTGCCAATCCTATGTCCCAGTGGTGCCAATTTTAAAATGAAACAATGTTGAATGAAACATGTGAGTTATTAAACTATGGGTGAAATCCAGGAGTAACTACGGGGAGTCCTTGCTCCAGAGTAAGAAAAAGTTACTCTGGATTGCAATATGAATGCAATCATATTGCATTCCCATAGGTTTTCACTAGGTGGTGCAGTAACTATGGGTGCACGTAATGTCTCTTACGTGCTCCTGTAGTTACTCTGGATTGTGCCCTTAGTTGAGCTTGCTGTGTCAGCTCAACTTGGGTATATGTGAGACTTTTAAAAGGTAAAGTTGTCCCCACTGGGGACACATGTTAGCCCTGCAAACATGATCAATTCTGGGGAGCAGTGCCCATCCCCATTACAAGGCTGAAGGGCCAGTGTTGTCTGAAGAAGATGCCTCCATGGTCATATAGTTGGCATGACTAATTGCAAAAGAACCAGGAACGCTATTACCTTCTCACCAAAGTGGTACCTATTCATCTGCTTGCATTCACATACTTTCCAACTGCTAGGCTGATACAAGCTTGGCAAGTAACAAGAAACACTATGGCTACAATTCAGAGTAACTACGGGACCTTTAACACTGACATAGTTATGGTGCCACCTATGGGAAATGCAAAGAGCAATCCAGAGTAAGTGCCTTTTACATCTTCCCATAGTTACTCTGGACTGTAGGGTCTGTCTTGTGGTACTTGGGTTTGAAACCACTGATCTCCCAATTTCCAGGTGAATAAGCACAGTCCCTTCAATCCAGAGTAACTACGGGAGCACGTAAGAGACATTACGTGCACCCGTAGTTACTGCACCACCTAATGAAAACCTATAGGAAACTGATATAGCAATCCAGAGCAAATTGTTCTTACACAGGAGCAAGGACTCCCCGTAGTTACTCTGGATTGCACCCAGTGTCTGTAACCACTAAGCCATCACAACCCTTAAATTCTTTGAGACCTTAACCCTGTTCGTAGTATTGGTAAAGCAGCTACCACATTCTCCAGGCTTACAAAGAGAGTATGGCTTAATAAGAAGCTGACGGAACATACAAAGATCCAGGTCTATAGAGCTTGCGTCCTGAGCACACTCTTGTACTGCAGTGAGTCTTGGACCCTTTATGCATGGCAGGAGAGGAAGCTGAACACCTTCCATATGCGCTGTCTCCGATGTATTTTTGGCATCACCTGGCGTGACAAAGTCTCAAATGACGCAGTCTTGGAACGTCCTGGAATCTCTAGCATGTTCACACTTCTGAAACAGCGGCGTCTACGCTGGCTTGGGCATGTCGTGAGAATGGCTGATGGTCGGATTCCAAAAGATCTCTTATATGGAGAATTAGTGGAGGGAATGCGCCCTAGAGGGAGACCACAGCTGGAATACAAAGACATCTGCAGGAGGGATATAAAGGCCTTGGGAATGGACATCAACAGCTGGGAAACCTTGACCTCCGATCATTCAGTGTGGAGGCAAAAGACCCAGCATGGCCTTCTCCAACTGGAAGAGACACTTGTTCGGCAGGCTGAAGCAAAGAGACAGACCCGAAAGCAGCGAAACCTGGGGCCTGGGCAGGGGACGGAATTTATTTGTCCTCAGTGTGGAAGGGATGGACACTCTCACATTGGCCTCTTTAGTCACACTAGATTTGTTTCAGGACCTCCAATCAGAGCACGATACCATAGTCTTTCGAGACTGAAGGATGCCAATGATGAGTCTAATTACTATGGGGAGCTGAGCAGAATCTTGGATAACCAATATTCCCAATTGTGTTGATAACATATTGCTCTTGGGGGACTTATATCCAGAGTAACTATGGGGAGTCTTTGCTCCGGTGTAAGAACAAATGACTCCGTATTGCAATATGAATTTCCTATAGGTTTTCGCTAGGTGGTGCCATAACTATGGGTGCACATAATGTCTCTTACATGCTGTCGTAATTACTCTGGATTGTAGGGTTAGTTAGCATGATCCTATTCCATCTCAAAAATGCACAGAACACTTATGGGAAGTTTTCTAAACAAAGACACCTCACGTAACAAATACACCTCACGTAACAAAGTCAATGAAAATTGAAAATGAAACCATGTGATTTAAAGGCTCTGGCATATGTTGGTAAATGTGAGAGCATCACAGTATTGCCTGTGATATTTGATGTACATCCAGTTCTCCTCTAAACATCATGACTTTCTTCCAAGCAAGGAAAGCATATTTTTGCTCTGAAGAATGTTGCCCCTGCTATTATTGTTATCACAAACTTCCAAGAAGAAACTTGTATGTCCTCTTACACTTTTTCTACAAGATGTCACCATTAAATTCCAAGTTTATCATCAATTTCGAGAACAAGAAAGGGAATCAAACCCAGTTGTTTGATTACAGTTGTTACAAACATGTTGTTACAAACAACAGTTGTTACAAACATGAGCATGTGCTTTTGTGAATTTTCAAACAGATGTTAGTATTTTCGACTTTTGTCATTTGCCATTGAAGTGAATTTGATTTCTCTGGTTTAGTGCATTCGATGAGTGATTCATAAGGAGAGGTCCACAGTCTGTTCCTTGGGTTGCCTTATTACAACCTAGTTACCAGATACAGCCCTTTAAACTCCTGCTACAGTGGAAGTCAAACAAGCACAGGCTGCTTATTGCATCCCTAATCCTGTTATATATTTGCTTCTCTCACTTTTGTGGCAAAAAATAATGCACGTCAGAGAGGGCAAGTGGAATAAGAGCCACCATGTATATTTTCGAAAAAAGGTGACAAAGGTGAGATACGATTGAGACCAGGGCCACCGCAGCCACAAGGGTAATTTGAGCATCATTTTGGTGAAAGAGATGGGGAGAACATGACAAGAGATATCACGTTCTCCACATCTGCTACTGGTCCACTGCTCCCCAGATCATTTTAGTCAGCTCTCCAATCTTCTTGCTTCAAGCAGGGGGAAGTTTAGGGCAAAGGCAGCCCAAATGTTCCTGTAGTATTTTCAGTTGCAATGGTGGAGCTGTAAGAAACAGCAACACAAGGATCCTATTGAGATCACACACTTTCATGAGCCATCAGAACATGATCACTTGGTTCAACCTCCTCCTTGCTCACCCCACAAGCAGCCCAGCTGTGCATGCTATGTGCATGTGAGTTTATTTTAAAGAGGGGATTCAAATGAATAAAGGTGGAAGTTCAAAAACACACACATGGATAAAGAAGGGGAAAAGTTGAAAAGAGGCATTTGCTCATTGACATCTCATGGATAAGGAAAACTACAAGGATTTTACACCCAAACATACTCATATCCAAACATACTCATACTCTTTGGGAAATCCCCATCCTTCCGTTTGTGGCAATGCCAACTGTCATGATCCTTGTGGTCCTTTCTGCTGCTTCCTCCATCACAAAAAGTTTGGAAAAGATAAAGGTAAAGGTGATGGGGAGAGCTGGGAGGTCATTTTAGTTTCCCTTCTAAATCTCCACTTGCAGAGGTTTGTTTTGAAGAGCTTCAATCTAGATTTAGAATGTGCTCAGAATGGGCCAAAGTGTGAAATTTAGGGCACAATCCAGAGTAACTATGGGAGCATGTAAGAGACATTATGTGCACACATGGTTACTGCACCACCTAGTGAAAACCTATGGGAAATTCATATTGGAATCCAGAGTAACTTGTTCTTATTCCAGAGCAAGGACTGCCCGTAGTTACTCTGGATTTCACCCACAGTATATGAACATTAGGACCATCATTGTCTAGAATTCAAGCTTTATGTTAGGATGTAGTTGACAGAGAGTATGTGTGTGATGCTGGCCTCATATGATCCTTTGAGTTATGTGTCTTGGGACATTACACATTTGCTATTAATCTCAAGAGGTTGATCTCTCATAAGAAAATAATCCAAAACCTTGGCCAGAAGTGGAAAATTCTTGGACAGGAGCAGTAATCTGAGACAATGTTTTTGTTTTTTATTTTTGTTTTGCTTTTGAGAAAGATGGTAATAGAAACAAGAGCAGGGTAAACGAAGAAAAACAAAACGGTCTGATACATTTGGAACTGATTGGTACTACTAGAGACATCTATTCCCTGCCTTATTCTAACAACTTGGAAGAAGCAAAGGAACAGTCAGCCAATTACTACAGTTGTTTCAACTCAGCCGGAAATGCATTTTTCTTGCCTTGCATGTTTGTGTCCCGCTTTTCCAACTGTTTACCACCTGGGAATTTTTAGTGATGGAAAAATTTTAAAACTCATTCTGCAGTATTTTTTTTAAGATTTTTAAAATTGTAATGTTGCTGACTCTGCTCTTTGGGGGCTACCTTTCAATGACTGGATACATTTTAAAAACTATATTTTAATTAAATTTTAGTTATATTTAATTAATACAAGTACAAGTACAAGTACAAATGCCATTATTGGCATAAAATATACAAAACATTTAAACACAGATTTAAAATCAAAATCAAAAAACCGTGCAATTCAGAGGGTCAATAATTCTCAATTTAAAGTCTATCGTTCCGATTTGGCCTTTAATACAGCTGATACAAAGATGGCTGTCTGTCTTATTAAGAAGGGTGAAGAAAGCAGCTGTTTTAGCACAAGACTATTGAGTGGGCGTAGGGTCTCTGGAAGGAAAGGAGTTAAAAACTTATTGCGTGCTTCCACATGCAAGGAGCAATAAAAAAAGATGTGTTCGATCGACTCCACTGCGCCAGACGAGCAAGGACAAAGTCTCTCCCTCATGGGAATACCGTTAAATCTGCCTTGCAAAACAGCCGAGGGGAGAACATTACAGTGAGCAAGAGTAAGCACTCTTCTCAGATGCGGATTATCAAGCTGGAAAAGGTAGTCTGGCACTTTGTCGTGGGAAACAGGTAGGTGTAGAAATAGTGGCGAACACATCTTGTTCGCCAGACTCTGTAGATTTTGGGTTTGGATGTCAAATAGCCTGGTTCTGATAATCCGGAACACTTCTGCCCTGGTAATTGAACCTGGTAAGTGAGACCAGACACCGATGCTCTTCATCTTGTCTTCCCAGCACTGAAAAGCCATGTGGGGGTCTTCTAGAAGATGGCCCAGAAGGTTATGTTGGTCATTGCTCTGCTCTTGATTGAAATTTTAGCCAATAGTTTTTAGCCAATAGTTAGACAGTCTCAGCCAGGCCTGCGTTGTAATCAATGATTGCCCCGTCTCTAGACATAAGGCCAAGTAAGGGACGCAGTTGGGCACTCCCAGAATATTCCTTAGGAAAGCAGCTTGTAGTTGCTCTGCAGAATAATTGAAGGTTGTAATCCACAAAGGGATTCCATAAAGGATTTGCGCCATGATCTTGGCATTGAAAACCTTAAGTGCCAAGGGAACGAAACGTCCACCTTTATGGTAAAAAAAAAACCTTGTAATTGCATGAGATGTTGTTTTAGCAGAGGCTATAGTCTTATTCCGATGCAGGGACCAGGAGAGATTATAAGAGAAGTGTATGCCTAAGTACTTAAAAGATTTACCCTACAATCCAGAGTAACTACGTAAGAGACATTACGTGCACCTGTAGTTACTTCACCACCAAATGAAAACCTATGGGAAATTCTTACTGCAATCCAGAGCAAATTGTTCTTACACCAGAGCAAGGACTCCCCGTAGTTACTCTGGATTGCACCCTTAACTCTGGATTGCACGTTCAATCACATGGTTCTCAAATTTCCAGGACAAGGGTTTCCAGGACTTGGAGAAAACCATGATCTTAGATTTGGCATAGTTCAGCTGTAATTTATTCACCCTTAGATAGTGAATACACCTGTCCATCAGTCTCCTCAACTCTATGTGAGACCGCGATATCAGAATAGTATCATCAGCATATAGTAGTAGTTGGATTCTGCGACTCCCCATTTTAGGAGAGTGGCTCTCAACTGGCACCAAAAAAGAGGCTCAAAAAGAGGTTAAAAAAATCAAAAAATCGTTCAAAAAGAGGTTAAAAAGTGTAGGAGCAAGCAGGCATCCTTGTTTTACTCCTTTGTTGGTGGGGATGTTTTCAGTTAGGTGGTCCTCACTTGAGGTTTTCACCTGGCAGGATGTATTTGTATATAGACTTTGAATAAGGAATAGTAGTTTGCCGTCTATTCCCATCTGGGCAAGTTTGCTCCATAGAAGATTTCTATCCACGCTGTCAAAGGCACATTTTAAGTCAAGAAAGGCAACATACATTTTTGATTTGGTTTTTAATGCATACTTGTGGATTGGATTGGAAGAGGATGAGACAGTGATCCAACGTAGACCTGTCTTTGCGAAATCCTATTTGTTCCGCCCCCAGTATCTTCTCTTGGGAGATCAACTGATTAAGATACATTAATAAAATTTTTGTGTACAATTTGCTGACCACTGATAAAAGACTTATAGGCCTATAATTGCCAGGTGAGGAAGAGTCCCCCTTTTTATAGATGGGAACTATAATAGACTTCAGCCAACTACCCGGGATTATGCCGGTACAGTTGACCAATGCATAAAGATCTGATAAAATTGGGGACCACCAATCAACATCAGCTTTCAGCCAGTTAATAGGGACAGCATCAGGCCCCGCTGCTTTTCCTGATTTTAGGTTCAGAATCATCTCTTTAACCAGTGCGGGAGAAACCGGAGGACAATCAGGCATAAATTATAGGCCCAATCAGGCATAAATCATATTAATTATAGGCCCAGAGGAGAAGGGTATTGCCTTGTCATAAAAAGATTGGAGAAATGTTGAGTCCAACAGTGGTTAGAGATTGCCCCCGGAGTTCCTAGTTCAGTTCTGGAGGCTCCATTAACAATTTTCCAGAAAGATCTTGAGTTATTCTGCATCGTAGCTCGTATTAACATTTCCCATTGCACTAGCATATAGCTGGTTCTTTTCCGATTTATGGCATCCTTAAGTTGGGCATTTGCCACAAAATAAGACTGAAGAGTCTCTCTAGAGTCAGAGCTTCTGAATAATCTAAAGCGCTCCCTGGCTACGCATTTCAGGAATAAACATTCATTGTCGAACCACCTACGAGATACCTGCAGATTTTTTGCTTTAGAATGGTTTGGGGGAGGAGCAACCTTGTTTACTATATAACTAATTGTTTCTTCAAAGGTTTTAATGAAGTTTAAAGGGTTCTTGTCCATATGTATAAAAGAATTGAGTACTTGGCATCTGGGATTCTTTAATAGAGATTGAACTTTTGACAAGGATGAACTATTCCACTTGAAAGTGGGAAGAATTAGCTTCCCGCGCTGGGTCGATGTTGGTGGCTGTTGACTGGGTGTATCCAGTTCTAGAAGAAGTATCAACGGTAAATGATCGCTTACTTTAAACTCACTGATTGAAAATTCAACCACTCGGTGTAGCAATGAAGTCGAAATTAAAATATAATCAATTACCCTACAACCTGCTGGAGAAACAAAGGTAAACTCTGAGGCTTTGTTGAAGCAGTTAAGGCCATTTAACCAGATCAGGTTGAACTGGATGCTTAGTCTGGCCAACAGAACTCCTGCCTCGTTCATAAATTTGTCTTTGGATAATCTTTGATGAGAACAGATGTGAGAAAACTGGTCCACTAGGTCAGCCTCCAAAGCCTTGGAGTAAATATCGCCATTCTCCCCCACTCTGGCATTTAGATCTGCCCCTAGTAATAATTAATTAATACAAAAACAATGTACATACATTCAGTTTTGTTTATATGCGAATTCACTATCTACAAGTTCAATAATTTGCAGTTGCCACCTCGCTCTCATTATCTGTGACTCTGTCCTTGTATCAGTACCTGAAGTATCAGAATCTGTATCAGTATCACAGTATACAATTCAATTTACAATAGGGTCAAATTAACCATTGGTTTTTACCATGGGATCAAAACTGACCCCATAGTACTCTTGATGAGACTTTTCTCACGGTACCCAGTTAGGGCTAATCTGCCATTCACCTCAAGTTTATTGAGTTTACTTTTTCTTGTATTTATCATACTTGCATTCCAGATTATTCCCCCACACCTATGATTTATCCCAGCAGGAAAGATCCCATTGTCACCATTAGAATCAGGTCCTTATCAGGAAAAGAATTAAAATGCTCCCTCTGTAGTTCTGATCCAGATTGCTATGGTTTTTGGATAAAATAAAGAATTAGCCACATCTTTCTCTGATGAGTTGGCATACTGTGCAGAAGACGGACGACTTGAGAGATTAGATCACTCTCCTTTTCCATTGACAGGAGAGCCCTGATTCTACTACTGATTGTGAGTCCTGACTCTACTACCCTGATTCTCACCAGGTTGGTGTAACTGAAGGGGAAGGAGAAGGGGCATTCAGAGGGCAAATTCAGATCTATCCTAGAAAAACAGTTTGATTTTGTCTCAGTCTACATATTGAGTTAGTAGTGTTAGAATTTTGGACTATTGCACCTTATGCTATAGATGGGGAGGACACAATCCTAACTGATTTAGACTGACATAACTCACCTGGCATATCTTCCCATAGTGGTATGAGGAGGTTGGCATACATCTGTGCATTTGGCCTAACTCCCCAGGAGTCGGGTAGAAGTGCCTTACGACACTTTTGTGACACCTCCAGGTCAGCACAGGATTTATTCTGAGGCTTGTGTGGAGTCATATTTTAGTATGCTTCCCTATGCAAAAAATAAATAAATAAAAGCATCACTGCATGTAATTTATGTGCAAATAAAGGAGGAGAAACTTATGTGCACATTTCATGAGGATCTTGCCCTAATTTTCTTCTTGCTGTTTTAAATAAGTGTAGGATGAAAAATGAATAAGACCTATTATCTGAAGTGAGATTATGCTGAATTCTGTCATCTTAGTTTACCAACTCACTCTCTGTATCATATAGATTGCGTCTTAGGTCCAAGGCTTTTTTGATGCAAGCCAGGGCTCATTTCTAATGGTGAAAAATTACTGGACAGTGAGGTTAGCCAGGTGCCCTGTGGAAGGGTTTCTGTAAGGGATTTGAAGCAGCAACCAAGACCCTGCTTGCTTGTGTGAATCAAGATCTAGATGCAGGACAGATGTTAGAATGCAAGTACATAATTTATGGACTACAGTGTGTAGCTATCATAAGATAACAAGACTCCAAGGAATTATGAAGTACAAGGAACGGGCAGGAGACATATACAAAATCCAGTAACAGTATTTAACTATTGCCTTACTTTCCTTGCCAATAATGATTTCATTGACTAGAGAAATGTAGCTGTATAATTTGTTGAAGCACTAGTTCGTATTTCAAAAGTATACAGGCTTCTTGTTAGCTTGCAAATTTTTCAATAAAGCTGGTAGATCAACTTGTAATAAATGAAGATAAACAAAACTGGAAAAAGCTGTATGTACAATATTTAATACTACTGTAGAGACTAAATTTATAGGATGTTGTCTAAAGTTCTCTCTCTCTCTCTCTCTCTCTCTCTCTGTGTGTGTGTGTGTGTGTGTGTGTGTGAGAGAGAGAGAGAGAGAGAGAGAGAGAGAGAGGCCTGTGGATCTCAGCAGCTAAGGAGCACATAGGATCTTGATCTCAGTTTTGTAACCTGCCCTGACCCCTTCTCCTCGGACATGGTGTATGTCTGTGGAGTCCCATCGGTGACTAGGAGGTAAGTAAAAAAAGGATGCAATCGGATTGCCTCTCTACTATAACAAGTACCACACACATGGTTGCTTTCTAAAGCATACTGGGGGATAGGATGGAGCTGTTACCCTCCTTCCTCTTCAAATATTTCATTGGCTGACATTCAGAGGACTGTAAAACCTGTTTTTCATGGCCAAGAAGATTTCAGATGTGTGTATGTCAAACACCTCCAACCATATTGCCTATCTATCACTTTGGAAAAAAGATGAAGCTCCAAAAGTGCTTTGTTATATGACGACATTTTGTTTCACAGTCATTATTTACATTTCAAAATGCTAAAAGAATTACTAGCAAATGATGTACTGCAAATGCAAGGATTCTACCAAAAACAATCATATGAATATTTTCCTTTCTAAACTAACAAGGAACCATGTTTTATCACTCAAAGCCATATAGTGGCATTGCACTAAATTTTGAAGAGCAGCTTGCCAATAGCGTGCAACTGGTGAGCCACACTGCAAAATGTAACTCCTTGCACCCCCGCTAGCCATGCCACTAAATCCCTATTTCATTAAAGATTACTCTCTCAGTAACCATCACAAAACATTTTCCTCTTAAAAGGAATCCTTGCAGTCATTGCCAAACACAAAGGGAGCTTTTGTCAAATTGCCTGAAATAGATTAAATGCATGAATCCTGAACAAAAAGGACAAGTTCTGACAAAGTGAAGTCATTCACACCATTCACATCCAATGAGTCATTCACACCTGGATTAATCAGTACATAGGGTGCACAGACAGACAGACAGACAGACAGACAGATAGATAGATAGATAGATAGATAGATAGATAGATAGATAGATAGATAGATAGATAGATAGATAGATGGGGATTAGTCATTGTGCAAGCAATATCACTGACTCAGGTCTAGGTTGTCCCATAGTGACTGCAGGGACTTACCTAGGGCAAAAGATAACTGTGGCTGAAAATCCTTCAAGGGTGCTACAGAAGCTGCACTGGCACCTCTGCTTCACTGCAAAGGGGATTTAAGTTATATTAGGATGGGTGACCTTGGCCTATAAATTGTAGTCCAAACAAGCTTTGTATTCCTTTCCTAACCCAATTCCTTTGGCAGCTATGAGGAAAGGAATAAGTGTGAAAGGCATAAATGCATTATCATTTGGCCCTCTCATGGACCACAACTTACCCTTGATGGCATAATGGGTGTCCTTATTATCAACAAAGGGTTCAGGCATTCACCAAGCAAGGCCATTCTTACCATCCAATCCAGAGTAACTATGGGAAGACATAAGAGGCACTTACTCTGGATTGCTCCATGCATTTCCCATAGGTTTCCAATCACCATAACTACGTCAGTGTAAAAGGTCCCATAGTTACTCCGGATTGTAGCCTTAGGCTAGGATGGGCTCTCACTCACTGGGGTCCTGCTTGACTGGCCTCTGTTGCCAATTACACTGTTCCGTCACAGCTTAAAACAACATTGAGTGGCTAGTTGCAGAGAGGGTAGAACCGGCATCAGAGGATGTAAGACATACTTCCCAATTTTTGCAAGGATAAATAAAGCTCTGATTTGTTGTTTAGGCTAGGAGTAACAAGCTCTGGGACAGCATATGTACACTCTTATCCTCAGAATTTTGGGGGGTTTCTTTGGGGTCATTGTCATTTCCTGTTCAGCATACACTCCACACAAAGTGATCATATGACTGTAAATTCCCAGACATGTTCCCACCTTTTTAGCCTTTTGTCCACGTCATCTAAAAGTGTGTCACTGACCTCCATTTTGGCTGTTCTGCTGTGTTCACTTAAAGCTCAGTTATCCTGCACACAGTCACCACCGATAAAGCTCCTGGACTGCTGAGAGGCCTACTTAATGAGCCCATGAACGCCATGGGACAGTTAACCAGGGGTGGAGAGAAGCATGAGAGAACAACTTGCTTGTCCTCCATTTTTCCAGAGGGCTGAGCAGCCTTGTTTGGAGATTTCAGGCATGGTTTAGGTCCACACTTCAATAACAAGCAAGTAAATGTCCTGGATTTTTGCATTGGGGGGCGGGGGGAGGATAGTGTACATGGGAAGGGCTGGTGTGCATTTTTGCAACGTTCTTGCATGTGACTGGGGTTTTTAGGGAGACTTATTATGTGCATTCTTGCAAACATCTTGCATGTGGATAATGGCTTTCGAAAGGCTGGGTTTTTAGGGAAATTTGAAATGTGCATCTTTGTAAAGTTTTTATATGTACTGCTATATAGTACTATTTTGAATTTATTAGTGTTAAAATTAAACATGAAATAAATATAAGTATTTTTAGCTTTTATTTTGTCATGTCCTACATTTTCCTTGAATGTCTTATATTTGGGGGTGCCTTTTCTACTTTTCCAGTTTTGATCATATGGTCACCCTGCCTCCACATGAAGGAGATCTCAAAGGCTGCACATAGGGCCTATATCTATCTACAGTATTTATATACCGCTTTTCAACTAACAAGTTCACAAAGCGGTTTACAAAGAAAATGGAAAAATAATAATAGCTAATTAATAGCTAATGGGTCCCTGTCCCAAAAGGGCTCACAATCTAAAATGCAAAAAAAGAACACCAGCAGAAGCCACTTGAACAGACACTGCTGGGGTGTGGAGGGCCAGTTACTCTCCCCCTGCTAAATAAAAGAGGAACACCCACTTGAAAGAGTGCCTCTTGCTCGGTTAGCAGGGAGCTATCCAATCCTATGTGCTATATGCTTATATACTCACCTTATGAGTGGGCTGTTCCACTTTGCGGAGAAAATCTATCTGAAATCACCTGAATCTGGGTGGTCTACTCACACACAATGGACTTTCAGAAGCACCATCATATTTTATAAGCATCTTCTTATGCTTTGCTAATTTACTCTTGGCTAGTGATGACATGACAATAACAACAATGGTAAATGTTAATGGTGTCAGTTACATTGCCCATATTGTCTCTATTAGAACATATAATTGGAAAACATACACACAGAATTTAGGAGGACAAATTGTGTTTTTAATGCTGTGATATTAGATATAGTCAAAATCATATGGAAGCAATCACTTATGTAAATCAAGCTTGCATATATTTCTATCTATGTTTTAAAATTCAAATTTATAAAGAATGGTCAACTTTATGGACATTTCATGAAGTCTGTCCTAAAATTCCAGAAGAAAATGTCTGGCAACAATTATAGTTATTAGCATTGTTATAGTTTTTTTTAAAAAAATGCAGAACTAAATAGATATGGTTCTCTTCTTTATAGTTATTAGAAGCAACAACTACTGTAAATATTTCAATTGTAATGCATTTTTTCTCACATAGGTATAGAAAGTTGAATCAAGCTGAATCAAGGCTGGGAAGGGAAGAGGATTTGGCAGAGTTGTTTAATCATGCCCTTCCACACCTTGACCCCCCTGCCCCTGTTCCTGCTCTATTCTTCCTCCTTTGTTCTGCCCACCTCCTTGCAGTGCCCACCCCTATGCCAACATATCAGGCTGGGGTATCTGGTATTGCTGCTGTCATGTGGCCACTGCTTGCTTGCTTGCTTATTCATTGGGGTCTGACATCCCCAAGCTGCTTGGGTCAGGCAAGCTGAGTCAGGATGCAGTCTGGCAGCAAAGAGCCAAACAATGTAACTTGCTTTGTCTTGCAGAGACTTGGCCAGACATGCCAGGACGTGTCTAGAGACACCTGATGTGACAGAGATCACCTGACAGGTGGAACTACCTGCATCAAGACACATATAAGTGTGCAGTGTGCCTAGTTATGTGTGGGGTTGGGAGGAGAGATTTATGTGTGTCACTCGGACTGTTTATTGGAAAGGCTTGGAGAACCTTGGATTGGAATTTTATCTGATGTTGCTCTTGGACTTGTTTCTCTGATCTGACTGATCTGATCTGATCTTGGACTTGTTTCTCTGATCTGACTTGTTTCTCTGATCTGACTACCTTTGGACTTGTTTCTCTGATCTGACTGTTCATCTATGCTTCGACCTAGGACTGTTTTACTGGACACTGATTTCTGCTATCTGCTGTAGGATAGTACAACTTGCTTTGTTCTGTGAGCAGCTGTGTTCTGTCTTTTCTTGAGCTGGCAGCAATTTACTGTGCAATTGGGACACCATTCCTTCTGCTGTGCCCTCACTTTGCAGATCCTACGCATTGGGTCATACCGTAGAATCCCAACAACAATCCCACATTTCCACCCAAAAAAGGATACCCAGCTTGGCTTGCCTTTTCTGGTAGTGGTTTAGCTACACATATCAACACATAATGTTTTGTGTTGCCAGAAAAAATGCTGCACTGTCAGAACATGTAGCCTCTTAGAAAAAATGCTGCACTGTCAGAACATGTAGCCTCTTAGAAAAAATGCTGCACTGTCAGAACAGTAGCCTCTTAGGATTGGGCCTTCAGTTCCATTAAATTTGATGAGGCTTACTTCTGAATAGATATGTGTAGGATTGTATTGGCAGCCAAAGGGCTTCCACTCACTTATGACTCTCCTCACTCCTTTTCTGTCCACTCACTCATTCCAGCTATGTAAAAGGCCCTTAGAATTACCATTGACCCAATATACTCATGTGTTTGGGTGAATCCTTTCCTCCCTTTGTTTCTCCTTTCCTTTTTTCTGTCCCTATCTTTAGACTATAAACTTCTATGGCTTTCAGTGTGCTCTAGAGATGAGTCACTGATGACATGTTATCAAAGGCTGAACTATATGGTCAAAATCACATCCAAGTAGCTCTGAGGATGCACTTGCACAGAAGTATTGTTATGTGACCTGCCCTGTCCACAGCAGCTATTCTACTGAATATGGCATTTTAAAATGCTGTCATCATTGAGGGAGATAATACCAAATCACTGAAGCAGTATTAGATGGCCCAAGATCACATATTACATCCTCTCATATTTGCAAGCAAGACTCTGTGAACAGTTTTGATGGGATCCCAGGGCAGCAACAAGGATTCTTTCACTGCTAAGTTGGCCCAAGTCCAATTTTCTCATTACCCCTTTAAATCATATCAGCTTCATATCAGCTCATGGGGCTTCCTGTAACCCTGCAATGATCTGCAAGGGAAATCTTGTAGGATTTCCCGTAGAAACATTTGTTTCCTCTAAGCATCATCACTTTTTAAAGAAGCTTTAATCTCATTTACTGGCTGCTTATTCCCCATACACATATGCCTGCAGTGTCTTCTGAAGCACAATAGTCAATGCCCATTACTAGTAAAAATATGCACCAATTTGTGCCCCACAAATTCCATCTTGATTCATTGTGTTTATCCAGCCAATTTTCTCAGTTCTGCTTGTTATAGAAGTCAGGAAATTATTTGAGAAAGGCCACTTTTTTCTTGCTTTTTAAAAAAGTGATCTAATTAACAAAATTAAAAACTGTTGCTTTGGAACCCATCTGTCAGGCTTGGTACATTTCCAAACTGAGTAGATCAGTTGGCTGTACAGCATTTCTGGAATTATATTTGCTTTTTTCTGTGATTGCCACATGTTCATATGAAAGAATCGCGTCAGGAAAAAAATTCCCAAAAGGCAATGTGCAAGCTGTCTGTAGCTCTCATGCACAACCATAGATAATCTATTCAGAGAGCAGGGGAACAACGTCTCTTGGTTCTGTAAAGAAAAGAGTCAAAGTTGGAAAAATTGCTTCCCCTGAAAATTATATAACTCCACATCTCACAGCATGGCTTCCACAAGCAGCTACCGTATGTCTCCTCCCATTTCACAGCGCTGAACTTCGGAGTGTTTTTCTATTCCCTGTTGCTTCACAGAATAAAATGTGTTTCCTGTAAATAAGAACATTTTGGGGTGGATTAATAAGGAACTGCAGAGCTGAAGTCACATCTGTGTATATCATCTTAGGCAATAGGAGCTGTGGGATACCCAGACTTGAAATGAGACTCCTCAAGACTGTCATTGAAATAGTGATGATCTAAAAAACATTCTCTGTCTCTCTAGCTGTTGCTTAATTAGAAATGCTGGAGAATAAGTCTGCTCCATTACACAACAAAAGACAGGAGGTGATGGACCATCATAGTCCATGGAACCAACAGATGTTTGATGGATGTCACTAGAAATAATTGTCAATGTTATTTTTGAATTTTTACTCACAGAGTGTCACAAAGTGAGTCTTTGCTAAAGAACAATGCTTTAAGTAACCATCAAAATGTAACACATTATATTCAGTTGATAATGTACTTAGGTTATAGGATGGGCAATAAACTTGCAGTCTAATCCAGGGCAAATTCTCCCATTCCAAAGTGCTGCATCTTATGGGGGAATTTTGCAAGCTGGTCTATTTATGGTCTACTCATTCATCCTATTGGTCTGCAAAAAGCACAGCCAGCACATCAGCTGAGGAGTTCAACTTCCTAGGGCTGAACAAGAGAACAAGTCCTTGTCTGGGTGCTATGAATTCACAGCTTCTTCAGCAAGAAGAGATGCTGCTTCAGGATAAACAAGTAAACTATCAGTACAAAGTTAAGCAAACGATAGTTTCTCTCATCAGTCTAGCAGTTTTCATTATTTTGGTCAGTCAAGATTGTACTGGGATAATCTGGAACATGTCTATGAAAAAATATTGTCATCTAAAGGTAGGGTTGTCATATGTCCCGAAAAACAGGGACAATTTCGATTTTTGTGGATTGTATTCACATACTGGAAAATGTTACATAGGGTCCTGTCCCAATTTTGTGGAAGAGAATTATGGGGACCCTATCTATCTAAGGGTGTTGCCATTCTCAATTTAATGTAACACTCTTTCCTGAAATACCAGCACTCCCAATTGCAAGGTTTTTGTTCCTCTCCCTTTTCTCTGCAGATGAATACTAAATGTGGAGACGTCTGAGTACAGGGCCAAGAAGTGCACCAATATGGGATTTGTTGCTAGCTGACCTATTCCTTTCTCCCCATTCCACATGTTCAGGGTAAACACCAATAAAAGACTAATTGCTGCCTAGTATGTCTATGCTTTTTGTACTATTTCCCTAGGTAACATCAGGCATTGATTGTACAATGGTTTCTGGTTATACTTTGGTTTCATAGGATTAGAACCAAACCTGTTGCTACACTGAAGATGTGTGTAACATGTTCTTGGCCTGGAGTTTTGAGTGAAAAGAAATCATGAGATGCAGTTCCTATAACCTCCTTCATTTCACTATACCTTGCTCAAGAGCAATCCAAAGGTGGGTTGTTACTAGCCTATCAAGCATGGTTCTTTTCTCCTGATTGCATGGGTGAAATAAATCCTACTGGAAGAAATGTTTCTTAATAAACAACATTTTAGTGTAAATCAGTTTCATATTGTCTTGTGAAATCTTGTCAGTGTTTTGGAGACCAGTGCTTTCCAGTGCTCTCTTGGGCAATAGACTGTCTTCCTCCTTCACCACTTTGACATCCTGGCCAAACCACAATGATGCCTCACTACAGTCAATATTATATAAAGGAGACACTTAGTTGTATTCTTCCAAAAAATGCAGACAGAACATTAAACATAATCTTGGGAATGTTAAAGTGAACTTTGCCAGGAATTCTGCCTGCACAACAAGTTCATTCAGGTAGTTCCTGTTTCAGTTCCCTGGAAATTCTATCAAGGAAATATGAATGACTGAAACAACTTGGAGTAACAAAAATGTAGGAAAGATCAAATTGGACTATAGTATACGGGCATCCCCCACTTACAGTGAAAACTGTTGAAAAGTGAAACCCAGCCTTTTTCAGCTTGCAAATGCAAAATGTACACCAAAAAAGATATAAATACAGGATGATTCGAAATGAATGGAACAAAAAGAAAAGGTTGGTTGCCTTTTTGCCCCATTCATTTTAAATCACCCTGTATTTGCAAAAGCCTTAATAACACATATTTATTAATACATAGCCAAATTACATGACAAATTACAGTAAAATGAATAAAGGCATGTTTGGGCAATACATATCTTATGTATTTGAATGATTGTTATTTACTGAAAAAAGTCTAAAGGAAATGTCAAAAACAGTTTGATCACCATCTCACATGCAAATAAACATCATGGAAGACAACTTTAGCCTTTAGACCAATAGAGAGGGGTTGAAAGAGTGAAGCATGTGTTGAATTGGGTATAACTGAATTGAACTGGGTATAACTGGGTTCTGGGTATAACTGAAAGGTGTTGGAGGAACCGTCAGAAAAAGATGTTGGAGGAACTGTCAGAAAATGAACTGTCAGGAAGTGGGGGCACACCTGTACACGTTGTTGAAGTTATGTGTGCCATTTGAGGTTTCAGAACTAAATTTATTTTACCAACTTTACCCCACTAGAAGTGAGAATACTCAGGCAGGTGCATTTTTACTTGCCTTTTCTTCATTTGTACAAGCCATGACTAGATGTGGAAAAAACGTATACCAGTCATTCTGTGAGCATATTTTATTGATCTCAGGCTATGTCAACTGATGTATTTTTCTTTTCAAGTTCTTAAAATATTGTTCTTCATATCTTGGAAGCAAAGGAAGACATTTATAAGGATATTACATACATTATCCATCAGCACATGCAAGCACACAACTTTGAAAAGAATGGATTTCAAAGAAGAAATTATTTTAAAAGCTTGGTAGAGACTACAAAGAAATTGTTCCATAGTTATTTTGATTTGGGGTGAATGTCTGCACAAAGTTCCTTTGCCAATGAAAGTGAATAAGGGAGAATGTGCACATGTTTAAATAAATACTCAACTTCTGGAAGGTAAAATGCAAGAGTAACATTACCGTCAAAGTTGCACTGTAAACCATATTTGCTGTTAATCTTATGCTGTGGATCTGAAAAACCAAGACATACCCTACAATCCAGGGTAACTACGGAAGCACATAAGAGACATTTACGTCGACGTAGTACCACCTAGTGAAAACCAATAGGAAATTCATTTTGCAATCCAGAGTAAATTGTTCTTACGTCGGAGCAAGGACTCCCTGTAGTTACTCTGGATTGCGCCCAAAGACTGCAATCCTAGTTCCCATTTACACTGTCATAAATCCCAGAACAAGTACTGTGCTCAGATGGGGGTGTCAGAAAGGTTCCATAAGGCACACACTGCCCTCCCACCACCACGATAGGAATAGGGAGAGAGGTGAGTTATGCCAGCTTAAGTTGGTTAGGATAGTGCCCCAAATATTTTAAATTCTATTCTTAATAAATAAACCCCCTGACTTCACTGGACATTCTCTAAACATACAAGTGAAAATGAAGATCAGAATTTGATCACATGTGGTGAAGTTCAAGCTAAAAGGCTGTTTTCACACTGCCGACATTGAAGCAAAGTTGACTTCATGCCATGTGCTTCCCATAAACACATAGCAGTTTGACATTCAGGTGATGGATTGATGGGTAAGTTTTCTCAGGATTTTTTTGAGATGACTTTTCTTTCTGGCTGCCATCTTGACACACGGTGAAGGACATACACTATATTGATAACCTACATGCTTTCAAGTATTGCAATGATGTAAAGTCCAAGTTTCTGGGCACAATTATGCAATAGATGGTGTGAGTTATGCTGGATCTGTTCAGACATTGACCTGAAATGAGATATTGGGCACAATCCTAACCAATTGAGTCTAGAATGAGTCATGTGTCTCCCCATTCCCACAGTGATGTGGTGCAATCAGTGCATGTTTGTGCACTGGCCTGAACATCCCAGGAGTTGTGCAGAAGTGCCTTGCAGCACTTTTGCAACACCCTCAGGCTAGCCTGGACTTTTGCTGAAACTTATTCTGAGACTTGTGTCAGCCTAACCAAGGCTTAGGATTGCACTGACTGTTTCCAGATCTTTGCTCTAAATCAGCCATTCTGCTATTCTACTCTTGCTCTAAATCAGCCATTCTGCTATTCTACTCTGTAGAATTTTTTAAAATTTGAATTACAAGATGGATCACTTTTGAAAAGGGCATCAAAGTGGCAGGCAATGATACAATGCATGGAGACAAGTTCTTGAATATACTGCTCTACAGCTATGACCAACATTATCGTAATTTATGTTTAGATTGTTAGAGACCAATAGGCGTTGTACCAGAATTTACTCATGTGAAGCACTGTAATGTCCTTATGTGCATCTGCATCATTACATCCCTGTGAGTTATATCACTATAATCCTATTTTATACTTGCCAACATAGTGGACAATGAGTATGTTGAAGATCCACATTCAGTGCTCTGTCCCCTGAATGACTTTTGTTTTTATGCAGATTTATGTTGTGCTAGTTTTTGATTGCCAATGCACATTGGCTTTGCTTGCTTTTGATAAGTGGATTTCTTATATTCCATTTTACTTTGCTCATCTGCAAGCATCATTAATGCGCAGTGGATGTCTGGAATTGTTTATCATTCTTTTACTACAGTAATATTCCAGGGAAGGAAGTAAATAGCAAACTCGGCAAATCCCCAACAGACAGCTTTTTCCAATCTATCAGAGTGCAGTTTATCATTACTTTGTGTTTATGGTCATGTTAGCTCTCAGATCACATAAATAGTCTTTCAACCTAAACCAGTCGGGAGTGCATCAAAATGTTAATTACATTTCATGAAGCATGGAATTAAACATTAATTAACAAGAGCCAAATTTTAAAACTTCTTGCTGCCATAACTGTCATGACCGTCCCTCTGCTGTTTTGCTCTGTTTTGTATGTATTTCTAGTACAATCTGTCTTGACAAAGTTTCCCTATTCTTTGTAGCCATAAGAAAACAACTTACTAGAGCAGTGTTTCCCCATTTTTTTAGCCCCAGGACCCACTTTTTAAAACCAAGACACACCAAGTTTGACCAGACAAACAAGAAAGGAGTTTATTTGTTGTATATGGCCTTTTCAATGTAAAGGGAAAGACAGGGAAACAACTAGTGCTGAGAGATAACAGAGGTTAACTGGTTGATGCTTTTCCTTCCTCTCCAGGTACTGAAAAGGCACTCTGAGTTTCATTAGATATGGAAAGGAAGGGGAGTAGGGATTGGAAAGTATTTAGGCTGACTTGTTGGTGTCTTGAGTATGAACATTGAGGATCTGCTTGGGTATTTTTATTTTTAGCACATTTGATTTATGGCTGCTTATTTGCTGCTTTTATTTGTGCTTTCTGTTTAATATAATCCTATGCTTTATTAATTGATATTAATTAATTTATTGTATTAATTTAGTTATGCTGCTTCTTTCACTGGAGTATCTGTATGTATCTGTATGTGTTAGAGGTTCTTACCTTTTTAGTACATAGGGCTGTAGAGGCTCAGCAGATTAAGATGCCAAACTTATCAAGCTCATGCCCCTTGCCCATCTCCTGCCAACCTGTTCAAAAACATGCAAATGTAGAAAAGTAGGTACCACCTCAGTGGGAAGGTAGCAGCATTCCATGCGCCTTGGGGTATAGTCATGCCGGCCACATGAACTTGGAGATATCTTTGGACAGCGCTGGCTCGTTGGCTTAGAAATGGGGTTGAGCACTGCACTCTACAGTTGGTCACAACTAGTAGTATAACCTGCGGGGGACACATTTAATTTTTTAGTGCTGAGCTTCTATTATTGATTTCTTGTAATTATAGTTAAAGTACTTTTAATATTGAGACAGCCCAATCCAATTTGGGCCTTATGCTGCCAGAACAAGTGTTGAATCCTGGTTAAAAAAAATAGTTAACGACACACGACTTAAATAAATTGTGTTATTTCGACAAGGAGATAATTTACAGTGCTGTCATTGCTGATGGCTCCCTTTAATTCCTTTGCATAAACTGTAGAAGAATGAACATAGATAAGACACATGGATGATAAATGAATGGAAATCTCTGTCTTTACTGAGGCTAGAAAAGTCTTAAGGATGACCCTGACAGTAAAATAACAGCCCAGTCTTAACCAGAGCAAGAACAAGGCCCATGTTGAATCCAGCACTAGGAAGGAGAAGGCTGGAGGTTTCTTTTGGTACTACTTGATTTTACGTTGAATACTACTTGGGTACTTGGCATTTTACCTCATATAAAGCCCCAGCCACTTCAGTGGGACTATTCAGATCTGGACCTCCCAAATAAGCACTTTGATGGATGTGAGCCCTTAGCCAGTGCCCAACCTAGTCAACCTCAGATGCTACACATGCTCTGTGTCTTGACAATGATCTTACCAAAGGCAATCAAGTCAGTATGTGGTACGAGAAGGAAACTGAATTCAGGAATCCTGGGTTAAAATTTGACATACCTCTTTTTGAACCACCACATTATCTCTCAGGAATTTTTTTTCAAGAGCAAGAGACAACCAATAAGCTTTTATGTTTTAAGGGGACAGAGTTATTGTTCAGCAAAGTCAATTAAGTTTTCCAGATGAGGTATACTTTTCCATGCATCAGTAAACTTCTCCATACTTTTATTGCAACCTCTGATTTGGAGAGATGGATGTATATATGGGAACAAGATGAATCAGGTCAAATGCTGAATATTTACGCTATATTGTTCAAGTGTATTTTGTCTTTATTCCCATCATTTCCCCATCATTACACACATTCCAAAGAGTTACATCTTTTCCCCTTCAAAGCATCTTATTTTTATTTTCAATTTAATTCAAAATAAGCAATAGGTGTATAACATGTGAACATATATTTATCCTAAATCAGACTGTTGTCTCATTTCAACTAATTAACAAGCAATTACATAGCCCTTGATTCCCTAGCTGATGGTTTGTGACCCACCAGCCAGTGAAGCACTTTTCCCTGTCAAGAGGTGAGAAGAGGGAAAGGCAGAACTCTCTCTCTCTCTCTCTCTCTCTCTCTCTCACCTTAAAGTTTGCCCAACTGCTTTGTAGGAAGTTGACATTGTAGTCTTTGCCCAAAGTTGACATTGTAGTCTTTTGTTCTGAGCTCTGAAGGTAGAATTCCAGTCAGATTCTTTCCTTTATTACTTAAGTGTCATGTAGAATTGAAGATAACTTTTTAACTTTTCCAAAAGTTTTACTTTAAGTCAAGCCACTTCAAGTTTTCAGTGTCTTGCCCTGAGTGTAAGAAACTGGAGCCGAAACTAGTCAGAGGCTATAATGAATGCCTGGAAAACTGTCCAGAGTTATTGAGAGGAAATATTACTGGTTTGTTCTTCTGGGCAAAAAACCCACCACTTTGTCATGAACCTGCCACCTGTCCTAGATATACAAACTGTTTCTCCTCCTGACTTGTTCTGAACAGTTTCCAACAGGTGGACAAGTTTTCACCTCCTTGCGCACCAGCTATATATGAGGAAAAATACATATTTAAAGTTAAATACGTATAATAAAAAATCTTGGGCTGTTTGCCTGTTCTTTAAGTGTAGCGTGCTTCTCTAGGGAAACACTTGAAGGCCAACACATTAGTAGGCCAACACATTCCATGCTACACTAGCCAACTGGCTAAACTCAGTTATTTCTTATGGTCATGAGAGAACACAGGGGAGAACATTTATGTGCACACAAGTTCCCTCATTCATATGCCTTCTCCATTAAAAGGTATAGGGGAGTCTGAGAGTGCAAAAGTTCCATACATGCCCAGATGCATACAAAAAGATCTGGAGTTGAATGAGTTATTGTAGTGGCAGATAATAGCAATTTGCCACTATTGAATGATTTTCAGGAATGAGATCACTTCAGTGGATATTGTTTGTTCTTATGAAAACCTAAAAGGGCCGAAAACAAAGAGTTCTTCAGCTGAAATTCAGCAGCGTAACAGGATCTTGCCGTGTGGTATACATACACAGATGAAAATTAAAACAATTTAAAAATCCAAAGACCAATTGAAAACAAGTAGCTCCCTCTTAGTATAGTAAAGAATAAGCTCACACCTCAGTATAACCATCTTAATATAACAATCACTGCTTGTAATATTTTAGAAACCATCGTGGCATCTTTAAAACATTTCTTCCAAATACAAAGTATGTAGAATTTCACAAGTAAAGCATGCCGGGAGGGAATCACCTGGCTTGGCTGCTTCTGCAGCCGAAACCACAGCTTCAATCTGCTTTTATTAAACCAGATCTTTTGCCATTTATCATTGTACACTGAAAGATCCAAAAATTGGCACAAATCTTTGGAAAGTCAGAATCAACTGCAGGCTGTATTATAATACATATCACATATATTCATCTTATAAACAAGCAGGGGTATGCATCTGGCATTGAGAAGGACGGTTCTGTACTGCAAACAAATAGAATAAAGAATCACATCCTTTGTCAGAGCCCTGTCTTTCAACTGAAAACAATTGAATAACAATAATTACAGCAAGGTGTTCCTGGGCTTCCAGGAAGGTTTGTTTTTCTATATATGCAAACATTCCACTATTCATATCAATTATACAGTAGATATCTGCAAAAATGTCCTTAATTATACAAGTTTTCAAAACACTTTTCACTGGGTTCATATATGATGCAAATTGGGGGAAAGAGATTCTAGGGGGTCTAATCCAAGTGCCCATGAAAGTGAAGT
The DNA here is from genome assembly GCA_030015325.1 of Cryptoblepharus egeriae. NCBI lineage: Eukaryota > Metazoa > Chordata > Lepidosauria > Squamata > Scincidae > Cryptoblepharus > Cryptoblepharus egeriae. The sequence goes on from JAREYC010000005.1 coordinate 30,394,392, forward strand.
GCTGCTGAGATTTAGGGGACAAATTTGATTCTTAGAAGTAAGAACATAGGAACATAAGAAGAGCCTCCTCTGGATCAGTCCACAGGCCCATCTAGTCCAGTTTCCTGCATCAGAAGCTTCAGCCCACCGGATGCTTCAGAATGCTTCATATGTACCCCGTTTTCACAATTTTAGCACTAATGTCAAGCCCAGCTGCTAGCACTCCCTAAAGCATGTAGCCCATTGCAACTGCACTCTTGCACCTTCCTCAGCTATGCCACTGCCTGAACCATAACTACACCATGTAGCGAGACAAAAAATATAACATGCACACTGAGAGCATTTTTCCTTTCAGTGAATTCAAAACTAATCCCCAGATTGTTTTTCCAATGCAGAAAAACAGAGTTTCATTGTTTCTGGGAGAGCACATTCTGCACAGGAAATTTGGAAAAAAAAATCAGGTGTGCCTTTCCTTCCAAATTTCATTAAAAATGAAGGAACAAATCTTCACTCTCACCTATCCAGGAAATCTAGGTATCCTGCACTAGTATGAATATGCATTTTCCAGACAGAAAAGGTAGATATTGCTTGTTAGATTTGGGCCTTTGTTTATGACTTAAAATGCATTTTAGTGGAGCATGTTAAAATCCCACATTAACAGTATGGGTGAGCACCATGTAAAATGATCCCTTATAGGTATCACCAATATAGCCCAAACTAATTTGTGGCTTCCTGAATGGTCTGATTACAACCTGGGTCACTTGGAACTGCTCACACGATGCTTGGCCCCCCAGCCTCCAATTTCCTTCCTAAGTTTCTCCTAAACCATTTCATTTTTTTCCTTTGTAAAATCATAACTTGGGCTAACAAAGATATATTCTGAATTTCCCTTGGACTTGAGGAGTACCATGTCATCTCATTTAGCTGACAAGCCCCAACCTTTCCACAAAAACAATAGCGATGCCTAATTGTGTCTTCCTTGAAACACCTGCAAAAATGCAGTTTTTGCATTTTTTATTTTGTTTTGTTAATAAGATTTTTTTGTACCTTTGGGGGAAGAAGCTGAAGCAAGGGTTTGTTTTGGAGCTTCTACGCCAGCTGGCTCTATATCAAGGCAACAAACCAACTCAAAGTAATGTTCTTTAATTACCTTTCACCATCCTTTTGGTAGCAGCTTCTCTTGAAGCAAAATCACCTCCTTAGATGGGGTGCTCTCGGGAGAACTGGCAGAAGAACCTTCTTACATATGGTGCAGGGAATTGCAGGAATCTATTGCCATATAAGGGATTCACCAGCATAAGATATTTAGGGCCTGATCCCAACGGGCTCACGTGGGCCCAACTTCAGTGTGTAGTGTTGCAAATATGCCATAAGGCATGTCTATAACATTCTGAACCAGTCCAGTGCTGGTGCCAGCTCAGCACTAGCCCATATTGAGTCAGTGCTTGGTGAAGGACAGAGGACTATCATCTGGATTGCTGGATGATGGGATGGTAAGTTGGGCAGAGGTAGGGGAGGAAGAGAAAAGACAGTGCAGGGGAGGGCAAGTCTGCCATTTCATAAACCTCCTCCCAGCTCAGGAGACATATGTAGGTATATGTCCTAGAATCTGCACCAACTCAATAACAAGTGCAGATCTGAGTCTTGATTTTATCAGGGAGTTGATACACTCTATGGGCGCAATCCAGAGTAACTACGTGGAGTCCTTGCTCCGGTGTAAGAACAATTTGCTCTGGATTGCAATATGAATTTCCCATAGGTTTTCACTAGGTAGCACAGCAACTATGGGTACACATAAAGGGCACAATCCAGAGTAACTACGGGGAGTCCTTTCTCTGGTGTAAGAACAATTTGCTGTGGATTGCAGTATGAATTTCCCACAGGTTTTCATTAAATGGTGTAGTAACTACGGGTGCACGTAATGTCTCTTACGTGCTCTCGTAGTTACTCTGGATTGTAGGGAAAGTCTCTTGCGTGTTCCCGTAGTTACTCTGGAACTTTATCAGGGAGTTCAGCATAAAGTGTTACCTGGACACTGGTCCAGATGGGTCTAAGGTAGGTGACCTTGCTTCAGTGGGCACTCATTGCTCACAAGGATAGCAACTGAGTCTGCAGATTATAAGCATGGTTTTGTGGAGTATGCACAGAACTCTTTGCTTGGGGTTAATCCTATATTCATTCTGCAAAGCTCATCCATTACCTGTAGGCATGCTTTGGCTAGAAGTAATTCTGTGGTCTTCTGTAGAACTCAGAATCCTTGTTAGAGCATGTTGGCTACATATTCATTCTTTGCTGATTAATTAGGTACCGTCTTAACCAGTGGTGGGATTCAAATAAATTAACAACAGGTTCTATGTCCTAATATCCCAAATTAATAATAGGTTCTATGTCCATCAAATAACAGGTTCTATGTCCTATTAGTAACCGGTTCTCAGAACCAGGCACGCAATAGCAAAGGATTCTATAGAACCTGTGAGAAACCCATGAAGCCCACTACTAGTCTTAACCCTGTGAGAGGGCTAGAGTAGAAGCCACAGGGAGTGAGACATTTGATTGGTACATTAGAGTCAACATAGGGTATCATTTATGGATAGTTTGTGGAGAGCCCATGATATATTACACTACAGTGTGACTGTTGTGCAGGAGCAAGTATAATTTTGGAAAATTGACTAGTTTTATTGTTATAAATAAGTAAATGGTCCTGGTATTTGGTCACACAATTCACAGGTATAGTTCCTTTCACTTAAAAATAATGTATTTATGCCATGCTCTTGATATCATAACACTTTTGCAGCCTCAAGTTGGAATGAGGCCATATCAGGTAGGGAACATGTTGGAGATGGTTGTTGCCAACTAGAGATCCCAACAAGAGACAAAAAAACCCCAATCTGGGTCTGCTGTTATAGCTACAGTCTTTTTTTTACCTTTTTATGCCCAACCTAGAAAATTGGGCAGGTAACAAAAATGGGTTGGAGTAACCAAGAAGGGACAAAAGGAGTGTGATAAATGGTATAATGGTAAAAATAAAATCAGAATTGAGAAGTAAAAAGCAGAGATACATTTTGTTTTAGATGTGCAGTATATCACACTCTTCCTAAGAGCACAATCCTAACCATGTCTATTCAAAAGTAAGCCCCATTGTGTTTAATGGGTCTTACTCCCAGGAAAGTGTTGTTTAGATTGCAGCCAATGTCTCATTCTTTTTTTTAATTCCCACTTGCTTCCATGAGATGAGGTCACGTTTACTGATAATGCTTGGAGATACTGAGTGATACTGAATGGGCCTTTAACTGGGCTGAAAGAGGCAGCAGGCATGGTCTGGTGGTTAAGCACTGGGCTACTGAAGAATGCTAAGCAGGAAATAGACCTGGGTAACTTTTGGATGGGAGACTGAAAACTTATAAAACTGTCATGTGACAAGAGAGCCAGAGGTGTTGCTAGTTACACCTTGGGCGACCTGAAAATCTGCTCTTGCTGGCAGTTTGAAAGGCATTCCCTGATGTCAGATGTGTTAACCACAGCATGAAAGGATTCGAACCAGACAGAAGAATTCTATGGCTGCCTATAGAACAATGTAGACTAGCCACCCCGTGGTCTTGGACCTCACTAGGATCTCCCAACAAGAAGAGACAGTGTGAACACCAGAATTGCCATATGAGCCTGAAGAAAAAAGGGAACTCAATCAAAATGTGGCAGAAAATCAGATTTCTGAATGAATGCAAAGGGCCACTATGCACAACAGAGAAAACATTTTTTCAGTTTGTTTCCCATTCAGCTCTGTTCAGAGATTCTGAAAATTATTCCCAAATCATAGAGGTACAATTTCCCCCAAAAGCAAAGCCAGTCCAACTTTTTATTTATTGCTTAATTTTTAGCAAATGGGATGCAGTTGCAAAGTAACAGTGTTTCTGATTTGATTCCACAGGACTTCTGAGGATGCACAAGCAGAGAACTAGTTTATCCATTCCAAATCTGGGTTCAGTGTAGCTAGTTATTAAAATATGTCCCAGAATTTTTCTGATGAGGAATCAATTTGCAGTCATCACCAATGTGGGTGGTATGGTTGTTGCCTCCGTTTGACAGGGCACAATCCAGAGCACGTTCAGCCTGCTCTGCCCTAACTGCTCTCTCCTAACTATTCTGTATCCAGAGCAGAAAATTATGCTGCAACCAGAGAGTTGGGAAGCCTGGGCTGCCTTAACTGCTCCATAGCATGCTATGTAATTGACACATGGGGAGGACATGCTCCTGAGGAGTCACCCCTCAGATCACACTGAACAAGGAACAGCTGTGGTGCCTACAGTGGTGACATGACTCTGCGCATCACCCGGTATGGAAGTCTGTGCGTCACCCCTGGGATGCGCGCATCCCCCTACCTGGACTGCGCAGTCGCCAAAGTTGGCGCCTGCGCAGTTGTTTCAGAAGCCAACTGGCTTCAGAAAGAGTACTGCGCAGGCACCATCTCTGATGCCTGCGCAGTACTTTCCTGAAGCCTTTTGGCTTCAGAGGAGACTGTGCAGGCGTCAGAGTTGGTGCCTGTGCAGTACTCTTTCTGAAGCCATTCGGCTGCCGCTCCACCTGTTGAGTAAGGATGAATGGCTGTGCAGAGGTGCGGACTTCCTCCACTCTAAGGAAGTGTCCTCTGAAGCTGTTCGGCATGCTCAGTGTGTCTCTGTGGAGTGCACCTCAGCTGGCCATTCAGGCCAGATCCAAGGATGAGTGGCAGCTTCTGGCTGCTGTTCCACCTTGGAGCAGGCCTGAATGGGCACGCAGACACCAGGGGCCTGCCAAAGGACAGTCAAACTCCTCTGGTGCATCACCCCATACAGAGCGCATCACCCAATACAGCCCACGCAAGCCGCACCAGTCTGGTGATGCCAGTGGGTGCCTGCCTTATAAGGAGTCCCTGATGAGATGCCAGTACATTCTACAGTGAATACAAGGGGCTCCTTGGAGTGGCCTGCTGTATCCTGAGGTTTGTGGGCAGCCGTAGTTTGTTCCATATCCTGAGGTTGAGAGGAAGGGGTTGCAGCTAGGATGGCCAAGAACTCAGATTTCTGGTCAACACTGCCATTCTTACTTGGGCCTTATCATGGACGCCGATGGGTCTACTTATTAATATACTTTTGTTTTTGCTGTTACTGCTTTGGTTGTTTTTGTTCTTTTTTTTGCTGTTTTATTGTTTTTAACATGTGTTTTTAGCCTCTTGTTTTAATCGTTTTTAGTCTTTGTATAATTTAATCATGTTTTAATCTGTATTTATGACCTATTTTTAATGGTGTTTTATTGTTCTTTTAAATTGCTGTTAGCCGCCTTGAGCTCCCTTTTGTTAGGGAGGAAAGACGGGATATAAATTAAGTAAGTAAGTAAGTAAGTAAGTAAGTAAGTAAGTAAGTAAGTAAGTAAGTAAATAAATAAATAAATAAATATACGTGCTCCTGAGGTGGTATATCTCTGAGGAACTGGAAGAGGGCATTTCTGCCTTGGAAACAGGCTCTGGATACAGAGTAACTGCTCTGCCCTAGGCAATGCTAAACATGCCCTCAACTTGCCTCTCCTGAGCTGCTTAGGCTGCCCCAGTTAGGGCAGAGCAGGTCCACCTCTCTTAGGGCACCCTATCTTGCCTTGCTCTGCCCTAAGCCTTTTCCAGAGTAACTGGACTGGAGCATCTTGCAGTTGCTCCACCCTAGTGACAGATAGGGCATCCCAAGGTCTCTTATGTGGACAGATTAGTTGCTCTGGATTGTGCTGTGAGTCCCATGAATCAAGTGGTAATGTCTTGAGCGAGAAAAATGTAGGATGACATAGTGGTATGGTTACTACTTACATTAGGATGCCCATCTCTGAACATATCCACATGGATGGTACTTTTATCAAATGGAAGAGGTTTTTCAGTTGGGAGACCATTTTATAACAAAAGACTCTATCTTAGCTTGATTTTTCAAGGCCAAAAATTGAGAGGATCTACTAGGTAGTGCATGATGTATGCAAGACTTTGAGTCAAAAATTTTAGTTCACATTTCATGATGGAAACCAATACAATAAGTTTCTAATGGGTTTACTATTTACAAGCATTTCAAATTTAGCAGATTTGGGCTGAAGTGAATGGAGAAAACATATTTTTTTCTAAAATTGGGGTGAATAGTATGTTTTATGCATATTGCAGAAACATTTCTGCTGAAGTGGTTCTACACATGTATAGTGAAATCCTAACATGCACCAGTCCAGCCAAGTCTAGCATGGTCTTCACTGTATCGTCTTCATGTTAGGGGCAGGCTGCAGATTGCCTTGGGGTAAGTGGATATTTTTCTCATTATGTAACACCTGCCCTATGTGGCTATTCTATCTGCACCAGCTATTTACATAATGCGCATCCATGTCACCCTTGTAAGGATGTCTATCCGAAGAGTGGGGTTGAGGATACAGTGTGTGCTGCTGCCACTGATCTTTCATTCTACCCTTTCTATTATCCCCCACCCAGAAATGCCCTTCTTTACACCCCAGAATACACTCACACCACCATGTCCCACCGACCTTCCCCCCCACCCCTACCCCAAATCTATCTTGCTCAGTTGGTGAAAGAATGGGATCTGGCAGTGGCGGATTGAGCATTTTCTTGTGCAAGCATGGCATGCTTTTGAGTCAGCACAAACGTGTTTGAAACATGTTTGAAACAATTTGAAACAATTGGGAGAAAGCAAAGCCTATACTGGTCCAATTCCAAGTTTGGATCAGGCTTCCCAGTACATTTAAGAATTTGTGGACTAGTATAGCCATATGGAAAACTGTGAAAGGGAGCTTAATTGAGACTGTTGTAATTCTGGAAGTATCTTTCTGCTATGACTGGATTTAATACAAGACACATGTAGGCTGCAATCCTAAAGACACTTTCCCGGGAGTAAGACCCATTGAACACAATGGGGCTTTCTTTTGAGTAGACATGGTTAGGATTGTGCTCTATCAGCCCAATCCAGAGCAACTAATCTGTCCACATAAGAGCCCTTAGGTTGCCCTATCTAACACTAGGTTGGAGCAACTGCAAGATGCTCCAGCCCAGTTACTCTGAAGGAGGCTTAGGGCAGAGCAAGGCAAGATAGGGTGCCCTAAGAGAGGTGGACCTGCTCTGCCCTAACTGGGGCAGCCTAAGCAGCTCAGGAGAGGCAAGTTGAGGGCATGTTTAGCATTGCCTAGGGCAGAGCAGTTACTCTGTATCCAGAGCCTGTTTCCAAGGCAGGAATGCCCTCTTCCAGCCCTCAGAGTTATACCACCTCAGGAGCAGGTATAGTAATGAGTAGACCCATAGGGGTCCATGATAAGGCCCGAGTAAGAATGGCAGTGCTGACCAAAAATCTGAGTTCTTGGCCAGCCTAGCTGCAACCCCTGCCTCTCAGCCTCAGGATATGGAACAAACTACGGCTGCCCACAAACCTCAGGATACAGCAGGCCATTCCAAGAAGCCCCTTGTATTCACTGGAGAATGTACTGGCATCTCATCAGGGACTCCTTATAAGGCAGGCACCCAGTGGCGTCACCAGACTGGTGCGGCTGGTGTGGGCTGCATTGGGGATGCGCTCCGTATGGGGTGATGTGCCGGAGGAGTTTGACTGTCCTTTGGCAGGCCCCGGGCGTCAGCACCCCCATTCAGGCCTGCTCCAAGGCGGAGAATCAGCCAGAAGCTGACACTTGTCTGAGGAGCTGGCCTGAACGGCCATCTGAGGTGCACTGCGCAGAAACACACTGAGCATGCCGAACAGCTTCAGAGGAGACTTCCTTAGAGCAGAGAAAGTCCGCGCCTCTGCACAGCCATTCGGCCTCACTCAGGAGGCGGAGCGGCAGCCGAATGGCTTCAGAAAGAGTACTGCACAGGCACCAACTCTGACGCCTGCACAGTCTCCCCCGAAGCCAAAAGGCTTCAGAAAAGTACTGCGCAGGTGTCAGAGATGGTGCCTGCGCAGTACTCTTTCTGAAGCCAGTTGGCTTCAGAAACAACTGCGCAGGCGCCAACTTTGGTGACTGCGCAGTCCAGGTGGGGGGGGCGCATCCCAGGGATGACACACAGACTTCCGCACCAGGTGATGTGCAGAGTCATGTCACCACTGTAGGCACCACAGCTGTTCCTTGTTCAGTGTGATCTGAGGGGTGTCTCCTCAGGAGCAAGTCTTCCCCTTGTGTCAATTACTTAGCATGCTCTGGAGCAGTTAGGGCAGCCCAGGCTTCCTGACTCTCTGGATTCAGCATAACTTTCTGCTCTGGATACAGAATAGTTAGGAGAGTGCAGTTAGCTCAGAGCAGGCTGAATTTGCTCTGGATTGCAGCCTATGTTTCATATACATATGGCTTGGCTGTACCATAGAAAGTGAGCTCAGACCTAATGTACCAGTATGTTTGTGGCTATTCTCTGGTTCACAATGCACATGGTCACATTGCTATCATTTGTAAGGAATGTGTATTTTTTCCAGAACCAACATAAATTGAACGTACAACAGAAATACATGTACAGTTAATGTTGTTTTCATGTATTGATACTATGCTGAAGATAGAATTGTTATATATTCATTTAAAGTGATGTTGGGGAGGTATGAAGGACTATGGTGGCGCAAGTGGTTAAGACACTGTGCCTGTTAACCAGCAGGCCAGTGTTCAAGACCTGGGTCCTACAAGACGGAGTGACATCCATCCTTAGCCCATATCCTGCCAACCTAGCAGTTTGAAAGCATGCAAATGCAAGTAGATAAATAGGTACCACTTCAATGGGAAGACAACAGTATTCTGGGTGCATGCAAGCTACACTTTGGACAACCCTGGCTCTATGGATCAAGAAATGGGGATAAGCACTATATGGTCAGTCACAACTAGCAGTATAACCTGCAGGGGATACCTTTACCATTTTTATGAAGTGAAAATCATACTCTGGAACTTATAATAGTAAAAAGAGGATACTTATTTATTCAAACCCAGGCAGGCAGTCTGATGAAAGATTATTTGAACAACAATATTTTGGATTGTGTGGGGATTGATTTATTGGCTAAGAACAGATTTTGGTTTCTTCTAATTTTACATATGTAAGATTCACTTAATGAAATCTCTTTGATGGAACTAACATAGTATTACCCTGAAACATGAATCCATTAAACAGATCCCAGAAGCGAACAATGCTGACTCCTTTCTCCAATTGGTGGCAATAATTCCTGCAGACAGTGACTGAACTTTGACATTGTCAGAAAAAAAGATTTCAGCTGACCAAACACAAATATCAGGCTGCGGGCCAAATGCAGCCCCAAAAGGGAATTTATCCAGTCCATGATAATTGGGCTGTCCTTGTTTCATCATTGAAGTCTCTCATATTTTTAAAATATGACCAAGATTTTCACATTTTCTCTTCTGCCATTTAATTACAGCTAATTAGTTTCTGTGAGTGGAAAGTGCTTATTTATGGACAGTGTCTGCTTAATTAAAACTGTGTGCTTAATGATGTCACTTCCAACCCTCAGCAGGCTGAGACTACCTTCTGCCATCTCTGTTAAACAAATCTGACACCTCTGACTTAACACATCATGATAGCTCCACATAGTCTTCTTTGGAGTAATATAGTTGGAGTGTATTACATCAGGTTCCTCTCTCACTCTTCCTTTGCTAGTTTATATAATGTGTTAATTATGCAGTCTTAATTTTGTTAACACAGGTTCACAAACCATAACAAAAGTGAACAAAATTTAACAAGTGTTAATTTTGTTTCCCTATATAGAAATATTATTTAACTAGAAAAATTTATCAGCCTTTGTAGGAGTAAAATGTCAATGTCAAGAATATTTGTGGACCCTGGGCATGGCTGGGTCCTGCTAGGAGTATTCAGGAATATTTGTGGGTACTTGGCACCAATAGGCACTGGAGTGTATCGGGGCAGTGGCAGGTAGTAGTGAGCACCAGGCATTTCTACTGGGCATTGTTAAACAGCAGAGAGCACTGTGCAGCACTGTGCAGTGGTGGTTCCCTAACACCCACTGTACACCATTTTCCCCCATGCACCATCTTCACCTGTGCACCATCCCCCTGTACACCATCCCCTACAGTGATCATCTCTCCCATGCACCACCACACCTCTGTGCACCATCTTCTCTGTACACCTTCCCCTGTGCGCCATCACCCCTGTGCACCATAGCCCCCGTGCACCAAAACCTGCGTGCACCATCTCCCCGTGCACTGAGCAATACTGGCCACCAAATCAGTTCTTAGTGGTTCTTACATCACAGCAAGAATACACTCCCCAAATTTCATGCTTCTAGGTCCAGGGGTTGGGGCTGGATGTTGGTCAGTCTGTCTTCAGTGTAAAGAATAGGGACAAAAATACATTGTACTCCTCTTCACCCCCTTAGTGGTTAAATTTCTAAAAATTCAAAGAAGGAATACCCTCCCCAAATTTCATGCTTCCAGATGCAGGCGTTGATGTGTCAGTGATTCTTCAATGTAAAGTATTATGTTAACTACTTTAAGTAACTTTTAAATTGATTTGGTGTTGTTTTAGCATAAAGGAGTGTCAATTTCGGGTATTGGAATGCATAAAAAAGTGTCCCATTGAAATTACATTTTCAGAATACTAAAATTCATATTATGAGGGATTTTTCAGAAACAAATTACCCTTATAAGATGGAGGAAGACTATTATATCCATGAATGAGGTATTCCAAATTCTCAAAAATAACGTCCATTCTACAGTAGTTGTTCACTTATTAGTTCTGTTGTTCTCATTCATTCATTCATTCATTCATCTCTAAAGCTGTGTAGGAGAAACTTCAACATCTGATTTCTTAGAACAAATTACAAAAAAAGTGCTTGTGTCTACAGATGTGGGGAACTCCTTGGAACAACCCCTTGAGGCCTTAAGAACTATAAGGCATGATGTGGCAGAGCAAGGATGCAATGGAAAGCACACTGGTGCCACTGCACAGCTACATGGGGAGTTCGGTGGGAAATGAGATGCTTGCATCATTCCCCATGATGACAGCTCTGCCTATACCACATTGAGTATTTCTCTGTGCAGGCAAACATTGAACAAAGGAAATGTTTCTTCCCAGGATTGGAACCCCATGAATGTCACCAGGATTCTCATCACAGGTAGAAACTTTCCTGGTGTTTCACTTTGCAGATCATGGGGAGTGAGGGGAGCATGGCTTTCATACATTTCATTCATACATGATTTAAGCAGCATATTTTTCAGAGGTGCTATTCATGCATCCACTCTGCTGTTGAGAGCAGACATCTGCACTGAGCCACTATGTTCAACACATGGACGGCAATACAAAACAAGCTGTTCACTCTAAAAACTAATGCATGTGCAGTCACTCACAGAAAAAAGTGTGTGCGTATACAATGTGTGAATTAATGAGATTCTTTCCTTCTGTGATATCATCTTAGGAGTTCTGTAGAGATGTGCAGGAAAACAGCAGTTTGTCTGCCCTGTAACTTAAAGTGGAGTACAATGTATTCTTCTTTCCTTTAAGAACCACCTGGGCCTTCTGGCTCCCCCACCCCAATGAAAACGATCAATGAAACTATTCGGAAAAAAGTTTACACTGTACTGTACATGTGAGACGACATAGAATGGTCTCAAGCAGGACTCTGTGGTTCCATCTCTCCCTGTAAATAAAAACACCCCGCTTTTCTAAACTTTTTTCCCCATAATTTCTGTAATCCAATTGGACATGATTTTATTACTTCATGTGCTTAGATAATCCCACATCAAATGGACTCCAGCATTTTAGTGTACATTACATATATAGTGCATTACCTACAAGCTATTGTTCAGCATTTTGGCTCTGCTACTCCAGAGTGTGTTCTGGACCTGACATCACTGCATCTGGTTAGCATCTACGCCAAGCAATCTTCATGCCCTTGAGACCAGCTGTTATTACCACAATAGTAAAGCAGTGTATGATTTCCTATGTCAGGAAATCTTAATACCTTTTGTTACCATATGTATTTAATCGTGAGTAGAACAAAGTATGTATGTGGAATCAGGGTGAGACTTTGAAGGCTCAGAGGTAATGTAACATTTTTGAGACCATCTGTGTTCCTTCTGTAAGCTCAGGTTTTCTGCTAAAGTGGAATCAATTTCTCTTTGCCAGTTTCCTTCTATGAAGCAGACAGACAATCCAGTTCACAGCTCAGTTAAATCAAAAGACATTAAATTGCAAAATGTTGAGTCTCACTGAAGTTAATGAGTCTGAGGGCTAATTCAAAAGAGGCCAGATTGCAGCTTCTAAGATTTGATGGTTATCCAGTAAAGTTGCCAATATAGCTCTTCTTAAATTAATAATACTGTACTGTCTCCCAGTTGATAGCCATGGGACTACTGAGAACAAACTAACTTGTACTCCCCTGTGATGAGGACTAGCAGGGAGCCAAGACTGGGAGCCAGGGTGCCATAAACTGATATAACAAAGCCAGCAAGGTCTGTTAGGAAAAACAAGAACCATTTGGTGTCCTAAGTGAAAGGTTTTCTCATGACATTCAGATATAGATGAGATAAAAACTCTATTCAGACTCCAGTGAACAAGTACACAACAAGTGGAAATTGCACCTATTAGTCATGATTTCTCATGGAGACCCCAAATATCTCAACATTCATCTCCAAGTGTTTGAAAAAGGTTTATATTGCATTTCTATCAGCAACTATGGTGGTCATAAGGGTGGACTAAAGAATCACATGGGTAGGTTCTATGTGTGTCACATTGACACCTACAAAGTTAAAGAGCAATTTTTAACACTTGTGAATTGCTGTTTTTCTTTTGGTATGGAAATCACCTCTCTGAGGTGTTCCGCAAACGAAAATAATCATTCTTGGTGAAAATGTTAACCCTTCCTTTATTTTCCATCATTGGAATAGAGCTTTTGAGTGATAAGACTTGGCACTTTGTTTTGATACTAGCTATAGCAACCAATCAAACTCATTTGGGGCAAATTAAGTAAAGATTTATTCTTATTCACTTAGAATAAGTGAATTAATCTAGTCTTATAACTTATTCTTTGTTCACTTAGCCATAGGACTCTTGTTAGAGACTAAAAATTAGCATTATTAAATTAGTTTGGCACCCTGGAACAGCTTGAGCCAATATGCTGAGAAGGTAAGCCCCTTGTTTCTATGACCTCTATAAATGAAAAACAAATAAAAAAATTTGTGGTTCAGATCCGTTTCATCCTGAAAAATGTCTGTTCTTTGAAGATGTATTACAGTATAGTAATTCTTTGAGAATGCAATGCAGAGCTAGTGCTGGACCAGTAAAAGTCACCACTGATTTAGGTGGCAAAGATCTGAGGAGCCCCATCTAGAGCTGCTGCCATGATACCCACTGTAAGGGAAATTAATTCCTCTAGCCCCAGGGTAAGTGCAGCCAGTACAGGATACAGAATGGGCCTACCGGCCTGTCTGTTCCAGTGCAGTTTAGTATTGGGCTATCAGCCAACTCAGCATACTAAAACTCATAGAGAATAAGTTCAAAGTTATTTTTCCTTTTACAAGAAATCTGATCACTTTGTTGTTTCTTTATGTTTCAGTGTATTATCCATAAATTTTTTTTCTTGTATTCAAGTGGTCTAGATCTTCTGCAGGTTCCACAACTCATCTCACATGCACATGGTGTTCTGAAGCATTATTAATTGAGAGGAGAGTCTGTGGTTCAGTCTTAAAGCTCATGCTTGAGCTGGGAAGGTCCTGGATTCAATTCCTGGCATCTCCAGTTAAGTTTGAAAATGCAGTAGTTTTACCAAGGGGATGGACTGTATTACAGGCTCTGCAAAGAGCCATATAAGCTGCCCTTCCCTTTATGTTGGAACTACCGTATTTGAAGCAGTGATGGCAATGCATAGGTGTTCACTGAACCAACCAAATTTTTAAAGCAAATGTATATTTTTGAAGGCTGTCTTTTGATATAATAATGTCATGTCTATAATGTTATGTTTGACATAATAATATCATGTCAATTCCACAATAAGACACTTTAGGTAGTATCAGAAGTCCTGCCTAGGTTTATTACAATAGATTCATGGAGGGCAGGTCCAGCGTATTTCATTTGCAAGAGATATTCATCAATAATAATATTCATCAAGCAAGAAGTTCATCATTCTAAATGATACCTTCTCAGTATGTTAGGCAGGCATGGTCAATCACAAGCAAAAAGATACATTCAAAGGAGACAGAAATGTCTGAAACCATAGAGAGCCAGGACTAAGGGCAAAATCCAGAGTAACTATGGGGAGTCCTTGCTCCAGTGTAAGAACAACTTACTCTGAATTCCAATATGAATTTCCCATAGGTTTTCACTGGGTGGTGCAGTAACTACAGATGCACGTAAAGTCTCTTACATGCTCCCGTAGTCTGGATTTGGGGGTAAGTCAATGTCTGTAATACTGATTTAGGTGTTAATTAAAAAATGAACTAGAATTAATTCAGAATTAATAATGAATGAATTAGAATTAATGTTCTAATTCACTATAGGGCAGTTTCCCATGTCCTTAATTTTCCCCAATATTTGAGATCAGGAAGTCTGATTAAATACAGCACTTTTCAAATACTTAGTATATTTTCTTAAGAATAAATTTAGAGTTTCAAAGCTGCTGCTGCTGGTATGATGTAGGGAGAATGGTCCAGTGAAGTGTGCAAAGTTATTTTAATCACTGGGGTGTTCTGAAAGGTATCATGTTATCTTTAGAAGATCAGAAGCAGCTTAATCCTTTTGCTTAAGGAAACACCAGGTACTTGGCACTTCCTTTCAAGACTGCAGCTTGGTTTTTTTGCTGCAGTGCCATATTAACTTGTCAAGCACTTGGTTCAAAACCAAAAACAGAAGAATGAAGAGTTCATTAAATGTCTCCGCTTTTTCTTCCATATATACATTGGTTTGGTAAACATGTACTATATATTGTTGCTATGTACTGCACCCTGCTTCTCAAGTCAAACTAGAAGTGAATTTAGATTGTATCTCTTGCTTAGGCTAACAGCTATACTGGACAATACAAATTACAAGAGATAATTATGTTTTTATGAACAATGCATCGGTTAAGCAGGGATGCTCTGTACAACTTTGATCACTCCACATATTATCACCCAGCTAATGTGTGGGCAGTAACATCCATTTAATTATTATGGTATTATGATTTTTATGATTATTTCAACAAATTCATTCATATTCCTGCTATACAAAATGAGCAAACTAGAATCAAACATACGCATACGAGCTAAGCGCTAATCTCAATGATCAGTTTTAATGTTCTTTGCAGTCCTTTGTCTCACTTCCTGTGAATGCTGAGTGCATTTTGCAGTCTGCAAAACCCAAGAACATTGTCCTGGAAGCTGGAATCTGATGGGAGGGTGAAATAGGGGAATTTTTGAACCACAGATAATTAAAACTGTAGATAAAGGACCCATAGCTACATGGGATGCCTGTACCTTTATATACTTTCTTTAAAAGCGTCTGTCATCATTTACACTTTCTCTGCAATTAATGTATTATTTTTTTTACCCTCCTTCAGTGCATAAAACTATTATGTCGTCCAGTCCTCCATATCCTCAGCTGTTTAGTATTCTTGTTTCCTAGTCTATTTTTGATCACCTTGAAATACACTGCTGGTCACTCTTATTATCTTGGTTTGATGTCTAATGTTTTTTATAATCAATAATCCTGCATAAATTCCAGACATCATATTAATGTGGGGGAATTAAAAGACACCAAATATAGAGCTACTATGTGTCAGTTTATTTTTATCTCATAACATTCTCTCTCTCTCTCTCTCTCTCTCTCTCTCTCTCTCTCTCTCTCTCTCTCTCTGAGCTCTTTTGAGAGGGGGGGGGGGACATTTTATGTTTATTTTACCTTGTATTTTAAAAATCAGCAAAGGCATACATGTGGTTACGTAAAACATTATACTTCTTATTATTAAATCTTAAACTATTACATATCATTTGTTACATATAATTTATTAATTATAAGCAAGGCTTTTTCTGGTGGGTACTCACTGGTACTCAGTACTGGCACCCTTTTCCACCTGCTCCCCCCAGCAACTAATTAAAAATTAGGCTGCAATCCTAAAACACTTTCCAGGGAGTAACATCCATTTGAACACAATGGGGCTTACTTTTGATTAGACATGTTTAGGATTGTGCTCTATGTCATATGGGCATGACCTGTGGTGAGTGTCAGCACATTTTTTCCAAAGAAAAAAGCACTGATTATAAGAAAGCTACATGTTGCCTGCTCAAAAGGAAAAAAAGGATAATGAAGATTTTTTTCCCCGGGATACAAGGCTAAAAAAGAGGACATGTCCTGGAAAAATATTACATACGGTCATCATGGCATGAGGAGATTTATGTTATGGTTTGCTGGCATTACATTGGATTAATTTCAGGTTTAACACTTGCTTTTGAAGGAAATCTTTTAAATAAGTATCAATACATAAACAACAGAGAAGGGCCATAGATTGTTACCCTGTTTTTCCATAATGTCTTACATGTCAGTTTGCCACCCACTGAAACTGGCTTCTTAAACACAAGCCATTCAAGTTGGCTGCTGAAAAAGGCCAGTCCTGTTGCATTTCTTAATGCAAGCTTTTCACACAGAAAGCCTTGTTCAGTTCCTGAAAGCTCCAAGTAGGGAATCCCAATCTGAAATCCCCAAGAGCTGCTTTCAGTCATTATTGACACTTCTGGACAAGATGGACCAGATGGAAACATCAGAGCTAGATAGGTCATCAGGAAGCTATTTAAACACAATGCTCTAGTCTTACCATGTGTGCACAAACTCAAGCTATTAATATGTTATTTTCAGAAAGCCTAGCAACGCTCGGTGTAGCAAGAAAAATAAGTCCCTGAAATAAGCAAGGTTAAGCATAAACGTGCTAGAACAGTCTCGCCCGTCTACAGATCATATGCTTACCCACTCCCCACCCACCCCCCTTTTTAGATACTGGCAGATCATTCAGCATCTCTGCTACTTTTCATTGCACAATTACAAGGTGCAACATTCCCTAAGCCTCACATGCAGAAAACAGACAGAAGTCTGGCCAATTTGCCCATCCCTTAAGTTACAAAGGATCAAACATGAGAAGGATCCTTCTGATAGCTGTCAGCTGCTTCATTCCTGAAACCAGACACTGTAAATCCAACGTCTAATTGACCGCTCTGATTAAATGTTTTCTAGACCAAGCCAGTAGGTGTTTATTTTCAGCCAGCCGGTCACCTCTTTCGACCTTCAAGCCTAAGAAAGGAGTACATTTTCTTTTAAGCTTTCCTGTAATGTACGGTATATAAGAGACAGAAGACTGGGTTCCACAGTCATTCAGGTGGATAGCAGTAATTGGATGGAGAAATAAAAGCTCTTGAAAAGCCCAAAGATGCCCATGTTCACCCTGTCCTTGAGTGGATGGGTGGTCTGGACATCAACATTTGTTTTATCAGAAGTCCATGTATTTGCAATACACTAAATAAATAAGCCCATGTTCAACCATCATTAGGATTATAGCCATTTTTTTGCTGTCATCACAGGTGTTTGAAATTTTGTTAAGAAAGTTTAATAGATATGGCCCCACAAATAGGTAGCAATCAGCAGGAAACTGGCTTATGTAGACATTAATTAATAACTGTCCCTTTCTCAACCCCATGCACATCACTTAACATTATCCTTATGTGTTGGTGGAAAGGAGGGAGAAAAAAAGTTTCTTTCTTTCTCCTAGAATCCTATTTCTACATGTCCCAGGGCTTAAGACACCTGAAATCTGAAGTAAGGTTCCCCCTTCAAATTGCCTTGCTCCAAGGTTAGTGTTCATCCTCATTGCAAGGCTGAACAGCTAGACTTGTCAATCTCCAGAGTCTTATGGTCAGCACAACTACATGACAAAGGCTGCAATCCTGAAGACACTTTCCTGAGAGTAAGACCTATACTGAACACAGTGGTGCTTGCTTTTGAGTAGACATGGTTAGGCTTGTGCTCAAAGGCTCACAGAACGCTGTTACCTTCCCATCAAAATGGTACCTACTGTACTCAGGTCTCAAACTGGTGACCTGCTGACCTTCAGGTTGACAAACACAGCAGCTCCACTGAACCATCACAGTATCAGCCTGAATGTGTGGTGTGAGGAGAATGAGAACAAATGTGGAAGGGATAAAATAATGGAAGTTCAGCTTCACACCCAGAAACTTTTCTCATGAGTGGCTGGTAAAATAAATTTCTTTTCAAGACTTTCCACATCGTAGATTATTTGGGTTTATGACAGACTACCTCCTTTCACTGTAAACCTAGACCTCATGGCACCAACAGGTTAGGAGATGGGCAAAACATACATACTATCCATGATGATAAATCATGGTTTTTCACGGGGAGGTGAAATTATTTCTTTAAGTGTCTGAGTGTTGAGCTGCTACACAGCTGAAGCTGAGCCAGCACAAGTAAAAACTTGCATTTAAACCATTAACACCACCATCAGTGTGAGTCAGTCCAACCCAGCTTTGCCTTACATGTCTCTTAATACCTACTGCTTATTCTTACATGACAACTTTCGGTCAAGCTAATTGGACCTAATGCTAGGGGGGGTCTAGTGCCTTCTCACAGGAAGACATGTAAGATTGCAGCGGTAAGTTCTATTTGAAATGAAGTTATTTAGGTAATTTGTGTAATTAGGTAATTGCAATTACTTAGGTAAGTGTAGAAGCAAGCCTGCAAAACCCGAGGGAACAGCACTCAGGCTGCAGTCTTATCCCCACTTATCTGGGAATACGCTGCATTGGCTAAAATGGAATTTACTTCTGAGAAGATATGGATAGGATTGGGCCCTCTGTTATATAGCATCAGTCTGTAAAACATGTATCCCCCCAATGCAAACAATCTACAGCATGCGTTTAAAATCAAGTTGTACACAATGCAAATTACCCAATTCCAATTTTGATTTAGTTGGTTGGCTGCTTTCCAGCACTCAGTAATTTGTTTCCTTCCAGATGCCAACCAACCATGGACATGGACCACCCATGTGACCTACATTTTAGTCGCTAGTAGCAGAGACATTAGAAGTCAATAGGAAGCACTTTCACTTAGTTCTAAAATGAACCAGTTCTGAAAGAAAATAATCTGTCCCTAGTTTCAACCAAAACTTTTGAAACCCCGTTTACTTGACACAGTATACTAGAATTCCTCATAATGGTATTTTATTTATGATATCTTGCCCCATGAGTGGGTAGTGGGTTAGCAGGGAGAGTAGCCAGGAGCCAGCATTTATGCCATATTCTGTCCCTGTCCCCGGGCAGCCTAGGGCAGCCCTGGACTGTTCAAATCTGTGCCACATCTTTAGGAAGTGCAGATTTGATTAGTCTCATTGAGGTTACTGCAAATTGATCTGGAATAAGGGAAAGCAGTTCTCCTTGCCCTGGGCTGAGCTGCTTTGGGGACCCAATGGGTGCTGGATATGTCAGGGAAGGCCTGCCAGTCTCTTGATTCCTGATTCCAGTCTCCTGGTTATCAGCTTTTGCTGATAAACTGTTAAGCATATTTACTTACCATGAACATTATCCTTATGTTTTAATACAGTGAACTCAAGAGTTTTTATCCAGTAAATATAAAGCTTGAAAATTTTGTATTTACCTTTAATATTAATTGTAATGCAAAAGCGAGTTCAGCCCATGTAATTCTGAGATTCATACTATATGTTTCAAAGAGCCACAGTTTGACCACTCTTGATCTAGTCATTCTTGAAAGGTGGTATTAAACTGTGGCTGCAGTCCTAAAGTCACTTTCCTGAGAGTAAGACCCATTGAATACAGTGGGGCTTATTTTTGAGTAGACATGGTTAGGATTTGAATCCTGGAAGCAACAAAACATCTAAGTAAATAAAGCAACCTATTCACTGTTATAAATAAAAGGTCCCTCATGCTATAGAAGTTCCCTCCTGGAACATTTCATTAGCACAAGCATTTCTTGTACAAGGAAGCTCCTTGCCGTGGATGGATTAGTTGGAGTCAATTCTGTTTTGCTCGTGCAATTTAATCTTGGGTTGTGTGATCATTTCCATGTCTCTGCCTTAGCAGTTGACCAGAGGAAATCTTTTTAGCCAAAGTTGAGTAAAGTCCTTAGTGGAGTAGAAGGGGGGTTTGTAGGAGTTCCTGCCCCATTACCAAAATAATTTCTTTACATGTTAATAAATTGGGTTTGATTTTAGAATCCCCTTGTGGTGTTATTACACAAACTACATGAGGAGGTCAGTGGACAAGGGAGGTAGTGGGTTTTGCCCGACCAGGCTGTTAACTCATTTCCACATCTCACATCAAATCCCTCTCACACATCAGATTCCCATATAGAAATTTAGCTGTCACAACTTTGTTGCTGAAACATGAACATGATTTAGGACTCGATGTTTAGGTCACATAAAGGTCATCACTACAGATGGACGTTAGCCCAAACAGACCACAATCAAATTCTCTGTTATTCTTTTCCCTTTTTTCAAGTAAACATCTATCTTACTCACATTACATAAAAGCACTACATAATTTGGCATGATGTACACATAAGCTTCTTAGCAAAGTTCCAGGCCTGGGATAATAGGGTAATTATAACTGCTAGGTCTGAAGTGTTTTTTGAAGCTTGCTGTGTGTCTTCCTGCACTTGGGCTAAATCTAACTACTGCTATCATGGTCTCAGTTTCATTAATTAGAACAGAGCCCTTGCAATTACTTTAAACTAATGAAGTGCCCATCATTATGCTGTGCTGTGTACTCTCTCTCTCTCTCTCTCTCTCTCTCTCTCACACACACACACACACACACACACACACACACACACAGAGAGAGAGAGAGAGAGAGAGAGAGAGAGAGACTGCAATCTTAACTTCCAAATCCTAACCCCTAAGTGTGTGAAAGAAGGACCTGTGGAGAGACCCCGCACCACCAAACTAGGGGTGCAGTCTTAAACAAGGTTAGTACAATTCATCAGTCTTCCCATGGTGATGTAGGGAGGCAAGCGCATGACTGTGCACTAACCTAACCCTCCCCGAAGAGTGACGCAGAAGTGTCTTATGGCACTTTGGTGATACCCTCAGGTCAGCACAGGTCTTATGCCAGGGCTTAGGCCAGCCTAACTGGAGATTAGGATTGCAGCCTTAGTCGTACATTGCCAAAAATGCTGAAGGAAGTGAGTCCCTCATAAAGTACATCTCAATTTTTTCTCACATTAGTGAACAGCTGCCATGACAGTAAAGTGGGCCCTCAATATCCATGGTGGATTGCTTTTACAACCCACCATGGACGCTTAATTAAATCCAAACTAATTAAAACTACTGGAAGCCAGAGGACAGTGCTGTGAATCTTACCTGAAGGCAGCACCTGGATCTCCTAGTCTTAGCAGAAAGCCTCCTGGACATAATTGGAAGTTACTTTCTGTTCATGCTGGTTAAAAATGATAAAGGTAAAGGTCTCCAGCAGGTTAACTGCCAGTTGTGTCCAACTCTAGGGTACAGTGCTCATCCCCATTTCCAAGCCTTTAGAGCCAGCGTTGTCCAAAGACATTTCCGTGGTCATGGGCCCAGCATGACTAGACGCCAAGGCTCATGGAACGCTGTAAACTTCCCACCGAGGTGGTACCTATTTATCTACTTGCATTTACATGCTTTTGAACTGCTAGGTTGGCAGGAGTTGGGCTAAGGACAGTAGCTCACACCATCTTGTGGGGACCCAGGTCTCAAACCCTGGCCTGCTGATTGACAGGCACAGTGTCATAACCACTTGCGCCACCACAGCCCTGTTGAGACATGCTGTCATGCTGGTGACATCCAGTCATGACCTAGAGGCAGGCAGGCTGACCAGACCTCTGGGAACCCCCAGAGGTCTCAGGAAAAAATGACTCTTTTACTGGACATTCTCTGGAATTGCCCCTTGTCCAGAAGTAACAGCTTGCCAGGCTTTGATGCACACTTCTGAGGTGGCAGCAGCTTTACTGAAGTGCCTGAGAGGTGGAAAAATCAGGTGGGGGTGGAATATCCCCCCTAGCCTGGCAATACTTCCTGGGTCAATAATGTGCCTGGGTCAGAGGAGAGAGCCGAGATGAGGCAGGAGGAGTGGCCTCCTAAGTCTCGTGTGCACCCCGACTGCACAGCAAGGAATAGCAGGCTCACCTGCAGGCTGCAGCAGCTTTGTCCGTGCAAACACCACCTCCCCTGCCGCTTCTCCTTAGCTGTGGCTTATCCCTGCGGCACCCTCTGCACCCCTTGCAGCCTCGTTGGCCAGCCCTGACTCTCCCATGGCTTCTGCACCACCTCCAGAGCCTCACCGGCCAGCCCTACCTCTCCAGCAGCCTCCGCTTCCTGCACAGCCCCCACATGGGCACCTGCTGCAGCTCATCACTGCCACAGCCCCTCTGCGGCTGCTACAGCCTCCCTGGACTCTGGGCATTTGCAAGGTGCTTCCGATGAGCACCTTGCAGGACCACTTTCCAAGCAGTTCTGCACAACCCACACAGCCTGGAGGGAAGTGTGTTTGTGTGTGTGTGCGTGTGTGTGTGAGTGCATGCTCTCTCTGTGTGTGTTAGTGTGTGGCTGAGTGAGTGCATACTGTACGTGTGTGTTTGCATGTGTGAGTGAATGCATGCTCTGTGTGTGTTTATGTGTGTCTAGTGCTCCCAACTCACCCACCATGTCCTGACTACAACCAGAAGTCACTGAAGCAAACCAGAAATGTCTTCTATTGCATGCAGGGGATCCTATGAGGCATGGGCTAAAATCCCTGCATGCCAAACCCAAGGTTATGGAGGGTCCACTGTGATATTAAGAGTACATTCAAATTGTAGAGTAAACAATGAAATGTTAAACGAATCCTATACAGATCACAAACTGGATTGACCAGGTTGATTAGGGAGCGTAGAAGACTTCCTTGTGGTATTCCTATTGAGTCTCTTTAAAACCAAAATTGGTAACATCTGTTAACAACATCCATTAGTTACTTTTATAGAAACAATAACCCTGATATTATAGTAGACAAAAATAAGCTAACAACAAAGCAGACTGAAAAAATTCTATTAATGGTTATTTACAGTTTCTTAAAAGTCAACTGTTCCACCACCGCTAACACAGCTGCAAATCTGATAAGTGACAGAGCATTAGATGGGTAGAGTATAATTAGGAAATGACAATAAAGGGTATTAAACGAGTGTCTGGATGTGAACATGATAATTATGTGATGTATACCATATACAGAATACGTTTCTTAATTGCTACTTTTGTGACAAAGAGGCCAGCAAAGGTTCTTGTCATTAGCTGAACTAACAGCTGTGAACTATAATCATACTTAGCACTCTCATCTTGATGCTCCTTAAATCAAAGATACTCAGTGTCTTATGAAATCCGGCTTCCTGTGTAAAGGGGGAGGAAGTCCAGAATATTTATTTACATAACCCGGCACCCAATGCCAAAACAAAGTCAAGTCTCGAAAAAGACCTTTAGTTTCTTTAAAGGTTCTCATGCAGCTTCCTCCTGTCTTTATGATTCTTCATCAAACAAAACAATGAGGGCTCTCCTGTGGTTATAATCACTGGCCCTCCACTGAGAGATGATTAGAGGGGAACGTAGAGGGCTTTGAGAGTGGGCAGGAGGAATGTGAAAAATCAGCAGCTATTTGTGTTTGTCTCTCTGGGGATTATCTAGAGTAGGGGTGTCCAAATGCCGGCCCTGGGGCCAGATGCGATCCTCAGCAAGCCTCAATGTGACCCATGGCAAGACCTCTCCATCTGGCCTGTGGCAAGCCTTGTAATGTCTCTAAAGCAGGCCTCCGTCAGTCTTGAAAGACTATGGTATCGTGCTCGGTGCTGCATATGCTGCATGCAAAGCATGAAAGCCTGGGTTGGATTGTTATGGAGGATAGGCTGTTACCCAAGCAGCAAATCGCCCCTCTCCACACCACTGAATTAGTCCAATGGAAAGGCAGAGCTGATACGATTGGATCCAGCTGGCATCGCAGAGCTGGGCTAAGGACA
Organism: Cryptoblepharus egeriae; assembly: GCA_030015325.1. NCBI lineage: Eukaryota > Metazoa > Chordata > Lepidosauria > Squamata > Scincidae > Cryptoblepharus > Cryptoblepharus egeriae. The sequence goes on from JAREYC010000005.1 coordinate 30,418,363, forward strand.
GGAGCTCACCCTGTCTTGTGGGGCCGACCCGGGTCTCGAACCCTGGCCTGCAGGTTAACAGGCACAGCGTCTTAACCACTTGCGCCACCCACAGCCCAATGTGTACTGTCTCTAATACACTATTATACGTAAATTTATGAAAATGTATTCAAATTTGAAATGTATATCAATTTCCCGGCCCCCGACACAGTGTCAGAGAAATGATGTAGCCAGAGTGACCATATAGAATGGAGGACGGAATGCCTGTATCTCTAACTATTGCATAGAAGAGGGAATGGAGGCAGATTTAACACATCACAGAAAGGTTTAAAAAGCAGCACCTGCCTATATTCCCTTTTTATACAATGGTTAAAGGTAGAGGTCAGGGTTCTCAGACCTTCCCGTTTTTTTCTGGAGGCCCAAGGAAATTGGGCCCCTGGACCAGGGGACAGGGAAGGGGCCCTGCTCCTCTGGAAAATGGAGGTGTGGGAGGGCCCTAGGGGGGGTTAGGGGCTGCCGTGGGATAGCAAGGCTTAGTACTGGCTGACTGGGCAGCCATTTCCTTCAATAGTGTGGCTGTGCAGGTGCGCACAGCTCTAAGCAGGCTGTGTGCGTCTCTGGGCGAGTGAAAGTGGAGGTGCATGCAGCCTAATCCCAGGAGCAGGTGCTCTGCCCATGCCTGGATCACGCCTTAAGGAAGTGCTGCTTCCTGATTAGAGCTGCTCGTGCCTGCGCAGCCACACTATTGAAGGAAGCGGCTGCCCATTCGGCCAATACTAACCTTTGCCAACCCAGGGCAGCCCCTTTCCACCACCCCCAGAGCCCTCCCACCAGGCACCAGCAGCTTCCCCAGGTAATCCCAATCCCAGCCATGTCTACTCAGAAGTAAGCCCATTAAGTCAATGGAGCTTACTCCTGAGTCAGGGGGAATCCTTGCCTATGCAGACCTATCCATGTCTACTCAGAAGTAAGCGCATTAAGTCAATGGAGCATACTCTTGAGTCTGGGGGATCCCTGCCTGTGCAGCCCAGTTCTTCCCTACTTATCTCTCCCACTTCCCTTTCCCCTCACTTGCATGTGTTGTATTGCTGCAAACTGCTTTGAGGGTGTCTTACATGTCTGGGTCAGAATCATGCATGTTAAGAGGTTTTCAATTTAAAAAGTGTTGAAATTAAGTACATGAAAGCAGTACAAATATTTTTGCTTTAATTTAACATGTCTTACATTTGTCCTACATTTTTTTAACTGTGTAGGAATTTTGGCTTGGGGGACAGGCATTTGGGGGGACTTGGCAGGAAATTTTGGGTTTGGCATCTGGTCACACTGGTAGAGGTACTGTCCTCCATTCTATAGGATCACTCTGGATGTAGCTGTCCTGCCAAAAAGTTTGGACACCCCTGATTTAGGCTGCAATCGTAAAGTCAGTTTCCTGGGAGTTAGACCCACTGAACACAATGGGGCTTACTTTTGAGTAGACATGGTTAGGATTGCACCCTAAGAGACAAATTCTGTCCTTGGCTAAAGTCTACTCTTCCCCAGCATTTTGCATGATTCAGAGGAAAAAGCAGTCCATTAATATAAAATTTAAAATAGATGTGATTGCATCCACAATACGTTGGACACAAGCTAAAGGAGGTCTGAGTAGTCTCATTGGTGACAAGGGAACAGTGTGCTAGGTACATGTAAAAGTTAATTATCTTTTTGTGCAGTGGAACTGGCAAAAAGGTATGTGTTTGAAAAGAAGAATCAAATATTTCCTCTTAAATTTTCTTTGGAAATTAGGTATAGCGACATCCTGATGATGGCATACATGAATAAACAGATTATTTTACCAAGCAATAGTTCAATTAGAAGTCTTCTCTCTACATATTTGTGGTAGCTGGGTCAGATCCATTAAGTGTTCCTGCTAACATTTGGATTAGAGATTGTTTATTCTAAATGACAGAAATGATAAAATATAAAGGGCAGGAGATAAAGAAAAGAAACATCTGCTTACCAACTAACTGGACTATTTAGCTAATTCTCCCTGAAGATGCCTCTTAAATATAATTAATGTTCTTTCTGTTAAACTCATATCTGTTCCCATCACTTATGAGTAAGAATATGAATGATCAGTTGGGATCATTACAGACAGACACCCCAATCCTGAGAGCTCTGTGTGAACATGCCCTGAACATAAGGTTGCCATAATTCTCTTCCACAAAATCAGGACAGGACCCTTTGTTCCATTTGCCAGTACGTGAACACATTCCCCCAAATAGGGGTTGTCCCTTTTTCGGGACAAATGGCAAACTTATCTCAACATGTGTCTCCTGAACTGCTTGGGGTGGCACAGGTAGGCCAGCCCAGGTCCATCTGTCTTGGGCCAGCCCAAGTTGACTTATGCCAGTCCAAGCCCTTCTAGTGTAACTGGGCTGGTCCATTTTGGAACTGAGCCAGCCCAGTGATAGATAGGCTAGCCCAAGTGCACTTCAGGATTGCAGCATTAAGCTGCAATCTTATCCCCCACTTAGGCTGGCCTAAGCCCTGGCATATATCCTGTGTTGGCCTGGGGGTGTCACAAAAGTGCAGTAAGCCACTTCTGCCCAACTCCCGGGGGGGGGGGGGGTTAGGCCAATGCACAGGAATACACCAACCTCCCCTCACCATCACAGAAAGATAGGTCTGTCCTTAATTTATTAGGATTTTACCTATACAGTGGCACCTCATGTAAAGAAAGCCTCACGTAAAGTATGTTTCATGTAACAAACAAAAATTTCTCCAGGATTCTGCTTCACATAAAGAAAGTGCTTCACGTAAAGAACACATTCGTTGGCAGTTGGGGCAGACACGCTGGCCGGCAGCATGTTTAAAAAGCGTCAGGGCTGCCTAGAGCACCTGCCCATAGTGACAGCAACACTTCCGTGCTGTTCCTCCTGTGGCCAGACATCCGCTGGGCAGAGGGAGAGAAGAGCAGTGGAGAAGAGGGAAGCAGCTCAGGGCTAGCCAGAAGAGAGCAGGGGAGAGAGAGGCTCAGGATGAAGAGAAGGAGAAAGTGGGGAGACACTTTGAAAGTGTCTTTGATTGAAGCCTCCTAATCATGTCTACCCAGAAGTAAGCCCCACTGTGTTAAATGGGTCTTACTCCCAGGAAAGTGTCTTTAGGACTGCAGCCTAAGTAGACTTCATAAGTTCATGCACATTGAATGCATGTTTTGAATTCAATCCCAGTGTTTTGTCATCATTTTTACATCCAGTTAATATTTTTATATGAATATTTTTGGGGTTGTGGAACCAATCGTCTGAGTTTCCATTATTTCCTATGGGAAAATCCGCTTCACGTAAAGAAAGTTTCACGTAAAGAAACTGCCTCCGGAACGAATTAACTTTGTTATGTGAGGCGCCACTGTAGTCTCCCTGGCTGCAATCTGCCTCCTTTACACAGGATTGAGCCCCACTGATTATAATATGGCTACTTTAGAGTAGATATACAAGGCTAAGGCTGCAATCCTAAAGATGCTTTCCTGGGAGTAAGACCCACTGAATACAATAGGTCTTACTTTTGAGTAGACATGGTTAGGAGTGTGCACTAGGTCAATCAAGCTCCTTTCCATTGCCCCCTTAGATAGGAATGAGCCCCATTGAAGGTAACAGGCTTACTTTAGAGTAGACATGCATAGGCTGGTCTATCAGGAGAGGCTGAGCAGGTATTTTAGGAGTGCTGAAACTGGCCATATCCCAGCAGGGACTATTTTTTCACTTGTTTATCCAAACATTGCTTGCATATCAGTGTTTGTCTTACAAAACACTCTCAATCCAAGTTACTCACAATCAAGGTTTTACTGTATCTTACTCAAGCTAAACAAGTCAAAGTCTGGTTGATGCCTGGATGGGTAACTACCAGAGAATTCCATAATTTACTCTTGAGTCCCAAAATGGAGTAAAGATATAAATGTAATAAATAAGAAGTGATTCAAGATGTCTGCCATTTTGATCTTATTGCTCCCTGCTCTGCTGGTTAGCTGTGTGCATGAGTTTTGTGTTATCTCTTGCAGACTTATATCTGTGTATACAGCCATATCCTGAGGTTAAACCTCTTTTTTCTTTGTGAAAGAAGAGAAATTTTGTAGCATCATGCCCGACCCACAACAGTAGGAACAGAAATAGGACCAGAATAGTGTTTATGCTATGCTGCCTTTGGGAATGAGTTCAGAGGACTGAAGTTCTGTAAGAGTCATTTACAGATGTGTATGATGAGAACATTTCAGTGAACACTCCTAATTATGAGTAATTTCACCCTGTTTTTTATCAACGACAAGCACGAAAAGAGAAAAACTGTTTGCAAATGTGTCAGTGACATTTGGTTAGACGCTATTACAGCATCCTATTTCCCTCTCCTCACTTTCCCATGAACATACACTCATATTTAAAGAAGAATGTTTTGGGGTGAATGGTAGCTTGTCCACACTTCATCCTATACTATAAACCTCACTCAAAAACATGATCTGTCAAATTACTTAGTTCATATTGCAAAGAAATGAAACAGTTAACAAATCTCTGGATCTTCTGAGTGACTTATTTATCTGAGCATCTTAAAGTATGGGCTGGAAGCTCGTGATACTCAGCAACAGCAGCAGTTACATGCTTTATTTGGTACATCATGGAATCCCAGAGGCAGGGCTAGCTTGGCGCACCTCCATGTGCCAATCTAAGTGCTACAGGAGTGGCATAGACATGCCTTTTGGCACTTTTATGACACCCCTAAGTTGGTGCAATGGACTTGTGCTAACCTAAGAGCAATTTAGGATTGCCCTCTTAAGTAGCTAATTTACACTTAAGTCAGTCCTGGAGTATTTTACCATCAAAATAATTGTGGTAGTTCATATGAGATGACAGTTAAAGCAGGTTCATTACAGACCCAAACTTTATTTTTCATTTCTGTAGCATCTATTATATATCCTAGGCATTATACACTCATATAAACCCAACACAGGCTTGTTTTGAAATTCTGTGAAAACTTCGAGACTGCTTTGTACTTCACATATTGTACCACAGAATCTATTTCCAGTTGCAAAATAAACATGGATAAAGTCTTTTATGAATGGCTTGCACAGATGCAAATCATGGTTTAAGTAATCCAGGGCACAGATCTTACTGTGTTTGCTATTAGTTCACATTTTTCAGAGCCAAAAGCCACCATTTTTCCCCAGTCACACTATTTATAAATAGTACTATGCGAGTGTACAATAGACACATGAAATTATTTCCAATTACAAAATGCTGCAACAACTGGCACGTTATAAACACTTTTATAATTGAAAACAAAATGATCCACTTGGTGCATACCTTCTTTGATGGCTAAGAGCAGTGTGGTGTAGTGGTTAGAGGGCAGAGAATGGACTGAAGGATTTTGAATTCAAATTTCCCACTTAACTAGGAAACTCTCTGGATACCCCTGGACATTTCACAACCTCTCTCTACCTGAGAGATTCATCATGATCATAGAAAAGGATAAGCTTTATCTTTTTGGCAAAGCCTGAGATAAAGATGTTGCGCATATAATTAATAAATAAACAAATAAATAAATGAAGGCTGAGGCACTCAAAAGATGAGATTTTCATTTATGTTGAAGAGAGTCATTCTTTTGACACATGAGTCTGCAACATTGGCCCAAATGTACGAGTTGGCCTGTCAGTAGCGGCTTCCAGCTTAGCACTGGGTGGCATAGGTAGGTGTTCACAGCATAGTGAGAGCAGGTGATGTGAAGAATTGAAGTATAGGAGGGGGCATTTCAGGGCAGAGGGGAAGAAGATGAGGCAGATCAAGTCCAGGAGGAGACGGGATTTGCATTGATAATGCACACTGCATCCTAACCCCTTCTGTCTGTACAGCTTTATATGGACTTCCCAGATCTGCACCAGCTAAATCCAAGAAGGTCCATAGGGTGGCTGGCTCCAAGAAGGCCCTGGGTGAGTGGCAAAATTTCCCCTTACCCCGAGTTGTTCTCCAGCCACTTAAAAACCTGCATAGGATGCAGTACAGGCCATATAGCATGGGTGTCCATCACCACACTACTTCATACCAAATGTGTCATACACGTTAGCCTTAAGATGAGGCCTGTTGCATCTTGGCTTGCCATGTACAAGGAACAAGAAACTCCTTGTAAAATTAGCTGAAAACACTATTTATGTATAATTTTTACTGTAACACAACTTGTAATATTAAACACAAGTTGTTCACAATCCAAACTTTTACAATGTAAATGTGCATGTGGGAGTCACAAGACTGTCACAAACAGTCAGTGTTTCAGTTCACTAAAGCAGGCCTCCGTCAGTTTTGAAAGACTATGGTATCGTTCTCTACACTGCATACGCTGCATGCGAAGCACGAAAGCCTGGGTTGGATTGTTATGGAGGATAGGCTGTTACTCAAGCAGCAAATCCCCCCTCTCCACGCCACTGAATTAGTCCAGTGGAAAGGCAAAGCCAATACGATTGGATCCAGCTGCGTCGCAGCTCACCCTGTCTTGTGGGGCTGAAGGTCGTTAACATATGATAAAAGCAAGAGGGTGCAACAAGTTCAAATTTAATATAGTTCATCATCACTATCAAAAGCATGGGAAAGCTTGGTGAAGCTCAGTTTGGTATATGGCCTCTAAAATGTGTGAAAATGTTAGAACACTAAGAACTTTAATGTGCAACACATGGATGGATGAGCATTTAAAACGACAGCTTTAAATGTAATTTCCCAAATATAGCTGTAGCTTATGAAAGAGGGTGGCATTTTCCTTTGAAAACTCAAATTCTCTGTATGCATTCTGAGAATATTATTCAATCAAGGGAGACATTTTCCACAGAGTTGTATGAAGATTCTTTATTAAGTTCAAGCTCTTTATTCTAGAGAAGTGAATGCAAATTAAAACCAGCTGATTACATGGAAAATGTAAAAGCGGTACAGAGAAATGAAACAGGGATGAACCAAAAACAGAGACTGTTTCAAGCAGCTGAAAATATATGTAGATGGAATGTCCTGACCACTCCCCATGAGTATTCAGCTGCGTGGAGAGAGTGTCACTGGCCCCCACTCCTTCTCCATATATAACTTCCATTTTCCTTTGCCTGTTTGCAAGAATATGAATTTTGGGAATAAACTAACCCTACAATCCAGAGTAACTACAGGAGCCCATAAGAGACTTTATGTGTACACATAGTTGCTGTACTACCTAGTGAAAACCTATGGGAAATTCATATTGCAATCCAGAGCAAATTGTTCTTACACCGGAGCGAGGACTCCACGTAGTTACTCTGGATTGCGCCCTTTGTCAGTGGACACACAATCCTAACTTGCACTGGAACATAGAGGAAGACATGTCTGCACTGTATCCAGCACAAGTTTTGGGACTAGGCTACTGCAGGGAAGGGGAGGCTTGTCCCCTACCCCGCAGTAGGGCTATAGCAGCCCCAGTTGGTATACCCAGACTTATGCCACCACTGGAGGCCACATTCCACACCCATTCCTCCCTCTGTTCATTGCCAATTATCTCCAGCGATATTTCAGATTGGTAGAGTAAGTGGTACAGCAGACGAATGATAAGAAATACAGATATATGGCATATTTTTAGGTATATTTCACCCTCCTCTCATTATCAGAGATCAGCATGATCTTGTCTCTTATCACAGTTTCCTTTGAAACTTAAAACATAACAACACATCAAAGCAACACACCATGATACAACAATGATACAACAGTGATACAACTCAAGTCCAAATCCCGGTGCCATGTTAAATTTCTTGTGCTGTTCTTTAAATCCACCCCATTGGGAACAATAAAGAAAAGGGCAACTTTTAGCTGGGAATCTACTGGAGGATTGTGCATCATTTCTGTTCTTATGAAGTTTTATGCTTCATTTCCTTGGAACAGACTATAGCAACTGAGATCCGTCAGAAAGACATGAGAACTGGTTTTTAATACCCTGCAGTATTTGCATTTGTCTTTGATGATTCATTGGATGTTTGTTAATTCTTTTCTTTTCAACCTAGCTAGTCTTGGAATATATTTACCATAAAAAACACAGCTACCTTGTAAAACGTTTGGTCAGAAAATCCATAGTGTTGACATGATGCATTGGTGAAATTCATATATTTGGTGATCCGGAACAGCCCCCAACTGGCACTTTCAAAGATCATCTCAACTCTTTTTCATTTTAGGACAGTGGTTATTCAGTAGCAAAATTTACTGTAATTACTAACAGATAAATTGTGAAAGAGGCAAGTGTTGTGTCATTTCTTTGGACAAAGCAAAGGAACATATGGCTTTTTTAAAAGCAAACTGAAGACAATAACTGGATTCAAAGAAAGGCTCCCTTGCAAATGGAATGGAACTTCCACATTGGATTCCAGTTACTGCACACTTGTGGAAAGAAAGCAAGTCTGATGGTTCACACATAACCAGTACGTGTAGCTGACTCACATAGTGGACTGTCAAAGTCACTTATGTGACACTTGCAAAAACTGAAAGAAATTCAAAATACAGAGGTTCATCTGTGAGTGTATCAGTGCCAGTACCGGGTTGCATAAAGGTAATTGTATCCCCTGCAAGTTGCCCTGGTAGTCGTGACCAGTTCTAAAGGTGGTGCTCATCCCTGTTCCAAGGCCAAAGAGTCAGTGTTGTCCAAAAATGTCTCTGTGGACATGTGGCCATCTTAAGGTGCACAGAACGCTGTTGCCTTCCCACCAAAGTGGTATTCATTTATCTACCTGCTTTTGAATTGCTAGGTTGGCAGGATCTGGGCATGTAATTGAGATCTCTCTTCATTGTATAGTACTCAAGTCTCAAACCACTGGCCTGCCAACCTTCAACCTGACAAGTACATAGTGTCTTTAACCACTGAGCCACTGCAGCCTTCTGCAGTATGGCTGAGCAGTTTACTCTGCACTATTGATGAAGGTATCAATTCTCACAGTGTTTTAGTAGCTACCACTATGCATAGCTATGTAGTAGCTATGCCCCTTCAGTGCTTCTCCACTCAAAAGCACCCTCACTCAAGGCAACTTTTATTAGGAAAAAATGGCTGCCAGAGCATCATTGAACACCTTTGCATATAGCAGACAGTTTGCCCTTCCCTTGGGCCTTTGTTTCTTGTGAGTAAAGCATGGCTCAGCAGCACCCATAGATGTCTGATTTATAACATGATGCGGTTGTGGGGAGATGCGTTTTACAGCATGACACTCCACAGCTGCTGTGGCCCGTTCATTTTAATGATTTCCACTCCAGTTGATTTATTTCAACATGAGTGGGAAGTTAACATTGTGGCAATTAGGTCATTACACACTTAAGAGGTAAGCTGGATCTCACAACCTACTATTGCTTTCCGTTCTACATCTCTATGGAAGAAAGTAGAGAGACTTTGCAGTCTCACCAGGGATCTCTAAGTATGATGAGACTAAATAAACCGATTTTGCTTAATTTTCAGTGAAATCCAATCTTCCACAGAACCTTGGCTCCTTTGGAGAAAATGACCAGAATATGCCACAACGATCACTTAGAATCTTTGGTTAGAAAGAACATAAGGGACTTAAAAAATGAAATTGTTTCTGACCACACATTAGTAGTTTCCTATACCATTGACTGTCAGACCCCCTCATGCTCCATGTACCCAACTGTTCTTTCAGATGTTGAATATGAAACTTCAAATATCTAACAGATGGGAAATAGATTTTCTTTTTGTTTGTTTTTTACTTATTTTGGGCAGTTATTCATTTTCAGAATAGAAAGCTGAAACCCACCAAGCTAAGTGGGTGATTTGTCATCGATATCAACTTGTTTATCTTTGATGTATCAATTCCAATGGATGAATGAAGTGATAAGGACCTCTGGCACTGACAGCATAACACCGAGGTGCTTGTATAAGGAAATTTTTCCATCAAAAACCCTATTCTGATGGTACTCATCAAACATGGGAATAGGCATGTGTTTAGATTTATGGCTTTTTCAGCAGAACGAAAAGATTATATCCACTGACTTTGTAGATGCTATCAAGTCAGCTCAAAGTATGACTAATGGGTACTGTACTCTAGAAAACTGCTTGTAAAAACAATAGAAAGGATTATTTGCTGAAAGTAACTTAATAAGTTACTATGAATACATCTGAAGCTCTTCAGAAAAAAAAAACTCAATGTGTTGTGAATTATTCACATTTCTAATCAGCAGCAGATATGCAAGATAAATGAACTGGATGGCATGCAAAAGTAAAACTTTTAATTTTACTGTCAGCGACACTAAGTCTAAAATGAAAAACAGACCTGGATGGCATTCAGCTGAAATGAAAACCTCTCTCAAAGGAAGTTGCCCCAAGCAAGCATCACAGAGAGGACCTAACTGGGCAGTCACTATTCTTTAGAAAGTGAAATAAATAATGTCAAAAATGGAAGTATGGTAGAGAAAGCATTCAGGTATGTATGGTTAAATTATGCACATTATAAAGACATTTTTTAATCTGAAGGGCTAATTCTTGGTTGGTTTCTTGGTTGGTTGGTTGTTGGCTTCTTTCTTTCTTTCTTCTTCTTTCTTTCTTTCTTTCTTTCTTTCTTTCTTTCTTCTTTCTTTCTTTCTTTCTTTCTTTCTTTCTTTCTTTCTTTCTTTCTTCTTTCTTTCTTTCTTTCTTTCTTTCTTTCTTTCTTTCTTTCTTTCTTTCTTTCTTCTTTCTTTCTTTCTTTCTTTCTTTCTTCTTTCTTTCTTTCTTTCTTTCTTTCTTCTTTCTTTCTTTCTTTCTTCTTTCTTTCTTTTCTTTCTTCTTTCTTTTCTTTCTTTCTTTCTTTCTTTCTTTCTTTCTTCTCTTCTTTCTTTCTTTCTTTCTTTCTTTCTTTCTTTCTTTTCTTTTCTTTCTTTCTTTCTTTCTTTCTTTCTTTTCTTTCTTTCTTTCTTTCTTTCTTTCTTTCTTTTCTTTCTTTCTTTCTTCTTTCTTTCTTTCTTTCTTTCTTTCTTTCTTTCTTTCTTTCTTTCTTTCTTTCTTTCTTTCTTTCTTTCTTTCTTTCTTTCTTTCTTTCTTTCTTTCTTCTTTTCTTCTTTCTTTCTTTCTTTCTTTCTTTCTTTCTTTCTTTCTTTCTTTCTTTCTTTCTTCTTTCTCTTTCTTTCTTTCTTTCTTTCTTAAAACCTTGGACAGTGCAATGCTAACCTGTGCTGGAAGAGTTATCTAGTAGGAGGTGGCAGAGATACAACTTGAAATAAGGGGTATTTATCCTCAACAGCTACCCTATGAGACTATACTTGGATTCCACCAGGTAAATTGCTAATGTATATATGTGCAGCATGGTGTAACTCCTGAGCTGCCAGGAGGGGGTTTAGGATCTAGCCTAAGTTGCTAAAGGCAGTCCCACCATCTGGCTTGCACATGCTCCCATTCTCCATCCTCTCCCAACCCCCATACTACCAACCTCAACAAGCCCAAACTGGGTGGATCCAGATCATAACCTCATACTGGTCTACCCCACTTACAAGGAGGCAGAAACATGCTTTCTGAAACATGCGTTGTTCAACAGACTGAATAATTTTTTTTCTGAATAATCAGCTGAATTATCTTTCTGAATATTTGACTACAGCCCGATCCCAACCAACTGGAAAGTCAGTTAGGATTGTGCTCTAATATATTCATGTTTTGTTAGATAATCTGCTTTGGATCCACTTTAAGAGAAACAGCTGTGTTGTAGACCATCTTGTGTTCAGTAAAATACAGCCTTGTAAGAAAAAAGCTGGGAAAATGAAAATATGTGCTCTGAAACAATTTAAGTTTGTTTTGATGTCTACTCTGTCTTCCCTTTATGTCTCTCTTTCAGAAGAGAACAATATTATGATCCTACAGTTCTATTGAGCTGCTCTGTAATTCCTTCCATTAGAAAATTAAAAAGCATTTAACTATTAGATGCAACTTGTGTTTTTAGCAAATAATAGGAAAGAACAGAAGAAGCTTTCATATATTGGATCAACTACTAGTTTATGTAGCCTAGCACTGTCTACTGTGGCCTTCATGAGAAATAAGAGAATAAATGTTCCCTTATATTCAAGACGCCTCCATGACTGTGCATACTGTATCCTTTTGGTACATCCTTTTGGTACATACTGTATCCTTTTTGGCTGTGGGTTAAGAGGCTGTGCCTGTTAACCAGCAGGCAAGAATTCAAGACCCAGGTCGGCCCCACAAGACAGGGTGAGCTCCTGTCCTAAGCCCAGCTCTGCGACGCCAGCTGGATCCAATTGTATTGGCTCTGCCTTTCCATTGGACTAATTCAGTGGCATGGAGTGGGGGGATTTACTGCTTGGGTAACAGCTGATCCTCCATAATAATCCAACCCAGGCTTTCATGCTTCGCATGCAGCGTATGCAGCGCCGAGCACAATACCATAGTCTTTCAAGACTGACGGAGGCCTTTTTTTTTTTTTGGTACAGCAGTATTGGTCCTAGGCAGTTGGTTAAGATCAAGTTCTTATAGTTGCACATTGCACAAGATATTTAAAAAATGACAGTGCAAGGTCATATCCTTTGTTGGGCTTTATTTTCCAATGTTGAATCATCTAACATGATCCAAATTTTCTGATTTTATAACTTCATTTTCACTCACTGAATAAGAGCTTGGGGATGTGTTGTGACATACTCAAGAAGCACATGTGGATGTGCTTGCACCATAAGTTACGTCATCCCAATGGAGATATAAATGGATTCTACTCAGCATGGTCAGGCTGAGTCAATACACTATTGTATGAAGAAATATTCCTCACAGATTTTTAAAAGTCTGAACTCTGGCAAGAGGAAAAAACCCTACAGGTTTTCTACTGATGCGTTCTTCTCCCCATAGTGTGAAGACAGAAACAAATGCAGCCAAGACCAGTTAGAATTTCTTCATGACTGAAAAATTCTGGCAAATGCAGGCTTCCCATCTGGATGTCTCCACCTTTGGCAAATCTGGACTCTGACCTTATTTCAGCATTAATATGCATGCTTCACATTACTCATAATTATAAGAATCTGCTAATTTAATGGGTAAAGAAAAACACCTGCAGGTATATAACCTGACAATTCTTTATAACCAACTTGATGCAGCTGTTTTACAGGGTGTGATGTAGAATGTGGGTTTTTTCCCTCTCTCCATTGTTTTAACATAGATTGGTCTTCCTCAGCCAATAAAATCCTTATGTCTCCCAATGTTCCAAAGGACATGCACCATTTGTAAAAGTTACACTTGTTCTCCAGATGTTGAAAGATTGAGGGGACTTGAGAGGCATATGCATCTGGGACACATTTGAAAAACAAAAAAAGAGAATCGGTGGAATGGACTGAATCATAAATGCAAATTATCAATTTATTATTTGAAACCACCAATCAACAACAATAATAACACAACAACAATATGCATCCTAGGGCTTTCATAGCAAACTTTAAAATTAAAAGCTGGAACCAATCGGATTGGCTCTGCTTTTCCATTGGACTATTTCAGTGGCATGGATAGGGGGGGTTTGCTGCTTAGATTTGCTCCATATCAATCTAACCCAGGCCTTCATGCTTCGCATGCAGCGTATGCAGCGCTGAGTATGACACCATAGTTTTTCAAGACTGACAGATGCCTGCTTTCAATTTTTGCAACCATGGTCCATTAAAATCTTGCATTCCTAACATTTCACCCTTACCTGGAATGGCGTTCTCAAAGGATAAGAGATCAAAACACTCCAGGTTGGAGTGTCTTAATCTCTCACGCTTTTAGAATGCCCATCATAGGCACTGGTGAAACATTAGGAACATGATATTTTAATGAACCATGATCTTTTAAATTAAAACCTAGAACATTTAAATTTTATAGGTAGCATGGTATAAATAGGAGGGATAGCAAGGTATAAATTTTATAGATAGCAATAGTTTACAGGGTGTAGTAAAATATATATCACCATGATATTCATGGTGATTTTCTACTAAGAAATAGGGTGGGCATGACCAATAGCTTCCAAAAGGCTTCTGTATTTGATTCAGAGCAGGTGCAACATCGAAACATGTGTACTGCACATACCTATGTTCTGTTTCCATGTGGGTATTGTGCCAGCAAATGCATAGCTGGCACATATGCTGAGTCAAATCTCACCTTTGTAACCTCTGAACAGTTTAAAGTCATCAAGGAAACACTCAAAACTGACAAACCACAGCAGGGAGTGTAGTTGCTTAGATGCAAATAACTATGACATTATTTCTTGAAAACCTAAATGCAAAACGGTTTACCTTTTCTTGAATACTTCCTTATTCCCTTAGCATTTGCAAAGCAGAGCAATTTATCAGTGTATTTTCCAACAGGAATCCCAGAGCTGAAAACTGATTTATACCAGATCCCCATGTTCAAGAAGGGTTGTGCTTTCTCTCCATAATTTTGTCACATTCTGTTTTGCTGCATATCCTACAGAAATGCGTTTTCCGCACAGGGAGAATGTGGTTTGTTGTGATCCGCATCTGTACAGCTGAAACAAGCTAATTTTTTTATAATAGAAAAAAATTCTTTGTCCACTGCATTTGACTCATTAAGCATTTCTATAAATCAGTAAATGCAAACACAAAGTGCCACCTGAATTAGCTCCTTTTCATCTTTGAAACACTGGGAAATAATAGAATTTTGCTTTAAATTTTATAAGGTTGGGTTGTCCAATCCTTTCCCCAGCTATGCAAGCTGGCATGACAGGGGCTGCCAGGGCTGCCAAAGGTCTCCTCTGGGGTAGAAGCATACCTAGGTCATTTGGCATCAGGGCCCACAAATTTTCTAACACTCCATATATCAAAAATATTTAATTAATTATTATCAGTATTAAACATCTGGTTTGTCGACATCATAGATAATCTAGAACAGTGTATCTCAAATTCTTTAATGTGGTGGACCGTAATTATTTTTCTCCAATGTGCCAGAGATTGGTACCGTATCTCTGCCACGTTATTACTATTGTTACTTTCTGGAATTTTGCCGTGGAGTGACAGTCAATGTCTTATGAAACATAATTGGTTCATGAATCACCATTTTGAGTTGCATTAATCTAAACAACAGGTGCCCAGTAATGTATATTTTTCATGTTTTCCATTGGAAATAATAAAAGATTTAATTTACTAGAACTTGCTGTGAATTTCTTTCACGTTGGGAAGAGATGGTGCAATCAGCAACAGCAGTCATTGAGAAAATGCATCTTCCGAGTCCCCATTTCTTCCTAAAGCCACTTGCGTGAGGAAAGCAGTTACTGGTGGCTATCTTCAAAGTGTAACTTATACTCTACAAAACCTCTTCCTATTCTTTGAATCTGCTTTCATTACATTAGATTTTCTTCTGTGTGTACCTATTCCTAGAAAATGTTTTCAATAAATTGCTGCCATTTGTAGCAATCGGAGAAGGCTACAGTGGCTGTATAGTACAGAATTTTTCTGGAGCCTCACCACAGTGTACATGTGACCCCCCCACCCTTTAGAGGAATTTCAAGCATGTGGGAGCCAAACAGAAGCATTAATTAATTCCCCCCTAATTGCTCTGAAAAGGAGGGGCTGTTTGCATGCTGTGGTGAGACTCCCTGCAAGAGTGCTTTGCGGCCCTCCTAGCTATGCCACTGGTGGGAATGGAATATACCAGTTAGTATATTACTAGCGTACCCCTTCCAGGAACACTGCCTACATCTATGGAAAACCCAACACATCATTCATGGAAAATCCAATATATCATCCATGGAACAATGGCCTGACATCATTGGCCTGTAGATCCTGTATCTCCTGTAACTTCTTGTGGTTCAGGGAAATGAAGAGCATGAGGTCAAGCATTCAAATGAAGTCAAATGAAGAGCATTCAGTCAAAGAATTATTTCTATACTGAGATCAGCATTATTTATATAAAAGTAACTATATGCTGATAAGTCAGAACTTGTGGAATACTTCCTGCTTAATGTTTCATAGAACAATTTCACCCTGTTCCAAATGAATGAATTCAACCTAGCCCTTGCAACCCTATACAGATACAGAATTCACCACCTTGTGGCATAATCCCACTCTTCTGGGTAACATGTATAGTACAACAATCAGATAGACTGATTCGGTTGTGTAGGTCTTTTCCTCTGACTGGTTCTTTTTTGTCAAGATGATATCTTGGAAAAGTGGCCTCTCTAAAAATACTTTGTTTACAGGTGAGTGTGCATGTTCCCAGATGTGTGAAGAAGAGCATCTGCAATCAAATATCAAGACAAGTCTTGGCAGGGTTGATAGTGATGTACAATTTAGCTGTTAAAAAGATTTTTCTGCATAAAACCAAAATAGAGTTGATGTTTTTAAAAATCACATTAATTGATACCACGTTTTCTATTACCTTAAAATACTCTATCCAGCAAAAATGGGCAGGAATGGAGGACTGCAGAGGACCCAAACTGCAGAATGGAGGCTTCAAGAATACTGCTTAAAGAACCAGCTGCAGAAATCAGAGAAGCTGAGAACAGGAGCCAGTTGATACCTTCCCTTTCCATTGCAACCCATGCTGATGTTTCGTAATTGACAGAGCACAGGAATGGCAGATCCATTAGTATGTGCTGCTGAGGCTTAGTATACTCAGGTTTCAAAGCCATAATCTTCTGACTGGATGAAATACAGTTTCATGAGTACCAAATCTTCTGCCTATGTCATCTGAAATAACTTTCTTTAAGTACGCAGGCAACATTTCCTCAATAACATCTGGAACCTGTATGATAGATTTTGTTGACGGTTTTAGGTTCTTTACCCCATGCATGGGTTGTTTTGCTAACCTGGGACATGCTGCCTGTTTCTATATGCAAGCATCATTGGTGTTAATGTTGTTGCGTATAAATAATCTACTGTAACATGAAATTTGGTGGTATTACTGGTCATGCTGCAAGATTTATTGCTTGAGGGGTGCTCTCTGCCAAAGATGTGTCAACCTAAAGTATAGTTAGTCACTAATAATCTGTTCTGCATTGTGAAATGAGGGGATGTGTTCTTTTGGCTAAGTGGTCTGATACCGTGTCTGCCAGATCTAGATGCTTAGGAGTCTGCGACTTCCTACTGCTAACATTTAAATATCAAGTATTACAGGTACATTTGGCAAATGCAAAAATGATTTCCATACCCCATCATTCTTGAATAAAAGCTTTCTTCTCAAAGATTTCCATACCCCTAAATCTTTGAGAAGAAAGCTTTTATTCAAGAATGATGGGCTATTCTTCTAGGTAAGCATTCTCTACATTTCTGATGAGGCTGTTACCAAAGATTTCTGAATGGAAGGGAAGGACATAAATATTTGCATCAATTAAATAATTACAAAAGACAATAAGACATGGGCAGCACAATCCTAACTTTCACTGGAATTGGCAGGCTTCCCTCATCTGTCCTGTATCCTGAATAAATTATGGGGACTCCTTCTCCATCTCCTTCTCACCTTGAAAGGCCAGCAAAACTCAAGTAACCTTACAAGTGGCAGCTCCATCTTTCTTCTAATATAGTTCTGGCGTAAGATGCCCACAGCAGAAGTTTAATTTCAAATTCATGCACGTGCAATAGGGTTATCAGAGAGAAAATGTTCTAAGCATTGAAAAAGCAGCCAAAAGAACTCTCTCTGGCTGACCTTGCAGACATGTGCATTCAGGATAATAAGTTGTAATGAGGAGAACAATTGATATCAGCTGTATGTAAAAGTCAAGGATGAAAAACTTGCGCATGTAAGTTATCACTATGGCTTACTTAAATGTCAGATTTTCACAGAGGATGTGTGTGGCTCAGAAGCAACTATAGCTTATCCTTGCTCAATGGCTTGTCCTGGCACATTTGAAGAAGGCCATAAACTGTCATTGTCTAATTTGGAGCCTGATATCATGAAACGTACAGAAAAGCAAGTGTTAGAACATTGAAGATAACATAAGAAGAGACCTGCTGAATCAGGCCATAGGCCCAACTAGTCCAGTATCTTCTGTCTTGCTGTGGCTCACCAAAAGCTTTGAGGAGCACAAACGACAGCATGACCTGGTGCCGTCAAAATTTGACATTTTGAGTTAGCCTACTTTTAAATCAGGAGGTTGCACATACCCATTATGAGTACCTGAGAAGAGGACTGAAAGGGCCATACCCCCCCCCCCCCCCCAAAAGATTGAGATTGTTGGTACAAGTCTATCTTAACAGATATATTAATGCATGCTGGAATAGCATCTATTTTATCCCTTTGCTCTGTCACCTGATCATGGCCCACCTAAATACCTACTGTTGCTAATACACTTAAGCTAGATCACCCAGTAAGTTGGGGGAAGGTAAGACTTGAAGGTTAATTGGCCTAAATGTGGGATTCAAATAAATTAACAACAGGTTCTGTGTCTTAATAACCTAAATTAACAACAGGTTCTCAGAACCAGGCACTCATTAGCATAAGGTTCTATAGAACATGTGAGAACCCCCTGAAGCCCACCACTGCCTAAATGTATGGGAATATGCTTGCATTGTAATGTGTATAAGAAATGTGCATTACAGCACAATCCTATGCATTACTAAGATGTAAGTCCTATCAGTGGCATCAGTAAGGTTTTCATCACCCTTGCAGGAGGCCAGTATGTCACTCCCATGATAGACTTCCTGGGGGGAACCAACAGTTGGATGTGGAAATGTACCATTGTTCTGCCCTCCCATTTTTTGGCTGTATGTAGCCAAACCTCTGTTTTATTCTTTTTATACATTAAGAGCATTAAAAATGCTCTTTTTATGGAGCAAGTGCTGAGCTCTGTTTTATCAGATTGAGAACATTCCTCTGGTAGATCAGAACATGAGCCAAGGCATATCTGCTTTCACATGTGTCGATGCAAACATGTAGCTTACTTTTGCTTTCCATAGAGCTTAATACATTTGTCAGCTTGGGGGATGTCAATTGACTTTTACATGTTTTGGAGAGCTGTGTTAATTGGATCAGGACCACTCTGCTGTTGTTGGATTCCTCTCAGCCTGCCCTTTCCAATGGACTAAGGAAGGAAATTCCAATGGACTCCCAGGAAAGTGTATATAGGATTGCATTGCTATTAAGTCACGATAGAGAATAGAGTTGTGACAGCTAACTAACTAGATATAGGAGTGGGTAAGATGTGAAGGTCCTCTTTTCCCATCATGATTGATTCTTATCTTATTGATTCTTATATTCTTCATGTGATTGATTACTTATCTTCTATGTGAAGTATGCAAAATGGTTGAAGTAGATTGTACAATTGTAGCCTTGGTATGTCATTGACAATAACACATACGTTCATACAAATTGTATTCTCTGCTACATGATGTTTACTAAGGATTTCCAGATGGTGCATTGAAAGAGGTGCCCAAGTAATAAGAAGAAAATGTATGGTGTAATCCAAAATGGTTTCCTCCTAGCAGAACATGATGAGAAGCAGGTTTTAGGCATTAGCCAAAAATGGCTATCATGCTGCCTGAATGCTGCTGTGATTGGTTAATTGTTATCACAGTGCCACATGAAGATCAAGAAGTGGCACATCACATCTCAGACATAATTGAAACAAAACTTATTTTTGCATTTGGTCTTAAAAGAAAATGAATTAATGAAAATAGCCCACAGCTCAAATCTATTAAGCTTACCATATGCTGCACCTATGGCTGAGCATTTCAACAAGAGATTAGTTGAACTCCAGTACAATGTTTCTCAAATGATTTCCAAAATAATTTTCTAGAAATAAAAATAACAGCCTCACAAAGGATTTGGAAGAACTATGAGAAGCCAGATCACTTTATATTTTGCTTAAACTCCACAGCAACATGAAAGAACCAGTGGGCCTTTTCTAACTGGCCAGCAGAATGAAATATGCACACAGATTCTTGTTTCTATACTTGTATACTATCTGTGCTTTTTCAGCTTTTAGAGCACCTGCAAGCATGTTTTCTCAAAAATATACAAACTCCGGCAATCCAGGCCAGTTTCTGGGGTAAATTGGCAATGGGTCAGATGATAGTGGTTAGAGAGGTGGACTGAGACCTGGAAGATCCCAAGCATTTTTTAAAAAACTCCTATTCCTTCTTTTTCAGTACTGTGACAATGAGAGAGACATGGAAGAAGTCAGTTGATGAGAGCTTAAGTAGAGATGGAAGAGGATTTCCTGAATTTCCCTAGGACTCTGCAGCCTGCAGCTTGGTAGGTCCAGCTTTAGCCACCCAGGTGTGGTGTGTTCTTGGTTCCCAGTGACCCCCCCACAGCTGTCTCTCATCCACTTTCCTGCTTGCTGTCTTTCTTCCAACTCTTTTTCTTAGGGCGATATATGCTTGAAAGAAAAAACTGAACCCTGGTCCACAGTTCTCACTAATTTGGAATGTAGCGGGACAGAGGATACAATTTTTTTTACTAGAATGTTCTTAACAGATGTGGAACTGAAGAGAAGTGTTCCTAGGGATTTTCTTCTGTTGACCTGACCACAGTATCCTCCCTCTCGGTTTTCCAATTCCTACTTAGATATGAGAGTGATGACAGGAAGCAACAATATGTCATGTACAAATATACCTACAGGCAGGCCTTAACAGATTTATACTCTCTTTCCTGCTTTTGCAATTTGCAAAGGTTAGAAAAGGTTCTTCTGAACTGCTCTGTGGCTCCAGACGATGCCAGAGCCTTTTCTATCTTTAAGTGTTTCCGAAGATGGAATTAACTGCTAAGGCAAAAGGGGCAAGTGCTGCACGGACTTGCCTGCTTTTCTCCAAACTTCAAAAGAGTCAATATTTGCCAGAACAGTTACAACATGCTTGTGGAGAAAAAAGTTCATCTCTACCAAATCACTTTCCCCATAAGGTTCAAAAATATACCTGAAATTCTGCAGAAGTGTGTGGAATGATTGGGAAGGAGAATCAAGAAAACTAGCAGACAGGTTTCTCCTTTTTAGCCTCAATTCCTGTAAATTTTTTTTGCATTGTCCTCCTTTTTCTAGTGATCAGGCAGCATATAGCCTTCTTATACAGGCATCCCTCATTATCCACTAGGGTTCCATTCCAGGAGGCCCTGTAGATTAAAAAAATCATGTATAAAGAAAACAATGGAAAAAGAGGTATAAAGACCCACTTCTAGATTTATTGTTCCTCTATTATGTCTAATTGAATAAGAGCACAATCCTAGACATGTCTACTTAAAAGTAAGCCCCATTGTGTTCAAAGGGTCTTACTCCCTGGAAAGTGTCTTTAGGATTGCAGCCAAAAGTAGTGCTGCAGGATTTTGATTCTGGAACTGAAGAATGGAATGATTGCTTGCATGACTGCCTCTCTACAACAGAAGAAAAGCAGTTTTTTTACATGGTGATTTTCAGTGGCCATCCACGTCTAGAAATCTATGTTTAGAAATCCAAGGTTGGATCTGTAATTAATAAATTTTACATAATCAATTATATGTAATAACTTTAAGTTTAATAATAAGTATTACAGAGTACATGTCCTAACCATGTACATATACACAACCATGTCCTAACCATGTTCAATTGGTCTTACTCCCAGGAAGGTGTGTTTAGGACTGCAGCCTTAGTGTTTAAATTAACCACATGAAAGCAACAGAAATGAGTGTTTTTAGCTTTTTATTTTGTCATGTCCTATATTTTTCTTGGGTGTCCTACATTTTGGGATCCTTGTCCTCTTTTTTTGGTTATGATGTTTGGTCACCCTGGCAGCAGAGGACTTCAGGACCTTCCAAAATTATGTTTATAATTTTATTTATTATTTTTATGCCATGCTCCACACCATCCTCCTCCCAGCTCTGCTTTGTTCCAAGTATGTGAATCACTGTGGTTTTCTTACACAAATCAATTATCATACAAATGTTTCAATTGTGCCCTTAATTCTGACACCTTCCATCAACAGGGATAGACTGAGAGTGATGGGCCTTCATATGTTTGCCATAATCTGAGCTATTTCCAGCATGCCAGGGGATTTTCCACTTTTGGATAAATATCTGGCTTGCAGGGTGTGTTATAAATGCAGAGGGGAAAAAGTGGAAACCCATAAATGATGTTGTAGTTTCCAGAAGCAAAGTTAAAACTAAGTGTGCTTGGTCTAGTATAGTGCACTTCTTAGATCAGGAGGATGGAAAGCATTTGCACCAGAACAGTTTCAATAAAATCAATAAATCTACTGCACAGTAAGTCATTTGAGAAAAATTCACTATAAACTTATGACTTCTTTTATGAACGTTACAGACATTAAAGAACAATCCTAATCACATCTACTCAAATGTAAGTCCCATTGTGCTCCATGGCTCTTACTCCCAGGAAAGTGTCTTTAGGATTGCAGCCAAATTTGCCTATTAGATTCTGAGAGATAACATCTGTCACACGAGAAAGCAGTTCCACAAATCAAAATATAAGACAAAATAGTTCTAATGAGTATAGGAAAGCATTTACCTTGGTATCACGTTTGGTAGCTATCTCAATTTATTTAAAGTACAATAAAATCTTGGATTGAGAGCATTTTGCAAGATAAGCAAACATTTCTAATAAATTTTGGCTTGCGGTGCAAGCAAAAAATAGTCCTGGCCGGGATATAGCCGATTTCAGTGCTCCACCAGCACCTGCTCAGCCTCTCCTAAAGACCAGCCTATGCATGTCTGAAGTAAGCCTATTACAGTCATGAGTCTCACTTCTGTGTAAGGGGGGCAGTGGAAAGGATCCTGAGAGCCATAGGGTGAAATCCAGAGTAACTACGGGGAGTTCTTGCTCTGGAGTAAGAACAAGTTACTCTGGATTGCAATATGAATTTCCCATAGGTTTTCACTAGGTGGTGCAGTAACTACGGGTGCACATAATGTCTCTTACATAACGGGTGCACATAATGTCTCTTACATAATGTCTCTTACATAAACTACAGGGGTACATAACGTCTCTATGGATTGTGCCCATAGCCTTGCATGTCTACTCTAAAGTAAGCCCTATTATAATCAGTGGGGCATACTCCTGTGTAAGGAGGGGCAGATTGCAGCCTGAGAAACCAAGTGCAGGTTAATTTGTTTCATTTTTTTTATATTTTGTATTACATTACATTATTGTAATCATTTTTATATGCATATTTTTGGGTTGTGGAACAAATCATCTGACTTTCCATTATTTCTTATAAAAAAATTTGCTTTGTTATACAAGCATTTTGGATTACATAATAATAAACTTTATTTATATTCCGCCTTTTTCCCAGAGGACTCAAGGCGGCTTACAAAACAATCCCTAAAAATGCCAACAATACAATCCAGTTAGTTAAAACAGGCATCTTAAAAATAATAAATATAAAACATCTACATTAAAACCCTGATTAAATCCATAATAAGAGAGTTGTGCAGTAGAAGTTGCCAGACTAAAAAATGCATTACATGCATGCTTCTGGAATGAACTATGCTCGTAAACCAAGGCACCACTGTATATTAATTGAGCCAAAGAAAACTTGAATATAGCACCTATTGCAGATAGTTCCCAGGACAGAATCTATCACCTAACTGATGTGCCAACATCTTTAAGTTTTCACTGCTGTTTCTAAACCAAACCCAGACTGTGAAGGACTGTGAAAAACTGTTAGGATTCCCAGTGAGAAGTGGCTGGGACTGTATAAGAGTTCTGCTCTTATATTCAACAAAAATCATAAGTGTAAGACAAAAATCCAACTGGAGATATATAAATGTATCCTTGGGACAGTGGTGGGCTTTAAGTGGTTCTCACAGGTTCTATAGAACCCTTTCTAATGAGTGTCCGGTTCTGAGAACCGGTTACTAATGGGACATAGAACCTGTTGTTAGTTTGGGTTATTAGGACATGAAACCTGTTGTTAATTTATTTGAATCCCACCACTGCCTTGGGAGGTCTATTTTGAGCACAACTGAACTGTACCGTATACATTACAGAAATTAGTGAATGAACTGGATCCTGATTAACACAAACTCTTTCGGTGCACATGGAAGTGATGGCTAGACATGTCCTGAATTTCACTCAGTAAAGGATTACATGCTATTAATTTTAACTAAAGAGTGATTGATAGGTTGCTTTTTTCTCATTTCAAAGAAAGTTAAACAAATGTAATGGATGTCAATGTGTGCCTCAAGCTGAAATATTAGTCAAAAACTCATCCCTTCAACATCAGCCTCTTCCTTCA
The DNA here is from genome assembly GCA_030015325.1 of Cryptoblepharus egeriae. Taxonomy (NCBI): domain Eukaryota; kingdom Metazoa; phylum Chordata; class Lepidosauria; order Squamata; family Scincidae; genus Cryptoblepharus; species Cryptoblepharus egeriae. Next base: position 30,442,458 of record JAREYC010000005.1, read on the forward strand.
TCAAATGTATTGTAGATTCAGTATTATTTTAAGCATGTAGTATTATCCAATGAATATTTGGGGGGCTAAATCCCTTTAATATTGGTATATTCTTTGGAGTAGTCTGCATTCAAAGCAAGAAAAATGTCCGTGGGTTCTGAAGCATGAGTGATCTTCTGTTCACGTTTTGACATACAGAATCTTTAAAGAGAGCCAGATTTACAGTGTATTCACCTTTTTCTTCACCAGTGTCTTCACAATGAGAGGCCAACATGCTCAGATCTATTAAAATCGCCCCTTCCTCAAGTCCTCACAAAAGCCAAGAAGTTGCAGGATTAGCCTGCCAAAAGCTTCAGTCATGTATACTTCAAAATTTTCAGTTTTGAAAAACTACAGAAAAAAATTAAACTAATTGCCATTTTGGATAGTTTTTACTTATAGCTGAAGTACTAAGCCAGGAACTACCCTCGTGGACACACCTATAGTACAAGCAGGCCTCTGTCAGTCTTGAAAGACTATGGTATCGTGCTCGGTGCTGCATATGCTGCATGTGAAGCATGAAAGCCTGGGTTGGATTGTTATGGAGGATATGCTGTTACCCAAGCAGCAGATGCCCCCTCTCCACGCCACTGAATTAGTCCAATGGAAAGGTAGAGCCAATATGATTGGCTCCAGCTGGCATCGCAGAGCTGGGCTAAGGACAGGAGCTCACCTTGTCTTGTGGGGCCGACCCGGGTCTCAAACCCTGGCCTGCTGGTTAACAGGCACAGTGACTTAATCACTTGCACCACCCACAGCCCTGATATTTGCTGGTGTTCAGTTCTGGAATCCTCCATAGATACCTGAATTCATAGATATTGGATGCACCCCCACCCTCCAAAAGCCATGCATATGCCTGAATCTTTAGTGGAGTTCAGAATGCCCCCACTTATTCTTTAGACCAAAAAAGTCATTATTGGTTTTTAATAAAATTGGAAGTGATGTTTTTATGCCTTTAAAAGGCATGAGGAGGGTGGATGCATGCACCCTCTCCAAGGCCCCCAAAACCCTTTAGAGCATGGGGTATGGGGGTGCTCCCACATCAATGTCTGAAACCACAGATAGGAGATCCTTGGATATGTCCCCCATTTTATAGGAATAATATTCAACATTTGTGTAGCACTTTGTGAATGGTTGTGAATGTCGCACTTTGTGAATGCACAAAGTACTTCACAAGTATTATTATCATGAAACCCTTACAGTAACACTGTAAGATGAGTAATTATTCCCAAACTGCAACTAAGGGCAAAATCCAGAGTAACTATGGGGACTCCTTGCTCCAGTGTAAGAACAACTTACTCTGGATTGCAATATGAATTTCCCATAGGTTTTCACTAGGTGGTGCAATAACTATATGTGCGCGTAAAGTCTCTTACGTGCTCCTGTAGTTACTCTGGATTTGGGAGTAAGGCTGCAATCCTAAAGACACTTTCCTGGGAGTTAGACCCATTGAACACAATGGGGCATACTTTTGAGTAGACATGACTAGGATTGCGCTCTAAAGCAAACTTAATTAAAATTCATGTAGTGAGCATAGAGCAGAAGTGGGAGTCAAAATGGAGCATTTCTCCAGCCTTTTACCCACTGTATCTCATATATATCAGAAGAGGCACAATCTTAATTTATGCTGGAAGAAACTAGCCACAGTGGCCTGCCTTGTATCCAGTACAAGTTAGGTGATGTCCAGAGTAAACTCAGCATAAGTGGATATTTCCCCCTTACTCTAAGTTGAGTCTCAGCCATTGCATGGAGCTACTGTTTGGCTCATGCAAATCTGAACAGCTCATGTAAAGCTCCAAGGATCCAAAGCCCTGGAGTGGGTGTTAGGATTTGGCACTCACTGCCCTGCCAGTGCAACTCACCCAGGAAGAAACTCTTGAGTCAGCACAAATGTACTTGATGGCACATTCATAACATTTGGAAACCAGTGCAGAGGGCCTATGCCAGCTATAGTCTCTATTTGGATTGCTCTACAGGTGTCATATATTATCCTATGACTATAATATGGTCGGGTTTGTGGACCACCAACAACCAAAAACTCATTTCAGTGATAAATATTTTGCTGTCAAAACAGGGAAGAGAGAAAATGATATGAGAAGACGTGAAAAATGTACTGATGGCATCTTGATGTTATTATAACATTCCATCATATTTCTGTGTGTCTGTCTGCTCAAGAGTTCCTCCTTGGAAGAACAGTTGGGGATCTGACAGATATTTGGAAGGTATTTTGTTTGAAAGACAAAGGAAACAACATTCATGCCTAAGCATCCAGGAGCCCAGCTAGGAATATTTCTCCTGGGAGAACCCTGGTTCCTTGCATTTTCAGACCACAGTGTTATCTGATAAGTCTCAGCTGCAACATCTGTGTCAGAAGATTCCTAAAGGTTAGGTAGTCCATCTGGTTATACAGTAGACATAACTACTAACATTCTTATATGATAGAAATTTAACAGAGCTGGTCTCAAGATTATTGTTAATAATGCATAACAGGATAAATCAGATACTGAGTTCTGTAAGAAGGAACTTTTGAAAAAGACTGGAAAATTGAACTCTTTACCTTACACAAGAAGATTAAAGATACAGATTAAAGTTAGGTTTCTTGTAAAATGTTTTATCAGCATTGATTCTACTATAGAGCAAATATAATAAACCATGCAAAAATGAATTATGTAGAAATTTGTGCACAAAAAGTAAAGTAGTGAACATTTGATTTAACAGTCCTCAGCAATAACAGACGTTACCTGATTCTTTAAAAATGAGTCAGTCATGTGCATGCCTGTGCATTGTCAATAAAAAGCGGCAGGCCTCCGTCAGTCTTGAAAGACTATGGTATCGTGCTCGGTGCTGCATACGCTGCATGCGAAGCATGAAAGCCTGGGTTGGATTATTATGGAGGATATGCTGTTACCCAAGCAGCAAATCCCCCCTCTCCACACCACTAAATTAGTCCAATGGAAGGGCAGAGCCAATACGATTGGATCCAGCTGGCATCGCAGAGCTGGGCTAAGGACAGGAGCTCACCCTGTCTTGTGGGGCCAACCTGGGTCTTGAACCCTGGCCTGCTGGTTAACAGGCACAGCACCTTAACCGCTTGTGCCACCCACTCAGATTTAACCATCTTTCAACATTAAGGAAATCCCCTTTCCCCTTAGTCTGTGAAATTAAAGGTTCATTGCATATATTTGTCCACAAAACAAACAGATACAGGTTTTTGTTTTTTTGTTTTTAAGTGTAATAACTTTCCTTTTGTCATTAAGCACTGTTCCTGTGATGATTTTTTTAACTTCATTTTTCAGTTCAGGCAAATTCATGGAATAAATTGTAATAAAATGTAAGGAGTGAGCATGGAGGAAAAAATGGGAGAATGATTTGAGGTGCAATTCTAACCTAGGCTGGCACAACTCATCAGTCTTCCCATTCCCGTGATGATGTAGGGGGCAAGTGCATATCTATAAACTGGCTTAACCCCCAGGTGTCTTACAGCACTTTTTGACACCCACAGTTCAGAACAGGGGCTTCGACTGCCCTAACTGGAAGTTAGGATTGCAGTCTTGATCATTTGTGTAATAGTTTAACAGCCAAATTCTTACAAAGACTGCAGTTCTATAGACATTTTCCTGGGAGTAAGACCCATTAAACACAATGGGGCTTACTTTTGCGTAGACATGGTTAGAATTGTGCTCTTACTCTCTGCATGGCATTGCATCTGCACAAACATTACCTCTGTTGTATAATAATATTAAACTATTATAATATGTGTAAAATAATAATATTAAACTATGTGTGACGCCAGCTGGATCCAATCGTATTGGCTCTGCCTTTCCATTGGAGTAATTCAGTGGCGTGGAGAGGGGGGATTTGCTGCTTGGGTAACAGCCTATCCTCCATAACAATCCAACCGAGGCTTTCATGCTTCGCATGTAGTGTATGCAGCACAGAGCACAATACCATAGTCTTTCAAGACTGACAGAGGCCTGCTTTATAATATGTATAATATTTATTTATTCAATTTATATTCCACCTTTCTTCCTAAAAGGATACTCAAAGAGCTAACAGCAATTAAAACAACAGAGAATAAAACAGAATTTAAAAACTACATAAAAACAGTTTAAAAAAACCTAGGTGAAAGACCGTATAATATTAATCTTAATAATCTTAATCTTAATAATTATTAATAATTAACGGACGTTTAGGCTGGGGAAGGGAGTTAGTATTTAATGTATGCCAATGTGAGTGAATCTACCCTCTTCCCAAGCTCAATCGAACTTCCTCCCTCCCTGTTACCGCCCCATTCCACCCACCACCTCCTCTCTCCATCCTCCTCTGTTCCATCCTCTCTTCCAGAGGCAACCCAAGTGCATGTGTCACCTGGTGCAGGGGCACAGCACATCACCCCTGGGACGCGCACACCCTCTGGAATGCACACATGACCCCTTCTGGGACTGCACAGGTGCTAAAGTTGGTGCTTGAGCAGTCCCTTCTGAAGCCGACTGGCTTCAGAAGAGTACTGCACAGGCACCAACTCCAAAGCCTGCACTGTCTCCTCTGAAGCCAGCTGGAAGTCCAGCTGAGTGGAGGAAATCCACACCTCCGTGCGGCCATTTAGCCTCGCTTGGGAGGCGAAGCGGCAGCCAGAAGTTACCACTTTGCCTCCCTAGCGAGGCCAAATGGCCGTGCAGAGGCATGCACTGTGCATGTCCAAGCCTTTGGATATGCAAAGTGCATCTGCGCAGCTATTGGGCCTTGCTCTGCCTCAGAACTGGCCAGAATGGGCACGCTGACGCCTGGTGCTGGCCAAAGGAGTGTCATACTCCTCCGGCACATCACCCCCTAATGGCATGTCACCTGGTGCGGCCTGCACCAGCTGCACCAGTCAGGTGACACCACTGTCCTCTCCACTTCTTTCCTGACCACTCTGTGGGCTTATATGCTTCGGCATGCATCTGCCACCTGCTGTTGTATGGACTTGGCCACTTGCAGTGGTTTCAGCCAAGTATTTGCAAGACAATTACACACACACACACACACACACACACACACACAATGATTGCTTACATGGAATTCATTTTTTACAATCTAGAAGGAAGGCCTCTTCAGTATTTGAATCTATGTAAGCTTTACATTGGATGTTCTATTTTACCACCAGGTAAAATAGAGTTAAAGTTTGCTAATTTGTTATCACTATAGATCCACATCATCCACATCCACACATCATCCACCCCTGTACTTCCACATCATCACTACACATCATCACTAGTTTCCACATTCAGCTCTAACTGGAGGCAACGAGTCTCACACAAGACCATGATTAGACTTATGCATTTCTTAACAGTGTAAAAAGATGCATCTACAGATCAGTTCCATGATGTGATAGTATAGTGTGCAGATGTACTCGCATATCTATACCAGATGTATATATGCAGTTACATTGACAATTGCTTTATGAACATAAGAAACAGTATTATGCATCTTCCTTGTTATAAACATGTGTTGCATCTCTTCAGTGAAAACTGCATTCAAGGTAAAGACAAATGAAATATATGTATTTATAAACTACACTTCAGAATTCAATGAGTATGGATGCTTTGCACCAGTTCTTTGCCAGAAGTCTCACGGAGAAGACTACCATTATCAAAATGTTTTAGAATAGTAAGCTGAAAATTATTTAGGAGCATAAAAAGACAGAAGTATCTGCAGCTATGATATTTCAAGAGCAGAGATGTTAGGGGTTATAGTAGACTATTTGAAGCAGCCCTCCTGAAAATCACCTGCTCCAGCCTTCTGCAAGGTTTCTTTCAATTAGACAAGTTTTTGAGAACTGCTTCAGACATTGCAAAGCAGTGTTGCCAGCTGTCTGAACAGTCTGTTACTGATTCCTGTTTACCCACAGAGCTGGCATAGGGAAGTGGTGGTGTCTGTACATGAGGATACAATCAGTACACTTTTCCCATACAAGATCCTTTTTTAGGTGTCAGCAGGGACACAAGCTGACTGTTTAAGAGACTGGGAAGATAGCTGATCATGCTTACTTGTAGTGTCTAAAGTACTCTCAGTTGATGAAAATTGGATCACCAAACGATGGAAGCCAGTAACCATTGCAGATATTATAGCACTTCACAACACATAGAAAAACATTGGACAAACTGTATGATAAATGCTGCCATTCCTCCTTTATTCTCTGTACATATGGAAAAAAGTGAGAGAAAATGAAGCAACTATACCTCCATCTGCGCGAAAGAGAAAATATAATACTATGAGAGTCAGCTACAATCAAGGCTAGCTTCACCCATATTTTGAGGAATTCCTAAAATAAACAGCAAGAGACAGGATATGTTAGCTCCTAGCATATGCATAAATAAAGTTAATTCAGTAAAACAGTCCCCTTTCATTTTGTTCTCCATTCTCATTATGAAACAACAGAAAAAAGATGATAGTACTACATCTAAAGAAAAAGGGGGGGGGGGAATCCTTCCCAAATTCATTCGTCCTCATTAAGACAAACTCTGGCACACTTTCAGCTCACTATGCATTTTAAATTTTAGTGCAGATTTGATGAATGGTGCTTGTGAGATGATAATAAAAGTGGCACCTTTGGAAAAAAAATGGGGGTCAAGTTTTGGAGCCACTGACATACAATTCTCAATGGATCTTTTTAATTAGTAGTAAGGAAGGCAATTCCTTCCAAAATATGAATGGAAAAAAGTGGAAAAATCATGCTTCAAGGTAACATCCCCCCGAAGAACAATAAAATCCTTCAAATATGGAAATAACATCAAAATTGTGAGTGTTTTATTAGCCTTGTGTAGTACTGGAAAGGAACTGGGATCTTTCAGGTATGTCTGAAAAATTTAATTGAATATTTTCACTGGGAATCTGTGTGAGACAAATCTAATGAGACAAACCTAATTGCACACAGCTATATATAGTTGTGTTTTGTGTCCACCATTTTACTTTTAAAATTTATGTGTTTTCTGCTAATAATGTCAAAAACCATATGATATGCAGTTGCAGTGTACTAGTTGCACTACTAGGGTAGTGTGGGTGGTGCGGTCTGCACCGGGTGATGTGCCCGGGGGGGGGGGGGGGAGGTGACAAGCACTGGGGGACCAAAAATTGAAACTTCGTTATGGTGCATCAAACCCTATCATGTCATATGCACCCCATCATGTCATATGTCGTTGGATTCATATTGAAGAGCAGGATCCAATGCAAAAGTGTGTTTTGAAAAAAACACCTTCCTTTCAAAAGTTATGGCCAAAAAAACAAAACAAAAAACGCTAAAAACTATGGGAGCAGAAAGATGGGTGGGTTTCCCGTCACCATTACAGGAAGATATAGCAGGCCATTACAGGAAGATATAGCAGGCCATTACAGGAAGATATAGCAGGCCATTACAGGAAGATATAGCAGGCCTAAATTTTTTAGGATTATCCCAGTAGTTAGTGAAATATTTTTTACCTGAAATTCTAGAATCCACTTCTGTATTCTAGAAGCAGATTCTAAGCTGATTCCATGGACTGTACAGACCCATGGATACATAAGCAGCTTCATATGGTCACGTTGAACATGACTAGCTTATTTTGGATTGAGGCCTCCATGAATTTCTCAGAAGCCATTTATATGTGCATATATATTATTTATAGCTCTCTGCTGTTGCTTTATTGAAAAGAAAATGGCTTCAGATTCTCTCCATTATTTCCACAGCCAGTGGAAATAATATTCTGAATATTTATTGTCCTCCCAAGGAAAGAACCACATACTTCCAAAGAAAGGAGCAAGCAGACTGACTGTACAGTGGGTGGCAGGCGCACCAAGCCAAAGCACACTGATGCTGCAGAGCAAGCACTGAATAATTATGCTTTGGGAATTATGCTCATTCCCAAATGTTTGAGCACCAATAGGATAACTGGATCTTCTTATCTCTTCCTCAGGTGATGTCCAGGGTTTTTTATAGATTGAAGGTATTTGGGGACAAAGGACTTTTTTTACTATGAATATGAACCATGTTTATGAAAATTTTGTTAAAGAAATTCACACACACACACAAACACACACACACAAACAGAGAGAGAGAGAGAGAGAGAGAGAGAGAGAGAGAGAGAGAGAGGTTGCAATCCTAACCCACAATTTAGCCTGGTACAGGTACCAGCACAAGATCTGTTCTGGCCTGGAGGTGTCCCAAAAGTTCTAAAAAGTCACTTCTGCACCACTCCTGCAGGGGTAAGACCAGTGCACAGACATGCACTGGACTCCCCACACCACCACCACCACCACCACAATGGGAAGATGGGTGGGTTGTGGTGGCCTAAATTGGTTAGGATTGACTCCCTCTCAAACACACAAAAATAATAAAAACAGTGAAATTTGTATAAGAGTAGAATCAGTGGTGGGCTCCAGCAGGTTCGCACCTACTCTATAGAACCGGTTCTTAACAAGAGACAGGACATATAAAGTTTAAAAATAGCCATTTAAAAGTGGCTGCCAGATGAGCAGAGAACCGGTTCTTAATTTTTTTGAAGCCCATCACTGAGTAGAATCCTAACCATGTCTACTCAAAAGTAAGCCCCGTTGTGTTCAATGGATTTTACTCCCAGGAAAGTGTCTTTAGGATAGCAGCCTAAGGCTGCAATCCTAAAGACACTTTCCTGGGAGTAAGACCCATTGGACACAATGGGGCTTACATTTGAGTAGACATGGTTAGGATTGTGCTCTAAGTCTTATTGAATCAATGAAAATTAAGCAGACTTCTTGCAAGATTTAAAACCATTAGAGTGTATTTACTCTATATGCACATGGTGGCTGTTATGTTGTTCATATTCCATAATGTTCTTTTACTGGAACTGTTAATATAAAAAGCCTGGCGTTTGGGCCTAACAGAATTTAAATACCTTTTCAAATTGAAAACATGATATTTTTCCTTATTTATATTTGGAAACTGGATTTTCTTCCAGCAAGTAAATCCAGCACATGTTCAAGTTCAGAGTGTTTCTAAAATGGGAGAGCTCCATATTACTGGCAACAGGTTTTACTGATGAACCATAAGTGTAGGAGGGAATCTTTTCAGTGAAACTGTAGGCCTTTCAAGAAATCTGAGCTAGCATCTGTAAGCAAGGAATCACATAAATATAAAGGGGACATATAAGATCATTTAGTCCAACCTGTTGCCTGTAGCAGAAAGTCCAACCCGTTGCTTGTGGCATCTCTTCCAAATTCTTTGTTGCTTATAGCAGAAAAATATTTTGGACTGCCTTGACTTCTACCAGATGGTGGTGTAATACTGTGCAGCAGTATTACATTTTTCACTTTATGTGCATTGCCCTTGTCAAGTAAAGTCACAAATTCTCTGACCCTATCACGCAAACAACCAAAGGTTCAGTGCAGTATGATATTCCTTGTGACCAATGCTTGTCAAGGTTTCTGTGGTCTCTGGGCAAAGCCATGGACATGAATTGAAGATGCATCCTCTGTTCTCCAGGACTTGTCCACTTTTTTAAACCTTGCATCCTGGAAAAAAACATCACTGTCCTCCTTTTTCCTGTGAGCAGGCAGTACATAGCCTTGTTGCAATTAATAAACTACCATACATGTAATATGTTATAGCGAGGGACCTGTAAAAGGCAAGGTTATTTTTCCTGACAAAGGATAACACCTATATGTCAGGAAAAATAACCTCACCTTTTGCAAGTCCCAAGTTATAGTTTAAAATTTAATAATAAGTAATGTACTGTTTAAATTAACCACATGAAAGTAATATTCATGAGTGTTTTAAGCTTTTATTTTGGCAAGTCCTACGTTTTTCAAGGGTGTCACACATCTTAGGGGTTTTGACTTGAGACTAGAGATCAATGCAATTATTAGGGATCTCTTTTTGGGGTGATTTGTAGCATGGAGGCATACCAACAGAGCATGTATTCATGGCTATGGTGAGATAGCAATCAGACACCTTTGGATGAGGACCATTCTGGTGTCCTTGGATTCCTCTCAGCCTGGCCTTTCCGGCAGACTATGGCACATTCGCCTACTCATGAGTCAAGCTGTGATATGGGTCACTTTTGCTTTCTCATAGAGCTCAATGCATTTTTTTAGGTTTTTGGCCATAACGTTTGATAAGAAGGGGATATCTCAAAACTTATTTTTCCATTGGATTCTATTCTTCAATATGAATCCAACAACATATGACATGATGGGGTACTGCACACCATCACAAAGTTCCAAAATGTAGCAAAACTGGACAACAAAGCCCTTTTGGAGGACACCCAGACAGGAGTCTAAAGAAGAGGACAAATCTGGAAATTTCCAGTCATATGGTCACCCTTCAGGGTTTGTGTCTGATCTTAACCCCTCTTTTGAAACTTCCCTGTCTCTTTTCTCTCCTTGGCTGTACAATGGCAAAATGGCTAGTGTATGTCCAAAGGTGTCCATTAGGTGATTGCTGTCTACCTGTAGGTGTGCGATTGTTGTCCCACCATAGCCGTGAACACATGTTCTGTTGGTATGGCTCCATGCTACAAATTGGATAGGATTGGGCATAGAGTATAAAATATGAATCAGCACTTTCTTTCTCAATATGCAACATGGGAATCTTAGAACGCTAGATGAACATGTAAGGCAAAACCTGAGAGCAACTAGCCCAGTATTGTCTACACTATCTCCTAGCAACTCTCTAATAGAATAATGTTCTTATCCTAATATCTGAATTCATTAAAGTGGAGATGCTGGAGACTGAGTCTGGAATTGAACATGCAGAGCATATGTTCACCCTTTGACCAATGACCCCTACTCCAACGAGAGACAATAGGTCTATGGAAGACCCTTAAGAACTGTATGTGCTGCATGATCTCTGTGTTATCTATCATTGCAATGCAGGAGGGATAATAAGTATTAACATTCCAAAAGCAGAAGAATACAATATATGGAAAATGGTCTTGCGCTTTGATAAACATTTAGCTTTCAACTGGAGTACACTTAGAGTTTGGACCGCTATCCAATGAGATCATCAAATTGGGTTATACTTTTAAAAAAACCAATGGTCTTTGTCATAATAAACTAAAGTGCAACTTTGGAGGTTAGTTTGCAGCTACGTACCAAGAATGAGGCATGTTAGAAAGAATGACTGCAACATACACGCACTTACCAGTAAGTAAATTCCACTGAAACTTAAGTAAATTCCACTGAACTCAATGGAATTTATGTCTGAATAGACATGCCTAGGATTATACTGTGAGGCCTGTCTATCTAATAAAAGTGAGTTAGTGTTAGTGAGTCCACACCTTCTGGCCAACATTCTGCGTCAATCATGCGGCTGAGGGTTCTATTCTCATATGCCTCTTGGACAGAGAAGGCTGAGGGTTCTATTCCCAAGTGCATCTAGGGGAGAAAAAACTGAAGGTGGCAATTAAGGAGAGCAAGTGAGGAGAAAGGGCTCAATTGTACCTCCACAAGCGACAGTAAAAGCTGTGGGCTTTTACTAGTATAATCATATTAGATCTCCCCATGTCTGTGCAGACTAATTGAAGTTGGTAGCTACCCAGTTTTGCAAGACACAGCTGAGCAAACAAAGTAAAGAAGTGATGAAATAATTTAAATTGGTTAGCTTTATTTAAGCTAAAAACTATGTTGTACACAAAGTAGAAGAAACATCTTGGTGTAAGATTCAGTGCTTGTATATGCCTGAGGTCTAACTCATTGCATACCTTTTCACCACAGTATATTCTACTTTCTGACACAGTTTTGCTCCCCAAAAGGTTTCCATTTTTAAATGGAAACCTTTCACTTCTCAGAATGGTGACTCAGAGAATGGGAAATGCTGAAGACGGAGCAGCTGCTGAACTTAACGGTCTTGGAAACTGTGGCACCTCCTAAAACACTGCCATAAACGCAGTGTGCATCAGCGTGAAAGAAAAATGTAACGCAAAGTGGGGACTTGCGCGCCAGTCTTGAAGCTGATCTTGAACATTACAGTAAATGAGAAGGGAAAATTCTTAGAGCAGTCTGGGTAAGGGTGTAGAGCCTTTACTGGAGGAAACTTCTGTGACAACGATGTAGGAAAATATGACAGCATAGCTATACCATAGGAGCAGACTGAAGGCCCAATCCTATGCAACTTTCTAGCATCAAAGCAGCCACAATGCAGTCTCAAGGTAAGGGAACAAACATTTCACTACCTTTAGGAGGTTTCTGTGTCTGCAATCCCCTTCCCAGGATGCAGGTTACAATCTGTTGGAACTACTTTATCAATGCTGGAAACTTGGTGGGGTTGGACCCTGAATGGCCCTAGTGGTTAATTCCATATGAAGCCCTCCCCTTTCTTTGAGAAATACTGTATGTGGTTCTTAGAACAATAGCCAATGCCTCCATTGCATTTCTAGGAGAAAGACCACCTCAGAAAATTTGTCCCCATAATTAATTCCTTTGGTTTTCTTTCTACATGCAATTAATGTAAACATTTTGCACATGTAGATACATAAGTAAGTAATTTAGATAATTCCTATAGCATATTTATTTCTGTAGCTACTATTGAAATTAAAGAAATTTTGGAAGAAATGTTTCCCCCACAACACCCATTTCAAGAAGACTTTCCACAAGTGCCTTTTGTTCGAATGTGTTACTTTGGATGTTGTACTAAATTGTATCATTATGGGATAAATGAAAAAGAGAAGAAACCTTAAAAACATCTTCCTACTGAAATAACAGAGAAGGATAGAACTATAAGAAAAGTGAAATAATAGTACTGAAGATAAAATAGTACTGAAGATAATAGTACTGAAGATAGATTGTTGGAAATATTCCCCAGGCGTGTAATGCAATATGAAGTGTGTGGTGGCCTCTAGTGGTTCCTGTAAGCAGAGCAAGCCAAATAAGCACAATGTAAGCTGCCACTGAAAGTTAAGAATGCAAATCTCATTAAAAGCAGGCCTCTGTCAGTCTTGAAAGACTATGGTATCGTGCTTGGCGCTGCATACGCTGCATGCAAAGCACAAAAGCCTGGGTTAGTTTGTTATGGAGGATAGGCTGTTACCCAAGCAGCAAATCCCCCCTCTCCACGCCACTGAATTACTGCAATGGAAAGGCAGAGTCAATATGATTGGATCCAGCTGGCGTTGCAGAGCTGGGCTAAGGACAGGAGCTCACCCTGTCTTGTGGGGCCGACACGGGAATCAAACCCTGGCCTGCTGGTTAACAGGCACAGCATCTTTACCGCTTGCGCCACCCACAGCCAAAGAAAACATACATGTTATAGAACATCAGCCTTTTTGTGCCTTAAGACAAATGAATGAATGAACCAACAGAACAAATGAACAAACAGGGGACCCACCACCAACTGCATCCCTCCTAGGACCCACTCTTCCCATTCAAATATGTCATGATTATCCTACCCTATCCTGTAAAAACCCCAAGTGAGCAGCCTTGAGCTTGAGCTTGTTTGGAGGTTCTAGCAGGGGAGCGCAGCTACTGTGTACCCTTGACCGAAGAACGGTACACTCCTTCTATCTGGGATAATCAGCCTCTTCTACCAAGTGCACAGCTTTGGGAGGGACGCACATGGAGCGGTGAGGGAGGAAGGGAACACCTGCCTAGCCAGCCAGATCAGCCAAATAAACTCTGGCGAACAATGGGGTGACAGATGTCACAGCCACATCGCCCTCACATCCAAGTGAGCAGCCATACTGGCACAACCTCACCTTATAGCTTGACCCATGGCATGGGTTGATCAGGGATTAGGTGGCAATAAAAGGATTAGAGATTGACCCATTAGTTTGACCCATGGTATGGGTTGATCAGGGATTAGGTGGGATTAGGCAGTAATAAAGAAGTAAATTAAAAAATGATTTTACTGGCCTACTCTGCCAATTTCTGGTCCCCAATGAGTCTACTCAGATCTACTTACTCTTTGGTTGGTGTAGATCAGAGGGAGCATTTTGACCCTGGGCACACTGAGGCATAAGATATTGGCACCACCACTCTACCACTGCCATCAATATCTGTCCCACCTCTAATACATCCTCAGCAGGTCCTAATCCCCACTGTGATTCTGTCCTTGAATGCTCCTCTCCACTGACTTACCTGTTCTAGCAACAGCTTTGGGAATTGTTGGTGCACACCTGGTCCTGGAGCTTGCAGCTTTATGTATTAGTGGCCTGCCTATTGTCTCAGAGGGTGCTGAACCATCAGCAAAATGCCTGGATAGAACTGGGCCATGAGTTATAGTAGTTCTAAGGAAACTTACAGACCAGTCCTACCTATTTCTCTACTTACTAATTCAACAACAGGATCTACTTTTGCCAGTAGGGATTTATTCTTTGCTGGTCTAGTGGACCAAAGTTAAAGTGGTCCAGCTTGTCCACCCCTAGGTTGCATGATCTTAAAACTACTAAACTCATGATGCAAATGAATTTTTATATATATTTAAAAATGAGCTGAGCCTGAAATGAACCAAGCATCTCTGAAAATATGACAACACAACTGTCGGACAGATTTTTCATGTAATATTAAATACGTAGATTCGACTGAGAAAATAGATTTCTGAATGGAATCCCTCTGGCTGGGTTTGCAGATCTTTAGGAGATCTCTTGAGTGGATACATTGAGATGTACTCAGAAGTGTTCCAAGCAACTCATAAATGCCAGATACAGACATACTTGAGTGTAAAAGATATTTCACAGAAAGCACACGTTAATACATTAATACATGAACTATACTTTTAGTTCTCTTTTTAAAAGGCTCAGCATTGCAACCTAAAGTAATTGTCATTATTCTTCTAACTTTGACATTAGTACAGCAAAAATTAAGGTACTCAGACAACTTGGTGGGGAAAAAATGTTTTGATTCCAAGCAACAACATATAATTAAATGTTACACCTTTAAGTTATATTTATAGGCATACTAAAAACTGTTTCTGGCATCTTTGATCGGAAATTTCATTACATTGAATTATTTTGCTCAGAAAGGAAACTGTTTACTCAGACCTGTTGAAGGATGTGGGTATGGAACTGCATGGCATATAACCATTATTAACTGTTGCTGATGCTGGTATAATATTATTTGCAAAATGGTGAAGATAAAGGTGATTATTAATTAGTAATTAATTAGAGCTCCCCATTATACCCCCTTTCTCCCCATTCAGTTGTATCTCATAGCTGTTCTGATATGCACAACTCCTTGCAGTGGCATGGGCAGGATGGCACATGCCTTCACACTTGTGCTCCTGACTGGCCTACTGTCACAACATGCTTTGCAAAACACTTGTGATATTCTGCACTGGCATAATGTGCATCCTGCTGGCACAAGTGGAAAACAGGATTGGGACAAAAGTCTTCAATCACAGTCCAGCAGACTAAAGATGGTACTAAACTCAAATATACAAATGCTGCACACCTACCCCATCACAATGTCCTTTTTTCTGATGTGAAAAGGAATCAGCAGCTTTACCGGGCAAAGTGGTGGCAATGAAGAGAAAGGAACTGCAGAGAAGGAAGCAAAAACAGGAATGAAAGGCAAAGCGCCACCGTAACAGGGAGAGCAGTGATTTGGGGAAGAGTTGTGGTGGTGATCATTGTGGGGGAAACACTGCATTGTGAAAAAAGAATAAAAGTTGGCAGAGTGGATGCATTGACCAAAAAGGATGGAGCTGAAACAAAGGAGGTAAGAAAAGGTAACAACGTCCTTCTTTCTGTCTTCTTTCTCCTTTCCACTTCTGAAATTTCATTGATTAGTTCACATGGATACACCACATTGCTAATAACTGCAGAAGAATTTAACATACAAATCATGACGAACCACAAATTGCGCTCAGGAGATATTTTTCTCAAAGGCTAAAGATAAAGTGATTTTTAGGCCATGTATTGCAATCTTTTTATCCTTCATTTGAATTAAGTAAGGACTCAGAGGAACAACTTCTTTTTCAAACTGAAGCTGTGGGAATTAAAATTAAAAAAAAAACTGTATGAGCAAAGCAGAAGAAAGTACATACAATACAATACTATAGAATTGACATCCAAGTCTGCCAGTTTGGAAAACACAGTAAGAAACTGGTAGATCACTTAAGGCAAAGGCAGAAGCATTTGTTTCAAGATGTTTGTGGGAAAGTCACCTGAATCAGTTTGAACCCAGATTAGGTAACAACCCAAACTCCACCCAGTGGTCCTGCTGTTATTTTGACAGGAAGATAACTCTTCTTATAACTTCTTTTCCATGTTGTTATGTTTATTAAAAGATGCTTTTCCATTTATGTCCTGCTGTTTCTACATTTCTGCCAATCCCAGTGACTTGAGAATTATTCTTGGAACAGAGGCGTTTAGGGAATTGTTGGTCCAATCCGGCCAAATTATTGCTCATGTTTATAGGAAGTGGGTTGCCGTTCCTGGTTCAATTTCTTTGGAAGTGAAGGGCTTTATTGTCAGGGATGAACTGGGTAGGGCTGCTGGAATGCTTTTTTCTGTTTCACAGGAAAATCCATAATCTCATATTTTTATTCCATGATCAGACTGTGGGAAACACTTTGAAGATAGGGAAAAGTAGATGTCATAGGGTTATAAATGGCAGGATAACCAGCTAGTTGAGGAATGTCACAATCCTAACTAACTTTCCAGCCCTGGCATAAAGGCAATGCAGCTTTGAGGTAGGGAAGAAACATTGCCTTAGGTGCCATCTACGACCACCTCTAACTTCAGGATGGATCATGTGCCACACTGGCACAGTTTTGCCAGTGCTCAGAAGTTAGATAGGATTGTGTCCCATGAGAAAATGGGATACATGGTGACATAGTCATCCCAGAATCCACCTATGAGGCACACCATCAATTTTTGGACCATTGATGTGGCACACACTGCTGCTGATGGAGGGCTCACACCCCCATTGGCCCTGTTAATAAACTGTCCTTCCGCCAAATGTCCACAGCACACCTGCAGACAGAGGCATCACTAGAGGCATCACTTGCATCACCCAATGCAGGAGGCCAGCATGTTATCCCCATGGAGTGGGCAGGGGTCTGCCTTCTGGAGCATTTTCAAGCTCCAGATGCCTGGGATCAGAATCATTCTGAAAGCCTTGCATCTTCCTCTCCAGCTAAAGCACGTCTGGTTACTCACGAGTAAACGATGCAAAGGGCAGCTTTTTAGGAGGGAACTTCCTCCTGGGGAGATTTGTGGAAGCTGTAGTTCTTGAATCAGGACCCTTCTGCTGTCCTTGGCTTCCTCTCAGACTCCCCTTTCTTCCCCTTTAAGACTAAGGTTGGATATGGGAATATAAATATAATGCCCCAATATGCAAATTTAGGGGTTTCTGGGGCTTTTTTGGTTTTTTTGGCCATAACTTTATCTAGGAAGGTGCTAGCTCAAAATGGATTGTTGTGTCGGATTCTGCTCTTCAATACAAATCCAACAACATATGGCATGGGGGTGTAGCACACACCTTCATGAACTTCTTTTTAGGGAGTCGCACTGCACGTCACAGCCCCCCCCCAGGCGCATCACCTGGAGCGGGCCACACCCTCGCACCCCCTGGTGATGCCTCTGCCTGCAGACCATTCATGGCACACCAGTGTGCCAAGGCACAGTGGGTGGAAAATCACTGAGTTAAACTCTGCATGAAGAATCCTGATGAAAAGCATTATGGCTTATCTATTCTAAATTGACTGATCTGCCAAAAATGAGAAAATGACAAGGATGTTCTTTCTTTGTGTTTTCCTTCACAATAAATCAGAGAAGGCATCTGGTAAAACAACAACCTCAAACGGCATCTTTTCCAGATAGTAAATGTCCATTAAATTTTAATGGTAGGCAGAACAGTTCATGTTACTCAAATTGAAGCTCAAACTGGCTTTGTCAAACTTTTTCCAAAAGCAGCTGTAGAGGCTCCACTTGCTTTTCAACACCCTTTCATAATAAATTGCCCACATTTACTGTACAAATTAAGAATCTTAGTTCCAGTTCCAACACTGGGTGAGGGAAGAAACGTACCAGCCATTTATAAGAAATAAATTATAGATTAACAGACTGGTTTCACATGCGCCTTTTGAAGTTCCAAATGCCTTTTATTTTTCCCTGGCTGGTTTAGCTTGATCTGCCCATGTACATGACACACCCTTATACTTAATAGATTTCACATACATTGTTTTAGGTCTTGATCCCACAACACAGGTTCTCTTCAGGGCCAGAATCAAATGACATGAACAGATATTTTGGTCTGCGGAGACTCAATCTGTAGTGAAAAGTTTTGAAAAAGGGTAATAAAATATTCTGGAAAATGGAAATCATCTCCTGATTACTACTGATTGTGATCCTCAATATTTTAATAGGACCTCCAGAAATTTTAGCATAACATTAGTTGGGGGAGAATTCTCGCCACAGAAAGTGGAGCCCAATGTCACGGAATAGGCCACATTGTCTTAAGGGCAGCACTGATGTTAATTCATTGTTAATGGTAGTTCATTGTTCAAAAAAAAATAACAGCAACCGCCAACATGTCAGCAAAAAAAAAGCCACAAATATTTGTGGTTTTCCTCAGAAATTCATTAATTGCATCTCCTCAATCAATATCTTTTCCAGCTCCAAAATGTTGTTTTCTAAATACTATTTTATTCATTTTTAGACAAAACCAGCATCTCTCAATAAGGACATTTCATTAACCAAATTTCATCAGCATTTTCTGTGAGCCAGTTTCTCACTCTACCCAGTGAAAAGCTCATTGCCGATCAGAGTACCCAAAACATAGTGAGAACATCTCTTTAATGAGACACATATTTTTCTCTACCACGGACTTGCTCCAATGCTCAGAAAGGAAATAAATCAGACATAGAACATTATATTAAAATCAAACCACATATAGCATCACAAGGTGCCATGGCATTTGATGTTGGTGGGAATATTTTTCCTCACGCACAAATGCCTAGAGAGAAACATCAGTATGAAGTGTCCTGTTAATTTTTTATCTATCTAGCAAAATAAATAAATACAAAGAGAATCTGTTTTTGCTCACTTACCCACTCTTTCAAGAATGTGGCTGGTAAGGTTTTATTTATATACTAGCGAAAGGCGTACCTGCGTTGCGGGAGTAACTTCCCCATACAACATCCTCCATGGCGCATCAACAACCCATGCGCAACCTACCCCCATGTACAACATTCCCCTGTGCGTATCATCCCCCATGCGCAACTTTCCCCATGCACATCATCCCCCCATGCGCAATTTCTCCCCACGTGCAACTTTCCCCCGTGTGCAACTTTCCCCCATGTGCAACTTCCCCCGTGCGCAACTTCCCCAATGTGCAACTTCCCTCCATGCGCAACATCCCCCCATGTGCAACTTTCCTACATGCGCAACTTCCCCCATGCGCAACTTCCCCCATGTGCAACTTCCCCCGTGCACAACTTCCCCAATGTGCAACTTCCCCCGTGCACAACTTCCCCAATGTGCAACTTCCCTCCATGCGCAACATCCCCCCATGTGCAACTTCCCCCATGTGCAACTTTCCTACATGCGCAACTTCCCCCCATGCGCAACTTCCCCCATGCGCAACTTCCCCCATGCGCAACTTCCCCCATGCGCAACTTCCCCCATGCGCATCGTCCCCCTATGCGCATTGTCCCCCTATGCGCAACTTCCCCCATGGGCAGCATCCTTTCCAGTGCAACCTCTTCCTCCTAACAACATCCCCCCAGTGCACCAGGCACCGAGCACCAAATTGGCTGGATGTTGTTCAGTCTCCCATGTTAAGTATAGGACAGAAACACGTTGCCCCCTTTTCAGCCCCTAAAGGGTTAAATTTCTCCAGATGGTTCTTGGTGGGAGTTCAGGTGACAGAAGGAACTCCCAGAATTCCCTGCTTCAGGCCCAGCAGTTGGGGTGGAATGTTGCTGAGTCAGCAATTCTCAATGCAAAGTATAGGGAGGAAAACGCGTTGCGCCCCTTTTCACCCCCTTCCGGTTGGAATTTCCGAAAACCGGTTCTTAGTGCACCCCTCCGTCACGGAAGGAACACCCACCCCAATTTTCACACTTCAAGGAAAGTGGCAGGAGAAGGCATGCAAGAGAACAAAGCATGCTTTAAAGTTCTTATGGAAATTATTTTTTAAGGAGTCTATGAGTTGGCAAACTAGATAAATGCCTATTGGATAGTCCAACAGTAAATTCAAGGAATGGAACACACAACTGAGAAATTAGTCACTGATGTCTTGGCATTTTGATTTTTGGCCCTTTGGGCAGTGTTGGGAACAACTCAATGTTCCCATGGAGGTGGCCCATTCTTCCCTCGGGCACAGTCTAAAAACCACTGCCTTGAATGCGTCAAGAAATTATGTCAATGCACAGAAGACAGTTGCCCACTTTTCAGCAAAAAGAAGGTCACTGAGGGAAAAATCAGCTACTTATAGAGGTGTCATTCCATGTTGTAGAGTGTATATATTTCCTTTCCAGGAATAGATGTTCATTCCATGTAAAGTAGGTTAACTGATGAAGTAATATGGGACACTGTATGACGATGTGAAAGAGAAATCAAGGCAAAACCCAAGAGCAAACTGTTGAGAACAGAATTGCCCTTTACGCAACACTCCTGGAATGCTTTTATAATGGTTTGTTTGAAATACTGTTTGGAATAAAATATGAGAGAGCCAGTCAGAGAGAAAAGAAGAAATTAGTTCACTAAACCCCACCATGTTTTGGCACATAAAGAGAGAAAGAAATTGTGGGTGCAATCCTAATCAATTTGGGTCAGCACAACTCACCCATCTGCCCTTTCCACAGTGGTCTGGGGAGGCTGGTGCATGTCTGTGCACTGGCATAACGTAAGGACTGATGCAGATACGCCTTATAACACTTTTGTGACATGCCCCAAACCAGCATGGGACTTGTGCCAAGACTTGAGCTTGCCTAACTGGGATTTAGGATTGCATTGCCAGTGTCATTTGCTGTGGCAGACATGACACAGACATGACACCATCTCTAGCTTATCAGCTCACTTTTTGCATGCTAGTGACATGCAATCTTTAAAAAAAAAAGCAGGCCTCCGTTAGTCTTGAAAGACTATGGTATCATGCTCGGCACTGCATATGCTGCATGCGAAGCACGAAAGCCTGGGTTGGATTGTTATGGAGGATAGGCTGTTACCCAAGCAGCAAATCCCCCCTCTCCACGCCACTGAATTACTCCAATGGAAAGGCAGAGCCAATACGATTGGATCCAGCTGGCGTTGCAGAGCTGGGCTAAGGACAAGAGCTCACCCTGTCTTGTGGGGCCGACCCGGGTCTTTAACCCTGGCCAGCTGGTTAACAGGCACAGTGTCTTAACCGCTTGTGCCACCACAGCCCTTGACATGCAATCAAATCCATACTAAATCCCTGTGTGGTGATGCAGTGGAGCTGGTGTGGCTGAACTGTACTCTGCAGGGCATTTACGGCTTCTGGAGGTCTCTCTGGGGTAAGCTACAGCAGATCTGGACCAGCTCATTTACTGGTGTAAGTCAGCAATGACCCAAAATGGCAGAACAGGCCCAGGAAGTGTGTACTGCCACCAAATTGCACCCCTACAGTGCCTGCCCCTACCTTGCCAATAACAGCAGGATTCATGTTTTTTTCTGGCAATGAGATTGATGCCTCCAGATGCCAAATGATGAGGACATCCCTGACTCACATGGTGGAGAACTTTTCTAGAAGTTCTAAGGACTTTGAATGGGAGGCTGCAGAAGAAATTGCTCAAAATCAAAATTGTCGGAGATCGTTTGTTGTATGCTACTTACCATGGGAGGATCTAACTAGCTAAAGCATAAGCAGGATTGATGTGTTCATGTGGGAGCAAGTTGCCAGCCACTCCTTGGGGCTTCTGAGCAAGAGCAGCCCCATGTTTTGGTAGACAGTCTCTCTGTGAAACATACTGCCCTTTTTCTGTTAGAGGCAGGGGGTTGGACTAGATGTCTTACGGGGTCCCTTCCAACTCTATGATTCTATGATTCTAAAACCAGAAATAAGAAGACTTGAAACTGTGTCAAGGAAGGGTGCCCAAGAGGGCAGTCTTTGTTACTGTCTCAGATATCAAGATGTCATAGATCTCAAACTCGATATTGAGAACCTATGGGTTTTGCAACCACATGTTTTTAAAACTGATGTGGATGGCTGATAAAGACACAAATTATATGGAGCCATATGACATTGATACAAAATGGCTATTTAACCAAAGACTTCTGATGGTTGTAGGACTTAAGCATGAATTCCAAGCTAATCAGTTACAACTTTAACAACATATGGAATGACAATTCATTGCAACTCCTCCAAAACTATAAAGGCAGCATTTTTAAAGCTAGGAATAAGGGTATGGTACTCTCTCTCTCTCTCTCTCTCTCTCTCTCTCTCTCTCTCTCTCTCTCTCTCTCTCATAGAAACTCTACTTAGATTTTGAAACTCCTAACATTACTACAGTAGTTATGTAAAGGGACACTTTCAGAAAATCATAATTTTCAGAATTACTTGCAGAAGAATATAACCACTATACAAACAGTTTTGGACCACTATATTGTATAAATGTGTCCATGCAGATTGCCAGGCCAAAAGCATTCAAAAACCTGGAGTTTCTGAGGTGGAACCTGGTGATGCCACAAAACTGCAAAACTTGAAAAATGGTATAAAAATGGGAGTAAGACTGAGCCTGGTGGTGAAGAGGTGGGTCTCAGTGATGGACCCAACATGCCCTGTGATTGACCCTTGCCTGAGAGACACTGTCATTTTGGACAAATTGACAAGCCAGGTATCATGTCTAGAATCTTAGATTATAATGGGGATAAATGCTAAGAGCATAGCCATAGCCTATGATCGTTCACATATTTCTTTACATTCCCACTATCCAGGTTCAACAGCAGCTGGCCACCTACAGCGAGGCCTTGTGACCCTCTTGTTTTTAGACAGAGTCATGATGCCAATCAAAATTCTTTGCTCTTACCACACGGTGGGTAGAGGATAATTTAATAGTGAACTCTTCTGTTTAGGTCTGGTGCATGTCCAGTGGAAACAATGAAGCCGTTTCCATTTACTAGAAAAGATCTGGATATTTCCTGCCAGGAGTCAGACCTGGATGGCTTCAACATTAGGAGTACTGCAAAACATAGCAGAAAACACAGTCTCTCTCAGCTATGTCTACCTCATTCATTTTGAAGGCCACAGGGGAATATCTACTGCGGGAAGTTCATTATGTAGTTTGATTCAGGCACCATGTTAGACATGGAAGTTCTCAAAGTGCAGCAGTAGGGGAGACTTTGCTATTGACTGCAGTGATTCTCTTAATTCTTGAAAACCCACAAACTTCAGTGAATCAGCTTGCGGTACAAATGAGCTCGAATCTCAAAAAGATGGAGTTGGACACCAGATTTCTGGAATCTTTCCCCCAGGATTATTTTCAATGCATATCCAGATATGTCCACAGTTCAATCTGAAATGGATTTGTTCTGGCCCACAGAGGAATCTAGTAGCCCTCCCTTTCCCAAGTTTAGTGAAGCAGTGGGCAGTATGTAAAGAAAGCTCTGCAGGCTGCGTGGCATGGACAGCGCACCTGAATTCAAAGTAGAATGCATAACAAGTTGGGAAATCCATGTGATTAGCAGTCTCTTCCGATTGTTGTGTTCTGAGTGTTAAATTGTGATATTGATGCAGGCTGGATCAAATTGGATACTTGAAAAATCAAGGAAAATGGCATTGGCTTGTTGGGTAAAAAATATTTATGAAGATTTACTGAATGTTCTGAACATTCTTTGATTGCCTCTGCTGTCTCCATTGCTTGTCCTACCCACCTACACAGCCGAGATTTTCCACAAAGGCAAATTAAGTAGTTCAGCAGACGGCAATCTTATTTTCATCAGGCTACTCAACAATGTGTGTATGTTGCTTTTTGCATTTATGTTTTTACGGTTCCAATTTACATCCGAAAGAAAACATTGCATTTTGCTCTTGAACTTTAAAGATGCTGAGTGTTCACCTATGGCATCATTTAGTCCAAGATTTTATTTAATTAAACCTGACTACATGAAAGAAAGAGGGTGAAAAGTGGTTTTTTTCCTAGAAAGTCAAATGGGAACTGTGTGTGTAACTGAGTCTATCTTTTTAAAAGAGTGCCCTGTGTAAGAAGGGAACCTTGTCTCTTGCCTGTCTTAGATTAGCGCTGGACAGGAGCCACAGCAGTGGTCTGCTTTCTGCAAGCTTGACACTGAAATTTACAGAATACAAAGAACTGGCCTGGTTCCACCATAGCCTTGCCTCTTACAGCACTTCAGAACTGGCATAGAAGCCAATATTCTGGACTCTGTTCTCTTAAAAGCCTTATTGTTCTCATTTATTACTGAGAAAAGAATATGGTTCAAAGAGACAAGAGACTCTGGCTACTATGTACAACTTCCAGATATTCTCTGATTTAACACATATTCACACATGGAATAGGGACTTGGTTATTAAGACTGACATCAATGACCACTTTGCTGTTTAAAGGCAAACTGCTCAGAATCAAGACATTGTCTATTATACACTTAACAAGAAGCCTTGGGTTGGAATTAAACACTGCAATTGTATGATGATACTGAGCATTTGTCAAGTATTTTCAGGAGTGCAAAGCATTTCATATGTATTACCATGATTGCTGTCCTTGCAAAAACTCTGTAAAATGACTTTTATAATCCCCAATAGTTTTATAATCCCCAATGGTTTTATAATCCCCAAACTCTCATGATTCCTGACTTGGGAGCCTGAGAAGCCTATGCCCAAGCAGCCTGCGCTGTGCTGTCTGGTCAGTGCTATCCACTGTGCTATCCACTACCACCAGTCCTCAACATATCAGGTTTCCACTCTGTGAGTTTTTTTTTTTAAATGAAATGTTTCCCTCCCATGTTCTCAATACCTTAGGCTGCAATCCTAAAGACACTTTCCTGGGAGTAAGAGCCACTGAACACAATAGGGCTAACTTTTGAGTAGACATGGTTAGGATTGTGCTCTTCGTCTAGCTCATGCCCTGGTAACCTGGCACTCCTGAAAAATTAAGACAGCAACGAAAGGAAAATCAAGACAACTCTTCAAGTAAGACAGGACAACTTTCCTTACAAGGACAACTTTCTCTCAAGAAGTTCAACAATGAAGTGATACAGCTCTTCTGACACCAACTTCCCACACAGAATGACTATGAGCATTCCTTCAGTGGAGAAAGCATCCATTTGTTGTAGTTTCAACGCACAATCATGTGTGAATTTTATGGAAAGAACAGCATTACAGTCAGTGATGGGATTCAAAGAAATTAACAACCCGTTCTATGTCCGTCTGGCCGCCACTTTTAAATGGCTTTTTAAAAACTTTATGTCCTGTCTCTTGTTAACAACCTGTTCTATAGAGTAGGTGTGAAACTGCTGGAGCCCACCACTGATTACAGTGTGCTGCACTGGTGTGCACTGATAGATACTCGATGCCAGCAGCAGTGTTTAATATTGCATGAAAAAGCTGTTTTCTTGCCACTAGCTGGCCTCCGTGACTGCACAATGAATACGTAGCAAAAGTATACAAGATAGTCTGTGGCTATCAATGGCACTTGCAAATATCTGAGTCACTCATATTTCAGGAGGGCAGGCAAGCCCTGAAAAATTGGATTGAGGCTGCAATCCTAACCTCCACTTAGGCCAGCCTAAGCCCCAGCATAAGTCCTTTGTTGACCTGGGCGGGGGGGTGTCACAAAAGTGCTTTAAGTCACGTCTGCCACATTCCTGGGAGGGGGGTTAGGCCAGTGCAGAGGCATATGCCAACCTCCCCACACAACCAATTTAACTGGCCTAAATTGGTTAGGATTGTGCCGAGTCTCAAATGAGGTTAGGGTGGATCTCTGGCTCCGTGATGTCAGGCTTGATGGAAGGATACAGAGTTCTGTGGGAGATTCCCCCCTTTGCGTTCCTGTATTTCTCCTCCTAATCCCACATGACAGTTCCCAGTGAAATCTCATCAGCCACTGGTGATCTTCTACATGCAGTTTTGGTGTTTTTTCCCACTTGTGAAGGCAATATCAAATGCAATGGATAAATCAGGTTCAAAATGAACGAGACACAGGGATGAGGTAAATGTTCCTGAAAAATGCATCCATGGCTCCTGATTTCAAGACAAGGGATTAAATGGTTTATTGACTCTAATGG
Organism: Cryptoblepharus egeriae; assembly: GCA_030015325.1. Classification (NCBI taxonomy): domain Eukaryota; kingdom Metazoa; phylum Chordata; class Lepidosauria; order Squamata; family Scincidae; genus Cryptoblepharus; species Cryptoblepharus egeriae. Next base: position 30,468,608 of record JAREYC010000005.1, read on the forward strand.
CCAGATAGAACATCTCATGAGGCAAAGATAAAATGTGTCTGTGGCTTATAGCAACATTCCCTCCTTTTAAACTTAGAATTTCTTCCTTGAAACAATATTTCAGAGCTTGAATAATTGTATAAGTCTCTTCTCTATTGCTCTGGTTTATGGTCTAGTGCTGTTTTATATCCCACATAAAATGAACCTTGGAAAGAGTTGTGACCTTTTCTCCAACTTTTATAAATCTAAGTTAGAACATCTCTCCTTACAGACACACATCAACATTAAAAGTATTTTTTTTACAACCCTCCACCTGGTTCACCTTATGGCTGCTGCTACGGAACTATACATCTGAATATAATCACCAAAGAAATGAGGTGCTTTTTCATTTTAAAACCTGGCTAAGGACTTTTGGAAATTCTGAGTTTACATTTATTAGTCTTATGATTTTAGGCAGCATTTTGCAGTGATCAGCTTCTTTATCTGTTTATGTATGGGCAGTTTCATCAGATGGGTAATTCTAAGACCTAAATATATTTGGGTGGAAATAAAGTCACTATTAATTTCTGCCCCTAAACACATGTGGCTTTACATTGGTTTAAAATTGACACTTAGAGCACAATCCTAATCATGTCTACTCAAAAGAAAGCCCCACTATATTCAGTGGGTCTTACCCCCAGGAAAGTAACTTTAGGATTACAGCCTTAGAAAGTGATATCATTGCATATAGTTACAATGGCTCCTAACATATATTGGGAGTGATTCTACCACAACAAAAAATTAAATACAAGAGAGTGAAAAATTCCATTTTAAGTTGCATTGGAGATAAGCATTATAATAAATAAGAATTATCACCACTGATTGACCTGAAGGCTGAGATACTCCCCTGTGAAAGATGTTGTAAAATTGGAAGGATAAGGCATCACAAGTGAGGTGCTAAAGGCTTTTGAAAGTATGAAGTATTTCAGTGATGGGCCCAGGCCGGTTCAGGCTGGATCACCCGAACCGCTTCCTAATTTTGGCCTCCCGCTACTGTACTGGTAGCTACGGGCAGCCAAAAACCCGGGCGGACCGGTTCGCTGCCCGGGGGAGCCCATCACTGTGGCTACGTCAACCATGACGCAGGAGAAGTCGCATTCCCGTCCCTACCCCCTGACCCTGCCTGGCCCCGGCCACTTCAGGGGAACCGGTTGTTGGGCCAGGCCGGGCCCACCCCTGGATGGGATGACATATGTGTATGCTTATGTGCTTGTAAGCTTATATGTTATGTGCTTGTAAGCTTGTACACTACTTTTATTCTGATCTGTGATTGTAATAAAATTGAATCAATCAATCAGTCAGCAAGTATGCAAGATTTTCTTGGTTAGGAAGGCTATCTGATGGTAGATAGCTTGAAGAACATTTGATGATTTCTTCCAAGACTTGGATATGCACCAAGAAACAATTGCTGTCCACCCAGTTTGTCTAGAAGCCACTAACAGGATAATTATTGGACTGATGATCCACATAATAGGGCTGGAAGATTTTCTTCCTCAGTGCATATTATGGGTACCATAACTTGTCTCATAACTGTTTCATTGTGTAAGGGATTTCTTGGAGGCTTAGAGCACAATCCTAACCATAAGTTTCATTGTGTCCAATGGGTCTTACTCCCAGGAAAGTGTCTTTAGGACTGCAGCCTTAATATATCTTAATGGATATGAAACCATGTGGATATCCCTCCTATTTTTATATCGCTCTACAAACAAGAGCTTTCAGAAAATGATTTCAGTTTTTGAAATGCAAGAAAACTTTGCCTTCATGGACAATGTGCACAGAAGCCACAAGTAAATTTGTAATTGGGCTTCTCTACTGCTTGAACTAGTATTCCAGCAGTGGATCCTGCCCTCCAACTGTTGTCAAAGCTGCTCTGGCAGCATATCCTTGCATGATGCAGCACAAACCCTTTTTGGTCAGCCTGCATCATGGGGGGTGGGAAGAGAATATAGCCAAAAAAGGGAACTTTTTCAGCATTTGTCCCAGGTGGTGGAAGCATCTGCTTCAGTCCAAATCATGGTTGACATGACATTTGGGATACCTGGCTGGCCTCTCGCAGGGTCCTGTAACCAAGAAGTTCCCTTCCCACCAAAATGGTACCTATTTATCTACTTGCATTTGCATGCTTTTATCTATCTATCTATCTATCTATCTATCTATCTATCTATCTATCTATCTATCTATCTATCTATCTATCTATCTATCTATCTATCTATCTATCTATCTATTTATTTAATTTCTATCCCGCCTTTCTTCTCTAACGAAAGGGAACTCAAGGCAGCTAAACAGCAATTACAAAACAATAAAACACCATTAAAATAAGATAATAAATACAGATTAACTGCTTTTGAGCTGCTTGGTTGGCCAGTAGTGGGACAAGCGATGGGAGTGATGGGAGTCCATCAATCTGTTGTGCATCACTTGGTCTCAAACTGTGGACCTGCTGATCTTCAGGTTGACCTGCTGATCTTCAGGTTGAGCGCTTTTAACCACTGAGACGAAATGGGGGGAGATATCTTCTTCTCGTTGAGAAGAAAATATAGGATTGTTCTGTAAGTTTTAAAGATGCCACAGGAATTCCTTTTCCTGTTCCATGTGCCTAACTTTGTTTCCTTTAATAAACAGGAAACTCAATTACTCCCAAGTAAACACTCACGGCTTGGCTGAAAGTCATGATACAATGTTCGGATTACATGTTTAGTTCAGTTTGCTTAGATATGCTTCCCTGAAATGATCAAAGCTTGCAGCATTGTTGGAAAAAGATGAACCACCTACTATCAACAGTGATGAGTATAATAAACACAGAGAGGAAGGCTGAGCATTCATTCATATTCTGTTTTAGTCATTACAGATGTGACTTTCACCAGGTTTCGGCCTCTGAAAACCCCCTTGAAAGGAGAGTCAAACTTCTAGAGCTCCAGCAATTTTTCTGCCCTTAAAGAGAAAATTGAATTGTATGTTTCCTACCAACTCTTAATTCTTTCTTTACCTGTCAGGTAAAGCCTTTCAGTGGAGTCTGTGTGGGGAGGAGGCTATTTATTTTGAAGTACATTATCTATTAGAAAGACTAACAATTCCAATGGGCAACGGAGAGGGGAGGCCAAATGTTTGCTAGACCTTGTCTACCATTGTTGTTCACCAGAAGTATGCCATAACAATATTGGGAGGAGGAGGTAAGAGAAAGGGGGGAAAAGTCTCATTCTTCCTAATAGGATAGGACAGGGAGTGCTCATATGATATCTGAATGAATCTGGGACAAGCTCTCAACAGCTCACTCGACTCTACTGACCTGGCTAGCCAATGATTAACTATATGTTAGGGGTAATGTTTAAAACCTACCCCTCCTCTAAAACTCACAAATTTATATAAGATATTCCACTTACATAGCATCCATGTTTACTAGGATGAGCAGCAGTTTCGACCAAATGAAAACAAACAATGCAAAGGCAGCTGCTTCCACCATATAAATGGACCAGATGAATTTGGCACCAGTATCTTTGATGTGTGCACACAGCCTCCCAGGCCACAAAAAGCCTTCAAAGAAAACCGGAAGTGCCTTTCAGAGGCCTCTAGAAGGTCTTCTGTTGCTTGTGCAGAGTATGGAGAATATAATAAACGATAAAGTTGTATGCCCTATGCCCTAGCTGCCCTACTGGTTAGACAATAAATTTCGGGTAGAGAGAAAAATAATTGGAGATGGAAGAGCTTCTCCAGGTCTCTGTGGATATAGCCTTCATCTACAGCAAGATGCCTAGAATGGTACGTTGCTGCAGATGTAAGCTTCATTGATGGAGCTATGGGCAGGGATGGGCCGAGACTCAGGTGACTCAGATTCAGATTGTGAAAACACATGTTTTTCACAACTCATTCAGTCTCAAGTCATGCATGTCAAAAACTTGGGCACTGACTTGGGTTTTGAGTTTTTTACCCTAAATATCAAAAGATTTGCTTGAGTCAAAGCTCATTTTTGTGTGTGCTTACCATACTTACTTTTGGGGGGCATTTATGAGACTTGACTCATTCAAAAAGACTCAAATCTGTATCCAAATAACATATATACTTGAGTATAAGCCGACCTGGGTATAAGCTGAGGCACCTAATTTTATCACAAAAAAACTGGGTAAATTTATAGACTCGAGTATAAGCCTAGTGTGGGATATGCAGCAGCTACTGGTGTTTTAATTAGGAGTAAACAACCAATGTGGTGAGCCATCAAGCTCCTACATGCAGGGAGGAGAGGGAACAATCTGCTGACTTGTTGTTTTCTTTTTTAAAGAAGGAAGCAAAGCAGCCTTTCCTGCTTTTTAAGAAAGCTGACCTAAGCTGAGCTGCTTGTGCAGAAATCCACTTCTTTGCCCATCTTATGACGAGTATAAGCTGACCTGAGTATAAGCCGAGGGTGGCTTTTTCAGCATAAAAAATGTGCCGAATAACTAGGCTTTTACTCGAGTATATACAAAATTGTTTTGGATTAGTTTGGATGGTTGCTGTTATTATTTGTGGACAACAACAACAACAGTTGTTTACCACTTTTCAACAAAAAGTTCACAAAGTGGTGTACAGAGGAAATCAAATAATTAATTGATTACTTGATTCTGGGGGCAAGGGAGGAGGAATAAACTCAGGACTTGCCTTGAGTCTCCAGCATCCCTAGGTATGTACCAGTTTTGCTACTCAAACTACCAGCAGGAATTCATCTCTTAGCTGCTAGAAGTCCCTATGAGAACCCTGCAAATTTTGAAAAATGTATATATGTGATGCTGCATTTTTGTTAAATAAGTCTGTGAGCACTTGACATACGTTTGTCATTTGGGAGCTGAAAATGGAGCATAGGCTTCGACACAGTATTACAGAATCCTGGCTGCTATGATGGGAATGGATCCAAGTAGCAGATGGGGCGCCTGTAAATCACTATCTGTTGGTGAAATCCACGTAAAATCTATGTGATAAATTGCATTTATCATTCAAGTGATGTAACCATTGAACTATCAAACATCTGAGCTCACTTGAAATTATTTACCAAGTCAGATGTTCTCTGGAGAGATCATGACACTTCCCACAAAAAGAACTTCAGATGTTTGGGATTATCCTCCTAAGTTTTGCCAACAACACTTAGATTTCCTGTTTCCTGGCGCATGGTGGACTTTTAATTATTGTGTTTGTATTAATAGACGAAAGAACTTAATGCTTCATGGTTTATACATGCAGCATCGCTCAGAGAAAGCATATAAATTGAAGGCATGATGTCAGAGCCCTGTTGAAATCAAAGGACAGCAAAACCTAATTAGAACAACTAAGAAAATCAGAGAAAAGTATTCTCAAGTCTCATCAAATTTTCTGGAGTCATAACTTATGAATTGCATTACAAACACCATGTATAGGACTTAGACAAATTTTAAAGGATACAGCAAATATCAAAGAAAGAACTTGCCAACAAGAACTGCTATTTCTTAGATATAAAAAATGGGCAGACCTTTAGGAATCAGCCCAAATGTAGCTGTTTTGGACTGCAATTTAAACTAACTCAGTTGTAAGTTCGGCAGATTTGGGTTGCTTGTATAAGAAGTGAAAAGTAAACTTCTCCCTGATTGTATGTTAAAGGCTCAGATAAAGTTTGCAACTTTCTTCCACAATGATAAGTTGATGCAGAGTAGTTCAAGTAGATTAGCTGCCTGAGGCTGCAATCCTATTCACATTTTCCTGGAAGTAAGCCACATTGACTATAATAGGATTTACTTCTGAGTAGGCATGCATAGGTTTGGCACATCTGCCACCCTATGAATCTTGGCTGCCACCCTATAACACCTTGGTAATTTATCTCCTACTTCCAGTTGGCTGCTCAGCTGGCCTCATGACTGGGCTGGTTAGAATGATGTACAAGAGATCTGGGAACCGATTCTCTTCGGAAGCTTTTTACATCAGAGCAGGCCTATAAAACAGGGGGGGGGTTAATGGTTTTCCCTAACCATATGCCAGTTTCTCAATGGAAACTTCATTAGATGTTTCTCTCCTATTTATTATATTATACCAATATAGAAGTACCAATTTCTATAATTTAGGTATATTGGCAGTGTCAGAAATTTTCAATTGGTATTACTGAGCCTTTGTGTAGTCTTTCATTGCTCTTGTTAAAATTCTTAGAGAAAATAGAGCAGAAGACTTTGTATGGAGGAGTATTTAGTCCAGTAAATGCAATTTAAAATTTTGGTATATCATGCTTACAATTCCTTGAAGGAATCCCTCAGAGATAAATTAAACTCCACATTCCTAAGATCATTTGTAAAAAGATTAAGGGTGCAATACCAACCATGTCTACTCAAATGTAAGCCCCACTGTGTTCAATGACTCTTACTCCCAGGAAAATGTCTCTGTGTTTGCTGCTTACGAATCTAAACTGAAGCCAAGGAACTCAACATATAAAAGACTTTACAGTTCAGGAGCAGGACAAATTGTGGGGGGGGGGGGGAAAGGGGGGGAGGAAAGGGGGGTAGAGGACTTTGGTCTAGATTTCAGCCTAAGGGAGATTTAACCTCAAATTTAAACACATTTCTTTTCCACATCCTTATCAGAACAATCTCTCTCTCTCTCTCTCTCTCTCTCTCTCTCATAACTAGGGCCCTTAAAAGCTGGAAGTGGCCTAGGCATCTCTGGGCATTATCATATTGGTCAATGTAATCAATCCAGAATGATTCTGAAGATGGAAGTTATTACTTGGATGGAAATAACTAAGATTTTTTTTTTAAAAAAATCATTATTCGTTTAAATTTGGTGGTAACTGTCAAGAGAATGTTTATATTATATTTGCAGGTGTAGGTTTTGATATCCATCCAGGAATAGAGTCCAGAACTGTATGCAAACACTAACTCACCAGGGTTAAGTCAGAGGTTTTTGCAACTCCAGAGTGACACCTCTGGAGCCAAGCAAAAGAAGTTGCCATCCTAATTCACACCAGCAAGGTTCTGTTATTCATTCCCTTAAACCTTCCTGTTGATCAAAGTATCACCTTCTACTAATGTTTGGCAGAGATTGTGACTTCTTGGCTGATGTATCTGGGCATTGCACTCCTCAAAATTTGCAGATGTTATTTCTTTTTCAGAAAGTGAGCTCATCTTGGTGCAAGGCTTCTGTTCCTTGGAATCCCTTTGCTTCCAGCTGAAGGGATGAGATAAGTGGTGCAACGTATGACCAAAGAACAGGTAAATGTGTTCATCTTCAACCATGAGGAAGTTTTGATGAAAAGGAAACACTCACTAATGGCTAGAAATGGCCAAAATTTTCTGTTCCAAAGGTCTGAAAAGGCAGCAGAATTAATATAGGATTTTCACAGAAAAGAAGTAGTTGGCAGATTTGCAGATACACATTATCTGATGTGTAAATATGCAAACCACAGATGACACACATGATATATACAATGGAAATTTGAATCCACTTTATGTAAAAACTGCCCATGAGCTAAACATGCTAGCATGTGTAGATGGGCCCTAAACATGCCAGTACAGTGGTAACTTAATTCATTCTGGAGGCATGCTCTTTAAGTGAAACACTCTTTTAGTGAAGTGGATTTTTCCATAGGAACTCAGACGACTGGTTCCACAGCCCCCCAAATATTCATGTAAAAATATTAACTGTACGTAAAAATGATGACAAAACACTCTAATTAAATTTAAAACATGCATTCAATGTGCATGATCCTATGAAGTCTACTTAGGCTACAATTGAACACAATGGGGCTTACTTCTGAGTAGACATGGTTAGGAGGCTGCAATCAAAGACACTTTTCTGGGAGGCTTAACTGGGCTGCTGCTGGAGGTTCAAGGTGGCTGGTGGGGGCACTTGGGGGCAGTTAGAGGCAGCTGCTCTAGCTGGTAGCCCTTTTAAAGAGTTTTCACTTGGAGCGTCAGGGCTGCATAGCACGCGTGCCCATAGTGCACTTGCTTGTTAAGTGAAGCAGAACTTGTTATGTGAAGCAAGATTTCTTGGAAATTTATACTTGTTATGTGAAATGCTTGTTATGTGAGGTGCTTGTTATGAGAGGTACCACTGTATGTGGGAAGGAAGAAATACTGGTGGAATACAAGATCAGATAGGACACATCCCCCTCATGCTCTAACTCCTATATGAATGAAAACTCCTGTTTCAAATAAACTACAAAACTCTAAGGAAGAAGAAATCTAAAAGGAAGACAAACAGCTTTATCCTATCTTGACATTGTGAATTCATGCGACAGTGGTGGTGGTGGTGGGGGGGTTGCAATTAAGAAGTCTTTGAGAATTAAGGTGAAATATCTCATATCTCTGCAAAGGCTCTCTGATGACCTATGGATTTCCTTGGGCCAACACCACTTGTACTGCTGACATGAGGTCAAGGAGAACTAAGAGGGCAGTGCAGACCCCAAAAATGGGGAATAAGATGTGGTGCTTGCAAGATGTGGTGCTTGCAATGTGGTTGCTGGATTTGCACCCCCATAAAGCCAATTCCTCCCCTTAATTGACCTGTTACTTCCTGACATCCACTGACCACACCTGCCAGCAAGCTACCACTTCCGGTAGTAGCTGGGTGCTCTAGAGGCCTAACCCTACAATCCAGAGTAATTATGGGAGCACATAAGACACGTTACGTGTACCCGTAGTTAGTGCACCACCTAGTGAAAACCTATGGGAAATTCATATTGCAATCCAGAGCAAATTGTTCTTACACATAGTTACTCTGGATTGTGCCCTAACTGTAGTTGGTGGCCATTTACAGTAGTGGTACATCATCACTATGACTGCAGCACTGATAGAGAAAGCCTTCTGCTGATGTATGGCTAATTCTTTCAGTAGAAAACACTTACAGAATTAGGTCCTTAACTTGGTTCAGCTTAAATCAGGATAGAAATGCAAAAGAAAAAAGAAGTTAGTGAATAAATAGAGAAGAACTTGAGAATTTCTAACATATCTATTATGAGTTACAGGTGAGTAGACAGTTTGGGACTCTCACAGCCCCGTACAACCTATCACACACCAAGGTGTTCCAAGGAGGAGTGCACTGAATCCTATGGTGAGGGAACAGTTGAAGAGTTCTTCTCAGACCTTCTATAGTCCCGATGGAAATTTGAGGAAACCTCCCATTGTCTCTATGCAAGTCCTTGGTCCATCACCATCTATTTGTAGGCACAGCACTGAGTTGCGTAAGGTGTTTAAGGTTTATAAGATAACAGAAAGACAGAGGGATAGGGTTCAATTTATAAACTAGAACAAGAAAAGACAAAAATCTAGCCTCCATTGTGGGAAAGATCAGCAGGCCTCCATCAGTCATGAAAGACTATGGTATTGTGCTTGGCGCTGCATACACTGCAGGCGAAGCATGAAAGCCTGGGTTAGATTGTTATGGAGGATAGGCTGTTACCCAAGCAGCAAATCCTCCCTCTCCATGCCACTGAATTAGTCCAATGGAACGGCAGAGCCGATACGATTGGTTCCAGCTGCATTGCAGAGCTGGGCTAAGGACAGGAGCTCACCCTGTCTTGTGGGGCCGACCCGGGTCTCGAACCCTGGCCTGCTGGTTAACAGGCACAGTATCTTAGCCACTTGACCACCCACAGCCCTTGTGGGAAAGATAGTCTTTTACAAACAAGGGCAATGCCCAATGAAATGTCATGCCACGCTGAGCAACATCGCTAATGTTTGGTGGGACTCCTATGCCCTGAACAATTTCTTCCCTTTTTATATTATTTAAAACATTATAAATGTTACCAAAAATATGTAAAAGGGCTCAATGTACATAACCACATATAGGCTGCAGAGCCCAGCTATCATTGGCGCAAAATTGGGCTTACCTTGGCACCGAGCGAACAGAGCCTTGTACATTGCAAACATTTTGAAAGATTAATTACTTTCACTGCTTCAGCACCGATTTCCCCACTCCTGTCCAGCTGTTTTAATGTTTTGCTCAGCCTTCTCCCATTTCCTGTCTACTCCAAACATTAAACAATGCTCTCCAAGCCATTGTCTGCATCTGTGTTTCACCTTAAAAGAATCTTCTTGGGCTATATTGGCAGGGCTCCGAGTCTATCTCCAATTTTTCTCTGCAGCGTACATCCTTCAGTCTCTGGACCAAATTTGCCACTAGTTACCAAGCAGAATCCCCCCCACTGAACTCCGAGGACAGCCGACTGAGGTCTTCACTGCTGGCAATTTGGCACTTGTTCTAAGCGCTACATTCCAGTGGAATCTTCAAAGCTTGTGTGAACTGTCACCACTATCTTTTTAATCATATACCGGTATATCGTACTAGCCTAAAATGTTTCAGCATGATTGAATAAAACATCAGAAACTCAGGGCCTGTTTCTGAAATAGCTGGAAAAGCAATGCTACGTACAGCTAAGAGCAAGAGAAAAATAAAATAATGGCTCCCTGAAGATTTTTGTTCCAGGATATTCACATTTGACATTCAGGTTGCATGAGTGATTTCTGTGGGATGGAAATTTCTTCTGAAAATCATTTTTACTAACAGCCCAATCCAACAGCAAGGGATTACTTTACCTTACCTTCAATCTTAACCACTTTTTCAGTGCTGATGCAGCCTCAGAATAAGGGAAAAAATATTTCTTTATATTGAGGAGTATTCCATTGCTGCCCTCCCAGTGGAATATGAAAAATCTCCAATTCTGCTCTGGCTACAGAATCAAGTGACCCCATTGTGGGGCTATTTTCCTTACTTGGGGGAAGGGGGTGACAGTCCCTTTCTTCAGAGGATATAGTGGCAGTTGCCTGGGGTATGTCAGATGCCATGGCAGCCATTTTTGGCACCACGCTCAGGCCACTCAAGATTGGGCTGCTTGATAAATCTAATAAATACAGATATGGACTGCTTAACAACAGGGATACAGTGGTTCCTCGGTTCATGAACACCTCTGTTCATGAACCCTGTCTCAGGTGATGATCTGCTCTGTCGCCTGGTCCTCTAGGCTCTTTCTCTAAGCCTCTGTCATGTGCTTGTGGCTTCCACTAGGCCTGTGCAGACTTGCTGAGAGAGTTTAGGGTGATCTGTGAAATGAAGCTTTTTTTGTGATCTGTGCACACTTGTGGTGTGAAGCTTTTAGGTGACCTGTGCACACTTGTTCTCCATCATGGCTCCCAAGAAGAGCCATGTCCTCATGGAGGGGGACTCTTAGCTGGGACAAAGAAGACAAAGAAGAGAGGAAACCCCTCAAGGTCTCCCCAACGACCTCAAGGACTCTCTCTCCAAACAATAACCTTCTCCCCAAACACCTTCCTTTCCTCCATGACAAAAGTAATCTTAATCGTTACTGTCTCTTCGTACTGTACTTTGTTTCATATTTTTGTGGTTAAACCCTGCCTCAAATGGTTCAGCAAATTTACATTGAACCTTATGGGGAAAATGGATTCGGTTCACAACTGATTTAGTTCACAACCAGAGTCGTGGAACAAATTATGTTCATGAACTGATGTACCACTGTATTTTGTGCAAGTCCAATCGTTAGATATATATACCTTGATGTAATTGTTAGATACATCCCAGATAACCACACATGGCAGCCAAGTCTCACCCCAGAATCCTTAGTGACAGATGGATACCCCAGAAGGTTTTATGGAAAAAGGGAAAGCAGGAGAAAAGTGGCTAGCCAGTAAAAGGGAAAAAAGAAAGCACAGTTAGCTGGTTGAACTGGCAAGGAACGAAGGGCACTAGTTTAGTGAGTTTGGTGGGACCATTAGCATATGTTGTCAGTCAATAGCTGGTACATTGCTACGGTGGCAATCCTAGCCCCATGCCAAGGACTACTGAATGCCACTCACCACAGGAGAATGGTCCTGCTGCTGCTACCCATTGTCACATCTGGGAGAGCCTTCTGAGGAACTGAGGAGACCACATGCAACTTCCTCTGACATGGAATGCCTTCTGAGGCCTCTAAAAGAACAAAAATTCACTTTTGGTTTTCATGTGAAAACCAGAAGCGGTGTTTAAAGGCTATCTGGCTGTCTCTCAGTGGCCTTCATACAGGACAGCAGGGAAGGGGAGCCAGGGGTTGTTATGATCCCCCCAGTGTGCTACCCCACCTAGGGTTTTGCAATTCTCTCCTGCCCAAGTACCAGTAACCAGTGTTACTTCATGGCACATATGTGTATATTGTGTCACAATTTACCTTTTTCCCTAATTCTTATGTGCACTAATGTTTATTATTATTATTATTATTATTATTATTATTATTATTATTATTATTATTATTATTATTATTATTATTATTATGGGTGCTGCTACAACTTTTACTACACCCAGGATGGCAATTTCAACAAAGTGGGCATTCATTCCTGTAAAACTCTGGATCTAGCCCTTTTGAGGCACACTCAGTGGTTTGATCATGCCCAGTATAATCATTTGTTTATTCAATATGTGCATACTGCATCATTATCTGATATGTAACAATTCTGTTTTTGTCAAGTGTTGTGGAGAGGGATGGAGGGGGGTTGCCATTCAAAAAACACAAATCCAAATCAATATAGAGTATGCAGAACTTTTTATGCTCCATTTTGAATACAGCCCAACGAGTCCTGAAACATTTGTTATAGCAGGATATGTGCGCAATCACCATTAACCCTCAAATAGTTTCAATTTCGCCTTCGCTCTCAGCAATCCATACAACAATCCTGGGCAAAGAAAGCCAACAGTTTTATCCCCATTTATGTCAATAAATATGCAGGGAATGAAAGATGTTGAAATTAAGTTGCCTAACCACACCAGATAGGAAAAAAACTTCAGTGATTCTATCTCTAACTATGTTGTTTTGTCATGCATTTTAAGGCTTTGAAACTGTAAGAGGAAGGAAAAGCATCAGAAGACTTGGATTAAGTTGTGCACATTCATCTGGCAAAGTTTGGTACCATTTCACTAACACTCTACATTTATGTCCAGCCAAACTAAAACTTTAAAAAGCTTCCAAGTGCACACATTATGGCAGAACATCATACTGTGGGAGTAATTGAAATGGGTACAAAACTATAAGATGCTCTGTACTGGCCTTCAAAACTTTCTCTAAGGACGTGCTTTCTCTAAGGACTGGCACAACATTTTATTGGAAGCTATGATGTTCATTTAGAAATTGACCCTTGTTAGGGCATCCAGGACAAGATAGTGCGAAAAAAGTCTGAAATCAAGACTGTTTTGGAGTTATTGAATACAGGGAGAATTCATCCCCACAAATTCCACATCTGTGGTTTTACTTATCCATGAATGTATGGATGCAGTTTATCTGTTGCTTCTGGGTGTCTGAGAATGATCCTTTGGGCTGAAAAAAGGGACTTCTGTTTTCTTGCAAAACCAGAAATGACATTTTTATGCCTTTAAAAAGTCATTTAGAGGGCTTCCCCAGCCCTCATAATGGCTTTTAAAGGGATAAAAATATCACCAGATTTTCAAAGAAGCTGAAGTTCAGCCTGAACAATCTCAGAGGCTGCAGACAGGCATGCACCAACTCTGCAGGGCTCAGGTGAACCTCTGTGGGGCATCCATCAGACCAGTGATGGGATTCAAAGAAATTAACAACCGGTTCTATGCCCATCTGGCAGCCACTTTTAAATGGCTATTTTTAAACTTTATATGTCCTGTCTCTCATTAACAACCAATTCTATAGAGTAGGTGCGAACCTGCTGGAGCCCACCACTGCATCAGACCCATGGCTGGAGGTATCTGCAAAGGGTTCCCAAGCAGAACTCCTGTGGACATCTTTAAAAGTGTCCTTGAAGATGATTTTTTTTTTTAAAAAAACCAGTGCATTCTTGTGCATGTCTATTCAGAAGGAAGTCTAATTGTGTTCAGTGGGGTTTATCAGTGATGGGCTCCAGCAGGTTCGCACTTACCCTATAGAACTGGTTGTTAACAAGAGATAGGACATATAAAGTTTAAAAATAGCAATTTAAAAGTGGCCCCCAGGTGGACATAGAACCGGTTGTTAATTTCTTTGAATCCCATCACTGGTTAATTTCTTTGAATCCCATCTATACACTCCCAGGAAAGTGTGTATAGAATTGTAGCTTTGTCTGCTAAACCCAAACAGTGTTTCCCTTGGTAAAATGGCTGGATATAAACTAGACTAGCTGGATATAAACTAAACTAGCTGGATATAAAAAATATTGAGTGTCTAGGAACATTTTTTTTGTTCTATGAGGTCATGTCAGGGAGCAGCCATATTATGAATCATAACAAATCCTGAACTTCCTGGGGCTCCCATTGGAAAAGCCAGACAGGAGGAAAAAATGAAAATTGTGAATCATTGTCAGGTTAACCATTTAGAATTGCTATTACTTTCTTAGCACACATTCAAAACTAATAAGTGGCAGTAAAACAGCAGGAAACAAATCTCATGGGACTGGTTATTTCATTTTTTTTCTTTACAAAAGCCAGGTATGATGCCCTGCACTCCCCAAGCAGCATAGTACAAAAGGTATTTAGATTACAGAGATATTGGACTGAACCTCTGAATAACTTGTGGGAAACAGGTTGTTTTAAATGATGGCATTTTTAAAAGGGACTTGGACCCCATCTTTCTCATGCCAGCATTAGTGACCGAGGAGTACAAAGCTTTTATCCTTTTTGTCCTCACAACAATCTTGTGAGGTGGGTGAGTTTGAGAGTGACTGGCCCCAAAATCACAAAGGAAACTTCATGGCGAAGGGGGGATTTGAACCAGGATCTTCCAGGTCTCGGTTCAACCCCTAACAGCAAACAACTGAAAATAGCACCCCAAAAGGGGAAAAACAAGGTTTTAAAGAACTAGTTCAGCTGTGGGAAAGCACAGTATTCACACTCAAACTGGTTGATACTTTTTCAATACAACCTTAGAACTAATGCACTTTAGATTAGCTATAAACAGATTTAGTTCTGGAAATGGAAAAAAAAATCAAAGCCATGGCCTGGAGTCACAAGAATGTGGGAGAAAATTAAGAATGCATGTTTGAATCATCACCCAATCCTAGCCAAATTTCCATTGCTCCAAGTAAGAGAGCAGCCCCAAGTAAGGAAAGAAAAAAATTCCCTTCCCTTGAGGCTACACCCCTCCTCCCTGTTGTAGTTCCTGCCCTGTTGATATGACTGCATCAGCGCTGGAAAGTTGATTAGGATTGGGCAGTTATTTTCTCCTGGGGAGGGAAAGAGCTGTTTCAGATACACAAAACCTTGTAATGTATCCATAGCCATTGTTTGAGACATAACATGCTGACTAGTCAGAGGTATGTCAGAGGTATGTCAGAGGTACTAGTCAGGGCTAGTCAGAGGTATGTCCTCTTTATGGAAATGAAACTTACCATACTTCAAGAAAAATGATACCAAAATATGGGATTTAGATTTCTTAGGAAGCATTATAGTCACCGTATCAGATTAGACATAAGAGATGAGTCATTGGTGTGCAAAAGAGATCACTTAACTTTTACTCAGAGGTATCACTTACTAGAAAGAGTTGGGGTTGCATCCCCGAACTGGATTGTTCTGAGTTGTAGCCTAGTGCTGTCACAAGACTGCCAACCCCTGAAAATGGAAAAAAAATTATGATTTGGGGAAGGGCCCAGAAATAAAAGGATTGGACCCAGACACAGCTTCAAAATGGCTCAAGAATGCATCAGCCTAGCAACCACATACAGTGGACACAACATCATCACAATACACAAGGATTGTGCCTGTCATTAAGGCAGCCCACACTTCTGTCAAAAAGCCATTAGCTGAACTACAATATACCTTACTTGCTATAAACCAGATTAGATCTATACATTATATTTGATATTCAGCCATGCATACAAGTCAGACATGCTAAGTGACTCAGGACAGGATGCACAATGTATGCAGTGCAAGGACCTGGGCTAGAGATTCTACACTTACGCTTGACACTGAAAATTACTTCTTGTGCGGCAGGAGTTATATGGGGAGTGCAACTTTGAAGGAACAGGCCAGATGATGTTACGGTTGTACCAGAAGAACGTGGGAAAGAAGCAATCGTAGCATGGTTTTAACAGGAGACCACGTTCTTTTTCTTTTATGCACTCCTAAGCTTAGCAACCTTGTAAGAACTTTAATATGGTTCCAAACAAAACGTGCAATTGCTAAGGCTATGCACTGCACCATCTAGTGTTAAAATACAGTATTCCTGTCAAGACGAGCTACAAAGGAGATATCCTGTCTGGCATACAACAAATTTTCCACATCATAATTTACTGTGAGAGGATGAATTGGAAATAATCTCTTTGATAGAGAAATGCACACTTAAAAGAAAGAGACTTGGCTAAGCAAAGTAGGATGGATGGGAACATAGAAACATTAGCCCTCCACATCTCTCTCTAGACTCCAATTTCAGCTCACATTTGGCTAAACCTAAACAATAAAAATGAGATGATTTTTGAATAATAAAAGACAGGGTGAAAGTTCTTTATGTTTAAGCCAAGGCCAGCTTAAGACTTGCTGATGCTAGCATCAATGTGCCAAATGCTGCCCTCTTTAACTCATGATGCTTCTCTCTCTACTTTTCCCACAACCTGGATTGGCAGGCAGACTGCAGTTGTGGAGATGAGGTGGACGAGAATATCAGACTTTCTAGCTCACCCATTCTTCCCTCCTCTATACTTTTTCTCCCTTTTCCAATTTTGGGAATGCAAAGAGGAACAGCAAAGTGGTGAGTGGGCTGATGGAATGGCCACCTCTCCCTAATCTATTTCCTGAGAAAAGCACCTCTGTTAACCACAGGTACAGACCTGCTCTCAGCTACTGAATCTTGCCACTTGGATTCACAGGGCTAACAGGTCATGTGAAAGAAGGAACACCCTCTGAGTTTCATGCTTCTTGGTCCGGGGGCTGAGACAGAGCATCGCTCAGTCACCGATTCTTCAATGCAAAGTATAGGGAGGAAAACGTGTTGCATGTCATTTCACCCCTTTCCGGTTGGAATTTCCGAAAACTGGTTCTTAGTGCACCCCTTGGTCACGAACTGAACAGCCGCCCCAAATTTCACACTTGTAGGCCCAGTGGTTTTGGCAGGGCGTTGATGAGTGAATGCATGAGTAAGTGACTTTTCATTTATATACGAGCAAAACGCATATATATATATATATATGAGCAAAAAGCATACCCGCATTGCAGGTGAAAAATTCCCCCATACAACATCCCCCACTGCGCATCAATCCCCTTCGCACATCAACCCCCGCATGCGCATCCACCCCCATGTGCAACATCCCCCATGTTCATCCACCCCATGCACATCAACCCCCCATGCTCATCAACCCCATATGCGCAAATCTCCCATGCACAACATTCCCCATGTTCATCCCCCATACGCATCTTCTCCCCATGCGCATCAACCCCCCATGCCCAACATTGCACATGCGCATCAGTCCCCCATGTGCATCAAACCCCCATGTGCTTCAAACCCCCATGCACATGAACTCCCATGCACATCCCCCCATGCACATCAATGCTCGTGCGCAACATCCCCTATGCGCATCAAACCCCCATGCTCATCAACCACATATGTGAAAATCCCACATGCACAAACCCCATGCACAACATTCCCCATGTTCATCTCCCCATGTGCATCAACCCCCATGTGCAACATTGCACATGCGCATCAGTCCCCCATGCGCATCAAACCCCCTTGCACTTCAAACCCCCATGCGCTTCAAACCCCCATGCGCATGAACTCCCATGCACAACATCCCCCATGCACATCAATGCCCGTGCACATCCCCATGCGCATCAAACCCCCATGCGCATCAAACCCTGTGTGCAACATCATCCATGCGCAACATCGCCCATGCACATCAAATACCCATGTGCATCAAACCCCCATTTTTATTATCCCATGCCCAACCCCCCATGCGCAGCATCCTCCCCAGTGCAACCTCTGCCTCCAAACAACATCAGTCCAGTGCACCAGGCATTGAACACCAAATTGGCTGGATGTTGGTCAGACTTCCATGTTATGTATAGGACAAAAACACGTTGCACCCCTTTTCAGCCCCTTAAGGGTTAAATTTCTCCACATTGGTTCTTGGTGGGTGTTCTTTTGACAGAATTTCATGCTTCTAGGTCCAGGGGTTGGGGCAGAATGTTGATGAGTCATCAATTCTTCAATGCAAATTAGGGAAGTAGGGAAAACGCGTTGCGCCCCTTTTCACCCCCTTCCAGTTGCTGGTTCTTAGTGTACCCCTCTGTCATGGAAGGAACACACACCCCAAATAGGCCCAGAAGAAGACGAAGAAGAAACAACAACAACAACAACAACAACAAATGTTATCAGCCACAGGGCTGAGAGAAAAGCAGCATATAAGGATTATAATCAAGTTTGTGAAAATATTGGTTTTATCTTAAGACTTCATTTACCTTAAGACTTCATTTATCTTAATTATTTAATTTCTTAAGAATTAATGATCCCCTTTTTTATTCTCGTATCCAACCTGTGAAGTTAGGCTGAAAATGGTGGCTGGTATAAGGTGCACCAACTAGGAAGTGCACCAACCAGGAAGTGCACCAACCAGGACTTACTCCCAGGAAAGTGTCTTTAAAATTGCAGCCTGGCCCTACAATCCAGAGTAACTACGGGAACACATAAGAGACATTACGTGTACCCTTAGTTACTACACTACCTAATGAAAACCTATGGGAAATTCATATTGCAATCCAGAGCAAATTGTTCTTACACCGGAGCAAGGACTCCACATAGTTACTCTGGATTGCGTCCTATGTGTCTTTAGGATTGCAGCCTAAGTGGACGTCATAGAATCATGCACATTGACTGCATGTTTTGAATTCAATTCCTGTTTTTTGTCATCATTTTTACATCCAGTTAATATTTTTATATGAATATTTTTGGGTTGTGGAACCAAATAACTGACTTTCCATTATTTCCTATGGGAAAATCTGCTTCACATAAAGAATGTTTCACATAGGAAACATGCCTCTGGAACAAATTAAATTTGTTATGTGAGGTTCCACTGTATTGGCATCCATCAGTCTCAAAAGACTATGGTACCATGCTCGACGCTGCATGTGAAGCACAAAGGCCTGGGTAGATTAATATGGAGGACAGGCTGTTAAACAAGCAGCAAATCCCCCCTCTTCACACCACTGAAATAGTCCAATGGAATGGCAGAGCCGATATGACTGGTTCCAGCTGCATCACAGAGAGAGCTAAAGGCACAAGCTCACCCTGTCTTGTGGGGTCCTGGGTCTCGAACCCTAGCCTGCTGGTTAACAGGCACAGTGCCTTAACTATTTGCGCCACCCACAGGTATAAAAAGGTAGTATAAAAAACTCCAGGGATTAAATTCCACTGGATACAATGGTATTCTCTTCAAAGACACACATGATTGTGCCTTCACTGACCTACGCAGTGACTACGGTATGTAATTGTCAATTTACCTGCCTCATCTGCCTTTTATTACTAACATGGGAAAGATAATAATAAAAGGGACAAAGACCATTCTACACCCTGATCACTTAGGGCTTTTAAAACCATTATCAGCACCTCAGATCCAACCAGATGGGAATACAAGACCTAAATAGGAAGCAAGTGAAGATGAGAAGTCACCGATATGATTCTACTTCCTTTGATAAAGGATGGGACTCAGCTAAGATAGTGTCTTTCGTGCTCCGGATATATTCCAATGTATGAGTAGAAACAGCAGTTCCTGGAAAAAATTTTATTCACATAGCACTGCTGACATTACAGAGCTTTTTCATTTTTGGTCTGTTTCATGTATGAAGCATTTTTATATGGTGCACAATATGAAAGCATGACTTCATTCCAAAGCGGGTTGCCAGTAACTTGTCAGAAATGTCTTGAAAACTTGAGGCTGAGATCAAGGATTTCCTGATAAAATAAAACTATTTCTCACTGAACATAGCCTGGAGGGCATAGTGAAAAAGCAGAAAGCATTTTCAAAATGAATGACAGACAATGAAAATTGGCCTATCTAAAGAAAGCTTCATAAACAGGGAAGATCAACTGCAATCATCTGCTAGGTACAACAGAGGACAACCTGACCATCATGTGACACTATATGTTATTTCAATATACTGTACCTCACATACTATGGACAATAGGAAAAATGTTAACATATGCAGAGGATAAGGTTTGGGCATCGTGTTTTGAGAAACGCTGATTGTTTCCATTTTCCCCCAAGCATTTCTCTTTTCAGTTGTTTGAAAGGTTGCCAAGATGTTTTAAATGTTTTTAATGAACTAAATTTTCCCAAAATTAACAAAAACAGTTTTACCTGTTTTTCCCACTTCAGACTTCAATAAAGGCTATTACTTGCACTTTCATTTATTAATATACAGCTATGCAGAATGATTAGCAATGTGTACTCTGAGGATACAGATGAATTTTATGTTTTAAAGATTATCTAGATGGTAATTAATACGTAAAGCCCTGTGTAGCCTTTTGAACTAAGGTATACATCTGGAAATCAGAAATTAAAAATTTATTGGCACAGATGTTTGCAGTCACTTAAACAGCAAAAGAGAAAAAAGGAAAAAGAACTCTTCATTATCTTTCTTAAACACTATAAAGGTGGTCCCCTATATCTGCAGATTCACTTATATGCAGATCAGTTGCAGGATTCCCACATGCATGTCCCCTCTGAGCTCAGAGAGATTCAGCTTCCCCAGGCCTAATAAAGGCATTAAGCTGGATGATTTTTAGTTCTGCTGGGAAACAGTTTGATGGCAAGAAACCTTTTTCCATTTTACTTTATTAGAAGAGAGTAGGGTTTTTTGTTTTTCATACTGATTTTCTTAAAATGCAACTAAAAATGCTTAAAATGCTTCTGCCCCTCTGGAAAAATATAGAGAGGAAATCAGGGGCGAAGCATTTGCATAAAAGGCAATTCACTTTTATGGTTAATGACTGAAAGAGAATCAGATTGAATGATAAAATCTTAAGAATCCTAATTAATCTTCTAATTTGCAAGGTAGTCCTAGAAAGACTGATCCTTAGCAAAAAATGTTAAAGTCTAGAACAGGAATTCACAACTTGAGTCCTTAATGTGGGCACACATCAGGTGGGGGGGGGGGTGTAGGGGTGGGGGATCTCTGACCAGAGCACTACTTAAGTGAATCTGGACTTCATTACTGCCAATTTACTGTTTTTGAATTTTGGGTTTTTGTTAGAAATTACTGAAAATTTAAGTCACCACAACTTTAGCAGAGTAAAAATATTTGCAAATAAATATTTACTTATGAATATTGTAAGAATTCATGTCCATCTTGTGCAAAAAAATTAAAGCATGTAGCTAATGAAGACTTGAAAACACTTGAGCTCATTCGTTTGTTCCCATCTGCCCGTTTCCTTCCCACAGCTGTTAAAGTTTGTTATCTATCTGTACAGTTATCCCATAGCTGTTATCACATTCACAGAAGTTGTTTATCAACAAAAATTAAAGAATAAACTAAAACAGTCTGGAAGTGACAATTATGATACACAGAGATATTTTTAGACTTTTATTTACAGATCACAGTGATTTTAATTGTGCAATGAAAAGACTGGATTATGAATTTGTACAGTACTTTTACACATGAGTTAAAACTAGCAAGCAACATCTGACATTAGTTCAAGTCACCCTTGGAAGTTTGTTCAATTTGGTTTTGTACAGAGATGCAACTATCCCTTACTTGCTGTATAAGAGGATATTAATAAAGCTCTTGCCATGTTTGCAGTAGAAAAGTGCAAAACACAGGAAGTCTGTACACAGTACAGTACAAAGGAATCATGCTACCTTTCTTGAAAGCTGAAAAATTCTGAAATATGAAGCCCTGAATCTTAATTCTTCTGTATGGCAAGAAGATCAGCATACTGTTTCCAGCCTCCTATTTGCATTCCAAGATTTGCTCACCCATTTAGAAAACTTTGGGTGCAATCTTAACCAATTTAGGATGGCATAACTTACCTGGCATATCTTCCCATGGTGGTGGGTTAACATGGTACTTATGCCAGCCTAACTGGAGATTAGGACTGCAGCCTTAGTATCTAAATTTTGTAATATTAAAAAATCTATTCTTCTACAGTAGACCACCTTGGTTCAAAGCAACAGCACAATGAAGCAAATTTACAGGACAATCTATAGCATGTTTACCACTTATCATATTTACTCGAATCTAATGTGCCATCAAATCTCATGCACACCCTAAACTCATAATCAAAATACCACATTTACTCAAATCTAATTAACCATCAGATTGAATGAGCACCCTGATTTTGGACACTAAATTTGGCTGGAAAAGGTGAGAGTAAGATTCAAATAAATACAATAAACGGCAGACTGGGTTACAAAAGTTTGCCAGTGAAACAGGTCAATGGAGTTTAGAAAGTTAAGATATTTACTTTGGTTTTATCAATTGATCCATCACAACAGCTGCATACTATTGTGAAAAAGTCAGGTTTGAAGTATCATAAATAATCTAATTTGATATTAAAAGCAACAGAAAATAGAGATAACTGCTAATGAGAATAATTAATGGAAGCATGGAACATTTAGAGCCCAGTTTAGAAGGGGCTAAAGTGTTAACTTTCACAATTTGAATTTGTTTTCATGACCACAATATGCACTTTTACTTTATTTAGGGCACTGTCCCAGCAAAATAAAGTGGTCTAACTTGCTGGTCTTGTGTCCTAATAGTATGAAGCAGCAATGTAAGTGCAAAATAGTCTTCATTATGAAGTGCATTCAGATTAATTTGCAGTGCTTGTGTTTAGCGGCACTGCATGGATGATTTATATCACCCTGCTCTTTGGGGATGAACCATACAAATTATATTTGGGTGGAGTATCTCAATCATAAATGATGTCATGTGCATGATAAATGAAAGGTCACCTCACCAATGTACTGCGCATGGGGAGATGATGTGCATGGGGGTTGATGCGCATTGGGGGTTGATATTCATGGAGGGTTGATGTGCATGGGGGGTACATAAAAGTCCACTGCTAACTCAAAAACAGACTAATGTTTTTGTTTGTTGTTGTTCCTAAGCATGTCCACGCAGAAATAAGTCTTCCAATAAATATTATCTTGAATACAATAAATAAATAAGTCTTGAATACAATAAATATTGTACTTACTTTTAGGAAAGTGTGGCTAGGATTGTAGCCTAAAACTACAATACTAAAAACATTTTCCTGTGAGTAGGACCCACTGAACACAATGGGGCTCACTTTTGAGTAGACATGGTTAGGACTGTGCTCTAAATTTTCACTCCTCCAACAGAAAGATTTCTTGCTTTCACTGGAGCAAGAAAACTGTAGAATGCAATATTATGTTTTCAGAAGCTAGAACTGGTACTTCCATACAAGCAATGGAAATCCTTTTAGGAAGGATGTTTACATAATGATTCATGTGATTAATGAGCAAAAAATAAATCAAAACTAGTACCAAAAATTGAAGATTTGTTAAACAGCATGATCTTGCGTGTGTAATTACAATAGTTTTTAATAAGGGTATTAAAAAAATTTCAAGGTACCTATCTCTCCTAAAAAGGAATATAAAACCTCAAGCTTGTGATGGAACAACAAATTCAAGATATATAATTCTGACCCTTGTAAAGTGAGACTCTGCCAATTCACATGTTAATTGTTATTCATCTATAAGTGAAGGCAGAAAAACCAACATAGTTATGGTACTACATTGGTAGCTCATCCTAACAGTCAGGGTTTACTAGTATGGTCAGGAGAATCTTCAAGTTTAGTCCACGATACATTATCAGAGCTATGTGAACTGATGCACCATCACAGCTTCTTTAAATTGTTGCATTATTTTTGGAGAAGCAGGTACACTGTATATTTCCACAATGTACCTGTCATTCTGACAGCTGGAAGCTATGCTTTTTCCTGGGTAAAATGTAACTTTCAGTACATAATTGAGTTCCATGAATCATTAATTTAACAAATGAAAGCCACAACACTGTGGTATAACATTTATAGCTATGTAAAATATGTTGCAATAAGAAGTGGGACATTTTAATTTACTTGGCAATAATCTGAATTTATTATACTAGTATAATGTAAAACATGCATTTTCGGTCTAGCAGTCTTTTACTAGGCACTGGCAATGCTACCCAATGCAATTTAACAGATAAAGGGCACAATCCTAACCAATTTAGGCTGGCCTAAATCACGTGGTATATCTTCCCATAGTGGAGCGGGAATTTGGTATATACCTGCCTATACACTGGCCTGACCCTTCCTTCCCAGGAGTAGGGCAGAAGAGCCTTACGACCCCTCCCACAGATAGTACAAAATGTATTCCAGACCTTAACCTGGCCTAACTAGAGCTTAGGATTGCAGCCAAAAACAGTTAAATAGACAAGCCAATTTAACTTACTAGGTGGCCTTCAATTAGGACTATTAGAGAACAGCAGGCCTCTGTCAGTCTTGAAAGACTATGGTTTCATACTCTGCGCTGCATATGCTGCATGTGAAGCAAGAAAGCCTGGGCTGGATTGTTATGGAGGATAGGCTGTTACCCAAGCAGCAAATCCCCCCTCTCCACGCCACTGAATTAGTCCAATGGAAAGGCAGAGCCAATACAATTGGATCCAGCTGCGTCGCAAAGCTGGGCTAAGGACAGGAGCTCACCCTGTCTTGTGGGGCTGACCCGGGTCTTGAACCCTGGCCTGCTGGTTAACAGGCACAGTGTCTTAGCCGCTTGCGCCACACACAGCCCTATTAGAGAATAATAACTTGTTATACTTTTAAAAATTCAGTTTCTAGTTATGCACCAGAATGTGATATTCAACATGTTGTTGGAAGCACTATTCCCTCCCCATCTTTTAAAAAGGATCAGTAGTAAAACTAACTTCTAGAAGGGTATAAAAATATGTGGGAAAGGAGATCATCATTTAGACATACACATTTATAATCACTGACTGCATCCTAACCACCAGTTAAGTCGGAATAATCTCTGGCATAAGTTCTGTGCTGACCTGGGTGTGTCACAAAAGAGCCTTAAGGCACTTTTGCCCCACTCCTTGGGTTGTTAGGCCACTGCATAGGCATAGGCTGACCTCCCCACTGCACCATGGAAAGATATGCCATATGGGTTAGACCAGTCTAAAATTGTTAGGATTGCTCATTTAGGGCAAAATCCAGAGTAACTACAGGGAGTCCTTGCTCCAGTGTAAGAATAACTTACCCTGGATTCCAATATGAATTTCCCATAGGTTTTCACTAGGTGGTGGAGTAACTACAGATGCATGTAAAGTCTCTTACGTGCTCCCATAGTTACTCTGGATTTGGGGGTGAGAGTGTTTCCTGCTGGAGTTTGGAATGAAAAGAAATTATTAGCAGTGGGAAGAATTATTCTAGCCACACTAAGACTTTGCTCAGAATTAGCAAAGTCTGCTGCAATTCATTCTCAGATAGGTACTTTGTATTGATTGCCAACTGCATATCAATATATGAAAAAGAATGGAATGCCTTAAAAAGGCCTAAGCTCTGTAATAAGATCCATTCAGATGCTACTTTCACCTGTTGAGACAAAAGGGGGTCAGTAAATGCATGTTTGAATGTACAGTATAGGGAAGTGAAACCTGGATCAGTGGCAAAATGAAAGGATTGTTATCTTTTCAGTTATCTGAAAAGAATGTCTTATACACAGAGATGTGATTTTTCAGTGATAACAAAATATAACACCTAACACTGCTTTTTTGCCCTTCTCTTTTTTGTAAGACAGAGACAGAAATCCCTCTGAAATGGCAAAAAGTTAAAATTGTTTTCTATCTTGTTCATATGGGTCACAGGGCAGGATGGATGAACATAGGTGATGAATCTGCAACTGCTGATAATACAGGGTTATTCAAAATGAATGGGACAAAATGGCTTTCCACATGTTTTCTTTTTGTTCCATTCATTTTGAATCAACCTGTACATGACCTATAATCACCTACTTAACACACTTTTAAATGTATAAAAATGCACCCTTTGAATAAACATATAAGGCTGGTTTCTGCACTTAGTTTTATCAAAAAATGAAATTGGTGGAAAAAAATAAAACTCCCCAAAAAACCACACCTCTATTCATACAGAATGGAAGGGCCTGTGTAAATGTATGGTGCAAATACATAGGAACATAAATATCCCCAGCATCAACACATTTTATAATATATAGTCATCTACTTGGGTCATAGAAGCTCTAACTTAGTATTTGAGAAACTTCAAAATACAACAGAATTTTTTTTCTTAATTTAGAGCGGCTAAAAATTTTTATTTTTAACAAGTGTCAGCAGTTCAAGTTAAACTCAGACAAGTAGTACTACTTTTGAGTAACTCCAACATTTGGTAAATACATAGTATTGCTCCTTTCGTTTTACATTTTAAATTTTCTGATTTATTCTTACATTATGGAGTGCATGAGATGCACATTGTTTTTTTATGGGATTATAGGGTTGATCTACGGAAGATCTTGATTTAAAATTTATTCACACATGCTTATTCATTACCAAGTATAATGACTCTAAAATGAATGTGTGAATAGCATTGTCTCCAAGGCTATGTCAGGTAATATGAAAAACGAGAAACAGTAATTACAGATCGCATCAAGTCATCATTTGATGTTCCAGTTATCAAACGATGGTCAAGTATGTATGAATCAGTATTTACAGCAGAGGGGCTAGATTTGATGACCAAATGCCTACAAGTGCAATGATTGTAAGTAAAAAAAAAGGACCTTTCCCCTTTCACTAACAAATGCTGTTAACATGATTTTACATATTTAAGAAATAAAGCACAAGAATTCTTTACACAGTCTGTAGTCAAAGAATTAAGATGTGCAAACACATCTTAATTGTACTTCATAAAGAAAACATGATGCAGTCTAAAGGGAAAAAAACATAAAAATAATAAGGCCCTTTATCTTTCAGCTTTCAAGTATTATGGCTACAACTGGAAATTTTACAATTTTGTCAAAAAGTAATTGTATAGCTTTTTACAAAGAATTATAAAATGTATAGAAGATGCTGAAAAACCTATTTATCCTTTTTAAGACTTTTTACTTCTAGAGAGCATCTTGAAAAACATTTAAGAATAAAAACCATAGACTCTGTAAAGTACAAAAATTTACATTTCTGCACAGTTTCTGTGCTTTAGTTGTACTGATTCCCATTATATACATATATAGTAATTTGTGCTTTAAATGACTGTCTTAGTAAAAACTTATAAAGTTAATCTATGAGATAATGCAAAAAAGATTTGGACATAGCAAGAACTAAATTTTTTTTTAAAACTATGACTTTCAATGTCTACACCTCAGGGTAGGCACTCCAGTATTTTAGTTTATTGAACTAATGCCAAATAAACATGGATATCACCCCCTTTTAAAAATTTAAAATTATTTAAGGACTATGCATAACATAGCAACATTCTTTTATTTCAAAAAATTCTTCATTAATATTTTCAGTTTTTCTTTGAAGTTCTTCCATATTGTAGCTATCAATCATCTTGCGGTTTCTAGCAAATAAAAATAAAAGAGTTTAATTAATTACCAAACAAGTATAATAAATATTTGCTTGCCTTCAGTTATTTGTAAAATATTCAGCAAAGCCTCACAGTCCAATCCTGAGCTGCCCAAAGTTCTATGACACCGAAATAGCTAATGCAGTATCCTGAGGCCAGCAGGCTGCCATGGTAGCTCCTTAGGCTTTCTCAGGCAAAGAGGATGTTCCCCTTCACAGAAGCTTTAGATCTGGTGGAAAGCAGGAGCTCCCATAGTTCTGCCTCCCTGTGTCCCTCTACTAGCATCTTCCCCTCCCTCTCCCCACCCTGGACTACCTCCTCCTGGCATCCCCCTTCAGCTTTTCAAAAGCCAAGTAGCAGAGAACCCACACTTGCTTGACATTAGTACAGCACTCGTTGATGCTAGACTAAGGGCACAATCTAGTGTAACTACAGGGAGTCCTTGCTCCAACGTAAGAACAATTTACTCTGGATTGCAATATGAATTTCCCATAGGTTTTCACTAGGTGGTGCCATAATTACGTTGATGTAAATGTCTTTTACGTGCTTAACTAATTACTACTAAATGAAATTAAAAGGTGGAGTGATTCTATAAAGTACTATAGCAGATGCTTGGATGCGCCATTTACTAGATCGTGCTTGTACTCTCAAAGTAGCAGTGAAAATGTTGGCATCAAGTTCATGGATGCTTTTAAAAATTATAGAAAATTGTGCAATCATAGAAAATGAATATCCAGTACCTTAAATTTTTGTGTTACACACTCTAGAAGTTTTTGAAAATTTCTAAATCTTTAGGAGGTACAGGAGGTGTTTTGTTCCAGTCGTCTTCAGGATAAGCTTCAAAATTAGATGTATCACCATCATTAGATACTTTTGGTACTATAGGAGGCTAAGAAGGGGAAAGAAAGAAGGGGAATAAAGTTAATTCTCTGCTATTTAAGGATGATCCTAAATATTTTTACTTTTCCCTAGAGCAGTGATGTGCCACGGATACTTCTCAGGTGTGCCATGGGAATTTGGGAATTGACATTGATTAATAGGAAAATTGGGAGATTTGAACAGTGTGGTGTGCCTTGTCAGTGGTGAAAACAATTGATGGCGAACCTTGACAATTTCAGTGCCCTGTTAAATGTGCCATGAGATGAAAAAGGTTGAAAATCACTGCCCTAGAGTAATAAGCTTCAGACTACCTGTATTTAATGAGTAATGAGTAACATACTCAAACACTGTCTATCTGTGTTTGAGTAATGAGTTCAGACTACCTGCGTTTGACCTTGGATGTCAAATGTCACAAAAATAATTAGCTATGCCACACACTGTAATATAAAGATAGATTCAACAACAATTTGGTGCGAAAGATCTTAAGTGTATGAAACAGAACTCTTTATTGTACAATATTTAGCATTTGCTGGAGTTCTACGCAGATCAACAAATCCTATGGAATGCATAAAAGTTGTCACCTTTTGAAATTGACATATTTCATTTCAAACTGTGGTATATTCCAAATGTTTATTTGTATGAATTTACCTTTAATTTTCTTTGTGGTACAGCATCCCAGTCTACAGACCTGAACCATCGGTGCCTTTTCACATCATCTGCTCCATTCTGTTGCAGAAATAAATGTACATTTATCAGTTTATTAATGTGCCATGAATTTTCAAAATGTACTTTTAAAAACCTATAAAATTATGGTCCAATATATATTTTCCCCACCAGAACGATACTTTGGACAAGCAAAGAGTTGCATATATTTGAGCAATGTGTATTTTTCCCCACATTAAGCAATAAATTTTTCACACTGCAGTTGTGCTTCATTTAAGAAAGGGGGTATGGACTGAAATCTCCATCATTATATGGTCCTGTTGTTTAATGTTAAGCTTTTAAATAGTGGTTGCACTGGCAACAGGAGCCCCATTTGGTATCTGGAGGGTGCAATAACCTGAGAGTAAGCCCCACTCATTACAAGGGGGTTTACTTCTGAGTAAGCATTTCCTTTGCATTTGTGCAAGGTGTGTGTGGGTGGTATGGCACTAATTAGGCTCTTGATAGCTATCATCATATATGTGATATATCTGGAAAGCAGCACAGGCTTGTATTTATATTCTTAATTGATTACTTTGGTATATTAGCACTGAATATTAGTGTGCATATAATGCTTGCCCAATTTTGTATTTTAACAAAAGAAATCAGAAATAGATCTTCTGACACTACCCAACATATGTAATTGTGTCTATTCCAATGTAGCTTTATGCAAGTTAAGACCAGGAAGTGCAAGAGGAGTCACCCATGCCTGCTCTGTAAAATTCACCACTTGCTTTGTGTTGTAAGCAGGGATAATTTCGTAGTTTCCTCTTTCATTTAAAGAACCTGCCCAAAGAATGGGCAAGATTTAGTGGTGGGCTCCAGCAGGTTCACACCAACTCTATAGAACCTGTTGTTAACGAGAGATAGGACATATAAAGTTTAAAAATAACCATTTAAAAGTGGCTGCCAGATGGGTATAGAACCAGTAGTTAATTTCTTTGAATCCCATCACTGGCAATATTGCCGATTTCTGAGTAAGGCTCTCTTGCACAGTCCAGATTTCCTCTCAGGCACTAAAAATGATGAGAAGAAAGGTCTATGCATTTCAGGGAGTGCCTGTATAGCTCTTTGGGACATAATGAGCAACAGAAAAAAAGGATTCAAAGGAAAATGTTTGTTGGAGATCCTTCCACTATTCAAAGATCCCACAAGAGCCTCAAAAACAAGGAAGCAAAGGGTTTGAGAGTCAGGCTTTAGAAACTATACTAGCACAAGGTTAAAAAAAGAGATTCATATGCCATTATTATAAAAGTATTCCTGTGTAGTTGATCCATTATCTGAAAACTAGGATCAAGAGCGTTGTAAAGTAAAACTTTATAATACTGCTTCTTTTGGGGGAAGGGGAAGTCAGTTTAAAATCTACAAATTCTGTACCTCTAGATTGTATTTCCTGATATACTAGTTACCTGACATTACAACAGACTCAATATTATCTTGAACACACCAAACTCAAAAGGTATAGCTGGGGGGTAGAGGAGGAGCAGTTGCACCAGACTACAAGCTTTAGGGGGGCAAAAAGCTGAGCTTGACACTAGTAGATAAAATTGTGGAAAAATGGGGTATGCATGAATGATAATACCATCATATTAAATATAGTTGGAAAGGTAATTCAGTGCAGAATACAATGAAATAAACTGCATTGGAATATCTGTATTCTATCAAAAGTTATGGCCAATTAACCAAAAAATGAAAACACAGAAGCCTTTGGAACAAAAAGTGGATTTTCTTAACTCAAAATTTCCCATGATACTGATGTCTCTGAGATCTGATACTGTATGGAACTAATAAGATGTTAATCTGAAACAATTCCCGTTTCCATATACAGTGACGCCCGTAGCTATCAGAGTGCTGATTGCGATACTGACCACTCCTTGGTGTGCAGCAGAGTAAAATTACAAGCAAAGAGGCTGCATCACTCAAAGAAGGAAGGAAGACCACGAATCAATATCAGCAAGACCCGCAGTCTAGAAAAAGTGTTGGAATTCGAGCAAGCACTTGAGGAAATTCTCCCAGGCCCGGCTGAGGCAAACGCTTCTGAACGGTGGGAACATTTCAAGAATGCTGTTTATACTACCGCCTTATCAGTTTTTGGTAAGCAGGTTAGAAAGACAGCAGATTAGTTTGAAGCCCACTCGGAGGAGCTGACACCAGCCCTTGCGGAAAAGAGGAGAGCTCTAACTGCATATAAAGCCTGTTCTAGTGAGCGCAACCTTCAAGCCCTGCGAGTCGCCCGTAGCAAAGTCCAACAGATTGCCAGGAGATGTGCTAACAATTATTGGCTGCAGCTTTGCTCTCAGACCCAGGCAGCAGCTGACACAGACAACATCAAGGAGATGTACGATGGCATCAAGCAGGCCTTAGGTCCAACAGTGAGGAAATCTGCCCCGCTTAAGTCTGCTACAGGTGAAGTCATCCAGGACCAAGCACAGCAGATGGCACGCTGGGTGCAGCACTACTCTGAGCTATACTCCAGAGAAAACACAGTAACTGAAGAAGCATTAAACAACATTGAGTGCCTGCCTGTCTTGGAGGAGCTCGACAGTGAACCAACTTTAGAAGAACTAAACGAAGCCCTGGATTCCCTTGCTTTTGGAAAGGCACCCGGGAAAGATAACATCCCTGCTGAAGTTCTGAGGTTCTATAGAGGGACCATTTCCACTGAACTGTACGAGATATTCTGCCTTTGTTGGAGGGAAGGTGGAGTACCACAGGACATGAAGGATGCTAATATTGTCACACTGTACAAGAACAAAGGCGACAGGGGTGACTGCAACAACTACCGTGGCATCTCTCTTCTTAGTGTTGTAGGGAAGCTGCTTGCCCGAGTCATACAGAAGAGGCTTCAGGTGCTTGCAGAGAGGATCTATCCTGAATCACAGTGTGGATTTCGAGCCAACAGGTCCACCACTGGTATGGTATTTTCCCTTTGACAGTTGCAAGAGAAATGTAGGGAACAAAGACAGCCACTCTTTGTAGCCTTCATAGATCTCACAAAGGCTTTTGATTTGGTTAGTAGGGATAGCCTTTTTAAAATCCTCCCCAAGATTGGATGCCCACCTAAGCTCCTCAACATCTTCAGGTCCTTTCACGAGGACATGAAGGGCACTGTAGTTTTTGATGGCTTAACATCAGACTCCTTTCACATCCGAAGTGGAGTGAAGCAGGGCTGCGTCCTCGCACCAATTTTATTTGGGATCTTTTTTGCAGTCATGCTGAAGCATGCTTTTGGAAACGCAACAGAGGGAATCTATCTCCAGACCAGATCAGACGGAAAACTCTACAATCCTTCCAGACTAAGAGCAAAGTCCAATGTCCAGCTGAAAGGCTTGTGGGATTTCCTCTTTGCCGATGACGCTGCTGTTACTGCTCACTCTGCTGAAGACCTTCAACAACTTATGGACCATTTTAGCAAAGCCTGCCAAGACTTTGGACTAACAATCAGCTTGAAGAAAACACAAGTCATGGGTCAGGGTGTGGATCCACCTCCCTGCATCACAATCTCTGAACATGAACTGGAGGTTGTCCATGACTTTATGTACCTTGGCTCAACTATCTCTGACACTCTCTCCTTAGAGACTGAGCTGAATAAACGTATTGGTAAAGCGGCTACCACATTCTCCAAGCTTACAAAGAGAGTATGGCTTAATAAGAAGCTGACGGAACATACAAAG
Organism: Cryptoblepharus egeriae; assembly: GCA_030015325.1. Taxonomy (NCBI): domain Eukaryota; kingdom Metazoa; phylum Chordata; class Lepidosauria; order Squamata; family Scincidae; genus Cryptoblepharus; species Cryptoblepharus egeriae. The sequence continues at coordinate 30,501,356 of JAREYC010000005.1, forward strand.
ATCCAGGTCTATAGAGCTTGCGTCCTGAGCACACTCTTGTACTGCAGCGAGTCTTGGACCCTTTATGCGTGGCAGGGGAGAAAGCTGAACACCTTGCATATGCGCTGTCTCCGACATATTCTTGACATCACCTGGCGTGACAAAGTTTCAAATGACGCAGTCTTGGAACGTGCTGGAATCTCTAGCATGTTCACACTTCTGAAACAGCGACGTCTACGCTGGCTTGGGCATGTCATGAGAATGGCTGATGGCCGGATTCCAAAAGATCTCCTATATGGAGAATTAGTGCAGGGAAAGCGCCCTAGAGGGAGACCACATTTGCGATACAAGTACATCTGCAGGAGGGATATAAAGGCCTTGGGAATGGACATCAACAGCTGGGAAACCTTGACCTCCGATCGTTCAGCGTGGAGGCAAAAGACCCAGCATGGCCTTCTCCAACTGGAAGAGACACTTGTTCGGCAAGCAAAGAGACAGACCCAAAGGCAGCAAAACGTGGGGCCTGGGCAGGGGACGGAATTTATTTGTCCTCAGTGTGGAAGGGATGGACACTCTCGAATTGGCCTTTTTAGTCACACTAGATGTTGTTTCAGGGCCTCCAATCAGAGCACGATACCATAGTCTTTCGAGACTGAAGGATGCCAATGATGATACAGTGACGCCTCACGTAACAAATTTAATCCGTTCCAGAGGCATGCTTGTTACGTGAAACGTGAAGCTGATTTTCCCATAGGAAATAATGGAAACTCAGACAATTGGTTCCACAATCCAAAAAATATTCATATAAAAATATTAACTGTTTATAAAAACGATTACAAAACATTGTAATATACAGTAACATACAACACTGCAATAAAGAAAATACTGTACAGTATTGAATCGTACCATACCTTTGAAAACCTTCATGGCTGGTGTGAGGGTTACAGAGAGGGGGATGACTTTGGCTGCAATCCTAAAGACACTTTCCTGGGAGTAAGACCCATTGGACACAATGGGGCTTACATCTGAGTAGACATGGTTAGGATTATGCTCTTTCACAATCACTAATGGAGTCACTGCTATCCATTGGCTCAATGGCATCTTTGTCTTTTTGTGCAACTTTAACATTCCCAAGCTGCTGATGGGGAGCAGCACTAGAACACTGATAAGGCACACCTTCCACACTGCCACACACAGATCCCACATACAAACCTGGCTCAGGCTGCTCCCCCCAGACCTCCCATGAGTTCCCTGGCCTATTCCAAAAGTGCCCAGGACCTCACTGTAGCTCAAGCTTGTCCCCTTGTCCACCTTGTGGGTTTCCTGGCCACGGAAGCCTATTCCAAACTTCCTCAGAAGCGCTCTTTATTCAAGACAGTGCTCTTTACACAAGTCAAAATTTCTGAGAAAATTTTGCTCTTTACCCATAACACTCTTTATTCAAGTCGCTCTTTACTCAAGGTATCACTGTACTTATAATACAATACAGCCTGTAAACTGAAGATACAAGCATTTCTAAGTAGTGCTGCTCTTATATTTAGCAGGGAAAGAATAACCATTCCTATTTGCTTCTCTGTTTGCTTCTCTACAGTTTCTCTATGCTTGTGTCCCAATGAGGGACACAATTTTCATTTATTTTTAATTAATTAAATAAGATTTTGTTGTTTGGGGGACGGCGATGACAGCAAAATCTTCTTTGAATCTAGACAGCAAATAGTTGCTTTAGCTATGCCACTAGCAGAGCAAATAGGTGGTGAACTGCTGAGGCAGTTTATAAAAATCTTTATAAAAAGATTTTTATAAAATCTTTATAAGATCTTTATAAAATCTTTATAAGATCTTTATAAAAATCCCCTGGGATGGCATCACTTCTGGTTGTGACCATTTCTGGGGCAACATTTTGAGCTTTGCACTGAGACTACATGATGATTAGGTACACCAATGACTAAATAATTCAATATTATATACAAATTGGGTACACTGCATTGTTAGATATTTTTCAGATACAAATGTAATTAACCCTGTGATCAAATATAAACCTCACAGTATTCATATAAAGATATGTAACAGAAGAAACAATGTTTGGCAATCATACTGTCTTGAGAAAATAATTTCCGTGTATTAAAGCCAAACATCACATTCTTATAACGCGTTGCATAGGTTTTTCTATATTCAGCTTTCAATATTTTAAAATGTACCTTCATATTCCCTAGCCGTCTCGTTCTGTCTACCACAAGAAGCTTCTTAATAAGGTCCCTGGTCAAGAAGAAAAAAAACTGATTTAATTCAAAGCTATCTTTTTTAATGCGGTCATCAGCTTTTGACAGGATTGAAAAATAACAAGGACACGGTATCAATGCCTAAAAGATTTCAACATATAGAGTTAGGAGGGGTAGGAAGGGATGTTTAATTAATAAAACATTCCAAAAAATTATGGGCATCGACATGGCAAACTTAGAATGAGGGGAAGCATGCACAATATATGTTTTATCATGTATAGTAGATCCTCCTTATTTGCAGGCTTGACATCGACAAATTTGAAAGTCTGAAGATGCCAAGCCTGCCGCTGGATGGTCTAAGAGAGTGTCCTGGACACAAAAAAGTGGCTTTCAGTTGTGTCTGGGTGGTGTTCTGATGTATGAGTAGATCCATATATATTATCTGTAAGCCATGTGCACATACTACAGTACTGACCCAGGAAAGTAAATTCCACATGACTCCTGGGTAAATTATGAATTAGACCCAGATATACAGTCAGTTCAGCTTGGAAGTCCAGAATCCAAGTACTAGAAAAGCAAACAGCTGTCATTCTTAAACTTAGTTTCTTTTTTAAAAAACACACACACACACACAAATGTAGTTTCAGGGCTATTATTCCTGGAAATCCTTATGGCAACAATTATAGTAGATGGAGAAAAGGTGTGCTGCTAAAACGGAATCCTAAACAGATGCCCCATTAAACAGACAGGGGGACAACTCGACTTGGCATTTACTTTCAAACAAAGCAAACTATAGTAACCACTTCAATTTAGCTATTTACAGTTTGCTATTGCTTCAGTATTGCTATTGCTATTAACAATTTAGCAATTTAGCTAATTTATTTTTACTTCTCCTAATGTTTATCCCAATAAGTATTTATAGAAATACAAATGTGCACAGAGTAAGGATTTACACAAATGTCCCAGTTATTTCTGTTTCTTATATTACAAAAAAGCATTCCTTGTGTATCTTATTAACAAAAAATCTCACAGAATTAATTACAACCTATAAAATCTTTTTTTCTTGGCCTTCTTTCATCATGTAACAAAACAGAAGCAGATCGTGGGAGATGGGTGGTGAAAACCTAAACTTATACCTAGAATTTTAAAGATGTCACAGAAACTTCTTGGTATGTACTGTAGTCCTCACAAAACAATTTAAAGCAAACGTAACCTCAAATTAGAATTCACATGAAATAGATGCTCCTCATGCTGTGTTATTTTATATTAAATGTTTCTTTTCTATCTTCCTTTGTTGTTCTGCTTCAAGAAACCTTCCTAACCAGAACAATCATGAACTTTTACCAATGAGAGGTTTAATTTGGTTATTTTTCTGATTATGCAAAAATAATTGTTTCAGAAAACTACGTTCAGAGCGTAAGGCAAGATCCCTGTGAAGATGAAATAAAACTGAAGGCTTCAGAAGTTCTAACTAGTGTGTGCATGGCTGGTCCTCTTTACACACACTCATCCCTATTCCTCTGGACATTCTTTGGTCATTTGTTTAAAGTTTTAGTCAACTTCATCAACCTGAGCAATGCAACTGGCTTCTTCATTCAGAGCAAGAGCTGGGCTCTTCAATCTGCAATAGGGAAAATCTCTTTACCTCTAGGTCACCTTTAAACTGTCTGCCTGCTTCCTATACACAGCCCTAAATGGTTTGTACATTGTTCATTAAAGACATCTATACAAGACACTCCCTTGTGCATCTCTCCAATGATTCTCTAAGAAAGAAAAATAACTCTCACACCATAATCTAAAAAGATTCTTTATAGTTCAGCAAAGTATTGAACTACTTGATAATACGCTACTTTATACTGAAATACTTTACTAAATTTATAACTCAGTACTTACAGAATCACCAAACAGGGGATTCTGACGTCACCTTCAAGTGTTTGATCATATAAATGAAAGTTAAAGTGCAATTTAAGAGAATACACACTAACAATTTAGGTGTCCATTCACTTACTTTACATATAAATCCAAATGTCTAGGGAAATCTATTTTGCCAGCGAGAATTTTCTGATATATTCCAAATGGGTTGTCGTCAAAGAATGGAGGAAATCTATTTAGAGAAAAATAAGTCATAAGTTTAGAAAGAAGATCTGAAAATGTCAAGCTATTATAATGAAAAACTGATAAAAGTACATAGTTTTTTTTACATACAACTGTACAATACCTTTTAAGGCAAGGTAAACAGTAACAGGACAAAGGCTGCAATCCTAACCACACTTTTCTGGGAGTAAGTCCTATTGAGTGGGACCTATCTTACTTTTCAGTAGACATGCTTAGGATTGCACTGAAAAAGACTTAATACTAACCCTACCCTACAATCCATGTGAAACTAAGAATAACCTTCCCAGATGTACAGAGGCAATTCCTTCATGAAACCAATATCTAACATCCAGTTTCTGAGTTCTTAAATATATTCCTATAAATCATATTTGTCTGCTGGCCACATGCCAAGCTAGTTTCTGTACTATGTAAGTTCTTGCTTCAACATTTTATCTTTTAAAAATATCTACAGCACGTATCAGTTGCCTTGTGGTTGCAGAAGGAGGTATAGAACTTGGTTTATACACTACATCCCATTGGCTTTGTGTGCCTATCAAGTTAATTAACCCCCAAATCCAGAGTAACTATGGGAGCACATAAGAGACTTTACATGCACCTGTATTTACTGCACCACCTAGTGAAAACCTATGGGAAATTCATATTGGAATCCAGAGTAAGTTGTTCTTACACCAGAGCAAGGACTTCCCATAGTTACTCTGGATTTTGCCCTTAGAACTGTTTCTGCTAAGAAGAGATTCTGAAATTTCACATGGGGTCATCCTTAAAAGTTTTAAAAGAAGAAGACAGAACATACTGGCACTTGGACTGAACACTCAGCTTACTTGGAAAAGTCCTTAAAAATACTGCATAGCTTAAGGGACAAGTTTTCAAGAGTGACTTTCAAGTTCCTGAAAGTAGACTGGAGTTTTAACAGAACGCTGCATACTCTCAGATTGAATATTCGTTCCAAGAGAGTCTTATGGAACAGGACATTCTGCTACTGCAATTTTTGGAACATGTCATCAAAATTTTGCAAGCCTTGTGACTAGGCTATTTTTCTTATTCAGGAAACTCAGCTCTTAGTCATCTTTAGACAACTTTCTCTAAAAAGTGGCACATGTGAGAAACACCTCTATTTTGATATACTAGAGAACAGAGGACAAGAAGAACGTATAATGTGCAGTCATATGAAATAATTACTGGTATGTTTGGCTGCACCACATTTGGAAGATTAGTTGACCTGGTCATATATTGTGTGAATAAGCCAATTTTCCAGTGATATCAACATTTCAGAACATGTGCACTGCTAGAACTAGTACTTCATATATATTACATCAAGGGTGTCCTGACTTTTAACTTCAGGGCTCCTGGACCTTTAATAAGTGTGTAAAGGAAGGAATTTCAGCAGGGCAGCTTCTCATCTCACAGATCACAAGCTGTACCTGCTGAAATTCCCTCCTCTACAAGCTTGTTAAGAGTCCAGGAACCCTCAACTTGAAAGTTTGAACACCCCTCTCTATGAGATGAATAGGGTTGTACAAATATATATTTTAAAATTCATTCATTATACTATTCAGTATCATAATTTGAATTGTTTTGTCAGGAGTTATTCCCATTTTTTGTCTGTTAGTTATTTCAATGAAAAAACAGTCAAGTTTCACATGATTTTTTCAGAGTTTTTAATGAAAAACCATCAATTTTTAAAGTTTTTGAATATATTTCGGATACCTTTTCAAGTTATCAGATCTGTCAAATGTTATATCCCCTGAGATATCAAATTATTTCTGACAAAGAAACAGCCTATGAGCATGATCCTAACCAGGTCTACTCAAAAGTAAGCCTCATTGTGTTCAGTGGGTCTTGCTCCCAGAAAAGTGTCTTTAGAATTACAGTGTATGTCACCCACTATTCTCAGCACTCAAAAACACGGTTAGTTTGGGGAATTTTTCTAGTTCAGAGATAACTTGCTCACCACTGATCATGGCATGCAAAATGGTTGTTGCCTTATATTGGAAAAATTCCTGCTGCAACTATTAAAAGGTTTTTTAAGAATAAAATGGAAATTCTTCTAATTTTAACAAGGTTGTCCTATCTGTCATTCCTTGAAGTGACATTTGTCTTACAAAACTGGTATCACGCTAGTACAGCTGTTGTTCAGAACTAGTACAGCTACAAGTTTTGAAGAAACTTGCAGTCTGTGTGCCAAAGCAGTTAGATATATGAAGCAAAACAGAAATGCAATTCTCTTTAATGGGAGCTTCTGTTAAACAGGCCTTTTGTATTCATTAAACATAATTCATGGTAAGATATAGCTCAGACCTCTTGTTTTCAAAACAGTAAGCTTTTGATGTGGGTTACTTCAGGCCAAACTCTGTGAGAATGTGTGTGTTTAATAAGAACCACACCACTTAGGAAACTATTTTTGTCTTTAAACAACATAAGTATGTTTCTCTACATGATTTTTTAAAATTATCGTTTCGCATGTTCCTTCTTTAGAAACTACTTTGATAATATCAGGTCACATGTAGAAGTAGTTACACAGAAGAAACAAAGCCAGTAAAATACTCAGAATTAAGATCATAGTTTTGATGTGCTCAGGCCCTCATTTTAGACTTAGAATTAAAGCTCAAGTTTAAATTAGAAACAGAATGAATATTATTCAACAGCTGTTACTAGGAAATATTTAAGGCCAGAAAGAGGGATATCTTGGTTTTTGATAATTCATGGTTAATAACTGAATGAAGTAAAGTTTTAAGAGTGTAATCCTAACCAATTTAGGCTGGCCTAACTCAACTGGCATATCTTTCTTTGGTAGTAAGGGGAGTTTGACGTATGCCTGTGCGGTGGCCTAACTCCTCCCCACACCCTATGTGTGGGGCAGACGTGCTTTACTGCACTTCTGTGACACCCCCAACTTGGCACAGGACTTATGCTGGAGTTTATGTCAGCCTAACTGAAGATCAGGATTGTACCCTAACTCCTCATTCAGTATTCTGTTAGCAAGACATTCTTCCCCTGAATGTTAAAGGATTGCACTGAAATGTGTTCTTCACTTTTCATATCTTCTAGTTCATCATTTCTCCAACTTTGTCTTCTGCTATATCACTTTGCATGGCTCGCCATCTACCATCTTCTGTTGTGTTGCATTGCCCAGCAAACACTGCCTCACGTGTCACCAGTGGTACCCATACCACTGGTGGAGATATACTACTCAAGTTCATATCTTCTAATGCCTGGGTTGAAGCAAAATACTATGTATTTTAATATAATATCAGAAATCAATGAGAAGCCCATAATAATTAATTTTTTAATAAACTAAAGAGCCCAGATATAATTTCTATATTGTGGCACTCCTCATTTTACTATATAACTTTTAACAAAACTTCATATTTTCTGTCTTTTGGCATACAATTTGAATGGGCACTAAAGAAAAATTGTTAGGGCAAAAAACAGAGCACGTGGCCACATGTACGAATAACTGGTTGCTAAGGCCTATTAAGTAGAGAATGTCCTTGGATATAATAGGCTGTAATCCTAAACACACTTACCTGGAAGTAGGACCCAGTGAGCATAATGAGGCTTACCTCTGAGTAGACATGGTTAGGATTGCACCATTACTGCCTTGGGAATTTACACTGGTATGGGACATATTTAAGGGATATAAATCTCTTAAAAATAAATAAATTAATAAATGCATATAGATTTGTACACACATGTATGAATGACAAGTTTCTAAGGTAGAAAATGCCAGTGTGGTTTTTGTATATCTTCAATACTCAGTTCTTTTGTTTTTTGCAACTGCATTTATTCAGCTGCAAAATAAGTAATACATTTAATTTTTGATCCACACATGAATCGTTAAATGGAGACAGCTATGATAAATAGATACTTCAGGACCTTTATAGCTGCATGAATGCAAATGTCTAATTGTACGTGATCTTCCAAAGAGCTACAGTACAGGAAAAAAATTCCAATTATAAATCTCAGTAAGATGTACAGTTTGGATTTAACACTTCTTAAATTGGACAACACAAACATCTTGCAACAAAACACAGCTTTTATATATTATTCTGAGAATTATTCTGAGAATGCTGCCATCTAGTGAAGTTATCCAATATTCTCTCCAACAAAATTAATGCCACCATCATGCACAGTGTTCCGTTGTTTTTTAAGTGGTTCTATCTAGTTTTCTGTACAGCAAGAAAGTTCAACAAAATGAACCATCAAGTTTCTATCTACTGAGCCTAATGCAAAAAACATACATTTTCCTGTCTCAGAATTTGCTCCATGGGCCAATTCTCCTTCCATAGCTTGCTTTGAAGCTTTGAGTTTTTCCTAAAAACTGGGTAGGGAGGTGTAGGACGCCACTGCCATCCCACTAACGGAACCAAGATTTACAGAAGATTTACAACTGAAAGCAGTTTTCACAGAACACTTTCACCATTCCAAAACTCTCATAAAATCATGCAAGGGATATAGCACTTTTATTTCAACTGTGAATGTTGAAAAGGGAGCTTAGGAAAGTATATAAAACTGAAAAGTCACTGTCTGACTCACTGATTGACTGATGACTCAGGGCACAATCCAGTTACTCTGGATTCAGAGCCTGTTTCCAGGGCAGAAATGCCCTCTTCCAGCTCCTCAGAGTTATACCACTTCAGAAGCAGGTGTAGTAATGAGTAGACCCATAGGGGTCCATGACAAGGCAGAGTAAGAATGGCAGTGATGACCAACAATCTGAGTTCTTGGCCAGCCTAGCTGCAACCCCTGCCTCTCAACCTCAAGATATGGCTCAACTACAGCAGCCCACTAACCTGGGGATACAGCAGGCCACTCCAAGAAGCCCCTTGTATTAACTGTAGACCAGGGGTCCTCAAACTTTTTAAACAGGGGGCCGGTTCACTGTCCCTCAGACACTGTCGGGGGCCGGAGAGTGAGAGGACTTATGTAGGACAAAATGTAGGATGTCCTACATTTTAAAAATGTAGGACATGTTAAAATGAAGCAAAAATGCTTGTATTGCTTTCCTGTACTTAATTTCAACACTTTTGAAATAGAAAAACTTTTAACGTGCCTGATTCTCACCCAGACATGCAAGACGCCCTCAAAGCAGTTTCCAGCAACATGTTACTTCAACATATTTAACTTAACATATTTTCATGTCAGACTTAAGACATATAATTGTAAGACACCCTCAAAGAATTTTGCAGCAACACAAAGAATGTCAGTGACATGCAGTGACACACACCATGCGCTCTCTCTCTCTCTCTCATACACACACACCCATGTATTCTTACACACACACACAAGCTCACCTCAATTTTGAGCTTGCTGATCAGGAATTTTGCCCAAGCCTATGCATGTCTACTCAGGTGTAAGGCCCATTAGAGTCCATGAGGCTTACTCCCAGGAAAGTGTTGATGGGAAGGTGGCCTTAATAGCCCAGCTCTCTGCTTGTCCACTCAGAAGTAAGCCCCTGGCAGCTGGGGGGCCATGAGAGAGTGGCGGGAAGCACGCATGCCAGCCTCAAGCCCCTGGTAACTGGGGCGGCTACGCAATGGTCTCGAGAGAGCAGCAGGAGGCGTGCGCGCCAGCCTCAACCTGGGCCCCTGGCAGCTGGGGCGGCCGTGCGCTCCAGCCTGAAGCCCCTGCTCCAGCTGCGCATGCAACATTAAAAAAAAAAATTTTAAGGGCCAGCTTGAAGCTGCCCAAATTCCGGAGCCTGGAGGGGCTCTCTCCCTTTGCACAGGGCTGCCATGACTGGTGGATCTTCGCCGCGGCAGCCTTGAACTGCCTCCAAGTGCCCACAAAGCGCCTCCCAAACCCCCCAAAAGACCGGCGGGCCGGATTGAGGCCTCTGGCGGGCCTGATCCGGCCTGCGGGCCCTAGTTTGATGATCCCTGCTGTAGACTGTACTAGCAGTCTCATCAGGGATTCTTTCTAAGGCAGGCAGCACAGCTGTTCCTTGTTCAGGGTGGTCTGATGGAGGTCTCCTCAGGAGCAAGCCCTCCCAGGTGTCACTGACTTGGTGCAACATACCATGCTCTACAGCAGCTAGGGCAGCCCAGGCTTCCTGAATCTCTGGATGAAGCATAACCTCCTGCTCTGGATTCAGAACAGTTGGGGCAGCCCAGCTAGGGCACTCCTCACTGCCCTTACTCTGGATTGTGGCCTCATTCATGCTCAGCCAACACCGCTGCACCAAAAAGCATGAACTTTGGGAAGGGTGTTCCTTCTGTGATGCAAGCACACAGTAAGAACCAATTTTTGGAAATTCAAATCGGAAGGAAGTGAAAAGGGGGGGAAAATGTTTTTGTTCCTATACTTTACATTGAAGAATCACTAACTGATCATCATCCAGCCCCAACCCTGGACCTCGAAGCATAAAATTTGGGGAGGGTATTCCTTACATGATGTGAGCAACAAGAACAAATTTTTAGAAATTTATAAGGCTGCCTGTGGTGCCTGCTGCTGCCTGCCACTGCTCCCTGGTACTCTCCGGTGTCTGATGCCTGTCGTTGCCAAGTGGTGCCAATGCCCGCTGGTGCCCACCACCTGGTGCCCACTGCCTGCTTGCTGTACACCAGTTTCCAGCCATGCATGGGTCCCACAAATATTATTGAATTTACTCCTACAATGGCAGGTTCATTCTGCTAGTTATATATAATTTTCTTTTAATCCAGATCCATTCACAATAAACATTCCTAAACTGCTTACTGGGCAAGAGAAACTCTTTCAAGTGGGTGTTCCTCTTTTATTTAGCAGGGGAAGATTAACGGGCCCTACGCACCCCAGCAATGTCTGTTCTAGTGGCTTCTGCTGGTGTTCTTTTTGCACTTTAGATTGTGAGCCCTTTTGGGACAGGGACCCATTAGCTATTAATTAGCTATTAATTTTTTTCATTTTCTTGTAAACCGCTTTGTGAACTTATTAGTTGAAAAGCAGTATATAAATACTGTAGATAGAACTAAAATTTTAAAGCAGAAGTTTCCAAATGTTTGACTAATGTGGCCATAATCTGCATTGGACACAAGATCATAAACCACAATTTGGGAAAGTGTGCTTTAAAGTAAAATTAAGAAAATCCAGGTATCTTTAATGACAAAGGAAACAAACATATGTTCTTAACAAGAAAAAAAGAAATGCAAGTTTTAATAGCAAATCCATACTGAAGCAGGCAGTTATCGGGTGATATACAGTCACAGACTGCAGCCAAATCAGTAACCTGAACATGGCTGTATTGCTTGCCTGAAAATTTTCCAAAGATTCAGGAACAACATGCTTGCCAATTCTTGAGAAAGTTCTAAGTGGTCCAACCCAAATCATATTCTATGAGCACACTTGCCTGTAAGTAAACCCCACTGGACTCAGTGGGACTTCTGAACATACAAACATAAGATTGTGCACTAAGATTTAGTTTGGCTGTGTTGTAACTCATGTACACGTAAACACGTATTTCTATGTTCAGCATTTGAAGTGCCCCAAATTTATTCAGTACAGTGGTGCCTCACATAACAAGTTTAATTCATTCCGGAAGCATGCTTGTTATGTGAAATGCTCTTTATGTGAAGCGGATTTTCCCACAGGAAATAATGGAAACTCAGACACAATTGGTTCCAGAACAAAAAAAATTCATATAAAAATATTAACTGAATGTAAAAATGATGACAAAACAATGGAATTGAATTCAAACATGCATTCAATGTGCATAATCCTATGAAATCTACTTAGGCTGCAGTTCTAAAGACAGTATCCTGGGAGTAAGCCCCATTTATCACAAAGAGGTTTACTTCTGGTAGACATGGTTAGGAGGCAGCAATCAAAGACACTTCTGTAATCAAAGACACATTCAAAATGTCTCCCCACTTTCTCTTTCTCTTCATCCTGAACCTCTCTCTCCCCTGCTTCCTTCTGGCGAGCCCTGAGCTGCTTCCCTCTTGTCCACTGGTGTTTCTCTCCCTCTGCCCAACAGATGCCCGGCCACAGGAGGAACAGTGTGGAAGTGTTGCTTTCACTATGGGCAGGTGCGGTAGGCAGCCCGGACGCTTTTTAAAAGGGTTGCCGGCCAGCGTATCTGCCCCAAATGCCAATGAGTGTGCTTGTTAAGTTAAGCAACACTTGTTATGTGAGGCAGAATCCTAGAGAAATTTTTGCTTGTTATGTGGATCACTTGTTAAGTAAGGCACTTGTTAAATGAAGTACCACTGTATATAAGGATCTAGCATCATCTCTAAATGACATTTTCTGTTTGCATGTGTGTGTATATAGACAGCTGCCTTATATTGCGGCAGACCATCTAGTTCAGAATCTTCTGCATTGGCAGGAGGCTCCAGGGACCCTCTGGATGCAAAGCATGAGATTGATCTATGCCCTTTGTTATTTGTACTTCTGTTTATTCCCCTATTTTCTCAGAACTTACCCTGACAGCATTTCAAATATCAGAATGCCCAATGCCCACCAGTCCACTGCTCTTCCATGCCCTTTACTCTGTATGACTTCTGGGGCAAGATACTCTGGGGTCCCACACAGCGTCCAGGTCCTAAGAACAAAATGTATGTATTAATATGAAACCAAAATTAAAGTTTACATTGTCAAAGGATTATAGTCTCGTAGGAACTGGACAGGCCAATATAAAAAGGAAACCGCTTACAACATTTAAAGATATATAATCACAGACACATTATAGCATTCCAAAACATAGGTATTTTTCTGACTTCTTATAAAGAAGATGCTAAGTGCATTATCTTTACTTTTATGAAATTATACCACAGGGCAGCAGTGGCCCTGGGTACCACAAAATTGCCCATGCCCCACTCCCATGCCTGAGAGAGGAAGCTCGTCGTTGACCATCTTGTCCCCATCCTAGCAGCCACATTTTAAATGAATTGCAGTTTTCAAACTGTTTCCAAACTGCGTGTATGATGATGCCATAGATAGATTCCTGCAGTAACCTAGGCCTTAGCCATTAACCATTCAGCCAAGTCTATGTTTTTCAGGTAAGGTTGTCATTGGCAAACCAGTCAAAGTTGATGTCACATAAATAACAAATAATGATGTATACAGAAGGACCCACGGATACCACACATTGGCAGGTGAAATGCAACCCTATCCAAAATAGATTGCACATCTCTTCTCAGATAAGCAGAAATTCTAATCAATAGGCTCAGCCTTATCTGAATTTGGTTTTAGATTGTTTACCCTCATCTAGAACCAGAAGATGAAAATCACACAAAATTCTAAACTGTGCAATCACCCTCTGAAGGCACCAAGGAACTACAGGCCAGGATATAATGTTCAATAGGTTCAGTACATGAAAATGTGCAGTTCCTGAACTAGTTTGACTAAGGGTGCAATCCTAAACAATCTAGGCCGGTATACCTCACCTGGCCTATCTTCCCATGGTGGTGTGGGGAAGCTGGCACATGCTTGTGCACTTGTGCTTGTGCACGAACCACCCCCCAGAAATGGGACAGAAGTGCCTTACAGCATTTTTCCAGTTAGGCAGAGATAAATCCCAGCATAAGTTCTGTGCTGGCCTGGGGATATCACAAAAGTGTGGTAAGACACTTCTGCCCCACTCCTGGGGTGGGTAGGCCAGTGCCCAGGTGTGTGCCAGCCTCCTCACACCTCCAAAGGAATATAGTCCAGGTGAATAATGCTGACCTAAATTGGTTACGATTGTGCCCTCAGCATAAGAGACTTAGGATGCAAGCCTAAAGACACTTTCCTGGGAGTAAGACCCATTGAACACAATGGGGTTTACTTTTGAGTAGATAGGATTAGGATTGTGCTCTTAGATGTTCACAAAGGTTAGCCCCGTATATCTAAAATGTCAAAACAGTACAACATCAAGGTTTAGAATAGCAGGGGCTTAATGAAGCAGAAGATATAAAAATCAGGACATAAAGCAACTACAGTACACTTCCAAATAACAGATGTTATATAAAAATAAATACAACACACCTCAATGTATCCTACAAAAGTCACAGAAACAATTGCAGGTGGAAATCTGACTCGACACTGTGTGGAAACCAACGCATTAGGAAAGTATTATGTTGTCTTAATCACTGTAAAATGCAAGCGATTTAAAACATTCTATCAATTTTCAAATAAATGGTGTTTCTTAAACTCAGCAGTTAGAAGAAAACTAACTAAAACTAATATATTTCAATCAATTTGAAATATATATATTCCAAAAAAGAATACTTAATTCGTCTTCAACGGCTTGCTCAACCAGTGGTACTTGAGGAAAGTCCTGTGGTGCTCACAGGCGCCTCAGACCCCTGTCACCTAGCAGTGAGACAGCAATACAAGCAACCATCAACTGGTATTATATCATCACCAGTTATTACTAGCGGTAATGCAATAAGTGATTCATGCAAACTGCTACAATAAGAGACTAATGTTGCAAAACATTGGTATACAACACAGGTTGTTGCAATCAAAATATTTAATCAGCAAACAAATCAATGTAAATTCCTTTTCTAAGATTTGTGGTAGAACAATTAACACAACTGTTTGGCATGATGCTTCACATATCAATATGATGATTCAAAAGCTTATTCCAGTACAGTATATTTGTTTTTCTAATTACTATAGTACTAATCTGATACGTTCATTTTCCTCCCAATATAATGAGATAAAATACACATTTAGTTTTCTCAAAAGGCAGGAGCAAATGTATTAGTACTACACCTACACTTTAATTTAAAAGGATTGATTTTAGGAGTATACAAAAACTTTAAGCATATTTTTCTCAGGCTTAGCACTTAACCTGGTGTGCTTATTTCTTTAGTTTAGTCTCAAAAAATATTTTTCTCAAGTTGTTCTAATGATAATAAACAAATCGTTAAAATAGCTGTTTTAATGGTCAAGTCAAGAAACTTGAGGCATCATTTGAAATAAATACTATACACTTTTAGTCCCTTAGAAAATATTGGTCTCTAGTGCCATCTAGCAGCCGTCCTTGATTAATACTTTCTGTGTTTTTACATCACAATGGGCACAATCCAGAGTAACTATGGGAGCACTTAAGACATTACATGCACCTGTAGTTACTGCACCACCTAGCGAAAACCTATGGGAAATTCATATTGCAATCCAGAGTAACTTGTTCTTAGTCCGGAGCAAGGACTCCTCGTTGTTACTCTGGATTTCACACAATGTCAGCTATTTATTAGCTCCTGAAATTCTGAGTTTAATACTGAATACTCAGACCATGAATACTGAATATTTGAATCAGATCACCTCATCAGCACATGCCTTCAACATGAACTGTTTAAAATGTTGTGATGGTTATGTTCAAATCTGCCTACTTCAAAGGCTTGTCTAACAGTTGCCATATAGAAGTCACTTTTTACCAGTGCACATGAGGACTGACCACCATAGGAACTGACTACATCAGAAAGCTGGACCATCCCGTGGGGGGCACCTTTAAAATGCTTTAAAAATGCTTCTTTTCTACTGAAAGCATAATAAGCAATGAACAAACATATTCCATACACCTGTAAATAGTCAATTCCTTTATAAATAATTGTTTCAAGCAACAGATAGCCAGGAATTTAAAATCCAGTTACACACTAGCCAGCAAGCATGTTTTGTTCATTGAAAAGACAAAAGAAATTAAAAGTCTTCTGTTTATTCAGAAAAAAACACACATTTCATAGTGAAAAACTTGCTCTCACACAATGATTTAGGATTGATTGCGATTTAATCACAGTATAAAATTACTTGAAATTACGATTGCTTCACCCCAGAAAAGCGAACTTTCAAATCACTAGTGAAAAGCGTACTCACATTGCGGGTGTAACATTTTCCCCTATGCCATCCCCCCACGGTGCAGAAACACCCATGCGCATCATCCCCCCATGCGCATCATTCCCCCATGTGCATCATCCTCCCCATGTGCAACTTTCCCCCATGGACATCATCCGCCAATGAGCAACTTTACCCCTTGCGAATCATCCAACGATACGTAACTTTCCCCCATGCGCATCATCCGCCTATGTGTAACTTTCCCCATGTGTAACTTTCCCCCATGCGCAACTTTCCCCCATGTGCATCATCCCCCCATGTGCATCATCCCCCCATGTGCAACCTTCCCCCATGCACAACCTTCACCCATGTGCATCATCCCCCATGCACAACTTTCCTCCATGAGCAACTTTCCCCCATGCGCATCATCTTCCTCTGAACAACATCCCCCCAGTGCACTAGGCACTGAGCACCCAATTGACTGGATGTTGGTCAGTCTCCCATGTTAAGTATAGGACAAAAACACGTTGACCCCTTTTCAGCCCCTCAAGGGTTAAATTTATGCACATGGGTTCTTGGTGGGTGTTCAGGTGACAGATGGAATCCCTCCCAGAATTCCATGCTTCAGGCCCAGCAGTTGGGGCGGAATGTTGATGAGTCATCAATTCTCCAATGCAAAGCATAGGGAGGAAAACGTGTTGCGCCCCTTTTCACCCCCTTCCGGTTGGAATTTCCAAAAACCGGTTCTTAGTGCACCCCTCAGTCACGGAAGGAACACCCACCCCAAATTTCACACTTCTAGGCCCAGTGGTTTTGGCAGGGCGGTGATGAGTCAGTCAGTGAGTGACTTTTCTCTTTTATATATATAGATTCTTTCATATATTTTGTAAACTGAAAAATTTCCAACAAACTAAAGATTCAAAATAACACAGCAAAAACATAATACTTAACACCAATAGAGACCTTGATGATTTCATGTTACATATTACCTGCTTGTGGGCTGTGGGTGGCGCAAGCTGTAAAGACGCTGTGCCTGTTAACCAGCAGGCCAGGGTTCGATTCCTGGGTTGGCCCCACAAGACAGGGTGAGCTTCTGTCCTTAGCCCAGCTCTGCGACGCCAGCTGGATCCAATCGTATTGGCTCTGCCTTTCCATTGGACTAATTCAGTGGCGTGGAGAGGGGGGATTTGCTGTTTAGGTAACAGCCTATCCTCCATAATAATCCAACCCAGGCTTTCGTGCTTCGCATGGAGCGTATGCAGCGCCAAGCACAATACCATAGTCTTTCAAGACTGACGGAGGCCTGCTTTTTTTTATTACCTGCTTGAGCTTTCAATCCTAAACCCCAATTAGGCTCTCATAAATGCCGGCAAAAGTCCCTTGCTGCCCTTTTGTGTCACAAAAGTCTCACAAGGTCAAAAGTGTCACAAAAGTGTCATAATTTTTCGACACTCCTGGGGAGAGGTAGGCCTGTGCACAGACATGTAATGGCCTCCCCACACCACCACAAAAACAGGGAGTGGGTGAGAAGTGCCAGCCTAAGTTGGTTGGGATTGTGCCCTTATTTTGTGTCTCCAAAAGTTAAAAAAAGAGTCAGTACAAAAATAAAATTTTGCAACATTACAGTATCATTTTCTAGGCAAGTCTCCAGAAGAATGGAGGTAAACAGCTAAAATATTCACCAAAACCACCCATCTTCAGCTGATTATAAAATTATGTGATAGAATTTAGGAGAGGCAGAACTATCTAAGGCACAATCTTCAAAACAAAATCACTTAATGAAGTTAATGAATCAGCCCTGTGCCTTTTCTGATACATCTAATACTTAGAGTGAAACAAAACTTTTTTCAAGCGGATAAAACTTGAGCCTTTGACTCAGTAGTTGTTTTATACAGAAACATTTAACATCTGTAGCACTTGTGGAGCCTGTTTTCACAAAGAAGACCCACAGATGTTTCTTGCCCCCAAACTGTTGCTTCTTCTTCTTCCTCTCTCACCTGGGGAAATTTAAAGCATTCCATTGTCAACTGCAATGGCGGGCATCAACAGGTTCGCACCCACTCTATAGAACCGGTTGTTAACAAGAGATAGCACATATAAAGTTAAAAAATAGCCATTTAAAAGTGGCTGCCAGATGGGCAGAGAACCGCTTGTTAATTTCTTTGAATCCCATCACTGGTCAAGTGATAGAGATGGAAGATAGATTGCTTCCTTTCTCCCAGGATGCTTTATGAGTTTTCCAAGATGAAGAAGATGGTGGTAGCCCTAAATGAGCAGCATCTGGGAATATAGCTCTCACCTAGGATGAAAGAGATTGTCCAAATCTCCCCTGACCACTCCTTGCATCTTCACAACGAATGGGAAGAAAACAAGGCAAGATTTTTCTGTTGTAAAGGGAAACTCACAGAACTGTGAATATTTTTCAAGCCCTCTTCTTCTGTAAAGTTTTTACAGAAACCTCTCTTTCTCAACCAACATTCCCAAGTCAAACCAATACCACTGATCTAACCTGCAATGGCAGCTGGTGACCAAAAATGAACAGAAGATGACTCTGAGTGCGAGTGGAGATATCCCAGATTAATCATGCCTTGGGTTTCTCAGCATCAAAACAAATGCCCCAGTCTATTCCTTCTTAGCGTCAAATGGGCTTTAAAAATTTATCTTCCCAGGTTATCCCGCTCCATTCTCCTGTATACTAGAGAAAACTGGTATATGTTCTACAAAATCAACAGGAACAATTGGGGGGGGGGGGGAGGAAGGACTACATAAATCCCCTGTGTCAATGGTCCTAGTCAGATGCCATTCCACAAAGAAAAAAAATACACATTAGAATAGATAATCTGGAGACCTTGACCTCCCTGGGGTTGTGGTTTTTCTTTAACTAGTACCTGTCACTTGTTTCTTTTATGGAGTAAAATACAGTAAAATTTTGGATTGAGAGTAACTTGGATTGAGAGTGTTTTGCAAGACAACGAAACATTTCTAATAAATTTTGACTTGATATACAAGCACTGACTTGATAAACAAGTGAAAAAATAGGCCCAGCCAAGATATAGCTGGTTTCGGCACTCCACCAGGATCTCCTCAGTCTCTCCTAAGAGAGAAGCCTATGCATGTCTACTCTGTAGTAAGCCTATTACAGTCAATGGGGCTTACTCCTGTGTAAGGGGAAAAATGGAAAGGATCCTGAGACCCCTAGCCTTGAATGTCTACTCTAAAGTAAGTCCTGTTATAATCAGTGGGTCTCACTCCTATATATTGCAGATTGCAGCTTGAGATACTAAGTGAAGGTTTTTTTAAAATATATTTCATATTTTCTTTATTATTTTGTATTATATAACAATATTGCAATCATTTTTATATTAATATTTTTGTTGTGGAATGAATCATCTAAGTTTCCATTATTTCTTATGAGAAAATTTGCTTTCATATACAACTGTTTTGGATTACAAGGATGCTTCTGGAACAAATTATGCTTGTAAACCAAGGTTCCGGTACAGCTGAACAGAAAGAAGTTCTTGTTGATTTCATTAGCTTTATCAGTTTAAACTGGTAGTACATTACAAACTATATCATTCTACTAGGAGCAACTAAAAATAAAGTACAGTGAAATTAACTTCATTCCTGTAACCACTTCCCTAAAATAGTTCAGTTGAGATGTCAGGATGTTCAGTTAAGAAAACAGGCAGTATTATACAAGATCCTCAGTTTTCCACACTGCATGCAAGGTCACTCGGTGCTTAGAGGTTTCACATTGTACTTTGTTCTGTATTGCCTTTTAAATTATCTACAAATCTGTTAACTATAATCTATAGCAGTCAGCCTTCCAATGATTATTTTCAAAAACATATTGAAAAGTCTTTGCAATATAGAGAATTCTTGAGCATGTTCTATGATGTGTAGACAATTCAGAGGATTACCCAGATTTTAGCTCTTCATCTTTCAGCTGACGGATTACCCAAATGTTCCCTGAACACTCCTGCAGCTGCACATTACAGCAAAATATCAGCAGGGGAGAGAAAGCCATATTGCCAGGACATTTCTTAGATCTTCTAATTGAGGAACTCGGAACTCGGGATTATCTTGCAAGAATCTCATTGGTCATTCAGATTGTGTTGTGGGGGAAGACAGCAATCCAGTAATCGGGGGGGGGGGTGTGACAGTGCGTGTCACTTGGTGTGGGGGGAGCATGTCACCCTGGGACATGCGCACCCCTCCTGGGACTGCACAGGTGCCAAAGTTGGTGCCTATGCAGTATACTTCTGAAGACAGTTGGCTTCAGAGGAGGCTGTGCAGGCCGTCAGATGTGGCGCCTGCGCAGTCTTCTCTGGTTTCAGTACTGTGCAGGTGCCAACTCTGACGCCTGCACAGTCTCCACTGAAGCCGGCCTTTGAGCAGAGGAACGCCTCTGCTCAGCCGTGCCTCTGCCCAGCCATTCAGGCATGCTCCAAGGCAGCGCAGCAGCCAGGAGCTGCTGCTCTGCCTCGGAACAGGCCCAAATGGCCGAGCAGAGGCCGGGACTGTGAATGTCCAGGCTTCTGGACATGCGCAGTGGAAGGCTCCCACTGCACATCTCCAGAGGCCTGCACATGTGAAGTGAGCCTTAGTCAGCCATTAGAGCCTGCTCCATGGAGCAGCAGCTTCTGGTCACTGCTCCATCTCAGAGCAGGCCCAAATGGGCACGCTGAGGTATGGATGTGCGGTGTGGCCCACACCAACCACATCACCCTGGTGATGCCACTGCCAGTAATTCTGGATATTATACGATGAATTTATAACTTGAAAGAAGGGTTACCCATTCATTTTTAACTTTAAAATGAGTCCCATGAGATTGAATGAAAAATGAATAATTTTCCATTAATTTCTGATTGTACAATGAATCATTTCACAGGGGACCCCCAAGACCTGTAGACGGTGTACAAGTCACAGGGAGGAAGAGAGCAATAGAATTGATACACCTTTATAAATTGCCCCTATAATATGGGAATCCCCTTACTATATCTGTAGGAAATTCAGTTTTCCTCTTTTAGAAGGATCACAAATTTCATTACATGCCAACAGAATAGCAATAAATGTACTACAGATAGAATTTCCCCTTTTGTGAAATTTGCTTCCAAGAACCTGCATGATTAACTATTCAAAGGCAATTAGCTACCAATATAACAAGTCAAGCATTGAATCAAGTTCCCCTTGAAGTGGCTGCTAACGTCTCTGCAGTAAACTGAGCTCTTTTAAAAATCTTGCAAGCAGGTGCAAGCACTTTGCAAGCAATTTCAGCTCAGAGCAATTCAGTTGGGGAAAGGGAGGGGCTCTGCCTCCAGCTGAACAGAAAGAAATTAAAAGTTCATGAACTTTAAGTCAAGCTTAATTTCCTACCACATTGCCATGGTAATCAAGCTGCCTTTAAGCCATTATCTAGACTTAAGGTATGCTTATCTTTCCATTTGAAGAGCCAACCTCAGTCGCTTTGAGACAAAATAGGATTTTAATAAATTGCATACAATTAGTCTACATCCATCTGTACTTACATTTTTCAAGTTTTGTACAGTACCCACTGAACGTGACAGAAAAACTGGATAAACTTATTACTAGTTTAACAGCCTCAAATATAAAACAAGATTCTAGACATACATTGTCACTGGACCAACTACCTAAAGCAAACTTTTGACAAGTATGTGTACAAAAAGTAATATTAGCCTCTTAAACCAGACATGATTCTTTTTGATCACTAACTACTATGATTGGATCATTCAACCACACAGACTTTCAAATTAATTGTGTTGTTGTTTGGGTTTAGCTTTATAACATAAATGCATACATTTGTTCTGGAAGGTGAGCAGGCAGGGCTTCATGCAAATGAGAACAAAATTTCAAGACTCTCCTCTACAACTAGTACCAGGAACTATAACTCCCATGGAGAAATACAATGAAGACACATATGAAGTGTTGTCAGAACACATGCACCAACATTGTGAACTGACAGAAAATTCTTCGAAGAGTTTTTATTGATTGCTCACCAAGAACTTAGAAATTACCAAACCAATTCCAAATTGAGCCAAAGGACTTCCCACCCATTCAAATACTGATAAAACTTTAAGTTTCTGGCATGTAACTATCTGTTTGGCTTGAGCACCTACTGTGCTGAGAGTACACTGAATGATAACAGTTAATCGTTTTTAATGTATGACATTTTCTAGACTGTGGCTACAATGAATTAGGAAACCTATTGGAATATTTCCAATTATATATCTACATACTTGATATTCACATGTGGCCGGGAGAGATATGGCTAGCGGTGGCTGCTGGAAACTTTACCATGTTAATAGTCAGACTCTTCCTTTGAAGACATTCAAAAATGAAATCATGAAGATATTCACCAAAAGATGTAAGGAACAAGCTGCATTCCCTTTTGCCCAAAAAGTATAAATGAGCTCTATGGATGTCTTCAATTACTACAGCATGCATTGATAGCTTGCAGACATGAAAGTGCTACCACAGATCACATATCCAAGACAACACTTTTGTATCTTATTGCACCAGATATGAAATACTTTGCAAATAATGCTTATTCACTGAGTGCTGAGGGACAAGTGGCATAGATGAACATGGAAATGAGCTCAAATTAGGCTGAAAATAACTGAGATTATTTTTTCATTTCTACACTTTTTAAAAAAGTATTACATTTCTGAAGTGTTACCGCAAAGTTCTGAATTCCAGTTTTAATAATTTGCAAGGTGTTTATATAATCAATAGATTAAAACAGTAGTTGTTCTTCTGTTCTTATGATTCATGGTGGATACTAATAGTTTTGTATGAAATTTCATCCACTACCCTCCCACCAAAAGAGACTCAGAAGGAAAAAGCTTACCTATCAACTAGTTTTTTAGCAAATCCAAAGTCGGTGAGTTTGATATGTCCTTCTTTGTCTAATAAAATATTTTCAGGCTTTAAGTCTCTGTAAACAATTTCTTTTGAATGGAGATATTCTATTGCACAAATAATCTCAGCAGAGTAAAACAGTCCAGTGCCATTATTAAAGCGTCCCATGTTGCGCAGGTAACTAAAAAGTTCTCCCCCTGGTACATATTCCATCAACATGTATAGAAAGCGATCATCATGGTAAGTCCAAAATCTGCAGTAAAATAGATACATATATTAAATATGAGAACAACTTGCTAGTACAGCAAAAAAAACACAAAAAACACAATCTATTAGTTTTCTTAAAGACATACCAAAAAATTTAGTATCGAAATGGAATGAGTAGCGTTCCATTCTCTCGGTTAGTAATACACAGACGGACACCTGTTCTATCACTTAAGCCAGGGGAGTCTATAACCTGGCCCGGAGGCCAGATGTGGCTCACAGGAAGCTGCAATGCACAACAGCAAACCCCTCTACACAGCCCTTGGGCAAGCCTTGTAATCCTCTTCAATACATTATTATATGTATTATATGTATATATGTATATATGTATTATATTTGTATTATATGTAAATATATGTATTATATTTGAAATGTAAATTAGTGATGATGTGGCCCTACTGACATAACGTTTGTACACCCTTTATTAAGGTTTTAAATAGAACAATGTTTTATGGCAGTGCCAAATTCCTGGTTGGGGTTTTTATTCAAGGAGATGGCTAAGGAGATTGCTCAAGGTGCAATCCTAATCAAATATCCAACTCTGGCATAAGGGCAATGCAACACTGAGGTAAGGGAACAAATATTGCCTTACATTGAGAGTCTTTTCCATGATTTCCCTCCCCCCAGCTGCATAATGGAGCACCTGCCCCACTGGTACAGCTAAACCAATGCTTGAAAGTTGGGTTTCAATTTAGGGTTAGGATTACCCATTAACCAACAAATTTTATGCAACAACAGAATGCCAGATATTTGGCTGGATTCAAATATTTCCTTCCTCCAATAAGACTGTTCCTATGTATTCAACCCATTTTTAAGAGTCACGAGAAATGCATTATCTGTTAGGAACAAGCTGTTCATTTCAAACTATAACCTACTGTAGGGTGAAGCTATATTGCTCTTGTGAAGCAATAACCCTAACTCTTCAACTTTCCAAAATTATGTTAATTCATAAAATTTTAACAGCATTCTTTAAAAGGGTAATCTGTCCGTAATAATCGGTTTTACCCAGCTGAAGTCAGTCATTAAATTCCACTGAAATTAAGGGATTTAAAATCACTCAGGACTAAGGTGCAATCCTACCTAGACTTTCCTGGGAGAAATCACCATGGACTATGATGGGACTTTCTTCCGAGTAGACAGGGTTAGGGGGCACAATCCAGAGTAACTACGGGGAGTCCTTACTCTGGTGTAAGAACAATTTGCTGTGGATTGCAGTATGAATTTCCCATAGGTTTTCATTAGATTGTGCAGTAACTACGGGTACACGTAATGTCTCTTACGTGCTCCCGTAGTTACTCTGGATTGTAGGGAGGATCAGGCTCTAAAGCTGCTATCTTATGCACACTTATCCTGTTGTAAGCTCAACTGGGCAGAAAGGGACTTACTACTGGGTAGGCATGCATGGGATCTTGCTACAGTTGTCAGATTGATTTTAATGATGTTCAGTCATGTCTTTCTCTTGAACTACTGTTCTTTGCATACAACAGTATCAAAAAAGTTTTGTAGAACTAGAAAAGTCTAAAAATAGCAGTATGTCAACAAGAAAATGAGGCAAAGTGAAAGACGGAACTATAAAAGCAAGATTAGATGATTGGGACATCCTTTTAAACAGCTGCTTACAACTCAGTAACAGAAACGGATGGCCTTCAAGTTGTAAAACAAACTACAGTGAATGACTTACTCATTCTCTCAGTAGTGCTCTACTCTACTTTCTCTCCCAGCAAGGTTCTTCTTAAAACAAGTTGACATAAAAATTTGGCAGAGAAGAGCTGCTTATAAATTAGTATTTTTCTACCAATTTTTCTTCTAGTACTAACTTACTAAATCCTCTGCTTTATTATCAGGCAAGGTTGACTATTCTTAATGAACTTTTCATTGTTCTCTTTCCCTTCATCTTATCAGGGTGCAATGTTGTGCTGAAATTACTTTCGCAATATTCACTCACACCCCATCTACTTCTATATGCTTTAATTTGTGAAATGCTGACATTTCCAGTGGCATGCATTACTCCACCCATGACCACAAGATACTCAAAACAAGCAACAAAGCATTTATAGGAGATTTTATCTTAAAACCAGTTTCTTAAAAATAAAACTTGCTTAGGACTACCATGTGTACTATACAATAGAACATACCATACATAGTATAAAATGACTATATGCATGACAAGGCCCTGGCATGAAACATACAGCTTGCATCAGGGTAGGTGATGGGAGGAGCAGTAAATTTGTGATGCTTTTCATCCTGAGCCTGCTGCTAACTGTCCAGCTAACTGCAGACACATGATGCCCAACTGGCAGCAATCATATCCACATTTTCCTGGAAGTAAGGCCCACAGAACATGAAGGAACATACTTCTGGGCAGACATGTATAGGTTTGCATTGTCAATAGTTTAATCCTTAGAGGCTTTCCTGGAGCAGGGTTTAAAGACATTTTAGATTTAGACATCAGAGTCCAGGGCTTGTTATTAAACAATATTTGGGTTTCTATGCTGTTTGAATCCTACTGGTGTGAACTTTTCTTAAGTATTGATTGCTGCTGCTTCTTTGTTTTACCTTACACATCTTCCCACCTGTCTGGTGTTTACAGAACTCCAAATCAGGCAGGCAATTTGGAACATGCTCTTTCTCATTAGTTCATTTACCAAGTGTGCGGCTGTGAACCCAAGCAGTATTGTTGCCATTTATATAAAGAAGTAGCAGCAAATGCAGGGAAGCTATGTAACACTCTCCTGTGTAGAAAAGGGAAGTTTGTTCACATGCCATCCTCCCACAGTCCATGGCAGGGCGATTGAGGTATTAAGGGAACACACTGCCCAGGGCACTGGTATGTGTTGGGCCAACCATAAGTATTTTTTAGATTTTCTTTACATTTTCCACTCCAAAAGTGATGAAAACAGTGTTAAACATGAGGCTGTCAGAGATTACAAGACTATAGTGCCATAAAAAAATTATATACGCAAAAAAGCAAGCTGGACTAAAGGGTTTCAAAAGACACCTTAATTGCGTTATCTAACAATATCCTAACTTGGCATTAAAAGCAAGAAATAATTTTTTTTTAAATTCTAGTCTTCATATTTGAATCACAAGAGTTATGAGACTCATGAGTATTACAGCAAATACTCTACTTTGAAGGGTGCCACCACTATGCCGCCAGCAATGGCATAAAGCTCATATTTCCTGCTTGAAAAATCATGTCAGCCGTGGTTCAATAAGTGAACACCTTTAGAAACAAAGAGTCAGTCCAATTTGGAAGTAAAAAAACAAAAAAAGATGAATTATAAGCATCAACTTAACATGCACTCCAAAGAACAGTTTGAAGAATTGTATGATGCAAATGCATAATACATTTTATGCATCATTGGTGGTCCTGCACTACTTGTTCATTATTTTCAACAAAAAAATAAGTTGTTTATTTTAAATAATTGTGTTGTCAGAAGTATTTATAACAAGAAACACAAACATTACAGCTGCCATCCTGAAGACTGCAGAGTAACCCAAGTTGACATGAGATGGTGGAATTAAACATTATGCCACAAAAAAATATAAAGGTGAGGAAGCTTACAATCGGATCAGAAATGGATGATTCACTTCTTTCAAAACTGATTTTTCATTGTGCACATGTTGTTCTTGTTTTAGTCGAATGACATCCGGGATGCTCATAACTTTCAATGCAAAGTAGCATTTGGCGGATTTTTCTTTCACTAGATGAACCCGCCCAAAAGTACCTGTCCCTGAAAATTAAAGAGTAAAATATGTCAAATGGGGAGAATATTTCATAGTTCGATAAAGAATCTATAGAAGAATTAGGTTAAAATCAAACTATTAATAGATGTGTAACTTTATACGTTTCTATACAGCTTGAGTCCTACAAATATTAGATACCTCTCTGTCAGCAGCTGCTAATTAAATAGAAGACACAGTTTAAGCTTGGAAAAGGATAAAGGGCAAGTGATATTGGCTGTGCCTGCAGTCTCTGCCTGCTCTCTAGGACACATTCAAAGGGCTCTTTAACCACAGTGTGAAAAATAACAGAGGTAAGATCTTTTCCTTGAAGCAACTAGCCGCTTGATAGCAATTCCTTATGTGCTTCTGAAGCTTTTTATCTCTGCAACCAACTTTGGCAGCTATGTCACACCCCAAAATGCCATGTGGCCTCTGGGTAGTGCTCATAATCAACTCACTTCATTGGCCACATCACACTCCACAATGCCTTGCAGCTTCTACGTTAGCACTAGCAGGCAACACACCAAACATTGGTTGTGATCCACAGTTTAAGAACCATTCTGTCTTAGAGCACAATCCTAACCATGTCTACTCAAAAGTAAGACTCAATGTATTCAATGGGTCTTACTCCCAGGAAAGTGTCTTTAGGATTGCAGCCTTAGTCTGCACATTGAATGAGCCAAAAATAAGGTTCAGCCAAAATTCTGGAGAATTTCAGTGACAGAAAGCAGATTAAAGATTCCTTTTACTATATCTGCCATGAGGCATTGGGTAGGAATAGTATAGGGGAAGGGTTTTTAGAATAAATACCTATGTTGGTATATGAGCACAAGTCCCTAGTTCTCTATTGCTAATTTACAGACACAGGCAACAATCCTAATGTCCAGGTAGGCTGGCACAAGTCCTGTGCTGGACAGGGGATGTTGCAAACGTGTTGCAAGGCACTTCTGTCCTACTCCTGGTTAAACCAGTGTACAGACATGTGCCAGCCTCCCCACCACAAGAATGCTGAGCAGGTAAGTTGAACTGGCCTAAATTGGTTAGGATTATGCTCTCATCTGCTAACATATGCTGTCTGTGACTAAATGAAGATTAAAACTGGTGGTTAGGTTACTGAAACATACATAAAACTGCAAGTTTTGCATGAGTAAACAAAGATTAAATGATGCTGATCTGGTGACCTGAACTGACTAATTTTGTGGCTTCAGTAGCTTTCTGTATTCTGCATTCTTTCAGATTTAATCTTTACAAGATTTAAAACAATTCTGAAAATACCAGATCAGATTTCTGGCAGCAATGCCTAGCAACTAGTGATTTCCCAAGAGTGCATCACAACACAGAAGAGTGTTGAGAAGCACTTATTGGGGGTTATCATAGGATCCTTGCTGCCCAGCAGAAAGCTAGAACTACACATCAAGAAAATTCATTGACACTTCTAAAAATATTTTTCCCTCTTAACTTTGAGCTTCATGGTGTACCTATTAGTATATACCAAATACTATGCTTGTTGTCACAATTTTATTGTGCTCTTACTGCTTGGCAGCTGCACAAAGTGCAAATATGAAGACACAAAGTTCTTTTTAAACAGCGCCAGTCAAATGCAAGATTTAATCCAATTGAATTATATTAGAATCTTGTTCTCCAAAAGCATGAGGATAGAAACTTCTGAAGAAAACATGTCAAGGTTATAAAGGCTCACACTCTTTCTACTCCATCCATTCTTAATACAAAATCCTCAGTTAAACACAACTATAGAAAAACTCCAAAGAGAGATACGTGCATGTGAAACCTTGCAAATAATGCTTTTAAGAAATAGTCATGGAACTTTATACCCAAAGTGGAAAGTCCCATCCTGTAAATTCAAGTACGCTGACAAAGACTCATCACCCTAAAAACACAACAAGAGTATATTGAGTTGAAGATTTCCCTTACTTAAGAGGGCTAAATTTGATGTGTTTATCTATTTAAAAGCTTTGGCTCATTCTACAGGGATTTTTTAAAATCTGTTTTCACTAAACAATAACACTGAATTATTATTTATATTTCTTTATGGGCACAATCCAGAGTAACTACGGGGAGTCCTTGCTCTAGTGTAAGAACAATCTGCTCTGGATTGCAATATGAATTTCCCATAGGTTTTCATGAGGCAGTACTCTGGATTGTAGGGGTATATTTCTTTAAAGGGTTTATTCTCCACCTTTCCAATGAAGGATGTGAACCTGGATCTCCCAAGTCTCAGTCCAACTCTCTAACCAGTATCCCATTCTGGCTCACATCCATCACACACAGTAACCTGTACATTAAACCAAATTAAAAATATTGTATACTGAATGCTTTTTATTGCCACCATTCAAACACAACTTTACATTCCTGTGATGGAGGAATACTAGCAAAGTACGTAAGTCACTTATCAACAAACAGGAAAAACTGCAGCCAAACAAAATGCTTACAAGTTTAATGCAAGCTGATTTAACAGCAATTTTGCCTAACACACCCAGCTTGAGATAGTGCTTTGATTTAAACACAGGAATTGTAAACACAGTGTACAGAAAAGGCAAGTAACATTGAACTGTGTCATCTAACCATCCTGGGAAATTTAACATGTGATTAAATCCCTTAACACTGTTGTCACGTTGCATGAACATAGCAGTAAACAACCTTGTTTTCACGGTGGGCTTGCATTGCAAGAAATTTTGGACAGTAAAGCACCTGCATAGTAGAATTTGTTCCTACATAATTTGGTGTCACCCACAGATGAAACACAGGAAGAATTAAACTTTTAAATAATAATCCTACTGACTGTATAATAAATCACAAAGCAGCTTTGTGATTTTTTTTTCCGGTAACAAATTGCTTTGTGAATAAGAGTTATGGGGAAAATTAATGCATGCACAAAAGGATTAACATATTCCTTCTTTCAGAATAATCAGTAACATATTCTGAATACGTTAATACATATTCAGAATAAATGTTTTCAAAAACTGAAATGCGTGAGTGCAAGTTGAGAGGAATCAGCTGTTCTGTCTAATCCGTGGGACTCAATACTGGCAAGTATTGATACTATCAAATATTGTGGGACTCTCCTCTTTGGCATGAAATCATTCATGGAGCAAGATAATGGATGAATAAACCAAGAGTTCTTACAGTGCTGCAGACTCTTTCTAGTCTATATATACCAAACTGAAAAGTCACTGACTGACTGACACACCCAGCCAAAACGGCCAGACCGTGAAGCATGAAATTTGGGGAGGATGTTCTTTTCATAATGGAGGCACCCATGAAAAACCAGTTTTTTGGAAATTCAAACCAGAAGCGGAGAGAAAAGGGGGGCAATGCGTTTTGGTCTCTATAATTTACATAGAAGAATAACTAAATGTATCTAGGTCCAGGGATTCGGGCTGGGCGTAGAAGCATGAAATTCAGGGAATGTATTCCTTATATGATGTGAGCACCCACTAAGAACCAATTTTTATAAACTTAACACATAAGTAGCTGAAAAGGGGGGCAAAGCATTTTCAGCCTAAACTTAACATTGAAGACCAATCAACACCAGCCCCCAATTCTACACCTGTCCAGTAGGGGTGTTGTACAAGGGATGTTGCACGAAGCGATGTTGCATGTGGTGGTGCACTGAAGCAGGTGGTGATGCACAGTGAGTAGTATTTTACTCCTGCACAGTACCCATATAAATTGCTAGTACCCATACAAATTGAGAATAGCAGTTCTGTTTGGCTGGTGAGGTGGGAGGAGGAAAACCCTGGGAAATACTAGACTTTGCTACCATCAGGAGCTGTAAATGGGACTGCATTTGCAAAAAGGTACATGAAAATTTGTTCTTGCTGTTAATACACTGAACAGCACTTTGCCCCAAGCAATAGACGATGAAAATACTCTAAACAAGGCTCCAAACAAGGCTCTACTACCCATTTTTAAATAAAAAACTGTGTCATTATTTATAGAGTTCTAGAAAAATATCTGACAGGTTATTCCAGACATGTGGCAAACATCCTGCAGTCAGTGCTCTAAGAGAAAAACAAATAGAGAAGGATATACCCATGCAAGACTACAATTTTCTCAAGCAGCTTTCTCCCTATTTAGAAGACCAAATGAGGTCACAGTCTTAAGAACAAACCTATTATTGCTACTATTTAAAAATGTCTATTCTTGAGTGAAAATTAAAAGATAAACATCTAAAAAGCAACCATTTTGGAAAGAATTAAGACTTTTCAGTTCACCCAGTAACCCAAGACTATTAGAAATTATTAAATCCACCTGCTACTGTTCACCCAGTAACCCAAGACTACTGGAAATTATTAAATCCACCCGCTACTGTAAGAGCAGAAGGCAGCACTGACAGTCAATCATTCACATTCCCAAACTTGCGATTTGACTTATTGTATTTACTCGAATTGAACGCTCACCTTTACCAGTCAAATTCAGCCTCCAAAATTAGGGTGCACAATAGATTCAATGGTTAAGCAGATTTGAGTAAATATGGTGTTTTTATAAGTACAGTGGCGCCTCACGCAAAGTATGTTTCGCGTAATGAACAAAAATTTCTCTAGGATTTTGCTTCACATAACAAACTGTGCTTCACATTAAGAACAAACTCGTTGGCAATTGGGGCAGATGCACTGGCCAGCAGCCCTTTTAAAAAACGTCTGGGCTGCGCAGCGTGCCTGCCCATAGTGAAAGCAACACTTCTGCGCTGTTCCTCCTGTGGCTGGAGATCCACTGAGAAGAGGGAGAGAAGAGCAGTGGAGAAGGGGGAAGCAGCTCAGGGCTAGTCTGCAGGGAGCAGAGGAGAGAGAGGCTCAGGATGGAGAGAAGGAGAAAGTGGGGAGACACTTGGAAAGTGTTTCTGATCGCAGAAGAAAGTGTCTGATTGCAGCCATGTCTACCCAGAAGTAAGCCCCATTGTGTTAAATGGGGCTTACTCCCTGGAAAGTGTCTTTAGGATTGCAGCCTAAGTAGACTTCATAGGATCATGGATGTTTTGAATTCAGTTCCAGTGTTCTGTCATCATTTTTACATTCAGTTAGTATTTTATATGAATATTTGGGGGGTTGTGGAACCAATCGTCTGAGTTTCCCTTATTTCCTATGGGAAAATCCACTTCACATAAAGAATGTTTCACGTAACAAACATGCCTCCGGAACAAATTAAATTTGTTACGTGAGGCGCCACTGTATAGGCTGTGTATTAGATTCACTGGTGCATTAGATTGAAGTAAATCAGTATATGCTTGATGAATACCTTGCTCTTCAGTCCCTTTTTATGTATACAGATAATTGCAATCAATGCAGTTTAAATTTAGTGCAACTTTAGTGGACATTGGTACTTACAGAAATAGGACAAACACAGTACCTGGGAGATCCACAGGTGCAATTGCTCCCAGGTGGCATGGTTGCGGGGGGGGGGGGGGACTGCCCACACTCACAGCCCTCTCTTCCTCACAGTTGTTCTGAGCTCTGGAGAGGTAGCATATGGTCTAAGAAGGTCTCTTGAGAACATTTATCACCACCTCTGGTTTACAGCCAAAAAAAGAAATGATGTTTAAAGGCCCACAGGAAGGCTTACAAGGGAGAGTAGACCTCCCAATCTGCTTGATGACTCCCATGGAATTCATGGGGAGGGCCTCAATAACCTCCCTGATAAGACTGGAAACATCTTCAGGTCATGTCTGGGATGAATTCTGCGTACTGAGGTCACACATGGCCACTCCAGACCTCTAAAGGCACCCTTAGATGTGGGGCAGCTGTGTGCTGTCTTCCTGCGCCTCAGAATACTTATTATTACATTTAAATCTGTATTTCATATAATTTTTTAATTACAAGAAAGTTACGTGCAGCCTTCAGGGGTACAAACAGAGAGAAAGGGAGAACATTAATTCTTTTCCAGGACACAAGGCTTTAAAAAAAGAAGACATATCCTGGAAAGGGGGACATCAGCACCCTCTGCTTGCAGCACATGCTTTGGGAACTACTGCCTTAGATGTTCTAGTGCTGAAGATTTTCCTACAATGAAATCTCTGTGAAATTAGAGCTAATTTATTTTTAGTAGAGGTGCACTCTTTTTTGGAAATACCAATAAAGTAGGACAGCATGTAACTTCCATTATGGACCTCTTACATGCTGTGGGCAGGGCAACACCCCCCAGGTGGTGAGTGGTGACACATCATCATCCCACCCATGCAAAACTGCACCTTTAAATTACAATATCATACACACAGCCTAAATGTATGTACTTATTTATGTAAAACTGAACAGGAACAAGTACACAAACCATGCAATACTTGGTGAACAGCTCCAGAGACATCACTAGGGTTTGGTCATCTGGTGCAAGAGCTCTTTGCATCACCCCTCATGATGTACTCCTCCTGTACCAGAATTACAAAATCACACTGCTTCAAGTTTTCAGAAGAAGCAGTGTAACAATCCTTTAAATTGAAACATCCCAAAAGCAGCATAAAAATCCTTTAAATTGAAACATGTCCTAAATGCAGTGGGATCACTTGCTTCAGGTTTATCGTCATTAACTTTTGAAATACATTATTGTCATGTATTTTTAGCACATAATACCACAGGTCACCCAACAAATCTATAACAAAAAACCAGTTGCCAACTTGATCACACAACTGAGTAAGAGTTCTAATAACTAACAATAAAACTAACATTTTATGGATTCTATGCTGAGTCATAACACCACCTCATCGGCTCTTTCAACTACCTGTCTTATTGGTTTTGAGTTAAGCGATTCTACATTTTGGCTGCAATCCTAAGCCCCAGTTAGGCCAGCATAAGCTCCAGCATAGTTCCCGTACTGGCCTAGGGGTGTCACAAATGTGCTGTAAGGCACTTCTATGCCACTCCAGGGGAAGGGTTAAGCCAGTGCACACACATGCACTTGCCTCTCGATATCATCATGGGAACAGGAAGACCAATGAGTTGTGCCAGCTGAAGTTAAGATTGCACCCTTTGTTACATAAAGCAGTTGTGTTCCTTTTATGGATTTTTGACTAAATAACTTAGATAAAACACAGCTTGTTTCAATGCATTCTGCATGAAATTCCACATTGTTATCTTATATAGTGTATATTGTCATCTTTGTATATCTTCAAAAATACAAAGTTTTGGCCAGAGGTAATGTTAACCACCACCCTGCTTGTGAACATCACCTGGTGCTACCTGCACCCCCGTGTACTCCCTAGAAAAGCCACTGCTTATGTATGTGGAGGATGGCTTTTTTGAGATTTTTTTTGTATTTTTCTTCACTGCATCAAGTATTCTGGGTATACACACAGATTTTAAGGCCTGTTTTTTTTAGATAATACATCATAGAAGAAACCCAAACATTTTGTGCTTCCATACTAAAATATACAATAAATGGGAAAGGAATGGAGTAGTGCATATATTGTGACTTAAGTTCACTAAAAATGCTAATGATTAAACCAGAATATCTACTACAGAGAGCCAGTTGTATATCTAGCAACATAAAATTAAAGAATAGAAGAGAATCCTATTTATTGGTTGAGATCCAAAATATATGATCAAGCAATCGAAAAACAAGGATACTGGTCTTCAAGATAAACCTTAAATATTCTTGACAGCAACTGCACAAATCCTGATGCAATTCAAAATATTCCTGTCACAGTATCACATGGCATAAATAGCAAGTGCATTCATGGTTAGTGATTTTGGATCTAAACCTGAACACAGAGTTCACCACAGTAACTCCTGAACCGCTTCTTTTGAATAACTGGATGCTTCTCTACAGTTTCTCTATTGATCAGAAGTACTAAACTGGACATACAGTTTATACACAGATGATATCAATTTAAAAAAAAAATTCAGCAGAATATATATACCCCATATATACAAATAATTATGAGTACTTGAAGGTATAAAACACAGAAACAAAGGAATAGTGTTCTGAACCAATGCACAAGACAATCAGGCTCTAATATAGTTAATCCAGTCATCTCCTTGCCTTTGATGAAAAAATGCAGGCATTCCAGTGAGTGAGAAGTTCATCACTACTGTTGGATCAAAGTTTAAAAACAGAATAAGATTTTTCTGGAAACTAATGGAGGCATATTCCTCTGAAGAACCCCACTCAGAGGGAAAGCAAAACCTACCTTCCCTTTCTTCACAGAACACCTTTCCAAGCTTTTGCTCTGTGAAGAAAGAGAAAACTGCTCATCAACCCCTGCATAATTTGAGTGTAAAGACACGGCATAATTGTGTCCTACTCTTCTGCTTCAGATAGAACCAATACTAAACAGAATTAACTAACACCTAACTAAATTTAACTTGCATTCATCCTTCCACCACTGGATATCCAAGGATTTGATAATCTGTGATGTTTAATGGCTGAAATAGAAAATCAAGGAACTACCTGATGATGGTGTTAGATGAAACATTTGCAGACAGCTACATCAAAGTGAAATTGGTTATTAAACCAAAGCTTCCAAATGTGGAATTGATATGGAATCTATAGGATTAAGGAGAAAATTGAAAGTGGAAAAAATATATCCAAAAAGCAGGCCTCCGTCAGTCTTGAAAGACTATGGTATCATGCTTGGCGTTGCATATGCTGCATGCGAAGCACGAAAGCCTGGGTTGGATTGTTATGGAGGATAGGCTGTTACCCAAGCAGCAAATCCCCCCTCTCCACGCCACTGAATTAGTCCAATGGAAAGGCAGAGCCAATACGATTGGATCCAGCTGGCGTCGCAGAGCTGGGATAAGGACAGGAGCTCACCCTGTCTTGTGGGGCCAACCCGGGTCTCAAACCCTGGCCTGTTGGTTAACAGGCACAGCGTCTTAACCACTTGCGCCATGCTTAATGTATATTTGACCATTTCAGATATTTTCCACAATGTGTTGATCAATCACAAGTTTGCTAAAGTTTTAAGTAAAATGAACTCATCTGAATTGGTAGACAAACCCTTGCCCACAGTAATATAAAATTTTAATATACTAAGTCTTTACACAACAAGGGTATCTAACCTAATAATCTTAACGGGTTACTTCAAAAAAGCAAACAAAACTCTTGGAAAGGTACAAAGGTTTTTCATCACTGTTGGAATGCAATAAAAGGCCACTTTGTATTACAATGGAACAATTTCCTGCTTTGCCAGTTTTATAGAAAAGCTTAGTCATTCAAAAGCTTAAAATATTACAAGGGTATCTTCATTTTAATCAAGCTCAAACATGGGAACTAAATTCTGTCATAAATAAAACTTTAATCCAATGCTTAATGAGGAAATGCCGGCATCCCTAGTTGCACAGCAAACTACTAAATGCTGACAGCTTTCACCCACTTCTGATGGTATTTGACAGTGTTATTTAATTACCTGTACATACTTCAAACTACCTCCTTTCATTGCTCAGACACTTCAGATACAAAAATAGCAAGTGCTTTTTACACTGCAACATTCAGAATTGGATAACTACAATGAGTTCTGTTTTTATGTACTGGGACATAACCTGAAGATAAATTACAAAAATTTGCCAAAGTTACCAGACTTGCAATTATGCATAATGCGCAGAAATATAGGGATTGTTAGAAGTGGCTGAAATATTAATAGTACTACTGTTAAGTTCTCATTATCCACTAGGGTTAGGTTCCTGGACAACTTAGAGCACAATCCTAACCATGTCTACTCAAAAGTATGCGCCACTGTGTTCAATGGGACTTACTCCCAGGAAAGTGTCTTTAGGACTGCAGCCATAGTGTATACCGAATTTACAGATACTGAATCATTGAACCTATGGGGAAATGGGGTTAAGTTACTCCTCACCATATACTCTGAACTTTATGAACCTGAATCTTAACTTGAATTCTCTGGGACTGGATGATAATAAGGGCTCATCAATACCTTTAACATCTGAAGTAGGGGTCCTCAGACTTTTTAAACAGGGGGCCAGTTCACTGTCCCTCAGACACTGTCGGGGGCCAGACTATAGTTAATTATTTAATTAATTAAATTAAGTAATAAGGAACAAATTATTTTGCAAACAGTGTGTTACATTCATGTAAAAATGCTACTCTACCTAACATATACTGAAGTTGATGGAAAGATGAAAACATTTTATGAATTATGCCACATAAAACCCCCAAAAGTGAGGCTAGGATTGGAGCCTCAGAGCTCCATCCTAAGCATTCCAACACAGAAGTCCCATGATAGTCAATGGGCTTAATCCCAAGAAAGTTTGGCTAGCATTGCAGCCTCAGAGCCCCATCCAAAGCATTCCTACACAGAATTCCTACACAGAAGTAATGGGCTTACTCATAGGAAAGTGTGGCAGGGTTGCAGCATCAGAGCCCCATCCTAAGCATTCCTACACAGAAGTCCTATGATAGTCAAAGGGCTTACTCCCAGGAAAGTGTGGCTAGCATTGCAGCCTCACAGCCCATCCTAAGCATTCCTACACAGCATTCCTACAAAGAAGTAATGGGCTTACTCACAGGAAAGTGTGGCGGGATCAGAGCCCCATCCATCCTAGGGAAGTGTGACAGGTTTGCAGTATCAGAGCCCCATCCTAGGCACACCTACACAGAAGTAATGGGTTTACTCATTAAGCAAGCAAGAAGCAGGAAGCCAGCGACTGAGGGACTGAGGGAAGGGTGCGCGAGGGACTGAGCGGGAAGTGCACACGCATGTTGCCGCTTCTCTGCAGTGCCAGAGGTTCCCAGGAAGCAGCGACTGAGCAGGAAGGGTGCACGCACCGGCCAGGGAACCTCTGGAACTGTGGAGAAGCGGCAACAGCCGTGCGCACTTCCCGCTCAGTCCCTCGTGCGCCTGGCGTCGAGGCCCCTGGGGTTTCCCCCCAACCACCGGCGGTGAGGATGTGGGGGGGGGGGGTTCTGAAAATGCCCACAGGCTGGATTGAGGGACCTCAATTGAGGGACCGCAGGCCATAGATTGAGGACCCCTGATCTAAAGCTTCCTCCTCCTTGCTGGATATCCTTCAACTAGTTGAAGGTTGCTGGCTGAACAAGTTCAGAAGCAGGAGGGGGTGGCTTCACATGTCCTCCACTTCTGTCCATCTACTGGCTCCTTGGCTCCTTCTCTCTTACTCCATCCCCAGAGTAGACACCAGGAGGGCTTCCAGAAACCTCATCCTTTGCCTCTGATCTTTGCCAGAATTGTGAAGTTTTAGCTGGTGATACTTAGAGAAGAGGGGAAAACCTGGAAATGGACACAAAATTCTGACAATTCTGGCAATTCATTCCCTTGGGGCTTACTTTTGAGTAGACATGGTTAGGATTGTGCTCAAAGAGAACTAACATAAGTGAAAGGAGAGAAATGTGAAGTTCGTTCATGTTGATTGTACAACAGCTGCAAAAAGTCACAAAGGTGACACAAAAGTGCATACTACTTGGAGCAAAACCACTAAGTTGTTAGATGTTTTCATTTCCAAAGTGCTTTTAAAGAATGTAAGTGTATAAGTCTGTACTGATCTGAATTGAAACACTTTCCAGAACAGTTTAAGTTGAACAAGGTGACAAGCAATGTCTTAGCACAACAGAATTGTCACTTTGGCTGCAATCCTAAAGACACTTTCCTGGGAGTAAGACCCATCGAACACAATGGTGCTTACTTTTGAGTAGACATGGTTAGGATTGTGCTCTTAGTCTCACAAGATTTTTAGGTTAGTATATTATTCTGTTTTACACCACAAATGCACTCAGTGGAGGAAAACCTCTAACGAGATGATAAAGATCAAGGAAACACTTTACAAAATAATGACAACTGTATGTTCCATTAGACTGAGTTGTATTTAAACAAGATGGAAAGACTGTTGTTTAAAGACATTTGCAGTTGATTAAGTGCATTTTTTCACTGAAAAACAAGGAAGGGCTGCTGCTGTCTTGTTTTATTAAAGGAAGATACTAAGGTCCATATCCTAAAGTCCATATCCTAAAGCCCTTTGCTCCGGAGCAGATAAGGTGACTTTCCAAAAGGTAACACTAGATGGTCACATAACTAGCACAAAATCACTGCTATGGATTTTGCCGTAACTTGAGTAAAAACAGTAGAAAGATAATAAAGAAGTCAGCCTCAAGCAACTTTTGACAGCTAAATGTGACAGTGAGAGATCTGTAATCATGTGCTCCTCTGTACTTCAAGGTGTAGTTACAACTATGAGGAGAAAGGCAAAGAACTCAATTAGGCAGACAGCATAGGGGGTGGTTTGCTTAAAATTGTCATCAGTGCCATTCTGCAAGTACAAGTTGGTCCTCTCTATCCATGGGGGAGACTTCCATCCTGGTGATATCAAAACAGCATATAATGGAATCCATGGGGAGGTCCCCAAAGTCCTTCCAGATAAAACTAGAAGCATCTTCAGGTCATGTCTGGGATGTGTTCTGAGTCATACGGAGGCCACACATGGCCACCCCAGCCTTCTACTGTAAATGCTTCCTTAGATTTGGGGAAGCTGTGCACTTCCTCTCTGCAACTTAGAATTCCTGCCAGATACAACTGAAAGACTCTTTGAGTCACGTACGAGAAGTTCAAGGCCCTCCCGACATGGGTTGTGACCAACATTGAATCAAATCTGCAGGACCTATACATTTAACTTCATGTATCAGAAAGAAGTTTTGGATGGTCATCTTCATTGGTAAATATGAAAGAAACTATTAATCACCCTGTGCCCTCCAACACTACGGTCTCAACCTCCCACTATTACTGAAATTAAACAAGACCAGCTTATGTGACCACATGGTTAGACATCATCACAGATATCACATAGTGGGACTGAACTCACAGTGTTTTGGCACTATGAAAATCTTAGGGGAAAGTAAATTTATTGTATATAAACTCTGGCTCAAGTTTCCAATTATTCATGACCACTTTCTATGTTATGTCTTTCAGGCATGCAAGCACATGTACAGTAATTTGCAGAATTAAAACTAAAGTATGGGCCTCATAAACTCAAAAATATACAACTCAAAGATATGCAAAAACATTGTTTTAATCAGAATTCCTTTAGTATAAAAATTATGAGGAGGGAAACCTACAGTAATTTACAGTTATATTGTAAAAAGTTACAGTAACATTGAAATTTATTGTACAAAAATTACTTTGAGACAATGTTTACAGGGCAGTCTTTTTTCTAGATGCCATTTGTACAAGGATGGCTATATAAAAAAATTATTAGTTTGAATGTCTATGTTGGTTTCAGGCTGGGATTTGGGACAGAGACTGCCTTGGTCGCCTTGGTGGATGACCTACGGCGGGAAATGGACAGGGGGAGTGCGTCCCTGTTGGTCCTGCTGGACCTCTCAGCGGCCTTCGACACCATCGACCATGGTGTCCTTCTGGGTCGGTTGGCTGGATTGGGGATCGGAGGCACTGTTCTGCGGTGGTTCCGCTCCTACCTGGCTGACAGGTCCCAGAAGGTGGTGCTGGGGGATGCTTGTTCGGCGCCCTGGCCTCTTCGGTGCGGGGTGCCACAAGGTTCCATCCTATCCCCCATGCTGTTTAACATCTACATGAAGCCGCTGGGAGAGGTCATCCGGAGGTTTGGAGTGAGGTGTCATCAGTATGCCAATGACACCCAGCTCTATCTCTCCTTTCCTCCTGAGTCCAAGGAGGCAGTTGAAGTCCTGAATCGTTGTCTGGAGGCAGTGGGGGACTGGATGAGGGTGAACAAGCTGAGATTAAATCCTGATAAGACAGAGGTTCTCCTGGTCCGGAAGGCCTCGACTCAGGTATTGGAATATCATCCTGTTCTGGATGGGGTTGCACTCCCTCTGAAGGAGCAGGTTCACAGCTTGGGGGGTTCTCCTGGATTCACAGCTGCTCCTGGAGTCCCAGGTGGCGGCTGTGGCCAGGGGAGCCTTTGCTCAGCTTCGGCTGATCCGCCAGCTGCAACCATACCTGAGTCGCTCGGATCTGGCCACGGTGACCCATGCCCTAGTGACATCGAGACTAGACTATTGTAACGCGCTCTCCGTGGGGCTGCCTCTGAAGACGGTCCGGAAGCTTCAACTAGTCCAGAATGCGGCGGCCCGTGTGGTTGCTGGGGCTCGTCGGCTTGACTCTGTCGGACCACTGCTTCAGCGACTACACTGGCTGCCCATTCGTTTCCAGGCTGAATTCAAAGTGCTGGTCCTGACCTTTAAAGCCCTAAACGGCTCGGGTCTAGGGTACCCGAGGGACCGCCTTCTTCTTTACAATCCGACCCATCACCTAAGGTCATCTGAGGGGGCCCTACTGACTGTGCCGCCACTAAAAGATGTGAGAGGTGTGGCGGCCAGAGATAGGGCCTTCTCGGTGGTGGCACCCCAGCTTTGGAACTCCCTCCCCATAGAACTTAGGAAAGCTCCCTCAATACAGAGCTTCAGGCGGAGCCTAAAAACCTTTTATTTTAAAAAAAGCGTTTTAAACAGGGCAGAGGGTGGGGGCAGTGTTTTAGTGTTTTTATTGTTTTAATGAATGTCTTTTAGCCTGTTTTAATTGTTCTTAATCTTTATTATTCTAATTGTATTTTAAATGGTATTTTAATTATGTTTTAAATTTGTATTTATTAGCATTTTAATGGTGTTTATTCTTTAATGTTAGCTGCCTTGGGCTCCCCTTATGGGGGAGGAAAGGCGGGATACAAATTGAATAAATAAATAAATAAAATGAAAATGTTCTTATCAGGCCACACAATATAGTTCTGGGAAGTTCATTCTCAGCCTATATTTTGTCTTTTGAACTTTGGAAATCAGTGACCAGATCATCACCACACCTTGCCTCACCTGTTGTTGTTTTTTTGATAGTTTGTTTTATTTGCCCTGGGTTAAAAACCTAATCATAGACACACATTCCTAGAATTTGCTAATTAAAATGTGTCATAGAACAACTACTAACAAATTTACTGCCGTGTGACATTTGCTCAGTGTAATTTCACAATGATTGGATTGGGTAGATGGCTTTCAGGGCAAATTCTGATTCTCATTGAAGAGACAAGCGGATATAAAAACAGGCTATCCAACATAAGCAAAATGTGACTAACAATATGTGTCATGCATCGTGTTTGAGAATTTGATTCCAATTATAATTCCTAGAACAGAAGTGTCAACATAAAGCATTTTTAGAACCTTAGGACATTAAATACATTCACAATTATGTAATCCCCCAAATTAACTCACCATATTACATACCCATTCGTACAAGACCTGGTTCTGTAGCATTGTTATTGTCCCCACAGAGAAGGCTGGGGGGCTGCATTCCTCTCCTTGCTTCCTGGGGCTGACCCCTGAGGAAAAGGCATACCAACAGGACAGGCGCACCTCTGTCTGGCCCCAGAGGGAGTGAGGTCTCCCCAGCACAGGTACAAGCCATGGAGGGGAGGGAGGACAACCACCAGTATTGCTGGGCTGGGAATATAATCCAATCCACATTTTCCAGTAAAGAAGCCCCACTGACTATAATGGGCATTACTTCTGTGTAGGCATGCCTAAGATTGGGCTCTAAGGCTTCCATCCTATTCACACTTCCCTGGGAGTAAGCCCCATTGACTAGAATGTGCTGCTTTTGTAGGAAGGCACAGGATTTGCTCTGAGGTTGCAATCCTAGTAACATTTTCCTAGGAGTAAGCCCATTAGCTATAATGGGGCTTACTTCTGAGTAGACATGCATAGCTTGGGATCTCTTCTCCCACCCCAGTTGAATCATCTATTAGCTTCAATCAAGTCTTTCCACCCCCACTAGTGTGACCATCTGGTCCCTTTTTCCAGGACATCTCTGGAATTTCAGCCTTGTGTCCTGGAAAAAAACTTCAATGTTTTCCTTTTCCTTGTGAGCAAACAGCCATGTAGCCTTATTGTAATTCATAAATTATTGTAACAAATTATATGTAATGGTTTTAAATGTAATAAGTAATGCATTTAAAGTTTAAATTAACCACATGAAAATAATATATATGTATGTTTTTCGCTTTTAGTTTGTTATGCTTTCCACACTTTCCTGAGAGCAATCCTATCCACACTTTCCACATTGAACATAATAGGACTTAATTCTGAGAAGACATGCTTAGGATTGTGCTCTAAATAATTTAAGTGTACTTATTATAATAATTCAATGTAATTAAAAAAAACTGGTGGTGCGCCTCCACCTTTTTAGTGTCTTTGGAGGTGTTTCCCGAGATGAAAAAGACTGAAAATCCCTGCTGTGGGCAGTCACTTCTGCCTAGAAATCATAGTACAAAGACTGCTGGGTCAGTGGGCAAAATACACAACTAACCAGAATGCTGCAATGCCCAGATCAGGTAAAAAGCATCAGTGCAGCAGAACAGTAAGTGCTGCTTAGGATGGGGAAAGGCTTCGTGGTTGCGCAGAAATATCTTTTGGGGACAGCTAGATTAGAACACACAGCCAACTCTAAATTAATCAAACTGTATCTAAGATAAACTGATGATTTGTTTTA
Organism: Cryptoblepharus egeriae; assembly: GCA_030015325.1. Taxonomy (NCBI): domain Eukaryota; kingdom Metazoa; phylum Chordata; class Lepidosauria; order Squamata; family Scincidae; genus Cryptoblepharus; species Cryptoblepharus egeriae. The sequence goes on from JAREYC010000005.1 coordinate 30,544,700, forward strand.
CTCCTAACAAAACAAAAAGAGGATCACCAAAGCTTTGATCAGGAAATTACTGTGACATTTACTTTTATAGAATTGTCTTCGGAGGTCTACAAGTATAGTTCAACAACACCTATCAATTTGTTTCTGGCAATAAGAAGGGAAAGCCTTTAGTATCCTTCACCACAGGAGTAACAAAAATATATTTATTTTTTTAAAAGTCAGCACATTTTAAAGAGCCATTGGGAGCATAGCAAGCTCTTTTTTTCAAACAGGCACTTGGTGATAAAGTCATAGGCTGATGGTCATAAAAAACTCAAATTCCACCCACTGCTCCTGTTTGTAAAGAATTCTCACTGGACACAAAAGAAAAAAATTTGCCCCTACACACAGGAGGCAAGATGTAGTGTAATAATTAAGAGACAGAGCAGTGAATTAGGATTTTCTTGCTTTAAATTTTGCTTCTGCCATGAACTCAACGGGTGGCCTTAAGCATTTCACCACCTCCCATCTGCAGTATGGGGATAATTTATCTACAGTATTTACTGGTATATACCGCTTTTCAACTAACAAGTTCACAAAGCGGTTTACAAAGGAAAAATAATAATAGCTAATTAATAGCTAATGGGTCCCTGTCCCAAAAGGGCTCACAATCTGCTTATCAGACACAGAAAAAAGGCAGGTTAACAGGCCAGCTGAAATTCCCTGGCTGCTACCATCTCAAAATGATTAAAAATCTATCATTTCATTCAAGGTATAAAAAGCTATCCCATTACTAGGCTATATCAGTAACAGTGACCAGTGTTCTTATTTTTTTAAGTTTCCAGAGAACAAAAATGCTATAAAATGGCAATCACCAATTACTATTTCACTCTAGCAAATAAATATTGTTATTATCTATTATACCTTTGAACCTTTTTCTCAATAGCATGTTAAAGGTTAACATGCAATAGCATGTTAAGAAAATGAAAATGAATGATACAGGATCTTGCCTCTTCAGCATAAACCTACTTAAAGACGCACTATGTTCAATATGGGGCTTCCTCCCTGGTTAAACTGAGCGTGACATTTCAACCTTAGCTTTCAGATGAAGAAATGGGTGTGGATCTTCACTGTAACTGTATTGTGTCCTCCAGAACAGAACTGTAGGGATTACAGTAGCCCATGTTCCAAGCTCCTCTTGTCACCCTAATATAGCTCTCAACAAACCCTCGGTGATATTATCAGGTCACCACAGCAATGAAAAAATTAATTCTTGCATTTAATATTTACCTTGATTGGTTTTCAGAGGGCTGTTGGGAGTTCCTCTTATTTCTAGCTTTATTCAGAAATTCTCCCTCCTCGACTACATGACTCAGAGTCCAATTCTAATTTAGGCCAACACAACTCATCGGTCTTCCCGTGTCCATACTGTTGAAAGGAAGCAAGTGCATGTCTGTGCACTGGCCTAACCCTCCTCCAAGAGTGGTGCACAAGTGTTTTAGTGGTACCTTTGTGACACCCCAGGTTAGCACAGGACTTACACGGGGACTTAGGCCAGCATTACTGGAGGTTAGGACTAAGAATACCAGTGGCAGTAGCATAGCTAATGATCTGGTAGTCTGGTGCAGAGCTAAAAATGATGCCCCAGAAGTGATTAACAACTAGAAGTGATATTACACCCAAGCTTTCATGAAGTGATAATCAGGGGAAATCCCTCTTCCCTCAACCCTCCCCCTGCAGCTGTTGACCCACTTTCTCTATTAACACTTGCTCTACCAACAGTAACTAGCATAGCTACGTATCTGCTACCTGAGGTTAAAGATTGTGTAGCCCCATCCACAACAAAATTAAATTAAGTAAATAGAGAACTGTTACCCTTATTGGTTAGAGATACTGTGCTGGGATGAAGAGGGATGGTAATTCTCCCCCTGCTAAATGTAAGATGAGCAACACTTGAAAAAGTGCCTATTTATCCACTTTTTCCATAAAGCTGTTGTGTTTTCATTCTCTGCTTACCGGGCCTTAGCTTTTGATAGACTACAAATATCCCACTGAAGTTTGTTTTATTGCATTATGCATTAAATTACCTTTCTAAAAAACGTGATGGAATTTCTTTTTTGTTCTTTGCTTCTGTCTTTAGTCAACTTTGAGCACAATCCTAACCATGTCTACTCAAAGGTAAGCCTCTTTGTGTTCAATAGGTCTGACTCCCAGGAAAGTGTCTTTAGGATTGCAGCCTAAGGCTTTAGGATTGCAGCCTAAGGCTGCAATTGTAAAGACACTTTCCTGGGAGTAAGACCCATTCAACACAACGAGGCTTACTTTTGAGTAGACATGGTTAGGATTGTGCTCTTAACCTCCATTTTTAAACTCTTCAATACAATTTCATTGCTATCATCATTCTAGACATTCTACTCTTTCTCTCATCGTGCTCCATTATTTTATCCACTTAAGTCTCTGACTCTTGTTCTCCAAAAATGCTTTTTTAATTTCCGAAAACACACACTTTCACTTCTCTTTGCCTTTCTATTTTGATTCTATTTCTCTTTAGTTATGGGGGTGGAACATGGGTTGATGTTTGCCTATGTGAGACAAAAGACAATAGGCAACAACTCCTACATTTTGGAGCTGGCTTCTAGAATCAAAACAAATTTGTCAATCCTGCCATAGTCAGAAAATGATTGAATACTTGCTGTATCAAGGATGGAAAACAAGGATGGAAAGCAGATACATCTGTATCAAGATGTACTATCTTAAGTACATCAGTCAAATCCAGAGTAACTACAGCCAAACTATCAGCCAAAATCCAGAGTAACTACATGAACACGTAAGAGTCATTAAGTGTACCCATAGTTACTGCACAATCTAGTGAAAAAATATGGGAAATTCACATTGCAATCTAGAGTAAATTGTTCTTACACCGGAGCAAGGATTCCGTATTTACTCTGTGTGCGTTTACACATCTGCTTTCTACTGGCACAGACCCAAAGACATGATTCCAACTGAATGAAGTGATATGGAAGTTACTAACTTTCCAAGAATCAGAATGCATGTACTACACTTCATGTTGCCCACCCTTCAATGATAAAGCTCCTTTTAATGCAGGCATCCTCCTCTTATTGGACAGGTTAGCATCAACCAAAAGTGAAAACCTTTGAAAAGTGGAACTCAGTCTTTTTCAGTTTGCAAATGCAAAATAGACCACCATAAAAGACAAATATCATTTGCAAAAGCCTAAATTACACATATATATTAACACATAGTCAAAATAAATTATTAACAAAGTACAGTTAAATTAACACAGGCATGTGTAAGCAATGAATATCTGAAGTTTTGAATTATGGTTATTTACTGAAGAAAGTCATAGGGAATTACCTAAATTCCTACAGTTTGATCTAAATTACGTACAGTTTGATCTTCATATCACATGCAATAGGCAAGACAATTTTAGATTTAGAGGTTGAAAGAGTAAAGCATGTGTTGATTAAATCAGTTTGGGGTATCGTTGAAAGAGTGGAACCATCAGAAACAAACTGTCAGAAACCAGAGAATGCCTGTAGTTTCTCTTTCCTTCTTTTCCAGCTGTCAGCTACATACAGTATCATTATATGAATGTGCCAACTATATTCTTCGTGTATAATTAATCCTACCCAGCAACTCTCCTTCCCTCTTAAAAAATTAAAGAGAAAAGAATCCAATCCTTTAATTATGAACCAACAGAGTAGCCACTTAGGACATTTCCAAGCTATTATTTTTAAAATATATATGCACAGTATGTTGGTCATCCATTGCCAGAAGCTTCAAATGTTTTTTTTTCTCCTCCTAAAGTTAGTATTTTAATTGTAGAGATATTACATTCTCCCAACCCTCACATTAGAAACCACATTAGAAACCACATGCTTGCACAAAGATCACTGGATCTTATCACACCATAATGTCATTTCAGATGACAATTCCCTCCCTACACAAACACACATTTTTTGTGCTACAGGTTTTTTTTCTTTATTTATATACTAATATTAGAAAAACAAACAAAAGCTAAACAACAAACAATAAAAAATACATTAGAATCACACTTTTTGAAGTCTCTGTGCCCTCCTCTTGAGTATAGATAAGGCAGTGAAGCACTTGTCTAAACTTATTTATAAAGCTAAAACAAACAAAAACTGCTTTCATTTCTCTCACTGACTAACCAGTCAGGGCCAGCAACAAAGATTCCATTTTTTATATTGACTTTATACTGACATTTTATATTGTCAATATTGCTTAATTTAAAGACTGTGCATTTAAGAGTACAGACTGAGCCTTGCAAGAGTCAGTCTCACTTCCCAGTTCTGATAGCAGAAGCGAAATTGACACCCCTTATAGACACTTGCTGTTTAAGACAGAAATTAAACTAGGGCGTATATTTTATCCTCTGTAAGCCCTATAGTTCAGTTCCTTCCTTTCCCCATAAGGCTATCTTCTCTAAAGCAGTATACATTTCACCTTTTATTCATTCAATGAAAAATGTGGTGGTATTCAGTAAATTGAAAGAAATAAATGAAGCTTGGGCACTTCTCAAGATCATGTGCACAAGTCTCTCAAAATTTACACTTACTCTGAATCTCCCCCCCCCCCCATTTAAACCTGGTAAAACAAGTTGTGACAACTCCAAATAAGAGTCTCCCACACTATAAAGACTCTTGTAAATTAATATTTTAGTTTGTAAAACCAAAATTCCAAACACTGCATAATACTACAATTCAAGAAGAAAGAACACCAGCCTTTGAAGTCATAGCTTCTGAATCATTTTAGCTGCTGCTGGATCACTGCAGGTGTTATAGATTTTTTGCTAAAAGTATTCTTTTGATGTTTGTATTCTGGGCCTCATGTTGAGCATTTAAGAAACGAATGTGCCTTGAAATACAGACAGCATTCAGACTCTCTGCCTCCTTGATTCATACTTTTTTCCAACATACATTTACAGGTGTGCATAACTAAGTTCAGCAATACTATACCGGAGTTATCCTAAAGCACCCTCCTAGCAGAAAATGGCAACAGGTGTCACTGTTTTTTTAAATTCACCATGTGACATGCAAAATCATCCCCAATTCTTATATAACACATACTTGTTTTTCCCAAGTATGAAAAGTTTCCATACACACCAGTACCAAACAAAGTTGCTGAATTTTGTAAAGATGGCAAAAACTGCATATGAAAAGAGATTTAGGATTTTCTCATGAGGATTAGGCAACTCATTAGGATAAAGATATGGGAGAAATTTTAAGACAAATGCTCTCTGTGGCACGTATGTGTCAGGCTTTTGATTTTACAGCCAGGGTTATCATTTTGGAGATGATGGGTACAATGTACTGGCCACTGGGAATGAGTGGACATGCAGTACACCTGTGGTGTGTACGTGCTGGGTAACACATAGGTCTGAGTGGAATCACCTGTGAGCGATGGTAAGAGTGCGGGTGCTTGGAGGGCATAGATAGCTGGGATATAAATGGAATCACCTGTGAGCAATGGGAGACTGCGGGTGCTTGAAGGGTGCTTAGAGGGCAGTAGAGATAGCTGGGATATATGGTCCACAGGTGGGCTGAAGCCGGTTATTACCGGCTCCGTAGAACCGGTTGTTAGAACCGGTTGTTAAGTGGGGCCGTCATCTTTGAATTGCATGCAAGTTTGTTTGACTTTCTCTTAAAGGACCTCTGGGTCTGTCTTCCACTCCCTCCTCCCCTTCTGAACCTCCCTCCCGCTCTGAGGGGGGCTCTCTCTCCTCCTCCTTCCCCTCCCTAAGGGTATTTTTTAACTTTAAAATACAGTCTGTTCCCATGACCATCATTCAGACAGGGCATTGCCACCATCCCACAGCACCCAGTGCTATACAGAAGCCAGAGCTATTGAGAAAGGTCTGTAGGTGAATAGGAGTGTAGCTGAGCATCTGAGTGTTTTGAGAATGAGATCCTCCAGGGCTTTTGGTGGGGGCCATGCCTGCCTGCCTCCCCAGGTGCCTTTGCAGCCTAGTACTAGGGATGGAGAACTACTCAGTACTACCCAGGAGTAAGCCACACTGTATAGTAGAGGACTGCAGCCTGTGGCCACAATCCTAGCCACACTTTCCTGGGAGGAATTCCCATTGACTATCATGGAATTTCCTTCTGAGTAGCATAGGATTTGAGGCTACTTTCCCATCCACACTTTCCTGAGAGTAAGCCCACTGACTATAATGGGACTTACTTCTGAGGAGATTGGCAGAGGCTTGCTTGGATCACTCCTTCCAGCCTTGTTCCTCCAGCCCTGTCTACTTTCCTTAGAGTAAGCCCACTGTCTATAATGGGACTTTCTTCTGAGTAGACATGGTTAGGACTGGGCTCTGAGGCTGCAATCCTATCCACACTGTAGTCCTTTAGCCCCCCCCCCCACCCGATCTCCCCACCTCATCCTGCCCTTCTGAGAAATCTCTCCACCTGAGATTATGGGAGGGCACCTGAAGAAATAGTCCCAGTTCCCATCCTGCCCCCCAGGAGCCCAGTCCACTGCCTACTCGGAAGTAAATCCTATTAAAGTCAGCAGGTTTTACTCCCCTGTGAGGAGTAAAGCCCAATCATCTGTCTCAAAGCCCAATCATCTGTCTACTCAGAAGTAAGTTCCATTATAATAGTGAAGCTTACTCCCTGGAAAGAAGTTGGTTTCTAAGAGCTTGTAATCCTGTGCCTGACTACTCAAAAGTTAATCCCATTTCAATCTAGAAAGCTTACTCCCAGGAAAGTGTGCAGAGGAGTGCAGCATTAGGGCCCAATCCTATTCTTGGCTACTCATAAGTAAGTAATGGGACTCTAAGTCCCATTAGAGTGTGTGGAGCTTACTCTCAGGAAAGTGAATAGGATTGGAGCCAGAGGCTGGTTACTAAGAGCTCAGTCCTTTGCTTGACTACTCAGATGTTCTATTATATGCAATGGAGCTTACTTACAGGAAAGTGTGGACATGATTGTAGCTTTAAGTGGTGGCTTAAAGGCAAACCTCAAACTTGCAGATGGACACCACAGACTCTGGCCCTAAACGGTAGATCAGTGTTTCTCAACCAGTGGTATGAGCACCACCTGTGGAACTTGTGGTGTGTCTGCTGGTACTGAGGCACCTGGAAGCAAGTGTTATATTGCAGCAAGAGGCTGGGATTCTAAGAGCCCAAATCTTATGTATGACCATTTAGAAGTACTGGTAAGTCCCATCACAGTTAATGGAGCTTACTTACAGGAAAGTGTGGACAGGATTGTAGCCTTAAGTAGTGGCTTAGAAGCAAACCTCAGTCTGCAGAGGGGACACCACAGACTCTGGTCCTAAACTGTAGATCAGTGTTTCTCAACCAGTGGTATGAGCACCACCTGTGGAAGTTGTGGTGTGTCTGCTGGTACTGAGGCTCTGGATGCAAGTGTCATATGTGCTCCCTGAGGCAGCTGGTGGGCTGCTGTGTGATTCAGGAAGCTGGACTAGATGGGTCTTTGGTGTGATCCAGTGGAGGCTTTTCCTATGCTTTTATTTCTTATTTGTGACTCACATTCCCCCTGAGAGCACAACAAAGTGCAATGCATAGGAGTAAATTACACTGAACTCAGGGGCTTAATACTGATTGATGCCATCACAAGTGATTCAATTTTTTGGTAAACTAAGGGTTAAGGTGGTGTGCCTTCCCCTGCCCCTTGCCCCGCCCCTGACCCACCCTGGCCCTGCCCACTTCCAGAGAACCAGTTGTTGGGGCAGGCTGGGCCCACCACTTATATAAGCCAGCAGTATGCATCACTTAGTGTGGGGTAAGAAGAGAGCTAGCTGGAAACGGTTGGATTGGAAAGTGATTTGTTGCCATGTACTGGACTGCACTTCTAGCAGTCAGCACTTCAGAGATGACAACTGCATTTATCCCAGATGCTGGTGATGTTCTGTTAAACACAGCTCTAAAGCTTAACTTGACCTACACACACCATCCTCAACAAGAGGTGTACTTAAGTCCCCAAATTTTGTCTGTATCCAAGTCCAAAGGATTTTATTTCCCTCAGTGGCAGCCCCCCAGCCCATTAGAGGGAGCAGCAGCTTATGGATTCAAAGGAATTATCTTTCCTATCATACTGAAACTTCAAAAGAAAATGATGTGACCCTTCAGACTTTGAGCTTTCCCAAGAGCTAGCACAATGGCAACTGTCCTTGAAGAATCATATTTTCAAGAGGTATTGTATGTTCTTCCTGAAGTGCTGCAGTACAATCTGGCTTTGCAATGACAGAGAGAAGAAAATAATTCCTGCTCCTTTACTTCCAAGGCAATGCTCCATCATCTAGTTGGATGATGAGTGTTGGAGGGTAAGAAAACAGGTGAGAAAACAGGTGAGAACACTGTTGCACAAACTAGAAAACAAGAGTATAGAGTACATTCCACTCTAGAGTTTTACTTAAATGAGTGAGCTATGTTGTTATTCACCATACATTCAACTGTCCAAATCCTTTCGCCATAGACATTGGGTAACAGCTGAGTGGACACAAGCCACAGGCACAGCAATAAGGATACTGGCATACATCAGATTACTTTTATATGCATGGAGTAAATGTTTTATTTATCAACTTTTGTGTTTTTACAGGGCTTGTGTATATTCTCTCTTACCCCCCCCCCCTTTTCTTATGAAAGAACATGAGATATGTGGAAGGTGACCTACAAGAATTCTAGAAACAAACACTGAGTAAACTTTGTAGTGGTGTAGCTGAAATCACTATTGTGTAGCATTAGCCATACTTCGCTCCTTGCAGATCATGATGCAACATAAAATGCTGCTGAGCTGGTTTGATGGTGTTCAGTGGCATATACATGAAGACAGGAAGTTACTAAGCTCTTTACTTTTGGCTTTTTGAAAAAAAGTTTACTGACCAAAATCTGATATGCATTTTGTCTTTCAAATGCAATGCATCTGTTAAAGGAAGTAGTAAACCATTTCCTAAGCTGAAGAGCAAGAGAAAGGCAGGAGTACAGATACTTTTTACACTAACAAGCAGGGGTATACAGAGGTACCTTGATTTAAGAGCAAATTGAATTAAGAGCAATTTGTATTAAGAGCAAAATTTTCTCAGAAATTTTGACTTTATTTAAGAGCACTGTCTTGAAAGAAGAGCACTTCTGGAGAAGTTTGGAACAGGCTTTAATGACCAGGGAACTCATGGGAGGGATCTGAGGGGAGCAGACTGAGCCAGGTGTGTGGGGATCTGTGTGTGGCAGTGTGGAAGATGTGCCTTATCCTTGTTCCAATGCAGCTGCCCATTAGCATCAGGGGAATACTGAAGTTGCACAAAAAGTCAAAGGTTCCATTGAGCCAATGGAGAGCTCAGTGACTCCATCATCCCTCCTCTCTTGTCTCCTTCACACCAGCCCTGAAGGTTTTCAAAGGTACAGTACAATTCAGTCCTGTACAGTAGTTTCATTATTACAGTGTTGTGTATTCGATTACAGTGTTCTGTATTATATTACAGTGTTTTATAATCATTTTTATATACAGTTAATATTTTTATATAAATGTTGTTTGTTGTGGAATCATTCATCTGAGTTTCCATTATTTCCAATGGGAAAATCCACTTTGAGCTCAATCCTAACCATGTCTACTCAAAAGTAAGCCCTATTGTGTTCAATGGGCCTTACTCCCAGGAAAGTGTCTTTATGATTGCAGCCTTCGTATTACAAACATTTTGAAGTACAAGCACGTTTCCGGAACCAATTATGCTTGTAAATAAAGGCATCACTGTGCGGTGCTGTCTTGTAAGATGAACATAATTTCTTCTGGAAGCATGTTTGTCTTACAAAGCCTTCTTTATACAAAGTGGATTTTCCCATAGGAAATAATGGAAGACAATTGGTTCCGCAATCCAAAAATATTCATATAAAGTATTAACTGTATGTAAAAATGATGACAAAACAGTGTACTCAAATAAAAAACACTATAATACAGAACACAATTACAGTAATAATTAAAAAAACACACTAATACATTGTACTGTAAAACAAAAGAAAAACCTTTATGGCCAAGGACGACTAATTTTCACTATAAGAGTCACTGGTGTCTTTCTGAGCAACTTTAACCAGAAACCAACCTAATGACACTTTTTTTTGTCTCCTTTTGAGGTTTTCACAGAAATGTGATACAGTGGCACCTCATGTAACAAATTTAATCCGTTCTGGAGGCATGTTTGTTATATGAAACGTTCTTTACATGAAGCGGATTTCCCATAGGAAATAATGGAAACTCAGTTTATTGGTTCTACAACCAAAAAATATTCATATAAAAATATTAACTGTATGTAAAAATGATAATAAAACACTGGAATTGAATTCAAAACATGCATTCAGTGTGCATGATCCTATGAAGTCTACTTAAGCTGCAATCCTAAAGACACAATCCTAAAGACACTTAGGAGGCTGCAATACCAAAGACACAATCCTAAAGACACTTAGGAGGCTGCAATCCTAAAGACACTTTCCTGGGAATAAGACCTACTGAATACAATAGGGCTTCCTTCTGAGTAGGCATGGTTAGGAATCTGCAATCCTAGACACTTTCCTGGGAGTAAGACCTATTGAACACAATGGGGCTCACTTCTGAGGGAGTAAGACCTATTGGAACACAATGGGACTTACTTCTGAGTAGGCATGGTTAGGAATCTGCAATCCTGGACACTTTCCTGGGAGTAAGCCACATTTAACACAATGGGGCTTACTTCTGAGTAGGCATGGTTAGAGGCTGCAATCAAAGACACTTTCTTCTGCAATCAAAGTCTCCCCACTTTCTCCTTCTCTTCATCCTGATCCTCTCTCTCCCCTGCTCCCTTCTGGCTAGCCCTGAGCTGCTTCCCTCTTCTCCACTGCTCTTCTCTCCCTCTGCCCAGCGGACACCCGGCCAGAGGAGGAACAGCGCAGAAGTGTTGCTTTCACTATGGGCAGGTGCGCAAGGCAGCCCTGACGCTTTTTAAGCAGGCTGCTGGCCAGTGCATCTGCCCCAATTGCCAACGAGTGTGTGTGAAGCACGGTTATGTGAAGCAGAATCCTAAAAAATTTTTTGTTTGTTACGTGGAACATACTTTACTTGAGGCACTTGTTACATGAGGTGCCACTGTACCAACAAGCGTTAACAAAATTCCTTAGCAAATCATTGCCCTGAAGCCTTTCAGCAATTAAATTACAACCACTGCAAAGCAAAGTAATAAATTTGAAAGTGACAGTTCTTTACAACCCAAGTTTGGTTAATTTTAATGGGCTCCCAAACGCAACTGCAAAAACTGGGCTAGACAGTAGCTCAATATTGCAGAATTAACTGAATACTACACTGACTACTTCCATCTCTCAAAGGTTTGAATAAAGAACACATCAAACCAAACTCATATTTAATCATGTTTTAATTTACCAAACAAATGAAGGAGTATCTGAGCAAAATATGAGAGCTCAGAATTTCAACCGAATTCATGCACATAAAAATCAACAAGTTCACCACAGATTGAAGAAAACAAAAATAAAATTTACATGTGCTTAGCCAGATCATTTGCAATGTAATACTATGGGTTTATGTGAACAACACAACCTAAAATAGTAACACAAGTCTGATTAGAGAAAGTCACACTGAGAAAAATGGATGATGATAAAAACGACCACAAGAAGGTTTCATGATTTCTCATTGCAGGACATGTGTCTTCCCAAGTTTTCAACTGCCGAGGAAACCCTATGATTCCTTTCAACACATTGTTTTTTTCTTGCCTTGGCTAGAAAGTAAAAATGTTCATCCATCCCAGTGGCATAGCTAAGGATCATGTATTCTGGTACAAAGCTCAAAATGTAGTCCCAGAAGTTATGTCACAACCAGAAGTTATGTCATCTTCTGGAATTTTTTAAAAAGGAAATTGGGGAAAAATCTGCCTCCTCTTCCTTAGCTGTTCACCAACCATTTCTTCTACTAATGGTACAGCTAAAGCACCTATTTGCTATCTGGAGTTAAAGAAAATCGTTGCACCCACCCACCCGCACAACAAAAGTTTCCCTTATTAGTTAGGAATTGTAGAGGAATGGTTATTATTTCCCTGCTAAATAGAAGAGGAGCACCACTTAGAAGCCCCTGTTTACCTAGTAAGCATGGGTTAGTATACTATGATAAATGTATATGGATATAATAACTGATTCATAATAACATCTTATTAGTGCCATACAGTACCAAAATTACATCTTATTGGCTCTCAGAGCTATCAGTAACATGGGAAAGTTTGAGTTAAGAAAATCCACTTTTGTTCCATAGGCTTTTGTGTTTTGATTTTCTGGTTAATTGGCCATAACCTTTCATAGAATAGAACTATTCCTATGCAGTTTGTTTCTGCATAGAAACATGTGTATGTATTCTGCATAAAATTACATCCTATGTGTATGTATTCCGCATAAAATTACCTTTCCAGCTATATATATCATGATGATATTACCATTCATACATATCCAGTTTTTCTCAATTTTATTTACCAGTGTCAAGTTCAGCTTGTAGTCCCCTAAAGCTTGCACCTGGTGCAGCTGCACTCCTTCTAGCTACACCACTGATCCATCCATTCCTTTCTGAATGAAAACCAGTGTGTAGGCTTCATAACCTTGACCTATCATATCCTGATTGATAGAATAGGAGAAGGTTTATCAACCCAGCACTCTTTCCACTAGTCACTAGTCCTAAAGCTGCAATCTTCAAATTATATATGATTTGGCCCTGGTGCAGTACAACAGTCAAGGATTCATACTCCAGCATTGGTAAAAGAACATTCAAAGGGCCAAGGAGAGTATGAGCAACTTACAGGAATAGTCAGGCAAGAAGGCTAAGCAAAGCAGGCAAACTATTTGACATCTTTCCCTAGTGACACAAAGATTTGTCTAGAGACCCACACCCTGAAGAGTTCTCACATAGACCCAGCAGGGTATTGCCACTTTTAGTTGCAGTTATTTCATTGCTGGCTATTTTCCTTCCTACCGCTGTCAGGAGGTACCATAGGGAAAAATAGATTTGTCATCCTGTCCTTCCCCCCAAGTAGTCTTGATGATGCAGGAACTTAGTCCACAGAGACTTTATTCCAGAGCCCCTGATAAAAGGCTTTAAGATCTTCAATTTCAAGATCTTTTGTAGGACAACTTTCTTGAGAATCAAATATAATTAATGTATTGAATTCATCACAGAAAACAAGGTTATGAGCAGTTCTCTAAAATGTGGTTCCCAAATCATCTGACCTACTGAGCCATTGGCTGTGGCTCCCTATTAGGGCTACAATCCTATACATCATGTAGGGAAGTGGGTTCTCACAAAGATTTCACAGCTATCCTGACTGGTTTCCATAGTTCCTCACTGAGCCACAGCTAGTTTATTTTGACTTTTAAAAAAGGAGTGGAGTATAACAACCACTCCCATAGATTTTAGTGATAACAGGTAAAAAGGAACCTCAATTTTACATCTGTGCCTAGTGTGGGTAAGGCACCATCTCCATGCCCTAATTTGAGTTTCCCAAAGGCCTCTAGCAGGATGTTGTTAAATTCAGCACAGAAATCATTTTTGTCCTTAAATGACTTTAAAACATCTGTCTTAAATTCTCATGCACTCACCTTAATATAAACTGTTAAGGCTTAACAAAACCTGTATTCTTCATTATACAAACATCCCTAGTTTTTGTTGTTAAAAAAACAAGTTCCTTTATTCCAGACAAAGCTCCTAAATGGAACAAAAAGACAGTCTTCTCCTTTGTGTATTTACAGTATCTGAAATGTTAAATGCTATTTATAGTTTGTCAGAATGGGTATATGAATATTTGATATTTAGCAGCACTTGAAAGTTACAAAACATGTATTTCATGACATTGTGAACGTGTTCCATTCAAATATCAGTCCACTAAAAAACCCCAATAGCAACAACAGGTTCCCTTTAGTAAAGTCTTTGGAATTTCAAGAGGCTGGGTAAAGATTTTTCTCAACCCACCCTTAGCTTGTCTTTATGACTACTGCTCCAAGCTGGATTTTGATGAGAATTCTACAAATCAATGTCTCTCCTCAATTACAGGCCAGTCAGCTTAATGTCTGTTCTGGGTAAACTGGTGGAAAACATAATTAAAACTCAAATTACCAAGCACCTAGAAGAACAAGTTTGCCAACGCAGAATCAGCAGAATTCTGCAAAGGTTAGGTCCTATTTGACTAACCTTCTTGGAACTATTGTAGAGAAACTACAAATGGATAGAGGTGATGAAGTTGACAATGCATATTTCAATTTTCAAAAAGCTTTGAAAAATTCTTCAACAAAAGGTTCTTCAGCAGACTATCCTCCAAATCCAGAGTTATTATGGGAGCACATTACATGTACCCGTAGTTACTGCACCACCTAGTGAAAACCTATGGGAAATTCATACTGGAATCCAGAGTAAGTTGTTCTTACACCGGAGCAAGGACTCCCCGTAGTTACTCTGGATTTTGCCCATAGAAGAGGACACATTATTTTACAAATGGGTGACTTCTTACAAAATAGAAAGCAGAGAGAAAGAATAAAAAATTCACAGTGGAAAGAGGTAAGAAAAGTGTTCCTTCAAGGATCTATTCTGAGACTGTTGCTTTAATTTGCTTTAAGTTGCTTTAATCTGTCTGGAAATGATTGGGAGTTTGAAATGTTCAGGTTTCAATCCCCCTCTCCACGCCACTGAATTACTCCAATGGAAAGGCAAATAAGATTGGATCCAGCTGTGTCGCAGAGCTGGGCTAAGGACAGGAGCTCACCCTGTCTTGTGGGGTCAACCCGGGTCTGGTTAACAGGCACAGTGTTTAACCACTTGCACCACCCACAGCCTTTATACAGGACAGATCTATCAATTACTACTATCCCTGACATTACCAATATTCTTTCAAAACTATGGGAGTGTGACAAAATTGATCAAACTTGCAGATAGGTCCAATAGAAGACTGGAGCTCACTGCAGCTGTTTAGAGTTGGAGAGGTGCTGCAAGCATCCAAAACACTGGAGGACATCCAAAGATATCTTAGAATGACCCAAAGTCTCTGAAATGCTGTGAAATAGTCAGAGACTAATTCCTAAACCTCTCATATTTAGAGAGAATGTCCCATTTCCAGTTTCCCTGGTGGACTGGGACCCACCAGTTTAGGACACTTGACAATACTTTATAGCCAACTAAACATATTGTGATCCTATCTAAACTTACATGTGATTTGGCCGGTTGACTATAATGAGACCTACTTCTGAGCAAACATGCATAGAATTGGACTCTTAAGTACTCAGTTTAACATTACTTTGCTCTTTAACGGAAGATTTTCTTGAAACAATTTAAAAAACTAGTTTTTACGTTAAATATGCGCATTTCAGAGAGAATTCTTCAAATTTGTCAAATGTCAAGATCAAACTTTTTCTTTCCCCTCTAATTTACACACACACACCTCCCAGAATCAAAAGAGAAAAATGAACATTTGCCAGAATAAAGTTGTGAGAATTATCAAGGAATATATAGAATATATATATACTATACTTTTAACTGAGATTTTTTTAAAGCTTTCATTGCATCTCTACAGCAAGCTATCATTACTATGAAACTGAAACAAACCACCAAGTTCAAGACTTTTTATTAAATACCATCTAAAAATAGCCTAATTTGCATACATTATAAATGCGGTTCTAATAGACCCAGTTGGTATTCTAAGGGTTACAAGTCTTGAACTAGGTGGCTTGTTATCAGCCAAGTTTTAATGTTTTCTAATGTCTTATTCACAGGAGTGACTGCATGACAGATCCTCATGGCTGCAAAAGTCTGCATGCAGATTTGGGTTGCTTTAACCCACTGAAGTCAGTGGGATTTTAATAATTTTTATTTCCCAAGATTACAGCCATATCTAATTGTTTCCATTTCTCTTATAAATCAAAGTACTATAATTACCATAACAGGCACTGGTGAAGTCACCAAATGAGATTCATTTCTTCCACAAGGAAATCATACCAAAAAATTCATATTAACACTGATGCTGCAACTTCCGAACAACAATAAAAGCCATGTGTTTAAACTAGCAAAATTTGTATTCAGTTCAAGTGTTACACCTATTAGGAGCAACATCAATTAATGACAAGATTTAATGGGATAAATTCCTAACTTTAGATCAGGGATGTCCATACTTAAGCAGGAGGATCAGATCATCTCTGATACTGAGTCAGGGGTTGGGAAAAAGAATTAAATTTACAGTTCACATTTTAATTTATATAAATATATATGAGATTGAACCTGAATGAATGAACCCAATTCAGTTCATAAACACTTTCTCACACAATATATCCTCACACAGAGAGAGGATGAGATCTTCAAGTCAGTATATATGAACACTTTCATCCACAGTGAGAGAAAAAAGAGGATATATTTCCCAGACCTCAGAGATCCCTTTGCCTCCAGAAGTCTACAGGGTTCACCCATGGATTGGATTGTTGGGGGGGGGGGGGGGGGAGGTTGTGGTGGTCTGCAAGGAGTGTTACTGCAGTCTGCATTTGAGCCCAGGCTAGTGTTTGACACCCCCTTGCTTTAGATCAGGGTTCTCCAAACTTTTTGGCAGAAGGGCCACATCATTTCTCTGACACTGTGTCAGGGGCCGGAAAACTAATTTACATTTCAAATTTGCAAATTAAGAATGTATAGATTACAAAGCATGCCCAAGGGCTGGATAGAGGAGTCTTGCTGGGGGCCACATTGAGGCTTGCTGAGGGCAACATCTGGCCTCCAGGGCAGTGGTTTGGAAACTTACTGATAAACGTACTGAGAAAGGATTAGAAATTTTTGTCCAATTAACATAAAATAAATAAAGTAAAAAATAATTATACAAGCATTAGATTCAAAAAAAGTAAAATGCAGGTCAATATGGAATATTATGTATCCCCAATATAGAACACTCAGCTCCCAACAAGCTATTCAGAATGACATTATCTTTGACAACATAAATTTATACATTAATTCCTTTAACAGGATATGTAGTAAATGTATAAAACAATAAATAGTAAATGTATAAAGCATTACAGTTCTTTCAGCCAAATCCAGAGCAACTAATCTGCCCACATAAGAGCCCTTTGGTTGCCCTATCTATCACTAGGGTGGAGCAACTGCAAGATGTTCCAGCCCAGTTACTCTGGAAAAGGCTTGGCGCAGAGCAAGGCAACATAGGGTGCCCTAAGAGAGGTGGACCTGCTCCGCCCTAGCTGCTCTGCCCTAGGCAGTTCAGGAGAGGTATGTTGAGGGCATGTTTAGCATTGCCTAGGGCAGAGCAGTTACTCTGTATCCAGAGTCCGTTTCCAAGGCAGAAATGCCCTCTTCCAGCTCCTCAGAGTTATACCACCTCAGAAGCAGGGATAGTAATGAGTAGATCCATAGGGGTCCATGATAAGGCCCAAGTAAGAATGGCAGTGTTGACCAAAAATCTGAGTTCTTGGCCAGCCTACCTGCAACCCCTGCCTCTCAACCTCAGGATATGGAACAAACTATGGCTGCCCACAAACCTCAGGATACAGCAGGCCACTCCAAGAAGCCCCTTGTATTCACTGTAGAATGTACTGGCATCTCATCAGGGACTCCTTATAAGGCAGACACCCACTGGCATCACCAGACTGGTGTGGGCTGCATTGGGTGACGCGCTCCATACGGGGTGATGGACCAGAGGAGTTTGCCAGTCCTCTGGCAGGCCCTAGGTGTCAGCGCGCCCATTTGGGCCTACTCCAAGGCGGAGCAGCAGCTAGAAGATACCACTCATCCTCGGAGCTTGCCCGAATGGCCAGCTGAGGTGCACTGAGCAGAGACACACTGAGCATGCCTAACAGCTTCAGAGGAGACTTCCTTAGAGTGGAGGACATCCGCACCTCTACACGGCCATTCGGCCTCGCACAGAAGGCAGAGCGGCAGCCTAAAGGCTTCAGAAAGAGTACTGCATAGGCACCAACTCCGGTGCCTGCAAAGTCTCCTCCGAAGCCGAAAGGCTTCAAAAAAGTACTGCGCATGCATCAGAGATAGTGCCTGCGCAGTACTCTTTCTGAAGCTAGTTGACTTCAGAAGCAACTGTGCAGGTGCCAATTTTGGCGACTGTGCAGTCCAGGCAGGGGGTGTGCAGGTCCCGGGGGTGACACACAGACTTCTGCACCAGGTGTTGTGCAGTGTTGCATCACCACTGCATGCACCACAGCTATTCCTTGTTCGGTGTGATCTGAGGGGAGTCTCCTCAAGAGCAAGCCTTCCCCAGATGTCAATTACTTAGCATGCTCTGGAGCACTTAGGGCAGCCCAGGCTTCCTAACTCTCTGGATACAGCATAACTTTCTGTTCTGGATACAGAATTGTTAGGAGAGAGCAGTTAGGGCAGAGCAGGCTGAACTTGCTCTGGATTTGGCCCTTAGTTGAAGTAAAGTGTTAAACAGGCAAACCAATTTGAAATGAGGTTTACTTAATGCATTTATTCCACTCATAGTCAACTCATAGTCAAGAAGCTGAAATTTAAGGAAAAATATTATAAATCACTATTTAGACTGAGTTGTGCAAAGGACCATCTTTCAGACCATCTAGATAGTTTGGTGAACGAAACTATTTCCCAAGAAGACAGTATATTAAGCAAAATTCCAAACACTTATCTTGTAATTTATCTTTTTTCTAGAAACACCAGGAAACTTAAAAAACACTGTATTCTTCCTCTGTCAAAACTGCTTTCATTTTAACTCTTGCATCCATTTATTCATGTGGTCCTCAGTTTATATAGATCAGTACATAGAAGCTGAAACAGCTGATACTTGGGAAATGCTTACCCCTCACTTCCCAGGTAAGCTCATGAGGTTCAAAAGAAAGCTGAAGATGGCAGCCCCCAAAAAGAGGGCCTCCACAAAATGCACGACAACCAAACTACTCAATGAAGTCTTCAAACATGTGAAAGCTGGCATGGCACTGTTTGAGAAACTATGAATGGCACATCACACCAGCACCACCATGATATGCAACATGTATGCTTGCTGAAGGGAAATTTAAAATGGGAACAGGGTGACTAAACAAAATATTATACACTGGATGATACATAAACAAACAAAACAAAACAAAATACTATACACTGGATGATAATGTATCCAGTGTATAGTATTTTGTTTAGTCATCCTGTTCCCATTTTAAATTTCCCTTCAGCAAGCATACATGTTGCATATCATGGTGGTGCTGGTGTGATGTGCCATTCATAGTTTCTCAAACAGTGCCATGCCAGCTTTCACAGGTTTAAAGACTTCATTGAGTAGTTTGGTTGTCATGTTTCTTCAAAACATCAAAGCACTTTGATCCTAACACCTGGTTAGGCCAACATGAGTACAAGTCCTGTGCTGGTTTGGTGGTGTCACAAAAGTATGGCACATCTGTGTGACTCCTGAGGAGAGTCAGACCAGGGCATGGACATGCAGCAGCCTCTCCACGCCACTGCGAGAATGGGGAGATGGGTGAGTTGCACTGGCCTAAATTGGTTGGCTTTGTACCTGCAGTCTCCTTAAAAATCTGTTGAAAGAAACCCTTCCTTATTCTATGACTCATATGATCCTGATGAAGGTGTATGTCCTTTACATTTTTTTGCTGTAATCTTATAACACTACCCCTACAAAGGTGAACTTTCTAAACAATAATTGTAATTACAGTATAAAATTAAGTTAGTTTCAGTTGACATTGAGTTAGCCTCCCTCTAGCATGCATGCTGGTTGTCTTCAGTTCAACAAACAAGTTGCTTTGTTGAAACAAGAAACACTCATGCTTCCAGCATGACTACACAAAAACTAAGGTATTGTAATGGGTATACAATGGAGGCCAGATCCATGGTTATGGGGCGGAGGGAGGAATAGTAGTATATTTCAATTTTAAACATCATTGCTTACTTTGGGATTCAACACGACTGTGATATAGGAAATCTGGTTTTATTGAGTATTCTGGGGTTTTGTGGGAAAGGGAAGGTTTTCCAAAGATTATCAAGGGAAATCACAAGGATGAACAGATCTTCCTAGTATTTCTCATTCTTGATGTATCTAAGCAACCCCCATCGGTCTTGAAAGACTATGGTATTGTGCTCGGCGCTGCATACGCTGCATGCAAAGCACGAAAGCCTGGGCTGGATTGTTATGGAGGATATGCTGTTACCCAAGCAGCAAATCCCCCTCTCTCCACGCCACTGAATTAGTCCAATGGAAAGGCAGAGCCAATACGATTGGATCCAGCTGGCGTTGCAGAGCTGGGCTAAGGACAGGACAGCTGGGCTAAGTTCGGGCTGCGGGTGGTGCAAGCAGTTAAGATGCTGTGCCTGTTAACCAGCAGGCCACGTTCGATACCCGGGTCAGCCCCACAAGACAAGGTGAGCTGATGTATCCAGTAACAAAGAAAAGAGATGGAATAAGATATGAATCTATAGTACTGTCCAAAAGGAAATACACACAGTTCATGAAGAACTAGTGCTGGGAGAAATCAATTTCTCTGTAGTAGTCGATATAGTTTTGCCATTTGGTCCACTGAACATATAAAAAGGGCCCAAGATGAGACTACAATAGAGGTGCTCAAAACTTCCTACCAACCCAGAAACCATCAACCTTGCAACTTAAAAAATTGCAGTCAGAGAAACTGAGCTACAAGTTCTTATAGTAAGGACAACAGATATGAGGTTTCCATCATCAGCCACCATGCATATTGGTCAGGGTAACAAAGGGGACATCAACTGAAGAACTTTCCAAAAGCCATATCTAGAAGAACCAAGTAATAAGCAGTTTGTGTTTATCAGACACTTCTTTTTAAGAACCATTTTGCTTCAGACTTTCTCATATGTGACACAGCAATATTGTTATATTCTCCTTATTCCATCTCTTTTCTAATGTAGCCAAAGCCTTCTAACCAAATCATCAGTACAAATCATAAGCACATCTCAGACATATGAATTTGGGAAAGAATGTAGTGTTCCAAGTGGAGGACACTGTAGTTACAGAGCCTTAGATTCAATAATCCACTTTGTACCTCTAGTTTATTAAGAAAAACAGATATGTTCGTGCTCATCATGTGGACAGTACTAAAAAGCTTCAGATATAATGCAACTTGAGTAGTCAGAACATAAGTCCACAATTGAAAAAAATGTGAAATTTGTATAAGAACTGTATTAAGAGAACACACATTTAGCAAAGGCTCTTTTTAAAATGTGAACAGGCATGCACTGACATAACACAATTACTTCAGAGTTCTTGTGAAAGCGTCTAAATTATTTGCAACATAAGGCTGCGATTCCTGTCCTGCTTAAACAGCAAATTATTCAGTTAAATACGCTGAACACCCACTGAAGTCACTGGGACTCAAAGCAAATTACATGCAAATATTTCTGTTCAAAGGATTTGTGGGCTGCAAGCTCAGAGTAGTTGAGAAGTGCAGGATAAACAAGACCACACACTGTTTACAAAACTGGTTTAGCTTTGAGCCAGCATGGGGAGAAGAGAGCAAAATACAGATTACTTGTGCGTGCACACACAGATAATTGCTTTATGATTTCTCCTATTGAGTTTGGTGGCTCTCCAGGTATGGGTAGCACCTGCCAGTTTTTCAATTGACAACTGTTCTAACATCATTATAGTGTTCCAGATCAAATACAGGAAGGAAGACACCAAGTGTGTGCAGGAGTAAAGGAGTCTTGAAACAAGCTGGTTCAGGCCAAAGATCCATCTAGTACACTGCTCCAATGGTATTTGTGCATTTCAGCCCAAGACCCCCTTTCAAACCTAAAAATCTGTCTGGGACTCCCTGTCAAAGTTATCGGGATGTGACATAGCTATGATACCAGAGTTCCTTCATGTCTACTCAGAAGTAAGTCCCACTGTGTCCAACGAGACTTTCTCCCTTGCCAGGTTCCAAGATGGCAGATCTCACCTTCTTGTGACCCTCCTTCCTGACCTACGGCTACAACATACCAAAGGGGGGGGGGGTCCTGACCCTCAATGAGTATCACTGCATTGATCCACCAGCTGCCTAGGAAAGCCCACCAATAAAGAAAAATACACTTCTCTCTTTCAATTACTCTTTTGAAACTTGTATGTTTGTATGTATGTATGTGATTTTTATTCTACCTTTCCCATGCCAGGGCAAATGATGAAGGCACCTTTCAAAGCTCTAATTCCTTCCTCCTGGTGTCCTCACAACAACCCTGTGAGGTAGAGGAGGCCAAGAGTAAGCAACTGGACCAAGGTCACCAAGGAAGCATCATTATCAAGGAAGGATTTGAACCTGGATTTTCCACCAGTGAGTGGCACTGCTGCTACTACCACTGTGACCTACTATTACCCACTACTATGCCACCCTGGCTCTCAGTTGGAGAGGCACACTACAGCAGAAGCCAGAAGCAGTGCCAAGGCAGACCTGTCCCCTCCACGTGCCTGCCCACAAAGGACAACTGGACCCTATGACATAAGGAAGATGGGCATGCAAACACAAAGACCAAAAAGCCAGAGCTTTCAGTTTTCACACACAGAGGGATGACACTGAGCTGGCAGCTGGCATCATCCTTTGGGACTGTGCTCAGGGAAGGCAGATCAGTAGCAACAGCTCTCCTGTTGCCTTGGCTCTCAGATCATGGTTTCTAAAAGAAGGGAAGCTGCTCCACTACTCCATGGTGCTACCTGGTTTAAGGAGTGTGACTGAACTATGGCACTCAAAGCGGGGCACCCACAGGTCATAACTGCAAAAGAGAACAAGGCCCCCCAAAATGTAGGAAATCCAAGAGAAATGAAGGACATGACAAAACAAAAGCTAAAAACATATAGATATTGCTTTCTTGTGATTAATTTAAACACTATTTTAATTATTGTTAAATTAAGTACATTGAATTTATTAATTCTAAGAAGTCTACCTACACACAAGGAAAAGGACAATGAATTTTTTTTCAAGGACACAAGCTAAAAAGTGAACATGTCCTGGAAAAAGAGGACATATGTTCACCTTGCTGCCTGGTATAGGGAGTGCAGTTGAACTATGGCACTTGAACAAGGTGACCAGATGACACAGCCACAAAGGTGGAAAAGGCCCCCCAAAATGTAGGACTTCCAAGAAAAATGTAGGACACAACAAAATAAAAGCCAAGAACACTAATCTATATTGCTTTTATGTGGTTAATATACTATATTGCTTATTAAATTTAAAATTGGTCACGCTGGTCAGTTTCATGCTGACCATATGATCACTCTGCATAGGTCAACCGCAAAAGAGGACAAGGCCCCCCCAAATGTAGGACTTGATCAAATAAAAGCTAAAAACATTTATGGGTATTGCTTTCAGACAGTAAATTTAAACACTATCTTACTTATTATTAAATTTAAAACTATTACATTGAATTTATTAATTCCGAGAATGCTACCCGCTGCTTGCTCACAAGGAAAAGGAGGACAATGAAGATATTTTTTCAGGGCACAAAGCTAAAAAAGAGGACCTGTCCTGGAAAAGGAGGATATATACATTCACCTTGCTACCTGGAGTAGGGAATGTGGCTGAACGATGGCAGTGGAGGGCAAGACAGAGCAGCAAATTCCCTATTGCAGGGCTGTGTAAGAGGTGGGTGGGTGGGTGGGTGAGTGGCACCCAAATTAACCCTTCCCTGCCCAAGAAGACTCTCCCTCTCCACAGCCTCCTGGGTGGTCTTGCTCCCCCTTCCCTTTGTCTTCCATTGGCCGGAGCGCAGCAGCACCGGCAGCAGCTTCCCCTCGCTCAGTCACTTACTCACCCACAGTGGCCAAGGTCTCCAGGTCTTCCAGCTTGTAAGAGGCGGGCTCCGGCGGCTGTGGAGCCCCAGGAGAGCCTCGCCCAGCTGGGCTGGAGGAAGGGGCCGCTTGGGGGTCTCCAGCGCCCGCAGCCTCGCAGCCTCCAGGGCTCCTGGCACCCACTTTAGCCCTGACGGCGCTGAGCGTCTCCATGGAAAGGCGCGCCTGGGCAAGGCAGACAGGCAGGCAAAGAGGGCAAAGTTTGGGGCTCTGGAGCCGGCCAGGCTCTGCCTCCTCAGCAGCGACAGCTCCGCTCAGCCCCAGCCAGAGCCGGGCTCAGCCTCTCAGCAGCTGCGAGGCGGGGGCTGGAGCCCTGCATGGCTCCCCAAAGGAGTCCAACACCCGAGTCCCCTTCCCGTGCGCCTTTACGCACGCGCGCCTTTGGAGAGGGTCCTGCGCCTGGATGGAGACAATGGGGAGCTCCGGCTCTGGCGCTCCCTCTCCTTCTACAGCCAGCCAGCCAGCCAGCCAGCCGGGCGCACGCGGGGAACAGAGGCGGGGTCTGGAGTCCTGCAGCTGCTGCAGAGCCCCGGCTAGGGAGGGGCGGGAGAGGAGGCGGAGGGAAGGGAGGAGCAGCCAGACAGACTCTGGTGGTTCCCCAAAGCCTGCAAGGGTTCCTCTCCCGCCTACCTGCCTGCCAGCCAAGCACCAGAAGGCACACAGGGGGAAAATATGTCATAACCAAAAAAAAGCCGCCCCCCTCAAAAAAAAAATGTAGGACATGGCCAAATAAAAGCTAAAAGCATTCATATATGTATTTATATGTATAAATGAACAGTGGTTCATTTAAACAGTATGAGCACAATCCTAAACATGTCTACTCAAAAGTAAGCTCCATTGTGTTCAATGGGTCTTACTTGCAGGAAAGTGTCTTTAGGATTGTAGCCTCTGTTGCTTATTGTTAAGTTAAAATGATGATGATGATGATCATCATCATCATCATGATGTATATATCACAGTTGCCACAGGTGTTTGACTGGAATTGGCTCTGTTACAATTCAGTTCCTTTCCAAGGAATTAGGAATCACAAAGGTATCATCTAACTAGAACCAATGGGTACAAACTGCAAGAAAGGAGATTCCGGCTGGAAATCCGGAAAAAATTCCTGACGGTGAGGGCGGTTCGGCAGTGGAACAGATTGCCAAGGGAGGTGGTGGACTTTCCCTCACTGGGGTTCTTCAAGCAGAGGCTCGATGAGCACCTGTTGGAGATGCTCTAGGGGGAATTCCTGCTGTAGGCAGGGGGTTGGACTAGATGACCTACTAGGTCCCTTCCAACTCTATGATTCTATGATTCTATGATTCTATCTCAATATGTGTGAAGTTCCCAAGAGCATTGCTTTTTGTAACTGAGCAGTTGTGATCTTCCCGAGGTATATCCAAGTCACAGAGTACAATCCTAACCATGACCACTCAGAAGTAAACCCCATTGTGTTCAATGGGTTTTACTCCCAAGAAAGCGTCTTTAGGATTGCAGCCTAAATGTTCCTGGAGAAGCTTAATCGAATCGCTCCTAGAGCATCTATTATTATTGGAATCACAGTGATCTTCTTTTCCCAGATCCACTGAATTTCTAAATCCTTATATCTCATGATCTTCTCATGTTCTTTCTTTCAAACCCAGCAATCTCTGGGCATTGCAATGTCAGTCTAAATCTTTTTTTCCTCAGCCACAGTGATGTCCAGTGCAATATGCTCCAAGTGGTGGTGTTATTGTTTTTGATATTGTTAATAATAAATAATTTATTATTGTAATTAATTAATTAAGGCTGTGCAAGACAGAATTCCTTAGCAATTTTAGTTCATCTAACAAAGCATTCGTCTTACAAGTTATTGATCTTACAAGGTACCTGTGTGTGTGTATAAAGACAGATACAATATAAGGTACATTGTAAGACACACAGATATATATCTCTTTCACATGATTGATACAAACACCATATCTTTATCTTTACATTTAAAACCATTGCATCTAATTTATGAATCTGAAGAAGGCTACATGCTGCCTGATCACAAGGAAAAGTAGGACAACGTATGTTTTGTTCCATATTTTGTTCCAAGGCTAAAAAAGAGAACATGTCCTGAAAAAAGGACATATGGTCACCCTGACCCTGAGATAGCAGTGGGTTCAGCACCTAAGGCTGCCTTCTCACACTGTCTTACCCTTTCCACCTTTCCCAGAGCTTCAGCTGACTTAGCCCAAGCCTATGCAGGTCAACTTAAAAGTAAAAGTTCTGTTGTGTTCAGTGTAGCCTACTCCCAGGAAAATGAGCTGCACTTTCTTGCAAGTAAGCCCAAGACTCTGATGGGACTTACTTCTGAGTATATACACATAGAACTGCACCATCATATGGCAATCCTTTCCACACTTACTTACCTAGGAGTAAGTCCTACTGACAATAATGGGATTTGTGTTTGAGTGAAATAGGCAGAGGCAGACCCCAAGCTAACTGGGCAAGAGGCACTCTTTCTTTCATGTGGGTGCTCCTCATTTATTTAGCGGGGGGAGAGTAACTGGCTCTACACACCTCCAGCAATGTATGTTCTAGTGGCTTCTGCTGGTGATGTTTTTGCAGTTTAGATTGTGAGCCCTTTTGGGACAGGTACCCATTAGCTATTAATTAGCTATTAATTTTTTTCATTTCCTTTGTAAACCACTTTGAGAACTTTCTAATTGAAAAGTGGTATATAAATACTGTAGGTAGATTCGGCTTTCAGAGTACAATCCTGTCCTTGTATACTCGGAAGTAAGTCCCATTATTTTCATTGGAGCTTACACTCAGCAAAGTGTGCACAGAATTGCAATCCTACTTGCCACTGTGATAGTGGTTGTGTGGCAGCTGAGTGAGGCTGCCATTGAGTCAATATAGAGTCACTGCAGGGGTCTCTCCTGTTCAGCATTTCCATTTTTCTTGAGCCCTGCCCTCCCTCCAACTGGAAGACTCACCCTCAACAGAGTTGGAGGATGCTCAGATATGTGGGGCGGGCCACGCTGAAAATCACTTGGGATTGATTTGACATGACCACAGCAATAAATGATGGGTAACACTTGCAAGGGCTGTACTGTAGAAAACCAACAAACAAGTTGGAGTTGGTGCATTGTGAGGGGCTTAGAAAGGGTTGCTGAACAGGACGGACCCAATGAGAGGTGAAAATTGCTAAAGGAGGGATACGTTGCAGAACTATGGGAAACTGTGTGGAAGTTGGAACTGATGGCCAAGGCCTCTGATGAGTCACCCTATACAAATAAACATTTATTTACTTATTTACTTATTTTCTGATACCTTCATGTAAGAAATACAGTAGCGTGAAGATGGCATTGCTAATATATTATCACTAATATATCTGTTTGGTGATTGCACAAATAATTCTATTGCTGTTTGTATATATGTTTGTGAATATGTATATATAATGCAGTTGTACAAAAGGGGAGAATCCATACAGAAAAAACATTTGTGTGTGATTATCTTTACACAGTTTTTATATTCTTTCCTACACAGAGGTGCTTCTTAACTGGCAAAATATAATATATGCAACTAGGTGTTCAGGTCTATGGTACGATTGCATATAATTGGGTAGTGAAGGTTATGTGATATGATATCCCCTACTGGAAGAAAGTCTGATAAAGCAGGCCTCCATCAGTCTTGAAAGACTATGGTATCATGCTCGGCGCTGCATACACTGCATGAGAAGCATGAAAGCCTAGGATAGGCTGTTACCCAAGCAGCAAATCCGGTTACCAGATGACTGGAAAAACCCAGATTTTTCTGGATTTTTAGCCTCCTGTCCGGGTGTCCTACATTTTGGCTTCATTTTGAAACTTTGTGATAGTGCACACTACCCCATCATGCCATATGTCATTGGAGTCAATTGATATGTCATTGAGGAGCAGAATCCAATGCAAAAATCAGTTTGGAGATATCTCCTTCCTATCAAAAGTTATGGTCAAAAAACTGAAAAACAAAAACAAAAAATACATTTTTTGGCAATTTTTTTTCAGCCTGGGATAGGAATTTTGGCCTGGGATTAGGAATTTTGGCCTTGGGGTTCAGGAATTTTGGGTTTGGCATCTGGTCACCTTGCACGCCACTGAATTAGTCCAATGGAAAGGCAGAGCCAATACGATTGGATCCAGCTTGCATCGCAGAGCTGGGCTAAGGACAGGAGCTCACCAGTGCCAGGGGTGAAAAGAAGATGAAAAATCTGCAACCTTTTGTCAACTGACAACAGTGGGAGGAAGATATATAAAATTGAGAGAAAAATGTCCTCCAGCTCTTTTCCATCAATTTAGGCTCCAATACAGAGGTGACTCTTGTTATCCACTAGGGCTCTGTTTCAGAATCTCCCGTGGATAAAAAAGCCATGGATAAAAAACAGTGGAAAATTGATTTAAAGATCCACTTCCAGGGTTCTTCCTCTTCCATTCCTTCTAATGGAATAAGGTTGCCTCGATATCTGTAAGGGTTTTATTCTGGGACTCACGGCTCATATAAAAAAAATGTGTTAAATAAAATCAGATAAAAAAATTAAAATCTGTCCCTTTACAATTGTTTTAAAACAGCATTTCTTACTGTTGTACAGAGGCTGTCAACAATTAAAAATGCAGAGAACCCCTGACTTCGCCTGGCTCAACTGAAGAATGGAATGACTGCTTGCATGACTGCCTCTCTACAATAGCAGAAAAGCAGTTTTTTTGAATTGATTTGCAGGGGCCATTCATGGTGATTCAAATCCATGTATAAAAAAACTGCATAACAAGATTGAACCTGTAATGTCCGGTAAAGCGTGCCCTGATTAACATAGTAGCAAAAGTAGCATGTGCTACAGCTCCTGCATTTTCAAGGGCCTCTTAGCTTACAAGCGCTAAATGCTTGCAGGCTGATGCTGGTGAAATCAGCATCTCATGGTCTGACAACTCTGTTGTATACATGTTGAAGAAACTGCATGGTATGTGGTATAATCATTATGGACATTATTAGTAATATGATGTGAATAAATAATTTTATTCAAATTTAATTTCTCTGTAGGCACAATAGCACTGGCAGAACATATACTCTGCCAGTGACGACTGTTGCACACATGGTAGAAATAACATTGCAACAACAGAAGAGTTCAAGGCACTGAATGGGAACTTTTGCCCATGAGAAATGAATTCTGGAGCAGATGATATTTTTTATTTAATTTATTTATTTAAGTCATTTGTATCCCGCCTTTCTTCCCCCACAAGGGGGAACTCAAGGCAGCCAAACAACAATTAAAAAACAATAAAACACCACTAAAATTAGATATGGTAATAAATAGATATTTATTTATAGATATTTATTTATAGATATCCATGTGAGCAGGCTTAGGGGTGAGAAGGGCAGAACGGGAAAGGTAAACAGGGTTGGGAGAAGGCAGGCACAGGGCCCTTTTATAATGTACGCTACTGGCCCTGCACTAGCTTATTCCAGCTCTGGGAGAAGAAAAATTTCCTCATTGCTTCAAAGACTGCTTGCTAAAAATGCATGGAACATGTAGGTCAGAATAATTTCAGTATGAATTGTTTATCTGAAAGTATGTACAAGTATTATAAATGTACAGGTTGGGTGCAATCCTCACCAACTTTCTTGCAGTGGAATAGCTGTCTCAGTGGTGCAACCTTCTGCAGTTTGGAGGGGCAGTCATGGAGTCCTCTTAGGGTTGCATATTGTCCTGGTTTTTGTTGATTATGTTCATACTTGCAAGTTTGACGAGAGTTCCTGTCCCAGTTTCGTGGAAGAGAATTATGGTAACCCCAAGTCCTCTTCAAGATTAGGCAATCTTTGCTCCCTTATCTTGGAGTCGCATTGCCCTTATCCCAGAACTGGAAGATTGGTTAGGATTTAACCTGCTAACATTATATCATATCCCTAATGTGTGTGAAGTGGTCAGCTCAGCTTCAGAGCTGATCAAGAAAAATAACATGATAAGAAGCAAGAAAATTGATACAAGAGCAGATTTCCCATGGATTGTATTTGTAAATTAGGGGGTTGTAAATTAGTTGAACAGTCTTTTTTAAAAAAATCAATCTTTACGCATTTTAGTTTTGTGCTAATGCAGTTTTCATAAGGAACAGTCATCTTGATAATGCAAATGTCCATAAATATTTTAACATATCTCTCACCCCTAGTAATTGACTCCCGGCACCTAATGAGCAAAGGTCATTATCTACACATAGGATTGGAGCCAGGATGTTAGAAAATAAATTGTCAGGAAGTGGCTCCCGAATTAAAACACAGGACACCGGTGAGCACAGGTGAGCATTTCTGTATTTTCTTAAACCCAAAGGTAAATCAAAGTAACACAAACACAGAATAATGTGTCAGTTTTTAGTCAAGCAACAAGTTTTGTTACTTAAACAGCAAATGGTTTTCCTTATAGTCTCTCAAGTAAATTAACCTGCACTCTATGATCCCAGTATGAATAATGAAAAACAAAAATGGCACTGAAGGGTGAGCATTTTTTCCGCTAAATTGAAAATAGCATTTTGAGATGGTGAGCTACATATTTATTTTAACGCAAATATGCTCAAAATAAAATGATACAGGTTTTTGGAGTTTACTCTCTGAGTTAGTCCAGTTACCCTACAATCTAGAGTAACTACGGGAGCATGTAAGAGACATTACATGCACCCGTAGTTACTGCACCACCTAGTGAAAACCTATGGGAAATTCATATTGCAATCCAGAGTAAATTGTTCTTACACTGGAGCAAGGACTCCCCATAGTTACTATGGATTGCTCATAATCCTAACCATGTCTACTCAAAAGTTAGCAGCATTGTGTTTAATGGGTCTTACTCCCAGGAAAGTGTCTTTAGGATTGCAGCCTATGTCCAGTTAGTCAAAAGCAGAGTACGGTATGCTTCTTTTGACCATGCTTGACCCCGTAACATCTGAGAATAAAGACAGTAGTCCAGAGATTTTGGAGCAATTCAGATACTTCCCATTCAAGTAGATACAATGAATGCTCTTTTATGTTACTAGATTCTAAATCACGAGTACAGTCCCTTGAGATCATGCAGGAGGCTTGAGAACAAGCCAATTCTATTTATATTTTTTTAATAACTGCTACCTATAATCCCCCTTTCGGAATTGGATGGCCAATCTGCCTTTCAACATAAAGGTGTCCCTCACTTATTGAACCGGTTAGGGACTGGTGCTGCAATCCTAAAGACACTTTCCTGGGAGTAAGACCCATTGAACACAATGGGGCTTATTTTTGAGTAGATATGGTTAGGATTGTACTTCGGAGCACAGTCTAAAAGTGAAAACCATTGAAAAGTGGAACCCAATCTTTTTTAGTTTATAAATGTTACTTCCAATGATTTTTAGCTAGCAAATTGCAAATGTCCCTTTTATCTTGCAAATTCCTGCTGCCTCAGAAAGATTTCTGCAAATTTATTCTTTCCTTCACACATGGCATTAGACCAGGAGCTACAACATGGGAAAAGGCAATTGTGGCCTTTAGAACAGCAGGGAGAGGTTGAAAAGCAGAACATGAATTGAATGAATGAGTTCTGGGTATAACTGAAAGGTGCTGAAAGAATGGATTGTCAGAAAATGAACTGTCGGAAAGTATGGGATACCTGTAGGTGACAGAATGAGAATAAAATTTAATAATCTAATTTATGTAAAGAAATTCTTTGCATCCTACCTCTGTTCTAGCAAGGCCAGCGCATTCACCAAGCAGAAAATGTAGGCTGCATTGTATGACAGAGATTGGGAGACTTGAAATGCCCTTCACCCTAAGTCTGTCACCATGTTACTTTAGTTTGCATGTCTCACATCCTCTATTTACCAAGTTTTCATCTGCCCTGGAGTTAAAGGGTTTTAATTAACTTGCAGTACAATCCTAAGCAAGTATACTCAAAAGTAAGTCCCAATGTGGTTAATAGTACTTACTCCTAGGAAAGTTTGGTGAGGATTGCAGACTAACAAAAAATACTGAAATTAGCATGTTTAAGCATTTAAGCTTGAAAAAAGTTTCAGAATTATTGAACTTCTCTAATTCATCTTGTTGAGTTGAAGTCAACAGGAAATATATTGCTAAAGAATGTCACCAATATGGACAAACCAGGCTAACTTTTGGGACTGCATTTATTTCAATGGGAACATTAAACACAACTGTAAATCTCTCCCATTGAAATCAGTGGAGCCAAGGAATTTTATTTGTGCTGCACTCTGGTCCATGATTTTTGATTCAAATATTTGCTGACCTTATACAAAATAATAATAAAAATAATAATACTTTATTATCATTGTACACAAATATACAATGAAATTTTAGGTGCACTTTTTAGGATACAGATTCAACTTATCACTGAAGTGCTGAGCGGCTGCATGTACAGTACATGCGCTGCCACAGAAGATCCTCACAGCAAACCTGTGAGGCAGATAGCTATTGTACAGGCAGCTCATAGGTCATACAGCTCATATTTTACAGGCACCTTCTCTTTCCAGGTGGGATCCTTCACAGCATGTTCATCACATCAGGATTATTTTTCGTATTTATCTGTCTCATACTTCTTTAGAGTTGACTTTCTTAAATATTTTTAATACGTAATGTAAATGTGATTCATATCTGAATAAATTTCCCCCTGTGATAGTAACATTCTGATGAAATGGGGAAAAAAGCCCAAACAGTTGTGAACTGTGATGCATAATTAGAAAAGATTTCAGTCTCCATGCCTTAACAGCATCCTGTCATAAGTTTTCTTTTGCAGCGAACAAAGCATTGACAGATTTCCAAACACCTGATCATGTACACATAATGTGTCATACCCTACAGAAACTGGCACAACAGGTATGGAGAAATAGTTGGCCAGGAAGAATGTTCGGTTGTCTCGGGTTAATAATGAGGGCAGCAATTGTAAACACACACAGGTGCTGGTGTAGTTTAGTTGCTAATAGCCTGAGCTGTAAATCATAATTTTCCAAGTCTGAATTTGCCTCTGCCATAAACTAACCATGTGGCCTGAAGCAAGTTATTACCTCTGAGCCTCCACAGTAATGTGTCAGGCCATCTGATCCTTACAAATAGCCTGAGAAAATGCAGAACTGCTATCCCCAAACTTAAGAAATAAAATCCTATTCACTGATCCCTGCATAAGTAGACCTGAGCCCTTTTCCTTCTATTCTGCTGCTGTCAGCAAACCCAAATCCTTCCCAGAAGTATCCCAAGGGAGTGTCACATCACACCCATGGGCTTGTCTTGTCAATCCAGGCCATGCTATCATTTCTGGCTAGTTCTTCTGGTTTTGTCTGGTCATGAAGCCAGCTGTTAGGTCAGATCATGCAGTGCTGCTCAGGTTCCACATACAGCCATCTAGGAATGGGGTGAGAGCCCACCACCCCGCTCAGATACATGGACACCAAATGGCACTGTATGATCTGATGCAGCATGTCAAGCAGACAAACATAGAAGGACATTCCATCAATTGGAGGAAAGCATTCGCTGCAGCAAGAAAGCCAATCTGTAGCATTGTGATGGTCATCCTTCCAGGGAAGGTACAGATATAGGAATACAAATTCCCACAAGCTGTGCCCATCCCAAATGCTACTGTAACTGACACCCACATGCCTTGCTGTAGCTGGAGCACACTTTTTTCCCTGCTTGAAGCTCCCTCTCGGTAGGAGAGATAAAGCAAAATATGGCTTGTTTTGTCCCTCTAGGGCAGGGGTCCTCAAACTACGGCCCACGGGCCGGATCCAGCCTGCCAGGGGCCTCAATCTGGCTCGCTGGCCTTTTGGGGGGTTTGGGAGGTGCTTTGTGGGCACTGGGGGGGTGTTTGGGGGACACTTGGGGGCAGTTGAAGGCTGCCGTGGTGAAGATCCTCCAGCCACAGCAGCCATTTTCGAAGGGAAGACTGTGCGCATGCACGCACAGTCTCCCTATTTGAGCTCTGTGGGAGAGCTGCAGGGCTTCTCCGTGGGCAGAGCTGACTATCCTCGGCTGACCTGAGGAAGTCACTTTCACTTCCTGGGGTCAGTCAAGGATAGTCTGCTCTGCCCACGGAGAAGCCCTGAAGCTCTCCGGCGGAGCTCAAAGGATAAGGGTGACTGTGCGTGCATGCGCACAGTCTTCCCTTCAGAAATAGCTGCCCGTGGCTGGCGGATCTTTGCCACGGCAGCCTTCAACTACCAGCCGCTTGTCTGCAGCGCCAGCGCGCACGCCAGCACCTATGCAGGTGAGCTGGTGTGTGTGCTTGTGTGTGTGTGTTTGTATGTGTGTGTTCGTATGTGTGTGTGTGTGTGTAAGAATGCATGGGGTGTGTGTAAGAATGCATGGGAGGTGCATGGGGGTGTCACGCTGCCAAGTTCCCACCACCATGAATGATCCCTCTCTCACCTCTTCCTGGTGCTTGTGGCACTGCCACCACATTGGCTATCATGTTCTTCCTTGTCCAAGCCACCATTTCACTAATATTTATGGCTACAATCCAGAGTCACTACGGGACGTTTTACACTGACGTAGTTATGGTGCCACCAATGGGAAACCTATGGGAAATGCATGGAGCAATACAGAGTAGGTGCCTCTTACGTCTTCCCATAGTTACACTGGTTTGTAGGGTGTGCCAAAAACAGAGGGGGATGGGACATGTCTTCTTTTGACTCATCAGCTCTCCATCCCTCATCTTGTCACTCAGTCCGAGCCTTTCAAGCTGTTTCATGGAGAGACTGATCCTGGAATATGAGGAAAGGATAACTTGTTTTATGGCGTCATAAATATTACAACAAGATAAATAGAGGTGAAGCACTTTGCACATTCAAAATACGCTAAACAAATGCCAAGTTGAACTCAGTAGAATTTACTCCTCAGTAAACATGCATAGGATTTGGCTACACTGTAATATAAAATACAATGGCTTGATTGATAGATACTGTATTTGCTTTATCCATGTTTTCAGCTTCCCAGTTCTGCTCCTCTCATCACAAAGGCAGTAAATGAAAATCATTTTCAGGAAAGGCTTACCTGTCAGCACTGGAAGCAGAATTGTCTTGTCAATGGGCACGGCTGTGTCCACACAAGTTGAGAGATCAGACTGGAATGTCCAGAATGCTTGAAGTGCATTCTAATGTGAACCTCCAGGTCTCCTTTATTTATTCCACATTAGCAAATCTAGATTTGTCACTTCAGGGAATTCCAAGTTTCTGATCAGTACCCCCCCCCCATGACAGAAGTATTTGCAAAATGTCCTTGACAAAGAGCACAATCCTAACCATGTCTACTCAAAAGAAAGTTCCATTGTGTTCAGTGGGTCTTACTCCTAGGAAAAGTGTCTTTAGGATTGCAGCCAAAATGTCCCACAATCCAAGGTAGGTCTACTCAGAAGTAAATCCCATTGTGTTCTGTGGGTCTTACTCTAAGGAAAGTGTAGATAGGATTGTCGCCTTAGGGCAAAATCCAGAGTAACTATGGGGAGTCCTTGCTCCGGTGTAAGAACAACTTACTCTGGATTCCAATATGAATTTCCCCTAGGCTTTCACTAGGTGGTGCAGTAACTACGGGTGCACGTAAAGTCTCTTATGTGCTCCCGTAGTTACTCTGGATTTGGGGGTTATTCACGTTTCATATTTTTTATATTTCACCTAATCACCATATAGGTATACTTTGAAAATTTACAGTTCAACACAGCCTTTAGTTTATATTAAAAGTTCACTAGGCTGTTCTGACATTGCAAGCTTTTCATACTAGTTTCTAAGTAAATATGATTTATATGGAATTATTGAATTAGCTTTTCCTGACCATGTGTCTGTGCAGTGGAGCAGCAATACTAATGTGTCTTGACTTGTAATTTGAGTTCTTTAACAACCTAGTGGATGTTTGTTTGGAAATCATTTAAGTTCACATGATTATGAAATGAGAGGGCCATAGTGAAGTTCCTTTTCAAATATAAGGAAGAAGGTGGGGAATGGAGTGTGTTGTTTCTATTTGTGACTCTGCAGTGTTTGACTTCTGTGATTCATGAGGTAAGTCAACTTGCCATCCAATTTATCATATAAACATAACCACTAAACTCTGGACCTTGTTCAAACATACACATTAAATTAATGAGTCAGAGTTTCTTCCAGCACTAGTCTAGAATTTGCACGTGATTTCAATTACCTCGTTTCATTTTTTAGTTAAAGCTCATTTTGCTTGAAACTCTTAATTCTGACAAAAGAAGAACATAAATTTTAAGACCTTTTTATGAAATTTACCCTATGTATTTCCATAAATAAAATGTAAATTTGCTGCTGTCTAACTTAGGAAAAAAGTAAAAAGGCTATAATCCAAGTATATATAGACAGTGGCGCCTCACGTAACAAGTTTAATTCATTCCGGAGGCTTGCTTGTTACGTGAAACGCTCTTTACATGAAGCGGATTTTCCCATAGGAAATAATGGAAACTCAGACGATTGGTTCAACAATCCAAAAAAATATTCATATAAAAATATCAACTGTTTATAAAAAGATTACAAAACACTGTAATATAACACAGTGTAATATACACACAGATTGTGTGCTTTCACAGTCACTAATGGAATCACTGCTATCCACTGGTTCAGTTGAATCCACATTCCTAAGCTGCTGTTGGGGAGCAGCACTAGAACATTGATAAGGCACACCTTCCACGCTGCCACACACAGGCTCCGGCTGGTCCCCCCAGGCCCACCACGAGTTCCCTTGCCATGGAAGCCTGTTCCAAACTTCCTCAAAAGTGCTCTTTACTCAAGACAGTGCTCTTTAAGCAAGTCAAAATTTCTGCAAAAATTTTGCTCTTTATACAAAACGCTCTTTATTCGAGTTGCTCTTTACTCAAGGTACCACTGTACTTACTTCTGAGTCAACATGCACAGGATTGCTATATAAAAGTAGTATTATCTTGAAAAGATATAATTATGCAAGAATTTATATTACAGGAATACACTTCAAATTTCTATTCCTTCCAGGAATTACTTCAGTGGAGGGGAAACCACAGCAAAAACTGACAGAGTAAGCAAGCACACATGGCTTTATGTGATAGCAACAGCCAATTGTACTCTCCCAGCACCAGTTTGGATGATTACAAAAATTTTTGATCTGGGTGACAATATGCGACTATAAGTAGTGCCTGTGTATCCACAGATAATACATCTGTAGATGTGGCTCCATGCAGGTCCCATGGACATGCATTGAGACAGACTCCGCTCCACCAAAAGGGACCAGAACTGTTTCCCTGATTCCCTCTAGACAGGGTGACCAGATGCCCAAACCTTAAAAGGAGGACAAGGTCTTGGATTCCTCTCAGCCTGGCCTTTCCAATGGACAATGGCATGCTTCCCTACTCATGAGCAAAGCCACGATATTGGGTACTTTCACTTTCCCATAGAACTCAATGCATTTTTATTTTTAGTTTTTGGAATGAGATATTTCAAAACTGATTTTTGCATTGGATTCTGCTCTTCAATACTAATCCAACGACATATGATATGATGGGGTACTGCACACCATTGCAAAGTTCCAAAATGAAGCCAAAATGGAGGACAATGAAGCCCTTTTGGAGGACATCTGGACAGAAGGCTGAAAAAGAGGACAAATCTGGAAAAATCTGGTAATATGGTCACCCTGCCTCTTGAAGATTTTGCTTCCCATGCTACTCTAAAGCCTGGAGAGGCAGTTGGGCAAGAGACACTCTTTCAAGTGGGTGTTCCTCTTTTATTTAGCAGGGGGAGAGTAACTGGCCCTACACACCCCAGCAGTATCTGTTCAAGTGGCTTCTGCTGGTATTCTTTTTGCATTTTAGATTGTGAGCCATTTTGGGACAGGGACCCATTAGCTATTAATTAGCTATTAATTTTTTTCATTTTCTTGTAAACCGCTTTGTGAACTTTTCAGTTGAAAAGCAGTATATAAATACTGTAGATAGGTAAATAGATAGTTCTCTTGGAGGAGTTAAACAGGCAAAGCTCATGGATTTGGGTATCAGTGAAATTCAGTTTCAGCATAAGGTCCAAGAGTGGATGCCCTGCAAATGTTGAGGGCCCCACCTGCGTTACTGAAGAAAAGATGATAGTGTGGGCTAGAGAAACCAAGGGATACTTTTTCAAAAGGCCAACCTTGGAAAAGATGGAAAAAGCAAACTTAAAGGGAGAATGCAGGAAGTAGAAGGAAATATAGATAAGGCAGGAACAGCTGGGAGGCAATGAAAAAAAGATAGACAGAGGTATGAGGAACAGGGTAGACAAGGCTTGAAAGAGATGCAAAGAAGAGATGGAGAAAACAGGATCTGAGAGAAAAGAATGCATGAATCAAGAGAAAGGGGGAAAAGTTAGGAACATGAGGGTTGTCTGGAACTGGCATATCTACCAACATATTTGCAGTTCTAGGGTTAAACCACCACTTTATCCATTACATCAGGGTTTCCCAACCCCAGGTCTAGGGACCACTGGAGGTCCTTGGCAGCTGCCTGACCGGCATGAGAGGACTCCTCTAAGTGCTTCTGTCGGAGTATTGCAGGAGGGCTCTGTCGGAGTATTGCAGCCTCAATATTATGTCTGTCTACTCAGTAGTAAGTCCTATTGTAGTCAGTGGAGCTTACTCCCAATAAATTGTGGAGAAGATTGCAGCCTCAGAGTCCAATCCTATGCCTGTTACTTGGAAATAAGTCCCATCTAGTCAATGAGGTTTACTCTCCAAAGAGTGACTTGGATGGCTTTGTGCATTTTCAATGCATCCTGCACTGAAAAAGGTTGAAAATCCCTGCTGTGAGTAGACATGCATTGAGACATTGGGTTCTCACCTGCGATCCTATCCACAGTAAACTAGCAATGGCTCTATTGATTATAATGGGATTTTCAGCTGGAGGAGCTGTGCTGTGCTCTAGGTGGGGAAGCCCTCCCTCCAGGTCGCCAGAGGCAGAACTCTCCCCCCACCCCTGGGCTGGTCCCTGGAAAATTTCTTTTCCACAGAACCGGTCCCTGGGGCCAAAAAGGTTGAGGACCACTGCGTTACAGTGTGAGAGATATTCTAATGACAGTAGACTTCTGTTGTGTTTCCACATCAAAGACAGCCTCCTTTGCTTATAATGACAATGAGTCATGCTTTTTTATTGTTTGCAAAACAGGTTCTTTTTGAGTCCCATGTTTCACTGTGTTGTAGCTTTCAATTAAAGTTTGTCTCCATCACAATGAATTAGAACATAAATATTCCATCCCAGGGAAAGGCTATCGTACATTTCAGGGACAGGAAACTAACTCGTAGAACCATATCTGTATATAAAAAGAAGGAATTTCTGTGCTATTTTTTACCACTCCATGAGTACTTTCATCTGTGTGAACTTTGAAGTCCAGCCCTTTAAACTTTATTGTTCTAGGAAGTGTAAATAGTTCCAATAATTGTACAATCAAGGAGGCATTAGCACAAAAGCTTACAAGACAAACTCAGTAAATCAGACTATTAATGCAGACAGCTCCAACAACATGTAAACAGACCAAGAGTTAATTGCCTTTGCAGATCTAGTAATGTACTTAGCTCTTAACAATTATGCACTCATTTTTTATTCTCCATTAAATATTTACTTTTTGTTTTGTATCCATGTCATTCCTTTAGCTCACTAGAGTTAATTACCGGTACCTTCCTAGTACTAAATACAACTATATTTTAAAGCACTTCCTTGTAGTTCCATCACTGTAATGCTACATCACAAGTATCTTTTTTCCAAAAGATAACAATGGCTAGCTATTAAGAAGTTGCTGTGATATCTGAAACCACCAAAGGTAGAAGATCCCCTGCTTCAGGACTGATTAACTGGGACATCCTGCCTGACTTTTGCTTTAGGGCATTTGCTTTGCCCAGCCAATATTAACATTCTCCTCCCTACCACATTTCCTTTTCCTCTCTGTCCCTTTCTTTCTTTTCTAATACAAGGGATGGAAGGAAAATAAGGAGCAGTGAAAGCAAATGGGTGGACAGAGATAGGTATCCCTCCACCAGTATGCTCCTTGAGATGACAGGCTGGCCCTTACAATGTAAAATATTAACTTTTGAATATGAACATACTGGAGAAAAAAATGTTTGAAATCTGGAGACCAGTTCCTATGCATGTGTGGCATATAAAGTTGATCAATATGATCACAGTATATTTTTCCTGCATATAAAGTGATTGAAGAATTTGTGAGCATAGTGCATTGGCTCAGTGGATTGTGGCCATTGGCCCACAAGAACTGTATTTATTCGAATTCAATGCTCACCTTTTTCAGCTGAATTCAGTCTCCAAAATCAGGGTGTGCATTAGTTTTGATGGTTAATTAAATTTGAGTGAATGTGGTATTTTGATTATAAGTATAGGGTGCACATTAGATTCGATGGCACATTATATTCAATTAAATACAGCAGTGCCTCACATAACAAGTTTAATTCGTTCCGGAAGCATGCTTGTTATGTGAAACGTTCTTTATGTGAAGCGGATTTTCCTCTAGGAAATAATGGAAACTCAGATGATTGGTTCCACAACCCCAAAAATGTTTATATAAAAATATTAACTGTATGTTAAAATGGTGACAAAACACTGTAATTGAATTCAAAACATGCATTCAGTGTCCATGATCCTACGAAATCTACTTAGGCTGCAATCCTAAAGACACTTTCCTGGGAGTAGGACCCATTTAACACAATGGGACTTACTTTCGAGTAGACATGCTTAGGAGGCTGCAATCAAAGTCACTTTCCTGGGAGTAAGCCCCATTGAACACGATGGGGCTAACTTCTGAGTAGAAATGGTTAGGCGATTGCATGGAGGATAGGGGGCTTACCTGGGCTGCTCCTGGAGGTTGGAGGCGGTGGGGGCACTTGGGGGCAGTTAGGGTCAACTGCCCCCAAGTTAGGGGCAGTTAGGGGCAACTGGCCCCAAGTTGTGGCAGTTAGAGGCAGCAGCATGCTGGGCAGCAGCCCTTTAAAACAGGCTCCACGCGGAGCATCAAGGCTGCCTTGCATACTGCCCATGAGGAAGCAACACTTCCTGTTTCTCCGTGCGTCTGCCTTTTGCATCCCCAGATGACCCGGCCAGGTCGCTTTCAGGTTGCCTGGGGCATGTTAAGTGAAGTGGGCTTGTTAAGTGGAGCACACTCCCAATGGGAATTTGTGCTTGTTATGTGAATCACTTGTTATGTGGGGCACTTGATATGTGAGGTACCACTGTATGGAATTTGGTTGATAATTGAAGTTTGCAATCCTAACCAATTTTCCAGCTCAGAGATAAGGACAATGGAACTCCAAGGTAAGGGAAGAAACATTGCCTAATGTGACTGCCTCCACGACTGTCCCCCAATTGCAGAATACAGCACATGCCCCACTGGCACAGTTTTGCCAGTGATGGTAAGTGGATTAGTATTGTGGCAAAAAAACCTTTGTCATTGGTGTAGGTATCAGCCCTAGGCTGCAATCCTAAAGACACTTTCCTGGGAGTAAGACCCATTGAACACAATGCGGCTTACTACTGAGTAGACACAGGATTGTGCTCAAAGTCGTCAATCTGCTAGTTTTCTGCTAAACTATGGGATTTAAATATTATAAATTAGTAAACAAAGACTCTCTGAAATAAGCGGACTTAAAAGGTATTCAATTATATGCTAGATTTTCATTGTTTACCCAAAATCAAAAGTGGGGAGGGAGAGAGGCACGGTTACTGATTCAACCACCACAGAAGAGCCACTTACATTCTTTCAATGAAAGGATCACAATTGTGCGCAGAGTTTTTCATGTAGCAGAAATGTCTGCTTAATCAAAATGGTGATCAACATACAGGAGCTACTATATTATTCACAAAGGATTGCGGGTTATAAGGAGAAAATGCTGTTTGTTTAACAAGGAATGTGTCTTTCATATGGCACCTGGGCCAAAACAAACTTTATGTTTATTGTTGTGGCTGCTTGCATTTACCAACTTTGTCCTTTTTGAGAAGACCAAAATTCAAACCAGATGTGTGGCTTTGATTCTGTGGTGAGAAAAATTTGGAAAAGGCTTTTATATGTCTGATCCCCACCATAAAGGGGAGAGTCAGGTCAGGATATCTATGGTCAGTGACATAATGTAAAATAATAGACAGTAACCTTAGCTTCCTAATGCGGCACAACAAACATTAGCCAACAAACTGAAGTTCCCTTCATTTTTAGCAAGTTATGAGAGGAATGTAAATTGAGATTAAAAATTCAGAACAATTCTTTCCACTTGAAAGCTTTCTTTTCTTGCATCAAGTTACAGAACGGTTGTTTTAAGAGTTCTTTTCATGAAAGAAGTGCAAACACTTTTGCACATAACACTTGTTCACAACAGATGGTTTGTGTAAAACAATGTGGGAAAGATCTTCAGGGGAACAAGATACAAAGATTCTAAGCAAATAAAATAAAAGTGTTGTGTCAACAGAACTCCTGGATTTCCTTGTAGTGCATTAGCAGAGATAATGACTAGTTTTGTAATACTTGACATCACTTTTTCTGGACAAGCTTATGCGCCCTTTACAACTACATAACAGGTAGAATTCAGTATCTGTCAGCTGTCCTGCCCCTGCATGAATTCATAATGGGAAGAGTTACAACTGCTGAATTTCTATCAGGAAAAAACGAAACCAATTGTTGATATTATGTAGAAACTGCTATTCTTTATTACAGGGGTCTCCAATAGTTTTTGGCCAAAGGGCAATATCAAATATCTGGTACAGTGTCAAGGGCCAGATAAAATATTTTAAATATAAAATTTAAATACTGTATTTCCCAGCTTATTACATGCACCGGACTATGAGACGCACCAAAGTTTAGAGGAGCAAAACAAGAAAAAGAAATTCTGAACCAAATGGTGTACTAATATATTTAATAAAATATAGCAGAATAATATTTCAACCATGTAAAGTCAACAGTGGTATTAAGAACCATTATCACTGTTATTAACAAATGAGGAAAGACTTTAAGCTTCAAGCACTCTTCTAATTTTCTGGTAAACCCCAAAACTCATCTTCTCTAGTGTCAGTGATTTGTGACTTTTGCACAAATCTCATTGCAAATAGTCCAGGAAGGCAAGAAAGTTGGAGAGGTTTTTTGGGGGGTAGGCAGGGAAAGGTGAAGGGATCTAGATAGATAGGGAAGAGTGAGGGATGCACAGGCATGGAGCAGGAGGGACCAGGTCTTGTGCATGTCTACTTTGGAGCAAGTCTCCAAGCCAGGGAAGGCTGGTTAGGATTGCAACTGTGCCAGGGTGACCAGATGCCAAACCCAAAATTCCTGAACCCCAAGGCAAAATTCCTACCCCCCAGGGCAAAATTCCTACCTGTTTAAAAAATTGCCAAAAATGTATTTTTTTTTTGTTTTTAAATTTTTTATTTTTACTTTTTGCCATAACTTTTGATAGGAAGGAGATATCTCAAAACTGATTGTTGCATTGGATTCTGCTCTTCAATAGAAATCCAGCGACATATGACATGATGGGGTAAGGTGCTCCAGGATTGGCCCTATCAGACGCACAGACATTTTCCCCCACTTTGGGAAGAAAAAAGTGCGTCTTATAAACTGGGAAATACGGTACATTAGAAATAGATTAATGAATAGATGGGCTCAAATTTCCAGGATTTCTGCAAGCACCAACACACAGCACAGAAATAAAGCACACGCTTAATAAAACATCATCACAGCTCCTGTGGTGTTCAACTGGATTAGAGGCTAGCCAGGGGCCAATTAGAGGTTGGCTGTGGGCTGCATCTGGCCCTCAGGTCGGGGTGTGGAGATCCCTGCTTTATTAAACACACACACAACAACAACAACAACTGGAAGCACCTCATTCTGGTGATCACAGGTGTGTTGTTTGGGACGAGAAGGGGTGGCTTTTGTATCCGTATTCAGAAGTAACCTGTGTAGGGTAGAACAGGAGAGAGCAAATATTTTGGCAGGTCATAATCTCTCTGATATTGTATTGATGATCTGGGGAAAAAATTAATTTAAATTAATTGTCACTTCAAATTTGACTAGGCCATAAGTGGCACAAGTGGTTGAGAAGCTATGGCTGTTAACCAGCTTGCCAATATTCAAGACCCAGGTCATACAAGATGGGGTGAGCTCCTGTCCTTAGCTCAGCTCCTGTCACCCTAGCAGTTTGAAAGCATGTACATAGCAAGTACAGTGATGCCTCACATAACAAGTTTAATTTGTTCCAGAAGCATGCTTGTTATGTGAAATGCTCTTTATGTGAAGTAGATTTTCCCATAGGAAATAATGGAAACTCAGATGATTGGTTCCACAACCCAAAAAATGTTCGTATAAAAATATTAACTGTATGTTAAAATGATGACAACACTGTAAATGAATTCAAAACATGCATTCAGTGTGCATGATCCTATGAAGTCTACTTAGGCTGCAATCCTAAAGACACTTTCCTGGGAGTGGACCTGTTTAACACAATGGGACTTACTTCTGAGCAGACATAGTTAAGAGGCTGCATGGAGGACAGCGGTCTTACCAGGGCTGCTGCTGGAGGCCAGTGTGGGCTCTTGGGGGCAGTCAGACGCAGCAGCACACTGGCTGGCAGCCCTTTAAAACAGGCTCCACGCGGAGCATCAGAGCTTCCTAGCGCACCGCCTATGAGGAAGCAATGCTTCTTGTTTCTCCACGCACCTGCCTTTCGTGTCCCCAGATGACCCAGCCAGGTCGCTTTCAGGTTGCCTGGGGCTTCTTAAGTGAAGCAGGCTTGTTAAGAGGAGCACACTCCCAATGGGAATTTGTGCTTGTTATGTGAATCACTTGTTATGTGGGGCACTTGTTATGCGAGGTTCCACTGTAGATAAATAGGTAGCACTTTAATGGGAAAAAACAGGGTTCTGTGTGCCTTTGGCAGTCATGCAATCCCCATGACCATGGAAGTGTCTTTGGACAATGCTGGCTCAAAAGGCTTAGAAACGGGGATGAGCACTACATCCTAGAGTCAGTCGTGACCAGCGGTACAACCTGCAGAGGACACCTTAACCTTTACATTTCAAATTTACATAAGTTTTCATAAACAAATACATTTGAGACAGAACTTGCAAGACTGACTGAATGAATTTTACTGAGCTTTTTTCAAATACACATGAGAACTAGAATACAGGCATGTAGAACCTAGGGTTGCCATAATTCTCTTCCCCAAATTTGGA
Source organism: Cryptoblepharus egeriae (assembly GCA_030015325.1). Lineage (NCBI taxonomy): Eukaryota > Metazoa > Chordata > Lepidosauria > Squamata > Scincidae > Cryptoblepharus > Cryptoblepharus egeriae. The sequence continues at coordinate 30,589,632 of JAREYC010000005.1, forward strand.
TGGACCTTCTGTCACATTTACCAATATGTGAACACAATTCCCAAAAATTGAGACTGTCCCTGTTTTGGGGAACATATGGCAACCCTAGTAGAAACACATGAGAATTATGAACTGTTTGCCACACATCTCTTGCACAATGAACACATGAAGCACCTGGAAACATAAACAGTTCAGAAGAAGTCACAGATGAAACTTAGGGCAGTTGTGGGCCAGTGTGGGCTTCAACCATCTCTGTCAGGGAACATTGTTCACTCTACTGCTCAGTACAGTGCTCTTTTCAGGCCAAATTGGAGGTCTCGAAGGGCTCCAAATGGCTCACAGGCTGGATTTGCAGAAGAACTCATGGTTGGGGTGGGAAGGGGAAAGATTGTGCTCATGCATTCCTGAAGTCTCGGTTCTGTCTCCCTGTGCTTTCCATGTTTGGAGGACAAACCCTGAACATGTGGAGAATGTTGCCACTTTCAGTTGATTGAGGGAGAAACCATTCCTGTGTTCAGTGTTTGCATACATTGAGTACGTGGTAGGTGTGGGCTTCAGGACCATGTCAGCTCAGGGATAGTATTTACTGGAATAATGTATGCGTGGACTGTGTTCTCTGTGCACTAAAATCACTAAAACATGGAGTCCTTATCAAACCTTAGTTTTTTTTTTAATGTGTCAGACAAGGGCAACATTTGCAGTCCTGACCTCTGCTGGGTTATCTGTAGATGAAGCTTTCTAAACATACAGCTACTATGGCCTTATTTCTATGATTTTCCAATATCTCTGCATCTATAGCTTTTCTAAGTGGCTAACGATCTTCATGGTTCCTAGCTATTGATCATCAAATTTATTTTGGGCTCCTAAAATCCATGACTAGTACTTTTGACTCTGTCACAGGAAATGTTTTCTTCTGGCAACTCACAAAAATGGATTATTTCCCATTTCAGTCAGAGATGTGGCTTAAAGATATTGTAAAATCTTTGTAATGTAATGTAAAATAATTGTAAAATTATTATAAAATAATTTACAATTATTAAAATAATGTCAAACAATGTAAAATAATTGTACATGTTATGTTGTAGCCAAGTCGTTCATTCAGTTTATCCTGAAATATCACACTTCAGATTTGTGCCCATGTTGTTCAAATACTCCGGCTGCTTCAGAGCACAATCTTAACCACATCTACTCAAAAGTAAGTCCCGTTGTCGTCAATGGGTCTTCCTGCTAGGGAAATTTCTTTAGGATTGCAGCCTTAGTCATTTAATAATGGCTTTTTCATGTTATTCTAATTGGTCCTACAATTGCTTTTGAGACGCTCTTGCTATATGAAAAGAATTACGGTATAACATTTTCTTTTTAAAACATTTTCCCCACCCAGCTTTTGTAATTTTCATTGAACACTGCATTTCTGAGTATTTCAAGTGAGAACGCTTTTTCTTTTGAGGTTTCTTTTTTAATTTGCTGCTTGGGTAATAGCCTATCCTCCATATCAATCTACCCAGGCCTTCATGCTTCACATGCAGTGTCAAGTGTCTTTCAAGACAGATGGATGCCAAGTAGTATTTCACACAATTTTGGGTATCAGCAGGGATACCGAAAAAGGGGATAAATATTTGAGAATCAATCCTCTGCAGATGTTAAGGCATGATTGTATTCCGTTGGTAGCAATGAAGGAGCAATAAACCTGGAAGTGAGTCTTTAAATCTATTTTTCCGCTGGTTTTTTTATCCATGGATTTTTTTAAAATCTACTGGGAGTTCTGAAACAGAACTCTAGTGGGTAAGATGTGACAACTGGTATTTGTATTGTTATATGTTAAGCTTATGTACTTTATATTCCAAAACAAGCTAAAGTACAGTAGATATTTTCCAATACAGCCATAAGCACTCTGTTTTTGCTGAGTCATCTTGTGTCATCTCTTCTGTTAAATTGATCCTGCAGGAACCTTTCTTCTTTGCTGCTGTATTTACCAAGGGTATGCTTATTGATCACCTCTTCGTTTCTCAGTCATCATTGTCTTAGGTATTGCAGCAGAAATCCTGGAGAAATAATTTAATGTTAATCTTTTGAATGTTTATTTGAAATAGCCTTTTTGATTCAGCTGAACTCAGTGGGGACATTTTTAAGAAGAATAAATAAATGGGGAAAAATATATGAAACATATGTGTGAAATGGTTTTCATTAGGTTAGAGCCAGAATGCAAATTATAAACAGAAAAATGAAACATTTTTGAAATATCTTGCTATGTCTAACAATCCTTGCTGCTGTAGCCCTGTACCTATAAATTAGGTAATAATTTGCTTTATCAGTGTTTGCAAACCAGTGGTTCAGTGAGATCAGCTGGTACATCAGCTGGTGTCTGGTGGTACTTATGGGATGTCTAGACACTTGCTGCCCACTTGTAAAACCAGAAGCGGTTTTCAAATGCTTTTAAATAATTTTTTCTCTAGTGCCTGGTAGTGAATTGTAAGGTAAGAAACCTGAAAGCTCTAGCAGCAGCATGATCATAGGCATCACATTGCTGCCAGCCTGCCTTTGCCCCTCACCCATAACAAATTACCCTGGTTCCAAAACTCCAGAGCAATAAGCTGTGCTGTGGCTTTTTATTTTTGATCCCCTTCCTTACATTTCTTATATGTTATACATTTTGATCCCCTTCCTTCATCATAATTGCATCAGATAATACAACAACAACAACAACAACACTGTAGAAGATGAAGAGCAGGAAGAGGAGGTGGTAGAGGGATGTAAATGGATTATATTTTTTACTCATTGTCCTTGGCAAGAGTCTGCTGGATCATAACATTAGGCTGCCAATGATAACTGCCGACTTGCCATAACACTGCTGTCCCTGAAGTGCTGTTGAATCTTATCAAAATCTCCACTTGGGATGACATGTATGAAATAAAATGCAGTTTTAGCAGTGAATTTGTTTCCTCTTTATATTATGCACCAGGAGTGGTGCAGAAGTGTCTCATAGCACTTTTGTGACATTCCCAGTCCAACTAAGGACTTGTGCTAGGGCTTATGCCAGCCTAACTGGGAGTCAGGACTGCTTGCACATTCATTCAGTCTGTTCATGAAAACGTCTAATCTAAAAAGTCAGTTTGTTCATGAAAAAGTCTAAATTGGTCTCTTGTGGTCATGATGTTGGAATACTTTGCACATCTTGGGGTGGAGAAAAAAATACAGCATAATTCAGAATCTTTGAACATATCAAATAATGTCCCTCTAGCAAAGAGACAGGACCAATTACAATTCTGGCAATTGATTCAAGACACCCATGCAATTCAACCCCACCCAGCAATGCAGTGTAACACCCAAGAAATATTGTTTAGAAGCTTGATTTTGAAGTCATAAATTGAATATCTTATAAACATTGTGAGGCTAGAAATATCTGCTGCTGATTTTTTTTATTTTTTTGCTTGCAAGCCCTTGAAGGATAAAGAACACTTGACATAGGACACAATCCAGAGTGAGGGAAATGAGGAGTGCCCTAGCTGGGCTGCCCCAACTATTCTGAATCCAGAGCAGAACGTTATGCTGCTTCCAGAAAGTCAGGAAGCCTTGGATGCCCCACCTGTTCCAGAGCATGCTCGGTAGGCACCGTGTCAGTGGCACCTGGGGAGGTATTGTTCCTGAGGAGACCCTCCCTCATATCACACTGAACAAGGAACAGCTGTGGTGCCTCTGTTATAAGGCATCTCTGACAACCAGTAACAGCTGCAGCAGGAGACTGCATTACAGTCTATAGTGAATATAAGGGCTTCTTGGAGTGGCCTGCTGTATCCCCAGGTTAGTAGCTGCCGTAGTTGTGCCATATCCTGAGGTTGAGAGGCAGGGATTGCAGCCAGGCTGGTCAGGAACTCAGATTTTTGGTCAAAACTGCCGTTCTTCCTATCCCTTATCATGGACCCCTATGGGTGGGTTGACTCATTACTATACCTGTTCCTGAGGTGTATAACTACGGAGCTGAAAGAGGGAATTTCTGCCGATGAAATAGGCTCTGGATAGAGAGTAACTGCTCTGCCATAGGCAGTGCTAAACATGCACTCAACATGCCTCTCCTGAACTGCCTAGGTTGCCCCAGCTAGGGCAGTCCATGTCTACCTCTCTTGGGGCAGCCTATGTTGCCTTGCTCTGCCCCAAGCCTTTTCCAGAGTAACTAGGGTGGCCCATCTTGCAGTTGGGTCAGTCCAGTTATAGATCGGGTAGCCCAAGTGCACTTCTGGATTGTTCCCATAGTGGCGTAGCTAAGGGGGTGTCAGGTGTAGCAGTTGCACCAGGTAGCAAGCTTTTGGGGGCAACAAGCTGAGCTTAACATTAGTGGCTAAGTTTGTGAAAAAGGAGTAAGTATGAACAGTAATACCATCATGTTATATACGATGTGAAAGTTATTGTAGATTATAATGGAACAAACTGCATTGTAATGTCTGTATTTCATCAAACATTGTGGCCAATTAATCAGAAAATTAAAACATATGGAACAAAAAGTGAGTTTTTTAAAACTCAAAACTGACTCATGATACTGATTGCTCTGAAAGCCAATGAGACGTAATTATCATACAAAATCATCTTTATAGCAGATAATGGCACAAGCTTGGGGGAGGCAGCAGAGCAAATGGGTGGTGAGCTGCTGGGAATGAGGAGGCAGATTTACCACAATTTTCTTTTGGCAGGGAGGGGAGCCTGAACATGATGTCCCCTCTAGCTGTGATATCACTTCCTGGGCAACATGAGTTTTGCACTGGGCTACATGATCATTAGCTATACCACTGCTTGACATGTATTATAAACCACCTTCCACATATGTAAAGTATATACACATGTAAAGTATTCCACATGAAAAGCACTATGGAAGTGTACTGGGTTGCACAAATCAGTATAACCCCTACTTTGCCTTTTACAGAACATTTCCTGTTTTGGCTGCAAGATCACATCCCCCACCAGTAAGGACTGAACTGTTTGAACTACACCCCATAAATTGCTATCTAGTATTCATAGTAGTGTACTTTCCCTATACTAAAATTAATCTGCCACATTCATATTCATTAATATGAATATGAATTCAACCGTTTGGATCTCTTCTTTTACCACTCAAAACCAGCCCTTTTTTTGTAGCTGGAAATATGTGAGCATGTGTTGCAAAAGCTTCAAAAGAAGTTCAGGACAAGAAGTCACAAGTACCCAAACCAAATGACATTGCGAGAGGAATGTATGTGGGTAGTGTGTAAAAATAGCTCCCTGTTTGGGTCACATTCCATTTCAGCGAAACAACTCAACCCTGGAGTTAAATACTACGGAATTTTAAATGACTAATAAATGTGTTTATGCAATAATCTTCTTGCTTCAGTCTTTTTGCTGTGATGTTCAGTGTGACTATGAACTGTAGAGATCACTAATGATTACAAAGAATAACCAAGTGAAATTGAAGCAAGCTTTGTTAAGTAGTCAAGCGGGCATGACCAAGCAGTTTAGGCATTCGACTACATTCCTGAAGCCTACTAGTTCCATTTAGCCTCCGGGAAAATCTAATCTCTGTGTTAAAAATGAGGTGTGTTTCAAACACACCAGCTTCATGAAAGGATACCATGGGAGTTCCTTGGACTTAACCACATACTTTGCTGTTGTAATTGAAGGCTGACATCACACAGAATGATCACAACTTGGAGTTCCCTTTTGCAGCCACCAAGTAGCTGCTCATTCATTGGTGTGTAGTGGCTTGTCATGTGGACTGGCAACTGCCACTGGTTTCTGTCAATGCCACCACAGTCTGCCAAAAGAAATGTGCCTCATGGCATGGCATAGGACAAAGTCACATGGATTGTATGAACCACTGGACAAACATGCCTCACTTAGAAGCACATGCTTCCTAGAAGCATTTCTCAAACAAAAGTAATTTCAAGTAGGCTCTGTGTCCATAGCTGCTGTTTAGCACATAGAAATTAGCTGGTGAAACTGTCACTTTGTGGGCACATTCTTAACCAGTTTAGGCCAGCACAACTCACCCATCTCCCTATTCCTGCAATGGTGTGGGGAGGCCAGCATAGTCTGAACACTGTCCTAAGCCCCCACCAGATGTGGTGCAGAAATGCCTTACGGCAGGGATGCCAAACTTATTTCATACAGAGGGCTGCATTAGCATTAATTGTGTCTCCCAAGGGCCGCAATCCAATTTTTGCATGTCTACTCAGAAGTGTCCTCTTCTCCTGGGCTCTTTCCCACCCTGGGAAGTTGCTGCTGCTGTGCATGAGCACTCCTTCCTGCTGGGCTCTTTCCCCAGCTCAAAATCAAGTGTGCTGCCACCACTACTGAGCTGCTTCTGGGGTGGGTAGATCACTCGAGGGCCGCAGGTGTGCCTACAAAGGGCTGCATGTGGCCCTCGGGCCACCACTTTGACATGCCAGCCTTACAGTAGTAGTCCTCAACTGTTTTGGGCCTCAGACCAGTTCTGTGGGGAAAAAAATTTTCCAGGAACCAGGCCAGGGCAGGGGGAGAGTTCTGCCTCTGGCAACCTGGAGGGAGGGCTTCCCCACCTAGAGTACAGCACGGCTGCCTCCAGCTGTAAATCCCCTTATAATTAATTGAACTATTGCTAGTTTACTGTGGATAGGATTGCAGGTGAGAACCCAATGTCTCAATGCATGTCTACTCAGAGCAGGGATTTTCAACCTTTTTCAATGCAAGATGCATTGCAAATGCAAAAAACCATCCAAGTCACTCTTATTGGAGAGTAAGCCTCATTGAGTATAATGGGACTTATTTCTGAGTAACAGCATAGGATTGGACTCTGAGGCTGCAATCTTCTGACAGAGTACTCCTGCTGTGAGGAGGGGAAGAGGCACTTAGAGGAGTCCTCTTGCTGACTGGTCAGGCAGCTGCCAAAGGACCACCAGTGGTCCCGGGATCAGGGGTTGAGAAACCCTGCCTTACAGCACTTTTATTTATTTATTTAATTTAATTTAATTTAATTTATATCCCGCCTTTCCTCCCCTGCAAGAGGGAGCTCAAGGTGGCTGACATCAGGGAATAAAACATCATTAAAATAGATTATTTTGCAACTCCCTCAGGCCATCCAGGACTTGGTCAGTCTAACCTGGTGTTAGGATTGCACTGTCATCTGTTTATTATACTTGAGATAGTGTTGTCATAATTCTCTTCCACAAAACCAGGACAGAACCCCCTATCAAACTTGGTAGTATGTGAATGCAATCTCTCCAAAAGGGGGCAGTTCCAGTTTTACAGGACATCTGGTAACCCTTCCTCGAGAGAATCAATTGCTAAAAGTGTGTGTATCAGGAATACCTTTATGGCACAGGAGCAGGGCTTGTAAGAAAAGTGGCAACTCAGTTCAAGAGGATGCTGTTTCAAAGAAGTCACCATAAATGACCTGATTAAACTGGGCAGATTTCAGGAAACATTTTGTGCCTTTATGCACAGATTATTTATTTATTTATTTATTTATTTATTTATTTATTTATTTATTTATTTAAATATGTTTCCCAAGATAAATACTTCAGAAAGGATTTCATGGCAAATACACGGCTGGGTAAAAATGTTTTCTGTCTCTTCACCTCCCAGAGTGGTGCTTTTAACTGCTTTCCAATAAAACTGAAATGTGGTAACTGAGAGTCCAATTCCATACCAGTCTACTCCATTATAATCAATGGAGCTTGCCCCCAGGAAAGTGTGTATAGGATTTTAGCTGATTCTAAGGAGCAGAATCTATTTAAGAACTGTTCAATGGATGATATATAGTACATCAAAATGTTCCCTTCTTTTTTCCTGCTCATAAAGCCACCTGAGGTGAATACCAGCTTAGTTTATGCCAAACTGATAAGCACTTAAATATATTATGATCTTGTAAGAAAAAAAATAAAGGAATAAATTTGCTCTGGTGTTATGTGGCCTCGGCTCCTGGACGTATTAGTTCAGAGTCAGGATTTGAAAAGCCACCTTGCTTTCAGGGGATTATGGGTTCAATCCAATTGCAGGTTTCTAAACCATTTTCCCCTTAAAAGGATCCTGGATGTGTAATCGCATTAGTCTCAGACTGGCCTCCATTCAAGCAAGCCAGAATGCCATGAGTGATGATGCTGTAACGTAGCGGTGGGAAACCCGGGACTGAGTCCTTTAAAAAAAAGGATTATCTATAGAGCAGTCCAAGCGACAGGATCAGAAAGGAATCCACAGCTGTGCTTGCCCATCTCTAGGCTTAATACCTTGTCATGGCTATACAGACAAGAGCTCCTCACAGCACTTCGTAACATACTGTAATAATTTTCTGTCAGCAGTGTTGTTGGCTCACCAATATGAACTGAAAGAATTACACCTAAGTATACCTTTCTTATTTGTCATATTGAAGCAGCCTACACGCATAAGGGTTTTAGCAAAATCAGTAAGCAGTGGCATCACTATGGACCTCCTCCCATGTGGAGAGCATGGCGTAGCCCAAAGTAGGTGATGTGTTGATGCTTTAATGTCTTACCCCTGTTGGTGTTTTGGCTATAACTTTTTACAGAATGGAGATATTTAATTGTGGTTTGTTTCATTGCATTCTGCAAGAAATTTTGCATCAGATGATATATAACAAGTTGGTATGATTCAAAAATACCAAAATTTAAAAATTTTTGGCCAGTAGTGGTTTCACCTGTCTTGTGTGTGTCACTCAGTGTGGCCCATGCCCGTTATATTCCCTAGTGACTCTACTATCAGTTAGTAATAATTCACAGGCTGAATTAGTAATCTAATCTGGGAAGGTTCAGTGTCAAGGTCAATTGAAATTTCAATTGCAAGGTGAAGGTAAGAGAAGTTGGAAAACTGCTTGGGTACTCCTAACTCCACATTTATCTTCCAACTCCTGTCTTTGAACATGGCTCTTTTCTTGTATGCTTCCCTTGAACAGCACTCTTTTCCTAGAGGAGGATGAGGATGGAGCAGCCCAAGTATGTATTATTACCCTATACTGCAGCTTGGGAGCTAAGGTCAAGTGGTATACCTAAAGTTAGTGATTTTCAACCTTTTTCATCTCATGGCACACTAACAAGGCACTGAAATTGTCAAAGCACATCACCAGTTGCTTTTACCATTGACAAGGCACACAGGCTATTCAAATCCCCCAATTTTCTTATTAATTAATTAATGTCAATCCTCAAATTCCCACTGCACATCTGAGAACTATCTGTGGCACACCAGTGTGGTTACCTACTTAGCAAATTCATGGCAAAGTTGAAGTTCAAGCTAAGTAGGAGAATCCTGCTTTGCAATCACTCTGCTTTTCCAGCTCTCCATGCCAATGATTTTCAATCAGTATGTTGTGAATTGTTCACAAATATGGTTTCAAATATGCCTTCATTAAAGGAGATTAATTTATTTGTAGGGTGATTAGGAACATTGTCAACTGTCGAAAAAACTGATGGTCTACCATGAAAATTTTAGCACATTGTCAGTATGCCATTCTCAGTATGCCAGCAGATAAAAAAGGATAAAAATCACTGCTATTGACAGAAAAGATGGTTGTGGATTTTTTTCCCAATAACTACTGAAAACATCAGTCACATACAGTATTTACTCAAATATGATGCTCACCTTTCTCAGCCGAATTTAGTCTCCAAAATCAAGGTGCACTTTAGATTCATTGGCGCATTAGATTTGAGTGAATGAAGGTGAGTCAGTCAGTGTTTCGTTTAACATTTTACTATGTTGTGATTAAAATGTAACATACATGCATTGTTGTACGAAGTAGTGCAGTTATATAAAAATAATAACATAAACCATTGCCAGTTTATTATCATCATGTACCTCATTATATGCAGTAAAATTCAATTTTGAACCTGCTATACAGCTGAGCATTACAAATGCCAGTAAACACTTTTTAATCTCAGTCCTTTAGAAACAGGGATGGCATTAGATGGCATTTGATGGTGCATCAGATTCAAGTAAATACAATATTTATCTGCATCAACCAGAAAACAAACATCAAACCACCAAGATACAAACATGTTTTCTAAAAAACTATTCACTGCTTAACTCAGGCCATTTAATGCCTACAATAGAGGGAATTGAGCATCAATCCTATCCATTTTTTCAGTGCTTGCGCAGCTGTCACAATGCAGCATGTGCTGCTTATTGCAAAGGAGGGCAAGTCACTAAGGCCTCCTCAAGGTACAGTGACTTGGTCCTTTATCTTGGAACTCTGTTGTCACTGGAAAATCGGATAGGATTGGGCCCTTAGTAATTTAATACTTTGTATGGTTGCCAAATTTATTTTGGTTGCCAACTAAACCCATAACAGCCAGTTGGCTCTGATTTGCTTTTAACAAAGAGTTGATATAAAAAGTTCAAAAGGTTAAATTCATCGTGGCATAAAGACAAAAAATTTCACCTGCTAATTAGGACAGCTTAGACTGTTGTTAAAAGATGTCCAGTAAAATCTTGCATTGAGAGTAACTTGGTTTAGATTGAGAGTGTTTTGCAAGACAAGCAAACATTTCTAATAAATTTTGACTTGGTATACAAGGGATGTCTTGTGAAACAAGCACAAAAAAGTCCTGGCAGGGATACAGCTGGTTTTGGCACTCCATCAGTACCTGCTCAGCCTCTCGTAGAGACCAGCCTATACATGTCAACTCTGAAGTAAGCCTATTACAGTCAATGAAGCTGCAATCCTAAGCACACTTTCCTGGGAGTAGGACCCATTGAACAAAATGGGGTTTACTTCTGAGTAGACATGGTTAGGATTGTACCCTAGAGACCTAGCCTTGCATGTCTACTCTAAAGAAAGCCCTAATGTAATCAGTGGGGCTAACTCCAGTGTAAGATGGGACAGACTGCAGCCTGAGAGACCTGAGAGACAGGTCTGCAATCTTAATCACACTTTTCTGGGAGTAAGTACTATTGAATACAGTGGGACTTACTTTTGAGTAGACATGCTTAGGATTTCACTATCCATGCTAGTTAATTTGTTTTGTTTTGGTTTATATTTTATATGTTCTTTATTATTTTGTATTCTATGACAGTATTGTAATCATTTTTCTGTGAATATTTTTGGGTTGTTGAATGAATTGTCTGCGTTTCCATTATTTCTTTTGGAAAAATTCACTTTGACATTAAAACATATTGAATTACAAGCAGGCTTCTGGAATGAATTATGCTTGTAAACTAAGGTACCACTGTAGTTTAAAAGAGGCAGTTTAAATACTGGCAACCTATGTGCTTATGCCTGTTGTTTCTTCCACCCCCACAATCTCAATATGAATGTTAATGACTCTTAGAAATGAAAATGAAATGTGGCAGACCAAGGATGTCCAAAGTTCACCATAAAAAACAATGCGGTTTTGCGAAGCCAACCTGAATTCCAGAGTCCACCCCCACAAGAGCTGAGTGACCTGGGATGCTACTGATGCTGTGATCTGCCAGGGAATAAAAGGTTCTTTGCCATGCTCTTTGCACCATTTTCTCACACATAGGATGAAATCCAGAGTAACTGGGGGAATCCTTGCTCCGGTATAAGAACAATTTACTCGAGATTGCAATATGAATTTCCTATAGGTTTTCACTAGGTGGTGCAGTAACTACAGGTGCACGTAATGTCTCTAATGTGCTCACGTAGTTATTCTGGACTTGGCTGTTCGAAGTGCAGGACTTTTGGTTTAATCCAAAGGGACTGTGCAAAAGCAATCATCTTTTCAGTCCATTCCATCTGTGTCTATCCCATCCCTCTCCAATTTGCACAATATTGTTCAAAGGTTCTCAGTCACATGTAGCTTTGCTTCAAAATTACATCCCAAGTCAGAATCCTGCATGGGGAAATATGATAATGACAAAGTGAACAGGATCAGACCACATCAAGAGGATGGTCTGCAAGAAAAGATGATATGAAAGATCAGAGGTGTCAAACATACAGCCTGTAGTTTGGTAACGGCCATGGAGTCTTAACCTTATCCAGTCAGCATGATAATTAAGCTCTCTCATACCTTGCAAATACAATCAAGGTTTAGGTGGTGTAGATCCAAGAAGGCATAGATCCAACAGGCTGCTGCTGTGTTATTTGGTGTAAAGAGAAGCAATTTCCCATGCCGTGGAATGAACTGCTTTTGACCCCAACCTTACTTTGGATATGGGGCAAGCCAGTCGTCCTCCTATTAGGGCTGTTAGACTACAAATCAATACATATTATCCAAGAGGTAGTCCTACTACACAGTAGATCTTACTTCTGAATAAATATGCATAAACATAAACATACACATAAAATATGCCATGTAAACATAAAGCATTCAAATTTACCTTTCCTATTTAACTGAAAGTGCAATCTTAACCCCTAGTTAGACTGGCACATGCCTCAGGATGTTGCCAAAATACAAAAGGTACTTCTGCACCTTTCCTGGGAGGTTAGGCCAGTGCACAATCATGTGGTAGCTTCCCCACACCACCATGGGAATAGGGAGACAGGTGAGTTTTGCTGGTATAAATTGGTTAGGATTGGGCCCTGAGACGTTTTAAAAATCCCATTTCCCATGTTTATCTATTAGTTTTACTGCATCTGCAACATAGCCCAAGAGCTTGGGATGAAATAACCTTGACAAGTTCCAAGGCAAAAATAAATGGCAGGAAAATAAAACACTCTATGTATAAATTTAAAGATGATATATTCCCCCCTCCTTAAAGACTTAATGGCTACGGAGAGTTTCATGATGAGTTCTCACATACTAAAACTGACAACTACTGTACGCTATTCACCTTTTTATAGTTCATACACACAATATATAACAATATTACAATATACAGTAGTACTATTTATTTCATCACTCTGGCGCAGTTGTGTTCAAACCCTGGTCCAGGACCAGATGCAGTCCACAGGAAGAGCCCTCCATCCAGCCCATGGGCAATAGTCCAGAGACAAGGGGACTCTGCTGCCCACACCTCTGGAGGTTATCCTGAGCACTGAGGAGGCAGCGCACACCTCGTCTCTGTGAATGAAGGTTTGCCTATGAAGTGTCTGCCTATGAACTGGTTTGAAGATCATCATCTCCCTATGTGTTGGAAAGTGTTTATGAAAGTTTCATTCATTCATTCATTCATTCATTCATTCATTCATTCACATAAGTTCCACATTTAATATATTCATGTATGTAAATTTATGTAAATTCTTTTTTCTGATCCCCAACACAGTATCAGAGAGATGATATGGCCCTCCTGTCAAAAGGTTTGGCACCCCTTGCTCTAGCATGTGGAGAGGGGCATTCCGACTGAATCAGGTTTTTTTCTCATTATGTCAGCACTGTAATTAATGCTGTTCTAAAGTTGAATAATGCATTTAGAATGAGACAGAAACAGATGGGTTGCCTGCATATTTTCTTTGCGCTTCATACGTGAACAAGTTTCTTTGCAGTGCAACATATTTAGAATTTCATCACGCCTGTTTTTTAACATCTGCTTGAGAAAGGAATCATAAGCTTTGCCTACAAGATGTGATAGCAAAGATGGTGGAACTTCTTCCAGACAAGTTTACAGGAAATCCTCTGTTTCCTGCAGAAGAGATGCAAAACTAATTCAATCTGAAAATACAGTATTTCTTCCTCTGCAGTTCATTCATCGAGTGATCGTTAAACCTTTTAGCACCCAGGACCAAAGTCAAAACACACACAGATTTGGATCGTTCTCAAACCACATAACCCTCATCCATTTCCAGACTCCCATCTTACCACCTTTTCAGAGCAAAGCACCAAGCCTCTTTCCCATTGGAAGTTTTTTTTTCTCAGAAGCAATGCATCCTGTATTTTCAGCTCTTTATTTTCAATAGCAGCTGATCTACATGCCACACGACCACCGGAAACTGGCTCACAACTGACCCACAGTTTAAAAAATACTGCATTAATGGTTTATTCCCTTTCTAAGTTCCTTCTGCACAACACACACTCCCACATGCAGTTCCTTTACACTTAATTTCAAGGTTGACTCCAATACTTACTTCCTGCCAATGTCTACATTTCTTCTTCTGTGGAGCTGACCATGTATGTTGCTTGGGTAAGTTACTGCCATCTGATCCAAGCAGATCTGATCACTTGATTTGATCTGTGAAAATATTCACATAATTCTTCCCAGCTTAACTGTCTTCTGCTTCCACTAGGGCAGATGTCTCCAAACCCTGGTCCATGGGCCAGATGTGGCCCTCGGCGAGCCTCAATGTGGCACCTGGCAAGACCCCTCTATCTGTCCCATGGGCAAGACTTGTAAGCCACATCAGGACATTTTTTATGTAAATTTATGCAAATTTTATATTTAAATTAGTTTTCTGGCCCACAACACAGTGTCAGAGACATGATGTGGCCCTAAAGGTTTGGAGACCCTGCACTAGGGGAACAGCAAACAGAAAGTAGGAGTGGGCATCTGTACCATCTGAATAATATTTGCCTGCAACTTGCTCAGTTTCTTTTGTTCCTCAGATATCTTTTTGGCTCCTGTAAGGTCAATGCAGAAGGAGAAGATTATAGGACAAATTATGTCATTTCAGGAATGCGATGATATAGGAATAGTATGGCACAGTGCAAATACCTACGTACTGGCAAAGATGACATACAGTGGTGCCTCACATAAAGAGCTTAATTTGTTCCAGAGGCATGCTCTTTAAGTGAAATGCTCTTTAAGTGAAGCAGATTTTCCCATAGGAAATAATGGAAACTCAGACAATTGGTTCCACAACCCCCAAAATATATAAAAATATGAACTGGATGTAAAAATGATGACAAAACATTGTAATTGAATTCAAAACATGCATTCAATGTGCATGATCCAATGAAGTCTTCTCCAGCTGCAATCCTAAAGACACATTCCTGGGAGTAAGCCCCATTTAACACAACGGGGCTTATTTCTGAGTAGACATGGTTAGGAGGCTGTAATCAAAGACACTTTCCTGAGAGGCTTAGCTGGGCTGCTGCTGGAGGTTCAAGGTGGCCGGTGGGGGTACTTAGGGGCTGCTGCCTCTGGCACCCCCATGTTGGAGGCAGCTGGAGGCAGCAGTGCTGGCTGGTAGCCCTTTTAAAGAGCCTCTGCGTGGAGTGTCGGGGCTGCATAGCACGTGTGCCCATAGTGCACTTGCTTGTTAAGTGAAGCGGAACTTGTTATGTGAAGCAAGATTTCTTGGAAATTTATACTTGTTATGTGAAACGCTTCTTAGGAGAGGTACTACTGTACTTGCTGGCAAGCACTTCCAATTGTTTAAAGGTTAAGGTGTCCTCCTCTAAGGGTGGTGCTCATCCCCATTACAAGATCAAAGAGCTGGCATTGTCCAGTCTCCATGGTCATGTGGCGATCATAACTAAATGCTAAAGGCACATGCAACGCTATTACCTTCCCACTGAAGTGGCCTATTGATCTACTTGCATTTACTTGCTTTCGAACTGCTAGGTTGGCAGCAGCTGGGCAAGTAATGAAAGCTCACTCTGTTGTGTGGTTTGTGGGTCTTGAACCACTGATAAGCACAGCATCTTTAACCACCTATCTACTGCAGCCCTATTGGATTGTTTAGGTATTCATAAATGGACATCCAAAGTTCAGATAACCTATCATTCAGTAAAGATCAGTTGGGCCTCTTTCAACTATCAGAGTTGAAATAATAAAATTCAGTTCTCACATCATCCTCAAAAGGAGAGCAAGGGACAATTTGGGATATTAGGAAAATCATGATGTTAGATCCTATTTTAAAATACTTAATATTTGGAGATTTAAGAAGAAAAATTGGCACAAAGAAACTAGGAAAATTTTTTCTCTTTAACAGTAAATCCTTGAAATATACTTTGTGATACAAAATGACTGTCATGTCTGGTATAATTGTAAGGAATTTAGCAGTATAGCTAAAGGGGAGTATAAAATATTGTGGATCTAAATTATTACAAACCATCTGGATTAAGCGGATGAAAAACTCCCTAGCAATTTATCATTATAATAGATATTTTGCTGCATGTTTGTATGCATTATCGTGATAAGGTACCAGATGGCCCTTTTAAAAACAAGCTATTTCAAAGAGCAAATCCTCCTTTATCATTCTATATAGATTCTTTCTCTATGAGTAAGACAGCCAGTCAAAAAGGAAG
The DNA here is from genome assembly GCA_030015325.1 of Cryptoblepharus egeriae. Classification (NCBI taxonomy): domain Eukaryota; kingdom Metazoa; phylum Chordata; class Lepidosauria; order Squamata; family Scincidae; genus Cryptoblepharus; species Cryptoblepharus egeriae. Next base: position 30,605,705 of record JAREYC010000005.1, read on the forward strand.
GGATCCATAAATTAAACATGTGTTTTGAAGAGTCCTCTGTGTCAAGAAAAAGTAATTACCAAGGAACACATTTTTTCCAGAATAAATTAACTTCAACAACTAATGAATATAAACAAGAGATTAGCAACCTGCTAGTAGCTATACAGCCGAGTTGCACGGAAATGAATGAAGCCATTTTCTAGATTATCTTTGAACTGAAATTATATCTAAAATGTTTGTCAAGTTTAAAGATAACTTGTTTGGCCAGTAAAGAGTTGGCTTGGGAAAGTAAGCCTCAACAGACTCTTGCTGGCCTTTATTAAAATGGATGGGAATTAAATATAGGAGCTGTGTGGATTTCATTAAAGGTCTCTTCTTTGCCCCCTTCCAAACACTGACTAAATTGGAGGGCCTTTAATGGAATAGAAATGGTATTGCTGACAAATGGTATTGCTAGGGGGAGCAGGCTGTACCAGGTAGCATATACAGTACGTGACATTTTAAATAGCTTGGTATTTTTAATAAGACCATCATGTGACATATCATTTGAAGTGTAATTTCATGCAGAATGCAATGAAAGAAATTGTTTTGGAATATCTCTATTCTATCAAAAGTTATAGGTAAAAAAATTAATGGAGGAAGAGCAATGGTGCATCATCATGCCCACTGCCTTGGATGTTGCCCACTGGTCTATGATGTGAGTGACATGCTGGCCTCATGCTTGCATCGAGTGATGCAAACCCCAGTGACGCCACTGACAACCTTATGGTCAGCAAGAGATAAAAGGCAACAAGATGTAGATGAGGCTAAATTTAACGTATTTGAGTGATAATCTGAAACAATAGGAACATTGCAGCGCTATGGGGTAATAGTACTATGTAATGCAAACACAGCATTTGCCTGCCAGAAGACATTTTAATTCTGAGATTAATCTTTTATGGGTCCAAATGGATTTGCAGTTTAAACTCGCTGACGACACCAGCAATCACAGGAGCCATTTTGTTGGCTGCTGTTGTCTTTCATAGCAAGGACTCTAATCTGTGGATTACTTACATTGATTAAAGATATCCTCATCTCAATAGGATTTTGAGTGTCTTTAAAAACAACCATAATCCTCCTGCTGTAAGTACAATCATGTAGAATCGCAGTGTGAAAAATGTCATTGCCCACACATCCTAGTGTATATCCTTCATTTTAAAATGAAAACACTGACGCTCTGTTTCACATTTGCAGCAATGATATTGAAATCATGTTTCCTATACTATTTTTTTACCTCCATTCAAACTGAAGAAGGTTCCCATATAAGGACATCCCATCCATTTTTCCACAACTATCAGTGGCAACTTGATTGTAAGAAGGGAGGTTGAGAGTGGTCGATTTGGACCTTTCACCCCAAGTCTGCCATAATCACCACCTCCTTCCAACATGTGCCCAGTGCCTGCTGCTGCCTGCTACTGCCCATTGGTAACCCATAGGGATGCCCAGTGGTGCCTGGTAAGATTGCCCAGTGCTCAGTTGGGATGCCAACTGCCCTCTAATGCCTGGTGTTGCCTGGTCCACAGTGGTGCCTGCTGCCTGTTGCTGTGTGGTGCCTGCTGGTCCCTGCTGCCCAATGGCTCTTGGTGTCTGCTAGGGATGCCTGGTGCCAGCTGATGCTTACTGATGCCCACTGCCTGGTTGTGCTTGCTGCACATAGCACAGTGATGCCCACTGCCAACTGCACAGTGGTGCCTGGTGGTGCCCAATGCTCCCTTGTTCCCAGTAAGGATCCCTGGTGCTTACTAAGAATGCCCAGAGCCCACTGGTGCTTGATGGAGCCTGCTGCCTGGTGGTGCCTGCTACTTGCTGCCCAACAGTGCCCAGTGGTGCCCTTTAGGGATGCCAAGTGCCCACTGGTGCGCTGGCCACTGCACAGTGGTGCTCACTGGTGGTGCTCACTTGGAGCTTTGCTCCAAATGGTACGAATGAGTATAGGGATGGACACAAGATTCATCTGCATCAGTAGTCGTTCTTGGTGTTATCACACACTGCTTAAAGTCAGGTTGGATGCTTCTGTTGGCAGCCTCTTTCCAGGTGGCCCGGCTGCTGTGGGGGGGGGGGGGTGCTGGACCCTAGTGACTGGCATTGCTGCTCCCACAAGAGTGCCACCTGGGTTCCTGTGATCACTTTAGTCCCTCTCAGCTATGCAATGACTGTTCCCAATCCTATCATAGAGTCCTGGCTATTTATTGTACCATTCTAGCATTAAGTTCAGGGCTTTCATTTATTTTATTTTCTGCTATTTACCATAAATCTATTTAGGGAAAGGTTGCACTGTTCAGTTGGATTTCCTTATATGGCCCAAACAGGCCCTAAAATAGTTACTTTGACTTTTTAATTGATGACAGAATGTAAGAAATATAGTACAATCGTCATGTTCCACTTGTTATGCCAAACTCTGGAGTATTCACCCACACTTGTCAATGACCACGTGGCCTTTTGATTCTCAGTGCTCGCTAGATATGAAACAAGCTATTCAGCATAATAGTGCCATGTGAATTATCCTAATCTAAGCCTGTTAAACCAGAATATCTAGGTTTGGAGTCTTACAGAAGTGGGATAAAAGCCTTCTTAAATACTTCCGCAGAAGCCATTCTATAGCTGTGAAGATTAACTTAATACCTATCTAAACAAAATTATGTACCGCTTCTGATTCTCATATTACAGGTCTAGGAATTTTATAATTATTTTCAGAAAGTGCAAGCTTAGTTTAATTTAAACAGGTGTTTCCTCTGTTATACATGAAAATATTCAGCTAAATTAACAAAAGTTGAATTTCCTGTAACATAAAAGACCATATTCTCTAATTACTTAGGCAATTAGTAGGATACACTGAAGTATAAGATTGAACTAGCCTTTGCTGAATAGTCAATCCAAGCAGCTGAATATCGTTCTATAGTGTATTAGAGAGCATGGTGTATTAAGGATTTAGGACAATTAGTACACAGCTTAGTGGACGTTTGGGCCATATGAAAAAGTTCAGGTGGTAAATGGAGCTTGTACCTATCTACCAACAGATAAACTAGCAGTGAACGGCAGATAAATCAAAACAAGCAAAATCACTGAGTTAGTGCAAGAGCTTTCTATAGGTTCATTTGTTTTTAAGGATTCATGGACATCGGAAATGAGGTGAGAAGGTGAGAAGTTGTTAATAGTTGGACCTTCTTTGAGGTGAGGAGTTAATAGTTGGACCTAAGCCACCCAGGAACCAAAGGAGTAGGAGAGTGGTTAAGGCATTTAAGTGTTTGCATCTTCTTTACCAGTCCTGGTGAGTTCCATTAATTGCATTAAACTGGTGATTATCAAACGTTTCACTACCACAACCCATTTTGTCTACCATGTGAATTGCATCACACCTCACACCACAGAATGTTTTGTGGCTTCCGGACAGCACCCCCAGAATGCAAGGCTGCAAGGTATTCTGGGGCACATGCAGCAAGTGAAATGGATTATATGCTGGTGCTCTGCAGAAGTTGCAAGGCATGTTTTGTGTCTTTCAGATAAACTCCACCAAAAACTGGATTGCAAATTCCTGTCTGAGAACTGGTGGACTAAACCCATACAGATATTCCAAAGGGGTTCCATGCATAGGGCAGGGGTTTCCTTGCAGTATACTCATTTCTATTAGCTGAGCTTTTTTAATGTGTTATACCACAAAGCATTCTTAGAAATTAAATCCTAAAACTTAAAGCCCAGCTCATAATTTACAGACTTAACTTCCATAAGATGTGAAGACAGACTTTTAAAAAGCTAGACATCCGTAGAAGCAAGCGAGCTGATGTTCCAGAAAACAACATGTATAGAAGCACATACATATGCATCCCTCTTCCTCCTCTTCTTCCCTGGGACTGGAAAAAAGGCACCAAGTAGGAAAATGATTGCAACACATCTCATTCACTCAATATATTGCATTAGCCACTGTGTTTTTATTAAAGGAAAACAAGCTCACCGTAGGAGGAAGGAAATAGGGCATCCCAGTTCCTCTACTTCTTGGGGAGCTGAAGCCTGCAACTGTAAGTCAAAGTGCCTTGGGCAAGCTGGCATACTGGGCTCCTACTACTGGGCGGCGTATGGAGGTGAAGTAAGAGGAAATTGCAACTGCAAGCATATGCTCTCAGGGAGTATGTTTAATTGAACCTAATACTACTTACTTCCAAATAGCTATATGCATTTAGGAGCAGAAATGATGGACATGCATGGTATGGGGAAGTCAGAGACCAACAGTACAATCCTAAGCATGTCTACTCAGAATTAAGTCCTATTGTATTCATGTGTAATTGTATGTGTAATGTGTAATTAAGTCCTATTGTATTCATGTATAATGTGTTTAGGACTGCAGCCCAAGAAAGTTTCAAGAAGAGCAAACAGTCATGGACAATGAACTTTGAGGAACGAACAGACGGAACCAGAAGGAGGATGGAGGGCTGTCAGGAAAAGAGCTGTGAACAGAAAAGATAGCAGACACACTTTGACCCACAATATTCTACATGGGAGGACACTGGTGGTTGCAATAAGCACCCCCAAAGGAAAAAAAAAACACACAAAAACCCCATAGTTCCTTTCTCTCAGAAATTTCCATTCTAAACAGAAAGTGCCAACCATGGGAAGGACTTTGTGCCTGCACTTATAATAGCTTACAACATGAGCGATGGTCATGGAATGAGCATACCCATCAAGGCAACATGTAAGAATAGAACAAGTGAAGACTGAAGAAGGGCTGCCACGGAGAATAACAATCCTGTCTCTTCTTCTTCCTCCTCCTCCCCATAATTGAAATGTGTAGTAATGCAAGGCATGCAATGCGATAGAATCATCTCGAGAGTTTTCTTGCCCTTGACAACAGCCTATTGTCTTGTGAAGAAGTGTAGGAACAGGGAAACTTGCACTGCAATTGGGTCACTCCACATCTTTTGCTACACTAACGCTAAATATTACTTTTATTGCTTTTATTGGGAAGAAGTTACAGCAGCCAGTGGCATTATGCAGGCAGGCAGAGAGTGTCTACCTATTTGCTGGTACCTGTTATACCACCTTGAGGTCTCTAAAACAACTTTTTTTGCTTGGGGCGGTAGGAGGAACATGCGTTTTTAGTTATCATTCAATAACTAAATCTCACTCCTGCTTGAGAACTAAACAGTTACAACACAATTTTAAAGACACTACCAGAAATGATCCACTGTGAATAGAGACTTCTATGCATATTAAACTGATTGCTAAAGGGTGCAATCCTAACGTAGGCTGGCACAACTTATTGGTCGTCCTATTCCATTAGACACTTCCGTGCCACTCCTGGAGGAGGGTTAGGCCACCGAACATAGATATGCTTTCCTCCCCACATCACCATGAAAATGGGAAGACTGATGAGTTGTGTTGGCCTAAGTTAGGACTGCACCTCAGGCTGCAATCCTAACCCCTAGTTAGCCCATCATATGGCATAAATCGATGCTGACCTGGGATTGTCACAAAAAGTGAAGGAAAGATACACCATGTGAGTTAGACTGGCCTAAATTTGTTTGGATTGTGCCCTTAGTCATTAAAAATAAGTATGCTATCCATTGTTGGATAGAAATGGAACATAGGCTATCAATCAGGTGTTTTCCCTTATGTAGGCTTTCTTTCCTGAAGAACACCATTCCATCCAAAAACTCAGTCATCTGGGCATTTCCAAACTAAATTCTATTTTAAATTCTCTATTTTTTTCAAATAGAGAAAATATGTTCAGTAATTCCCCCTTCTTTGTTGGCAGTACTCATGCTACATGAACCACTCCTGATTCAAAATTAATTTTAGCAAATTTAAACGTGAGACCCAGAGGTCCTGCAGCTGTTTTTCTAATAACTGTGATACTTTTTCCAAGACACATCCCAAACAGATGGAAGAGAAAGGTAAAGCCAAAATCACAACCAATAATCACAGCCAGTTGAAATATGCCTGCTATTCATCATGGATATAACTGAGATGTTTATGGGGATGGGAAACATAGGATTAGACTGACGTGTAATGACATCTGTAAATCATCTTGTTGACTATTCTTTGAATGTTTTATAGATACACATCTGTTTATGCTGCTGCCATAAGCTATCTCCAGAGAAGGAAAACAAACAGCTCTAATTTTGCACAGCGGTCTGCATGTTGATGTATAGCTCTTAATTTAGGTATAATATGAATAATTCCATTTAACCCGCACATCAAACTGCATTTCATTTTTTATAGTTTCTGCTCTACTGTTGAGGTGAACTGAACAATATGGAAATATAAATGAAGTTTCCACTGTCTCAAGACTTGCAGCACAATCCAGAGCAACTAATCTGTCCACGTAAGAGCCTTTGGGTTGCCCAACTGCAAGATGCTCCACCCCAGTTACTCTGGAAAAGGCTTAGGGCAGAGCAAGGCAACATAGGGTGCCCTAAGAGAGGTGGACCTGCTCTGCCCTAACTGCTCTGCCCTAGACAGTTCATGAGAGGCATGTTGAGGGCATGTTTAGCATTGCCTAGGGCAGAGCAGTTACTCTGTATCCAGAGCCTGTTTCCAAGGCAGAAATGCCCTCTTCCAGTTCCTCAGAGATATACCACCTCAGGAGCAGGTATAGTAATGAGTAGACCCATAGGGTCCATGATAAGGCCCAAGTAAAAATGGCAGTGTTGACCAAAAATCTGAGTTCTTGGCCATCCTAGCTGCAACCCCTTCCTCTCAACCTCAGGATATGGAACAAACTACGGCTGTCCACAAACCTCAGGATACAGCAGGCCACTCCAAGAAGCCCCTTGTATTCACTGTAGAATGTACTGGCATCTCATCAGGGACTCCTTATAAGGCAGGCACCCAGTGGCGTCACCAGACTGGTGCGGCTGGTGTGGGCTGCATGGGTGATGCACTCTGCATGGGGTGATGCGCCAGAGGAGTTTGCTCTTTGGCAGGCCCCAAGCATCAGCACGCCCATTCAGGCCTGCTCCAAGGCGGAGCAGCAGCTAGAAGCTGCCACTTGTCTGAGGAGCTGGCCTGAACGGCCATCTGAGGTGCACTGCGCAGAAACACACTGAGCATGCCGAACAGCTTCAGAGGAGACTTCCTTAGAGCGGAGGAAGTCCGCGCCTCTGCACAGCCATTCAGCCTCGTTCAGGACACACAGTGTCACCACTGTAGGCACCACACCTGTTCCTTGTTCAGTGTGATCTGAGGGGTGTCTCCTCAGGAGCAAGTCCTCCCCATGTGTCAATTACTTAGCATGCTCTGGAGCAGTTAGGGCAGCCCAGGCTTCCTGACTCTCTGGATGCAGCATAACCTTCTGCTCTGCATACAGAATTGTTAGGAGAGAGCAGTTAGGGCAGAGCAGGCTGAACTTGCTCTGGATTGTGCCCTTAGTTAAGATAACAGCTTTTCTTCTTTTTGGGGTGGTAGTTGAATATCATTTACTGCAGTCTGTGGGTGAAAAGTATTCTAAGAGCCACCCATTACAACTTTAGGAATGAGTACTATATTTATACAGTCAATTCTCTCTATATGTTAATTCACTATCTGCTTATCTGTGGGGGGCAGAACTGCCATCTACCTCACATTTTCTGAGCCACTATTTTCTGCTTATGTGGGCTGTGGGTGGTGCAAGCAGTTAAGATGCTGTGCCTGTTAACCAGCAGGCCAGGGTTTGAGATGCGGGTTGGCCCCACAAGACAGGGTGAGCTCCTGTCCTTAGGCCAGCTCTGCGATGCCAGCTGGATCCAATCGTATTGGCTCTGCCTTTCCATTGGACTAATTCAGTGGCGTGGAGAGGGGGGATCTGCTGCTTAGGTAACAGCCTATCCTCCATAACAATCCAACTCAGGCTTTTGTTCTTCGGAAGCAGCGTATGCAGCACCGAGCACGATACCATAGTCTTTCAAGACTGACGGAGGCCTGCTTTTTTATTTTTCTGCTTGTTTCTTCTGATGGCAGGGAAGGTACTCCCCCAATGTACCCAGTGTACTTGATCCCATAGAATCAACCCTTATCTGTGAATTTACTACCCACTAGGGTTTCCAGGAACTTGGAATAACAAGATAAGTGGATGAAAATTGACTTTTATATAGTGACAGGGTTCAATCCTATAACTTTTTACAGCATTGGTACAGCTGTGCCAACAGGGTATACACCATACTGTATGGTGAGATGGTCAATCAGGGAGACCTCTTCTAAATTGTCAGTATTTGCTCTGACAGGCTTCCTGTAACTGATACTGGGTGGAAAAGTGACAACAGACATGAGCAACTTGTTTGCAACTACTGTATTACTCACAGCAATACAAAAAGCATTATCCAAAGCAGTCTGGGTCATACACATAAAGGCAGTCAGCACAGCAAGCAATGTCCAAATCAAGAGTCCCAAAAGAATAGTCAGAAAGTCAGTCCAAGGTTCTCCAGTTCATCAATCACTCCAGCAAAGTCTCATGTACTACTCCTCAAACTAACCCACACATGCGAGACTCTGCAGGTGCTGCTGATAAGGGTAATCAGCAAGCTGGAAAGCACTGGGCCCACAGCAGAGGCGTCACTAGGGTTTGCATCACCTGGTACAGGATGCCAGTGAGTCACCCCATGCATTGGGCGGGGCAACGATATGAATGGTGGGCGTGGTTATGTGTCATTGCCCCGCCTCCACTGGGTGTTTTAGCCTTAAATTTTAATAGAATAAAGATATTTCAAAGTGGTTTGTTTCACTGAATTCCTCTCAGCCTGCCCTTTCCAATGAACTATGGCATGTTTGCCTACTCACAAGTAAAGCCACAAAATGGGTCACTTTCACTTTCTATAGAGTTCAATGCATATTTTAGTTTTTAGTTTTTTTGCCATAACTTTGATAGGAAGGTGCTATTTCAAAACAAAGGCGAATTCACTCTTTAATACAAATCCAACAGTCTGACATGATGGGGTTTGATGGACCATCACCAAGTTGCAATTTTTAGGCCCCCCCAGTGCATGTCACCCCCCTTGGGTGCATCACCCCGTGAGGACTGCACCACCCTAGTGATGCCACTGGCCCACAGACACATTTGCAAATGTGGATCGAACATGGAAAGCTGCAACGTGCAGAGTAAGACCATTGGTAGTTTGCCTGAATGCCTCTGGGTTTGACACCAATGCAAAAATGTACTTTTCAAAAGGTGATCCAAGCAATAATCATTCTGGGACTGGTTTCCATCCGAAGTTACCTGAAAATCCTCACCACTGCATCTTTGTACCAGTGGTTTAGTGAAGGCATCTCTCTGCTACATGTTGTAAATGAAGATTTCTGTAGCTCTCCCTCCATTACAAAATCAAATTAAGTAAATAAATAAAACATGAGCCCTTTTTTGGTTAGAGACACTGTGCTGGGGTAAAGCGGTATCGTTATTTTCCGTTTGCTAAATAAGAGATGAGCACTACTTGAAAAAGTGATGGTAAAACTCTATTCAATTAGGAAATGTGTACTTTTCGTATTAATTAAGGGATAAGTGTATACATGGATATGGGAGCTGACTCATATTAACACCTTTTTGGTTCCATGCTATATCATAATGACATCCCATTGGTTTGTAGAGCAATCAGTCTCTAGGTCAGTTTTGAGTTGGCAAAATCTACTTTTTGTTACATACGGCAGTTGCATTTTCATGTTCTGGTTAATTTGCCAAAACTTTTGACAGAGTACAGATATTCCCAATGGATTTTATTGCATACCTTTCCAATGGTATATAACATAATGGTACTATTTGTACATACCACGGTTTTGGCCACAGGTGTCAAGCTCAACTTGATGTCCCCATAATGCTTGTTCCTAATGCAATTGCTGCACCACTGATAAATGAATGATATAATCCAGCTGCTGATCACAAGTAGCGTGGATGCAGTTGAAGGAAACATAGGGCACAATCCAGAGTAACTACAGGAGCCTGTAAGAGATAATACATGCACCCGTAGTTACTGCACCACCTAGTGAAACCCTAGGGGAAATTCATATTGCAATCCAGAGTAAACTGTTCTTACACCGGAGCAAGGACTCCCCGTAATTACTCTGGATTTCATCCATAATGTCATCTCATGCCAACTACCAAGAGTTGAATAGGAAACAGTGATGAAGGTAAGAGGATGGAGAAGTTTATCAGCAACAACAATTTTTTCCCAGAGTTCAACCAGCTTCATGCATGAGTGAGAGAGCCTCCTGCAGGCATTGCCTATAGGTCAAAAAGGTGGGTAGAAAGTACACACACACACACACACACACACACACACACACACACACACACACACACACGTGTATGAATATACATACAGCACTTTAGTTTTGAATTCTTAATTCCTATTTAGATCCTCAATATCTAATTCTGCATTACAGCTTATTCTAATCGATTAAGGATCTAATTCTACATTATCTACATATCTTGATTCTAATTCTAATTCTAATTCTAATTCTAATTCTACATATCTTGCCCCTGAACCCACCAAGCCAGATCAATTTATGACCCTTCAGTACTGGTGTCAGTGATAGCATCTAGATAGTATCAGAAGGTGCCAGCATACATCCTACTAGGGAGGTGCCAGCATACACTTTATACCCTAGGCTCTGCACAATTTTGCTGGTGCTGTTTTAAGTGTACTTTTTGTTTCTAGAAAAAGAGATGAAGCACTTTGTTTATCTCTCTCTGAAGATATGAAGAAACAATAGGACCTATAGAAGTTGCAGAGAAAGTAAAATGCAAGCTGCTCTGTGAAGCAGGATGCTATTCCAGAGCCTGGCAACATGCAACCATTAGACAGAGTTTGCAGAATCAAGCCAAAGTTTACTTAAGGTTTACTTCTTAAAAAGTAATGGACCATAAAATATTGGAACACTTGCTGATTAAAGTATGTGAAGAAGTCCTTCTTTTCATTAAATAATCATCATGCTCTGTACATTAGTAGCATTTTATAGGTTGTTCCTTCCTTTACATATTAACTATTGTATAAACTGATTTGGTGCCTGGTGGTGCTGGTGCCCAGTGCTACCTGTTTCCTGGTGCTGTGCACTGGTGTCAAGTGCCCAGTGGTGCTCAGTGCCTGGTACCCAGCGTGGATGCCTGGTGCTCAGTAGGGGTGCCCAATGGTGCCCACCGTCCGCTGGTGCCTGATGGCATCCAGTGCCTGATGTTGTTTGCTACTGCCCGGTAGGGATGCCTGGTGGTTCCCTGTGGTGCAGGCTCCCCACCACATGGTGCCCAGTGTCCAGTGGCACCCGGTAAGGATGCCTGATGCTCAGTAAGGATGCCCACTGCCCACTGGTGCCTGATGGTTCCTGCTGCCCAATGGTGCCGAATGGAAGTGCAGGTTCATTCTGCTAGTTATATATCTGTAGTTTGTGCAGTGAGCATGAACTGGAGGATGATCATCTTCTCTGGCCTGATCCTCAATAACCTTGTACTTGTTGCTAGCTCATGTAACACAGGCTGATGTAACAATCTGATGTATATTGCTGCAAACCTCATCCATTATCTTTCGCCAGGTTCAGCTGCCAACTTGCGTGGATATGTTGAGACAGCATGCTTTTCCCAAGCCATGCTCCTTCTTTCTCTTAGCAACACAAAAGCTTCTGACGTCAGCATACTTATTTTGGAAAGCTATCCTCCCTCTTCAGTGTCGTGTTGGAGGACTTGGCAACCCCAAGGGCTTAAAAGTTGAATGTCTTCAACTTGTAAATTAATTGAGTAGGTGGAGAATCCACCCTGAGACAAAACAAAGATTTGATCCAGTTTCAAATTACTGTTCCAATTTTGGAACTGGATGTGTTTTCATGATAACCCATGAGTTGCATCTTCTGTAGTATTTTAAAATTGGTTTTAATGTTGTCATTTACCGTCATAAGTTTCTTTCTTGTTGATCACATTTACCTATAGTACATGTTATACTGGTTAGCTGAAAATGTAAAGAAAAAATTGCAAGATTATACTGTATGAAAAATGTAGTTCTATCTTGATTAATCAGGATATATTGAAATCAAATTGAAAAGCTTATCCTGAAATGACAATGCACAGTTTGACAAATCATCGTCAGACAAATCATCCAGCACAGCTGTACAGACTTCACCAATCTGAAACCATTCATACCCAACAATCCAGAGTAACAACAGGAAGACATAAGAGGCACTTACTCTGGATTGCTCTATGCATTTCCCATAGGTTTCCCATAGGTGGCCCCATAACTACGTCGGTGGAAAAGGTCCCGTAGTTACTCTGGATTGTAGCCATAGTTTGGTGGTCTACCAAACTATGCCAGCTGGACAAGCCTTAGGTGTAGGTGATTTTGCGGAAGGGTGAATAACCAAGGCTCAGCAAAACAAATCAGAAGCTGCTTTCAACATTCAAATACTCAGTAGATGAATTGGTTTTGAAAGTTAACTACTAAATTAAAATCAAATGCTTGTTCACTGAAGGTAGTAGTGATGGTTGGACAGATTCTTGCCCTCAAGCAAGGATGCCTTGAATTGTAGGAAGAAAACTGATGGAATATAAAAGAGGAGTTCACAGTGCATTCTTCAAATATTGTGCCAGCCCCGTTTCACAACAGAGCTAATGATCAAGCAGAGCAGCAAATTTCTCTGCTGAGCTTTTCTTTGGTGAAATTTGGTATATGTTGGTGCCTTCATGTAACAAACGCATCATGTAAAGTACGATTCACATAACAAACAAAAATTTCTCTGGAACGAATTAAATTTGTTATGTGAGGTGCCACTGTATATACTTTCATCCTCATCATCTCCCTGCCCACTCAGTGTCCCACTTCAGGGTGACCAGATGTTCTCCTTTTCAGGACATATCCTCTTTTTAAACCTTGTTTCTGGGGGAAGCGGTGAATCTTCATTATCCTCCTTTTCCTTGTGAGCAGTCAGCATGTAGCCTTCTTGTAATTTTTATAAATTATTTGTAATTAATTATTTGTAATAATTTTAAATTTAATACCTAATATAGGGCTTAAATGAACTACATGCAGCTATTTTCTTTATTTGTGTTAGAAGCACATATATGGGTAAAAAGTTTACCAAGAACATTCAAAGGAATTTAATTAGTTGTCATTTGTCCAAAACTGGGCTACCTTGTCAGCAATTTCCCTTACCAACATAAGATCTTCCTTTGTGCATATAGAATGGCACCATACCAGTCATTGCTGTGTCAGGAATGTTGTTTTTCCCAGTATCTTCTCACTTGCCACAGGCAATGCATCCATGCCTTAATTAACAGGAAGACCGGCATGTGAGGCTCCAGAACATAGGGCTGTCCTTTCAAGACTCACCACTGTTCAGGAATGGGGTGGAGCCTGGGAGAGGAAGTCACAAGAAGTGCTCTGTCAAGCTTCAGGCATTGCTAGAGTAGGTTGTTTTGACCCAGTTTATCCTGATTGACTATAGTTGGGTCACCTTCCTGCCCCTATCAACTTCCTGTTGCCCTGTGAGCTTCAATTCATTGTCAGATCGGATCTAAAGCAGCTGGCGGTGTTGTAAAGACTACAGACATTCCCCACTTTCTGACAGTTCCACTTTCTGATAGTTCCACTCTTTCAACACTTTTTCAGTTATCCCCAGAACTCATTTGTTCAACACATGCTTCACACTTTCAATCACTCTCTGCTGGTCTAAAGGCTAAAATTATCTTCCCTAATGTTGATTTGCATGTGACATGGAGATCAAAGTGCTTTTAAACTTAAATAACCATCATTCAAAACTTAAGATATTTATTGCCCAACATGCCTTTGTTCATTTTACTGTAATTTACCAATGTATTTTGGCTATGAGTTAATAAATATGTGTAATTTAGACTTTTGCAAGTGATAGTTAAGTCTTTTTGGTGGCCATTTTGCATTTGCAAGCTGTCCTCCATATCAGTCTTCCCAGGCCTTCATGCTTTGCATACAGCATCGAGCACAATACCATAGCCTTCCAAGACTGATGGATGCCAAGAAGCTGAAAAAGACTAGACATGGGCTAGACATGAAGAAGCTCAGTCAAAAGATAGCATAAGATGCAAAGATGCAAAAGATAGTATCTTCTATGAGTGGATCTTCTTGTGCACACCATATAATGGCCAAAGCATTCATTTGAGGCAGGCCATTTTACACCAAGCATTCAGTGACCTTCTTTTTTGCCTCAGGAGTAAAGAAAGTGAAATGTGGTAGCCACAAGGAGGACAGGTCACTGAATGCTTGATGATGCTTGATGATGACCTTGGGAAGGCCTCCTTACCATCTTGAAGTGATGTAGCCTCAATGGAAATGAGGTTGCAGAAGTGGGTAGACTGACCTACCATGGAGCTGCACCCTATGGTGGGGGGGGGGGAAGCCACAGAAGCCTTCTCCATGTAAGGGAACACTTTGTTTAGGCTTCACTGTTCTTCACAGGCTTGAACACTTTCTTCAACACTTTGATCAGCACCTGAAAGTTGGACAGGACTGGGCCCTCAGCCTTTTCTCTTTTTGAAGCAACCAATCAACATACCCCCAAATCCAGAGTACCTACGGGACCACCTAAGAGACTTTAGGTGCACCGTAGTTACTGCACCCCCTGGTGAAAACCTATGGGAAACTCATATTGGAATCCAGAGTAAGTTGTTCTTACAACGGAGCAAGGACTCCCCATACTTACTCTGGATTTTGCCCATAGCCACTTTTCCAGTATAATTCACATACTGTATCTGTAACAAACTCTGAAACCTGACTTGTCAAACATATCAGCAAAGCAAGTCTTTCTTGCATAAAAGAAATGGAATTCATTGTGAAGTGAGAGAGGAGGACTGACTCAAATCATTCCCCTCTGATTGCTCTTTTACTGAACCCATTTTTAAAAAGTCATAAAAAGATTTTTTGAAGTAATTTATAATCATATTGTCACTGTTACTTCCAAAGCTGTTAACCATGCTGGTAATTATTTCAGAAGAATATTTTAAAATTACAGCATGTGCAATTAATGTTCTTCATTTCACCAAATATTGCATTAACTGGTCCGGGTTATTTGGGTAGTATTTGTGTAGTAGGAGAGTTGGGCACAACCAGGGTGACCATATGTCCTCCTTTTCCAGGACATGTTCTGTTTTTCAGCCTTATGTCCTAGAAAAAAATCTTCATTGTCCTTCATTTCCTTGTGAGCAGGCAACATGTAGCCTTCTTGTAAATAATAAATGAAATTGTTTAAAATCAAATAATAAGTGATATAGTGTTTAAATTAACCACATGAAAGCAAAATACATGAGTAGTTTTAGGTTTTATTTTGTCATGTCCTATATTTTTCTTGGATATCCTACATTTTGGGAGGCCTTATCCTTTTTTATGAGTTGTGACATATGGTCACCGTCACCTTGGGCACAACTCAATGACCAAACAACAACTAATGCCAGATCCCATGAGGCAATGAGAAGGACACTGAAGAACTTGGTACTTGCCATATCCTAATACAAGTAGAAGCATACAGGGCAGAAAGAGGGGCCAACCTAGCCATGGTCAATCAGAATACCTATTGTGACAGTGCAATTCTATACACTTTTATTCAGTAATAGGGCTCAGTTCGATTAAACTTTCTAGTGCTGATGTATCTGCAATGCACCCTCAAGGTAAAGGACCAAATGTTACCTTGGAAAGGTCACCATGACTGCTCCTCCACTTCAGAATGCAGTACATGCCCTATTGGCACAGCTGCATCAGGACAGCTTATTAGAAATCACTTCTGGGTTCATATAGGATTTCAGCCTAAGAGCTAAGTACATATGCATAACATATACATAAGACTTTCATATGCTCCCCGTTTACTTCTGCCAGTGTCCTTCTCTGTATTATCTTTGTTGTAACTCAGAACTGTATGCTGTTGAAGCAGGGACCTTCTAAAAAAACTTTATGAACCACATGCACTGATGGTGCTATAAAAATAATTGGAAGGGTTCAGATGAAATCACAACTCAGATAGCTCTGATAGATAGGTTTGGAGCTCAGCCAAGTCTCCTATCCTCCCCTGGTCTCACTATTTCAAACTCTGTTGCCTCTGGGATTGATGGAGATATTTAAAAGTTCTGGGCCTGGAGTCTGTGGCGAAGACTAGAGTGGCTCAGGGAGGAGGGAGCACTGAAAGTACAACAAATGTATTTTGGTCATTATATTATTATACAGTTCAATTTTATCATTTCTATTATGAATGCATGCTCTTATAACAGTTTTAGAAAAATACTGTGTATTTTATTTTCAACAGTGTTTTTTTTTTAAAATCTGTACTTATGAATCTGTATTTTTCATATAATATTTTAAGGTAGTTTTCAGGTTGCAAGCCGTAGTGCTGTATGATCTCAGTGGGATTTATTTCTGAGTAGACATGCCTGGAATTTCAAGATTACCTGGGACTTTTATCTGAGTAGATATGCATAGGCTTGGGCTATGTGTTTCTTGTCTAGTTACCATCTTTCTATTATTCAGCTATACTTTTGTTGATGCCTGCATCCTTTCATAATTCTAACTGATCTAAGCGTGAGGAGAGTTTTCTAGTTAACTTGCATGGGTATATCAGATGTAGAGTTCTGCCCTTGCTGACATTTCATAGGTGTTTCCATTTTCCAAGAGCAGAAGCATGTAGCAGGAGGAGAAGATGTAATCTGATCCTCCGCTTGTTGCCATAGCTATATAGATTTGTTTTCCAATGCACTCTCCTATTGGGGATAAGGTAACATTATTCAGAGGTATCTCATACAAAAATTACTTTGGAAATAGTGACAAGAAAAGTGAAGACTACTGATTATTTTTTGGCCCGCAGATTTAACAGAAAGGGGAAGGAAAAAAAAACACACCTTTACTAGGAAAGTTGGAGGACATAACTAAATGATCAATAATAACTTGAGGTCTCAATTCACATAGTGACAGTAGAACAGGCTTGTCCAACCTGAGGCTCGAAGGCTCATAGATGCTCATAGATGTGGCCCTCGGGGCCCCGCATTGGACAAGCCTGCAGTAGAACATGACAAAATAAAAGCAGGAATTTTACACACACACACACACACACACACACACACACACACACACACACAGAGAGAGAGAGAGAGAGAGAGAATGTATTTGAATATACATATAAAATATATGTGTGTGTATACACACACACACACACAGAGAGAGAGAGAGAGAGAGAGAGAGAAAGAGAGAGAGAGAATGTATATGAATATACATATAAAATATATGTGTGTGTATACGCACACACACACACACACACACACACACAAACACACACACAAAACGTGTATATAACATATATATAAAAATAAAAAACACATTATTTATTTCCCACCTTTCTTCCTAAAGGAAGGATACACAAGGCAACTAACAGAATTTAAAACAACAGAATAAAATACAGTTAAAAACTAGATAAAAGCAGTAAAAACAAAACATTAATATACAATTAAAACTATATATAAGCAGTAATTAAAAACCCAGATTAAAAATAGGCAGACAGCGGTAAATTGTCCTTATCTAAGAAGAGCCATCATAAGCCTGTCTGAATAAAAGAGTCTTTATGCCTTACCAGAAGGACAATAGAGGGGATGGTTTCCTTAATACAGAGGGGAGGGAGTTCTATAGAGTGGGTGCCACCACCAAGAAGGCCCTGCTTGTGGTCGCCCTTCCTCTAACTTTTCAGTGGCAGCACAACCAATAGGGCTTCCTCAGAAGACCCCAGAGAGTGGACCAGATTGTATGGAGGAAGATGGTCCCTCAAATACACTGATCCCAGGCCGTTTGGGACTTTATAGATCATAGTGAACACCTTGAATCGGACCTGGAAACGAACCAGAAGCCATTGTTATCACAGAAGCAGTGGCATGACAAAATCAAACAGGTGACCTTCAGCAATCACACAAGCCACCGTGTTCTGCACTAAGTGCAACTTCCAGACCGTCTTCAAGTGCAGCCGCATATATTTCATGACAATAATCCAATCTTGATCTCACCATGGCATGGACCACCATGGCCAGATCTGACCGAGGCAGGTATGGCTGCAGTGATGCACCAGCCGAACTGGGCAAAGGTGCTCTTGGCTACAGCTGACACCTGGGCATCCAGGAGTAGCTGCAAATCCAGGATCACCCCCAAGCTGAAAACCCGCTCTTTTAGGGGGAGGGAACCTGCTCTTCCATGCTGCCTGCTCACAGCAAAAAGAAGGACAATTAAGTTTTTCCAGGACACAATGCTAAAATAAAGGACATGTCCTGGGAAAAATGGGACTATGGCTACCCTGGCCATTCAGGGCTCTCTGCGATTTCTGGAGCTTGCTGCAGCCATCTAAAAGAGAAAGTTCATTTAAAGTACCCCTTCCTCTCCCCTTAGTAACACAATTCCGTGGGTTACATCGCTGCCATTGCCCTTTTCCCCACAACAAAAAGGGACCAGAGGACCTGTATATGAACTGAGAGGTCAGGATTCCCTAGTTTGAGTACCACTACAAAAGCTTCACTTGATAATTTATAAAAGGCCTAGGGGCAGGCCTTTATATCCTGATTAATAAGCAATCTCATTTTTGAAATGCAAAGTATGTCCCCTGAATACCAGCTGGGGCACACAGTTCCTCCTCTATAACAGAGGTATTCTATTTTTTTTTTAAGGAAATGTCAAGCCACATGAATTTCACATGGTGTCTGCATTCCAAATAAAAGCTTCATTTTTATCCAGCTTTCACCATAATCCTCTTGCCTTCCTGTACCCTGAACAACTGCTACATTGTCATACCAAATCTAACATCAAATCTTGTTACTGCATCAAGTCATGCTCTGAAAATAGGTACAGAAAATAAAACAGGATGGAATTTAAAGTCGTGTTTATTTAACTCGTGGACCAATTCCAGGATTTACCTTTCTCACTAGGAAAGTCTTGAAAGAATGGGGCCAGCCCGTTAATGGGCTGGCCCTTTTGCCTCCCCCAGCCGGGATGGTCTGGCCGGAGGAGATGCTCGCAGCCTATTGGCTGCTATGGCCAGGGGGCGGCGCTGGAGGGACGCTGTATGCGTGCTGCCAGCAGCGTCCCTCCAGTCTTCGCCGGAGAGTCGTCGGAGAGGCAGCTCTCCAGGGACTCTCCTCAACACTCTTTGGGGCCTGTTCTTTACCTTGTTGCCGACTGAGGGGGGGGGGGGGCACAAGATGAGAATCTCCTGCTGCAGGCAGGGGGTTGGACTGGATGATCCACTGGGTCCCTTCCAGCTTTAGGATTGGGCTTCCCTCACTTCAGGGACCCCTGGCTCGGCCTTCAGGGCTGCTGCATTTTGTAGAGGCTTGGCTAGAGCCTCAGGGTCTTGGCTAATTTAGTGAGGGGTTCCCCCCCCCTCTGCTGCTGGCTGCCTTGATCCTCTACTGAGGAGCCTTCTTCTGCAGGCCCATCATGGCCGGTGGCCATTTTGGGTGCACCTCATGGTGGCAGCCATTTTATAGTGGCAGCCATTTTGTTGACTTTGGGCCTTGTGGCCTGGGCAGCCATCCTAGTTGAATTATCTGCTTGTGGGTAACTTACCTTGCTGCATTCAGCTTTACTGGACAGGTGGGCCTTAGGTTGGTCATTGCTGCCCAGCCCCTCCTCCCCCCCATTTTCTGCATTGATTAGAATTGGGGTAGCAGTTGGGGAAGCTGCTGGTGCTTGCTGCTCATCCTTGGTGCTGCTGCTGCTGCCTCTACCTTATCCTGCTTCCTGGCTGGTCTTCTGCTGCAACTCTGCTGTTCTCTACTGTTGCTGCTATAGCAGCCCATATCCTTTTTGGTGTTAATAAAGAACACTTGTTCTGACACTAGGCCTAGGCTTCTTTTGGGCCTGCTAGGCCTGCTGTGGCTGCTGCATTTTGTTTTGCCACTAGACCTAGGCTTATTTTGGGCCTGCACATCTTTTGTATCAATTAATTACATTCAGGGTGTTAGTGGGTAACCCCTTGTGGGTGGTGACTGAGATTCTGCTGCAACTCTGCTTTGATTCTACAGTGCTGCATATCCTTTGTATTAATTACTTACATTCAGGGTGGTGGTTGGTAACCCCTTCTGGGTGGTGACATGGGCAGGTGGCTGCAGAAACGGGGTGGCAGGGCCCCTCGCAATCCCAACCCGTCTCCTCCCCCCCCTCCTGGGCCAACTTCCTCAGATGGAGTTGGGAGTTATTGGATTGTCAAACCCTTATGGAGCGCTATAAGGCGCAGAAGAGGGAGGCCAGGGAAAGGGCAGCCAACAGGGATGCAGAACCTTCTGCTGTTGTGCCCACCTGTACCTTGGAAGGGTCGGGGGGCTTTAATGTTTCGGGGTCCAAGCTCAAATGACGCCTTGGTGGACACCAGGCTAGGTGTGCCCTTACTATTCATGGCCCCCTATGGGCATGGGGGCATGTGATGGTCCCTGGATGGGTCTGCCTCGACCGTCACGTAGCCCCCTATGGGCATGGGGCATGTGATGGTCCCTGGGTGGGTCTGCCTCGATCTTCACATAGCAAAGGGGGCAGACATTTGGCCATGTCCGTGAAGGAAAAGATATGGAGAGGCAACTGTGTCAACTCTTCAGTCCTACCCTTCCCTGGACTGGTCAGCCTCGGAATTTGAGCTTTGGATGCAGGTTGTGGCTACTGCCGAACCCATCCAGGGTGACCGCCCAGACAGCAGTTACCTCATTGCTCGCAACCCTTCGTCGCTACCCAAGGCATCTTCGGGCGCCTTGGGGGCGCAAGGACAAAGGGCTTGCTATGAATTTGGTCTATAGGAACTTGTTTCAAGACTTGTTGCCCCCCCCCTCTTTTAGCCACCTCTGTACAGTGTGTGGCGGAAAGCACCCTGCCAGCGCCTGCTCAAGAGCGAAAGGGTTTTAAGGTGCCGGGGCCAGAGGTTGCTGTAAAAGGGGTCGACCCCAGTTAAGCTGTCTGTGTTGACTGCTTTGCTTGAGGCCTACCCTGATAGGGAGGCTGCTAGGTTTTTGTTGAGTGGTTTCGTTGTGGGTTTCCGAATTCCGGCCCCTCGCCCGGCTCAGGCTTTCTGGGCGGTGAACTTGAAGTCGGTGAAGGGTAGGGAGGCTGTTGTACGTAAAAAGTTGGCCAAGGAGGTTGCCACCAGCAGAGTACTTGGTCCTTTTACGTCCCCCCCCCTTTCCGAATTTGAGAGTCTCCCCTTTGGGTGTTGTACCCAGGAAGGCCCCGGGCCAGTTCTGGGTAATTCACCATGGTATTCCCCCTCACCTGTGCTCAGTTGGGTATACTTCACTGGATGAGGCAGTTCGGCTTTTGCGAACCTGCGGGTCTGGGGCCCTTATGGCCAAGACCGATGTGGAGTCAGCCTTTCGGCTGCTCCCTATTCATCCGAGTGATTTTCTGCCTGCTGGGTATGTGGTTTGAGGGCAGGATTACGTTGACAGAGCTCTGCCCATGGGTTGTTCTGTTTCATGTTCAGCCTTTGAGGCTTTTAGCACCTTTTTAGAGTGGGCTCTGCATACAAGGTCCCCTTTTGGGAGGGTTGTCCACTATTTGGATGACTTCTTTTTATGGGGGCGGCGGGTATTGCTCAGTGTGACAGGCTACTTGCCTCCTTTCAGAGCCTTTGTTTAGAGATGGGTGCTCTCTTGGCAGAAGAGAAGACCGAGGGGCCTGCCACCACCTTGACCTTTTTGAGAATAGAATTAGACACTTTGGCGCAGTGTTCCAGGTTGCCCGAGGACAAATTAGTTCCCTTGCGCTACCTTTTAGAGCAGTCCTTGCATGCGAGGAAAATCTCGCTGAAGGATTTGCTGGTGTTGGTGGGTCATTTAAATTTGCTTGTACGGTGGTGGCCCCCGGTCGGGCCTTCCTTCGGCATCTGTGTGATGCCATGGTTGGCTTGCAGGCACTCCACCTTAGGGTGAGGGTGGCAGCTGCCATGAAGAATGACATGAAGGTTTGGTTGACCTTCCTGTCTGACTTCAATGGCACTTCTTTCTGGGAGGAAGTCCAGATTCTCAAGGCTGACCTGCAGGTCAATTCGGATGCTGCAGGTGGCCACTGTTTTGGAGTTTATGTTAGGGGAAGATGATGTGCTCATCCCTGGCCTCCTTCGTGGACGGCGGTGATGTTGTGCATGATCTTACCTTTCTAGAACTTTTCCAGTTGTAGTAGCTGTACCCATCTGGGCCGACCAATTTCAGAACTCTATGGTTCGATTTTGGTGCAACACCAGGCTGTTGTGCATGTTATTCGCAAGCAGACTTCTCGTTCTCCAAGGGTGATGCGTTTGGTGCGTGCTTTTGTCTTGCAGTGCCTGCGCATTAACTTGGTAGTTTTGATTAGTCATATCCCGGGGCTTGAAAATGGTGTTGCCGATGCTCTGTCTCGTTTTCAGGATGACCGCTTCAGGCAACTCACCCCGGCTGCCCATCAGGACCCAGACCCCATGCCCAAGTGGCTGTGGAGCCTTGGACCATGAGGGCGCAAAGGTTGATTATGGGTTCGCTGGCTCCTTTGACAAGGAGCAGCTGTGACAGAAAGGTTTTCCTTTTTGAATCAGGCCTGCACCCAAAATCCATTTCTGTGTACCTTTCGGCCCTGGCCTTTATGGCTGGCCCGAAAGGAGTGGGGGGTACTACCCAAAACTTTAAGGTCCGACCCATGCTGGAGGGCATGCGTAGGGACAGACCCTCGGTCCCGGATCAGAGGAAACCGGTGACTGTCAAGATTTTGGGGTATTTATTGGAGGCCTTTGGCCGGTACTGTAGTTCCGACTTTGAAAGAGACTTCTTTCGGGCTGTGACTCTGGTTATGTTCTTTGGGGCCTTTCGGATCAGCGAGGTTTTGGTGCGGTCTCGTTCTGCCAACCCTTCCTGGGTGTTGTGGTGGTCGGACGTGACCCTCGAAAGCTCGGTCTGTATCCTGCGGCTACGCAGGTCCGAGACTGACCAGAGGGCCCGGGGAGTGGTAATCAGGTTGAGGGCTATTCCCGGCCACGCCCTGTGCCCGGTATGGGCTCTAACTCGTTACAGAGACAGGGTGGTTTATTTTGTGGGCCCCTTGTTCCAACATGCGGACGGGGCTCCACATACATTTTTCCAGTTTCGGGCTGTTTTTGCTTGGGCTGTGACCACTCTTGGTCTCTCCCCAGACTTTTACAGGTCCATTCCCTTCAGATTGGCGCTGCTACATTGGCCTTTAGTGTAGGGCTCACTGAAGAGGTCATCCGGCGCATCGGACGATGGCGCTCGGCTGCTTTTTGGTATCATGTACGCAAATGATGCTCGGGGGAGCTCATTTGCTGTGTTGTTTGATGAGTTGTATTCTGCCTTGATGCAGTTATTTACTGACTTTCTCTTTGTTTGAGTTGCAGACTCCCCTTCATCAAGACCTCTTCGAGTCCTGGTGATTGGCCACTCCATCCTCTTCTGGGCCCAGAAGTGGGGCCGAACGCAGAGGCGCCGGCTCCTGTCATGGCCTCGGTCCAGACGTGTGTATTGCCTGGGCTGTCCTGAGAGGTATGGGGTGGGGTCAGCTGCTGCCCATAGTCAGTGAATTTTTACGTGACAACCCACCCCCTGATGTTTTGCTGGTGCACCTGGGTGAGAACGATCTGACCCAGACGAGGACGGTGGGCCTCAGGGTGCAGATTAGATAAGACCTATCACTTGTGAAGTGGGGTGCCCAGCTGTCCGGTTTGTCTGGTCTTCCTTCCTTCCCAGGTGGGTTGGAGAGGGGCTAAGGACATCCGGATTGTGATTTGGCCTGTATGCAGGCTACGCCTACGGGCGCATTTTTGTTGAGTGTTGGGGTGGGTTGGTGATTGATCACCGTCACGTCATGTGGCAGCTGCCCCATGTTTTTTAGATCAGATGGGGTCCACCTTAATGATTTGGCCATAGAGGAATATGTTTGGTTTTTAGTTAGGGGGCTGCTAACCTGTCTTTAATGGGGCGGTGGAACCATGTTCTAGCCAGGTTCCCCGTGTGGCAGGTGTCGTGCTGGAGTAGGCAGGATAGGCCTTCGGTGACTGCCTGAGACAGCAGGGTCAGTGCTACGCATCCCTTGCCTATTGGTACCAGACCGGACGTAGGTCAGGATGGCTAGCCCTGTACCTGGGAAGTTAGGCTTGGTTCGGCCGGGCATTAATTCGGGTGTACCGAGTGTTCAGCTGCTTTGATTGACCAAGCGACCAGCTGTCTCGACCTTCGGGTTGGTGTTGATGGGTACCCTTGCGAGGGTGACACCTGAGCCAGGCTTTCGCCATCCCTTATTTTTTAGCTACCAGCACGACAAGTTAGCAGCCCCTTTTGTTGGGTTTTAAATATGTTATATTTTAATAAAGTGGCCATCAAATCCAGCATCTGTCTCCGGCTCTTTATTCTCGGCGTGGGGGGTAATGGGGCCAGCCCGTTAATGGGCTGGCCCTTTTGCCTCCCCCAGCCGGGATGGTCTGGCCGGAGGAGATGCTCGCAGCCTATTGGCTGCTATGGCCAGGGGGCGGCGCTGGAGGGACGCTGTATGCGTGCTGCCAGCAGCGTCCCTCCAGTCTTCGCCGGAGAGTCGTCCCCACCCTCCCTCCCTTGTGCAGTTTAAGCTTTGCTGGTCGCATTTTGGGCCGGGTAGGAATTTTTGGGGTCCTTGCTGATTGGCTCTTGCCGGGACTCTTTTTTGCCTACCCTAAACTGTAATAGTGGTGAGGGAGGTTTAAATAGGTCACTTTATGGCAGGTGTCGTGCTGGAGTAGGCAGGATAGGCCTTCGGTGACTGCCTGAGACAGCAGGGTCAGTGCTACGCATCCCTTGCCTATTGGTACCAGACCGGACGTAGGTCAGGATGGCTAGCCCTGTACCTGGGAAGTTAGGCTTGGTTCGGCCGGGCATTAATTCGGGTGTACCGAGTGTTCAGCTGCTTTGATTGACCAAGCGACCAGCTGTCTCGACCTTCGGGTTGGTGTTGATGGGTACCCTTGCGAGGGTGACACCTGAGCCAGGCTTTCGCCATCCCTTATTTTTTAGCTACCAGCACGACAAGTTAGCAGCCCCTTTTGTTGGGTTTTAAATATGTTATATTTTAATAAAGTGGCCATCAAATCCAGCATCTGTCTCCGGCTCTTTATTCTCGGCGTGGGGGGTAAAATTATTCCTTTATCTTCCTTTTGGAAACAGAGGACGCTCTTTCTAGATGAGAATAGCTGTCTCCAGAGAATTAATTATCAGCTTTACCGACAGCATATTAACTCTCTGCCACACACAACTAGCCAACTCAAATCAGCTGATGTTAATTTATGAACCCAGTTTTCAACTTAGGATAGTTCAGTGCTATGCCAGAGAAACTTAAGCACACCTGGATGCAGGTATCTTATGTGCTCCCCCAGGCACTAGCCTGGGGACCAGTCCAGTCCCGTGGACTAGTAGGGACTTTGGCCCCATGCAGTGGAGGCTCTTCTTATGTTCTTATGTTATGTTCTTAAAGACTAATTAGGTGATCACACCTTTCCCTCCTCATTTTGGAATAATCTTGCTGCATTTCAAACATGATATTGTTGCATTAGAAAAGATGAAAAAGAGATGGCCAAAAATAATCAGGGATACAGCACATTTTCCTTACAGGAAAATGTTACACTATTTCGGTTTTTTCCCCATTTAGAAGAAAACTGGCAAAAGTTCAAGGAATATAATTTAACTCATACATTGTACAGAGAGCATGGCAAGAGAACAGTTTTCCTCACCCTTGGTAACACTAGAACCCAGTGTCATCTGACCAAACGAATTGGCAGAAGATTTTGGATGTAGAAGAAGCATTTCACACAGAAGTGAAGATCCTTAATTATTAATCCATGAAATTCACTACCAAGATAGGGTGATGCCCGCTAGCTTAGATTACTCTAAAAGGAATTAGTTTCACCAGGGACAGTAGCTACTAGTTACTAGTTGTACTTCCTCCACGTTCTGAATATGTCTCTGAATACCACTTAGGGGGAGCTACACCAAGAGGAGAATATTCATTTATTTCTTTTTTATGGGTTCCCAGAGTTATTTATCGGCAATAGAAAACTGGAATAGATAGACCTACATTCTTGGCGGGTTTAGCCTATGTCCCACTTGAAACGGGCACAAATGACACTGCCGTACACCCCCTGAATAAACCAACAGTGGATCTTCTTTTCTATTCACTCTTCTTTGCTCCTACCTTACACAGTCTCTTTAAATATATGAAGAATTCACTAGTGCTATCAGCATGACTTATACTTAAAGGGTTCCTTTTATTTAAAGGGACCTTACAAAGAATGGGGTGAGTGGGTATTATTAAACCATTGGCATAGCTAATGATTATGTAGCCCAGTGCAGGGCTAAAAATGTTGCTCCAAATGTGATGTAATAATCAAAAGTGATATCACACCCTGGCTTTTAATATAGTGAAAATGGGGGAAGTGCATCCTCCCCATTAAAAATTAACTTTCAGAACAATCAGTTTTCAGTTATTATGCACTTTTAAAAAAATCCACTTTTTGTTCAATATGACAATTGCATTTTCATATTTTGGTTAATTTTCATAATTTTCAATAGAATATAGATATTCCTGTGAAGATTGTTTCATTGCATTTTGCATTGCCTTTCCAATGATGTATAACATGATGGTATTATTCATACATAATCCGTTTTTCACAATTTTGGCCACTAGTGTCAAACTCAACGTTGTTTCCCAGTGCAGTTATTACCCCCTGCACTTCCTTGGCTGTGCCACTGTTTCAAACATCTTTGTAAAGTAAGAATTGTTAACTCCATACTGCAACAGGGAAAATGAACCTGAGCAGAAATGTCTTGTCACAGTTTGCA
Organism: Cryptoblepharus egeriae; assembly: GCA_030015325.1. Taxonomy (NCBI): domain Eukaryota; kingdom Metazoa; phylum Chordata; class Lepidosauria; order Squamata; family Scincidae; genus Cryptoblepharus; species Cryptoblepharus egeriae. The sequence goes on from JAREYC010000005.1 coordinate 30,632,478, forward strand.
AGTTCATGTCACAGTTTGCAAGTTTCTATCTGAATCCAGGGAAGACTGAATCCACATCTGTCTTCCTCAGAATATGCAGCTCAATATTTGTTGCAGTAATGCTATAGGACCCTACTTCCCACCTGGTGGCAGAGGCATCACTAGGGTTCGCGTTACCTGGTGCGGGAGGCCAGTGCGTCACCCCCATACATTGAGTGGGCAACAATATGAATGGTGGGCATGGCTATGTGCCATTGCTCTGCCTCTACTGATTTTTTTAGCCACACATTTTAATAGAATAAAGATATTTCAAAGTGGTTTGTTTCACTGCATTCTGCTGTAAATTTCACATTCAGAGGTGTATAACATGATGGGAATATTTCTACAAACCAAGATTTTAGCCATTTAGGTCACAAGTGCTGCCACCTCCTTCAAGAGTGCCCCCTTTCTATTGCCAAGTAACAGCCCTGATTGGGACCATTTTGGAAGTCTTGTCCTCTCCTGGACTGACCTTCCACTGCAGCCAAGGCATGCTTGCTTACTCGCCAGTAAACACAGCTGTGCATTTCATATCCATTTTCAATGAATTTCAATGCAATCATCAGGGACCTCCTTCTGAGGTAATTTGTGGGGACTGCGTTCATTGGATCAGGGAAATTCTGGTGTCCTTAGATTCCTCTCAGCCTGCCCTTTCCAATGAACTATGACATATTTGACTACTTGCAAGAAAAGCCACTATATGGGTCACTTTCACTTTCCATAGAGTTCAATGCTTATTTTAGTTTTTTGGCCATAATGTTTAATAGGCAGGTGCTATTTCAAAACTGATTTTTGTATTGGATTCTGCTCTTCAGTATGAATCCAATGGTATATAACATGATTGGGTTTGATGCTCCATCACGGAGTTGCAATTTTTAGGTCTCCCAGTGAGCGTCACCCCCTTTGGACACATCACCTGGTGTGGACCGCACCACTCACACCACCCTGCTGACACCACTGCCTGGTGGTATATGTTTTTTTCAACAGGTGTAATCTGTTGTCTAGAGTTAATTTAGCCAGGTTGGTCACCTTTGGGAAATATATTGTGGGAATTGGGATTTGGTGCATACAAGGCCCAGAGATGTTGAACTCCTGACATCAAGATAATACTTGTGAAGTGCTATGGAAATGTTCAGTATTGTTCTTCTAATTACCCTTACAAAATAGACTTGTCTTCCAAGGAATCATGTCATTCATCAGCTACTGAATTTCAACAGGTTACAGAGTGAGGGTGATGGTTTGGGTTACTGGGAACTTCCTTTGAAAGGGGCTGGTCCAGGGAGAGATGTCGGAATAAGGGAATGAGAGGACAAAGGAGAAGTGTGGAACCAGGCAGGAGATGGAGGTGGAGATGAAGAAAAAGAATGTAAGATGGTGGGAAAGGGGTCGTGCAATATAAGCAAGTGGAAGAGGTACAGGGAAGGAGTAAAACTGGCCATGTGCCAGGATGCTGGGGAGGAGAATCCCCCAGGAAATCCTACTAGGAAAAAGTTCCTCTAGGAATATGAGAGCTTGTTGTCCACCAAGAGTAGGAAAGCCAATTGATCCCATGATGTGGGTGGTTTCCTGCGAACCTTTTTTCCAGTCAGGAATTTTGTTAATTTTTACACCACCTGTAATTTATGGTTCCCCCCACTCTTGTTAATTTCACATGGTCTGTTTAAGGATTTATATTTACTTGTGTGTTTTTATTATTTTAATGTCTCTTTGAAGACGGAAAGGTGGGACTGAAAAGTTTGGAAGAAAGCATGGATAAAATAAGTAAAATAAGTCCTGACATACAGCTCGGTTACTCTGCTCAATGCATGGCACCATGAACCTGAAAAGTAGATGGTTAGGAGATATCTATGAACTGAAGTGCTGGGTTAGGATATAGAATTGCTTCTGAAACTATTCTGGTAAGGTAAGAATTAAACAAGCCACTGAGAGGGATTTTCAGCCATGATAATGCACACAAGGCAAGCTTCCAAACATATGCTTTAAACAAATTATATCCCTTAGAAATTATTTAGATGCCTCAATGCAAAACAGGGCAGACTCTTGTCCAGAACAAGAGTTGCAAATTGGGGTGGAGCTCCAAATTTATGTGCACATTACTTACAGTATTTACTTCCTATACTTTTATACTCCCTTTAAAAGACAGATAAATTCACAAGATACTGTACCTTAATAAATTGAAGGATGGGATGAGTAATGATAACCCCTAAGGCTGTCTTTCCCTTAGCAAACTTCAAGTCTGATGGGGGCAAAATAGCTGGGGGGATTTGTAGATTTGTTTATGGTGGAAAGTACTAATCTCACCCTGAGGTAAGGCAAGTTCTTCCTGCACTGAGGAGTTTGTGCTGCCAGGTTGTGTACATAATGATCTGGACATTATGGCTACGATCCTAATATGCACTTTGGCTGGCCTAAGCCCTGGCATAAGTCCTGTGCTGTCCTGGGGGTGTCACTTCTGCAGCACTTCTGGGGAGGGTCAAGCCCAGTTCACAGACAAGCGCTTTGCCTCCCTACATCATGGCAGTGGGAAGACCAATTAATTGTGGTGGCCTATGTTGAGATTGCACTCTATGCCCATGCAAAATGTCACCTTCTGAAGTTAGCTTTCCATGTATAACAGAAGACACTAGTTCTCTAATTTATTCTGTAAACAATTCAGTTCAGTACAAAAACAGTGCACTGCTTTCTTTACCTTTCATACTCCTATAAGTGACAAGTTCATAGTACAGTATTTCCAAGTATTTACATAGTGTTTCCTATAATTATTTTCCAGTTATCAGCTCTTCAACTCTTTCCTAAACACTCTGCTATGATCTTCATGTTTCTTCATTAGATTGCATGAATAGTAATGCAACTGAATCAAAGCCTTCTGTGCTCTTTGTAATTATGGCTTCTGCAGTCATCTCAGTGTAGATCACAGGTGTCAAACACAAGGCCCGAGGGATGAATGCAGCCCACCTTGCCATTTCAAGTGGCCCCCAAGAACTTCTCCTTCACGCTTTTCTTGGGAGTAAGCCCCATTGACTATAATGGGACTTTCTTCCAAGTAGATATGCATAAGATTGGACTCCGACCCTTGGGAAACACCATTAATGCTAATTTCGGCCCTCTGTATGAAATAAGTTCGACTCTCCTGGTGCAGATGTTCACAAAGAGGGTGATGATACAGAAGCATATGTTTAGAAGGTTTAAATGCTCGTATTTCCTTTACACCAACATGCATAGATGTAATGCCAGTATTCCTAATTTTACACAATTTGCTGTCTGTATTGTATAGTATTATATGAACAGTCTTTTGTTATTGATGGTTCTTGCTTTCTGAAGAAGAACAGCTCCCTCTTCTGGAATAAAGGAAACACAGTAACAGTATTTTTCACTCTTTTTATTTATTTTTTTATTTTTTTGGGAAAGGTAAACTCTGATATATGGCTGCTTATTTTAATCCTCACATTGTGGGAGATACTACCATAATTTTCAACTGGGTTTAAAATACACATATATTTGGATTATCTTTGGAGGAGGGATGAAACCCACCACCCCCCGGGACATCTTGCTGTAGATATTGCTTATATTTTTAAAAACCTTCCTCTGAATTTATTCTGATGTTATTAGATGTTTTAACCCTCTCCTATGTATTTATGTTTTAAATTGTATTTGAATTGTTGTATTTATTTTATATTTTGTTTTTAGATATTTAAATAATTCTGTACATTGCTTTGAACATGTGGAAAAGAAGACAAACATCTATTAATTGCAAGATTGTCAATGAAAATAGTTAGATTTTGAAACCCATCTCCTCCTCAGTCAAGCCACCTTGGATCCCTAGAGAGATACAAATCTATCTATCTATAGATAGATAGATAGATAGATAGATAGATAGAGAGATAGATAGATAGATAGATAGATAGATATAGATATAGATCTATCTATCTATCTATCTATCTATCTATCTATCTATCTATCTATCTATCTATCTATATCTATATATCTATAGATATAGATATAGATATAGATATATCTATCTATCTATCTATATCTATATCTATATATATCTATATAAAACTGAAAAACTACAAATCTATATATAAAACTGCAACTGTAAACTACAAACTATATGTATATATATATATATACACACACACATATATATATACACATATATAAATACATAAATACATATATATATATATATATATATATATACATACACACATATATATTTATATATGTGTATATATTTACACACACATATATATTTACGTATGTATGTATGTATGTATGTATGTATGTATGTATGTATGTATGTATGTATGTATGTTCTACTTAGCAAGCAGCTTTCTTTCTTGAAGTATATAGCATAGAATTTTCGGCATATGACTTGTCACAAAGAATACAGATAATTTCAAGAGCCTTTGTTTGGAGCTTCAATACATAAAATACATATTCAACAAGACTTCTCCAAAACATGGTTCAGTTCTTCTCCAGTACACCTTCTTTAATTAAACACTCTTTCTTAACACCCATACATTATATAATCCTGGTAAGTTACAGGGAAACACAGTCTGCTACGGAGTAACCTCTGGACTTCTGGTTGAGGAAAGCTGAAGATGAAATGTTAAAGAGAAAAGTGGAAACTGAAGATGAAAAGGTGAATCAAAGCCAAAGGGCAGTAGCTGAATCAAAAGCCATTGCTGAAGCAAAAGCACTTCCTTATAAGCCTCTTTCTTTCTTTTCGTCCATATCTATGACAGTATTTCATGCAAACAGTAGTTCTTTCTAGTGGCTACATGAGAAATACTTCTTTGCTGCTAAGGATATTATCTCTTTTTGGTTTAGAAGACATAGAACATAATCCTAGGCATGTCTACTCAGAAGTAAATCCCACTTATGTTCAATAGGGCATACTCTCAGGAAAATGTATACAGAATTACAGCCATGTGACACACTTACCAGGGACTAGGCCAGGGTTACCATATGATCTCTTTTTTAAGGACATTTCCTTTTTTAGCCTTTGTCTTGAAAAAAATAATCTTCATTGTCCTCCTTTTCCTTGTGAGCAGAGAGCATGTAGATTTCTTCTAATTAATAAATTAGATTTTATAATATATAAGGGCACAATCCAGAGCAAGTTCAGCCTGCTCTGCCCTAACTGCTCTCTCCTAACAATTCTGTATCCAGAGCAGAAAGTTATGCTGAATCCAGAGAGTCAGGAAGCCTGGGCTGCCCTAACTGCTCCAGAGCATGCTAAGTAATTGACACATGGGGAGGACTTGCTCCTGAGGAGACACCCCTCAGATCACACTGAACAAGGAACAGCTGAGGTGACTACAGTGGTGACATGACTCTGCGCATCACCCAGTGCGGAAGTTTGTGCATCACCCCTGGGATGCGTGCATCCCTTACCTGGACTGCGCAGTTGCCAAAGTTGGTGCCTGCGCAGTTGTTTCTGAAGCCAACTGGCTTCAGAAAGCGTACTGTGCAGGCACCATCTCTGATACTTGCACAGTACTTTTCTGAAGACTTTCGGCTTCAGAGGAGACTGTGCAGGCGTCAGAGTTGGTGCCTGTGCAGTACTCTTTCTGAAGCCATACGGCTGCTACTCCACCTCCTGAGTGAGGCCGAATGGCTGTGCAGAGCCGCGGACTTCCTCCGCTCTAAGGAAGTCTCCTCTGCAGCTGTTTGGCATGCTCAGTGTGTTTCTGCACAGTGCACCTCAGATGGCCGTTCGGGCCAGCTCCGAGGACAAGTGGCAGCTTCTGGCTCCTGCTCTGCCTTGGAGCAGGCCTGAATGAGTGCGCCGATGCCTGGGACCTGCCAAAGGACAGTCAAACTCCTCTGGCGCATCACCCCATACAGAGTGCGTCACCCAATGCGGCCCACACCAGATGCACCAGTCTGGTGAAACCACTGGGTGTCTGCCTTATAAGGAGTCCCTGATGAGATGCCAGTACATTCTACAGTGAATACAAGGGGCATCTTGGAGTGGCCTGCTGTATCCTGAGGTTTGTGGGCAGCCGTAGTTTGTTCCATATCCTGAGGTTGAGAGGCAGGGGTTGTAGCCACGCTGGCCAAGAACTCAGATTTTTGGTCAACACTGCCATTCTTACTCGGACCTTATCATGGACCCCTATGGGTCTACTCATTACTATATCTACTCCTGAGGTGGTATATCTCTGAGGACTGGAAGAGGGCATTTCTGCCTTGGATAAAAGCTCTGGATACAGAGTATCTGCTCTGCCCTAGGCAATGCTAAACATGCCCTCAACATGCCTCTCCTGACCTGCCTAGGGCAGAGCAGCTAGGGCAGAGCAGGTCCACCTCTCTTAGGGCACCCTATGTTGCCTTGCTCTGCCCTAAGCCTCTTCCAGAGTAACTGGGCTGGAGCATCTTGCAGTTGCTCCACCCTAGTGATAGATAGGGCAACCCAAGGGCTCTTATGTGGACAGATTAGTTGCTCTGGATTGTGCTGTCAATGTAATAATTTCGAATTGAATAAGTAAAATAATGTTTAAATTAATCACATAAAATTAATCACATAAATCAATGTACATGAGGGTTTTTGTTATGTCCAACATTTTTCTGGGTGTCCTACATTTTTTGTGGGGGGGGGGATCTTGCCCTCTTTTTGTGGTTATGACACCTGGTCACCCTGGAGCCGGATTAAGTGAACTCAGTAGAATTTACTGGCTGGCAGCTGCATGTGGGCTAGGCTGTGTAGTCACATTAGCATGCCCATAAAGGGTTGGGTGTACAACTGTGATAGCCACACAGTTGCGCTCAGGTTGTTAAAGTAATCCTGAACACATATGCTGGTAAATGGTGCCAGCATTCTGACTTCAAGTGTAACTGACAGCTGGGGAATGATTCAATGTTATAAACGATGGTCATTTGGCAGGATAAAATGTTGGCAGAAGCCTCCCATTTGTCACAGGAAAGTTAGGAAAACCTTGAACACACAGGAAAGGCACAAGCAACTGGCACGGCAGCAGCATCTGCCGGAGTGTTTATAGGACAGATGGCAGATGCTGCAGGGACTTTAGCGTCCTTCTGACACTCAACATTTTCTTAATGTTGGTACCAGCAGCAGCTCTGCAACTACACAGTATCATAGACATCAGTCTGATACAGCTTGGATTGCTAAGATTCTAGTGTTTTTTAAAACAAAAATCTAACATTCATTTATTAAATCTCGTGATTTTAAATAAAATCGTTTATGGAATATCTTGCAGTGAATACTGGAATATTTGCCAAGTATCCCACTGAAGCTGCAATCCTAACCTCCTGTTAGGCTGGTCTAAGTCCTGACATAAATCCTGTTATGACACCTTGGGGTGTCACAAATATCCCATAAGGCACTTCTATCCAGTGGTGGGCTCCAGCAGGTTCACACTTACTCTATAAAACCGGTTGTTAACGAGAGATAGGACATATAAAGTTTAAAAATAACCATTTAAAAGTGGCTGCCAGATAGGCATAGAACCAGTTGTTAATTTCTTTGAATCCCATCACTGCTTCTAGCCCACTCTTGGGGTTTAGTCCAGTGCACAGGCATTTGCTGAAATCCCCACACCATCATGGGAAGATATTCCAGGTGAGTTATATTGGTCTAAATTTGTTAGGATTGCACCATAAATTGGTACCTTATGAAATATTTCAATAGTTGGTGTGATGCTGGAGTCCTCGTGGTGGACTCTGGATAGCACAAGAGTGTGAACTAAACAACTAGCAACAAATGGCAGCCAAATTACATTGAAGAATTGGCAGTTGACAACAGTTGACAGCCAGACATCAATGTGGAATTGCTGGCTCTCAAAATACATGGCAATGGAACATATTTGATACACCATAAGTCCATGTATTTGCCTTACACTAAATAAATAAATAAATAAATAAATAAATAAATAAATAAATAAATAAATAAATAAATAAATAAATAAATAGAGCATAGGTTATGGGTAAAAATACTGAAGATCAGTTTCTATTCCTCTGTCATAACCACATTTGTTTTGGTGCCTAGACTGGCAGGAGAGTTCATCAAATAGTATTCAATAAGTTCTGTCATTTTCAAATGCAATGTCAGGATCATACTAGTGGATTTACTACCGCAGACTCCTTTTGCCTCTTTTTGCTGATTGTAGCCAAGAGTTTCTCTACAGCACAGTATAGGGGAAATCAAATAGCAAATGTCCATGTGTTCTACAAGAATGGGGAAAGCCTGAGTCCAATCATAGAGCAATAGGGTCCACTTGACTGAGGACCAAATCCTATACCTCTCAACTCAGAAGTCCCATTATAGTCAATATACAGCGCAGTCCTAAGTTTGTCTATGCAAAAGTAAGTTCCATTATGTTCAATAGTACTTACTCCCAGGAAAGTGTGGTTAGGATTGCCGCCACTGTCAATATTTACTCTCAATAAAGTGTGGATAGGTTTGCAGGCTGAAGCTGGAGTTTCATGTCCAACAGCCCACTGTTTCCTCCCATTATACAAACCAGTGTGTGGAAGAAATATTAAGAACAAGAAAGGTACACTATACCTATACACTAACCCAACAACTGTTGGGTTAAAAGAAAGACTGACAGCCCAATTCTAAGGGGACCAGCCAGCAACAGAATGCGGATTCTGCTACTGGAGACTGTTGTGAAACACTCATAAAACAAACTTCGGCAATGTGCTGAGAAGCATGATGGGGCAGCACTATCAAGAAGGCCTGAATCTCCCTACATGTTCAAGCTGATCCCTGGCCATCCACCGACAATGGTAAGAATGCAGGCAGGAGAATGAAGGGCTGAAGAGCGTGGAGAGGGGACAAAACAATAGGTAGGGTGGCACAATGGGGACAGGACAGCCGCGCCAAGGGTTAATCATTCTGGTGGTGAGAGTGCATGCCAAATCCTATCCCCATGTTCTGCAGCCTTCTCAACCCTCTTTTCTGCTCAGATGTGCTGGCGAAATCCCTTGCTTAGGTCTCAGGAGACTCTATTGCACAGAGGGGGCTTTAACAAAGGTAAAAAGATTTAAATCTCCTTACCCTGCTGACACCTTCCAATCTACCCCTGTTGAATAGAGCACCCCATTTTTGGAATGGCTGCACCATGGGGATGGAAGGAAAGACAGGATTCACCTATAAAACTTTACAGAATGAATTAAGAACTTTATGCCACAAGATACAGAGGTAACACCTACACCTAAGATATGGAAGAAAAATAAAGTGAGGCAGTTTCAAACACATTTCTAGTAATTCTGGTGGTCCAGAAGGAAGCTTATCATCAACAATATTTATTGCTTGAAGGAAAGAGTGCCTAGGGATGTTCACACATTATGATGTCCAGGTACATATTGTACTCTGTTTTAGCTGCTTGTATGCAGGTGATTTGTGTACCTAGGTTCATTTTTACAGATCTGCAACCTGTGTGCTTAGTACACAAGACTGTACCTGCACTGAATGGAATGTGCACAATGTCTCCAGATCCAGATTGACAATGGTGATACCGGGTACCTGCCAGAGATTCCCAGGTACTGTTTAAAATTCATGAACAGTCCAGAAGAGAAAGATAAATGAGGGGAAAGGGGGGGGGGGAAGCTAGACATGTCAGTCTGCAGGAAGTCTGTCTGTAGGAGGTGCTAATAATCAATTACAATTAAAAACTAGTAGAATAAATATTCAACCACAATGAACAACATTGAATGGTATCTGTGACATTCATATTTGTGAATACGGTATTTTTGGGAGGGGGGGTTGAATTGGTTTATAAATCCCATTCTTTGTTTTACAGTTCTTCATTACAATAATCATTTGTTCCTTATTTTGCCCCATTTTTTTAATGATTAGGGTAATTAGGAGCGCTAACTACAGGACTAACTAACTACACAGTTACTCTTTGTGTACTTTAGAAAGAAATGGCTCTAAAAATATGCTAAACACACTAAAACCACCAGAGGGCACCATCCTCTGCAAAACTGAAATCTCTCATCTCAGTTTTAGAACATCCACTTTTTTCCTCTACACTTAATGACACAGTTTTGTTTGTTTATTTAACAGTTTTGTATCCCGCCTTACTTCTGCACAAGGGGACCCAAGGCAGTTAACAACCGTGTTAAAAACAATAAACTACACATCACAGTTAAAAACATTTAAAAACATTAAAAAATGTTCTACACCCTAAAACCACAATAAAAGCAATTAAAACCTTGATAACAGCCTGGCATCAATTGAAGGCGCTTCTAAATAAAAACAGGAAATTAAAAAATAAACCTAATACGGTTAGGAAGACTGATTTAAAATCACTACATAGTGTGTTTTTTTATGAATATCCTCTACATGCAAAGTGAGGCAGAGACATCAATTTTCACCCTAGCTGTGATTAAAAGACTTTTCCCTACCAGAGGAGAAATTTATTGTGTAGTTCTCCGCTTCAGGCAGTGTTTTCCAGATTTTCAGCTTGACCACAAGCCCCACAAGCCCCTGATGAGGTATATGATTGAGGGCATAACCATAATTGTAATGTAACTTGCCAAGCACTGGCATAAGGGCAATGTAACTTGGAGGTAATTGCCTTATTTGAGGAGGCCTCAGTTACTGCTCCCCCCACTGGCACATTTATGTCAGGGCTGGAAGATTGGTAAGGATTGTGCCCTGAAATGTACAAAATTATGTAGACAATGGAGAGAAGGATGTTGTTTTCTCTCTCACACAACACCAGAATTACAGTGGTACCTTGGGTAAAGAACGACCTGGATAAAGAACGTTTTGGGTAAAGAATGACTTGTGTAAAGAACACTGTCTTGGGTAAAGAACTCTTCTGAGGATGTTTGGAATAGCCTTCCATGGCAAGGGAACCCACAAGGGGGACGAAGGGACAAGGGGGGGGAAAGGGACTAGCTTGAGCTACAGTGGGGCCTTGGGCAAAGTTTGGAATAAGCTTCCATGGCCAGGGAACTCATGTGGGGTCCGGGGGTGGGGGGAGCATGTATGTGGGATCTGTGTGTGGCAGTGTGGAAGGTGTGCCTTATCAATGTCCTAGTGCTGCTCTCCATCAGAGCTTCAGAATGTTAAAGTTGCAGAAAAAGACAAAGATTCCTTTGAGCCAATGGATAGTGACTCCATTAGTGATAGTGAAAGAGCACAACCTTAACCATGACTACTCAGATGTAAGCCCCATTGTGTCAAATAAGTCTTACTCCCAGGAAAGTGTCTTTAGGATTGCAGCATATGTAGACTTCATAGGATCATGCACACTGAATGCATGTTTTGAATTCAATTCCAGTGTTTTGTCATCATTTTTACATCCAGTTAATATTTTTATATGAATATTTTTTGGGTTCTGGAACCAACTGTCCGAGTTGCCATTATTTGCTATTGGAAAATCTGCTTCACGTAAAGAATGTTTCACATAACATACGTGCCTCCGGAACGAATTAAATTTGTTACGTGAGGCGCCACTGTAATTCACTAAGGATGCAATCCAGAGTTAGGGCAGTGAGAATGGCTGAGCCGAGCTGCCTCAAGTAGACTGTATCCAGAGCAGAAACTTGGGCTGAATCCAAAGAGTCAGGAAGCCTGGGCTGCCCTAGCTGCTCCAGATCATGCTCAGTAGGCACCAAGTCAGTGACACCTGTGGAGGGCTTGCCCTCGAGGAGACCTGCCTCAGATCACACTGAACAATGAACAGCTGTGGTGGCTGCCTTAGAAGGAAGTCCAGGAGTACCTGACAACCAGTAACAGCCGCAGCATGAGTCTGCAGTAGAGAAGTACCAGTAGCAGAGGGATGAAAGGGGACTGTTGGAGTGGCTTCCTGTATCCAGAAGTTGGTGGATTTTCAGAGTTGTGCCATATCCTGTAGTTGAGAGGCAGGGGTTGCAGGTAGGCTGGCAAGGACTCAAAATTTTTGCCAACACTTCCATCTTTACTCTGGCTTATGACGGACCCCTATGGGTTTACTCAGATTTATTAGTGCTCCTGAGGTGGTCTAACTCTGAGGAACTGGAAGAGGGCATTTCTGTCCTGGAAACAGGCTCTGGATACAGCCTAACTTCTCTGTTCTATGCCATGCTGAACATGCCCTCAACATGCCTCTCCTGAACTGCCTAGGCTGGCACAGCTGGGCTGGCTCAGGTCCATCTCTCTTGGGCCCGCCTACATTGACTTATGCCGTCACAAGCCTTTCTGGCTTAACTGGACTGGCCCATCTTGAAATTGCAGGATTGCAGCCTAAAACAGAGTGCTGGACAGACAGAACATATTTATTTACCCAGCATGTAATTTGCCGGTGGAACTCCTTGCCATGAGATATAATTATGGGATCTGGCTTAGATGCCTTTAAAAAGGAACTGGATGGATTGATGGAGGAAAAGTCTGTCACAGGCTTTGAATGGTGAATGGTAAGCCATGAATGGTATATGTTACCTCCTGGTTTCAAAAGTAGGCTACCTCTGAAAACCAGCTGCAGGAAAGTGGCAATCAGAGGAAAGGTACAGGTATCCCTTGCTTTCTCACTTCATTTTCTGACAATCCATTTTTTCAACACCTTTCAAATATACCCAGACCTCATTCATTCAATGCGTATTCCCCTCTCTCAACATCTCTCTGCTGTTTTAGAGTCCAAAATTTCCCTTTCCATGTTGTTATCTGTATCTCCTAGCTCTGGGAATAGGGTTGCCATATGTCCCCCAAAAGAGGGACAGTCCCAATTTTTGGGTGATTGTGGCCCCATTTTGGGGAAGAGAATTATAGCAAACCAACTGGGGAGGCAAACAGAGTTCTGGCCTCAGTTCTGGTCAAAGAAAGCCCTGAAAACACCAAGAAGCTTGTACAAAATGAACAGCTCTCTAAAGTAGCAATTCATTCATTCATTCATTCATTCATTCATTCATTCATTCATTCATTTATATACCATCTTTCTTGGGCCAATGTTGACTTGAGGTGGCTAACAGGTAAAATGTAAAAACATTCAATAAAAAACATATAGAAGCTTTTAAAAGAGATTAGAAAATAAATAGATTTATTTCACAGAGAGAGACACAGAGAGAAAGTAACATCTACCTTGTTACTCTCTCTCTCTCTCTCTCTCTCTCTTTGTGTGAGTGTGTGTGTGTGTGAAATAAATCCATTTATTTTATAATCTCTTTATCTAAAACACATTGAGACAGACTGAGCTTCATGGGGGAGAACATACATATTCATGTGGCAGTGCCTCTCCCAGGCCTCAATCTCACTGCGTGTTACTGATAGGTAAGCAGAGAGCCTCTTGTCATAGAAATTTAGGATTTGGGGTGTTGATGCATAGGGATCAGCTTGGCCCATATGCTCATGCTAGAATTACTGACACTAACAGCACAATCCTATCTGCGGTGACAACCCTACTGAAAAATATGAATTTAGTCAAACTTCCTACAGGTTCATTTGGATAGGTTTGCAGCCAAAATCTAACTGGGCTGTTAATCTGACTGTGCCCCTGAAGAATCCTTCCCCCAACTGTTTTTACCTTCATCTTCAAGTCCTTTAGCATTATTTAAACCTGGAATGCTGTCAAGACATTAATCTGTTTCTTTCTTACGTTGCTCACAAATGCTTCGATGGCTTCTTGGGAAGCATTTTGCCCTCTAAAAAGCAGCCAGTATGTGAGATTGGCAAAGCAAAATGTCAACTGTACACAGGTGCTTGCTGGTTTGAATCTGGCTCCAAATAGACAAACACAGTTGGCTCAGGAATGCTGCCACCTAAATCTTTAAGCCACAGAAGGACAAATCATATGAATAACAGCCGGAAACAAATGCAGAACTATATAATAACAAATGCAGAACAGCCATATTTTTTTCTGCAGTTTGCAAAATGTACTAATGTGATAGTCCAAGTGAGGTTATTTTTCATGCAAGAGTTTAATTGCTAATTTTTATTTAAATTCACTTATTTTAAATAGATTAACAGTGATTCCTCCCTTTCAGATATATCTACCCCTTCCACCCTTGAAATGTTATGTATGGGGGTGATTCAAGCTAATATATATTAAAAATTTAAAAGAATTATATCAGATCCCTACATACATTAGTTTGAAAGCACAATCCTAACTTGCACAATCCAGCACATACTAAGTTTAGGCCAGCACAACACACCAATCTTCTTGTTCCCACAGTGATGTGGGGAGGCCGGCACATGTTTGTGTGGTGGCCTAAACCCCTCAGGAGTGGGGCAGAGGTGCTTTACAGCACTTTGACAACACCCCCAAAGCAAGATGGGATTTCTAGTGGCCTAACCAAGTGTTAGGATAGTGCTGTCAGGCTGCAATCCTAAGCCCCAGTTAGCTTGGCATAAGTTCCGTGCTGGCCTCAGTGTACTGTAAGACACTTCTGCACAGACATGTGCCAGTCTTTCCACAACCCACAGGAATGGGGGAGAGGGGAGACTCTTGCTGAATTAAATGAGCACACATTTTTCCAGGACTTTGGGGATGTGTTGCAATTGGTTTTGTACTTTCCATCATGTGCTATATAGCAATGTGCCAAGTGATAAGAGTACCATCAGTTGAAAGATACTGGTATGGCATATAAAATGTATTTTTTGAAACATTTTTGTTTCTGTCTATACCCATCAAACACATAAATTAGAAGAAAAAAAAATCCAGGATTGGGAGAAGAAGGTACAAAGCCCCAGCAAATTGTAACAGTTTCTTTAAGGCGGCATTGTTGTTAACAGTGGTATAAATCAACACTTTAAAGTCTATCTCTGCTCAGCTTGAACTGGATATCCTGTGAATTGAGATTTAGATAGGAGTCTTGCATTTGTAGGAATATATATATATATATATAGTTTACAGAGATTTTTGTCAGTATCAGACTTTAAAAAAGCCCTAGTAAAGATGTTGCTAAAGGCAGAAAGCAGTCCAGCTGTTTGCTAACCCATATATCTCTATAGCTTGATAGATCAGTGTAATTTCTGTGCAGGAAAAAAGCGGGTACCTCCTATATGTCCCTGCACAGATTCACATGTTTTCAAAATGGCACAGAAAATCACACACTCAGGATAAGGATTAGAGCCATGCTGTGCCTTATGGATTTTACCTGAAATTCATTCAGTAATAGATGCTTTAATGGTGTATGGAAACAGGCCAATTTGGGCACCGTTTGCTTCAGGGAAGCCTCCAAATAATGGACACAGTTGCAGTTCTTCACACATCTATCCACATAAGCTTTGCTCTTCTCTCTCTCTTGTCTTGAGGCCAAAGGTAGCATCTTATTAAAGAGGAACAGAGTACAGCCAGGATGAAGTTTTCCCCTTGTAAACAACATCATCTTCTGTATATTTGACATCACATATCAGCAGAACGTTTGATACTGGATCACTTGATATTTGACGCCTGCTATTTGTCAGGGTTTGTTATCTGACAGTTGTTGATATTTGCAGTGTAGTAATTCATCACATATCTTTTATGATCAGTGATATTTGGTTTTGTGTATGTGCCATACAATTAGAATTTGTAGTTGGTGTTTTATAAATTCATTAGGTAATACCTGATATTTCATATAGTATTATATTTCATACTGTCTTTGAAAAAGTATTGAAATTTCATGCTGTATTAGGAAAAAAAAAACTACATATATTTTATACAGTAGTTGAAAAAGTACATTTGATGCTCATGTTTAAAATGAGTATGAATGTGAGATGTGTCAAAAGATTCCAGTCAATCATTTGCTAATGCTTTGATCCAAAAAGACATGTGCATACATCCCATACAAGCAACCAAAGGCCCCCCAGGTAAAATAAAATAAAAATAAAATTCAACATTAAGCTCGTGGCTGGTTTGGTTACAATGTGTTTTGGACTGTCTAGCTCAGTGTTCTTCATCCTTGGGGTTGGGATCCCAATGGGGTTGCAAAGCCTCATTTGTGGGTTTGCTGGGCTATGTTGGAGCTCCTTCAGCCAAAAGGCTTCCTAAACAAGACTGAAATATGAAGCAACACATAGGTTTGTGTGTTTATGAGGACAACGTCAGTGGAACTTTCATAAGGTCCTTCACCTTTGGTTATTTTATGTTCCTTAATCCACTGGTGGGCTGCCTGTGCTGAGGCTCCAGTGGCATCATACTTTATTCATTTATCTATTCATTGGGGTCTTGGCACAAGAATGTTTGAAGACTACGGGTCTAGAAGACTTTACGTACATAGGGCTCAATATCTGTACCAGAGGGTGGCAGCAGATCCTTGCAAGGTGCACAGATGGGGAGCTATGGTTAACCACATTAACCACATCTACACACACCTCTCATGGCTTATAACCTGTGATGTTCCTTTCCTCTAGGAATTTGTCCAATCCTTTCTAAAAGGCATTGAGGCTTGATCACATCCTGTGGCAGGGAGTTCCACAGACCAACTTCACACTGGGTAAAGGAATATTTTATTTTGTCTGTCCTAACCCTCCCAACATTCAATTTTAGTGGATGTCCCCTAGTTGTGGTGTTATGTGAAATTCTTTCAAGTCTGTCACCAATATATTTATTTATGTAAATTTATTCAAAAAAATTTTCCTGGCCTCCAACACAGTGTCAGAGATGATGTGGCACTCCTGCCAAAAACTTTTTGGACACCCCTGTTTTAGTGAGTTGTAAGCAAAAAATATTAAATAGGGCCTTGGGTGCTGCCTTTCCTGATATATCTGATAACAGCAAAAGTGGTTTGTTGGAAATCACAAATTGAAACTTCTCAAATAATGCCTCCCTTCCTATGCAAAGGAGAAGGAGGAGCAGAGGAGCCTGAAGTACACTGAAGTTCATGCACCCAACAACAAACCACAGTTTGTCATTACAGTTGAACTGAATGTCTCTAAACACAAGCTGGGTACATACATATTTGGGGGGAAAATAATTTCCTCATACTGCATCTTTCTTTCAAGCTTATTATATTTTTTGGGCCATCTCCAGATGAACACAATAATATTACCGGTGAGTGTCCAAGTAGTTGAATATGATAGATGTGAAAGGTGTTTTTATTCAGCACTCAGCTGCCTCTTTTCCCAGGTTCATAATGACCTTTACATATTATGTTTGGTGAATAGAGTTTCGGAGACGCTAATATATATTCCTCACGCGCAGCCTGACGGAGCTGTGGCTAATAAAAAGTGAATAAATTACCCCAGGCTGGTCTTCAGTAGATCAAATCTCTTGGTTCCATAGCCCAGCAATTTGAAACCCCTCTATATCATACCTTCTCTTCCTAGACATGAATAGCCTCCTTCATTATATAAGGGAACTACACAGTCATGTTTAGCATAATGCTGAATATTTAATAGAATGTTCCATACTGACTAGAAGCCTTCCCTATTTCTTCATGGTCACTGATGAATCTCCACTTTTGGAAATGAGGACCAAAGGTGTACCTAGGCAAAATGGCACACATAGCAAGGACTGAAATTTTGCCCCTATCAAAACAGTTGGAAGGTACCCCCATTAGGTCATCTAGTCCAACCTCCTGCTTGGGTGGGAGGCAAGAGGGGGAGGTCCAGGCAGGCCAGGGAGGGTGTTAGGGGTGAGGGGAAAGAGGGGGGACCCAGACAGGGCAGGGAGGGGTTATGTATTTCCCTGGAGTGGAGGGAAAGAGGGGAGACCCAGGCAGGGCAGAGAGGGTGTTAGGGGTTTCCCTTGGGTGGGAGGGAAGGGGGTCCAGGCAAAGCAGGGCAGGGAGGGGGTTAGTGGTTTCCCTGGGTAGGGGAAGAGGAAGGGTAGGGAGAGTTTTGGGGGTTTCTGTGAGGTGGGGGGTAGAGGGGGGATCCAAGGAGGATTTGTGGGGCTCCCTCCTACCTGGGGGCTCTGGGGTTGGGGAGGCTCAGGCTGGCAGGGAGGGAGGACAGGGGCACTCCACTTTATTAGTGGCTGTCCTGGCGACAGCAAGGCTTGGTGCTGGCAGCCACTGTGCCTGTGGGGCAGCCTCATGGTCAGCTCAGCCGCTGGTCAGCTTTTCTGGCTTCCTCCTTCCTTAGCGTGGGCAGAACATGTGTTCTATCCTGGCTGCACCTCAGACCGTACATGCCTCCTCATCCTTTCTGCATGTGGTCTGAGGAGGTGTGATCAGGCTGGAGTGGATATTCCGCCCATCTTTGGCTTTCCCCCTGGGGAGGAAGCCAGATCATCTGGCTGGCGGCTGCGGGGACGTGCCAGAGCAGCATGCGCAAGTTTTTACATGGCTGCCGGCACCCTTGGTTCTCTGGGGGCAGCTGTGGCTGTGGTCATGGGCTGTGGCAGCCATGGGGGAGTGCTTGGGAGGCATACATGCATTTTGCACCCCTTACTATACCCTTGTTACGCCACTGAGTAGGATGAAGAAGCAGCTATAAAGCTTAGTTTAAACATATTCTGTGGACTGGTTTACACTTGTTCTTGAGAGGCTGCCCACAGTGTTCCCTGAATGTGTGAATGCACAATTTATGTGCCCAGAGGTGTCATTAACTATGTGTACCTCAACTGCACCACTTTCCACTTTCATTTCCCAGTCATTCCTCTGTCTGGAAAAAGATGATTCAGCATATTTTCTGAAGCTAAATGGGTTCAGTACTCAGAATAGGGGGTATAATTCTCTTCCACAAAACTGAGTCAGGACCCCCCTGTCAAACTTGCCACTATGTGAAAGCAATCCCCGAAAACCAGGACAGTCCTGGTTTTCCAGAACATCTGGCAATCCTAACCATGAAAGAAGATTGCCTGGGAACCCTATGCAAGCCACCTAGAGTTCCGTTGTGGGATATAATTATTAAAACAAATGAACCTATACAGAAATTCACTGGAGATTAATCAATTAATCAATAATAATATTAATTAATTTTGTTGTATGGGAATCTCAAAAAATTTATGGGCTCTCAGTGTCAGATGATCTAGCTATGCCACCGGGTACAAGTTTTGATACTGCTTTTACATCTGTTTTGCAGATGTATCAGGCCCAAGAAAGGGGGGGGGGGTAAGGGTTAAACATGCTGATTCACCACTGAATCTGCCCTTCTCCTGTGCCTGATGTGCCCATTCTGCCCATCTTCTCCCTGTTCTGCCCTTTCATTCCTCGTTTAACCCCTATGTATTCTCCCGTACCAGGTTCTACTTGCCAAAATGGGCTTTCCTGCTTATTGCACATGGGGGAAGGTTATTCATACACATGTGCATGGAGGAAGGCTTCAACCTTCCCACTCCTGCCCTTCCACAAGCGCTTTTGGGCAGCCTGCATTCCTACAATGCGTGTTCTGCCTGAGCAGCCTTGGTTAGGACTGGGCCATTGTCAGTCTCAAAAGCCAAAAGCTGCAGTACATCAAAGCATACAAAACGGGACAGCTTTTATTTACTTCTAGAGTTCCAAGCCTTAACTTCTGGGCAGTAAACTTTTATCTTCCTCTCCATGGGAGAAACCCTGGACCATTTAAGCATGCTGAGCTTAATTGAGCTTGGCTGCATCTAATCAGCTCCCAGTGAGGATTGCCTCCAGTTAGCTAGACTTGATAGGGTTTTTTGCCCTAGAATAAAAGGCTGTTTCATGTCGGAGCAAGGCTTCATCCTGATGCGTGTCCGCAACAAGATACACTGTGCAATTGCTTACCCCAAGGCATGCAATGTGCATAAATCTGTTGTTGACCTACTCTGATTTTATAAACTGGTGATTTGGAGCAAAACATTTCACCCTCTTAGAGTCTGATCGTATTCTTTCTCCCTTGCCACAGCACCAAAATGGCTACCGGAATACTTTTTACGATACTAACAGTCTAATCCTATCTGCTCCTACTGATGTTGTAACACAGGGGTGTCAGATTTGTTTTGTACAGAGGCCAGTTAGTATTCATGGTGCTTGCTAAGGGCCAGAAGTGGCATTATTAAGCAGGTAGTGGCATCATTAAGCTGATGGTGGCCAGAGATAAAGAACTTTGTTTTCTCATAGAAACACTTTGGCTGCAAATGAACAAAAGAGAAAATGTGTAAATCTTCATATTTTCAAGATATGAGATATTATCATGCTAGGAGATCCCAGTTATAATGGCGGCCAGATAAATTGCTTCTAGGGCTACATTCAGCCCTTGGGCCTTATATTTGATACTCTTGTTCTAGCACCTCTTCCACATTAGGGAGACCATGTTTGAAATTTTAATATGATTTCAAACAAAAATATTTCACCACAGTTTGGGGAATTACTGAATTTTGGGGAATCTGAATTACTTTGCGTTGTTTATCAGATGGAATGGATGAATTTGGAATCCTATGTTGTTTTGCTTTATTATTTCTGACTTTTGCAAAAAGCAGTATAGGTATATCTTGCCTACGTTTTTCATTTCCTTCTTCTGGTTTTACTGGTAAATTAATTCTGGTAAATTACTACTGGTAAATTACTGATGCTCTGATAAATTAATTCAAGAAAGCAATTTTGGTAATGTGAATGCATTTGTGATTGCATCAAGATTCTTTTTTAATAGTGTTTTACTCTACACAAAATCTTGTGGCATATTCATTTTTGGCAGTGTTTTACTGGTGCACCCATGAGTATTGCTTGTGAAAGGGTAAGGGGAAAAGATTCTAATGAATGGAAAAGCTGAACTCTGCTCCAGTTGTATATGTTCCAATTCTGAAATTCACAGTCGAAATCCTCCTCATTAAATGAGAATTCTTATTATCTCCTAGTTAAATAAGAATTGAGGAAAAGTGGAATACAGGTATCCCCTGCTGTTTGGGGATGAACTGCTGTTTCATCACCTTTCAATTATACCCGTTTGCAATTCACTAAATAAAAAGGCATCAGAAACAAAATTTGTAAACTTAGAAAAGACCAGGGTCCACTTTTCACGACAGCTCAGGTCCCTAACCTGTCACATAAGTAGGAGATAGCTGTACATAGCAGACTGATCTCACAAAACACACACAAAAAGAAATGAAATGAGGGAAGTTACATCAATACATATTGCCCTAATGATCTATTTGGACATGAAGCTAAAGGCTATTTAGCTGTTCACTAGTGGCTTGATGCCCACCCAGTTGTATTTATTCTGTGTTATGTTGACATTGAAAACATGTTGATGGCAGCAGGATAATGAATGGCTGCTGCTCCTCCTCCTTGCGGTCCACCATCTGTCCACAGATGCATCCAAATATCTCCAAAATCTGACTAAAGGCACTCAGTGCCTTAAGTGGCAGTATGCTTTCACCCAGTGGTTCTTGAGCATTTCAGCATGGGACATTCTGAGAATTATATCTGTCCAGGACCCCCTCTAAGTGATGTCATGGCTAGAAGGAACATCAAGACGGAAGTGACATTACTATGGTGCAATAGCTACTCCTTCTCTACTCAGAAGTAATTCCCATTGTGTTCAATGAGACTTACTCCCAGGAAAGCAGCCTGAGTGCCCCATTCCAAGATGGCGGTGCCCACTGCTAGATTCCAAGAGTTTTTTCCAACCTCTTCAAATGAAGTAGCAACCCACTAAGGAGGTCCTGACTCCACTTTGACAACCACTTCTTTAACGAAAGCCTTCCACCTCTATCGTCTCATGGCAGATGTGACATACAAATCCTGTGCAAGGCTCATTTAGCAGTGAGCCACTTGCTGGCACGTGAATTCCAGCAACTGCCCAACTAACCCTACAATCCAGAGTAACTACGGGAGCACGTAAGAGACATTTATGTTGATGTAGTTACGGCACCATCCGGTGAAAACCTATGGAAAATTCATGTTGCAATCCAGAGTAAATTGTTCTTACGTTGGAGAAAGGGTTCCCTGTAGTTACTCTGGATTGCGCCCTAAGACTGTGAGCCTAACCTACACTTAAGCCAGGCATGGCCAGGCAAGCAAGCCTCAACTTAAGTCCTGTACTAAAAATGCCATAATGTACTTCTGCCCCATTCATGGGGGGTTAGGCCACTACAAAGGCATACACTGACCTCCCCACACAACCATGGGAAGATATGCCAAGTGAGTTAGGTGAGTTAGGCTGGCCTAAGTGAGTTAAATCTAAGTGAGCTGGCCTGAGTTAGGCTGGCCTAAATTGGTTAGGATTGTGCCTTAAGCTGATTATTGAGGTCACTGCCGGGTGATGCCCAATGCCTGGAAAGGTCAGTCTGGACTCTAAATTCTAAAATCCCACTTTGGATAAGCTTTACTCTTCCCTGGTAGAAACCTAGGATCTTGCCCTGACTTGGTCCCTCATGACTCCACCTCAGAAGAACCACATATGCTTGCTTCAGATGCTGGACAGCCTAACTTGTTCTGTTGTGATTCTACCAAGAAAAAAGTACTTGCTTTGTCCTTTTTCAAGTTGTCTTTTTATTTTTATTTTTTTATAAGTTCCCACTTTGTTGACTTTCTCCTCCCAGGGTTTAAAACATGATTGAGAACACAAGAAGCTGTGCATGCTGACTGCATCTTGCCTAGGCCAGGAGGTGAAGGAGAGCAAAAGGGGAAGTATTTATGTCTGCCACTAAAATGTACTTAAGACACAAGATTCAGCTTTCTACAATCCTCTGGAAGTAGCTAAAACCTACAGATCGTACGCTTTTGCTCCACATGAGTTTTAAGTAATTTCCAAGCTCCAGGAACTGGAAGGCAGCAATCGCTTTAGAAAGTTCTGAACTGCAGAAGTCAGAATGATGCACTAGGCTGGATTCAAATAGCCCAGAGTGGTTCACAGCAGAAATGTCGTTCTAATCACTAATTTGTATGCTGGACATTTGATGGATGCAATTCATTTTCTTTGTCAAAGTTTTTTTCTGTCCTTCCTCTGAAGAGCTGAATGTAATATATATGGGATTATCCCACTTACTTTTCTCTGGTCCATATATATAAAATCCAAGGGTCACTGACTGATTGGCTCACTTGCTTGCTCACTCACTCGTTCATTTCTATTTACCAGCCAAAACCACAGGATCTACAAATGTGAAATCTGGGAAAGGTATTCATCTGTGATGTATGCACCCACTAAGGACTGATTTTCAGAAATTTAACCCCTAAGGGGATGAAAAGGGGTGCGATGCATGTTTTGGTCTCTATACTTAACATTGAAGACTGACTGATCAGAGAACTGGTTCGAAACCTCTTAACTGGCCTAAATGAATTTAAGTCATTTGGACCAGATGAGCTGCATCCAGTGTGATGTGATTGCAAAGAAGGCAAATGCCATTTTAGGCTGCATTAAGAGGACTGTAGCTTCCAAGTCGCGAGAAGTTATAGTCCCTCTTTATTCTGCATTGGTCAGACCTCACCTTGAGTACTGTATTCAGTTTAAAAAAGATGCAACCAAACTGGAACAAGTCCAGAGGAGAGCAACAAGAATGATCAGTAGGATGGAAGGTAAGCCCTACGAGGAAAGGTTGGGGGAACTTGGGATGTTCAGCCTGGAGAAGAGGAGGCTGAGGGGAGACATGATTGCCCTCTTCAGATACCTGAAGGGCTGTCATAGGGAGGAAGGGGCTCATTTGTTCATAGCTGCTTCTGAAAGCAGAACTAGAACCAATGGGTACAAACTGCAAGAAAGGAGATTCTGGCTGGATATCCGGAAAAAATTCCTGACTGTGAGGGCGGTTCGGCAGTGGAACAGATTGCCAAGGGAGGTGGTGGACTCTCCCTCACTGGGGATCTTCAAGCAGAGGCTCAATGAGCACCTGTTTGAGATTCTCCAGGAGGATATCATGCTTCAGGGTGGGGGTTGGACTAGATGACCTACTGGTCCCTTCCAACTCTATGATTCTATGGTACCTTCTGGTGCTCAGGGCTTGTTGGTGCCCAGAGGTGCCTTGTGCCTGCCACCAGTTGTCTGCTGCCCTTTCCCAGTGCCTGGTGCCTAGCAGTGCCCACCAGTGCCCAGCCATGCCTGAGGCCTATGAATATTCTTGAAATTTTACATTGACTGGTAAATTCCACTG
This sequence comes from Cryptoblepharus egeriae, assembly GCA_030015325.1. NCBI lineage: Eukaryota > Metazoa > Chordata > Lepidosauria > Squamata > Scincidae > Cryptoblepharus > Cryptoblepharus egeriae. The sequence goes on from JAREYC010000005.1 coordinate 30,656,360, forward strand.
GTAACCTATAAACCTATAAGCTAACCTGAGAGTTCATGAGTAACTTGTCAAAACCTGCTTGATGAGGCTGCAAACCTAAATATACTTTCCTGGAAGTGAGCCCTATTGAACAATGGGGATTACAGTGGCACCTCACGTAACAAGCACCTCATGTAAAGTATGTTTCATGTAACAAACAAAAATTTCTCTAGGATTCTGTTTCACATAACAAACTGTGCTTCACGTAACAAACACACTCTTTGGCAGTTGGGGCAGATGTGCTGGTCAGCAGCCCTTTTAAAAAGCACCAGGGCTGCCTAGTGCCTGCCCATAGCGAAAGCAACACTTCTGAGAAGCAGTTCAGGGGTAGCCAGAAGGGAGCAGGGGAGAGAGAGGCTCAGGAGGAAGAGAAGGAGAAAGTGGGGAGACACTTGGAAAGTGTCTTTGATTGCAGCCTCCTAACCATGCTAAATGGGACTTACTCCCATGTTTTACTCCCATGTTTAACTCCCATGTTAAATGGGGCTTACTCCCAGGAAAGTGTCTTTACAATTGCAGCCTAAGTAGACTTCATAGGATCATGCACACTGAATGCATGTTTTGAATTCAATTCCTGTGTTTTGTCATCATTTTTACATCCAGTTAATATTTTTATATGAATATTTTGGGGGTTGTGGAACCAATCGCCTGAGTTTTCTTATTTCCTATGGGAAAATCCACTTCATGTAAAGAACGTTTCATGTAACAAACATGCCTCCAGAACAAATTAAATTTGTTACGTGAGGTACCACTGTACTTCTGAGTAAACATATGTTTATGCTATGACAGCACAATCCTAACCCCTGGTTAGGCAGGTACAAGCCCCTAGCTAGCCAGGGGTTTTGCAAAAGTGCTATAAGGCACTTCTGTGCCACTCCTAGAAGGGGGGGGGGTTAGGCCAGTGTACAGACATGCACTGGCCTCCCCGCACCTCTGTGGGAATAGGGAAAAGCATGAGTTGGGCAGGCCTAAATTGGTTAGGATTACACCCTCAGTCTTATATCCGAGCAGGGACTTGAAACAAGGCATTGATGGGCCAAGCCCAGCACCGACAAGTATTCAATTCCATATCCAACACTGGACAATTGATGCATTTTCCCTCCCACAATACTGAATATTTTCCAAAGTTATTTCAAGTTCCAGACTGCAAAACTTGAATGCCTGCAGTTTGCATTTTGAAATTCAACTCAGCTCACCTTCACAGTTCCAAACTCATTATATTTTATTATTCATAACTTTTTTTAAAAAAATCTTTCAATGTACGTAATGCATATTCATCTGTACATTCATCCTGGTCATACCATTAATATCCCTGTCAAACTGAAGATGAGCATGTGACATACCCCAAGGCCATTCACGAGCGTTCATGGCTAGGAAGCACTAGTGGACCCAATTATGTTTCATTCCAGGCCAGTGTGCTAACCACTAGATAGAATTTGCCAATTCTCATCCACTTCATTTTTAATGGTTTTATGCCCACACTTAGGAAGGTGCTTTATTTTTTTCATTTAAAACTGATTTTCTGTTTACCATATCATCTGTATAGATGTTTATCTTTAATATGTCATACATTGTTACCTCTTTTAGTGCTCTAAACCATTGTTATTTTTGATTGTAAATTCATTGGGGATATGAATATAAAAATGTAGAAAAAATGTTGTCAGCTCCTCTGAGCGCATGAGATATAGCAGAATAGAAATCGAACCCATACATTTGTTTGCTCCAAGGCAAATTTCACTAAGAATCAGGAGAAAGATATCCAGTGTCTCACTTAGAGATAGCTCTCTGCTCCACTGTTAACCCACAACTTTAATGTACAGTATAAATTTATTTACTGATCTCTTCAATATGTGAGATAAGCATGTGAGAGAGGCACTTTGGCAAGCCTAAACAAAACAGTTTCACCTCACTGCAGTAATTGGAAGTAGTATTAAAACCATACATTTGCTGGGTTATAATACACCATCCTGCCATGCATAGCTTGGATGAAAGCAATCTGGATTAGGAGAAGATGTGTGCTCGAGGGTCCTAGGGACCAGATTCAGGGTTTGGATGAATCAGTCTGCTTGGTAAATGAACTTTTCTATTCCTTCTGGGTGCTTCACAAAGTCCTCCTCAAAAGAAGGACATGGATGCTTTGAGTAGTTGCGTCTGCCCAGACATCCTGTCACATGGCCTTCTGGGGCAGCAGATGTGACTTCCCAAAGCATCCCTGTTCTCCAGTCAAGGAGGATTATGTGCAGCCCATGGGCAGAACATTCAGATGTGATCCAGATGGGAATTGCATTCCCAGTGCATTCCCAGTGCACAGCGTTTGCAAGGTTGGCCCACCAATTTAAGAGAGCAATTTGGTGTATGGTATATATTGCCTGACCTTGCCGTTCATCTGTATTTTGGTCTCTTTGATGTTTTTCTCTTTTTAAAAATTGTAGTTGTACTTCTTTGTATGCGTTCTGCATAATTAATTGGAACCATTCAAGAAAATACATTGTCCTGTTTCTGTAAATTTGTGTGTGTGTGTGTGCGCATATGACACACACACACACACACACAGAGAGAGAGAGAGAGAGAGAGAGAGAGAGAGAGAGAGAGAGGTTTATGGACACATCTGCTGTACAATCTCTGAGTCTGTGAATATTTTTTGATATAGAAAACAACCAAAAACATGCAGGTTTGACTTAAGAATTTATCCATAAATCTTGTTACTCTAGAAATAGATTGTCTGTTTAGATATGTATTCTTTGAGATAAGGCAGTATTGCTGAGCTGGCTTTTCCTGTGTTAAAGTTAATAAAATAACTGAAGGGGGCAGGGAAGGAAAGATAGCCCAATTGCCTGAAAGTTGTTTTATCTCTTTGCTTTCCAATCCTACATAAACCCCTGAAATGGCCAACCGACCCAGGAGAGATCAAATCGGAGGCTGATGGTTTTAGGGATATTTACAACCTCCTCTCCCCAAGTGACAGTTGTTCATGACTGCTGATAAGATCAATTTATCACAGGCATATAAAAACCTAGGAATGATCCAAGGTGTATTGAGCAGAAATATTTCTGCATTTCATTCACAGCTGAATGAGCCAACATATCAAATAAAATCACGCCTTAATCCGCATGTGTGTATTATTCCTGAGTGAGACACTGGAAGGGGGGAAAAAGAAAGGAAAAGCAATAGAGGGTGCTGTTTGATAATGTGAAAACCAAAAGCTAGTGGCTACTTGTGATTCCTCCCAGCCTTCCAGGGAATAATAAAAACATTTTACCAACACCTATGCCAAAGAAGAAGAACAATAAAATAAAATCAAGCCGTGACAGTTATAAAAGAGGAAATGCCATTACACTCAATGACTTGATTAACGCATCCCATAATTTTCAGTTTGGAGATAACACAGCATGGCTGCTGCGAGGTAGGTAATGACAATCTAAAAATGTCAACATCACCCTGTGGTCAAGCCACCCATATAATTGACCTAATTAACTGCGTGTGATGCAGCACACTTTCGTTAAGGTTCCTTCATTAATTCCGAGAATAAAGCTTTTCAAGAGTGGTTCCTTGCTGTGGATAGAGGAAAAAAGACAGCAGGCTTTTTTGGGAGGTCATAGTGTCCCAAGATGGGGTCAAAAGCAGAAAAGGGTTCCTGCACAGTTGTTGATGAATATGAAACAACCCTGCATTTTTAAATTGGGTTTTCTTTCTTTCAACCATGCAGGGAGTGGAACTGATTCTAAAACCCACTGTCCATGCAGAGTAAGAACTGTCCCGTTCTTTGAGTTTCAACCTCTAAAAGACCTGATAGTGCCACTGATAGTGCCATTGATAGTGCCAGCATTTAGGCAGTTTCCTAACAGGGAAGTAGCAGAAACATTAAGAGGCCACTATCATCAGGCTAGGTTAGGGTTGCCATAACTCCCCAAAATTAGGGTCAATCCTGATTTTTGAGGATTATATTCACATACTGGCAAGTGGGACAGAGGATCCTGTCCCAATTTTGTGGAATAGAATTATAGCAACCCTAGTCTAGGTGGCTATGTTTTATTGCGCGTATTTTGAAATGTTTCATTGGAGTGGCATGATTGTCTTGGGATGGCCTTGACTTACATATTCAAAATATATTAAGCATAGGAGAAAATACTCCTCCTACACTCTGAGGGAACTGCAGTTTTATCACACTGGGAATGCGGACAGCAATGTTTGCTGTCTCCAAATCACTGAACATTAAGGCCAGTTCTGATGCCCAATTTTTGGGTGGAGATTCACCATAAATTAAGTGTGCACCTCAATTTTCTTGTAATAGAGGACTTCTGATTAAGTCAGCACTGTTGTACTCTGAAAATTGTATTTCATTAATCTGCCTGCTCTTGGTAAGCATTTTGAAGAGAATGTCTTATTAATATTAACCGTCTTACTAGCCAACCAGTTCCTTGACTTAATGAGTGCTGTCATTTTGGATTCCTGCTTGCATTTTATGTCGTATCTTACATTTTCCACTTGGGATTTTGGAGTATCAGAGCATCACATCATTTTTGTCCTAGGCAAAGATCCATTTTGTTCATGCAGGGTTATCGGTGTACGCGTATGAAGGGACGGATGATAAAGAAACGGCTGCTGCATTCCCCATCTCACTCTTTCTATCTCATAACGATGAAATCACTTAAAGTAATTTGCCCAGAAAGCAGTTTGAGTGACATATTTTCTCTGACAAATTTCTTCTGTTATATTTCTCAGCAAAGATTGGACCGTAGCATTCTCTCCAGTGATTCTGATTGTTTCATATAATTTGTTGGCATTCCTTGTACTCACACCTTTTCCTCTTTTTACTGTCAAGACTCATAAAATCACTCTGAAATCCTCCAAATTGTAGAAGCCAAAATCTGGAAACAGGGACGTGGAAGGGTGTGTTTGTTTTAATAAAGAATTTTTTTTCAATCTGTAAATCAACAGAGCAGTTGGTGAATATTTTCTCCTCACCTGCTAAACCAATCCCACTGCAAATCAGGCTCCAGTGGGAATTACTTTTGCTTTGCCAGCACTAGATATGCTATCATGAAATTGCAGCTCGTATCGCTCCTTGGTCTGTTGGCCTGTTATGACTGCATTTCATTTCCAGCTTGTAAAATTTGATATTTGTAAACGGCAAGCCCATCATGTCTTATCAGAGCATGTCCAGCATAACTGCCATTAATTATAAAACTCTCTATCATCCCGGGATATTGTACTGAAATAACCATGAGATGAAATTGCTGCCAGGACGTCTGTCATCAATTGGAAATGTATTTTCAAGTTGTCCCTTGGAAAAAAAATGTAGATTATGTCTCTGGTTTGGCTTAGCGAGTGCTATTTTAATAATAGATAATGGCCATTACTGACTTCCCAGAGTGATTTTAACAGATGATAATAGAAATTTTCATCCAGAGTGAAGGCAGCATCAAAACATCACTGTTCACAGCTGCCCAGCACATCTGCTTTGACATGTCAGCTTTGGAAATAGGCTTGATGGCATTGTACTTAAAGAAATGAATTTTAAAGTCAGATATGAATGGGAGCTCTGAAAAGAAGAAAAACAATTCCCCTCATAACAACAGTATAGCTCAGAAAGATAGACAGGAAGGTGAAATCAGATATGCATATCTCCAACTGAGCTTCATTGTGTCTTTGTTGATCATGTTTACCTTTAAACACAGAAAGATCATATGAGCCTCATGCTGAAACATACTCTTGTGTTCACAAGTAGCTAATTGATAGTGCAATCATAAGCATGTCTACTCAGAAGTAAGTCCATTGTGTTCAACAGTACTTTCTCCCAGAAAAGTGTGGGTAGGATAGACTTTTTTAAAAGGAAAGGTATGGACATACATTGTGTATTTCTTCCCATTTTCACCGTTTCTCCTCACCCATTTTAATTTTTAACTGATGAATGTTGTTATATCGTACCTCCGCAAGCAACAGCTGCAGGCTTTATGGTGACCTTCCCAGAGATAAAAAAGTGAAAGTAGTGTGGACTGCTCAAAATACTTTCTAAAGTATCTTTCTCCACTTCATCCCTACCGTCAGTATCCTTTTCTAAGGATTAACATGGTCACTGCTTACTTGACTGCTGTTTCCTACATCCTGCTTCTAATCTCTTGATTGAGGCAGGCTGAGATTATTCTGGATGCATGGCATTTAACCTTCTAGGACCCTGTGCTTTGAAATCCCTGGCAATGTCATATAGGGTTGCAAGACTGGAATAACAGAGATTTCGAATCCAGGTGCTGATGATCAATTTTTGAAAAAATAGGGGAAAATCTGGTACAAAGTAGAGCCTAGTGATGAAAGAGTGGAGCACAGAGCTTAGGAGGGGTGGCATTCATACCAATCTATCTGGAAAAGAATCTATCACACTTCAATGAGTAGCAGGTCATTTGGCAGTTACTTTGTCAGTACAAAGCTGTGCATCTCAGCTTGGTTCTGTCTCCATTTCAGTACTAGCTAACATTAGTACTGTTAGCTATTTCTTCCTGAAAAGACAAGAAAATAAACAAAAAAAAATTCATTTAGGGTGAAATCTAAACAGCACATTGTGCCGACACAAGTCACATGTGCCAGCTCACAGTTGCGGTGAAAGTGCCATAAAGCACTTTTGTGCTAATATAAGATAAGGGAGCCTGGCGCATGGATATGCAGTGTCCTCCTACACTGATATGGGCCCCAAACTAAGTCAGTTTGTTCCAGTCTTTTCAAGTTGGCACCGGGGTCTGTGGGGTGTGTGTGTGTGTGTGTGTGGGGAGAGCAAGGAGGAGTGTTCTGGGTAATTGAAGGGCATGTGGTGGGCAGCCATGTGCACAGTCAGGATCTAGTATATATACCAAATTCTAGCCCTGTCTTAGGACAGCCCAGGCAGCTCTATGCTGCTCAGATATATGCCACTGTTTGTCAGCCTGCCTGTGCCAGCACAGGTTAGGACTGTAACGTCTGTTACATTATTAATCAGAGTCTAAGTTGTAGAGGAGTCCAAAGCAGGGAGCAGGGACTGAAACCTCTTGAAACACATTTTTGGTCTCCAAAATGAGATTTATCAGGGGGAAATCCTGAATGTGTGTAAAAACTGGACTCAAAATGAAGTCCCCCCCTTTGATTTTTTGCAGGCAACTTAGCTGGTATGAAAGTCTGGATGGGCTTGCGCAAGTCCTTTGTGCCACCTCAGAGGCCAAATTGTTGATGTGCCTCACTTTGGAAGGGAAGAGATGCACACTTTGACCATTTTCTCCTCATTCCTCTTGTGTTTTCACTGGGGCTTCTCTCATTTGGAGAACAAGTGTTTTTCACCTTCTTTTGTTGGCTATCACACACTCAACTTAAATGCTGCGCAATCTGTCACATGCGCTCTCAAGGGTACCGCTTTCCACACGGACTTCCCTCAAGAGAGTAACTGTGTTGATACTCCTACTACCATAACAACAGCCTTGCCACTTGTAAGGCTAATTATCGGGTTCTTACTCATCATCACGTTCTTTCTTGCAGCACTATAAGGGATGCCATTTTAGCATAGCCTGTCAGACAACTCTCAGTGACAGTTCTAATTCTTTCTGACATAATACAATTTTAATGTTATTGACTGATGAGTGATCTCCATATATTAAATCTCATAAGGGATGAGACTATGGTAACAGTCAAGTAATCTAATTAGCTTCTAAGGCTGCAATCCTAATCTCCAGTTAGGCCAGTCTAATCCCTGGCACAAGATCTGTCCTGACCTGGGGCTGTCACAAAAGTGCTGTCTGATCTGGGGGAGGGTTAGGCCAGTGCAAAAACATGCACTTGCCTCCCTACATTACCATGGGGATGGGAAGACCAATGAGATCTGCTGGCCTAGGTTAGGATTGCACCCTAAAACTATAGTCCATCCGGGAGTAAGCCGCACTGAACACAAGGGGATCCACTTCTGAATGGATATGCATCAGATTGTATTGTAAGTCTGTAAGTATTCTATGAAGACTATCAGTCCAATCTAATATGCTGTGGGCCACCATTGCTGAGGCCACTGTGATGGTCTTAAAGCTTTCTGCTCATGGCAAGACAGCAGACAAGTCCTCTGCCAGCCGTGGTTATCACTGAAGTAAGGTGGTGGCAGGCAGTTATCAGTTGGGGGCAGGTAAGGGATCATCCTGACAGCAGCAGCATCCATAATATCCTATGCCCCCATTTTTGGCCTGGCACCCCCCTTCATCCCAACAGATGTATGCCAGCAAAATAGATCTGAGCCCAAAAGTAGCCCAACTGGAAACCAGGAACTGGTGGAGGAAGTAAGACATTACTTGCCTTTCCTACCTAGCCTGGTCCCCAATGGACCCATAGCATTCAGTGAATGCTGCTTCAGTGACCCTATATACTGTAGGCTAGCAGAGGATCAGATTGGGCCACTAGTCCTGGTTCATAGTTCCAACAGAGGCTGACACTCAAAGTGCAAACTGCTGCAACCTCCTACTACCTTCCAAGCTCATAAACTCTCCTTCTTCCCCACTTAGCCCCTTTTAAATGGCTGATTCCTTAATGTTCCCTTTTCTGCAATTTCTCTCCCTTTTTGGATTGTGTAAACTGAACTTCCACATTTGCACAGAGATACCTCATATAATGCTTACCCATATAGAAACACAATTCTTCTATGTGGCTCGGTGTGTCCCACCATGGCATGGTGTGTCCCACCATGCTGTCCCAGTACTTTCCCCGGCCCCAAACACTACCAGTGAACAAACACCCATTGGTGCTAAAGCAGTTAACAGCTGCATTAAAATCAAAATCAAAAGTCTTCCCTTTTTTAGTTATAAATTTATATTTCCTTCCGAAGAAATCATAATGGAATTTTGTTCCTTTAGCCTTAATAATTGATTCATGTTAACCTAACATCTCCCATAGTTATACTACGTGAATTTGACCTTTGAGTTCTCAGGTTTATACTGTCACACATGAAACAAATGATTTTTTTTATCTTGTAGAAAAATTGTATTTTAAGGCCATAATACCTATTTAAAGTTCATGATGTATCTAAAAATAAGCATATTGACATTCTGACAACAGCATGCTTTGGCCACCAGCTATTGTAGCCCTTGTGGCAGGTTTTCTTGCTAGAAAGTGTTTTATTTATAGATCTGAAAATAAAAGAAGGCAAAAAAGAGAATTATTGTGGCACTGACTTTTTTCTAGAAGGTATTGTCTCTCTGAATACAGATTTAAAGATAAATCGTTGTGTTCATATAATTATGCACTTGCTGAGTGGACCTTATAAGTACAAGATATGGGCCATAATTACTGTATGTTTTCTATAGATGTATAATGGTCAGTAAGTATGGAATCCCAAGAAGCAAATGGATACTTTTGAGTTTGATTGAACTATCACTTTGAGCTCAATCCTATCTATATCTGCTTAAAGGTAAATCCCATTTTAGCCAATGGAATTTACTCCCAGGTAAGTGTGGATAGAATTGCAGCCTCTGGACAAAATCCTACCCAATTTAGGAACCCACCCATCACCCAGTTCCTGCTTTTTCATGAGAGGCCAGTGCATATCCATGTGTACATCCATGTGCTGGCCCTTGCTACACTTTTAGGACATTTTTGCAGCTGACCTGGCATTTTTACGACACCCCCACGATGGTACAAGGTAACTGTTCCAGCCTAACTGGTGGTTAGGATTGCACTGTCCATCTCTGTTCCCTGAATATAAAATGGGAAAACAAGAACTGCAATTATATGCATGTTTAAAATCACTCTCAATGAACACATTGGGGCTTTCTTCCAAAGAAAAATGCTTGAGATGTCAAAACACAAAATAGGCTCATTCCTTCTTGTACATGAAAAGTCAAACTTCAGGGTTGATCCTCATGCTTCTTATTGAGGTGGTGACGGTATTTGTCTACTTTCACCTGTTTTTGTTTAATGAAATGCATGTTGCCTTGGGTGTTTGGCTTCTGGATGTTGGCTCATGCATTTACAATCAAACAAATTGCTATGCTTGTTTTACAGACAGGCTTCCCAATTCTAGCTAATTTCCTATGCTATGATGCAGAAGTGCTAGACAAAATCTGCTGTATTCAGTATGGGAAAAGATGCTGCCACTCTCCTTGAGGTAAAGGGACATCCGGGGAAAAGCTCCAGAGCCTACCATGGGGCTACTCAAATTTGCATCAGCAAAACTGTCCATTCAAATCTGAGCAGCCTCGTGATGGGATTTCAGACCCAGAGTAAGATAGGAGAATAGGATATGGCTGTAGCCACTGTACCCATTCCTGCCCCTCCTGGGCCCAATCCATCCCTTCTGACCTCCTCTATCCTTCACAACCCTTCCCACACCATTCTGCTCTTCACTACCCCTCCATATAGAGCTTACCTGCTCCTGAATGCAATGAACCTCTGCTGGCATTGCCAGGCCAGACAGGCTTTACTTTTGGTGCACAATCATCTGTGCTGTTGCAATGTGCTTTTCGGCACATTGTGTGCTGGTTCAAGTGGCATCAGTGTATATAGGTTTACACCTTGTACCTAAAAACCTTGGACTGAGAGTAAATTGGATTGACAGTGTTTTGCAAGACAAGCAAACAGTTCTAATAAATTTTAACTTGATATACAAGCGATGTCTTGATAAGCAAGCAAAAAATAGTTCCAGCCAGGATATGGCCGGTTTCAGTTCTCCGCCAGTACCTCTTCAATGCATGTCTACTATGAAGCCTGTCACATTCAATGGGGCTCACTCCTTTGCAGTGCTTTTTCTGGGATTAAAGGTGATGGTACTCACTTCAGGTCATCTCCATATGACTAATTATTAATTAGCTGCTGGGGATGGGGGGCAGGTGAAAAAAGGTGCCAGTATTGAGTACCGCTGGGTACTCCCAGAAAAATGCCCTGTTCCTATGTAAAGGGGGCAATGGAAAAGAGCCTAAGAGACTAACCCTACAATCCAGAGTAACTACAGGAGCATGTAAGAGACATTTACGTCGACATAGTTAAGGCGCTACCTAGGGAAAACCTATGGGAAATTCATATTGCAATCCATAGTAAATTGTTCTTACATTGGAGCAAGGACTCCCAGCAGTTACTCTGGATTGCGCCACTAGCCTTGCATATCTACCCTAATGTAACCCCTATTATAATCAGTGGGCTTCACTCCTGTGTAAGGCAGGAAGATTGCAGCCTGAGAGACCTGAGAGACATTCCCTACAATCCAGAGTAACTACAAGAAGACCTTAAGAGGCACTTACTCTGGACTGCTCTATGCCTTTCCCATAGGTTTTCCATAGGTGGCACTGTAACTTTGTCAGTGTGAAAGGTCCCATAGTTACTCTGGATTGTAGCCTAAGTGCAGGCTACACTTTATTTTTCTTTATATTTTTTAATTTCTTTATTATTTTGCATTATACAGTACTGTAATAATTTTACACGAATATTTTTGGGTTGTGGAACAAATTGTGTGAGTTTCTTTCTTATGGGAAAAATATACAAGCATTTTGAATTACAAGCTTGCTTTCAGAACAAATTATGCTCAAAAACCAAGGTAAAACTGTATATTTCTTTGGTTCCTTAGCAGTGACAGTTGGCCTTTAAATATCAGAGTAAACAGGATTATACAGAGAGATTCCTTCGTTTAATAAATGCCAATCCCACCATGTGGAAGCACATTCAAAGAACAATCCTATCCAAAGTTAAAATTGGTTTAAATTAAAATGGTCTGTTTTAAATAATTGAAGTGTTTTTATTAGTAAATGTAGTCATGGTGTCTGAGACACACATTCTGCTTTACCATAAGGACGTGCAGATTGAGTCCCATGGTGAGCAACGTCAATCTGGCCCAGCACAAGGAGACTTTTCTAAGTAATAAAAAATAATTAAGTCTCATGTTTTACGGTTTGCTCTTTATTTTGCATTATTAGTGGTAATGAAGACCATTAGGAGCAGATATTGCCACATGAGGATGTCATATACTTTTTGACTTCTTTCCCCAGCTTCACGTGTTCTTTTAGGCACTTCACATCTAGATAAATTGGTTCAAGAACTCATTTCAATTATTTTTATTATGCCTGACTACAGCTTCCAGCTATTATAAATGTGACCATACTGTTCATTTAAAGATTCAGTATCTTTGCTAGTCAGTAATTCACATCCATTTCCTCATTAACACTCCAGAAACTCATGGGATACCACTGATGTATAAAAGTACTTAGAGCTGGAATCTTGTCTGTGTACACTGAATATTGCTTTGTATAAGGTATATTTCACATGAAGAAGCACAACAATAGATAATGAAATTGTTTCCACTTGGGTCAACTTCTAACATTATTGATCTTGCTGATGAAATGAAGGCAACTTTCTTCTTTTATTGATAATTCCTTCACATTTATTTCTGAGGAGCTGTTACCCGTCCCTGCACCAAATTGTAAAGGAGATCTGATCTGTACGTAAGTAGGTATAGAAATGTAGGTACCAAGCCAAAAGCAAGGTACATTGTGATGCAAGCTTTCTGGCTTAAATAGCAAGCCACAGTTGGCAATGTTGCTCAAGGCAGGACGGTTTCTAGTCAAATAAATAAATAAATAAATAAATAAATAAATAAATAAATAAATAAATAAATAAATAAATATGTTCAATGTGGAACTGGTATTCAAAATTCTATTTTTTAAAAATCCCTAGCTGACTTTTGACATTTTCAAGCTGTCAAAAGAGGTTTTATAAACAAGTCATTCAGAAAGTGAAATATTTCCTTTCTACAGATTGATATGTTCAGTACACCATAATTTAGTATTTGTTATAGCAAAATTGTGTGAAGCTGCTTGAAGCACTGAAAGGAGAATGGAACAGATGTTTCTTTTTATGTTAACATTTACCTGTTCTAGTCAATTACTGTAACTGGATGGTATATATGGAACTTCTTTTTCCCGTTACATGTTTCTAAAAATATTTTTATGCACTCTAACATCAAGCTTTCATTGCTACCATAAAAATACCTCTTATCCTGTTGAATAAGAATTATTCTTCATCTAGTATTTGTTTACCTGATACTAGTCACTATTTCAGACATACCCAATTCAGATATGATGACAAACAAGGGCTTGTCATTAGGAGAATGAGCCATGGTAAGCCTTGACATACCCTTCAGTTTCCCCTTCAGTTATTCTTAGTTTCAAATTGATCACTGCATCAGTTTTAAAATTGAAACTGCATCAGTTTCTTCATTCTCAGTTTTCCACCCCCCCAAAATAATAATAATAATAATAATAATAATAATAATAATAATAATAATAATAATAATAATAATAATAATAAAAATGATATCCAGAGCCTTTTTTCAGTCTCAGGACTAAAGTGAAATTAAAACACAACACCATCCCTCAACTATTAGCATTATCAAGACTACAATTCCATACATTTATCTGAGAGAAAGTTCCATTAACCATGATGGGGCTTACTGAATCAATATGCATAGGATTGCCCTGTAAGCCACCTAATGAATAAGTCGGCAGGATGCCCCTATACTGTCCTGAGCCTGTTTAGTTCCTTGACTCATGATAATTTCCAATGATTCCAAACCCTAGAGGATGAAATTCAATCTATACCCATGACTCCATGAAATTACTCTCTGTGGTGCCTGCCTTGTATAATGCTGTTCCTAGCAGTGCTTTTTAAAACAGGAGTAACATGCACACACAAGGGAGAAGAAACAATTGTGTGCAGGGATCCTGTGTTGAAGCTAATGGTGCATCTATATAATTTAACACAGAAAGGAAAGCGGAAAGTGAAATGGATATATTTTTGTGCTCGTAATTTAAAAGGGGGCCTATTAAATTGAGGTGTACTAATACAGCTCAGTCACACTGAACTCTAAACAGACGATTCAACAACTAACCATCTTACACAATGGAGCCCTAAGGAAAGCAGTTCAAATAAAGAAGGATGTCAAAAGGAGGAGGGGAAAACTCCTTAGAAGCAGGAAGGACCAAGCAGAAGAAAATGCAGGTGATGTAAGGAGAGTAAGGCTGCAATCCTGAAGTGCACTTGAGCCAGCCTAATGCCAGATAGGCCAGCTTAGCTGCACTAGAAAAGGCCTGAACCAGTTTAAGAGCACAATCCTAACCATGTCTACTCAAAAGTAAGCCCCACTGTGTTCAATGGTTCTTACTCTCAGGAAAGTGTCTTTAGGATTACAGCCTAAGTCCACTTAGGCTTGGCCCAAGTACTTAGTAGGACTGCACTGTTAGCATATCTAGAAGTGGCAGTTTATGATTAACACATTGTCCTCATCTCTTTCAGGAAAGAGGGAAGTGTCTGGCATGCCTGCGCACACCTGCACATGCATATGCTGTGAAAATACATGTCCTTTATCACATAGGGTTCATCAGATGACTGGTCTGTTGTCCAAACTGGTTCATAGTCTTCTAGTTTCACATTACTTATACCACAACACTGAAAAAAAATAATCACTATTGGAATCTGGAAACAAAAAAGACATCGTCAATCAAAGCGTTTGTTTCTTGGAATTTCATCTACAAAACACAAATTTTAGATTTACCTTTCCTGATGGAGGAAACTGTTATCATAAATCTCATGATTGCAGCTAAACTGCATGAGTGTTATATCTCTTAATAAAGCAAAATGCCCTTTGGTGAAAAGAATCAGATATCCTATTTTTTTCCTCTTACAGTTGATTGTTCCTCTGCAAAACAAGGATTTGTGTTTTTCTGCTTATTGAGAACATCCAGCTATTTTCTGTAATCCAAAATTGTTGGCAATTTTATCAGCAATTTTTCTGACAAAGCCTGTAACAAGAGCCCAGAGTGCCATAATATGGAACACTTTTGGAAACAGTCTGTTCCTATAGTGGAAATGAGCATGACTTGCAGTGCAATCCTACGAGTATACATGTTTTCTTCAAAGTAAGTTCCACTGTTTTCACTGGGGTTTAATTACCCTACAATCCAGAGTAACTAAGGGAGCATGTAAGAGACATTACGTGTACCCGTAGTTACTGCACCAACTAGTGAAAACCTATGGAAAATTCATATTGCAATCCCGAGCAAATTGTTCTTACACCGGAGCAAGGACTCCCCGTAATTACTCTGGATTGCTCCCATAGTCTCAGGTAAGCAGTTAGATTGCAGCTGGGAAGTCCATCCTAAAGTAGTTCTGATAGGTACAGTGGTGCCAAAATGGCTGGTGCTGCATCCAGCGTCAGTGCTCCTGCTGCCAGTGGTGCTTCCCTTCATTGAGGGAAGGGAACTTTTGGCAGAGTAGAACAGTCTCCTCCTGCCCTGCTTGCTCCCCCTGTCCCCTTCCACCCCTTTCCCCTTTTTTCTCCTTTTTTCCTTTTTCCCTGATACTGTTTACCACCAGTTGGAAGTGCTTGAGCACCAATGGGCACTCACAGCTGACTACCCATCGTCTCCTGTGCTTGTGTGAAATCCAAACTTCTTATAGTCTTGAAATGTATTGTTTAGATTTCACCTCAATTTTTAATTTCTAATTTTTTAATTAATCTTTTAAAAAATTTAATGTAAAATGTTCTGAACTTGGTAAATAAATAAATTTTCATTATTTTTCTTATTTCATTTTTAGATAGCCTTTAGCTGTGCTCCTGAATAGTGCCCACCTTATCTTCAGGCTGGGGGGGGGGGTAGGGGAGAAGAGATAGTGTTGCACCCCTGGTAGTGCATCCCCTCAAGTTTATCTATGCACCTACCATCTTACCTTTCCCTCCTTTGATGTCAGGGCCCCAGGTTAGGAGGCTTGACAGAGGAGGAGTGGGAGAGCTGCAGCCAGTAGTGGCTGCCTCTGGGAGAGTGGCATATCCCCCCAGCGTATGGCGTGCCAAAATTTAGGGGGCTTGGGTACCAAACAACTTAGCTATGCCACTTCAGAAGACCATGGACCCAATTCTAACCAACATTTGAGTAGCACATATGTACCAGTGCGGAATGTGCTTCATCCTGTATTTGGGGCATTCATGGAGGCCTCCTCAAGCTAAGGACATCTTTGTACCCTTACCTCAGAGTTGCATTGCTCTTGCCACAGAAGCTGGAAACCTAGGTTAAAAGTTTGCACCCCAAACCTAACCTCACTTTCAACATATATCCAGCCAAATATTTCCATTTATCCTGGAAGCAGGTGGTTTTATAACAGTGCTTTCCACATAGCTGGAAATAAAGATATTTCAAGATATTCACTCTCTTAATTTTGATTGTCTCTATTAACTAGCAGGTTCATGCAGACCTCCTTCAGTCTTGAAAGACTATGGTATCATGCTCGGCGCTGCATACGCTGCATGCGAACCACGAAAGCCTGGGTTGGATTGTTATGGAGGATAGGCTGTTACCCAAGCAGCAAACCCCCCCTCTCCACGCCACTGAATTAGTCCAATGGAAAGGCAGAGCCAATACGATTGGATCCAGCTGGGGTTGCAGAGCTGGGCTAAGGACAGGAGCTCACCCTGTCTTGTGGGGCCGACTTGGGTCTCGAACCCTGGCCTGCTGGTTAACAGGCACAGCGTCTTAGCCGCTTGCGCCACCCATAGCCCCAGCAGGTTCATGCATGCATAGCAAAAAGAAGGTGCGTCCATGCTCTGTGCATGGCAGAAAGCTGTGGCCATTGCTGTGTAGTTGGCTGAGTGTGGGTGAGTGGGTGCACACATATGCACACACAGACATCCTTATTACTTCTCAGGAAGCAGAGTGTTCCTTTTAGCTCCTGGCCCTTATCTAATAAGCCAATATGCCGATGTCGGGGACTAGAAGCAATGATTTTTCTTTGGAGCCTCGATGCCCTTAATGGATAAGTACTCAGCCAAGAGTGGCTGCAGGACGGGAAAGTTCAAGTGCAGTGAGATAATGGGTTATGATATAAATAGCCCCTCAGCTTAACAAGAATTTTATCAGTCTGAAACTGTTTTTTTCATGCTCGATTTGTCTTGTAATCAAAGCGCCCTGAAGGAAACACCACATTTTGTTCCCGCTAAGGAAAGAGTGATAATCAGAGCAGAGAGAAGACAAAGAGGGCACTAGGAAGAGGATGATTGATATTTTTGCTCAGAAGCTATTGTTTTGAGAGTTTCACATAATCACTATTTAACTTTTCTCCAGGCTACACTGGCTCTTCTCGGTTTCTTGGGACGCCTGGTTGGACCTTTTGGGTTACTTTGTCTGAAAGCATTAGGCATGTGGAGTGCATTGCCGTATTCAGTTAAAATCTTGAAATTACTCCTCCATTGCACGCACTTTGATACGGGGGCACATTACATTCTGCACATTTCATTGCTTTCGCAGAAAATAATCAGTGCACGCATTTCACTTTGACATGCTGCCAAACAACCAGTGGGTGGCTGGTGCTGTGTAGCCACAAGTAAGGAGAACAAACACCCCCAGCAGCTGAATGTTCATCTAGATCGGCACTCTGTTCATTGGCCAACTTGCAGCAATCAGTACTATATTGACACCCACATGCTCCTAACAACTGATGGAACATTCTTCGGGTCTCAGAAAGAAAAGCAGTTATTTTTAAGAGGCAAAAATCAAAATATGGTTATTTTCAATCTCTTCTGCATGTATGAAGAAATTTATGTTATATCTGGGAATAGATTTCTGTTTCACTCGAATCTTGAGGCAGGTTAATTTTCTTTTTCGATAGTGACTCTGTCCCACAGTTAGCAATATGGGAAGCAGTAACATCGAATGAAAACATGTATTTAAGTTTCCTTACATGATAGTCTCATTCTGTTATCAACACAACTGATTCACACACACTAACTCAAAAAGAGACAAACTGGGAGAATTAGCAATACAGTGGTACCTTTAAGTCAAATGCTTTGTAAGACAAACACTTTATAAGACAAACTGAAATTTCTAAGGAATTCTGGGGGGCATGACACCAATAGTAATCTAGAATTGCTAAAATTACAGTTTTTAGGATTAATTCCATCATGCTATATATACTATTGGATGTGTAATTACAGTAGAAGGTGATTGGCCACATCCTTTAGGCCACATCCTTTAGGCCACATCCTACCCCACACACTCCAATCTTAATCAGCCTTATATGGGCTGCTGGTATTTACACCAGCAAATTTGCTGGTGCAGATCCAAGTAGGTCCTACTTAGGTCCCATAATAGACCTGAGTAGACCAAGCATTCCCATTGGGACGAGTCCCCTTATCCCAAGTTGTTCTCCAGAATGCACCTTAGGATATGGTGGACATTAGGATATGGCTGCCCATTTTATAATTTTTCTTATTCTCATTTCCATATAGCTGCTGCAGAGAAGATTATGATTTATATTATGTTCATATCTCCTTTGTTATTCATCAGACTCTCTATGTGGCTAACAATGAAAATGGACAAACGAAATGGACAATTTATCTTAATACAACAATCCAAAATGCTCCAAGATACAAGAATGTTTTTAATGCCAACATGATGCCATAAGTAGAAAAGTGCAGCCTGACCACGACACTTTCCTGGGAGTAAGTACAATTGATCACAATGGGATTTACTTCTGAGTAGACCTGCTTAGGATTGTGCTCCCAATTTCATAGATCCTACACATCAACCATGTATGTGGTCGTTCTTTTCACTGCACAACCAACCTACATGTGTTATGAATTTTGCCCAGTCTTGCATTTAATAAGGCATGAGATTGCTGTAAAGCATTTTGAGCTGACAAATGTTTTTTGAACATACCAAGAAAAAAAAATTGAGCTCAACCTAATAGTATAACTATGATGTGAGCACAATACCAGTCTATGCCCTAATACACAAGACTCATTTAAAATGGTATACATCATTGCCTTTAAAATCATGATTTGATTGAATTTTGTTTAAAGATAGTTAAATACCAGCTCACCCTCTTTATCTTGATTACCCTGTTATAGAATGAAGCATGTATTTAGTTTGATTCATTGTAGCTTCATTTCAAAGGTTGATTTGGAAAAAGAAAAGATACCAGCAAGTGGTTTTTCTGAAGTGAAGACCGACATAATGCATTCACACTATTTGCTGGCATTCCAACCATTAAATTAATATTCTCAAAGTAGATTCATCAAGTCCCTAAACTATAATTGGGATTCTGGCCATGCTGTTGATTAGAGAGTGAAAAGAATCAGTCCATGGAGAGAGACAACTTTTCATTTCAAATCCAATCACAGAGAGCAAACATAATTCTAGCACAGTTTCTGTGGTAGATAGATATGGTTATTCACCATGTAAATGGAATAGAGAAACAGGAAACACAAAGCGTTTGGAATTTATGTTTTTAGTACCCCCAAATTCCCTTTCAGGGTATCATTTTTCTTACTTGTTAAACTATAGACCAGAAGTGAATTCTTGATGAAACCTGATGTTGCATTATCCTGGAAAATGATCTCCCAACCCTTGCAAAGCAGAATTCTCATTAGACATGGGAAATACTTAGAGGAGACCACAAATGTGCTTAATTTTAACAACCGTTGTATAGTAGCTACTGACAAAATTTAGGGAGAGCTAGATTACTTTTTAGTAAGAAAATGCTTTTGATCGGCATATTGCTAAGGTGGAATTAAAAAACACTGGAAACATGTAACAACCCCCCACCAAAAAAGTTTGCTTTTTTTTGCATCATTACTTCATTTGCATTCATTACTAAACCCTCATCTCTTTCCGTATTTATTCAGGAAAATCACACTTGTTTCAGCATGAATTTCATTTATTTTCTTTATCCCCAATTTGTTTAAGGCTACAATCCAGAGTAATGACGGGAATTTTACACCAACATAGTTACGGTGCCACCTATGGGAAATGCATAGAGCAATCCAGAGTTAGTGCCTCTTACATCTTCCCATAGTTACTATGGATTGTAGGGTTAATGTTGGAAAAAGGAAAAGGTCCCCTGCAAGTTAACTGCTAGTCGTGACCAACTCTAGGGGATGTGGTGCACATCCCCGTTTCTAAGCCTTTAGAGCCAGCATTGTCCAAAGACGCATCCGTGGTCATGGGGCTGGCATAACTATACGCAAAGGCGCATGGAGTGCTGTCACCTTCCCACCCGAGGTAGTACCTATTTATCTACCTGCACTTACATGCTTTCAAACTGTTAGGTTGGCAGGAGCTGGGCAAAGGACAGGAGCTCACCCTGACTTGTGGCAACCAGATCTCAAACCCCGGCCTGTTGGTAAATAGGCACAGTGTCTTAACCACTTGTGCCACCATAGCCCACAGTTTAGTGTTGGAAGGTTGACCACAAAAATAGCAAAGATGTTGGGTTTTTTTCTCTTTAAGTAGTAGAGGGCACAATCCTAACCAACTTTTCCAGCACTGTACCAGTGGGGTTCAATTTGTATCCTTTAGTTGGGGGTGGGCAGTCATGGAGGCCTTCTTAAGGAAAGGGAATGCTAATCACAGTTTAAAAATCTGCTTTTCTATAGTTGTAGAGAGGGTCATGCAAGCAGTCATTCCATTCTTTGGATGAGCCTGGCAAAGGCAGGGGGTCTTTTGCATTTCTAATTGCTGACTACCTCTCTACAACAGGAAGAAAAGCTGTTTTTGAACAAAGATAAAGGGAAGCACTTTTTATTTTTTAAAACTGCTTTTATTCAACCCCTTTTTATGGATTCAGCAATGTGTGCCAGAATCAAACCCCTGCAGATATTGAGGCACAATCTTATTCCATTAGGAGCCACAGCGGGGAAACAAATTTTTTTTCCTACAGTGGGCCAAATAGTATTCATGAAGGGTGGAAGTGATGACATAGAGGTAGAAGTGATGTCATTACGCAGATCATGATAAAAATATGTGCTTTTTTCCTCACTCAGTCACTCATTAACTGCAAATGACAGAAGAAAAATATTTGAAATCTTAATGAATTTTCAAGATATGGGAAATTCCAATTATCATTTCATGTGACACCTTTCAGCAGTGATACCTCAGCAGCTGAGAGAGGATGACTGTGATGCTGCAAGAGCCAAAGGATCAGCTAAAGAGCTGCAGAATGAATCTGCCCTGTGGACCTTATTTTTGACACTTCTGGGATGGTGCCTAGAGATGATCCTTTCACATTCCCATACAAGAGCGGGGCAAATCTGACTTTAAGGAGAATCATTGTAGCAAAAAGATTCTCACGTTGAACACATAAAGGAGCTACTAAGTCCAAAGAACAAACTCGTATCCAACTCATACAGTCGCAGCAAGAGTTTTATCAGTGGGGAAGACAACGTATTCTGCATCCTGAAATGCTTACAAAGGGAGGCTCTAATTAGACTGGTGATGAGACAGGCTTTCCCACCAGGAATACCCACTAAAGTAAGCAGGATCTAACTAGCCTGCTTTCCCTACCCTCCGAAAGGCCAACCCTTGCAGTTACATTTTAATGTTTTGAAAGAAGCGATGTGATTGCTATAATTTATTTTACAGACTATACAAACTGCAGCACAGAGGGAACATGGTGCAAGACTGCAAGAATGAGCTTCATGTTCCCCAAATTGGTATAAGAAGATAATTGCCCCCTTTGCGTTGATGCTGTTTCAAACTAGAACATTCTGTCAACACCGCAGCAGCCATCAGTTATGCTGGACTTCTGCTACTTCCCAAGCCTGTTTGAGGGATGGTGGACAGCAATTTAAAAAGTAGCAGGGAGTAAATGAAGGGGAAAGCAGCAACTTATTTTGGCATATGGAAAAGAGCTGCTCAGCATGTCTAGGGTTCTGATTTAGGTGTAGAAGCATAACATAATTTTAGGTCTTTGCAAAGTTGCAGGTATGAAGCTTCTTATTGGATTTAACTGAATACAGATAAAAATTATATGTATGTACACTTGAAGTTGCCTGAATGAGTGAGAACACAGGGAACTTTCTTAGATCTTACCCAAGGGGATGGGGGTTGCACCCAGGACCTTCTGCATGGATAACACTGAGCTATGGCTCTTCTCTGCTCTAAATTCACTTTTGAAAAATCACAGATCAGTTCGAAAAATTATGTGATTTTGCTCTGAGATTCACAGGTTTGTTTAGAAACCGCTGGGCCTTGTTTGGGAACCACTGATATAGTAGATCAACATGGCCAGCTACACGCTTGATGTAAAAATGGAGCAATAAATTTGCAAGTCGCACTGGCTGGCTCTCCTAATCTGGCCCTTCAATTAGGCCAGCAGTTTCCAAACTCACCCTGTTCATGGCATCCTGGCTTTGCAGTAATTCTTTCATGGCACCTTTATACATCATTCACTGCAAGGTCTGCACAAAGCCAGAACTTCCAGAAAAATCCTGTAGCACCCTTGTTAATTCATCTTGGCATCTGAGGATGCTGGAGTGAGGAGGTGCACAATTTGGGAATTGTTGCATTATATAGTCTGAAGCATAATGTAATTTATGTTAAAATTTAGGATATTAATAAGTTTTAAATTCTTTTTCTGCTGCTGCTGCTGCTGCTACTACTACTGCTACTACGACTATGACTACTACAACAATGACTACAACTACAACAACAACAACTACTACTACTATTACTACTACTACTACTACTACTACTACTATTACTACTACTACTACTGTTTTGTCCTTGCAGTGAGCAGCTGTTGGATTTTCAGTCTCAGAAAGCATCTGGTATCTCAAGTCCCTCTTGCATATGCCCCAGATATATGTTTTTTCTGACGTTAGACATCCTGACACATGTTTAAGGCAGAAGAATCTGGATATTATTTCTTGGGATAATGCAGTATAAGACCTGATCAAGAATTCACTTAACATCCAGAATTTCAATTACAGTCAAAGGGAATTTGGAGAGATAAAGACTGCAAGACTGAAATGTCAATATTTATTTATTTGACCCATGTGCAACTACAGAATACATCATCAGCTTTAGAGAGATGGAGATGCAAGCTAAGATGGCAGTTGGGAAGTGACCAATTTGCTCACAGAGTAAGGAAAGGTTTTCAAGGTGATAGATATGATGCTTCCATGATCCCTAGATGTCAGATAGCCCAGTCTAATGGTGGGCCTATGAACTGGTCTTGCAGTCCGCTGCCATGAATCATTTTCTGGTGTCACAAAAGATTTGAATGTTGCCATCTTGTATCACACAAGATCCCAGTTAGTAGCACACAGCAGGGCCAGGAAGAAGAGGCTGTGATAGTGCCTTGATCCTGGTAAGTTTGGGGACCATGCCATATTGTCTGTTTTCTCATGGCTTACATGATTGTCACAACCCATAGGAAAAAATACTACTATCTATGCAATGAAATAAGATCAGCTTTTGAAATGCATTTATTATCACCACTGATATCTGAATGTCATAGTCTTGTGACATTTCCATGTTTTAGATACTGCATCACAGAGCAAGTATTGTCATGGGTGGCTGGTTCTTTTACAATGGCTCAACCCACCGGAAAGGTGGCATAGTTTGCAGCCTTTTTCAAGAACTTCTGTTTGCATTGCCTAATTCTTCCCTGTCTTTGAATTGCCAGATAGAGACTTGATTGCACTTTTGAAGTCTCCCATAATAAGGCATTGATTGTTTGTAGGAACCAGCAGCAGATTTTTTGGCTTACAAAGATCCACACTTGAGGCTGAGCCAGTCAATCAAAATGTAAAATTACAGAAAGGTCAAAATTCTGCCATCATTCAAACGCTCCAATTCACATTTGCATGCTGAGATAAACTGCCTTCATGACAAGGACAATAAATCGTAGAAAAGTGAGGCGAAGGACTCTATTTGACCCTTTGTTGTAAATGCATAGGAATGTTGCGCATTTTAGCGCAAGCATCTGTGTGATCCTTTTAAGGACTTCTCTGGGAACTCAGGTGTGGGAAAGCAACGGCATGATTATTGATAACTCTTGGGTCAATGTGCAGTAGCAGTTGCGGCTTTAGCTGCGTTGATGGAAAAGTTCACGCTGTGCTGTAACATCCATGCCAACAGAAAAGGGCAGAGAGAACTAAAAGTCTCCTTGAAAATTCACATGAATGCTTGGGACTGTAAAGCATGTTTTTAAAAAGTGTATTTTTATTTTACTTAAAAATCTCCAAATCTCTACAATTCACCAGTACAAAAACATCCAAAGGACTTCCAGGGAATTCTTTCCCTACCCCCACAGATCACTGACCACTAATTTCAATGTGGCTTTGCAGAGAAAGGGTACTGGTGGTACAAAAGGCAGGTTGGCTGTTGGAGCCAACATGGTGTTGGAGGGAGGAAATGATTGGGGGAAGGTTGATGCATGTGCACTCCAGGGTGATTTGCGTCCCTGGGGTGATGCACAGTCCCAGGGGAAACACACTCACTCCTGCAGTGGGTGACACGCACCCTTGTGTCATCCCTGCAAAGGCCTGTGTACCAGGGCTCCTTGTGCACAGGGTTCCTTGCACCATGCACAGGCCTAATAGCAAGCCCTAGCATTTCAGCTGCAGCCGCCACTGATTTTGAATCTTAGCTGGGTTGCTAATCTGGCTGAAATTGCCTTGGCCTGGCAGTGACAAAGCCCACTGGAGCAAATCATGACATTGGATGGTGAGGGGTTGACAGCAGTGGTGGTCTTCAGGGGGGTTCTCACAAGTTCTGTAGAACTCTTTGCTAATGAGTGCCTGGTTCTGAGAACCGGTTACTAATGGGACATAGAACCTGTTGTTAATTCAGGTTATTAGGACATAGAACCTGTTGTTAATTTATTTGAATCCCACCACTGGTTGACAGGCTTCCAATGATGCTGGCTTTCAGAGACATACCTCCAGCGGAGTACAAATAGTAGCCATGGCAGCAATCCTAAATTATGTCAATCCTAAATTGACATACCTGAGCTGCATCCAGCTCTCCACTGGGACTACTGTTGTACTATCATGGGTTAAGGGGAATGTTTTCCAGATAGGGATTGGTGGCCCCAGTGAGTCTGCTCAGATGTGAGCTATGTCCAAATGTGGTGCAGATCTGGTTGGAATGGAGAATGCCAGGGCCAAGCCCTACCCTACCCACCCACCCAGAGTCCTGCCCTCCCCTCATCCAGAATACCTACCTGCTGCCTCCACTCTCAGATCTTCATATTGGTTGATCTTGGCTGGTGTGGAGGGCTCCTTCCAAGACATTTGGGATTTGTTTTGGCCCAAGAGTGAGGTTTAGGATTGTGCCCTGAGCCACTTTGTTCATTATGCTCTAGTAGGGTATCAGGAACATTCTATTTTTATTACAACTATTCACTCTATCTTCCTTCCTGCTCTGGTTTCTTTTTTGGAAGTAATTACTGTGAAATCTGTAAGAGACGTTTGGGTACATTCGTAATGAAACTCATTAAAATACGTTACTTTTGAGCTAACATTTCAGTAATTACTCACGCTGTAATTTTTAATGTTGTACTCAAAGTGCTAGCATCGCTGAAGTCCTAAGAAATATCCTAGGGAGCAAATATCATTGAACTTACGACACAGTGCAACACAAATTTGCTTGTGCCAATAAAGCCACACTGGTATGGATTTGTTCTACATCCTACAGGGGAAATTTGCAGGTGGGAGATCTCCCTGTGGTAAGGGGGCATTTGTCCCTTACTCAAAGATAGGCCCCAGCAGCCGCAATGGGAATTATGACCTATGCCAGTTCAGTCAATTGTGCAAGTCCATGTTGCCCCTTGTTGGTGGAATGGCCCCTAGAAAAGGTATAGTATGTGGTGTGTGCCAGAGCCACCATCCTGATCTCCACTTAAGACTGAATCCACCCACTCGGCCCCCATCATTGCCCTCTCCATGCCTTATGGGCTAAGAGGTGGGCTAAAGTTGGAAAAGGTGAATGTGAAATTTTGACAGGGCTTAGTAATATGCAAATTTTTTTCTATACACTCTTGTTCCTGTGAGGCTTCTCTTTTCTGGCTTTTGTTCTCAATTCCTATGGAACAGCTCCTGAACAGTTAAAACACATCTGAAGGGCCAGGAAACAAGAGAAGCTATATGTGCCTTCTAAATGGTTTCGGTCTCCTTTGAAGAAAGCTCTCATTGCCTCTTCATATAAATGGAAGCATGTTTTATGAGATTACATCAGAACAGAAACAGTAATTTTGCTTCAGTAAATTCTGAGTTTATGTAAAACTGTGATTTAAACTCCACATTATTATATGCTTCCAGAACTATAACAATTTATTATATGCATCCAGGAACATAGCAATCTGAATACTTTCTTTTCTCAAATTCTATCAGACAATTATGCTGAGACCTATTTATAGATAGATTAAAGAATTTTATCTTCAGATAATATAATCATTTTTGTTTCCCTAGACATTCCCTATATATCTGCCAATTGGAGAACATGGCCTGTTCCTCTTCCTGCTCCTTGGTTCTTTGCTCCTGTAGAGTCCAATGGGCCCTGGATTCCACCCATGGAATTCAAACATTTCAGCTTGGAAATCAAAGAACAACACCGGCTTGTATCCTTCTCCAACCACACAGACCTCCCCAATGTTGTCTTACCTTTTCAGGATAAAATACCGTTCCTCTCTGTCACTTTTGTACCCTGTATTTTCAGCTCTATATTTTCAGTGGAGGCTGAGCTTGGTGCAACACACATAATGGGTCCTGACCCACAGTTTTAGAAATACTGCCCAGTACCTTTATTGAAAGATTTTGTCTTGATATTTGCCAAAGAAATAAAAAAAATGCAATGAACCCTATTTGCTCCATCTTTGTCCCTCAGATCCTTTAGCCTGTCTGGTTCACACTAGACAGGTAAACACTTAAATTACTTAAAATACAGAAATGTTATTTAAGAAAATTAAGTTTGAAATGAAATAGGAATACAGCCCAGAAAGAACTGGGCTGGTTGGCAAAGTTGCCACCACTTGAAACAGGTTGGCAAAGTTGTCACCCAGGCGTCCCACTAGAATTACATTAACCAAACGTACCTTTCTGACCTAAATAGGTACAGTAGTTACTTGGTTGATGAGCGTAATTCATTCCAGAAGTATGCTTGTAATCCAAAACGTTTGTATGTCAAAGCAAATTTTCCCATAAGAAATAATAGAAACTTAGATAATTCTTTCGACAATCCAAAAATATTCATATAAAAATGATTGTAATACTATCATATAATACAAAATAATAAAGAAAATACAAAATATAGAAAAATACAAGAAAAATAAAACAAATTAACCTGCACCGTAATCTCTCACCACCACCCCTTATCCAGGAGTGTGCCCCACTGATTATAATAGGGCTTACTTTATTGTAGATTTGGAAGGCTCAGTCTTTCAGGCTCCTTTCCATTGCCTCCCGTACATAGGAGTGAGACCCATTTACTGTAATCAGATTACTTCAGAGTAGACATGCATAAGATGGTCTCTTAGGAGAAGCTGAGAGGGGGTGCTGGCAAAGCATCAAAACTGGCCATATCCTGGCCAGGGCTTTTTTTTTTGCCTGTATTGCAAGAGAGAATTTATGAAAAAACATTTGCTTGTCTTGCAAAATGCTCTCAATCCAAAACACTCTCAATCCAAGATTTTATTGTAGTGTGAAACTAGTTGTGGTGATGTATTTAGATTGGCAGCTATTCTATGGCATTCCACCATCTGGCCATATATCATTTCTTCTCATTTCGTACTACTCCAGTGTAAGTACAGGCAGTATGTAATTTCATTTTCATATAGTGCATGTATTTATTAAGCAAGGCTGGCTGTGAAATTGATGAATATAGAACTCATTGTTCTTCACAGACAATGCAATTAGTCCAAATAATTATCTAGTGACATCTTGTTTCCCTGTTTCCAGCACTGAATCACCAATAAACATGTTTCCATGAATTACTTTTTATTATACAGGTGTCCTTGAAGATTTAATCATTTCAAGCAAAGTATTGATAACACAGTGGTTGTAGCTAAGGCTTCATGCCCCCTAATGTTTACAACTGTGTAAGTGCTGTGTATTCTATAAGGCATGAAATGTTGGCCTGGGGAACAGGAGTCCTCTGCATATTGTCCAGTAAATCCCAGCTGTTTTGACCATTCTTAAAGTTTTCAGTGAAATTACGTATATATGGAAAGAATAACAGCCCAGTCCTATCTTTGGCCACTTCATTACATAAACAAAACACAAACTTTTCTGGCCTAAAATTGTACTGTGGAATTGGTCACAGTGATGTATTTTAGATTGGCAGCTGTTCTACAGGCATTCCCCATATGGCCATATATCATTGGTGCTCATTTCAAACTGATGGAAGACACTGACGGATTTCATTGTTCGCAGAACACACATAGCATACCATGGTAAAAAGGTATTTTTATATGCCTACCTAGGCCATATGGTTGCCAATGGGTCATAAGAACATGAGAAGAGCCTCCACTAGATCCGGCCAAAGGCCCATCCTGTCCAGATTTTATATCACATAGCAGCCCACCAGATGCCAAGAGAGCAGACATGATATCTGCATCCAGATGACCCTTGCCCCGCATCTAGCATTTTGAGGTTGTTTTGTTGGACTATATCAGCTATTGTTTCTTGCCTAAGTCTGAGGAGG
This sequence comes from Cryptoblepharus egeriae, assembly GCA_030015325.1. NCBI lineage: Eukaryota > Metazoa > Chordata > Lepidosauria > Squamata > Scincidae > Cryptoblepharus > Cryptoblepharus egeriae. The sequence continues at coordinate 30,684,832 of JAREYC010000005.1, forward strand.
AGAAGGGGGCAGATCTGGACTAAGAAGACCCAGTTTGTACAATGCTGTCAAGATCCATCCCCTGCCGTTTGGCCCATTCACCAACTGTAGGGCTTTGATATCAACACAATCTTTCTCCAGTGTCCTCTGAACATATTCAGAGGACCTAGCAATCCTGGACGTGTCTCACATCTGATGCAACCCACCCCCTTAAATGGGTATGTTAACAAAGTTCCTAAAGGTGCAAGCCAACCTTTGTATCACACCTGGCTAGTGAGCTGCCGCCCATCTGCTCAGGAGCAAAGAATGGCTGCCTCAAATTGAGGGATGCCCTCAACCAGCACCCTAATTTTCATGTACAGGTCCATTGGAGGACGGAGGCCATGCTCTCTGCACAGGTAAAGGACATTTCTGCAGAGGCCGGAGAAGTGAGGGATGTGTGGCTGACAGCAAGAAGCTGCGGCATGGATGAGGTTCAGGCTCCTGTGCTCTTTTGTTCCCACTGGCTGCCTGGCCACACGGAAGGGACCAAAACTTCTGGCATCCCAGGCAATAAGCGCTGCTGGAGTGAGTACTCTGGGAGTCCATCAACCCTCATTTTGGCCTCCTTGCAGCATTGAGGCACATAGGCCACCCCTTCCTTTGCCCACCTGCCACCATTGGCTGGACATCACTCAGGTGTATATCTGCTCAGGCGGGGCCTGGCCTGGTATGAGCGTCCCCTGCCATGATACACACAGACACCAAACTGGCTTCTGATGGACCCCACATCAGGGAGAGTCCCGTTACAGTCAGTGGGGCTTACTCCTGGGTAAGTGTGGACTGAACTATAGCTCTGGCTCCCAGGAAAGTGGGAATAAGCTTGCAGCCTAAGTGCCCAAGCCTAGGCATGTCAACTCAGAAGTAATTTCCATTATGTTCAATGGGACTTATTTCCACGCAAGCGTGGATTGAACTGCAGTCCCAACTCCCAGGAAAGCATGGATAGCATCACAATCTAAGTAGCTAAGCCTAGGTATGTCTTCTCAGAAGTAAGCCCCATTATGGTAAAAGAAGCTTACTCGCAGCAATGAAATACCGTTAAGTTATGAAGCTTAACTGCAGCAGTGGCCAGACCTCATTCACTTGCATAACTTCCATAAAGCACATTGTGCAGGTGAAATTGATGCTCCACAGGAAATACTATGCCATAGGATTGGGCTGTCAGTCTGCTGTGAACACGTAGAGTTTTGGTTGAGCAAAATTCTCAAGGCATCTTTACAGCAATGATAAATCTGGATGGTTTTGAGCGCTCCTTTAAGTCATGGCAAAATATTTCGGTATGCAACTCAATAAGAAGAACTATTTGAAATGAAAGTGCTGACATTGAGTTATCCTATTGTTGCAACCACTTGTCATGGAAGCCAATAACTTTTGCAGAAAGATTCAATGGGACACTTCAGCTCTGTTTATAAGATTTTGCTGTCCGTTTTTGTAGAAATTATCTTCCCCCGGTTTATTGGAGCAGTGTTGCCCATTTTGTTTTGATTCCAAATGTCTTTGTAAACTGCTACAAATCCATTTTTGACTCCGGCATGAATACAGTACAGCTCTTATACTCCATAAATTTGTCACAAGGTGTTTGTAAAAAATATGGTTCCCTGCTCTATGTCAGTACAATAAATTTATTTCATCTAGTAGACAGGTAGTAAATCCCCTGCAAACTAACATATCCATCCTTTCAGATCAGCATTCAATATGCTGAAATCATTTATTGTTTGAAAACAGTTGTTTGTTACATACTAGGAGTTGTCATCACGTTAGTAAATACCCACCAAGGGGAATGGATACACAGGTTCAGAATACCTGATCCTCTTACTACACCTGTGCATATTGCTCAAGTTTGACCTGGTTGCCATCTATTTGTACAATTGGCAGGAATAACAGCAAGCCCAGTACAGTAGTCCATCATAGACTGTTTATGATGCTGACTTGCTATGTTGAGATTGTATTCAGCATTCAAAAGATTTTTATCAGAAATGCAAAGAGAAAAGGAGTCTGGAATAGTGGAAATGTTATTACAATAAATGAAAACCTAAGAGATGTTTGCTTGGAAATGTTCTTTTAAGTCCTCAAGCATTAATTCACTCATGAATAACAGATGATGGCCTCCCATTTATCAAATCACTTGAAAGAATCTGCTTGGAAAAAGTTATTTGAGGCCACAATGTTGATTTTGAAAAATTCTGGTTAGATAAGGTTTCCCTCCTTCTTAGAAAATGTGGTTTATGGAAGGAAAAGGCAAACCTCTTGAAACCTGTCACTGATGGCATATTATGTCAGTTTGATATCTGTGTCCAAAAATCAAAGTCCCATTGGATGAAGGAAAAAGTCACTTCGTGAAGAATATTCCTGAGTGACAAAAAGATGGCATATTTTCTTTCAAGGTTCTTCTTTGAGGACTCTCACTAGAAAACAGCAATTGAAAAGATTATTTTACAGTCCGTACTAAATAATAGAGTGTTCTTTGGCATTCAAAGGTCTAAAACTCCCCGTGGTACAAATGACATTTGTACAGCAAGTTAAACTGCTTCAACAAAGGAGTCTGGTGGAAACGTAAAATGGATAGATTTAGACCACATTTTTAACCCTACCTTAGCAGGTTTCCAGAAAGATTAACCTAGTAAGAGAAACTCCACATAATATACACAAATATTGGATATTTCTAAATGAGATTATCTCTAGTTATTTTATTCGCACCCCATCTATCTATCTATCTATCTATCTATCTATCTATCTATCTATCTATCTATCTATCTATCTATCTATCTATCTAATATCTGCTCTATATAAAGGACAACAGAGTGGATTGTAGATGTGCATGACCTCTGATGGGCTCAACAGTCCATGGGCTCAAAAGTCCAGAGGCAAGTTTTTTCCTCATATCTGCTGTTTCACTTAACTGTGTTGTGAGGGTGTTCAGGAACTTCACTATTACAGATATGGGGACATGTCTGTATGCATGTTTTTCCTTCATAAAAATAATATATTGACTTAAATATTCCTGTTTCTTTCTTTAACCTTCACCACTGTATTATTATATTACCTAGCTTTTCAGATACATTGAAGATTTATATTAAAAATGTTCTGAAGTGGTATTAAGCAATTGTTGCTGTGTTTAGATTGTTCCACCTCCCTCTTTATAATCTGTTCTGCATGACTGAACCTATTATATGAATGAATGTTTATTTCTCAGGATCACTTAAAGAACATTATTAGCAAGACACCCTTCACTTCGACAATAAATAAGGAGTATTTGCTGTATGTCATAGGTCTAGTTCTTTTAGAACTATTCTTGGTGTTTTGAAGATAGTTTTTTCCTTTAAATAAAAATGACAGAATATGGCTGGTGTCCAATGCATAAATGGTTTCTGTGCAAAATATGGCAACATTACATTGCAAGCGGAGACCTCGTTGCTGGTTCCCATTTCTTCACAGGACAGGACAAAACGTAACAACACCTAAATAATCAAACTAGGGGCTTTCTTTGTTCTTCTGGGTTAGTGGTGCTGCACCTGTCCCATCCGCTCTCTGAGGTTACTTGGTCATATTTGAGACCATGTAGGAATTTTTTTTATTTCTTCTATTTTTTATTTCTTCTATTTTATTTCTGACTGTCTTCCATTGGTAGGCAGTTGGCCACTTTGGGCAGACTGAGTGTGGGACTTGGATTGAGGTTGAGATGTGGATTCTAAGGTATGCAAGAGCCAGAGGGGAAGCCTCAAAGCCTTCAGAGATACTGGCTCATGACCTGAATGTCTGAATTGCAAAAGCTCATCCTAAAAGCTTTTGTGGCTTGGAATGATCTAAGTAAAATGGCTTCCTTGACCTCTCCTTTCCAATCTCTGGTGGCAAAAAATAGAAGTAGGAATGAGCTGATCTCTGATTGGAGCCAGGGTACTATTTCCAATATGGGGGGGGGGGCGTGTTGTTGATTCTGTCTTCCTTGCCTGCCCTAGGCAAGGAGGAGGATTACCGAAGTCAGGATCCATTGCATTTTTTGAGATTATGCTCTTGAAGAAAAAAAGATGCCCAGTTTTTGTCAACAAAGTCCTTGTCTTGTATAGTTTGTGGTGGGTGCCCCAGAAATCTAACCAGTCCCTAAAGTAGAAACTGTATACTGAAATTAATAAAATGCAATAGATTTCCCATAACTCCTGCTCACCCATTTTGATTGCAAATAGGAACATGCAAGAAAAGTGTTGTTTTTAAAGGATCCATTTGTTACACTACTCCCTTGTTAAAATAATGCACCACAAGTTTTTTTTCTGATATTGTGCTCACTTTTGTTCCCTGTTGGTTTCAGAAGGAACTTAACAACTCTCCTGTCTGTTAACTTTCCTGTTCGTAGCCCATATACATGAAATTTTCTGGGAACCTCTAGGATCAAACTTGGCAAATTTCAGACCAAGTGAATATAGGGGGAGCTGTTTTTGAGGCAATTAAGAAAGGCACACAGATATATAATCCAACTGCAATTTGAACCAATAATAAAGTTAAAGAAAAATGATGGCATGGCATAGGATCAACTAGGTGGGAAGAACTGAGCACCAGATTGGAATACAAGTATCTCCTGTTATTCACTATGGTTCCAGTGGAGAAATGGTAAATGGTTCCATTTACTCATTGGTTAAAAAAAATAAGTGTATAAAGTGAACAACTGAAAAATAGGTTTAAAGACTCCATCCCTGGTTTCTTGCTCCTCTGTTGTGCCTAATGGAATAAGGTAGTGCCTCAGTATTTGCAGGGATTTGGTTCTGGGACTGAAAAAAATGGAATGATTGCTTGCATGACTGTTTCTTTAACAGTAGAAAAAAACAGTTTTTTAAACTGTGATTTGCAGTGGCCATTTGTGTTGAGACAAATTTGTGTATAAAAAAATCTGTGTATAACAAGGTTGGCCCTGTTATACTTTTATAGGGTTTTGGAAAAACCTGGTACAGAGCTGGGAGTCTGGCTTCAGCAACACAGTTTGGCAAGATGGAGTTAACAGCAGAATTGCTGGCTCAGGCTGGACCAACAAGAGGGTGGATGCCAACGATATCTATCAAAGACCCCATTAAATTCTCAGGACTGTATCAGGCTGGAAAATAGGGGATAGGATCTTGGTCTGCCACTAAGATTATCCTCCTCCTGCCCCTGGCTTGGCCTGTTTCCTATTTTAAACCGTTCACAATCCTCTCCTGTTCTGTCCCTCTGCTGACCAGCAGTAGCGCAGGATGGAGGAGGTTCAGTTGGCCCTTGTTGCCTGCATATTATCTATGGTCAATTTTTCTGATGGTTGCAGCCCGATAAAACAACATATTGGTGGTGGCTGCTGTTCTGAAACTTAATGCTGATGCATCAGTAGATCCATCAGCATATGTCCCAAATGAGATTAGACTGTCCATTTCTTCAATTTGGTTTACAATTTGTTCCCACCACTTATTTCCACATTAGCCAAAATATTCTGTAATCCAACCAACTGTCGGATCCATTTAGGTCAGAAAACCAGACCTGTGTTATAGTTGTAATTTTTGTTTTCGTACAAGACTTCTGTGGCATAGACCTTTATGATCTGCAATTTCTTTCAAGTAAAGCTCTCACATTCTACAGAATATCATCGTGTGAGTTCAGAAAATCTGTTCTGATCATCTTTCTCCTGAAGGCAGCTATGATATTTCTTTAGTTGAGCAACAGTTACTGGCTGCTATATTAAATCTATATTTCTCTTAGACAATCTTGATTACATGGGTCATAAAATAGTACTCAGATATGATCTGATTGGGATATCAGATATGACCACTAGCCTGGCTGGCAAGAAAAGAGTTTATCCTGTCACATGCAGAGAAAGCAGGCTGTGTATGCCTTATCTCGTTGAGGGGACATGCTGGCAGGAGAGTTGCTGTCCACTTGTAATGGGTTGTAATGGGTTGGTGTGTGGAAAAGAAATAAAAAAAATCTGCGTTCAAGGACAGCTTGTTTTTACCAGGAAGGAGCTGGCAGAATGACTCACAAATTCTCACAACATGGGGCTGTTAGCACTGACACTGAGAAGCCCTTGATAATGATTCTTTGAGAAGGATGTGTCACCCTGATGTGTTCTTCTAACATGAATACAGTTAAAATACACACATTAATGACTGTCATGATGGGGAAGATATTCAATATAGGACACAATCCTAACCAACTATCCAGCATTGATATAGCTCTGTTAGTGGGGCTATGCTATATCCTGCAGTTGGAGGAGCAGTCAGGGAGGTCTCAAGGGAAAATATTGCATGTTCCCTTACCTCAGAGTTGCTTTGCCCTCACCCTGGAGCTGGAAATTTGGTTAGGCTTATGCCTATATGCTTAAAGGCACATCCTCTTTTATTGCCTATTACCTGAGTGATTTTCAATTTTTTCATTTCATGGCACAAGGTGGTAAATTGTGAAGGTGGACCATCAGCCTTTTGGCCACTGACAAGGCACATCATGCTGCTAGTAGGGGGCCAATAAATGACTTTTCCCAAATTCCCATGGAACACCTGCGGAACATCCAGAGCACACTGGTTGAAAATCGCTTTCTTCCCATCCCTTTTCTTAGCACTGGAGTAGTTCAGATCATGTTTGTATTGAGCTTTCTTTTTCGCCTGTTTAAAACTCATACTCAGCTCACTCTACAAACTCTTTACTCCTTGATGGAAAAAAATGGACATCATAACATGCCCTTGCGCTGTTCCCATTCATTGAGTTGTTAAAGAGAACTAATTATCAAGAATTGCAGTCTTGCAAAATCAAATATAAAACGTAACCTCTCCTCCTCCCCCCCCCAAAAAAAAATATTTCTAATTGACGCAGTATTCCAAATGTCAGAAGTAAAGGCTTCGATGCTGCTGAAACAAATTATGAATGACATCCCAAGTGATAGCAAAATGCCCACATAGCACTTTGCAGTTTCAGATGTGTCAATTGCTGTGTACTGACTGGTGTCACATAACATAAATCCCGCTGAATCTAACTTGTTAGGCTCCTGAGAAGTTTGAGTCTACCAAAATGTTTTAACAGGGACACATTTATAGCTGCCAGCTTTAAAAATTGATATGCCTTTCTTGACAGCATTTATCACTTTAGAAAACATTCCTTTTAGGACTTCTACAGTTGCTTTCCCAAATGATGTAAGTGAGTGCAAACCAAGCCTATTCTGGTCAATGTCCCTTCAGGGGAAAACTTCCTTTCCTCTTTGCAGCAAACACCCCTTCCCATTCAACAGATGCTGATAGTTGGTGAATAAAATTTCAGCTAAACTCACCTTCTCATTTCCAGCTTGGTCCAAGGTCTGACACCAATGGATGTCAGAATAAAATCAAAAGAGCAATCCAATGACCAGAAAGACAGTACAGTGGTACCTCTCATAACAAGTGCCTCACATAACAAGCATAAATTTCCAAGAAATCTTGCTTCACATAACAAGTTTCTCTTCACTTAACAAGCATGTGCACTACGGGCACACGTGCTATGCAGCCCTGATGCTCAACGCAGAGGTTATTTTAAAAGGGCTGCCGGCCTGTGCTGCTGCCTCTCACTGCCCCAACTTGGGGGCAGTTGCCTGGAGGTGCCAGAGGCAACTGCCCCTAACTGCCCCCAAGTGCCCCCACCGACCACCTTGAACCTCCAGCAGCAGCCCAGGTAAGCCTCCCAGGAAAGTGTCTTTGATTGCAGCCTCCTAACCATGTCTACTCAGAAGTATGCCCCATTGTGTTAAATACATACAGTTATTATTTTTATACGACTATTTTGGGAATTGTGGAACCAATCGTCTGAGTTTCCATTGTTTCCTATGGGAAAATCCGCTTCACTTAAAGAGTGTTTCACTTAAAGAGCATGCCTCCGGAACGAATTAAGCTCTTTATGTGAAGCACCACTGTATATACATACCAATATGATGATGATCTTATTTAACTTCTCTCCCTCTCCTACCAACACAACACAATTCACAAAGCATGTTCACATCTTTTCTGGTTAACACCTGGGAGAGCAAGGCGTCAGAGGTGGAAGGTAGATTGTCCTTCAGGTTAAAAGATTATGGTAGGTAGATTTATTTTACCACTACATGGGAATAGGTCCAACAGAAGTAAACTGTGAGTTGAAAGAGGAAAAACAGATAAACTGACAGTCATAGGCTATATTTTAATTCAGAAGGTAAAGATTAAAAAAAATTATCCAAACATGCACGTCTACTCAACAGTACAGTAAGTCCCATTATAATCAATAGGATTTACTTCCACGAAATTGTGGATATATTCCAGCCACAAAGACATATTCTATCAAAAAATTTTCTGATGGAAATAAATCCTCTTCTTCTTAGGTCTTCTTTGGAATTAGGGCTGCAATCCTGACCTCCAGTTAGGCCAGCCGAAGTCCCAGCATAAGTCCTGTGCTGACCTGGGGGTGTCACAAAAGTGCCATAAGACACTTCTTCCCAACACCTGGAGGGTTAGGCATACACCGACTTCCCCACACCACCATGGGAAGATATGCCAAGTGCATTATGCCAGACTAAATCAGTTAGGATTGCGCCCTGGGTGATGCTGGATGGACAGAATCACCATTTTGATCATGGTTTGAATAGCATTTCAGATTTTCAACTGAGGGGAGAAAGCTATGAGGGGAACCAGTGGTGGGATTCGAATAAATTAACAACAGGTTCTATGTCCTCATAACCTAAATTAACAACAGGTTCTATGTCCCATTAGTAACCGGTTCTCGGAACCAGATGCTCATAAGCAAAGGGTACTATAGAACCTGTGAGAACCCCCTGAAGCCCACCACTGGGAACCCCGAACAAAATGGAGGACTGGGCGAGCAGCTTTCCTAGGACAGCTTCAGTGTCTCAGAGCACTGTAATTTAGAGGAAAAGAGGAGGTTTTCTCAGGAGAAGGCCTGCTTCTTTAGGCCTGGTTTTGTGAAGCTTACATTATGTCTTCCTGGAATTTCAGCTTTTTGTGAGAGTTGCATACTGTGAGACTTAACCTCTGAGAGGCACTGTTTCACTGTGTTTCAACGCCTGCTCTCCATGTTTTCACAGAGGTTTCTCTGTTCAAGAGCAAGTCACTTGCCAAGGAAAAAATTCCGCTCCTCTCGCCCTGCTTTCTTAAGTCTTTTTGAGCTTTTATGAGCATTAAAGCAAGTCTCATACTGATAACAAAGGTTAAGGCAATCATCTCTTTCCCTTTACAGATAAGGACTTGAAAACTGCCTTTACAATCTCTCTCTTCGGCGCCACACAGAGAGGGGATTTCTGCAGCCTGCCATTTTTCTTAGTTTAAACAGCATTTTATCAAATGGAAACATATGTATATAGTAGGTAAGCAAATATTTGCTATTCTTTGAAGAAGGGTTAGTTTTTTCCTCTTGTTTTGGTTCTGGCATGTGCGGACCACACAAAATGAGTGACTTTTTAAAAAATGCTGCATGATTTTTCTCTTTTTTATAAAAGGCATCATAAAGGAGCTTAATCATTTGGATTTCCCTTGAACTGTAAAACAAGCCATTCCTCCGTTATATTATTTTGTGCTGTTTCTTGTCCCCTGCAGAGGAAAGATGGTGATTACAGGCATTTTTTTAAGATGGCAAAAAGTTGCATTGTGGCAATTATATTTTTGGGAATTGGAGAGGACTGCCTTTGCATTTTTCAATTAGGATGTAGCTTTCTGTACCATCGGAAAATAGAAATTGGCCCAACATGGAACTATCGTCAGACAATTTTAGCTGTCAGGTGGTGCTGAAATATGTAGGGAAGGTGTGTTCAACAGATCTGTATTGATTACTGCATCATTGACCTGAAAACTGTCAATTTGACCTCAGCTCAGAGGGTTTATGACTGTGGTCAACAGTCTTCTCTATAGCTAACTCAGAGGAAATGCACTGATTGTTAGTCAGAAACATTAACCTGGCTCAGAAACGTTGACATCACATAAATAAAACATGAGAATTGTGTGAAAAGTGAAAAGATAGGCAATATTTGCTTTCCCTGCTAAATATAAGAGGAGCACCACATACAAGTGGCTGTATACCCAGTTAGAATGGGTAACTGTATTAGGATATAAGTATATGGAAATGAGAGCTTATTCATATTATACATTATTAGTTCCATACAGTATCAGAATTGCATCTCAATGGTTCTCAGAGCAATCAGTATCATGGGAAATTTTTGAGTTAAGAAAATCCTCTTTTTCTTCCATAAGCTTTGTTTTGTTTTTTGGTTAATTGGCCATAACATTTGATAGAATATAGATATTCTAGTGCAGTTTGTTTCATTGCATTCTGCATTAAATGACCTTTCCAATGATATACAACGTGATGTTATTATCTTTCATACATATACACAGCTTTTATCCACTATTTATCCCCGCAACACTGCACCCTCTAGCTATGCAATTGTAGCAATTCCGGTAGACAATGGGACACATGGAATCACGGCTAAGCTTGGGGTGTGCTTAGGCAATGTACTCCCAAATGCCCCCAAAGTGTACTCCAGATGCCCTCCTTAACCTAGGGGCAACCAAACTATAAGCCCACCTGAAGTGTTCAAATGGACTAGCATATTTGGAAGGGAAGCAAATAGGTGTGCCATCCTCTTTCTCCAGCATGTTCTCCACTGGGTTTTTAATCTTCTCTGACTTGATTGGTACAAGTCAGAAGAGGGCTGTGGCAGTGCCAGCCTCATACTTCCTCCAAAGATGCTGGAGGAAGACGTAAGTTTAAAAAGTTTATCGTGGCTCCAGATAATTTGCCCCACATTCTTCATGCTTACAAAGCACCAAGTAGTATGCACCAAGTAGTTAGGGAAAGACAATTTGAGGTGCAATCCGAACCAATTTTGGCCAGCTCCCCATTCCTATGGTGGTGTGGGAAGGCCAGCAAATATCTGTGCACTGGCACTTTTGCAAAACCCCCAGGCAAGCACAGGACTTTTGCCGGCCTAACAGAGTTAGGATTACAGTGTTAGAGCTTGTGCAATCCTTCACCACATGTGCAAAGACCAGAGCATGTGTCCATCTTGTTTACCCCCTTTCTGCTTGGAGTAACCAGAATCCAGATGTGCTGGCTTCTGGGCATCCTCTAAACCTGTTTGTTTCAAACAGAAGAAATATGAACCACGGAAGCTGCATGGTGCATACTTTGTAAGTAAAGGGAAGAGGGGAATGAAGCACAGAACCTTGCTAACTCACTAACCCTCCATAGGAGGGATAGTATGCTTCGGCACATACAAGCAGAGATATCCTTCATTAAGGTAGCCCAGAGGCACATGCTGTCCCTGCCTTCCCATAACTGGTTTTCCATGGAAGGCTAACTGCCAGAGTTGGCTTTCATCAGACTTTAAATTGGGTTGTTTCTGACTGCCCGAGTGTTAAAACACTTGAGAATGGGACACATAGAACCTGGAAAATAAAATAAGAAAACAAAAACTTATTTAGGAGTCCAAAGCACCTGCTGAACAATCGCAAAAGTGTGTGACTTTCAAATGTGACCATTCTGCAGTAGCTGGTTAACCCACTTGTCAGTATAAGTCTGAAAAGGGACTTTGTGTGACCAGTCAACACTCCCACCCACTAGCTGTTTGGTGCTTTTAGTGAGAATTTGATAAGTTAAAGTGAATCTTTCTTTTTTTAATATAATCCAGATGTTTAGGTGGTCCTTTTTGACAGGTTCTATATTGTTCAAATTGTCTAATGAATACTTGGAAATTTTTCCTCAACTACTTCACTTCGGGTGCAGTCCTAACCTAGGCTGGCAGAACTCATTAGTCTTCTGTTCACGCGGTGAAATAGGGAGGCAAGGACATTTGTGCAATAGTCTAATACTCCCCAGGAGAAGTGCCTTACAGCACTTTTGTGACATTCCCAAGCCAGCGTGGGACATGTGTTGGGGGTTAGGCCAGGCTAAGTGGAGGTTAGGATTGGAGCCAAATTTCTCCTTTCACATTCAACTGTTCCACTGGTCTCCTTCCCCATGATTTATATTTCTGTGATTTATTTATTTTGTGATTTATATTTCTGTGATTTATTTATTTTGAATATAGTTTACAGCTATTGTTTCCCGCTCTTCCACCCACAGTGGGGATTTTGCTCAGAAATAAAATTTCTGATTATTTTCATATTTGTTATTTGCTTGTGTAAGATCTGTGTGCTGTTGCAGCTAGTAACTTTTGAGCTTGAGTAATCTTATTAGTTCTCATGGTTCTAACTTCTTTCATTGAAATAGTAGTTCTTTGATGTTTTGAATTACATCCTGCTTGCAAATTTTGTATTGCATTGATAGAGCTCATAAATACTTACATAATTCCATTTTGGATTTTGCTTCACCGCTACAAGGATCTTTAGAAAGTGTTAATTCATGTCCTTTTATATTTCTGCCAGAGGGACGCTTTAATTCAAAGAGATTTGATGCCTTAATGCTATGCTTCTTAATATTTTTACAGCTGCAACCATGCTAATTATCTATTTATCTATCTATCTATCTATCTATCTATCTATCTATCTATCTATCTATCTATCTATCTATCTATCTATCTATCTATCTATCTACCTACCTACCTACCTACCTACCTACCTACCGTATTTAAATGCTGTTTTTCTACTAAAAAGTTGAAAGTGGTTTACAAAGAAAATGAAAAAAATAATGGTTAATGGGTCCCTGTTCCAAAAGGGCTCACAATCTAAACTGTAAAAGAACCACCAGCAGAAGCCACTACATTTCTTATAAACAATAACAATGAAATACGTATAACCTTGAATATTCATGTCAATGCCCAGTCCTCAGTGAATCCTACTTATATCATTTTCACTCTTTGAGGGAAATAAACTATGTAAGAGTTGGATTTTTAGGAGATCAGGAATCAATATGAATTCCCTCTGAATGGTAGTTGGAATTAAGGAGTCACTTCATATGAGAAATCTTGAAATGTGCAAAGTAGGGGCAAAAAAAGCTGTTGTAGAATCTACAGAGACAATTGCATTGGCCACATTTCAGAAGGATATTTGGGAAAAAACTTCCTTCAAGCAAATATTTGGAACAGTATAAAAATGTCTGTCTTAGGAAGACTAAAAAAAAACACCCTGAAATGACGCTGCAGGGATCAGTAAGTGACCTAGAGCACATCAAAGTAAGGGGGATATAAGATCACCCAAACCCATTACTCAGTGAATGGGAGTTTATTTGCAATCACTCTGAAAATTTTTAATTGATTAATCTTGCTAATTAATCAATTAAAGTGTGAAGCCCTGTAATTTACAATGCTCATTTTGAACTAGAAATTTAATTACCTGGAAATGAAGGACAAACATTTCTTCATGTGGCTGTGCTAAGAAAGATCAAAGCAGGTAGACAATGTTGAAATAGCAGGAGTGCCTTCAAGGGATTAGCTTCATGAGACACAGCATGAAGACCCACACCCATCATGAGACCCACCTGGCTAACTGACAACTGAACTCCTAATACTAACAGCAGTGACAGAACCCATTGCACCATCAGGAGAAGGAGGTTCCATAGAGGTCAGTGCAGAATTATCTCCCCACCCCACCAAAATCCCCTGCAATCTACTGTGGCACTGACAATCATTGTGAGGCTTAGGCCTCACTCATAACTCAACAAACTGTGTAGTACTGGCAAGATAGTATATTCAAATAGAAATTTGAAGAAGAGAGCTAGTGCATCTGGTATTCTGCCATGCTGCTCATTTCAGAGACAGGTTTCCAAAGGAAACATGGGATTCAACATCCTGGCAAGCCTTAGGACTGGAGAAAGCAGACTGCAAACTGCAGGTGTTTGCATATTTAATAGACTATTAAAGAATAAAACCCCTAAAGCCCTATCCTTTGCACTCCAGAATGATTTGGAAATATGCCGTCATTTACTGCCCAATCCTATCTGCCACCAGCTGGTGTAGGTTCGAGGAAAATAAAGAGGCAGTGTGGGTGAAATTCTGTGTGCTGCTGAGATCCATTGCTATTGCATACCCACGCCAATCTTCTGCCCACTCCTTAAGCTGCCCAGTTTCTCTGCTTTTGTATTTTAAAAAATAAAAAAAACAAATTGAAACTCCCAGATATTTAAAAAGCAGATGTCCCTTAATGTCCAAAGATTTCAAGAAGATCTTGGCAGGGGAAGGAGTGGGATGGAAGGGTGCAGGACCAGTGGAGTTCAGCTCTAATGGATCCAGTGCCCCATGTTAGACTTCATGAGGCTTCTTGATTCTGTACCAGCTAAATAGCTGACATAGAGAATGACGCTGGCCACCCCGCAGAATGGGGCTGGCTGGCCTTATTTATCCCCCCCGGCCAGATAGTACAGTCGGGGGAGATGTGCAGGGCAGCCATTGGCTGCTAGGGCCAAGGGGGCGGCGCCTGACTGGGCATCCGGGCACTTGGCCTGGGATGCCTCAGTCGGCAAGAGAGCGGCGTCCTGAGCGCATCGTGGGACGCTCGCTCTTGCAGAGCGGGTTTAGCTCTGCGGGCCGACCACCGGGGGCGGGCTTTGGGTGGAGAGGGTTCGTCCTCGCCTGGGACGCCTCCGCTTTTTTACGGAGAGGGTCCGTTCCTTGTGGGACGCCTCCGCGGAGCTCCCTCAGCGCAGCTAGCGCGCGGGTGGGCCGCCTGCCCTCGGCTGGGGTGCTAGGTGCGTCCTCCTACAGGGCGCTCTTGCAGTGTGGCTTAGGGCTGGGGCTTAGGCCTCTTGCTCCCTCATGGTCGCGGTGGCCATTTTGGGGCCGGCGGCCATTTTGTGTGCTGCCTCGTGGCGTGCTTTTGGGCCTGTTGCCTACTTCAACCTTTTTTCTTCTGGATCTCCAGGCTGTTGCTGTTTGGTCACCATATCCTTTAGTGTAAAACTAAGTACATCTGTGGTTTGTCTGGTGTGGTTTTCTTGACTGAATTATGGGGAAGAGAGCACAGAAGCGGGGTGGTAGGGCCCCCAGACGCCCTCCCCCTCCTCCTCCTCCACCTGAGCCCAATTCTTCGGATGAGGAGTTGGAGCGAATGGAGCATAAAACATTGGTGGAGCGATATAAGGCACTAGAGAAAGAATATAAGGAGTGCCTTGAGGGACGGGGGGACGGTGGCTCTGGGTCTGCTATGGCAGCGCCAGCTCGCGTTTTTACGCAGAAGGGGAGGGGGGCTCTAATGTCTACAGCTCGCCCCTCTAGGTCCAGCAGTCGGGCTGCTGGTGGTACTGCAGCTCCTGATGTACATCTTGATCCCACGCCTACTTCAATGGGGGCATCTTCCTCCCCTATGGGTATTGTGACTCCAGGTGAGGATGAGGAGGACGATGCTCCGGAGATTGTGGGGTGTTGGGAGGAACCGGAGGTTTCTTCCCCTCCTCCACCCAAACAACAGGCGATGGTTCCCCCTTGGTGGGCATCTGGTTGGGGAGCGCCTGGCTGGGCTCAGCCTTGCTTCCCTTGGGCCCCCATGGGTTTTACCCCGATGGATAATCCGTGGGTTGGATTCGGGCAATTGGCGAGGCATCGGGGTTCTAGTGAGACTGATAGGTTCAAGGGCTGGCCTTCTTGGGAGGAGATTAGGAGGTTGGCTCAATATGGTGAGGACGATGATGGTCCTGAGGATCGCCCTTGATCTGCCTTTGGGTGGTCATCTGGCCATGTCGGTGAAGGAGAAAATATGGAGAGGTGAGTATGTAGACCTCTTCAGTCTCCTTCACTCCGAACCTGAGAGGGTCACGAAGGTGGGAGAACCTGAGGGGGATCTTGAGACCATGAAAAAGAGGCAGGTGGATCATAATCGGACCAACTGGCTCTACGGCTACTGCATATACATGGCAGTGGTTGTCCAGTTGAGACCCAAAAAGGCTCCTGCGCTGATAAAATATTTAGACATAGTGCACAGGACCTTTAGAGATTTTGGAGGCCAAGCTTGGCTCCAGTATGACCAAAATTTTCGCCTTCGGGCAGCTAATGATCTTTCTTTGTTGTGGTCTGTTCCAAAATTCGAGTTGTGGATGCAGGTTGTGGCTACTGCCAAACCCATCCAAGGGGACCGCTCAGATAGTGGTCATTTGATTGCTCGCAATGCGGCGGCACAACCCAAGGCGTCTTCGGGCGCCTCGGGTGTTCAAGGCCGCCATATTTGTTATGAGTTCAACAACTCAGGATCCTGCTCTAGGGTTGGATGCCCCTTTTCTCATTTCTGTGCAGTGTGTGGAGGTAGGCACTCAGCAACCGTGTGTTTCAAGGGAAAAGGGGGCAAGCCACCAAGTGGTAAAGGGGGTCCCAAAGTGGGAGGAAGCCAGCCTGCACTCCCAGCTCCTGGTAAAGGGGCCCAGCCCGA
Organism: Cryptoblepharus egeriae; assembly: GCA_030015325.1. Taxonomy (NCBI): domain Eukaryota; kingdom Metazoa; phylum Chordata; class Lepidosauria; order Squamata; family Scincidae; genus Cryptoblepharus; species Cryptoblepharus egeriae. The sequence continues at coordinate 30,701,160 of JAREYC010000005.1, forward strand.
TTAAGTTGTGTGTTTTGGAGGAGCTGCTGAGGGAATATCCTGATAGGCAGTCAGCTAGTTACTTGTTTCTTGGTTTTTCAGGAGGTTTTCGGATCCCTTCACCCCTCTCCCCCGGATAAGGCTTACTGGGCAGATAACCTTAAGTCGGTGAAAGGTGTGGAGGAGGTGGTCAGGGCTAAGCTGGCTAAGGAGGTAGCGGCTGGCAGGGTTCTTGGCCCTTTTGAATCCCCACCTTTTCTCAACTTAAGGGTGTCCCCTTTAGGTGTGGTGCCCAAGAAAGCTCCAGGGCAGTTTCGTTTGATCCACCATCTTTCTTTTCCTAAAGGTGACTCTGTGAACGATGGTATTCCTCCTCACCTATGCTCTGTCAGGTACACTTCCCTGGATGAGGCAGTTCGCCGTTTGCAAGCTTGTGGGCCTGGGGCCCTTATGGCCAAGGCCGACATTGAGTCAGCTTTTCGGCTGCTCCCTGTCCATCCGGGTGATTTTTGCCTCCTGGGCATGTGGTTTGAGGGAGGTTACTACGTGAACAGAGCTCTTCCAATGGGATGTTCTGTTTCTTGTTCGGCTTTTGAGGCTTTCAGCACCTTTCTTGAATGGGCCCTCCGCTTTAAGTCTGGGTTTGGTGATGTGGCTCATTACTTAGATGATTTTTTGTTAATGGGATGGGGAGGTTCTGATGAGTGCCACTTATTGTTGGCATCTTTTCAGAAGCTCTGTGTGGATTTGGGTGTCCCTTTGGCCAAGGAGAAGACCGAGGGTCCTGCCTCTTCGCTTACCTTTTTAGGAATCAAGCTGGACACTGTAACTCAGAGTTCCAGTTTGCCTGCTGATAAGCTGGCCACCTTATGTGGCCTGCTTACTCAGGCCTTGAAAGCCAAGAGGTTGACTCTTCGAGAACTCCAGGTTTTGGTTGGGCACCTTAATTTTGCGTGCCGGGTGGTGGCCCCGGGACATGCTTTCCTGCAAAGGTTGTGTGATACCATGATCGGATTGACTGCCCCTCATCATAGAGTGCGGGTGTCGGCTGACATGAGAGAGGACATGAAGGTGTGGCTTACCTTTCTGTCTGATTTTAATGGCATCTCCTTTTGGAGGGAAGCACAGCTCCTGAGGGCAGACCTTCAGGTAAATTCTGATGCTGCAGGAGGTTTTGGTTTTGGCCTTTATTTTCGGGGAAGGTGGTGTGCTGCGCCTTGGCCTGATCATTAGCGGGGCAGTGACGTAGTTAAAGATCTCACCTTTTTAGAATTATTTCCCTTGGTGGTGGCTGTACACATCTGGGCTGATCACTTCCAGAATTCCACTATTAGGTTCTGGTGTGACAACCAGGCTGTGGTGCATGTCATCAACAAGCAGTCTTCTAGATCTCCGAGAGTTATGTGGCTAGTTCGGGTTTTTGTTTTACAATGCCTACGCATAAACTTGGTGGTCCCTACTAGACATGTCCCGGGGTTGGAGAATGGGGTTGCCGACGCTCTGTCTCGTTTTCAGGAGGAGCGCTTCAGGCAACTTGCTCCGGCAGCCCTTCCGGACCCGGACCCCATGCCAGAATGGCTTTGGAGCCTTGGACCGTGAGGGTTCATGACCTTATCCTGGGATCGCTGGCCCCTTCTATGAGGGTCAGTTATAAGAGGAAGGTGGGAGAATTTGTGGCATTTTGCTAGTCCAGAGGTTTGTCTGTTTCTTGGCCACTCTCGGTTGAAGCAGTTTTGCAATTTTTACTTCACCTATATGAGTCCGGTCTTCACCCTCGGTCCATTGCAGTTTACCTGTCTGCTTTTGCCTTCACAGCTGGTGTCAAAGGGGTGTCGGATGTTACTCGGACTTTTCGGGTGCGGCGCATGCTCGAACGCATGAGGCGAGCTCGGCCTTCTGTCCCTGATGGACAGCGGCCGGTTACGGTTCAGGTTTTGACTGGGTTGTTTGAGCCCTTTGGGAGATATTGCAGCTCGGATTTTGAGCGAGACCTTTTTAGGGCGGTGGCCTTAGTTATGTTCTTTGGGGCTTTCCGTGTTAGTGAGGTACTGGTTCGGTCTCGCCGGGCTGACCCAGCTTGGGTACTTTGGTGGTCAGATTTGACCATGACTTCTGATGGGCTCACCTTGAGACTGCGCAGGTCTAAGACTGATCAAAGAGCAGTTGGGACTTTGATCAGGCTTAGAGCTTTGCCGCATCACCCACTTTGTCCATTGAGGGCTCTTACCAGATATCGGGACAGGGTTCTCCACTTTGTGGGTCCCCTGTTTCAACATGCAGATGGGGAGCCTCTCACCATTTATCAGTTTTGGGTGATCTTTTCGGTGGCTATCACTGCTCTGGGCCTGTCTACTAGGATATACAATGTACATTCCTTGAGGATTGGGGCTGCAACTCTTGCAGCCAGGCTGGGTCTCCCTGAGGAGGTCATTCGCCGCATCGGTAGATGGCGGTCGGATGCTTTTAAATTGTACATTCGTAAAGGTGGTCATAGATAAGTTGGGTGCTGGTTTGTTGGTTTATTGGTTATGTGCTGTTAAATTGCAGTTACATGTGCACCTTCTTCTTTGTTTTTTCTTAGATGCACCCTCACATCGTCCTCTCCGCGTGTTGATTGTGGGCCACTCCATCCCATTCTGGGCCAGGAAGAGAGCGGAATACACCGGTGCCGGCTCCGACCTAGGCTTGGGCCCTCATGTTCGTATATTTTGGGCAGTTAGGAGAGGCATGCAGTGGGGTCAGTTCCTCCCGGTTGTCTTTGAATTTTTGCAGGGTAGCCCTCCTCCCGATTTTTTGCTAATTCACCTGGGGGAGAATGATTTGACCCAAAGGGCGACGGTGTTGCTTTGGACTCAAATCAGATGGGACTTGTTCCTTGTCTCCGAATGGTGCCCAGGTATTAGGATTATCTGGTCTTCCTTGCTCCCAAGAAGAGTGTGGAGAGGAGCCAGAAGTTTGAGGGCCATTGACTTGGCACGTCTCCGGGTAAATGGTTACGTGGCCAGTTATGTGAGTTGTACCGGAGGGTACGTTGTTCGGCACCCGAGTATTCATTGGACACTGCCCCAAGTTTTTAGGCCGGATGGGGTGCGTCTTACGGCCTCAGCGTTAGATGTTTTTCTAGAGGATTTGGTCAGGGGACTGCTCGCCTGTCTTTAATGGGGCGGTGGAACCATGTGCTAGACAGGTTCCCCGTGTGGCAGGTGTCGTGCTGGAATAGGAAGGATAGGCCATTGGTGATTGCCTGAGATAGCAAAGGATCAGGGTGATGCAGAGCGAGCCTAGTGTTTGCCAGACCAGACATAGGCTTATGCGGCTAGCCCTGTACCTGGGATTGGAATATAGGCTCTGTCAAACTGGATGACCGGTTGACTGAGCGCCCGGCTATCTCGACCCTGGAGTTGGCGTTGAAGGGCACCTACCGGTGGGGGTGTGACCTGAGCCAGGCTTTCGCCCTTCCCTATTTTTTGTAGTTACCAGCACGACTTGTAGCAGTTCCCCTGTTTTTGATTGTATTAAATAGTTAATAAAGTGGCCCTTAATTCCACATCTGCCTCCGTGTACTTATTCTGCATCGTGGGGGGATAATCCCCTTTACAGGGCTGTTTCCTTTACTTGGGGAAAGAGATAAAGGTCCCTTTTTCCTGAGAAGCTGCCGCTGCTTGCCCAGTGCAGTCTGGATGCTGCAACAGCCACTTTGGTGCCATAGCAGCAAGCCACACCAGGCAGCCCAGGATTAAGCTGTAAATAGTTAACAGTGCAATCCTACTTATGTCAGAAGTAAGGGCTTAATCCTAGCTAACTTTCCAGCACTGATGTTGCCATGCCATTGTGGGGCATGCCCTGCTTCCTACATGGGGGTGGGGGGGAGGCAGTCACAGAGACTTCTTCAAAGCAAGGAAATATTGGTTTCCTTACCTGGGGCTTCACTACGTCTGCCTTAGTGCTGGAAAATTCAATAGGATTGGGCCCTCAGTTTCATTAAATTGAAGGAGGCTTACCCCCAGGTAAAGCTGCGGGTACTGAGCCAGTGGAATAATGTACCAATACCTTTAACCATGATATAAAAGAGAATTTTAACAATTGCAGCTTTAAATCCTTTCCATGTTGAGCGACATTGCCACAATTCCCTTTCCTATGCAGTGGTAAAAGGTGTAGGCACTATGTCTACCATTGATTCTGATCACCCTATATTCATCCTGTATGTGGGGAACAGAGCATCTAGGCCAGAGAGTGTAGTCCTCCTAAATTTCATCCTTTGTATTTATAACATGATCCCACAACAGTATGGCCTACCAGAGCATTCAGATGATCTTCTGCTTGCCCATTCCACCCTCTGAGATGAGGTAGTGGTGGTTATTATTATTATTAATGTACCACATTTCAACAAAACTTCACAAAGAGATTTACAGATGAAAATCAACTAACTAAATGGTCCCCAAAAGGCTCACAATATAAAAAGATGCAGAAGAAACACCAGCAAATAGCTATTGGAGAAGACACCCTGCAGGGTGAAGAGGGGCACAGATTCTCCCCCTGCTGGATATCAGATGAGCACCACTCAAAAAAGGGCCTCTTTGCCAGTTAGCAGGGGTACAGGGGTTACACAGGAAAAATCTGCCTGCTGAGTGATTAACAATCACTGTGCAGGCAAAACTCAAAAAGAAAGTCTTTCATTTGAGACATGTGGATATTACAGAGAATCTCCCTATCAATAAACAGCAGAGCAGGATTCGGTAGCATTAGCTTCGGTTTTCATCACTCTTTGTATAATCTTCACTTAAATCAGCTCTAAAGAAAGATGCGCTATTGGGGAATGCACGGATTTCAGCATTAAGATGCTTGTATCTTTTGTTCAGACCTCCAAGAAAATAAGTCAGTTACCACTTGCCTATCAGTACGCTTTCACTTACATCCTCCTTATCTACAGATGGAAATACAAAAATCAGTATTTCTGAGAGCAACGGAGAATGGTTTTGCTATAAGCGAAACAAGTCGGATGATACTGCACAAAGGAGCCAGATTTTATCTTGTAATCATACTGAGTGAGCATTCTTCCTGTTCCATTTTTTCCCATTTCACTCATTTCAAAGACCTTGATTCTCTTTGAGGATAAAAAAAACAAACAAAACCCCACCAACTGCTTTATCCAGTGATTCAAGACAAAACGTCATTTTTCTAAACGTTTAGAATCACGTCAAGATTCTAAACGTCACGTTTCTTCTTCATAACTTCTCTAAAATGAATCTCTGTCTCTGTGTGAATCTATCTGTCTGTCTGTCTATCTTTCTGTCTGTCTGTCTGTCTGTCTGTCTGTCTGTCTGTCTGTCTACAACAGCTCTGCAAACAAGCAGGCTCAGGATCTTAGAAGGCTGTTATCACACACTGAATTGTAATATAATGTGGAAGTGAAATATGAAACACAGCTTTAAAAATGTTTAGTGCAATGTTTCAGTTTCTGTCTTCCTTAATACAGTTGTGATTTAAATGAACACTGTGATACATGGTGATGATTTTAAGAAGGCTGAAGAAAACACTCTGGAAAGTGGCTCATGAACTTAGATGTTATCTTCCATATTGAGGCCATGCAGTGTTGTCTTCCATATTGAAGCCATATTGAGTGTCAAGCCTGACACTCTGAAGTTTTCTCTGAAGTTCTACTATTCTTGGATTCGGTGGTTTCTTTATAGAAATGATTCCCAATCAGGGACACTGTGGACTTCATCTATAGATATAAAAGGCATCTTCATCATCATCACTGACTCATCAACACCCAGCCAAAACTACCAGGCCTAGAAGCGTGAAATTTGATGAGGGTGTTCCTTCCATGATGGAGGGATCCACTAAGAACCAGTTTTCAGAAATTCCAACTAGAAGGGGGTGAAAGGGGGCGCAATGCGTTTTATAAAACTAATCATCGTCATTACTGAACCGGTTTTCGGAAATTCCAACTGGAAGGAGTTGAAAAGGAGTGCAACGCGTTTTCCTCCCTATACTTTGCATTGGAGAATTGCTGACTCAGCAAGATTCCGCCCCAACTGCTGGGCCTGAAGCATGGAATTCTGGGAGTTCCTTCTGTCACCTGAACACCCACCAAGAACCATCTGGAGAATTTAACCCTTCAGGGGCTGAAAAGGGGGCAACGTTGCGCATGGGGGAAGTTGCGCATGGGGGAAGTTGTGCATGGGGGTAAGTTGCGCATGGGGGGATGATGCACATGGGGGGATGATGCGCATGGGGGGAAGTTGCACATGGGGGGATGATGCGCATGGGGGGATGATGCGCATGGGGGAAGGTGCACATGGGGGAAGTTGCGCATGGGGGGATGATGCGCATGGGGGAAGTTGCGCATGGGGGGATGATGCGCATGGGGGAAGTTGCACATGGGGGAAGTTGCACATGGGGGGATGATGCGCATGGGGGAAGGTGCACATGGGGGAAGTTGCGCATGGGGGGATGATGCGCATGGGGGAAGTTGCGCATGGGGGGATGATGCGCATGGGGGAAGTTGCACATGGGGGGTGATGCGCATGGGGGGATGATGCGCATGGGGGAAGGTGCACATGGGGGAAGTTGCGCATGGGGGGATGATGCGCATGGGGGAAGTTGCGCATGGGGGATGATGCACATGGGGGGATGATGCACATGGGGGGATGATGCGCATGGGGGAAGTTGCGCATGGGGGGATGATGCGCATGGGGGAAGGTGCACATGGGGAAGTTGCGCATGGGGGAAGGTGCTCATGGGGGAAGGTGCTCATGGGGGAAGGTGCGCATGGGGGAAGATGCGCATGGGGGAAGGTGCGCATGGGGGGATGATGCGCATGGGGGAAGTTGCGCATGCGGGAAGTTGCGCATGGGGGAAAGTTGCGTATGGGGGGATGATGCGCATGGGGGGATGATGCGCATGGGGGATGATGCGCATGGGGGGATGATGCGCATGGGGGAAGGTGCACATGGGGGATGATGCGCATGGGGGAAGTTGCGCATGGGGGAAAGTTGTGCATGGGGGGATGATGTGCATGGGGGGAAGTTGCGCATGGGGGAAAGTTGCGCATGGGGGGAAGTTGTGCATGGGGGAAGTTGCTCATGGGGGAAGTTGAGCATGGGGTGAAGTTGAGCATTGGGGGAAATTGCGCATGGGAGAAGTTGTGCATGGGGGAAGTTGAGCATGGGAGAAGTTGAGCATGGGGGAAGTTGAGCATGGGGGGATGGTGCACATGGGGACAGTTGCACATGGGGGATGTTGAGCATGGGGGTATGATGTGCATGGGGGATGACGTGCATGGGGGAGTTGCCTATGTGGGGAAGTTGCGTATAGGAAAAGTTGTGCTTGGGGGGATGATGCAGATGGGGGATCATGCGCATGGGGAAAGTTGCGCATGGGGGAAGTTGCGCATCAGGGAATATGCGCTGTGGGGTGATGTATTATGGAGAAATTTTACTCCCGCAAAGCGGGTACGCTTTTTGCTAGTTATTAGAATATTTTGCATCAGGTCGGTCAAGGCTTTTTGTTCTTGTGGTTGATTTTGAAATCCTGAGACCTGTTGTTTTAGCATATTGGATGGAGCATTTAACCCTTAGATGACCAACTGGATTTTTTTCCGGCTATTATAATTTATGCAAATTAGGCTATTTTTAGATAGTCATCTTACAAGGGATATTTTAATAACAGTGTGTTACCGGTTATTCTGCTTTTGAAAGTGCCCATTTCCCTAAGGAGAGAGCGAATGATAGTGATTGGAGACACAATGATTCAATCCCAAATGGATGATAGGTGGTTTTGAGACACAATGATTCAATCCCAAATGGATGCTAGGTGGTTTTGTTTTAGTTTTCACGTAGGCATTACATGGATTTGTATGCTGGAAGAAGGCCATGAAATGGGGTTTGCTGATGACTTTAACAAGATGAAATAGAGTTGGTGAGTTGGTGGAAAGGAGTATGAATGGCCTTTAGTGGGAAAACCCTAAATTCAAGTCTGCCATTTGTTCATTCTCTTTAATCTCTTTAAACTCCAGGACCCAGAATCAAAGATTGCTTTCTTGCAGAGTCTTATAGGAATCATGACCTGGGTTGGCAGGAAAGCCTAGCCAGCTGAAAGACCTGGGATTTGGGTGTCCTTGTGAAAGTAGGCTTGGTGCTACGAGCATTGGCACTCCAATAGCCTTTTGCAGCTATAAGTCCTTCTGCCAAAAAACATCCAAGCACTGATTATAATGAGTTTTGCATCACTTGATCATTCAGTGTTCAATAACAGTTAGAAATAATTGGGTGCCTCGCTCAAAGAAGTGACAGATCCCTTCCCAAAGCATGATCTATGGTGTATTCCTGATGCTCTTTAAATTAGACTAGGTGAGTCAAATAAGATCTTGGGAGTTTTTGCTTATTTCTTTCTATTAGAGAGATGTAATTGCATTAAGGTCAATTGTAAGCTTTGATTCCCCCTGCCCCCTTTTCTCAGATAACCCATAAAATATTGCTTGGAACACGATTCATTCATAATATATTTAACATACCCTACAATCCAGAGTAACTACAGGAGCACGTAAGAGACATTATGTGCACCCGTATTTACTGCACCACCTAGTGAAAACCTATGGGAAATTCATATTGCAATCCAGAGCAAATTGTTCTTACACCGGAGCAAGGACTCCTCGTAGTTACTCTGGATTGCGCCCTAAGTAAAATAAATTAATAAATGGTACCCTGTCTCTAAAGGGCTCACATAAAGAAGCAGATGGAGAAGAGATACCAGAAGCTCTATGAAAAAGATACCATGATTGGGTGAAGAGGGACAGTTGCTCCAGTGATGGGATTCAAAGAAATTAACAGCCGGTTCTATGCCCATCTGACAGCCACTTTTAAATGGCTATTTTTAAACTTTATATGTCCTATCTCTTGTTAACAAACGGTTCTATAGAGTAGGCGCGAACCTGCTGGTGCCCTCCACTGAGTTGCTCCCCACTCTGTGCTTCCCACATTGCACAATCTATTGCCTGCCTCTCCTAGAGGTCAAAGGTAAGAAAAGAAGGACATATCCAGAAGTCATTCATTCAGCACCTGCTCCACTCTTTTTCTGCTGGTCTAAAGGCTAAAATTGCCTTCCCTAATGTTGATTTGCATATGATAAGGTGATTAAAATCATTTGTGTGTGTTTAATGGCGCAATCCAGAGTAACTACGGGAGCAAGTAAGAGACATTACGTGCACACGTAGTTACTGCACAATATAGTGAAAACCTATGGGAAATTCATATTGCAATCCAGAGCAAATTGTTCTTACACCGGAGCAAGGACTCCCCGTAGTTACTCTGGATTGCGCCCTATGTCTGTGTGTGTGTGTGTGTGTGTGAGAGAGAGAGAGAGAGAGAGAGAGAGAGAGAGAGAGAGAGAGAGAGAGAAACATACTAACTTTAGCTCTGGGTTTATTCCCATTGCCAAAGGCATTAATGAGAATCCATTTGCTGAAATCTTTGTGTGATGGCATGAATTGCAAAATGAAATTGCAGGATATGGCTTGGGGCTAAGAAACTGGCAGCTTCCATATAATCTGGCTCAAACCCCTTTTGATAATCAGAAAAGGCCCTCTTATGCATAAAGCAACAGCAAGAAACAGGGCCTACTCAGAAGTGGCACCAACACGTGGAATTCCCTCCGACTTGACTTTAAACTACTCCCTCCACATTGAGGCAGAGCTTGAAAACATAATTGTTCAGACAAGCCTTCTGAGTTCCTGGCCTCCCAACTATCTGCTCTGGTTTCTGGTTTTTATACAAACAGGTTATAAGATGCCACTGATTTTAGTTATTTTAAAAGTTTAATTTTATTGTATTGTTTTTTCTTTCATAATACAGGTGCAACCTTGTTATACATGGATTTTTTAATACACGGATTTGACTTCACAAATAGCCACTGCAAACCACAGTTTAAAAAACTGCTTTTCTACTGTTGTAGTAAGATAGTCATGTAAGCAATCATTCTGTTTCTCCCAGAATCAAATCCCTGCAGATAATAAGGCACTACCATATTCCATTAGGCACAATAGAGAAGCAAGAAACCTGGAAGTGGGTCTTTAAATATATTTTTCCATTGTTTTCTTTATACATCAATTTTTTTTTATCCAGGGGAGGTTCAGGAATGGAACCTTAGTGGATAACAAATGACACCTGTATACTGTTTTATGAAATTTTTAAATATTTTATGTAACACAATTTTAATAGTTTTTAATGTATTTTATGCTATTTTCACGTGAGCTGCTTGGGGTTCCCTAGAGAAAGGTGGGATACAAACAAACAAACAAATAAATAAGTCATTTGCAATTTCCTAGCTAAAAGAGTGTTGGAAGCAACATTTGTAAAACTAAAAAAAAAAAAATGGCTGGGTTTCACTTTTCTGCTTTTCACCATGGCTCTGGTCTCCAACCTGTCAAATTAGTGGGGGGTGCCTCTATAAAAGAAAGAACATGTACATTACATGCAGTAAGCACAGATGCTGCTACCGGTTAACAACAGAAGAAATGGATGTTAACATGGAGATTTGGAGAATTTTAGGTTGTTCAACTTCAGTCTCTCCCACCAAACTACTCAGCTGCCTGGAAACTCTCTGACTTTACCTCCTCCTCCTGCACTCCTTCCTTGTCTTTGACATCTAGTTGTCTGGGAAACACTCATCCTTGGTAATGTGGAACTGCTGTGCTAAGAAAAATCACTCACATGAGAGACTTGTAAAAAGGTTTCATGGGCTTTATTAGGAGTGACTCTGTTCTTTTTAGATGCAATCAACAATGCTCTAACTTCATATGTCTCCTATGACACTCCTGAGTTACCGTATTTAAGCTGGTCCTTTAACTGAAAACACACACACCAGATGCTAGGAAATTGTGCTGTACCTGAAATTTGGGAAACGGGAAAAAAATCATGCATCTCCACTATTTTATGAAACAAATTGCCGCTGTACTAGATACTGCTGAGCACCTGTCATAAAAAATGTGCTTGCTCCCTACAGAGGTTCAGGAAGACATGAGCACCTTCATGTTCCTCAAGGTTGGGCTTCCAACACCACCTAATTTCTGTCTTTTAGTAAAAAGTGCACACCATTTAGATCTTGCTTGGAGGAGTTAGAGTGTGTGTGTGGGGTGGTGGATCTTCTTCCTCCCCTTGGACAAGTAGCTGTAGTTGCTGCCCTCATATATCTTCTTGGAAAGTACAACAAAGAAAGGATCACCTCCTGGCTATGCTCTTTTCAGGAGTCTGCTCTTTTGCAGCCTGATTTCTGAGGAAGAAATAAAGGAGGTCAGAAAGTAGAGCAAAACCCAAACTGTGATCTCCTCCGTCTGTGACGATACCGTTATTCCATTTATCACTGAACTGTTTCCTCTGAAGCAATATTTGGATCTCCTCTGTGGACTCTGTTTGCAGAGGTGTTACTTCCAGGCATGGGAGTAATCTAGGTCTGTTTGACACTGAATAATTTATCTAGAATAAACCATTGAACAAGCCAATTTTTGCGGAACCTTTGAGAAGGCAGGTGGTTAAAATAACACTTGCATGGATTGTTAAGGAGTACTAATTCCACATTCCTCCTTTCCTCACCTGCCTGATGACCCGGATCAAAGAGACATTGCAAGAAACTACCAACTCCTATACAAGCTGTCAGGACAAGACAAATGTACAGTACTATTAATATCTCTCAGGAGAAAGAGCCCAATCCTGAGGTGCTGCAAGGCATGTTTGTGGCAAGGAGCTGTTGCTGCTAAGCTAGTTCCTGTTGGGCACTGATAGTGCAGTCACGATGACCATATGTCGTCTTTTTCTGGGGCATGTGCTGGAGTTAACCTTGTGGCTTGGAAAAAATCTTCAATGTCCTCCTTTTCCTTGTAAGTGGGCAGCATTTAACCTTCTTGTTATTAATAAATTATGGCTGTAATCCTAGACACTTTCCTGAACTTACTTTTGAGTGGACATGGGCTTACTTTTGAGTAGACATGATTAGGACTGTGCTGTATATGTAATAAATTATATGTACTAGTTTTAAATTTAATAATACGTAACATAGGATGCAATCCTATGCAAATCTACTCAGAAATAAGTCCCATTGTTTTTGATGGGACTTACACTCAGGGACTTACACTCACGCATAGGACTGCAGCCTTAGGACACTTTCCTGGGAATACAACTCTAAATATACTTTCCAGGGAGTAAGACCCACTGCACACAATGGGGCTTACTTTTGAATAGATATGGTTAGGATTGTGCTCTGTGTTTAAATTAAGCACATGAAAGCAAAATACATGAGTGTATTTTAGCTTTTATTTTGTATGTACTATATTTTTTCTTGGGTGTCCTACATTTGGGAAATCCTGTTCTCTTCAAACACTCCCCTTCTGTCCAAAATTTGCTGTCCATTTTTGCTGTCCAAAAATAGACTCATGAACATTTTTGTGACTCAAGTCTGAGTCACCTGATTTGTTTTCCCAATCCTGAGAAGGGACAAAAGTCCACTTGCCTGAGCATACCTCCAGCAACTGCAGTAAGACCATAAGGTGTAGCAGTTGCTGCTTTGGCGCCACTGCATCCAGATGTTTCACCTCTTTTAGAACTGGGCTGCCCACCATTTATATTTTGGGAAGAAAGTAAAAGGATGTCATTGGTGACAGTAGGGATGTCATAGAAGTGGCAAGTTATTGCACCAGCGTTTCAGGGCTAGGGTGGTGATTGAACTGGTTTTAATTTTCCTTTCTCCCACTGAATTTGTTGCTCCCACTGACAGTGAGAAATGCATGCCTGAGGAACACTTAACTTAGAAATAAACCTGTTTGTTCTTGTCCAGGAAGCTCAAATTGAAATACAGCTAACAGTATTTAAGCTTTACCATTTGCTTATATTGTGGTGTGGTTCTATACTATGCCAAATATGCAATCAGATAGGTAGATTTAATTACGTTTGCTAAACATAAAAAATGGTATCCAGTTATGTGGAAATTATTTCAGAGGGGGAAAAAACTAAAGCATTGAACTTCACACATGATTGACTCTGATGGGTTTAAGTTAGCCTCTGTTTCTAAAGGAGCTGCAGTGTGAAAGTTTTATTGATAATGTCCAATGTTAGGAAGATAATCATAAATGAAGGAATTCCCACTACAAGAATAGGATTGACAAAGGAACTAGCTAGATAGGCATTCACTGACGCTGCTTTATGTCTCACTGACAACAGTTCCTAATCAGAATCTTGGAAATGGAAGGGATCTCATAAACTATCTAGTCAATATTTTGAAACAGTGTAATTCTCTAGAGTTTAATCACAATTGACGGATGCTAATCTGTTTGTTTTTTAAAATATATGTGGAACTGGTTGCATGCCAGACAATTTAAGCATTTTGTTTGGGTTAATGGCTAGGTAGGAAGCATCAGATCCCACAGGCTTTAGGGAAAACATGATTCTTCAGAGGAACCACCTTTACCCACCCTGGATAAGGAAAAGTTTTGGCTTTTTATTTTTGAAATTCCCAAATTAGAACTTTAAAAGTGGTTCTCAAGTTATAGGAACCTGTGAACCACTGATGCAAAAATTGGGATCAGGTGGTAGGTGATATCAGGTAGGTGACAGGCAGTGCGTGGGGGAGCAATTGCTTGGTGAGATCAAGGCAATCATTATTTTTTCATAAGAACTTGAAGTCAATTTCTCAGTGTCTTACTTGGCTGTCAATTTTCGCTTCAGAGCCACAATAGTTCCTTTGCAGGCATAAGTCTGATGAGAGTCAGGTGAGAAAATGGCTGAGAAAATGGGATAGAGGGACTTCAGACCCTTCACACATACAGCTAACAGGGTAAGTGCTGTTTTGTTGTGATGCCATTTCCTTGCTGCCATGTGTGAATAATACAACCAGGTGGGAATTGCTGATCATATTGATCATAAAAATTCAACCTGCTGTGCTACTTAGGTAGGGTTGCCATATGTCCCGAAAATCAGGAACAATCCTGATTTGGGGGGATTGTGTTCATATACTGGCAAATGGGACAAAGGGTCCTGTCCCAATTTTGTGAAAGAGAATTACGGCAACCCTATATTCAGGTCCACACTCCTGCAGTGTTGATTGCTAAATGACGAAGCTACTCCCAAATGGCAAATCATTCATGTCAAACAGTCCTGAGAATTTATGAAACATGATAAGGGGGACCTAGTGGACAAGGATGAGGAGCATCTCAGCTACCTCTGCCAACACATCACCTAAGGCCTCTTATTAGTGGCATAGGTTGCAATCCTAAAGACACTTTCCTGGGAGTAGGACCCATTGAACACAATGGGGCTTACATTTGAGTAGATGTGGTTAGGATTGTGCCCATAGTCATGTCCACATGCTGAAGTGGATTTGGGAACAAGCCTTTCTATGTATTAGCGCTTTCTTTTTAGCCATAGTATTTAGCATTTAATCAAAAGGCAAAGGAAATATTTCTGCTCGAATCAGACTGTTTAAACAGGCATGTGTGGGTGGGAATCGGGTGGGAGGTTGCTGGTCCAGACTTTACTGTGGGGTGGTTCGAGTGCACTTAAGTATTTTGGGCCCACCAAGCCTCATCCCAGCATGCAAAGGCATGGTGACGTGTGAGGAGCATATCACTGTTAAAACAGTGACCTTTTCCAAATACTGAACAAACATGTTTGATCAATATTACATATTGATCACTACACAGAATTTAAGGGCATGCACACAAACCAACCAATTGATAATTTGCATGAGATTTTCAGAGTCTGTAACTGGATATTGAGACTTCACATAATAATTTAGAATGCCATTTTAAGAAGATAGCATTGAGGATGTGAAAGGATATCATATTTCATGTGTGTCCTTTCAAGCAAACATACAGTTTTTATTGTCTTCTCCACTTGACTCACTTTTCCTGGTGCAACCCGGGTAGGTACTATTAGAAAATTCTAACGAGATAGTCAGGGATCTCCAGAGATCCCAAGACATCCCCCCGACCCACACAGTTCCACTGGGGAGGTTGAAAATAGCCCATTTCCCCACAGGGCCACAATCCTGAGGATCATGTCATTGCCCAAGCTCCTCCTCTGCAAAGACTTGGGGGGGGGGGGGGGAGAGAACTCTCTAACAGGACAATCCAGAGCAACTAATCTGTCCACATAAGTGCCCTTAGGTTGCCCTATCTATCACTAGGTTGGAGCAACTGCAAGATGCTTCAGCCCAGTTACTCTGAAGGAGGCTTAGGGCAGAGCAAGGCAAGATAGGGTGCCCTAATAGAGGTGGACCTGCTCTGCCCTAACTGGGGCAGCCTAAGCAGCTCAGGAGAGGCAAGTTGAGGGCATGTTTAGCATTGCCTAGGGCAGAGCAGTTACTCTGAATCCAGAGCCTGTTTCCAAGGCAAAAATGCCCTCTTCCAGCCCTCAGAGTTATACCACCTCAGGAGCAGGTATAGTAATGAGTAGACCCATAGGGGTCCATGATAAGGCCCGAGTAAGAATGGCAGTGTTGACCAAAAATCTGAGTTCTTGGCCATCCTAGGTGCAACCCCTTCCTCTCAACCTCAGGATATGGAACAAACTACGGCTGCCCACAAACCTCAGGATACAGCAGGCCACTCCAAGAAGCCCCTTGTATTCACTGTAGAATGTACTGGCATCTCATCAGGGACTCCTTATAAGGCAGGCACCCAGTGGCGTCACCAGACTGGTGCGGCTGGTGTGGGCTGCATTGGGGATGTGCTCCGTATGGGGTGATGTGCCAGAGGAGTTTGACTGTCCTTTGGCAGGCCCCGGGTGTCAGCACCCCCATTCAGGCCTGCTCCAAGGCGGAGAATCAGCCAGAAGCTGACACTCGTCTGAGGAGCTCGCCTGAACGGCCATCTGAGGTTCACTGCGCAGAAACACACTGAGCATGCCGAACAGCTTCAGAGGAGACTTCCTTAGAGCAGAGAAAGTCCGCGCCTCTGCACAGCCATTCGGCCTCACTCAGGAGGCGGAGTGGCAGCTGAATGGCTTCAGAAAGAGTACTGCACAGGCACCAACTCTGACGCCTGCACAGTCTCCCCCGAAGCCAAAAGGCTTCAGAAAAGTACTGCGCAGGTGTCAGAGATGGTGCCTGCGCAGTACTCTTTCTGAAGCCAGTTGGCTTCAGAAACAACTGCGCAGGCGCCAACTTTGGTGACTGCGCAGTCCAGGTAGGGGGGGCGCGCATCCCAGGGATGATGCCCAGACTTCCGCACCAGGTGATGTGCAGAGTCATGTCACCACTGTAGGCACCACAGCTGTTCCTTGTTCAGTGTGATCTGAGGGGTGTCTCCTCAGGAGCAAGTCTTCCCCTTGTGTCAATTACTTAGCAAGCTCTGGAGCAGTTAGGGCAGCCCAGGCTTCCTGACTCTCTGGATTCAGCATAACTTTCTGCTCTGGATACAGAATAGTTAGGAGAGTGCAGTTAGGTCAGAGCAGGCTGAATTTGCTCTGGATTGTGTCCTAAGTTGGAGAACTACTGCATTAGAGTACTGCATTAGGGGCTACTACTCCATTAGGGACATTAGGGGCATTATCTAGTCTGGTCTAGAGAGTTGAGCCATTGTAAATTGCCTGAAGATAAGATCTTAAGATCATGGTCTTGACAACACTGGAAGCCATGTACAGATAGACGTTGATACTGGACTGTGGGAGTGTGTGTAAAGAAAGAAATGCAGTTGCTGTGGAGTCTGTCCAAAGGCATAACAGTGAACAAGTGAATGTGAGACTGGACATAAAAAGAAACGTCTAAGAATGTAGGAGTTCTTGAAATAGAGAGCCTTTCTTTGTATTGTAAATCCCTTCTAAGGTTAGTAAGCCTGCCTGTGTAAACCGCCTTGAGAATAAAGTCAAAAGAGAAATCTGATGACCTGAAAGGTGGTATATAAATACATATGTTTATGTTTGTTTGTAGGGTGTGCTGTTAACAACCCACCAGTCTGGAAACAAAGCAGATAAGCAAATGTCTGTGCATGAAGTGGGTGAATGATCAGCATGCCTAACAGGCCTGAAAACTAATGGTCTGGAATGAGCATGGGTATGGAGGACCATTCAGGAACACAGCTGGGACCTGGACACAGATCTGAGTTCAGGGTTTGAGGAAGAAGAAGCAGAAAAAATTCTTTTAAGCATCTGTACATTATAGGAAATCATACCTTGTGGCAGCAAATTCTATAAATTAATTATAATTTGTTGAGGAAGTACTTTCTCTTGTCTGTACTCAGTGTACTGCCAATCAGTTTCATTTGAGGATTTTGAGGTCTAGGATAAAGTGAATAAAATCAAGGATACAGATCTTCTATTTTCACATAGCTTTCTTTTTCGGTTTGCTTTATTGATTTTTCATCACATGAGTGTCTGCCTCCTCTTCTGTGTTTCTCTATGCAGTTGTCTCTTCCCAATTTGCCATACAAAATAGGCTTACACAGATCTTTCCTAGGAGAAACTCACCTTACCAGTTTGTTGCTTACTTATGTATTACGTATGTAATACGTATTCTAATTTTGTATTACCAGTATTTTCAAAGTATGCTGATTGTTCTCAGTGGATGGGCAATTATAGTCAATATATAAACTTAAAATCAGGTAAACAGGCTACAGCCTGAAGCTGTAAATTACATAAAACTGAAGCAAGTTGTCTTCTGGGTACATTATGAGAAAATGTAAGGCTTTATTAGTTGAGGCAATACACACAACAGAGCTGCACATATGAAGTTGCTCTTCAGTTTGTAGCTATGTGACTCGATCAACTTTCAGAGAGAGCTTAGGTACACAATGTGCTGTTGTTTTTATTGCCTATTGAAAAGTACATCAAAAACATAGCATTGGGTTACAAGGTTGTAAACAGTATTTTTCCACTGCCATAAAAAAAGAATGCAAATGAATTTTGTTTAGCATTGCCAGGGAACGCTCACCAAAATATCTTATGCACATGTCCTTTGCAGATAGGAAATTTGGCCTGGTGTACTTGCTTTACAGTTCAGCCTCTCCAAACAAACACTATTTAATCCTGACGCCAAGCGGCACCACAAAAACAATGGCTTATTTTGCCTTCTCAGATCTTACGATGTCAAATATAAGTGAAGCCAGAGTCAACAAGCCCTAAGTGAGAAAGAAATGAAGTCCTTCATTGATATGCAGACCATATTGAATTTGTTTGGCCCCTTGATCCTTGTGAAGAGGCAGCACAACTTAGCTTAGAAAATGATGCTGTGAGGGCAGAAAAAGCCAGAAATTACCGAAGCGCTCTCTCTCTCTCTCTCTCTCTCACACACACACACCAAACAATATTCCAAAAGTAATGAACTGAATATGGATCGTATTCAACGATCATTTTGAGATTTAATCCGGTGGATTTTGTAAGCTTGTAGATTGCATCCAATTGTTCTATTTTCTCTGGAGGAAGGTATATGCTACAGCGTGCCCAGCAAGGAAAGGGAAATTCAGTGGTCTCCATGGAGCTTTATGGGAGGCTTGAGCTATGAGCGCATATAAATAGATACACATGAGTAGGTGCCTTAATTTCTTCACTGCTCTGTTAACTGGGTTATGAAGCACTTTTTCAAAATGGTGCCCTTTTATATTTAGCAGGGACAAACAATGACAATTCTGGAGCGGGGACAATCCTGGAGCGGGGTAGGGTAGAAAATACCCCAGGTCACTGTGCTTTTAATGCCTGTGGGGTTGGTCCTGAACTGTCCCTGCCACCATCCATTCAACAACTCACCTCCTCCTTCTGAGGGATGAGGCAGTTTTTTGTGACATCCCCTGGTCTTCTGAAAGCCTTCTAAAGCCTCTGGATGGACATTAAACATTATTTCTGGTTTTGGAGGATAAGAGGATGTCCTGTGAGGCTCCGGTAAGTGGAGGGGAAAGTGGCAATCTCTGCAGGGGTGATGTTCTGTGGTCCTGGTGCCATGTGGTGTGTGGACAACGATTGTGACTGAGGAGCAAACAATAGTCCAATTTCACTCAAGCATATCTTTTTCAGTGGTTGTTTGAGCCTTTGGGGGACAGAGATACATAGTTTAATTTATTTTGATGCAAACCACTTTGAGAACTAGTCTGTTGAAATGGGGTATATAAATGTTAACAATATAATATTTGTTCCCATTTGTTCCCCAAAAATATAATTTAAAAATTCTCTAAAAATAGCTAACGTGCTTTCCAAAAACAGGTTTTCCTACAAAATTGCAATCTGCAAAATTACAGTTAAAGGACAAATAATTTTGACCATGAAAATAAAAGTAGTCCAAGTCATTCATAGCCAGTACTGATTTATCCTGGTTGAATGTAATATTGTAAAAGGCCAGAACAGGACTAACTCTGAGATTTTCTATAGCTATTTAATATTTTGGACAGTGAGTGGTGCTGCTGTACATCAAATCACAGAACAACATACAGAAGCATAAAAGTAGAAAGGAAGGGAAACCTATATTCGTAAATGAGTGTCCCTTCTCCCATGTTGGGCATGTGTTTGAAGCCTGCAACGGTGCATAAACAGCTTGCATATCAAGCAGGCAAAAGGTACATTTCAAAACCCTGGTGGCAGAGAAAGCAAAAAAGAAATTAGCATTTTTGTTTGCATACCTTCAAAGTCTTAAGTAATCCACTAGAGTCTCCCACTTTCTCAGCATTTCTCATGTTAATCCATAATAGAGTCAAGCTCTTAAACATCAGCTGGGAGATCTTAATTAAAACCACCAGCTTATAGTTTTATCTGGCAGCAAACCTCCTGCAATGGCCCAAAAAAAGTTATAGCAACAGTACTGCTTATCATTTCTTGTGGTTATAATATTAAGGCTTTGCCTTTCCTTGTCTCTTTTTGCCCCCTGTTGACAGATGCCAGTTAATTATTATTTTAATTGAGAAAGACTCCTTTTTCCTAGAGCTAGGAAGAGCACAAGGCAGTACTGTGTGACCACCTACCTATCCAATATGTCTATCTCTGAAAATGTGTTGTGGAAACTAGGATTAGGACCTTGAATCAGTGGATAAGACACAAGTTGGAAAAATATGCATTTTTCACAGATTCATCAACTTGTGAATCTCACACGGAAAACGCTTAAAAACACGCAAGTAGAGGGTCCTCTGACTGCATTAGTGCCCGCACATGCTGACTTGAGTTTGCCTGTGTCTGAGGATGCTTGCCAACTGTTTTTGCAGCCCTGTTGAGGCATCATTCTGTCCAGGGGAGCAGTATGCAGTTCGAACTGGGAGGCAGGTAAAGGTTGGTTTTTCCTTCCCAGCCTTCTCAGACAGACAGACAGACAGACAGGAAGGAAGCAATCATTGGTCAAAAATTTTCATTAGCTGAGGAAGGGCAGAAGAAGGAACCAAAGGGGTTCTTGCCTTACAATTGGCTGTAGAAGCCAATAAAGAGGAGACAGGAGGATGGGAAATGGAAGAAAGTTCACAGTAACCACACTTTGCACCACAAGGTTGGCTGCTGTAAACTGAGCTTCACTTTACTTGAGAGGCGGTAGCTTTGTTGAGTGGCTGGATGTAATGGGACTATTTCTGAGTAGGGCTGGCAGGGATTGGATCATTCTGCTAAGCCATGCTGCTGCTGATTGTGACCCTTCTCCTCCATCTTGCCCCTTCTGTCCCCGCTCTGTTACAGTCTCTCCCATCCACTTCTGCTCTGTTTACTGATAGGATGGGGCACCAGGGGAGAAGTTAAAATGAACCCCAAGCTACACACAGCCTGTTTATTCATGGCTAAGATGGGGACTAAATTTGAGTCATTTAGAATCACAAAAGGATGACTTGATGACTCAAAAAGTGCCCAGTTATGACTAGTTTTTAATTGAGTCGGGGTGGTGGGCTGAAACTAGACTTGACTCAAGCTGCTCTAGATTTTCCCATTCCTGGTGCCCCAAGTCCAAGATGAGGCTGCCCAGTTATGCCAGAAAAGGCTTGGGGCAGCCTAAGGCAACATAAGCTGCCTGGAGACAGATGGAGCTGGGCTGCCCTAGCTGGGCCAGCCTAGACAGCTCAGGAGAGGCATGTTGGGGGCATGTTTAGCATTGCCTAGGGCACAGCATTTATGCTAGATCCAGAGCCAGTTTCCCAGGCAAAATTCCCTCTTACAGTGCCTCAGTTATACCATCTCAGGAGCAGGTATAGAAAGGAGTAGACTCATAGGGGTCCATGACAAGGCAGAGTAAGAATGGCTGTATAGACAAAAAAATCTGAGTTCTTGGCCAGCGTTATCTGCAACCCCTGCATCTCATCTTCAGGATACGGCACAACTACGGAAGCCCACTAACCTGTGGATATAGCAGGCCATGCCAACAAGCCCCTTGAATACACGGCAAACTGTACTGCAATTTCATGCTGCAGCTGTTACTGGTTGTCAGGGACTCCTTATAAGACAGGCACCATAGCTGTTCCTTGTTCAATGTGATCTGAGGGGGGAGGCTCCTTGGGAGCAAGCCCTCTCCAGATGCCACTGACTTGGTGCCTACCGAGCTTGCTCTCGGGCAACTAGGGCAGTCCAGACTTCCTGATTCTCTGAATATCCAGCCTAACTTTCTTATCTGGATTTAGAATAGTTGGGGCAGCCCAGCTAGGGCACTCCTCACTGCCCTAAC
Source organism: Cryptoblepharus egeriae (assembly GCA_030015325.1). Lineage (NCBI taxonomy): Eukaryota > Metazoa > Chordata > Lepidosauria > Squamata > Scincidae > Cryptoblepharus > Cryptoblepharus egeriae. Next base: position 30,722,736 of record JAREYC010000005.1, read on the forward strand.
TCTGGATTGCAGCCTTAATCAACTTTTAATCAACATTTTTTATCTTTTTACTGTGCAGTTTTGTCCAGAAAACTGAACTTGCAGGAGAGTTAGAAACACTTTTGAGCTTGAAGGGGTTAAAAAACCAAACATTTTACCACTGTTGTGAATTGTGTTGCTTAAATGAACAGAATAAAACAGAGTAAACATTCTATAGTTGAACTGGTACAGGCAAATGGCCAGAGTTGATTGGTTGCTGATTCATCCCAGAATAAATTAAACTCAAAACAAATTGGTTGCTGAAGAGACAAGCCTTAATTGTTTTTCATTATACAGTCTTATATAATGCTTTATTTGTTTATAGTGTTACTTTTTTAATGTCAGGATAAAAGGGGTTGCATTATTTGAAAGTGACAAACAACCTGTTATAAAAGAGAATTAACTCGTGCAAATTGACTCTTAATGAAAATATGAAAGAGAAAGAACTGCCAAAATAACAAGTTGATCTTTTTGTGCGTAAAATACATGCTGAGGTTAATTATCATGGAAGTGATAGTGACTATTAACCTAGTAAACAACACATATATGTGTGTGCACTTACAATTAAGTACCATTGTGTCCTGTAGGGCTTATGGCCCAATCTTCAATGGCAGGCATGTCCAACTTTGAAAAGGTCATGATCTACTTTTTCCGGCCAAAAGTGCTGGTGATCTATCACCATGAAAATTAAAGTTTCAAATTAGTTTCAAATGAAATTTTAACCCAATAAAGTTGGAGGATTCCCCCCAAACAGAGACCAAGATCCAGTAAGAACTGCGAGGAGAAATGGACAGCACAAGCTCTCTCCTAGCGACAGGTGAGCTGCTGGAGAGATGGAGCCAAGTGGGCTGGTGATTTGCCTCTGACCCCTCCATGATCTACAGGTAGATCACGGTCTACCTGTTGGACATGCCTGCTTTATGGCATATTCTCAAGATATGACAGTGTATCTACATGCACTTCAGCAGAATGATAGTCTCATTGGTGGATAAAACCACCCACTAAAAGATGTGCCTGAGACACTGGGCACAGCCAGAAAAATACACTATTAGCATTAGTACAGTGGTGCCTTATGTAACAAATTTAATCCGTTCCAGAGGCATGTTTGTTACATGAAACATTCTTTACATGAAGCGGATTTTCCCATAGGAAATAATGGAAACTCAGATGATTGGTTCCACAACCCAAAAAATATTCATCTAAAAATATTAACTGTGTGTAAAAATGATGACAAAACACTGGAAATGAATTCAAAACATGCATTGATCCTATGAAGTCTACTTAGGCTGCAATCCTAAAGGCACAATCCCAAAGACACCTAGGAGGCTGCAATCTTTAAGACACTTTCCTGGGAGTAAAACCTATTGAAGACAATGGGGCTTACTTCTGAGTAGGCATGGTTAGGAATCAGCAGTCTTAGACACTTTCCTGGGAGTAAGATCTATTGAACACAAGGGGGCCGACGTCTGAGTAGGCATAGTTAGGAATCAGCAATCCTACACTTTCCTGGGAGTAAGACCTGTTGAACATAATGGGGCTTACTTCTGAGTAGGCATGGTTAGGAATCTGCAATTCTAGACACTTTCCTGGGAGTAAGCCCCATTGGGGGGAGGACTGGGGGTCTACTGAGGGGAGTGGGAGGGTATTTGGAGACAGTGGGGGGAGATTCAGGCTGCTGGGGGAAGTGGCTGCCACTTTAAAAGCCTGGCTCCCTGCAGAGCCAGCTGGAGGGAGGAGCATCCCCTCTGTGAGCTCTCCAGCCTCTTCAAAAGCTCCACAGGGAGCCTGGGGTTGGAATGCAGGCTTAGTGGCAGCCACTATTCGCAGCTGCCTATATCTTCCCCCACTGTCCCTGAACACCCTCCCACACCCCCAGAAGACCCCCCAGTCCTCCCAAGCACAGTCCCACCCCCCCCAGAGGAACAGACTTGTGTTACCTGACCTGTTCATTCAGGTAACAAGTGCAGTCTGGCAGCTCTTTAAACTTTAAAGAGCTGCCAGCTGGCCTTTGATACCCAAATCAGCTTTGCTATCCAAGTCAGAAGCCCAGGGGAACTGTATGTTCTTTACCTGGAACATACTTTACCCAGGGCATTCGTTACTCAAGGTACCACTGTAGTAGTATTGGCATCCATCACTCTCAAAAAACTATGGTATCGTCAAAAGACTATGGTATCGTATGCAAAGCACGAAGGCCTGGGTAGATCGATATGGAAGATAGACTGTTACCCAAGCAGCAAATCCCCCCAGTGATGGGCTTTTGCACCTACTCTATAGAACTGGTTGTTCCAATTTCCTGGTGATGGCTATCCGGTAGCTGCGGGGAGGAGGCAATCACCAGGGAACCGGTTCTTTCAGCTGCTGGAGAGGTAGTTAAAGGGTGCAGCTGGGAGCACTTTCAAATTTGCAGCTCCAAGCAAAAGCCCAGCAAAGCGCCCCACAAGCCCAGAGCGTCCTTTCCTTTCTATGCTTGGAGTGGCAAATTTAAAAGTGCTCCCAGCTGCACCCTTTAACTGCCGACTCCCAGGCAAGTGTGGCTGGGACTGCAGCCTGAGAGCCTAAGCCAATCCTATGCATGACTACTCTGAAGTAGAGTAGGATAGATCCTCTGCTCTTAGCCTGGTGATTACAATCCTAACCATGTCTACTCAAAAGTTACCCCTATTGTGCAAAATGAGTCTTACTCCCAGGAAACTGTCTTCAGGATTCCTGCCTCCTTTCCAGGATAGATCCTCTTTTCTTAGCATGTGATTACAATCCTATGCCTGCCTACTCAAAAGTAAGTTCCATGACAGTAAATGGGACTTACTCCCAGGCAAGTGTGGCTAGAACTGCAGCCTGAGAACACTATCCTATGCCTGCCTACTCTGAAGTAAGTCCCATGACAGTCAATGGGACTTACTCCCAGGCAAGTGTGGCTGGAACTGCAGCCTGAGAACCCTATCCTATGCCTGCCTATTCTGAAGTAAGTCCCATGACAGTCAATGGGACTTACTCTCAGGCAAGTGTGGCTGGAACTGCAGCCTGAGAACCCTATCCTATGCCTGCCTATTCTGAAGTAAGTCCCATGACAGTCAATGGGACTTACTCCCAGGCAAGTGTGGCTGGAGCTGCAGCCTGAGAACCCTATCCTATGCCTGCCTACTCTGAAGTAAGTCCCATGACAGTCAATGGGACTTAGTCCCAGGCAAGTGTGGCTGGAACTGCAGCCTGAGAACCCTATCCTATGCCTGCCTACTCTGAAGTAAGTCCCATGACAGTCAATGGGACTTACTCCCAGGCAATTGTGGCTGGAACTGCAGCCTGAGAACCCTATCCTGTGCCTGCCTATTCTGAAGTAAGTCCCATGACAGTCAATGGGACTTACTCCCAGGCAAGTGTGGCTAGAGCTGCAGCCTGAGAACCCTATCCTATGCCTGCCTACTCTGAAGTAAGTCCCATGACAGTCAATGGGACTTACTCCCAGGAAAGTATGGTTAGGGTTGCTGGGCGCCACTAACAAAAACTTAGATTTTTTTTAAAAAAAATTAAATTTTTTAATTTTTAGATTTTTAAAAAATTTCCCCTTTAAATTCTCCCCAGCCCCACTCCTGACCATGGCCACTCCCCCTGACCCAGCCTGGCCCCACCCACTTCCGGAGAACCGGTTGTTGGGCCATGCCGGGCCCACCACTGCCCACGCCACTGAAATAGTCCAATGGAATGGCAGAGCCGATACGAATGGTTCCAGCTACATCGCAGAGCTGGGCTAAGGACAGGAGCTCACCCGGTCTTGTGGGGGCCAACCCGGGTCTCAAACCCTGGCCTGCTGGTTAACAGGCACAGTGTCTTAGCCACTTGTGCCATCTGTGGTATCTTGAATGTAACTTTGATGCTGTTGTAATTCCACCAAAAGAAAAAAATATCAGGAGTTCTTACTGTGGGCTCCTGTTGTGGGAGGAAGAAGGGTTGCTCTCAATTGTATGGGTGGTGCCCTTCCGCCATACTGGTAGGCTGGATGAAGGGTTTCTCCTTCCTAGAAGGGCACTCACAATTCCCCAGTGTGTCATCAAGCTGTGAGAAAGGTAACCCTCCAATAATCACCTCAGAAAATTCAAATCTGAGGACTAAAATCACAAGTAACTCTGCATCTGTCAACTCAAGATACCACAAATCAGAGACAAGTTAACAAGTTAACAGGAAAGGAGACATGTTAAGGGAAGTAAGGGGAACAGTGCTGTAATGGGATTTCATGACTTTGCTTCAGCTATTTAGCTGGCACAGAATAAAGAAGCCCTGTGTTAGGCCACAAGGGATTTGTATTGGCAAAGCCCCTTCCCACTCCACTGTTCTCCTTACTATACCTCCTCCTCACCTTCTTACTACCCTGGAATCCCTCTCTCCTGCTGGCCCTCTGGGTAAGTGTTAAGTAGTGGACCACAGACCCAGTGCTGGAACTGGCTCATACATTTGCACAATGTATGACTCACAAGCATGACTTGCAATACATTTGCAACTGAGCACACTGCCACTGATCCAACAGGTAAGGTCAGAATTGGGACAGCCAAGCTGTGTTGTGAGAAAATGGGATATGTTGACAACCACGTTGTTGCCTTGCAATTACCCCCAGTCTAGAACCAAAAGCAAATAGCCAAGAACTGAATCAAATTCATTTCTTCTTTGACATCCCATGGCAGTGGAAACTGTTTTGTTTTTATTGTTATTTTATGTATATTTAGTGATATATTTTTAACTGATTTTATGATTCAAGTCCCCTGGGCTTTTCATAAAAAGAAGAAAAGGCACGCATAAAATAAGATACACATTTACATAAATGTATACATATAGATAAAGAAATTAAACATTTAGAAATGATAGGGTATATTTAAATACTGTTGGCTTTGAATAGCAATCAATGTTCTGATTTATGTATTACTTCACTAGGTTATTTTTTTGTAGATTCTCTTCCTGCAATTTTCATATACTCCACTACAACTGAAAATTAGAGTGTTAACTCCGGAGAGATGTTCATTATGGCTGCAATCCTAACCTCCAGTTAGACCGGCCTAAGTCCTACCATGAGTCCTATGCTGACCTGGGGGTGTCACAACAGTGAAGTAAGGCACTTCTGCCTCATGCCTGGGGGGACAGTTAGGCCTGTGCAAAGGCATACACCAACCTTCCCACATCACAATAGGTTGATATGCCAAGTAAGTTGTGCCAGCCTAAATTACTTAGGATTGTGCCCTATTTTTGCCTTCAGAAGATCCAGAACATTAAGGACATATGCTGTTAAGAAAAGGGCAGAAGAAACAGCTAAATGTATACATTTCATCTCTCTGCACAGTAAGACTTTAAACCATTCACATATATATATCTGTGACATATATGTTATTTTGGCTCTTCTACACAGTTGCTAGGATTTTATACTTATTTTGCTTTAAATGTCAGCACTTCCATATTGTTGTAAAAGATACAATGCAATATAATTGCCTGTGAAGGTCACAGCAACATTTCAGTAACATCATGAAGAGAATTTTACCACATGACCAGATAAAATAGTAACACACATTCAGAGAAAGAAAATACCCCAAAGTGAATTAATGTTCAAAGAAAACATATTCATATTATAACTAGAATACCTACTATAATGTGTTAAGGTTTGGCATTGTCTGTGTAATAGCTTTGCGATGTGTTTAAGCAATATAAAGAAGATGCTTCAGAATGGAGTGATGCTTAAAACATTACTTTCATTAGTGTGAAAGATGAATGAAAGACTTAAAAGCCTACAGTATAATCTTATTTCTTGAAAATGTTCTACTGTGTCCAATACAATTTACTTTCCAAGAAAGAGTGCACAGGAATTGTGCATTTCCTTATATAAGAAGGATTTCATCCTGTGGCTCCATTCAATTCATTTTTATTACAGTCTCTAAGCCGCACAAAATATATCAATAAAACCATTAGATACATCTGCATGTACATGCCCATAAATTTTTCTAACATAAGTGTCAGATCTTGGCTCATCCCCCACCTTCTTCCCGTCCTCCTCTCTCCTGCACTCTGTCCATTCCTTTAAAAAGTTATACCCCCCTGAGTGTCAATGGATGGTACCCAGAGCGGACTGCCCCCTCTGCCCTGCTAGCTATGCCATGGTGGTGTTATATGCATATAGGTAGGCTTTCTATTTCTACTCTTATTCATGACCCCCCCTAGCCATTTGTGTTGCAGAAAAACTTCGTATTTAGCTTGCAAAACTTTCCATCAGTACAGGACAAGTTTTGCTTTCTATCTGTTCTGTTCTAAAAGTCCAGTCCATGGTTTCCATCAGCAGCTCTGTTCTCTCAATATTAGCAGTTTTGGCTTGTAAAAATGAAGCCTATTCCAGTTTAGCCAGGAATGTATCCATTGATAAACATACATAAGCCTTTATATCAGCAATAATCCCTTTGCTCGTAAAGTGGTGTTATGCAGTTGGTGAGACTTAGGTTTAGTGACCTCTTTCATCCCAGTTTAATAACCATTTATTATGCTCTTAGTTTCCCCCACTGCTAAATGCTAGGAAAGGTAATGTGTGTTGACATTTCCAACTTTTCATCTTACCTTTTAAAACAGAAGATGGTAGCATTATTGATTTTTCTGAAGACATACTGCACTCTTGGGACTTCTCTTCTAATTGATCGCTAAACTACAATATGATCAAAATGAAAGATTTAACGTCAAATCACTGAACGATAATCTGACATGAACAGCTAGTAAACCTATTGCATAATCATCAGATTTTGCCTAATGTTTAAAGATGCAGGCGTGAACTCTGCACAGATCTATTAGCAAAGTGCTAACAAACAAAAAGGAATTACTATTAGTGCAGCATTCAAGTTTCTAAAACTAATGGCAAATTATGCTGTTTTTTGCTTCGCTAAACCAATTTACATGGTCCTCTTCAATTCATAGTACAACAGAGTTGGAACAGTCTAGTAGGTCATCTGGTCCAACTCCCTGCCAGTAGCATACCAATTGAAGAAAGTCCAAAGTTCAATGCTTGCACAGTGGTTCTTGAGCATTTCAGGCCAGGACCCCCATTTGAGAATGACAATTTGTCTGGAATCTCCCCAGAAATAATTTCATCAACCTGGAAGGGATATCATGGCTGGAAGAGAAATCAAACAGGAATTAAGATCACTGTAATGCTGGGGCTCTTCATGACTACTCAGAAGTAAGTTCTACTGTGTCCAATGAGACTCATTCCCAGGAAAGTATAGACTGCAACCTGAGAGTTCCATTCCAAGATGGTAACGCCCAGAACCAGATTCCAAGATGGCAGCACCGAGCTTTTTGCGACTCCCCTCCTGAAATAACATTGCAGCCTCCAATTTGAGAACCACTGACCTAGCATCACCTGATACAGATAGGTAAAACTTCTGGCTTGAACCTTGGAGAACGGCTGCCAACTAGTGTGGACAGGCAATATGGAACTAGAAGGACCATTGATCTGACTTGTTTATTTTATTTTAAAAATTTATATCCCGCCTTTCTCGGGCTACTTACCCCGACTCAAGGCGGATGACATAAAACATAATTAAAAGCATAAATAGTTCAATACAATAAAAACAATTAAAACATAAAGGCTAAAAGCATATACATTAAAAACAATAAAACAACAGCCCCCCCAACCTCTGCCCCATTAAAAAGCTTTTTGAAATAAAACTTTTTAAGGCTCCGCCTGAAGCTCTGTATTGAGGGAGCTTTCCTTAGTTCTAAGGGGAGGGAGTTCTAAGTTCTAAGGGGAGTTGTAAGGGGAGACTTGTCTTAGAACAAGGGAAGACTTGTCTAAGGGGAGACTTGTCTTAGGACAAGTCTGCTTCCTCTGCATGTTCAAGAAACTTTGTCCAAGGCAGCCAAGCACAGCGTTAATGGCTTTGTATGTCAGGCTTCTCCTGGCCCAAATTAAAGTGGCACCCAAATTCAACACACCATTTTTTTGGTGCATGTAAATTGCCATGTTCACTTCCTTTCTCTGTACCCTCAAGTTTATCTCAAATTTATTGCATACAATTGACTCAGATGATTTAGACTTGGGCCACAAAATACATACTTTTCATGAATCTTACAGATTTGAGTCACACATATCAAAAACCTGGACACTGACTTGGAAGTTGAAAGTTTCACCTTAAAAAAAAATCATTTGAATAGACTCGAGACAGGAATTGATTTTGTGTATGTGATTCGTGGTTTATGTATGTGTGTTTCCTTATTTCCTTACTTGAGTTTGTTGCCAGTTCTGCAACTTAACGTTTCTCAAAAAGACTTGATCTCTAGTCAGAATGACTCAAAAAATGGCTCTAAGCGAGGCAGTCTCAATGGTTGCCATTATGACTCATAGGTGATTAGCGTCAAGGGCGTAAGGATTTAAGACTTGCCATTATGACTCATAGGTGATTAGAGTCAAGGGCGTAAGGACTTAAGACTTGATTTGGGACTCAGGGGACTCCTCTTGTGCCCTTCTTGACCTATTTCCTTAACCTGTAATAAGGTCAGACAATGGAACTGATCTCAGGTTTAATGCTCTCAGCATCTCTAAACAGTATGTGCTTCTGTGTTGAAACGGAGTTAAAGTTATTTTTGAAGCCAAAATGTCTCAAAATATCTGAATAGTTTCAGAACCAACTATATGCATTAAGCTGCATGCTTCAACAACTTTTGCCTTAGCTGAGAATGAAAAGGTTTGGGGATGTAATTGGGACTAATCTGATTAAAGAGAAAAAAAGATTCCTCTCAGTGGTGGTTGGGTTTTTTGCTCTCCAAACTGAATTTAAGAAGAGACTAAAATAGCTTTCATTGGCGTACAGATTACATTTTCTTTCCAAATGAAATCTTGTGGAAATGGATTTGATTTACTAGGTGAAGGATGAGATGTCATTTGTAATTCTTAGAGTCCTAGCTGGCAGGTTTATAGGCAATAATAATTGAAACTGTAGATGGTCTTCTTATGTTGATGTTTTAAAACTGAGCAATGCAGTAGAGAAAATAGTATGTTCCATTGCTCTCTAGTCTTTGGAAGGGTGACTCTAGAAACATTTGGAACACTTTGCAAGTATAAATGATGAAGTATGTTTTAGATTTCACAAAGTAATGCAATTCTGCTCAGGTTTTATCCACTGGACAGCAAATGGAACATACTATATGTAATCAATGGTGACACTGTACTATGGCCCAAATCCTAACCAACTTTCCAGAACTGACAAAGCTGTGCCAATGGGGTATGTCTGCACCCTGCAGATGGGGGCCATCATGGAGGCTTCCTCAAGGTAAGGGAATCTTTCTTCTGCCTCGCCCTTGCCCAAGTTTTGTTAGGAAAATTGTTAGAATTGTGCCATATGTTCTTCAGAAACAAAATGGCTATGATTCACATGGTTTGAGGTGTCATTTCCTCTTGTTTACAAATCTGTCCACAAGTAGTCTGAAATTACTTTATCATCACTATTGTTCACTGCTGATTCACTTTCCACATGAAAGAGAATCCATCGCTTTCTAGGTTCTTTTCAAATCATCTTTGTCTCCTTAGACCATGCCAAATAAAGAGGAGGTACAGGTCTGAGGAGCCTCATCCGTGATAAGGAGGCTTATGAACAGGAGCCTTATGACTAGAAGAAGACCTACTGGTAATCTGGAAATCCATCGGTGATCAATGCGAGAGTCCCAAGCCTCCTGATTAGTCCCCTTCTCTCAAGCACAACCTGTTATGGATCATATATTTGTGGTCATGTAGTTTATCTCATGAAGTTAAGAATCACTGACAAAATATTGGTTGATCATGGACCATTTTAAACAAATCAACAACTGCATGCTATGATGGGGGAAAGAATAGACTGTAAGCTGATGAAACACATATATGTAAGAAAACTTTTTATGTTGGTTATACCTGTTCTTATAAAGAAAAGTGTAGAACCTTGACCTTCCACATTTTGACTTTAAGTCCAGAAGTATCAGTAATCTTAGAGGTGGTAACTAAGCTATACATTTTAAGGGCCAGGAAGTTTTACAGTAAATTGTGAAATTTTATGGTCCCAGGCAGCCAATGATGTAAAAATCAATACTGAAGTTGCAGCTAGATTAATAACAGGACTGGGATCATAATTTACCTTTATTTTCTATGGGCGCAATCCAGAGTAACTACAGGGAGTCCTTGCTCCGGTGTAAGAACAATTTGCTCTGAATTGCAATTTGAATTTCCCTTTGGTTTTCACTAGGTGGTGCAGTAACTACGGGTAATGTCTCTTATGTGCTCCCATAGTTACTCTGAATTGTAGGGTTAGTTTTTGTTACTATTCAGTATCTTTAAATTGATTTTGTTTCTTCTATATGTCCATTTTTGCATCTTTCTCTTGTGAAACATGTACAGTGGCGCCTCACGTAAAGAACACCTCACGTAAAGTATGTTTCACGTAACAAACAAAAATTTCTCCAGGATTCTGCTTCACGTAAAGAAAGTGCTTCATGTAAAGAAAACATTTGTTGGCAGTTGGGGCAGACACGCTGGCCGGCAGCCTGTTTATAAAGCATCAGGGCTGCCTAGCGCACCTGCCCATAGTGAAAGCAACACTTCTATGCTGTTCCTCCTGTGGCCGGGCAGAGAGAGAGAAGAGGGAAGCAGCTCAGAGCTAGCCAGAAGGGCGCGGGGGAGAGAGGCTCAGGATGGAGAAAAGGAGAAAGTGGGGAGACACTTTGAAGGTGTCTTGGATTGCAGCCTCCTCACCATGTCTACCCAGAAGTAAGCCCCATTGTATTAAATGGGTGTTACTCCCAGGAAAGTGTCTTTAGGACTCCAGCCTAAGTAGACTTTATAAGATCATGCACATTGAATGCATGTTTTGAATTCAATTCTAGTGTTTTGTCATCATTTTTACATCCAGTTAATATTTTCATATGAATATTTTTGGGGTTGTGGAACCAATCATCTGAGTTTCCATTACTTCCTATGGGAAAATCTGCGTAAAGAAAGTTTCACGTAAAGAAACTGCCTCCGGAACGAATTAGTTCTGTTACTTGAGGTGCCACTGTACTTTGAAAATGTGTTTTTCTCCCAATCTGGTTTACTTTTGATCATAGGTATGCTCCCACTTCCTTGACCAGTATGGGGTGACTAGAAAACATCTCCAATGGTTTCTCTGTTTTCAGTGTGAAAAGAGAAAGAGGAAAATTCTTGGTTTAATTTTGGATTTTGATCTCATGTTCATATAGAAAATAATAAAAATGACTTAAAAAGGAAAAGAACACAAAAAAATAAAACAAAGTTTAAAATAAGTGTATCACTGATAACAATAAAAAGGAAGTACTTTCAAAAGACACATAAAGACAGGCAATTTTCAAAGCAGTGTCATGTCTGCATGGACCATACGATGCTTCTCCATCACAGAGTGTTTTGGGCTGCAATCAAAACCGCCAGTTAGGCAGGCTTAAGCCCCAATACAAGTCCCTTTGTGGCTTGGGGGTGTCACAAAAGTGCTGTAAGACACTTCTGGCCAGAAGGGTAAAGCCACTGCAGACATTCGCTTCCTTGCATCACCACAGGAATGGGAAGACCAATAAATTGTGCCAGCCTAGATTATGACTGCACCCTTAATTCCCTCTCTAGATGTTTCGAGCTTACTGTCTACCATGCTGATCATGTATCTTCTCAATTATTGATGTATCTACTGCTTAATTCATCTTTTTTCCTGATGTCTGTCACTTTCTGTAAAGAGTGTATGAGGCTCACACATCTGAGGTCATGAAGCTTGAGCTCATGAAGTTAAGAATCACTGACGTAAAATATTGGCTGGTCAGGGACCATTTTAAACAAATCAATGTTTAATGATGAAACTTTCACTGTTTTCCAATTATCATCTACTGAGACTTCAAGTGATAAGGAGCTGAGCACACTGGTTTATGAGGAAAGACAGAAACCAATCTAGTTTTGTAAAATTCAATGTGGAGTTGCTAAGGTGCTCAATACACCTTCACTCACTTATAAATTAAAAAGATGAAGAAAAAACAGAGAAACAAAATATGATTCTCATCAGTCTCCCTCACTGACTCAAGTAATTTTAAAAACAATGTTGAGTTCACTTCATTTGCAAGGGAACAACCCAGCAAAACTTCTCATATGTACTGGTGCGTTTTCATTCTTCAAGAGATGGTACTTTGGAATAAAAAAAATATTCCAAGGACACTCACTGAATTGTGACCAGTGGTGTGATGAAATCTCAAGGAAGTCTCAAGGGCACCTTGGGTGCCCTTCAGGGAGAAAGGTGGAGTACAAAGCTATCAAACAAACAAATAAATAACCAGCCTGATGTGTGAATTACATCGAAGAGAGATAGCATGTGAGGTAGATCTGTATATGAATATATCTGGCTCTAGGCATTTGTAGAGGTTCCGTCCTCAGATCCCTTGTAGATGCTAAAACCCACAGGTAACCAAATCCATGGGTTGGGGCCCTCACTTGACCTCCAGACTCAATTGGAAGCCGTTGCATCTGAAGCTGCATCCTCCAGTTGCATCTAGCAGATCCTGAGGTCTGTAGAGGCAGTGCGCAGCCTCTGTGGACTTCAGAAAGCCCCCACCCCAGAAGTGTCAGAATGACTTAAGTCAGTTGCACCTAGAAGTTAGGGTTACCCGAAGGTTGCACCTAGAAGGCAGGGTTGCTGGTTCCCTGGTTCCTGCTGGGTCATGACCCTGGGTGAGTCATGACCCTGGAATCCTTGTGCCACCTGGTTTTTCCAGGGAAATGGCAACCCTATCATTGAGTAAGTTGGATGAAAGCAGCTACCACTTCTGGGGCAGGTAGTCCTGGTGGGATGCCAAAGTTCGACAGTGCACCACAGCATGAAAAGTCATGATCCAAGTCTTTAAATCCCATTCGTAATTCCACATAAAACTTAAAATCATGGTTTATTTAATCAACTATTTGAAGACGATATCCAGCTATATCCTTCCATGTTAATGACTGTAGTTGTTTCCATGCAAATTTAAGCACAAAGATCAAGCAGTCACTGAGGCTATAAAAAAGCAGGCAAGAATAATGGAACTAAACTTCTCACTTACCACACTGGGAATCAGCTGAGGACTATTGAAGATTGTAGCTATTGATCTAAATAGAATGGATAAATAACCCAATTTGTCCCTCTCCTCACACAGCAGGAAGGTTCTTAGGTGCAGCGCACATGTGCAAGCTTTGCAATGCATGCCACAACTTAGAAGCCCCCACCTGCGTTAGGAGGGCCTCCTAATGGAGGAGTGTGAAGTGTCATGTACACACATGAGATTCGTGTATCTGTGCTACACTTCAGAAGCCACCAGCCCTCCATTAGGAAAGACAAGTGGCTTCTGAGGAATTGCATGCATGTGCAAACCTTGCACTACACCTCAGTAGCTTCAGCCAAGTGAGGGAATGATTCACTGGCCTCCTGCACCAGGTGATGTGAACTGGTGTGGCGCACTGTCTAAGCAAAGACTTAGGTTGGTGCAAGTGACTACCATCAGGCTAGGATGTTGCAAATGCCACGTTTGTAACACCCAGTGAGTAGGGCAGGCCAGATCAGTGAGTTATGCTGCCCTCCCTGCACTACTCCAAGCCCCATGCCCCAATGTAAGTTGCATTGGCTGATCTTTAACTGAGGTGTGGAAGAAGGTGGGTGGAGAGCATTCCTTGGGGGGGGGGTGAGGTGCAGGGAGTGGGATATGGGGATGGGACCTGGCTGTTATGCCAGATCAAAATCCTCTTCCTAAGGTGGTACAGAGCAACCTCAGGCTTCTTGAGCTGGTTGTGTGCCACCTACAGAGGTGGCGCAGATCTGAATAGACTATTGGGGATGCTGCCACATTACCTGGGATAAGGGGAAAAGTTTCCCTTTGTCCTATGGTATCACAGACGCTGTTCCAAACTTATGCTGGATATAGCACAGGCACAATGGCCTGCCTTTTGCAGTGCAATTTAGGATAACATTGTAATACAATAAAAATATGCAGTGAGTCCCAACCAAAAAATACTTATGCAGTCAGCGGCCCTGAAAGAAACTCCTCTCTATCTCTCTCAGTTATTACCAGTCTTGCTCCAAATTCAGGTCACATTAGACACCAACTGCTGGAAATGGGGTTAAGTCAGCTGAATTGTTCCACCTATCCCAAGTATGGCAACCTTTGAGACTGACTTAGGGTGCAATCCTAACCTAATCTGGTGCAATTTATTGGTCATGTAGGGAGGCAAGCACATGCCTGTGCAGTGGCTTAACTCTCCTCCAGGAGTGGTGCCATGTCTTATGGCACTTTTGTGACACCCTCAGGTCAGCACAGGACTTATGCCAGGGCTTAGGCTGGCCTAACTAGAGGTTTGGATTGCAGCTTTTGTGATTCAATCCTGAGGGAGTTCGGTTTGCAACCTTGAGCCAAATAGCCCCTTGAGATTAGCTTGGGTTTACCCTCTGACTCTTCTATATACACTCTATATACACCCAATGTGCATGTTGTGGAGGTTGGCTGTGAACAGGGATGATGAGAGGCGTTCCAGAGGTTTTGGGGGACAGAGCAGTCTGATCACCACACCACTAACACTGAATGCAATGGGTGCTTCACAATGCAGCTGCATCAGCATGAAGGGTGGAGAACAGGATTGGGCATTACCTTTAAGCTTTTCATGCTATCTGTTTTATTGGAAATAGTCCTGTGCTGGCCTGGGTGTATCACAAAAGTTCTTTAAGGTTCTTCTGTGCCACTCCTGGGTTGGGGGGTGGGGGTTAGGCCTGTGCACAGACATGTGTCAGCCTCCGAACAACACCACAGGAATGGGGAGCCAGGCAGTGATGGGATTCAAAGAAATTAACAACCAGTTCTATACCCATCTGGCAGCCACGTTTAAATGGCTATTTTTAAACTTTATATGTCCTAGCTCTCATTAAGAACCGGTTTTATAGAGTAGGTGCAAACCTGCTGGAGCCCACCACTGGAGCCAGGTGAGTTGCATTGGCCTAAATTGGTTAGGTTTATGCCCTCAGTTCTATACTGTTAAACTGGGACGCTGGCTGCAAACCTATATAAATTTACCTGAAAATAAATCCATTAAACCTAATGAGGTCTACCTTTGTGTAGATATGCCTAAGATTGAACTTTTAGGCTATGCAATTCTCAACTTCCATGCATTGGATTATGCTGTAAATAACCTCTGAATACTTAAGAAAATTGTGGGTACTAAAATTCTTCATGGTAAGCAAAGCAATAAATGTCCCTTCCTCTAGGACACTACAATATGAGCTTAGGAGTCAGAAACATCCTCTAATTTTTTTTAACTAGACACTGATCCCTGAATCAGAAACTGCTATATCAGGAAACAGTTTAGACCCCAAATTTAGAGCCCAACCCTATGCCTACTGTATATATCTATTCCCAGTCTCATTAGAATCAATGGAGTTCACTCTCAGGGAAGTGTTGTTAGGACTGCATTCTTAGGCACTTACCGTATTTCTCTCCAAAATGGAAGGAGATAGTATTTAGGCATTTTAACACTGGCACTGTTTAACATGTTGGGCCAATTTGGTATGTGATACGCACTATCATCATTAGCAGCTGCTGTGTAAGTGGCAGAAATTAAACAAGTGGGTGAGTGTGAATTATCCAGTCACATCAAGAAAGGGGGTTAGGCTGAGGTTAATAAAATGAAGAAATGCATGAAGCTTGCATTCAAATTAAACTTCCTAATTATCAGCTTTCCCAAGCCTTTCCCCAGCACAATAATTAAAAAAAAATTAATGGGGAACGAATTTCCCTTGGTGACTCTGTGATTGTTCCTGCTGACATCAACATTAATGAAAATGACAGTACTGGACTATTTCCCAGTTTTGTGGCTTTTGTGCCAACCAGATGATTTCTGGCTCAAGTGACATGGCCGGATGCACTGTGCGTCCAAAGTGTGAACTTCCCTGGGAAGCTTACGCACTGGTCAGTCTCTTCCAGTTTTGATCTGGGAATCACCCCAGCCTTTTCTTTTGGCTGCGGGAATCTGTTTTGATTGCCCTTCTTTGAAAATGCCTAGAAGGAATAACATTCACTTTGGATGCCCATTTTTGGAGATGCACAATGGATAATACTGTATTCTGAAAAACCACTTTTATCAATAGCTGGCAAAGGCGCTGCACATGGATGGTGCGTGGCGATTATGAAACACTAATTCATACTTTTCTTTGCTTTGACTGCAACTTCAGTCACTATTGTGATACGCAGATGGCCAATAGATGAAGCCAAAGTGAAGACAGATGGCACGCCTGTGGCAGAAGAATCTGGCACCAAGTGGCACCACTTGTTGAGAAAGAAGCATTCAAAGTTTTGTACATTTACTTTGTTCAGAGAATGAAGGTGGGGGAAGGAGAGAGGTGATTTGGTTTTCATTTCTGCTTTAAGGTCAATAATGGAACAATTCCATCTTTGGCCAAAAAAAGAATGATCAGAGGAATAAATGTTATCTCTTAACAATACAACAATAGTCAGGGCAACCATGTGCCCCCTTTTTCTAGGACACGCCTTGGATTTTAGCTTTGTGTCTTGGAAAAAATAGCCATTGTCCTCTTTTCCCTCGTAAATGAGTAACATGTAGCCTTCTTATAATTAACAAATTATATATAATGAATTATATGTAATAGTTTCAAATTTAATAATAAGTAATAGAGTGGTACCTTGTTTTATGAGCAGAAGTCGTTCCGGAAGCATGCAATCCAAAACACTTGTACATCAAAGCACTTTTCCCTATAAGTAATAATGGAAATTCAGATGATTCATTCCACAACCCAAAAATATTCATATAAAACTGATTATAATACTGTCACATAATACAAAATAATAAAGAAAATACAAAATATAAAGAAAAATAAAACAAATTAACCTGCATTTAGAGCACAATCCTAACCATGACCTATATCCTAAAATGAAATTAAGCCCCTTGCTCCAGTGCAGTTGAGATGACTTTCCATAAGATAACACTAGAGGGTGACGTGACTGCGTGGACCTGTAACTGCTATGGATTTTGCCTTTGTCTACTCCAAAGTAAGTCCCATTGTGTTCAATGGGTCTTACTCTCAGGAAAGTGTATTTATGAAACACATTTTCCTGGGAGTAAGACCCATTAAACACAATGGGACTTTCTTTGGAGTAGACATGGTTAGGCTTGTGCTGTATGTCTCAGGCTGCAATCTGCCCCTCTTACACAGGAGTGAGCCCCACATTAGAATAAGGCTTTCTTTAGAGTAGAAATGGAAGGCTTGGTCTCTCAGGATCCTTCCCATTGCCCCCCTTACACAGGAGTGAGCCCCACTGATTATAACCGGCTTACTTTAGAATAGACTGCAAGGCTAGATCACACTGAACAAGGAACAGCTGTTGTGCCTGCCTTACAAGAAAGCCCAGAAGTTCTTGATAAGCAGCAACAGCTGCAGCATGAGACTCCAGTACAGCAATACCTCTAGGATGGATGCAAGGGGCTTGTTGGAGTGGCCTGCTGTATCCCCAGGTTAGGGGGCTGCTGTATTCGTGCCATATCCTGAGGTTAACAGGCAGAGGTAGCAGCTAGGCTGGCTGAGAACTCAGATTTTTGGTCAACACTGCCATTCTTACTCTGCCTTATCATGGACCCTTATGAGTCTACTCATTACTATACCTGCTGCTGAGGAGATATAACTCTGAGGAGCTGGAAGAGGGCATTTCTGCCCTGGAAACAGGCTCTTGATACAGAGTAACTGCTCTGCCCCAGGCAATGCTAAATGTGCCCTCAACATGCCTCTCCTAAACTGCCTAGGCTGCCCCAGGTAGGACAGCCCAGGTCCACCTGTCTTGGGGTAGCCTAAGTTGCCTTAGGCTGCTCCAAGCCTTTTCCAGAGTAACTAGGGTAGCCCATCTTGCAGTTTGGTCAGCCCAGTGATAGATAGAGTAACCCAAGTATGCCAAAGTGCACTTCTGGATTGTGCCTTTAACCTTTTTTTGCCATGTCCTCCATTTTTTCTTGGGAGTCCTATATTTTGGGAGGCCTTGTCCTCTTTTTACGGTTATGGCATATGATCAAGCTAACAATGGTGGCTGGTATTCTGTCCTCCTTATTTAGGAAGGCTATGGGGCCAGTGGCCCCAATTAAATTACATCCATTTGTTAAGAACCCATAAATTGATCTTTATTTCTATTAAAAATATTATCGCTGTTCTACCAGGCCTGCTTGAAGATTTGCTGAGCAAAGCTAAGATCCCCTTTGCTGGGCTGCCTAAGATCTCCACTTGCTGGTTCTCCCCCGGCCACAGCAGCTTCCTGGATATCCAGAAGTGCAGAACCCAGAAGGTCCCAAACTGCAAATCTGCTCCTTCAGAGAAAGTACAACCTCATCTAAGCATGCTGCTAGTGCAATAGCCACACTGTAGGTCTTAAGATGAAAAGGACCTGTATTGTCCAGACTTATAACCCAGTCCAACATAAACTGCAACATGGTGATGCAGCACCACTAGCATGAATTTTGCTGATATTTTTGGCTTCTAGAGGTTTCCATGACATTTGCCCTCTTGTTCAGGGTAAACTCCAGCAGATGCAATGCATCAGCTCAGGCCTGTGCCAGCAACATCGCTGGTACAAGTCAATGGTGATCTGTGCAGGTGGATCAGGGCCAAGAAGGGCTTGGGATCTGGCATTCACTGGTCCCACACCCTTCTAGGCATTATCCATTGACAAGTCCTTTTCCTGATATAAGATGATTACCCTTCTCTTTCATCTTCTCACCCAAATTTTAGCAAGTTTGTTCATGTCTTGCCATTTTCACAGAAGAACGATGTAAAGTCTCATTTAAAGAAATTCTGCAATAGTAGCACGTTCCACCTGCTGATAGCTTTTGTGTCTGGAGACCAGGTCTGCTGAACTTTGGGTTTTATAATTTATAAATCTGCATTGTTAACAGATAGAGCTCTGCATAAGGAGCATTTTGTGTGCTGCAGTTCATAGTAAGGTGCAACGAGAGAATAGGAGAAAGAGAAAATTCACTATCCTTGCATTCAGACTCAGCCTTGAACATAATACATGACTCACATTTTTAAAAACTTTTCTCTAGGTGCAAAATGTTCCTTCCACCCAAATGCTATTGAAAGAAGAGATGTAAAAGACCACCTACCATTGACCCAGACATTTCCTCATGTGGGCGGCCTTTCCTCTACCTTCTCTCAAAAATAGGATTGGGAACAATCAGCAGTCTCCCTGGGCTGCTCCCAATGCACTCTTTAAGTCCCCTAAAAAAGGAGGGTGAAAATGTCAAGACCACTTTGTTCTTCTTTCCTTGTCTTTTCTAGGCAGCAGCCCACAAAAATGAGCTTCTATTCAAGCCTTGGGTTTGCTTAGATTGAAAACCTGATACGGGAGAAATAATTCTTTGAGTCTTTTTGATATTATTAGAATTATTATCAAAGGCTGCATTCCTGACGTGCACTTAGGCCAGCCTATCTGGCACTTGGGCTGACCTAATGCCAGATAGGCCAGCCTAGCTGCACTAGAAAAGCCCTGGGGCTAGGCTGGCCAAAGACAGATGGATCTACACCTAGCAATGCTAGCCTAGAAATATCAGAAGGTGTGGGTTGAGGGCATGTAGGGCATGGCTTAGAATGACTTTGGCTGTATCCAAAGCCTGTTTCCAGGTCAGAATGCCCTTCCCAGCTCCTCTGACTTAGGCCACCTCAAGAGCAGGGGTAAATCTGAGTATACCCATGGACACAGTTGGGGTCCATAATAAGCCAGAGTAAAAATAGAAGCAAAAGAAAAAAAATTCTAAGTCTTAGGTCGGCCTATGCACCACTCCTGCCTCTCAACCTCAGGATACTGTACAACTACAACAGCCCACCTGGGATATGGCACAGCTCCCACAGCCTACTCTAGTAGCCAATCCTCTTGCATTTTCCCTGCACTAAAGGTACCGCTGTAGTGCAGTCTCCTGCTGCAACTGTTTCTGATTGCCAGGGTCTCCTGGACTTCCTTCTAAGGCAGGCACCACAGCTGTTCATTGTTCAGTGTGATCTGAGGCAGGTCTCCTTGGGAGCAAGCCCTCCCCAGGTGCCAATGACTTGGTCCTCAGCCACCAGTAGGCCACCCTTAGAAGCCTCCTAGTCCTGTGGATTTGGCCTGAGTGTCATCTCAGGATATGGCCTACTAA
The DNA here is from genome assembly GCA_030015325.1 of Cryptoblepharus egeriae. Lineage (NCBI taxonomy): Eukaryota > Metazoa > Chordata > Lepidosauria > Squamata > Scincidae > Cryptoblepharus > Cryptoblepharus egeriae. The sequence goes on from JAREYC010000005.1 coordinate 30,742,927, forward strand.
AGTCAGGATTGCACCCTTAATCCAAGTCATTCTTAAACCAAGGTTCCACTGTATTAAGATTTGTTGGCTTAATCTTTGGAGTAACAGAAGCAAAATTCTGTTCTATATTCTGTTCAAAATTCATGTCTATAATAAAGATCCAGTATGACCAACAGGCAAATTTCCTTGACTTTTTGAGGTTGTTCTTTGCAGTTTTATTAACTTGGTCAGGCAGCCCAATCCAGAGCAACTAATCTGTCCACATAAGAGCCCTTAGGTTGCCCTATCTAACACTAGGTTGGAGCAACTGCAAGATGCTCCAGCCCAGTTACTCTGAAGGAGGCTTAGGGCAGAGCAAGGCAAGATAGGGTGCCCTAAGAGAGGAGGACCTGCTCTGCCCTAACTGGGGCAGCCTAAGCAACTCAGGAGAGGCAAGTTGAGGGCATGTTTAGCATTGCCTAGGGCAGAGCAGTTACTCTGTATCCAGAGCCTGTTTCCAAGGAAGAAATGCCCTCTTCCAGCCCTCAGAGTTATACCACCTCAGGAGCAGGTATAGTAATGGGTAGACCCATAGGGGTCCATGATAAGGCCCGAGTAAGAATGGCAGTGCTGACCAAAAATCTGAGTTCTTGGCCATCCTAGCTGCAACCCCTTCCTCTCAACCTCAGGATATGGAACAAACTACGGCTGCCCACAAACCTCAAGATACAGCAGGCCACTCCAAGAAGCCCCTTGTATTCACTGTAGAATGTACTGGCATCTCATCAGGGACTCCTTATAAGGCAGGCACCCAGTGGCGTCACCAGACTGGTGCGGCTGGTGTGGGCTGCATTGGGGATGTCCTCCATATGGGGTGATGTGCCAGAGGAGTTTGACTGTCCTTTGGCAGGCCCCGGGCGTCAGCACCCCCATTCAGGCCTGCTCCAAGGCGGAGAATCAGCCAGAAGCTGACACATGTCTGAGGAGCTGGCCTGAACGGCCATCTGAGGTGCACTCCGCAGAAACACACTGAGCATGCCGAACAGCTTCAGAGGAGACTTCCTTAGAGCAGAGAAAGTCCGCGCCTCTGCACAGCCATTCGGCCTCACTCAGGAGGCGGAGCGGCAGCCGAATGGCTTCAGAAAGAGTACTGCACAGGCACCAACTCTGACGCCTGCAGAGTCTCCCCCAAAGCCAAAAGGCTTCAGAAAAGTACTGTGCAGGTGTCAGAGATGGTGCCTGCACAGTACTCTTTCTGAAGCCAGTTGGCTTCAGAAACAACTGCGCAGGCGCCAACTTTGGTGACTGCGCAGGCCAGGTGGGGGGGGGGGCACGTATCCCAGGGATGATGCAGAGACTTCTACACCAGGTGATGTGCAGAGTCATGTCACCACCGTAGGCACCACAGCTGTTCCTTGTTCAGTGTGATCTGAGGGGTGTCTCCTCAAGAGCAAGTCTTCCCCTTGTGTCAATTACTTAGCATGCTCTGGAGCAGTTAGGGCAGCCCAGGCTTCCTGACTCTCTGGATTCAGCATAACTTTCTGCTCTGGATACAGAATAGTTAGGAGAGTGCAGTTAGGTCAGAGCAGGCTGAATTTGCTCTGGATTGCAGCCTTAGTTTCAATTACTTATTTTCTCAGCTGCTGTGCCTGATGTGTTAGGCTGAAAAAGGTGAGCATTAGATTTGAGTAAATATGGTCCCACTTCTCTTCCTCTCACCAGCCATATTGGTTTTCAAAGGTACAGTACAGTTCAGTACTGTACAGTATTTTCTTTATTATAGTGTTTTGTATAATAGTACAGTGTTTTGTAATCAATTTTATGTACAGTAAATATTTTTATATAATACCTTGGAATGTGGAACCAATTGTCTGAGTTTTCATTATTTCCCGTGGGAATATCTGCTTTGGATTACAAGTGTTTTGGATTACAAGCATGCTTCTGGAACGAATTATGCTCCTAAACAATGACACCACTATGTTTTAGAAAAAAGATTATGTTCAAAAGGGTAGAATAAAACCATAGCAGTTTCTCTCACCCCTTTTCTGAGTTTTAGCAATACCACTATGGATATCTCATCACTTAATAATTCAGATTAGCCACACTAATTACAGTTTTCAGTCCCTGACACCCTAGGCCTTCACTAGAATTACCTTCAAGTGTTATTTGTTAGGGACATTTAGTATTCATATGATGTTGCTTCATTTCTGCCAAACCTCGGAGAGTTAATAGCTATAATGTCTTTTATCTGACTTCCACTTTCTTTTAATAAGGAAACTGAAGTGCAATAGTCTTTGAGATGTATAAACCTATTACAATGGGTAACATTCAAATGACAGAGCTCTAGACCTAGCTATTAAAAAAGTGGATGACCTGTGATCAAGAGCCTATCAGACATTAAACTGTCTAAGATACTGTTAGATGTCAAAATATAGATTGACCTGCATAATGCCATTAAAATGCCGTCTGACCATTAAATGCCATTAAAATGACGTCTGACCATTAAAATGCCAAATTCCTTACATTGTTTAATTTTACATTAATTGCAAGATAACACTGAGACCTTCAATGAGTACAATCCTAACCAAGTCTACGCAAAAGTAAGCCCCATACCCTACAATCCAGAGTAACTACGGGAGCACATAAGAGACGTTATGTGTACCCATAGTTACTGCACCACCTAGTGAAAACCTATGGGAAATTCATATTGCAATCCGGAGCAAATTGTTCTTAACCAAAGCAAGGACTCCCCGTAGTTACTCTGGATTGCGTCCTAGTGTTCAATGGGTCTTACTCCCAGGAGAGTGTCTTTAGGATTGTAGCCAATATTAGTTGTGGGTAGAGATGGAAGGAACTATTTCCTTCAGAAAGACTTTGGCATCATGAATATTATTTCAAAATGCTCTCTTGTAACTGCAGAAAACCTTTGCTATGGAAACTTTGAATTAAGCTGAGATAAAAATTATTGCACCAAATAGAGAGGTTTCTTTTTGCATATTTTTGGAGATGTTAGTTGTTAATTCTGGTCACTAACAGAGCCTAACCATAAATCCACACAACATAAATGGTCACTAACCATAAATCCACACAACACTTGGTCAGAATACTTAGGGTTTAGTCAGAATACATGCTTAGTGTTTTGTGATTTTCATCCTTACTGTTTATATTTGTGTAATGTGTGTGAAAGTCTGGTTTCATTCGATTTTTCATTTTAGTGGAGTCCCAAGGTTAGCCTCTAGTGAAGGACTGAATCCTGGGCTGAAATGTTTGAGAACCACTAGTAAGGGGACACTCCTTTAACCCACTAGTTCTCAAATATTTCAGCCCAGGATTCAGTTCTGAGAATGACAATCTGTGAAACCTCTCCAGGAAGTGAGGCCATCAAACTTAAAGTGATGCCATAGCTAGAAGTAACATCACTGTAATGCTAGAGCTCCTCTATGTCTACTCAGAAGTAAATCCCATTGTGTTCAATGACACTCCTAGGATGAGTTGATGACGGCTGCATCTAGGAGGAAGAGAGGGAGGAAAGAAGAAGGAAGGGAAGAACAGGGAGGGAGGTCCCCCCAGTGCCAAGACATCCCTCTGCTTTTCCCAGGTGGACACTGCCACCTTCCTGTCAACAAAGGTGACCCCCGTTGCTGCTTGCTGGACATCCCAGTTGCCTGGAGCATGCGTCCTGAGGGAGGCTGCCAGTTGAGTTCTGCCATGTGTCGTCCTCATTTGGCTGCAGTACCTCAAGAGGGTAGAGAGTGAAGAAGAAGCCATGTCACTTTGGGGATTGCAGGTAGGAGGCAGACAGCAGGCCCCAGAAAGCAGGAGAGCTCGGGCTGCTGGACTGGAAGCTCCTGGGACCAGCGTGCCCATCTGCCCAGCTCCATGAAATGACACAGCTCTTCTCTGCTCCTCTGCTTACTCCAAGATCCAAGCAGACAATCAAGGGATACAGGCAACCTCCCTGCACTGCTTGGGGACTGCAGCTGAGCATGGACTGCAGGGTGGCAGGACCCAGCAGGAAGCCTCCTGGAGTGAGTGGAGAATGAAGAGAAAGCCACAGACTCCCCACAGCCAGCCCTTTCAGCAAAACTTAGAAAATGATGGCACTCAGTACCAGATTCCAAGATGGCAGCACTCAGCTGTTTGCAACCTCCCTGAAATGAAGTCATGACCCCTTAAGGCAGTGGTTCTCAATCTTCCTAACGCCGTGACCCCTTTATAAGTTCCTCATGTTGTGGGGACCCCCAACCATAAAATTATTTTCATTACTACTTTATAACTGTAATTTTGCTACTGTTATGAATCGTAATGTAAATATCCGATCATCATCATTGGCATCCTTCAGTCTCGAAAGACTATGGTATCGTGCTCTGATTGGAGGTCCTGAAACAACATCTAGTGTGACTAAAGAGGCCAATTCGAGAGTGTCCATCCCTTCCACACTGAGGACAAATAAATTCTGTCCCCTGCCCAGGCCCCACGTTTTGCTGCTTTTGGGTCTGTCTCTTTGCTTCAGCCTGCCGAACAAGTGTCTCTTCCAGTTGGAGAAGGCCATGCTGGGTCTTTTGCCTCCACGCTGAATGATTGGAGGTCAAGATTTCCCAGCTGTTGATGTCCATTCCCAAGGCCTTTAGATCCCTCCTGCAGATGTCTTTGTATCGCAGCTGTGGTCTCCCTCTAGGGCGCTTTCCCTGCACTAATTCTCCAGATAGGAGATCTTTTGGAATCCGACCATCAGCCATTCTCACGACATGCCCAAGCCAGCGTAGACGCTGCTGTTTCAGAAGTGTGAACACGCTAGAGATTCCAGCACGTTCCAAGACTGCGTCATTTGAAACTTTGTCATGCCAGGTGATGCCAAGAATATGTCGGAGACAGCTCATATGGAAGGTGTTCAGCTTTCTCTCCTGCCATGCATAAAGGGTCTAAGACTCACTGCAGTACAAGAGTGTGCTCAGGACACAAGCTCTATATATGCAGGAGGTATTTTCATTGTTACAAATGAAATGTGTATTCTATGCACACATTGAACACAATGGGATTTATTTCAGAGTAGGCATGCATAGGATTGGGCCCTGAGGCTGCAATCCTATCCACATTTACATGGGAGTAAAGGCCCCCCTGACTATAATGGGATTTATTTCAGAGTAGGCATGCATAGGATTGGGCTCTGAGGCTGTCAGTGCGCACGCAGCTACAGCCGGAGGTCTGGCAAGCCTGACCTGGCCCCCTGCACCAGTGGTCTTTGGGTGACCCCCAGGAAAGCTCTAGGCAATCCCCAAAGGGGTCCCAACCCCCACTTTGAGAAATGATGCCCTAAGGGGTCCAGATCCACACTTTGAGAACCACCCATTCCTGCACATTTTATTCAAATATAGCAAGATGAATTTTGTCCATTGACAAAAGAAGGACTGATGGAAAAAAAACTATCAAATGTAATACAGAACAATCAGCCAAACGTGGCATGAAGCAAACTGAATTGTTGGAAAAGTCAACAAAAACGCTGCCAAAAAAAAATATAGATATATCCAAAATAAAGATCCAAAAGCGTAATCACATCCAGTCCTGTTTCTTGAAGATGTGGCTTCTGCATGCAGCACCTTCATGAGGTTTCCCTTCAAAATCAACTGCTAATGTCTTTTTCCCAAGTCCCAATGTCACTGGCCATGAAGAAAGATGGCCATTTGACTTCCAAGATCAAACCACATTGCTCACATTTCACATTCATGTACACCTGAATTTCAAGCTTCTGTAGTAATACTGCAAATTGCAACAACAGATGGCATGCCTCTGGCATGTCTATACGGTACTTTAATATTTAGACTTTTGTGTTTCCAGTCTCCTTTACATGAGCTACAGAAGCATTTCAGCGTAAGATCTATCCGCTCATCACTTTGGAATGTCCACTCAGCCACAATTCCAAGCAATTTCCTGATAGATGTGAAAAATATCAGATAGTCCAAGGCAGTTCTGATGGGGAACATTACTGCTTCTGATTGTTCTATTCACACACAAACACAAAAATAAATTATAGGAAGGATTTTGAAAGAATTTCTTAAGAATCTTATCTACAGTATTCTATCTATAAGAATAGCATATCATGATGATCTTATGATATGATGAGCATATCATGATATGATCATGATGCATATCATGCATAGTTGCTGTTTCCCTTTTGGAAGATATCTATCACAATATTCTATATTTTATATAGGATGTAATCCTAAGCTAGGCTGGCACAACTCATCGGTCTTCCTGTTCCGTTGGTGATATAGGGAGCAGTGACATACCTAGGTCATTTGGCACCAAGGATCCACAAATTTTTTTACACTCCCATGCGTCTAAATTGTTTATTAAATTATTATCAGTATTAATTAATACAATTAATTAATATTTTCATATTTTAAAGATCACCTTTCTAATTAAGCCTCTGTTTTATTCTTTTTTGGGAGGGAGTCAGGCTGCCTTTTGGAGCGCTTGTTGAGCTTCACTTTCACTGGATTGGTAGCCTTGCATCCCTATGTGCCTGACCTGAACATGAGCCAAGGCACCTTTGCTTAGTCACAAGTAAATGTGGTTGTGTAGCTCAGTTCCACTTTCCATAAGTCTCAATACAAATATCAGGGGCTTCCTTCTGGGTGGATTTTTGGGGGCCACATTAACTGAATCAGAACCATTCTGGGGTTGTTGAATTTTGCTCAGTCCGCCTTTCTCCATGCATTTAGGTTTTTTAGTTTTTTGGCCATAACTCTTATAGGAAGGAGATATTTCAAAGCTGTTATTTCTGCATTGGATTCTGCTGGAAAATATGCATCTAATGGTATATGGGGGTGATGGGGCTATTATTGCAAATGTTTTTAGCAATTTTAGTGATTTTTGTTATTTTGGTCACCCCCAAGTTGTCACCCCCTAGGGTGGTGGACTAGCCCCTCCCACAAATGCCACTGGCAGGGAGGCAAGCACATATCTGTGCACTGGCCTAACCTTCCCCCAGCAGTGGCACAGAAATGTCTTGCAGTACTGTTGTGACACCCCCTAGGTCAGCACAGGACTTATGATGGGGCTTAGGCTGGCTTAACTGGAGGCTAGGATTGCAGCCGTAGACTATGAACAAGACGAAATAGGGTATTTTGGAATGCAGAGGGGTTAGAACAGATGGTATATTAATTGGGTTTCTGTGACCAGAAGTGCCACAAGCACAACCTGCTTTTGCAAATCCATTCCATTTCAAAAGGACTTTGCTATGCAGCATAAAAAACTTGCATCCATCAGACTTGAAAGACTATGGTATCGTGCTCAATGCTGCATGCGAAGCACAAAGGCCTGAGTAGATTGATATGGAGGATAGGCTGTTACCCAAGCAGCAAATCCCCTCTCTCCACGCCACTGAAATAGTCCAATGGAACGGCAAAGCCGATACAACTGGTTCTAGCTCAGTTGCAGAGCTGGGCTAAGGACAGGAGCTCACCCTGTCTTGTGGGGCCCCGGGTCTCGAACCCTGGCCTTCTGCTTAACAAGCACACAGTCTTATCACTTGTGCCACCCACAGCCTTCATGCAGCACAGAGGATTGCTTTTTAAGACACATGTGCCCAAAAGGCCCTTGTCAACATGGAAATAGTCGAATCCTGGTCTGCATAGCTAAGAAATTGCTGGCAATCAATGATGGGATTCAAAGAAATTAACAACCGGTTCTATGCCCACCTGGCAGCCACTTTTAAATGCTATTTTTAAACTTTTTAGTGCTACATGTTGGACTTTCTATCTTTCTACATGCTACATGTTGGACTTTCATGTTGGACAGCTATTTTTAAACTTTATATGTCCTATCTCTCGTTAACAACCGGTTCTATAGAGTAGGTGCAAACCTGCTGGAGCCCACCACTGGTGGTAATGAGAGTAATACATAAATCAGCATTATTTTAGCACCCTTCAATTATTTCAACAAGCCACCTCAACAATCTGATAGAGCTATGTTGGTGTGAAATCTGCAAATGATTTAAGGTCATAAAAAATGAAATAGTGAATGCAGCGAAATGCCAGTTTGCAATAAGAAATGTTGTCAATTACCCAAAGGGAATGAAGGGAATGAAGCATCTTTATTTTTTAAAAAAAATTAGAACGGCAGCGAGGATTAGCAATCAGCTTTGTAAATAAAAGTGATTAACAAAAAACTATTATTAATCAAAATTAAAGAGATTTATATTAGGCAAACAGAAAAGAGTAAAGTTATTAATTTAAAATTTGTCTTTAATCACTTTGTATTTATTTTCTGATAGAATCATAGTTTAATTTACTTTTTCTGGTATGTCAGGTTAGACATACTTTATGAATAATGAACAGGAGTCATACAGCTATCTTTCGTACACATCTCAACCTGAAAATCAAAATATTAATTTTTTCAAATTATTTCTTAATCAAGTTAATCTAATACTAAACAATTTGGAGGTGTCAGGTTTTCTGCTTCTCCGTATTTTAATTAAGTATATTTTCGTGTAAATTATTATATTTAGTATTGAGGTTACTATTGCTATTTCCTTCAGAAACTAGACTATAAATTTAAAAGGTAAAGGAGTATCCCACAGGCAGGTCATGACTGACTATAGGATGCGGTGCTTACCCCCGTTTCTAAGCTGAAGAGCTAGCGTTGTCCAAAGATACTTCCATGGTCATGTGACCAGCATGACTATACGCCGAGGCACACAGAACACAATTACTTTTCCACTGAGTTTGTAACTATTTATCTACTTGCATTTGCATTATTTCGAACTGCTAGGCTGGAAGGAGTTGCTCACTTTTTCACCACACCAGGTGTCCAACTGGATGGATTCATAATTCCACAGATGCAAGAATATAAATATCGTGGTTCATTGGTGCAGGAAAAGAAACTGGCTTTTACCTATGAAATCCACGGTAGAATTGGCCAGGCAGCAGCTGCATTCGCTTCATTAAAGTGGTGCCTTTGGAAGAAGACCAAGTTCACTGCCAAAACCAAAATGCACCTATTTAGAAATCTAATTTTACCAATACTCCTATATTGGTTGGAAACTTGGACCATTCTCAAGTTGGACATAAACAAACTTGTTTATGTTGTTTATTTCAAATGTGCAGCTTAAGGTTTTTCCTTGATATATCTTTACATGACCGCATTTCAATCAATACCATAAGAACAAGGAGTAACCAATTACCGACAATTGAAGAACAGGTCCACAAACTGAGATGGTTTGGGCATGTTTGCTTAATGGGCACCATATAGACCCTTATGGTGAGAGTGATCAAGTGACTGGAAAGTCCAACATGTAGCACCAAAGAAAACATGGGTGCAGGAAGTCATGGATGACATAAGGACACAGTGACTGACAATTGACCAGGCCAAACAAATCGCCATCCACCGCAGTCAGTGGAAATAAATTGTTAGTGAATCATGAAATCCACCAGCACCTACAGCAGTGTACTGGCCAACACTGCTAGCCACTAGCTCAGGGCTTAAGTGAAGTAAAGGAATTGAACCACAGATCTCATTGGCTGACAGTCTGATATTGGGTGGGTGCCATTAATGTCATTTAAATCAGTTAACAGTCCACTTCTGTTGGGAACTAATACTGGTGGAACTAGTAGGGTGAGAGCCTAATCCAATCCAGATCTACTGCTCTGGTACCAGCACTGGGTGTTGTAAATATACTGGTATCCTATGAGGAAGGAGCAATAGCTCTGGGCCAGGCACAGCTGGACAGAAGATGCCCAAAGGTAAGTTGCATTGCTGGGTGGTGGTGTGAGTTTTCATCCAAAAGGGGAACAGGAACAGCAGGACTCTGCTCTGACAGATCCTATCCTCCATGGTGGGCTGAAATAGCTTAGACTTGAGAATCCCTATTGTGCTGTGCCTGTCGATTTGAAGATCAGCAGGTTCGTGGTTCAAGACCCAGATGCTGCATGATGGGGTGAGCTCCTGTCACTTGTCCCAGCTCCCGCAAACCTAACAGTGTGAAAGCATTCAAATGCAGGTAGATAAATAGGTGCCACTTTGGTGGAAAGGCAATGTCTTGGTGACAAGCCCCTGTAACTGTCCGGCCAGGTTTTCCCATGCCACGTCAGTCATGGTTTGGTTATTTTTAATTCAGAACAAGTGGACCCAGCCACCATATAGGACAAATGCTGAAGAAGCTGTATTTGTTTGGTGATGGTGGGAGTGCTCATAGGACTCTTCTCAAGATAAGGAGATTTTTGTTCCTTTACCCTGAGAGTGTTTTATGGCTGCATCAGCACAGAAACATTAGTGAGACTGGACTGTAAATCTTATGACTTGTTTTTGGAAGAGAAAAACTACAACATATTTAAAAAGTGGTTGACATTAATCCAGTTAAAATGTCAACAATTCATATTTTCAGAATAAGAACTACAGTCATAGATGCTATTGAGTCTTGTTCACAAAGCCTGTTAAATTGTGCAGAATCTGTTAAGCGCATATGCACAGGGTCATGTCGAACTACATTAACCTGTTTGTTATGAGCTAAATGGATAAAACTAAAAGCTTTAGAACCTCTTAATGCCTGAACAGCTTTGCATCTAATTTCTCTCCCTCTGTCTCTTTCTTTATTGATGTAATGACAGTCTTACACAACATCTATACCCTGTGATGTGAGAGAGTTCTTTGCTAGAAGGTCAAAGAAATTACGTGTTCTGGACTTTGGGTTAAAATGAAAATTGATGCATCTAACTACCTGAATCTCAAAGTTTTCCTTCTTAGAAAAGGTCTTATCCATAATACCTGTTACATGTTCGAGTGAGGCATGTCTTAAAATCACCAACTTTATAAGATTTAAGTGGAGCAGCTGGCCAACTGTACACAGATACAAAAACAGCACTCAGAAAGTGTCCCATTGTGTTGATGTTTGTTATCTGGTATCTCTTAAATAAACAAATACATATTACCAAAAATCCATGCATTTTTTTAAAAAATAACTTTTACATAGTTCCAAAATACATAAATAAGAATGTAAATGTTAGATCTCAGGGAACTTTTGGGATCCTTCTTTGACCTTAGGCCTGGGTACAATTCACCCTCTGCACACATCTCTGATGGGCCCTGAACCCTAATTCATGTTGGAATGATCACTTCTAATTTGAACCTTCCCCCCCAAAAGAATATTATTCATACTGAATAATGAAAGTCATAATGATTCGTTATGAATCACTTCCATGAGAAATGGCCTTCATATCAACATCACCCCACAATAAGTGCAGCATTGGTCAAGTGTTAATTAGCTATTTATTGAAAGGGACTCAGTGTGACACTGCAGAAGATATCATGCTCTGTGCCTCACTCTTCACAAATGTTCGAGAAGTAGTAATCAGCCTTCTGAGCACTTATTTCTCTGACAATGCCTACATGACTCATTTCCATAAGAGACAATGTGGTGGGGAAAGGAGGAGGCATGACATTCTGTATCCACTCTGAAGGGGCTCTTATTAACCAGTGGAAGAACGACACGAGGAGTCAGGAGGCTTGTGAAGGACCTGTTTCTGCTTTGTTTTCTGAAGAGGCAACCTTCAAACACTTCAGAATGAAGGTTTTGTGCTGCAGCGGAGCAAGCTTTGGTGCCGCTGTCAGTTCTGATGAAGGAGAATCAAGGCTTTCACCTTCAGAGCTAAGAAAGAGATGAATAGGCAGTGATAGCAAAAATAAATGAGGAGCCAATATAGTTGGACAAACACTTGTCCTGAAAGGCCTGACAGAAGCTATTAGTATTCAGCCCGCAGTTCTCATTTCCACACCAGCCGACCGACTGAGCATTGAAGGCGAATGTAACAAGCTATTGATGCAGCGTTGGTGGTATTGGTAGCACCAGCCGTACATTGTGCATTATGGATTACCATTGTGATGGCTCTGATGTGAATTCCAATAAAATGCATGATGGAAAATAACTCATTGGTCTGTGAGGATCACCTGCTCCCCTGTATTAATCTGATGCAATCCCAGCTCTCCTGTCAAGTGTATCCCATTGAAATAAATAATGGACAAATTAGGCTGTTTGATATTGCTTCTGCAAAGATCTCCTCCTCGATTTCACATCATAATCCTTTGTCAATATTATATGAAAAAATGAGAGAATGACTGTGTTTTTTTTAATGGACCGTAAGATCTGTGGAGAAGCCAAGAGTTTAGCCATGAGCATTTTCCTGAAATAATATCCACCTCACTAGAAATCTCTATAGATCTGGGGAAATATTTCTCTCAGTACCTTGCATTCAAAGTTCTGAGAGAGATATTCCCTTAGAACTTCAAAATTATACATTATTTTTTCCCCTCAACAACATCTAAGGAAATTTTTAGACCACTGGTGCCTTCGATCTAATGCTGAAAAAGCAAGGCTCAGGAATAATGGAAAGGCTGGCAAAATTTCATCAGATAACTGAAATGATGCTAACAATGTTCAAATTGAAATTGGGTTCATTTTATGATGACAGAGGGTGCAATCCAGAGTAACAACAGGGAGTCCATGCGCCGGTGTAAGAACAATTTACTCTGGATTGCAATATGAATTTCCCATAGGTTTTCACTAGGTGGTGCCGTAACTACAGGTGCATATAATGTCTCTTACATGCTCCCGTAGTTACTCTGGATTGTAGAGAGAGAGAGAGAGGTATTTTAAAGAAGATTTTCACCTTCACCATTTGGAGAGTCCTGTCATGGAATGTGGCTAAAAAATGTTTGGTTACATTTCATTTCTACCATTGTGGTAGCACAAGTTTTACCTTTACTGCAGAGTCTATCCCTGGTACTTCCAAGGATGTCACAAAGTCATGGAGGCCTCCTCTGTGTAAGAGAACATTTGTTCTTTAATCTCAATGCTGCATCAGATTGGTTCTGGAAAATTGAATAGGATTTGGCCCTGAGTCCACCTCCCTCCAACCTTAATCCAAACTCCCTCCATGGCAATGTAGTGACTCCCATGTGGTGCCCAATATATCCCATGGGGGAATTTAGACCTCCAGAGCCTTCCCTGAGGTAAAGGGATATTTATTCTTTTCTCCTGTATATGCCAATAAAGGTTTATCGTATCGTATCGTATTCTTTTCTCCAGATTAAGCCTATGCTAGTTGAAGCGGGAATCGACCTAGTTGTTGGAATCGATACTGACTGATGCTGGAAGCCCCTTCCGGAACCCTATTCCAACCTGCACTAGTGATACTGTAGGTTTAATTCTATATGGATCCAGGAATGCAGATTAAGGTTAAGGAGGTGAATACGATTTGGTGGAGGACACTGCTATCAAATCTTACCCCCATCCTGGAGCTTTTATGCCCATCCCCCACTCCATCTTACCCTCCGCACCCATTTTCCCTCTTTCGCCTCTTTTACACTATCATTCTCTTGCCCTGATATCCAGCCTGCTTGCTCTGACATCCAACCTGCCTCAGCTGGTCTTTGTAGATTGATTGACACAGGCAGGAAATCTCTGGGCTTCACACTGATGCTCTGGCAGCATGCACCACTACCAACTGCTGGCATGTTGTCTGTGAGCACGCTAAGGCAGTTAGTGCTAAAGGAATCCTAATTCTGACACCGGGCAGCCCAAATGAATTGAGCTGTAAGAATTGTCGAAATACAAAATCAATGCATCCCACAAGAAATCAGGAAAACATAATATAAAAACATAATATAAAATTAATAAGAAAACATAATATAAAAATTATGTTTTTATACAATAAAGTACATTCAAATAATTTGACAGTTACTTTTAACAGCAGTTATAAACAATATTATTCTGGTGGTGATTTTTCACTTTAAAGTAATCAAAGTATTGGGGAAGCTCTTTAGAAGTAGCAAAATTTAGGTTGTAGAATACAGCAATTCCACCTGTCATAAAATCTTCACTATATTTTTTCTTTGTCATAAGCAAATTGTGATCTTCTAACCATACCATCCTTGGACTAATTGATTCAAAATCCCTACTGTAGGAGCAACTTCCTTTCATGTTTTGCTTTCCTTAGTGATGTGACATGATGGAATATTGATAACATATAGAATAAATGCAGTGCTCCTAAATCTTCAGGCCTTCTTCTGCAAAGGAAGATAAAAATAGCACAGAAAGACAGAATGGGTTTGTGTCTGTTTTATAGTCATTGGCCTTTGGTCATATGGATCGTTTCAAAAGGAAATATAGCTGAATAGTTAGGGTCATTAGCGCGTCCTTTTAATGAGTTATATAACATCTTTCAAAACTACATAACAGTATTGCAGTATATGGCAATGAATAACATACAGTAAATATGATTTTGCATGTAATGAACTTGCATTCATTTTTTTAAGGAGGCAGTGCTGCTGTAGAGTTGTGCTATCAGATCCCAAAATCCAATCAATTCTTTAGAATGGCCATGTTTCAAATAGGCACTTTAATTTAGTTTACATATGATCACTGAGGTGTCAATCCTAATCTTTGTTTAGGCCAGCCTAAATCGCAGCATAAATCCTATGCTGACCTGGGGATGTTATGAAAATGTCATAAGACACTTGCGCACCACTCCTGGGGGAGGGTTAGGCCAGTACACAGACATGCGCTTGCCCCCTCTACATCACCACTTTTATAGGAAGTCTAGTGCCAGCCAGGGGCTGAAGGCGGTGCAGTTGCACCTTGCTACAAGCCTTAGAGAGGCTACAAGCTAAACTTGACACTAGTGCCTAAAACTGTGAAAAATGGGGAATGTATGAATGATAATATCACCATGTTATATTTGTAGGAAAGGTAATTTAATGCAGAATGCAATGAAAGAAACTGCATTGGAATATCTATAGTCTATCAAAAGTTATGGCCAATTAAACCAAAAATAAAAACACAAAAGTCTATGGAACTTTATAAGTGGATTTTTAAAAATTCAAATATTCCCATGATCCTGATTGCTCTGAGAGTCAATGAGATGTAATTCTGATACTACATGGAACTAATAAGTTGTTAATATGAGTCAGCTCTCATTTCCATATGCATATATATAATACACTTATGTATTCTAACTGGGTGTACAGGCACTTTTAAGTGGTGTTCTTCTTATATTTAGCAGGGAAAGAATAACCATTCCTCTTTGCCCCAGCAGTTTCCGTAAGCGAAAAGGGACTTATTTTTCATTATTTTATTTAATTAAATTTGATTTTGTTGTTGCTGTGGTGGTAGGGGCTACAAAATCATCAGATAGCAAATTAGTGCTTTAGCTATGCCACTCAGATCAAATGGGTGGTGAAATGGTGATGAGGAGGCAGATTTTTCCCTCGTTACCTGGGGATGACATCACTTCTAGTTGTGATGTCACTTCCGGGGCAACATTTTGAGCTTTGCACCCGGCTATGTGATCATTAGCGATACCACTGGTGCTGGCCTAGGTTAGGATTGCACCTTGAGTCCTCTTAAAACTCTCCCCCTTGTTTTGGAAGGCTTGGCTTTACCCCATTTCCTGTTTCATAGGGTACTCCCTCTACACCTGTCTACATTTCTTTCCAGAGGCCAGGCTGTTCCAATGCATAGCCGAACATGCCAAGTCAGCAGTTGGCTTTGCTGGAACAAGACCTGTTGTGGAGTGTTGCTGCAGGCATCTCCAGTGGCGCCAGCCTTGGCCAGATCAGCACTAGCAGGCTGGTTGAAATAAGGAAGCGCCAGAAATAAGATGGAGGTCAATGTCAAGCAAAGATGGAGGCAGTTTGGGAATTTAGTATGATGCAGCATTTGGTTGAGAAGGGGGGGGGGAAGTGGGACAAGAAAGAGCCTGTATTTAAACAATGACTTCTGACTGATGAGGAGGATCAATTCTGGATAAACAGCAGTGTGAGCAGGGTGGCTGCCAGTGACCCTTCTCAGGAGCCAAGGTTTTGGAGGAAGATCCAGAGTGTGACAACTCCCTCCCCAGACTGTGTTTGAGTCGATTAAGATGCCCTGCAAGCTTCACACAGCACTGATGCAAGAACCAGAAGGAAATATTAGTCCCAAACTAACGTACTAAAATTCACATAAACATCTCCTCCTCCCTTATTGTAGTGCACATTTAGATCCAAATTCCATGTGGTCTACCACAGATGTGAGTCTCTCCTCCCAAAGGAATTTGCCAAGTACATTTTCTTTCTTAATCCATGCATAAGAAACTCTATTTTTGAACATTGGTTGTTTGGAAAACTCACCCAGTTGTCAAATATATGTGGGTTTTGTGTCCTAAGAGAAAATGAGATGAAATCCTAGACTAGTGATTTTCAACCAGTGTGCCATGGTACACATACCACAGATAGTCCTCAGGTGTGCCATGGGAATTTGGGGATTGACATTAATTCATAGGAAAATTGTGGTATTTGAACTGCTTTGTATGCCTTGTCAAGGGGCTGTGGTGGCACAAGTGGTTAAGTCACTGTGCCTGTTAACCAGCAGGCCAGGGTTCGAGACCCAGGTCCCCACAAGACCTGTCGTTAGCCCAGCTCCTGCCAACCTAGCAGTTAGAGAGCAAGTAAATGCAAGCATGTGAATGCAAGTAGATAAATGGGTACCACCTTGGTAAGAAAGGTAACAGCTTTCTGTGTGCCTCGGCATATAGTTATGCTGGACCCATGACCACGGAAGTGCCTTTGGACAACTTCCAAAGACCTGTAAAGACAACTTCTAAAGACCTGTAAACGGGGATGAGCACCGCACCCTATAGTCAGAAATGACTGGCAGTTAACCTGCGGAGGGACCTGACCTTATCAATGGTAAAAACAACTGATGGTTGTCAATGGTAAAAACAACTGCTGTGCCTTGACAATTTCTGTGCCTTGTTAGAGTGCCGTGAGATGAAAAAGATTGAAAATCACAGTCTCACAGGTGGGTTTGCAGAACCAGGATGTTTACTGCCTCACAGCTCAATTCTATGCAGGCCTACTCAGAACTCAGTCATCATCATCATCATCATCATCATCATCATCATCATCATCAAACCTTTATTAAAACCTCCATTCTCCCCCCAGCAGCTCAGTACTTATTTGTTCTAGTGCTTTCCCCAGCTAGTGGCATTGCTAAGAAATCTATCTGCTCTCTGGGGTTAAAGTTCCACTCCCAACAACAAAATCAAATTTAATTAAGTAAATAAGTGTTTGCCCCTTATTGGTTTGAGACAATGTGCTGGGTCAAAGAGGGATTGTTATTCTCGCCCTACAAAATATAAGAAGTGCATCATTTAGAAGTTCCTCTTTACTGAACTAGCATGGGTAACTAGCATGGGTATTATGATAAATGGAAAAAGAGCTGATGCGTTAGTTTCATGGTGTATCATAATTATTAGTTCCATGGTGTATCATAATTACATCTCATTGGCTCTCAGAGCAATCATTCTCATAGATCAGTTTTGACTTAATCCACTTTTGTTCCATAGACGGTTTTTCCATTTTTTGATTAACAAGACACATCTGGCTGTTCAAAAGCACCAATTTTCTTATTAACTAATGACCTTCTCCAAATTCCACGGCACACCTGAGGACTATCCGTGGCACACCAGTGTGCCATGGCTCACTGGTTGAAAACCACTATGCTAGAAGAAGGACTAGCATGGCTTTTCCCACAGATAAATCCTTGGGATGGAGTGAATGTGTGATTTTTAAATCCCATATGGGTTGTCATGCATGGATCTGATTTCTCACGGATATATTGCAAGTATCTCAGAAACAACCACTACTTGGATTGGTTTTTGCAACTGGTTATATATGTCCTCTGCATTGTTCTTGCCACCAGGAATGACTCTGAAGTTAAGGGGAGATGACTCTTACGTACCACATTGATTTGAAAGTTGATACCACATTTTTCCCCTCCCCCAGGAATGCCACTGACACTGGGAAGCACTGAAGGCCACCATCCATCTGGTGGATGTAATATTGGAATTGGCCAATAAACAACCTGTATTTTTCCTGCCATGAGTTCAAGTAGAAGGTACTATTTGACTCTAAAGATTATTTCTTCTGCCACAAGGTGTTTCCCTCCATCAGTATTCTGGGTTCTTATAAGAATGTGAATTTTAACATAAGACTTGTATTTATAGTTTTCAGTTTTATAATTCTGCAGCTTATTTTATGTTTATAAGAATTTGTGTCTGCATTTTGATCTGGTGAGAGCTACAGATGCCTGAATAAACAATATTGCTGTTTGGAGAATTAGGCTGTCTCTTTCATTTTTAAAAAAAAATTGTTGAAAAAGGTTGTAGCAAGAGAGACTGTATTAAACTGTTATGAGAATTTAAACTTTTTTTGCTGAAATAGCTTTTCTTTTATGGCAGTTTGAAGCTGAAGAAATTCTCCCCTTAGCTATAAAGTCAAAGTAGTTGTCTTCAGCTTTTTTTCCTTAATATTGAAAAGAAATGAAAGGAATGGATAAACAGAAATAGTTCTTAATCCCAGCTATGAAATTGACTCACATAGTAATTACAGTAATTACAAAAAATAGTAATTATGAAATGCCTTTATTTTGTGAACTTAATGAAATTTCTTCCTGTGTTTAATATAAGTAATGGTAATTTTTGAAAAAGATGGACAGCACAATCCTATGTGTGTCTACTGGGAAGTAAATTTCCTTGAGCTCAGTGGGTTTTGATCTTATGTAAGTATAAGATTGCAGCCTTATAAGGGATGCAATATTTGGACCACAATGAATATACAGAAAGCTAAACTGGAAAACAAGATGTGCAGTTAGGGATTTCCAGATCAGACAAAAGGCAGAAATTAGGTTTACATGTAATTTGTAGCAAGCCAGTCATTAGAGAAAACAAGAAAATTGGGGTGAAAATGGACCTTTATAAGCTGAGGATATGAAGAATGCCTCATGCCACAGGTTAGCATTTCAATTAATGGTTTTCTTTTGCAAACCATTCAAGGGTGCTTGCACACTGGTTGTTTTTTAAATGTTTCAAAATCTTTGCAGCCCACTAAAAATTGGCTTGCTACACACAGGTGGGCCCTAACCCACAGTTTGGGAAACTGTAGTATATAACTCCAACTATACACGTATTTGTGGTATTTGCACACAGGTTGTTGGAATGTGGATGAAATGCTACCTGAAAACTCTGGTGGTTAGTATAATTTCCAGTTACCTGAGTTCTCTGCACCCTGTATGGTTCTTGCAGGAGGTGTGGTCAACGCAATTCCCTCTCTTCATTCTCATACACACTTTCTTTTTCAAACCCTCGACAGAACAAAGATGTGCTGTATCAGGGCTCCTTGCCCTCCAGGGGATCCTTACCAGATTGCAACACAAAAGAGTCAACTACCAAAATCAATATCTTCCTTGGGGTTTTATGTACTGGGTTTTGGACAATGATAGGATTCAAAGAAATTAACAACCGGTTCTCTGCCCATCTGGCAGCCACTTTTAAATGGCTATTTTTAAACTTTATATGTCCTATCTCTCATTAACAACCGGTCCTATAGAGTAGGTGCGAACCTGCTGGAGCCCTCCACTGGGGGTACTTTTGCTTGAAAGACTTGAGGGAAGACTGACAGCCGAAACCTAATGGGATCTTGTGCTGCTGGAACTAATGTTCAGTGATGCAAGTTCCTGTACCATTATCACAAAATACAACATATGATACAGAGCTGCAGGGCCACTGCCAAATGTGACGTAACAATGCCCACCCCCACCAAAACAACAACAACAACAACAAAAACCATACCACCACCTTGAGCCAGCAGCCTTGGGAATCTGGTTTGGCAGAAAGGGATAAAAATACATTTAAAAAAATGTCAGAGTAAGGGTAGGGCAGGATTGAGGGTGGGGTGGAATAGGGCAGGTGAGGGGAGGGACAGGGAGATGACTGGGTTGGGAACTGGGGTGGCTGAAACCAACTGGGGTGGCTCAAGAATAGTATCAATGTCAGCAGTGCTGTCAATATTCTACCCTTTCAATCCACCTATCCAGTTCCTTTGTGCCAGCAACGTAGCTGGAGCAGGTCCATGTTGACCTAATTGGGCCATGAAGAGCTAGGGAATAAATCTTCCCTTACCGCAAAGAGGTGTTTGGAATCAGAAACTCTCTTTCGGGATGCAGCGCGTATCCTATTAGTGCAGCTTAATTGGTGTATTAGAAGTTAGATGGAATTGGGTTGTCAAACAAGGCCTTTTCCAACTCAGCACTATGATCATGCCACTTATGAGTAGCTACTTCTGGGACTGATTCATTGTTCTGCTTCCTCCCTTATAAAGTTTCATACCAATCTTTGCCACCCCCCAGAAAATAAAACAATACTGAGTACAGAGAAAACCAACAATGCCTGCATTTTTTTTCTAATCTAATACATCAGCGCCAATGCCATAAATATGCAGTTTGTCATCTTACATTAAAAATGAATGACTTTTACAAATGATAGACTATGGTGGAACATTTTCTTGTAGCAAAAAACCAAAAGAGATGTGTCTGCAATTTTTACCCCTGCAGACTTAGACTGCCCCAGTTGTAACATAGTTAATATGATTTGCAAGTACAATTTTCCTAAGAGTACTTGTCAATCATATCTGGAAAAAGCACAGGCATGAATCCCACTGCAGTTTTTGTCAGCAGGAGTTTAACCATTTCCTGGTGCTTTTCACAGACTTCAATAGATCCATATAGGAGCAGTTACATTTAAGTAACTCTCACAATGGCCCAGGAACAGTAATGAAAAAATATATACAGGTGGAACCTGTTTAAGTACTAACAGCTGTTCAATTGAAATCAGCAAATAATGAAATCTATGGGTTTCAGAGCCCTCTACTCTGAAGGCGACCATAGTCCACTTGTATCCAGAGCCCTTCTAAGACAATGAACAGCTTTTACAGGCTTCAGAAAGGCCACTGAAGGTCCAAGAAGGGCACTTATAATTTTTGGCTGAAAATTTTGAAGTGTCTCTCCAGAGGAATTTCTAAGGCCTATAGAGGCTCTCTGCCTTTGCTGAGAACAAGATGTGGCCGTCCAATGCATTTGGAGACTTTTCTGAGCCCCATAAAGGTTCGCCACGGCCTCCGTGGGTTACAGAAAGGTCTTTGGAGGTCCTTGAAGGGCACTTCTGTGCTTGATCTCTGTGGGTTTCAGAAGATGTTCTGGAGCTTCTGGATGTTTCAGGTTGGGCCAAATATGGTTCATTGCCAATCTAGAGTACCTTCCTTATGCCAGTTCTACATACATAAAATTTGTGGATAAGTAGACTCAACCTGTAGTTGATGTGCCTTCTGATTGGGAAGGGTCATAGCTTGGCCATGGATTACACATGCTGATTACACAGGTTTGCATGTAAAAAGTCCCATGTTCAAGTCCTGGGACCTTGAATTAGGATTTAGATACTATTAAGCCCTGGAGAGCTGCTGTCATATAGATTGAAGTGCAGAACTAGGTGGATCCTTGGACTCAGGATAAGGAGCTTCTCTGCTGTCTTATTCCAGCTACTAACTTTGTACACAATCTGCAGTAATTCATGATATTTTTTTTTCCAAATTCACCCAGTGCTCTTAGATTCATTCGCGAGAGGAAACCAACTGGATTTGAATTTCTTAGTGCATGTGTTAGCACAGGACTGTATGTTTTTTTAAAAAGGCTTCTTTGGTTCATTTGGTTCAGGGTGCAAAGCTCTTATAGTAATAATGTTTCTCTTACAGTGGCATCACTCTTCCATCTTACACAGTAGCATCACTCTTATAGTAATATACCTTCTGCATCTTAAGATACAGAAGAAGTCACCAAAGACTATCTTTAATTTTGAAGACTTCTGACCACCCATTGCTTTGTGAAATGGATCACCGGCTATTAATCCATGATGGTGCCACATAAGTAGAAGCTAAAAAGAAGAGATGGGTCTCCCAGAAGATGGAAATCTTCCTCAAATGTTTGAAGAAATACCCATTATAGTTTAGAGAAAGTGAAACCTGTTCACTTGTAACTTATAAATAGCAGCTATATGTCTCTAGGGAGTCCATTGTGGTGTAAGAAGCCATTTTTGCTGTCCGACTCTATTACTAAATTATACTTTCTATCTTTCCAGGTCAATAAACTTTCTCTGTTCTGAAATTTCTGAATTCTATAGACATATTAGGAGAGTTTGAACGTGAATTTGGACAAACCTTGAGAGCCAGTGAAAGTTAGGTGTCAGGCATGACTTAATGACTGGGCAACAAAAAATAGAACAGTTTTTTAAAGTGTAATATTACAATTTTTTTGCCATAAAACATCTGTACTATTTTAGGCTATGGCTACAATCCAGAGTAACTATGGGACCTTTTCCATCAAGATAGTTATGGTGCCACCTATGGGAAATGTATGGGAAATGCATAGAGCAATCCTGAGTAAGTGCCTCTTAAGTCTTCCTGTAGTTATTCTGGATGATAGGGTAACTCACAAAATGATGAAAATACTAAAGTCATTAGAAAATATGACATGTATAGGTACCTGATGGATGTTAACATAGAGTTAACATAAAGTTGATTCCAGTGCAATGTTTGAAATCTGCAATAGCAAGTTTGAATGCCGTGTAAGATCTCTCTCCTGACGTCGTGGATACCTTGGCCTCCTTCTCCTATCTCAATCCAGTGTCTTTGTTTAACCTTCTGGGAAATTGAAGAAACCCCATCTTAGCAGTGAAAGCAAAGTGAAGATTATATTTCTGTGAAAAAGACTTCTTGTTGAGACTCAGTAAATTGAGATCTTGGTAATAACTACTTTTCAAAATGTGGAAAGAGTCTTTAGTTGAATGCTTCTCATTTTATCGAGAAACGTTTGGAGTGGAACGGTTTTCATCCTGTGAGAATTCAGGGTTCTTGTGAATGCTTTGCCTGGTGATTAAGGGAACAAGGTTCGGCATCTGCTATCTGAATTAACACAAAGAAATCAGATAGGAAGACCACACTGAAGTCCCACACTGATCGCTGTAGATTTTTGAAAATGAGAACACTGCAGTCGAGTCATTTGCATGCCCTGAAAGCAGATTAAAAGGAGAAGGAGAAGGAGGCAGTTGCTTTTCATCTCTGAGGCAAAGACCCCTTTTGCAAAAACAGTCGGTATATTTCTGGTCTCCAAAAGTCGGCTAGCTTGAATTGGTTATTAAAGCAGTGCTGCTGAGCTGTGTAAACAGATTCATCAGACCTGCTGCAGTGTGTGTGCAGGTGTCAGCAAGTATTAGAGATAACTTGTGCCAAAATGAGACTCTCTGGCAGAGAGGAAGGTGCCATTAATATATGTATTTGAAAACCACACACACACACACTCACAAACACACAAAGAATCTCTCTCTCTCTTTCTCTCTTTCACCTCATGATTATAAATAATGAGTTATTGTGTCATTACAGATACTGTGTGTGTCATTCCCCTCAATTGGAATTCTGAAATGTATCTGTCATATGAAAGACCTATAGTTGCACCAGGGTGCAAAATTAACCCATTTAGGCTGGCACAACTCACCCATCTCTCTGTTTCCATAGTGGTGCATTGGCCTAACACCCCAGGAGTGGCACAGAAGGGCCTTATGGCATTTTTGAGATACCCCCCAGGCCAGCACAGTTCTTGTGCCCACCTAACCAGAGGTTAGGATTGCACTGACAGTGTGCTTACAACACACTCTCTTCTTTTTCTTTCACATTCACAGCATTCAGAAAGGAAAGACTTCCTAGCTGAGAAATATTCTTCCAGTCACCTTTCAAAGGGGCTCATAGCAGAAGCTGTGAAAGCCCCTTAGACAGAAAAATCATGACCTTTCTCATGCAAAATGCACAGGGCATGTCTTTTTCTTTGCATTTTTTTTCATTTTCATTACTTTGCACACAACTTTGATGTCATGAACATATTACTAAAAAAATGATTCCAAGAAGCACAGTAGGCTCTCTCGTTCACCTTAGTAAGAGTCAGCCATTTGAAAGAATATCTAGCTCTAAGTATTCTCAGACATAATACCATTTTTTTTTCAGTATCCTGATAGGAAATTAATCACCTTTAAACTCCTGCCTATACAGGTATTTCCTTTCCTTCTTTGATTCTTCAGAAACCTCATTTGTATTGCCACATTGTTATGTGGCACAGATGGCCACTGCGTTTTGGTTTTCCACTTGTTTCAGGATGCGTCTGTCACATCTGGAATGGGAGGAGAGGGTGACAGAGAGAGACCTTGGGAGTATAAATATTTTAGAGCATTCTCCAACCCTGATGGTATCAGAATATTGCCATTTCAAAAAGAAAAGAAATATAGGGCCCCAAATTCCAGTTCCAAAGGTCCAGCTGACATCTTGGTAATGAATTAAATTTATTTTTTAAAATAAATGATTTGTGATCTTTAGGCCTCCAGCTGGCAGTAATAAAAAGTGTGCTGTGCTGCTGTCTTAGGGCACAATCCAGAGCAAGTTCAACCTGCTCTGCCCTAACTGCTCTCTCCTAACTATTCTGTATCCAGAGCAGAAAGTTATGCTGCATCCAGAGAGTCAGGAAGCCTGGGCTGCCTTAACTGCTCCATAGAATGCTAAGTCAGTGACAGTTGGGGAGGGCTTGCTCCTGAGTAGACCCCCCTCAGATCACACTGAAGAAGGAACAGCTGTGGTGCCTACAAGGAAGCCCAGCAGTTCCTGACAACCAGTTACAGCTGCAGTTCTTCTAGTGCAAGATGGATGCTTGGAGTGGCCTGCTGTATCCTGAGGTTTGTGGGCAGCCGTAGTTTGTGCCATATCCTGAGGTTGAGAGGCAGGGATTGCAGCTAGGCTGGCCAAGAACTCAGATTTTTGGTCAACACTACCATTCTTACTCAGGCCTTATCATGGACCCCTATGGGTCTACTCATTACTATACCTGCTCCTGAGGTGGTATATCTCTGAGGAACTGGAAGAGAGCATTTCTGCCTTGAAACAGGCTTTGGATACAGAATAACTGCTCTGCCCTAGGCAATGCTAAACTTGCCCTCAACTTGCCTCTCCTGAGTTGCTTAGGCTGCCCCAATTAGGGCAGAGCAGATCCACCTCTCTTAGGGCACCCTATGTTGCCTTGCTCTGCCCTAAGCCTTTTGCAGAGTAACTGGGGTGAGCACCTTGCAGTTGCTCCACCCTAGTGATAGATAGGGCACCCTAAGGCCTCTTATGTGCAAGGAATAGTTGCTCTGGATTGGGCTGTTAAACTTCAGACACTTACCATATGTGCAGGTGACAACACATAAATATCATGCACATTAATAATACCTTCAACAAGAACAAAGCAACCAAAATCATCGACTTTACTGCACATTAATCTTCCATTGCATAGACTTATTTCCATCACTACTGATGAAGCAAGAGCAATGACAGGGAGCAATGACAGGTGAGGTTAACGGTTTCATAGCCTTCTGTATGAAGCATGATGATTTCCCTAATTTCCTTTCTTACCACTGCATCATTCACCAGCAAGTTTTGGCAAGCAAAAGACTCAATACAAACACTGTCCTGGACATCACTTTCAAAATTGTAAACAGTTTGTGGAAGATCACTTCAAAGATGGCTTTTCAATCTTACTCTTGATGAAGGGGCAGCGGAAATCATTTTGCACACAGAGGTGGATAAGTAGGCACAAATTCCTGCAAAGATGTCATGATTTGCTGAATGAAATAAGAAGATTTTGAAGGAGAGGGGAGATGACCAAGCAGAGTTGGAAGATGAGGAGTGGTTATGTGATCTGGCTGTAGTACCCCATTGCAAGTACAGTACTTGCTGTAATACCTCATTGCAAATGTCAGAACATTTGTTTACAAATTACAGAAGAACATATTAACAGAAGACAAGCAAGGATTTAGAAAGGTGGTAAAGAGATCTAAGGACTAAACAATGAGAGAGGAATTCTTCTCATTGTAGTTTCCACTGTCCACTGCAACATTGAAAGCTGGCAATTTTAATGCTCCTTAATTAATGTTGCCCCTTGACAATCTCCAGCACATGATGATCTCCAGGATGGAATGTCACATTTCTATGAGACATTCAGTCAATTCTTCGGTTGTAGATTTCAACTTTTATTTTCCCAGACCATTCAAAGTATTGGTTATCATCACTCAATTATCACGTTTAAAGTGGGGTTATCACCTTTTAGGCTGCTGGGTATCACTGTTATAGACTTTAACAGTTTTGGACAATAATATCTGATGGACTGTCTCTTCCCTATTGAAAATATCAGCCCTCTGGTAATTTTTAGAAATCTCGCTGTGTGTTCATGTGTGTGTGTGTGTGTGTGTGTGTGTGTGTGTGTGTGTGTGTGTACATGCTTGTATACATCCATGTATATGTGTGACCCTTTATGGTTCATTTGACAGGAACTTCTTGATTGCAGCCCCAAATGTCCTTGCCACCAAAGGCATCTTTGGTTCCCCTTCTGGATTTGTTTTTAGCATAATTAAAGCTTTAAAAATTTGTCAGTCATTTCACTTGCTGTAATCCCTCTCCACTGAATTGCTCTGCATTTCCCTGTTTTGTACTTTGTTTTTGCATGGCCTGTTGTATTTGTTTTACAGCACAATACCATACATAATGTATCTATTAGAAGTAAGCCACTTGTGCAGGCAAGTCTACAGGATTCCAGATTCACAGTTCTATCCTATCAGTGCTGCCAGTCCTGCAAACGTTGTGCCAAAACATCTACAACTGTATTTCACAAGATCAAAGAGGCAGCCAGCTTACCGCTTATCCCAAGTCAAGTCAAGGAAGCCTACTAGGATCTGAACCAGCTCAATCACTAGCACAAATTTGAGGAGACCTATGTAGGGGGGTCAGGCTCAAGGAGGGCATTAAAATGGGGTTGAGATCTCCTCTCTCATTCCCTCATTCTCATTCTCAGGCCCCTGTTCAGAGCCTAAACTGCTCTTCTCCCATTGACCAAAAATATTCCCTGTTCTGCCCTCCCCTGCATCTCCCCTCTATCCCTCCGTGGCCACAGTACCAGTGCTAGCAAAGGCCAGCTGGTGGAGACAGCTTTTATATATAAAAGAGGTGTTTAGGTCATACTCCCATGGCAGTATTAAATGCAGTACTCTCATGCAGTATTAAATGGCAAGTGTGTCCTATTCCTGATAGCCAGAAAACATGTTGTGGGCCAGTGGAGACACCATTAATCAAGATGACAAGCAACAGTAGTAGTACATGCATCAGGCAGCTTGTGGTGATGGAGTTCCTTGTGAATGAAGGTGTAAAACCCACTGATATCCACAGAAAACATTGAAAGTATGGTGATGGGATACTCAGCTGAAATAAGACATATGAACAATCCAAATGTTTCAAAGATGGCTGTACAGCTGTCAATGACAATCCCGGCCATAGTGGTTCCTAGCCTGCATCAGTCATTCCTGTGAACATTCCTAATCCTGTATAATCAATGCATATCTTGTTGAGAAATTGCACAAGAGAATAATCTTTCTGTGGGAACAGAGAACACAATCATTCACAAACATCTGCAATTTCAAAAAGTTAGTGCATGCTGGTACCAAGGCTACTTTTTTGAGTAGAAGGCTGTTCTTGGATGGTTCTGCTGTATTGACAAATCTTTCTATGCCAAATCTTTATGCTATATTGACAAATCTTTCTATGCCAAAGCTTCCCAGGCATTAGTTAAACGCTGGGATAAGTGTAGAAATGTAGCAGGGTGTTGTAAATTGAAAAAAATGGAGTTTCAACTCCTTAAAATTTGATCTTTTCTTTTATAAACTCAAAAGCCCCAGTTTTACTTGAATGTCCCTCATATATAGTTTAAAAAAGTATTGTACTTATTATACAGTGATGAATTATTGGTAAGAGCCACCTTGGAGGCTGTTTTGAAGGCTGAAAGGCAGAATACAAATGCTTGGATAAATAAATAAAAATGTATAGTACAGTGGAACTTAGAACGTAAAAAGGTAATGGGAATGAATGCCTTTGACTCATTGGGTCTACTCAGTTATTTGCCACCTAAAGAAGTGGGACAGATGTGAGCAGCCTAGAGCTGCTCTGGTCACCAGAGACCAGTGTTAGGATTCAGTTTAAGTGCCAGATCCTGGCTGCATCCCTGTTCAGCATTAATCACCCGCGGGCCAGTATAGTCTGCCATTGCTGCAGGCCTTGCTCCAGCCACCCTCCTCACACAGTAGCTCAGAAGTGCTTTATAGCACTTTCATGAGGATACTGGCCAGAGCAATGGACATGAGCTGGCCCATCCAAGGATCAGGATAGCATCCTAGGACACTTTGGTAACAATTTAACAAGCAGTGTTGTTGGTTTTTTCTCATTTTACCATTAGCTGCTTTTTGACCCAGATGAAAGACTCTGATGCACTTTGTAAAGGTTGATAAACTTCTTTGCCTGCTGCTGCTCCTTCCTCAAAAGCTTTGAATTAATGCCAAGTTTTTCCTACTTGATAGATGCTTTGAAGTCAAGGAGTATATCCTTCTCTGCTCCTCTTCCCCTAATGAATAATCTTACAGTCTTCCCTGTTGCCATCTTTGTAACATGCCATCTGATAAAACTGTTAAATTCAATAGTGTTCAAGAAGCAATTCTTTTGGCCCTTGACAGGTGCTGTCAAAAGAGTTGCATTCTTTAAAAATGGAAAAAAGAGAGTTGAATTATGGACAAATGGAACTGGAACCAAAGTAGCTGAAGAACAGGTAAAAATGTTTCTTTTTTCTGGATGCATAATCTTCAGTGGTTCATTGGTATGAGAAGTACACCAAAGGCACTTTGAATTGTGTCGAGGGAATGTTTTACTCAACATAACTTGTAAATCTTGTCTTGCAAGTGAAACTGTGGCTACAATGCTGAAGTGCACTTGGGTTAACCTATCTATAACTGGGCTGGCCCAATTCCAGGATGGGCCACCCCAGTTACACCAGAAAGGCTTGGGCCAGCATAGTTTGGCTTGGACCTAGGCCAAACTAGCTGTGCCAGCCTAGGCAGTTCAGGAGAGTCATGTTGAGGGCATGTTCAGCATGGCCTAGAACAGTGCAGCTAGGCTGTATCCAGAGCCTCTTTCCAGGGCAGTCATGCCCCCTGATACAGATTGAATTCTGTATCTTCTGTATCTTCCTGATTCAGATTGAATTTCATACACCATCTTTTAAAAATCAGTGGCAGAGCACATGGTTTGCCAACAAAAGGCCACAGTATTGATCACTCGAACCTCCAGGTATTACATGGAAAAATCTCTCAGTTGCACTGCATATCCATATCATATAAGTAAGTATGAGGTGTCCCTACATTCAAGTTGATTACAATCTATTATAAACAGGAGAATCCGACAGAAAAGTAGAGGGAGGGGAGAATGAGAAAAAAGTAGCAAATGATCAATGTTTGCAAATATATTTTAAATTCTCCTGGTAGGGCTCTAGATTTTCCCCCATATAGCATTACTTTGTTTACAGTGAGTTCAAGAGCTTCTCCAAGCCACCCAATGCCTTATAAGGCATTAAAAATGTTACTTCTGATAGAATTCTATTAATAGAAGATAAAAATATAGACAGGCAATGCAATCCTGACATTACACCAAGAAACTGGCCCAGATAAGCTGGTCTAAGTGGGCCATGTCCTGAGCTGACAGGCCAAATCCACAGGGGTAGGAGGCCTCTAGGCTGGCCCAACTGCAGCTGAAGAGGCAACAGCACAAGGGCAGCATGCTCATTAGGCTGATGTAGTTGTGCTACATCCTGAGGTGGGCTAGTGTAGTTGTGCTATATCCTGAGGTTGAGAGGCACAGGATGGCCTAGAACTCAGAATTTTTTGCCATCACTTCCAATTTTACTCTGGCTTATCATGGACCCTTATGGGTGTACTCGGTTTCATCCATGTGTCAAATAGACATACAGATTCTATGGCTACAATCCAGAGTAACTATGGGACCTTTTACACCAGTGTAGTTATGGTGCCACCTATGGGAAACCAATGGGAAATGCATCGAGCAGTCCAAATAAAGTGTCTATTACGTCTTCCCAAAGTTACTCTGCAGGGTATGTAAATATGAAGAGTCAGAAGTGAATCGAAGAAAGAATTATATAGTATGGAAACTGTATTGAATAAATCTCAATATTATATTATGATGATTGGAGCATCAGATAATCTCTCATTCCTAACTGGATGACAAAAACAATTCAATATAAAATTAAGGAGGGTTTTTTTTTTGCTCATGGAATTGGCTGTCAGAGCAGTCTAGGTTTGATGGAACTGACTGTGTGAACAACAGTCATGCTGTATGGGAAAAACCTAGATCCCTTCCAGGAGAATTTAAATAAAGCTCCTCTCAGCTTCTCTTGGAAGCCTTTTCCATGTGAAGTGTAAAACAAGGTTAAGGTTAAGAGTGACACCCTCAGGGAGGAAAATGCAGAGGGAGGGATTTGATGAGTTCAGAATCTTCTTTCTCCACAGATTCTCTTTGTGATGCTGGTCTTGTTTGTGGTGCTATTTTTAAATTGAAGACATCAAACCCGTTTTCAATTGGCAAGTTATAGGACACTGACATTTTACAAAGTTCATTATGCACTGTGAAATCGAGTGTCTGAAGTAAAATATTGTCACTACAGAACATTTCAGAGATTTTCTGAGTGCCCTTGCTGAGTTCTATCCTCATTAAACTACCCAGTATGTGTTCTCAGCTGGATAGCATCTTTATAACTACCAAGTAAGTCAAGTGGAGCCCTTGCCAGGCACAACACGCTGCAGACACAAGCCTGAAAAGAAATGAAGAGCTTCTTGTTGCAAAAAAAGGAAAAAGAATAAACCACCAGCCCTCAGTTTGGTCATGTCACTGTGGCCTCAGGGTGGATATACACAGACGATACACTTTTCAATGTGGGTATAAACTTTACCGGAGGGATATTTTAAGATGCTGATCTCCACGCAATCACCTCCGAGACAACCTGAGGCTGTTCTCAGGGTAGTGACCCAACCAGAATTGCATGGAGCTGCTGATTCTATGAAGTGACACCACACCATGGAGATGTATAGCTGTCACAATTTGAACAGTGGAGGGAGATCAGAAGTGACAAGCCAGAGTGCAGGGTTGCGGCAGCCACATGATCACTCACCATGTGGTTCAGATATCATTGGGTCAACATGATCAAGATGGGTCACTGGGCTGCTGGTAGCTTTACATGTTCCCAGAGATCAGTGCGTGGAGGTTTGTCATGTATGAATGATTGGGGTCTGTTTAAGGAAAAAAATACATTGTATGCCATATTTTGGGATGTGTGTGTCATTTGAACATTCTTGTGTAATATGTTTTTTTATAAAGAGCAGGTACAATATGTAATTGTGAAACAGTGGCATCATAAACCTTCTTCTTTGTCTTCTTTATGCTTTACTCTGTGCCTGCTCTGTGTCTCAAACTTGACATGCCCCTATGACAAGCTACTCAGCTGTATGTGGATATAGGAAATAACTTTTCCACACCACAATGTAATGAGATTTCATATGCTGAGATAAAAGGAGGAAGGAGAGGAGGGGGAAAAATACTCTATTGGGACCTATGGCAATATTTTGATATTAGTGTGTAGAAGTAAGAGGCTCATATTCAAAGTATTTTCACAATGGTGTTCCAAGATTCTCTCAAGTCATTCATTTTATTAAGATCATTAAGCAATTATCATATTGTACAAATAATAATAATTTTCATTAATAATAGCTTTTAACAAATTGCACTGTGAATGAACTATATACAGTGGTTCTCAAAATTTTGAGAACTTGATCCATTTTTTAGAATAACAATCTGACTTTGATCATATATAAGTGATTTCATGGCCAGAAGTGACATCATCATACAGGAAGAGCTTTCCTGAGACTGCGGCAAGCATTGAAATTTCCAGTGGCAAACACTGAAATGGTCACATTCATCTTAGATATGTGGGTTTTAAATAATGAAATAGATTAAAATAAATATATAAACAATGAAATTGAAGTAAAACACATAATGAAATAAGTAGCTATGAGATGGGAAAGCTGTCTCTGTTCCACCAAGTGAATTCTCTCGGCAGCCTGCATGCAAAAACCTCAATTCCCTGACCTCTCCTCTAAAAAAAATCCAAATGATTTTTAGCCATATCCAGTGCCCAGTTCCATTTAAGTTAACACATTATTATTATTATTATTATTATTATTATTATTATTATTATTATTATTATTATTAGTTTGGTCTGGATTGATATTCAATTCAACCTGAAATAATCACAATTCTGTTCTCAGCAGTATGTCAAAAAAGTGTTGACTTTTTATTCAGTGTTTAACTTCCTTGGTATAGTTCAGTTCCACCCATGGTTTTTTTTTTACACTAAATCTGCAATCCTAACTCCCAGTTAGACCAGCCTAAGCCCCAGCACAAGTCCTGTGCTGACCTCAGTATGTCACAGAAGTGGAATAATTGTGTCACTAACTCCTGGTGGAGTTAGGCTAGTGCACAGACCTGTGCTTGCACCACCACAGGAATGGGAAGACCGATGTGTTGTGCCAGCCGAAGTTAGGATTGCACCCTCAGTCATAGGGCTGTAACTTGGTAATAACATAACTGATAAGCTTTCAACTTTTAAATTGTTTCCAAATAGATCAAACTGAAAATACAAATGATATCCAATGCCATAGCCAACTTCCATGAGAGACTGATAGCTCTCTTTTCTAGCAACAGAGACCTGGGAGATCAATAAGAATTAGTTCTATAGGACTACATTAGTATTATATTCAGGTAAGGCAGCACGGTCCTGGAAAGCCGCTGTACTATTCTGTGGCACAACCTAGTCCCTGCTCTCTTTTTAAAAGACAGTTTCAATTAAACCAAACCAAACACTTCCTCCAAACAATATTATCTATCTCTAGCAGTAGGAATTCTGTTTGGGTGGCTTAAAATGTTACTGGAAAGAAAAGTAGCAAGACTTACAAGCTTTCATAGCTGTTCGTTGCCAGTATTAATGAACCAAAATAGAACTATTATGTCCAAGATATCAGTTATATACAGTAAGCTGAATCATTCCAGTGAACTTAATCACTGTGTTGAACATGGTGTTTTTCTTCCCCTAAGTCTGTATTCAGTGTTAGCAGTTTTCTACTTTGCCAGGAGGTAGTCATTCAAAGGGCAACAACACCACATACTTTTGAAAACTGATTACCGGTATATTACTCTCTTACCCAAAAAATGTTTGAATAATTTCATGTTTGTATCTTCATTATGTAAAGGGAAGAGGGAGTGTGGGGCCAAAATAGAACACAGGATATCAGTGCAGCCATTGCTGCCATATGCAGGATGACCATGTGTCATAATCACAAATGTAGGACACATTTCTCTAAAAATTAGGGCAACTGCGTAGTTTAAAATAAGGATGTCAAAATTCTTTCATGCAGAGGGTCAAAGCTACCATTCATGGCACCTGCTGAGGATCAGAAGTGACATCATTAAGCAGGTAGTGTTGTCATTAAGCAGATAATGGGGAAAAATGAGTACTTTGTCCTTATTGTCACCAAAAGTCCCTCTCTTGATCTGGACAGCAGTATTTCTCAAAGGTATGAGAGTGGCTTAATCAAACGCAAGACAAAATGTGCGCCCCAATTTCTTTTTGGGTGGGGGGCATGTAAGATATGTTTAATTTCAGATTTTTTTCTTAGTAATTAGAGTGTCTTTGATTTGATATGCCAGTCGTGGACCTGTGGGGGCAAGAGAGACAAATGCCCTGGGCACTGCCCTTCTGGGGACTCCACCAATCTCACCCTCCCACTGACTGTTTTTTGAATGTTTTTTTGTTTTTAAAGCCAGAGAAGCTGTCAATTGCACTGGCTTCTTTCACTTAAAATGAAAAAAATAATCCTCTAGATGAAGTAGGGCAAGCCAGAATTGTGATGTGTTGTCTTTAGCAATGATTCTGCACCAACTGAGCTCCTTTGTAGGAGCAGAGGAAAGGGGAGATCTATATTGGCAGCACACATTGCAAGGTCCATTGAACTGCTTCTCTAGGCTACCACTCTTCCGGATGAGAAGAAAGGAACAGCCTGGAGAAATAGTGCACCAGGGCTCACTTGAAACCCTCAGCACTCTGTGACTAGCCCTACAAACCAGACTAACTATGGGAGCACGTAAGAGATGTTTACATCAACGTACTTACGGCACCACCTAGTGAAAACCTATGGGATATTCATATTGCAATCCATAGTAAATTGTTCTTACTCCGGAGCAAGAACTCCCCGTAGTTACTCTGGATTGTGCCCTAAGTCTGCATTACCTAGAAGTAATTACCACATTACGTAGTGGTAACTCAAGGTCCACATTATCTAGAGTACAGGAGTGGCCCAGTCTGATGCTGCGTCTTGGGTGGAGAGAAAGCACCTTACTGCCTGTCCGGACAAAATTCTGGGTTGCATCTTTCATCTTCTCTGAGGTTTTCCTCTCCTTGGAGGAGCAGAAGGGGGCAGCCTAGATTGGTGCAGAATCATGCTGAGAGTAGGCTTGTTAAACTCCTGTTGTGATTCTGGAAGTAACTGCAGTGATGTGATAACTTCAT
This sequence comes from Cryptoblepharus egeriae, assembly GCA_030015325.1. Lineage (NCBI taxonomy): Eukaryota > Metazoa > Chordata > Lepidosauria > Squamata > Scincidae > Cryptoblepharus > Cryptoblepharus egeriae. The sequence goes on from JAREYC010000005.1 coordinate 30,777,323, forward strand.
TGCAATTACTTCTGAGACAAGGCAGGGGGCAGCGAACAAAATGCTGGCCAGGAATCCCAGGAATGCCACTGTATATTTTCCCACATTTTATGTTATCCACAAAAATACAATCTATAATCTTCTATGAGCAGCATTTCCATTCATAGAAAATAGGTGGATACGGTAATATTACTTCTGAATATGTTTGATGCCTATACTCAAGGAAAATAATAGAAACGTATCCCTGCCCTATATATGTACATTGCTGGTTTGCTCATTGAGGGAGACATTGTAGCGATACAAAGCTCTATTTTGAAAAAGAATATCATTAGCTCTCCTTGAACTTTCAATTTTCCTTGAAATTTGATAGGTACGATCAACTAACGTCTTCTTTTGCACAAACTCCATTGAAATGAATGGGAGTTCACCCAGGTTTCAATAATGTAAAAACTCCAAGGATCTTATCAATTTGTAATAGGGCTAATAAAATTCTAATTAATTCCCCTCTACCTCTGTAGCAATAACTTCCTGTCTTACATGACAATTAAGGAGTTGGTTAGCATAACTGACTGTCTGCTGCCTGACAAGACAGGTTGCTATTTTCAGCAAGCCAGTGAGCAATGATTACATCAGGTGCTGACAGTAAGAGCATATAATTAGCTCAATAAGGATGACACAGAGACTGTGTTTCTGAGGTTCATTAATTAGTATAGTGAAATACATTCTTGGTTATAAGTGTCATTAAAAATCTCCTGAATCTAATACTCAGGGCACCACGACATTCCCATTAAGGTCACTGCAGAATTTGTCTAAGAATACACTGTGCAATTTATATGCAAAGGAAGGTGAATGAATTACAGCAAAGGGAGAGCTCTGTTAAATGTTTTAGCACGACCTGAATCCACACACAAGAAATGAACCTGGTCCCAGGGGAGGATAACAGCAGCAACATTCCTCTTAATGTTCCCAGCACATACCTTCCCATGTTTTATCACTGGAAGAAGTCCCATGGTATCGTCGTAACCACAGGAAACTAGAAAAGGCAGACCTAATTATTGCAATGGTCTCCATATAGCTTGAGGACTTTAGATTTCAGTGTGCCACAAATGAAGCTTGAGCTTGATTTTTCTAGGCATTTGAGAAAATACTGTATACAGAGTGTAGCAACTATGCTCTACTTAATGATACTTCTGACAAGTAATCTTGAGACGAAATGGAAGTAATCCAAATTGCTTAAGAATCAAAGAATCCTAGAGTTGGAAGGGACCCAGTGGATCATCTAGTCCAACCCCCTGCCTGTAACAGGAAATCCTCATCTTGTGGGGACCTGGGTCTCAAAACCCTGGCCTGCTGATTAACAGGCACAGAGTGCAATCCTAACCATGTCTACTCAAATGTAAGCCCCATTGTGTTCAATGGGTTTTACTCCCATGAAAGTGTCTTTAGGATTGCTGCCACAGTGTCTTAACCACTTGTGCCACAAGATGAGCTCTCTTATATCCTTGCTAATTTTATATTGAGTAAAAACATATCAATAAAATCCTTATAATTAAAAAAATTCACATGAAGACAGCAGTATAAAATTATAATTCTCATCAGGTGTTAAAAGTCCAATTTTCTAAGTTTTTACTTAAAAGTAGACAAAGCCAAACTGACATCCTTTGCGAAGGAGTTTTAAACAATGCTACCACCACTAAAAAGGGTGGTAAAAGGGTCATCCAATAGCTGCCTCCAACCTCACATCCACTAGTGATAGACCAGGGGTCAGCAACCTTTCATGTCCTTAATTTAAACATATATTACTTATTAAATTTAAAATTATTACATATAATTTATTACAAAAAGGTGACAGACCGCCTGCTTACAAGGAAAAGAGGGGCACTGAAGCTTCTTTTTCCATGACACAAGGCTAAAATCCTGGACATATCCTGCTTTGGAGTTGCATTGCCCTTACACCAGTACTGAAACGTTGGTTCAGATTTTGCCTTTAGGGGCTAAAAGATCCATTGTTTTGTTTTTGGTGCAATAGACATCTATGATATGTTCAAATAAATAGGAATTAAATGGAAGAACTCATCTAGTTAACATGGAATTCAGGAAGACTAGAGTTCAGATCAGTGTGAAACTCAGGAACAATAAAAAGAACAGATAGCGGGCAATTATCCCCAGCACAGAACTGTTATTAGATTATTCCCTTATAATAGGTTTGTGCCTTGTTCAACATTTTTTGTTAGATCAGGTACTGTAGAAAGTTCTTTTCTTTTGTTTTTATTTGGGAGTTACAAGACGGGATTAGTTTGCACATAATTCACTGCTTTCATACACAAAGGGATCCCACAGCTGTCTGCAGAAAAGCAATTTCTTTTGCACACAAGAGGAAAGTTTGAACTGTTATGAGTTTACGGTGTAGGTGCCTTGGCCATGCCCCCTCACAGCTTCACTGCAGCCGTCAGCCGTGTCTAGGTCATCTGTGCTATCTAGTCTTTCTTTTGAAATTGCATTTAAACTAAAACACAAGTGATGTATTAATGTTTTTAGAGCTGTTTTAATCTCATTGCTATATTTCAAGTTCTATACTGGACCTAAATCAGAGTGACCATATGTCATAACAAAAGAAGACGACACCCCTGCCAAACTGTAGGACACTCAAGAAAAGTGTAGGACATGTCAAAATAAAAGCTAAAATAGGTTTTCACTAGGTGGTGCAGTAACTACGGGTGCACATAATCCCTATAATCCAGAGTAACTACGGGTGCATGTAAGAGACATGCACCCGTAGTTACTGCACCACCTAGTGAAATATTTAAATATTATATTAATATAAATATTTCAAATAGTGAAATATTTGAATATAAAATATAAATATTTCAAATATTTCAAATATAAATATAAAATATAAATATTTCAAATAGTGAAATATTTCACCTAGTGAAATTCATATTGCAATCCAGAGCAAATTGTTCTTACTCCAGAGCAAGGACTCCCCATAGTTACTCTGGATTGCGCCCAATATCTCTAAAGTGCTCCCGTAGTTACTCTGGATTGTGCCCTAAATTTAAAACTATTGCATATAATTTATTAATTATAAAAAGGCTACATGTTGCTTGCTCAAAAGGGAAAAGAAGGACAATTGAGACTTTTTCAGGACAGAAGTCTAAAAAGAACCACATGACATATGGTCATCCTGGCCTAAAACCATTGGAATAAGATGGGACAAAACTACATATCAAACAAACGGTAGCAACTAGTAAAATATGTTTTAGGTTATCATCTTCATACCACAATCTCTGTGCCAAATATGGTGGATGGGACTTTGTGATGTCACACTAATGGCGAAATTCTCTGCCCAAGAAGGGCTGTTTGGGGCAATCCCTTGCATTTGCAGTTTTAAAATGAATGCATTTATTCTGTTTTTTAAAATTCTTTTTTACTTTTGACTATGTACATTTGATTGCAATCCAATGCACACTGTCTGGGAGTCAGGCCCATTGATTATAACTGGTTTTAACATCTGTGTAGTCATGCATGGAATTGCCCGTTTGTGAATTTAACTGGTGTGGGATTTTATGTAGCTGTTCAATGCTGTTTTCTGCATTTTGTACTTAGATATTTTAAAATTTTCTTCTTGTTTTAACTTGTCCCTTGCACAGGTAATGTTGTATTTGGAAAGATGGTATAGCAATATATAAAACCATAAATCAAATAAATTAGTTCAAGTAGAAATTTAATTTTTATTTCAAGTATGAGATAGCTTAGTATTCCTCTCTTCTGCTAAACCATTAGTTAATTTGGAATGTATATACATATGTGCATCACATAAAATTCTGTGAACTCTATTATTAGGCGCACTCAAACAACAGTGGACAGGTAGAGCCCCACAATGCCTTATGGCAGCCAGGTAACACTCCAGAATGCCTAGCAGGGCCAGGAAGGAAGGAAGGACAGCATGCAAAGTGGAAGCAGGCTGGTTTAGCAGACATACCCCCAAATCCAGAGTAACTACAGGAGCACATAAGAGACATTACATGCACCCCTAGTTACTGCACCTCCTAGTGAAATCCTATGGGAAATTCATATTGGAATCCAGAGTAAATTGTTCTTACACTGGAGTAAGGAGTCCCCATAGTTACTCTGGATTTTGCCCAAAGAAGAAGAAAAGGAATCTAGCCCAGTGCGTTCAGTGGATACCCTTTGAGCACTATCCCCTTATACTGATCAAACTGTTTTCTCCACAGTTTGTGAAATGCCATTATGGGACAATCATCATATATGTGAACCATAGTTGGCTGCAAAGTAATCATGTGGTTAAGGTTTCCTTTGCAGGTTGCTCTGCTAGACATTGCTTGGGTAATATTATAGAACATATTGATGCTTTCAGACTGGGCATAAGAGGTTCTGTAATGGTCGAAGAACCTTATTTTATCATTTAGCTATTAGAAATATCAGGAGATTCCTATTTCTGTATAGAGGGTTATCTCAGATGACATTTTAATCTTACATTCCGGCAAGATAAAGGACAGGGGGATATTTTCCAAACTGACTTATGGACAAAACCTATCCCCAGTCATTCAGCATTATCTTCCAGTCTATCACCAACAATTTGGTTTCAGGGACTAGCAATTTCCATGATGCAAAATGAAGGAGATAGTTTGCATTTCTCATATCCAAAACTAGCATTGTCCCATTTGATAGAAAAATGCATAATTTTCTGCAAATTGAAATTGTCTTCTTAGCATGTCAGCTCTGCTGCTCATCACTAACCCAGTCTCCATAGTGATTAATGAATCGCATTGTGGTAAAGGCTTGCTTTGCTTTGAATAGAAATGAGTCACTACAGATCATTCTCCCATCAGTAATCTGCCTCCGAGGCAGCCTTATTTATTCTGACCTTCATATTTTGACTTGCATTAGAAAGTCAAACAGATCTCACTTAGTGATGAACAAAAGGAACAGTAAGTGCACCCTTATTGAAATGCAACATCTCTCTCACTCTCCATACATACATACATACATACATACATACATACATACATACATACACATTTATTTTAAAAATTTATATCCCGCCTTTCTCGGGCCATTAGCCCGACTCAAGGCTGCTGACATAAAACATAATTAAAAACATAAATAGTAAAAATTCAATAAAAACCATTAAAACATACAGGCTAAAAACATATATGTTAAAAACAATAAAACAACAGGCCCCCCAACCCCTGCCCCATTAAAAAGCTTTTTAAAAATAAACGGTTTTAAGGCTCTGCCTGAAGCTCTGTATTGAGGGAGCTTTCCTCAGTTCTAAGGGGAGGGAGTTCCAAAGCTGGGGTGCCACCACCAAGAAGGCCCAATCTCTGGCTGCCACACCTCTCACATCTCTTAGTGGCAGCACAGTCAGCAGGGCCCCCTCAGATTACCTTAGGTGACGGGGTCAGATTGTACAGGAGAAGGTGCTCCCTCAGATACCCTGGACCCAAGCTCTATGTATACCTACCTACCTACCTACCTACCTACCTACCTACATACATACATGAGAGGGAGAGATACTTGGCTGAAGACTGTATTTCCTTTTGTCAAAAGACTGAGTTCACAGAAGGCAATGCTATACTAATCCATAATTAATTCGAAATCGAGCCACATATTTCAGCTCCAAGCAAAGTAGGATCTAAATAAGGATCTGTTTCCTGGAGAGCAAACAGCTTTCTCTATTGACATCAATTGAGCCTGCAAAAAAGTAGATACGATGGAGATGGAAACATATTTGTATTCTCACAAAGTAATAAATGATGTGCCATCATTAACAGCCACAGGAAATGGTTGGCAACTCAAGCAGAATAAGAAAAAGCAGTGACAACTTGTCACTGCCTAATGAGGCTGAGATATTAAAGGTGTTCAATCAAAGCATTTTTACTCAGATGCTGGGATTCTCTTTATTAAAAAGGTGCTTCTCTAATGATGCATTGAAAGGTTTTATCAGCAATTATAGATGGTTTTGCTTATCACAAGAACACTGCAAAGGTGCTAAAGCAGAATTCATGTGTAGTACTAGAGGTAGAACAGAGTAGTTTTTTAAGGCACAGAAATGTGCTGGTCCTTGCAACATGTTCAAACATACACAAGTTCAAAGGGCTCTCCTTGTGTCAAAATTAAGCATGTTCTAATGCTGAGGATTGGAGTTACCCCTAAGATATGGCATACATAACAGGCAATTTTGGCACAGTAGTGACATTTATGAAGGAGCACTGGTTGAACATGATACCTCATGAGGTTGACCTTCACAGCAAACCCATTTTTCATAAGATACAATTGGAATATTTCCTTTGCACTGTGATGAGTGTGGCTTGAAAATCAGAACACTTTCATACAAAACAGAAGATACTGTTGAAGTACATCAGTTTATCAAGACTTGAGTTTGCCAGTAAGTGTCATATATCCTTGATTTCTATTTCATAGATAATGTCCATACTGTGACTTTAAGGTTAGGCAGAAGTTGCGGTGTAGCAAATGTAAACAGTAAATCATATTGTGACCTTCATTATCTCAAAGCTTGTTTCTTATCTCTTTATTGTCCATTTTGCCCACAAATGATAAATTCCATACCATAAATTCCTCAAGACACATTGCTGTCTGACAGTCTGTTCTGACATGAGTTGTGTAGCCTGAGATGTGCATCCCATGCCACTGTGATACCGACAAGAGCCCCAAAGCGCATGATAGGAGTTAACGAAGCACTCTTTGGATGACCTACAGAACAATATCTTGCAGCCCAATAACTCTTATGCTGGTGGAATGAGCATTCCAGCAGCCTTAACTTTCTATGGCAGTCATAAAATGTGCTCCAACAGCATTCAGAGGCATGAGCTGCCAGAGAGCCAGCAGGAAGGCTACAGCCATGCTGTAAATGGTGGTGGCTCTGTTGGGACCCACCAACGAAGGTTAGTCAGCAGGGCAGGATAGGGATAAAAATCAAGTCTGTTTTCCTGCTTTTCGTTTTTCCAGTGTCATCAAGACTTATTGCCTTAATGAATACACCAACAGGGCACAGAACATGAAAGGACAATGGATGACTTACAGCCCAATCCTATCCATTACACACTTTGATGCAGCCACACCAAAATAGCAACTGCAGCATCCTATTAGGGGGAAGCAGTTGGAGGTGTCTACTCTAAATTTGGGTTAAGCCTCCATGGCATGAAGAGATCTACTCAGACCTGCAAAAGCCAAATGATTTTTGCAGTTCTTCATTGACCCACTGTGCTTCTGGATTAGAACTGGGAAAGGAGTTGGGATATTGGTAGCACCAGCACCAGTAATTCCATCCTGTCCTGGATCTGAGCCATCCATTCTCTGACCCTACAAAAGCTCTGTCCCTGAAGCTCTTCCTGAAACTACTCCCTGCTTCTCCTGTTGACTTATCTTCTATTCAGGTTGGAAGGTGCAGCCCTTCCCTCCAGTTCTGCTGACAGCACATTAAGTAGTGTGCTAACAGAGCACCTTTTGTAACTGGTTATGACTGCTTTCTGCATAGGAAAAATCAGATTGGGCTGTTATTTTCCTATCACCACATTTTAGGTTTCCACTGTGGTAGCTGTTTCTAGTATAGTAGAATTGATGCATACTGTTAGACTAGCACAGTGTCCAGGGCTGACTCACAATGCTGGCACAGGGCCACAACACATCCTGTTGTTCTGCCCCTGAAGCTCTTGCACACCATCTTGCAAATTCATTTTCAAGCACAGAGACTCAAACGATCTGCTTTGATTGCCTTGTCACTAAAATGCTCAAAGACGACAGGTAGTCATTAACATCAGTTGGGAGAATGTGCCTAATTGCAGACGGAGAATAAAAAGAGGTTGGGAGTTTTTAATTAAATTGCTTATAATACCCACATCTTATCTCTAAAACATTTATATAAATTTGTTTTATGTTTACTCTGGCTTAGATCCATTATCCTCCAGAGGTTACACTGAATCCCATCTTCTATATTACTGCACATTAAAAAGACTTAATATGTCACACAATCAATTCTTTATTTGTAATGCCAATATTGAATAGAGAGGATTAGGCCTAGACATGGCTTCCTTGGAACAGTGTATCATCCAAATTGGATTTTATATAAACTGTAGAAAACAAGATAAAAGACAATGAAATGGCTGTTAATGCGCCATGTAATATTGACATTTGTGAACCTTTCTGTATCTTGTCACATATTATAGTAGCATTGTTCACAGAGATAAAACTGTTCAATCTGAGCATAATACAATAACTGGAAAATAATGTTACAAACAAAACAGATGCTCCTCCTAAATAGATAAGGAAATATTGAACACTGTTGCAAGATGCAGATCTAGGGCAAGAAGATGTAGAGAAGTTGGAAGTATCTGGAGATAATGGAGACTAGCCCCCAAATCCAGAGCAACTATGGGAGAACGTAAGAGACTTTATGTGCACCCGTAGTTACTGCACCACCTAAAGAAAACCTATGGGAAATTCATATTGGAATCCAGAGTAAGTTGTTCTTACACCGGAGCAAGGACTCCCCGTAGTTACTCTGGATTTTGCCCCAACTGCTCAGTCCGATACCCAGTTGTACCATGCCTTTGTACCATGCTGCTTAATATCACAATCCTAACTATGTCTACTCAAAAGTAAGCCCCACTGTGTTAAACGGGTCTTAACTCCCAAGAAAGTGTGTTTAGGATGGCAGCCAAAGTGTACACTGGATTCAATGGTGGGGTCAATCAGGAGGCCTGCCAGAATTAAGTAAGAATATTTTCTTCTTTTCTACAGCAGAGGACAACTGGAGACCAATTATGAGCTCTTTAGTCGTGACAATATGAGGATATCACTGGCACTGGATGTCACAGTGCCACAACAAGCCAAAGGGCCACTGGTACTGTGTCTGTGGAAACTGGGGTTGAGACTCAGCAAGCACTGTTTGGGGTAGGGGGTCAGCTGGTGCTCCAGCAGCAGCAGCTGGTGGTAAATAGTATCAGGACAGGGGGAGTTGGGAAGGGAGTGTGCAGAAGGGATAGAGGTAAGAGCTCTGCCCCGCTGGATCCTGAACATCATGTCAAGTCGGAGGGCCCAACATGCCAGTCTTATTGGCAAATAGCCAATACTGACTTGAGAAGCCCCATTGTGACTTTCCCCAGGGGAAATTTGACAGACATCAAATAATAATAATGTATTAAAGGAAGATCATATAGATTGAACCTTGCCATCTGTGATTGTTCCAGGAACCTCTGCTGATAGCTGTTTTCACATTAATACAAAAGCAATTGTTTGAGCAAAATCACTGAGAAATAAAATGGTGATAATTAGGTTATTATACCTGTACAACCTACTTGTATAAACTAATCTTTAACATCTGTGTCATTCAAGACAGAATCAGCATCTGTGGCTAGTGTTGTTGGACAGTGACTGAGGAGCCTCAGTAATGCTGTTTGCTGATTCCTGAGACCAGTGATGGTGAGAGAGGAAATCTCTTGGGATCGAACAAGAAGGGAGGGGGCCCATAAGAAGCAGATTGCTGATCTGCTGATCTTTTAGCTTTGCTAAAAAGAAAGACCTTGTGCCACAATTAATTTTACTGAAGGTAATTGTACTAGTGTAAATTAAAGCATAGTAATCCAACTAAAGACTGAGTTTTATGCTTCTTCCTGGTACCGAGAAGTACTATAGCACCAAAATTCAGTAGCTACTGCAGTATCCCATGGGACCAGGGAAACAAATGGAGCTCTTTTTGGTGCAAGGAAGCAAACTTTCCCCTTTCCCTTACAAATGTTTCCTTACCCAACAATCCAAAGTAACTACAGGAGCATGTAAGAGACATTACGTGCACCCGTAGTTACTGCTCCACCTAGTGAAAACCTATGGGAAATTCATATTGCAATCCAGAGCAAATTGTTCTTACACCAGAGCAAGGACTCCCCATAGTTACTCTGGATTGCACCCTTAGCCTTTATCGAATTATGGTGACCCCAATGAGCCTTCTTGTATCTGCAGTGAATATCCCCAATGAGTCTTCTTGTATCTGCACCCACTACAGACCAGGTGAAACATGCATGTTGAACTTTTTGTCTTTGGAGGGAGCTTTGAAGTCTGTGGCAGAGTCTGCATCCATCTCCACCCCTTCCCTGGTCCAGTTCACCCCAATGTCTGCCCTTCCTCCATCCCACCCCCCATCCTGCCTTTCCTGCAACTTTCCCCCACCTACTCCAAGTCTAACCATACTCTGGCAGGAAACTTATCATTAAGTGCTCCAGCAGTGTCATTCTTGCACTGAAACTCAGAACTGACTGGTACTGGTTTTAGTGCCAGCCCAGCATCTTTACTGCTGACACTGGAGTCCCTTAAGGGATGTTTTGCAAGACCTGGAACCTGCAGTAAGTCTGGAGCATGCAGAGGTAGCCTGATAGGATCAGGTTGTAAGCTACCATGGTCCAATTAACATAATTTTAGAATTACTTTTAGAACAACTGGATTCTGACTCAGCATTGTGCTAAATTCTCAATCGATGACCATCATCATTCTCTAAGCAACTACAATAATTTGCAGCCTAAATAATACAGAAATTCTAAGTAAATCATTTTATCACCTCTGGACAGGCCTCTAGCAATTATTATAAAAGACCACTAATTGCTACAGTTGGTTCAGATTTCATAGATGTGAAATTTAAGGTGAATTTGATTAGTTGTAAAGAGGTGAAGCATTTGTCAGATTCTTGAAACAAAATTAAGAGGATTTTGATAAGATCCTATCCAAGAGTACATGGTCTTTTCTGTTTAAACTACTACGAATGGCAGCCACCACCTAGCAACCACCATTATAAGTCACTCCTAGGCTAGCAGTAAACCCACTGGGCCTCAGCACCAGTGGTGGGCTCCAGCAGGTTCGCACTTACTCTACAGAACCGGTTGTTAATGAGAGATAGGACATATAAAGTTTAAAAATAGCCATTTAAAAGTGGCTGCCAGATGGGCAGAGAACCGGTTGTTAATTTCTTTGGAGCCCATCACTGCTCAGCACTGAAGAGATCTGGCAAAAAGTTTTAATGGAGGGCAGCAATAAGACTTTTCATGATTAGGATGGTAAGGGGAATAGGCAAACAAGGAAGGTAGGTTTTGTCCTGAGAGGGGGCAATTGACAGGAGCAGATTCTGGTGAATCCTATGTTCCTTCCTATGTTCCTTCTGAATCCTGTGCTCCTGAATCCTTTGTTCCTGGCTGGAAAGCCCAACACAGGCCTCCTTACTTCTTAGTCCTCTGTTAGTCTTAGTCCTTAGTTAGTTAGTAAATAACTGGTGTACTTCTGAAGAGACCCACTGCAACCATTTGAGTTTTATCCAGGGTAGGGAGCAACCATTCCTTCAACCCATGGACTCCAGTGGTTGCTCCTACCCCATAGGATGTGGCAGAGAGCTTTTCTGCACCAAGGCTCCTCTGGAACTTAGGGCACAATCCAGAGCAAGTCCAGACTGCTCTGCCCTAACTGCTCACTCCTAACTATTCTGTATCCAGAGCAGAAAGTTATGCTGTATCCAGAGAGTCAGGAAGCCTGGGCTGCCCTAACTGCTCCATAGCATGCTAAGTAATTGACACATGGGGAGGACTTGCTCCTGAGGAGACACCCCTCAGATCACACTGAATAAGGAATAGCTGTGGTGCCTACACTGGTGACACGACTCTGCGCATCACTTGGTGTGGAAGTCTATGCGTCACCCCTGGGATGCGCGCACCCCCATACCTGGACTGCGAGTTGCCAAAGTTGGTTCCTGTGCAGTTGTTTCTGAAGCCTTTCAGCTGCGGGGGAGACTGTGCAGGCATCAGAGTTGGTGCCTGTGCAGTACTCTTTCTGAAGCCATTCGGCTGCCACTCCGCCTCCTGAGTGAGGCCGAATGGCCGTGCAGAGGCGCGGAGTTCCTCCGCTCTAAGGAAGTCTCCTCTGAAGCTGTTTGGCATGCTCAGTATGTTTCTGCCCAGTGCACCTCAGCTGGCTGTTTAGGCCAGCTCTGAGGACAAGTGGCAGCTTCTGGGCTTCTGCTCTGCCTTGGAACAGGCCTGGATGGGCGCACTGACACCCAGGGCCTGCCAAAGGACAGTCAAAATCCTCCGGTGCATCACCCCATATGTAACGCATTACCCAATGCAGCCCACACCAGCCGCACCGGTCTGGTGACACCACTGGGTGCCTGTCTTATAAGGAGTCCCTGATGAGATGCCAGGACATTCTACAGTGAATACAAGGGGCTTCTTGGAGTGGCCTGCTGTATCCTGAGGTTTGTGGGCAGCCGTAGTTTGTTCCATATCCTGAGGTTGAGAGGAAGGGGTTGCAGCTAGGCTGGCCAAGAACTCAGATTTTTGGTCAACACTGCCATTCTTACTCGGGCCTTTTCATGGACCCCTATGGGTCTACTCATTACTATACCTGCTCCTGAGGTGGTATATCTCTGAGGAACTGGAAGAGGGCATTTTTGCCTTGGAAACAGGCTCTGGATACAGAGTAACTGCTCTGCCCTAGGCAATGCTAAACATGCCCTTAACATGCCTCTCCTGAACTGCCTAGGCTTCCCCAGTTAGGGCAGAGCAGGTCCACCTCTCTTAGGGCACCCTATGTTGCCTTGCTCTGCCCTAAGCCTTTTGCAGAGTGATTGGGGTGAACACCTTGCAGTTGCTCCACCCTAGTGACAGATAGGGCAACCCAAGAGCTCTTAGGTGGACAGATTAGTTGCTCTGGATTGTGCTGTTAGGCTTGGGCTGTCCACGTAGTTAGCTGCATACATAACTTTTCCCAGTCACGAACAATATTAGCCAAACTTGCATCCCTAAGATTCTGTTGTCAGGCACGGATATAAAAATGAAATGAGTCTCAAAGAGTATCATGTTTGCTTCAGAGTAAAAAGGGTGACCCTTAAGGCCCCTCAAGGCTCTTTGAAATATAAGGCCTGCGGAAAACAAAGAGCACCATGTTTTAAGATTCCATTAAGCTTTCACCTTGAAAGCTGATATTCACTTTTATCAGAAAATATACCATTCTGTTCTTTATATCCCTTCTAACCCCATTGTGTGCTTAATTATAGCAAATTAACATTCTGGGTTTTTTTGTGTAAAAGAAACAGACAGTAATACATAGGAGACAAAAGGAATGTTCCCGCTCTGGTTTCTGAAGCCTCTTCCTTTCTTATTTCAATCTTTCCTCCCTGCAGCCTTTTAATACCACAGGGCATCCAGCATTGCATGTGGGATGCTATTATCAAGGTCAAAAGATAGCTGAAGGAATTTATCATGATGCTGCAGAGACCGTGTGTGAATTCTGGCAAGACTTTTCTATTTTCTTGCCCTGTTGTTAAAATGCAATTTGCATGCTGGAAACATAACTCAGAGAAAATGATATTTAACTCATTGTCTGTGGCAAAAGAATTGCTTGAGATGAGGGAGTGGGAGAAGGAGAAAAAAAATAAAAAAATAAAAGCCATGGCTGTATGAAAAGGCTATTAAGCCAAAGCTTTTCTAACAAGTTATACAAGTATTTTTTTTTTTAGTGCCTCGTTTTGAAAATGGGTTGCAACAGGGACAGAAGAAACAATGGTCAATACATTAAGGCTGCAATCCTAAGTACACTTTCCTGGGAGAAAGTGAACACACTGAATTCAATGGAGCTTACATCTGAGTAGACATTGATGTGATTGCACCCTTGAAATATGTTTAAATGTGTTAGTTAAAACGTCAATGCTGTCCTCGGTTGAGAGGAATCTCTCTGGGGTGAATTTGTGCACTGTGCTCTACTTCCAGAAAGGAGGGGTGAAGCAGGAAGGGAGGTTTGTAGAGGATGAAAGCAAAACATTGGCACAGCCTTATACGGAACCATATCATCGGTCTATCTATCTCAGCAGCAGTGGCATAACCCATGATCATGTAGCCTGGTGGAAGGCTCAAAATGCTACCCCAGAAGTGGTGCCACAATCAGAAGTGATGCCATCCCCAGGTATTTCTAAAAAGAAAATGGGGGGAAAACCTAATTGATGGGAGTGTTCCTTCTTCTGGCATCCTCACATCAGCGGACCTGTGGACAGGACTGGTCCATCACTGTAAGAAGTACCTAAATGTAGTGCAAAACTTCCATTGATCACATCTGCTAACAAGTGTTTAAATCCAATGGAGAAATATTAGCTAAAATGGATGCGAACATATATGTAAGAAGCTACACTTCAGTAGCATTAAGTTAGTCATAACTAGGTTAGATGTAATACATTCTGTTTGAAGTTTATTCAGTCCCACTGATTCCTAAGGGAGAACTGAACATATGCTCAACTCTCTCATAGAAACTAATGGCCCTTCAGTGTGTTTAACTGTTACTAGCTTGTGCTGGTTATTATTTTCAGAATGTAACCACAAATCAAGGGAAATATTATCTGCATTTTTTGGAATACTGCTTAGGAAACATAGAGATGATAATGTAAACTTTAGGACATGCACCATAGATACTGCATCAATAGCTTAAGAGCATGCTGTAGCCTATTGCTAAGGAGCCAATAATGAAAATGCTTAGTGAACTGTGTGCTGCCACCTACGTACGTTTCATTGGGATGACTCATCTTCACAGAAGATAATGACCTGAGATGGAAAGAGAACCTCATTTTTCTCTCATGCATTACCCTTTTGATAATGTGAACAGTATTGTGAGTTTATGGGTAATAGAGCTATCTACTTGGCTTGCCCTCTTGTTGAGGAAATCTCATTGAAGAAAGCAGAGGATAAAACCGGGAAAGTAATAGCTAAAGGTAATGGCAGCCCATTTTGCTAAAGTAGAAAAATTACATTTCTTTTTTCCCCCTAAATATATCCTTTTCAGTTGCCATAATCTGCCTTCTTCACATCACACCAAAACTGCTTTCTTAAGTCTTCCATTTCTTGAAAGGAACTGATTCCCTTGACATGTCTGCTTAACAAATGATTATGATCAGAGTCCCGTGTAATTCAGAAACTGCTTCCAAAGCTTAATCTAGTAACTTCTGATTAAACAGTTCCCTCCAGTAAGACTGCTGTCTGAAGGATATTCAAGGTAAATCACTCAAAATGCTGGTGGCCCTCATCTCTTTTATCAGCATCCTCTCCCCTCTACCCAAGGGAAAGACTGAGCTTTGCTGCCTGAAGTCTCTTTGTATCTCCATCAGATACAAAATCTTTTCTGAAACTTTTGCAACTACTCCTGATCCTCGAGTTGGTTCTTTACTGGCAGGGATGGCTGTGTTGTGTTCCTTGGCTCTTAGTTTCATTGGCCCTTCCACAAATTTTCTTTCTGGAGGAAAAGCTTTTTAAGTGGCAAAAAATGGTGGCAATCCAGAGTTAGCCTTATAGGCTACAGGCTGCAATCCTAATCTCCACTTAGGCTGGCATAAATCTTGTGTTGACCTGGTGGTATCACAAAAGTACCACAAGGCACTTCTGCCCCACTTCGGGGGTGGAGGCTAGGCCAGAATAAAGGCATACACCGACATCACCACACCATGCCAGGTTAGGCTAGTCTAAATTGGTTAGGATTGCATCTAATTAGAAATATCTTTTGGGGGGAGGGGCAGATGCACAGTCAAGATATGTAAAAATGGTAGCTCTGTAGAATATATAAGATATGGACTTATGCAATCCTAAGAAATTTAACTTAGGGCAAAATCCAGAGTAACTACAGGGAGTCCTTGCTCCGGTGTAAGAACAACTTACTCTGGATTCCAATATGAATTTCCCATAGTTTTTTTCACTAGCTGGTGCAGTAACTATGGGTGCACTTAAAGTCTGTTACGTGCTCCCATGGTTACTCTGGATTTGGGGGTTAGCCTAACTCATATGGCCTATCTTTCCGTGATGGTGTGGGGAGATTGGTGTATGCCAATGCACTGACCTAACCCTCCACAAATGAGGCACAAGTGCCTTATGGCACTTTCATGAAATCCCTTATGTCAGTACAGAACTTCTATCAAGCCTTAGACCGGCCTAAATGGAGGTTAGGATTGCAGTCTTCATCTATATAAAATAGGGACACATACCAAGCTGTAATTTAGTGGTAAAATAATCCCAGAGTTATTTTGAATCAAAGAGTGGTAGCTGTTACTAGCACTACAGTATTACTGGTCATTTTTATCTAACATTATAATTTTTAAGAATGCAGTTTTTTAGTTGTGACTAATGAAATTCATTGTTACTGTGTCAATAGTCAACTGAACAGGGTTTAGCAATCTATGACTGTCCTTCCAGGCTGTGTGATTCAAAGACTCAGTACACCTGGCACTATCGAGTGACAAATCCAATGTGTCATTGTTTGGTAACAAATGTTAAGAAAGAAAAATCTCTGGTGGAACATGAATATACAAAACAATTTATGTATTGCCTAAGTGCACAGTAAATATCTTTATGATTGATAGCACAGAGTGTATGAGGGTATTCAACATCTGTGAAGATAAAACTATGTGAATTTTGATGTGATCCTATCAGGATTTAGCTGAAGGATGATGAAATACTGTACGGAGAATTGAAAAGACTAAGGGGCCGTAACTTTTATCCTTTGCTTGAAAACTTCAAGCAGATTCATAGATCTCTAGGAGCTTATACACAATGTGCTAGACATACATCACCAACTTGCAAACCTCCAGCCCAATCCTCACCATGTTTGCATGATTTAAATGAGATGTACTAAAGATAAATAGGTTTAGGATTAGGTTGCTAGCAATAATCTGTGGGGGAGAAGAATTTATTGGAGTGTATCCTTCCACTGCAGGCATGAGAATGTGCACAAACCCCATGAGATTTCTTTTTGTAAGATGTCACAGTTTCATATCGGATGGGCATTTACTTCAAATTTTCACTTTGTGTGAAATTTTGGGACCAAAAGGGATGTGCAAAAACACCTTAAGAAATTTAACTTGCTTATAGACATGAATTAGACATCTTTTGACAATTCTCACTTCATTATCTAAGGATAGATCCGTTTAGAGGTACCCTAAGTTTTGGTTCTCCTGCTTCTTTTAAAATTCCCCTGCCAAATCTTACAGCTATGAATCTACTGCAAAAAAAAAAACACAAGAATGCTGCCTGCTGTTAACCCACAGATTTCAGATAGGGTCCCTTCTGTTCAGGGCAGGGTATCTCTTCACCATTTCATAGCAATCCCTTTATCAATGAGTTTACAGAGACCAGCTCAAAATCTTGTGGTCTAATTCTATCCCATTTTTCAGCATTGATGCAGCTGCGCCAAGAGGTTATGGTGCAGTGAGGAGGTTATCAAGGAGCTCTGCTTATTTCGAGGCTGCACAACAGATGTAGCAATACTGGGAAGTTGGATTGGATTGGGACCTGTATCAATGGCCATTCATTATTACTGCAGACAGCCTGGAATGTCGCAATTAGGGAGCAATCCTTACTAATTTAGGCTGGCATAATTCACATGGCATATCTTCCCTTGGTGTTGTGGGGATGTCAATGTATGCCTGTACACTGGCCTAATCATCACCCCCCATCTCCGGAGTGGAGCAGAAGTGCCTTACAGCACTTTTGTGACATCCCCAGGTCAGCACAAGACTTATCCTGGGGCTTATGGCAGCCTTATGACAGAACTGCAAGGTTATTCACCTATTTTCTAAATGATATTGTTACTTTTCCTCAAGGGGAAGATACTGTGATCATTTGGTTTGTCCTTTCCTACACATATAAACAGTTTAAAGGTAATTTTCCAACATAGAGCATTGGCTTATTTGCTAGGAACCCACAGAAAACTGAAATACAAATTTCTGTTAACTCCCCAAATGCTCCAGAAAGCATATTATCAGAGTACTAAGAAACAAACATTTCAAGGTAGAAGGAAAATAACACTTTTGGGAAGAAATTCATGAGCCAATGTAAACAAAGATCATATCAATTTAAATGGAAAATATTAAAAAAGGAAAATAGTAACTAAAATATGGCTTGAAACTCATTAGATCCTATTTATGATGTACTGAATCTCTTTGTGTCACCCTGATAATGTGATTTTAGTAAAAAAAAAAATTGTACTGAGCATAGTGTGAAGAGAGAGTGCTTTCTGCTTTTTACTTTTTTGTTAGAAGCGCAAGATCAGCCCAAGGCTCCTTTACCAAGCACATACTCCTAATTGACTCAGGAGATCTTATAATTGAAAAGACCTGTGGCACTGGTCAAGTTTATTTGGTGGGAGAGACAATTGACAAGGTACATTGTGCTGTATGTATTGTGCCATATGGCTCCGTTTGGCCCTCCCTGCCTGGAATGGCTCCGAACGGGAGGGATTCCTTTCTTGACTTCCCCAAAGACTGACACCTCTGCCCTCTTCTAGCCATGCCACCACCAGAGGACCATTTGCAGCACATCAATGTGCCACAGTACAGTGGTTGAAATGGCTGGTTTGTATGCTACTTCTGAGTAAACATGCATAGAATTGCACCCTAGATTGCTTTAACATGCTCTATGTTGTGTCTAGATTGCTTTAACATGTTCTATGTGGTGCTGCCTCTGAAATCAGTCTGGAAACTGCAAGTAATGCAAACTGTGGTTGCCCATGTGGTTGCTGTAGTTTACTGGTGTTGCTTTTGCAGCTAGGATGTCTGCCGATTCATTTCAGGGCTGAATTCAAAGTGTTAGTTTTGACTTTAAAAGCCCTTTATGGCTTGAGACTGGGTTATATAAGGGACTGCCTTAGTCCATAAAATTCTGTCCAGTTATCTGAGGGGCTAAACTGAGAATACCACCACCAACACAGGTGAGGAGGGCTGAAAATAGGGCTTTTTTGGTATTGGTGCCTTGCTTATGGAATTCCCTTGAAATTAAGAATGGCTCCTTCTCTGGAGAGCTTTTGGGGGGCCTCAAGAAATTTAGGAAGGCTAAATGGGCTTGGAACTTTTAATAACATTTATTTTAATAGTTACGGATCCTGGGAATTTTAATGTTTTAATTGTTTTTTAAGATGTCTATTTTAATATTAACTGTACTGGTTTTATGTTGTTTACACTGTTAGCTGTTTTGAATCTCCTTCAGTGTGGGAGAAAAGATAACAATTCTGCAAATAAATAATAAATACAAATAAATTTATGGCATGTTTGCTGTTGCAAGCACTGTGGTACAGCCACAGTGGTATCTTCAGAACGGGATTGCACCTGTAGCTTTTTCAGTCACTTTACTCTCGGGCTTTGTGTTTGTTTCATGCCGCATTGTAGCATTACAATTTAACCGAGCTATTAATATTTGTACAAATTATGTGGTAAGGAAATCCAACTTCTGAGGCAAGAAAACTGAACCATGTTCTCCAAAGAAATTATGTAAAGAAATGTATGCAGATTATATTGGTTTTAGAAATATGTTCATGGTATGCGCTATATTCTAGAGCAAATATTTAAGTGTTTGCAGAATTTAATATGAGCCAGCAATGCCAGCCTGGCCTGGAGCTAGCAGGACAAATGGTCCAAACAAGGGAGGTGTTCTTGAAGGTTACCAGGTGCAAGACACAAATGTGAGTAAATGATGGAAAAGGGAGGAAACCAAAGATAAATTAGCAAATAGACCCTTTCCGAGTTTTCTTCTCCAGTGCTATAGTCCATGCTGTTCTAGCTTCTATGTAGTGCAGCAATTAATGCAGTATAGATCTTCATAGCTATCCTTTAACTTCCATTTAATTGGGCATTTACTATTTTATTAAGCTCACCTTTCACATTCCGTACTACATCAAATGCTGAAAACAGTATTCCTGAATAAACGAACTTGCAGTGGAGCTACTCTTTTCTCCCTTTTCTTTGTGATTCAATAAAATCCTCTGTGTACAGATTAGCTTTGTTTGCACAACATTTTTTTTGGTGCTACCTGCTTGAAAGAGGAGATACTAAATGCCTCAATGAAAGGCTTACAAGGTCATCTGGTGTCAAGCAGTTTTTTTAAGTAACTCACAACCATTCTCAAAAATTGCAGGATTGAAAGGTAAATATTCTAGTAGGGAGCTCACTGCTTTGGAGTGGATGATTGATATCTGGTTTCAGCTGGTGGTTCCTTCAGAGGCTTTCACGGTCTTTGGAGACTTGCATGGCATCCTTTGAGTTTCAATATGTTCTAACCTTAAAAAGCTGTTGTAAAGCACTTGTTAAATGTGATGATAAACAACACTTCAGGGATCTCTTGGAACTTTGTGTTGACAAGAGGAAGGGCTTTCTCTCTACACGTCATGCAGATTCTAAAGTGGCAAATCAATTACAGGAGCAGATTTTTATATCCACCGATTTGACTTGGCATGAATGGCCATGGCCACACATGTTGAGTTCCTCTAAAACAGTTTATGTAAGAGGGAAATGGGAGAAAAATGATTCCTTTAATGTTGGCAGAAGCCATTTCCTGGTGGCATTGACTGGTGCCAGAAGTGGTGGGTCTGAAAATGTAAACAATATTCTGGGAGAAAGCTGTTGCCATAACTGTTGCTGTGGGGAAAATGGTGGTCCTCAGCATCCCTCTTCTCTTGAGGAACTCAGTTTCACTAGGTATCTCTAGGTGTTCCATGAAAATGAGAACAGCCCGAAAGCACTTGGCTTCCTATGCGCAATACCCTCCCATGTGCACCCCCCATGTGCACCAACCCCCAATGCGCACCAACCCCCATCCTCAAAACCTTTCCATGCACATCAACCCCCATGCACACCCCATGTGAATCAACCCCCAATGGCAATATCCTCCCATGCGCAATACCCTCCCATGCGCACTACCCCCATGCACACCACCCCACACACATCAACTTCCCACATGCACCAACCCCACTTGCACACCACCCCCACTGTGCACCATCCCCACTGCGCATCAACCCTCTCATGTACACCACCCCCACACACATCAATTCCCCATGTGCATTAACCACCTATGCACATCAACTCCCCAAGCACAATACCCTCCCATGCGCACCACCCCAGATGCACACCTCCTCATGCACGTTCACCCCCATGCGCACAAACCCCCCGTGCGCAATACCCTCCCGATGCACACCACCCCCATGTGCACCATCCCCCATGTGCACCAACCCCCCATGTGCACACCCCCATGTGCAACATCCCCCTCTGTGCATTCTCCTTCCCAATGCATCAGCTGGATGTTGATTAGTCAGTCTTCAATGTTAAGTATAGGCAGAAAATGCACAGACTTCTAGGGGTTGAATTTCTAGGAATTGGTTCTTGGTGGGTGCTCCACTCATGGAAGGAATATGCTCCCCGAATTTCATGCTTCTAGGTCCAGTGGTTGGGGCAGAGCTTCCCTAAGTCAGGGATTCTTCAATGTAATGTATAGGGAGGAAAACATGTTCTGCCCCATTTCACCCCCTTCCAATGAGAATTTCCAAAAACTAGTTCTTACTGGGTGTCTCTGTCATGGAAGGAACACCCTCCCAAAATTTCATGCTTCTAGGCCCAGCGGTTTTGGTGGGCTGTTGATGAGTCAGTGAGTGAGTGAATCAGTGTGTCTGTGAATCAGTTAGTCAGTGACTTTTCAATTATATATACAGTGGTACCTCTCATAACGAGTGCCCCACATAGCGAGTGTTCCACATAACGAGTAAAAATTTGTGTGGGATTTTGCCTCACATAACGAGCATGATTCGCATAACCAGTGCCCATTGGCTGGACTCCCTTTCCTCCTCCCTGCATTGGCTGGGTTGTGGGATTGAGGCGGGACTTTCTCTTCCTGCCTGCACTACATGAAGGGGCCAGCAGAGGGAGCTCAGGAGCATCTTCAGTCCAGCAACAAAGATGGCTGCTCCTGCAGTCAGCAAACATGTGGCAAGTCCAGCCCCTGCAGCCTCCATCAGGTAGGAGGGAAAACTCCTCCTCCATCCCCCACTAGAGCCCCCCTACAACAAACCCTTTACCCCCCTAAAGGAAGCGCCCCTGCCTGGACCCCACTACAACTTCCCCTCTTTCCCCCATCACCTTCCCTGCCTGCAGTCTTCCTTTCCTGTGAGTAAGCCCCAGTGGATTTAATGGGGCTTGATTCTGAGTAGAAAGCATAGGATCTGGTCCCTCTGCTGTTGCAGACTGCCTATCTAGTTTGCATAGACAGATCACACACAGAGAGAGGTTCCTTGTTAAAGATGCTCCAAAAGACATCAGAGATTCTTTTAGTGAAAGTCATCCTTGGCCATAAAGGTTTTTCTTTCCTTCTTTATTGTACAGAATAATATAGTGTTTTATTACAGTAATTGTGGTATGTATTATATTTAGTGTTTTGAATTCAATTCCTGTGTTTTGTCATCATTTTTACATACAGTTAATATTTTTATATGAATATTTTTGGGGTTGTGGAACCAATCGTATGAGTTTCCATTATTTCCTATGGAAAAATCCGCTTCACTTAAAGAGCATTTCACTTAAACAGCATGACTCCAGAACAAATTAAGCTCTTTATGTGAGGCACCACTGTATATAGATTATCACCTAAATCAGTGCCTAACCCAATACATACAGGTTACTAGACCAGTTCAAATATTGGAAACTTTTCTGCATGGAGCAAGCTCAGAGATGTGAACGTTGCACATCCACAAATTTCTTAGTGGCAATTTCATGAGAGAGCTGAAAATCTGGGGATTAAAAACAAATTCATATGTGGACTTCCATATATCTGGATTGGTTCCTTTTTGCAAATAAGATTTCTGTTAAAAATGATTTAATGTTTCAGTCCATTGCAGGACATACTTTAAATTGATATTTGATATCATTTTAAGTAATATATACTGAACTCCCTCATTCAAAAAGACAGAAATAGATCCTGCCTACTGTCTTATAATTAAATCTAAAGTTGGTTCAATATGTTACTCTTAAGAAAAAATTGTCCTCTAAAAACTTTCCAGAATCTGAAAAGAAAGGGGCTACAGCCATCCTCATGCAGCCAGCCTAATGTAGCCAACAACAAGCACTTTACAGGTGTCAGCAGTTTAACTGTTGAGTCACTAGTTTTTAACTTTCAACCTAAAACATTTACATCTGATGGATGTTTAAGAAATTGCTTTTCCTCTCCTTGCCTTGTAATTTAAAAATAGGCTTGCAAGTCTCTTTTCCCAATGGAGATGTATCTCTTGAATGTCTGAAAGCCTCAGTATCACTCCCCAAGGTCAGACTTAATAATACAGTTCTTCTTTTAATTCTTTCCAATTATACATATTAGTGCTATATTTTGTCTTGTGTAATTTAAAAAGCAATCATCGTTCAAGAAATCCATAAAACTGATTAACATGAAATTGAAAACAAAGTTGAATTCCAAAATTATATGGCAACTACCCTCGGTGGATATTAGATATATGAAACTCGACAGTATTTCAGGGAAAAAATATTAGCCGTTCTAGTGTGATACTTTTTTGGGGGAAATGCTGGTTTATTTGAGATTTTAAAATAGCGTTGAAGATGCTTATGAAACTGATGTGATAGAGTAATGAGTAGTACAGGGAGTGCCACAACACACCATATAAGTGGCCCCTCCCAGTACTGTTGGAGCCGTTCCAGTAAGAAAAAATGCAACATGCATTTTCATCCCCTTCCACTGCAGAAAACTCAAAGTCCATCACTGGGGCTTTTCAAGTCTATGTGTGTTGTTTTGCCAGCATAGACCTGAGGGATTTTGTGTTGGATCCTGTGGTGAAGATCTTTGCTGATCCCACCACCCCTCATTCCTCCCTTCAACCCATCCTCACCCCACCCTCCAACTCCATCACCAGTGGGTTCTGGTGGAGCATCAGCTCGCCTTTTGAGTGGTGCTGAGGATCAGTGCTGACTGGCGTTGGCCAATCCAGGTGCCACAGACATGCCTTACAGCACTTACTATATGTCATACTTCGGCTGGTGCTGGAATTTAGTGCCAAGGCAGCTATTATTTATGTTTGGGCCCTTCCACATTTCCCCTTCTTTAGCTCGTCTATCAAGAAATGCTGGTTTTAGTGCTATTGTCTATAATGGCCATTGTGATCATTGCTCTGCCAGATGTTTCTAGAAAAACAGAATTTTTTGAAGGTGGCTGATGGGTTGGTGTTTTTTATTAGAGTAGTGTTGTTCCCAATGTCAGAGAGTCAAACCTGCTTTTAAACTGAATTGTAGTTTGTCACTCTTGGAAGTGGAACTGTTGCAGCAAACATCACCATCAAAGTTTGGTTGTGTCCTCCCCTTGCTACACGCATATCACTTTTTTTTGGATGCCATCCAATCCCCATAAAGCAGGAAATCTATATACATTGCTATTTAAAAAGACTTTTATGTGGGCTGCAAAGTACCGGATTTATTGTTTGCATTGGAACAACATCCAACCTCTGTGTACATGCTATAAAATAAAGATGTGCATTATGAAGGCTGAGTTTACAGAATCATACTTGACAGTCAGGAGTCATTACATGATGACTTTCCCCTATCATTCACCCATGGCTCAGCTTTCTTGGACAAGCATTGCCACACAAAAGAATTTATATTTAACCAAATTATGAATGACTGAAAAATAAATAGTCAGGCTGCTTTCAAGCATGGTTGAATCTAAAGCTGATCATGAAGGAGTACTTTTACATTTACAGTAGAGTTTTATCATGATTGCGTATCTGGGAAATCAACCCATGAGGTGCAATATGAGACACCATCATATCCAAACAAGTGGTTCCAATATTCACACTTGCATACATGCATGTATCCCTTTGGAAAACAAGTAATATCCCCTCGGGATATTACAATGAAAAACAGTTTCTGTACAGCTTTGCACGTGTGAATGGAATCTTGGTTGCATGGGCTTTCCATGAATATGTAAGTGCTTCTCCCAAGAATGTCAACGAAGTTCACTTTAAACCTTGAACATGCTGTAATTTGTGCACCTGAGACTAAACCCCAACCCTGTCATTATTTTCTTTAGTTTGTTAGACTAATCAATGTTGTTTTCTTTACCCTTAGGTAATACTTGACAACTGCTGGAGAGACTACTGTATTTGCATTTTCACTTCTTGCTCATAGCCTTCAGCTGTTGATGCTGGAGATGCCTCAGTAATTTTACTTTCACCTGCAGTTTCCTCACTGCTTAATGTAGGTATCCAGTTGAGTGCCCATGAAGCAAGAACAGGTTAAATACAATTGTAAAAATAATCAAATTGCTCCCAATAGAATAGTTATGTATCTTTCTACCAGCAGTGGTTAGAGGGGTTAAAAAAAACAAGTGTCAGAACAACGAGTTGCTGTGCTCTGTACTCTGGTGCTGTTGTTGGACAGGCAGAAATTTTATGAGAGAGAGAGAGAGAGAGAGAGAGAGAGAGAGAGAGAGAGAGAGAGAGAGAATGTTGAACATAATGCACTCATACTTGGTATATTTTCCAGTCGCCTTTGAGGCTTCCTGTTCAGATTAAATTTCAGATGAAATCTTAGTGCAGTGGTTAATATAATGAACCTGAGCCAGGAACTTCCCAACACAGAACACCCATCAGCCATTAAGTCAGTGAGCGGCCTTAGGCAAGCCACTATCAGCTTTGCTTCTCCCCATCACAAGGAGATAATAATGGAGCTGAATATGGTCTGAGTTACTGTGATAATCCCTGCAAAGCACTCTTAAATCTTTGGTACAGCCCATAATAATTAAAGTATTACTGTGAAATTCAACACATGAACACTTTGAAGAGAGGTTACTGGGGGGTGAGTTTCAACAGGAGAACAGCACAAGCAGAGGCTCGACGAGCACCTGTCGGGGATGCTCTAGGACAGTGGTTCTCAATCCTCCTAACGCCATGACCCCTTTATACGTTCCTCATGTTGTGGGGACCCCCAACCATAAAATTATTTTTGTTGCTGCTTTATAACTGTAATTTTGCTACTGTGATGAATCGTAATGTTAATATCCGATATGCAGAATGTATTTTGATTGTTACAAATGAAATGTGTGTTCTATGCACACATTGAACACAAAGGGATTTATTTCAGAGTAGGCATGCAGAGGATTGGGCCCTGAGGCTAAAATCCTATCCACATTTACATGGGAGTCAAGGCCCCCTGACTATAACAGGCTTGCATAGAATAGGCATGCATAGGATTGGGCCCTGAGGCTGTCAGTCAGCTCCAGTGCGTGTGCAACTACAACCGGAGGTCTGGCAAGCCTGACCTGGCCCCCTGCACCAGGGGTCTTTAGGCGACCCCCAGGAAAACTCTAGGCAATCCCCACTTTGAGAAACGCTGCTCTAGGAGGATTCTCTGCTACAGGCAGGGAGTTGGACAAGATGACCTACTAGGTTCCTTCCAACTCCAGGATTCTATGATTCTATGATTCTAAGTTAAAGAGTTAGCCTTCAGTCCTAAAGACACTTGGGTTTCGTTGAAATTATTTGGGCTTACATTTGAGTAGACATGCATAGGATTGCTCTGCACACCTCTTTATCACAATGCAGTGCTGATCATTTTCCCAAAGCTGAAAAATGTTGTTTTAAATACTTCCTATACTAATGAACCCAGTTATTCTTTCACTTATATTAACCAGCCTATTTTTTTTTTGGGGGGGGGGGGGGGCGGGGAGGGCAGGAGGGGAAGGATGTCACTTCCAAATGGAGCTCCAATTTAAATAAAAAACATGTTATGTGAAAATCCGGTGTGGTCCTCAGCTGCCAGATTATGCAGCGGAACACATCACAGTAGTTGTGAATCACTAGGCCACTAACCCTACAATCCAGAGTAACAACGGGAGCATGTAAGAGACATTATGTGCACCCATAGTTACTGCACCACCTAGTGAAAACCTATGGGAAACTCATATTGCAATCCAGAGTAAATAGTTCTTACACCAGAGCAAGGACTCCCCGTAGTTACTCTGGATTGTGCCCTATATTATTTTGTCTGTGGTGTTTTCCCCTCACATACCTCAGGTGGGGTTTATTCATTTCAATTTTAGTAAATGGTGTTTTATTTCCAAGATAACACACATAGGGCAAAATCCAAAGCAGTTATGGGTTCACGCAGTTACGTCACCCTCTAGTGTTATCTTATGGAAAGTCACCCTCACTGCTCCATTGCAAAGGGCTTAATTTGACTTTAGGATATGGGGGATAATATCTGGCTGAATTTCTCAATAGTAATAGCTTCCTCATTGGGTAAATAACAAGCTTTAAGGTTGATTTTCATTGAGAAAATGAAATGGTGGAAATACACCTCCAAAACACCGTCCCCAACACGTACGCACTTCTTCATGCACTATAGTCCATATTTCCACTGGATCCCTTACAGATGCTGTTTAATGAAAACAGAAGGATGGAAATGAAAGCAAGCCCACTCATTCCACAAGGTGTTAAACTCAGTCTTCCACATTTGTAACTGGTAGTGGCAGGGAAAAAAAGGTAGAACCTGATATACATTTTGGCATGTGTTTTTTTTAAATCCTGTGAAACTCAGAATCCTTTTACCAGCTTAGAACACTGATAGTAATTCTATTACTACTCCAATAGCCATCCCTTTCTAATTCTCTAGACACAATTACTGAGCACCATGCAGAGTGAATACAAATTAACAGAAGAAAAAAAACCACTGCGAACACACACACATGCACACACACACACACAGTAAACTGAAGCATGGTTGGAAAAGTTCCTGCAGGGGATGCTCTTGTACTCTTCTAGTATTGCCAGACCAGTTTGCCAAAAAATAAAGAAAAAAGAGCAAGGAAAATAGCAATACCTTCTAGAGTTCCATATAGGATTCTTTCTTCTGCCTTTGGCAATTTGTACAAAGACAATTAAAATTTTAATTAAGACCCTTATCAGCATTTTTAACTGCACAGTGCTAGTTGCCATGATAGAGATGGCAATCAAGAGTGATTTTCAGTAAGGTTTAGTTGTGCTTCTGTTTTGCAAAACAATAAGACCCACTGATGAGGTTGCAAATAGCAAAGTGGTTCTCATTCTGAAATGAAAGCACCCTCTTTTTGAACAATCTTGCCACCCTTTCACCTGTCATCTGCACTAATGAGGGAGTCTGCACCAAATGGAAGACCCTAACCTGCGCCAACAGAGACCCTTAACAGAAAAATAAAACACCTGCAGAGAAACATAGGGTGCAATCCTGAGTAACTACGGGGAGTCCTTGCTCCAGTGTAAGAACAATTTGCTCTGGATTGCAATATGAATTTCCCATAGGTTTTCACTAGGTGGTGCAGTAACTACGGGTGCACGTAATGTCTCTTATGTGCACCCGTAGTTACTCTGGATTGTAGGAATAGCCTTGATTGTTTTGAAGCACCATCTTAGCCTGGCTCAGATTGTCAAAATAACTTTCCCTGGAGTCATTTGTTTTTATGTGTTGTTTTATTTTGGAATATTTCGAGTTGCTTTTCTGCCTGATGTTCAAGGTAACATCAAGATAGGAAGGTAACATACCTTCAAGATATGAAAAACACGCACACACACACAAATGGAAAACAAGGGAGGTGTGTGTGTCCATCTCTGTTTGCCTACTTGCCTCCACTTTACCTCAATCTCCTTCAGCCCGGTGGTTTGGAAGAACAGAGGAAGACAAGTGCTGAGCTAGAACATTTGAGAGTGGGAGAAACAGAGGCTGGTATATCAAAAATTCAAGGAGGAAGCTTTTGCCATGAAGTAAAGGGGCTGCCTTGCGGTACAGCTGTTGAGGACCTGGCAATGACTCTCAGAAATAGGGTTGTTTCTAAGAAGTAGACAAAGATGACAATGAAGGACAACTACAATTGTGGAAGCTACTGACAAAATCATTCACATGAAACTTCCTGCTCACAATCATGGTCAGATGAGCCGCATAATATTTAGGTAATTTTTCTCTATTTGCTGCCTGTTAAAAGGACACTCACTCTGCTAACTTTTGTTATATTTAATCCAATTTTTCAGATCAAAATGTCCCTAAAGTAGTTCACAGCAATTAAAACTCAAGATGCATTGCTGATGGTGGAGGCTGTACATAAATGAAAATAAGAAACGGACTATATCCTGAAGCTTATTGATTAAGAGCCCATTACTAGACAGCCTCAGTGCCGACATATCACACTTAACCAGTGTTAGTTGTTCCAAACATAAAGTGATGGGAAAGCAATTGCTATCATGCTTTTGATATCCTTTCAAGTGCTGAAGCATGCATTTACATGTGTTAATGGTGAATTATTTCTTCCATTTCTGGTAATCCACACCACAGAAACTGCTTATCTCTGTATCAGCAGTAGCTGATCCAGGCTATGCCTGTTCAACTGGAGAAAAAATGGCTTTTTAACTGATTTTTAAATATGTTTTTGTAATGCATCTTGTTTGCTGGAGGTACTAAAGACTGAATAGTGGAAGTTCACCCATAATAGAAACATCAGCAAGCACTGAAAGCATGGCTGGTCTTCAGACCGTAATAAAGTTTTTATTATTATTATTATCATGAGATATTCTTTCATCTGCTCTGATGCTCTGAGTTTATCTGAAAAGGGTGGCCATTCAGCATGAAACAAAAGGCATTCAGCGTGTTCACTAAACAGAATAAAAAACAGAATAAAAAAATGATGTGCATGTGCATACAGTAAGGTATGGACCAAACCCTTGGATAAACGAAGCAGCACGTAACAGAATTCATACATATGGGGCCATCCTATTGTAATCATGGGTTGTAATCTGTGATACACTTGTCCTCCATCAAGCTATCCAGTCCCCTTTTAAACTTTTCTGTATGCCAAATCCACCATGAAATGTGATATTCCCAGTGGTGGGCTTCAGGGGGTTCTCACAGGTTCTATAGGACCCTTTGCTAATGAGCGCCTGGTTCTGAGAACCGGTTATTAATGGGACATAGAACCTGTTGTTAATTTAGGTTATTAGGTCATGGAAACTTTGTTAATTTATTTGAATCCCACCACTGGATATTCCCTACAATCTCATGAAATGGGATATTCCCCACAAGCAATCTCTTATATCCAGTGGGAAAAGGTGCTGGAAAGATGTCATATGCTGGCCAATATATGGAGCCGATAGAGAGCCACAAGTTCTGGAGACTCCAACGTTTCTTGGCCTCAAAGCAAAAGAAAGAGAAATCTCTGAGGCAGAATGGAGTCGTCTGTCTCCACATTATATAGTTGGAGTAACTGCATTTAGCTCTATAGCAATACCCATCCCCAGCCACTAAGTATAAATGGACGGAAAAAATGTTCAAGCAGAGCAAGAGAGGCACTGGGTTTGCCTCACACAAATGAGGCTCTTTGCCTATACCATCTTCACGGTGGAATCTAATATCCAGATTATTATCCATGAAGCATCTAATATCCAGCGGCACAAAATTTTTCACCTCCTCCTGTAAGGGTATAAACACCCCATGGGGCATCCAGGAGGTTTTCTGAGACAGTGTGTGGTTTCACAAAAACTAAAAGTGCCTTTATAAGGCCTCAGCAGACTGTGTGCAGCCTCCCCAAATTGTGGAATGCTTCAGAATACCTGCTGGAGACTCCCATGTGATTCAGGATCTGCAGCTGGGGATGCAAAAAGGCATCCACTCAAAGTGTTTTACCCAGGATGTGAGACGTTGCTAGCTCCCCCAGAATCTGACCAGGCTGATTGCAGCACCCCTTGAGCATAACAAAGTTGATCAATAATATATCTTAGGCCTGAAACGTATGGCTAAAAGCACAACGCAGCATAATTCTCCCTGTCAGCATAATGTTGCTATAGCCTGAACCTTGTCAGCTAAACGGAAACAGTTGGGCCTTCTTCATGGCCGTGATCCGGTGCCAAACTTGATAAGTGAACAATGGCCGTTCTGTAAGTTAACTACAAAGAGCTTTTCTCCCAGGCCTAAACACAGCTCATAGTTACTAAGTATAAGATACTACCCAGTTTGGTGCAGTGTGACCTGAAGAGGTGAGATCACTCGAAAGAAATACCCAAACCTTACTGAGCATGCTCGCCAGTAAACCAAGCATAGTTACCTATAAACCAATTAGAATTGTATGTTATGATTATGATGAAGCCTATTGAATAGTATAATGCTTTCTTGCTTCTGTAACCTGCTTTGCTACTATAAAAGATTAAGGCCGGCAGCCATCTTGGCCGGGCTCTTCACTTTGGGACATGAGTCGGAGGAGTTTACCCGACACGTGTTGACTAAAGATCCTCTTTCTGATAACTCGAGTTGACTGAGGGTTCCGTAAAACGTCTAACAAGTAGAACGTACCCCCCAGCACTACACCACTGCATTTGAAGTACAATAAATAAGGTTGCAACTAGGTTCAACTGGCATTCCACCACACGTCTACTTCGTCCAGCAATAGGGAATGGTTTATTTCAAAAGTGTAGACTTATAAGGTCAACAGTGCCAAGGACATTTAAATGGCTGCCCATCCCTTTTCCTTGGGCCTTTGCACATGATGGGCTAAGCAGCCCTTTCATACAGCTTTTAATAGCTAATGTGCAATGTCATGTTTTTCTGTTAAAGTTGCAGTCCACTTGCTTCAACTACTAATGGATGCTTCTTTATTTCCTTCCAAAAGGAAAGGAAGCTTCAAAGGGACTTCATGTGGGCTGTGAATTACAAAGGCTCCATGCCATTATTCCCATCTTTCAGTCATAACTCAGGTTGATACTATTAATATGCTCTTCACACTTGCTGAATGCCAGAAATAATCCTTGTGTTAAATCAATCTCCTGTTTTATTCATAGGCATTGGTTTCAAATTATTTTTGGGGTGGGGGTGGGGGCGGGGAAGCATCACAGATACTCAGGGAAATAATCTAAGATATGGTTGTGGTTTGCTTTTTACCAAACAAGAGTTTGGTTTGTTTTTCCAGAACCTGATACTTTAAATGGTTCAATCTCATACAGTGAAATAGGGAAGCTCTATATTCACTGTAAATGCATACATTTTAAAATAAGCAAACAATAGCTGTAAATCCAATTTTTCTTTCTGAATATTGTACTGCATTGCGGTCATGACCTTAGTACAATAGTTGAAGATAGTGTCACCTCTGCTCATAGAAAACTGTGTGCCCTTGAGAACTCCCATGAGACTTTATACTATTGCCTCAACTACATGTGTGTGTACTATGCATTACATAGACCTACACACATTTTGTTGTAAAATTTAGACATATTCTTGGGTATTTTAGGGAGTGCCAAACCAAAAACTGGCATCAGTTTCACCCAATTAGCTCTAGTTTTGGGGATACAGCATAGCCAACTTATATGACAATTCAAGCTGCTTCCTCTCAAGAAAGTGGCTTGAAACAGCATGTAAGGTGCCCATGTCAAATCCCCAAAACTTTACTTCCATTCCTGGAGTGGGGAAACACTTTCCCTACAATCCAGAATAACTACGGGAGCACATAAGAGACATTACGTGTACCGGTAGTTACTGCACTACCTAGTGAAAACCTATGGGAAATTCATATTGCAATCCAGAGCAAATTGTTCTTACACCGGAGCAAAGACTCCACGTAGTTACTCTGGATTGCACCCTATGTGTCCAATCATATCCAAACGTTTGGTGGTAATGCACTGCAATACAGTCCCAAAGTAAGGGAACCAATATTCCCTTTCCTTGAGGAGGCCTCCTCCTCTTCCCACTTCAGAAAACAGTACTTTCTCCATGGGTAAATTCTGCATCAGTGCTGGAAAGGATTGGATAGGATTCTGCCCATACTTGGATAGGATTCAGTTCATACTTTCAAGTCTACATAGGAATGCAGGCATCTAGTGAAAACATACATATATTTACTAGGAAAAAAAGCATCACAGTATTCAATTGCACTTACTTCCAGGTAAGCTGCAGTTGACAAGTTAGATTCCTGAGGATCATTTCAGGAAGATTCAAAATCAGAAAAAAGCCAAATTATTTTGCATAGAGTCAAAAATAATTTGGCCATTTCGAGGATCAAAGAGCAACTTCTTTCCACAGCAAGGCATAAATTCTTCCTTTGCTTAGCAAAGAAGTCTATTTGAATTGAATCCATGTTCTCATCCCAGATGTACTTAAATCAATTTTAAAAGATATATTTTTTTAAGTCTCAAAGCAAAGAGCACATAATTTTTCAATTTAAAGCAGGGGTCCTCAAACTACAGCCCGGGGGCCGGATACACCCGCCAAGGCCCTCAGTCCGGCCCGCGGGAATTTTCAGAAATCCCCCCCCCCCACATCCCCTCCCTGCTGGGGGTTGTGGGGAACCCCAGGGGCCCTGACGCCAGGCACACGAGCGACTGAACGGGAAGCGCACATGCCTGTTGCCGCTTCTCCGCAGCACCAGGGGTTCCCTGGCCAGCAGGCGCACCCTTCAGTCGCTGCTTCCCGCTTCCTGGCCAGCATGCACGCCAGCCAGGGAACCTCTGGCGCTGCAGAGAAGCGGCAACAGGCATGCGCGCTTTCAGCTCAGTCGCTCATGCACCCTTCCCTCAGTTGCTGGCTTCCTGCTTCCTGCTTGCTTAATGAGTAAGCTCATTACATCTGTGTAGGTATGCTTAGGATGGGGCTCTGATGCTGCAAGCCTGCCACACTTCCCTAGGATGGATGGGGCTCTAATGCTTAGGATGGGGTTCTGATGCTGCAAGCCTGCTTCACTTTCCTAGGAATAAGCCCATTACTTCTGTGTAGGAATGCTTTGATGGGGCTCTGATGCTGCAGTGCTAGCCAGATTATCATGGGACTTACTTCTGTGTAGGAATGCTTAGGATGGGGCTCTGAGGCTGCAATGCTAGCTACACTTTCCTGGGAGTAAGCTCATTGACTATCATGGAACTTACTTCTGTGTAGAAGTGCTTCGGATGAGGCTCTGAGGCTGCAATCCTAGCCTCACTTTTGGGGGTTTTTTGTGGCATGATTCATAAAATGTTTTCATCTTTCCATCAACTTCAGTATATGTTATGCTGAGTAGCATTTTTACATGAAAGGAACACACTGTTTGCAAAATAATTTATTCCTTATTACTTAATTTAATTAATTAAATAATTAACTATAGTCCGGCCCCTGACAGTGTCTGTGGGATAGTGAACTGGCCCCATATTTAAAAAGTCTGAGGACCCCTGATTTAAAGGGATGTTCCCTAAGAAAAAGTTGTGAGGGAAAGTTAATCCTTGATAGGAGACCCTCTGAATTAGAGGAACTTACTCCACTTGCTATCTATCTATCTATCTATCTATCTATCTATCTATCTATCTATCTATCTATCTATCTATCTATCTATCTATCTATCTATCTATCTATCTATCTATCTACAGTATTTATATACCGCTTTTCAACTAATAAGTTCACAAAGCGGTTTACAAAGAAAATGGAAAAATAATAATAGCTAATTAAAAGCTAATGGTCCCTGTCCCAAAAGGGCTCACAATCTAAAAGGCAAAAAAAGAACACCAGCAGAAGCCACTTGAACAGACACTGCTGGGGTGTGGAGGGCCTGATACTCTCCCCTTGCTAAATAAAAGAGGAACACCCACTTGAAAGAGTGCCTCTTGCTCAGTTAGCAGGGGTAAGTTAGCAGGGGTTTATCCAAGAGGCAGCCCTCCAAAAACTTTTGAGCCAAACTTAATGGAGCTATGGAATAGCATTATATTACATCACAAGTGATTTTTCCTGCCCAGCTTTGTATCCAAACCAGAAAAGATTTGGGGGGCTTGGAAAATTCTCTTTTCCTTGGAGGTATGCTTCAAGGAGCCCTTCAAAAACCTTTTTGAGCCAGCCAAGAATTTTGCCAGCATCTCTATAGGTGAGTGTAAGATTTTTGCCTTAGAATTGTTTTTCTTGAACAGCGTCATAAACCCTGCTGAATACAAGTCAATTGCTTAAAGAAAATAAAGTCACAAATATCACTGGTTTTCTGTAATTGCCTCGCAGGGGCAAACTCCTAACATAGCATACAACTCTCCTTCCCAGGATGACCATATAGAATGGAAGACAGAATGCCTGTACCTTTAACCA
Source organism: Cryptoblepharus egeriae (assembly GCA_030015325.1). Lineage (NCBI taxonomy): Eukaryota > Metazoa > Chordata > Lepidosauria > Squamata > Scincidae > Cryptoblepharus > Cryptoblepharus egeriae. The sequence continues at coordinate 30,812,205 of JAREYC010000005.1, forward strand.
TTGCATAGAATAGGGAATTTAGGCAGGTTTAGTTCAACATAGAAAGACTAAAAAAACACCACCTGCCTAAATTCTCTCTTCTTTGCAATGCTTAAAGGTAGAGGCACACTGTCCTCCCTTCAATATGATCACCCTGCCCCCCCCCTACCATTTAGTCATCAAGGATATTGAACAAATTTAATATATTTGGCAGGTGCTGAATCCAAAGATGGCATTGGTTTGGTATAAATACCTCTAATTTGGGGGGTACGGGATGAAACTGCTTGACTTTACATATACATAACATTCATAACTTTACATAAGCAAGGAAACTGCTTAACTTTACATATAACATGGCTATACCATATCCCCAAAATAGAACCATCAGACAAAATTGAAAGCATTTCTGGATTTAGAACTCCAAATATACTCAAGAAACTTTTAAGACAACAAAATGTATCAAGACCTATGTAATAGGACCTGGTGGTTCTCAGGCTGCAAGGCAACAAAAAGTGAAGGACCTCAACAGGTTTACCACTTAGCCATCCCACCTTTAGCCAGGTTTCCCCTAAACTATGCACAAGTAGTAATTCCATATGCGCAGTCACACATTCTTTTGTTGAAGAAGCAGACAAGGCATGTTGTGGTGGGTATCTTTGAGGAAAGCAACATAAATGGGAGCAACCAGTAACAGTGGCCTTTTCTGGCAACAACAAGAGATCTTTGATGTCAGCCTCTCAGCACCTCTCCTTAGCAATCTGGATATATGTTGGTGGCTGTTAAGGTCTGGAAAAGTGTCAGTTCATTTGAAAAGGGGCTAATTTGCAAAGGCTCATCTCCTGGTTCAAAGTTGGATGAAAATACAGATAAGGATTTGAAAGGGAAGATTAGGTGGGCTTGCTAGATCAGTGGTCCTCAACCTTTTGAGAACCATGACCAAGGACCATGGGAAAAAAATTTCCCATGGACCTGCCGGGCTACGCATTTGCACTTTGGCCCAGTCTGATGTGGTCTGAACTGCGCTTTTGCAGCCCAGAAGCAGCGAACACCCAAAATGAATATGGCACCACTCTATTTTTTTTCCAGCCTTCTCTCCTTCACCATTTCAAAAGATTTGTACACCCCTCTCCCAGGCTGTCTTGTCTCTCCCCCCTTCAAATACAATGAGTGTTCTGTCAGTGGAGCTGCATGTGAGAGGCTGGCAGAGAACAGGATTGTGCTGTTTGTGTCTTAAAAGAAGCTCATAATTTCTAATATACTTAAAAAGTAGTGCATTTTACAAACTTCTTACTTACATCTCATGTGCACCTTACTTACTAACCTTATTGGCACGTATATGATGTCCATGTATCTACATATAAAAATTTACATACACAAGGATCCTTCAGAATGCCTGTTTCATATTTCTGAGGGGCTGTGGGTGGCGCAAGTGGTTAAGACGCTGTGCCTGTTAACCAGCAGGCCAGGGTTCGAGACCTGGGTCGGCCCCACAAGACAGGGTGAGCTCCTGTCCTTAGCCCAGCTCTGTGACGCCAGCTGGATCCAATCGTATTGGCTCTGCCTTTCCATTGGACTAATTCAGTGGTGTGGAGAGGGGGGATTTGCTGCTTGGGTAACAGCCTATCCTCCATAACAATCCAACCCAAGCTTTAGTGCTTCGCATGCAGTGTACGCAGCGCTGAGCACGATACCATAGTCTTTCAAGACTGATGGAGGTCTGCTTTTTTATTTCTGAGAAACTGACATTTTTTTTAACTCTAGAAAGTTTGTTTGCATTAGATGGAAATGTTAATAACAGTGAGCACTGGAGCAGAAAAGTGAAGAGCAGACTTTGTGGAACATCCTTTGATGCTTGGAGTAAAGTCTCCCTCCTTTCCCATTTTCAAATCACTTGATGGATACACTTATTCATATTGGTACAAGATGTCTTCTGACATACACACAATGGCACATTTCCTAACCTTTACCCAGACTTTGATTGGGTGATCCCAGCCAATGCATCAAGGGAATGGCTCATCAGCAACAAAATTAAATTCTGTCATACTCAGTTGTTTGGTTCAATTATGTGATAAACCTTTTTAAAAACTTTATGCATTTTTAACAGAAATCAAGGAAGAGTGAAATTCATGGAATCAAAGTAAATTTGAAATATGAAAAAATGAGGATATCCTGCCAATAATTTTCTTCCACATCTGTTGTTGGGTTCTAACAAGTTCCTCTTATGGCTTTTAATAATTTTCCTTAAAGAAAAAACAACAACACACTCCTTTATTTTTTTCCCAAAAGATAATTTGTGGTGAGCTAATGGAAAATTGGAAGGCTTTTGAAATCGGAAGGCTGAGGGTGGGAGACAAGCTGGCAAAGAAAATAGCTGGATTGGACACTGGATGAGAGCAAGAAGCAAACAGGGCAACAGAGTACTTTTGTCAAACGGTGCTCCTTTTGTGGCCTGCAAAGGGAAAGCAATTGCCCTTTTCAGCCCAGCACAGTGTCCTTCCCAGTGGTGTCTTTGGCATCTTGCATTAGATATAAGCACCTTGGGACAGAGAATCATGTATTTAGGTTCCTATGTAAAGCCCTTTGTGACCTTTTGTTTTGCAAAGTGGCATATAACTATCCTTAATATTACAATTTTACCCTAATTTCTCATTCAAAACCAAAAACAGGCGTGACTCTCGTTTCCCTCCTTTTATGTTATTGCTTGTACAAACTGAACCATTTTGAATTATTGTTCACCATAATCACAAACACTCTGTGTAGGGTTGCTATATGTCCCTAAAAACCAGGACTTTCCCAGTTTTCAGGGATTGCACTCACACACTGGCAAATTTGACAGGAGGTTTTGTCCCAGTTTTGTGGAAGAGAATTATTGCAACCCTGTGTCTGTGCAACTGAAATTTCAAATGAGCATTGCCCCTTTTCCAAATTTTTCTGTATCTTTCCATAAAATCTATACTTTTTGTTGGAAAACTAGCACTAGCTAGGGTGCTATCCTATATGTGCTTTTCTGGAAGCAAACTGCATTGAATACAGTGGGACTTTCTTCTGAATTGTCATGCATAGATTGCAGTGTCAAAGGGACACTGCTCCACAGTGCCCAACTCAAACAGCCATTCATTTCATTCTGGCTTCTCAGATAACTGACTATAAATTAAGACAACTGGTCTTAATTCCTGGCTGGGCATAATAATTATTTCATGCATTTATCTCCTGCTTTTCCCTGCTCACTGTAGGTGTCCAAAGTGGCTAACAAAATATACAAATCTGCATAAAATAATATCAAAACAAACATTAAAGCCGTGGACCATAATGCTAACAAAAACAGCAATATAGTGAGCAGCAAAAACCAACAGAGCACAGTAAAACGGCAAAAGGCAGCTGTAAGTAGTAAAACAATACATGTGACCACCCTATGGTGCACCACAAATGTGCACAATAAATAAATGCAGCCACAACATACTCATTTATGAAATTTTAGGGGGGGGGAATGTCATCTTTAGCAGGTGCAGTGGACTTAGGCGGTGAAGATAGGTGTAAATGTGGGCAACCTCAAAATGCCAGGTGAGGATGTCTGGATGCAGCTGTCTTGTGTGCTCCCTGAGGTGTCAGATGGGCCACTGTGTGATATAGGAAGTTGGACTAGATGGGTCTTTGGCCTGATCCAGCAGAGGCTCTTCTTATGTTCTTAAGATCAAGAGCACGTGTCCTGGAATACTGTGGCAATGTGATTCCATTCTGGGAACCGCTCCTCCCATGGATACTTGAAACCATGGATACAAGTGAACACTTCTCTCAGCATCCAGGAGTTGCTCCCCATATTTCTGAAGGGGACTCTGAACTCAGCAGTGGCCAAACGTGTCCAACCTTGGTCTCTGCCAAACTCAGAATGAGCTGTTTAGGTCAAAACATTTTCAAAGAGAAACCAAAAGTGATATTTTTAATGCTTTATAATCATTGGGAGGCCCATGAAAGTCTTCCAGGATCTCAGAGATGGTGCATGCATGAGTTCATGCACCAGAGAACCAGGACCCAATCTCTGGATATCTGAGTCTGAGGGTATGGGAACTGTGGATATGTCCCCTTCGTCCATATCTGGCAAATTGGATGGGTGATGGGTTGTCTGCTTCATGTATCTCCTATGTTTTTCACCTGTTCCGCCTGTGCCTCCTAATTTTAAGTACTGTAACTCCAAAGTTTTGCCCTCCTCCAAATAGTTTTTAAATCTAAAACAATTTTGTTTTTAGATATATGTCTCACTCTATGTTTTATTTAATGACTGTAAGCCATGTTGGGCATCTGTTTTTAACAGAGGAAAGGTGGGATATAAATCTTTTAAATAAATAAATAATAAATTGGGCAAGACAGAGTGTATAAGAGGAAACATTCTCCTCTCCCTTCCATTCCTCAGATGATCCTGCAACAAATGTATAAGGTGTTCCTTTTAGGAAAGCAATGAAGAATCTTGCTTGCAAATATAAATATTGCCTGTGTAAAGCAGATGGATGTTTTGGCAACCGGGGCACATACCACGGCTGATTTAAACAATAGGACCAAACATATGTAAAAGGCCTAGGTATTTTCTTCAGAGTCACTCTTTGAGCTCTCAAAATAGATTATGTGGCTGGAATTTAATCAGCCTCTCCGCACAACAGCAGTGTGTGGCATTCCAGAAGTCTGGCAGCTTGGCCTGGCAGCTTTTCCCTTACCATCTGCAGCCTTTTGCTGTCCTGCTGTAAGAAAAACACAATTCACCCACTGAGGACATTTTTTCCTCGGTGCCTTCTGCTTCCTTATTGGGGGGAGTGATATCATGTATCACCAGAGAGCAGACTCCCTCCTGGGTCTGCAATTTTGTCATTCTCCTTTAGCGTGCACTTTACTTTTGTCAAACGCGAACAAAGATATAACAACACGCTCAGTTTCCTATGGTGTAAAGAATTTAATTGCTTAAGTACTACAGGAAATGGGCAGCAAACAGAAGGAACTCTCCGAAGGAAAGCAGTGGGTTGGCAAGACAAAATCAAAGGTTTGACTACTGTGCTTGTGACAGTGAGGTATGAGCTGGAGGAGAACCATGTTCCTGGTGCTGCAGTCTACTCCTGGTTCATTTTTTAATGTGTTGATGGTAGCTGGGCAAGGCAGGCAGAGGTGTCAACCACTGAATGAGTGGGACCTGAATGGAAGGTGAGTCAATGTCATTGGTGGGAGCTGTGAAGAAGCTGAACAGGCACTGTGTGACAAAGTTAGCACCATTGCAGGTGAAGTGTTGCTGAATGGCTGTGAAACACTCCACGCAAGTTGTTGCTGATGTCAACAACTGTGTTCAACTGGCAACTGGTGTTCAGTCAGCAGCTGCTCCACTGCACTGTGGTGTGCTGACTCAGATTGCTCCAACTTTTTAAGTGACTCTGGTTGGTCAAGGGCACAGGTTAGTCCAACACCATGGGCCTTCCTGGGCTTCAGAAGGTCTTCTAAGAACTTTGGATTGGAAGGCATTTGAATGTCACATTTTAAGGCCCTGGGAAGGGCTTATGAGGTTCATGAAGGCAATGTGTGGCCTCTCCAGGCCTATCAACATTCTCCAGACTGGTATGCCTTGTTCTGTGTATTTCATTTTCTATGAGCTTATTTATTTAGTGCATGGACTAATGGTAAATCAAATGTTGATGTCCAGTCCAGTTATGTTCAGAGTGGTCTATATTTAAAAATCATTACTTGGGCTGGTGTAAGTTCTTGATGGACAAGAGCTTCCTATGGGTTCCAGCATCATTGGGGGTTCCAGGAATTGTTAGCAAAATCCAGTGAATTTTTTTAAGCTCTAAATAATTGATTAGCGTGACTTTGTAAGCAGTTTGTTTTTTTGATACATTCACACTGGAAATTTATTAGTTGACTTCTTTCATTACCACTGGTGGTGAAATTACTACTGAATGATTAAATAGTATGTCACTGTTCTCTCCTTTGTGATGTGGGGATGGGACAGCAGAGTATATATATTAAACAGCAGTGCAATCCAAAGCATATCTACTCAGAAGTATTCAATTGGGTCCACTCCCAGGAAAGTATGTTTAGGATTGCAGGCAAGGACATCCATGCTCCCTTGACTTCCCTAAGACCAAGACCCTTGTCTGTCTTCCAGTATCTCTGCCTTGTGAGCCTTAAATCTCTCATCCATACAATGCCAAAGACAGCCCATTCTAATGTCTTCATACCCATCCACCCTGACCTGCTGATCATCCTGACATTAAAGACTCCGGCCAGTTTTCCTTCAAAAGGTCTTTATTGCAATGGAAGATCCAAAATCGTGATTCTACCTTTCCAGGATAGTATTCCTGTCCTGCATGTTTGCCAGATTCTATATCATAATTCCTGCTTGCAGCAACAACTTCAAGGATAGGCGCGCCATCAACACTGTCTTGTTACAGTCCTGGTTTCTTGGGCAGCTTGGTTCTCTGTCTTCCCATTTCCTGCAGCCCAAAATAGGGTAGGTGCTACAGAGGGGACTGAGATTACCATGCTGGAGTCAGTCAATTTAGTTGATGCACTTAAGTTCCTTTGCCAGACATCAGTAGCATCATACCACTGTACCTGAAGATATTGGCATGATGGGGAGCAGTCTCCCATCAGCCAGTGATCAGCTTTTGGGAATTGGATTTGACACAGGTTGGAGCTGGTCATGCCAACCCTCAGCTGAATTAACAGGGGTAGCCATGCCTTGTGACCTCAATGCTGTCTTGCTATGCAGTTCTGGTTTCTTGGCAGTTTGGCTCTTTTGTCTTTTTGTGCCTTTCCTACAGCCCAACATGTGGTAGGTGCCCAGAGACTACTGTGATTACCATACTGGTAAGTAACGTGATGCACTTGAGTTTTTGCCAGGCACTGAACCATCTTACCAGTATATATGAAGACACTGACATGATGGGGGAGAGAATGCCTGTGGGCTAATAATCAGCATCTGGTGTTGGATTTGATACAGAGATGTACCCAGCATGCCAAATACTCCCCTGGTTTGACAGTAGAAGCAGCCATGTAGCGATGCCATGTGCCATCAACATTGTCCTGTTAGGCAGTTCTGATTTTTTGGGCAACTTGGCTCTCTGTCTTCCCATTTCCTCCAGCCCAACAAGGGGTAAGTGTCTCATTGTAAATGCAAAGCTGATAAGTCAGTTGACACACTTCAGTTCCTTTGCCAGGCACCAGCACCATCATATCAGTGCATGCAGAGACATTGACATGATGGGATCAAACTCACATGGACTATTGGTCAGCTTTGACAGTAGAAGTAGCCATGTCATGTGCCACTAACACCATCCTGGTTTTTTAGGGCAACTCTGTCTTCTCATTTTCTGGAGCTCAACATGTGAAAGTGTCCCTGTGCGCGGTCACTGTGATTACAATGCTGATAAATTAGTTGATGCACTTGAGTTCCTTTACCAGGCACTGCACTATCTTACTGGTGTAAAGTGAGACATTGGCATGATAGGGAACAGAATCCTGTAGGTCTGTGATCAGATTCTGGGATCTGATGAGAGAATCCAGGTGTGCCAACTTCTTCTTTGGGTTGGCAATTGAGTGAGCCATGCTGTGTGCCAACAACACTGACCTGCTAGGCAGTTCTGGGTTTTTTTTTTTTTTTTTTGGCAGCTTGACTCTAGTTGAACAAGCGGCTTTAGCTGAAGAAGTTTTCTCTTTGGTTTTGCTCACTTTTCCAGGCTCTGTTTCCTGCAGTCCAACAATGGTAAGAGCTCAGGGGCTACAGTGATTACCACAATGCTAAGTCAGTTGAGGCACTTGATTTCATTTGCCAAGCACTGCACCATCTTACAGGTGCATGTGGAGACATTGGCATGATGTGGAGCAAAGTCCTCTAGCCCTATGGTCATACGCTGGGAGTCAAAACCAACTAGACAGAAGCTGGGGATGCCAGGTTCTCCCCTGGGTTGACTGAAGACTGAAGTATCCATACTATGTGCCATCAACACTGTCCTTTTAGGCAGTTCTAGTTTCTTGGGCAGTTTGATCTAGTTGAAGAACGGACCTAAGCTGAAGAAGACTTCTCCTTTTTCCATTCTGTTTCCAAGGGACAAATGGTTCTTTTGGCTTCCCATCTCCTGCAGTTGTGGTATTTGTGATAGGTATTCGTGGGCTCCTGTGATTACCAACCCAGTTGACACTTAAGCAGGTGAGCCAGTGAGGCACTTGAGTTCCTTTGCCAGGCATTGCAACATCACAACATTGCACTTGGAGACACTGGTATGATCAGGAGTGGACTTCTGTGGGTCAGCAGTCAGCCTCTGGGAGTTGGATTTGATGCAGAGAGGAGCCGCTTGCCAACTTCTCCCAAGCTGTGGGCCATCAGCACCATCCTGAGAGGCAGGTCTGGTTTTGGTGGGGCAGTTTGACTCCTCTTGAAATTGAAGAAGTCACTTTAGCTGAAGAAGCCTTATCTTTAGTTTGTTCTCCTTCCCAGGGCAACAGGATGATGTCTTCCTGTTTCATGCAGGGGCGCAGGTGTTATTGTGATTACCGTGCTGATAAGTCAGTTGAGAGGCCTGGGCTGCTGTGGGCCACCCTTGTTCTTCGTAGGTCTTCAATGACATGGAGACAGAGGTTTCCTGATGGTGGAGCCTTCTACCCAAAGGCCAATGCCAGCACATCGGATCCTCCACAGCATCCTGAGGAAAAGAGAGAAGCAGAGTGAGAAACTGAAGTGGAGCTGAAAGGAAGCAGAGTTTCTCAAGACCTAGTCTCATCAGGCTAGTGTTAAGTGCCCGAAGAGCTGCTGGGTGAGGTGCTATAGAATAAAGCTGTAGCCTTGCAGGACCAGAAGAATATTTTAGCAGAGCACCAGAACTGCATGTAACTTGGGCCTGAAACTAGATACCTTGCTAGCTGCACACTGTGTGAGGCACACACACAAGTAGAAATTTTTAGTGTATTAAAGATCAGCAGGTAGAAGTATTCTATTCCATATACGGCAGCTGCAGGGAATGTCCAGTCTGAACTGGGACATCCCAGAAGTTATTGGGAGGTGCATGAGAGGGTGAACAGCATGGGGTGTGTATACTCCTTCTTTCCCTATCCCTGAAAAGTAGGCTGCATCAACTTCAACAGATTCACCAAGGCATGGAAATGAGTTCCCCTTTCCCAGAACCACAGTCTCTCACAGGCAGAGTGACCATTGATCATAACCACAGAAAGAGGACAAGTGTTCCCCAAAACATAGGACACACAAGAAAAATGTAGGACTTTAGAAAATAAAAGCCATATACTGTATTTACTCGAATATCACGCTCACCTTTTCCAGCCAAATTCAGTCTCCAAAATCAGGGTGTGCATTAGATCTGATAGTTAATTAGATTTGAGTAAATGCAATATATTGCTTTCTTCTGATTATTTTATATTAATTATTACTGTAATTACTACATTAATTATTAAATTATATTATTATTAAATTTAAAACGATTGCATATAATTTATTTGATTTATTAATTATGGGAAGGGAACATGCTGCCTGCTCAGAAGGAAAAGGAGGACAGTGAAGATGTTTTTCTAGGACACAAGGCTAAAAAGAGGATATGTCCTGGAAAAAGATGACATATTTTCACCCTGCTCACAGAACATATTTCTTGAGCAAATACAAGCACATCAGGGCTAATAGTGGCAATATATAGCTTGGGATAAAGAAAACACTCCCCCATATGTTCTAACTTCAGCCCTGGCCTCTAAACAAACTTAACAGTCCTCAGACACCTACCCCACATTTGGCTGCAAGGGTCTTGGCGGCGACTTTCTCAGGATTTAGGAAAGGCTTGGAATGGGGAATTTCTCCAGTCTCTGCATCTTGAGTGTGCTGAGCCTCCTGCTGCTCCTGGTATCTTTGGGGCAGTGGTTCTCAAGCAATTCAATCCGGGACCCCCTTCTGAGAATGACAAATATATCCGTATGACCATATGACCATATGAATTGTTCGTATTCATATGGAAAACAAAACAAATACATTTTTTGGCAATTTTTTTAAGCGGGTAGGAATTTTGGCCTGGGGTTAGGAATTTTGGCCTTGGGGTTCAGGAATTTTGGGTTTGGCATCTGGTCACCCTGGTCCAGGACCCAGAGACATTAAACAGGAAGGGACATTATTGTGATGCCAGAGCTCCTCCTCCATGTCTACACTGATAAATAGGTTGTGTTCAATGAGACTTACTCCCAGGAAAGCATACAGAGTGCCCCATTGCAAGATGGTGGCACCAAGTGATAGATTTCAAAATGGCGACACCCAACTTTGTGCAACTCCCTGAAACGAAGTGGAAACCCCCCCAGGGAGTCCCATTCCCCACTTGGAGAACCACTGCCTAGGGGGTGATGACAGAGACCCAGGGCCAGAATGAGGCTCTCTGAGGACAGGGTTCCCTGTCCTACCTGCCTCCAGGCTGTCTAGGCAAGCATGACTCATGCAGTGCCCACCTGAGTTCTCTGTGCCTGTACAGAGGCCGCCCCACTCTGCGTGTGGCTGCACATGCAGCAGGGAGATCCGGCTACCTTGCACCCCAGAGCCTGGACTGGGTGGGCAGAGCCACGGGCACTGGCTGGAGAAGTGGGTCCACGGCTGAGCATGCCAGGCATGCTGGAGCATGCATCTATCTATCTATCTGTCTGTCTGTCTGTCCGTCCGTCCGTCCGTCCGTCCGTCCGTCCGTCCACCTATCTATCTACCTACCTACCTACCTATCTATCTACCGTATGTACATCTATATGTATGTATGTCTGTATCTATTTATCTATCTAAATATCTACCTAGCTACCTACCTACCAACCATATGTATGTATGTGTGTACCTACCTACCATCTATCTACTATATGTATGTATGTGTGTGTGTGTCTGTCTGTCTGTTTACCTACCCACCTACCCACCCCCACCCCCATATATCTACCTATCTATCTACCTACCACCACCGCAGGAGCCCTGACTGCCTGGTAGGCTCAGCCATGGAGCCACTCCCCCGACCAGTCCTGCAGGCCTGCCCGGCCCAGGCTCTGAGGCACAGGGCACCAGAGCTCCCTGCTGCCTGCACAGCCTCACGTGGAGTGGGGAGCCTCTGGACGGGCGCAGGGCCCTCGGGGGGGGGTGCTGTGTGGGTCATGCTGCCTGGACACCCTGGAGGCAGGGAGGGCAGGGAAGCCGGGCGTCCGAGGCAGGGTCCTCTGGAGAGTGCTTGGGGAGTCCCTGCCCTGCTGTGGGTCTCCCTCATGGGGGCTCAGCACACTGAGGAGGCAGAGGCTGGAGAGATAGACAGGAAGGGCAGCCGGGAAGGGTTGGGAGCCACCGCCTGGTTGCCTAAGGATGTTCTGCCTGGGAGCGCCTGGCTCAGCTCTGCTCTGCCTGCCTTGCTGCTGTCAACTGCCAGGCTCAGCAGTTAAGGGTTCTGAACCATTGCCTTGACAATCACACAACAACACCCTCAGGGGGCCTTTGCTGCGTCATCGCACTGCAGGGAGGGGGTGGGGAGGGCACTGCTGATTGGCTGGGAGGCTGCCTTAGACATTTTCTCCTCCTGGGGTCTCAAAACCCTGGCCCTCTGGAGCCAGATGTGGCCCTCAACAATCCTCCATCCAGCCCTCGGGCAAGCCCTATAATCCTTAAAGGTCTGTTCCTCACACCTCAGGAGGGCATGGGGAGGACTGGGGAGGCTGCACACTCCTCCCCATGCTGATCCTTATGATCAGAAGAGACACATGTGAAATCTTGGGATTTCTGATAGAGGATGGCTGACACTTGTATTCTTGATAGCACTCTCAGAAGTGGATTTTGCTGCACACCTGATCCTGTCACAGGATCACCTGTAATGATGTTCACACCACCCACAAATAAAGTTATGATTTAAGGGATACGATAAGTTCAAATCAGTGCTCATTGGTGAAGCTTATTGGGTAGAAGGAGACCTTGGCCAAGGTAACTTCTTTTTAGCCCAGTGTATCTTTGCAAGGTTATAAGTTTCAAATAGATTATAACTTTTCATATATTGTCTTGAGCTCCTTTAAGAAAATGCAGGCTTTGAATATGATGGTTGGCAGTGGTGTAGCTAATGATAATGAAGGCCGGTGCAACGCTCAAAATGTAGCCTCAAAAGCGATGTCTCTATAGGAAGTGATTTTTTTTAAAATTGTATTTTTTAAAAGAAATTTGAGGAAAAACCTGCCTTCTCCTCCTCAGCAGTTCACCACCAGTTGCTCTGCTAGTGGCATAGCTAAAGCACCGGTTTGCTACCTGGAGTTGAAGAAGATTTTGTTGTTCTCCCTACGCACACATGTCATGCAACAACAAAATCAAATTTAATTAAGTAAAAAAAATGAAAATTATGTCCCTTATTGGTTAGGGAAACTGTGCTGGCAAAGAGAAATGGTTATTCTTTTCCTGCTAAATAGAAGAGGAGCACCACTTAGAAGTGCCTCTATACCCACTAAGCATAGGTAACTGTAGTATGATATATGTACTGTACAGTATATGATATATGTACTGAGAATTGATTCATATTAACTGATTCAAATTAGTTCCAGGCAGTATCAGAATTACATCTCATTGGCAATCAAATTACATCTCATTGGCAATCTAGGGGCAACCAAACTATAAGCCCACCTGAAGTGTTCAAATGGATCAGCATATTTGGAAGGGAAGCAAATAGGTGTGCCGTCCTTTTTCTCCAGCATGTCCTCCACTGGGTGCTTTTATTCTTCTCTGACTTGATTGGTACAAGTCAGAAGAGGACTGTGGCAGTGGCAGCCTCATACTTCCTCCAAACATGCTAGAGGAAGGCATAAGTTTAAAAAGTCTCCATGGCTCATTTGCCCCACATTCTTCATGCTTACAAAGCACCAAGTTTTATGCACCAAGTAGTTAGGGAAAGACAACTGGAGGTGCAGTTCGAACCAATTTAGACCAGCTCTCCATTCCTGTAGTGGTGTGGGGAGCCCAGCACATGTCTGTGCATTGGCACTGTTGCAAAACCCCAAGGCAAGCACAGGACTTGTGCCGGCATACAGTGTTAGAGCTTGCACAATCCTTCACCGCATGTGCAAAGACCAGAGCATGCATCCATCCTGTTTACCCCCTTTTTGCTTGGAGTAACCAGAATCCAGATGTGCTGGCTTCTGGGCATCCTCTAAGCCTGTTTATTTCAAACAGAAGAAATATGAACCACGGAAAGCTGCATGGTGCATACTTTCTAAGTAAAGGGAAGAGGGGATTGAAGCACAGAACCTTGCTCATTCACTTACCCTCCATGGGAGGGATAGTATGCTTCGGCACATACAAGCAGAGATATCCTTCATTAAGGTAGCCCAGAGGCACATGCTGTCCCTGCCTTCCCATAACTGGTTTTCCATGGAAGGCTAACTGCCAGTTAATCAGATGGAAGGAAAGATCTATATCTGAAATCTGTGCTATATGTACATAGGGTTTTGATAAAGCTCAGATTCAAATTTGATAGAGCTCAGATTATTAAAACAGAGAACTTTCCTTATCCAAAATATTTTTCCTTTAAACAATGAACTAGCTACTTCAGAAGCTCATTTCATATGCCTAACATCCATCAAATAGAAAATAATGAAGGTTCCAAGCCAAAGAACCCCACAATTTCACAAATTTGTAGGCATAGTTTATGTACATGTATTTCAAACTACTGGCATAATGCAGCCAAAGATAATTGTTTAACAGTCTGATCTTATTGAACCACCCCTCCCAATGCAACAGAGCATATGGGGCCTCCATGGAAGGGAGTCAGCTGGAAATATCTTCCTGGGGTAAGTGAATGTCTCCAGCACCACCCTGGGACTCCTCAGATCTATGCCTTCCATTTAGCAGATGGAAGGAGTGGAATAGGGAAGGGGTTAAGATATTGTGTCTTTGAATGCTGCTGATACAACCTTTGATCTTCTTCTCCTTGCCTAACCCCAGAACTCTCTCATTCCTTTTCCTAGCCTGTTGTCATCTGACTTATCTTTGCTGTTTTGGTGGTGGGCTTCTGACTGCCTGTTCCAGTTGTGGCAGCATGTTCAAAACTTCTTCCAGAAGCTGAAATCTATTCTGCTGTCATAAACCCCTGTGTGCTATGGCTCAGTCTTGGATATGATTCTTCCATAACACTTGGGAAAATTTTTCTTTGAAGTCAATAGGACTTAGACAAAATCCAGAGCAGTTACGGGTCCACGCAGTTACGTCACCCTCTAGTGTTATCTTATGGAAAGTAACCTTAACTGCTCCGGACCAAAGGGCTTAATTTGACTTTAGGATATGAGACATAGTTCTGACTAGATATGAATAGGCTTGTGTTGTAACTTTCCCAATGAAATAAATGGAACTGAACAGGAATTCTTTAGTCCTTGATCAGGTTTTGAAAATAGCATTTGTGCTCAATAAATTGTTCAATTTTTGTATAAAATTGTATGGTGTTTAGCTGTGCTACCTATCTGTGGCTAGCTGTTCAGAATACAAAAATAATGCAAAGATTGAAGACAAAGTAAATCTAGAAGACTTTTTTCAAAAGGAGGGAAAGGAGGAAAAAGTCAAATGGATTTTCAGAAGCAATTCTAAGCTTCTGCGTCCAAAAGACTTGGGGGCAAGGAGATGAATTTAAAGTGTACGCAGCTGGCCTGAGACTTGATCCAAATCCTGTTGAAGTTTTGAAAATCATTCCACTTCCAGACTGTCTTCAGAGCTTTGGACTAATCTAATTTTATTTTATTTATTTGGAAAAAGCTCCAATACATTAGAAAGGTGATTTGCAAAACATACCTTTGGATTATAACTGAGAGAGTTGTTTGCCAGATATCATTTTAATGAGATTTTTCATGCAGAAAATATCTGTTCAGGTGCCACATAAATGCACTGTATTTGTGAAACATTGCATAGAAAAGGAAGAAATCCCTAAATTTGGGTGGAATTATAGGTATCCTTATTCACCACATGCAGTATCATCTGGCAGTTATTGTTTATGTTATTTTTAGATTGTGAGTCCTTTTGGGAAAGGGAACTATTCACTATTTGATTTTCTCTGTAAACAACTTTGTGAACTTTTTTGTTGAAAAGATATAAATATTCTTATTAACAACAGTAGCAACCATAATCACAAGTCCGACACAGGTTAACTGTACACTAAATTAGATGTAGCTTTAAGAACATATTTGAATCCCAATAGAATTAACCATTCTAAGAACACAATTGTAACTATTTCTACTCAACGGTAAGATCCACTGAACACTTGGAAGGACCCAGGAAAGTGTCTTTAGGATTGCAGCCTATGTTACAGAAAGAAAATAGTTACAGGAGCATAGATATGGATAAGAACTGTGGCAATTGTTGGTGGGGGCGATATCTGCCCTTCCCTATCCCATTTGCTCCCATGTGTTCTCTACCCATGATACAACTTATGTAAGGTCACCAGATGCATAGTATGCGTGATGATTGTGTTCTTGTGATGGAGTGGATAACACCTCTCCATGATGCTTAAAACATACATGTGGTGCATAGACACTATACACAAACTTGTGTGCACAGAAGCTTAAATTGCCAAATTCTCATATCCAAAAGTGTGTGGGAGGTAGATGATTTATATTTTTCAAACATAAATTAACCTCATGGAGCTTGATGGTGATAGGGAGTCATGTCTGATCTTCTGTATGGGAGAAGGAAGATCAGTCAGCTTATTGGCGAGCATCTGAATCTGGCATGAGTACATGCTGTCTCTGTCACAAACACTATGGAAGCGCTATAAACTGCACAGAAGTCTGAGAACTATATCATACAATATAAATCTTTGGAGGATTTGCACTGAGCAACTCGGAGTATTTATGTTATGTGTGTTTAATTCTCCTTTATATAGTTTACATTTGAGAGACGTGCAGCTATCTTTCACTATTTGTTTTTTAAAAATAATCTTGTCTAGTGGCAGACCATTAATGAGAATCTCCATGACAGCTGTTTGAGAATTACCCAGCTACGCTGAACTGGCAGTGAGCAGATTCACAGCAGGAAAAGAAAAATGAACACGGTGGCTGCAGTTTGAACCAGCTGTGTGACTCTCTAAAAGAAGCGAGAGAAACAACTTGGAGAAACCACTTTGTCTAAAGAAGCAGACATGCTTCTCAGTGTTTCCTTTGCAACTCTTGTGGTCTCCAACAGCAGAAATACAATCTTCTGATTAGCAGACCTCAGCAGGGGTCTTCTCCAAGTGGTTGGCCCAGGTAAACTGCAAGGTGTTAAACTAGGCAGTGGGCAGAGGGAGAGAGGAACAGTTTAACTCTAGGGGGCTCGAAGCTGCAATAATTATTACATGAGATTTTGTTTTTTCTCCCTCTCTGCCCCATGATGACTAAGGGTGCAATCCAGAGTATTATTATTATTTATTATTTAAGTTATTTTTATCCCGCCTTTCTTCCCCCACAGGGGGGAACTCAAGGCGGCCAAACAATTAAAAAACAATAAAACACCACTAAAATTACATATGATAATAAATAGAGATAAAAACACATTAAAATGTAATTAAAATACAATTAGATTAAAGCTAAAAACATAGACTAAAAATGATAAAACAGAAAAGATAAAAAAGATAAAAGCCCCCCAACCTCTGCCTCCATTTAAAAAGCTTTTTTAAAATAAAAGGTTTTAAGGCTCCACCTGAAGCTCTGTAGTGAGGGAGCTTTCCTCAGTTCTAAGAGGAGGGAGTTCCAAAGCTGGGGTGCCACCACCGAGAAGGCCCTATCTCTGGCCGCCACACCTCTCACATCTCTTAGTGGCGGCACAGTCAGAAGACCCCCTCAGATGACCTTAGGTGACGGGTCGGATTGTACGGGAGAGGCCCACACCTCCGGCCTCATCCAACCAGGTCTCCGTAATGCAGGCCAGGTCAGCTTTCTGGTCCAGAATCAAATCCTAGACCAGGCAGGTCTTATTGTTTACTGACCTGGCAATAAGGAGCAGCAGGTTCAGACTCAGGGGGCTGCTGCTCAGGCTGCCTAAGTTCAGAGGTTTGAGGGGAGGGCCAGAAAGAGGCACAGTCTGTCTACAACTGACCCTCCTTCTCCTGTTACGGCCTGCACGACCCCTCCCACCATATCTTCCATGACCCGTCACTCTACTAATGGTGGCAGCACTCCCAGCTGACTTCCCCTCCCCTGAGCTCCCTCAGAGTAACTATGTGGAGTCCTTGCTCTGGTGTAAGAACAATTTGCTCTGGATTGCAATATGAATTTCCCATAGGTTTTCACTAGATGGTGCAGTAACTACGGGTACACGTAATGTCTCTTACGTGCTCCCATAGTTACTCTTGATTGTAGGGTAAGAGGCCTGTCCCTCCTAGTACCTTCCTATTTCTAGGTGCTGTTTGAGACCCCCCTAGTCATTTTTCCAGCTTATGTGGGGAGCCCCTGGACAAAAAATGCCAACTTCGAACCGCCTAAGCTGACTTTTCGAAGTCTTATTTCCTTTTATATTCATCATAACTGTTCATTTAGCTCTTTTTATGAATGGAAATTACAAAGATTGTGGATATTTTGTTCATAATATTGTTAAATATTTTGTACATAAATGTCCAGAAAACACATGCAGGCTTGTCCAACAAGGGCCGCATCTATGGGTTTTCTAAGCCAAATGCGGCCCTCAAGCCTCTTGTTCGACAAGCCTTTCAGTCACAGAACTGAACTGCTGAACTTCCCAACAGCGACTCAGAGTGACTCTACTGTGCCTATATTTCCAGTTCAGCTCATAATTAATGCTCATATGTCTTTCTTTTTCATGAAAACATACGGCAATGTGGAGGCGGGTATGAATTTTCAGTGATTTTGGTTTTACTTGCTGTATGATTAATAAATGCAGTTTTTTGAATAGATTTCAATTATTGTCTTTTTGTACATCCTAATGAATGTCACTTAACACTTTAAGAGTGTTACAATTGAGTTAATTAGGTGCTTATGACAGTTTTCTAACCGTATTCTAAAAGACGCACTTTGACTAAAAGGGGCATAACAGCTTCGACTGATGAAGGGTATTAAGGGTGAATTATAATAGTAAGTAATAATAACAACCAGTACATATACAGGTATCCCTTTTATCCACTAGGTTCTGTGAATTAATAAATCCATGGATAAAAAGCAATGGAAAAATATATGTAAAGACCTCTTTCCAAGTTTCTTGCTCCTCCATTGTGCCTAATGGAATATGATAGTGCCTTAATATTTGCAGGGGTTTTATTCTGGGACTGAAGAATGATGCAACTGCTTGAATGACTGCCTCTCTACAACAAAAGAAAAACAGTTTTTTAAAAACTGTAATATTTAGTGGCTATTTGTGTTGAAGCAAATCTGTGTATAAAAAAGAATAAGGTTGGATTACCTTTCTTGATCACTGGATTATTCCTTTCACTTTAATACAAGGTGGTTCACATTGGCAGTCTTTCTTTAAAACCCCAAGGTTTTTTTTTTTACAATAACAGAAATCCTGTAATTCAAGAAATAAACAGCATTCCAGATAGATATACCGTATCTTTAATAATCTAGTTTCATTTATAGCTGCAGTTGCTGCAGTTGACTAACAGCTCCTTTTGCTCTCAGTAAAGCTCAGTAATTCTCAGCTTGGCAGCCACATCTCAAGGTCTTGCCACCCACTGAAGCTTCCGGTGATTTTGAACAGGCAACCTTCACGTATTATCTTGGGCCTACTGGCAACTCTGCCCTATAGACCCCCTGCCTTTTCCAGGAGTTCCTCCCTGAAAAGGCAGATCAGGGTGTTATAGGGGCACAGTATGGCATAATCTGAACCAGGCAGAAAGTCAAATGTCAGAAGAGTCAAATCAAGGTAAAAAAAAGAACCTAGATAATAATATAGACAATATTGGGTGGGGCTCAAAGTTCGAAGCAACAATGCTGGGCTGAAAGGATCAGAAGCTACATAAAATCAAGCAAGACCAGGGTCATGGTGGGAAGTAGCAGATAAGAAATAAGAGCAGAATGGTCAATTGTTTCCTCAATACCTAACCTTGTTTTGCTCAGACTGAAAGATGAAGCTACCATTTTCAGCAACAAATGAACCAGGATTAACCTACTGAGAGAACAAGCTCAGCAATATAAACGGCATCATTGACCCATAGAACCAGAGTGCAGATAGTGCAGAAAATAAAGTGCCAGAACTTGGATGCTGGAACCCAGGAGTAGAGAACAGTAGCATTTTGTGTGTACATGGAAACCACACATATTTTTGAGTTTCTGCAATACTAACTAGCTGATCAACTGAGATTTTCATAATTATATTCCCTTGTTATTTGCACTACCAACACAAATGGCTTTCGCACAGGATCAAACTTTTTTGTGATTAACTTTTTATTAGTTTCCTTTTTCATTGTAATGTGAGGGCTATCCCATACCTCAAGCACTCCAATAGCAAAGCTTCTATTTTAGCAAGTAGAACAGAAAAATATAAGTGTTCTCAGTCTTAGATCAAGGAAAGGGAGCAGGCAACTTGCAACAGCCTTTGCTCCCATAAATTAAAGGCCAAAATAGACAGGAGATCTATGATCAGAATCATGTTTTGATTTATTTTTTAAAACACAGTGCTGGGGAGAGGGAGCTAACCTTAAATGTACCTATGTGATACACTGCAGCATCGGGAAAATGGAGGGAACCTCTTCCCCCACCCTCTAACCGTTATACTCTACCAGTAGCCATGGATGCATGCATTTATGGGCTTTTTCTACTTCTGTTATCATGAGGTTGGGGAAACTGACTATATGCCACAACGTAGGAATGAGGGGTAAGAGAGTGAGACTTGGTAAGGGGGCTGGATTGATAAATGGTAGGCAAGAAGGAGGCAAACCTTAAATTCCTTTACTGTTCATCATACTCAGATTACAGCAGCAGGACAAAAATCCAGAGTAACTACGGGAGCACATAAGAAACGTTTCCTTCACTCATACCTACTCCAATAGTATGGAATTGGTCAATAGTGTTAGTGAAATGTCCTCAAGATAATAAAAAGGAGAAATATTCTAAAATGTTATTGTAGTCACTGAGCAAACAATGTTTGTGCATCTCAGCTTTTAAAAGGTCAAGTGGTTTCCTAGGTAGTAATCTTTTTCTTTTGTCCGTTGCCCTTCTCCTGTTTTACAACAGTGGCTCTCTACAGATCAAGATTATCTTTTGAGTAAGCAATTTGGGAAATCTTTTGGAAAACAGTGCATTCTGAGGATGAAATCATCGTGGGGCTACCATTTCTAGCTCTGACATCTGCCCCACAGAAAAGCATTTGTTCATTTTTCATATTACAATCTTTGATTTTTTATTATTCTTTTGAAAATCAGTTATCCTGCAAAATATCTTTAAAATAACTGTTCTGTCACAAACGCATGGACTGTATTCTTTCTGTGATATAAGGACCGACTAAAAACCAATGTGATGCCTGGTGGTACCTGCTGCTTGGTGTTGTACACTTGTGCCTTATGGTGCCTGGTAGTTGCTTGGTGGCCAGCAGGGATTCCCGCTGCTTGATGCTGCCTGGTGGTGTCTGGAGTGTGATAAAGATGCTGGTGCCTGGTGCTGTCTGGAGCATGGTGGTCCCCACTGCCAGTTACAGGTGCCCAGTGGTACCCATACCCCACTGATGCCTGGTAGGATGCCAGTGCTTGGTGCTGTCCATTAGTGCCCAGTGATGCCTGCTGACCACTGTGCGGTGATGCCCAGTGAGGATGCCCAGTGCTCATTATACTTGGTGCCCACTGGTGCATGCTGGTGCCTTCTGACCACCAGATTCCAGTGGTGCCCACTGCCTCGTGGTGCCCAGAGATGCCAACTGTTCACTGGTGCATGCTGGATGAGTCTGCTGTCCACTGGTGCCCAGTAGTGCCCACTGCCTGGTGGTGCCCAGTGGTGCCAACTGCTTACTGGTGCCCACTGCTAAATGCAGCGTGGTGCCCGCTGGTGCCTGGTGGGCATGCCTTGTGCCTACTGGTACCCACCTCCTGATTGTGCCTGCTGGATGATGGTGGATAGGAATCAGGAACCAGACTTCCATTAATGCATTACTTATCATTTTCAAGGCTTGGGAGCTTCAAGTCTCAAATCTTGTGAGTGCTCCAGATTCTTGGAACAAGCTTCAAATTAGCTGCTTTATTCTTTCCCCTGTGTTTCCTTCCCCTAAGGCTTTGTCATGGCTGAACATTTGGTTGAGGTTAGTTTTTTTATATTTCAAATTCAATTCTGTAGATCATTGTACAGTGTTTTCATTTTAAGTAATAGTTTGAAATAAATAACAAGATCCTCACTGCATTCAGAAGTGGAGCTAGATGGGATAGCATGATAAGTACAGCACGCTCCACAACACGCCACGTGACCAACCCATCCCTTTAATGTCAGAGCCATTTGGGGTAGTGACAGTGACATACCATCACCCAGTGCTATGGCTGGCTCCAGTGCTATGGAGGAGGATCAGCTTACACAGTGTATTGTGAAGTGTAGCATACTTACCATGCCTTCCTCTCTAGCTCCACTTCTGACTGCAGTTATGATGCCTCAGTTTAATGCAGTCATACCTTCCAATATACAATTATACAATTTCCACAATGTACACTTAAACTTACCAAAGAGTTTGGCTTTTATTTATAACCGTAATATATATTTTATTATGTATTCCCTAGCCTAAAAATGCATTTTAAACAAGGGGGCAAGGCAAATATTTATGTCAGGATAATGCTTCAGCTGTGGAAGAAGTGTATTGTAATGGAGGAAATTGCATTAGTTTTGACAATAAAAGAAGTGGATTCCATAAAATATGTATCTGAAAGAAAAAAAAAACACTTCTTAATATATAAATAGAAATGCACTGGCCAGAAGATTCCTCTATTGATTTCAGGTGAAAGTATACAGTTGGCAGAATGAGTCTGGTTTACAGTACATATTAAATGTATTTATCTCCCTGGAGTTCTTTTGGCTGAATAATAAAAAACACATAAATCAAACAACTCCAGAGATTTCAATTTGGAGACCTCTGATAAGCATACATCAAAAAAAATCTCCAGTCTTAAGTTCTGAATTTGGTTGGGAGTTAAGATTTGATGGCTGGTGTTGATTTATTGCTAGTTTATATTTCTGAGATATTAACTGCAATAATCCCAAATTTCTATTCTTTCATCACCCACGAGTTTAAAAACAAAAAAACAAATAGTCAAACCTTAACTATAATTAGAGTTTATTATAATTAAAAAAACAAATAGCCAAACCTTAACTATAATTGATCTCAGTCAATTTATGCAATTATTGGAATATTTAATGAATCTGTATAAAACTGTTATACAGTTAAAAACTAGTTTAGGCTTTTCAGTGTTGTTATTGTAGAAGCATATATAGTACCATCAATGTGCATAATTTTCCTATCATCTTTGTGCTGTGCATCTTCGTCTTGTATTATAAGCCAATAGTTGGCTACCCTGAGGTTGCCACAGGCAGTGCTGCTACTAGTTCCTGGAGCCTAAGAATTTGTCAGATCCACAGGCAATAGGAAAGTGGGGATCAAGGGCAAGGAAATCTACTTCTCTCAATGGTGGAGGAGAGGACAGTGTGCCTACCTACAGTGTTGCATCGACTGCCCAGCTGTCAAGTTTCTCCAAATAGCACTTAATAGCATTTCTTCTGCTATTTTGTTGTTGGGGTAAGGGAACCCATAACTTGTTGTTCCCATAACTTGAACCCATGTTGTTCCCATAACTTGGATTAACAACCTTTCAGCACTTTTGTGATCGCAGTTGCATGGGCAGTGTATTGGCTATCAACTCTGCTTGGATATGAGCAGGCCCTAAACCCCACAGGACACAATCCTTATTCAACTGTGCTAGCTCAGGAGTGTTGCAAATGTGCCTTAAAACATGTTTGTATCTTTGTGTGAGTACGCTGGGATGGTGCATAAATATGCACCCACCCACAGAGAATGAACCAACCAAGACTGTTGAGTCTGTGCCTGCCAAGTGTGGCCCATGCGGAAGTTAGTTGGGTGCAGGGAAGGTGGAAAGGATGTGTTATGAGTCTGGGGAAGGGCAGTGGAGGCTAGGACATTGAAGTTATGCCTGATCCTAGCCCTGTTCCTGGGCAGTGAAGAGAAGCTTCAGGCTGTTCCATTCCACTCAGATCTGCACCACCGTGTGAGACTTGAATTTGACACGGATCTGGTGCAGATCCAAATAGATCCATTGGGGCCACTGCAGATCTCCCTGGGCTAAGGTGAAATGTTTCTCTATGTATAACTCTGTAGTTATTGTTGACATCAAATGACAGCAATGGAAGAGTGGGAAAGAATGAGAGAACATCTTCACAAGGAAAGTTGAATACTTTCCAAAAAATGAGAGGCAGTTTTCAGCACTGTCAACAGGGTTTGTGAAAAACAATATTGAACTATTTTGACACATACCTAGTTGTCACTAATCAGGCTACAACATAACTCTTTCCATAAATTGGTTGCATAGTTGTTTACATATTTTGGTCATCAAAGTTATGTCTAGAAGTTGTGTGGCTGTGGGTGGCGCAAGTGGTTAAGACACTGTGCCTGTTAACCAGCAGGACAGGGTTCAAGAACCGGGTCGGCCCCACAAGACAGGGTGAGCTCCTGTCCTTAGCCCAGCTCTGCAACGCCAGCTGGATCCAATCATATTGGCTCTGCCTTTCCATTGGACTAATTCAGTGGCGTGGAGAGGGGGGATTTGCTGCTTGGGTAACAGGCTATCCTCCGTAACAATCCAACCCAGGCTTTTGTGCTTCACATGTAGCATATGCAGCGCCGAGCACGATACCAGAGTCTTTCAAGACTGACGGAGGCCTGCTCTGTGTGCCTATTTGCTAATATATGATGAAAATGTCCTATCATCAAATGTTTCTGGAGAATGTTCAGTTTCTGTGATGATTTCTGCAAAGCTGCTTCTAATGCCAAAAGTGCTGATAAAAATGGAATTTGAAAAAAAAGTAAAGTTGATATAGAACTGCCTAAATGCTTGTAGCTCAAAGATGTAGTTCTGGCCTTGCAATAATCATGGTATGAAACATGGAAAGCACTTGAAATATCCAGCTTGCAGATGTTGTTTGGCTGGGAAAAGGAAACTTAAACTGTCTATTAGTACTGACCTCCATTCATGGAGGTTGTGAGGCAGGATTTTAACTTCAATCTATACAACATCTCCTATAAACGAAAAAAGGATTAACCAAGAGCAGTTCATTTTAACAAGTTTTGTAAATTGTTAGATTGACTTTTCTATACTCAGCTAAGCACCTGTGAACCCAATATTTTTGTATATTAATAAAAAATTAAAATGTCCCCCACATAGTTTGCCCTGCTAGTTTGACTCCAATGTGACTGACTCTGATTCCCATTATAAGGCCGAAACACCATTTCAGGCACCCCTACAGTGCTGTCCAAAGATGCCTGTGTGGTCATGTGGCTGGCATGCCTAAATGCTAAAGACGCACAGACACTGTTGGACGCTGTTGCCTTCCTACCAAAGTGTTAACCTATTTATCTACAGTACTTGCATTTCCATGCCTTCAAACTGCTAGGTTGACAGGAGCTGGGCAAGTAACAGGTACTCACTCCATCGTGCAGTACTCAGGACTTGAACCACTGACCTGCTAACCTTCAGGTAAATAAGCACAGCATCTTTAACCATTGAGCCACTGCAACCCAAGAGTATTAATATTAATGTACACATCAATAGAGACGGCTGCAGTGGTTTAGTGGTTAAAGATGCTTCCTACTTCCCTGCTTCCTACTACCCATCCACCCCTGGGAATGCCCATCACCCACCTTTCATCCACCTTGGAATGCCTAAATGGTTGCCACATTGCTAAGTACATGACAATTCTGCGGGTTGGAAGCATTCCAGGCAGGAACAAAAACCAAATGATAATACACATTTGATGAATAATGTGGTTTCCAAAAGCCTCTTGCAAATAATGGTCCAGCAGCTTTTTAGCACAGGATCTTTGGGGCACATTAACAGTGTCCAGGCTATCGAAAAATGGGGGACACCCAAACAAAGCATTCATCACTGCATCATATTTGGGAATGGCATCCATCAGTCTTGAAAGACTATGGTATTGTGCTCGACGCTGCACATGAAGCACGAAGGTCTTGGTAGATTGATATGGAGGATAGGCTGTTATAGGATTGGGAAATGTGAGCATTGAAATATGCTATATCATTTGTCTCTCAAGCAAATGAACTAATTTTTCTACTAGCTCACATTATTTTTTATGCAAAACTTGTTTCTACAATCATGGTTTCATTATTCACATCCCACTTTCAGAAAACTGCAAAGGTTTGGTCCAGTCAAAATATCAGTCATAGGTTTGTCTTAAAGTGAAGTAGGACACGACCCTGTCCATGTCTATGCAGAAGTCCTGTTCAGTGGGGCTTATTTTCAGGAAAGTGTGGATAGGATTGCAGCTAGAATGTGAGACAAAGTTGAACATCTCATACCACTAGAGATACCTGGCACAGTTAAGCGTAACAGGGCCAATCCTATCCAACTTTCCAGCCATAATTCAGCCATGCCGATGGAATATGTGCTGTATCCTGCAGTCAACAGGCAATCATGTAGGCCTCTTCAAAGTAAGAGAACCTTTTTTCCTTTCTATTGGGGCTGCATTCTAGAAAATTGGATAGGATTGGGCCCATACTGCTCTAGTTGCATTGTATGATTTATTTATTTCTATAGCTATTTTGCACTAAAAAAACTATATTTAAAACATCTGACAGTAAATATCTGTAATTGGGTCTCTTTTCTGTCTCTTTTATGCATATAATCAGTGTCACAACAGAAACAAGTGCCTATTAGATCAGGATTTATTTCTGCATAAACAAGTCAAATCTTTAAAATCTACTCTTGATTTAAACTCAGATGCTGGGATGAGATGCCTCGTTTGCTTGTAGTAGCTTGTGAGTTCCACCTGTTTGGCTAGAAAGCATTACTCAGCCACGAGAAAGCTCAAAGCTGAATTTACACTTCACTTGCCACTTCAGTTTCATTTATTTGCTTGAGTGAGCAAAGCAGTCAGAAGGCAGCGTGTGTGGGTAACAAAATCAGACTGTAGTAAGTCACTGATTTTTTAAAGAAACCTTTAAAAAACGGAAGATTGTCCAGTCATATACACCTTCCAAAACTTTAAGATACAGAATCTGTTAATGAATAATTAGAAATGTTAATCTGGACAGCAATCAAGCTCTACTGCTTTTAGTAAGCAATATGTTGGAGTTACTTTAATGCATTACAGTGAATTCCAAAATGTTTAATTCTGCAATATTATGTTCACCTCCCTGGGACTTATAGCCAGATCCTATCCTTCATCCATCCTATCCCAGTGCAACTCTGTCAAAAACAGGAAAGCTGTGATGGCTTCTCTATCAGACCCTATCTGTGACTGGAGCCCTCATCTCCAGCTGCCCATGTCCTTGGAAGCATCATTGCTTCCATTGCAGCTTCATGAAGGAAGGTGGCCTCAGTCATGGGGATTCACAGTCAGGATCATCACCCCTCACAGCTGCAGGATAGGTTGAAGGCCCTGAAGGTCATTTTCTATGCAGGGTAGGCCTTCAGGGACCATCATGCATGCCAACGGTGCACCTCCTACCCCTGTATGAAGAACTATGCAACCTGGGGGTACAGGCATAGCAGTCTCACTATCTTGATTACTGGCACACACTCACCAGCAAGTAGGCTGCAGAGGAGAGGAGGAGGAAAGCTCTACTGTATAAGCTACTCTATACTGGCTATGTCAGGCAGGACATGGCTGGGAGCCTGTGCCCTCTCTGATGACATGTGTACCAGACAAAGATATCAGTGCGCTTGGTTCTCCCAGTCTCAGGTCACATGCGCATGGCCAGTCCTAGACATGCACTCTGCCCTGGAGTCTGTCCAGGGGAGAGCTGCTGGGGGAGACTCTCCAGCTTGAAGTAGTGGGTGTTTTGCCTTCCTCTGTAGCCTGCCAGTGGGTCCTGGGCCTAGCAGTAGCAGCCCAGTGCAGTCCTCTGAAGCTAGGGAGCCAGCATGGGGAATTTTCCCAGGCACCCTGTATGGTAACCAACATTATTGCCTTGTCCATGGTAAAAAAAAAAAAAAAACAATTGATGGTGTACCTTGACAACTTTAGCACCTACTCAGTGTGCCCTGAGATTTAAAAATAAGGTTGAAAATGTCTACGCTGAAGCATGTTAGAGAGATCTTTTGCTTTACATGCTTGTGGGGAATAAAATGAATGTGAGCATTTTCCTTGTGTTCCCTCAGGCAGTGAAGCCAGCTGTTTGTCATCTCTTAAGAAAAATCTTTTACAAATTACACAATGTGTGCTAATAATTGACCAGTGGGGAGAGTTCCAGATCCTTAAAGCATCCAGGCTGAATTCCAGATCCTTAAACTAGGCTGAATTGATTTAAACTGAGCTGTATAATAGTGCCTGGCCTTGTCCTCCCCTCCTAAGTGGAGGTAAAGGAATAACCATATATATAAAATTGAAAAGTCACTGACTCGCTGATTCATCAATGCTCAGCCAAAACTGCCAGACCTAGAAACATGAAATTTGGGGTGATGTAGGCACCCACTTTCATGATGTAGGCACCAACTAAGAACCAATTTTTAAAAATTCAGACTGGAAGAAGGTAAAAAGGGGTCTAATGTGCTTTTGTCCTTATACTCAACATTGAAGAATTGCTGACTCATCAACGCCAGCCCAAACCCTGGGACCTAGAAGCTTGCAAAAGGGAGCATATTCAGTGGTGGGTTCCGGCAGGTTCGCACCTACTCTATTGAACCGGTTCTTAACAAGAGATAATACATATAAAGTTTAAAAATAGCCATTTAACAGTGGCTGCCAGATGGGCAGAGAACCAGTTCTTAAATTTTTTGAAGCCCATCACTGAGCATATTCCTTTTATGATGCAAGGACCCCCTAAGAATCTATTTGGTGCCTGGTGGTGCCTGCTATCCAGTGCTACCTGTAGCCTTGTGCTCCATGGTGCCTAGTGTCTAGCAGAGATGCCCAGTAGGTATGCCTGCTGCCTAGTGATGCATGGTGCCTAGTGGTGCCTTCTGTCCACTGCCTGGTAGTGCCTGGTGCATGGTAGGGATGCCCGGTGCCCGAAGGTGCCTGGTGCCCAGTAGAGCCTCCTGCACACTGCTTGTTGTTGCTTGGTGGTGCCCACCACTTGCCACCCACCACCAGTGCCCTCCGGGACCTGCTACCCACTGTTGCCTGCTGCTGCCTCCCAGTACCCTTTAGAGCCCAGTGCACACCAATGCTCACAGACTGCCCCCATCAAAGTGCCTTACAGCACATTTGTGATACCCCATAACCAACACAGGACTTGGGCCAGAACTTGGGCCAGCCTAACGGGATTATGATAGCAGGGAATTTACGGAGGTGTTGCTTTTTAAACCCTTCTATGTTGAGCTACACCTGCCTAAATTCCCTCTTCTATGCAATGCTTAAAGGTAGAGGCACTCTGGCCTCCATTCTATGTGGCCACCCTGGTATGTCATAACCAAAAGAAAGAGGACAAAGGAAAAATTTAGGACATGACAATATAAAGCAAAAACAGTTTTATATATTGCTTTCATGTGGTTAATTTAAACTCAATATTGCTTATTATTAAATTTAAAACTATTATATATAATTTTTTCGGGGTGACCAGGTGCCCAGTTCTCAAAAGGAGGACAAGACCTTGGATTCCTCTCAGCCTGGCCTTTCCAGCGGACAACAGCATGTTTGCCTACTCATGAGAATGGGGGCATTGGGACTGGTAGACGGCCTGTTGTGATGATGGGATGAACATAACAGCTCATAGTACTGGGTCACAAGCTATGACCAGTTAATATCCACCCTTCTTTAAGGGCCCAATCCTATCTGATTTTCAGCAACTGAGTGTGCACTGCTTTTTGCAATTGGTGGGCAATCACACAGGCCTCCTCAAAATAAGGGTACACTTGGTCCATTGGCTTGGGACAGCATTCAGACTGGAAAATTGGATAGGATTGGGCCCTCAGCTCAATGTTATACAGAACCAGTGTAGGATTCACTTTAAGAATCCCAGTGACTAATAGGAAGTAGGTGGTGCACATACAGTTAACCTAAGGACCACAATCTGATCATCATCTATCTAGTGGTCATTCTTACTTTAGGACACTAAATATTCACAATAAGACAGGGTGACTATATAGAATGGAGGACAGGGTGCCTCTACCTTTAACCATTACATAGAAGAGGGATACTGAGGCAGGTGCTGCTTTTTAAACTCTTCTGTGTTGAGCTAAACCTGCCTCAATTCCCTCTTCTATGCACTCCATCCTCCATTCTATATGGTACCCTGACAATAAGACTGCCCTGCCAGTCACTCTGTCTGTTCCCATGTTCTTGTTGCCTGTTAAATTAATACATAAGCAATATGTCAGAATATGCTATAGTATTCCTTTGAACTGATGTACAAAACCTACACAGGTTCGAAGATCAGCTCCTTCAGTTTCAGCTTTGAAACTGGGCTGCTTCCAAACCCCATACCAAAGTACTACCCAAATCCTGCACATAACTTCATCATGGTTCTCAATAGGATTAGTTCATCCAGGATTACGGAACTCAACTGAATCAATACACATTGTGAGGACTGCAGCTGCAATAGATGTGAAGCCTAAAAAATACACTTGGTAAGAAACATAGTTATAGCAGTTCTTCAAATTGTACAGGTCCCAGTTCAGACTTTATTTAGAAACACAAATATAAAACTGAAAGAATTCACTGATATTCTACTGATGTACAATAACAGTGTTCAAGAGTTCCTGTCTTTCTACCATTTTCCCCATATTGAATATAGAGAAGGTTTTTTGTTTGTTTTCTTCCAGCTGTAAGAGTGAGCTGGTGAAATGAATTGTACCAAATTTGAATTAAGGTTGGGAGGATCACATTTTTGAAAGCTCCCCTTTGTAACAAATCTCCCTGCATCTACAAAACAAGCATAGGAGGGGGAAAGCTTATGTGCTTTTAAAAATTATTCTTGTTGTTGATAATGCTGTTAATGTTGTTCTTACCATTATATCTAATTACATCCTATGATGGACAAGTTGTAGTCTGCAATTCAGGATCTAGCCAATATCCTGGGAATCAGGATTCTTGCTGTTCAAGCAACATTGTTTTCTGAAGATATTTATTTATTTGAATCAGTTAGTGCTTGCATTTGAGCTGCAGTAATGGTTTGTTATTATATTTAAACTACCTTGGATTTATTTTTAAGTTGGAAAGGAGAATTTTAAAAATTGGAATCTTCTCTACCTGCAGCTTGATCTAGTGCAATTCATTTTACTAGTGCAGTCACTAGGGGACTATAGACACCGCTACTGGCCACTGTTATTAAAACTGCAGTTTAAAAAAAATAACACCATTATATTATTTATCACTTGATGTGTAGTTATGTGTAGAATGCATTGGGACAAATGAAATATCTCTAACCTATCAAAATGTTATAGCTAAAATAAATAGCATGGGCGAGGGGTTGCCCATTTGACATTCTCATCTCCTGGGCATTCCAAGTCCACTGCATAGGCAGAGGTCCATCTTGGGGAAACATACTGTCCTCCTATATCAGGTGATGCAAACCCTAGTGATGCCACTGCTCTTTACTGCCTCATTTTGTAAAATATGTATGCCCGGCCTGAGACCATGCATGTAAAATGATTACCAAGATGAGTGGGGAAAATCTGTATTTTAAAAATGTAGTAAGCATTTAACCCAAAATATTCAAAATCAAAACAGAATCAAAACATGAAGGTGCCCACAAAAATGTGAATATTAGCAAGCTAACTGTTCACAAAGATTCATTTTAACTCACTTCATTATAAGCCATGAATTGCCACAAAATTTTAGTCTACTGAGGGCACATTTCAGCCTTTGTCAGGCTCAAATTGATGGTTCAAGAGTCTTGATCTTTTGCAGGAATTTGCTTGGCTCATGCCCAAATGCTCAACACACTTTGGTGCTCAACACTAAGATGATTGTGCCTTTCTATGCAGAAATGCATTTGTTACCGCCTTTATATTGGTATTAAAATGCAGGGTCTTTTTTGGTCATAATATTTTAGGAATGTAACTATAATAGCAGTCACAAGGTCAGATCTTTATCCATTTAGTTCTGCATTGCTAGCGTATAGTTCAGTGATGTGACTCTTGCTAAAGCAGCAATTTAAAAATGAGCCTTTTACCCAGTTTTTCTTTCTTCTGACAATTGTACCTTTCAGGAATTGAAGCTATCATGGTAGATACTCCGATAATAATTGGTTAAACGTCAGATACCGAAATCATGGTATTAAGCGGAACATCTATCTCCCCTTCAGTACAGCTGTTGTTCTTGGTTTTATTAGACTCTAACCCACACTTTGGAAATCATTTCAGGGCACTTGTCGCTTCTTCTTTTTCCTTTTAACAAATATCTCTTCCATCCATCAGAGAAAATCTGATGAAATTCAGAACTATTCCTTTAGTGCTAGAAGATTACTTTCCTCTCTCCTTTATAGTATTTCAGGCTGATCACCAAGATGTAATTTCTTTTTAAAAACCATACAGTAACCAAATGGTAAACTGGGGATTTCATGAGTGATAAATGTATTTAACAGTATACTACAATTTCAATTTTAAAAATCATGAAAATATACAGATTTAATTATTGAGTTGAATAAGACTCTTCGGTTTTGTGAATGAGGAAGCTTCTTATGCCTTGCAGGCAATTTCAGAGAAGGTCTATAGTAAAATAAACTTCTTATTTGACATAGGGTGCAATCCAGAGTAACTACGGGGAGTCCTTGCTCCGGTGTAAGAACAATTTGCTCTGGATTGCAATATGAATTTCCCATAGGTTTTCACTAGGTGGTGCAGTAACTACGGGTGCACGTAATGTCTCTTACGTGCTCCCGTAGTTACTATGGATTGTAGGGATAGTGGTGCAACAGACTTTTGAATGAAGCATTTGGCTTCGAGCAAAACTGATGAATGAAAGAAAATGTTCTGAATCTAAAAATAAAAATAAAAATCAAATCTTGGTTGTTGTAGTTTTGGTCTCTGCTTTTTCTTTATGAAATTGAACTAACAAACACAATACTGTACCTTTTATTATGGTTTTGTTGAATATTGTTGCTAAAGGTCATTTCAAAATTCAAGCATGACTATTTTTTTCCCCAAGAAGTATATGCATATAGCATATATGTTTAGTTATAGATTTTCTAAAGGGGCAATTTCATTCTCTTGCTTTCTGAATTTCAAAGTTTGATAGATACATTGGCTTTCATGCTCCTCTTAACAACTTTGTTTTTCAGCATTGTTTGAACTCAACCTTGGGCAGGGAACAAAGTTTTAAGAAGACTATTTTAATATAAATGATGTGACCCAAACAAAATTATTTTATTACCACACATGTCAGAGGCATTTGTAAGCCCTTCTCATGTTCCAAAGTATGCAATTTGCAGGAATTTTTGCTGTTGATTTGTTCTGCACCTCATTTGATATTTACCTGAAATAAGACAAATATGAACACAGCATTACTAATTTGGGGGGGGGGGGATAATATCCCCAGGATACATTTATGTAAAACATTGGCGATAGTCTCTTTTGTGGGTCACAAAAGTAATGTAAGGCATATCTGTGCCACCACATGTGTTGGCAGACCAAACATACATGTCGCATGCCCAACGTGCTGCCCTACAGAAGCCAAATCCTCTATAGTGCCAAGATAAGTTTGTGCTGGTGGTAAGCTGCCAGCACAGGGGTCTAGGGAGGAGGGCATATGGGGAGGGCATATGGGGAGGACAGGCCAGTACCTAGACTTTTTGCCAGATCCTAGTGTTACCCCCAAGTCACAAAGCATTACACTGGGACAGTCAAGATTTTGCTACTGATTTAGGCGGCACAGATCTGAGGATTCCCATGTTGTGGCTGCCACACTACAAAGGATAATGGAAATGAATTCCCCTTATACTGTAACCCAACACAGCCCTGCTTTAGATAAGTAAAATGCAGTCAATCACACTAGATAAAGTTATCTGTTCGGACTGAATGTAATACTGTTTGCAGAATAGTGCTGCTTAGTTCTAGTTCTGTGGGGTACAGGAGGGAGAAGAAGAGGGAAGGTTAAAGGACTGAGAGGTGAGCACAGATAAAAATTAGGGCACAATCTTAAGAAATTTAGGCCAGTCTAACTCACCTGACCTATGTTTCTGTGATGGTGCAGGGAGGTCAGCGTACGTCTGTGCATTGACCTACATTGACCTACAGCGTACATCTGTGCATTGACCTCCCAGGAGTGGGGCAGAAGTGTCTTACTGCACTTATGTGACACCCCAGGTAGAATTGCCAGAATTCTCTTTCACAAAACTGGGACAGGACCCTCTGTCCCATTTGCCTCTATCCCATATGTGAACACACACCCCCAAAATCAGGACTGTTCCTGTTTTTTGGGACATATGGCAGCCCAACCCTCAGGTCAAGACTTATACTAGAACTTAGGTTAGCTTAAATGGAGGTTAGGATTGCAGCCTTAGGGCCTCAGAGATACATATGTAGTACTTGAAATATATGGAAGAGGAGGGTTTGTGGGCTATTTTCAGGATTTCCAGGGCTAATGCCATGGTCGGGTAGTGTGGGAAGCCCTGCATATCTCTGGCAGAGGTCCTTGTGGCTGAAACAAATGAAAGCTCCAGCTGCTATCTAAGTTGAAGTGTGATTAAAGCTGGAATTTTCACGTGTTTCCAGCCACAGGGCAGGGTGACCAGATGCCAAAGCAGAAAAAGAGGACAAGGTCCCCCCAAATTCCTGACATACAAGCAAAAATTCCTGACATTTTAAAAAAAAATGTAGGATACCCCCCAAAATGTAGGACATATGTAGGACATGTTAAAATAAATGCTAAAAACACATGTATTGCTTTTCCTGTAAAGAGACATGATCCCCCCAGGCACTCCAGTTCTCCCAATACCTGTTTCCTGCACCCAAACACATGAAGGTGGCTCAAATTACTCACACACAAACTATGAACTCACACACACATACACATGCACTCACACACACACACACCATGCACTCTCAAAGACATACACTTGCACACAAACAAACATGCATACACACACACACACACACACACACACACCATGCACTCACATACACATGCGCACACACACACACAAACCATGGGAAGTTAGGAGAAGGCGCTCCTGAGGAAACCTTGGCAGTGTGGAGAGGTTGGCTTGGAGCTCCTGACGCTCCCTCAGCTGCCCAAGCCTGGCTGCCCTTCTTTCCTGGGGCTCCGCTGGTGGTGAATGGGGGGGGGGGGAAAGCTGTCCCTCACTGAAGGAGCCCTCAGTGAGGGAGGGCGGAAGGGAAGAGCTCTTCTTCCCTATTCATGAGATCATAGAGATGTCACTGCCACAAAGACTTAGGGAGAGAGCTCACTGGAAGGATAAATAATGAAGCTGAAGCTCCAATATTTTGACCACATCATGAGAAGGGAGAACCCCTTAAAAAAGAGATTGATGATAGGAAAAACTGAAGGCAAAATGGGGATGGCAGAGGATGGGGGGGGTTTTAGATAGTGTAACCAAGGCAATGGACATGAATTTGGACACACTTTGGAATCTAGTAGATATAGGGTGGCCTGGTGCACTGCAATCTTTGGGGTCACGGGGAGTTGCACAAGACTTAACAACTGAAAGAACAACAGAGCTCACCCAAAGTTTGGGCATTCCTGGCAAACCCACTAGGTTAGGCATTCCTGGCTTCCAGGTTTAACCCAAATCTGGCCAAACAGTATGCCTACAGATAGATGCAGATATAAATAGCGGGTTCTCACAAATGATTTTTTTCTTTGGTGTTAGGAATAAGATTCATCCAGGCATATGTTGAACTTTGCCATAACTTGATCCAATGGGAGCATATATGTGGGATTGTGAAAATTCATTTGCAAAGAGATCTCCCATACAATTAAAAAATGAAAGAAGGTTTCTTCAACCCTGAGCTTCGTCAGTGGGTGGGCAAAAACATATGGAATCTCAGTGCAGTGCTTTTCTTTGGCATCCTGGAACCAGCAGTAAGCAGAGAACATAATATCTTTCAGATGTAATTAAAACCTCAATGAATATTAGCTCGATGAACCTTTCACATGGGCATAGAGAAAAAAGAAGCCAAATCATAACAAGTAATCACAGAAATGAACGGTAATGTCCTCTTATGGATTTCCACTGATTTCACTAGGTTTTAAGTATGCATGACTGTCTTCAGGACTGTGGTCTACTTCTACCCCTGATCACTTTCTTTCTTTATGGGTTTTTTATTTTCAGGCAAGGTGTTTGAGAACTAGAACTTTTAAGTTATTTCAAGGGTTGTGAACTTTCTGGATGTTCAATAGGAATTAAATTTCACGAGAGCCATATGTGTTTTTGAGAGCTGCATGTCCGCTGGGGCATGTCGAATTTTCTGCCTCAGTCATCTGTACAAATTTATCTGAGCAAGGCAACTAAACTGAAACAGCTGAAGCCCTCACTTATATGAATGGATGATTCTATACTTGGAGAGACCATTAGATGATAAAAAAAACTGTTCACAACTGTTCTGGGACTGGAATTATCTTTCACAGATGGATTATACCTGTATTGGGAGGTTGAATATTTCTATTCCCATTGGGCAAGATAAAATCTCAATGGGGAATTTATATGAAACTGTAAAGGAAGGAGAAGACGGAAGTAAAAATTTGTTTGTTAATTTAATTCTTATAAAGGGAGAGTATACCAGGCCTGCCTAATTGATATAGTCAGAACCTTGCTATTAGTCCTACCATGAACTAGAAACAAAATTTTATACTACCCTAAATGAAAAAAGTTGCATTGAAAATATTTCTAACAATTTCTCCATGGCCCCTGGCTATTTCTCCATGGCTCAAAATAAAATTTTAAAATTAAAAAATTAAAAAAATTACAAATACAGTTTTGATTTTAAAAGCATTGTAACAAGAACCAGCAGCAGTAATAGGCTCCCTCAACCAGTCA
Organism: Cryptoblepharus egeriae; assembly: GCA_030015325.1. Taxonomy (NCBI): domain Eukaryota; kingdom Metazoa; phylum Chordata; class Lepidosauria; order Squamata; family Scincidae; genus Cryptoblepharus; species Cryptoblepharus egeriae. The sequence continues at coordinate 30,848,263 of JAREYC010000005.1, forward strand.
CAGGTCTTCACAAGGAGGTGGTCCTTACAAGCTGCCCAAAGCATTGTGAGAAACCCTACCCTATTCTGGGGTACATAGTAGAGTAGTTGTGCTTTACAACACATTTTCAGAACTCTAGTTTAGTACAGTCATTGTTGGTGCGAGGTAAATATAGGATTTAGCTGCCAGTCTCATAATAATCATTTTTCCTCAGGGTAATGCAATAGCATATCTTCAGACAAAAGAAGAGGAAGCCACAAGAAGCACTATTCTTGAATATAATGTCTATCTTCATTATCATTTCATGATTAGTAACTCGCTAGCAGTGAGAATTTCACATGAGGATTTTTAAAAGTGTCTGAACAGCACAATCCTATACGTAAGAGAAATAAAAAATGAAATTGTTTATATCGTGACTAAAATATGCAACTTGTCCCTTAAAACAACCATGGTGCCAGAGAATTGGAGTCTACAAAGAAGTAAGTGCCATCAAATTCAAGAAAACATATTCCCATGAAAGTTTATATGAGCTTTATTCGAGAATCCCCAGTATTGGTATCAAGTGTGCCATGAGAATATCACTGTTTTGCATTACTTTGAAATGGTGAGCTTTATCCAATCCATACATCCCAAGTGTATGTTTTCTCCCACTTGGGAGGTCTAAATCTCGGGATTTCATAATTTGGGGGAAGGAGAGAGAGAGAGATGACTCCTAAAAGAAATGCTTGCCCTAAGAAGAAAACAAATTATCAATATGCAGATTTTTGCACAGAATGCATTTTAATGGGTCCATGATAATTGAAGATTCAAATAGCAGCTTTGGGGGAAAACTGAACTTACTTGATGGATTCCAAGTTTTCTCATTCCAAGAACAACCTTCTGATGGATTTTGCAACAAAGTGGGTGATTATGTTTCTGCTGCCTTGAGTCGGGCTAGACAGCCTGAGAAAGGCGGGATACAAATTTTTAAAATAAAAAATAAAAATTAATCTGAAGACAGGAGAACATACAGCTTCTGTGTTGTGCCTTTCATCCAAGAGTCACTCATCCCTTTCTTAGCTAATATTTACTGGACGGAGAAAGGAAGTCTTATTGACTGGTTACTTTAGCCTTTCCTTATAGCAGGAAGAAAAAAAGCAGCATATTCTGATTGCTCTCCAAAAGTCTGATTTATGAGAGAGTATAATTGCAGTGTTTAAAAACATTCAACTATCACCAGGATTCATTGAACTGTGTGTGTGCAAGTGCGCACACATGCACACGTGCATGGGTATGTACGTGTATTTTTAAATTGGCTTTTAGCAGCACCTCCTTTCAGCGACACATCTCAATGATCAAAACACCTCTTATAACGCAGTCACCGCGATTAGTCAAAAGTATGGCTGAATGAAATGTACGACTTATAATGACAAATGAAATGCAAGATTTATAATGGTATTTTATTTTGCTGGAAGATTTCTCACACTGAGGAATGATTCCCTATTTTTAAAATAGCAGCATGTTCTTTGTTCCTACCCTCCCGTAATGGACCTACCCATCTGTGAATAATTGTTCACGGGAGGGAGAAGCCGAGTAATAAATCAGCCACCCTCGTGTGTCCATCTTGGCTGTTAGGAGCATTAAGCCCAGTGTGTTGTAATGAGTATAAGAGTGCAAAGGAGAAGGGAAAATTTACCCAGCCACTAACAATTTTCTCAACAGCTCCTGCAGAAGCATAGAAAGAGGAGAAGCCCCCCTCTAATTTAATGTGTCATCAGGCTTGCGTCTTTTTCTGCAGTCTCCACTGTGCCACTGTAAGGGTAGCATCATTTGCCGTCAGTGATAACAAGAACCAGGTGAGAGTATGTGTTCATACATATTGGCCAAACTGAGTACATTTGAAATAGATTCATTGCAGGCTAATTGCTTGTAAGGTGTTTCAAATTACCATCTTTGAACAAAGAGGATCAATTTCAATTTAAAACAAAACGTTAAGGAGATGAAGCTGGAGTAGTGACAATCATTCACATTGTGAATCAAACGTCCAATGGCGTCAATTTGTTTAACTCAGAATTACTGAAACTTTCAGCTTTTCTTTAATGCCTTTTTATTAAGAGATGGAGTTGTGTTTGCAATACAAAACTCATATAAACAGAGGGAAGAAAACATGTTCACTTGCTATGTGTTTAATATGACAGGATAAATGTCTTTCCTTATACTCCCAATACTTTCTGAATAAAGGACATTTCACTGCAGGGATTGACAGCAAAGTAGCTCCTCCTGGTCTTTTACATTGATAGTCCACATTTGAAATTGAAATTCAGTCTTATAAAATGTTAGACCTATTTAGCTCTACAATCAGTTTAGTCCTTGCCTTTCAATTCTTACAACTTTGTGCAAATATGCACAAGTCAAGGCCAAATCCTATTCTTTCCTGGAACGTACAGTGTGGAGGAAGCAAGTGCCACCCCATCATTGACCATGTTAGGGGTCTCTAAACTTTTTGGAGAGTAAAAGTTGACACATTGACTTTCTAATACTGTCTCAGGGCTAGAAGAAAAAAAATTGATTTACATTTCAAATTTGAATAAATTTACATAAATGAATATATTAGTGACAGAATATGAATGAATGGATTCAAATAGTCATTAAAAATCATAAACATAAAATCATAAACAAGTGTTTAACATAGAAGAGAAGGTGATCTTCAAACCAGTTCATAAGCACTTTCATATGTACACAGAGCGAGATGATATGTATGCAGCTTCCCCGGCCTCCCCTCACCTAGGCTCCCCTCGCCTCTGGAGGATTATAGGGCTTGCCCAAAAATGAGATGGAGGAAACTTGCTGAGGGCCAGATGGAAACTTGCCAAGGGCTGCGTTTGGCCCAAGGGCTGGGGTTTGGAGACCCCTGGTCTATGGGAAAGCACCACAACAATCCCTCCTGCTTACACCTAAGAATGCTTTCTTTACGTACACCTGATAAAGCCAGTGTAAGGAGAGATTCCTCAGCTATAAAGTGAGCCTGTTCGAACTGGGTGAGGCAACTGCAGTGTTTTCCCATGGACAGCAACTGGGGTGGGGGTTGTGGATGTCCCTTATCCTCTCCCTCTGCCACTGTAACTGCACCTAATTGGTATACTGTTTCCAGTGGGGGTTGGACAGGGGAGAATAATTTCTCCTTCCTCCTCTGCAAGCTTAATGTTCTGTAGTGGATCTTGCATCTGCTCCAACTTTGTTGCTGGTGCAAGTCAGAGAAGAAAAATGGAGGCTTGCAAAAGAGGAGATAGGATTTGGTTCATGCAGGGGCATCACTAGGTTTTACATCACCCGGTGTGGAAGGCCAGCGTGTCACCCCCAAACATTGGGTGGGGCAACAATATGAATGGTGGGTATGGTTATGTGCCATTGCCCCACCTCCACTGGTTTTTTAGCCACACATTTTAACCCTTGGTTCAGCGCCGTTAGGGATTTTCACAGGTCTGGCGCCCTTGACCTGACAGGCCCTGTCAGGCATTGTCAGAAAAACTGTCATAAGCACCTAAATAATTAAACTCTAATTCTCTTAAAGTGATCAGTGACCTTAATTAAGATGAACAAAGAGAGAGTATTCAAAATCTGAGTCAAAAAATCTCATTTATTAACCTTAAAGCAAGTAATACAAAAAATGCTCAAATGTAAGACCTGCCGCCACATTGGAGCCTGCGCGCCTTCAGCGTGGGCTCCCTTTGCCCCTCTGCAGGCACTGTGCAGAGCCGGGCAAGTGCAAGGCAATGCAGCCATTGGCTGCTAGAGGGCTGGAGGGGGCGGAGCCAGACTTCTCCCGGGTGGGTTTGCCTGGGAATCTGCAGTTGGGCTCTGGCAAGCGTCAGGAGAGGAGCTGTGCTGATCTCCTCCCTGGCTTCACTTTGAGGTTTTCTTTCTACTGGCTGAGGGGGCTTGGTTGGAGCCTGGAATGGAGGCTTCTTCCCCCTTAGCTATTCTCTCCTTAGGCTGAAGGTAGGGCCTCTACTGGGGCCTGGGCTGGAGCCTGACTTCAGTTTATTGAAGGTGGTAGGGAGATGGGGTGCATCCTTTTGAGGCCCCCCTCTTTCTATGCTGATTCTACCTCCCATTTTGCTGCCTGACCTCCGGTGCCTTCTGCTGAGACCACCATGTGCTGCTGTTGCTGCTGCTGCAGCTTCATGCTGCCCATATCCTTTGAGTTTAACCTTAAACACACACAGGGTGGTGGTTGGCTGGCCCTGGGAAGGTTCCATTGCCAGGGTTAATGTTTCTTCACCGGGGGTGGCTGCCATTTGATGAGTGCTGCTTGGGTTGCAGCTGCCATTTTGTGACAGTGGGTGCCATTTTGGGTTGGGAGAATTGGGGCTTCATGCTCTTTCTCCCAGTGCTTCTCCTGCCCTGTGGGGCTTAGGGATTGGGGCTAACATCCCCTCTTCCTAGGTGCATTTCAGCCTGTTAGGGGCTGTTTGGGGTACACCCTTTTTTTTTTTGCTGACTCAGGCTCCCCACCCTCTTATTTGTTTTGTCAAGATAATATTGATAATGATTTTTATGTCATTAGATTGCTTGCCTGTCAGCATGGAGGACCCCCTTTCTCAATCTGGTTTTCCTGCCCTGCCCGGCAACAGGGTCTTCTGGCACTGTTGTGGGCTTGTGGGTTTCTCCCTCCCCCCTTCGGGCCTTATGTCTGCATGTTGGTGGTCCTCGTTAAGTACTGTTGTCGGTATGGGGATCTTCTGCCACTGTTATTGGCTGTGCTGCTTTATGCAGCCTATATCCTCGTGTGCAGCCTTAGGTAGCAAGGGTTTGGGGGTGAGGAAGCACCCTGAGATGCTCTTCCGGCTCCGGGGGTAAGTCTGACGAACCCCCTTACCTGGATGGGAAACCTAGGCGCAGTGTCTGGCCGGACAGCCGGCGGCTGCGCGTCCGGCTACCTTGACCTTCGGGTTGGCAAAGACGGGCATCCTTGAACTCTGTTCAAGAAATGCCCTGAGCCAGGCTGGGAACGCCCTTTACCACCTTTAACATCTGGATGGGGAAATATGCGGAGAGCCGCATCCCCTTAGACCACACGGCTTTTTTAGAGCAGTCCCTGTTTATTTCTAAGATGTTAAATAGTTAATAAAAGTGGCCCTCAATCCAGCACTTGTGTCCGGCTCTTTATTTGTGACTGTCTGGGGTAATGTGTTTAGTTTTCATGATAAAAACATCCAAATGAATATTAATTGCAAACAGGAATCGAAGTAAAGGCAAAGTAGAGTCTGCCTCAGTGAGACAGACTACCTGTCTCCCTAATAATGTTAGGGAGTTCAGCTGTAGAGATGCACTGGCACATTGAAATGCAAATGTCTTTGAAATGCAAGACACAGTGTTTTAAATGAGTTGTAAAGGAGTTGTAAATAAGATGTAAAGCAGTTGTAAATGAGTTGTAAATGTCTGTAAATCACTTAAGACATAAATGACGAGAACTGAGCACAAATTAGGGCGAAAAATAGGGCAACAAGTCATGGCGCACATGGCCTGAGAGGCCAAGGGGGTAATTACTGCACCCCACGCAGGCAGTGGGAAAACTGACTAGAGGGGGTTTCAAACAGCACCTATAGATAGGAAGGTACTGGGGGGGGGGGGTCAGGCCCCTAGCTCACCTAGGCTCGGATAGAGAGCAACAACAATTTTGGGGCTTTTCTAGCAGATTGCGATGATCCAAGGGTTAATAGAATAAAGATATTTCAAAGTGGTTTGTTTCACTGCATTCTGATGTAAATTACACATTTAAAGGTATATAACATGATGGGATTATTTCTACAAACCATGATTTTACAATTTAGGTCACAAGGGTTGCCACAAGGGTTGCCTTTCTAATGCCCTAGTAACATCCCTGATAAAGACCATTTTGGAAGTCTTGTCCTCTCCTGGACTGACCTTCCATTCCAGCCAAGGCATGCTTGCTTACTCGTCAGTAAACACATCCATTTTCAATGAATTTCAATGCAATCATCAGGGACCTCCTTCTGTTGTGATCTGTGGGGGCTGCGTTCCTTGGATCAGGACAATTCTGGTGTCCTTAGATTTATCTCAGCCTGCCCTTTCCAATGAACTAAGGCAAGTTTGTCTACTTGCAAGTAAAGCCACAATATGGGTCACTTTCACTTTCCATAGAGATTAATACACAGTTTAGTTTTTTAGTTTTTTGGCAGTAACATTTGATAGGAAGGTGCTATTTCAAAAAGGACTTTTGCATTGGATTCCGCTCTTCAATATGAATCCAACGGTGTATGACTGGATGGGGTTGGATGGTTTTAAGTTTTTAAGTGCCCCAGTGTGTGTCACTTTCCTTGGGCGTCACCTGGTGCGGACCGCACCACTCACAATACCCTGGTGATGCCACTGGGTACATGCCATAGCTGTTGGATCCATCCCTCCTTCCCACAGGCATGGAGCCCATACTCTGAACTTCAGATAAGCTGGGATGGATAGGTGGAAGCCGCAAACTCGGTGGAAAGGCTTGGCTTAAAGAACCCACCATTCTACCTGCCCCATTAAACCAGAGACCACTGCTATATAAATATTTTAAATAATGGAGCCAGTGACGTACATGTACTTTTACTTTTAACTACATATACCTTTACTTTTAACTGGCCCAGATTCTTTTGCCCTATACAGATAGATGCTAGTAACTATACAGTTTCATGCAGCTGGTGTTATAACTGGCCAGTTAACATAGAATTTGTCTGCTGATCAAAGATATATTGTGATGCTTCTCTGCAATATGTGGGGATCTATTTCAGAACCATTCGCTGATTTTGCAGGGAATGAATGTTAATGAACCTAGGATGTGCTGAAAAAAATATGAACAATCTTAAAATATTAGTTCATGAAGGTAATGCACTTTTATTAGTTTGTAACCCAGTGCCTCATTGAGGAAAATGAATAGCTATTTGAGGATGCTTGAACCAGACAAAACTTTGTGAATATTTCCTAGCCATTTCTGGCTTTCTTCCACAACTCATTAATAACCAATCTTTTAGGTACATATCTCCAAGATTAATCTCATTTCTCTAAAGCATCACTAGAGACTATATTATTTTCCTGGCTGTGCTTTAAAATCACCTAAGTGTAATTTCTTTGTCCACATTCATAATTTAACATTTATTAAAGCAAAGCAGAGTGAATTTTAAGTTGCTAATGATTAATGATATTAATATATGAAGCGCAAGGAAAAAAAATAACTACCAAAAATAATTACTCTCAGACAACTCAAAAGATGGAATGGAGATCAAAAGCTAAATTTAACCAAGGGGGTTTGAATACTGCAACTCAGAAAAGCATTGAAAGCTACTTCACAGGTAATGAAAATCCTTCATAATATTTCTGTGCATGAATTCTATATGCAAGTTGTTACATTTAATTACTTACAATCATGTCGTGCACCCAAGTACACACCAACTTACAAATTGATTCCAGTGGGTTTGAGTCCTCCATTCTTTGTTGGGTGATGGCCAATGGATGTCCTCTGGAAAATACAAGGTACAGTATTACAAGTTACAGACAAGAGAAACATTGCACATCACATAATCTTTATACAGTGGTGCCTCACTTAAAGAGCTTAATTCATTCCGGAGGCATGCTCTTTAAGTGAAACGCTCTTTAAGTGAAGCAGATTTTCCCATAGGAAATAATGAAAACTCAGACAATTGGTTCCATAACCCAAAAAATATTCATATAAAAATATTAACTGTTTATAAAAATGATTACAAAATACTGCAGTATAACACTGTACAAAGCACTGTAATATACAGTAACACACAACACTGCAATAAAGAAAATACTGTACAGTACTGAACTGTACTGTACCTTTGAAAACCTTCATGGCTGGAGTGAGGGTTACAGAGAGGGGATGACTTTGGCTGCAATCCTAAAGGCTCATATCCATTGGCTGCTATCCATTGGATCAGTGGAATCTATTGTCTTTTTGTGCAACTTTAACATTCCCAAGCTGCTGACGGGGAGCAGCACTAGAACATTGATAAGGCACACCTTCCACACTGCCACACACAGATCCCACATACAGACCTGACACAGGCTGCTCCCCCTGGACATCCCATGAGTTCCTTGGCAATGGAAGCCTATTCCAAACTTTGCCCAGGGCCCCACTGTAGCACAAGCTAGTATCCTCGTCCCGCCTGTGGGTTTCCTTGCCATGGAAGCCTGTTCCAAACCTCCTCAGAAGTGCTCTTTATTCAAGAAAGTGCTCTTTAAGCAAGTCAATACAAAACGCTCTTTATTCAAGACGTTCTTTATTCAAGGTACCACTGTATAGGATAATTACCTTCCTATATGATAGACATTTCCCTCAGATGTGAAAGGTCCAAAATTCCACAAAAATATTTGCAATAGACTTTTAGTGACTGGCAAGTGAAGTGAACCAATATCAATGGGACACTGACAGACTTTAAAATTTACTAGACTGAATAATTCATTCTAAAATTCCACATTCTTGGGAAAGTCACACTGAAAGGCATACTGAACCTGGGTGACCAGATGTCATGATCACAAAAGAGGACAAAGCCTGTTATCCATCCCCAAAAATGTAGGATATCCAAGAAAAATGTAGAACATGAAAAAAGCTAAAACACTCATATACATTGCTTTCATATGCTTAATTTAAGCACTATATTACTATTATTAAATTCAAAACTATTACATACAATTTATTACATGAAATTTATTAATTACAGGATGACTACATTCTGCCCACTCATAAGGAAAAAGAGGACACTGTCTTTTTTCCAGGACATAAGGCTAAAATCCAGGACATGCCCTGAGGGGGCACAGGAATGACATATGGTTACTCTTCACTGAAGGAGCTTTTGGACAGTGGGAGCAATTGGTTTTTGAACATCCCCATCCTTTTTTAAAAATTAGTTAATCAGCTCCCTCAGCTGAGCATCCAATTATTACATCCCATTTTCTTAAATTATGGCTGCAATCCTAAAAACACTTTCCTGGGAGTAAGACCCATTCAATACAATGGGGCTAACTTTTGAGTAGACATGGCTAGGATTGTGTTCTAAGGGCGCAATCCAGAGTAACTACGGGGAGTCCTTGCTCCAGAGTAAGAACAAGTTACTCTGGATTGCAATATGAATTTCCCATAGGTTTTCACTAGGTAGTTCAGTAACTACAAGTGCACGTAATGTCTCTTACATGCTCCAGTAGTTACTCTCGATTGCAGCCTAAGTCTTCATTACAGCCAAATACTGTGCAGGTCTTTTTCACCAGTTTCTTTGTTTTATTTTCCTTCAAGCCTTCCCTATTTTTTTATTCCCTATTTTTTTATTCCCTATTCTTTCCCTTTGGGTTTTTATTGAACTGCTTATTAAGACACCTTGCCAATCTAGTCCATGTTTGTTGGTAATTAAGTGGGTTGACCTTTCTCTTAAACTGTTTGGATTCATTACTTCAATATTAGCGACATTCTGTGCTCTTCTAGGCAGTTCAACCCTCACCTTGTTACTCAGCCTAGGTAGTGATTACTAGTTACAGGCATTGCTCACTTATTGGACATGTTAGGGACTGGAGCATCGTCCAAAAGTGAAAACAGTTGAAAAATGGAACCTAATATTTTTAAGTTTATAAAAGTTTCTTCCATTGCTTTTTTTCCTAGCAAATTGCAAATGCTAGTTTTATCTTTAACCCAGCCACTTTGAGTTTCCTTCCTTAAGGAATCAATCAATCAATCAATCAATCAATCAAATAAATAAATAAATAAATAAATTGTTAGGGTTTGAATCTAATAATGAAACATGTTTGGTCAGGCAAGTTGATTCAAGGCTGATGCAATACTGCAGAAGGCTGATGCAATCTAGCTGATGCAATCTGTAACTGCTCTTACAGCATGATTCAGCAGAATTGGAAGTGCTGAGTCACTGGTCACATGACTGCAATATCTCTAACTGATTGGTGTTTCACTATATTTAAGTGTGTATGAGATTATTGCAAAGTGTGGGTTACTGAGGAGGACTATTATTACTGTTTGATACTCTGAAAGACTGGACTGTATCTGTGGACTGACTTGTGGACTGTTTAACTGGATTACTGAGATTGGAATAACCCTGCAACTGGATGTATGTATATGACTGATCTACTGCTTTGACCTTGGACTGTGTTACTTGACTTATCTTCTACCTGTCTTTTGAACAATATAGTTATCTTGAACTATAAACAGCTGTGTGTTAACTTTGTGCTGCTGCCCTCTCATCCTCTGCACAACTACTCTGCTTAGCCCTGCTAATCCTGCAGGGACTCACATTCCTAACTCACATTCCTAACCTAATATTTTTAAGTTTATAAAAGTTTCTTCCATTGCTTTTTTTCCTAGCAAATTGCAAATGCTAGTTTTATCTTTAACCCAGCCACTTTGAGTTTCCTTCCTTAAGGAATGAATGAATGAATGAATGAATGAATAAATAAATAAATAAATAAATAAATAAATAAAGTAATCTTACAAATTTCTGCTGTCACACAAATATTTCTGCAAATGGATTATCATTAAAACTCCTTCTGGAATGGGATTAGACCAGGAGGAAAATCATGAGGGAGGGCAATTTTGGCCTTTAGAAAGAGCAGAGAGAGGTTGAAAGAGAGGAACATGCTTTGAAAGAATGAGTTCTGGGTATACCCAAGAGGTGCTGAAAGAGTGGATTTTTAGAAAATGAACCATCAGAATGTGGAAGAAATTTGTTTCTCCCCTTTCAGGGCCCATTCGTATTCATCTTTCCAATGTCAGAGCAGCCACAATGCAATAATAGAAAAAAATGTTCTTCTTTTGATTCCAAGGAAGTTGAAACCATTAACAGTTGTCCATTACCTATCTTCAAGGTGACCATATGTCATAACTAAAAAAGAGGACAAGGTCCCCCCAAAATATAGGACACCCAAAAAATGTAGGATATCACAAAATAATTGCAAAATAAACTCATATACAGTATATTGCTTTCATGTGGTTAATTTAAACACTGTATTACTTTTTATTAAATTTACAACTATAATAACATAATTTATTGCATTAGAATTTATCAATTACAAGAATGCTACATGCACCTGCTCACAAGGAAAAGGAGGACATTGAAGATTTTTTTACTGAACACAAGGCTGAAAAATAGGACATGTCCTGGAAAAAGATGACATATGGTCACCCTGAACGTAGAACACATGATACTGTGTGCCTGTACATCACTCCCTTTTTGTAACGCACTTAAATTAAAGAGCACATAAATCTGCTTGGCAAGATTCAATTCAATGCAACAGATTGAAATCTCTGAAAAAGTCGGTCCAAGGATTGAAATGATGCAATTGAAAAATCTTTACGCTTACTGTACTGGGCACTTGAAATTAGCCTATATAGTACTTGGCATAGATATGACTTTTTAGCATGGATGAGAGTAGCTTCATAAATCAGGTGTAAAAAGGCCAAAGAGACACATTTTGACATGTCATCTTCTCTACATTATCTTTTAGCGCTGACTCAGGCTGCGTAGATGTTCACACCCTCTCTACATGAAGATAATGAACCACATTTTAAAATGAAAGTTTTCCACATGACAAATCTCCCTTTTCCATTAATACTATAATCATGAAACAAAAATAATTTAAAGGAACAGCAAAACACATAGTGGGATGAATAACAGTATGTGTTTAGAATGTAAATCAGTTTCAATTAGTTTTACAGGATTCCCTCTAAATGTTATACAAACTATCAATTTTGTTCTCCAGGTCCCAAAATATTAACCTGTATTTAATGGTACATGTTGAATAATGCAGCAGTCTGGATCCATTTTTGATTGCTGCATTATCATGTCTGTCCCAATCTTATGATAACAGCCAATCTTATGAGCTGGAACACTGGCAGAACAACTTGCCAGCATTGACTGCTTATATCTGTCACCAAAACTGCGTATACAGGTTAAGTCTGATCGTCCACCAATTTTTTTTATCCATAGATTTGTCTCTGCACTTGTCTAAACTCTGCTCCAGTCACATTTAGATAGTTAAAGTTGCCAAATTCACTAATTTCATTATTCACAGATTTCAGGATTGCAGGGTTTCTGGGAGCAGGTCTGCCACCAATACTGAGTAACCATCTGTATATCTACCTTTCATATGCACACCCCCTCCCTCCCAAAAAACCTATACATAAACGAGAAGGCACAGAGTAGATTTAAAAGTTAACCGAAACTTTAATTAAATGGAAGTGAATTAATGTCTCATCATATTTATCAATTATTATTTTCTAATTTTTAAAATTCTGTACGCCAACATTATAGTTTCCTTATTAATTTACTAATTTGTTTTATGTATTTAATTTCTAATAACTAGCAAAGGACTAAATGTACATCAAGGGGGGGAAAGGCAATTATTGCTTATCATCATTAGTAAACTATCTATATATTGAATAGGTGCTTGCTAAAGATTACGTATTAGCCATTAATAAAGAAAACATAGGAAACATTTCTATGATTTGGCCTACTCCTACAATCCTAAATAATAACACCAGTATACCTTAATAGCCTCTGAATTTAATGCATTTAAATATAATGGGCTGGAAATTAGACTGGGCCTTGAACTCGCTGGCCCATTTACATGTTGAAAATATACTAGTAACAAGAAGCTATGAATATCAGAATGGGAGGACCTGTGCTTTGAAAAGAAAAAGAGAGAGCTCCTCTGACTCAGTAAAACATACCCTACAATTCAGAATAACTATGGGAGCACATAAGAGACATTTACATCAGTGTACTTATGGCACCACCTAGTGAAAACCTATGGGAAATTCACATAACAATCCAGAGTAAATTGTTCTTAAGTCAGAGCAAGGACTCCCTGTAGTTACTCTGGATTGTGCCGATAGCATCAGATAATTTCTGATTGACTGAACTGGCTATAAAAATCTGGGTTAACTATCAATTTGCCCCTACAGTACTGGCCATTGATGGAAGATGCTGCTGGTCAGCATCCTGATGCCTTTTCCATTGGTTTGACCACTGGAGCCTAGAGAAGATGCACTAGCTATATAGCTAGCACTGATCTGAGTAGGCCCCTTGTGTTGTGTGAGGTTACTTCCAGCTGTCTTGAGTCTCTTTGACAATCTGTTCTCTTCCCAATCTGCTCTCTTTGGGCGCTGCTGTCCTGGACTTGTGAGATCCAAGATGGCTGAGCCCAAATCTTACAACACTAGAGTGCTACCATCTTGAAACTCATGAAATCTTGTGATATTTGAATGTCTCAATTTAACTGGGAAGATGAGGCAGTGGGGATGTGATCTGGGTAAGTTTGGGAACCACTGTCCTAATACTATCCCTACCATCCAGAGTAACTATGGGAGCACGCAAGAAACATTATGTGCACCCATAGTTACTGCACCACTTAGTGAAAACCTATGGGAAATTCATATTGCAGTCCAGAGTAAGCTGTTCTTACACCAGAGGAAGGACTCCCTGTAGTTACTCTGGATTGCACCCTATGTCAGGATCTACCACTGCCATTGGTACTGAAGGTCTACTAGGAACTATGGCCAGAACTAGGAACTATGGCCCTATGATAGGCTTGGTTCTGCAGCCAGGACTCAACTTGGCCAACCTCTAATAACAACCCTGCCTAAAGTTTGTCTTTTAATAGGATGATACTCTTTTTTCTGCCATGCCTAATAACTGTGTAATAACTCTTTGCTCCCATATTATTGTCCCTTTTCAAGGTTAAGTTTTCTGATGATGGTTTTTATTCAGCCCACCTCGAAGTGTAAATGTAATGCCATTCTTAAACTTACAAGGCAGCTGTTAATGAACTCAGCCTTGGTTTCTTATATTCTCTAAGCTTTTCAGTTCAAAATAGTACAAACACAGAGTCAATAATGTTAACATAGCATTACTTTTCCCCTTTTGCTTATAAAGGAAATGGCATTGAAAAGAAGAGTGTTGAGAACTTCAGAAGCTGGTCAAAAGCCTTCTTGCCTTCATTTTTTACCTTGGGAAATCAGAGTTAGAAAAGTGACTTGACAGTGCATTACGCAGAATTGTACAATAATGTTACTGGGATTTTCAAAACACATGTGTAAAATTATGTGATGAGAGTAATTATAGCATTTAACCTGGAGTCTGAACTCTTATAATGGGACAAACAATGATTTCAATTCAAGTCTATTATTACATTAAACGGAGGGAGTTCTTTGATAAACTCTTGCAATCAATGTTCACCATGTAATAAAGGACAGGTCGTGAACATCACAGAGAAAGATGCAGTCTCAATAGTATGCTGTTAAACCCTGGGGAAAAACTCACACAAAAATCTCAGCTACAAAAATCAGGAAAGACAAAAGCTAAATGGCAGTAAATTAAAAATGTGCAACGTTCAGTGACACAAATAATTGCGACATCGTTAAATCAGCAAGGAGTGCTTCTTATGAGCTAAATATTTTAGTTCCTGTGAAAAAATAAGAGTCAAAACAAAAACAATGCAAAGACTGGTTTAGCAAGTATTCCCATAAATGGAGCATTTACAACACTGTAATTCAACAGAGATGAAACAATAAAGAATATCTTCGAAGATTGTAAAACAAATCAGCAGTTTTTTAAAGCCTAGATTGCTGTGCAAGACAAAGTTCAATGTGGAGATAAATTCAAAAGGACACTTCAAAAGCTGCCAGGCTAAAAACTATTGCATTATCTACAATGTATTTTTCTCTAGTAGATCAGCTAAATAGGAATTACTGAAACCTTATACTATTGCATATTAAAACTTGGTGATAACTCATGCTGATGAACCGTAATTGTGCACTGTAGAAGTTATGAGGACCTAAGGAACACAAATCTACAGAGATTACAGATGTACAAAATCTGTTGTCCTCGTTCTGTCCCTTTATGGCCAAGTTCTGTCCCGATACCATGCTAGAAGCTCAGAAGCAACATCAGTCGGATGACAACAGTATCTACCTGTCCAGTGCTAAAGGGATGGAGTGCCAGGCAATGTAACACAGGTGCACTCCTCCCAGTAAAGGTGCCAAGGACCATCAGACCCCCCCATAACCTATCTGAAGCCTAGCAGCATTCAACTTCCATGGAGTGGTGACTTGAGGTCAACACAATACCAGTCTGAACCAGTTGCAACATTTATCCAGCCCCTTGCTGATCACCAGAGAAATGCCATCAGAATGAATCAAGGATGGCAGGAGACACAGCTCCACTGAGCAACCACTGAATGGAATGATACTCCACCCAGTGTATCCAGGTATGAGTACTACAGCAACAGTTACTACTGCTAATCATAGAGAAATGCCTAGTAATGCCACACACTCTACAGAGAACACAGGAGGAACTGTAATGTAATCATTGATTGCTACCCTTCAACCCATTACTCAGTGCAAGATTCTGTCCATACTATGACTGGTCTTGCCACTCTATGAATATAAGCATGAAGCAGATCTTGAGTCTTACCTCCCTTATTTTTTTTAGTGTGCAAAGCAAGCCATGCAAGTTTATTTTCTACTAGCTTAAAAGCAGCACTCCATGCATACTTTTAAGCCAACTTGTGCGGAGGGAATTTTGGACCTCTGGCCCCAAACTAAAGAGATAAATACACTGTCTCTTGAATTCAAATGGCATGTATGCAAATTTTGGCTGGACACAAATTCCAATGCTAGATGTTCAAGCAGTAGATAAAGGACATATTTTCAATTCCAGGATCATCCTGATTCCAGAAAGGTATAACATCAACACAATCCAGAGTAACTATGGGAGCTCTTGTATCAACGCAAGAAAAATTTATTCTGGATTGCTCTATGAATTTCCCATTTCTATGATTGCTCTATGGTTTCCCATAGGTGACGCCATAACTATATCGACATAAATGTCTCTTATGTCGATGCAAGAGCTCCTGTAATTACTCTGGATTGTGCTGTAAGTCCACGTAGAGCAAGTGTGGCCCGAGTTAGAAGGGTTAGTTAGAAGGGTTTCATACACATAGATGGAAAGACAGAATTTGCTGTTTCTTTATATGGATAGATGATGGTGCCACCTCATTTACCTTGTGCATTTGACAGCTATTCCTTAATCATTCTACCCTTATAACCAAAAAAGGAAATTCTGCTTCCTTCAACTAACTGGCTTTCTCCTACCCTACTCCTCCCATTGGAAAAGAGTGGTAGGAACGATTGGCATACACAATTCAGTGATGGTTTACTGTAGTTGGAGGTAGTCATGGAGGCCTCCTCAACATATAGGAATGCTTGTTCTCCTATCTCAGTGCTACATTGCAACTGCATTGGGGATGGAAAGTTGGGTAGGATTGGGCACTGTGTCATTGGGCACTATGTCAGGATTTAGTCATTATGTCATGTCTGACTCTTTTTGACACCATCAACTGCAGCACGCCAGGCCACTCTATCTTCCACTAATTTTGAAGTCTGTCCAAAATTCATGTTCATTGCCTCAGTGACACTATCTATATTTTAGCCTTTTGATTGGCAAAATACTAGAGTGGGTTGCCATTTCCTTCTCCAGTGGATCATATTTACTCTGAACTCTCAGTCTTGGGTGGCCCTACATTGGGCCAGCTCTAGCTCATAGACTAGCTCATATAAGACTATGAGCTCATAGCTCATAGACTTTTTGAGTTATGCAACCCCCATTGCCATGATAAGGCAGTGATCCATGAAGGGCATCCATGAAGTTAGCTCTTACTTTTTAGTAACCTCATCAAAGAGACTGTCTAGGCCCTAGAGCTAACTTTCATACAACATGTGAATATGGGTAGGAGGGGAAACAAGAAGCCAGGAGGAGAGAAAAACTCCCTAGAAGGAGGAGGAAAACATGGAATAGAAGGGATATGGGATGATTAGATGGGTTTTCCAAAGAAACCAGGGGGAAAAACAAATACAGTGGTACCTTGCTTAACAAGCGCCTCACTTAACAAGCAAAAATTTCCAAGAAATCTTGCTTCACATAAAAAATTCCGCTTCACTTAACAAGCAAGCACGCTATGGGCACGCATGTAATGCAGCCCTGACGCTCTGCGTGGAGGCTCTTTAAAAGGGTTGCTGGCCAGCGCTGCTGCCTCTAACTGCCCCCAACTTGGGGACCCTGTCCCAATTTTGTGGAAGAGAATTTATGGCAACCCTATAAATAGGGCTACTGCCTACTCACTCCTTTTGTAACCTATGGTGAAATTAGTCAACTAGCTACATTAAAGGAAAAATATTTTATTTAGAAGGGTCCCTGGAAACATTTTTAGTGAAAGAAACCAGTGTGCAGTTTGATGCTGTGTCTCTAAAGGGGACAGAGTGATTGTTGCAGCACAACATATATCAAATTCTGTATGAATTCTGCATTTAAATTTCTGCATGCTACCTTGGGTTTCCTAGCTGCCTTGGGTTTCCTTCCTAGAAAAAGGTGGGATATAAATCAAATAAATAAATAGATATTAAAAGAAGAAAACAAAGATTCTGAGCTATTCCAATAAGCAGTGTTGGGAAGAGTACCATGGGGCTAGACTTGACTCGAGTCTAGAGTGATTGTCTCCATGTGAATTGACTCAAAAAAGAGACATAGCTTGGGCAATTTTGAGTCCTTGATCTTGAGTCTCCCCTTTATGACTGTATAGGAATTAAATAGAGTCCCCCTCCCTTTAAAAAGCCAATTGTGGGAAAAAGCAGGTCTGCTTCCAGGCTCCATGTTTGTCAGAGCAATCTTTAAAAACTTCCGTAATATCCCAGTAAAAGAATTGAGTCGGGGGGTCCATAGTCAAGGGCTTCTCAGTCATCCCATGCATGCAACTTTAGAACTGTTGAGTCAGTGAAAAACATGCATTTTTTGTGAACTGAGTCCAAGTTCCCAGCATTGCTAATAAGCTGCATTATGCAAACTAATATAAAGCTGCAATCCTAAGCATACTTACAAGGAAGCAAGCCCCATTAAGCTCAGTGAAACTTACTTGGAAGTGAGCCGTAAATTATGTACACTGTAAGCTATTTTCTTCTGATGGCACACATTTTGAAAATTGACTAGCTCTTTAAAAACATCCACAATTAATCATAACAATTTTTTATTCATGTAAGAAAGGCAATGCACTTAGATATGAGGGTCATTAAAGCACTGGCATGCCTTTTCCTATTCTTTGCTTTGCAGAAGAATTCAATTCAGTACAAAGCACTATTTAATGGAATAAAATGGAACACGGACACTCCAATATGGAAATGAACACATGTTCAAGAATATGGACAAGTATTTCAGATACCTATTATGTGAGTTGAAAGTAGTGAACCACCTTGAATCTGCTTTTTGCCTTGAATCTGTTTTTCCTAAGCCTTTCAATGAAAAACAAAAAAGAAGAAATGTTTAAACCTTGAAAATAACAAGGTTTAAACAGCTGTACAGGCTGAAATTCCCTAATCCATACAATGGTTAAAGGTATAGGCACTCCAGCCTCATGTGGTCACCCTGGATTATTCATTTTAGAGGTTTGGAGTGCCAGTCATGAGTGCTTGTTTGGTGGACGAGACTAGATCCACTGCTGCAAGTGAGCAGCAAGACCTATTTCTGAGCTCCAATCCTGATTTTTAGACTAACTCCTTTATTGTAGCCCTCAGTTCAAAAAGTCCTTCTCATCTGCAGTCGTAAGCCACAGTCTGATCCACCGAAAACCTTTCTCACAGACTAATTTTCCCCAACTTCCTTCTCATTTTTTTTCTTTGTACTTAAAAAATCTACAGTGGTGCCTCACATAAAGAGCTTAATTCATTCTGGAGGCATGTTCTTTAAGTGAAACGGTCTTTAAGTGAAGCAGATTTTTCCATAGGAAATAATGGAAACTTAGACAATTGGTTCCACAACCCCAAAAATATTCATAGAAAAATATTAACTGGATGTAAAAATGATGACAAAACACTGGAATTGAATTCAAAATATGCATTCAGTGTGCATGATCCTATGAAGTCTACTTAGGCTGCAGTCCTAAAGACACTTTCCAAGACCTTGTCCTCCTTTTGAGGTTCAGGGATCAGGTCACCCTGTTTATATATCACTTTTAAGGTAGAACCTCAAGACAGGACTATCTGAACCTCCTGACTCCCAGCACAAGGTTGTGCAGTGATTTAGAAATGTCACCCCATATATCACTGCTTCATCCTACATCTACACTAGATGTGCACACTGCTTCACGAACAGCTCCATTTTGGAACCATTTGGAGGACTCCTTGCCACAGGTTCCTTACCTAGATGTCTATAACTCCGAATTGTCTTTTACTGTGTACCTCTCCTTGGATATATCTGTAATTAAGATGCTTTTAGTCTTTTGTGCTGGTCTGTTGACCATAATAAAGGTTTATTATTATTATTAACTCTGTCATGCTCCTGTTCGTTTCTCTGCGTAGCACCACCAGAGACATAATATTTGAGAGTTACATAATATTTGAGAGGTAGGTCTACTCACACATTCAGAACATAGATTGATTACAGTGAAGCACTGGCCCCCTGGGTCTACCTCCGAGTTCCCAACGTGCGGGGGAGGACTAGGCAGTTGAGAAGCATTCAGTATGAATTTCCTTAATTGTTTTTAAATGTTGGAATGTAAACAAAGTTAAGAACAGCACAAGAAAGTGTGAGTCACCTAATTGAGTAGTCAACTGCACAGAAACAGGCCCAGGAGTCAACCAACATTAGATTAACTAGACCCATCTTAACTGAAGCTAATGGGAATAGAAAGCAGCAGACCAGATTAAAAACAACACAGAATGTATAAAGGATTCATTTTCTCTATGACAAATAAGATGATCACATAAAAAATGTGCAATGTGCACAGAGGGAAAAAACCATCCAAAATATTTAATTCTCTAGAAGCACTTAAATTATATGTACACTTGTATTACTTAATCCTCACATCATTCATCTTGCTTAAGTTTTTACTCAAAATTTAGTTTGTATTTGTAACTTCATACATAGTATTCTCAATAAAACCGAAGATAAAGCCCTTCGGACCACAATCAGACAGGAAAAAATGTGTTCCAGTAGAGAAAGATTTGATTGTGGGTGGGTGGCCTAAGTTACTTCACATATCGAATAGAGCCTTGAAGGAATCAAGATTAAAGCTCCAGATATAGCTACTGCTAAGTAATAGCAACAGCCAAGATAAATCAGGGCAGCCAAGAAGAGGAAACAACAAATGTGATAATTCAGGAATATAGGACAGAAACAAAACACTGAGCTTTATATGAAACTATCAAAAGGAATACTGGGGACAAAAACTGAGATATTGTGAGCCCAGATGCTGGAGGGATGTAAAGCAAGTGCTGGAAACTGAGTATTTATTTACTAAATTTCTGCATTGCTGTATCTCCTTGAAGGTCATTCAATCCTAACAAGTTGAGTAAAAGTAAACACTGACCAGGTGTAAAACAAATAGAGGTGTTCAAAAAGGCGTTATTTAATTTACTCACAGGTTAGCCCATTATGTTAAGTAAGATTTAGGGTGGAAGTTTAACCAACTTTCCCATGGGTGCATAGCTTTTTTAGTGGAGCATGTGCTGCATCTCGCTGTTCAAGACACCTATGAAGGCATCATCAAGGGAAGGGAATGTTTTATCTTAGTCATCAGAAATGAACACTTATACAAATGGAATATTTGATGTATAAGGGAAGAAAATTTGAAATATGTAGAATTACAATCAAAGGTTTCTTGCTATCCAGAAGTAGCTGATTTGAACTAGTAGCAGGTTATTTTTAGCAATGAGTTTCAGGGTAGTGCTGGCTTAGATAGGTGGGGTGATGGCTCTTCTGGCCAATTAAGATGGGTTGGAATCTCCCTACCAACCCTATCAAAACCTAAGATTATGATCTTATACAGACTAGCGAAAAGCGTACCCATGTTGCGGGAGTAAAATTCCACCGTACGCCATCTCCCCAATGCACATCAATCCCCCACACACATTAACCCCCCACGCACATCCACCCCCATTTGCAACATCCCCCATGTTCATCCACCCCCATGCACATCATCCCTCCTATGCACATCAACTCCCCCATGCTCATCAACCCCCATGCGCAAATCCCCCATGCAAAACAACTCCCATGCCCAACACTCCCCATGCACATCATCCCCCATGTGCATCAAACCCCCATGCATATCATTCCCCCATGCGCATCTACCCCCATGCACATCATCCCCCCATGCGCAATATCCCTCATGCCCAACATCCCCCATGCCCAACATCCCCATATGTGCATCAGCCCTCCATGCGCATCATGTCCCCATGTGCAACATCCCCCATGCGCAACATCCCCATGTGCATCAAACCCCCATGCGCATCATTCTGCTATGCGCATCAACCCCCCATGCACATCATCTCCCCATGTGCATCAACCCCTAGTCGCAACATCCCCTATGCACATCTCCTCATGCACATCATTCCCTCATGAGCAACATCGCCATGCGCATCAACCCCCCCATGCACATCATTCCCCCATGTGCATCAACCCCATATGCGCATCAACCCCCCATGCGCAACATCTCCCCATGTGCATCAACCCCCATGCGCATCATTCCCCCATGCGCAACATCGCCAATGCACATCAACCCCACATGCGCATCAACCCCCCTTGTGCACATCAACCCCGCCATGCGCATCAACTCCCCATGTGCATCAACCCCCATGCGCATCATTTCCCCATGCTCACTGACCCCCCATGCGTACCGACCCCCATGTGCATGAACCCCCCGTATGCACCAACCCCCCATGGGCATCATCTCCCCATGTGCAGCATCCTCCCTCCAAACAACATCCCCCCTCCATCCAAACCACATGCCCTCCAGTGCACCAGGCACCGAGCACCAAATTGGCTGGATGTTGGTCAGTCTTCCATGTTAAGTATAGGACAAAAACACATTGCACCCCTTTTCAGCCCCTTAAGGGTTAAATTTCTCCACATCAGTTCTTGGTGGGTGTTCATGAGACAGAAGGAACATCCTCCCCGAATTTCATGCTTCTAGGTCCAGGGGTTGGGGCAGAGCATCCCTCAGTCACTGACTCTTCAATGCAAAGTACAGGGAGGAAAATGCGTTGCACCCCTTTTCACTCCCTTCTGGTTGGAATTTCCGAAAACCGGTTCTTAGTGCACCCCTTGATCACAGAAGGAACACCCACCCCAAATTTTACACTTCTAGGCCCAGCAGTTTTGGCAGGGCGTTGATGAGTCAGTGAGTGAGTGAGTCAGTCAGTCAGTGACTTTTCTCTTTTATATACGTAGATTTTGATATTTGAAAGGGGCTACTAATGTTGCTCAGTGCTTTTTTGGATTACCATATTCCACAGACAAGAACAAATTGCTTGTGGTATAAGAGAGTATTCAGGAGATAGAAACAGTTTATAATTACTGTAATTTACAAGCTATTCCTATAACTTATTCTACCCAAACAGAATTATCTGATTCTTAGCAGGTTCAGTCTTGCTACATTGCTACCTCTGGAATACATATCTTGCACATAGCAAATCTTAGAAGTAGCAGAGCTTTAAATAATTTCACTATCACTAGATACATTTATTCTTTATTGCATAGGAATAATACAAAAATAAGAGCACTTGTTTGTGCCACAGTTACAACCAGAGGTGGGCCTGGCCTGGCCCAAGATCCGGTACGCTGGAAATGGGAGGGGCCAGGCCGGGGTCAGGGGGTGGGGCGGGGCGAGGGGCGGGCAACATGGTGCATGCGCAGTGCCTGCTGCCCAGAAGCGGGCGCCCGCTTCTAAGCAGGCTCTGCGCAAGCGCCGACACCGGCGCTCACGCAGAGCCTGCCCAGAGGCGGGCAGGTCGCTTCTAGGCAGGCTCTGCGCGAGTGCCGATGTCGGCGCTTGTGCAGAGCCTGCCTAGAAGCGTCCTGCCCACTTCTAGGCAGGTGTGGTGGGGCAAAAACATGGCATTTCCCTGTCGCTGGCAGTTTGCTAGCGGCAGGGAAACTGGAAGATCTGGTATGGGCACGTAGGCCCGTACCGGTAAGTGCCCACCACTGGTTACAACCCTACCAAGACATGCACAGCGATCCATTTCCAGAGAGGGAAAATCAATATGTCCACATATCAGTTGACAATCTCATGATCTTCTAGCGAGTAAAATAGGCACTACGTATTGGCTTTGTCTTTGATTCCTTGTGCTCCTTGATTATTATACATAGTCTTTTGGCTTCTCCCTTCACCATATATCAAGGCTTTGGCCTTTCCTCTATCCTCCTGAAAAAAAAAACTGTAGTCTATGCCCTGATCATCTCATGCTTTGATTACTACCACCTCTTCCTTGTTACTCTTCCATTAGCTCATGCTATGATGCCATCCTATACATATATGGTAGTAAGATCCTCTGAATCTAATAGGCCTTACTTCTGGGTAGGCATGCATTGAATTGTACGGTTATCCTTTAAGTTCCATCCTACAGTCTTTTTTCAAGATCCATTCATATCACTCACCATAGTTCTCCTTAACCCTTTACTAGAGTGACCAGATGCCCAACCTCAAAAGGACAAAGTCTTGGATTTCTCTCTCCCTGACCTTTCCAGCGGACAATGGGTGCAATCCAGAGTAACTACGGGGAGTCCTTGCTCCGATGTAAGAACAGTTTACTCTGGATTGCAATATGAATTTCCCATAGGTTTTTCACTAGGTGGTGCCATAACTACGGGTACACATAATGTTTCTTACATGTTCCGTAGTTACTCTGGATTGGCAGGTTTGCCTACTCATTAGTAAAGCTGCGATATTGGGGACTTTCACTTTCCTATAGAGCTCAATGCATTTTTTTTATTTTTAGTTTTTTGGCCATAGCTTTAATAGGAAGGAGATATTGCATTGGATTCTGCTCTTCAGTACAAATCCAACGACATATGACATGATGGGGTACTGCACACCATTGCAAATTTCCATACTGAAGCCAAAAAGGAGGACAATGAAGCCCTTTTGGAGGACACTCAGACAGAAGGCTAAAAAAGAGGACAGATGCAGAAATTTCCCATCATATGATCACCCTGCCCTTTCCATTTCTGGATTCAGCACAAATAGTTCTCAAAACACTAGCCACATCTCCCGGGGCCTAAAGAAATATCTGGGCAATGCTGGCATAGATAGGAAAGCAATCAGAAAGTCACACACTTCTGAGAATATGCCATCCCTTCTGCTCTTCCCATCAGTCAGCCTATCTGAGGTCTCCTGCTGAAGGTGCCTCTTCTAGGCCAACCTGGTTATTTAAAGCTTGAAAAACTTTCCAAAGAAGTTGCAATCCACCATATATGATCCTTGTCCTAAGTTGATGAGCCTCCTGTCTCTGGGCTGGTCCCAGTGATGGGATTCAAAGAAATTAACAACTGGTTCTATGCCCATCTGGCAGCCACTTTTAAATGGCTATTTTTAAACTTCATATGTCTTATCTCTTGTTAACAACTGGTTCTATAGAGTAGGTGCAAACCTGCTGGAACCCACCACTGGCTGGTCCTATAAGACTCCAAGATCTCAGTGGCCTGGCTGACCTTCAGTTGGAAACTTCTTAATTCTTGCTTCCATATTTCTTTTTAACACCCATCCCTCACGTGCTCCTGTTTTTCCACCCACCAGGAAATGATCATGTCGGTTCCTTCTATAATAATTAATACATAAAAATCTTCTCAAATACAAGAGATAAATACTACCCATAAACAACTGAACATCATTGAGTGATTTGTTGATTAATTTTATTTATCTAGGCATTTGCATACTATTTTCCTACCTACTCAGATTCTCAAGGTGGTTCACATTTGATGAAACACAGCTGATCCTCCTCCTCACGTCTACTATAGAGGCAGTCAGGGGCTGTTTGTGAGGGCAAAGGAGTATATTTCAAAGGGATCATATTAAAGGAGTAAATTTCAAAGGGATCATATTGTGCTTCGGTTGCATTTTGTTTTTGTTGGTGTAAGAAGGCCAAGAAAAACATAACAGCTTCTGCTGCCCATGGACCACCACCCCGTTACTGTTTACAGAAGCATCCTTATGAGGTAATGAGAAAATGCTTTAGAAGCTTCTTCAACACAAATATTTTTGCCCTGTATTTTAATTGCTTATATCCATGCAACCATGAAATAAATTACAGGTTGGTCTTGTGCGATTTAAACTCAGCATGTCATGTGCCACAAACAAAAGGAATGTTTCTCTGCTGGGTTTCTTTCTGCATCATTTACTCCCTGCAGTTTAGTGCAGATTAATGTGCTTAGAGACTGATTGCCATAATTACTCTGCCCTGCTGCTCCACTATATTATGCAAACTAATGTACAGGCTGGGTCAACAGAAAGAAGGGCCGAGGCTGGGGCCTTTTAAATTGCCCATATTGCAGCCATGTAAACTTAGATCTTTGAACTCCACCAGAGATGAGTTATTGCATTTTAACATGTGCTCTTTTTAATAATGGAGTTAAGAGAGGGAGATACTTGAGTTCAGAAATCTCTATTACTGATCTTGCTATAATGCTGGTGCAGCTATAATGCTGCTTACTTACAAATCAAGAACCTAATCTGAGAATAAGGCTGCAATCCTAAAGACACTGTCCTGGGAGTAAGATCCATTGAACACAATAGAGCTTACTTTTGAGTAGATACGGTTAGGTTTGTGTTCTAACTGTTCCTTCTCTCTCTCTCTCTCTGTTCACTACACCCAGTGGTGGGCTCCAGCAGGTTCGCACCTACTATACAGAACCGGTTGTTAATGAGAGATAGGACATATAAAGTTTAAAAATAGCCATTTAAAAGTGGCTGCCAGATGGGCAGAGAACCGGTTGTTAATTCCTTTGGTGCCCATCACTGACTACACCCCTTTGCAGAATAAATTTCTCCCACCATTGTTGGTACTGGGCCAACACACACATGCTGGACCAACATGATTTGGACAATTTTGTGCCTGTTAACAGCAGATGGCAACTTTCATGGAGGTAAACATCCATTCAGAGGTTGACTCACTGCATAAAGCATTATACTGGGCTTCCCAGATTTATGCCAGCTATATAGCTGGAACTGATTTGAGGAGTCTTGTAAGCATGGCCGGATTAAGGTTTGATAACCAAGTGAAAGTAATGGGACCCTTTATATGTCCAACAGGCTAGCAGGTGGCACCAACTGCTTACATCATAGGAGCCTACACAACACAAAACACTGTTGCTTCGTGCTTTTTATTTTATTTGTTTTTATCTTATATTTTGGAAATGTACATCATTTTTTTCCTTTATTTGGGGGCCCCCCAAGAGAGTGGGGCCCTAAGCTATAGCTTGTTTAACTTATACGTAAATTTGGCACTGCTTATAGGACAGATTATAGGACAGATTAGGGTGTTAGGGTGTTACTCAGATTAAGGGAAAATATATCTCCTTACTTCAAGGACACAATCAGCATCTTCTAACCTGCTCTAGATGCAAAACAGGCCATGCAGAACCAGCGCAACTTGAGACTGGGCTGTCAGTGACTTGAGACTGCTTAACAGTTAGAAGACAGATGGGGCTGTCAGTGGGTTCTTGCCCAGGTTCTTGGGCAAGCATAGCTTTTTGGATTCTAGCCATAATTTGGCAGAATATAATTCTGAAAATAATTTGGTTAGATTGAACATAATAGAAAATAATACATATTAATGAGAATTATTAATACCATTAATTAATGTCTAAAGATTTTGTTTTGAAACCCTTTCTTAAAGCAAATATGAATCCACCTATTGAAGTTCCTTTTACTTGGAATGTACTAGAAAGGTGGTGGTGATGAACATTTTGAAAATACTGTCAATAGCATTTCTCCCTGGTTGTGTAAAGATGAATTTTAAAAGTAAATAGGTCTCCACCACTTGAAGTCTATATTTTCTATGAAAGAATCTTCTCATCTTCAAAGAAGACCAGATAACATCTACCAGGATTGTGATTTCAATGTATACATACTGAAATTCCAATGTCACCCCTCTGGTTTACATGGTAATGTTACTGGCAGAGAAAAAGATCAGGAGGTCTGCTTTATATAATTCAATCTGTAAAGACATCTTTTTGATTTCTTGCTTTATTTTTTCTCTTTTCCTAAATTAGACTGCAGGAACAGATTAACTTCTTATGTGTCACTTCAGAATTATGTCACAAGTAATTTGTTAAAGAGCATTGCTAAATGCTATTAGGGACAATTTACTATATGCTTTGAGTCATATATCAATATGTGTTACATCAGAATTAGATGTAGCAGAAACCTTATCTGAAAAGATCGCCTGAGTGGCTTCTCTAAGGATACCATCAGTATTTGATGAGGTGGGAAGACCTGGAAACAGTTTTTAAAGCTCAGGCCAAATGGCTTGATAAAATTAAATGTGTAGCTTTCCCAGAGCACTTTTTGGATTTTAAGAAATACCATAGGGAGAGGCAACCAGATTTCTTAAGGCTGATCTAAATCATTCTGTTACTGCTCTTAACAAAATAGGTGGTAAACTTGAGAATCAAATGGGATTAATAAGAATGTAGGAAATGTTTATTTCATCATGCAGAACTTGCAAATTACATTAATATCTAAAAAAGGAAGATATTGCATTCAGTTAGAAAGTGGAATCCAATTACGCAGCATGAGGGGGTAAACTTTGGGGTAAGCCCCAGAGACCAAAATTTGAAGGGGTGCCAATCTGCACCACAGCAGTGGATTCAATGTAATAAAAATTGTCTGATGAGGTGCAGGGAGACCAGGCAGGGACATCTTAAAAACTTTTTGCGGCTCTGGGTTCCTTTGAAGCTCCCATCTAGAAACCTTAGCTGTGTTACAGGCATTGAAGCTACATATGTCAGTGCTTGCACTGTGTAGACACCCAGTAGAAGAAGAAAGATATAAAAGAAGAGTCTTGTCCAACCTGCTGCTTGATGTCGCTTACTTGTGCCTACAGGTGCCCATTAGTGCTGTACACTGCATGGTGGTGCCCTCTACCCGCTGATGCCTGGTAGGTACACCCAGTGCCCCTGGTGCCTGATGGAGCCTGCTACTGCCTGGTGGTGCTCACTGCCCACTGCACAGTGGTGTTGGGTGGTGCCCACTGCCTAATGGTGCCTGATACCTGGGTAGAGATGCCACTGCTGCTCGCCACTGCCCCCTGGTATCCTCTGGTGTCCTGTGCCAGTCAGTATCCAGTAGTGCCCGGTGCAACCTACTACTGTCCATCCATGCCCATGGCCCACAAATATTTTTGTGCTAAATTCCACTAGACTGTATATATTCCTTCTGTGACATGGGCACCCACTAAGTACTTATTTTTAGAAATTTAACCACTATGGGGATGAAGAGGGGCACACTGTGTTTTTGTTTATATACTTAACACTGCACATTGAGCCCAAACACCTAGACCTAGTAGGGGGGAAGGTTCTCAGGGAGATGGTGCTGGGGTGGGATGGTGCACAGGATGGGATGTTGCACTGGAGGGATATTCCACAGAGGGGATGGTTCATTTTGTAACTGTAATAGTGAAGTATGCTGTATTTTCATCACAAAGGTCCCCCAAGCCATTCAGGGCTACGCTGTATGTGATGTCAGAGGGTTTTCTCCATTGGAAAAAGTCTGGTATAATCCAGAAATGGCCAGAACAACTCTTGGACTTTGGATGCAAGGCAGAATCATAACTGTTCTCGTGATGTACATGCCTACCATGACTTTGACTCAGGGCTGAAGCAGCAAAATTATTTCTGTAGTGTTTCAGGTTGGTTCTGTGTGGGAGGAAGGAAGAATCATTTAGGGGTTTCCCTGTCAGGTCTATCAGTATCTCAACCAAGGAGAAAGTACTCGTTTACTAGTGTTCAATTCTAAATGTAAGAACTCAGAACTGTCCTTTTGGCCGTAGACTAGAGGGCCATGAGAGAAGCCAGATTCAGACCCTAGCACATAAGTCTAATGCGTATCTTTCATGGAGGTAAACTTAAATTCAGAGAAGTTTGTTCTGCTCTGTTCACCTGTCTCCTTGCTTTCACCCTTTTAACTGGGCATGAACAGGGAAAATGTAGTTCACACTGCTACTACCCAAACTTGGAGAGCCTAAGTGGAAGGAAGTTTCCTTAAAAATACCTTCCCCAAAAGCAAAGTAGCTCCCAAATCTGGAAAATCACTTAACAATCAAGAAACAAAGAAATGTGGCACACTATAACCGAAAAATAACATGAATTAAAAAGAAACAGATATCCAGCCTCCACACATATTTTCAATATTTTATTCTTCTTTCAGTTTTATAACAGGCCCATTGACTTAACAGCCAGGCACTCAACGAAGAGAGATAAAATCTGGGGAGCAGCCTCTCTCGTTGTTGGAGACCTCATGGGAAGTGGAAGATGCTTCAGATTCTTTGCTTTGTCACATCAGTTCACGTGCTCCTTTGCTCCATTGTTTGTCTCATTTTCATTATCTTTGCAGCATTGTTGATCCACTTCATCATATACCACAGCAACATGTTCTGCAAGTTATCCTGCATGATGAAGAGGGTTGCAAGAGGGAAGTAGCTGACAGTGTTGCCTTTTGCGGTGCTCATGGACACACACCACCCCATGCAAAATTGGTCTGTATGTAAGTAAAAGTTATACCTAACTTCCAGGAGCACATCCCAACAGTGAGATTGGTCTGTAATTTACCCTATAATACTGATAAAAATTACTCAAAAATAATCCATGTGCATCACTTTGCACACTCAGAAGTGATATTCATATGCATTATCTACATCAAGGGTAAAAGTGATTCATATTCAAAACGTATATAACTCTGAAACCTAGGAAGTGGTCAGAATCAAAATATAATTAATGCTAAAGGAAATGAATGCATGCACTTAAATTTGAAATGCATTATTAATTTTCAAGGTCATTAAAATATGACAGTCACTATCCTCTTAGCTTCCCAGTTTTTTCCCCCTCAAAGTTCCTTCATATTTCATATTCCGTCCCTTTTGTAAGACAAAATCAAAGTCACACTTTGTGTAATTAGGCTTCTAGATCAGAACAGCTTTTGAGAAGAAAAGTTGTTATAGATGCATTATTAATTAGCTATTGTTACTACAGCATATGTGTCTGTTGTACCCCATAAATAACAAATAAAAGACGTTCCTTTAAAATGCAACAATGAATTGATTAAAATGCATAAGAATTGCTCTAATTGCATGTTTTGACCATTTATTAAATAAATGTAGTCTGGAAAGGAGATTATTAAACTTTATGGGTGCTTTTTCTTTGTAAAAGTTTTGAACGTTACGGCCAGCCCAATCCTATTCCACAGTTCTGGAGTGCTGACAAAAAGCCAGAGCTTTCTAATGCACATCAACAATCTGCAGGAACAGGGAAGCCAGAGCAAAGGCCTGGAAATGCTTCTCCCCTGCCAGACCTCCAGATGTATCTAGATGGAGCCTCTGGTTGTGTTTGGGGGTCTTGCTGGGGGTGGTGAAGTGGTACAGGTTTAAATATGGCCCTATTTAGTGGTGCAGAACTAGGTACAAATATTGCCCTATAAATATTTCCCTAATATCATCCAGTTCGGTACAGCTGACTGTGCAGTGCCTTCCCTCAGCCATGCTACTCAAGAGAACCCCCATCCACTGAAACAGAATGAGGCTGGGGTGTGGGAGAGCTAGGTTTGATCATTTGGAGACTGTTACCAAAAATACCCAGTTGCATGTCCAAGTTCCCATTTGTCTCCAATGGGATAGAAAATCAGCAACTTCTTCATTTGGAAAACTTTTCACTGAGCTGATGGGAACATTTGATAGGATTAGCAAAATGAAGAGTCCTTTGTAGGACGATATTTGTACTCAAACTCTTTGCTGGCCAGTTTGGTGGAGGGCGTTAGCTGTAAAGCTGACCTTCCCTGAAAGCATCTGTTCCACATATTTTAGCAAAGGGTATTTTTGAAACTTGGTGGTTCTCTCGAGGTATAGTATCTGAATATAGAAGCTTTTAAGCTGCAAGATTCTTCCCCTGGCCCCATATTGAAACAGGATCCTCTCTGAGAATTTCCTGGGAAGACCTCCGAATGACTGCCCCTTTGAGTACAGCTGTTCATACAAGTGTACCTAATTGATTTCAATAACAGTTTATTTTAATGGTGTCTTGCAATTTTAATTAAGTTCAGCCTTTTTGATCACCATTTTAAAATGTCCCTGTGGAAAAGGAAGACTGAAATATCTTAACAATTTCTTCTTTCCTCAAAAATGGAGCTCTCTTTACCCTGTCAAAATTTTTTTTATTGTGTGCAATAAATTCTCTTCTCTGTGTTGTGATTCATGAGACATCCCAAACTGGGAATCAGATGACATCATTCTCCTCCTAGTCTTAACCCGAATCCTGTCTGTTGTAAATGTTAGCCACTTTTATAAAACTGTCAGCACAATCCTAACTTGCACCAGAACAAACAGTCTAACATTCCTGCAGTGTAGCCAGCACAGGGTTGGGCTGCTGTTGTGCTAACCGAACAATGGGAAACGTTTCCCCTTATCTTAGGTAACATAGAAGCAGCCCCAATAGGCAGAACTGCGTCACTGATTTCAGTGGTGCAAATTCAAGCAGCTTGGGAATGCTGTATAGGCTGCCAGGAATGGAGCTAGGATCCAACACAAGTGTTAAGTCCTGGCTTCACCTCCCACTTCCTTGTAAAATCAAGCACTCACCATCCTCTGCTCCAGAACATCTCCCTTCTGCTTTTTCTCCATCCTCCCTGCCTCCCTTATTTCTCTCCACCCAAATCCCTGCACCGACTTTGCTCAGCATTTGCAACTTTACCTTCTCTTAAGACTTGGGTTGGCATGGGAAAGCCAGCACACAAACATGCACCGGTCTATCTGCATTCAGAGTGGCATGGAAGTGTCTTTTAGTGCTTTTGGGACACTCCTGAGTCAGAACAAAGGACTTCTGCTGACCCAAAGGGTGCTCAAAAACGTGCACTGTAACATTATTCAACTTACCTGTGAAGACCTCAAGATTCAATGGCCCCAGCCCAATTGCAGAAGTGTGCAACAAATGGTGCACAATAGCTAGTAGAACCAGTGGTGTAGCTAATGATCATGTAGCTTGGTGCAAAGCTCAAAATGTTGCCCCAGAAGTGATGTCACAACCAGAACTAATGTCATCCTGGGGTATTTTTTAAAAAAAAATTAAATTTTCTCCTGCAACACCAAAATCAAATTTAATTAAGTAAAAATATGAGAATTGTGCCTCTTATCGATTAGGGAAACAGTGCTTATTGTTATTCAATGGTTATTCGTTCCCTTCTAAATATAAGAGGAGCACCACTTAGAAGTGACTGTATACCCAGTTAGCATGGGTTAACTGAATTATTAAATATGGAAATGAGAGCTGATTCAAATTAACACCTTATTTGTTCCATACAGTAAGACAATTACATCTCATTGGATCTTAGCAATCAGTAATCAGGATCTCAGCAATATAAAAGTTGAGTTAAGAAAATCCACGTTTTGTTCCATCAGCTTTTGTGTTTTCATTTTCTGGTTAATTGGCCATAACTTTTGAGAGAATATTCCAATGCAGTTTGTTACATTGCATTCTGCATTAAATTACCTTTCCAATGACTTATAACATGATGGTATATCATTCATATGTAGGCCATTTTTCACAGTTTTAGCCACTCATGTCAAGCTCAGCTTGTAGCCCTCCCTAAAGCCCAGTGCAACTGCACCCCATGTACCCCCTACCTACACCACTGGGTAGAACCAGGAAACAACACACAGCCTTGTTTATATAAAAAGATAAAGGCACTCCAAATGGGATCAAGAAAAGCAATGCAGGATGAATGATAGGGGTTCCCATCAGCTGCATACACAGAAAATTCTTTAGTTATTGTAGGTAAATCACCTTTGAAAGCAAAATGTGTTTGAAAATCATTGGTCTTTGTACTGTGTTGCAAATGGACTGGCAAGTCTGTTTCAATGGGAAACAGGTGTCAGCACCAATCAAAAGGGCAAGTTAACCATCGCATGAAATCAACCCTGAACTTTTAAACATTTGCCCTTTACTAGTTTGTTTTTGTCATTTGTTCTAAGATAAAAAAAATTTCCTTCAATGAAAACCTATGGAATGACAGACCAAAATGAAAGAACCAACGTGTTGAAAGAAACTTACAACTGGGGAAAAAACATCCTAGACACATAATATACAATGATTGAACCTTCAAAATGGAATGAATGTTCAAAGAACCAACATTCTATCATGGCTAAGAGAAGCCTCACACATTATGAGCTTTCACATCCAAATAAATGAAATATTCGAGGGACTTGCCTTGATATATAAGGAGAACAAAACAAACCCCTGGAAAAGGTCAGATGTCCAATGTATGCTGAAGAATATAGATTGGAAACTCAGTCAAGAGCCTATGAACACAATCCAAATGAGAGATTAGAAGGAACAATATAGGTGATAAAAGTCAGCGTATATACAAAGGAAGATTTCTTGTATACAGGTGGAGAAAATGCGTAATAAAAAAGTAATCGAAAAAAGATGGATGGAGACACGCAGAATGGAAGAACTAATGGAATGAGCACTTAGAATTTACGAGTTATCAAAAGGTAAGCTAGGATGGCAGGGAGCATCAAATGGAGTGCAATTGTGGCAACACAAATTCCCATTTCAACAACTGCATTCATTTACTACACTTTGGTTATAATTTTTTTCAGATGGGAAAACATCAGTCACATAGTACACAATTAGCAGCCAAATCATGTGTCCCACCATTTTTACACCATGAAGCCTTGTTGATGGAGTGTTTGTTGAATGTTATGGTAGATGGAGAGAGGGCAACCAGTGAGCAACCAGAGACAAGCAAAAATCTTTTACTGCAAGAGGAACACATGATCACCTCTCTGTCTTCTTGGACACAGCTCATTTGTTGTCATTATTTTAATGACAGATTGGGACAGATTGAAGAATGGAGATAGGATCTGGTGTGTGTATTCACTAGTGACATCCAACCCTTCCAGCTCATTCCCTAGCGCATGTGCTCCCCTCTCCCTTTTCTAACCCCTTATAAAAGCCTCCGCTGCTACTTTATTTGGGATAGCAAAATGTCTTGGCATATCTCATGTGCACATAGAAGGACATTCTGCCACTGGATCTATCATGTCCATCTCAGATGATTGTGCTATCTCAGGATCAGGATGGAGAAGGGCCATAGGCAGTGGCAGTAAGACTTACTAGGATGACCTAAGCTTTGGCAGCCCTAGTATGTAGACCTGCTGCAGCTGATCAATCCATGAGGTTTCCTCCTCCCACCAACTATGTGGTAAAAAGCATGATTGCTATGAACTGTGTTCTCTCTTCTCTCCCTCATCCCATACCTGGGCTTCTCAAGTCAATTGTAAGATCTTGGCCTTGTAAGATCTCAAGGCCTTGTAAGATCTTTCTGCCCTCCCTCAGCCAATGAAAATATTATCTTTGTATCTCTGTCCATTCCTTTGTCCATCATCCATTCCTGTCTTCCTATCAGAATCTGGCAAAATAAATTTCTGTAGTCCAAGTCATCCGAGTCAAATTCCAAATCCTGTAAGAGACTCCAAAATAACTGTTGATTTTTTAAAAAGTTATTCTTTATTTTCCCCTTTTTTCCGAGACAGACATAGTTGGGTTTGACTTCTTAAAAGTAATATTGGATTTTTGTCAAGCTTCCTTATATTTACTGTGCTAAAAAAAGAATTTTATGAATGAGAATAGCAATGCTCAACTTTACAATACCTTTCTTTTTAAGCACTATTTACTGTCTACTCTACACCCCTCCACCAGTTATACAACATAAGCACAGAATAATCTTTTGGACTCTTCTTCACTGGAACTTCTCTCACCTGAACGGAGTCAAGATTCCCTCCCATTTTTGTCTGCTGTTGATAGAATTAGGCAGAAGAAAGGAAGGAATAATGTAGAAGGTTTCAAAAATTTTTTATTGCTATTGAAGTTGTAAAGTTTTCTACAAGATAACATGCAGGCTTTGGCACTCTCCTAATTAATCTTGCCTTCCAAGGCTGTGCTTACCCAGTCTGCTGCTAACATTTTATCTTTTCCAGCAGAGGGTCTGCAGTTTTGACTGCATTTGTAGGTGGCCTTACTGTGCAACACTGCATTTGATCTGTTGCAGTGCAGCTTGTGAAAGCTTCCTTGATCATCCACTTATAAGAAACCCCCACTTGTTGGACAGATTAGGGAATAAAGCACCATCAAAAGTGCAACCCAATCTTTCTAAGTTTATAAATGTTGCTTCCTATGCTTTTTTAGCTAGCAAACTGCAAATGCCCCTTTTATCTTGCAAATTCCAAAAACTCTGCGACGCAGCTGGAACCAATTGTATTGGCTCTGCTGTTCCATTGGACTATTTCAGTGGTGTGGAGAGGGGGGATTTGTTGCTTGGGTAACAGTCCATCCTCCATATTAATCTACCCAGGCCTTCGTGCTTCGCATACAGCGTCGAGCACGATACCATAGTCTTTCAAGGCTGATGGATGCCAATGATGATTCTCATTAATGCCTTCAGAAATGGAATTAGATCAAGAACTACTACATCAGGGAGGGAAATTTTGGCCTTTTCAACAGCAGAAAGAGGTTGAAAGAGCAGAACATGCACTGATTGAATAAGTTCTGAGAAAAATTGAAAGAGCAGGAAATGAACCATCAGAAAGCAGGGTTTATTGATAGAGGTTTCCAAACTTTTTCATCACAGGGAACACTGACAAGATGCTTTCATCTCAAGGCACACCATCAGTATTTTAATAAGTACGGTATTAATATTTTAATTAGTATTGATAAGGCACACCATGCACTGGCAGGGGATCCACATCCGCCAAAGGCCCTAAAAATAACCATCCCCAAATCCCCACAACATACCTGCAACACTACACAGGACACAAGTTTGCCACAGCATACTGATTGAAAATCACTGCTCATAATCTAATTTATGATTAACGTTTGTAAACCTGGAAGGGGCCCCACAAAACTGTTTCCAATTGGGCCCCACAGGTCCTAAGGCTAAATCTAGAATGTTTGTCAAACAAGAAAGTGATAACAGTACCATATAAAAACAGTACTATATGAACATCTCTGATAAAGAAAGCAATGTTGGAAATTACCCTTTTTTCTACAGAGTAGCTTCATGTTCCAATTTTGTACCTTGACACTGTGAACAGATTCTTGGGTTTAAATTACATCCCGGACAGGTTGCAATAATACCTAGGAATGTTAAAGTAAAGGATGCAAAATGAAAAGAATAGCACATTATGGGTACCCATACAAGGTTCTTTGGTTAGATGCATAAATCCCTACTATGCCGTACCATAATCAGGGTGATACTAACAGACCACCCCAGATCATCTACTTGTCTGTTTTACAGCAGGTTTGAGTACAGAGTCAGAAAGTAATTGGGAAGAAAAGGTTTTATGAAACAAGCAGCTGCTTTCAGCCAAAGACATCACATGCTGGGTAAATCTTCAGACTCATTCAGATCACTGAGCTATTTCTCAAGTCCTAAGCGCATGTTCATCCGTTTCCACAGGCATATAAAATCCCTTTAAATGCACATTTTTCAGCCACACAAAGCCTAAAGATTAACTTATTATGCCTCAGCAGAGGGTCAAGACAGAAATTATACCTCCGTCAATTCCCTCTTAAGTTTCCACATTAGGGATCTGAACTGGCTACACTATGATTATATGGCACAGGGAGCTCTGCTTTAGAAGATATTTGAAGAATTAATATGTAAATGGTCACAGTGACTTTTCCACCATCTTTTCCAGCATCCAAAATCTCCAATTTTACAAAATTGGAATTCTTGGCTGGATTATATCAATAGTTTAAGTAGCTCCCCAACTTTTTCAGCTCCCTTGTTCAGTAAATACAACCACAGTGTTCCTATACCACGCCATAAAAAAAGCATTATTCAGAACAGTTGTTTGCACAACCCACTACTAAAGATAACAATAAAATTAAAAATAAAATATAGCACATTTATTCAAAATCAATTAAAATTTGTAATTTATTCCAACATAATTGATCAACTTGAAACCAACTTTTTAAAGCCCAACAGTCATCCAGCAAGCATCTTAAACCTCAAATTTAGTAAATGCTTCACTGATCAGTAAATTCTAAATATGATGGACAAGCTTAATGTAATTTTCCCACTTTACCACAACACCATTATCACTGCATTCCCTCATGTGGCCACTATTTGAGGAAAGAAAGTTAAGGAGAGAGAAAAAATATTCATGCATAACTACCTTGTCCCTCAATCTTGTAAAAATATTCTTTTTGTAGATTAACAATACAAAGAGTGGTAATGCTTTTATATATACATATACATATATGCGTGTGAGGGGGGGAACCCCAGACTTCCAACCCCTTGCGCGGGAAGGAGCAGCCACAGATCCACCTGGGGGAGAGATTGAAACCAGTGGGTGCGAGATGCCTCAGTAATGCAGAAGGGCAGGTTGTCTCACACTCCCCCCATTTCCAGAGCTTTTCTTAGCAGCAGACTCAGCTAGTATGGTGACTTGCATGCTAGCTCCTTCTCCTCCTCGGCGTTTCTCACCCCTTTTCAGTGCTTCCTCTCTCCCTGGGTGGGTCTATTGTGCTCCCATTCCCCCTTAACCCTTCCTCCTCCTGCGGTCTAACCTCCATTGTTGGTACTCACCCCGACATCCCCTAAGTGCTCCCCTTCAGTTCCCCCTGCTATCTTCCTTGGTTGGGCTACACTCACCCAAGCATCCCCTCCAGTCCCCTATTGGTCTGTTCTTTGCCCGCTTGATCCCCCCTCTCAGCCCAGTGCTGGCTCACTCTGGAAATCTGGGCAGACTGTGTACTTGTATCCACATAACAAGCAAAAATTTCTCGAGGAGTCTGCCTCACATAACAAGCATTGCTTCACTTAACAAGCACGCTCATTGGCAGTTGGGGCAGATGCACTGGCCAGCAGCCCTTTTAAAAAGTGTCAGGGCTGCCTAGCATGCCTGCCCATAGCAACTTAGAAACACAGTCAGAAGCACTTGGTACAACCCACATGTGCTCTTTAATAGATCGGTGGCAGTGCTATTTTGTTAAAGACTTTGCGTTTTGACATTTTTTGCATTTTGATTATGGGCACAATCCAGAGTAACTACGCGGTGTCTTTGCTCTAGTGTAAGAACAATTTGCTCTGGATTGCAACATGAATTTCCCATAGGTTTTCACTAGATGGTGCAGTAACTATGGGTACACGTAATGTCTCTTACATGCTCCCATAGTTACTCTGGATTGTAGGGCAAGTTATGGCGATGTTATTCCACAAATATCATTTTAGACAGCCTCTATTTTTTGAATTTGATAGTGAAACTTCCACATTGTGGTGGATTTGTATGCTTCTGCACCCATGTGGTAATTTGAAATTAATACTTAATGTATGCCCCTTCAGCATATAATGAGAATCCCAACGATAAATGTGAAGCCGCAAATAATTTATAATTTCCCTCTTACAGTAGAGGATTGACTATTCAGTTTATGATCTGTATGCACAAAGATACTGCACAAATTATTGTGCAGAGATATGTGCAAAGAAATGTGCAAAGATATGCACAAAGATAATGTATGGAGAACAGAGGAAGGTGGATTTGTGACAGTGTCAATTAATAAATTTGAGTGATGATTTTTTAAAAAAGAGAGAGGTTTGCAGGAAGATAATCATAGAATACTAAAACAGCTGGAAAACAAGCACAATGTGGGAATTGTTGCAGTGTAGTTGTCTAGCACCTATTTTGGCCGCTGAATATAATATAGATTGCTCTGAGGAATAGTTTGAGTAGCAAACATCTTGTAATCCACATCATGATCCCAGGAAAGGTAAAATCAGTAAGTGTTTAAGATGTAAGATTTCAATAGAAAACAACTCTATCAAGTTATAAAAATGTTACAATCTAATACAACTGGTAGCTATATGTACAGAATGTTTAGCATCATTTTCTTTTCTTCTGAGTCTCTATGACATGACTAGCCTAAAAATGTTGGTAAGAAGTCATGTTAAAAATATTTTGAGTGTAATGAGACAAGCTAGAGATTTCCATATACATTTCAGTTACAAGATATGTTTGATGCACATTAAACAGTAAAGAAATGATTTTTGTCTCACAGTTTGAAAAGTACTAATAGAGTTTAGAATCCATTCATTCAAAACAGAAATACTAGAGAAAACTGGAGAGATGAAAATTACATCTAAACATGTCCAACTGATGCTTGAACAGAAGAAATAATACTTCAGAATCTTATTTGCATGGTAAGTGCACAGAAATGAGAGCAAAGACAAAAATATGTTAGCAATAATCATACAGTTACCTGTTCTTTAATACAACCAAAAGGAGGTATGGTAAATAAGATCCTGTCATAAGTAGGACAAGCTGAATTCCACCTATCCATATGCTATGATTTTTTTACGTTTTTGTTTGAATGTGTTTCATCTTCATTTGATACATCAAAGGAACAGGTATGATATCTTCAGTGTGTGACAATCCAGTGTAAATGCAACAGATCAGAGTTCCCTGGAAGAGCTTTTGGAAGATATCCCTTTTGCATGCGGAATAAGGAACAGTAGTTTGGGGAAAACGTGGCGCAACTTGCCAAATTCCCAGTCCAAGTTCCACCTAGAGAATGTGTCAATGTATATATGCCACTTTCAGCTAATTAGTTATCCTTTCCACCCGAAATCACCCTCTAGTCAGCCTGTCCTCTTTCATCCTACTTTCTCCAGACTCCTTTCTTCTACCTCCACAACCCCCTTTTCTCCGGATTCTGTTTTTATCTTTAAAATCTTATTTCTCTAGTGGCTGCAGCTAAGCATCACATCCACAACATATAGGCCTGGGGTCTCCAAACATTTTAGACATCAGGCCACCTCAAATATCTGGCACAATGTAACTTGGCATCCATCAGTCTTGAAAGACTATGGTATCGTGCTTGATGCTGCATGCAAAGCATGAAGGCCTGGGTAGATTGATATGGAGGATAGGCTGTTACATAAGCAGCAAATCCCCCCTCTCCATACCACTGAAATCCCCCCCTCTCCACACCACTGAAATAGTCCAATACAATACTGGAACGGTAGACCCAACAGAATTGGTTCCAGCTGCATCACAGAGCTGGGCTAAGGACAGGAGCTCACCCTGTCTTGTGGGGACCCGGGTCTCAAACCCTGGCCTTCTGGTTAACAGGCACAGTGTCTTAACCACTTGAGGGCCAGAAAAAGATATAAAATTTAAATACTGTAAATACAATAAATATAAATACAGTGGTGCCTTGTAAGACACACTTAATTCATTCCAGAAGCATGTTTGTCTTACAAAGCTTTCTTCTTACTAAGCTGATTTTCCCATTGGAAATAATGGAAACTCAGACGTTTGGTTCCACAACCCAAAAATATTCATATAAAAATATTAACTGAATTTAAAATGATGACAAAACACTGTAATGAAATTCAAAACACTGTAATATTATACAGAACACAATTATTGTAATAAAACACTGTTAATATATTTTACAGTAAAACAGAAAAGAAAACCCTTTATGGCCAAGGATGACTCATTTTCACTGAAAGAGTCACTGGTGTCTTTTTGAGCAACTTTAACAAAGAACCTCTCGTGTTGTGTGTGTGTGTGTGTGTGTGTGTGTGTGTGTGTGTGTGTGTGTTTTCCAAATTTGCAGCAGGAGCAGCACCAAAGGCTTCTGCCTGATGCAAAAGGGGCAAGATCCTATGCTGTCTTAGCTCCTAACTACAGACAGCTAACATACTGTGAGTCTCTGTGGTTAGCAAGGAACTTGTTCCAAAGAGAAAATGGCAAAGGCAAAGTAAACATGTTCCTGTTGGTAGGAACTTACACCCAATCCTAACTAAGGACCTGATCTTGAACACTTCAAGCTGGCTCATTGCTGACATGCAAAGACTCAAACATGCCATAAGGCGCTCACTGTGAGCTGCACTAAGCTAGTGCCAGGTGTGTATTTTAAAAATTTAATATATGGTGCTTTGCAACTTGCCATAATTCAGATGTAGAGGTTTAAGACTAAAGACAACAACTGAACAACTAGGAGTTAAGATTTATTCCTTGCGTGGCTAACCACATACTGATATGACAAACTTTACAGTTTTTACAATAAGATCTGATCCTACAAAATACTTTGTTAGTCCTCAGCTAATCAAAACCATTGTCAGCTCAATCCTAACCCGTGTTAGGCAGGCACAAGTCTCTTTCATAAGTCCTATTTTGGACTAGGGGAATTGCAAAAGTGCCGTTAAGGAGGGTTTTATCAGTGCACAGACATGTGTTGCCTCCCTGCAGAAACAGGGAGATGGGTGAGTTGTGCTGACCTAAATTATTTAGGATTGTGCCCCCGTGGATGCAATCCTAAATTAGTCCAGCACAACTCATCAATCCTCTTGTTCCCGTGCACTGTGCACTGGCCTAACCCTGGCTCAGAACTGTCTTACGGCACTTTCGTGACTATCCAAGGTCAGCACTGGACTTATGCTTGGACTTATACTGGCCTAACTGGGGTGGGGATTGTAGTCCAAGTCTTCTAAAATCAACACTCCTTTCTCTGACCAGCCGAGACTGAAATATACTGTACTTGCTGAATGATCTGTTGATGCAATGAGGACTACAGTGCATGTCCCATTCTTTCTTCTGGTGTGCCTGCCCTTTTTTCCTAATCATGAAGGGAACAGTTTGGAAAGACCCCCACCCCAGCAATTAAAAAGTATGGAAGGAATGCTGCAAAGAGGAGAACATGTTTCTAACAACTAAAAAAACAGTATTGGTTGAGCAAGGATAAGCAGAATTAGTCCACTGGGTTCTTGCAGTTCCCTCAGTGAAAATTTCAGTTCAGGAGGGAGTTGCAATAGATGCCATAAACTCTATTGTACTGTGGGTGGGTGAGCATTAGATACATGCTGTGAAATGGTGCATATATTAAACTTTGAAGAAGTTTGAGACCTATTTTAAGGTCAAAAATCTTAAAATCTTTTTTTTTTAGTCCTCCCAGTAGTTGTAAATTTTCCCAGAGAAACTGTCAAGATAGCAGCTGAGTGATTTCCTCAGGGAATGAAGCCGCACTGCTGTGCCACAGGGAAAAACAAAAGAAGCCGCCAAAGCAGGGGATGAAGATGGGGGAGGTGTGCGCTTTGTGCTACTGAGGCTATAAAGTTGTGGCAGTGACCCAACGTGTCAACCTTTCCCTGTTAGTTTTGAGGAAGTAGTCAGATGTTCCATTCCCTCCTCCCTTACCTCATCCCTTTTGACAGATAACAGCTAAACCAAGACCGTCAGGCAAGGGAGGCAGTATATGCGCCTTGTCACATCCTGGCTGCTTTATTATTAAAAATGCTTGCTACATAAGGAGATTTTTCAATGTCAGCATTAGGATACACATAACCTAGATTGAACCTGAGTGCAGTGTACCTCTAAGGCAACCAGAAGCACTGGAGAGAGAGACAGACTATTGTGACAGAAAGATAACATCTTCTTTTGTGAATTTACTGATGTTCTTGTTCTAAGTTTCTATAAAATACTGAGCCAGGGGCGTCACCAAGGTGGTGCATTCGGTGCAGGTCGCATTGGGTGACATACCCGGGGGGGGGGGGGTGTGACATGCCAGAAGAGGTTGACACTTCTCCATCAGCTACAGTGCTCCCAGATGAGTGCGCATACCCAAAACGTGAGGCATGCACACTGGTTTGGGAGCACTCTGAGTCCAGCATAGATGCCCTGAGCTCTGGATATGTGTGCTTGTGCATTGATAGCACACTGAAAATATATGAAAA
This sequence comes from Cryptoblepharus egeriae, assembly GCA_030015325.1. Lineage (NCBI taxonomy): Eukaryota > Metazoa > Chordata > Lepidosauria > Squamata > Scincidae > Cryptoblepharus > Cryptoblepharus egeriae. Next base: position 30,891,070 of record JAREYC010000005.1, read on the forward strand.
ATAAATGGTAAGCTGCTTTCTGATGATGCAACGTCAGGAGTGTGGATATTACTGGAGCAGAGTGTCAATATTTGTGCCAATCTCACCTTCATTAATAAAAAATGGCTGAAATCACAATAATTAGACCTTTCATTTCAGTCATCTGGTGTAGAATATCCACTCTGATTATTTCTGTAAGTAAAAATGAAAGCTCATCTATGCATTAAGTTCTGCCTTAATAAAAATTGAATATAGCTGTTTCTAATCTTATTAATTTTCTTTCATTAAGTTACACATTTGAACTAGTATTTCAAAAATTACATTGAAAGAATTAGCTTGACAAAATAAAAATCACTAATAGAAATCCAGTTATAAAACTCAGCCACTTGATACAAAGCTGGCTAACTTTTCAATCCTATCCAAGATTGGGCTGTCCTCAGGGGTCAATCTAATGGTGTCTGTCTTAGGACAGAATCCAGAGTAACTACGGGAGCACATAAGAGACATTATGTGCACTCGTAGTTATTGCACCACCTAGTGAAAACATATGGGGAATTCATATTGCAATCCAGAGTAACTTGTTCTTATTCTGGAGCACGGACTCCCCATAGTTACTCTGGATTTCACCCTTAGGCTGCAATCCTAAAGACACTTTCCTGGAAGTAAGACCCACTGAAAACAATGGGGCGTACTTTTTAATAGACACGGTTAGGATTGAGCTCTTCATGTTTTTAAGAAATTTTCTTTCGGTTAGTGAGTAATGCCTTGCAATATAAGCAGGGCAGGCATTTCCTCAAGAAGTTCTTGCCCTCCTGCTTGCTCTCCAGGATCGCGATGCTGGGCTGCCTCAGCATGTGCGCTGAAGCAGCCTGGCATTACTAGCCCTGGAATTCCAGGCTGCTTCAATGCATCTGCTGTGGCATCCCAGAGTTTCAGAACAAATCATCTGAATTTCCATTATTTCTTAATGGAAAATTTGCTTTGATATATGAGCAGTTTGGATTTTGGATTGTGCTTGTAAACCAAGATACCACTGTATCTTCCCTGGCTGTTTTGTAGGGCACATTGTAAAATAGCAGAAAGCACTTCAGCTATTGCAAAATGGTTGCCTACGGGGCTCAAGATAAGAAAGCAGAAGGGTGGGGGAAGGAAGAGCAGAGAAAGGGAGGGCCATGGATACCTGGCAAGGATGGAGGAGGAATAGGTGGGAAGGGGAGATGCATGGGGTTGGATCCAGTGGCATTTGCTGATTCTATCCCCTCTTTCAATAACCACTTTCTTCTCCTCAGACTTGTGCCAATTAAAGAGCTGGAAGACATCATAGAAGAGGGAGACATAACCAAAGCCTCCCTTTATGCCCTCTCCCTCAAAACTGGATACAAAATACACCAGTGTGCAAATGCTGCTTGCTGGGGCCTCCCATCGCCAGTGGCCCTATGAATAAACTACTTTAAAGGCATACAAAGTATTCCACATTATTTAACGTTTTGTTTCCGACTCCATTATTTATCCATGAACTAGCACCAACTTCATTTTACTCCTCATAAAATTTCCCTTAAATGCATACATTAGTTCAAAAATGAAATATAAAAGACTGAAAAGATAATTGAAATTGCGGGAGAGGGAATAGCAGACTGTAAGCCCAATCCTATACATGTCTACTCAGAAATAAGTCCCATTATAGTCAATGGGGCTTGCTCCTAGTAAGTTTGGAGAGGACTGCAGTATCTGAGAATTTGGGAGTGATTGTGAATGTCTGCCATTGATTGGCAGTGCAGATCAGTTTTAGAGAAACTGGTGTTTAGAGAAATTGGTGGGTTTTTTTTTTAAGAAAAGAAAAAAGTGCTTTCAGTCTGAGAGATTACAGTATAAATTACTGAAACTGGAATAAGAATGCATTTTTAAGACTCATTAATTTTGAGTGCTGTTACATATCAGGGTTGTTTCTGTGTTGAATCACCAATGAGTGTCCTCCTCTGATGCAGAGCAAAAGCACTCAGATGTGAAAGTCAAATACACAATTTAGAAGAAACAATGCACAGATTGCGGAAATAGAAAACTAGTGCTTTGATTTCTCTGTGTTGCCCTTTTATTCCCTTCATTTCAAAACAATATTTCCTTATTAGCTAGAAGGAGACTTGGGCTGCAATCCAGAGTTATGGCAGCGAGGAGTGCACTAGCTGGGCTCCTCAACTATTCTGAATCCAGAGGAGAAAGTTATGCTGGATCCAGAGAATCAGCCAACCTGGGCATGCTCAGTAGGCACCAAGTCAGTGACACCTGGGGAGGGCTTGCTCCCAAGGAGACCCTCTTCAGATCACATCGAACAAGAAACAGCTGTGATACCTGCCTTAAAAGGAGTCCCTGAGAACCGGTAACAGCTGCAGCATGAGATTGCAATACAGTTTACAGTGGATTTAAGGGGCTTGTTAGAGTGGCCTGTTGTATCCACAGGTTAGTGGGCTGCTGTTGTTGTTCCATATCCTGAGAGGCAAAGGTTGCAGATAGGCTGACCAAGAATTCAAATTTTTTTGCCAACACTTCTGGCTTATCATGGATCCCTATGGATCTACTCATTACTATACCTGCTCCTGAGGTTGTATAACTCTGAGGAGCTGGAAGAGGGAATTTCTGCCTGGGGAAACAGGCTCTGGATCCTGCCCTAGGCAATGCTGAACATGCCTTCAACATGCATCTCCTGAACTGCCTACACTGGCACAGCTAAAGCAGCCCAGGTTTATCTGTCTTGGGGAAGCCTATGTTGATGTAGGTTGCCCCAAGACTTTTCCAGAATATCTGGGCTGCCCCATCTTGGAACTGGGCCACCCCAGTGATAGATAGGACACAGGGTGACCATACAGAATGGAGGACAGAGTGCCTCTACCTTCAACTATTACATAGAAAAGGGAATTGAGGGAGGTGCTGCTTTAAAAACCCTTCTATGATGAGCTAAACCTGCCTCAACTCCCTCTTCTATGTGATAGTTAAAGGTAGAGGCACTTTGTCCTCCATTCTATATGGTCACCCTGATAGGACAGCCCAAATGGACTTTTGGATTGCAGCCTTATAGCCCTATCCTATCAAATCCATTCCCCAAATGGGCATGTAATCCAATGTGGGGGCGGCGGGGAGGGGGGAAGCTTCATCAGGAAATGGGAATTTGGGGGCCTAATCCAGCACTGATGCAGTCCCAAAGTTAGAAAATAGACAACCCTTCATTATCCTGCACCACAGGCTGCAGGGTGTACCCCCATTAGAATGTTGCACTAGAAAAGTTGGATAGAATAGATTCCTAAATCCCTGTACCCTTCTGCTCCATAGTGTGGCTTCTTGTATCTGCACTAGCAATTTAGTTTGTGCAAAGAGAGGAAGAGGTGGGGAGGCTTCAGGAAAGGGAGACAGGATCCAACAAATGCTAATGCTGTCAGTGCATTCTCCTTCTGCATTCTCCCCATCTTCCATCATTCCCTCTACTTCACATGTTTTGCTGCTCCCTTCATCCATCCCAACCTCCTCTACCTGTTATCAATGGCTTATCTGCTCCAGGACTGCCAATGACACAAGAAGAAAGACATGCTATTGTGACCCAAGGTCTTGGAGGGAAGCACTTAATTGATCAAAAACTACCTGTTCTTTGCTGTCATGATACAGAAGAAAGACAGTCCAAACTGACTGCTTCTCAAAATAATGTCACCAAAGTTAGCAAATAACAGCATAATTTTTTTTAGCTCATCATGCCCAAATATATTCCAAGGACAGGTCCCTTGCCCTGAAATTCTTCCTCTGCTCATAATTTAAATTGCAAACTTGATGAGTTTAAGTGCCAATTTTGCACCTGGGTGGTCTGCATTAATCATACGAGGTACTCAAACACAGCAGCTATTGTTGGCACATGCTAAGAAGTTGATTACTTTAACCCTTTCTTCTTTATGGAACTCTGGTTGATTGGCTAGAATAATTTTTTTTAAAAAGGAGTGTAATTGACAAACCAACACTGGAGCAATCAACAGATCAGGAAAATTCCAAGTTTGAAAAATGCAGGTATATTTCCAAACGATGATTGCCTACATCATCGTTCTGCTGCTAGAGAGGCAGATGGACAAGTGAAATGATCTGTGGACGTTTACCTTAACTAAGCAAAAATCTTGCAGCCTGATAAGATGTATCAAAAACCTGCCTCTAGGTTTTGATGCATTGCAGGCCCCATCTTTTGAGCAAGTGATTGATGAAGCAGTAGTCTCTTGTAATCACCACTCACCTTTCCACTATAGCACTCTATATTCATTAAATTCACAGATATTCATATTTCCATCTGGACCTTACACTAGTCTGGAGAAGATGATCATAATCTTGGACACTTTTGCTGAACTGTGTTTGAACTGACACTAGACAATTCTCATATAGCATCCAGTAGTAGATGACAGGAGTTTCTCAACATTCCTCCCTATAGGAGCGTACTGTTATTGTGGCACAAGGTCTCTCGTGCCATGGATGCATAGGCCCAGTTTGATATTATTGACTTGTAACAGGTAAAAGGTGGGTTTCAGAGTGATGGGCTTCAGGGGGTTCTCACAAGTTCTATAGAACCCTTTGCTAATGAGCACCTGGTTCTGAGAAGCATTACTAGTGGGACATAGAACCTGCTGTTAATTTAGGATATTAGGACATAGAACCTGTTGTTAATTTATCTGAATCCCACCACTGGTTTCAGGTGTTTTGATAGGGGCGAAATTTCTGTCCTTGCTATGGCTAGGTATGTCTCTGCCTCCCTGCTTTAATGAAGGTAACTGTCCTAGACATACAGGGCTGGAAATGTGGCTTTCTGTAGCAAAGCCTGGCTATGCTTTATCTCCAGCTTGGACATCAAGGGGAGGAATCCTTTTCTCACAGTGTTTCAAAGATCGCATAATAGTACAAATTTGTTCTCTTTGCAGGTTACTATGTATATGTTTTCAACAATTGTAGTCATTCGGATTTACTCCGAATGTGTGGATATCCCAATTGTGGATAGGGTTGCGGTTTTGGGTTTGCTTGGGGAATTAAAAAAAAAACCAGATCAGGAACTGCTTCAGAGGGTTGCGAAGGGTTTTTTTAAAATTGATATTTAAACTTATTGTAAACTTTTAATTAATTGATTTGATTTTGTCTTATGGGGCAAAAATTTTCCTTCTTGATGATGGCACATCCATGACATCACTTCCAGGTTAATGACAACATTTCTGGTCAGTCCCGGCAGATTGTCATTCTAAAAAGTTGGTCCTGGTACTAAAAGGCTTGACAACCATGAGAGTAGAGAGTTCATGGACCAGCAACAGGAAAGCAACTTGGGAAAGCTTTCTAACACAAATGAGCATATTTAGGCCAGGGTTTTTTTCTGGGGGAACTCACTGTTTCTCAGTACCAGCACTTTTTCCACCTGTCCCCCAGAAGCAAATTCATAATTAATCATATGAGAATGATTAGCTATGCCAATGTGCTGAGTACTGGCACCTTTTTCCTGAGAAAAAAGCACTGCCCTTGGCACTGTCAAATGAAATAGAAATAATCTATTTCAGCATTTCTTAAACTGTGAATCATGACCTACTTAGTATTTCATGACCCCATTGTCCAGTGGGTTCTAGGTTAAACCTTTCCAACTTCACTTGCATCCAGTGGCTACAAGGTGGCTTGTATCCAATGTCACTTGCATCCAGTAGCTTTCCAAATGCAACTGGAGGCTGCACTGGTGCTTCTCCATCTTCAGAAGACCTCAGGGATAACTGGAAAGTCACTTTCTATTTACTTCTGGGCTTGTGAAAGGACTTCCAGTAGTTTCAGTGGTTTCAAGTGGCCTGCAGAGGCTTGTGGAAGCCGAACACCAGAGAAGAATGTGGTTTGCAGCACACTTTGCAGAAGAATGTGTGGGTCACATGATCACAGTTGAGGATTTGAGAAACATGGAGCCCAATCCTATGCATGCCTACTCAGAAGTAAGGCTCATTCTACTCTTTCTCCCAGGAAAGCATGGATAGGATCACAGCCATGGTCTGTTTTATAAAACATTTCAGATATTTTCTAAAAGGAAAATTTAATAATGGTTCATGCTATGATATAGTAGTGTAAAAACTGGGTGCCTAATCCCTATTTATTCTTTTCAAGTCTACCCATTGAGAATAACAACAGTTTTCATCCCTCACATCTGGCTAGCTTGACAGTGGTGTTCAAAAAAACAGTTCTAATTTGAAAGACAACATAAGATACTTATCTCTTTTCTGAATATTAATCTAAGAAAATTAAGAAACTTGTATTTTCCCTTGAGACTTAAAATGCCTTTATTTACAAATATACATTATAATCCAAGCAACTATTAACTTATGCAAATATGGATTAACTCCTCATCCATTTGATACTTAACTATATTCACATTTTTATCAATCTTTGTATTTATCAAAGACTAAGCAGATATTACATTTATCTTGATTAGTGCTCTAGCCTTTTTAAAAAAGTTACTTAAATAAGTACAGGCAACAAATTTTTCATACTTTAAAAAAATTGAAGTATTATGTTGGTATTGTTTTTATACTGCTTGGGTGTATATAAGAGCAATAAAATAAATTATATGGTATGAGTTTTTGTGTGTGTCTAAGAGACATTATGTGCACATGTAGTTACTGCACCACCTTGTGAAAACCTATGGAAAATTCATATTGTAATCCAGAGCAAATTATTCTTAAACTGGAGCAAGGACTCCCCATAGTTACACTGGATTGCGCCCTCAGTCATTCTCAAGCAGTAGCTAGATCCTGGATTGGTCTGAGTTAAAGATCACCTTATGGCAGCCTCCTGGAGACCAGTCTTATTTAATGCTGGAACATGCAGGCCTGTGAGCTTGTGCTTTTATCAGGGAATATTTCAGGCAGTTTGTAGGTTGGCCTGAAGCAGTGCAGGGAGAGCCACAGTAACCTCAGTGGGGTTAATCAGATCTGCACCATCTGGGCCCATGCTCTTCCTGCCTGTCCAACCTCCCGCTGTCCCAGAACATCTCCATTCCTCTCAAATTTGAAAAGTAAATTAATTTGTTTGTTCCAACTCTTGGGACAGTGTCAGTGAGCTGATGTGGCCTTCCTACTAAAAAGAGCAAGTTCTGCTAGGGTGCTGCATGATGTCCTCTTGGATTGGCGGATTGGCAGATGGGGACACTCTGAGCAGTCACAACTGTTATGGGCAGATGTGACAGCAAATATCATCTGTACCTCCCTAAGAAGGATGATGACATCAGTGACATCCAGGCAGAATAGAAAGGTCTGCTCCTTGATCTGTCCCCAAGTCAGGTTTGAGTAGCCCTGGCAAAGAAGAATACCTAACAGAAGCACTTATGTGATATTTTTACTATAATCTATGGTACATATATGATTGGACTCTAAACCTAAATGACTTGCAAAGAATGATGTGAGGGAGGGACAACCGGCACTTAATTAAGAGATGCTTGTGATTCAAAAGCCTTCTGTCAATTATTCACCTAAATCCTTTCCTCTTTTACACACATACATTCAGGCGGAACAACTGACATTTGAGTCCATTGTGCACAGCAAAACACTGTAATGTTTACCCATTTCTGGAAAGCAGTGCCAACTCGATTCCAATGCACAGATTGGCATTAGCTTTGAAAGTCTGTCCTGCATCACTGCACTTTAGCTCTCTTTCACCCATTATGGTGTAAGAGATTGCTCACTGCGTTCCCAGGGATCTTGCGTATGCTATCGTCCTCCCTGCCAAAATGGCTCTGCTCTGCGAGATTAGCTTTAATTAAAGTGAACCACAAGCCCTTGCACAATGCTCCAACAAGAGAGCTCAACCCCAGTGAATGGCAGCGTACAAGGATAAAGCAGAGGAGAGTAAAGGATGGTTGCTTTAATGTGGAACCTAATTAGAGGACTCCGAATGAGCTCATGCAATGAGTCACTATTGATAATGCTGCAAATCAAATGCTTTTGGTCTCTGGCTCTTACTTGCAAAGTACCTGGAAATAAAATGAGGCCATTTCCTGTCATGGTTGACAGGAGAAGTGGCTAGACACGAAGGGCAAACATTGTCTGCATATGTTCCTTTTTTTAGACTTTCACAACAGCCATATGGTTCTTACCTAATTGATGGAAGTGAGATGCTGTAGGCTGGGAAGCAGCTTGAAGATGGAGGTACTGAGGAAACCTACCTGAGTACCCAGGGTTTGTGAAAATTAAGTCTACACAAGTGGGAGAAAGGAAAGCAAATCCATTTCAGGGAAATGTGGCAGGGAAAATTTTGGAAAACATTGTCTCAGAACAAATGGGGACACCAGAACAAGTGGAGTGAATGTACAGCTTTTGGGGATTGAATAGAGAGCGTATAACAATCCTGAGGGCAAAAAGGGTGTTGGGAAGATGTTTGGGACACTGGTGTTGTCCTCTTTCCGTCACCCCATTTTGGTTGTTACACTCTTTCATCACTGTTAAAAAATATCCAGAAATCTGTTTTTCATCAAGGAGACTCACTGATTCATCAGTTTGTTTGTTTTTTAATGCGAAATTTGCCACATATGCCTTTGTATTTGATTTGGTATGTATTTTGGCTATGTGTTAATAAATATGTGTAATTTAGACTTATGCAAATATTGTAATATTTATGTCCTTTTCTGCAGGCCATTTTGCATTTGCAAGCTGAAAAAGACTGGGTTCCACTTTTCATCAGTTTTCACCTTTGGTTGGTGCTCCAGTTCCCTAACCCATCTATTGAGTTGGGGGATGGCTATTTTTTCCCCAACTGCCTAGACATTTACAGTACAGTTTGCCTGTCTTTGTGGCATCCAAATTTCTCCCAGGCCTCGAGATAGTTATTCTCACAGCACCTTTGTGAAGTAGGTGGTAGTACTAGTATCTCCATTTTACAGATGTTGAACTGAGGAACAAAGACTGACACTGCAATGCTAATCATGTTCAATGGGTCTTACTCCCAGACTTACAATGGGTCTTGTGTTCAGTAAGTCTTACTCCAGGGAAGTCTGTTTAGGATTGCAGGCTAAATGGATTTGCTCAAAACCATTCAACCGCCTATGGTGAAAAGGAAATTAATTTTTTCTGCCATTTCTTCATATGTCAGTGTGTCATGTTTTAAACTATTATGTTTCATTTGTTTTGACTGTCATTTCATTGCTTTGTTGTACTTTTTCAACTTTTAGTAGCTTTATGAATTAGTTTTGATCAAGGGTCTGAAACATCGACAGTATAATCCTAACCCCTGGTTAGGCCAACACAAGTACCAGCACAAGTCCCATGCTGGCCTGGTGTCACAGTTCTGTAAGACGCTTTTGCATCTCTCCTGGATGAGTTACGCCAGTGCACAGAAGGTTGCCGGCCTCCACAAGGCACCACATGAACAGGGAGATGGATGAGTTGTGCCAGCCTAAATTGGTTAGGTTCAGTGATGGGATTCAAAGAAATTAACAAATGGTTCTCTGCCCATCTGGCAGCCACTTTTAAATGGCTATTGTAAAACTTTTTGTGTCCTATCTCTCGTTAACAACCAGTTCTATAGAGTGGGTGCAAACCTGCTGGAGCCCACCACTGGTTAGGTTCTGTAGAACTTTGCATTTTGGGGAAGAGAAGCAGAACTTCTCTACTCCATGTTATTGCTGAGTCAGTTCTTCTGACTGACATATACAGTGACACAATAGCATTCGGTAATGAGAAAAGCATGAGTCCAGCATGGCCTGACTCTAGTCAAGTCTAGTATCACCACCGCCTGCGATGCAAGTAGACACTTTCCAATCCCTTCATGATTCTAAAAGACACATCTCTCCTTTAAAAGTCAGACATAGAAAAAAGGGGCTGCTGCCGATTTGTTTATGTAGGAATTCACTACATGAATGACAGCCCCACAAGGTTTTCCATTCTGCAGAAACAGTAACCAAGCAGGCTAGGGCCTGCAGTTTTGGGAACTAGTACCAAGCCAGGGAGCTCCTGACTCAAGTGTATTTCAGAGTCTTCCATGTACACGACTCATGAGTTGCTGAGTCAGTGAAAACTATACATTTCCACAACTCTGACTAGATTTGAGTTTCCTTCTCTGATAGCATTACAATTCTTCACACCACATCCAAAGTCTCACTGCAATCAATGAGACCTATCAACTGATATCCTTCCTTGGCATGAGAGCCTGTGCCAAGGAAGGGTACTATGAACTGACTCAGTGATGTGAAAATGTCCTCCGAGAGTTATTTATAGCAAATGCAATTGCATTTCTTATGCTTGGTGTATCACATAAATATCATAGCTCAGGGTAAATGGTGCTTTATATTGTGAATGTGAAGAAATGACACACTTTTCCCCTTAGACACAGATTGTGGTCATATAAATAGGTACTTGTTACTACCAAACAGTTTTCTGCTAAACCACCCCTCTGAGCCACACTGAGGCATCGTTTTTAGAGAGGCATCTCACATTTATTTTTCTGGAAAGTTCTACAGTACTTTGAAAAATTGACTGCACAACAGTTTTGGCCTTGGATCTTCGTTCTGATATGTCTGCCTCCCTTACTGCCATCATAACAAATTCCTGCTTCTGAAGATAAACATTTATAACCTGAAACAAAATTGTGTGCCTCTACAAAACCTGTTTAGGATCTTTTACTGTCTTCTGTATCTAGAAAGTTAAGTTTTAGATTTCTAACTTTTAAACATTAGTAAGTAGTTGTTGCATAGTAAGTTACAATTTTACAGCATTTACATGTACAAAGTGTCTTACAATTATCTCAACAGTCCTTGTAACCCTGTTGAGCTATTTGCATTCTTCTTCTTTGTCATCTCTGTGCTAGTCACACACAACAGAGTTTTCACCATGTGCAGAGCTTATTTTGGAAGCTTTCTGAGCTTTGCTGTGGGCAACCTGTGGCAACCATGTGCCCAAGTTGCCCTGTGGGTGACCATGTGCCTCAGGGATAGAGGATTCCATTTCTTTTTCAACCATCACTGAAGCAGCATTTTGAGGAACACTGTTGTCTCCCACACTAAAAAGAAAGTCAGACTTTCCCTCATTTTTTTAATAAATGAGATATATACAATAATACTTTGTTATAGTAACTGTCAAACTTGCAGTGACACAAATACATGCAGCTCAGCAAATGTACAATCCCTTTATCAGTGCCAGAATTCAAAACTATAGAGTGAAGCAATAAGATAAGTGATAATTATGGTAATTCTGAAACTGATTCACTACATTCACTTCTTTAATTTCAAATTCAGTTAAGTGTCCTGCTTTTTGACTACAGCTTCTCAACATAGGGTGAAATCCAGAGTAACTACGGGGACTCCTTGCTCCAGAGTAAGAACAAAATTACTCTGGATTGCAGTATGAATTTCCCATAGGTTTTCACTAGGTGGTGCAGTAACTACGGGTGCATGTAATGTCTCTTACGTGCTCCCATAGTTACTCTGGATTGTGCCCACCAGCATGAATTCATTGATATTACTATACTGACCAAATAGTACAGTATGGCATGGGTCATCTCTACCAAAATATGCAGCTGAAGTTGAAAAAGCTAAAAATAAGAGTGTGCAAATTACCATTTACTTTCCACATTAATTGTAGATGTAGACAAATATGAATATTTTATTTATTCAGCATAATTTCCAGAGTTGAAATGTGGATATTAATTGTGCACTGAGAAAGCTCTGTTTATTTTAGGCTTCCACATCCTCTATTTATATATGCATTTCTGCCCTTCTGCTGATTGAACAGTTCTTTGTAGGTTTCTGGTAAGAAGATAAGCTATTTTTCAGAGACAAGCAACTATGAGGTTTGATAAAATGAAGACACAGTTTATAAAGAAATCATAAAAAAGGTAATAACTGAAATTATATGCTTGTGAGGATCTGGGATGCACTGTTCTTCTGCTGAGCATTGATGATTGGAAGGGCTGAGATGTGGCTGAGATGTGATCTCCCTACCGGTCCTCACCCCAAGCCCTCTGCGCTGCCTAGAGGGATCGGGGAACAGGCCCTGATGCTGCCAGATCCTGGGGATGAAACTGGGCTGGGGAATGGGGGACCCTGCCTTGAGGCAAGTCAGGGGTGGGGTGGTTGGCCACCCCCCAACAATGCTATATAATGCATTAAAAAACAACAATAAAAACTTGTGAGTTCTACAGCTCATGATAAATTGCAAACCAGAGATAGAAAAACATGAACACCCAAATTCTCACCAGAGGATCTTATGGGACAGCTGAATAGTGTTCATTCTGCAATTGTAGCCAAACCATCTCTGCATTTTTTGATTAGTTCTTTGACTGAAGATTGATGGTCGCACCTTTTCCGTATCATCTCATCATGGTGGCAGTCCTGTCAGGGGAGGGCAGATCCCGAGGTCTCCTTAAGGTAAGAGAAAATTTATTCTCTTGCCCAGGGATAAACTTCCATTGCTTGAATGGATATGTGTGGACCTGTTCACATTACTTAGTGTGCAATCCCAACCTAGGCCGGCACAAATCATCAGTCTTCCCATGTCCATGTTGATGTAGGCAGGCAAGCACATGTCTGTATCACTGCAGTGGTTGATTGTAGTATTTCTTCCTTCCATGGAAGAAGTTGCAAATTTTGCTCATTGCATACATTGAAAATGATGCCATCCTTTGTCATGTCTGGGATACTCAATGATGTGTTTTCTACACCATTAACAGATCTGGATCTTAGCTGTCATTACTCTTCTGAGCATTTAATGTACCATCTTACTTTGCTGGCAGAAGCCTAAAGATGTGGCTTGATATGGTTCCAAAAAGCAGTTACAAACAGTTGTGTTGGCTCAGTAAAATATATCATTACAATCCATGTGTCTTCATTTGTTCCACTATGACAGCGCCACTGCTAACTATGCAAGGCAGTTTCCCAAACTGTCCTATTTTTCATTACAACTGAGGTTTCATCAGCAAGCTATTTTCATACACTAAAGTTAAAGGTGTCCCCTGCACATTGCCTGCTAGGGCAATGCTGTTAGAAGTCCAAAGAGCCAACATTGTCCAAAATCATGTGGTCAGAATGACTAAATGACAAGGACACATGAAGCGTTGTTACCTTCCCACTAAAGTGATATCTATCTACTGTTTTGAACTGTAATATTGGCAGGAGCTGGCAAATAACTAAAACTCTCTTGGTTTTGTGGTGTGTGGGTCTCAAACTGCTGTGCTGCAGGTTGACAAGCAGTGTCTTTAACCACAGAGCAACCATAGCACTTGTTTCGTATACCAGGTGGCACTAGTACATTGGATGGCATCAAACCTTAATTTCCTATTCAAAAGGTAGCCATGGGTGATCCTGTGTTCTTAAGCATACCTGAATGATGCTATTTGGGCAAAGAGACACCTTTAATCTAACTGGTGATTCTCTTATGATTCTGTTATTGATTTCAATTATTTAAAGTCAGACCATGACTTCCACAGGGGATCTGTTTCTGAACCCCTGTGGATACCAAAATCCACAATGGAATCTATGGGTTTGGTCCATCAGAGACCTCCAGAGGTGACCAGAACTGTATTCAAGTCATGCCCAGAAGTGTTCTGAAGTGCAGGGAATTCATGCACAGCCTCTACGTTACTCAGAAGATCTAAGGAATCTTTTAAAGAGCTCTTCTGGCTTATCAAAAAAAAAAGCACTTTAACATCTTCTGAAAGGTCTTTAGAACCATGGAAAGGCTGCATGAGACCTCCCTGTACTTCAGAAGACCTCCCACATGACAAAACTAGAACATAGTTCCTGTCACATCAGGGAAGTACAGGTTGGCCCTCCTGAGCAGAGGTGGATTAAATCCATGGGTTACAAATCTGCAGATAAAGAGAACAGATGTATACCATGCCTTTCTGTTTGAATGACTGCTGTGCTACTGTGGATAGTCTGTGGATATTCTGGATATAGTGTGGATATAGACAGTGCTACTGTCCATAGTCATCCCAGCATGATATTTTCTAGTGTTGGCTCTTTGCTGGTGTTTCTCATTTTTAATTGTGTACTCCTTCCAGATAAGAAATCATATTTTTTTCAATTGTCTGCCATGTAAATAGGCTGCTTTGCAAACCCTTTGATGGTTTTCCCAAAACAAGATATCCATTTCCTTAACAGCCAAATTTTACATTTTTATTGTATGCCTGAAACATATTAGGTTGACACTCCCGAAATACAACACAAGAAAGGGCTCTGTGCTATGGGAGGCTTATAAATAAGGCTTTGGAGCCAGCCAATTTAGCTTGCAGCAGATTGGCAGCACCTGCGCAAAAGCAGGGAGGCATCGGTGGAGGAATCACCAGAGGTTGTGCTTCAAGCAAATGCGATTTGAAAAGGGTAACTAATTCGAGGAAAAGGTGATGCAACACAAAGTGTGCACAGCTGGAAGTTCTGGGTTAACCCTATGCTCGGCTGAATATATTCTTACATGGGCTGCTTCCTGTGTTTCCCCATGCTCTTGATCTCTGATCCCAGCATAAGCTATGATGGTTTTCAATGTGTTTATTGATCCCATTGCAATACTATGAAAGTGAAAGGTTTAGCAATGATCTCATGGCAAGATTCTGATGGATTTCTTGGCTCCCGAGGGAGCCATGGGTCACAGAGTGGGAATCACTGGGCTACTGTTTTATCACTTGGAAACTTACTGTTTTGTCTCTATTCTCATATCAATGGATATGCGTCATCTCTGGAGGCTTTTTCAATAGGCACTGTCACCCTGTGTCACTGGAGCTCATGATTAAATGAAAGACTTCTGGCAATTCCAGGTAGGACCTGTGCCTAACTTCCCATAAAGCATCCAATGACACCAGTAGGCCAACTCAGTGCTACTGTCTGACATGACACACTTAGATCTTAACAGTCTTTCCTCTGTGTGGCCAGATTTTTGCTAAGGGAACTCAAAAAATATCTCATGCTGCACTTCCAGACCACTGATTATCTACCTATGAGGTCTTATCAAAGTTTGGTGATTTAAAGAAAAGCTACAGCAACTTGTAAAAGAAGGCATTCTTCTTATTAAAGTTATGCACGTATAATTTTTTCATGAAAGAAAATGTCTTATGTTGCTCTTAGAAACAAACAAGACAACTAGGAAAAGAAAAATAGAAGTCTTTAGCTTTCAGATCTTTGCTTCTTATTTTTCAAGGCAGCTCAAGGGGAACTCTGTGATGGAATATAAAACTGAAATAATGCAACTCCCTTGCATCAATACTTTCATTTAGGTCTTTTTTAAAAAGTAGTGTGTGGTGTATGGGGTGGCTGAACGAAACAGTTTTCATATTTGTATTACCTGTGATCACCACTGTATATATTCCTTGTTAAAGATTACGACAGATATTTGAATATTGCCTTTAATGAATTCTTGCAGCTTGCATATGCGAATTAATTGCTGGGCATTAGGTTTTCAAATCTACAGTAGCATCCATTTTACAGATTAATGCATTTTAAGTGAACCAACCCAAGGATTTTACTCTGGAGCTAAACCAAATACTAATTCAATTAAAAAAAATATGAGGGTTAAGATTCAGTGGAACTGCATCAGACTATTTAGTCCAGTTTCACAGTTTGTGTGTTTGTGTATGTGTATCCCACAGGTGGGCTGAGACCGGATCGTCCTGGATCGCCAGAACCGGTTGTTCCAGTTTCCCAGCCACTGGCGATCTGGTAGCTGTGGGAAGGTGGCGATAACCGGGGAACCGGTTCATTCATCCGCTGGAGCGGCAGTTAAAGCGTTAAAGAAGCTGGCCAGGCACTTAAATTTGCTGCTCTAAGCAGCAGCCCAGCAAGCCCCAGCGGCCAGGGAAAGGATGGCTGGCTGCTGCAGCAAACCTATTCACACTTTCCTGGAGTAAGCCCCATTGGCTATAATAGGGCTTACTTCTGAGTAGACCTGAACAGGACTGGGCTCTGAGGATGCTGCAACCCTATTCACACTTTCCTGGGGGTAAGCCCCATTGGCTATAGTAGGGCTTACTTCTGAGTAGACCTGCACAGGACTGGGCTCTGAGGATGAGGCAACCCTATTCACACTTTCCTTGGAGTAAGCTCCATTGGCTATAATAGGGCTTACTTCTGAGTAGACCTGCACAGGACTGGGTTCTGAAGCTGCTGCAACCCTATCCACACTTTCCTGGAAGTAAGCCCCATTGACTGTCATGGGACTTACTTCAGAGTAGTCATACTTGGGATTGGGCTCTCAGGCTGCAGTTCCAGCCACACTTTCCTGGGAGTAAGCCCCATTGACTGTCATGGGACTTACTTCAGAACAGTAGTTTCAGCAATTAACTGCTACTTTAGGGATGTTTTATCTTTTAATTTAAAGATCCAACCTAATTTGTGTTGAGACAAAATAGCTGGTAAACACTGATCATTACTTCATACCTGTAAATCACTCTGGGTGAGATTATTAAATTAATACAGAGAAAAGAAATATTGTAATGCTATTAATTTTGAAGGTTATTTGTAATAAACAAAACTAGTGATCGAACCAATTTCAGGTGTGGCTTCCAAAGAATAAGAAAAGGGACTTTTGAGGAAATAAGAACTCAACTGTTTAAAAAAAAAAGAAAACTTTGTAATGTAGTTAATACTTCCACACAGGAGAAGCTGTTTTGTCAGCCTACTCACTGCATCTGATATTAATCCAAAGACAGTTCTGTTGCTATAATGATTCTGGCAACAAATCTGAACTGCCCTTTAGAAAAAAAGAGTATATCATGCCATGAGAAGGTCATCCTAACTTTAAATATCTCTGGTCTTTCTTTTTAATATGGAGTAGACAAGCTGAGGGCAGAAGGCTTAAGAATACTGTCCATATAAATAAAGTAATATGGCCTGCATGATGGACTGTTTTTGTATTCTACTTATTTATACCCTGCCTTTTCCCTATGATGGAACTCAAAATGGTGTGATTGCATTCTCAAACACTTACAAAGGCTTGAAAGTGTTTGCAACAGGTTGAGTATTTTTTAAATCAAATAGCCCATAGAAGTTCAAATGCAAAGCTCCTGCAGGAGTGGGGGAATGCAAAATAGGGTCACACAGGGTGGAGGATGGGCAGATCAGGTGAGGAAGCTGCAGAGGGGCAGCTTCATAAAAGCAGCAGTTGATGAATTCAAATCCCCTTCCAAAATCCATACCTTATATGGTTTTGTTGAGAGTGAGTAGATCCCCCTTACATGCTACAGAGTTTAACCCCTTGGTGGTGTATAGGGGAGCAATCCAAGGGAGTCAATTCATCAGGCCATTCCTACATCTATATGATATTGATCCTAAAGGCACTTTCTCTGCAATCCTAAAGACACTTTCCTGGGAGTAAGACCCATTGAATACAATGGGGCTTACTTCTGAGCAGACATGCTTAGGATTGTGCTCAGAATGACTATAATATGATATATATTGGTATATGGATCCCATATCCTGGTATCCATATCCCAGGAAGAAAGAAGCAATACTTGTTTAAAATGGCAATACAGTGGCGCCTCACTTAAAGAACTTAATTCATTCCGGAGGCATGCTCTTTAAGTGAAACACTCTTTAAGTGAAGCAGATTTTTCCATAGGAAATAATGGAAACTCAGACAATTGGTTCCACAACCCAAAAAATATTCATATAAAAATATTAACTGTTTATAAAAATGATTACAAAATACTGCAATATAACACTGTACAAAGCACTGTAATATACAGTAACACAACACTGCAATAAAGAAAATACTGTAGAGTACTGAATTGTACTGTACCTTTGACAACCTTCTTGGCTGGTGTGAGAGTTACAGAGAGGGGATGACTTTGGCTGCAATCCTAAAGACACTTTCCTGGGAGTAAGACCCATTGGACATAATGGGGCTTACATCTGAGTAGACATGGTTAGGATTGTGCTCTTTCACAATCACTAATGGAGTCACTGCTATCCATTGGCTCAGTGGAATCTATTGTCTTTTTGTGCAACTTTAACATTCCCAAGCTGCTGACAGGGAGCAGCACTAGAACACTGATAAGGCACACCTTCCACACTGCCACACACAGATCCCACATACAGACCTGACTCAGGCTGCTCCCCCCGGACATCCCATGAGTTCCCTGGCAATGGAAGCCTATTCCAAACTTTGCCCAGGTCCCCACTGTAGCACAAGCTAGTCTCCTCTGTGAGTTCCCTTGCCGTGAGTTCCCTTGCCATGGAAGCCTGTTCCAAACTTCCTCAGAAGTGCTCTTTATTCAAGTCAGTGCTCTTTAAGCAAGTCAAAATTTCTGAGAAAATTTTGCTCTTTATACAAAACGCTCTTTATTCAAGGTACCACTTGATGCTCTTTATTCAAGGTACCACTGTAGTTTGAAATAGTTAAAGGGGCAAAAGTACAGGAATACAAAAAGAACAGATGAATTAAAAAGACACTTACAATTTGACCAGGGTTACAATTTGACTAGCGTCTAAGATTTAAAGGCACACTGAATACCATACCTTCTAATGCAACTTCCCAAATGGTTTGGTCCCCATTCTAGCAACTCCAGTGTTCTGTAGTTCACTCTCCACAGCATGAAGGGACATTTCCAACAATATCATTTTATTTGATTACTTACAGCAGTGGTTCTCAAAGTGGGTATTAGGACCCCCTGGGGTAGTCCCAACTTCAGAGAGGTTACAAAAATCTGGATGCTGCCATCTTGGAATCTGGCTATGGGTGACACTATCTAAGAATTGGGCATTCAGGCTGTTTTCCTGGTAGAATTCTAAAGACACTCTCCTGGGAGTAAGACCAATTAAACACAATGGGGCTTTATTTTTGAGTAGACATGGTTAGGATTGTGCTCTAAGTCTCATTGAACAATCCCTTTGAAGGCAACCGGAGCTGTAAACCAGCCACCTCCAGAAGGCTTTTGCATATCCTTGACCATCCGCAGCCTTTGCAGGCTTTGGAATGCCTCCTAGAAACAAAAAAGTGACATCTGCTTTTCAGGTTTTTTATGCTTTTAAAAGACATTCTGAGAGCTGAGACCTCCTGAGGCTTTTATATATTCTGTACGCTTCTTAAAACCAGAAGCTGCATTTTTTCTTTTGCTTCTACAAGGCATTCTGATGCCCACAGAAGCACACAGTTAACAGGTATTATCTGGATTTTTCCCTGACTCTAGAAGTAGACAATACATGATAAAAATGGAACAATCCCTTCCCAAACTTTTTTCATTACCATTCTCTATTTATTGCTAACAAAAGGCTATATTACTGAATGAGGCAATTTCACACTTGCCTGTCATTCCATAAAACATCTTCCGTTATCCTAGAAGCAGTGCTTCCATTATGAAGAACTAATATTTTATGAGGGAAATTATTAAACAATAAAATTAACTATAATCGTGTTTCTCAGTTCTGTGAATAAGGAACAGCTTTTGCCCTGCATTTATACCATCATCATCATCAACAACAACAACAACATTACCTTTATTGGCATAAAATACACAAGGGATAATAAAAAGAAAAGGCAAGGGTTAAAAATATCTTACAGTTAATCTTAGTTAGAGATAATAATACAATTTAAAAACATAGCTACTCTGTGTAACAAATTAGTATCATCCAGAAGTCCTTTAGAATACTCAGTTCCAAAAAAACAGGGAATTGAGATAAATGATGTGAGAAGAGTTCCTTTCTGGCTTTGGCAAATCTGGAACAGTGAAAAGAGTGCTCCAAAGTTTCTGGAACAGACTGCACATAATCTATCAGATAGGGGGGTTCCATTGAATCTCCCTTTGAGGATGGCCGAAGGGAGGACATTGCAATGGGCTAAGGTTAGCACTCTCCTGAGATGGGGATAGTTATTAATGATAAATACGATGGTAACTTCCCGATTGAGACGCAGAGTTTTAAGGAGAGGGGGGAACAACTTTTGCGCGCATCCTCTATCAGATCTTGAAGATGAATATCAAGAAGTCTTGATTTAGCTTGCCTGACGGCTTCAGATTCAGAGGGTGCATTCAGGAGGTCTTGCCAAATTCCTATTGATGTCATCTTTCTGACCCAGTGACCAACAATGATTGGGGAATCTCTAAGGAGATCCCTGCATTTATACTTAAGAGCAACTACTCAGGTTCAAAATACACATTTGGAATGGTGCATTTTGATGTACATCATGCATGTAGAAAATATTGCTGTCCTTCTTTAAAATGAACACAAAAGTTGTGGGATGAATGAAACCTCTACACCCTAACTGAAAGCCATCAATGTAGATAGGCTGAGATGAATGCATGCACCATTTCCATCTTTAACACAGCTGAGACTGGACAGACCAAGGTATCATTGCTTTTTCCCATCAGTTCCTCAGAGATTCCACAGTTCGGTGTGATGAAATGAATCATGTCATGGTGAAATGCTATCTCAAGTTATACATTTCATCATCAATTGACTGAAAAATAATGAGATGATTTTCTGAAATCCATGGAGTAAACTTTGAAGCAAATATCCAAAAGAAATATAAATTACTCTTGGCCTACTTGTAGGGTCTTGGTGATGACCAGATCCAATCTATGCTTTGACATCACCTTTCTGCATTCTTAGGAAAAGAAATGTATCGCTTGGCCTGCTTTAAATAATATTTTATTTTATTTTTATACTATATAAAATATTTATATTTTTATATATTTTAAATAAATGTTTTTTACATATAATATTATATATCTCTAATATCTGCTAAAGCTAGCTTGCTTTTTTGTTTAAAATTCAGATCCAGAAATCTGGCATGTCCTTGTCAAAGAGCTTATCATGTTTTTAAAAAAACTGAAATAAGCCTTCCACAAGCTGTCATCTATGCTATAAACTCATATGTAAAAGAAAGTACACAAGCATAAGACATTAGCTCATGTGGAATGCAGAGAAAAAATGTTCTTAACACTTTGTTTAATTGCTATAACTGGATGTGGTGGGTGGGAAATTGCTATTTTGAGTTTCCTCCATGGTACATTCCCAGTTCTGGACTTAGACACAAGAAGGGAGAATGATAAATTACTCAGCGTCCCCTTCCTTCTTTCCCAGACTTATATTTCTAGTCTCATCTCTCTGAGATTCTGGATACAGCCAGCTATCAACTTGGCAAGAGATCCCCTGAAATATCTGGGCTTCCTGGCAGGACAGAAGAGGCAGGACAGAATCACCCTACCAACAGGGTCATTCATCAGTTGTGCAGAATTAGTTTTCTATTTTAACACACATTTTGAAACTGATCTAATATCTGTATTACAGGATTAGGTCACACATGCTTGTTCATCGTTTGAATATGTAACACCACAACTTGCACAGTACATTTCATTTGAGGCAGTTCACATAGTGAGTTGCTGGATGACCAGAGAAAGACTGGCAAGGTGGATCCCTACTTTTCTATCCCTTAGTTGTCTTTATACTATTGACCATGCTATCACTTTGGGTTATCTTTTGAGATTCAGAGTTGAGTTTGTATTACATTGCAGTGGTTCAGCTCCTATCTATTACTTGGGTTTCAGAGGTTGGTGTTGTTCTCAGAGGGTGATGAGATTTTCTTATTCCATTATGGCAAAGGTGTCCAAACATTTTTGGCAGGAGGGACACATCATCTTCTCAGACTGTGTCAGGGGCTAGATTGATACAGAACTGCTTATGTTTAGGCTATACTTGATATTTTAAAATCCCAGAATTGCAAAAGATACAGAAATTTGCAAATGATTTGCCAAAATTTACTTAAAAGTAAATCAACTTTGTTTCATAAGATTTCCCTCTAAGTAACTGCATATAGAAATCAGGGCCAGTCCCCAAGATCTCCTAGAGTTTTACCTGATGCACAGCAGACACTATCTCCATCACTCCTTCTCTTACTATCATTTCCTGAATTTGGAAAAGATGGAATGAGGTAGAAGAGAAATGAATGGGAGGAAAGTAATGGGCAAGCTAGAGCAGTGATTTGTAGGACAATTTTTGTAAGGTTGCATCCCTGAATGTCTTGCAGATTCTTGAAAACACTAGTTCACAACCCACTTTATTGACCATGTTGTGCTCCAGGATGCTCTGTGGCTTTGAATTCTGGAGCATGACCAAGAAGCTGTCATGGCTGAAGAAGTGAGGAGTACCCCTACATGTGTGGGATAGAGTTTACTTATTCTCTAAATTACCCACTGTTTAGGCCCAGAGATGTCTCTCCCTATCCCTCCACTTGAAGGTCATAATACTAAATCCTTTTGAGCTCTAACAAGAATTTACTACCTTGTGATGATGAGCCACTCATAAATATTAGCAAACCAAAATAGTTCATCCAGATACTTGCCCAGATTGCACAAATCAAACAAGAACAAAATCAACGATAAGGTGGCCAACACAATCTATTCCTGACATTTGGTAATTTCCTTCATTTGTTCCACAGATTAGACTCAAAAGCCTATGAATCAAGCCTTGATCCAGCATGTGTACATAAGCATGTATGTGAGCACACACACAAACACACACGCAAAGCAGAGGTTGTGAGTGCTTTTTTCCATTCACCCTGATAATGTGTTCCATGCACAGGATCAGCAAGGGAGGCAAAGCAGAGAGGTTTTAATGCATGAATAAGACAGAGGTGACAAGTGAAGGATTTGCATTTGTTAAACATTAGAGAACATTTTGTAACATGTCAAGGCTATAAACATAGATGGCCCATAGAAAACTGAAATGGAGGTAGACTTTGGCAACGTCATAAAGGTGATAGAGAAGTTTATAAACTGACCCCTTGGGAAAGCTGAGAGGGAACTCTCTAGGAACCCTACTTTGGGTTCAACCATTCATAAGGGAAAAGGTGTAAATATATCATCTGGTTAAACATTTCTCAAAGTTTACCCTCCACTTCTCATGGTCCACCCTGAAAGTACCACCAGAAATAAGTTGTAATTGGTCATCACTGGTTCCTTCTAGGTTGAGAGACCAGATATGACATGACAGACACCAGTAAGAGGCTTAGGTGGATGAGAGGGATATTTTTAGCACATGAAAAGCCTGTCAAACCAAGGCTGCAATCCTAAAGACACTTTCCTGGGAGTAAGACCCATTGAACACAGTGGGGCTTACTTTTGAGTTAGACATGCATAGGATTGTGCTCCTTGTCTCCTATTACTGTTTGTTGTACTGTGTCACTGGTCTCACAGCTGGGTGGTGAACAGGATGATTTTTCTGGGGGTACTCACCAGTACTTGGTACCAGCACCTTTTCCATCCACACCCCCAACAGCTAATTAAGAGTCATGTGGGAATGACTAGCTATGCCACTGTGGTTAGTACTGGCAATTTTTTCCCTAGAGAAAAAGCTCTAGTCGTGAGTGTGTGGTGGTCCCTCACATACCACCAGAACACCACCTCAAGATTCAATTGAGGTTGAGAAACACTGATTTAGTCCATTCAGAAGTGGCATGATTATGATTTGGAAATTAATATATGGTGGGGCAGGACAACAAGCTGAAGAAAGGGAAAGGGGAAAGGGGCATGCCAACAACTTTTGAATTGGGAAACAATGTACAAAGGTCTGTATATGAATATCTGAAGTCACAAAGCAAAGATGGGAGTGCTGGGTTGCAAATAAGAACAAAGCTATAGCAGGCATAATGGAATTGAGAAAACCAGAGAGAAAGGATTAATCCAAGATATGATTTCAGTTCATATGGGGTCCTGAATAGGGCTGAATCTCTTCACTTATTGCCCTCCAACTTGTAAGAATATTGTACATCCTAAAACACACCCGAGCACTCCTGTAGTTGCATGTTACAAGACATAATTGGTAGTGGCAGGGAAGCTGTCTTCCAGGAAAGCTTATCCACCATCACCAATTTTTCTTTATGGCAGGAGATCTAACAACTTTCTGCAGAACCTCAGGGTTTCCCAGACCATTCTCTGAAAAATAGTTTTTTTTCCAGAACCTATACAAACACTGTTATTGTTTCCTGAGTTATTCTACCAAAGTTAGCTTGAATCTCACTGTATAGCTGGTCTGCAAAACCTTTATGATCCTTCCTGCTGCCGCAATCCTTTGTTTATGTCTTTTCATTGACACGTTTTATTGTATAAAGATGCTCCTGAAAATATTATAGCTGTTCTAATAATATTTTCAATACCTGAATATGACTTTTCTTTTTACTCTGCCAGCATTTGCAGAACGTGACACATTTATCGCGCAGCACTCACCTCAGCCATCTGCCAAATTCTGTAGCAAGGATTTGAGAAGCCGTGCTTAGGAAGGCTGCATTTCAGGTGTTGACATCAGCTGTAATGTCAATACTCCTGCTCTGTCAAAGATTGTCAAACTGCTGTAGGAAAATAAAGAAATAGGTCAGGGCTTGACATTTCTCCTGGAAATAACATGAAAGAAATCTAGCTGGTGAAGCTGTCTTTTTATCATAAGAGGAGACACAAAAGCCAATGCCTGTCTCAGTAATTTGCTTGCAAATCACGTTTAAAGATCGGTGTTGCATATGTAATATTCCACCTCATCACAAGCAGGTAAAATAGAGCTTGAACAATGAAAGCTTCTTTCTTGATATATGTGGGAGTGTCTGTGTCAAACTGATTGCCCAAGAAGATGAATCCATCACTAGGAGAGCACCTTTTTAGAAAGGCAGCTCTTTGGTTTTCTAGAAAGCAACACAGAACAAAAATGCTCCAAGAGTCATAGAATTATAGAAACATGGAGTTGGAAGGGACCTAGTAGGTCATCTAGTCCAACCCCCTGCCTGCAGCAGGAAATTAATATGAAATTAATATGAAACTCACAACAAATTCATTGACAGGAGACCTGCTAAGTTAGGTGATCCCCAAACATTTCAACTTAAGTGAATATACAATCTACATAAAAGCATTAACCTGTGTGTGAATGTGTCCGATGCTATACTGCATTCAGCCACTAGATGGGATGAATAATGGAATGTCAACTGTGAGAAAGGCCAGGCTGAGAAGAGGCTGGGGGGGAATTGAGGGAAGAGATGTAGCAAAGGGGCAGTTGTGATACTGGAAAGAGGCATGGTTTTTTTTTACTGATGAATGTTATTATATTGTACCTCAACAAGTGATAGCTGTGGGCTAGTTTCTTAATAAAGCAGGCCTCCGTCAGTCTTGAAAGACTATGGTATCATGCTCGGCACTGCATACGCTGCATGCGAAGCACGAAAGCCTGGGTTGGATTGTTATGGAGGATAGGCTGTTACCCAAGCAGCAAATCCCCCCTCAATTAGTCCAATGGAAAGGCAGAGCCAATATGATTGGATCCAGCTGGCATCGCAGAGCTGGGCTAAGGACAGGATCTCACCCTGTCTTGTGGGGCCGACCCGGGTCTCGAACTCTGGCCTGCTGGTTAACAGGCACAGCGTCTTAACCACTTGTGCCACCCACAGCCCTTGTTTCATATAGTTTAATATGCAGCGTATGCAGCACCGAGCATGATACCATAGTCTTTCAAGACTGAAGGAGGCCTGCTGAACCCAAGTAGGGGGGTAGTTTCTTAATAAATCACTTAATAAATCAATAACTAGTTTTTTTTAATAAATCAGTGGTGGTATAACTTCATTGTTGTGACCTGACTGTTAGATGCGTTAGAAATAAAATTGTATTTGAATTAAGCTTAAATTCAATTTTTGTTCTTTCATATTTTTAAAGCCATTAATATGGGGAAGAAACTGCCATGTCCACATAGGACAAGAAAGCCATAGGCTTGAGCCTGTGAGATATTATTTCAATTTGAGTTTCCTATTTAATCTAAAGACTAGTGATAGCCTTTCAAACAATCACTGTAGAGTGCTGTGCTATGATGAAGAGCTGAGCTAACCAATTGTTGCTGTTTAGTGCCAACCTAACTGAGGAATGGCTCCTCTTTTATCCTATGGACATAAATAAGAAGCCTAATCTAGTTTTGTTATGTAAAAAGATTTGAACCCATTTACGCAGCAGCCTCCAGTATCTTCTGATCTTAGTTAAGGATGTGGGAGGAGAGGGAGCTAAGTTGTGGTGGGGTGAGAACCTACATGGTTAGCGTACTGGCAAACAACTCCAGGCCAGTGCTGTCTGGTGTTAAGATTTTATAGAAGAACTTGCTATAGAACTTGTTCCAATGAAGTCAACTTTCTCAACTCTCTGTAGCATTGTATGAGGTAGAAAAGAAGCAGGAGCTGAATGCTGCCACCATACTCGTGGTAAGGAGTTATTCTGAGATCCTTCAAGAAGGGAAGAAAACAGGGGTGGTAGACATGTCTCTCCTGCAGAGTTCAGTCAGGCAGTCATAAACCTTCCACCTTTGGGTCAAGATCACAAAGGCCTTTGTGAGACGCCATAGTTTGAATTTGAGCCTCTGAACTTGCAAGCTTTTTTAGCATTTCTATTCATAAACTTTTGAACACTAGCACTGTGTCATGTTCTTTGTGAAAAACACACAAATCCACATGGGCTTAAATTGCCTAGGTATTTTTTTGGTCCTGTCTGTTGTAGTAGTTACACAAGAAGCTGCCACCAGCGTCTATTTTGCCCTTGCCAGATGTAATTCTTTTTTCTTCTGTTCAAGAACATGAGAAGTACAAGCTATCAATTTTCCACAGGTACTGAGCAAACCGCCTCTAAATTGTTCCTTTAATAACTTCTTGAGGGAGAATGCTTTGGCCTTTCAGTCAAGGATATTTCTAATTGTGTTGGATTTAGTTGACATTTTCCTAGGATCTTGGGAAGTGATGAGAAAACTAAATTTGACAATAAACTCAAGTTTCTGACATTCATGTGGTCTCTAGTGAAGTTAGAACAGCCCTACTCAAGAACAACTTGTTCCGTGAGATTCACAATTGCATAACATGTTTTGCTTCCGTGGCAGCAAAAATCAGAACTGATCCTTACATTGCAATTTGTTTTATACGTATATTGTTTCCCCATACATTTCATACAACAGATATATGCACAATTTCTTTCCTATCCAATTTTCCAGTGCCAGGGCAACTGTGCCAGTAGGGCATGCATCCATCCAGTGGTGGGAAGGCAGTCACTGAATATGGGAATATATTCCCATAGATATGGGAACATAAGTTCCCTTACTTCATGTATGTATTGCAGCTGCACTGGTGCTGGAAAGGTGGATATGATTAGGCCCTAATTGTTGGTTCCTCAACAAGATCTGGGCTTGGGTTCTCAACAGGACTGAGACTCAGCGCGCAACACACGCTACCTGACTGACTTGGTGAAGAAAACAGTTCGTAAAAGACGGAATAGAACAGAAGCTCAAGTTAAGTAGCAGATACAGCTGACTTCATTTATACCTTTTGTGCCTGGCATCTGGCTGGTTTTTGAACAAACAAATCTTAGTGATCTGAACTGAACAATCCTACTTAAAGCTTGACACCATTTCAAATAATGAAATGATCAATTCTAAGTGAGAAAGTAACACTAACATTTGAAATCCTTGATTATACATAAGTTGTGCGAAAGACACCAAATTTCAGAACTGAGAAATCATTTCCCCTGGTTTTAAAAAATCATTTCCCCTGGTTTTAAAAATTAATCACAATAATAGTGAGAGAAACCAAACTTCTGTCCAAATTTTGACTTATCTCATCATTTTCACACTTCAGTACCAGTTTTCTCTACCACACATTTCTGACCTTTCAGATTATCAATGTGAAAGGAAAGGAGGAAGTGTGGACTGGAAAGACTGGGGAAAGTAGAGGACCAAACAAAATAACAATCAGATGTACAAGTAAAATAAATTGAATCTCCTGTTGAGCTCCTGTCCTCCATCCAGTGGCAGGGTGCAGGTGATGTAGTTATACCCAGCTACAAGCTTAAGGGGGGGCTACAAGTTGAGCTTGACACTTGTGGCTAAAATTATGAAAAAACAGGGTATGTATAAATGATATCATCATGTTATATATCATTGGAAAGGTAATTTTATGCAGAACGAAATGAAACAAATTGCATTCAAATATGTATATTCTGTCAAATGTTGGCCAATTAACTAGAAAATGAAAACACAAAAGCCTATGGAATTCGAAGTGGATTTTCTTAACCCAAACTTTCCCATGATAATGATTGCTTTGAGAGCCAATGAGATGTAATTCTGATACTGTATGGCACTAATAAGGTGTTAATATGAATCAGCTTTCATTTCCGTATACATATATCTTAATAATACAGTTTTCCATCCTAACTTGTATACAGGCTCTCCTATTGTATACAGGCTCTCTCCCTTGTATACAGGTGCTCTTCATATATTAAGCATATATTAAGCATTCCTATTTCCCCCAGCACAGTTTCCCTAACCAACAAGGGACATATTTTTCATTTTTCTACTTAAATTTGATTTTGTTGGTGAAAGGGAGGGGGTAGCAATAAAATCTTCTTTGATTCCAGATAGCAAATAGGTGTATTAGCTGTGCAATAGCAGTGTAAATAGGTGATGAACTGCAAAGGAGGAGGCAGGTTTTTCCCCAATTTTCTTTTTAAAAATATCTGGGGATGACATCACTTGTGGTTGTGACATCATTTCTGAAGCATCATTTGAGCTTTGTAGTAGGTGTCATGATCTTCACTGTCTACTTCACTTCCCAACACCACATCTATTTCATCTTGCTTATCCGCCATTCTGTCTCTTCACTCAACTCTCCCGATCAAAGACTCAGACAGGTAAGTTTGCAATAAAACATAAGTTTACTTTCAACTTTCTCCAAGAGGCACAAACGCTTAGTGGTTACAGTCAGTTCTCTTTTCTTTGTTACAGATAACCAGGAACAAACTATCGGCCCTCTCTCTTAGGACCCTATTCTTAACAGGTAACAAGAGGTAAGTATGACAACGAACCACCAGTTTTAACCCAGTTTCCTTTCTTTTGCAGTTAGAACTTTAGTCAGCCAGAACCTTGGGTCCCCAAGGTCTGGCTCCTTCCATCTGTCTGAGAACTACACCAATCAGTCCTCCTTCCTCCTTTGCGTCCTCCGTACTGCCTGCTGCTGCTCCCTCCCCTCCTTAAGTACTTTGATCCTCCCACCTCCCCATCCGTGCTCTTCCCTCCAGTCTTCGTTGTCCCAGAGTGCGGGAAGAGCTTGGATTGGGACAGGCAGAGATCGTCTCCCAGGGTACATCCCCATCCTTTTATTCAGGTACAGGCGCAGTAGATCCCAGTATGAATCAGACCACACTTCTCTGTCCTTTTCTGTTGAAGCCAGTACTTCAGCCCACACATCTCTCCGCCTCAGGGGTTCTCCTGTCATGCTCTCTAACACCTTGGGGTCCTCACCACACTAAGCTACATGATCGTTAGCTATGCCTCTGCTGCCATCCTAGTTCTCCTCCAGGAACCTCATCATTCATGTTGGTTACACAGAGGTATCCGACAATGCAGAACTTCTTGGCTTCTCTTTATGGAAAATTATAAGCTGCTTCTCTGTCATCATTCAGCTAAATTGTATCACCTACTATGCTATGTATTACAATTCAATACAATTGGCGTGTTAAAACTCAATACAATAGCAGGCTGAGTAGCCCTCAGGGTCTGATGTTTGACACCCTGATCCAGTCATCTAGCCCTCAGATTTAACACCTTGATCTAAGTATTATTGTCTACGCTGATTGAGAATGGCTCTGTAAGCATGGATATTTCCCAGACTTACCTTGAAATGCTATATACTGAATCTGGAGTCTTCTATATCAAGGTATGTCTACTACCAATGGGTTACAGCTCCAGTTGCACCTCAGCCCGATATGGTTTTGTAACAAAGTACATTTTCAAGCATCTGTTTTGTATATATTTTGTATTATGACAGTAGCTGATAATCCACATTTTCATGCCTATCAAACTAGTCAACAGAGAGCAGATGTGTAATATTGTGAAACGTTTCCATCCTGACGAATGTGTTGTCTCTTTAATTCAAACCTATCGAAGGCGTTGCTTGACAACATTTTTTGAACGTTATGGGGCATGTGTTCAGAAATTCCTGTCTAAGTTATTACCCATTATATTGTATGGACAATTTGCCAGAACAACACATAGTCCAAACAGAACGCAACTGAAATATTTATAGAATTCTCTAGTTGATGCCTACAAACTGGCAAAGTATAACAGATGCAATTCTCTCTGCTTCCTGGTAATTTTGCATGCCTTACTCTTTGACATAATATGAAGAAAGCATAAAGTGCATCGGAGGCAATTCTTACTTTTAATTTAAGGGGGGAAAGGCCAGCTGAGTTGGTATTGATTCATACATCTCATAAAGTATCGACAAAACAATTTTTATTTGAACTTTTCCCAGATTATTGTCTATGCTTTGGGCTACAGAATTCCCCTTAGTTCTCTCCACCTCTCTGCCCTCTTCAAAACAGAAGAATATTATTTTTAGCTAAAACCTATCAGGAGCCTTTATTACATACAACTGAAAGAAAAATTAAGTGTCACCCCTTGACTTAAGCTCATCAATAACCTTATTTATGTTGGGGGAAAAAAACCAACCTGACATTACAGTCCTCCGAACACTCAGTCCAAAGGATAGCACAGCATCAGTTCTGGTAATATTGTTTTGGTTAGCATATGGCAGTTCTGCTGCCACATAGTAGAAATGCAGAAGATAGTGTGTGGTGTTAACAGTGGCTCCTAGATCCTTGACAGGTCTAGGAAGTACGGTGTTAAAGCCAGAAGAATTGCTTGCAATGAATTTGGTTTACACATACAACCAGATATAATGTAACCTAGTAGTGATAATGAAAACTTTGGAGATAAAGATGAAAAAAGTAGTGCTAGGCAGGTACAGGGAAAAAGTGGGAGTAGAAGGAGAGGTGGTAAGGAAGAAGTGTATTCATAGGATTGGACTGTCCATGTACATAGTGTATCTACTCAGTAAGGCCCGTTGACTTCAATGGCCATATTTCCAAATGACATCGTTTAGGACTGCAACCTTTATTTGGAAGTAATTCCTATTGAACTCAATTGGGAAGGGGGTAAATGGTGTCCATGTGTGTGCCAGTGAATTGTCCATATGTGCAAATGAGAATTAAGATCAAAGCCAGATTTTGTTAGATCACACTTAACTCTTATGGAATTTGCATTTCACACTGCATAAGATATAAAAACAACTTCTACATTCTGAGGTACTCCTTTTAAATGTTTTCCATCACCTGCTCTTTTAGGCACTGATAAGAATCATAAAAATCAAACTTGTAAAAAATTCCCAAAACAAAACAATGAGTAAAGTTAATTTTTTCACACTGTTAAAAAATGATTTAACCCTTTTCACCTTTGAAAAATACCAGCATATTTTATATTGTATCTTCCATTTTTCTGCTGCACGCATCAGATTTTATAGACTGAGGGAGCAGTCCCCAGATGCACGTAGGCCTGCACAGCCCATTTTTTAAAAGCTTCATATGTGTAATGTTGCTGTTGTTGATAGAGGTAATGGCTGCAATCCTATATACACTTTCCTGGGAATAAGTCCCATAGAACAAAATGGGCTTACTTCTGAGTAGACATGCTTAGGATTGTGCCCATCATTACTGAGGAGCAGGATTCTAGAATTTCTTCTGTAGCAGGAGTGTTGATGTCATCAGGAGATGTTCCTGCTTTTGATATCACTTTATTTTTCAAAACATGAACTTCTTCCAAAGAACCTTAGCAAGGAAGAACCATCAGGGTCAACCGGAGAAAAACTTGAGTATCATGAGAAGTTCCTCCAAATTTTTCCACTATGCTGCTGATTTTTGATCTTGGTGTTTTAACAAAAACCGTATGAATATGTTTGACATCCTAAATTATTTTCAAGTATTTACTATTTACTCTTCCATCTACTTTAGTAATCAAACATAATAACGATGCATTGTTGTATCATAATTATGTATGCATTGTTGTAACATAATAATTGTGTTGTATGTATTACAGCTTTGAAAATCTATATGAGTGAAATGTAGGCCTCACTAGAATGAAGAACTGAAACATTTTCAATGGCTGTTTCTGTGCTTATATGCTTGTTTTATTGACAGTTCCTGCAAATCTAATTTTTCCCCTATAGCTCTGTTTTGGTCTTTGTGTTGAGTCAATATTTTGGCATTTAGAATTTGTATTAGGAGTGCTGAAGATTTAAAACTGACATATACAACCTGAGTAGCATTTTTATATACAGCTCAAAGCAATTATAATAATAAAGCCCACACATGGGGTCAGGATGTGAATTTCCCTTCTAATAAATATACTCAATTATTTGACATACTACTATGACTACCAGAACATTTTGTGGCTTGAATATTTTTGTTCTGTATATGACGTCAACCAAATAACATTTTACATAAATCACATTATTCTTTGTTTTACAACCACACTACTAACAAAACTAGATTTTTTTTAATACTAAATTGATACTTGAATTGAATTTACACTTGCAGAGTGATTTCCAGAAAGAAAGGTAGCCATAAATATTTGCCACTTTGGGTGGATGTCTTGCTTCTTCCGCTATGCTATCAAAGAAAAGCTACTGTGGAAGCTGAGAGTGCTGACGGTAGAATGGGTGTGGAGGGGGGAAAAGGTACTTGATAATGTTTGGGGTTATTTACAGGCATTGTGATGGGTGCAAGTGTACCTTTCAAATCCAAAGGGACCAATATGAAGTGGGCTTTCCACCAGTGCTGACCTCTAGCTTTGGCACTGGGTGTCACAAATGTGCTGCAAGGCATGTCCACATTCTCTTCTGGTACCTGCCAGCAATGAGTATTTTTGGAATGGGGGGAGATGAAGAGTGGATGGAAAGGGGCAGAAGGGGGCAGAGGAATGGGAGGATCAGACTGGGAGGGGATAGAAATGGTGGCATCATATCCTAACCTCCATCCCAACCCGGGCACCTCCATAGGAGCCTCTTTGTGTCTGTGCCAACTCAAAAGTGGGCACAGATCCAAAGAGACCCAATTTGTGCTGGGGCTGCTTTACCTTGGGTAAGGGAGCAAACACTTCTTTAACCCAAGGAGATTTGGCATTACTTCAGTGTCCATAGGATCTACATATTAGATCTCATATTAGTGGCCATTTTGGCACTGATAGAGCCCTGGGAACCACCATGCTTAGCACAGGACTGTTAAAATCTGCAATTCTTATTTTGGTGTTTCTTTGGGACCAAGCCCTATTGAAATCAATATGATGGACATCAGCGTCACTCTAGCCTACTGATTTCAGTTGGACTTGTTCCTAAAGAAATCAAAATGCAAGAACTGCCTCTTTATAATTTGTATTTTATGCATTTACATGTGTTTGCTAATATAATAAATTCATTAATAGTGGACTAAAACTCATGCAAATAATGGGCTAATTTTCTTAATCAAGTGAAAACAGCCGTAGAATCATAGAATCATAGAGTTGGAAGGGACCTAGTAGGTCATCTAGTCCAACCCCCTGCCTGCAGCAGGAAATCCCCTTAGAGCATCTCCAACAGGTGCTCGTCGAGCCTCTGCTTGAAGATTCCCAGTGAGGGAGAGTCCACCACCTCCCTTGGCAATCTGTTCCACTGCCGAACTGCCCTCACCGTCAGGAATTTTTTCCGGATATCCAACCGGAATCTCCTCTCTTGCAGTTTGTACCCATTGGTTCTAGTTCTGCTTTCAGAAGAAGCTATGAACAAATGAGCCCCTTCCTCCCTATGACAGCCCTTCAAGTATCTGAAGAAGGCAATCATGTCTCCTCTCAGCCTCCTCTTCTCCAGGCTGAACATCCCAAGTTCCCCCAACCTTTCCTCATAGGGCTTCCCTTCCATCCCACTGATCATTCTTGTTGCTCTCCTCTGGACTTGCTCCAGTTTGGCTGCATCTTTCTTCAAGTGAGGTGCCCAGAACTGAACACAGTACTCAAGGTGAGGTCTGACCAATGCTGAATAAAGAGGAACTAGAACTTCTCGCGACTTGGAAGCTACAGTCCTCTTAATGCAACCTAAAATGGCATTTGCCTTCTTTGCAGACACATCACACTGCTGACTCATGTTCAGCTTGTGATCCATGGTGACTCCAAGATCCCGCTCACATGTTGTGCTGCCAAGCCAAGTATCCCCCATTTTATACCTGTATTTTTGGTTTTTATTGCCCAAGTGCAGAACTTTGCACTTCTCCCTGTTGAAATTCATTCTATTTGTTACAGCCCAGAATTCTAGTTTATCCAGATCCTCCTGGAGGTTTCTCCTGTCTTCTGTTGTGTTTGCTACTCCTCCCAACTTGGTGTCATCCGCAAATTTGATCAGGCTCCCCTGTATCCCTTCCTCTAAGTCATTAATGAAAATGTTAAAGAGAACCGGTCCCAAGACAGAGCCTTGGGGTACCCCACTTGAAACCGACCTCCAAGTTGACACAGAACCATTTACTAAAACCCTTTGAGTGCGGCCATCGAGCCAGTTGCGGATCCACCTAACGATTTCCCCCTCTAGCCCATATTTTTCCAACTTCCCAATTAATATGTCATGTGGGACCTTGTCAAATGCTTTGCTGAAGTCAAGATAAATGACATCCACAGCATTGCCACTGTCCAGTAAGCTCATAACCCGATCAAAAAAGGAGATCAGATTTGTCTGGCAAGATTTATTCTTGGTAAATCCATGCTGGGTTGTTTTGATCACCGAGTACTTGTCTAGATGTGCACAAATTGTGTGTTTTATGATTTGCTCTAATATCTTGCCCGGGATTGAAGTCAAACTGACTGGTCTATAATTTCCCGGGTCTTCTTTTTTCCCCTTCTTAAAGATTGGGACTACATTCACCCTCTTCCAGTCCAGTGGCACTTCTCCACTCCTCAAGGATTTCTCAAAGATGATCGACAGAGGCTCTGCAAGGACATCTGCAAGTTCCTTAAGAACTCGAGGATGCAGCTCATCTGGTCCAAATGACTTGAATTCATTTAGGCCAGTTAAGTGGTTTCGAACCAGTTCTCTGTCAATCTTAATCTGCTGTTCTGCACCATCCATGTTTTCATTACCTCTTTGGGGATGTAAACACATCCCCGCATCAGCCAATGATCCCGCACCCCCATTTGCAAATCCCTCCTTCCGAGAATAGACGGACGCAAAGTAGGAGTTGAGCAGCTCTGCCTTCCCCTGGTTTCCAGACACCTGTTGTCCATCTTTGTCCAGGAGCAGCCCCAGCCCCTTGTCTCTCCTCCTGTTCCTTTGGGCATATCTAAAGAAGCTCTTTTTGTTATCCGTGACTCCCCTGGCCAGCCTCAGCTCATAATGAGCTTTAGCATCCCTGACCCCCTCCCTACATGACCGGGCTACCTGCCTGTACTCCTCCCTGGTGATCTTTCCAGTCTTCCACTCCCTATACTTCTCTTTCTTTAACTTCAGCTGATCCCCAAGTTGCTTGTGGAGCCAACCTGGTTTTTTCAGCATTTTCCCCCCTTTCTTTTTTAGTGGAATTGTTTCTGACTGTGCTTGTAGAAGCTGCCTCTTAAGGAGCTCCCACCCATCTTGGGCCCCTTTCCCCATTAGATCATCAACCCATGGGATCCCACCTATGACTCCTCTAAGCCTGTTGAAATCAGCTTTCCTGAAATCCAATGTATATGTTTCACTCTGCACTCTTTTTATGTCCCACATTATTCTAAATTCCAGCAGCTCATGATCGCTTTCCCCTAAAGTTCCTGCCACGTTGACGCGGTCAATCAGTTCATCACAATTAGTTAGGATGAACTAATTGTTTCCTCCTCTTGTTGCTTCCTCCACCTTTTGGACCATGAAGTTATCTTCCAGGCCCCTCAGGAATCTACTGGAGTTTCCATGTTTGGCTGAGTTTGTCTCCCAGCAAATGTCTGGATAGTTAAAGTCCCCCATTACTACTACCTCATATTTCCTTGCAACGCCTGCCAGTTGCTCCAGGAAGACATCATCTACTCCTTCTCCTTGGCCTAGCGGTCTACAGTAGACGCCCACCACAATGCTTTGTTTCTTGTTTTTCCCCCTAACCTTTACCCAAACACACTCCACAGGGATATCCGGACCAGTTTCCTGGATTTCAGAGCAGGTATATACATTCTTGACCTATAATGCTACTCCGCCTCCCCTTTTGCCACTTCTGTTTCTCAGGAACAGCTGATAGCCTTCCAATTGTGTGTTCCAGTCATGGGAGTCGTCCCACCAAGTTTCAGTTATTCCTATCAAATCAAATTTCCCTTCACTTGCTAAAAGTTCCAGCTCATCTTGTTTATTTCCCAGGCTCTGTGCATTTGTGTAAATGCAACGTAAGCCCTGAAGGTTGCAACTCAATGCATTTCCCTCCTTTTTTGTAAGGCCAGGCCCCTCTAAAGATTTTTGAGTTACAGCTGTGCCCTGGCAATTTCCATCCAGAGCATTTTCCTTATTCCTAGGTTCCCTTTGGACGTAACCCACCCCCTTCTTATTTAGTTTAAAGCCCTCCTGATAAGGTTGGCCATCTCTCATCTGAAGACACTCTTCCCCCAACCCATAAGATGTAGTCCATCCTTTGCTAGGAGTCCTTCCTCAAGGAAGTTCATCCTGTGATCCCAGAATACAAATCCTTCTCGATGACACCATTTTCGAAGCCAGTTATTGACCTGGAAAATCTTGCTATCTCTCTGAGGACCTTTGCCAATTACTGGGAAGATGGATGAGAATACCACTTGGGTATCCCCCAGACCCTTAATCTTCCTCCCCAGAGCTTCATAATCCCCAACTATCTTTTGGAAAGTTTCCCGAGCAGTATCGTTTGTTCCTACGTGGATGAGTAAGAATGGGTGGCGATCAGCAGGCGTGATCATCCCCGGTAGCCTCTCCGTGATATCCCGTATCCTAGCACCAGGGAGGCAGCACACCTCACGGGAAAACAGGTCTGGTCGGCATACAGCTTCCATGCCCCTCAGGAGAGAATCTCCAATCACCACCACCCTCCTCCCTGTTCTCCTTCTGTGTCGAGATTCCCCGACACTAACTGGTTGTGGCTGCTGTCTATGAGGGGGATCTGTAGGCATGCCAGTATGGGCAATGCCAGGATCCGGTGTAGGTGTGCTAGCAAGAGGAACTTCTGCCAGCATGGTGGAATCTGAGAGACTCTGGAAATGGTTGTATAGCTCTAGTGGTTCTCGACTGCTCCTGCCCTCTTTTCTCCTGACTGTCACGTGTCTCCATGAAGAGACATCGTTGCTGGGGTCCCCACTGGTGTCATCCCTCTGGAGAAGTGAGTTCATTACGGGTCCCGTAATGAATTAGGAATCACCACACAGCTATATTGTATGGCATGTACACAGAAACAGCTTTTCACAACAAGAATTGCCTTGACATTATTTATAATGTTGGGAACTATCAACTAAAAATATATTGAAGAACAATTATGCTTAAATTTAATAGTTAAATTGCATTCATACTGACATGTGATGTTTACTGGAGAGGAAAAAAAAACCCAACCAAGTATTCATTTAATTCAAAACACAAACAAGAAGAGCAACTTTCCCCTGCCTTTTTATCCAGATCGTAACTTGACACAAATGTCATTCACATTCTTGTGAAAACATTGTTTGGGATTTCATAATGAAAAGGTCAGAACACACTATCATAGACTACACAGACAGAATAGGAACAAACATTAATTAAGAGGAACAAGAGTGCTGAATAACATCGCTTCCAGTTTCTGGCAGATACAGAAGCAAACTGACATGAAATCTCACCTCTTTCTTTAAATACAGCAAAAAATAATTTAAAAACAAACCCAAGATATTTGATTTAGAATTTCCTTTGGTCTTTTCAATTCACCAAACTATCACTCAAAGAAACTCTAGGCTGCTTCCCAACGGTAGTTAAAAATTAGTGCA
The DNA here is from genome assembly GCA_030015325.1 of Cryptoblepharus egeriae. Taxonomy (NCBI): domain Eukaryota; kingdom Metazoa; phylum Chordata; class Lepidosauria; order Squamata; family Scincidae; genus Cryptoblepharus; species Cryptoblepharus egeriae. The sequence goes on from JAREYC010000005.1 coordinate 30,928,823, forward strand.
GCAATCCTTTCCACACTAACCTAGGATTACCAGATGCCCAAACCTCAAAAGGAAGACAAGGTCTTTGATTCCTCTCCATCTGGCCTTTCCGGCGGACAATGACACGTTTACCTACACACGAGTAAAGCCGCAATATTGGGCATTTTCACTTTCCCTTAGTGCTCAATGCATATTTTTTATTTTTAGTTTTTTTGGCCATAACTTTTGATAGGAAGGAGATATTTCAAAAACAATTTTCACATTGGATTCTGCTCTTCAGTAAGAATCCAATGACATATGACCTGATTTGGTACTGCATACCATCGCAAACTTCCAAAATGAAGCCAAAATGGAGGACAATGAAGCCATTTTGGATGATACCCGGAGAAGAGGCTAAAAAAGGACAAATTTGGAAATTTTTGGTAATATGTTTGCCCTGCATTAACCTGCGAGTAAGCCCGGTGACTTTATCAGGACTGACTGCTGAGTAGACATATATAGGATTGGGCTGTAAGCCCCTATGAAAACTGAACTCTTCCAGAATTGCAGTTTGTGAAGATTAGATCACTATTACAGAATCTGCCCATAAGTCTTGTGGGAATTTTGTTGAATTGTCCCTTCAGATCCAAATGGAAGTGTAATATCTCAGGTAGGCATCTGGCAATGCAGACAAGGGCAGCAATCCTAAACACATGGTAAGTTACTTAGTTTTTTGCTAGCTGCCTTATGGCCAGCAAATTACACTGACCTGAATGCCAGAGTAAGTAGAAATGGTATATCACAGGTAAAGAATAAAATGAGATGAATCCAAACATAATGGGACATTTGCTCCCTGAAAAATAGCAGCAAATCACAATATCTGTTTTCATAGGGCCAGTTTTAGTGAGATTGTCTGAACAGTCAAAAATCATACTAGTCAATGTTTGGGGTGGAGGGCTTCTCTATCAAATTATGACATACAGTCATAACATATGGTCAAAATTTTACAGATTTTTTTTGGAGGGGGGAGAGTGGTTTTGCTTGATTTACTTTAATATGTTTACAATTAAATATTTGTTTCAATTTGCTTGATGATGTCACTTCCAGCCATGACATCACTTTTAGTGGATCCTTGACAGATTGTCCCTCTAAAAAGTGGGTCCTAAGCTAAAAGATTTGAGAATCCTTGAAATAATTTGTTAATCAGGTGGCACCCTTGAGTTGGGTGACACCACTAGTGACCAAAATGGCTAAATATCATGGTTTTTAGGAATAATCCCATCTTGTTATTGTTGGATATGTAATTTACAGCAGAATGTAATGGAATGAACCGCTTTGAAATATCTTTATTCTATCAAAATGTGTGGCCAAAAACAGAGCCATGGTAATTACACTTAATCATGCCTAACATCCAGGCGTTGCCCCACCCACTGCATGGGGGTAATGCAGTGGCCTCCCACACCAGGTGATGCGAACCATAGTAACACCTGTGGTTCTGAACAAACAGACCAAAATCCTGTGGGACTTCCATATTCAAATCAACTGCCACTTGAAGCATAATACACTGGACATCACTGCGGTTGAGGAAAAACAGGTCTGGATCACTGACATTGTAATACCCTGAGATTGTTGGCATCAAGAGAAAGAACATGACAAGATCACACAGTACAGTGGTACCTCGCTTGACAAGTGCCGCACATAAAGAGTGGTTCACATAACAAGCACCAATTTCCATTGGGAGTGTGCTTCACTTAACAAGCTCCAGGCAGCTGCCCCCATGTTGCTCCGCGCTGATGCTCTGCATGGAGCCTGTTTTAAAGGGCTGCCAGCCAGCACACTGCTGCCTCTAACTTCCCCCAAGTGCTCCCCCTGGCCTCCAGCAGCAGCCCAGGTAAGCCCACTATCCTCCATGCAGCCTCCTAACCATGTCTACTCAGAAGTAAGCCCCATTGTGTTTAATGGAGCTTACTCCCAGGAAAGTGTCTTTAGGATTGCAGCCTAAGTAGACTTCATAAGATCATGCACATTGAATGCATGTTTTGAATTCAATCCCAGTGTTCTGTCATCATTTTTACATCCAGTTAATATTTTCATATGAATATTTTTGGGGTTGTTGAACCAATCGTCTGAGTTTCCATTATTTCCCAAGGGAAAATCCGCTTCCCATAAAGCGCATTTCACATAACAAGCATGCTTCCGGAATGAATTAAAGTTGTCATGTGAGGCACCATAGAAATTCATAGAATCTGGGAAGAGAAGGCCACTGTGATTCCAATAACAACAGGTGCTCTTGGAGCGATTCCCTCAAGCCTTCAGGAATACCTAAATGTAATGGGCCTCCAGAAGAGTACAACTACCCAGTTACAAAAAGCAATGCTCCTGAGAGCTTCACACATATTGATCTGAAACTCTTATTATTCCTAGTTCCTTAGATAGGAACCAAATTACAAAAGAACCACCAAACACCTGATGACTGTGATATACATCATCATCATCATCATCAGCCAATAGAGCCAATTCCTGTCAAACACCTGGCAATTGTGAAATAGTACATAATAATAACTAATAACAACTCCCTATGAGGACGGAGCACTGGCATTTGATTCTGTATGATTGAATCCTCTGTGTCAGGCTGCATAGGCCAACATAGAGGTTCTCCCATCTGAGCCAGAAAAATAACTGGTGCAATTGTGAGAGACCGTATTGCAGGTCCTGGGGCCTTCCTCGTGGTCTCCAAAGGTGACCTCCATCATCCCTGATCTCTGATGGCTGTGGCTACAGTGGTCACCATTTTTGGTACTACTGCACATAGTGTCCCTGCTGAGGATAGGATTGGGTTGCCTAGCTACAAACAGGAAGGATGGAGTTTACTCGAGTTCAACTTCTTAAGAGATAATTATATGTTTGTTTCTATGGCAGGATCAGTAGTCCAGCTGTCTATATCTGACTGTCCTTAAAATATTAACAAGAGAAAAAACAAAGTAGTATTTTTATCTGGAAATGGGTAGATGGAGGAAAACATAACTTAGGTAATATTGTTCAAAGTTACAGTGATGCCTCACGTAACAAATTTAATTCGTTCTGGAGGCATGTTTGTTACATGAAACGTTCTTTACGTGAAGCGGATTTTCCCATAGGAAATAATGGAAACTCAGATGATTGGTTCAACAACCCCAAAAATATTCATATAAAAATATTAACTGGGTGTAAAAATGATGACAGAACACTGGGTTTGAATTCAAAACATGCATTCAGTGTGCATGATATTATGAAGTCTACTTAGGCTGCAGTCCTAAAGACACTTTCCTGGGAGTTAGTCCCATTTAACACAATGGGGCTCACTTCTGGGTAGACATAGTTAGGAGGCTGCAATCCAAGACACCTTCAAAGTGTCTCCCCACTTTTTCCTTCTCCATCTTGAGCCTCTCTCTCCCCTGCTCCCTTCTGGCTAGCCCTGAGCTGCTTCCCTCTTCTCCACTGCTTTTCTCTTCCTCTGCCCAGCAGGCGCCCAGCCACAGGAGGAACAGCGCGGAAGTGTTGCTTTCACTATGGGCAGGTGTGCTAGGCTGCCCTGACGCATTTTAAACAGGTTGCTGGCCAGCGCGTCTGCCCCAACTCCCAATGAATGTGTTCTTTATGTGAAGCAATGTTTGTTACGTGAAGCAGAATCCTAGAGAAATTTTTGTTTGTTACATGGAACATACTCTATGTGAGGCGTTCTTTACTTGAGGCGCCACTGTATACTGAAATGTATACTAAAACAGTATAAGAATAGACCAAATAAATAAAGAATACTTTTTCTAAAGTAGGAATGTAAAATGCAAGGTGTGGCTGAACCGTGATGAAAGGATTAATAGTTATGGTTTCTGTTTCAGATTCTCTCTGATTTTCTCCAATATCTGAAGGGCTTCAGGTTCAAAAGGGGGGCAGCCAATAGAACGGCTGAAGTGATGGGGGTTGAGGGGAAAAATTTGTAGGTCTGAAGGAGACTCCCTCTCTCCCGCTGCAGGCTCCAGATTGTGTAGGGCCAGGAGAACCTCAGGTAAGCAGAGTGTTAGGGGAGACCTCCAGGAAAAAGAGAAGGAGCCAAAGAGAGATAGACGTGTAAAGGTTTATTTGTTTTTTTCATTTTCTTCCCCATCCAGAACTGGCAGCTCAATTGAGGTTAGGCCAAGTGGGGATCCAGGCTTGGTCCAGCCTAAGGCACCAGTTCCTTTTGGGGGACATTTATTTGTAAGGAATCAAGCATGTTTCAATTTTTCCTCACTTTTAAATAAAATCTTTTGTTCAAACCTCTGCTTGTTCTGGTTTTTTTATTTGTCAGCCTTCGCGCTCTGCAGCTATTTCTGGCAGACTAAGAACATTTTCATAATATTGCATGCCATTCTTAGGAACTGATTTTGCCAAAGGAACCCCTCTGGGAACCAGATCGCTTGGGCTGGTGGCAGCAGACTAGATCAACCAGGTCTGGTCCTACCAAGCTGCAGGGTAAACCAGTTTGAAGAGTGAAGGAGGGGAAGAGAGTGAGTGCTTGGCACTAGTGGTGGGTTGTCACTGGGAAATCTCCCTTTCATGACATGAACCCACAACTATAAATATTGTACTTACAAATGTGTAATTGTCATTGACAAATGAAGTTAGCAAAGATTAACAAGATAAATAGACAAACTGAACAAAACACATATATCTGGAAGGTACTTACACAGACAGTAAATGGAAATCTAGAGAAAATAATAAATGCAGTATGTGAAACACTATTAAAATCATTTTAGAATCTGAATTCGTAGTACCGTCTCATATTAACTCTCAAAAGATTATAACATTTCCGGCTATGAATTTTACATTAAATGTCAAATATAATTGGGCACAGAGGAGGAAAAAAAGGCAACACGTGACAATCCTAGGAGAACGTTTGACATCTCTGCTGACATTGTGTATATGGCCAACTGGCAACACTTTCTAATACATCTTACAAAACGAATTTAGCTGCTTTGAAATCAATTTGAAAACACCTGGCAGAGGACAATTATGCACTGTTATAGTTTAGTGCACACTGACAGGTTAAACTTTTGAAAAAGGCCTGAGAGATTGCTCAGAAATGGGTAGTTGGTACCATAATAGTATTGCTTCTGTCAAAAGGTGACATTCTGGTTCTCCTTGAAAAATCTAGTCCAGGAAGATTTCCATTTTTTACAATTTTATAATTGGAACTAGAGTATAAATGTATACAGAAACATCATATTTTTAAAAGATATAGGGTACAATCCTAACTTAGCTTTATTGGTCTAAGACTCATTGGTCTTCCCATGGTGGGAAGGCAAGCGCATGTCTGTGCTCTGGCCTAAGACCTCCCCCAGGAGTGACACAGAGCACTTTTGTGACACCTTCAGGCCAGCATAGGACTTACCCTACAATCCAGAGTAACTACGGGAGCACGTAAGAGACATTACGTGTACCCGTAGTTACGGCACCACCTAGTGAAAACCTATGGGATATTCATATTGCAATCCAGAGCAAATTGTTCTTACACCGGAGCAAGGACTCCCCGTAGTTACTCTGGATTGCACCCTTATTCTGGCTTAGGCCAGCCTAAGTGGAAGTTAGGATTTCAGCCTTACACGACAAATAATGCAATCCTATAAGCTGTCCTATGTTTCTGATAATAGATCCCATCAGGCTCAACCCAACATCGTATGTCACCCGGTGCAGGTCGCTTTGTGTCACCCTGGGGACGTGCACATCACCCCTGGAATGAGACTGTACAGGTGCCAAAGGCCCCTGCACAGTCGCTTCTGAAGCAATTCAGCCAACTATGACACCTGGGCAGTCTCCTATGAAGCTGGCTGGCTGGCTTCAGAGGAGACTTCCTCCTCTGTAAGGAGAGATGTCCTTAGAGAGGAGGAAGTCTGCGCCTCTGCCCAGTCATTCCGCCTTGTTCAGGAGGTGGACCGGCAGCTCCTTGCTGCTGCTCTGCCTCCCGACCAAGGCGGAATGGCTGGACAGAGACACACTGCACATAGACGCACTGCTCTCTGTTCAGCCATTGGTCCTTGCTCCGAAGGTAGAGCCAGGGGTTGCTGGTCTACCTTTGGAGCAAGGACCAATGGGTGTGCAGAGATGAACTGCACATGTTCACAGGCCCTGCACCTCAGCCGGCCATTCCGGCTAGCTCCGAGGCGGAGTGGATGCTTCTGGCTTCTGCTCCCCCTTGGAGCTGGCTGGAATGGGGGGCTGATGCCTGGGCCAGACAGAGGAGTGTCCAACTCCTCCACCCCCAATAGCGCGTCACCTGGTGTGGCCTGCACCAGCTGCACCAGTCTGGTGACACCACCGTATCCCATTGAACTCAATGGGACTTACTTCTGAGTAAACATACCCCAATTTGCATGTTCAGTACATCATAAATGGCTCAAGGCATCATAATTAAAGTTAGAAAATAAAAACAGGTGTCCCTGTACTGTTGGCATTTTATTTATTTTATTATTATACTAGCAAAAAGCATACCCACATTGCGGGAGTAACATTTCCCCATACAACATCCTCCCACGGTGCATCAACAACCCATGCACATCAACACCCCATGCGCAACTTCCCCCATGAGCAACTTCCCCCCGTGCGCAACTTCCCCCTGCGCGCAACTTCTCCCATGTGCAACTTCCCCCAAGCGCAACTTCCCCCATGCGCAACTTCTCCGTGCGCAACTTCCCCCGTGCGCAACTTCCCCCCTGTGTGCAACTTTCCCGCATGCGCAACATCCCCCATGCACAACTTTCCCCCATGCGCAACATCCCTCATGCGCAACTTCCCCAATGCGCAACTTTCCCCCATGCGCAACTTTCCCCATGCGCAACTTCCCCCATGCGCAACTTCCTCGCCAGTGCAACCTCATCCTCCGAACAACATCCCCTCAGTGCACCAGGTACTGAGCACCAAATTGGCTGGATGTTGGCCAGTCTCCCATGTTAAGTATAGGACAGAAACACGTGGCCCCCTTTTCAGCCCCTGAAGGGTTAAATTTCTCCAGATGGTTCTTGGTGGGTGTTCAGGTGACAGAAGGAACTCCCAGAATTCCATGCTTCAGGCCCAGCTGTTGGGGCGCAATGTTGATGAGTCAGCAATTCTCCAATGCAAAGCATAGGGAGGAAAACGTGTTGCGCCCCTTTTCACCCCCTTCCGTTTGGAATTTCCAAAATCCGGTTCTTAGTGCACCCCTCCCTCACGGAAGGAACACCCACCTCAAATTTCTAGGCTTCTAGGCCCAGTGGTTTTGGCAGGGCGTTGATCAGTCAGTCAGTGAGTCAGATTTATCAGACATGCTGTTTGCTTTAGCAAATGCCTGCATGTTGTTTTCACTGCTCAAAATGGCTCTACTGATGAGTGGGTGAGGCTGCTTACATGGCACATTCTGGCATCTGCAGTACTTACTATCCCCCAGCTATTCTACTCAATATTTATAAACCACCTCGATAGACAAAAGGCAATTTACATAGGCTGAACATAAATTCATTTTCATAAAATGAGATTTTATGAAATTCATAAAATGAGATTTTATAAGTAGTGTTCCAAGAGACAATCTTACAGTATTTCCATTTCTCCCTTCATAGTGCAGTCATCATCCTGGCTACAGGTACTTGTGCTTTCTAAATTCTCTGAGGTAGCTGCATGATCAAACTTCAGACCTGTTTCTGGAGAATATTATCCATTTTTACCCACTGACTCTTCCACACTCCATGCCTTTGCATTGGCATGCCAGCAGCCTATTGATCTCAAAACCAAGCAACTTATCCTACTTAGCTTTTTCAAAGAGTGTAACTACTCACCATCCAGACCACATTTTACTGCCGCATTTTGTTCAATCTTTGTTATAAATTTGTGTTTCTTATTATTGATTTTTGTATCATAGACGCCATTGACAGTAATTAGTGATAGGCAGAATAATTTTCCAAAATATGCATGAAAGTATATAAAACTCTTTTGGAGTTGGACAACATCTGCAGGATAACAAGAATGCACAGTATATGCTATTCAGAGCTGAGCATTCCAAGGGAATTATCCACTAACTATAGTACTAAATAGGAAGGTAGGGCTAATAGTATGATTTCTGGCTGAGTTGAAATGCTCAGCCAAAGAATTTTTCAATTCTATGAAAAAACACATATAAATGTCATATTCAGCACCTATAACGAAGAACTTGGGATTTCCAAGCTGGCATGCAAATTGTCTTACATCCTCACACAGGGATGAATTTGCATTTTTGTCAGCCCTGCACTAAACTTCAGGGAGGAATTAATGCTTTTCAGGGAGACAGAAATAGTTCCAAATAAATCTCTTAAATGTGTATAACATTTTTTAAAAAATCCCATTTACCATTATACATTTCCCATATCTTCTGTGCTTTAGTAAATGTTGTTTTCTACTCAGGATGTCTTTTTTACTTGACAAAATTATCCTACTCATTCAAGGATCACAGTGTGAAAATATTCATGTTATAACATTGCACAGCAAATCAGATCCGGCTGTAAACTGATGTCACGTAGAAAGAATTAGCCCAAGTTAGAATGAAAGCTGTACTTTCTGGATGGGTTACAATAATCAGTGATTCTCAAATATTTTAGAGGCCCTGCAGGGTGCTGCCTGACTTATAAATGCCAAGGGGATATAGCTATAATGATGATTGGGCAGCAGTGCTCACCCCACATGTAGCAGCTTGCTTAACCCTTTATGCCCATAGCCCATGATGACCATCTAGAATGGAGGATAGAGTGCCTCTACATTTAAGCGTTGCATAATGGGGAATTTAGGCAGGTGCTGCTTTTTAAACCCTTCTATGTAGAGCTAAACCTGCCTAAATTCCCTCTTCTATGCAGTGTTTGAAGGTACAGGCACTCTGACCTCCATTATAGATGGTCACCATGCCATAGCTTAATTTGCTCTCTCAGTTTCACAAACAACTGTTGACTTCTAGACCCACCGTTTGGGTCATGAATCTCATCAATCAATGATTTACATATTGAACTGATAGGCTCAATATGGAGGACAAACCAAATTTAGAGCAATGTTTCCTGAAGAGAAAAGCATTTCACTGCCTTTTGCAGCTGTCTCTGAAAAAATCATCCAAAGAGTTGAAGAACCAAGAGAGAAGTATTCACAAAAATCTCTCTCCTAATTCAACCTCTTGTTTTGCACAGATGCAATATATGTTAAACTAGCGAAAAGTGTACCCGCGTTGCAGGAGTAAGATTTCCCCATACGCCATCCCCCACGGCGCATGAACACCCCATGCGCAACATTCCCCCAAGCGCAACATCCCCCACTGCACAACTTCCCCCCATGCGCAACTTTCCCCCATGCGCATCATCCCCCATGCGCAACTCCCCATACGCAACTTTGCCCCATGCACATCATTCCCCATGCGCATCATCCCCCATGCGCAACTCCCCATACGCAACTTTGCCCCATGCACATCATCCCCCATGCGCATCTTCCCCATGCGCATCTTCCCTATGTGCAACTTTTCCCCATGCGCAACATCCCCCATGTGCAACATCCCCAATGCGAAATTTCCCTGATGCGTAACTTTCCCCCATGCGCAGCATCCTTGCCAGTGCAACCTCTTCCTCCGAACAACATTCCCACTGCACCAGGCACCTAGCACCAATTTGGTTGGATGTTATTCAGTCTCCTATGTTAAGTATTGGACAAAAACAGGTTGCCCCCTTTTCAGCCCCTGAAGGGTTAAATTTCTCCAGATGGTTCAGGTGACAGAAGGAACTCCCTCCCAGAATTCCCTGCTTCCAGGCCCAGCAGTTGGGGCGGAATGTTGATGAATCATCAATTCTCCAATGCAAAGCATAGGGAGGAAAACGCGTTGCACCCCTTTTCACCCTCTTCCAGTTGGAATTTCCAAAAATCGGTTCTTAGTGCACCCCTCTGTCATGGAAAGAACACACTCCCCAAATTTCACACTTCTAGGCCCAGCGGTTTTGGCAAGGCATTGATCAGTCAGTCAGTCAGTGAGTCAATCAGTAAACTAGCAAACTGTATAGACTAGCAAACTGTACCTGCATTGCAGGAGTAAAAATACCCCCTGTACGCCATCCCCATTGCGCATCAACTACTCCATGTGCATCAACCCTCCAATGCTCAACTTACCCCCATACGCATCAACCTCCATGTGCATCATCCCCATGTGCATCAACTCCCCATGCGCATCAACCCCCTATGCACATCAACTCCCATGCTCATCCGCCCCCCATACGCATCCGCCCATGTGCATCAACCTCGCAGGCACAACATTCCCCCATGCACAACATCGCCATGCACATCATCCGCCCATGCGCAACATCCCCCATGCGCAACATCCCCCATGCGCAACATCCCCATGTGCATAACTCATATGTGCAACTTACCCCCATGCACAACTCCTCTATGTGCATCAACCCCCCCATGCGCACCACCAGCCCCATGCGCATTATTCCCACACACATATCCCCCATGTGTACCAACCCCTATGCACACCATCCCCCCCTTGCACATCCCCCCCACAGTGAACCCTCCCCTCTAGTGCATCAGGTGCATCTAGTGCATCGAGCAAAAAATTGGCTGGATGGTGATTAGTCAGTCTTTAATGTTAAGTATAGGACAAAAACATATTGCACCTCTTTTCACCCCATTAAGGGTTAAATTTCTCAACATTGGTTCATGGTGGATGTTCACATCACATAAGGATCACCACCCCCAAATTTCATGCTTCTAGATCTGGGGGTTGTGGCAGAGAGTCCCTCTGTCAAGGACTCTTCAATGTAAAGTACCGGGAGGAAAATGTGTTGTGCCCCTTTTCACCTCCTTCAGTTTGGAATTTCTGAAAACCAGTTCTTGGTGGGTGCCTCCATCAGGGAAGGAATACCCTTTCCAGATTTCACGCTTCTAGGCCCAGCAGTTTTGGCTGGGTGTTGATGAGTCAGTGAGGTCATAAGCTTAAACTAGCTTAATAACCAATACTGCTTCCAGGGAAGATGTTTCATACCACCCTGCTAAATTATAATACCCAGAAATCTCTGGCAGCAGCCACACCAGTTAAATTTGTATAACTATAACATTGTTGTGGATGACACAGGACCTCCAAGACACTGGAAGCTCATATAGGGAATAGCCATTCCTGCTACACCTTTCCCTTTGTTGTACAAGCATCTGGGGGGAAGCATTGGCAATAAATCTGCAGTAAATTCTATTATTATAATTAATTATAAGCTTCCCTAATATTTTTACTGACGTAACTGTTTTTTATGTAAATTTAGTACCTTTTAATACTTTTATCTGCTTATTAAGCTTTTCCATATTCTGTTATGAACCACTCTGAGCTTCTTGCAGATGGATAAGCAGTGTATACATTTCAAATTTAAGAAAATAAACATAAATAAATTCATATAGAGGACCTGTTTCACTACCCTTAATTAAAGCAACTACAGAAGTTAAAAGGAAATGATCACATTTTAATTGTGAAAAGGGAAAGCAAGGGAAAGCTTTCAGATGATTAAGTTGTTTTTCCTGGAGCACATCCATAGTATTGCCATATGGTGAATAGGGGCTCTGTTCAGCAGACAGCTACAGTTATTTAGAAATGTAGCCTTATGTTTGGCAACTATTTACTATTATTTTCTAAGGCTAACCCTTGAATGAACTCACTTCTATGCACCTGAGATTCCTTTGACTTACACTGACTTTCTCACAGGGCTGAATCACATACTTTAGCCATCTGCTCTTAGTTTAAGTTGACCTGACGCACATGTGAAATGGCTCCAAATGGAGCAACAAACGGACTAATTATATGGACATCATGTTATTTTGGTACTGCCACAATGATCCAAATCTGTATTATTAAGCAGGCATAGATGAACCATGAAGCTAGACATCCACAAATGTAACCCTATGAAAGATCCTGCTGTTAGGGTTCTTCCCCACAGCCAAAACATCAGGCATAGCCTTCTTTGGTTACAGCAGGAGAAAACTCAACTATGTCTTAACTCAAACGGGACTTTTTTTTTTTTAAAAGATAATTATTTTATGTTGTATGTTGCCCTTTTTATCAACATGCATTCCAGTAACAGAATTGGGAGGGAATACTTAAATGACACATTGTGGTAATTACAGTACTTTCCATGCCACCCTCTGTAATTATACTACTGATGTCAAGCTCATTTTTTATTTTTTATTCATCTTAAGTTCTCAAACTTCTCAGGAGTAAAACTATTAAGGTAAATTCTTATGAGGGAACAGGGAAGGCAGGTACAAGATCCCCAAGATCATGCTGCTGTTGGGAGTTAGGGGCTTTTCTATTTCACAGAAAGGAGCAGAAGCATCTTCGGGGTATGTGGAATGCCACAGATACTTCCGCAGGGTCCCCCTAAGTGCAGAGAATAAAAAAAAATTAACTGTCATGACTCATGTACAGTTTGAGAGCACTAAAGACAGCTCTGATAACTTGTGATAAAATCATCAGTACTCTGTATTGTCAGTGTTGGCCTAGGTTGAGGTTTGTGTTATTTATTTATTTATGTTTTTTGTTTGTTTGTTTGCTTGCTTTCTAAATCAGAAGAACATACCTTATACTTCAAGCTCAAAGTTCCATCTCATATTGGAAAAGTTTTATCTCTCCCCCCCCCCCAAAAAAAAACCCCATTCAATGAAATTAACACACGCCATCTTCAAAAATCTACAGTATACATTAGTCCTACACATAAATTGACAATTTCTGTAGAAACGTCTGCTATTAAAAGTTGCTGAAAATAACTCACTAAGCAGCTTGTGTTGTTTGCATTTGGTTGCTGACAAATGTGGGAAACTCAAGGGCACCTTGTGAAAAGTAATTTGACACAGTGGAACAAATCATTTTGTTCAATTTAAGCTGCAATGCCAATCCACAATGTTATGGTTGCTCAGCACCAGGTCAATTAATTAATCAAGTACTGATTTAGCAGGTGGAATAAACCACTGAATCAGGACTGAAAATTAACTGCCCCTCCCTTTTCAAAACAGAAACTCATTACTTGGGCTGATGCTAATGAAACAGATACATTCTTTTTAAAATTTCAAGACAAAATCAAAATATAATTACTGATTTGTACTGATCTAGAGTTTTTGAGATGACCGTGTGTTTACATAGTAGAAGTTCCTCTAGGCTACCAAGCAAAGGAGGCTGTCATTTGCATTTAAAATTCAGAGTCCATATAAGGCTGAGTCCATATAAGAGTCCATAGAAGCGCATGGGAACTTGAATCAGTTGACTCACATGCAAGTTGCAAAAATCTGTGCTTATGCTGATTCCTTGACTCACAAGTCATACTTGTGGAAGACTGAAAAACATTTGCATCATGGATGAGGGTGCACATATGTCATAACCAAAAAAAAAGAGAGAGAACAGAGCCCTCCCCAAAATGTAGGCCACCGAAGAAAAATGTAGAAGGCAACAAAAATGAATGGTAAGAACATATATATATATATATATATATATATATATATATATATATATATATATATATATATATATATATATATATATATATATATATATAAAATTTAAATCTATTACATATAATTTATTACATCTAACATTAATTACAAGAAGGCTACATGCTGCCTGCTCATAAGGAAAAGTAGGACAATGAATATTTTTTTCTAGGACACAAGTCTAAAAAAAGAGGATATGTCCTGGAAAAAGATGACACCCTGATCATAGACCTTCTGACTTGGCACTCATCTTCATGCATTATGACTTGATTTTGAGTTGAGTTGCAAAGGGGCAGTGAAGCAAAGGATTCACTCAGTTGTGAATCCCTGGACTTTACCATCTCTGGCTTGAAATGAAGCCATAAAGCTGTTGTGCATCTTAATGTTCTACAGTGGGTGGTGATTGACAGTGGCCTAGATTAGAAGTTCCTACCATAGAACTGGGAATCTCATAAGTAATGATAGAGGTGTCTGAGGCATCCAAGAAGATCCAGAAGACTTGCAGCCCTCTCTGAAAGCCTTCATAGACCTCCAATCATTGTATGGTGATCACTGTTATATTGTAAACTGTCCTATTCCACCTTAAAATGGAATGGGCCAGTTAACAAACACAAAGGTTCCTAAATAGTCCACTATAGGGGGATAATAGTATTGCATTTGGTGTCTTGCATCAGGCTTTAGCAGATCTTGGGCCAGTGATCCACATGAACACCAGCATCTAGCAGGTTTATGGCACCCTTTCTTAGAATGGGTCTTTGCACCCAAACATAATTCACTGAAAGATTACATCAGAATAATGGGAGCTGGTTAGCTTTAAATCTGAGTTCTATGGCTACAATCCTATCTACACTTTCCTGGGAGTAAGGCCCACTGACTATAATGGGACTTACTTCAGAGTAGACATGCATAGGATTGGGCTCTTTGTCTCAAAGCACTGAAACAATTAGGAACTCCACATTAAACTCCACAATTTTTGCTAAACCATTTTGAAACCTGGGAAATATACCCACATGCAAATCAATGAATTGAATCAAGATAACAACCTGCAGAATACATTATTCACTTAAACCAACATTTTTGAAACAACACATTTACTGAAAGCAAGAGCCATTTCAATACAGAACACTCAGTTTATAGAATATATAATTCAAACCATAGAAATTGGATAAATACATTGCTTTGAACAGACTGCTTTTATTTTGAAGCTGAAGGCTCAAAATTAAAGAACAAAATAAAACAAAACAAAAAAACTTCAGGAAAAAAATCACATTACCTTGTCCAGTATTTTCACACGTACCACAATATTCACACACTCATATTACTGTACAATGATAAGGGATTTCATCGCAGAAAAGTCACAAATATAATGGGATAAGGAAATGGACATGCAACGGCACAAGAGAAGAATGAGGGGGATCACAGCAATGGAATGGAACACACTGAAGAACTTGGAATGTGACAGCTGATAAAACTTACTGCTCAATCCTTTTTGCAGGAGTTGCTATAGATCATGAGCTCTGCCAGCTCGCCATAAAGACCATTTGTGCAGCATCCCCTCTGCTATTTTGTGGAAAGCTTCCACCAGTGCAAGCACCCAAAGGCTTTGAACATCAATCACAACTTACTAGCCAAACAGACTGGCTGTTGACTATCAGAGCTGTATGTTTGGAGGCCTTTGGTGGGGGTGCAACAGTCTGGATCCTGGTGGTATTGGCTTCTATGAGATCTGAAGCCCTATCCTGGATCAACTATCCCTTTTGCTATCAGATATATGCCAGTAAAAGTGTACTTAGTATAGGTCTGGTGTAGGACACATGGTGTAGTGGAGAAAGTAAGTTAATGTTTTCATTACATATAATTCCCAACAAGCCTGATTCCCTACCTGCCAACAGGAAGCAATGGAGACATAGAATACAGTCCTAACCAATCCTAACCATGTTTACTCGAAAGTAAGCCCCATTGTGTTCAGTGGGTCTTATTCCCAGGAAACCGTCTTTAGGACTGGAGCCTGAATGACTCCAGAACGCTGCATGCTGGCCATGGATAGGATTAAGCCATTAGTAGGGTTAATGTGGAAGGCAGTTGCTAATTTCAAATCCTTGATGACTTAATCCAAAGGAAGTTTGGCATGGATACTCTAGCTAAGTTACCCAGTGTAATAAGTAAGGCCTTGCAGTTTTACTTTGTTCAACACCAAAACACCACAACACCATCCACCACAACAACCCACACTATCCAGTCAGCATTGTTTATATACAGTTTTCCCACCAATCACAAAACTGATTGCTGACTCTGTTCAGCTGTCTCACCATACCACATAGTCCATACCTAGGTGGCTGCACTTAACAATCAGGAATCTGCAGCTAACTAAATTTCTTTGGTTTATTCTTTCAGGCCTCTACAAACCTTAACATGTGACACATAATTTACTGATGGTAAAAATGGGAAAGATACCTTACTCATCAAGCTATACTTGATTAGTTTAAAACAAAAAAACCAAAATTCATGTCATTACCAAGAAGGCAAGTCTATTCACAGATTTTAATGCCAGTTTCTAAAAATAGTGAGTGATCTAGAAATCTGTCATTCAAAGGTAAGGACAGGTAGAGGTAGGAATAAAGAAGATGCTCTTTTTTCTTGCTTATTTTTCTAATGTCGTGGTTAAGACTTAACCAAGCACTGCAAAAACCACATTTGGGGAGATGGGATTTTGTTCTCAGAAACCAAGCCAAATCTGTGCAGGTAGGCTATTTTGCTTGGTGAACATGCTCACTGTTTGTAAGCAATTCCCAAACAAGAAAGAGCATTCAATGGGCCAAATGAATTGCTCATTGTGAATTGTTTGCTCTGCTGTCCTTACCAATCTTTTCTTGTCATCCCCAAATCCATTTTAAAACAGAAGAGGCATTGGCTGGGCCATTTTCAACAACAAATGTACGTGACCAAGCATCTCTTTGTCGACAGGGAATTGGCTGGATGCGTTTTAGAGCATAAATATCAATTCTCCAAGCTGAGGAGGGATTTTACGCCTTACTATTAAGCCTTCGCAACTGGCTGCTATTGAAGACATATACTGGAGGAGATGGAACCACGCTGTTTCTAAATCTTATGCTGGACACTGCTTTAAGAAGCTGATAGTAAGAGAATCACCAGTCTATTTTTCTTTCAAACTTTCACTCTGTTCAAGGACATCAAACAGCTGAGATTGCAGTGCTACTTCAATACTTTTAGAAACTCATGTCAAATTCATCATCAGATTCAAGATTCCCATGGTAATACTGTGGAAAGTATTTTTAGCATCAGCCTCCAAGAGCAATAAAAGTTTAAGGACATCCGAACAGAAATAAAGCTCTTTTAAAAGCCAGAGTAATTCATTTTTTTGTAGGTTTGCACTTCTTTGACAATAGCCATATCCATTTATTCAGGGTTTATTCGTAATTTGATTCATTCAAGTTGATGTGGAAGCCAATGGAGGCCTGCTGCATCAATTTGTCTATTATTTCAAGCCAAGCAGTTGTTAGCTGGTATCCCTTTTGTGTATTCAAGTTCCTTTGCACTGATGTGAATACTATTAGAAATAGATTTTTCAAGTCTCAGTCTGACAAATAATTACTGTATGTATTTTAGCTTCCCATCCCATACAGTGCCATAAAATGACAATACTGAAATGACCTTTATCTACAGCTCCAAAGTCAAGATCAGAAGATCGACACATTTTCAAATACACATGCTTAGGCTACAATTCAGAGTAACTATGGGAGCACATAAGAGACATTACACCCCTAGTCACTGTGCACCCGTAGTCACTGTGCACCTGTAGTCACTGCACCACCTAGTGAAAACCTATGGGAAATTCATATTGCAGTCCAGAGTAACTTGTTCTTACTTCGGAGCAAGGACTCCCTGTAGTTACTCTGGATTGTGCCCTTAGAAAACTGTGCAAGCCTTCAAACTTGTCACAGACGTTCTTCAGCTCACTACTTTCATAAAAGTGGTTTTCTCATTTACAAACTCAAATCAATCCATATAATTTAGTACTAACAAAACAGCCTACTTTCATTGCCATATAAATAGATCTTTAGGATTTATGTTGTTCCTATAAAAGCAAACTTTTATTTTCTTCTGTCATAAGTGACTCATTGATTACCATTTCAGTTCTACCATTTTTACTTTCTCTGGAGAAGGCTTAGAATTTTTACTCAGAATCAAAATCTTGGCTTCACTCTGTGATACTGCAATACAGTCCTTATCAGGCACATTAATTACACAAGGTTTCAAGAGATTGGACACATGGAGGAATGGATTATTGGATGGAAATTTGCTGCCAAAGCAAGAGTGGATATTGCACAGTCCTCTGATTGGAGGAGACAGTGCTTTTAGCTTCCTTGTATAAAACAGTATAGGCACTGTACTGCATCACTCATTGCCATAGCAAGAAACAAAAAAAAATATGGATTACATAAACCAACAAAAATCCATGATAGGCTGCAATCCAGAGTAACTATGGAACCTTTTACACTGACGTAATTATGGTGCAACCTATGGGAAACCTATGGGAAATGCATAGAGCAATCCAGAGTAAGTGCCTCTTACATCTTCCTGGAGTTATTCTGGATTGTAGATCAGCTCATCTCCACTCTTGCACACAATCGATTCTTTACTTGACCCTTCCATTATGCGGGACACACCAGAAGATTCAGGCATTCTATTGGTGTTAATGTTTTTATGGGTAGCTCCTTCTTGGCCATTAGTTAGCATTATCTTGATGCCCTTCAAATGGACACGTGAAACAAAGGGAAGGCTGAACTGGTCAATTTATTAACATTAACATAAAACTTATGTTTTATGCTACCCGTAGCTACCCGTAGAAGGGTAGCTAACTTACTATCCCAGGTGAGTAGACCAATAGTTAGGGAATGGTCTGAGCTGCCTAAAAAAAAGCAGGTCTCCGTCAGTCTTGAGAGACTATGGCATCGTGCTTGGCGCTGCATACACTGCATGTGAAGCACAAAAGCCTGGGTTAGACTGTTATGGAGGATAGGCTGTTACCCAAGCAGCAAATCCCCCCTCTCCACGCCACAGAATTAGTCCAATGGAAAGGCAGAGCCAATACGATTGGATCCAGCTGCGTCACAGAGCTGGCTAAGGACAGGAGCTCACCCTGTCTTGTAGGGCCGACCTGGGTCTTGAATCCTGGCCTGCTGGTTAACAGGCACAGTATCTTAACCACTTGCACCACGCACAGCCTACCAACCACATAAATGGACAATCTAACTTGAAGGACACAGCCAGTCATAGACTAGTTGAGACTATCATGACCAACACTGTAGAGTCAAGGCAGCTGGAAATTGCAGGGACTGTTGGTCACATCTCTGAAACACTTGCGAATTCCAACCCAGGGGCTAACCGGCCAGTCTCACTGATCCAGAAAATTATAATCTTAGCAGTACAATATCATTTTTTTTACTTGGGCTGCTAATTCATGGGGTACAGTTTCAAATCAAGAAATTGTAGGAACTCCTATAAGGGGAAGATATGGTAGCTGTATCCACTAGGTTAAATGCTCAAGCAAAAGGGGGATGAGTTGTGAGGCTTAACAAGCTGTAGATTTGTTTAGGTTTGTGGTTTGCATTCAATAAAAGTGGCCCAATTTATATTCCAAGCAACATTATATTATAAAAGGAACAGAAAGAAAAGGCATTTTCATGGACATTTTCAACAAAACTCTAGTTAAATATATTTGAGCTTGGATTCATTTTAATTCACACCTCCAGAGAACATTACTATATTTAAAGCATACATAGAAAACAGACAAGATAAAACCTGTTTACTTTTTAATAATGGTTCATTTGGGGGGCTACAATTTAACAAGATGATAATGAAATAGGAACAAAACACAAAAATCTTTTAACAGTAATATGGGAAATCAAGGATTTTATCAGAATTTTTCATGTAGAATAATACCAAATTAACAGTAAATGCTTTCACAAATGTCTAACATACAAAAAGGGATGGCTTTACTAAGTGAAGAAAATTATACATTACAATAAAAGGATTCAAGAAGCAGAATACAGAATAATTTTATATAACTGAACAAACTTTCAATTGCATTTTAACAAAATAATTTTTAGCATATCAGAACTCCCAAAAATATTTTAAAAACCCAGGCTTTGCTGTTTTTAAGCCCTTTGCAAATATACATTGAGGATTTTAGAATAAGCGGCTGTGACTGCAATGCAGCCCCAAGATATACAGACCATTGTGCTAGTAATTTATTTTCAGTTTTATCCTGTTATGCATTCTATTGCTTTTCTGTTAACATGACCCTGGCTGTAATCCTAATCTAAGCGGGCACAACTCATTGGGTCTTCCCTCTTCTGTAGTGTTGTAGGGAAGCAAGCGCATGTCTGTGCACTGGCCTAACCCTGCCCCCAGGAGTAGTTCAAAAGAATCTTACAGCACTTTTGTGACATCACCAGGCCAGCAGAGGACTTGGGTTGGGGCTTAGGCTGGCTTAAACAGAGTTTAGGTTTGCAGCCCCTGTTCTACATGAAGATGGGAATTTTCAAGAAGATCATCAGACCCTAATTCCATCCTGAAGAGCCAACATATCAGCTACTGAACAAGAAAGTACTAGAAGATTGGTTCACATTCTTCAGGATAAATGATGATGATAATAATAATAATGAAGAAGAAGAGGAGGAGGAGAAGAGGAGGAGGAGAAGAGGAGGAGGAGGAGTTCACATCCTTGTCTTGTAAGTTCTTGAAAAGAACTTTAAATTTATCACAAGTTCTCAAACATATGGAGCAGTAGAATGGATGCTTTTAACAGCTTTCCCCTACATTGTATCTCCAGGCTGGGAAAAGATTCACTTCTTGATTTCTGTCTGTCATACATATGTTAAGAATACAAAGTACCTTTCCTAAAAATGTAGCAATCTGATTTGGATCTCTGTGGACAAGTAGAGCAAAATGCCCCTTTTTCAGATTTATTACGTTCTCTCAATCAATACAAATGTTGCAGAGTATCATTTCTGGTTCAGTTCAAGAGGTGAATAGTGTGAAGTCTGGTAATATTGAAGTTGCTTAAAGCAAAACATTTTACTCTTTTGCTTCTCATTCAGAGTGAAGGTAATGAGAAGGATTCATTTGACATCAGTAAAAGTGAAACATAGAAAAACTGGATTGGCTATTTGGCAACAGATGACAAAGAAAGCCCTTATTCTCCTCTCTTTGAATGATAAGGTGGTAAGGAGGAATGAGGTTGGCTCTGGTCTTATGCACATGACTTGTTTCCTCTTCCCTTGGAGATTCTTAATAATACATTCAATTCTAGCTCTTTCTCAGGTTGGAGCAAGTCCCTAAGAGTATGTAGTACAGTAACCCTACAATCCAGAGCAACTATGGGAGCACGTAAGAGACATTATGTGTGCCCGTAGTTACTGTACCACCTAATGAAAACCTATGGGAAATTCATATTGCAATCCAGAGCAAATTGTTCTTACACCGGAGCAAGGACTCCCCGTAGTTGCTCTGGATTGTGCCCTTAGTGTCACAATGGACTCTTACACCACTCTGCCTCAGGTATGCTGACCTAGTCACATCGTGACCCTGAGGGGATGCAGCAGAAAAAGACTTGTGCTGGTGTTTCCAGGTCAGTGCACGATCTGGAGAGGGCAGAGAGAGCATGAGAATAGAGGGGGACATTCCAGGGCCAAAGAGGTTGGGATTTGGGCAGCAAAGGGCAGGACTGGGGGCAGGAGTGGAATGTGGGGATACAATCTAGTAATTATGCTGGATCCAAACCTCCCTAGCATATCTGGACACAGCCTAAGTCGAAGAAGACCTACTGGGGCTGCTGCAGCCCTACACCAGGAAAGGGGATGGGCCTCCCCTTTCCCGTGGTAGCACAGCGGCAGTCCCAATATTTGCAGTGGATACCTTGCAGTCAAGGACAACCTATCTATTCCAGCAAAAGTTAGGATTGATCTGCCCTTCTGTGAATCCAGATGACACATTATTCCTTTCTGAGTTTTCTCCATCTCTTTTTCCATTTTGTTCTTATATTTTGTTTATATAGAATTTTTGGGAGGGAGCAATGGGCTTCAAAATTGAAATAGGTTTCTCTATGTGGAAGGTTGCATTACTTGTGCTCCTGATGGTGTGGACCACTGTGTTTTCATAGTCCCATCAAACAATCTAATTAAAAATCTTTCTACTTTTTCCATTAACTGTTATTATATGATCTCTCTGCAGCCAATTTAGGGTCCGATCCTATACTCCTTTCAACTTCCAGTGCAGTAGAAATGCAGCCCCAAAGGAAGTGAACAGATCTTGTGGGTCTCTCTGAATTTCTCAGCACCAAGTAGCAGTGTATGAGACCTGTTGGCATGGCTGTGTGCCCTGTTGGCATTTCCAACCGACCAGGCCACTCCTATCTTTGGCATGGTCTGCAAAGAATACAAACACATCCCTTCTGTGGTCTTCTCTACTGAGAAAGTCTGAGATCAGATCCATAAAAGGAGCTGAACTTGTCATGTAATTTATGTGGACAAATCTCAGTTCTTAGTGAGAAGAAATCTTAAGGAGAATTCCTCCTCTATTGAAATGTACTGTGGTTCCCTTTTTGCTACACTGGTGATGATGTGTGAATTGCTGAACACAGCCCCTCCAGCATTATATGTGAGAAGCCTTACAATATGTGAGAAGCCATTGATTGCAGGAGATAGATATGAAGCCTACAAGATCTATCAGAGCTTGTAAGATTACATTTTAATCTTAGAATTTTAATCTTAGAATTTTAGCTGCAATTTTGTTTGTGTGTGTGGTGTGGTGTGTGTTTGTGTGTGATGTTTCATCTCTTTATCTTCATCACTTTCATCTGTTTCTGGGCCCAATATATATTCCAAAGTTGTAACGGCTTCCCAAATCTTGAAACAAATTTCAGTTCTGAGGAACAGAAAAACTAGGGATGGCCTTTCACCTTCTCTTATTTTCCTCCTGGTCCTCGCTATGGTAGTTACTCACAGCTGAGCTTTTCACTAAATAGCAAAAGAGTGTTGAGGAAATGTGTCAGCTCAAAGGGAGGAGGAGTTCAAGACCTAGTGCTTGATCTGCAGCGGGATGTGAAATTTTGAAATTATTGTCATCTTCATGTCATTTCAACTAGCTGTGGTCAAACTTTTCTCTGCGCCCTTCAGAACGTGTTTTTTTCCCCCTGGACTTTCTAGGGGAATTTTTGCAGCAAAAAACCATACATCTTTCAGAGTTCTTTCTGTGAAATCTTTGGGAAAAAAATATCAAGCACAGTGTGAATGCTGCTGTCCTCCCTGTTACTCACAAGGTTCAAATAAATGTCTGCTTACAAAGGAAGGAAACCAATGGTAGGGGAAGATTTGAAGAAGCTCTGATAGACTTTGTAGGTTTCATTTTTAACTGGACCTCTTTTCTAAACTTCCAGTTATGGTTCATGATGTACTTCTTTTATGTCTCTTGTCCACTGAATTAGGGTGTAATCCTAATCTCCAGTTAGACCAGCATATGCCCTGGCATAAGTCCTGTGCTGACCTGTGGGTATAATAAAAGTGCCATAAGGCACTTCTGACGCACTCCTGAGGTTATACTGCACAGCATACGCCAACCTCCCCACATCACCATGGGAAGATATGTCAGGGGAGTTAGGCCAGCCTAGGGGCAAAATCCAGAGTAACTACAGGGAGTCCTTGCTCCGGTGTAAGAACAATTTACTCTGGATTCCAATATGAATTTTTCATAGGTTTTCACTAGGTGGTGCAGTAACTACAGGTGCACGTAAAGTCTCTTACGTGCTCCCATAGTTACTCTGGATTTGGGGGTAGATTGGTTAGGTGTGCACCCTTAGAATGCAGGTGGGGGAGACTTTGAGTACCCTGGCAGGGTCCAAAATTAGACAGCATACTATAGTCAGGAACACTGAGGCCAGTTAAGGTGAGGATCCTCCAGTCTCCTGTCTCTGAGAAATTCTATTTCCTCTAATTCTTCTTAAAAATTGGTAACACTGGCAAACTCTCATTATGAGCTATACTCACATTTGGAGCACTTGGGGCTGGGCTCATCAAGTATTTCCAAAAAGAGTTCTTATGCCAAACCTCTCAGTTCCAATGCAGCTGCAACCACTAATTTCAACATAAATCACATGAACTGACACATGCAGATATTGTATTTCATGTGTATAGATCACTTACTGCCTAAAGAAGATTCAGCTGTCATTTATCTTTTATAATGACCCCATAAGTTAAATCTAAATGGAAAGAAAACTTCAAATTTCCCAACCATTTTCTCATCTGTTTGGGAAGTTACTGTATGAAAGTGACTTTCCTTAACTAATGAAGTATTCCTAATGATATGCATGTGTCAATATCTTGTTAAGATTGATCTAATGGTTTGTTTTTATAATTGAATTTTATTTAGTCATTGATCCAATTCACTGACATTTTCTTAGCTTATTAACCATTCAAGTTGCAAACATTAAGTGGAATTTATGCAATGAAATGTTTTTCTTCTTGCTTCTTAAATTCACGGGCTCAGTTGTAGCTGCTAAACTGTCTGTCATATTTTTAGAAAATGAAGATCATCACACAGATGTGGAGGCAGTTCTTCAGATATCTTGGCATAAAGCTACGAAGTTCCAAACCAGCACTTTGAATGGTGCCCAGAAATGGATTGGCAACCAACAGTGGCCCAACAACAAAATATATCCCATTGCCAGATGAGCCACTTCATTCTGCACTAATTGCAGTTATGGGATGATCTTCAGTGGCAGTACCACTTGGTGTTGCCAGCTGTGTGGTCAATCACAAGAAGTGAATACAGGAGTCTGCTAAATCTGTGAACCTGCTCTTGCAGGGCAAGCACAACTCCATTGCACAATGGCCAATAGTCCAATAACTGCATCACAGTTTTCTGGAACAAAAATATCTCTATTTTGTCCAGATTTAATTTCAGCTTGTTAGTGAAATTTGTTCACTAACAATTTGAACAACTTTGCTAGTGAATGCTACTACATGCATGAAGCATTTAGTCATCTAATACCCTATCATATTGAGTCAGCATTATAGGATATCCACAGTCACCCTGATATTAGATGACATAGACAGAGCTTGGCATCCAGTGCAATCCTAAGCATGACTACTTAGAAGTCCCATTGAGTTCAATAGTGCTTACTCCCAGGAAAGTGTGGTTAGGATTGCAGCCATCATCTGCCTATCAGTGGCATCCTGCTCCAAAACCCCAGATGATCTTCCCAGTGATTTGAGAAAGTATTGATGAAGAAGACATTCAACAACATTGGGAACAAGATGGACACCTGTGGCATCCGACAAACCAGGGACCAAAATACAAAACAGGACACCCTATCATCATCTTCTGAAATCTACTGGCTTGAATAGACTAGAATAGTAACATGGCGTTAGTTAACTATTGTAACATGTTATTCCAAAGTCCCAATCCAGTCTACCAACCTTCTGTGCAGATCATCCACTCAGGTGTCCAAAAGTGTTTCTGTCCCAAAGCAAGGCCTGAAGCCAGATTGAAAGGTCTCGATATAATCTGTTTCATACAAAAGCCTCTTATGTAGAAATGAGAGATTAGAAACTGACCAGAAATTATCCAGCATGGTGGAGTCTCTGCTAGCGTTAAAACTGTGGGGATACTCCATCCTGTTCACTTAACCAGTCTCTCCTGGGCTGATCTAATAAACAATGGTGGGCAAGAATCAAACGTACCCATAAATCCTCAGGTTGTACAAGATGAAAATAATCCATAACACTAGACCCAACAGGAACACAGGGGACATCGACTGTAATTGTCAGTGTGGCCTCCAAGTCATGAGTGCAAGCCATTTAACCTGTGAAATGCCAAGCAAACTGGCCACAGTGAGTTGTCCCTCTAAAACAGGGTCCTCCAAACCCTGACTCAGGGGTCAGATGAGGCCTGTGGCAAGCTACTATCTGGCCATTGACCAGCCTCTGGTCCACTGACAGCTTCTGGTCCACTCAAGCAGAATGAGACAAGAGCTGTGCTGTGTGTGCATTCACAGGTTGTTCTGAGGGCTTCAAAATTAGAGTTCCATCTTTAATATATTTATTTTAATGTTATATTTAATTCTTTTTGGCTCTTGACAAAATGCCCGATATTTGATGTGGCCCTTTGGCCAAAATGCTTGGAGAACCCTGCTCTAAAGCCAAATAAATCCAAAAAGTACATTACTTAACTTCCAAAGCAAATGTTACTTAGCAAGATGTGAGAGAACGTTACAATATTCTGTGGATAAGTGGTGCCAAAGACATTTTGTACAGGTCTATCTGTGTGATAGAAATGCTGCATTAAAACACAGGTAGTGCAGAAATTGTGTTCCAGCAGATTACCAGTAAAGAACAAAGAGCAATCAAAAAGCTTCCTACATTGCAGGAGTCAACTGACATCAATGTAATTTGAAGATAAATTGGTCTCCTCAGCATGTGGTGTATTGTATCTGAAGTTAGTTCTCCTTCCAATAAAGCAGCTAAACGTGTCCCCCCTCCCAACTGCAAAACCAAATGAAACTTTTTTTATTGTTTAATTGTGATGGGCTTCGCTATATTGCTGGCATTTGTTTTGCCAAACCTTTCCAAAATAGGATAGGTTTTCTAATTGGCAGTTCCAGTAATAGCTTGAACATAGTAAAGGATCTAAACACAGGAACTAAAAATAAAGACAGCATGACATTTTGGTTCCAAATACACTCCTACTATTTTCAAACAATACAAAATAAATTTAAACCTCATGTAGGTTGAACAAATGTCTGTATCATTATGGTGTACTGAAGAAAAATAATGGGGGCATTATTAAAAATGCATGCCACTAACAATCTCCATTCTTCTACTGTAAAAAAAAATTGGCATAATTTGTATAAATGGGATAATCTGTGTTACTCTAATTCTAGAAGTGATCATAGGAGGAACCAGGGGATTCCAGGGGGATATAAGGGCAGGTGAGGACTGTATTTTGTGCCAGAGACTTTCACTGGATCCGACTTTAGCCTTGAGCAGATTATTATATTAAAATGTTAAAATTCACCTAATTATTCAGCCTACTTGCTTCAATTATTCATCCCATTAACCTGAGGCTAGAGATGCTGTATGCAATACCCGTTCCTCAAGAGGTTAATCTCTATGGATCTCTTTCAAGGTTAAAGACTTGTAACAGGCTCTCTTGTAACAATGCAGTTTGGAGCTTGATCATGTAGTTTGGATTATAATTGAACTGGTGAATACATAAAATATATTAACAACCTTCTTTCTGTGGTTCAACAAAGGAACTAAATGCTTTATATTACTGTTTCTTACCTCTTAACTCTTCTGCCACCAGTCAGAAAATAGGTAAGAAAATAGCTGTCCCTAATAAGGCACCAGGCTACTCTGTAGTGAAGTAGATTATGCAACAATTTATGATAGGTTTGGGTTATGTTCTCAAAACCCCATTGTTATGCAATTTACCCTACAGCGCAGAGTAACTACAGGAACACGTAAGAGACATTTACGTCGATGTAGTTATGGCATCACCTAGTGAAAACTTATGGGAAATTCATATTGCAATCCAGAGTAAATTGTTCATACACCGGAGCAACGACTCCCCATAGTTACTCTGGATTGCGCCCTTTGTCATTATGTCAAAATGCATAAAACTTACCTTCTTACTTTTGTTGTTGCTGCTGCTGGTGTAGTTACCAGTATTATGAGGTGACCCTCCACAGGCCTCAAACTGGACTTCAGAAGCACCTGGAAGCTACTTCTGGTTTTCAGAAGCAAACTAAAATTTCTGAATAAGTATTTGAAATTATTAAAATAATTACAAAAGCAGCTGTAATTAGATTGTTATTGCTTATATGTTCTACCACCAAATAAATAGATAGCAAACCAACAATTCCCATTCCCATTTCAGGGAGTTCCTAACATGGCTCAAAGCTATAGTCAACCTTCTACCTATGGACCATCTCCTGGTCTCACATGTGTTTATCTTTAACATAACTCATATGATGTTGGAAGCTGAAAATTTGTAGGGGAATACTGGTAGTTTATGGGAAACTCCTACAAAATTCAGTTTTAAAGAGGGTTACTATTCACAAGAATGTTATAAATAATATCCAAATCTATCTATTTATAGTATTTAGATACTGCTTTTTAAGCAAATTTCACAAAGTGGTTTACAAAGAAAATGAAAAAAATAATGGGTAATGGGTCCCTGTCCCAAAAGGGCCCACTATCTAACAAACAAAAGAACACCAGCAGAAGCCACTCAAACAGACATTGGGTAGGGCCAGTTACACTTCCCATGCTAAGTAAAAGAGGAACACTCATATGAAAGAGAGCCTCTTGCCCAGTTAGCAAGGGTTCAACTTATATTTGTGATTAAGGCAGATTTGTATCCCCAAACTTCTCAAACCCAAATATGAAATCTTCTGTCTCTGTTGGAGGGAAGGTAGAGTACCACAGGACATTAAGGATGCCAATATCGTCACACTGTATAAGAACAAAGGCGACAGGGGCGACTGTAACAACTCTCGTGGCATCTCTCTTCTTAGTGTTGTAGGGAAGCTACTTGCACGCATTGTACTGAAGAGGCTCCAGGTGCTTGCAGAGCGAGTCTATCCTGAATCACAGTGTGGATTCCAAGCCCTCAGGTCCACCACTGATATGGTATTTTCCCTTGGACAGTTGCAGGAGAAATGCAGGGAACAAAGACAGCCACTTTTTGTAGCTTTCATGGAGCTTACGAAGGCTTTTGACTTGGTTAGTAGGGACAGCCTTTTTAAAATCCTCCCCAAGATTGGATGCCCACCTCAGCTCCTCAGCATCATCAGGTCCTTTCAAGATGACATGAAGAGCACTGTAGTTTTTGATGGCTTAACATCGGATTCCTTTGACATTTGAAGTGGAGTGAAGCAGGGCTGCGTCCTTACACCAATTTTATTCGGGATCTTTTTTGCGGTCATGTTGAAACAGGCTTTTGGAAATGCAACAGACCAGATCAGATGGAAAACTCTTTAATCTCTCTACACTGAGAGCAAAGTCCAAAGTCCAGCTGAAATGCTTGCGGGATTTCCTCTTCGCTGATGACGCTGCTGTTACTGCTCACTCTGCCGAAGACCTTCAACAACTTTTGGACCGTTTCAGCAAGGCCTGCCAAGACTAACAATCAGCCTGAAGAAAACACAAGTCATGGGTCAGGGTGTGGATCCACCTCCCTGTATCACAATCTCTGAACATGAACTGGAGGTTGTCCATGACTTTGTGTACCTTGGCTCAACTATTTCTTACACTCTCTCCTTAGATACTGAGCTGAATAAACGTATTGGTAAAGCAGCTACCACGTTCTCCAGGCTTACAAAGAGAGTATGGCTTAATAAGAAGCTGACGGAACATACAAAGATCCAGGTCTATAGAGCTTGTGTCCTGAGCACACTCTTGTACTGCAGTGAGTCTTGGCCCCTTCAAGTGCGGCAGGAGAGAAAGCTGAATGCTTTTCATATGCGCTGTCTCCGACGTATTCTTTGGCAACACTTGGCATGACAAAGTTTCAAATGGTGCAGTCTTGGAATGTGCTGGAATCCCTAGCATGTACACACTTCTGTAACAGTGACGTCTACGCTGGCTTGGACATGTCATGAGAATGGTCGATGGTCGGATTCCAAAAGATCTCCTATATGGAGAATTAGCTAAAGAAATAGTTGAGCAGGGAAAGCGTCCTAGAGGGAGACCACAGTTGCGATACAAGGATGTCTGCAAGAGGGATCCAAAGGCCATGGGAATGGACATCAACAACTGGGAAACCCTGACTTCTGATCGTTCAGTGTGGAGGCAAAAGACACAGCATGGCTTCTTCAATTCGAAGAGACACTCATTCAGCAGGTTGAGACAAAGAGGCAGTTCTGGAAACAGCCAAATCTGGGGGCTGGGCTGGGGACTGACTGTATTTGCCCTCCGTGTGGAAGGGATTATCACTCTCGAATTGGCCTGTTTAGTCATAAAAGATACTGTTTTAGGACCTCCACTTCTGAGCATGATACCATAGTCTTTCGAGACTGAAGGATGCCAATGAATCCCCAAACTACGTAATGTTGAATTCTGGTAAAATTCTAATAAAAGAATATGCTACTGAATGCATTTAATCAAAAAGATGTGACTTCCCACAGAAGACAAGAGGTGTTTTCAGATTTCATATTAATTCTGAGGCAAGTCAGTTTTATTCTAAGGACACAATCCAGAGTAAGGGCAGTGAGGAGAGCCGTAGCTGGGCTGCCCCAACTATTTTGTATCCAGAATAGAGAGTTATGCTGGTTCCAGAAACTCATGAAGCCTGGGCTGTCCTAGCTGCTCCAGAGAATGCTAAGCATTCATCAATTAAGTGACAGCTGGGGAGGGCTTGCTCCTGAGGAGACCCCCTCAGATCACACTGAATAAGGAACAGCTGTGGTGCCTGCTTTAGGGTGAAATCCAGAGTAACTACGGGAAGTCCTTGCTCTGGAGTAAGAACAAGTTACTCTGGATTGCAATATGAATGACCCATAAGTTTTCACTAGGTGGTACATTAACTACGGGTGCACGTAATGTCTCTTACGTGCTCCCGCAGTTACTCTGGATTGTGCCATTAGAAGGAAGCCCAGAAGTTCCTGACAACCAGTTACAGCTGCAGTTCCTCTAGTGGAGGGTGCATGCTTGGAGTGGTCTGCTGTATCCCCAGATTAGTGGACTGCCACGGTTGTGCCACAACCTGAAGTTGAGAGAAGGAGTTGCAGCGAGGCTGGCCAAGAACTCAGATTTTTGGTCAACACTGCCACACTTGCTCAGACCTTATTATGGATCCCTATGGGTCTACTCATATACCTGCTCCTGAGGTGGTATAACTCTGAGGAGCTGGAAGAGAGCATTTCTGCCCTGGAAACAGGCTGTGGATACAGAATAACTGCCCTGCCCTGGGCAATGCTAAACACAGCCTCAACATGCCTCTCCTGAACTGTCTAGACTGCCCCAGTTAGGGTGCTCCAGCCTTAGGCTACCCCAAGCCTTTTCCAGAGTAACTAGAGATAGATAGGGTAACCCGAGTGCTAGTCTGGATTGGGCTGTTAGTGGTTCTTTTTTATATCCTGGATTTTAAGAAATGTTCCCAGTTTAGTCTTGAATGAATTATGCATTGTTATGAAATTTTAACCTAATTATTTTAATACAGTATCAAGATTTCAAGATTGCAACAGCAGCAACACTTAAAAAAATAGTGCTAGAGGCATCTTTTCTTTAATGATTTCACAAAATAATTTAAGTAGAGTGAATCAAAAACTGAAGGGATGTTGAAAAATTAATTTTGGAATGACATGTTTGTGGAATGATGTCCTTTTGTTCTGAAGGCAGCTGATTCTCCAAGAAGTAGAAAACAGAATGTGAGGCTACCTAAAGGACATGAATTGAGATGTACTGCCACATCGTTTGCACAGTGTACATGGCTCATTTCTAATCAGCAATAATGAAATGATATATGTTCATTTCCATTTCCAGGATAGAGTGGCTGTACCATTAATTATTATATCAGTGGTTCTCAATTTTCCTAATGCAGTGACCACTTTATAAGTTCCTCATGTTGTGGGGACCCCAACCATAAAATTATTTTCATTGCTACTTTATAACTAATTTTGCTACTGTTATGAATTGTAATGTAAATATCCGATATGCAGGATGTATTTTCATTGTTACAAATGAAATGTGTGTTCTATGCACACATTGAACACAATGGGATTTATTTCAGAGTAGGGATGCATAGGATTGGGCCCTGAGGCTGCAATCCTATCCACATTTACATGGGAGTAAAGGGCCCCTGACTATAATGGGATTTATTTCAGAGTAGGCATGCATAGGATTGGGCCCTGAGGCTGTCAGTCAGCCCCAGTGCATGTGCAACTACAGCCAGAGGTCTGGCAAGCCTGATCTGGCCCCCTGCACCAGTGGTCTTTAGGTGACCCCCGGGAAAGCTCTAGGCGACCCCCAAAGGGGTCCCGACCCCCACTTTGAGAAACACTGTATTATATAGAAGAGAAATTTTGGCAGGTGCAGCTTTTTTAAACACTTCCATGTTGAGCCACAACATGGCTTCACAGTGGTGGACTTCAGGGGGTTCTCACAGGTTCTATATATAGAACCCTTTGCTAATGTGTGCCTGGTTCTGAGAACCGGTTAGTAATGGAACATAGAACATGTTGATAATTTAGGTTACTAGGACATAGAACCTGTTGTTAATTTATTTGAATCCCACCACTGCTTTTATACAATAGTTAAAGATAATAAGTACCCTGTCTTCCAATATATCTAGTTACTCTGGTTGCAGTTAAATTCTATATTATTACTACTACTGGACTGAACATTGCTGGATATATCTAGTATATATATATATATATATATATATATATATATATATATATATATATATATATATATATATATATAGTATCTAGTAGATACTAATTCTGAAGATATTATAGTATCTTATATTATCCTGTACATGTGTGGAATAATGAACACACAGAATTGTGGCTCAATCCAGTATATGTTTGAAATATGTCTCACCGAGTCCAGTAGGACTTACTCCCAGATAACTGTGAATAGGACTGTAGCCTCCACATTTCTGGCTAAATCACTGACGCACAAGGTCCAAAATCAAATTACAATTGCCCCAGAGCAATTTGATCATGTGTGTACACCAGGTGGCATGCAAGCACCAAAATTAGAAGCCGGAAGCAAACTCTTATAAAAAAAAAACTGGTGCTTTTTCTAAGAGTTCACTGAAAAAGTGTGTAACTATTTAGCTGATTCTGAAGTGTAGCAGCGTTTGTGTATCAGGATAAATTATCCATGGGAAAGGTGGCATAGCAAAAGTAGATTTTATTTCCTGCATGCAGCTGTCTAAAAAAAATATAAACACTTACTGGAAATCCATACTAAATAAATTTGATAGGAACATGGATAAATTACCTTTAAACCATTCATAATTTTGCTGGGCTGTTTGGAATATTCTGTGGAAAAGTCTGATTTGAACTATTGTTGCATCAATTGATTGCTGCAGCTGAGATTTTGACTTGGAAATGAAATTCTTCACCAGTAAAACTCAGCTGAATACTGAAAGTCTGTGTACATTTGAACTAGTCTGGCTAACTAATTCAAGTCACCACATGAAGGATAATGAGAGAGTCACAACTATAATACTACACAGACTTTTTTATTGTTTTATTAAGTTTCCAGTAATGTGAAGGGGGAGTAGGGAATACAAAGGTTATAGGGGGAAAAAACAAATCGGACTACACATGAGGGTTACATATAGGGAACTTCAGGTACAATAAATCTTCAATGTCAGCTTTATAATCAAAACACTTGTGTCATCAACCCTCTACTTCTTATCACTTCTTATCACATTGTATATTTAACCTTCTGTTATCTCTTAACTTGTCTAGTAACCAATATCTCTGTCACTTAAATTATATACATTTCACATTTTACATATTTAACCATTTATAAAATGGTTTCCAAACCTTTTTTTATTTCTTCATCTTGCCCATCTTTCATCTTTTCAGTACTACAGACTTTACTTGTCCAGCTGGGAAAAGTTTTCTCAAGACAGAATATTTGACCTGAAACTCCATTGTCAGCTATGCAATTTTCTCTCTTGGTAATGTGATTTGAAAGGAGAGTGCCATCGTAGCGCAGTCGACAATTCATGTGAAGGTAATATTGGTTGCTTCTTTCTGACATTAGAACGCTCTGCCAGACACTCATGTAGAATCCCTGGGGCACATTATTCAGCACATTCCTACTAACTCTGTCCAAGTGGCTGACAAGCTTCAGGGGAAGTGCAACATCTGTCAGCCATGGGTTTCTTCAACAAAAGTTGCCTTTTAGAGTGTGAAAGTACCCATAAGTTTGCTTCAGAGGATTTGTCAAAAGAAGAAAAGTTAGAATGAAATGAGGGTGACCTCAAGGATTTGAAGCAAGGCAGGCCTCATTATGTAATCATGGGAGAAATTGTTTATGAATGTGCAACACACACCTCGTGGATTGCGTTGATGAGCTGTTATAACAATGCCACAAAGTTATTATTATCCTCATATAATCACTGAGGGCACAAAGAAAACCAGTTTAGACCAGTGCATTATACCCATTTCTGTGGGTGTGTGATGGCCAGCATATATGAATCCAAAAACATGAATGTTTTGAATTTACAGTTTTTCTGTAAATTCAGATTGAACCATCTAATCCAGCGTGGTCCATTGGACTTTACATTGGTTATTCCACAGAAAGGTCCATTGGACCTTGGTAGTCTTAAGTGAGAAAAAACCAGGATTCATAGATTCAATATTTTGCTAGCTAAAATTAAAATCAAAATTCATAATTTCACAATATTCATTTCACAACATTTATTCATTATATGTACCAAACTATAGTACAGGTTGTACAGGGTCCAATGGATCTTTGATTGGCCTTGAGGTCTGTTGGACCTTGATGGTCTTAGGTGATAAAAAGGCCAGTATTCCAGGTTAAACACTGCCCAAACTGTTGAACTTCTCCAAATTCAGACAAGATTCCAGATTAAAGATGAACACAGCCACACTCTGTGGAAGAGCTTAACCTAACAGCCCTGCTCTGTGTGCTATTTGCTCTGTATTCATTTATTCTGAAATAGCCTGAAGCAAGGTGTGTTTGTAGATTGACAACACTTTCTTTAGTAAAACTTGTTTTGTTGAATCCCACAGCTGGTCTGGTTATGCTCAAATAGTTATTGTCTTGACACTACTTGTGGGGATGTTGCTAAACAAAAAGCTGATGCACTCTGATACGTTCAGATGCACACTACGAACACTGAAAAGATATCCTCGGAAAGGGAAATGAATCTTTTAAAGGTATCCAAAAGTGGGGAAAATATGGTGAGGAGTTTGCTAGAGATGTATACTGAGAAGCAGGAACTGAGATACTGAGGAATTGAGATACTGAGAACAGTGGAATTGCTGGGGGGGGGGGCAGAGCAGACAGCCTTAGAGGGAGTTTCAGCCCTTCCAAGATTGACTATTCCATCCTCCTCTAGCTACACCACTGAGCTGGAGCGTATGGTTTGCAAATCTCCACCCAAATGAGATGCACTATTTCTTCCTTACATGTAAAGCATGTCAATACCGCTCTTAAAGAAACAACACAAATTGTTACAGGATGTTTAAACCAATGCCAACTGATAAACTTTATCAAGTTTCGGATATTGCACCCCCAGATGTGAGGAGACAAATGGTGGAAAAAGAAAGATATAAACAGCAAGCAGACCCACAGTATCCTATGTATGGGCACAAGCCCCATCACCCAAGACTGAAATCAAGAAAGTGTTTCCAACATTCAGACAGAACCAATCTCATCAACTACAGAAACCTGCTGAGTGTGATTATGGTGCGGCCTGCACCACAATGAAAGCTGAAAGGGAAGAACCCATGCCTGGGTACCATCTTCCATATGAAACATGGAAAACACTGAACAGATTAAGAACAGGGGTGTTGCAATGTAAGAAAAACTTAAAGACTTGGGGTTACATTACAGGAGATGGAAAATGAAAATGTGGGGAACTTCAGAGCCCTGAACACTTATTGATGTGCTGTAATCTTAATGGTCCATGCACGATGGAGAATTTGTTCCAGGCCAATGAAAAAACCAATCAGACCACAATTTTCTGGACCTCAAAGGGAATATAAGTGTTTCTGTGTGAAATCCAAACTTGCTATAGTTTTGAAATGTATTGTTTAGATTTCACCTCAATTTTTAATTTCTAATTTCTAAAATTTGTAATTACCGTATTTCCCGGCTTATTAGACGCACTTTTTTCCCTCCCCAAAGTGGGGGAAAATGTCAGTGCGTCTTATAGAATGATAGGGACAATCCTGGAGCACTTTACCCCCCATCATGTCATATGTCATTGGATTCGTATTGAAGAGCAGAATCCAATGCAAAAATCAGTTTTGAGATATCTCCTTCCTATGAAAAGTTATGGCCAAAAAACCAAAATA
Organism: Cryptoblepharus egeriae; assembly: GCA_030015325.1. Classification (NCBI taxonomy): domain Eukaryota; kingdom Metazoa; phylum Chordata; class Lepidosauria; order Squamata; family Scincidae; genus Cryptoblepharus; species Cryptoblepharus egeriae. The sequence goes on from JAREYC010000005.1 coordinate 30,964,383, forward strand.
TAAAAACAAAAAAATACATTTTTGGCAATTTTTAAAGTGGGTACAAATTTTGGTCCCTGCTGCTCCATGCCTGTGCATCCCTCACTCTTCCCTATCTGTCTAGATCCCCTCACCTTTCCCTACCTACCTGGATCACCACCTCTACCTACCCACCCCCAAAAGATCCCCCCAACTTACCTATCTTCCTGGACCATTTGCAATGAGATTTGTGCAAAAGTCACAAATCCCTGACACTAGAGATTATGAGTTTTGGGGGTTTCCAGAAAATTAGAAGAGTGCTTGAAGCTTAAAGTCTTTCCTCATTTGTTAATGAGCAGTGATAATGGTTCTTAATACCACTGTTGATTTTACATGGTTGAAATATTATTTTGCTATATTTCATTAAATATATTAGTACACCATTTGGTTCAGAATATTTTTTTACTTGTTTTGTTCCTCTAAACCTTGGTGTGTCTTATGGTCCGGTGTGTGTAATAAGCCGGGAAATACGGTAATCTTTTCAGATTTTTAATGTAAGATGTTCTGAACTTGGTAAATAAATAAATAAATAAATAAATAAATAAATAAATAAATAAATAAATAAATAAATAAATAAAGTAGAAAAGGAATTTAAATTTTGATTCCTGGAAGATAATTATTCAGTGCTTATTCTCAACATTTACTGGAATCTTATCTTTTTTAAAAAGAATAACAATCGATTAATGGGACAATTAAAACAAATGTGCAGTGCACAACATAACACTTTGGGAAGAACATTAGTGAGAGGATTCATAATCTTTGATTAGCCTGGGTGTAATACAATGAGTTTTCATATTTCAATTCTGTTGCTTTTCCCCATGATAGCTCCTTTGCTGTTTACTGATTGATTTAATTTGAGGAATGCTAATCTAGGTCATGGCTACGTTGAATCTCTTGAATTACAAAGTATGTACAAACCAGAACAGAATATGACCTGACAAATTAATAAGCTATTTAAATATTACCACATTTCTGTTGTCATTTAATAGAGTGTTTATAATCCATCTGGATTTAACAGGAATCTTTTTGTTTGGTTATCTGGGATATCAATGCTTTTGAATGAATACTTTTTAAATTAAGACTTTTAATTAAAGTCTTAAGTCTGAACTCAATTATGTTACAACCATTTTGCTTTTGTGGTATTTTTTTTTTGCAGATCCACCATGATTAATGTTTTTCATGTCACCTAGAAATAAAAGTAACAAATATAGGAAGATAAATAATTTTATAAGCATCAGATTACCTCCCGTTGCTTATTTCTCATTTACACAATTAACATTTCAACTCAAGTAAGAAATACCAGTGGATAATAACAAGAAAAAAGTACATGTTATAAATGAAATATAACTCAGTTGGTGCACTAATTGTAATATAATGTGTAAGTTCTGGTACTCACTAGCACTTATTTCTGCAATTTAGGATTGTGCCAAATATTCTCTAAGATTCTATCTCTTTCACCTCATAGTAGTGCTCTCAAACAACTGCAAAATACTCCCTTGTCTCAATCATCCATGCTGTTTTGATGGCTGGCACTATTGTATGTTCTTCCGGCTTTGTAGGTTTCCTTCCGTTTTCTTGTACTTTAAATACAAAAAACTTTTACTTTGAGTAAGGATGTCTGCTCAGAAGTAAGCCCAGATAAATTAAATGAGCCATTCTCCAAGATTAGTGTGTGTAGAACTGTAGCCTTCTGACTTGGGTTACCTTATGACTTGGGTTACCAGCCTTATGACTTGGGTTAAAGAGGGATTAGTGCCAATGTATAGCCCATGTATAGAACAGGGAATTTTGGCAGTTGAAGCTTAATTTGGAAGGTGTTTAAAAATCAGTTGTAGAAATTGTCTCATGCTCTATCTACTCGAGTCTGGTCTCAAGTCAAGTCTGAAATGATGCATTGCCCTCCAGTGACTCAGGTCAAAAATGAGTCATAACAGAGACACTTTACAAGTCCACAAGTCATACCTTTGTGATTATATAGGACTCAAGTTGAGTCACCTTGTCCCCTTTAGAAAGCCTGCTGCGGAAAAAAACCACAAGGCTGCTGGTGTTCATTGTGTGTGTCAGAGCTCTCTTTAACATATTCACAACATTGTCACTCCCCATCTATAAGCAGGGTGAGAGGGGTGGGAGGATCTATGCGAGAGCAAAGAAGGAAGTGGCAAAAGGAAGGAGTAGAGTTACAAGCAGCAGCTGAGAGGCTTACCAGGATAACCAGTCTTATATGCCCTATTCAGAAGCAGTCCCACTGCAGCCACTCATTCAGTGAAGGTTCCTCCTCTCACCAACCATGTGTTGAAAAGCATGATCACTAAGATCTACCTCTCCCCTTTGTTGCTTTTTCCCCTCCCTGGGCCATTCAAGCCATTTGTAAGGCAAGAAAACCTTTCGGCTCCTCCTCTTACCCCTTCTGAGACAAAGAAATTTTAGAAATCAGATCCTTTGTCCACTGATCTATCATCTAACAGGCTATAGAGGTTTCGCTATCCCCTGCCTCTCAGCTGCAAAATAATACATTAACCCTTCCCTGCCTCATGGCTAGAATTCATGGCTACTTGCCCCATCGGAAAGACATTCCCACAAGATTTTTCACACCATGAAAACAGTATTCAAGCAATCCCAGATACAAACAGAATTGACATGGTGGCTTGAAGATGAAGCTTGAGTCAGTGAGGTCCTTACTCAAGTGTTTTTCAGAGTCGTCCATGCACATGACTCACAAGTTGATGATTTTGTGAAAAACACTAATTTTGCAACTGGAGTCGTCATATGAACCTGTTCACAACACTGTTAAAAGCCTTTTGCATAACTGGTTAAAGGTATAGGCATTCTGACTCACTGTGTATCTGGGAACTGTACTTATGACACGATCCTAACCAAGTTGGATCAGACAGTGTGTAGAGCTATTTGTGACAATGGAAATGTTCTCGCAGAACCACAGTGCTGGAAGAAGCTCACTGGACTCCAGAGGTCAGATATGGCTCACAGAAAGCCTTGATGCAGCTGTGGCAAGACCTCTCTATCTGACCCACGAACAAAACTTGTAATATATCTAATACACCCTTATATTAAAATTTATGTAAATTTATTCAAATTTGAAATGCAAATCATTTTTCCAGCCCTCAATACAGTGTCAGAGAGATGATGTGGCCCTCCTGCCAAAGGTGCTTGGACACCCTTGGGTAGACCCATAGAGACCATGCAAAAGGGAATTCCTTTTATTCCCCTAAATGGTCTCCAGATTCCTCCATGTTTTTTCCCCCAAAGATTAATCCCTGGATTTGAGTGCTTTCAAATTCCACATGACCTGGATGTGCCCATATGTATAATTTCCCACAGAAGTCTGACACACGTCTGATGCAGCCTGAGGGGAGCTGAAGAGTGGGAGGGCAAAGAGAGATGTAAAAGCAGTACCAAAAAATAATAGTATCAAAACAACATGAATATGTTTACAAGTGTCAAAGATAGCCAATATTCAAAAACAAATGTGCAACAAGCTAAATTGTTTTACTTCAGTCCTAAATGAAAGTTAGATTAAATCAATTTTTTTGCCTGGGATGTTCCTTCTTTTGTTTTGTATTTCCATTTTTAACTGCAAACCTAGCAAGTCAGCAATCGGCTGTCCAACATATTCTCTTTGTTGTGAAGTAAACAGCACTTGCACCAAGTTTTAATTTACAGCTTGTTTTCTATTCCTTGCACTCTCACTGCGTGAAATGTGGACAAATGAAAAGACACTCTCTCAATTGCTCTGGAAAGAATGAGGCTTGTTTAAATCCCTTCAGAATTCAATCTCTTAAAAAAATAATATCAAAACTCTGAAATCGGAATGATTCATGAAAAACTGACACCAGGAATCCTTCGCGTAGGCAAGTAGTTTGGGCTTCTGGAGGCCCCCCATCTTTGCTCTATTTTGCTGTGAAAACAAACAGGAGACATTTTCTGAATGAAATCAGAAAATATTAGAAAATATTCTTTTTGAAGCTGTGTTGTCTGAAAAAGAAAATAGGCAGCACAATCCAGAGCAACTAATCTGTCCACATAAGAGCCCATGGGTTGCCCTATCTATCACTACGGTGGAGCAAGTGCAAGATGCTCCACCCCAGTTACTCTGGAAGAGGCTTAGGGCAGAGCAAGGCAACATAGGGTGCCCTAAGAAAGGTGGACCTGCTCTGCCCTAAGCAGCTCAGGAGAGGCAAGTTGAGGGCATGTTTAGCATTGCCTAGGGCAGAGCAGTTACTCTGTATCCAGAGCCTGTTTTCAAGGCAGAAATGCCCTCTTCCAGCCCTCAGAGTTATACCACCTCAGGAGCAGGTATAATAATGAGTAGACCCATAGGGATCCATGATAAGGCCTGAGTAAGAATGGCAGTGCTGACCAAAAATCCGAGTTCTTGGCCAGCCTAGATGCAACCCCTGCCTCTCAACCTCAGGATATGGAACAACTACGGCAGCCCACTAACCTGGGGATACAGCAGGCCACTCCAAACATCCACCCTCCACTAGAGGAACTGCAGCTGTAACTGGTTGTCAGGAATTTCTGGGCTTTCTTATAAGGCAGATACCACAGCTGTTCCTTGTTCAGTGTGATCTGAGGGGGGTCTCCTCAGGAGCAAGTCCTCCCCATGTGTCAATTACTTAGCATGCTCTGGAGCAGTTAGGGCAGCCCAGGCTTCCTGACTCTCTGGATGCAGCATAACTTTATGTTCTGGATACAGAATAGTTAGGAGAGAGCAGTTAGGACAGAGCAGGCTGAACTTGCTCTGGATTGCGCCTGTAGTTTGTGAAACACTGAAGATATCGCTCAATAAAAGTGTTCAACTTTAATTTGGAAATATTGGCATATTTGGGTTTGCATTCCCATATATTCTCATAAACAACTGAACAGAGTTGTTTAGGGGAAATGGAATCAGAAGATTGATATCCATGAAAATATTGAGAAACGTACAGTGTCATCTATTGGAAACAACAATAACAAAACAGTATATGGTACAGAGATATTCTGGACTGACCTTCATTATAAAAGTGTATGATCAACTTCTTGCTCTGAACTTGTCAGACAAGTTCAGAGCAAGAAGTTGATCATACACTTTTATAAGGCATAAACTGTATGTCAATTTTCAGGCTATGTTTGAAAAACATACAACAATGAGAATTTGCTGTGAAAACCCCAACAACCTCAATAAAATCTTAAATTAAGAAAAAACATTGCTGAATTAATGGCTGAAGAAAAAGTGAGATGTGGAGTGCTTAAATTTGTCCCCTTCTGCTGCTTTTCCATTACAGCTACCCCCCTACTATTTCCCCTCCATGGGAGATCCAGATGTTTCTCTGTGAGGGTAAACAGATGCTTGGATGAAGTGAAAATTGTAGAGAAGGAAACACAGTAGAAGTGACAGGAAATATACAAGTTACATACGGTAAGCCTCCAACTGGGTAAATTATAACTCATATTTGGATAGTATGTTGATGTCTCATTGACCCCAGAGCGATGTCCATAAAATCCTAAGTCTGTCCAGGTGAGGCCACTCAAGGGGGTCCTTTTTAAGCAATGTTTACAGAATCCATGGACTCCCCAACACAATCTATCACCCATGGAGTAATACCCTGACTATGGCACATCTTAATGATGCTTGCACATCATCAGTATGATAAACAATTTCGTGTTTATCTGAATACTAGCAAAATGTATCTGTGTTGCAGGAGGAAAATACCCGCCATCCCCCATTGCACATCACCCCCATGAGCATCAAACACCCCCATGAGCATCAAACCCCCCAGGTGCATCAACCCCCCCAATGCGCAACAACCTCCCAATGCACAACAACCCCATGTGCAACATCCCCCCATGCACACTATCCCTCCCAGTGCATCAGGCACCAAATTTGCTGGATGTCAATCTGTCAGTCTTCCATGTATGGGACAGAAACATGTTGCACCCCTTTTCAGCCCCTTAGGGCTAAATTTCTCAACAACAGTTCTTGGTGGGTGTTGATGTCACAGAAGGAACAGCCTCCCCAAACTTCATGCTTCTTGGTCCAGGGATTGGGGCAAAGCATCCCTCAGTCAGGGATTCTTCAGTGTAATATATAGGGAGGAAAACACGTTGCGGCCCTTTCCACTCCCTTTCAGTTGGAATTTCTGAAAACCAGTGGGTGCCTCAATCATGGAAGGAACACCCTCCCCAAATTTCACTCCTCTTAGCCTGGTGGTTTGGGCTGGGCTTTGATGAGTCAGTGAGTGAATCAGTCAGTCAGTGACTTTTCAATTTTTATATAAAACTTTTTATGATTATGAATATTAGGCTTGACACCACCATGGTATGTGATACTATTTGGAGAAATGTTATTGATCTACTTTTTACAGGCGACTATGTAAAAGTTTTTAACAAAGATAGTTAATTGGGCTTACTCCTGGGTGAGTGTGGATAGGATCGCAGCCTAGGATTGTTAAAAAAATTCCTGCTTGAGAATGTCTTGTCCCATTATGTTGGGTCGTGTCAGATTGTCATTCCAAAGGTGGGACCCTGTGTTAAAAAGTTTGAGAACCACTGCTCTTCTGCATTTGTACAGCCTAGGTACATTACTTGAACGTTTTGGGCATTTGAAGTTAGATTCTACCAGAAACATCACATCCACAGGTAACTTAGGTTGGCATTTCAACTTTCCTTGAATTTGATAATGTATTTTAACGGGAAATATAATTTTTCCATGACCTTCATTATTTGCTAATGATTCACATGGGAGATGTTTATCTATATAGTAAAGAAGTCTTAACGATCTCTTTTAAGGTTTATTTGATTGTGGTTATACCTTTTTTAAACAATACAGACTGACAACACAATCCAATGAGTATTTACTAAGATATAAGTCCTGTTGAGTTCAATAGAGCTTTCTCCCAGTCAAGCATCTGTGCACACAATAGGCTCCGACTTGAGAAGCTTAGCTCAGCGGGTAAGAAAGACAGAACATCAACTACTAAGGGCAAAGAAAGGAAGAGGAAAAAATCAAATACAGGACAAGAATTTCAGAGAAGGGGCAAGCAGGGAAAAGAACAGGTGATGTGGACAGGAAAATTGAAGGATTACAATATTTGTGATGCTAGTTCACACCAAAATTCATTTTTTTAGTTCTAGGCTTCAATCACAGTCTAGCTCCTCTCCCAACATTTTATTCTTACTCTGTAGAATAGTGGTTCCCAAACTTTAGGAGCTTGTGGATTACAGAGGGAAAATTTGGCATTATTGTGGACCACATTAGCCCTCCCCCCCCAAAAAAAATACAATTAAATGTCACAATATTTATTAGTACTATTAATTTAATACTAAACTAGAACATTCTAAACTAAAACATTCTCGTTCTAAACTAGAACACTAAACAAGAACAGATTGCCAAGGGACGTGGTGGACTCTCCCTCACTGGGGATCTTCAAGCAGAGGTTTGATGAGCACCTGTTGGGGATGCTCTAGGGGGATTTCCTCCTGCAGGCAGAGGGTTGGACTAGATGACCTACTAGGTCCCTTCCAACACTATGATTCTATGATTTAAAGTACTGAAACTCCCTTGGAGCAGAATATCATGCTCTACTGCGTAAAACATACAGAACATCTTCCTGCCTATAGTTCAAGGAACATTGTACAGCACACAAGTTTTTTCCCCTACTGACATGTCTCCAGTTAGGCTGGCCATAAGTCCTGTGCTGACTTGGGGTGTCACCAATGTCTTTTTGCATTACAAAGGGGAAAACTAACAGTCAAATCCAGAGTAACTACATGAGCACGTAAGAGACATTATGTGCACCCGTAGTTGCTGCACCTCATAGTGAAACAATATGGGAAATTTTTATTGCAATCCAGAGTAAATTGTTCTTACACCGGAGCAAGGACTCCCCGTAGTTACTCTGGATTTTGCCCTAACCCTGCTGCAGGGATGTCACTATGGTTCATGTCAACTGGTGTGGGAGGACAGTGTGTCACCCCCATACTTTGGGTGGGGCAACAATATGAATGGTGGGCGTGGTTATGTGCCATTGCCCCACCTCCACTCTTTTGTTAGTCATACATTTTAATAGAATAAAGATATTTCAAAGTGGTTTGTTTCCCTGCATTCTGCTGTAAATTACACATTCAAAGGTGTATAACATGAGGGGATGATTTCTACAAACCATGATTTTAGCCATTTAGGTCACAAGGGCTGCCATCCCTTTAAAGGGTGCCCCCCTTTCTAATTCCCTAGTAATATCCCTGTTCGGGACCTTTTTGGAAGTCTTGCACTCTCCTGGACGAACCTTTCCATTCCAGCCAAGGCATGCCTGTTTACTCACCAGTAAACAAAGCTGTGCAGTTCACATCCATTTTCAATGAATTTCAATGCAATCATCAGGGACCTCCTTCTGGAGTGATTTGTGGGGGCTGTGTTCATTGGATCAGGACCATTCTGGTGTCCTTATATTCCTCTCAGCCTGCCCTTTCCAATGAACTATGGCATGTTTGCCTACTCATGAGTAAAGCCGTTATATGAGTCACTATCATTTTCCATAGGGTTCAATGCATATTTTAGTTTTTTAGGTTTTTGGCCATAACTTTTCATAGGAAGCTATCAAAATGGATTTTCAAAACGGATTTCAAAACGGATTTTTGCATTGGATTCTGCTCTTCAATAGCATAATCCAGTACTGAATCCAACAGTATATGACATGATGGGGTTTGACTCTCCATCATGAAGTTGCAATTTTTAAGTCCTCCAGTGCGTGTCACCCCTCTTGGGCATGTCACCCAGTGCGGACTGCAACACCCACCCATGTGCTAGACCATGCCCACTGCACAGGTTAATTGAATTTTTGGACGTGCAACAGATTCTGGTAAATACAAGCAAGTCCTCCCACAAATCTGCGTTGTTGGACTTTTCAGAATTCGTCTGAAATATAGTGGTATCTTTAAGTATTAAGAGTTATAGTTTATTTCACCTTTAAAACACTTCCTGTCCCACCACAATTGTGAATCCCATGAATCAGCCACATTCTTTCAAGGACAATGCTCTGGAGTAAGTAGCCTGAGAACTGAAACATAAAGAACTCAATACATCACGATCATTCAAGGGGTAAAGAAAGAACCTGACATTTTCCAACCAGTCAGTCCTATTGCAATAGACACTTTCCCTTTAATCCTGCTTTAACAAATAAAATGTGTTGCAGATGAAAGACTTGCATTGAATTCCTTTCACCATTTTTATCTCGATTTGTAATGCCATTTTAATGGGAACTCTGTACTTTGGAATAAATTGTCCTGCAGTACGTTCTGGATAGACTTCAACTGAAAATCTTTCACCATTGTGATAGCTCTTCAGAAGGATATTGTGAAGCAATCCAAGCTATTTTTAGGAACGTTTAGCTATTCTGAGGAAGAATTTTAGAAACACCAGTAAGTACATTATTGTTCAAAAGGTTAATGAATAAATGCTTTTTTCCAATGCATTAATTGAGTATTTTTGATGATAACATTCATTTTGGTAAATTTCTATGTATAGTAATTTGTAATGACCTAGTGACCTAATATAAGAGGATTCTGAAAGTCCTCAGGAGGAGGGAACCACATAAGTGTGTGCGGTTGTGGGGATTGTGGCAATACAGTGTCGAGGATCATGTTGCTGCTATGGATGGTAGGGTTTTATTGCTTACTTCCAGCCAACACTGGACTCCTGTGGGATCCAGGGAGGTCCGGGGCTCCTCCACCATGCCCCCCAAGCCTCTGTAAGTCTAAAAAATGGGGGGATGGGATGTCCATTTTTTGCAATGAAACCAAAAGTGTCCCCCCCTTTTTCCTTTTTACTGACTTAAAAAGATGGGACAGATTGAGCAATCAAAGTGAATGATCTAAACCAGCCTTTTAGAAATGATATGCACCATCTAAAATAGTTAAAAGAGAACCAAAAATTATAGAGATACTTCAGTGGTGTGGTATTGGAACTGCTCATCTCCAAAAAGCTACCTGAAAAAGAACTGTTTCTGAAATACAATACTGTATGAATGCTATCTAGTTCATACTGGAAAAAGTAGCTAAAAGCTGTAATGACTATGAACTGAAATATATAACTAAAAAACCATTTTTAACAACCAACCAAATATCAACATTTATCCAGATTTTACTCAGTCTCTAAGCAACATTTTGTTCTCTATGCAGCACTGCAGAGAGTTAGACTGCAAGCCTAACAGCCATGTCACCAGACTGGTGCGGTTGGTGTAGGCCACCCCGGGTGTCCAGAGGCATGGACATGTGCAGTACACACCTCTGCCCGGCAATTCGGCTTTGCTCAGAAGGTGTAGCAGCTGCTCTGCCTTAGATGGGAGGACGTCTCCTCTTAAGTCGTTCAGCTTCAGAAGAATACTGCACAGGTGTCAGAGTTGGTGCCTATGCCGCCTATGCAGTCCCGGAAGAGGGTGTGCATGTCCCAGGGGTGATGCACTGAGTCCCCGCACTCCACAGAGTCACATCCCAACTGAAGTCAAAACACACTGTCCTGGGAGTAAGAGCCATTGAACACAATGGGGTGTACTTCTGAGTAGACATGGATAGGCTGTGCTCTTAGTTTACAACACTGTTGACTAAGATGGAGGTAATGCAAACCTGAGTACACATGATCAGCTGATAGAGTTATGACTCTGAGTACAGTGCATTTAGATGGGCTTGCTAAATGGCTGCCACCACGCTGTGGTTCCATCAGAGAAGAGCTGCTGTGGCAGCAATGTGTGCACTGGCTGCAGCAGCCAGTACACTGGCTGGTGTACTGAAGCTGAGGAGCAGGGCAGGAAGTGGGACATGCAGAGCAGTGTAGCATGTATATACAGTTTATCTCCATTATATACAAGTGGAAAAAGCCCTTTAGATGTCCCTGGGATCTTTTATATTCTGCAGATTTTCTTTTCTTTTCCTTTCTTTTTCTTTTGCACTCTGGAGCTCAGTTGCTTTTGTGACTTTTTGTGACAAGGCCTAGCTATTAAAAAGTTACAGCTGGCTCAGGGGTTCTCAAACTTTCTAGCACTGGGACCCCTTTTTAGAGTGACAATCTGTCAGGTCCAACCAGAGGTGATGTCATTAACCTGGAAGTGATATATATTAAAGTAACCTCTTAAAAAAGCACAGATATGAAACTTTTCCTCAAATGTTCATATTCCATGGTAGCATCAAGTCAAATATATTAAAAATATAATACACATAGAATTGGATAGGGACCCACTAGAAATTGGTCCACAACTTACCTAATGAGTCCTGACCCACAGTTTGAGAAACAGATACATGTTTCTATACATTTTTGTTTGGGACAAGATCTCACCCATTGCACCATCTTCTACACATGTAGTTATGCACAATCCAACTTATTTCCATTTAAATAAAGAAACTGTTTAAATAATTATTTATTACAAATAACATAATCCCATAGTTTGTTGCTAGGTTAAAAACATCAAATGCATGGAGTTTAGTATAGTGTCATGGAGAGTTTTTTCTATCAAGAGTACATAATTGCTGTCAATTGATGGAAAGTGTTATTCTTGCAAACATGCAATACAAATTAGTGCTCAAGAAGGCAAGGCTATCAGTGCTTTCTACTGTTTAAGCCGTGAACATGAACACTAGACCATCTGCTTAGTGATACAGAGAAAAAGTTAACACATTGTGATTGATTGCAGATTAACTGGCAGCCCTCATGTATATTACCATGAGAACTGGTTTATTAGTAACCATGAGGGCTGGTTATTACATAATAATATGTAATTATTATTTCTTGATATTTCATAGCTTCTACCTGCCACACAAAAAGACATCAACCGACACATCTGAGTGGAAAGATGTTTGCTTTGCATTTCCCTGTTAGGTTACCTATATCCAGTGGAGGACTGCAAGCCATAGTGGATGACGAGCATGGGAGGATGACACCACTCCTTTGCCCAAAAATTTTAAAATCTTGGTATTTTCAAATAATACCATCAATACCATAATACCAACGCAAAAATTAAATGCAAAATGCAACAAACATATCACATCAAAATATCTTCAGTCTATCAAAAGTTATAGCCAAAAATCAACAGGTGATACCACCTCACCATTGTCTGGGGCATAACTGTGCCTACTATATGGGAGAAGGTCCATCATAAGGATGACTATCATGCATGATATGAACTCTGGTGACACCACTGCCTTTTTTTCAGACAGTTCACAGTAAATAGTTCACTGTAATTTTTTTTGGTGGGGGGGGACTATTCAGAGGTTATATAAAGTCAGGAGAGATTTTTTTAAATTAAATTCAGCTATACAGTCGCAGAAACAGTCCGCATAGTGGTATGAAGCATTAGGGAACATAGTTCACCACCTTCACCAACATGCCCAGTAATTATGACCTTATATGATGCCACTAAGACAACAAAAACCTTACAATAACAACTTATATGGCAACTCAGTAACCACTTCTACTCTGCATAAGGTATGAAACGTAGGGCGCAATGAAGAGTAACTACGGGTAGTCCTTGCTCCGGTGTAAGAACAATTTGCTCTGGATAGCAATATTAATTTCCCATAGGTTTTCACTAGGTGATGCAGTAACTACGGGTGCATGTAATGTCTCTTAGGTGCTCCTGCAATACTCTGAATTGCAGGGGAACTCCTACTCCTCCTCTCCTAATCCTTCATTCTGGCAAAGGATAGGATCTTAAACCTGAAAGAATGCATGATAGTTTTTGTGTGTAATGTGCTACTCTTCAAATATATATTTTTTAATAATCGAAAGAAGTACTGAGCTTCAAACAGATTCATTCAATTTGTATGCCACTTTAGCATTTGTTTATAGGAATATGAAATTAATTCAAATTATCACTAAGCAAAATTAGCTGAATTCAAACACTCTTGTATATTTATTTCTTCAATGCTTGGCATACTTAAGTCAGGCAGTTTGCTACCTTCTAATTTTGAGAGGAAATCTTTCCACACGCTGCCTAGATGATTTTGCATCCACACTTGTGACTGATAGCCAAGGAATTAAACAATGAAAGAGAAAAGGCTCAAAGATTTCAAGTTCATATACTGAGTGTATTCATTTGTGGGTCAGGTTCTCCAATCCTGATATGGTCTTTACGATGGGGGAAAAACACTTTTGTCAGATCCATGGAAGAAATTAGAGAGGCTGCTATTTCTATTTTAAGGGTATCATTTTCCCCCTTTCGATTTTAAAATAGTGCCAAGCTGTGATCTATAGATCTCTGAAGGTCTTCAGGGCACTTGATGGTACTTAATACAGGCATCTTCCTTTCCCAATTATTTTCAGCACTAGACTCTTAAATACAAAGGAGCATAAGCAATTTTAAAAGTAATATCCCTTTCTCAGCAGATGGCTATTTATTCAACCAGCTGTCAGGAAACCAAATCAACCAGCATAGTAATGGGCCAGGTTGTAGACTCTACACTGCCATTTTCTTGAGTCGGAGGCAGAATTTACGAAACTCACTGATGGATTCGCATTATTGGGTTTCAGTGCATGTGCAACAGACGTACCATAATCTGACACTCCAGAGTATGCCTGCATCAATAGACTGTCACAGCTGTATGTAACAGCTGTAATTGTTACAATAGACATTCTATAGGAGACTGTTTCTTGAACAAAATTGTTGAGAAGACTTCATAATTTACTCTGTGTATCTGAGGGAATACATCCTTTTAAAGAACAGTTCTACAAAAGGGAATGGGGTTGAATGTGAAAAAGTCTCTAGGTATTAAAGTAATTTTGCTGTTGGCTAAATAAGTTACATTTATTTATCCAACAGCTAAAAATTTCTCCATATTTCTGCGCTGCTTAGACTCAGTCCTGTCTGGAATTTTATTTATTAGTTAGCAAAAAGAGACAAGGATATTGTTACAAGCAGGCCTCTGTCAGTCTTGACAGATTATGGTATCGTGCTCGGCACTACATACGCTGCATGCAAAGCACGAAAGCCTGGGTTAGATTGTTATGGAGGAAAGGCTGTTATCCAAGCAGCAAATCCCCCCTCTCCACGCCACTGAATTAGTCCAATGGAAAGGCAGAGCCGATACGATTGGATCCAGCTGGCGTCGCAGAGCTGGCCTAAGGACAGGAGCTCACCCTGTCTTGGGGGACCGACCCGGGTCTTGAACCCTGGCCTGCTGGTTAACAGGCACAGTGTCTTAACCGCTTGCGCCATCCACAGCCCATTATGGACGCAATCCAGAGTAACTACGTGGAGTTCTTGCTCCGGTGTAAGAACAATTTGCTCTGGATTGCAATATGATTTTCCCATAGGTTTTCATTAGGTAGTGTAGTAACTAAGGGTACACGTAATGTCTCTTACGTGCTCCCGCAGTTACTCTGGATTGTAGGGCCAGTTTTATTGTTACAATGTAGTCATGATATCATCATCAAATACAGTCTTCAAGCCAGAGTGAGGGACATATTCTGTGTCTCATTTGGCAACCTCCTGAAAAAAAAATAAATGGTGTTTTCAGCTGTTGGAAATCTCAAGAAAGTAATTTTTGCTCCTAGCAGGACCATGAAACGGGCTATGGTATCAAAAGTGTAGATTGTGACTGGAAACAAAGATGTTTTGATCTCAACAATCTGATTGTTGGGCAGGCGGGCTAGTGATACAGCCCTTCCCTGAACTTAATCCATTCCACGACTCTTGTTGTGAAGTGAATTGGTTGTAAACTGAATCAATTTTCCCTATAGGCTTTAATGCAAATTCAGTTAAACTGTTCTGAACCTTTTTGTTTGCTTTTTTAGCCACAAAATTCTGAAACAAAGTACTATACATTATGAAGAGAGTGAACACTAACCCAGCTTGAGGGGACTTCTAGTGTTGGAGGACAGGAAGGTGTTTGGGGAGAAGGTTATTGTTTGGAGGGAGAGTCCCCTTCCATAAGGACATTGGGGAGATCACCTTCAGGGGTTTCCTCTCTTCTTTATCTCTTAGCTGGAAAGTCCCCCTCCACAGGCAAATGGCTCTTCTTAGGAGCCATGCTGGACAGCAAGTGTGCACAGGTCACAAAAATCTTCACAGCAAGTGAACTTCCTGTTCATGAACCAAATTGTTCGCAAACAGAAGCATTTGTGAACTGATGTATCACTGTACCTTGGAAATGTAATTATGAGACAGCAGGAAATATTCGAGAGCTTAAGACATGCTCTTGTGTTGAGTCGATGAGTGACTTCAGTGAGAGAGAAAAGTAACATTCAAGCATCCTCGCTGGTTATGGAGATAACTATCTTTGGTGAGATAACACTTTTCATAAGGAAAAATCCATACTGGGATTTAGAAAAAGACTGCCTGTGTAAACTCCTGAGGAGTCCTGCCCCAGATCACACTGAACAAGGAACAGCTGTGGTGCCTGTCTTATAGGGAAGCCCAGGAGTCCTTGACAACCAGTAACAGCTTCAACATGAGATTACAGTACAGCAGTACCTGTAGTGGAGGGTGGTTGCAAAGGGATTTTTGGGAGTGGCCGGTTGTATCCTGAAGTTGGTGGGCTGTCATAGTTGTGCCGTATCCTGAGGTTGAGAGACAGGGGTTGCAGTTAGGCTGGCCAATAACTTTTTGTCAACACTGCCATTCTTACTCTGGCTTATCGTGGACCTCTATGGGACCTCTATGTGGACCTCTAAGCACAAGGGCAGCATGCTTCCTGGGCTGGTGTAGTTATCCTGCATCCTGAGGTTGAGAGGCAGGGGTTGGCCTAGGATTCAGAATTTTTTGCCATCACTTCCATTTTTACTCTGGCCAATGGACCTGTATGGGTCTACTCTTGCTTTTTTATTCCTGCTCCCTAGGTGTTCTAACTGAGGAGCTTGAGGGAGTGTGTCTGCCCTAGAAACAGGCTCTGGATATAGCCTAAGCCTATTCTAGGCCATTCTGAACATGCCACTCCTGATCTGCCGAGGCTGGTACAGCTAGGCCAGCTCAGGTCCATCTGTCTTGGGTCAGCCAATGTTGGCTTATGCCAGCTCAAGCCTTTCTGGTGTAACTGGGCTGACCCGTATTCGAACTGGGCCAGCCCAGTGACAGATAGGCTGGCCCAAGTGCACTTCAGGATTGCAGCCTTCAGCAACTGCAAAAATTCATTCCAAAAGATTCAGTTAATGTTATATTGGATTAGAGGCAGTGATGGGATTCAAAGAAATTAACAACCGGTTCTATGCCCATCTGGCAGCCACTTTTAAATGGCTATTTTTATTTTATTTATTTATTTATTTTCCTAATTTATACCCTGCCTTTCCTCCCCTACAAGAGGGAGCCCAAGGCAGCTAACCTCAGAGAAGAATAAAACACCATTAAAATCGTTAATAAATACAGGTTAAAACATAATTAAAATACAATTAAAATACAATTAGAATGAATAAAAAGACTAAGAACAATTAAAAACAAGCTAAAAAACATTTGTTAAAACAAAAAAATAAAACAATACAACTTTAAACTTTATATATACCATCTCTTGTTAACAACCGGTTCTATAGAGTAGGTGCGAACCTGCTGGAGCCCACCCCTGAATAGAGGTATTGCTTTTGCTTCCATAGTTCATTGCAAGTAAAGACTCAAGCAACTTTTCAGGAATTGTAGTACTTTAATTTACTCCCTGATATAAACAAATAGAAAGTGAGAAAATGAGGAGAAAAGAATCAATTATTAGTAACGAGGGAAGAAAAGCCATCCATCTCTCATGCCACAACTTCTTAGGGGTTTTTCAGTCTCAATAATGCAGGTTGTTATTGTATGATACCACAGTTTTAAAAAGATATTTTTAGCTCTATCCTGATTTTGCCAATTAAAAGAACAGATATACTATATTCTAGGCACAGAAGAGAGTGGATAATTCAAATGTATTGTGGTAACAGAAAATTGGGGCCACCAGTGGACACTTTCCAAATTGTAGCTCCTATCTACAGGACAATCCCTTATGTATACTATAGCAGACACAATGAGATATACTTTCACTTAGGGCACAATCCAGAGTGAGGGCAGTGAGGAGTGACCTAGCGGGGCTGCCCCAACTATTCTGAATCCAGAGCAGAAGGATATGCTGCATCCAGAGAGTCAGAAAACCTGGGCTACCCTAACAGCTCCAGAGCATACTCTGTAGGCACGAAGTCAGTGACACCTGGGGAGGGCTTGCTCCTGAGGAGTCCCCCTCAGATCACACTGAACAAGGAACAGCTGTAGTGCCTGCCATAGAAGAAAGCCCAGATGCTTCTGACAACCAGTTAACAACTGCAGCATGAAATTCCAGTACAGCAGTACCTCCAGTGGAGGGTGGATGCAAGGGGTTTGCTTGGAGTGGCCTGCTTTATCCCCAGGTTAGTGGGCTGCCGTAGTTGTGCCATATACTAAAGTTGAGAGGCAGGAGTTGCAGCTAGGCTGGCCAAGAACTCAGATTTTTGTCAACACTGCCATTCTTACTCTGCCTTTTCATGGACCCCTATGGGTCTACTCATTACTATACCTATTCCTGAGGTGGTATATCTCTGAGGAACTGGAAGAGGGCATTTCTGCCCTGGAAACAGGCTCTGGATCCAGAGTAACTGCTCTGCCCTAGGCAACACTAAACATGCCCTCAACATGCCTCTCCTGAACTGCCTAGGCTGGCCCAGTTAGGGCAGAGCAGGTCCACCTGACTTGGGACAGCCTATGTTGCCATAGGCTGCCCCAAGCCTTTTCCAGAATAAGTAGGGTGGCCTGTTTTGCAGCTTGGCCTGTCCATGATAGATATGGCAGCCCAAGTGCACTTCTGGACTGTGCCCTTATTTATGTCCTAAGCTGGAGTCTGGTAGTGTTGGTTTTCTTCTCAGCCTTTATGCTGCTGTAGTTGCTAGTGGATTTTATGACCCACAATTGATTTCCACTGATTATGGGTGATGGCAATTTGTTTGGCCTGGTCAATTGTCAGTTGCTGTGTCTTTATGTCATCCATGACTTGTTTCCTTTGGCACTGCACAATGGACTTTCCAAACATTGGTTGTTCTTGCCATAAGAGTCTATATGATGTCCATTCAGCAGACATGCCCAATCTCAGTCACCATTTTTGGATCAGTTCTTCTATTGTCAGTTGTTGGTCACACCTTGTTCTTATGGTAACCTTTGAAATGTGGTCACAGATAGATATATCAAGGATCTGCCTTAAATAGCACATCTGAAAAACTTCAAGCTTGTTCATGTCTGACTTGAGAATGGTCCAACTTTCCAATAAAATAGGAGTAGCAGTAAAATTAGAGATCTAAATAGGTGCATTTTGGTTTTGGCAGTGATCTTGGTCTTTTTCCAAAGGGTTGCTGCCTGGCAAATTTTACCGTGGATTTCATAGGTAATAGCCAGTTTCCTGCACCACTGAATCAATATATTTAAATTCTTGTACCTGCTGAATTAGTGTTCCATTCGGTGGGCTACAAGATTGGGACCCATCAATTGTCATCACTTTGTTGATTTTTAGGCCATAGGACTCAACAATTCAGGGAACACAGTTGATGACATTTGTTGCCTCTATATCTTTATTTGCAAATATGGCACTGTCATCAGTGAACATCAGGTCCATGAGGAAGCTCTTCACACCATACTGCCCTCCACTTTGATGTTCAAATGCTTTTTGCATTATTTCCTCACTTACAATATTAAAGTGGGAGAGGCAAACTCTGATGAACACCAGTTTGAACTGAGAACACTGAGGAAAGTTCATTGTGATCTGCACTTTGCTTGTTATTCCACTGCATGCATTTTTTGTAAAGTTGAATAATTTTCAGTGGTACATGCTCATTTTTTAAGGTCCTCCAGAGAGCTGGTTGATGAACACTATCAAAAGCGGACTTGAAGTCAATGAACACGATGATGGTTCTTTTCCCACATTGAATCCTTTCTTCTAACAGCTGGCGTATAGTAAATATCTGGTCTGTGCAGCTGCAATGTGGTTTAAAACCACACTACACTGCAAGGCTGGGTTATGAAATATTCTAAGTAAGATAAGTCATACCATATATCTAAAAATGTTTCTAGTAAGAGGATGTGAGAGAGGGACAAGCAGGAAACAAGGCAGAATAAGGGGAAGAACAAAGGCTGGAAGGCGGGTATCCACAGCAGACTTTGGTATCAGCACTAGTAACAAAGCTGCATTGGTGGGGGAGGGAAAGAATAGGATTGGGGCCTAAAACCCAATTAAAACAATGGCACTAGTGAAGAAATCCACATAGGATTGTGTTATTAGAAATCTGGATGTAAATGGATGTTCCTCTGCTCAACAGAAATCAGGCTTGTATTTTTGCCACAAAGATGCCAGTTGTGGAGAAACACCTTGAGCCAGATGAGGCAAAACATATAACATTAACTTTGCTGTGATATTCCTAATAATTATCAGTCCAACTTAAAATTAATATTTACCAGACAAATTCATTGCTGTGGCAAAGCTTCCCGAATACATGCATGAAGAAAAGTGTGGTATGGGAGGAAGGTGGGAAAGAGACG
The DNA here is from genome assembly GCA_030015325.1 of Cryptoblepharus egeriae. Lineage (NCBI taxonomy): Eukaryota > Metazoa > Chordata > Lepidosauria > Squamata > Scincidae > Cryptoblepharus > Cryptoblepharus egeriae. Next base: position 30,983,894 of record JAREYC010000005.1, read on the forward strand.
GCTGAAAAAATAGAGGGATAGATTTGGGGAAAAGAGGGAGAAGGTGATAGCATGTACATAAAGGATATGGGAGACATAGGGCATATTCCAGAGTAACTACGGGGAGTCCTTGCTCCAATGAAAGAACAATTTACTCTGGATTGCAATATGAATTTCCCATAGGTTTTCACTAGGTGGTGCCGTAACTATGTTGACGTGTCTCTTATGTGCACCCATAGTTACTCTGGATTGTAGGGATATTTTATCATTTTCTGATTGGCAGATATTTTGAGTGTGTGTGTGTGTGTGTGTGTGTGTGTGTGTGTGTGCATGCGTGTGTGCATTGGAATTCACCACCAAAATATTGCCTGCAAGTTTCTAGTAAGACCTTCAATGTTCTGAGAATTACTGAGCTCATGCAATTTGGATGGAGGTTAATAGAAATCTCTGTTTAGCCAACTAGGCTTTTAAAGACAGAAAACAACCCTGATGCCTGTAAAGGACAGTTAATAGGATTTCTTGTAGAGTTATCAATGAAAATTTATTATCAGTAGGGTTTATAAGGCTTGTCATGGTGATGACTTAATTTTGAGAAGCAAAATACATCCTTATTCATTTGCATTCAGTCATGCGAGGGGCACAGCACTACGTTTTGCAGGTGCATCAATGCGTCAAGCATCCCCTCCCCCTTGAAGCCTTGTTTCCTCCATGTTGCTCTTGCTACTTGGAATGGCTCCAAAAGTGTCTGCTTTTGGAGGGGCGACTTATTAAATGACATGTTACGGTGTCTGGCAAAACCTTGCACTGTGCTTCCACTCTGGGAATGCTACCAACCTTATTTAAGAGTTAATACCATAATTAGTTAATACCGACTGTGTGGAAATCTCCATGGGAAGCAATGCTTAAAAAACTCTGTAGTTTTGTTTTATGTGTCTGTGAGAGTACATGTGTGCATCTGCATGTATAGGTAATTAAAAAATACATCTTCAAATTTTGTACATGTGTGCAATATTGACTGAGAACATTGGTACCTCTCTTACATGATTGCTTCTTTGCCGCTGTCTATCAATGTGCTATTGAGACTGCTCCCCAACTACTGTATTACTAAGGGCTAATTCACACCCTACATATTTTAGATGTAATGATCGGGTTACGAACTTTTTGAGATCGGGCTTTTTTTACGAGCTTTTTTGATCGGGTTACGAGCTTACTGGACAGTGGCAATGCTGTGGAAGTCTTTTATCTTGACTTCAGCAAAGCATTTGACAAGGTTCCACATGACATTTTAATTGGGAAGTTGGAAAAATATGGGCAATTGTAAGGTGGATCTGCAACTGGCTCAACGACCGCACACAAAGGGTTTTAGTAAATGGTTCTGTGTCAATCTGGAGGTCAGTTTCAAGTGGGGTACCCCAAGGCTCTGTCTTGGGTCCAGTTCTCTTTAACATTTTCATTAATGACTTAGAGGAAGGGATACAGGGGAGCCTGATCAAATTTGCGGATGACACCAAGCTGGAAGGTGTAGCAAACACATCAGAAGACAGGAGAAACCTCCAGGAGTTTATCCTCCTGGATAAACGAGAACACTGGGCTATAACAAATAGAATGAATTTCAACAGGGAGAAGTGCAAGGTTCTGCACTTAGGCAATAAAAATCAAAAATACAGGTATAAAATGGGGGATACTTGGCTTGGCAGCACAACATGTGAGCGGGATCTTGGAGTCACCATGGATCACAAGCTGAACATGAGTCAGCAGTGTGATGTGTCTGCAAAGAAAGCAAATGCCATTTTAGGCTGCATTAAGAGGACTGTAGCTTCCAAGTCGTGAGAAGTTCTAGTTCCTCTTTATTCAGCATTGGACAGACCTCACCTTGAGTACTGTGTTCAGTTCTGGGCACCTCACTTTAAGAAAGATGTAGCCAAACTGGAGCAAGTCCAGAGGAGAGCAACAAGAATGATCAGTGGAATGGAAGGGAAGCCCTACGAGGAAAGGTTGGGGGAACTTGGGATGTTCAGTCTGGAGAAAAGGAAGCTGAGGGGAGACATGATTGCCCTCTTCAGATACCTGAAGGGCTGTCATAGGGAGGAAGGGGCTCATTTGTTCATAGCTGCTTCTGAAAGCAGAACTAGAACCAATGGGTACAAACTGCAAGAGAGGAGATTCCGGTTGGATATCTGGAAAAAATTCCTGACGGTGAGGGTGGTTCAGCAGTGGAACAGATTGCCAAGGGAGGTGGTGGACTCTCCCTCACTGGGGATCTTCAAGCAGAGGCTCGACGAGCACCTGTCGGGGATACTCTAGGGGGATTTCCTGCTGCAGGCAGGGGGTTTGACTAGATGACCTACTAGGTCCCTTCCAACTCTATGATTCTATGATATTTTAGGTGTTTTTAAAACTTGCTTATGGCACTTGTTAGGGAATATACTGTAAATGTAAGGGCACAATCCTAACCAGTACTTTGTTTGCACTGGCCCAGTACTGTGTGCTTCCGCTGTATTTGTAAAGAGTGAAAAACTCTTCTTCAGAAAACTGCTTCCTCCCACAATATATTCTTTTTTCGTCTGCTGCTCCAGAACCAGGTGAAACTCAGCTCCCTTCATTCACAAGATTTAATTTGTGACATTCAACAGTCTACGAACTTGATCTACATTCAACAGTCTACAAACTTGATCTACAAACCTGAAATAAACCCTTATGGGAACTCTGTTTCCTATACTGTGTATTTGGCACCTTTTTCTGAAAGGTAAATCACTTGCTCTGCTCCACTACATATGAAATCAATCTACCTGATTGCGGTGAAAATTTAAATTTATTTAAAATGGATTGTGGGTTCTATCTGGAGGTTTTCATTGGGATATAAAATTCACCATCAACCCTTCTGAAAGGAATTGTCGAATGAACTCTACTTCTTATTTTTCCAGTTTATTCCAGAAGAAGAGAATTAAGACTAGCAGATACATTTCCAATCTTTTAACAAACTTAATGACTCTGGCCACAAATATTGTAAGTAAGCAGTAGCAATCCTGTATCCACAAATTCGGTTATATATAGATAGGATACACCCCCCTAGAGTGCCTCTGGAAGGGCTTCTGAGCTTAGCAGAGGACAGCTCAGATCGAGCTTGGCAGGAAAAATAATGCCACTGCCTATTTCACCAAGAAACTAAAAGTGATTTTAATGCCTTATAAGTGTTCACCTATATTTGCAGTTTCTGTTATCCCATGAGGTTCTGGACCAGAACCCCTATAGATAAGGTGGCATGTCTGAACATAAATCTTCATGAAGGTAGATTTGAAGTAGGTTTCAGTAAACGGAACATTCAATGTTGATATAAAATGTGTTTTGTATTCAAGCTGTTCTGTTTATTGCAACAGTTACAATTGTATACCGTTAGCATTTTTCTTTGTTTTAGACTTCAAAGTTAGCTCTCTTTACAATGCAAGACAGTGGTAACTTCTGGAGGGTACCCAAGCACTGGTAACATGTAATGAGGGAAAGGCACAATGCATGGATCTCCCAGGTAATATGCCACAAGGTATTCTGGGGATTAGAATACCTCTGCCCCTGCTTTAGTCTCTAAGGCTGCAATCCTAATCTCCAGTTCCTCTATCCTAAGTCTCGGCATAGGTCCTGTGCTGACCTGGGGGTGTCACAAAAGTGCCATAAGGCACTTCTGTCCCACTCTTGTGAGAGTTAAGCCAATGCACAGGCATACACTGACCTCCCCACACCACCACCACCCCCCACACCACCATTGGCAAGGTGAGTTAGGCCAGCCTAAATTGCTTTTGATTGTGCCTTAAGCCAGTGAAACTAAATTTCACCAGTGATTTCACTTCCTTAAGCCAGTGAAACTAAATTTCACCTGTCTTCCCTCTTGCATCCTGCAGCTGGGAGGTAAGCCAAATATGAAATAACATGAGATATAACACTAACAAAATAACAGCAAGAACCCTTGGAGTGGCCACTTTTTTCTTTTTACAAGCCAGACAGGCTTCATTTTATTCAACATTTCTTCAGAATAGGAATGGGCTCAAAAGGGAGTTCAAGGAGATTGTCAAATCCATGTTATTGTGGGAGTTCAAGGAGATTGTCAAATCAATGTTATTTGCCGGCATTTCATTTTCACTTTTGGAAAGGAGCAGGTGAGGTCCTAGACTTTCTTCCATAATTAAAATCTGTCAGATGCACATCAGATTACTATTCAAAGCCAAATGATAGGATAGCCATTTCAGTGGCGATTCTATTTTGAGAGTCACTCGGCTTAAAAATGCTCTTATGGTAGACACTGTGAGGAAGAGTTCTGTTTGTTTAATGTAAATATGGGGCATTTGCAACTCCTGGCAGGATTCGATCCTGCTCCGGCTGTCATCCCTACTTTAGGTAACCCGTTATGTTTATTTCTGTTGCTGATCCGCCGATTGACCAAATTGAAAGATAAATGAAGTATTAAAGAACCAGGAGCAGCTGAGCCACCCGCTTCATCACAGAGCCCTGGGATCATTGTCAGCTTTTGATAAGACTGCCACAGCTTGTGACTGCATCTCATAACTGCTTCATAGTTGCCACACACAATCAAAGGCAGAATGAAGGGATTCTGGGAAAGCTCGGTAATGACCTTGGCAAGTGGCTAGGAACAGAACTGAGGAATTATTTACAACACTTGCCTTGAAGGGATAATTTGGCAACGGCACTACAAAGCAAGCTGGTGCAGGCAGCACTGAAATTAGTAATAGACTTTTAAATATTTAAACCCCTTAAAAATAACTACAGGTAGAAGACAAGGAGAGCCACCTGTGGGACTTATTTTCCACTTCACTGGTGGACTGCTAGCAATCTCCAATCTTGGCTTTAATAACAAAAGACATCTTATTAAATTACACTGGGGGGAAGTTGGCTGCTTCATGCAGGTGTCAATTTGGCACAGGTTCTAACACCTACTGTCCCTGCTGCACATGTTATTCTGGAATGCCAGCCTGTGTTTCAGGGCAAATGACATGCAAGTGTTATATCCCTGAAATCTGCTGAGCTTTTTAAAAATTAAGTTTAACACCAGATGAGCACTAACTACAAATAGGATTTTTTTAAACCCAGAAAATTATTTTTATTCCTTATTTCTCCCCTCTGGACAAATAGTAACAGGAACATGGAGCTGAATACCAAAGAAAGCATATTAGTCATATAGACTCTGACCTTCAGAGGTCTCAGTCTCTCTCTCACACACACTCACTCACACACACACTCACGCACACTTCTCTGTATAGTAAAAGTTTCAGGGGAGAGCAACATTTTTGGTTCATTGATTTCTGTTTTACTTTTAGTGGGAACTGTAAGATGTCTTTGCATGATTTCTTTATATACAAATAGATTTTTCCCTCCTTTATTGGCAAATGAAAACATAAATCAAATAACAACCAAAAGCACATACATAAAAAAGAAAAAAATTACATAGCAGACTTACAAGGCAGCATATCTGTCACTCAGAATCTCTCTCTCTCTCTCTCTCTCTCTCTCTCTCTGTCTCACACACACACACACACACACACACACACACACACACACACACACACAAACGGAGAAAGAGAGAGAGAGAGAAGAGAGAGAGAGAGAGAGAGAGAGAGAGAGAGAGAGAGAGAGAGAGAGAGACCCAGTACCTTCAGGGTAAAAGCTCAAGTGACAAGTCAGGACAATGTTTAGCTACAGAATGTATAAGGGCAAACAGAAATGAGGAAAAAAAATTCCCTGTCCCAGATCATGTGTAGTCAAACGCATTGCAGGAGATCATCAGAAGCCACAACAGATTGTTGAGAGTACAAAGGAACAGTCTGGGCATGTCCATTGAGCTGTCTTTTGGTGGCCCAGATGCCTTGTTCCAATACTTTGCAAACACATTGCTCTCACTGGCAATTGCAGCGTAACTTGAACACTCTGATTTGTGTCTTTTGCATATGGTTTTCCAGAATAAAATTACCACCTTTCTTCAGGAAACCTATCCCACTAGTCATTAGGCACTGCAACACTTGTGGAATTTGCTATCACAAGACCTTATGGCAGTTGCTAAACAAGAAAGCTCTTTAACAGGATTAGCTGAATTCATGGGGAGCTTAGGCTGTACACTTATTGGACGAGTTAGGAACCAGAGCACCACTCAAAAGTGAAAACTGTTGAAAAGTAGAACCCAATCTTTTTCAGCTTACAAATACAAAATGGCACAAAAAGGCATAAATATCACTTGCAAATGCCTACATACCATATATACTCGAGTATAAGCCTAGTTTTTTAGCACATTTTTTAATGCTGAAAAAGCCCCGCTCGGCTTATATTCAGGTTGGCTTATGCTTGTCATGGGCAAAGAAGTGGATTTCTGCACAGCACCTTAGCTTTGGTCAGCCTTTGTAAAAAGCAGGAAAGGCTGCTTTGCTTCCTTCTTTATAAAAAAACAACCAAGTCAGCAGATTGATCACTCTCCTCCCTGCATGCAGGTGCTTGATGGCTCACCACATTGGCTGTTTTCTCCTGTTTAAAACAGGAGTAGCCACTGCATTTCCTCACCCTAGGCTTATACTCGAGTCAATAAGTTTCCCAGTTTTTGAGGTAAAATTAGGTGCCGGGCTTATACTCGGTTCGGCTTATACTCGAGTATATGCGGTAACTCATATTCATTAACACATAGCCAAAATACCATAACATATTCAATTAAAATGAACAAAGGCATGTGTGGCAAATGAATAGCTTACATATTTTAATGATGGTTATTTACTGAAGAAAGTCAAAAGGAAAGGCCAAAAAGAGTTTGATCACATGTCACATGCAAATCAAAATCAGTGAAAACAATTTTAGCCTTTAGACCAGGAAGAGTGAAGAGTGAATATGTTACAAAGAGGGCTTTAAAATTAGAGGAATTTAGCAAGTGCCCTCTCTGGTTACATGCAAGGACCTGGACAGGACTCAAAAACAGTACCATGCTTGGGGAAAGAACTGAAGAGACAGTAACCTTCTCAAGCCAGCCTTTCTGTCTGCATTCTCGTTTCCTGATCTCTCCAAGCAGAGTGTATAAAAAGAGAATGAGTCAATAGCTAGGTAGGAAATATGCTGGAGCTTCCTTCAGGGTTCTCCCAGCCTGCCACTGGGAGATCTCTAGGGGAGCCTTTAGGAGACCTTTTTGCTGGACCACCCCTGTTGGTCTGAACTATGATGGTAGTTGTTCTGTTCTTAGAATGATGAACTGGGAATTAAGTCACTGTCATGAGAAACTGCCTTAGATGAAACTAATCTGTGTACAAGGCAGATATTGCATCACATGCCATTCTGCTTGATACCCTTGAAAGAAATGCAAAGTCCTCATGGCAAAGGAGATTTTGATTTGGCAGATCACGGTGGCAACTGTGGTATTCAGTTGGCATTCAGTTTGGTTCTGAATACTGCTGTCTACTCCAGCCACACTGGAGCCTGTTCTAGTGCAGATCTACAGTAAGTGACTTTATAGTTCAAGCTGTAAAAGTGGCTGCTTGACCTCAAAGGCCACCAGCTGAATGCCTGGACTTCAGCCTGTCGGAAAGTATTATCTAACATGGGTGCTTCTCTAGGATTGGCACTGTGTCAGCCGAGCTTCGAAGAACAAACTGATGAATATTTTGAGAGTATTTGGAGATGCTTCTTCATATGTTAAATTTTCCTAAGCAGATAAAGAAAAAGAAAAAGCTTATTCACAGTAGCTTTTGAATTGTGGGTGTGAGTGTCTTTTTCACAGCAAGCACACTGATCAGGCAGCTGATATGTCCAGTCATTAGTCTTTCTGCTGCAGTCCGATATCTGATTAGACAAACATGTCAACAGCCTGCAAAAGAGATCAATACAAAAAAGTGGAAGGTGGTTGGATATCCCTCCCAGCCTATACAAGTTTGTCTAAATGCCAGGAGGTGAGGAGCGATGAAGATGATTTAAGGAAGAATTCCTGATATGTTCAGAGATGGCCTTTCCCCTAAAATAGATGGCTTGAACTGCAAAAGTCTAGTTTATTTTACTTTTGAAGAAGAAATTGTCTTGTGGATCTTTGGAAGTTTATTTGGTTTTTTTAGATTATTTGTAATTTGATTTGGTCGTAAAGGCCATAATAATTTTCATAAAACATTCAGCCTGTAGCTGCTCTGGTAATTAATCTGATGGTTTCCCTCTCAGGTATTTGAGGCACTTCACATACATCAGTGAAATAAGTAATATTTATTTTCCCATTGAACTTGAACTGGTGCGTTTGGTTTGCCTTAAATAGGTATTCTGGAGCCATCCTTCAGTGAATTTGGACCAAGAAATCAAACTTGGGATGCAATCCTAACCAATTTTACAATGCTGGCATAGTTGTGCCGGTGGGGCATGTGCTACATCCTGCAGTTGAGGGGGGCAGTCACTGATGCCTCCTCGAGGTAAGGCAATGTTTGTTCTCTTACCCTGGCATTACATTGTCCTTACCGAGAGCTGAAAAACTGGTTAGGATTGCACCCATAATCATTTATCTCAAAGCAGTTCTTGTACTGCTATCCCATAAATGTATAGCACATTCAAACAGTGTGCACAATGGCGATTACATTTTTGGTTCTGCTGGAGAAACATTTGCAGCATTTCTTCTATCTATAAAGTTCCTCCTTAAAACTGAAAAAGGATGGACCATTATTTGTTTCTTTTTCTTCTGGAGCTCTTTCTTTAATGTAGATGTACGAAATGCCCCACAAAGCACCATCTTGGGTACGTTAAAAGCATCTTAAACTTCCTATTTCACTCCCTCAAGGCAAAGGCAGAAGTCAGATGGAAGGTGATTCATATATCAATATGTCTCCCAGACTGCATTGTGAAATCTTCAATTTCTGACTACAGGTGGCATCTCAAGCTGTGCAGAACTTTAATAAGGGAAGACCACCAGAGGCAATGTATCCATTTGCAGACCTAACATCCAATTGTTTTCTTGTACGGAGGAAACAAGTGTTCGGCCTCAGAGTACAGATGGAGAGAATTGTTTAACTTTGAAATGCACTCACAGAATCCAGGATAAACAAAGCAACAACCTGAAATGGCTTCTGTGTAAAATATCTTGGACTGTGCAAAAATCCTGCACTGTAGCAAGTTCTCCTTAAAGAAAACAAAAGCTGAACTGAAAGATAAAGGGACCACTTCCCCCCACCCCTCTCATTTGAGAGAAATAATAAAAAGCACAAAGGAAGGCCTCCGAAGAATACTATTCAAAAAATGGTGGTGCTTGAATAAACACAAGTGTTTGCATTGTTCATGCAATTCATATGCTAGAACAGAAATGTGTTGCAACTGTTATCGCTATGAATAATGTTAGCGAATAAGTGAAAACTACTCCGTGGGTAGATTTGTGCCTTTGAAAATGGGTGTGAATAGCTCACACACATCATTTCCTCCTCGACGATCCTGAGAATTGAATCCCACTGAGTAAAGGGGTTGCATTACAAATGGGCGTATTGAAAATTTACTGGGTTGGACTATTTTAATATTCTTAGAGAGCATCAATATTTTACAAGTATAAGAACAAAAAATAAATTTATTCTGTTCTGATATGTTAGTATCGGCCCAATTCTAATTGGGCCAGATAGCAGCAGAATGTGCATTTTGCTGGTGCTGACTGGCATAAAGCAGACAGTGCCAGCCATAAAAAATGCTCCAGCTAGATATAAAAATCATAGAATCATAGAAAAATAGAGTCATAAAGTTAGAAGGGTGCTAATAGGTCATCTAGTCCAACTATCAGCCAGTAGCAGGATTCCTCCTAGAGCATCCCCAATAGGTGTTTATCAAACTTCTAATTGAAGATCCCCTGTGAAGGAGGGTCAGCCTCATGTCAGTGTATTGCTGTAGTGCTTGAGGAAATGCAAGAGCCTTCTCATATGAATGGAAGCACAAGACCCCACTGTAGGAGGTAAGGTGGCAGGGGAAGCAGAACGCAGAGGGGGGAAGTGGGAAGAGGTGGCTATGGGATGGGCAAATCAGGGGCAGTTGTTGCCAAATCCTGGCCATGTTGCCTTTTCTGGACACAAACTTGTCCATACAAGGTCCATACAAACCTATGTTAGTTATTTTGATTGTGCAGGTGTGAGTACACCCCCCCCCATACACACACACACACAATGCAGGCTTACCTCCAGGAAAGGTTATTATTGTTCCCTTACCTAAGATATAAGACCTATTGTTCCTACGACCTCTGCAGTGGCCTCTTGAAGGATGCAGCAGTAGCCATTTGGACACTGCTACATCAGTAGAAAGGGGCATAGAAAAGGTTTATCTATCTGTTCTCAATGAACAGCTTAATTTAAAAAAAACCAGTCCAAGAGGGACGTTTAAAAATCCCAGCTACCATGGAAGAAATAATACATTGCAATCCAGCAAGAGTGATCCGCTCATATTTTAAGCAACATGATGCTTGTTCAAGCCCTATCAAAACATTATTTTTATATGTATGGGAATTTTTATGTATGAAATAATATGTATGGAATAATTTTTGATATGTATGGAAATTACGAATCACATCTGTGACCACTATACCCCTCTTTACTCAAATCAAATGCTCACTTTTTCAGCCGAATTTACCCTACAATCCAGAGTAACTACGGGAAGACATAAGAGGAACTTATTCTGGACTGCTCTATCAGTTACATTGATGTAACCCATGAGTTTGAGAAGTTACGTAAATCAGTCACATGAGCATGATCAGATAGGGAAGCAGCAAGGTCAGTAACCAGGCAGAAAGTTGTTAGTGTCAGGTCAATAGATGAGGCTATGATGGTGAAGAAAAACACAACTTAGCACTAGCAGAACATGCAACTTTCTCTTCAGCGACTCCTGAAATATAGATAATCCTGGTGTTTTATTTAAATGTCACTAATCCTGAACTCAGTGATTGCATGAAAATGAGCCATACCCACCAAACACACCCTCTATGCTGACAACCATCCACTATGGGAATTTGCACATTCTGCATTTATCTGTACAGATCAGCACTGAATGTATGGATGGTTTTCCATATGATCCCTGCACCCAGGGTTTCTCTGTGCAAATGCTAACAAGTAGATGCCCATGTGGCATAGGCAGTGGGTGTATGGGAATGCAAGGTGTGGTTAACTTTTATGTTCCCATTGCTACCCTAATTTCATGAATGTTGGAATAACTGCAACTTCTGAAGAGGCTGTGTCCTTCTTTGACCTTCTTATTTCCATCAAAGAATTCTACACCAGAACATTAAATAACTTTTAATATTACTTTCCTCCATCTCAATACAATACACTTAAGCTTTCTTTTGTATATATGAAATCATAGAAACCAAATCACATTCTTGATATGTGACTCTTGTGGACCATTGTCACACTGGATTTGCAGAGCATCTGCCTATGGTTTGTCTTGTTGTTACACATATGAGCCACCAGGGGATAGTGTAATCACACACATTCTGACTTGTCTTTCCTCTTAAGCCTAGTTTTGTTTGGAGGGTGGTTGATTTGATTAAATAAAAATATTGCCAAAGAAGAGAAGATGGTTTGAGCATGAGTGTGTTGCAGAATGAGTATGTGTTAGGGGACATAATGATTAAGAAGTGAAAGGAGCTGATACATGCCACAACAGATTGCATAAACGTTGCAGAAAGTGCTGAGTTTTTTTCCTGGACAGGAAGATATTCTGCTAAACATGTTCCTGACACTTGAACCATTCTTCCTTGTGGACCTGGTTAACACATGCATTGACATCATCAATTCAGTGCTGTACACTTGACTGGTGCCTTATGTGTGGACTGGTTCCATTGAAGAACATGTCCTTTGAGGAGAAATAAAAAATTCTATCACCCTGTGTTGTTTATGATGGTTCTTTCCTTCTTCAAAACAGTCCCTACAATCCAGAGCAACTACGGGAACACATAAGAAATTACATGTGCCTGTAGTTACTGCACCACCTAGTGAAAACCTATGGGAAATTCATATTGCAATCCAGAGCAAATTGTTCCTGCACTGGAGCAAGCACTCTCTGTAGTTACTCTGGATTGCACCCAGTATCTCTCTTTGAACCATTTTTCAGGGGAATAGGTGAAAATATTCACCAGTTCAGAAAAAAAACTACTTCCTGCTCTCTTTCTGAATCCACGATATTATTACAGTATGTTAGTACATTTCTCTGCTTAATGTACCTTTGCCATGTCATAGTCACTGAATCAGCATTGATTGTCTGGGATCAAATGGGGATAGGAATCCTCACACTGATGCTGAACCACCATACACACATTTTTAAAACATCTCTGTCATTGTGAAAGGATATTTTTGTATATCTAGAAAATGCTATTTTTGAACCAAAAAAAATTAACAAATATTCAGTGCAGTGTTACAAAAAAAAATAAATAAACATTCAGTGGTTTTCTGAATTACAATGTTCCTAGTGGTGACCATTGGAAAAGGTTTCAGTGAACAGCCCTCCAGTGAAAATTTTAAGGTCCTTCCAGTTAAAGCAATTTTATACAGTATTTTCCATATCAAAGCTGGAAGCTCCTGGTGGGTACTGGACCCTACATGGAGATCAATCAATCATTCAACAGTACTTATATACTGCTTTTCAACAAAAAGTTGACCTTGTGACCTAAATGGCTAAAATCACAGTTTGTAAAAATAATCCCATCTTGTTATAAACCTTTGAATATGTCCTTTACTGCAGAATTCAGTGAAAGAAACCACTTTGAAATATCTTTATTCTATTAAAATTTGTGGTTAAAAAAAACCAGTGGAGGCAGGGCAATGGCACATAACCATGCACACTATTCATAATTGTTGCCCTGCCCAATGCATGGGGGTGATGTGTTGGCCTCCCACACCAGGTGACACAAACCCTAGTGACGCCCCTGCTCAGACTCAACTGTATGTGGAACTAAATGATGAGGATTCTCAGACACAAGATTACACAACAACACAATATAGAGAGTGTTACAAAAGTGTATTCTAAGAAATCCTTTATGAAGTCCAAGATGCCACTGGACGAAATCCAAGACCTGAACTACTTCTGTCTGGTATACTACTGCATGCTACGTTGTCATGAAACTCTGGAACTGACAGAACCTGCTATCTTATTCTTGTCATGCTTTGGTAGCAGTGAAAATATTCTCCTGGTTACTTGTAGTCATCCTGCTATGCATGATTTCATGTAACTTTTAGATCTAGGGTGAAATGCATTCAAAGAAGCCTTGCCAAAAGGAAAATAAACCTCCTTCAGGCTTTTTTCATTTGTAAGATACTATACACTCTAATCTTACTCCCTCCATTTCAGGCAGACAGATATGCTATTTTAAAATCCTGAAGAAAAGCTGCCAGTTGGTCACACTAGTAGCCCACTACTACCCTGCATTGTAACTGGCAGAATGGCCGGTCTACTATGTATCCAGCACAGGGTTGGACTGGCTGAGATGCAGCTTAGGGCAAGGAGAATTGATTCCTTTTGCCCCTTTTTATTCAGAAGAAGCCCTTGGATCTGTGTTACCAAAACAGTTGGTTCAGATCTGCACTAGGCTAGGCCACCTAAGAGGGGATTAGGATCTGGCCTAAGTGACAGATCCTAAATCCTCTCCCATCCCAGAGTTGGTCCAGGGCTGCCTGCCCTGTCCTCACCCCGGATGGCCTTCCCCAGACCCTTCTGCCAGCCTAGGTAGGTCTTGACCTGTGTCCATGCTCTGGCCTGTCTTCCCACAGTGGTGTAAAAGTGTCTTTTAGCTCTTTTGCAACACTTCTGGACTAGCGTATAGGACTTGTGCTGACCCAACTGGGCCTTACGATTGTACACTGAGCTAGATAAACCAATGATCTGGCTCCATATTATGATGTTTTGAATAATATGAAACTGGCCCTAAACACCCCAGCAATGTCTGTTCAAGTGGCTTCTGCTGGTGTTCTTTTGCATTTTAGTTTGTGAGCCCTTTTGGGACAGCAACCCATTAGCTATTAATTAGCTATTAATTTTTTCATTTTCTTGTAAACCGCTTTGTGAACGTTTGAGTTGAAAAGCTGTATATAAATACTGTAGATAGATAGATAGATAGATAGATAGATAGATAGATAGATAGATAGATAGATAGATAGATAGATAGATAGATAGATAATATGCCGAGGAACAGGTTGCATAACATTAACAAACAACTCATAACTGAGGCTGTGAACTAGAATCTCACAAATATGAAATCTATTTTGGTGACATGCCTGTTCCTACCTTTGAAACATTCCTTGAAAGTGTACAGTACCCTACAAAAATGAAATCTAAAGTGTGTGTTGTGTTTGCCTCCTCCATCTGTCACCATGGTGCCATTCTAAACATAGTAACTTGTTTTCCTAAGGCTTTGAAACCTTTGCAAATAATTTCCCTTCTACCCCTGTTAATTTCAGCTTCCATGCCTCCCTGCCTCTCCCAGGGTATCTATACCTCCCACTACCTGCTTTATTCCTCCTTTCTAAGAAGTTGCACTCCTACCTTTGTCACTTGTACCATTCTCATTTAAAATTAAAGCTGATTTAATCTTTATCTTCCTGGCATGCGACATTCACCTCATCTAGCTAGCTCTCAAAGGCTTTTGAAGTTGAATTACAGAATTCATGTTTCCTGGTGAGTTTATTGGGGGCTTTAGCTACTTTTGCTACTGTTTACCCCCATCTATCTCTTCACTAATGATAATCAAGCACCAATTCAGCCCCCCTCTTTATAGCCCAGGCAATTTTAGAAAGATTTATTTTTTGTTGCCCTGTTTTCCGTCAATGATGGTACAACAGCAAGCAGCTGGCAGTAATCAGTTCAATTCGCTTGACTTGAAATTTTGCTACTTAATGGTCCATTAATAATTTCACAGCCCGATCCTCAAACTACCTGGGTAAGTCAAGCTCCAAAGAAATGAATGGGACTTGCATTTGCAGGTTACTTTGTGGATTGGAGCTTGGATCATTAAAATATCATACACTTCAAGACCTTGGATTTTCCACAAACTGACAAGCAGCATGTGCATAGCTTTCTCTCACTGACGTTTAGAGGACTTAACAGGGCTTGACTAGATGCAAAATGATGTTTACAAAACAATTTCTTAATTACTCATTTGAATTTGCACATCTCCAGATTATCTACCCATGATAAAGTACATGGGCAGCACTAGAGGTCAGGCTGGTTGGGCACCCACGCCTATCAGATCTGCCTGCGCCATTCAGGCTAGTTGTTATCAATAAAACAGATACTGGAGCAGACATTTGGTTAAGATTTATTAAGAAATACTTACAGTTCATGGTTGATCACAGACATCTTCTGATTGAATCAGAGGCCCTTAGAATATTCTTTAGAGAACACAAAAAATAGAGAATATGTGGGGAATGGGAACATGGTCTGACTTTGTTGAAATGGAGCACAGATCCCACAGATCCTTCTGCAATGGTTTGGAAAGAAAAGAGAAAGTGAGAAGAAGGAAACAAGGACCACACATCCTGCCATATACCATGAGGAGACAGGTAAATGGTCTCGGGTTAGTTCTTCCAGAGTTGAATTGATACCCACCAGAGTTCTACGGGCAGAGGTATACCTAGGCAAAATTTCGTCTGTGGCAAGGACTGAAATTTTGCCCTTGCCTGTGGCAAGGACTGAAATTTTGCCCCATCAAAACAGTTAGAAGGTATCCCAGGAGGTCATCTAGTCCAACCTCCTGCTTATAGTATGGACCCTGTCTCCCATAGCAGATCGCATCCCACGCTATACTCTTGTTACGCCTCTGTCTACAGGCAATATTGCATCCAAATTCTGATAAGGGCATCTATTTGGCTAGTCCAGTCCTTGAACTCCCAGTACTAGTGGCAACACTGTGCGAGATATAGGCTCTTCTACATCCTACCTACCAAGTGTGGGCAGAAAGGACTGAGACCAAAGATCCCACCAGAATAAGGATGGTGGGAAGATATTGTTGAGACACTGGTGTCCAACACGGAACTTTGCTTCACTGTTGCCAGCAATCTGGCTCCAGCCCTGGAACAAGATTATAAAAGTTAATGGAATCTTGTCACTGAATACTAAAATGAGATTGTACAATAGCAATGGGTTTAAGAATTACTGAGGAACAAACTAACAGGCAATGACTGCACAGTGGTATTGGTGCATTCCTTTATTAAAAATTTATGATCCGTCTAGTTAGATCAGGAAGCAGTTGTGAATATAGAGGAAAGAATAAGAAGCAAGTCAATTGCACAATAAACTGAAAGCTATATTTAGCAAATATCGAGGAAGAGGGGGAGCATCTTATTGAGATTGAAAGTTTTTTTTAAAAAAAAAGAACACTTCACCTTCTTACCACACTATCAAAATCAGAATATGGTATAGGTCAAGCTGCTTTGTAGCACCTGCAAATTGTCAGGTGATAATTATACACTCAGATGAAGGCAAGTTGTAATCAGTGACGACAATGGCATATGCTCCACAGGAATATCCAAGAAGAGCCTTTTGCCACAGAATCTTAAAATGCAAATATTAGTTTACTTTTTCTCCAGCATGCAGATGGAAGACCCCACAGCTTTGAAGACAAACAGAAGGCATCATGCATATCTCAAAGAAATATATCAAAGACTAGAGTAGTGGGGAAAAACAACATAGCTGATGCTCTGATTAGGGTGGCCACCTGTTCATGTCTTTTCGAGCTCATACTTTACACTAGGCATTGAAGATGCAAGCATATAGTCTTACTACAGTGAAACACTATGCTTGCTGATGTCTCATGAAAATAACATGACACATAACATGTCATGTTCCTAACAGGACTAACATATGTCCTGTTCCTATTCCATTTCTGTGCTGGGGAGAATACATGCTCTGCCAGCATGCACTGATGCAAAGGTACCATAAAATGCTTTGCAACAGCACCTCTAGCAAGCACCTCTCTCTCTCTCTCTGCTGGATTCTGGGTGATTATCTCCCATGCTCAGAAGAAATCCCAGCCATGCAGCTTGGAGGAGATCTTTCCCCAGCAGCACCTTCCTGGAGGAAGCAAGGTTGTGCATACAGGAAGCCAGCCAGTGGACCTTCCAGGACAGGAGCACACAGCTATCTGCTGTTCTGGAGCATTTCTACTCTGCCCCCCTCTCCAAGGTCCTGCGGCTGCTGTTTGAGCATGGGGGACAGAGACTGCAGCCTCAGAGACCAAGCCTTGTAAACACACACACAGACTGTGGAATGAATCATCTGAGTTTCCACTATTCCTTATGGGGAAATTTGCTTTGATATATAAGTGTTTTGTATTATAAGCATGTTTTTGGAACAAATTATGCTCCGAAACCAAGGTTTTACTATATACATGGGAAGGCTGAAAGCAGAACCTTCCTGTGCATGCTGGCAGTCTCAGGAACACATACTGGACCAGGTAAGGGGAGATGGGGGCAGGATAGAATGGGGCAAAAGGCAGGTACATGGGTGGACAGATTGGACCTGGGAAAAACAGGATGCAGGATTGAACCTGGGAGAAACAAGCTGTATTCTTCCCCCTTTCCAGCTTGATATTACTTCTGCAGATCCAAGTTGACACATAGTGGCTTCTGTGGCTTACCCAGAGGCAGTGAATAAATATCCCCTTGTGGAGACCTTTGGTAATGTTCAGCACTTCTTATAATTTTTGATAATTAATTAATCTTGCTCTTACACACAATTGACCTTAATTTCAGTGACATTACATCAGAAGTGTTGCTAGTGAGCAGTTCTGCTGAACGCAGAGGAGGCAGGCATTTAGCTTGTTGAAAGACAGGTCATGCATTTACAGCTCCCTCCGTCATTACATTTACAGCTTGAGGCTGTTATTAGATCCAGCTCTTGGTTTAGATGCTTGGGCAGCATCTGTGTCATGAAACGTCTTTCCCCAACTTAGGTCAGTGAAACAGCCACGACTCCTTCAAGCAGGAACACTCTGGCTACAGGTATTCATGCCCGGGTGATAGCCAGGAAATTACTGCACTGTGTTGCACATGGGCTGCCTTTGAGGACTACTTCGAAAGTTCAGGTGGTTCAAAATACAGCCACTACACAGCTGACTGGGATTCCTCAATCAGAATTCTCTTCTATTAAAAAATAACATAAAAGCTTTACTGACTCCCTATGCTTTTTCAATTAAAGATGGGGTGCAAATATTTTACTGCATAGATAAATAATGTCATGTCATCCTATCTCTCTGACATTTCTGGTTTGGTCTCTCTCTCTCTCTCTCTCTCCCTCCTTCTCTCTCTCTCTCTCTCTCTCTCTCTCTCTCTCTCACACACACACACACACACACACACACACACACACACACACAAAGTGTGCAGGCCAGAGGCTCACCATAGATTAGTAAACCACCTTCAGTAATTATCGTCTCCTTACACTCTGAAGATATTTATCTTTTGTTGCAAGGCAGTGGTTCTCAAACTGGGTGTCATGATACCCCATTCTTGGAGCCCTGATTTCTGCCAGACACTCTGCAGGAATGCAGGAGCTTCCCTGGACTCACCACCAGCTGCAGGACCCTCCCAGGGGTTCAGGGAGCCATGCATCAGCCTCTACAGCATTCCCCACTCCGTGGAGACCTTCAAAATCATGATCATGAATATTTCCAGTTTCACAAACGCAAAACCAGAAATGATCATGATTATGACCACAAGTGCCCCTGTAGAGTGCCACAGAGGCTAGCAAGGAGCTCCGTGAGCCCATACAAGGATGCTGTAACTAGCAGAGAGTCCAGGCAAGCCCCTGCACAGCGTCACAATCCAGGCAATCACTTCACCCTCCCCTGCCAAGACCTACAGCAGTTCAAATACTTCCAAAGAGTTTGTGAACTGCTTGTGCAGTTGGCATGCTAGGAGGAAAATGCCTGTAGTCAATAGGGAAATAGTTTTTCCTATTGGCTAATAGGTAAATAATTCTATGCAGAGTTGGGTATAAATCTAACCTTGGTTATTTAAATAAGCATAGGCAATTGTATTACTGTATAGGAGAGTGCTGTTAGTATTATTGAAGATAAAAGTACTCTACAAGAGATGAACCTCAAGTACCAAAAGCAGACTGAGTAGGACAGCCAATTGTACATTTATCAGAAGCCAACTGTCAGGAGGGCAAATGATGTTCAGCTAATATCACAAGACACAAGAAAAAATTACACTCTGGGAAAAGGGTTGGCTCTTTTGTTTGCTACTAATCAAGTAGGCTCAGTTATGAGCTCACACACTAGTAAACAATAATGGAATTACTCAGGCCAATTATCTCTGATTTAGATCCAAGCAAATTATGTGACTCAAAGTGTATGAAAAGATATAATCTCAATTAGCTGAATCCGATAAATGGCTGGAACCAACAGAAAGCACCGATGTCTAACAGAAGAGCTTCTGATTAAATGTTATCCGATATGCCCTTGAAGGGTGCCTAATCTTATTCATGGCCAAATGGTACCAGTGGCAAAGTAATAGCTTTTATTGTAGATGTTTCTTGTTGAATGTGTAAATGCACAGAGGATGTAGGGAATTTTTTGTTTCCTTTCAGCAAAGTGCTTTTTGTAAAATAATAGAAAATATTTCATTGAGAAAGTGTATGAAATTTTCTCCGTGTTGTGGGATGCACCAAATAACCATACACCACAATCTCTCACACATGAACAATAGCAGCCCTTGTGGTAGTTTTGGTGATCTATGGAATAATGAACAGGAATCAAAGGCCTAGAGCAGTGGTGGGATTCAAATAAATTAACAACATGTTCTATGTTCTAATAATCTAAATTAACAACAGATTCTATATCCTTTTAGTAACCAGTTCTCAGAACCAGGCACTCATTAGCAAAGGGTTCTATAGAACCTGTGAGAACCCCCTGAAGCTCACCACTGGCCTAGCGCACATTCCTAACCATGTCTACTTAAAAGTAAGCATTGTGTTCAATGCATCTTACTTATAGGAAAGTGTCTTCAGGATTGCAATCCTAATCCTATTTGGGCCTTTTTCTACCAGAATGCTTGTTCTGGTAATGTAAGGGCCATTAGTGTTGTTTCAAAAGTCGATTAGCCATTTGGTGCATGCTGGCCACTGCTGCAAGCAACTGGATCTCTGTGCCAGTGGACCAGAGACAATTGGGAATGCCGATAAGTTAGCATATGTGGTTCAGGGGAGATCTGGAGCAGGCAGAATGGGACAGATAGGGGAAAGAATGGAAGGGATAGGGTTGGGAAGAGGACAAATGGGGTTAGCAAGGGCATACTGATAAGCTAACTCTCTTCCCATCCTTATTATCCCATTCTGGATCCAGTTATAGAGCTGGCACAGGTTCAAGTACACCAATGGGCTAGCAGACAAATATTCCCTTTCTCCAAAAAGGCCTCCAGAAACTGAAACCCCCCTGTGGGATTCGTGTCAATGATTCAAGTGTCACGTTGACGCAGCAGTATCTCCATACAGGGAGTTGTATAGAATTTGGCTAAAAGTTAAACACTTTGAAGTCCTATTGATTTAATTAGAACAGATATTAAAACATCTATTTAAGTAATCTATTGGAAACCAATGGAATGTAACTTTTGCTAAACACATCTAGATGAATATGCCTGTTTATCTGATAAACTTCATTTCCTACACTTGTGGCCTATATTTTTGCTTCAAAATTATATTTTATCCTTATTAGTTTATTCATTTTAACTTTGTATCTTGTATAAATCCTTTGTTTATTTAAATGAATCATGTCCTAAGTAAACACTAAACTGCCCAATGCTCATGTCAGATAGCCTATATTACCCGTTATGACTTACAGGGTTTCCCCAAAGTGTTATTCCCAGTCAACCTTCCCATTGTTATTGTGTTGTAAACCTAGTGACAAAAAAGGTTTTCTGAATGATCACTTTGAAATCTTGAATTGTTATTTTGCAAAACCAAGACTGAGTGACTTGCAGTGACCTGCTTCTTATTGGGGTTTAATTGTCTCCTAGTGTGCCTGGGATTAAATGTGTGAGCAGTGGCCTACATTAACTTTTCAATTCACTATGAGTGAGTTTGCTTTTGGTTCTTGTGTCATTTTAGCATTTCGACTAGTCTGTTTCTTTGGCCCTAAACTCCACATTGTTCAACTTCTCATTCATGGCCTACCCAATTCACAGCTTTCTCGAGTTGACTTCACTGGCCCCGGAAACAGAGTCAATATAACTTGAAGCCTCTGTTTCTTCATCAGAAACTTTCAGGTGACATTCAAATAAAGGTAGACCTAGCCTCAATATTTTTTCTGAGAGAACTGGAAGGAACCGATTTATCAGAGAACAAATTTCCTGCCTCCACTTAAAATGTTTACATTTCTCTGGAGAAATGGAGGCAGGGATGAATTCAGTATTTGTAACTGAAACAGCAATGACATAACAATATTGTTCTGCTCACAAAATAGCAGGGTCATATCAGATGGGCTTTCAATTGCATTGTGTTTGGGGGATTTTTGAAGAAAAAATCAAGTGAACAAGCCACTCATTTTAAACTAAGGCAACAACACAAGTCCGAATAGCAAGGGAAGTTTCCCTCCATAATGAATGCTTGGTTCCAACCCTCGTTCAATACTATTGTTCCATCAAAACTTTATCCCAAATTGATCCATCTTAATGTATCTGCTCCTATCTGTCAGTGGATACTCAGCTTTCTGACGGACAGAAAGCAGCAGGTGAGGTTGGGGAAAATTACATCTAGTACTCGAACAATCAGTACAGGAGCTCCCCAAGGGTGTGTGCTCTCCCCGCTGCTTTTCTCCCTTTACACAAATAACTGCACCTCAATGGACCCCTCTATCAAAATTTTGAAGTTTGCAGATGATACAATGGTCACTCCGTGACGGTGATGAATCAGCATACAGACGGGAAGTTGAACAACTGGTCCTGTGGTGCAGCAGGAACCACCTGGAGCTTAATTCACAAAAAACTGTGGAAATGATGATAGATTTCAGGAAGCACCCCCATATGCTACTTCCACTTTCCATCTGCAGTAATGTGGTTTCAGTGGTGGAGTCTTTTAAGTTCTTGGGTTCTGTAATCTCCCAAGACCTGAAATGGTCAACTAACATCAGCAGCATCATTAAGAAAGCTCACCAGAGGATATTCTTTTTGTGCCAACTGAGAAAATTCAACCTGCCTCAAGAGCTGATGATCCTGTTTTATAGAGGAATTATTGAATCTGTTCTTTGCAGTTCCATCACTGTCTGGTTTGGTACAGCAACCAAACTGGACAAGAAAAAATTACAAAGAACTATAGGTATAGCAGAGAAAATAATTGGAGTCAGCCTGCCCTCTGTGGAGGACATATATACCGCTCGGGTCAGGAAGAGAGCCGTGAATATTGCTGCTGACCCGCTTCACCCTGGACACATCTTGTTTGAGCTTCTTCCCTCTGGACGCCGATATAGGACTTTGTTCACTAAGACATCTACGCACAATAGTTTTTTTCCTTGTGCCATTAAATTGCTGAACCAACAACTATGCTGAGGGATTATTGAAAAATATTGAAGCAGTGTTCTTATCTGATTGTATGTTTTGTATGAATTGTTTGTTATTTGTGAGTTGGTGTTGTATGTATGCAGCCGTTGCCGAAGTCAAATTCCGGGTATGGAGATCATACTTGGCCAATAAACTAATCTAATCTAATCTAATCTTGTGTTTCAATCTATATAGACGAGTATAGAACTGGAAAGTCACTCACTCACTAACTCACTCACTAACTCACTCACTCATCAACGGCCAGCCAAAACCGCTGGGCCTAGAAACGTGAAATTTGTGGTTGGTGTTCCTTCCACGATAGAGGCACCCACTAAGAACTGGTTTTTGGAAATTCCAAAGGAAAAGGGAGAAAAGGGACACAACACATTTTCTCCCCTGTACATTGAGAATCTCTGACTGATCACAGCCCTGCCCCAACCCCTGAACCTAGAAGCATAAAATTTGGGGAGGGTGTTTCTTCTGTGACATCAGCATGCACTAAGAACTGATGTTGAGAAATTTAACCCTTAAGGTGAAAAAGGTGCAACATGCTTTTGTCCTAAACTTAACACTGAAGACTATAATCAACATCCAGCCAATTTGGTGCCCAGTTCCTGATGCACTGTGAGAAAGGGTGCACTGGGGGGTTGCATATGGGGGGATGTTGCACTTGGGAGATGTTGCTCAGGGGTGGTGATGCGCATGGGAGGTGATGCGCATGGGGGTGATATGCATGGGGAGTGTTGCACATGGGGAATGTTGCTCAGGGAGGGTGATGTGCATGGGGGATGTTGCACATAGGTTGCGATGGTGGGGGTGATGCATGTGGGAGGATGATGCACATAGGGGGATGTTGCACATGGGGGGATGTTGCACAATGGAGAAATGATGTATGGGGGAATTTTACTCCTGCAACACAGGTACATTTTGCTAGTTATTAATAATTTATTGCCATTGTGAAGGATGTGCCATCAAATGGGAATGATCTAAGTCACATATTGCTGTCTTAGCAATGTATGGATACAGCATAAGCCTTCACTGAAAGGAGAAGGAAAACACAAAAACTGCTTATTACTTCTGTGGTGTGAGTGGCTCATGCTTAACCTTGAACTTCATGACTTTATTAATTTACAATGAGAAATAAGTTGTAAGCTGTTATTTCCAATTACAAATACTAAAAAAAAATTGAGATACTGTACCTGGATAGCTGGGACACTATACAGTATTTAGAGGGTAGTCCTACAGTACACCAACCTCACTATACATGTTTCCCTTCAATTCTGTGAGGGATTTGCATCCCTCCCCCCAGTAACCAAAACCACAGATAAAAGAAGTGCCTATGTGGCACCAGGCACTCCCCTCTCTTCCATTGTAGCATTTTATAGAACACAAAACAAGAACGATCCTTGTGTTCCTCTCTAGCATTCTATAACAGGCTGCAACGGAAGAGATGTAATGGCTTGGCATCACTATTAGTATTAAGGTCCCCTTGTACTGATTAATAATTGGCAAGTGGAATGGAGAACAGTGATTAGTGGTACTGCAGATACAGATATGGGATGGGTGTGTTATAAATAGATTTTTATAAACCTATAAATAGATTTTTTACAGTCCAGCATAAAAAGGGAGGAATAAAAAAGAATTTAATTCCACCCTTGCAGCCACTCCGTAGCTCCAATGGCAATACCAGCAGCAAGTATCAATCAGAGGAAGGCAGGCTGATAACACTCATTTGTTTGTTTGTTTGTTTGTTTGTTTGTTTGTTTGTTTGTTTGTTTGTTTGTTTGATTGATTGATTGATTGATTGATTGATTGATTGATTGATATCCCGCCTTTCCTCACCTGCAAGAGGGAGCTCATGACGGCTAACATCACTCAGAAAAATAAAACACCATTAAAATAGAATTATAAATATAGATTAAAACATAATTAAAATACAATTAGATGAAAAAACTGAAAACAATTAAAACAGACTAAAAACATTTGTTTAAAACAATAGAAAAGAACAATAAAACTGTCCCCCCCCCAACCTCTGCCCCACTCATATGTGGATGGAGTATAGGAGTCAATCAACAAACAGTATTGGGAAGACACCTCCATTATGTCAGCAGACCACACTACTAATGTATGGGGGCATAGAAAGAGCCGATCATTGATCAGCATCAAGAAAATACCTCTATTATGTCACCAGACCACACCCCACAAGACACAACAGTACTTTTTACAATTGAAGTCCCTGGAATAGTCAAACCATGAGGCAATCTGATTCAACTTACATCAGGGTGGGTGGCTGTTACCATGAGAGCCATGTGGAGAATTGGAAACAGCTCACAAGCTGGGACAACACAGAGGGATCAACCAATTCCTTTAATGACCCCTTTTCTTCCCTCAGTTGAAGAAGCCGATGTATCTTGTGGTGTAATTGATGTGACCATCCCAAGAAGCTCCTCCTAAGGATAGAAATGGATACTAGCCTGGAATCCTAGTCATAGGGATCATATCCTCTCATGCCACTCACACAAGCACATGCTGCCAAAAGTGTGCCAAAGAGTTGTCTGATGGACTCAGTCTGGGAGAAGGAAAAATGCTCACTTGGGAGAGGACAGGCATATGGAGCAAACCAAACCTCTTTCAATCAAAGTTTCAAGTCCTCATGGGGGAGCCCATCTGCTAGAAAGAGCCTTTTTAAGGGAAAAACTAGGATAAGCCACAAGGGAAGCCCCAATTGCACTTGGGTAAGCAGGCTGCTAGCCAGACAAGCCAGATTTGAGTTTTATCAGGGGGATTGTCATAACAAATGCCAAACTCCTGTTCTGCATGAATGACAGGAAACCTCCATGGTAGAGAAAAAAGTAAAAGAGCAGGTGGGTCTCAATTCGCACTGGTGTATCTACAAAGCAGCTCTCTTAACTACTCAACCACATCAGGAAACAGGAAAGGGGCACATCACAAGGAGTCTGGCATCCTGCCATATCCTCTCCAGTCCAATGCACCATATCCATCAGAAGCATAGTGATGTTATGTGGAAAGTTAGTGCCCATTTAGAAAGAGATGAAAGTTAGTTCAAAACTGGTCTCCCAATTACAAAAAAGACTAACAGAACCACCAACAGGAACACCCGGAAGAATTATGTTTTGTCATATAACCCTTTAAACCGCAGGAATACAACCAGGGAAAAAGCTGGCAACCTTATATTAGTTGCAGTTACATATACTCTAGTATGCGGACTATTTTGTCAATCTGTGTGCTTTTAAGGAACTCCGTCCTTCTGTATATTTTTCTCATTTGGTCTGCTTAGGAATCTCTGAACACCTGCTGTAGTAATCCAGTACATTGCAAAGGATTCAGGAGCATTTTCTAGGGTTATTAGATTTCATCATTGATTTGAAAGTACAGCCTGGAACCTACCCAGTTATTGGAAGCAGGAGGAGATGGGGACTGACTACCTTTCAGAGAGGCTATCTGCCTTTCTGATCTTTTCTTTAAGGAATCTCTGGGATATCTCCCAAAAAACCTGAATTGTCTGTAACAAAGTTTGAAATCACTGCACTGACCACAACCTAGAAATGGGTCTGTGACAAGCACAATTCATTTGACTATTCTAATTTTTCACTCGCTTCGCTTTCCATAATATTCTCTGAATTGTAATCTCAGGAACAATCCTTTTGCACCGAATAAGAAATAAGGCAAGCTTTTATCCAGTTTTGACCATTCATGAAGGAAAAAATATCTATGGGATTTTTGCAAACTGTTTCAATCTTGTGTATAAAAAACGAAAAAAGAAAATAGTAATCTGATCCTTTCACAGCTTCAAGACACTCAGAAAAAAGAATCTGCACAGCACACTGGACTGTAGATTGCTCTTCAATATGGAAATAAATGACCAAATGTTCCTCTTCTCTTTGTAAAGAAATGCTGGATGAAATTGCTTTTGGAGTGTGTGACTCTGAACAACAACAGAAAGCCTGAACAATATCCTCTGTCAGTGCAAACAGCAGAAGCTGAGGTTATCATCTCAGAGCCTCTTGTCATCTGTCTAATAGGAAATATTGAAATGCAGAGAGTGTAAGGCAGTTGATATTTGGGGATGGGGGAGAACAAAATTCAATTCCCTGGCGTGGAAAACCTGGAGTAGGATTGGTTCGATCGTTTCTCATGCCACCTGAAAGGAACATATATCTGGAAGATGGGAAAACACAACTGCCTACTATGCAAAAGCGGGTTCACACAAGCACAGGTGTCACAATTTCTATGAACTCTGAGAACTGGCAGCTAAAGGGATGAACTGAAATCACTGTAAATATTGTGTCTGGGCACAATCCTAACCAATTTAGGCTGGCCTAACTCATGTGGCATATCTTCCTGTGGTGGTGTGGGAAGGTCAGCATATGCCTGTGCTCTGGCCTAACCTCCCAAGAGTGGGGCAGAAGTGCCTTACAGCACTTTTGTGACATCCCCAGGATGGCACAGGACTTATGCTTGTGCTTATGCTGACCTAACTGAAGCTTAGGATTGCAGCCTAAGCCAGTAAGAGAAAGGTCTGTCTACGGTATATGATCTTTGATGGCTGAATCAACATGTCTGTTACCTCAAGGTGAACTAATCCTCAAGTGATGGACATAGAAGTGTGAGGAAGAAATAAGGGGCAACATTGCCTGCCAAAATTTTTTGATAGGTAATGCCACATAGGAAGATGCTACCTCCTACTCAACACTAACTGGCAGTATCTTGACAGGGTTATTAAAAGAATCTCTCTCTCTCTCTCTCTCTCTCTCTCTCTCTCTCTCTCTCTCTGTATGTATGTATGTGTTTGTGTGTGTGTGTGTCTTTGTGTGAAAGTACTGTCATGAAAATGTTATATCACTTTTGAATCAGTCTTAGGTCAACTCAAGTTTGTCAATACTAATTTATAAATTGATAATTGAAAATATGCTAGTATAGTGTCACTATCTTTCCACATTTCCTTGTATCTAGCCACCACCACCCCATAGGTGATTTAGAATCTGAGGAGAACACAGGCCTCGTCTTACAAATTCAACATGACACATTTTTTAAAAGCTGAAAAAGAAGATTCAATTCACAGCGAGTTGCTCTATAAAGCATAATGGCCATTCACAATGTGTATCCATCATGTTTTTCGTAGGCAGGTATTCTTTTTCTCTTTGTGAACTCAAATGGGTGTCCGTGTGGGAAAACTTGTCAGTTTGCCACTGCACAAACACCAGTTGTAACATGAAAGTTGTAGTTAGTCTAGTACAGTAAATGGGAGCAATTGTAAGTGAACTCATGTAGAATTGCAGGGGCTGCCATCGCTTTATTGAGACAATGTTCTTGAGGTAATATGGGCATGTTGTAGCAAATGCTTTCTGATAGTTTTCTGTAAAACGAGCCAGCTTGATATAGGAATTGATTTATGAGATCAAGCTAATCCATGTGGATTACATTCTTCAAAGCTTCATGAGCAAACTCACCAATAAATACATGTGAGTTTTGGTGGATCCAAACTTACAAAAGCAACCAAAAAAGAGGCATAATTTGGGAGACAGACCACAATCCACAGATTTTTCCTATGCAGCAAACCCTTGTTTCTCTACTATCAGCTGCTGCTGCCACAATCACCTCCCACCTTGTGACATCTTTATAATTTTAAAGATGATTATTCTTTTTCATTGTTAAGTCCTGGTGATTTACAATACAATTTTCTCCCAGGTGAATGCAAAGGAAATGCTTGTTCCACCAGCTAGTTTCAATAGTGCTATAGGCCGACAGGACATAGCTGTGAGATTACCAAAACAAACTTCCTGGTACTTATATATAATAGTGTATAAGTTGATATCATTGATAGTCAAGGGCAAGGTTTAAACCAAAAATCATGGAATTCACTACGTACCATGGATAATTCAAGGGTAAAACCTAGGGGTGTACAGGCCAAAATCTATTCAACTTTCCAGCCCTGGTAAAACTATGCCAGTGGAATGTGCACTGCAGCCTTTACTGGGAGGGTACTTATGGAGACCTTCACAAGGTAAAGGAATATTTGTTCCATGCATTGCTGCTGCACTAGTGCTGGAAAGTTTGATAGGATTGCACCCTATGAAAGTCTATGAACTGAATGTGGTAATTTTGTCTGATATTACCTGACTTACTGTTGACTTACTGAATGACTTACTGTTGACTGTTCTGAACAGGGTGAACCAAGGACACTCCACACCCCATGGCATGTGTGACATTATGATGCTGCTTGCCATCAAAATGTCAGCATGCGCATGCCCTACTACCACCTGTGCAGAGGTGTGTGCACATGCCCTTCACAGCCAGCCAAGGAAGTCAGGCTGACTTCCCTGCCTGGCTGCAAACAGCACATGTGTATCCCAGCTGAAGCCATACATGTGCCCTTTGCAGCCTGCTGTGGAAAGTTTCCCCAACCAACTCCAAAGTGTGCATGTGTGGCCTGGCTGAAGCCATTAACGCACCCAGGGAAGGTTTCCCTGGCTGACTTCAAAGAGTGCTAACTTCAAAGAGTAAGCCATACATACTCCCTTTGTGGCCACCCGGGGAAGTGACTGCCAGCAGATGACTGCCAGCAGATGTGCGCATGTGCGTGCCAGCAGATAAGCTGCACGCAACTTCCCTGGTCATCCATGAAGGGCATAGGGAGTGGGGGGAAAGGAGGCAGGTGGGTAGGAGGGTGCACTCGCTATGCACCCATAATCCAAGATACTTGTGCTAGATAGGTGGTACTCCGCTGGTTCTGAAGCAGCCATTCTCCAAACAGGAAGAAAGGTGAAGGAGGTTGTGATAGTTGTTGGCTTTGTTAGGAGTACAGTACATTCTTCCATAGCAGCAGCCCTCACAAAGACTGTAACTTCCATAAACTACTTTACCTTCCTTCCTGTCTGGAGAATGACTAGTGCTTGGCGCTTCAGAGCAAGATAAAATAGCTCCTTTTTCCTTTCCTCACGCACATCCTCCTTCTCAGCCTGCTATTCCCCTCTCCACCTCACCAAGCAGCTGTACTTAGAAGCCGAGAAAGCTTTACAGCATTGACCTATTGGTCAACCCAGATTTTCAGACTCAATTTTAAAGCAAGCTTTTTGGAATATATTCAGTAAATGTATAGGATTTTGACCTTTTATTCCTTCTTGCAGAAAAAAAATTGCAGGTGTCGTTTATCTAAGAGCTCATAATAGTTGTGGTGGTTGTAGTCTAGATAAAGTAAGCCCTCATGCATGGATTAAAAACAATTTAAATAAATGATGCAACATTCTGCTCTTGAAATTAGCATAGAGCAGAATCCTAACCATGTCTACTCAAAAGTAAGCCTCTTTACTCCTTAGTGGATTTTACTCTCAGGAGATTGTCTTTAGGATTGCAACCATAATGACATGTAGCTATTAAATATTTTTGAATAATAGAATGTATAGTCTGAGTTTGCCCCTATTTTATTCTGACACCAATTTCCAGTGGTAAATTATGCTGACTTGCCCATAGCCCCTTCCAGTGAATGAACAGGCATGTGAATCCAGGCCCAAACATAACCAGTACCTCTATATTGCAGTGTTTCTGCTTTATGCAAAATCCTGTAGTACAGAGCAAAAAATAAAAATAAAAAAATCACACACACCATGTGTGAAAACGTTTATCAGTACAAAACCAAAATGATCCTTTAGGCTTTCTTGCATCTGCTGTTGCAACTCCTAGATGCAGAGCCTGGCAGAAAATTAAACACAGCTCTAAATGCTATTGCTGCCAGAAATCTACATTTCTGGGAGAATGAGAGCGCACACATCTGGATCGTGCAGCTGGCAGCCAAATTGTGGACTGTCAACAGGTGTTGAGAAAGAAATTGACCATTAGAAACAGGACTGGATCATAAAGGGCATATCAAAATTAAACATATGTCACTGTGTATTGAAATTAATCAACTGGATAGAGGAGAATTAAATTGCAGACCAAAGATCAATTTTAGACCTCATTAAGATCCATGTAAAGATTCCCATTTGTTCAAAGAGTGATTTATTTTGCCCACAGTCTACCAACATTTACACAATAGTTTGTAATAACAATATGAGAATCACACCGTCTACTGAAAAGTTGCTCCAGGGGCTATTATTTAAGTGAGGGAAATATCTGACTTTGCATGTAAAATAACCCCATTTCAAAGTCTGATATCTTTTGGTGGGTCCAGGAGAGCCTCTGTCTGATGCCCTGGACCAATATTTTAAGTCAGTAGAGACAGAGTTGTGCTCTATGAACTATTGATCTGACTAAGTAAGAAGTAGATTCTTATATTAACAACTCTATCGTATTCATGTATATTCAGATGCAAGTCTCTAATGTATTCAGTAGGGGCAGACATGCCACCTCACTGCTCCTCTGACTTAGGTCACCTCAGGAGTAGGCATAAATCTGAGAAGACCCATAGGGTAAAATTTGAGTAGACCCAGAGTAAAAATGGAAGCAAAATAAAAGATTTTAAATTTTAGGCCAGCCTAAGCAACACTCTTGCCTCTCAACCTCAGGATACAACACAACTACAACAGCCTAACTCAGGATATGGCACAACTCTGACAGCCAATGAACAAGCTGCCCTTGTGTTGCTGCCTCTTCAGCAGCAGTTAGGACAGCCTAGAGGCCGCCTAGCCCTGTGGATTGGCCTTACTATCAGCTCAGGATATGTTCTACCTTAGGCCAGCTTAGCTGGGCCATTCTCTCTGGCCTAAGTCAGGATTGCACCCTGACTTTCTTTGCACCCTGACCTTTATTTCTTTATTCCACGCTGCACCTTCTATGAAATAGTAACTATAACCAGTGCTTTTTTGCTGTGGGTGGCGCAAGTGGTTAAGACACTGTGCCTGTTTACCAGCATGCCAGCATTTGAGACCCAGGTCCCCACAAGAAAGTGTGAGCTCCTGTCCTTAGCCCAGCTCTGTGACACATCTGGAACCAATTGTATTGGCTTTGCCTTTCTATTGGACTATTTCAGTGGTGTGGAGAGGGGGGATTTGCTGCTTGGGTAACAGCCTATCCTCCATATCAATTTAACCCAGGCCTTCGTGCTTCACATGCAGCATATGCAGCACCAAGCACGATACCATAGTTTTTCAAGACTGACGGATGCCTGCAATTTTTCCTGGGGAAAAAGGTGCGTGCTCAACACAGGTCATCCTCATATGACTAATTATTAATTAGCTGCTGGGAGAAGGCATGTGGAAAAAGGTGCCAAGTACTCCCAGAAAATAAGCCCTGACTATAACTGAGTTTCAAATGATCTTGTTCCCTGATCCCATGATACATCAGATTATCTTTCTGGAATTAATTTTTTCTCACAGTGAGCTGCTGCTCATGCACTTTTGATTAAAAAGAGAGCAATGTACCATTTGAGGGCAAACTATACAAAGGAATTAAAAAGTGATGAGCTACTAAATAAGGAAAAATGTCAAATGTCTACAGTAAGCCAGTTTATGTCTGAAAAGCGTATGGCAGCAAGTGGAGGGAATCTCAAAGTTTCATCATATTGATAATCCTTCAAATTATGTTCAGCCACCAAGCAAGTGAGCATCATGAGACCACTTAGCTGCTCTGCAAGGCAAGTTAAACCAAGTGGAAATGTGAAAGATTTATAGCAACAAGATATTTTGGTTTCATTTAATAAAGAGGCTAAAAAAGAAGAATAAAAAATGATCAAGAAACACTCCTCTCCCTCATGTCTTTGGGCATGTTCTTTCAGCACCAGATCAGAAGTTACTTGTCAGTGTTGTCAAAGAACAAAAGTTGTTTGGGTACCACAGGTTTTCTAAAAACCTATGACTCACAAGGTCTTAGGGAATTGCTTGGAGTCTTGGGAGTACATGTGACCTTCATTATCCACTAAAGATCTGTTTCTGAACCTTCTGTGGATTTAAAAAAATAATGAAAAACTAATGTGTCAATCCAGAGTAACTACGGGAGGACGTAAGAGACCACCTAGTGAAAACCTATGGGAAATTCATATTGGAATCCAGAGTAAGTTGTTCTTACACTAGAGGAAGGACTCCCTGCAGTTACTCTGGATTTTGCCCTAAGTTTAAAAATCCACTTCCAGGTTTCCTGCTGCTTCATTGGACCTAATAGAATAAGGTAGTGTGTCAGTATCTGCATGGGTTTGATTCTCGTCCTGAAAAATGGAATGATTGCTTGCATGACTGCCTGTCTACAATGGTAGAAAAGCATTTCTTAAAACTGTGATTTGCAGTGGCCATTTATGCTGAGACAGATCTGTGTATAAAAAAATCTGTATAACAAGGTTGGAGCTGTGGGCTACTATGAGCAGACATTATATTCAGCAAGGAGAATTTTTAAAGCCAGTTCTCCTTTCCCTCTCCAGCTTCTCCCCTGGAGTATTTTGTGATTCTCCTTTTAGAAAATTCTTCCACTTAACTGCAAATAAGTTCAGGAGTTAGACTGGAAGATTCAGGTTCAAATTCCTGTTTGGCTGTGAAGCTTCCTAGGTAGCCTTGGGTCAGCCCCCCCCCCCCCCCCCCGGTAACCCTTCTCTTTTTACATGGAGAGGGAGAGGAAACAAAAAAGTGGTGTTTTTTACCATGGGCCATTTTCAGGCCTGCAGGAGCAGCCTCTTTCAGAGTCTTCAGAAAGCCCTCCAGAGTAGGCAAGCGGAGCATGCAGTCTAAGGACTTAAGGGGACATGGTTGTGGATTTCATTATCCGCAATATTTGATATCAGCGGAGGGTCTGACAACGGATTCCCCCATGGATACCGAGGCTCCATCTGTATTCCAAATTATTGAATTTGAATCATGTTATTTGAAAAAAAGAAAACAAAAGATACTAGAAAATTCAAGAAGGTATTGATTTCTATGGGGAAGCTGCACAACTTTAGCAATCTAGCTGTGTTTGTTGATGTGAACAGGTTTTGTGAGGATTCAATTTCCTTTTAACATGGCCATTAAAACATTATATAAAAATTCTAAGCAAAAAAAAAATCTATCCAGCATCACTAACTAGCAACAGCTGCATATGTCCTGACTGGGGATTGTAAACTATATTGAATATTGATCTAAGTGTGTAAATAAGTAATAGAGAAAAAATATAATTAAAATGCTTACCTCCTGTTCAGACTTGGCAGGAAAATATCTAATTTTCTAATTTCCGAATATCTATTTAGCACTGGGCCCAGTGATGTGAAAATTGTGAGATTGCAGACTCACATAGAGTTTAGAGTCACTGGATATGCATGGCTTGACCCAAGTTCAGTGAGTCTGGGGTTTCAGCACAAACCCCAAGTCAGGTTTTTTTGGAGTTAAAAAAAAAGCAGGCCTCCGTCAGTCTTGGTGGACTATGGTATCATGTTCAGCGCTGCATACGCTGCATGCGAAGCACAAAAGCCTGGGTTGGATTCTTATGGAGGATATGCTGTTACCCAAGCAGCAAATCCCCCCTCTCCACACCACTGAATTAGTCCAATGGAAAGGCAGAGCCAATACGATTGGATCCAGGTGGCATCGCAGAGCTGGGCTAAGGACAGGAGCTCACCCTGTCTTGTGAGGCCGACCCGGGTCTCAAACCCTGGCCTGCTGATTAACAGGCACAGTGTCTTAACCGGTTGCTTGGAGTTAAATGTATTCAAGTAACTCAACTTGAGTGCCACCTAACACTGTAAGTAAGGATCCCCACCCAGACACAGGTGTTTTCGTAACTCAAATATGAAAAAGACTCAAGTCTGGGAGATTCAGACTTCAGTGTTTTAGAGTTTCCAAATATTTTGCAACTCTAGAGTCTTTGAGTGACTTGAAAATTGAATTTTTGCTACTTGAGTCTGAGTCTTTTGACTCAGGTTCTCATCTCTGATTGGGCCAGAGGCGTACCTAGGCAAAATGGCACCCATAGCAAGGATTGAAATTTTGCAACCTATCAAAACATCTGAAACCAATCTTTTAGCTAACGTTACAAGACAATAATATAAAACTGGGCGTATGCACCCCTGGCACAAGACACCTCATGCCATATAAATAGTATACCTCTGGATTGGGCCATAAGAATTTTAGCACATAGGCTCTGACATTGGAGTTCCTCTATGAGTAAAGCATATTTTCCAGCCAGAGCTCACCTACTTCTTTTTATTGAGCAGAGGAATGAGCAGAGCATGCAAGACTTTGAACTGTGATACAGAAGTAAATTTAATTGATTTTCACAATGGGCCTTTGCCTTTGCAATCTGGGCTTACATTCTGGGTTTCCAATTCTATGTAAACTCCTGGCAATGGTAAATCTTAACAGAATTAATTTGCATATGTAACACATAATAAAATATGTAACATTTTAAATCCCCTCTTTTTACACGTTTTAGTTTTTCAATTTGTCTTTAGCTTCACTTTATTTATAACGCCATGGAGCCTATTCAATCAGATTCCAATACCTTCTTGGAATTAATATCCTTGCACTTCTAGTTATCACAGCTTCTTTTTTCCATAATATTTACTCAAAGATTATATTAGCTTCACTCTATTATGTCAGTGGGATGCGCTGAATCTGTGATAGGAGAAATGAGGTGTACTGTCAGTTCTGGATCTAACAAGAGTTCCTGCACTTTTAATAGCTCTCTGGTGGCTTGCAAAGTTTCAGTCTGCACAGATTCTGCCCTCAATTTTACAACAGGCAAAAGAAATTCAGTACCTACTGAAAGAGACATTGCTATAGACATAGCAAGCATATAAGCAGGCAATGAATCAAGATGAATCAATGGTCCTTTCCCCAGGCTTAAAATAGTTTTGTTTCAGCTCAGACAGAAGCTTCCTCTTACAGAGCAGTTCAGGAGTGATTTTCACGTTGTATTTTGTGTTCATCACATTGGGGAAGGAAGGGGTCTCCCTTCCACCTGAAATAGAGAGCAAACATGAACTTTATGAACTCTTTCTCAGGCAAGCTTCATTGCCTGCCATGTTACCAATGTAAGCAAGCTTCTTTTTAAGCCATTTGCTACTACTTCAGGGATGTTGATCTTTTAATTCAAAGAGCCAACCTCATTTGTGGTGAATCAAAATAGCTATATGATAAATAAAACACTGTTACAGGTCCAACCTTGTTATACACAGATTTTATTTTAATATGGAGATTTGACTCAACATGAATGACCACTGCAAATCACACTTTAAAAAACTGCTTTTCTACTGTTGTAGAGAGGCAGTCATGCAAGCAATTGTTTCATTTTTCAGTCCCAGAATCAAACCTCTGTGGATATTGAGGGTCTACCTTATTCCAACAGAGGAGGAAGAAACCTGGAAGTGGGTCTTTAAGTATATTTTCCCATTGTTTTCATTATACGCTGATTTTTTTTAATCCATGGGAGGTTCCAGAACTGAATCCTAGGGGATAACAAGGGACAACTATAATTAGGTAATACTTGTAATGCTTGTAGTGGAGTATCATGACATGCATCCATTATATTGCAATTTCTGCAGTAATGGTTGCATTTCTGCAGGAACTGGAGAAAAAAACACAATATATAATGAATACATAGATTCATGCTTATTCACATGTAACATATGAGTCTATACAAACTATATCCAGGGTTATATTATACAAATTATATCCAGGATTTCTCTCTCTCTCTCTCTCTCTCTCTCTCTCTCTCTCTCTCTCTCTCTCTCTCTTGTGTGTGTGTGTGTGTGTTTGTGTGTGTGTGTGTGTGAATCAGTTCCAAAACCTTCTGGACAAAGTGGTGAAAAGGTGGTCATACACAATGGAAGATTTTGAGTAGCCTGAAGTGCTAAAAGATGTCTATGATTTATTATTGTAACTGATTATTTTAGAGTGCTGCAGGCAATTGTGGTGGTTTATAGAACTAAATAGCCTTTAATGTCTAGAGGGTATATAGCGCAGCTGTACTGGTACAGTCAAAGAAGGGTGCAAGCTAAATGTCATTTGTCCATGCTCAGAATCATAATTGCTTTTGTCCTAAGTGGTTATTTTTGTGTCACTTTACATTATTGTTCCATTTGCTGTATTACAACACAGCTTCAAGCGGAAACGATAGCAATACTAGTCCTAAAACAATTTTATTTAAATAGAAGAACATGGCAGATTATCCAATAGCAGACATGGTTAGGCCCCATACCTTAGAACTTAAAATGCATTCATGTGTTTGACAAATCTTGAAATCTTGGTATTTTCATTGACAGTATTGTGGTGCAACTTTCATTTAACTTTCATTTAAGTTGCATTCCTTATACAATCCCCAAAATAGATTTTTATTTTAAAATATTTTGTATATTATGTAATATGTCAAGACAATTGCTTGGTTTAGATTGTGGTATTACAGTCACATTAGTGTTCACTTAGAAATACGTTCTGGCTGACTCACTTATTGCCAAATAGTTGCAGCTTACACTGGAATGTAGGGTTTTTCAATAGTAACCACATGCTTGCTTTGTACAGCGCCTAGCAAACTATTGGAACCAAACTAATGGCATTTCCAATTTCTCCATGAAAATGGCAGTCACATGTTTTGAGCCATACAGCTCAATCTGGGCTTGAATGAGACTGCAGACAGATTTCCATGGCCTCTGCTGGGCATAGAAACCCCTCTCGAGGAGAATGCTATTAAAAATGCTATTTTTTTAATAAGAAATGTTCTTCCATTAACTGACAATGAATTATTTCAAAACAAGCAAGAGGGAAGACTATTCTCAAGGGGGGATTTTGGTGGGATTAACCACCCTTAGTTTTGCACCATTTGGAGTCCCATCTAGCATATATTTTAGCACACACTCCCAACCCCCAAAAAATTAACATTCAAATAACACATTTGCATTAATGTCAGATTTTCTTGGCAGTGATGGTAATGAGAAGAAATAGAGAAGATGATTTATATCTCGTCTTCAAGTTCAGTGATGGCCCACTACTAATCCACCATGTGCAACAACAGCCTCTGGTGCATCCCACAGGCCAACTGGTTTCAAGCAACAGCCATTTTGCTGCCATAAAACAGGAATGTCCAAGGAATGTATTAGACCTGGGCCAGGGGAATAGGATCTGTTGGATGCTGCCACTGTCCTAATCTAACCCTAGTCCAATCAAACACTGCTGCCTGCACAGGGCCATTGGTAACATCTTCCACCAGCAGATCTCTTAAAAGAATTTAGTGTTACTGTATAAGTTTTTATCTATCAGCTAAAAGAAAAACCTATTAATTTTTTCAAACTGTACTTGTTTTTTCCAGGTGAATGCTTTCCTGCCAATTTTTTACTTTCAGATTCTTTCAAACAGTAAACTCAGCACAAGAAAGGAATCAAATGTCAAATTAATACCTTTTGGCTGCCATGCCTGTCACACAGTGTAGTTAGCCTATATGTACAAGCATAGCTCAACACTTTCAAGGATATAATTGTTCCTGTTGCCAGAATAACACACTCAGGTTCCTCCGGCTTGGATTAATGAGAATTGAAAATGCTTCTATATCTTTTGTCAAAGTCTTTGCAGTCCTTGAAAATAGCCCTTGCTTTCCATTATTTCTTTGTCAACAGGAGATTTCACTGCTCAAGTCAATACTGAACTAGTCTTCATTAACATACTCATATAATGGGCAATTGGACAGATTGAACCGTTCCTTGTAAGTATGATGCCATCATTTTTGCTAGGCAATCTTTAGGATTCCTCATATGCTGCCACTGTAAGAATGACTGATAAATCCCATCTTTTCATCTCCATTTTTCACATCTCTGTGATATACTAATTGGAGAGTCTATCAAAATGTAGGAAATGTGCAATAAAATATTCATTGAATGTGTGCTTAGTTTCCTGCATAAAAAAGTTTAGGTCAGTGAAGATTTAACGATGTTAAGTTTCCTGATGCTTCTTACGTCTTTAGGTGTTAAAACAACCAAATCTATAATATGCTGTGACATGTACTTAAATGCCCATCTTTCTTCAGATGTATCTGAAATTGATCGCCTTCATCTCACAGCTGACATCCTAAGACTTTTTGAACACATATTGATTGGCTATTCTAATGCACTTTTCCGCTACTGGTTTCTTTTGATTACATTCATGTTAATATACAGCGAGAGAGAGAAAAATTACAGTATTCTTCAAAGGAGCTGTTCCCAGGTTATAGAATGATATGCTCTCCAACTATCCCTACTTATCAGGGGCAGTCTCTATTTTCTGGTATATGTCCCTGGCAAATCACTGTCACTTTTTTGACCCTGCATTTCCCTTTTGAGAAATGTCTTGTCAAAACATTGTTAGCAGAATTGTCATGTTAGGGTTGTCAGATTTTCAGGGTTCAATTCAGAAGTTAATTCTCCAGGGTCTATTGAGTTCTAGGGTCCTTAGAAGTTAAATCTCTTCAGTGGGGACTGGATGCATCTTGTCTCTAGTGCATATACAGAAATGTGTATGAACCCTCAAGAACCCTCATGCATAGCCTGCCATTTCACACGGTGTAACTGTATAGTTTTAAGTACCAGCGTACTGCAGAAAAAGAAAGATCTGAATATATCTGATAAGCACCAGTGTATTTGGCTTTTAAAGTAGCAGAGGATGGCTTTTGTTATGTAACGGCAGCTCAATGACAACGGCACCTCATCTAACAAATATAATGATGCTGGAGGAATGAGTTGGGGTACCAATGTGGGAGGGATTGCAGGATATAAATCCAATAAATAAATACATATTGCAAGATGATATTCATTCTTCCAAGAACGATACTACATACTATACCCATTGAAAATTGCTGTCAGTGTAAATTACTGTGAGAAAGTCTGCATCAAAATTAAACTTTCTTCTGTTTTGTGGGCTTGCAATAATATAATGGCGTAATATATTTCTTTTTTTAAAGTTGGTACAGGTATAAATATCTAGTTGATTTTTTGAAAGGACTGAATCATCTCTATTCTTCGGAGGTTCATATTTTAAGAGCTTAATTAATTGGCCAAATCACAACTTGAGCCATTCATAAGCTGAACTTTTGATAGAAATCTTTATATACTTGTAGATACTCCAAGATTTTTGAACTCTTTTCTTACATCTCCTCAACTGTCACTTTATTTTTACTCAGGACCTCCCCTCAGATATAATTCATCCCACTTTTCCATTCAAGTTGTCAATTTTTTGTCAGTCTCTTTTGACTTCCATTAATGTGGACTGTCCTCTCCACCACAGCCATGTGGAAACCCCCTATGCAATCTTGGGGAAGCAATCCTGTGCAAGTTTCCATCTGTGAAATGTTGGCAGGTATCTATCTATCTACAGTATTTATATACCGCTTTTCACAGCGGTTCACAAAGCAGTTTACAAAGAAAATGGAAAAATAATAATAGCTAATGGAAAGATAGAAGTAAAAACATTAAGATTTCCCAAAAGACCTGAGGTAAACCTAGCCAGAATCCAGTAGGTGAACAGAAAGTTAGAAGAGAACTTGAATTTTGCTGCATTTGCTAAGTCTGTGAAAAATAGTTTCAGCACTTCTGTGAGAGGTGGGAAATAATTTCAAAGTGAATTCAGAGTGGTTCATACTTGTAAGGCATAGGCTGCAATCCTAAAGACACTTTCCTGAGAGCAAGACCCACTGAACACTATGGAGCTTACTTCTGAGTAGACATGGTTAGGAGTATTCTCATACTCTACCTACTTTTAGAATAATTACTTCAAACTCCACTTGGCATGCCAAAAACATTGGCATGGAAGGAAAGGAGTCCTATAAAGCTCTCTCCTAGAAAGATTCTAATTGCCATCAAGCCAATATTTGTTTGTATCTGCCATGCTTGCCTGGAGAAGATGTTAGTTTTCGATCCAGATTGTGCCCATAATCTGGATCAAAAACTTACATCTTCTCCAGGCAAACATGGCAGAACTTACTCTGGATTCCAATATGAGTTTTCCATAGGTTTTCACTAGATGGTGCAGTAACTACAGGTACACGTACAGTCTCTTACATGCTCCCATAGTTACTCTGGATTTGGGGGTATATCTGCTCCACTTTCAGACTGGCCCTGGGATAGATGTTTTGGGACACTGCCTATCTTCCATTACTGATGGCTGTGGTCCATTGATGTGGCCCTTTGGAGTTGATAGCTGATGTAGCCCTTGGTTTATTCTTGGCTGAAACAATACATGAGAACCCTACTCCTAAGAAAATGAAAGCAACTCATTTCAAACATGTCTGTGTAAGCCGCACTGAAATGGCAATCTCTTAAATAAATAATAAGAAATGATTCCTTAATTGATACAACCCACTGCAAAATTGGTTTGACTGGTGGGACAGGGTGGAGGGGGGAATAGAATGAGTGTATCTTCCAATCTTACAAACTGCCTTGAACTCCATATAAAGTTACTGTCTGTCTCTTCCCACATGCATATTTATTACAAGGTGTCTGCAAGATCAAATAATCTCTTGAATGTGTAAATGAGTTTTCACTGATCAAACTGCACTGAGAGTTTCCATATCACCTCATGTCAGTTAAGTTCAAACACAGTACTTTCCAGTGGATTCAATTCAGACATGAAAGATTATGAGATTGGTAGCCCAATTCCTACCCTCTGCCAAGCCAACAAGGGGTAAGTAAAAAATATTTCTAGCTTACCTCCCAGTAGGCTACCTGATCATCACAGGATCTCCTTGGACATAAGCCTGCATTTTGATGGTGTAAGTCTGAGCACCAGAAGGATGTGGGGTTAAGGAAGGGAGGATAGGATCTGGTACGTATAACTGCTACCATGATCCATTACCTCCTGTCTTTGAATTGCTCCCTGATTTAGTCCAATCCTGATTTTCTACTAATTCGCATCAGTAAAGCATCTAAGTAGTTCCGGTGTGTGTATGGAGTCTTTGAGTGTTTGTGCCAGTGGCTGCTTTAATGCATGACATCAAAATTGCATTTGTCCATTGCAAGGTGACTCATAGCAGAAGACTGCTAGATCCACTGGCATAACTGGTCCACTGGAATGAGCTGAAAGTGATTAAATACATGTCTGAATGGTGCCTTGCACATTTCCAGTTCTTTCTATAGATTCTGTAAATCCCAAATAAGACCCTATGGGCTTGCACATTAAACTGGAACTTCATTCCTCCTCAAAATAAAAATGAGAATGTGTTGGTGGGATTCATTGTGTCAAGGCAAATAGCACACATGACACATTACTGTTTGGAAGGCTGGAGAGTCCATAGAGG
The DNA here is from genome assembly GCA_030015325.1 of Cryptoblepharus egeriae. Lineage (NCBI taxonomy): Eukaryota > Metazoa > Chordata > Lepidosauria > Squamata > Scincidae > Cryptoblepharus > Cryptoblepharus egeriae. The sequence goes on from JAREYC010000005.1 coordinate 31,025,530, forward strand.
GAGGCAAGTAAGATAGATTTACATAAAATGAACAATAGCTTGTCTATCGAAATTTGCATTCTCCTCCATCATTTCAAGGATAAAATCTGTCATGTGCCAAAATCCCACCCCACATGAAGAATGATGTTTGGTTTCCTTTAGAAAGATGCACTACTCTGCTTATCTACAGTCGCTGGCTGAGAGGCTTGCAGAAGGAGCTGAAATTGATGCAGGTTTCAGGCATGATTTTATTGTATTTTAAAATATTTTTTCAAGCTTTTGACTTACATATATTCTTTTGCATATGAGTTAAGACATTTTAGACATTGGGATCATTATAGTCCTTTGCAAAATAATTTTTCCTAGCTTTTTTCCTAGGCATTAAAGAAAACTGTCTCCTTGGGTGCAGTGGTCTTTCAGAGTTCTCTTAGGATTCCACCTCCACCTTTAAAAACCACTTCCAAAACTCTGGGGACTTGCAATGCTCTGTAAACAGGGAAAAATGAGGTTCCTGGTTGATTGTAGAAAAGTGAACATGTGTTTTCTGAAGATACTCTTGGAAGTATCTTCATTGCAAGTTCATTCATTGAAAGTAATGAAAAGGGAATGTTGGCTGCTCCATGGTTAGGAAATCACAGCAAAATGTGTTTTCAGTGTCACACCCAAGTTTCTCCAACAAATTTTAAATTTCTCTTTGTCCAAACCATTTATGATGTATTTAATTTGAAGAGAGAGTGGTTCCATGCTAACTACAGAGATAGGATCGAGCAGCCCTTATTAGAAAATGGAATTAAGATCATGACTTTATCAAAATGCTGGTGGAGTTACAATGTGATGAGCAGTTTCTATAGTGAACTCTTGATCTAACAGAATATTGGGCGGGATAATGTTAATGGTGTGTTAAAACTGAATGCATTGAAGTCAATGGAGATGCACGTGTTCAAAATATATATGACTATTTTTAAATGGAGCAGAAAAGTTCCCAAAATCATATAAACCTTGCATTCCTTATTGCAAGATTATGGGATGTGGGTGGCACAAGTGGTTAAGGTGCTGTGCCTGTTAACCAGCAGGCCAGGGTTCAAGACCTGGGTCAGCCCCACAAGACAGGGTGAATTGCTATTATTATTATTATTATTATTATTATTATTATTATTATTGACCAGCCACTTAAACTCACATATGCTACTGGATTTACATCAGCTTAATCCCATTACAGTGAACAGGAGGGATGTTAAGAGCAAGTTCTAGCCAGGAGTTGATCAGGATCTTTTGCAAATAAGGCAGGTACATTTTTTCAAGCTATGGGGCTGTGGTGGCACAAGTGGTTAAGACACTGTGCCTGTTAACCAGCAGGCCAGGGTTCGAGACCCGGGTCGGCCCCACAAGACAGGGTGAGCTCCTGTCCTTAGCCCAGCTCTGTGACGCCAGCTGGATCCAATCGTATTGGCTCTGACTTTCCATTGGACTAATTCAGTGGCGTGGAGAGGGGGGATTTGCTGCTTGGGTAACACCCTATCCTCCATAACAATCTAACCTAGGCTTTCGCACTTCGCATACAGTGTATGCAGCGCCAAGCACGATACAATAGTCTTTACTGACGGAGGCCTGCTTATTGCAAGATGTGATGACCATGCCATAAAGAATTCAATTTGGAAGAGAAGAGCTCTATATGATGCCCATACAAAAATTAACTACCTCACAGGTTTGTTGTGAGGACAAAAGGATAAAAGCTATATTAGCCCTTTGAGCATTTGCTTTAGCATGGGAAATGTGGGGGATAAATCCCTTCAAATAAAAATTAAATTGAGGGTTCAATTTAATTGAGGCAAATTAAATTGAGGGTTCACTGCAATAACTAGACTTCTATCATAACCTTGTGGCTCAATCCATGTAAGCCTCAGTTGCAACTTCCCTCTCATCAGCTCTTAAGGCTGTCACATTGGCTTCAGTGATAGTGGGATGAAGTGGCTGAAAATCTCCTTCCCCTAAAGAAGGGGATTTTCATCTGGCAATGGGTCTGCTCATGTTTGCACTGGCTATTTTGCCAGCACAGACATTAGAGCCTCCATGTCATGTCTTCCATCCTGACATGGAGTTCAGGATCTGAATAAAGACAGGCATTAATGGAAAGAGTATTGACCTAGGAATCGCTGAAAAAAGGGACACCACATGATTTATCAACAGATATTCTCTGGTGACAGATGGGTCTTGTAAATTGGCATCTCTACAATATTTTGTTAGGTAAGATTTATCCAGCATGAATCTTTTATACAGCCCAAAGCTTTGGAAATTGGCTGTATATTTCTGGGTTTGATTAAGTTTCTATTGATAAAGGCTCTTTTAAATTGCTGTATAAAAAGTAGCAACATGCAGGGTTGTAGTAAACTTGTAATGTAAGCCCTTGCTGTCTTTTTCTAGTCACTCAAGTACAAAATTTGAAATAATTTTCACCCTTTCTGTGTGTTTCAACAAATAAAACGAAAAACTTACAGCTGTAAAGTAGTATATGCTGTGCTGGTATCTTTGTTTCTGTACTAGAAACCAACTGGTATGTGCATCATTGCAATATAAGGCAAGGTAACAATTCCACAGCATCTGGAACGAGAAAAAGCTATCTTCAGAATCCTTGAAAAGTAGGGCAGTACAAATGTACATGGGAAATGCTTCATAGAATAGGAAACAGATGCCTATCCATAGACTCAACAACAGGGATAAATACAACACCAAGTGGGACAAGAGAATTGCACCCATTTTGACCCAACCTCACCCACCGTCCCTTGACATGTTTGACATGTTAAATAATATTTGTGCCTATACCAGTAATATGCAGTGTATACAAGGCATAACCGTTCCAACAGATTCCTCCAGAAATCACCACCTCTTCTGTGATTACACGAGTACTCACAACATGAGCACTCCATCTGCTATTTTGTATGTGTGGGTTGTGAGCACACTCACATAGTGGTGGTGGTGTTGGTGGTGCTTTTCAGAGGACTCCACTGGGGCAATTCTTCCCAGAGTGACCTGATGTCATAACTGCAAAAGAGGACAAGACACCCCAAAATAAAACACATCAAAGAAAAATGTAGGGCATGATTAAATAAAAGCTAGAAAACTGCGATATTGATTTCATTTGATAATTTAAACACCACGTTACTTATTATTTACTGTGGTTTAATACTAACGGGTCTCCAAGCATTTTGGCCAAAGGGTGGCATCAAACATCTGGCATATTGTTGAGAGCTGAAAAACAATTTAAATATAAAATTTAAATAAATACATTAGAGATGGAACTCTAATTCTGAGGCTCCCAGAACACCTTCTGGATGCAAGCAGAGCATGCAAACTGTGTTCTGCTGAGTGGGCCAAAAGCTCTCAGTGCACCAGAATCTGTCCAAGGGCCAGATAGAGAGTTTGGGGTTTGGATACCCTGCTGTACCACATATACTTTATTACATAGATAGGCTATGTGCTACCCACTTACAAGAAAAGGTTGGAGATTTAAGTCTTTTCCAGGACACAAGGTTAAAAAAAGAAGGCATGAACTAGATAAAGAGGATATTTGGTCACCCTGGTTCTGCCTCACCTGCTGCCCCCACATTGCATACCTCTTGCATATATACCTATGGCTGCAATCCTGAAGTGCACTTAGGCTAGCCTATCGACAATGGGCTGACTTAATTCCAAGATATGCCAGCCTAGCTATACTAGAAAGGCTTGAGCTGGCCTAAGTCCACTTAGGCCCATATCCTAAAATCAAAATATTAAGCCCTTTGCGATGGAGCAGTTCAGGTGACGTTCCATAACACTAGTGGGTAATGTAACTGCATGGACCCGTAACTGCTCTGGATTTTGCCCTTTGGCTGGTTCAAGACTGATGGACCTGGGCCAGCCTAGCAGTGCTGGTCTAGACAGCTCAGCAGAGGCATGTTGGGGGCATATTGAGCATGGCCTAGAACAGTGCAGTTAGGTCATATCCAGAGCCTGTTTCCAGGGCAAGACATGCCCCCTCATAGTTCCTCTGACTTAAGCCACCTCAGGAGCAGGGGTGAATGAGGAGCAGGAGCAGGAAAGAATGAAGGTGTATGACTTGAGAGCCAGGTGGGATTGGCAGCACTGTTGTCCATTGTATTGTGTCCTCTGGCACAGATCAATGAAGACTTGTGCCAGCAATAAATGAGATTGAAACTTCTGGGACTTCCTCTTTGGGAAGGAGGCAAAAGTCCCTTTACTTCAAGGAGACTTTCAGCAGCCAAAGTCCTTCATTAGAAGTAGTGGAAAACCCTCTGGTACTGCTGTATTGCTGCATTGGGATTTGGTTAGGATTGAACTCCCCATCACCAATCCCTGCCAGAACAGAAATGGTTTAAAAGATTATTGGGAACTCAGCTTTATACATTTGTTCTTTAGCCTGCTGATTTTAATTAAGGAAGTAAAGCACACTGTGGTGACTTTGACTTTTTTCTGTAAAATTAATGAGACATAAATGTTTAGTATTGGTTGGATCATGTGCTTTATGGTTACTGTACGTCCCTTGAAATGATGTGTGTGCATTTGTGTGCATGCACCATAAATATTATACAATGCAAATCAGAAAAATAGCTATCTGATGCAACATTGTGTCACTGAACAATTTGAAATCAATTGCATAATTTTTACCTTAAAGAATTATCTCTGGTTTGGTGTTTTTTTTTTTAACATTTGCTATGGCAAGAAATCATAATTCATTATAATGAGCTTATTTTCAATACTCTAATTTCCTGTTTTTTTAATTTTTTAACCCACCTAAACATAGAAGTTCACCTTTTATTTTTTTCAACCTAATTTCAATTTATTCTGGAAATATAATTTGTTTGTGTATCTGATTAACCAGGATCAAATTAGGTCAGTCTGTGTTGACACAGTATAGAGCTGTAATTGGTTTCTTTAATTGGTAACTGTAAACCAGAATGTAATCAGCTTTGAGGAACTACAGTCTGTACCATTAACCAGAAAAGTTTTATATCTTCTGAGGAAAACTTTGCTAATTGTGAACTGCACAAGTGATTACAATTCTGCATCAGTTATTGTCTGGCCAAGGGATGCATTTTGTAAAGTCAGCTATAAAGAGATCTTTTCCTCTTACCCTAACAGCAGTTCCTCAGCATGATAACAAATATTGCTTTTAGGAAATAAATCCATCAGTCCTGCTCAACTGGGATGTAGGACTTTGAAGATTCAAAACTAATAACACTGGATTCAAAATAAAAACAGTACACCAATTCTATACATGGCATACACTTGATGAAAATGTCTTTGCATCTCTGTCCCAGCAGCCAAATATATCTTGGCAGAAAATGCAGCTGGGAATCCCTGCCTCATGATGTACTTAATGAAAGTGCATCAGTCTCTTTCCCTCTGTCCATTTCAAGTCAGTATGTGCAATTTCATTGTAAAAAAATGTATACCCTGTCTTTTCCCTGCCAAAGCAAATGCCCAGCTCACCAAGGTATTTTTAATAAAAAAATAAAACAGTAAAAGCGTACAATAAATAAAAACAGTTGGTGGCAGCAATTCAGTTCAGTCAACAATATAACTCGAAGGAAAAACAGCAGCCTTATAAAAGCAAAAATGTGAAATTACACAATATTCAGGCATGGGAAGCCAATTGGCAACATCGAGCACACACCTAACCATGTCTACTCAAAAGTAAGTCCTGTTGTGTTCAGTCGGTCTTACTCCCAGAAAAATGTCTTTTTGCCATCATGATCCAAATGCCTGCGAAAATAAAATGCTTATAGCCCTTGTTGAAAAGCTACATAATTGTGGGGCCACTACAAAGAAAGCTTTGAAGCACTTGCAGCAGAATCTCATCAGATAATCTAAGAGGAAGCTACATGGGGAGGGGCCATCCCTGACCTGATCCTTTAACAAATTGTGAAGAACTGATTGATAAGGTCAATGCAGCTGGAAGTTTAGGAGAAAGCAATCATGAACTACTGGAATCTATACTAATAAAAGGCTAATTCTGTCCGTCCGTCTGATAACCCTCTAGCTCCGCCACGAATGTTCTGCATAGACATATTATACCTCTTTGGAATAAGGGTGATCCTGGGATTAACCCCCACACAAGACTGAACCCCACACCCCACACACACACACAATTCCACAAACAACCTAAACCTCTGTAGGTCCGCCCACCTCTGCTCTACATAGACATGTTATACCTCTTTGGAATTGGGATGATTCCACAATTAACCCATTCACATAACCCAATTCCATACCCTACACCTCCACACCCTCAATTCCACACACATCCTAAACCCCTCTAGCTCTGCCCATACCTGCTCTATATAGACAAATTATACCTTTTTGGAATCAGGATGATCCTGGGATAAAGCTCCACACACAAACCAATCTACCCACCCACACACTCTTAACACCTCTAGCTCTGCCCACACCTGCTCTACATAGATATGTTATACTTCTTTGGAATCGGGATGATCCCAGGATTAATCCCCACACATAACTCAACCTCACACTCCACACCCACCCTAAATCCCTCTATCTCTGCCCACTCCTGCTCTACATAGACATATTATACCTTTTCAGAATCCAGATGATCCCAGGATTGACCTCCACACACAAACCCTTATACTCCACACACACAACACAACTTCACACATGTCCTCTAGCTCTACCCACACTTGCTCTACATAGATATATTATAAAATCCAGCATTTGGATTTGTGGCTGAAGGAGGAGGGAACAGTTAAAAATTCAAATATGAAAATGACTGACAAAATCTACACTGAGGCTTTCAAGTTCCATGGACTGAATTGAGGAATTCAAAGTTATTTCTTAAAACTTGTTGTTTTCTAAGCTGGACCAGAGGTCCCTTTAGTTTTGGGCCAAAAACTAAAGCTGGCTTAAAAGTGCCACACAGAGTGCAGCTTTTAAGCTAGTTTAGAATATTATGGGAAACAAAAAGAGTGCACAGTGAAACCTATACACTGGATTTCAGGAAGGCTGATTTCAACAAGTTTAGAGAAATCATAGGTGGGATCCCACAGGTTGATGAACTAACAGGAAAAGGGGCCCAAGATGCGTGGCAGCTCCTTAAGAGGCAGCTTCTACAGGCAGTCAGAAACAATTCCTATGAAAAAGGGGGGGACCTCAAAAAACCAAACTGGCTCCACAAGCAACTGGGGCATCAGCTGAAGTTAAAGAAAGATATATATAAACAATGGAAGATTGGAAAGATTACCAGGGAGGAGTATAGGCAGATAGCCCGGTCCTGTAGGGAAGGGGTCAGGAAAGCTAAAGCACAATATGAACTGAGGCTGGCCAGGGGAGTCAAGGATAACAAAAAGAGCTTCTTTAGATATGCCCAAAGGAACAGGAGGAGAAATGAAGGGATGAGGCTACTCCTGGACAAAGATGGACAACAGGTGTCTAGAAATCAAGAGAAAGTGAAGCTGCCCAATTGAGCAGATGCTGCTTTTTAAACCCTTCTGTGATGAGCTAAACCTGCCTCAAATCTCCTTCTATGCAGTGCTTAAAATTAGAGGCACTCTGCCCTCCATTCTATCTGGTCACCCTGGTCCAAGTTTGAAAATCTCAGCTACAGTCTAAAGTCTACAGTATTTATAGACCGCTTTTCAACTAAATAGTTCACAAAGCGGTTTACAAGAAAATGGAAAAATAATAGCTAATTAAAAGCTAATGGGTCCCTGTCCCAAAAGGACTCACAATCTAAAATGCAAAAAAGAACACCAGCAGAAGCCACTTGAACAGACATTGCTGGGGTGTGGAGGGCTAGTTTCTCTCCCCCTGAGAGAATATTATATCTCTCCCCCTGAGCTATATTATATTGCATCTATATCCTGGTTTTGTTCTCATTTTTTATTTTAAGTGAATCAATTGAGATGTGTCACAAACCATTGCAGCTGCATCCTTGCACACGTAATCAAAATTCTCCCCCATACACATGCTGCAATAGCACATGTAGTTCGTCAGACATAGCTCCCTCCCTGCTCATTGGAACAGTTACCACTCTTATTTTGTGATATCACTATGTGTTTGCTCCTACGCTTGTTACACAGACAACTCTAGATCTACAGCAAGTTTTCAAATGCCTCAGTGGATTTGTTTTATTTGTCCATTTCCCCCATATACTTTGCAGGCTGCAAACACATAAATGTGAGTCATTACGGCCTGCTCAAGAAGAAAACCAAACATTCACCTTCTTTTTATCTTCTCCCTATGACACTAAACTATTTGATATTAACAATGAATCAAGAAGAAAGGACGGTGAAATATTAATCGCGCCTTTAAGTATGCACCATGTCATACTCAGGAGTACATGAGCAGAGTTTAAAGTGCTGCATATCTGTCTTTGAGGCTCCCTGCAGCTGTTTTTTATTCCCCGTCTTGCTGCTGTCTTCCTGGCTCGTTTCATACAAATATCAATATTCTTGGAGAGACCCTTTTCTTTATTGATGCCATGAAGTGTAGATTTGAGTCAAAGCTTGGACAAACTGGATTGACCATTGTGAAAAAGAAAACTAGAAACCAACCTGCAAACAAAAAAGGACAGTTCAGAGGATTGCTGCATCCTGTAGCAAAGCTGCTAACTTTGCAATACAGTTCACATCTCACGCTCAAGGGCAAAGCTCTGCAAAACTGGGGCTCCAGCTGGCACTGTTGCTGATGGCAACAGCATGTTCCCTGTGGGACCAACCAGTTCTTCTGCACCAATTACCACTAGAGCACAGTGTTGTCTTTCTTCTTTTGGTGGTGTGTATTTCTTTTTGGTGCAATCATCTTCTCAGTTCTTCTTGTAAAGCAGGGATTTCACCAGGCATGCTCAGCTTGTGTAAGAGTGTGAGCAGTTTGCCTTGACTGTCTATGAGAAGGCCTCCTGCTGAGAGAGTGACTTCACATGTACTTCTGATTTAGAGCAGCCTTCCTGAAATAGGATGATTTTCAATATCTCTTGTTCCTCTGTTTATATCTGGTTAAGGTCACATAATATAGTTTGTCATTAAAGATCTACGGAGCCCGGATCACCACCACCCTTTTTCCATTTGTAGTGTGTTCAAATGAAAGCATTCCTGAAACCCTTTCCACATCCCTACGGATTTCAGCCAGCCATGTGGCCAGTAGGATTTGATTACCGGGTCTGGAAATCAATATGGATATGGATATGGAAAGGAGTTCCTGAATCACTTCCACTTATCACTTCAACCTACCAACTGGAGACCAAAAATCATGACCCTGAAAGAGCAGTATGCTATGTTCAAAATTAAATTAATTTTCAGTGGGAGAGCAGTGTGGGTTTAAAGGGTTAAATAACTCCTTACCACAGTCCCAATCTAGACACACAGAAATAAAAGTACTGTACTCTTCTAACTTCACACTTAACATTTGCTCTAATACTCAATTCTTCATCATTCATATCTGGAAATGTCTCCTGTTTCAACACACCTTCAAAACACCAGTATTTCCTCCTTGAAGAGGGGAAAGTTCTCTTTATCATTCCAGTATTTAAGGAAAGAGTTGTAAGGGACTGCACAGTTAGAACATAACCATGCATGGAAAGTAGGGCATGGAGTGACACTTTTGAAGTCATATCTGGCACTGTCTTGACAGAAAATGGATGCCAAAGGATAACTGGTAGCAAAGACTCACATTTTACAACAGGTAACAGAAATTTGGATGTCCTAGTCTGTTCTGCTTCATTATTGTCCAGTTAAGAAAAATACAGTATAATTAGTCATGAAGGATAATGAAAGTGTTTCAAACACATATTTGCATTTCCTCTCTTCTCTTCCATAGGTTGCAGTGGGTCCTTCAGAGATCATTAAAAAAATCTTATAATCAAAGCATGAAATTGTGTATGTTCTAAAAATATGAAAGGTCTTTTATTGTCATCTAGCCTTGAGGAATTTTTTAATAGAGCTACAGTAAGGGTTGTGATATTGTTGTGTAAGATTCCCATGTCTTAAAGCACTGTCGGATATCCAGTATAGTTTTCCCAATTATTGTCTTCTAAAATGGAGATGAATTTTTAAATTCTGTCTGACATGTATACTGTACAGCTCCTTCTGGAGTAGGATTGCCATATGTCCAGAAAAATGGGCAATCCCAATTTTGGGGGATTGTGTTCATGAACTGGCAAATGGGACAGAAGGTCCTGACCCAATTTTGTGGAAGAGAATTATGAAATCCCTATTTTGGAGGCCTGCTAGAAGAAGGAGGAAACCCAATAGAGCCTATCCAACCCTATCTATTCAACACTATATTTAGGGGATTGTAAATCCTTTGTTTCAGTGGCATAACCAGAGGGTAACACAATAAATACTGCAGGTGCTACAACACATCAGGCGCGTAGCTTTTCCCACATATAGCCATCACTACTCCAAATGGCTTCAAAGGGGAATCCCTTAACCTCCTTTATATTGGAGCCTCCATCACATGATGCATTTGCACAATGAAGTGGAGGATATTAAGTTCTCTTGTAACTTGTAAGACTTTACTGGTTACAGTCCTGTCACTACTGTGGCACAATAAATCCAACTGCACAGTCTAATAAAAGGAAAGCCCAACTGGGTGCCCTGAAGAGTCATTAAAATTCCTGAGGAGAGAAGAAATCTGGAACAGGGTGTGCTGAAAGTAACTCAATTTAGAGGATCACAATGAGAAGTGGGCAGTATTACTGGGGCAATGAGCAGGATCTACCTCAGAGTTAAAAGGACCAGGTAAATGTTTGAGGAAAGGAACAGAAAACTATTACAGGCATCCCCCACTTGTTGAATAGGTTAGGTGAAAACTGTTGAAAAGTGGAACCCATTTTTTTTTAGTTTATAAATGTTGTTTCCAATGTTTTTTAGCTAGCAAATTGCAAATGTCCTTTTATTGTGCAAATGCCTGCTGCCACTCAAAGATTTTTGCAAAAGGATTTTCATTAACTCCTTCATCAATGAAATTAGTCCAGCAGCTACAACATGGAGGAGGGCAATTTTGGCCATTAGAGCAGCAGAGAGAGATTGAAAGAGCAGAACATGCATTGAATGAATGAGTTCTGGATATAACTGAAAGGTGTCTTGTATGCTCCCTGAGGCATCAGGTGGGCCACTGTGAGATACAGGAAGCTAGTCTAGACACGCCTTTGGCCTGATCCAGTAGAAGCTTTTCTTGTGTTCTTAAAGAGCAGATTGTCAGAAAACAACCTCTCAGAAAGCAGGGGATAGAAAAGCACAGAGAGTTTTGAAAGGTAAATGGCCAACTGAAAAAGCTTGGATGTTTTTGCCATCAAATTTTCCATATCTCTGCAATCATGATGGACAGTCACCTAAATGTAAACCACATGGAATATAGTATCTTTTGAAACTAGCAGTCTATGGGCGCAATCCAGAGCAAGTTCAACCTGCTCTGCCCTAACTGCTCTCTCCTAACTATTCTGTATCCAGAGCAGAAAGTTATGCTGCATCCAGAGAGTCAGGAAGCCTGGGGAGGGCTTGCTCCTGAGTGACCCCCCTCAGATCACACTGAAGAAGGAACAGCTGTGGTGCCTACATTATAAGGAAGCCCAGCAGTTCCTGACAACCAGTTACAGCTGCAGTTCTTCTAGTGCAAGATGGATGCTTGGAGTGGCCTGCTGTATCCTGAGGTTAGTGGGCTGCCATAGTTGTGCCATATCCTGAGGTTGAGAGGCAGGGATTGCAGCCAGGCTGGCCAAGAACTCAGATTTTTGGTCAACACTACCATTCTTACTCAGGCCTTATCATGGACCCCTATGGGTCTACTCATTACTATACCTGCTCCTGAGGTGGTATATCTCTGAGGAACTGGAAGAGAGCATTTCTGCCTTGAAACAGGCTTTGGATACAGAATAACTGCTCTGCCCTAGGCAATGCTAAACTTGCCCTCAACTTGCCTCTCCTGAGCTGCTTAGGCTGCCCCAGTTAGGGCAGAGCAGGTCCACCTCTCTTAGGGCACCCTATCTTGCCTTGCTCTGCCCTAAGCCTCTTCCAGAGTAACTGGGGTGGAGCATCTTGCAGTTGCTCCACCCTAGTGATAGATAGGGCAACCCAAGGGCTCTTATGTGGACAGATTAGTTGCTCTGGATTGTGCTGATTGTCAAGGGGACAGTCAGTTGAAATTTGACAACTAGGTGACAATGAGCACAATCCTAACCACGTCTACTCAAACATAAGCCCCATTGTGTTCAATGGGTCTTACTCCCAGGAACGTGTCTTTAGGATTGCAGCCAATGTTTTTAACAGAACATTTAGGTATCTTCCTTTTTTTGAGGTATCTTCCTCAAAATTGAGGTAACTTCCTTTTTACTGGTTTAGTGGTTTTTAACTATTGATATTGATTAGATTTCAGCTTAGGTTGGTATTTTATTTTTTAGCACTTTAACTTTATAAATTTGATTGGCATCTAATTTTTTTATACATTTGGAAGTAAGAACTAGGATTCTAGAGTAGTTAAAAAAATTCTCCCTGCATTCAACACTTGTCTCTGCAGACAAATGCAAATGCTAAGGATTTGGCCTCAGAGAATATTGGTGCAGGGGTGTAACTACTTGACATACTTCTGTTCATCTCTATGCAATTTCAGATTAAATGCTTGAACAGGTCTGTTGTTTCCTTGTCAGCTGTGTGCAGAATATCTGCAAGAGCCTATATCTGCAAGAACCTGTGGCAACTCCGGGGGGAAAATCCTCAATTAAATATGTGAACACAAAGTCTCTTTAGAGAAAATCCTTGCATTGAAAGAACTTCTGGAAAACTTCAGAGACCTTTTCAGCTGAGAACTTTATCAGTATCTGATGAGAACCAAAGACATTAAAGGATTCTGAAGTGAGAGGAAATAATGGAGAAATTGTATCTTTATGAACATGGTGTCTTTATCTTAAGTAGAAGAAAAACTATGGTAGCTGCTTTTTCCTAAGAACAATTGCCACTTCCTAAAATTTTAAGTAATCATGTTTAATTTATAGGAAAAGGAATGCAATTTACTATTGCACATACAAATGGACATGCAAGACACAGGCTTGTGATATAATGGGCCGCTTTATGGATAACATAGTTCTATAGCCATGCAAACTTATTAATCCATAACCTTAAATGTGCCTAAGATGGAGGGAACATTTCTAGCCATCTACATCCCAAAGAATGATATTATAAAGCCACATATTCCCCAAGAATATATGGTTGTACCACCTGGCTCCAGGCTACATTTTATCAGAGACTGAGCATGCCTTTCATGCCCAGTGTCTAGGTTTGGGGCAGCTGGACTGTGTAGTGATAACATTTGGCCACATAGCCTCCCAAACCAGCCCAAGGGTTTGCCAGACTGCCTCCTTCAGCCAGTCAAACATCAAAAAAGCAGTACCGGCTTGCCCCCATGAACATATAACTGCAAAACAACCTGTATACCAACACCTGCACACTATCTGCCCCTAAAAATCAATGAACCTTTGCTGTGAACCCAAATACACAGTCTGAAAAAAAAAAACCTCAACTCGTGCCAATCTGGTTGATTGCAAATAATTCCTACTTGACCCTTGAAACTGTGACCAGCTAGTCTCAGAACATTTACAGGGTTGGGCAGACAGGGTCATAGACTGTGGGTGGACTGATTTAGTGAGCACATGTGCTCACATAACCATTGGCTACGCTCCCTAAAGCAACAGCAATTTGGCCACTTCAAGCCTCCATCTCTGCTAGCACAAGTGGGGCAGGAGCAAAAGTGGCAGCCTTCAACGTGTGCAATTGTAATAACCTGCTCTAAAATTTCTGTTCCTAACCTTGACATGTAGGAAGAAATTGTGGTACTTCAATCTGACAGGAAAAACTCTGAACATGCTTAGAGGCACTTTTCTTTATTTTTTATTATTTCTCTATTATTATTTTATTATATTTGAGGACATCATCCTGCTATTGAAAATGGATCCCAAGGTTGAACTTTCATGCAAATTAATTAAAACTTGTCCCTTGCTGGAGCACTGCGTATTCTACATCTCCATGTCTTGATCATGCACCTACCTCTTTACAGGAAGATAAAATTTGCAATAACTGACTCATTTCTGCAGGACACAAAGGTTAACATCCCTAATCTTCAAAAGTTCCACTGCAGGTTCTACCTTGGAGTTTAATTTAGCAACTTATCTACCTGAAAATGAGATCAAGATAGGGGAATTTCATATTTATCTCTGTGCAGGCACAGACAAGAAAATGTGCTACTTCTGATATTGGCTTTTGGATACATAGCATTTGCATGTAGATAAAAAAAGTCAGCATCAGATTTCTAACAGATAGCATATCTGAAAATCTCATGGGTTTGCAGTAAGATTAATTGCATGTTGATACAAGTCCAGGATATTTATTATTTAAATGTGGAAGCAAAGGAAGGCAGAACTATTGGTGTGGGTGACGTTTCTTTGCAGCCTCACCTGCTGCTATCAGGAAATGCCTGTCTAGTACAAAAATGCTCAATTGCATTTTTCCAGTTGCCTCTTTTCCCTCTGTATCAGATTACTCTCAGGGTCTCTTCTCACTTTCATCTTTATCTGATTAGTAATTGGGGAACCATCTCATTTATACCCCATATGAATATTTTACTTGCATGTTTACTTGCAGCCTTGTGCAATACCCAAAGGACAAATTGATAAGAAAAAGACGTTGGCACCATTTGCAGAAAACAAAAAATGGTGTCTCTTCTTGTAAAATCCCTCCCCAAAACAAACGAACAAAAAGAGAGTTATGAGTATGCATACTTGAAAACATATGTCTCATTCTCTTTTCCCCAGAATGCTTTGTCTGTGTGTAATAGCAAGCCACTAGCATAGGTAAGGGAGGTTGAGGGGTCCAGGTCTTGGGTTGCAGGCCTTTGGGGCATGTTTAGAGATGGGGACCAATCTTTGGGGACCAATCCGGGAGGCTTTCTGAGGTGAAGAAAGGCTGCTTCAGAAGACCTCCCAGTCACCAAGAGAGTGCTAAAAACTCACAATGTGATTTTGTCATATATGGGGTATTAAAAAATTTTGTATTCCTAGGTGCAGATGCCCTAACTATGCCTCTGAGGTTAAGACTACAAACCTAAATACACTTTCCTGGGAGTAAGACCCATTGAGCAGAATGGGGCTTCCTTTTGAGTAGACATGGTTACGATTGTGCTCTTAAGAAAGCTAAATTTATGAAGAGAGAACTACTTTCTTTCTGTGCTGGGTCCTAGTCTTTCTTCTTCAACTCCTGATAAACGAAAGTATAAGAAAAAGCCATGAGTTGCTCCGTCAACGGCTATTAACCTTTTGTCATCCTGATGAGTAGCTTGTGTAGTGTCAGAGCAGCCATTCCTGGCCTTTTCTGAGCAAACCTGCTCTAAAAAGCATCTGACAGACGTTAATTCTGCTAACAAAGTACTATTACCCAGCAATGGTATTTGTTCTGAAGTGCCTCTCCTGTGGTTTCATGTGAATGTGAGAAATACATGAAGGCCGATACAGACTTCTATGCAGTGGTGCAATTCAAATAAATTAACAACAGGTTCTATGTCCTAATAACCTAAATTAACAACAGGTTCTATGTCCCATTAGTAACCTGTTCTCAGAACCAGGCACTCATTAGCAAAGGCTTATATAGAACCTGTGAGAACCCCCTGAAGCCCACCATTGCTTCTATGCCTTTGATCCAGGCTGATGGTAAAAAAGCACCAAATGATGGACACCTTTTTCCTGTGCATCTCCCCCCCCCCCTTCACCACTAGCTCTCCTTACCTGTAGAAGCTTTATGGAACATTCCTGAAGAGACAGCAATTTCCGAATTAGATTATCAATATGGCAGGTGATAGCACAAATGTTTGGACATTCTGCCAATAGAGAAGAATGTGTTCATTTAGGCGACAGTGGGCTCCAACCCATCAGGGCCTTTCATCAAACATTCAGCTAATTCAGTTTCTGTGCCATTGAAAAAGGATCCAGCAATCAAGGCCCACTGGAAAAGATGAAGACGTCCACCTTTTCTTTCACGTTAATTCAGTTGTCTGCCCTGACTCAGAACAGCGAAAGGACAAAATGTCAACTAAAAGGCAAATCTCTCTTACGCTATAGGAATCAATAAAAAAGCTTATCAAAGGTCTTGGCCCAAACTCTCAAGATCTGCCCTTGTTCTGTCACATAACCCACTCTGCTGTATCACTACAATTCCATCTCATCAGATCTACAGATCTGTTGATGTACAGATCTACAGTGATCTCTATGCCAACTCCAGTACCATAGACGGTCACTTGCATCTTTGCTTGTCCTGTTACTCTACCTCTCCCCATTGGCCACTTCTTACTTTTCTTGGGCTGCAATAATAAAGACACTTTCCTGGGAGTAAGACCCATTGAACACAATGGGCCTTACTTTTGAATAGACATGTTTAGGATTGTGTATTTATCTTTACCAAAACCTACCTACCTACCTACCTGCCTGTCTGTCTGTCTGTCTAGAGAACTCAGGGCAGAGCACATATTTTCTCCCCTCCTTTTGATTTTATAACAACACTGTGAGGTAGATGAGGGTGAGAGATTACTGCCACAAGACCACCCAGGAACGTTCATAACTCAGCGAGGATTTGAACCTGGATCTTCCAGATCTAAGTCCAACTCTTGAACCTCAAAGGTACATCATCCTAGTATACCACTTCACCAAAACCACCAGTACACCATAAGGGAAGACTAATGAATGATCAAATGAAAAATAATAGCCTGCACTCTGCGTGTGTTTAATGAACAAACATGTAATAATATGAATAGTTATTTAAATATGTATATTTAATGTATAGATATTTAAATACTATATGACTCCAATGACAGAAAGTATTTAATAATTTTCAATACTTTTTTCAATACCAGTATTAGCCAGCTGAATTTAGGCCATTTCATATTCCATTGATATCAGTTAGGAACAACAAACACAGTCCTAACCATGTCTACTCAGAAGTAAACCCCATTGTGTTTAATGGATCTTACTCCTGGAAAGTGTGTTTAGCATTGCAACCAGAATCAAGCATGTGTTTAACTCTCACCTTGCAATAAAAGGCACTTTAAATGTGTTCAACTTCGGCTTGATCATGCTTCATATCTTTTTGCAATCACAGCACTCTGTTTTAAAAAATGGTAAACAGCAATGTAGGGAGGGAGGAAAACCCCTTTGCAATAGTGCTAGATTGGATGAGCATTTTTATGGGTTTATTTTGTTTTGTTAATTGAATACATTTATTGAAAATGCAATAAAGTGAATATAACATTAAATTTAGATTGTCTTTTCAGTATTTATTCCCAGGGAACCAAATATGCTATAAGTTATTTTCAAGACCTGAGAAATGCAAAGATATAGAATTATCTTTATGGGAACATACTCCATGTGTTGGATGTTTTATGGATTACAAAAGTCAGATTAGTGTTGCTGCTCAAGAACCTGTGGATAGAAGAGCTTGAGGATCTGCTTTGTAGTTTAATGCCTCCATATGGCCAAGATAGTACAGTCACCAAAACCAAAAGTTCTCTTTTGTGTTACAAGGGAAGAAAGCTCAGTTGAAGATGTTATGTTTCAAGAGGGGTGATGACTGCGCAGCAAATTTGACTAAGCAAATCATCTTGATGTGTCTTAGATTGGTGAGAAGCTTGGGAGGAGTGAGTTGCTTTTGCTTTAGTAAGAAATCAAAGCATTCATCTGCTCCCTCTGCTGCGAAAACGATAAAAGGAGAGTTGTGAGCATCACGGTAGTGCTGAGATTAGCTGCTTCCTTTCTTCCTAGATACTATAACAGGGTAGGGCAATCTATATGTGCACCGAGTCTGGTGGGAACTAGACTGTTTCATAGATTCAACACCACGGCCATACTTTCAAAAGATGAAAATGCATCCTTCCCCTCTTCCTCAAAATGACTCTATATATGTATAAAATCAAATTAAGGCTTCTCTTCAAACCTTAAATAATAATTAATACAGTGCAATAATCCATGTCAAACTTTCCAACCACAGCATTTGTGTTTTTGAATGACTCATCTCATCTATAATTATTTTCTATTGGATTACAGGCAATTAGCTTTTATTACTGCTACAATCAAGTATGCAAATCAGGAAAAAATGTCAGTTTACCAGACTAATCATATAAAACACATTTTGAATTTTCAGTAAGTCTTTCGGATGTAGTCCAAAACAATACATAGCTTCATATGTATAGTGAAATAATTAGGTGCTGGTATTTGTTTTAAAAGTTATTCTACGGAAAAAATGTGATTTAAAGTAAATAATATTTATGCTAATTACAGCTTGGTGAACAAACAAAGACAACATTCATCACTGTAAATAAAATGTACTTGGGAACACAAAGTAACTTGCTAAAAATAGAGCATGTCACATATAATCCTTGGGAAAAATATTAACACCATTGTTACCACAAAAAACCTTGGTACCACAAAGATTATGTTCCATTCTCAAGTTCATTGTCATCCCATGAAGTCAACATCCAACATGTTAGTGTTTGGAGATAGTATGGCCAAAAGGTAGAGTTCATTGGACCTAATACTTTCCCTAAAAACAAGTTTCTTCCTTATATAACTAGGTGCTACTGTTAGAGGAATAGACTTCCATATTCAGTAGAGTTATAAAACCAATATAGGACTGTGGGTGGAGCAAGTGGTAAGACACTGTGCCTGTTAAGTGAGACCCAGGTCGGCCCCACAAGAGAGGGTGAGCTCCTGTCCTTAGCCCAGCTCTGCGACACCAGCTGGAGCCAATCGTATTGGCTCTGCCTTTCCATTGGACTAATTCAGTGGTGTGGAGAGGGGGGATTTGCTGCTTGGGTAACAGCCAATCCTCCATAATAATCTAACCTAGGCTTTCGTGCTTCACATGCAGCATATGCAGCGCTGAGCACGATACCATAGTCTTCCAAGACTGACGGAGGCCTGCTTTTTTAAAAATAAAACCAAGGATTCTTTTTCTGATATGTACAATCCACAAATTCCTGCTAAATTGCTGCTGTGAATGAATTAGGAGTGAATACAGTAAAATATTTCAGAGGAAAACAAATGTACTCATAGGTCACAAACATTGCATGTTGTGTGCAATCCTAACCTAGGCTGGCACAACTCATTGGTCTTTCGGTGATGATGTAGGGAGACAAGCGCATGTCTGTGCACTGGCCTAACCCACCGCCAGGAGTGGCACAGAAGTGTCTTAAGGCACTTTTGTGACACTATCAGGTCAGCACAGGACTTATGCCAGGGCTTAGGCTGGCCTAACCGGCGGGGGGGGGGGGGGGTCAGGACTGCAGCATTTGTTTGCTATAAACTTTGGAACCTAAATGCATTCCCGATGTATAAGTTTATAAGTTTATGAGACCCCATGGCATGGTGGACTCCATGCAGCAGCTCAGAACACTCAAGACAATATACCTGAATCCCGTTGCCCCACCCTTACAATTCACCTTCAGATAAGCTACCTCTAAAACCCAGAGGTTGCATATAGCCATCATGGCTTGTAAAAAGGTTGTTACTGCTGCCTCATCCGGCACAAAGGTTCACGTTGGTGGCTTTGCTGGAGTGGTCCCCTGCAGAAGCATAAATTGCAACATTTTATCATATTGAGCTGAGCCATCACCAGTGCAGCTTCCATCACCCTCAGAATGACTTATAAGGCCTTAGTACATTACTCCTGGTTTTTCATCAGCGAAAACCAGAAGTGACTTAGATCCTATAAAGTGTGCTCCCCTGCAGTCCCCTCCTCAACCCTTTGAAGGACTTATAAGGCCTTTAAATGTCACTTCTGGTTTTTGGTGGAAACCAGAAGTGATATTCTAAGGTCCTGAGGAGACTTAGAAATCATTCTGAAGGCCAAGGAGGCTGTGTGTGGAATGGCGCTCCAGATGCAGTTGGAGCTGTTCATGTTCAGAAAGCTACACGTTCCCTCTGATCTGGGCCCAGCATGGGTCCACAGAGTGGGTCCACTCATTAAGCCAAATCTGGAGATGATCTCATGTGACCATATAACAAAAAATGAGGCATTTCGTGTGTGATCAAATCATTCAGTCCCCTGACTTGCTTCACAATGACAGATTTTGTAGCTTTCCAGGGACCAACTTGCCAGATGCACAGAAGGGCATCTGGACGCAGTTCTCTTTTGTCTTGTGTGCTCCCTGGGGCATCTGGTGGGCCACTGTGAGATACAGGAAGCTGGACTAAATGGGCCTTTGGCCTGATCCAATAGAGGCTCTTCTTATGTTCTTAACTTTTTTCTATAACTAGATTTTTAAAAAAAACCCTAATCAATCAATATTGTATTAATATGAATAACCAAAATTAGATCTGCACTAATTTACAAGCTAAAGATTAATCTTCTCTCTCTCTCTCATCAACTGTATTTATGTGGTGTGTGTGTGTGTGTTTTATAATGGACAACAATACCACAGAAAGACAACTGAAAACTGTTCAGGAGAAAATTGCATTTTATAATGGTATATAATTAAACCTTCAGCAATTCAGAAATGAACTCTCTGCCTGGGATGTCAGGTTTGGCACTTTGAAAGGAAGCTTCCTGAGAAGACAAGGTGGTATATGCAGCATGAGAGCAGCCGACTCTGTTAGGATTAAATCAGAATTGGTGGGAATCATCATTCCCTGTCACACATCTGTTTCATTCATGTACAGTATAAAATTTGTGGGGTGGGACTGGCCTTAGGTTTTCCTTTAAAAACTGTTCCTGGACACAGGATGGATTTATGAAAGACTCACTGCACAATCCAGAGTAACTAAGAGAGCTCTTACATCGACGTAAGAAAAAAATTCTCTGGATTGCTCTATGAATTTCCCATAGGTTTCCACTAGGTGGTGCCATAACTACATTGATGTCTCTTAAGAGCTCCAGTAGTTACTCTGGATTGTGCAGATGATCAAATCTAATTTAGCCCTATGGAGTCAAGGCAGTATAAGTTGAAAAATCCTGTAATCCCGACCAAGCTGATAGTTCCATCCATAAGAGTGGTTTAGAAAACAGTAATGTACAGCCTTCTACCGTAATCCATCTGGCTCAATGTTTATCAACATATGTTCTCCATATCACTTCACATGGTTCAGCTAAGGTTGTGATATGTCCTGAAAAACAGGGACAGCTCCAATTTTGGGGGATTGTGTTCACATGTGTTCCTTCCTTCCTCTAGCTGTTATGGCATAGATGAGATCTGGTTCTACACCTAGAGTCACCATTTCAAGATTTCTTAGATGGCCTAAAAAAGCAAGACGCAAACATAACAGAGTATGTTCCCCGTTTCTGTCTCTTTTCAAGCAGGGATGTCACCTGGAAATTGTACTTTATAGTACAATTAAGAAATAGTGAAATCTTGGATGTGTGCAGGCCAACTTGCTATGAACTTCATAGCATGTTATTGCTATTTCATGTTATTTTTCATGTTATTGAAACTCTAGTTATTTCCTGGAAAATTCTTTGAGTCTTTCAACTAAACAGGGGTTACTAATTTTTGACTCACTGTTGCACTTTAGAAGAAATTCAGTAGCAGGGACTCTATTTAGATGGTGGCATTATGTCTGAATGTATACGTATGAATGTAAATGTGACATACCCTACAATCCGGAGTAACTATGGGAGCATGTAAGAGACATTACGTGTACCTGTAGTTACTGCACCACGAGTGAAAACCTAAGGGAAATTCAGATTGCAATCCAGAGCAAATTGTTCTTACACCGGAGCAAGGACTCCCCGCAGTTACTCTGGATTGCGCCCTTAGCAATATAGTTTATCTTAATATATGCCTTACATTTTTAAATAGGCCCACAAAAATGATATTTTAACAATGTCTCTTTTCTTGATCTTCCTCCTTTTCAGACTTGCTGTTCGTTTCCAAACCTTCCTTTAAGCCTCAACAATACATTGTTTTACATTGCAGGTCTCTTCTCAAAGCAATTTGAATCCCAAATATCCCAACAAACTGCCTATTCAAGCACATTGCAGTGTGTGCTTCAGGAGTCGTGTCACGGAACAGTTTTGTTTCTCTGGTTGCACATCCATTTTAAGTCTACAAAAAGAATACATAATAAAAGCATTCCCTCTATATCTTTTTTTTTTTTTTGCTTAAATACACTCCCTATAGCAAGTGCCATTCAGTGGGTTTTTTTCAAATCTTTTGTCATCTATTGCAACAATGGAGAATATTTGTCTGGCAGTTTGGCACTTCCAGCTGTAATTTATGCATGAATAGACAGCTTTTCATTGTCATCGCCTGAAAAACTGCAGATCATTACAGGGTGTCTCCTATGTATGCCAATTTAACAAGCTTCTCTGACAGAAGATGTTCCCTCTTTTGGAGGGAAAATACGCATTAACAGAACTGGACACAAGTGGGAAATGGCCTCCTCATTTTGTTCTTTGTGCAAGAGATCCACTCTCGGTGGCAATAAACAGGAAAGAGAGCCGGATGAAGAGACAACTCGCATTTGGGGTCTTCCGTCTCTTTTGATGTGCTTTCAGTGCTGCGTGCAACCACTTCAATATTTCATAAGTTGCGCCAAGCATTTCTGAGATTACTTTTTAACCTTGTGGGTGCACATCAAGGGAGTTTGGAATGACACCATCCAAGCCAGAAATCTGCCTTTGCAAATGTCAAGAGAGTATGTGCTGCAATTGTATGTTTGACAGTGAATTAGTTTAACGTTATCTCAGTGAAAATATATGATTACAGCCTGTTGACTTTCCCTCAGATTTGAGGTGGGGAAACTTTTCAAAAGTTCTGATGGCACAGAAGCTGTTGGCAGTTCTTTTAACCCTTTCTCACTTTTTAAAGACTCTTTTAATGTCTCTTCCTCATCTCTCACCACTTCCCAGTGATGGCAGCAGCAAAACTATTTTCTGTGACTGACATTTTGTTTTTTCCCTCATATCCCAAAAATAAGCTACTTTATTGGAATGAAAAAGAGCATTAATGGGCAGCCATTGAAGAAGTATTGCTACTGCTGCCTTCAGAGGCAATGGATGAAAAAATAAACTTAAGGGAAAAAGAACCAACATTGTTTCTCACTGGCTCTGAACACTGAACCAACATTGGCTCTAACTGTCCCAACGCCAATGGTATTCAATGGTTTGTATAGTAGCCTGCTATGCCATTGAGCAGATACCAGCAGTCAGTGAAAGGATCCTAATCCTGCACATTCGATTGGTCAGGTTGAAGCCACCAACCTGAACTTAAGTAAGCAGGCATCCATCAATCTTGAGAGACTATGGTATCATGCTTGGCACTGCATATGCTGCATGCAAAGCACGAAAACCTGGGTTAGATTGATATGGAGGATAGGCTGTTACCCAAGCAGCAAATCCCCCCTCTCCACACCACTGAAATCGTCCAATGGAAAGTCAGAGCCAATACGATTGGTTCCAGCTGTGTCGCAGAGCTGGTCTAAGGACAGGAGCTCACCCTGTCTTGTGGGGACCGACCTGCGTCTAAAACCCTGGCCTGCTGGTTAACAGGCACAGTGTCTTAACCACTTAACCACTATTTTGAAACAACTAATGGTGGGCTAACTCAGAGGAGTCAGGGCCTGTAAAAGCAGGAGTGTGTTTGGGTTTTCTTAAAACACATTCTGTACCAGTAATGCAATAATTCACAAATTTTAAGAAGTTGGATCAAGAAAAAAATTCTTTTTTCTGAATATTTACTGTGGAAAGTAGAGAGATAAAACTTTTTCCTGCCCTTTAGGGTCTCCTCATTTTATTCACAAGGAGGACTGGCAGCACAATCCAGAGCAACTAATCTGTCCAAATAAGAGCCCTTGGGTTGCCCTATCTATCACTAGGGTGGAGGAACTGCAAGATGCTCCAGCCCAGTTACTCTGGAAGAGGCTTAGGGCAGAGCAAGGCAACATAGGGTGCCCTAAGAGAGGTGGACCTGCTCTGCCCTAACTGGGGCAGCCTAGGCAGCTCAGGAGAGGCAGGTTAAGGGCATGTTTAGCATTGCCTAGGGCAGAGCAGTTACTCTGTATCCAGAGCCTGTTTCCAAGGCAGAAATGCCCTCTTCCTGTTCCTCAGAGATATACCACCTCAGGAGCAGGTATAGTAATGAGTAGACCTACAGGGGTCCATGAAAAGGTCCAAGAAGAATGGCAGTGTTGACCAAAAATCTGAGTTCTTGGCCAGCCTAGCTGCAACCCCTTCCCCTCAACCTCAGGATATAGAACAAACTACGGCTGCCCACAAACCTCAGGATACAGCAGGCCACTCCAAGAAGCCCCTTGTATTCACTGTAGAACGTACTGGCATCTCATCAGGGACTCCTTATAAGGCAGGCACCCAGTGGCGTCACCAGACTGGTGCGGCTGGTGTGGGCTGCATTGGGGATGCGCTCCGTATGGGGTGATGTGCCAGAGGAGTTTGACTGTCCTTTGGCAGGCCCCAGACATCAGCACGCCCATTCAGGCCTGCTCCAAGGCGGAGCAGCAGTGAGAAGCTGCCACTTGTCCTTGGAGCTGGCCCGAACGGCCAGCTGAGGTGCACTGCGCAGAAACACACTGAGCATGCCGAACAGCTTCAGAGGAGACTTCCTTAGAGCAGAGGAAGTCCGCGCCTCTGCACAGCCATTCGGCCTCACTCAGGAGGTGGAGCGGCAGCCGAATGGCTTCAGAAAGAGTACTGCACTGGCACCAACTCTGACGCCTGCACAGTCTCCTCTGAAGCCAAAAGGCCTCAGAAAAGTACTGTGCAGGCATCAGAGATGGTGCTGTGCAGTACTCTTTCTGAAGCCAGTTGGCTTCAGAAACAACTGCGCAGGCACCAACTTTGGTGACTGCACAGTCCAGGTAGGGGGGAATGCGCATCCCAGGGGTGATGCACAGACTTCTGCACCAGTGATGCGCAGAGTCATGTCACCACTGTAGGCACCACAGCTGTTCCTTGTTCAGTGTGATCTGAGGGGTGTCTCCTCAGGAGCATGTCCTCCCCATGTGTCAATTACTTAGCATGCTCTGGAGCACATAGGGCAGCCCAGGCTTCCTGACTCTCTGAATGCAGCATAACTTTCTGCTCTGGATACAGAATAGTTAGGAGAGAGCAGTTAGGGCAGAGCAGGCTGAACATGCTCTGGATTGTGCCCTAAGTCTTATATCCTAAAGTGAAATTAAGCCCCTTGGTTTGGAGCAGATAAGATGACTTTCCATAAGATAACACTTGAGGGTGACATAACTGCATGGAACTGTAACTGCTCTGGATTTTGCCCTATGATAACCAATTTTCAGGAAACTGTCCCTACAATCCAGAGTAACTATAGGAAGATGTAAGAGGCACTTACTCTTGGTTGCTCTATGCATTTTCCATAGGTTTCCATAAGTGGCACCATAACTATGTCAGTTTAAAAACCCTTAGGATCCCAACCGGTTTTTTAAACACATTGTACCGCAGGGTCCATTGGACCCGACTGGAAGTTTGTGTTTTGTTTTTTACTGGAATTTATTATTATTACTTGACAAGACTTTCTGAGTTTTTTACTGCTAATGAGACAGTTACAAATGCAAAAGCAGAAAAGTGTTTGAATTTACATTTTTTCTGTAAATTCCAATTTACAGATATCGTCCCAGGTCGGGTCCATTGGACCCATTTTGCATGGATGATATGTATAAATTGGAATTTACAGAAAAACTGTAAACTCAAAAACTTTTCTGCTTTTGCATTTGTAACTGTCTCATTAGCAGTAAGAAACTCAGAAAGTCTTGTCAAGCAATAATAATGAATTCCAGTAAAAAAAAAAAAAAAACACAACACAAACTTCCAGTCGGGTCCAATGGAGCCGGTTGGGACCCTAAGGGGTAAAAGGTCCTGTTGTTACTCTGGACTGTAGCGTGAGTCACTGGAATAGTGTGCAGAGTTCCACCCCCACTACGTAAAAATGAAACAGTATTGTAAGACAAAGGGCACAATCCAGAGTAACTATGGGAGCACGTAAGATACATTACGTGCACCCACAGTTACTGCACCACCTAGTGAAAACCTATGGGAAATTCATATTGCAATCCAGAGTAACTTGTTCTTACATCAGAGCAAGGACTCCCCGTAGTTACTCTGGATTTCACCCAAAGTCACAGTATTGTGACACAGAGACACAGTATTGTAAGACAAAGTATTGTAAGACAAACTTTGGCTGCAATCCTAAAGACGCTTTCTTGGGAGTAAGCCCATTGAAAACAATGGGGTTTACTTTTGAGTAGACATGGCTAGGATTGCACCCAAAGACAATACTTCGAATTGTAAGCGACTAGAATTTATAGTCCACTTTGATTGTAGCCTTTCAATAAGAACCACCTGATATCACCCAGTGTACAAATTTATGATTGCCTCTCTCATGTTTCAATCAATGGTTTATCTGCTGTTCTAATAGTTGCTGAAATTTGTTGATATTATTGTTTTTTACTGCATTGGGCATTCTTGTGGGTAGAATGATATGGAAAATTGCTACATGAATAAACAAAAACAGGCACCCATAACTCAAGGATTAATCTTGAGAACCTTAAAGGATCGCCAAACAAAATTAAGTAAAAAAAAGAGATCTGTGTCTGAGATAAGGCAGCTTTGCCTCCAGTGCTTTCAGCATCAATCTGCATTATGTGTAAATAATAATTGGCTCTGTAGTAAATTGCATCCATAGTGCTGATTGCTAATAACTGAATGTAATTTGCAAGGTTCTGCACATAGCCATTTTCCTACTGAACAAGGGATCAAAGATGACAGGGTAATAGCACAGCACTGAGAAAGCTCAGGAAGTAACCTCTTTTGCAAATCCTGGAGAGAAGCTATTAAATGTTTTCCTTCTCTTCCAGTAGCACTGGCTCGTTTGCACCTGAAGTTGCTGGCCCCAAGAATGTACTAAGCTCCCTATAGTCATCAGCATCTTTGCCAGATGCCACCATGGGCTAATATTCTGGACTTGCCAGTGTTGCCTTCAACTTGAAATTTGTCCATGGCAAATTGGCATATTCTGGTATCCATGGAATGTTTGCAGATATTTCTCTGAATTACATTGGAGCATCACTGAAAATACCATATGTCTCTTATAAATAGTGTACCAAGCTGTTCGGCTCCAACCCGCCAATGGGAAGAGTCTCAGTTAAAACCGAATGCCAGATTGTCAGAGTTTAATGTTTAAATTCTACAGGAAATTAATCAATTGGCAACAATTAAAGTTGCTGCTGTTTGCCAGGCATATATTAGCTGAGATGATGCATCTTTTTGCATTGGCACCTCAGACTTGCTTGTGAATTCAAATGGATTTTAGAATGATGAGGTGAATGTTAAATGGGATTCTGAGGCAGTTTTAGAGGCACACATTGGCATTGCATCTAATGGCTGGCAAATAGGGCAGATCTAGACTTGCTGGAACTGTGCTCAGATTGGAGACCTCTATAGGCTTCTTCTGATGATGATGTAAGGTTTAGAAGGCTGCGCCATGGCAGCAATTCAGGTATCCCTGCTTCTGACAATTCTCTTTCTGATGATCCACTCTTTCAACACCTTTCAATTATACCCAGAACATTCATTGCATGTTCCACTCATTCAACCACTCTCTGTGGTTGTAAAGGCCACAATTGCCCTCTCCCATGTTGCCGCTCCTGATCTAATTCCATTCCCAAAGTAGTTAGTGAAAATCCCTTTGCAAAAATCTTTGTATGGCAGCAGGAATAGTCAAGACAAATGGGACATTTGAAATTTTCTATCTCAAAGAAATTGGAAACAACATTTATAAACTAAAAAGATCATGTTCCACTTTTCAACTGTTTTCATTTTTGGATGGAACTCCAGTCCCTAACCCATGTAATAAGTGGGGGGTGCCTGTATTCTTCAGAGTGGCCACCAATGGGGTTCTGCTGGCAGAGGGCCTGAATGTAAATATGGGTGAATTAGAGGTAGTTCAGGTCAGATCATGGCAGCACTTCCTCTATCCAAAGCCTCCAGCCTGGTTGGGACACACCTGCTGAAATTTTTCTGCTGTGTCAGCAAAAAAGCTGGCATGGAACTGAAGAGTCCCATAGCAGATCAGGCTGTAACTAGAGAGGCAAGTACAATTTTACTTTACTTTCCATTTATAGTTTCTTGGTCCTCAGCCAGTGCATACGATACAGCTGCATGGTGGCTCTGCATCCCAAAATGAGATAGGATTGGGCCATTAATCATGACTCACTGAACAAGTAGAACTGAGTAGTCCAAGGGTGTCAAACGTAAGGTCCACAGGCTGCATATGGCTCCTGAGAGCATTTTAATTGATGCTTGTGATAATTAGGCTCATCCATGTCTTGAAATGTTGATCAAAGTTTGCTTGTTTTCTCTTCTATCATTTGCAGCTAATGTATTCCTAAGTGAGACCAAAGTGATTATTATATGATTAGTGATGTCACTTGCTACTGAAAGACATCAATTCCAGCCTTCAGTAGTAGTCATGAATACTTGGTCTATTCGATATAGTCTATTTGGTAGGTAAGTCTAATGTAATCTTTGCCCAACTATGTTTGCTCAGTTCTCTAGTGATGGGCAACTTCCTTTGGGCTGTTTTGGATTGGATAGGACAGTAAACTGAACCAGATATTTCAGAACATAATAGGATGCTTTTAAAGGTTCTACTTTACATTTATCATATGCATGTTAACTCAGAAATAAGCCCCACTGAATTCAATGGGACAATGCACAATCATATCCAGCTTCCCAGTGCTAATGCATTTATGCCAACTGGCATCTGACATCTGCCACATTTTGCAAAGGGGGGGGGGGACAGTCATGGAGGCCTCCTCGAAGTAAGAGAAACTTGAGGTTCTATTTTGGATGCAACAGTGCTGGAAAGTTGGAGAGGATTGTGCCCTTACTGCCTTGTGAGTGTGCATTGCCAAGGGCTGAAATCCTATATTAAACAAAATGGTGCTTATATTTGAGAATACATGCATGGGTTTTTATTGTAAATTTTGCAAAATGTATATAAATCTGTCAAAAATCAGTGCTAAACTTACTTCCTTTTTTTCTGTCGGCAACACCTGCTTCCACTTCAGGGTTTCATGTAGCTAAAGCAGTTGTTGCAATGTTTCAAGTGGTTCATCTTTTTTGAGATTAGTTTTTTTAAAAAAAAAATAAATACCATAGTTCACCTTTTCAGTAGAATTTGATTAGAGGCTCTCAGTGGTAGGTTTTGTCCTTGGAAAGATAAAGTCAAGGTGAATGCTGAGGATTCGGAAGCATATAACTTTCAAATGCTACTTAGGAAAAGCCTAAGAAAAGGTTCCTCTCTAATTGAACTTAATATCAGTTCACTCAAGATCTTCTTTGTTATCTTCTCCATGCAATCGGTCTGGCTCACTCTACCATGTCAGCAATCAGGTAGAAAATTGGAAGTGCAAACTGTGCTGTCAAGGGATGCATGCCATGGTGATTGATACAATCAACACTTCCCCAATTGCTACAATCAGAGAGAAATGCTGTTGTTTTATCCATTAGAAGTTCGATTCAAGTTTTGCTGTTCTTCTGAATGAGTTCTTATCTGGTGTATGTCTGGGGAGATTCTGGGGTGATTTGGGGATGGGAGAGGAATATAGGAATATAGGCTGTGCCTTCAAGATCCAACTCTTCCACCCCTCTCCCCTCCCTGGCTCAGCCTTCTCCCCTTTCCAGTCTGCCCATGAATTCCCACAGAACTGTCCCCAGAATCTCCTGATTAACCAGAAACAGAAGAAGGTGGCTAAGGTTTTGCAGTGTAATGGCATCCACCTGCAACCTCTGGTTGTTTAATTGGCCTGCCCAGCTTACAGAGTGGCTTTCTTTCCATTGGTGCAGGACCTACAAGATCTGCCTCTGTAGGGATCAAGTAGGATTGGGCTGTAGATTTACTATGTGTCCCTCTCCCAGTTTAGATATTTCATTGGATGTATCAGGCTGACTTCTTTCAACACTTCTTGAACCACTCTTTTCCCATCTGCCATGATCCTCAATTCCACACTTCTTTTCCACACTTTTTGTTTTCTGCTAGCCCTCTCTATCTTTCAATAAGATTGACCATACCCATCATATACAGGGACATTCAACCACAATTCTCACTTCAGTGATATAAATGAATGTGCAACCAATAGTTCAGGGGGAAAATACAGCTGTATTAAAGTCCTATAATAAATATGTTATGCAAACCTGTTTGTATGTTAATAGAGTATAATTAATCAACTAAAGGGCAAAGCTAATCAGTGCCAGGAAACAATTATTGAAAATTGGTTTCAAAATTTCCTGCAAGTATTTTGAATGCCTTCATTCTCCCACAGGAGAGGGGATCTTAGTTCAGGGATTTTAATGCCTTTGATTTTGCTCTGCACCTGTATATACAGAACTTAAAAACCAATTAAAAAATAAAAAATAAATAATCTTTGGGTAATAATCCACTTCTTGCCCAATGCAAGAAAGGACTCCACTTCCAACAAATATTATGTCCACTTATAGTATATGTACTTCCAGCTCATTCACATTTGGTTATCCCTTTTTTATACAACGGCACATCTGGCATTGGACTGACACATATTCTTAATAAAATTGCTTGTGTGGCAGCAGATAATAATAGAAAAGGCTTCTCTCCTCATAGTTGGAGAGAATAATCTTTTCTATGTTGGCTCTTGTATAGAATTTAACTTTTTGAAAACAAATTTTTTTATACCAAATCTTGCTATCTTTCATATTCTACAATATACCAGTAGTGCTGCCCTCCAAATTTTAATGTATTAAATTTTAATGTATTTTAACATAATTCTAATGTTTATCTATCTATCTATCTATCTATCTATTTATTTATTAATATATGCCACCTTTCATCAGGAAACAGTGACAACATACAATAAAAACAAACAAAAACCCCAGGAAAAAATAAAACAAAACTCACTAGCAAACAACCATTAAAGCAAATTTTAAAGTTAAGAATAAACTCATAAACACCAAAACTCAACAGTCAACAATGATATGAGTGTTGTTGGTGCAGAATTGGAAATGCATCTGAATAAAGCTCTGCTAAAGTATTCAGCCTGTGTCAAATTCAGATAGAAAGGGAACTAGCCATATCTCATGGAACTAAAATTTTAGAAAACTAGAAAAAAAATTATCACCATCTTGACCTCAAGGTATGGGAAGATGCTAAGGGCAGTTACTAAGAAATTCTGACATTTTGTCTTTTAGCCTTACCTAGAAACAAATCAATAATCCTAGTGCAATATATATCATGCAGACCAGCACTACTCAGAATCCACACAGGTGCATTTTCCAGCAACTGACATTTCTTAAAGGTCATGAAGGACAGTCCCATGTAGAGCACATTGAGGCAGTCTAAACAAAAGGGGTCTAAGGAGTAAACTGTAGCCAAGAAAAGCATGTTTGTGCTGGTAACTGTGAGGAGATAGCAGTGAAAGTGGTTACATTTGCATCTGTTAATACATGATGACTACTAGCTTCAGTTAGCAGCCTTTATCATGAAAGGTGCTTTGAGGTAGTCAGTAGTATGCATTAGTATTTGCCAACTGAACTGTTCCTCTTGCCTCCACTGGAACATCCCAACCTTGCCAGTATGTTATCCATCCTCCAACCCTACCTGCACCCGCCTGGAGATAACCATTGGTAAACTGTCTTACTGGATGTAACTAGCAATCTCATGTGCACAACACCATTCCTTCATCTATCATCATTCAATGAACAAAATTTTGTTGCTGCTTAGATCTACATACACATTGTTATGGTGACAACAAAAGCTTTGGAGCAAAATAGCCGAACTGCTTTCAATAATCTTATATTCAAGTTTTAGATAGTTTTGAAGCATGTTGCTCTGTCAAACAGGTGACAAACATTTGTCCATGTTATGCAATCTACCCCCTTTGCAGGAACCACAAAAGGCAACAGGTGAAAAAGTAATGCAATTAATGTCAATATCCACCTCAATAAGTAACAATGGGATTTGCTACTTTACATACGTGCAAACCAGGAGCGGGGACATGATTGAGACAAACAAAATTATGCCTGGGATGGAAAGAATGGATAGAGAAATTAGGACAGAGAAAAAAATATTTCTTTAGCCAACATGTGATTAGTATGTGGAACTCCTTGCATGCAGGTCTCTTGTAGACTGTTGTGCTCCCTGAAGCATTTGGTGGGCCCAGTGGTGGGCTCCAGCAGGTTTGCACCTACTTTATAGAACCGGTTCTTAACGAGAGATAGGACATTTAAAGTTCAAAAATAGCCATTTAAAAATGGCTTCCAGATGGGCATAGAACCAGTTAATTTCTTTGAATCCCATCACTGGGTTGGGATACAAGAAGCTAGACTAGATAGGCCTTGACCCTGATCCCAGCAGGGCACTTCTTATGCTCTTATGGTAGTGGCAGGTAAGGTAGAATAGCCAAATTGTAGTCCATGGAAAAGCACTACAGTGCTGCTTGTTCTTCTATAAGTTCTTTGTACACCTTAGAAAGCAGGTACAAAGAGCCTCCTCATGTGTAAAGAGGCTGGAAGCTGTAGTGCTTTTCCATGGAGAATGACAGAGCAGTTCTGCCTTACTTGCTGCACCCAAACCACACATCCCGAGTGCAAACACACAAACCCACACACCACATGGACATCTGTTCCCATAATAATTGTAAGTTCCTGATTCATTTTCTTGAAACTTGAGTTAATCAGTGGCAAATTGTCTTAATTAACCACTGTACAGAACACCTTTTGGCTCTTCAAGCAGTCTTAACCTAAATAGTTGTTGACTGTGATGATTAATTGCATACAGTTAGGGGGAAAAAACCTTATTGAAATCTTCTAAAGGTCCTGTTCAAAAAATAATCTCATAACTCTCGTTTATAGCATTGATGATATTACTCAACACAGTGGCATGCAGCACTGATAGAGATTGATTATTTAACATGACATAACATAATTGACAATTGTACTCATTTTAGTGAATGTTAAAAGAGCACACCATTTTTCTTTATTAGAAAGTGCATAAGTCACCGGGGCCTACATTTAGGGTTGTCAAATTAAAGAAGGAGCAGTGCTTCCGTATCTTTAAGAATTGTGCTGAATAGGGAATTTGCAACAGATGCCGCTTGTTGTACAGAGGTAAGAAGAGCTACATCTCCTGACACTCTTTTATAGATCTGTGAACCATCAGGGAAGCTTCCTCCTTTATGGAGGCTAGAACCATAATTGATTGATAGCACATTACTTGTAAGTTCAGATGGTTTTACTTAATAGTGTACAAGGCAAGAGCTCTGAATTGCCAAGCAGAGGCTGTAGGAACAGATTACCTAGAAGATGAAAACATTTAGCCTTACCATGTTTTTAATGTAATTTTCATCCGAGCTAATTGGATAGGGATACTTGGGAACTAGATTGGTGGAAGGTTGAATTGCCTACTTTATAAAAGTACTTGACATGGAGCTATCTAATTATGTTAAAATATTTCCTAGCTTCCAATAATTGCATGTGCATTGCTGAATTTCTTGTAGGGTCATAGGATATGAGAACTGGAAAGCACCATCGAGGTTATCCAGTCCAAGCCCCTTCTCAGTGCAGGCAACTGCTACAACATCACTGACCACCAGTCCAGCCTCTGTTTGTACAAAGCAATGATCATGTTGGCTTCTTTGCTCATGTTGGCCTCTGGTTGTAAGCCCATGAGTGGTTGGACTGGCCCCTGAGCCCTTAAGTAGCAATGCCCAATGGGGGCTGGGCAGGATTCAAGACTCAAACTGTGACAAGTGACAAGAGTGAGTGAGTGAGTCAGTCAGTCTATCAGTCAGTCAGTAAGTCTGTCTGTGACTTTTCAGTTATATATATATAGACTGAATGGTCACTGACTGATTCACTGACTCACAAACTCATTGACTCATAATGCCCAGCCAAAACTGCTGAGCCTAGAAGTGTGAAATTTTGGGAGGGTGTTCCTTCCATGATATAGGGACCCACTAAGAACCAATTTTTGGAAATTCAAATTGGAAAGGGGTGAAAAGGGACAACATGTGTTTTCATCCCTATACTTTACATTGAAGAATCTATGACTGATCAATGCCCTGTCCCAACCACTGGACCCAGAAGCATGAAATTTGGGAAGCATATACCTTCCATGACAGGAGTACCCACTAAAAACTGATGTTTAAAAACTTAAGCCCTAAAGGGGTGAAAAGGGACGCAACGTGTTTTCATTCTATATTTAATACCAGTGAAAACGTACCCATGTTGTGGGAGTAAAATTCCCCTGTATGCCATCCCCCCACTGTACATCAACTCCCCATGCACATCAACCCCTCATGCGCATCCATCCCATGTGCAATGTCCCCCATGTTCATCCCCCATGCGCATCATCCTACCCATGTGCATCATCATGTACATCAACACCCCATGTGCAACATCCCCCTTGTGCTTCAATCCCTATGCATAGTGTCCCCCATGTTCATTCACCCCATGCGGATCAATCCTCCATGTGCAACATCCCCCATGCACAACATCCCCCATGTGCAACAACTCCCATGCACAACCCCCATGAGCATCAACCCCCATGTGCATCAACCCCCCAATGCACCTCAACCCCCCAATGCACATCGCTCCCATGCGCATCACTCCCTTGCGCTTCATCTCCCCAATGTGCATCACCTCCCCATGCACATCACCTTCCCATGCGCATCATCTCCTCATGTGCAACATCCCCATGCACAGCAGCCTCTCAAGTGCAACCCCTCCCTCTGAACAACATCCCCCCAGTGCATCAGTCACCGAGCACCAAATTGACTGGATGTGAGTCAGTCTTCCATGTTAAGTATAGGACAAGAACACATTGCACCCCTTTTCAGCCCCCTAAAGGTTAAATTTCTCAACTTCGGTTCTTGGTGG
Organism: Cryptoblepharus egeriae; assembly: GCA_030015325.1. Classification (NCBI taxonomy): domain Eukaryota; kingdom Metazoa; phylum Chordata; class Lepidosauria; order Squamata; family Scincidae; genus Cryptoblepharus; species Cryptoblepharus egeriae. The sequence continues at coordinate 31,060,416 of JAREYC010000005.1, forward strand.
CTGTTGATGTCACAGAAGGAACAGCCTCCCCAAAGTTCATGCTTTTTGGTCCAGGGATTGGGGCAGAGCATCCCTCAGTCAGGGACTCTTCAATGCAAAGTATAGGGTTGAAAATGTTTTGCACCCCATTTAATCCCCTTCCGGTTGGAATTTCCGAAATCTGATTCTTAGTGGGTCCCTCTATCACCAAAGGAACACTCTCCCCAAATTTCATGCTTCTAGGCCCGACAGTTTTGGCTGGCCGTTGATGTGTGAGTGAGCGAGTGAGTGAGTGAGTGAGTGAGTGAGTGAGTGAGTAAGTTTTCAGTTTTATATATATAGATTGAAGACTGATAAAACCCTGCCCCAAATCCTGCACCTAGCACGGTTGATGGGAGGGGAGTGTTGCATTGTCAAGAGGGTGTTGCATGAGGGGGATGTTGCACAAGTAGGGAGGTGCTGCATGGGGTGTGTTGCGCAGAGGGGGAGTGTTACCCACAACAGCAGGTAAATTTTGCTAGTGCATACATAAATCCGAGATAGGCAAGCTGTGGCTACTCAGCTCATCACAGCCCATGAGTCATTCATGGTGGCTCATACGCTGCATGCAAAGCATGAAAGCCTGGGTTAGATTGTTATGGAGGAAAGGCTGTTACCCAAGCAGCAAATCCCCCCTCTCCACGCCACTGAATTAGTCCAATGGAAAGGCAGAGCTGATATGATTGGATCCAGCTGGCATCGCAGAGCTGGGATAAGGACAGGAACTCACCCTGTCTTGTGGGGCCGACCCGGGTCTCGAACACTGGCCTGCTGGTTAACAGGCACAGTGTCTTAACCACTTGCACCACCCACAGCCCCACAGTGGCTCAACTTGGTCACATTATTAAATTCCCATTTCTGTTGCCTGCTGGGGATTGGGAGACCAGCAGACCACAATATGTGGCTGGTGGTGTTTTTTCAGTTCTGGGTCATATGTAGTGCAGGGCTGAGTTACACATCTGAAAAAAAATTGAGATACCTTTGAACACTCTGGGGGGGAGAGGAATGAGGAGGATTGAGAAATGGGGGGAATAAGATGGAGTGATGTCTTCATGTTTACCCTAGTGGGGCCACTAAAAGCTATGCTTTTCAATAGAATCAAGTAGTTTCAATCATATCAATAGTTTCAATAGTATCAGGTATGCTTTATCAATAGTATGCAGCACAGAGTGAAGCTGTACCCTGTCTAATTGGCTTTGTTGGAAAGATGCCTACAACGAGCTCATATAATGAGGGAAGAGACATTAGGTGAGAGGGTGAGAGGTGGGCTGGTAAGGATTGGGCTAGGAAATTCTAGCTGTCGTGTATATTTCAAAATGCACTGCTCAATAAAACAGAATCATTTTTTCTGCATCATTCCTCTAAAAAATGGATATGGCATCATGTTCCAGTTCTGAAATTCTGGAGAAATTGTTTTTTATTTCCCGCTATTGATAAGATTAAAAAAAAAAAAAAAAACCCGTGGCATTTTCTGCTTTGCATTTGCCAGCCCAGACACCAGCATCAACTGTTGATATAACAAATGATATATAGGAGGTAATGAAATAGTACCCTCACAGTAAAGAAAGTCTGATGGATTGCAGAAATAAATTGGATGGAATAATCAAAAGAAGAGTGCATGCTATGGAAAAAGAAATGAACACAAGTGCATTAGTCCGCCTGAGCTGCGAGGACATATTCTGATCATTTGCATTGCACAGAAGTGGTCCCAATATGCCTAGCTGCACTAGTTAAGATACAAGAGCGTTTCCACCTGGTGGTAATTGGGACACTCAAAGAAACAGAAATGTCTGGTCCATCACTTACCGGTAGTTTCCAGCATGGCAACCTGCTGGGGAAAAAAAAACAAGCCACAGTGAAACTGCATTCAGACTTCAATCCTATATTTCCCCACACATTCGATATGCATAGGAGTGTGGAGTTCATTATTCAGTGTTCTTCACAGTGATGTGAATTCATTCTGTCAAAGAGTTATAGAAGGACCCATGAGATCATCTAGTCCAGCCCCCTGCTGTTGCAGGATGAAATCCAGGCTGCAGCAGGAAAATCTTCCTGAAACTAGCATGTTTCTGACAAGCATCTACTTGAAGATCCTTGGAAATCACTTTTATTACTGAACCACCCTTACCAGCAAGAATTACTTCTTGATACCCATTCAGAACTTTTTCTCTTGCAGTTTGTACCTGTTGATCCTAGTTCAACTTTCAGAGGCAGTTGAGAGCAAATCTGTCCCTTCTTCCATTGGACAGTCTTTCAGGTATTTAAACAGCACTATCATATCTTTTTTCAGCCTTCTCTAGGCGCCTCTCATACCAAGTTCCTGCAATCTTTCCTCATATATAATTTCCAGGGTTATCCTTATTTCATTTCAAAAACTGTGACTCATTCTATAGTCCCTTTGTCAAAAGATTGAGACAATATTGTGGCAGTTGTCTTGTGTTCTTTATATCTCATTGTAGTAAATCACCGCAACATCACATGAAGGTTGCCTCCAGCCAATTCCCTCTTCTGGGGAAAGCAGCTGCTAATTGCTTTCTAAGGAGAAGGCAGTCTGAGCAAAGTCATATTAACACAGTCTTTCAGATGTGCTAAGCACTAGGAGAAGTGAGATCACAACCATCCAAGTGAAACATTAAATTTGAATCCAATTTGGATTCAAAAATTGGAATACAGTGTAGGATATCCACTGAAATTTCATTAAAATATCATGAACTCGTCTCCCATCCCAGGAACATGTTGGACAATATTTGGGAGACAGAGACGCAACTCTCGTGCACCATGTTCTACATCAGTGGTCTTCAAAGTGGGGGTTGGGTCCCCCTTGAGGGGTTGCAACCTTGGGTCAGGGGAGTCATGAGATGATGAGATCCACCATCTTGCACTGATACTGGGCTTTCCTTGGAGTAAGTCTCATGGAACACAATTGAACTTCCATGTCGACATGGAGGAGCATCACAGTAATGTCACATCCTGGTATGTTTGACAAGGCATCCTGGATAGATTTTAAGTTTGAAAGGAGGTCCTGGCCTAAAATTCCCGAATAGGATTGTTCCACATGCTGTTAACCTCAGGCTCAGTGAAGAATGCTGGATGAAATTCTACAATCTGATGAAGAAATTTTATGCTGATTTAACCCTTATTAGAAGTAGCTCATCACCCCATTCATCTGATTTGCACAGTGAATGCACAAAAAGGGAATCATAGTGTGCTGCTCAGATACAGACCAAACTTCCAATCTATCCATCAGCATGCTCTGCAGACATTCACAACCCAATATGTTTTCCTGGAAATATGGCAACCCTAAGTAAATGTTATTAGCACCAACTGGGCTCTGCCTCCTCTGGAATTACAGATCTCTGCCTCCAGGGAGCTTACAGTCCCTGCCCACTATGCAGTACACAGAAATGACTTGTGCTGCATCATGTCCAGGAGTCTGGGGAAAGTCTGGGATATCTCCTCTGTATAAGGGAATATTTGTTCCTTAGTTGGGAGTAAGCCTCTGAAGTGTGGTGGGGTATGCTTGGACCTCTGCCAGCAAAATTGCTGGTGCAGTTCCATGTGAATCCAGGATGCGTGATTGGGTTCAGGAAGGAGGTTTAGATTCAGTGGCTGTATCTGCCACCAAACCCACCTACTTTGTGGAACTGATCTACTTCCATTGCTTCCAGTTCCACCCACCCCTTGTGCCTTGTCCCGCCTTCCTATCATTTACTCTCACTCTCATTTACTTTAGATTTCGGGACAACCTGCATGCCCACAGCAGAATCAATTATCAGATTCTGGAAAGGTAAACATAAAGAGGCCATTTCTATAGAAAATCCAGATTTTCTTATAAAAACATTATGCAATGCACTTTTCTGTTTCACTGCTCACTGGAGTGACCAGGCTTGCTAAGATATTTCTTTGTAAGTTATACATGAATACCCAGTCTTTGTGCAATTAATTGTGTTCCACTATACAATGAAAACCAACAATCTAAGTATATCAGTGAAGGTGTCTGATTAAACACACACATTCCACGAATGGAAGCTACAACTATTTAGGAATTTGAAATGCATGCTTACTCCAACTATTCCACCTTGCAGTCCCTGTATCTGCAGCAATGTATCTGCCACAATCCATTATAATGAAGAGAGTACCTGTTCAGTGCAAAGCACATCCACGAGTAGCATTGTGAAAAGGCCCTAATGGGACAAGAAACTCATTATTCTCTCTCCAGTTTCAGCCACCAGCCACCTCCAGCATACATTTTTGACCACAGTTCAAACAGAATTGTTTGTGAAATCAAGTATCGTGGAGAACTTTAGTAGACAATCCCTGTCAGCTGTATTAATGGCTTGTTAACACTGTTCACATTTATAAAAAGGTGTGTCGTTGTTGTGTCTCGTAAAGGAGATCATTCACTGTATATTAGCATGAAAAATTAAAGTCTAAAGCTGCAATCCTATAACAATTTCCTGGTAAGCTGCATTGAACATAATACAGTTCACTCCTGCTAACCGAGCAAGAGGCACTCTTTCAAGTGGGTGTTCCTCTTTTATTTAGCAGGGGGAGAGTAACTGGCCGTACACACCCCAGCAGTGTCTGTTCCAAGTGGCTTCTGCTGGTGTTCTTTTTAAGATTGTGAGCCCTTTTGGGACAGGTACCCATTAGCTTTTAATTAGCTATTATTTTTCCATTTTCTTTGTAAACCGCTTTCTGAACTTGTTAGTTGAAAAGCGGTATATAAATACTGTAGATAGAAATACTGTAGATAGATAGATACTTCTGAGGGGACATGCATCAATCAATCAGTCAACTATATAGTCAATTTAGTCAACTCTATTTATATATCACTTTTCACCAAAAAGTTCACATGCATAGGCTTGTGCTCAGAGATAGGAAACCAGGAACAAACCAAGCTTCTTCTTGGGTAGAGGACTGGCTGTTAGAAGGGGAGTCATGCCTACTGTAGGGTAGTTTTCCCCAAGGAATCACACACCTATCTGTTTATGATTTTTGACCAGTCAGGTAGAAATGTATAAGAACCTGTACAAGGCTTAGGACAAAATCCAGAGTAACTACAGGAAGTCCTTGCTCCGGTATAAGAACAACTTACTCTGGATTCCAATATGAATTCCGATAGGTTTTCACTAGGTGGTGCAGTAACTACGGGTACACGTAAAGTCTCTTATGTACTCCCGTAGTTTCTCTGGATTTGGAGGTTACTTGCCTAAGAATCGTTCTGCTTTCTCAAGAAGTCTTAAGGTCTTTAATAGTTGGAAACATGGATTTCTGACTCACCGAGAGCATTGCGCAGGTGAACCAGTGTATGATCAGTCTGGGAGATATTCAGAGGAGCTTGACTCTGTTCATGTTAAATCATTTATGCAAACCAAGGCCATACACTTTGGGCAGAGTCTAACCATAAAACAAAGCTCTTACCTTCAAGTAGGAGACCTCCATCAGTCTTTGAGAGACTATGGTATCGTGCTCATCACTGCATACGCTGCATGTGAAGCATGAAAGCCTGGGTTAGATTGTTATGGAAGATAGGTTGTTACCCAAGCAGCAAATTCCCCCCTCTCCACGCTACTGAAGTAGTCCAATGGAAGGGCAGAGCCAATATGATTGGATCCAGCTGGCGTCGCAGAGCTAAGCTAAGGACAGGAGCTCACCCTGTCTTGTGGGGCCGACCTGGACCTTGAACCCTGGCCTGCTGGTTAACAGGCAGAGCGTCTAAACCACTTGCGCTACCCACAGCCCACGCTTGGGCCACCCACAGCCTTCAAGTGAGTTTCCAAGATATATATAAGGAACTGAGCCATATAGTTACTATTTCATACAAATCCCTTCCCAAGTAGAGGCAAGTCCATGACATTTTTGCCACATCTGAAGCCAGGACATGGGACACAGTCCAAGCAAGATATGAATTAAGATTTATTCTCTCCATTTTTAGTATTGACTCAGTGTGCTTTATCTTTTCTTACCCCAGCCTATTTCACATTCACCTCCCACATCCACTTCCCTATGAAGCACACTGAGTCGTTTGTCTTCATTCAGTGGTTGAAATCTAATGTGACTCTCTCACCTGTGTTCTCTAATGCAGCTTGACCAAGCTGGCTACAAGTTAACTAGCAGATTAAATGAGGAAACCTTGAGGTTTCATTAAAAAAACCTTTACCCTCAATGCAGGCTAGAAGGAAAGGAGTGTTGTTCATAAGTGTTGTTTTTGAAGAAACAGCAGCATAATCCTAAATGTGTTTAATTAGACATAAATGGGCTACTGACTGCCTAGATACAGGCAGACAAACCGACAACCCTACACAAAAAGTGCCAGGTTTTGACCTACCCCACCATCATTGGTCAACTCTGAATAGAATCTGTACCCAACATGATGTCTTGTTGGTAGTCTAATATCTACCCCTCAGTGTGACTGTGGTGCTCCTCAACAAACTATCACATTATGTCAGACTGTACATCAAGAGCTTATACTGGCCACTTTATCCTTCAATGGCTGGATGGACTGGACACTGACAGCTGATTTACCATATACTGTATGCCATATGTACCGTGTAGTGTATGCCATATGCTAAATAATTAAAATGGCAAAGACCCTACAAAGATCAATGGGATTTACTAATGTTCTCAAGGTTTAGTCTGCAATCCTAAAGACACTTTCCTGAGAGTGAGACCCATAGAACACTTTTGGGTAGAGATGGTTAGGATTGTGATCTTACCCTACAATCCAGAGTAACTGCGGGAAGACGTAAGAGGTACTTACTTTGAATTGCTCTATGCATTTCCCATAGGTGACACTGTAACTACATCGGTGTAAAAGATCCCTTAATTGCTCTGGATTGTATCCTAATTCTTATAGCCCAATGTACGTTTACATGGGTTGAACCCATTGGAGGCAAATATGGATGCCACCATTACTTGAAGTAGTAGATCCAAAACCTGAACCTAGCCATGATTATGGTACCATTACCATGGTTATCATGGGAAAATCTATCTTCCAACCTCAGTTTTATACTTGAAAATTAAATATTATGTGAATTTGCTTTATTAATAAGGTCTCACCTTTTAATTCCTTATATACAGAGTTGAATGGCTCTCTGAACATGCTAGTAGGAAGACTGCCTAAAAACAGATGAGCTCCAAAAAAAACATCGGAGTGGGGGAAAGGTATAAGGCTCAGCTTATAAGGAAGCTTTATATGTTTTCACATACCAGTCCATCACTTGGTTTGGGTAACATCCAATTATGTGTAAATCAGACACCACAGACAGAGCTTTCATTTCACCTCATTCTCAAATACCTTATAATCTGTTTCCACTGGAAGCAGAACACACATTCAGCAGTTACATGATAAGTGATGTACCTCCAAGCATGGATCAGCCCTTAGTGATTTATCTTACAAAGTTCCTGGGAAAAGTGAAAGCCTAGTTCTCAAGGAGTTCTCAAGGTGAACATAGTTCTCGGCTTTACATAATCTGATCCTGACCTGAACATACTCAGCAAAATCTGAAATCAGGCACATTCTGATTTCTCCCGTTCTGTTTGAGGACGTCTTTCGAAATGTTAAAAAAATTAGTCAGAGATCCCACAGAGTCTCTGCTAATTATTCCTGACTATTAATTATTCCTTATCACTTATTTGTAATCTTTCTTCAGGTGTCCATTCAATAAGATGGCATCTCTGAGTATTGTTCCTTGTCTCTTGGAAGTAATAATCTGGTTTTTTTTTCTTTTTTGACAGGGACATTTTCACATATTTCTCAAATACAGAAGATACACAGGTATGCACTCTCTGGCATTTGAATTGTAGCTTTTCTTATACTCCAGGTTCAGAGCATGATAGCTTAATTACTTCATCACACCACTCCTGTGGGAGAGACATGTGGGTGTTTTTAAAATTTTAGGAGTATGCATTTGATTCTTCCTGAATCAAACTGGCCTCACTAAGCAAAGCAAGGTCCCTCCGTTGTACTGTACATGAAACTGAAACTGCTTCCTTGGACTTCTGTTCCACTTCTCTGTCAAAGTGAGGTCCAAACAGGAGGAAGAGGGATGGTCAGGAAAGCAACCATGTGATTGATAGCCCTGAACTCTCAGCTAAATATAAGCTGCTGAAAGGCAAAGAAAGAAAAGAAAGCTGGTTTTGGGAAGGGACACAGAGCACAATTCTAATGATGTCTACTCAAAAGTAAGCCCCATTGTGTTCAGTGGGTTTTACTCCCAGGAAAGAGTCTTCAGGAGTGAAGAATCTTGAACAGATATATTGATAATTCTTAGTTTTGTGTGAATTTTCTCTCAAAGCGAATGTTTCCTGGAGCTTTTGCATTTATTTTCATCAATAAATTTCTTCCAACTCAATTGTTCCCAATGTATCCCTTCCTCCCCATCCCCTCCACTTTATTTCTCATTGATGTGATTCATTCAAATTTTTCTTGGTGACTTTGTTACTAGGAAATTCTCCCAACTGCTGATGCAAGCCATCCATCCCAGACCATTCACCAGCTCCCTGCCTATAGTTGTTTTAGTTTGAGACAATGCTTACAGAGCTCCAGTAATATAGTGCCTAAAGGCTGGATCCTATGGAGATCCACCGGCACAGCATCTGTTGCATTCAGTGCACTCACTGTCCAGGGACCTGTGTAGTTGGAATAAGTAAGTGAAATAGTCATCTTACATTCCCGGTTGCTGGATATTCCCTGATGGGGCTTATCAAAGCTGTGCCAGCTTTTTTATGGAAAAATATCTGAGGAACCTACCGGGTGTGTGTCCTGCCCAGGACAAGCATGCAATGGATACCTCTGCCAATGTTCACTCCTGCCCCACCGCAATCCATTATGATCTGTTCTCCCCCACCCCTAACTTGCAGCTAGTCTGTGCTACACTGCTGGGAGTATGCCATTTTTCAGCTGGCGGCCGGTAGCAGTCCTGCACAGTCGAGCAGAGAGGCTGATGCACTGGTATAGACCTCATTGTGCTACTTTATCTGGCAACATGCCAGAATAACAGGCTTATAGGATTGGACCACAAAAGACTGTGGCAAATCAGCACTTCCCTAGTTTGAATCTTGCCTTTGTGATGAACTCATGAGGTGGCATTAGAGAAGCCTCTTCAGATTACATGCAAAAATGGAATAGGAACAATAACTCTAGTAAGGATAATATTTCACACAATCAGAAAGCACAGTCCACCTGGTATTTTTTAAACTTCAGTACACAAAATTATAGGGTTATTTTCAATAAAACAATATTTTATCTGATTTGTTTGTTATCTGTTTGTGGTATGTATGTATGTATGTATGTATGTACATCCTGTCTTTCTCTTCATGAGGACATCAATACGGCTTACAATACTAAAAAGTAATAAAACATAATGAAAAATTTAAACTGTTACATTAAAAACTTGGAAAAAAAAACATTAACAGCACAATCCTAACTTGCATTAAAAAAGGAAGGCTGGCATGTCTGCACCACATCCAACTCAAGTTTTGGGCTGTTCCTGCATCAGCCTGTGACAAAGTAAAACTTTTCACTTTACCTCAGATAATGTAAGGGGGAACCTCAAACAGTAGAGTAAATCCGAGCAGTCTTAGGCTGGCCCAGAATGCCTCCCTTCTGTTTTTTTTCCCTCTTGCCTCCTCTTTTCAGCATCCCTTCTTTTCAAACACGCACTTTTTTGCTCTTCCATCATTTCACAGTTTTTACTGTTTAATTAATTTTAAGGCAATTTCAACAACATTAATACCAGCATTTATAATGGACTCCTTAAATGACCAATGAGTTTTTAAATTAATTAATACCTTTTTCTCCTAATGCATTTTTATAACTCCCATTTTCCTTCTTTACAACCATGTTTCTGCTTTACTACTGTCTACTCAGGCCAATATTGTACCCAAAATAATTGCAGCTTTTTGGAGTACATTTTTAGAGGGAAGACGTATTCTCATAGTGCTATACTTAAAGCCCGATTAATTACATAATAACAGAAAAATGTGTACATGGCAAATGGACTTGTAGGCAATAATGTCTAGATAATTTTAGTTAAAAACAAAAATTAAAATGGTTTCTTTTTGGCCCTGGAATGATGTTAAATTAATTGGTAGTGATGAATGTGGAATCATGGGTGCCATTTGGGAAGAATAGGGCAACTCTCTATAAACTGTCATCGCGGAGGAATGTTCCTGTCCTTTGGACTTATATTTAGTGAGACACAAATGTTTTGTTATAGCTCTAAAACAACAACAACAAGTTTTAAAGAAATCTTGATGGGTTCCCAAGTTACATGTGAAGGGTAAACAATGTGAGGGATAATGAAAAGGGTGCATTCCATTGAGAGAAATGCAGGATAATTCTTCAAAGATTGAAGGAAGACAAAGAATATCCTGTGGCCATGAGCAAAAGCTAAGTGTATAAGAGCCAGAACAACAGATTTAGATTAATTTTTTGGAATCACACACACACACACACACATACACAAACAAAAACACATGCAAACTCTTCAGTGGCAGTAGCATGATTTGATGTGATGTGCTTGGAATCCAGTGCAAAAATGGAGAAAGTTTTAATTCAGCTATGTAAAATGTAATGTGAGAATCGTGAGTCACATTTGTATCTAACAGTTACTCCTGAAGTGCTTCACGGAGGTTCCCATAAGATGTGATTTTCTTCCCCCTCCTCCAGCTGTTCTTTTGATGAGGAACTGGTATCAGTTTTACCATTTGTCATAAACAAAAAAAGAGAACAAGGCCCCCCAAAATGTAGGCCACCCAAGACAAATGTAGGACATGACAAAATAAAAGCTGAAAACACATACCGGTATTTATTGCTTTCATGTGGTTAATTTAAAAGTATATTGTTTATTATTAAATTTAAAACTATTATATCTAATTTATTACATATAAAATTATAGGCTACATGCTACATGTAGGAGAACAATGAAGATTGCTTTTCCAGGACACAAGGCTAAAAAAGAGGAAAACCAGGGCCTAGCATCACCCTAAATGGAAGGGCCATCTTGTGTTTGTATGCCAGATTTGGGCTCTCTCTGCTTCTTCTTTATTTTAGCTTTATCTCCTTTTGGGACGACCCACATGCCTCCTTGTATAAGGTACGCTGATCAGACTGCAGAGGTTTCCAGAGGGCATATCTAAATGAGCATCTGTGTTTTGAAATGTGGGACTTGAGCAATACCCAGAGGGCCTTGTTGTAATTCTAACCCACACACAAACAGCATAGGAAATAATCGGGTTGTGCTGCTAGGTCTATCATTGAAATTTTAACACTGACGAATGTAGTTCAAAATCTCATTTGCGTGTGGAGCAGCTACTGCTAAACTCTGCTGAATATTCATGATAGAATTACTTAACGAGCACACTAACAAGCTAAGGATAACTGAAGTGTGACCACTTTTTAATCTCATACTAATAATAATAATAAAAAACTCTAAGTGGCAATTTTAGAATCCTGTTCAGTTACTTAATAGCATTTTAATTTAAATGACAATTTCCAATAATGTCCTGTCAAGACCTTTGAACAGGAATTATCACACATGCCTATAATCATAGCTGGTTTATCAATGACAGTCAACTCAATTACATACTAAGGATTTGGCTTCATTACACGGAAGTGTCATTTCAGGGTCCTAGCATAAGCACACGGGTGATGCAAATATTTTTCTTTGCTAATTACACCGTTGTACACTGTAGGCAGTAATTTTATTTTCTGGTCTTGCTCGGCACCAACAGTATTGTGTGTACATGGGAGATGGGTTGGGGAGATTGCGATTCTACACTAAACTGTATTCTTGATTAAAAGTCAATTTGCATATGTTCACATACTGAGCACGACGTACTTATCTGTGCAAGAATTCCTAAACATATGCATGTCTCCTCAGAATGCATGTCCCATTGTGCTTCCCCAGGATGCATGTCCCTGGTTTACCCTCAGGAAAGTTTTATGGAATTGCAGCCTAAAATTTCCTCCTTGCACACCGGCAACATTCCTGCAGTGTTCCTATGTATTACTATGAGCACAATCCTAAGGAATTTAGGTCAGCCTAACTCACCTGGCCTATCTTTCCATGGTGGTGTGGGGAGGTCGGCATGTGTCCATGTATTGGCCTAACTCCTCAGGAGTGGGGCAGTAGTGTCTCATAGCACTTTTGTGACACCCCACATCAGCATAGGACTTATGCCAAGGCTTATGCCAGCGCTTGCAGCTTATAGGTGTATACAAATTGACTAGTTCATAGCACCAGTCAAGTGCCTGTCCTTTCTGCTTTGCCTTGTGCAGAGTGGAAATGAATTAGATGCTATGCTTCAGGATTGCATACTGCAGGGATCTGGGGAAGATGAGAATTAGGGGGATTTTTAAAAATCAGTGATGATAGCTTCTGCCCATCTAGGACTTTGAAAGCATTCAAATGCAAGAAGATAAATTAGTATCATTCATGGGAAGGTAACAACCCCATGACAGGCCAGACAATTTCCTCAACATTGCATCAAAACATGAATTGGATGACTCTTATCCAGAACTGCAGACCACACCAACCCACAGGACAAGCACTGAAACAGTTCCTTTTTTGATCAAAACTATTCAACACGTCAATGAAAGAGGAGCATTGTCTGTTATAGCTGTTGCACCATTTTTGAAACTCTCTGCCTCACAAAGCCCCAAAGCATTTGACTCAACGTGGTTTGTTTTTAAATATTTTATGTATTTCTAAAATGCATGAAAGACATTTCTACCACACATTGGGTGCCTGAAGCAATGTAGAGTTGTTAACCTCGCAACCCACTGAAAACAATGACACACAACAAAAGAGAAAAAAACAAACCAGCCGCAAAAGCATCTACTGCAACCCTGCAAAATGCTGGAGAGAATTTAAGAACAAAAGGAGAACCTGACCAGATCAGGCCTAATACCCTTCTAGTTCAGCATCTTGTTTCACACAGTCATCCACTAGCTTCCTGGCAGCCCAGAAGCAAAATAAAAAGGCAGTTTCCTCTTCCATTACTCATCTGCAACTAATATTATGAAGCTAAGCTACAGGTAGAGTTTGTGTTACCCAAAACAGAGAGTTGTAGCCATGATAGCTGCTCCCATAGACTGGATAGGCAATGCCCTGGGATAGTGGGTAGAGTGATGTACCACTGCCCCACCCCACTGGTTTTTTAGCTATAAATTTAGATAGACTATAGATATTTAAACGTGGTTTGTCTTCTTGAATTCTGCATAAAATTACACATCAAATGATATATAACATGATAGTATTCAAAAATACCAGGATTTTAAATATTTTGGCCAATAGTGGTGTCACCCTTCTGTGTGCATCTTCTGGGGCAGTTGCACCTCCCTAGAGATGCCACTGTTCTGAAGCATATGGCCATATGGTAATAGCCATATGGGTACAGCAATAGCCTTTAGTTGATAACAAATATGTAGTAATTCATCTCTTGAAACCCAGTAGAACCAAAGCTTCTTCCTTTATTTGGAATACCAATTTTAGCAACAAATTCTGCACATGGAGTACAGCAAACCTGCAGAAAGTCTCAAGTTGTTATGTGTGAAGTGTGAGCATGTTTTCTTTAGCTGTAAAATGAAGCTCTGTGTGTATTTGTTTATGCCTTGGGCACTGGGGCAGTACTGCAGATCTTCCTAAATATGCTTCTGAATATATTTAAAATTATCACTGCTATAGCAATAGCATAAAAACGTATTTAGATGTTTCAGAGGCTTTCATGGAATACACAAAGCAAGGTATTTCTGTAAACAAACAAGACAAATAATTCAAGGCCTAAGGTGAATAAGAAAGCCATCATCATCACCCTATCATTATTGTCAGAACTCCTTTTTTTCTGATAGTAATTGGAATAAAATCTACTTTCATATAATAGAGACCATTACTGAAGTTTTCAACATTGTAAAATAATGGCAATAAGAAATTTGCACTTACAAGCTTGCATTTCTTGTTAATTTTTTCCCTAGCAGGGAACAATTTTATTTTCACAACAAAACAAACGTTTTGTCAGATCTTCTGTTCTGCTGGCTTATAAGATAAAAAATATTGTATAAAAACACACACACTGATAATCAATTTTTTGTGTTTGACTTTCCTAGTTGTCTAGCTCAGACAACATAGGGAAAAGTAGTGAATACAGATAGTAGCCATAACTTAAGCCTCAACCATATACTCTTCAGTTTGCTTGAGAAAGGAACAGTATGTCAACTTATGCTTTCCTCTTTGGAGATTAGAAATTTCCCTCATAAGTCCTTTATGCCTAAGGGGTCCCACATGGATAACCCAATTCAAATATAATATGAATATATATGCATAATTGGAAAAAAGCATGATACTGCCACTCCATCACACAACCCAAAGCACCAGTTAAGTGAATGTTCAAACTGGATCACAAATTTATATATGTACTAATGGGATGGTTATAGGGGCATCTGTCTATTTTTGCTCCAGATAATGCCTTTCATAATTCTGAAGGACCATCATCAGTGGCCACAATCTTTGACAAAATGCAACTCTGTTCTTTTCAGAAGAATAGTCCAATGGAAGTTACGTAATGATGTAGATCTGTTCTTAGGGTGTGAAAGAGAGATTTTGCATCATGTCAACAACATTTCATACATGCAATGTTAGTTGCAAGAAAGGTAATTCTGAAACGGTGATGCTTTCTCAGGAAATGGTAAGGCTAAATATAGTAACCTTCAGGAATGTGCTCTGTAATCCTGTAAGATAACTAATGTGGGACTGAATCAGAATGTTCCCTGTGTTAACTCAGCCTTTTTATTAAGTTAAAGCCTTATACTAGCCTGTTCTTACATTGCTGAAATAAATGTTTTGGCAGCATTAGACATGTTCTGAAGGACACAAAACACAACAGACTGGTTTTGGTGGCCTGGCCAATACCACAAGGGCTGGCTCAGTGTGCTGACAGATAACTGAGCAAGTAAGTTCATGCACCAGTAAGTTCATGAATCCATGCAGGAAGAGGGAAGGGGGTGTGGGAGGGTCAAATGGGCAACATTCTGTACACACACAAAAGGAGGGCACATTCTGTACACACACACAGAGCGAGAGAGAGAGAGAGAGAGAGAGAGAGAGAGAGAGAGAGAGAGAGAGAGAGAGATCTTATGGACAGTGGAATAGGCAGCTGCATTTAAGAAATCACATCTATCTGAAACTGCTTTTTCTGTGGATTCTGTGGTTTTCTGATATTGGAAAACTACACAGCAATAAAAGAGATAAATTCTTCAGACCCCTAAATTGTGAACAAACTGCTTTCCCTCAACCACCTGAATATGCACAATATCTACAGAGTTTTAGCTACAGCTAGAAAGTGCAAAAGGATACTATACAGTATTTATCAAATACGTATTACTGACTGTAAGAACAGAGGCAAAATTCAAAGCAATCTCTGGGTACTGAAAATAAGCTATCATAAAAAAAACACATTCTCAGAAAAGCCTCTGTTTAAATTTTAAAATAGGAAAGAGTACAATTTTTGGAAAGATAAACCTATACTCTCTTTTATTGGAATGCCTTAGGCAAATGTATTCCAGCATTGTTGATGAGTACAAATTGTAAGAATTACTATTAATACATGAATTGCTGCTGCACTCCATAAGAATCTGCATATTTCTGGAGCTTGCTGAAAGATCTGCTTGTTTGAAAGTAGCTGATGAATTTAAAATGAACCTTCTTCATTACCAACCCAATTCCTTCTGATTAGCTTATAAACCCAGTGGAACTGCAGTTTTATTTACCCACAGTCAAGATAAATGGTGAAACTCCCTGCCTTAAGGAACAATCCAGAGTAAGTGCAGGAAGATGAGCTGCAGCTGGGTTGCTCCACCTATTCTATACCTAGACCAGAGAGTTATGCTGCTTCCAGAAAGCAGGAACCTAGGGCTGCCTATAGCTGCTCCAGAGCAGTGACCAGCATAAGGCTGCTCCTCCAGGGATGCTCAGTAGACACCCAGTAAGTTGCACCTGAGCTGGAGTTGCTCATGAGGTGACCCTCTTTCACATTACCCTGAAACACAAGCACCTACACCGCCCACACCCTCCTGCTCACATGAGCAACCAGCTGTCAAGATATCAGGGAGGGGGGAGTGGCTTCTTAGCATGATGGACAAGGCAAGGCTGTCAGGGGTGGAAATGGGAACAAGCTGCCCCCCAAACCCCCAAGCATGCAAGGTGGCCCAGGAAAAGCCCAGACACTAGCAGAGACAAGTGTGCAAAGATATATATATATATCTTTATATATAAAGCCCATATATATATCTTTGCACACTTTTGTATATACATATACATCTTGCTTAAAGAGCGCCTTGCATAGAGAGCATTCCACTTAAAGAGCAAAAATTTCTGTGTGGTTTCGCTTTGCTTAAAGAGCATTTTTTGCATAAAGAGCAAAAAGTTCTGATTGGTTTCACTTTGTTTAAAGAGCATATTTTCGCATAATTGGCTGGGCTCCCTGTCCTTCTCCCTGTCTCTCCCCAGCATTGGCTGGACCGAGGGAGTGAGGTGGGACTTTCTCCCCCTGCAGTACATGGAAGAGACCAGCAGAAGGGGCAGAAGAGTGAAAAGCCTCTTCATCAGGGGAACAAAGTTGGCTGCTCTTCTCCTGCAGCCAGAGAACTTGGTCAGCCCTAACCCTATGCAGCCTCCATAAGGTAGGAGGGAATACTCTCCTGCACCCCCTCTGCAGCCCCTCAAACAGACCCCTTGTCCCCAAGGAAGCCCCCTCTGCCTGGACTTCATTACAACCACCCCTCTGCCCCCCCCCCACTACCTTCCCTGCCTGCACTTTTCCTTGATTCCTCAGAATCAAGGGCTTGATTCTGAGTAGACAGCATAGAATCTTGCCCTTCTGATGTTGCTGTGCATGCAAAATGCAGCCTACACACTCTCCTGTGAGTAAGACCCAGTGGATTTAATGGGGCTTGAATCTGAGTAAACAGCATAGGATCTGGCCCCTTTGCTGTAGCAGACTGCCTATCTGGTTTGCATAGATAGATCTCACACACAGAGAGGTTCCTTGTGAAAGTTGCTCAGAAAGACATCAGTGACTCTTAGTGAAAATCAGTCATCCTTGCCCATAAAGGTTTTTCTTTTCTTTTTTACTGTACAGAATATTACAGTGTTTTATTACAGTAATTGTGGTCTGTATTATATTATAGTGTTTTGAATTCAATTCCGTGTTTTATCATCGTTTTCACATCCAGTTAATATTTTTATATGAATATTTTGGGGGTTGTGGAACCAATCATCTGAGTTTCCATTGTTTCCTATGGGAAAATCCGCTTCACTTAAAGAGCGTTTTGCTTAAAGAGCATGCCTCTGGAACGAATTAAGCTCTTTAAGTGAGTTACCACTGTATAAACCCCAGAAGGGTCCGTACTCACAAGAGCCGGGAGGAGAACAAAAAAGAGGCCCCCTCCTTTGCTGGCTCAAAAGGGAGAGGGGCAATGTTCACCCAAGCAGCTGGCAAAGGAGGGGGCAGGCGGAGGAGGCTGCAGGGAGGAGGGGGAGGTGAGGGGACTTCCAGGAACTTCTGTGGGGAGGGAAGACTGAAAGAGAGGACAGGAGCCCACCTGAGTCTGGCATGGAGCAAAAGTACTTCCTGTGGCAGAGGGGACACAGTAGCGTTGATGGAGTCTCTTGCACCGCTATGGTGACGCAAGCCGTTTTTGCATGGACGCTGAGGCTGTACGGTGCTACTGCCTCTTGTGTCGACGCACCAGCGCTTGTGTCGACTCAAGTGGAACTCTGTCTCGGGCTGCCCAACATTTTACTCAAGGTGTTTTGCTCAAGTTCTTCGAAGGAAAAAGTGAGCAACGTGTATTCTGTTCTCTAAAGTATTCATGAGTCTTTGGCAAGGAAAGCTGCTTTGCTGACTCTCATGCAGCTCCAGAATGTTGATGGTTGTTGATTTGGAATCGTGTGGTGTCTCTGTTGTCGCCTGGGAAATCAAGGTCCATGTCAAGAGTATTGAAACCTGCATGTTTGATCAGAGATGGTGATTGGATGCGGCTGAGCTTGTGGAGCAGGGAGCTTTTCAATGAAATCATCAGGGTGTTTGTAAGGCACTCAGCTGACACTGTAGGATTTGGTAGGGGATAAAACCTGTGCTATGCAATTTTAATTTGAGGGGAAAACAACCCTCAAAGACATTAAACTGGGGTTTATTTTTAAATCATCTCCAAGAAGCTATCCAAATCACGGCTTACAAATGGTTTGGAATGCCTTACCTTGCAAGAATTAAATAGAGCCATAAGATGCCACTACTGCAATTCAGCCATTTTCAAGTTGCATTGAGAAAATAGTTCAATAGTCCTTCCTTCCTTTCAAATAATCTTCCTCAAGGTTTTATCTCTGTGTTGCATTTGACTTAAATGTCAGTTACGAAAAATATGCATTGTATTTCCACTGAGGTTTTTTCACTGCATTCAGTCAATATTTGTCAAAGAATACATAAAACATAAAATGTGCGGTTTAATTCTTGTAAACTTTCCCATTATGTCTGAAGTCAAATATATGAAGAGTGACAATAAAGAAATGAGACTGTGGAAGCCACACTCAGGGTGTGCCACTTATGTCACTGTGTTGCGCAACATCTCACCACTATTCTGCTATAATATTGTGTACCTCGCTTACTCTGTGCTCCCGTTTTAGGCTGTTGTGTATCACACTGGTGTTACGCCTTGTCATGCAACTGGAGGCAACTTCAGTTGGTATCATGAATATGTCACTTAGGCCTATACCCTAAAGTGAAATTAAGCCCCTTGCTCCAGAGCAGTTAAAATGACTTTCCATAAGATATCAGTAGAGGGTGACATAACTGCGTCAACCCGTAACTGCTCTGGATTTAGACCTTAGAGAAGGCAGCCTAGGACCAACAGAGATACTCAGTATAAATACAGATACTCAGTATTCATAGATTCATCTTGTGTTCTACTGATGGAGAACAACACCAGTTTCTGAATGTACTGAATTTGCCTTTTGGTTGGCCTAATTTATAACTTCTTATAGCAAAGATCATCACCCAAATTCTGAAAGCTAATGTACAATCCAAATGTACTACAAGTGATCTAACAGTATAGCTCTCCTCAATCTCTCTCACACACACGTTAGTAAATGACAATGGAGAAGAGCGTTCATTTAAGATGCCAAATAACACTGGATTCTATTCCTTGTCAACATCCACATTTTCTCTTATATTTTGTTTGATCCTCGGGCACAAACTGAAACAGAAAGAAAACAAAGATAAGAAAAAGTCAACAAGTGCACCCTGACTATAAAGGAAACATTTTAAAGTGCCTGGAGTTTGGTGAAGAGACTGTTGAAAGTAACAGGATTCAATGCCCGCTCATGGATGCCTTTTATAGAGAAAAATCAATCAGCTATATTTCCTGCGTATTTATAAACCATTGTGGCCAGAAGCCAATTTCCTGAGAAGTAAGAAGGCAGCATATCAGAACTAGCAACATAAATGGTGTCTTAATTTTCTTCAGCTTTTTAAAAACTATCTAAAACTGTCTGATAACTACCCTTCCATAACATACAGTACTTCTGATGGGCAGCCCAATCCTCAGCTGCCTGGAATGCCAAAATTGTTGCTATAATTTTCAGTGCCCCCTGCACTGCCACTGGTTGGTCCCTTGGCTGGTCTGTGGGAGAAAGGACCCCTTCACCTGGATAAGGAAGCATGTCCCACAATTGGTTTACTTAATTCTATGGCGGCTCTTGCATGTTAGTTCATGGGGCCCAACATTGAGTTTTGGATCCGGCAGAATTGAGCTCCACTGATCCTACCGATCCTGATCTGCTCCTTCCCCCTCTAAACCAGCTTCCTCTCCCACCACATCTCTTCCTCCTCACCTTCTCCCTGTTCAACCCTGGAACACATCCTCCCCGTTTCGCCCCACTCCCCATTGTATCTTGCCACTGCCGGGCACTTTTCAAGGAGTGTCTGGCGACAGATTGCCCTACTCCGAGCAGCAATGTCCCAGTCCCATGTTATGTGAGGTCAGGTCTTAGCACTCTGAGTTGCAAATGTGTCTTACAGTATGCTTGCAAAGTTGAACGCCAGCTGGGTTATTTTGCTCAGGATTGGGTTCTATGTCCATGCAAAGACAGAAGCACATCCTTTTCCTGAGACGCGCTGGAGAAAAGAAAGGATGAAAAGCAGGGGAGGAAGAAAATATTATTAAGAACAATACTGTTCTTCAAATACTGTTAAGAACAACAGGTAGATGATCTCAGGTGACTAGCCAGTACACTGCCCAGAGGCCTGCAGGTGGCAGTGCACCCAGATTCCAACACTTCTCAGCATTTTGGTTGTATGGTGTGGCTGCCTTCCACAATAGATCTGAACATGAAAGCAACTTCAGATTGCTTTGCCTTCAGATTGTACATTTTAGCCTTATACATCTCCATAATCTGTAGAAAGACAGAGATATAAAAGAAGAGCATTCACTTTAGCAACATGCATCCTTATCCTGGTGGCAGAATGCAGTCACAAGGCTGGGCCATTTGCTCAGCCCTGTGAGCAAATGAAGGGAAATTACTGGGAGCCGTTAATTATTTGATAACTCACCCCTAGAACAACAGCAGGAACATTATCTGGCTTTTCCATTAGGTTGCAAAAGGGAATGAAAGAGTGTGGTTTTAATCAGTTTCCTTGTTCTCCGTTAGATTACTTACAGATATTGAAAGCTATCTAAGAGCTAATTATAGACTGGAGATTGGGTACATACATCTTCTACATTCTGTAAATCCATTTAAAGAATTTTCCTCAATTACTCTAAAATTCATAGAATTTAAGGAAGAAGCCCATCATGGCTTATTGTAATACCTCCATTAGTTCATCCATCTGAAAACCTATAATGTAAAAAGTCAATTTACAGCATGTCCCAAGTAAGGGAGCTTATTATGTCAGTGACAAAGTGCCTTGCGGGAAAAAGAGCTCAAGAACTAAAATTTTCATTGAAATATGTCACCAGGAACAGTTTGAGAAGCTCTACTGTCACTGCTGGAATGCATCCCGCCACCTCCCCACATGTGCATTTGTGTGTGTGCTTCATCACTGCCACCTTCTCCTTCTTGACCATTTGTTTCCTTAGAAAAGCAGCTAACTGGACAAGAAGAGGAGGAGTAGTTGAAAAAATATGACATGAAGTCTAGTTGTACCATTACCTTGAACTCTGATGTTTTGGACTCCTTCAGTACAGCCTAATTCTTATTCTTGTTCAGAAGCAGCCCTGGTGGCCTGAATAGAATGTGCTGGATGGTGGTGGGCTGATGTACATACTTTTGTGTGATGTACAGTGGTACCTCACGTAACAGAATTAATTCGTTTCGGAGGCAGTTCCTTTACATGAAACTTTCTTTACGTGAAGCGGATTTTCCCATAGGAAATAATGGAAACTCAGATGACTGGTTCCACAACCCCAAAAATATTTATATAAAAATATTAACTGGATGTAAAAATGATGACAAAACACTGTAATTGAATTCAAAACATGCATTCAATGGGCATGATCCTATGAAGTCTACTTAGGCTGCAATCCTAAAGACACTTTCCTGGGAGTAGGACCCATTTAACACAATGAGGTAGACTTCTGGGTAAACATGGTTAGGAGGCTGCAATCAAAGACACTTTCAAAGTGCCTCCCCACTTCCTCCTTCTCTTCATCCTGAGCCTCTCTCTCCTCTGCTCCTTTCCAGCTAGCCCTGAGCTGCTTCCCTCTTCTCCACTGCTCTTCTCTCCCTCTGCCCAGCGGATGTCTGGCCACAGGAGGAACAGCATGGAAGTCTTGTTTTCACTATGGGCAGGTGCGCTAGGCAGCCCTGACACTTTTTAAACAGGTTGCTGGCCAGTGCGCCTGCCCTAACTGCCAACGAATATTTTCTTTACGTGAAGCACTTTCTTTACGTGAAGCAGAATCCTAGAGAAATTTTTTTTGTTACATGAAACGTACTTTACGTGAGGCGTCTCTGTATAAGGTTTATGGATCCTATATCCCAATTCTAATTTCCCATACAGTGATATAGCATCACTAGGGCATCACTATATGCAGAAAGCAGTCACAAGACTGAGCATCACCAATGTAGCATTTGCTGTATCTCATGGAGAAGTTGTGGCCTCCAGAGGTCTTCCCCAGAGGAAGGGAACATCTGTTCTTTGGCCCCATGGAAGACCCTTGCTGGGTTGGTAGGTCTACTTGGATCTCTGATGGAAGTGGATCAGTGAGGGAAAATCATGCCCAGGAAGGAGGTTAGGATTTTTTGGTTGTTGCTACCATCACCAAACCTACTCCTTTCCAGGCCTAATTTGTTTACCCACCAATCCTGTTCCAACCCCTCTTCACTATCTCCCACCTTCTATGGCAGCAGGCATCCTCAGTCCAGTACCACATGGACTGGACAGCATGTCATATTTGTTTGTTTGTTTGTTTGTTTGTTTGTTTGTTTGTTTGTTTGTTTGTTTGTTTGTTTGATTGATTGATTGATTGATTGATTTGATTGATTGATTGATTGATATCCTGCCTTTCTTCCCTAAAGGGAACTCAAGGTGGCTTACACCATTTAAAAAATACAATAATACACATACAATTTAAAAATAGATAATAAAAATAGATAAGACAAATAAAGTACATAAACATATTAAAAACATTAGAAAAAACTCTGCTGTGGTCAGACGACCCCAAAACCAGTTAAAAACAGGATTCAAGGTTAAAACAACCAGACCGACATTAATTAAAAGCTTTGATAAATAAGAGGGATTTATGAGAGATGGAAAGTGTATTACACTTTGAAATGCATGTTTCAAGGGCATAACACATGGAATTGAGTGACAAATAATACCCCACTTTTGACCACTGAAGGATCAACTATTCGGTATCCAAATTCCAAAGGCCAAAGATGTCTGACATCCTTAGAATATATATATGATGCAATATGCTTCAAATTATGATTTTAAAAAATCTCACCTTGAGGGGCACATTATGAAATATCAAACAAGGTTTAATACAATTTGCCTCTGCAAGATGGCTTGCTACACCTATGTCTACTTGGTTATGGTTTGGGGAATTTAACACTCCTTTTGTAACACTGACAGCATAAATCTATGTTTCCACAGAAGTCAGATAATTCCATTTACCCAAGAAGACTAGAATTCCCAGATTAAATGTATAGGATAATTGTCTTATGCTAACAGTATGGACTTTTTCATAAATATATTAGAAGGGGGAAAGTGTGCCATTCTTAATCCTGAATAAACTTTATTTCATGCCGTTTCTTTGAATTTTTAAAGTCATCTTTGTAACAGGTTTTTTAATGAAGAATTGGAAAAAAACTCTTACTATTCTGGTTAGAAGGTTGTACACCCTATTTTGTTCAGATCTCATTTTTTATGAACCTTGGTTCCTCATTAGCTCATCATTAACCCATGGAAAGATTTCCCAATTAACATCAATTCTCTGATTGCAGTGCCATTCGGATGACATTTTTTTGCCTCTTGATAGTCGAGTAGACCTTGAAAAAGTTTAGAGGTTAAACAGAGGCTTCCCATAAAACTTTTAAGCATAAAACTTTGTGTCACTATTCAGAATTCATCAGGTAAGACTTATGTATAGGATTGCAGCTTTTATTTACTATCCAGTCAATAAGTGTATGTAGTTTAGAATTGGCTTAGAATCAAAAGCCAGATAGGGCTTATTTACTTTATATACACAGTATGTATGAGAGGTAGTCATTAATATTTCTCTGCATTAAATAAACCACTATGTGGAATAGTTATCATATTCAAAATCTTTTCTTTGGTATTATTCTTCTATTTTTCTCACTGGGGGCCTGATTAGAGCACTATTTCATTAGCATTTCCAGAACAAAAGTGGCATGTCATAGACAAGTGCTCTGGAAAATTACTGATGCTGTCATCTGTACTGTTGTAGTTATTATGCCCCTTGGGTTGCTTCACAAACCACTATTTTTCATGCCAGTGATGTGTAAAGATGATTTAATCTTTTCCTGAGAAATATAATATGCAAATACTTTTTCTACCCATCTGTGCTCTCAAATTTCCGAAACATTTATTGTCAGTTGGAATTTGCAATCAATACATTTTGATTGGTGTGCATGTGCATGCATGTGTGTGTTTATATATAATCCAAAGAATATAGTGATGTACCATCTTGTCTTTTTACCTACCATAACCAGATTAAATTACATACTTAAATTAGTCCTAGAAGCCAGATATATTGAGGGTGTAATCTTTACCAGTTTAGGCTGTCTCCCCATTCTCATGGTGGTGTGTGGAGGCCAGCATATGTCTGTGCACTGGCCTAACCGCCCCAGGCGTGACAGAGAAGTGGTTTAATGGCACTTTAGCAACACACCCAGAACATCTTGTGCTGGGAGTTGTGCAGCTCTGACTTAGAATTGAAGCCTAAATATTTAAAGGACTTTCGAGTTTCTGTCAAGGAAATTTACATATGTAGAACTCCTCAAAAAAATGCACAAAACCTTCTCTCAAAATCTTGCCTAACAAAAAACCACATTGACTCCTCTCACTTTCTAAGAAAGAAAGCCTGCCCTATCAAGAGTGATAGTCTACAGTATATAGGAACTCTGAATCAGGAGTCTATACGGACTATGGTTTCTCTGTTTTACCCAAGAGCATATCCTGTTTTGGAATATTCTCAGACTACTTAACTTGACACTCACTCACAAAGACAAAGACACACACCAAGAGTACAAAAACATAGGCCTATATCCTTAAGTGAAATTAAGCCCCTTGCTCCAGAGCAGTTAAGATGACTTTGCATAAGATAATACTAGAGGGTGACGTAACTGCGTGGATCCGTAACTGGTATGGATTTTGCCCATAGTCAAGAATTTGAATTAAACTCACAGGAGCCATTTAAGATATGCATGCTACCTGTATGAACAACTACAATGAACTCAGTGCTGTCAAACAAATTAAGACATTGCCAAATTAAAACATTGAAGACTGCAGAGTGAACCAACAGAATTGAAAACACTAAATTGCCATGCAAACAAACTGGTTTTAAAGTGCAGGGAGAAAAAAAACCAAACCATTAAATATTTGATTACTCATAAGTAAACATGTACAAACCTCTTATTGTCAGCTCAGGCACTATCCTATCACAATCCTATCAGAGGCAAATTCTATCATTGTCAACTCAGATGTAAGCTGCTTATTCTCAGCAAAACATGTGCATAGGATTGCAGCCTCAGTTTAACTTTCCATAGCGATCAATACACTTATCAGCTTAGGGTTGGACTTCCTTCTTCAGTATTTTCGGAGCCTGTGTTCAACTGATCAGGACTATTCTGGTGGTGTTGCATTCCTCACAGCCTGGCCATTCTAATGGACCAAGACATAGGGCACAATCATAACCAGATCTACTTAGAAGTAAGCCACCCCATTGTGCTCAATGGATATTACTCCCAAGTAAGTGTGTTTAGGATTGCAGCCATAGTTGCCTAGTCATAAGTAAACATATACTGTGGTTTGGTTACACTTTCCATTGGGCCCCATGCATTTTCCTACTGAGCATGCTGAAAGGATTCTACAGCCACTGAAAGCCACAAACCTCCAAGGGGAGTTGAGGGCTTAAAAAGTTGTCCACAGAGACTCTGCAGTTACTTTAATAGGTACATGGTGGTATGTGTGTATGTGTGTGTTTTTGTTAACTGAGCAGAATATCTTGTTTTGCCATTTATAATTTTGCACTATGACAGTGTTATTTTGCAAATACCATTTTCGACTCCCTGTAGCAATGATGCATTTTAATAGCTTGTGTATTATGAAACTTCAGAAGACAAGCACTTGCAGGTTGCGGACTAACATAGAACTGTTTCTAGGGTAACAGAGGAACAGGTGGGTGTGATCCTGACTATAACTGCCAATACATTTGACGTCTGTATCAGAATGTGCTAGTATATTTGGAGAAACAAATACATCTAAATTCACAACCCGCAATGAGCAAGAGATTATACACTTCTTGTCTGCCTAACTTCCTCCAATCTTAAATTTCTAATTGGAGTAATCTTCTTTTGTAACAGACTCTATTCAAGAAAGCGTATCTTTGGAACCCACTCCAAAATTAATTCTGACTTGACATATTTCTCAGGGCATAGAGAAGGACACTAGGAAGTATATCCATTGACAGGTTTAATCAATATCTAATTACCAGCAGCATATTACGGCAATTCAGCATAGATGAGGACTCGCAGCATTGTTTTTAAAGAAATTCCAAGGGTAAATTCAATATCATCGTGAAGATTACTTTTGCCGGTCATTTGCATGCTGCTTGGTAAAAGATTCAGTACTTGTACAGTTATCACCTTTTTGGAACCAGAAAAGCCAGAGATGGATATTGTGGAAATATTTTCCCCTCTCAAATGCAAAGCTTCCTATCTAGACTTTCCAGCACAATGTGCTTTTGGTTATTTTATTTCTGACAATTGTGTCTTCAGGGTTGTTGTGAATTCACACACCAGAAGTATCCTGGTGTGCACAGAGGGAGTTAAAAAGGATATGTTCCACTCCTACTGGAGATCAATGTCTATCTTATGAGAAGAACCCACAGGGCAATTGAATTCCAGGAACGGAGAAGGCGACAGTAAAGCACAGGAGGAAAAAAAAGAAAAAATATATTCTTTCATGTGAATCCAATCACCATTTTTCTTGCAATACAAATGGGTACAAACTTAGCTTCAGTCCTTCCCACCCCACTGTTCTAGTTCTGTTTGAGGAGGCCACATAAATAGAACACCCCCCAAAAGGCTTTAGTGATGGAGAAGCTATTACTTGAGATGTGATCTTAATCAAGTCTGGTTCATTGCAATCACTTCTTGAACATCTCACTAAGAATAAAACCTTGACGTGATACCATCTGTCCCAATCTGGTATGAAGGGAAGATAGCAAAAACTGAAAGATATGAACCAGCCAGAGAGAAGATGGTTTTTACACAGAATGAAGAGATTCGGCTGGTATCTTGCAGTGGCAGTCAATGGTTCAGCCCAAGGCAAATGACCAGAGTTGTTTGTACACCATACAGCTAATAACACTGTTTGCTGTAGTCTGCAAAAGGTGATAGGAACAGCTCTAAAAGCTCCCTGGCTCTTATTTTTGACCCAGAGTGTACAACTAATGACTGCATTTACATAAAGATATTTCTGCTTATCTCAACAAAGTGTATTTACAGTGGCAAAATGGTAATTTTCATATTAGGGTCTCTTGCATCATTGTTTTTCTTCACTGAACATTTCTATGTATTTGAAAACATCTTGCTATTTTTTGCTCCCCTCCATCCTCGCCTCCCTCAATTTGCTCCCCTCCCAAGACAGATGTCAAAAGTGAGCCCTGAGTCAGATAGGCTGAAAATTCTGCTAAAAAAGGAAAAAAGAAAACAAACATTGTCCAATACAGTCTAGATAGGCTGTATGTCACTCTTAAAAATTTGGAATCACAGTGCAATCTGAACCTGTGGTTAGGCCAGCACAAGTCTCAGCATAAGTCCCGAGCTGGACTGGAGGTCTTGCAAAGTGTCATAAGGCACTTCTGTGCCACTCCTGGGGGCATTAGGCAAGTGCATAGACATATGCCAGCCTCCCCACACCACCATGCTAACATGGAGATGGGTGAGTTGTGCTGGCCCAACTTGGTTAGGATTGCACCTTGAATGATGTAATTTAGGGCGCAATCCTGAGTAACTACGGGGAGTCCTTGCTCCGGTGTAAGAACAATTTGCTCTGGATTGCAATATGAATTTCCCATAGGTTTTCACTAGGTGGTGCAGTAACTATGGGTGCACGTAAAGTCTCTTACGTGCTCCCGTAGTTACTCTGGATTGTAGGGTTAATCTCTTCATACACCTGAAGGTATCATCAAACAAACAACTTTTATTGTGAGGTTTTTCAACTTCTGTTGTAATTAATTCTACAGAAGAATTCTTACAGAAGAATCTTGGTTTATTTCTCCAAAGTTTACCCAGCTTCTTTGTGGGATTTCATTGGTTAACCCCAATAATACAAAGATTCTATTAAGTTTCCCCACATTATTAATACATTTACACATTTTTCATAGCCTTTTTTCAACAGGGCCATAGTGGCTTTACTTTTGAAAACTGGTCAACTGTATTAATTCTCACCGACATTTCAAACATCAACATGTCACTGAATATGTGAATTCCATATACAGTACTGGCACATCTGTAGATTTATCAGTGAGCCTATGACAGTATTTATGGAAAGGATTTGTCTCATAATGTCCTGGATGCCAAATGGAGTAGAATCATAGACTATTCAGGTTAGAAGATAGTTATAGGAGGATGTGGGACCGGACAGGAGGGCAAAAGACCCTTGCACTATGCTTTCTGCACCTTCCACTGCCACCTCAACACACCTAACTGTCCAACTGCTCTTTTAGCCAATCCATGGGCAGGTGAAGCCCCATCTGGCACTTAGCAGTGCATGAAAAGTCCTCTAAGGCCTCTAAGCAATATTTTCTGTTTCATCAGAAAAGCAGAAGTATTGTTTAAAATTGTTTGGAAACCCTCATAAGGTTTTTTGAGCTGGCTTGTCTCCATGAGCCTGGGTGAGTATCCTGGGGAGGGGGGACAGCATGATGTGGGGGAGGCATGTCATGAACCTACCTCAGGGCAAAATGAGGGCAGGTCCATTCCTATTTGGTTTGTGATCAGAAGCTTTTTTGGAACAATAACATGAGCCATTGTATGGAGGTAGTCTCGGAACCATTCTTCAAATGATACTACCATATCTGATGAAGCATCTAGGTAGTTAAACATCGTTGTCAATCCTTTTTTCAGCAAAAAGGCATAGACAATGTTTCAGTATAACTGCAAGATAGATTCTTCCACAGACATGAGACGCATTGAACTGGCTTATGAAGGAACTGAATATTTTATTGACAAAGATGCAAACTGAACAGTGTTAGGAACAATAATCCTACCAGCTGCCCTGCCTATGAATTTTGTGACAAAGCATGACCTGCCAGCAATGATATAAGTTTGGAACACAACAAATGGCATTTTAGAGTGACCTGGGGAACTGGAAGTAATTCCATGAGTCCTGCCTTTCATAATATCCAGTGTGACTTGAAAACTGGGCTTCCACAACTTGTGGTAATGCTGGAAACTCAGAGAATGAGAAAACGAACTTTTCAAACATGCCTGTAAATGCATTGCACATGCAAATACTACAGTTTCCACAATTCACTGAGAGTTTGATGTGAACTGTGTGGAAAAGAACAATTTAGTTCCTCATATCCTGTTTGAACAGACACTTTTAACCTTTAGCGTTGGTGTAGCCAGGCAAAGGAAGAAGACAAACCCTTTAAGCATTGCATAGTGATGGTCTGTGATAGTTTGTGATAGGTCTGTAATCGGTTGGGGGCATTAGCTACTGACCAACGTTCATCTCCTTGGATGGGAGCAAAAAGAAACAGTTTGACAGATGAATGTAATTTATTATTAAATGATAGCTTTCACCACTGATGCTTGCTTTTAGGAAATGAATGTTGCTTTGATGACTGACACACTATATTTTATAACATCCTACCTCCTCATTCTCAAATGTATTTGTAAATATATAGGAAAAACACAAGCACCCAGTATTTTCTTGGGAGGTGACAATATTATTGCAATGTCAACATGCTGGTTAGGGAGAACCCTACCTCATAATAGCATTGTACCGTACAATAGTATAGTACAATACAATAGTACAATAATACAATTGTACAATAGTATTGGACATTTGGCTAAAATTCATTCATTCATTCAAGCAGGCTAGATTTCACTACTGGACTTTTTTACAATCTTAGGCTGCACTCCTATCCAAACACCTTTTCTCACAGCCATTCAGTTTGCAGTACATATTTAATTAAAGCATAATTACTAAAACAAAGGATAAAACAAACATTGATAAAAAGCTTCTCTTGTGCATGGCAAGAGCCAAGCAACACAGCTAAAAAGGATTCTCTCCATATTGCATCACTGTTTTAGCAAGTGGTTTTAATATAGTTATTTTATAGTCATATATACAAAGCAATTTCATTCTTTCCTTTGCTCTCTGGTCTCTTGTTCTCTTTCTTTTATTTTGTGCTCTCTCTCTCTCTCTCTCTTTCTCTCTCTCTCTCTCTCTCTCATAAAACCAGTCTCTCTTTTACATTCAGCTGGGATGTTTAGCTATAATGCTGTTCTAGATCACAACAATTTATGGGGAATTGAAAAAGCAATTTTCTTGGGATAGCTAGCTATTCTCCCTAATTTTCACCTGCCAGACTCACTGGTATGAATGTTGACTCAATCAGATAAAATGCAGGCTTTAAAGATGTTTGATTAGCTGCCTGGTTTACATTTAGCTATCCACTTTGCATGTAAACAGCCTATATATACACTTCTCTTCCCCATTTCACTGACAAACTATAGTAGACACAGTAAGTTAAATTCTACCCTTATGTTACAGCATTGCTACAGATGAGCACAGAAAAAAATGTGACACATTCTTGCATCCATAAACACTTTTCATTTATGAGTTTCAGATGGTTTAATTCTGTTGCATTGGCAGAAATAAATGGGTTCTGGCAATATAAAGACTCAGCTGGAGGAAAAAAAGTTTCCAGATATTTAGCAATGGATTATGTTACATTTCTTTGGCAGGTGGTTTCCTTACAAGGGATGAGTTTATAGAATGTGGCTAATGCATACACAAGTTGATGTCAGGGATGATTTGCATGAGCACCATACCAATCTAGATTATCCAACAAAGGACTCATGACACTATTCAGTAAAGCTACAAAGCTGAGTGGGTACAAGAGCAAAGTGGGAAACCCTCAATGTCAGAAGTAGAGACCCTATAAGGAAAAGCAGTGAAGACTGACTGGGCGGTAGGGTGTTAGGGGGGTTAGGATCAGTTGTATCCTAAACCCCAGTTAGGCCAGTACAAGTCTCGTGCTGGCCTGAGGGTTGCAAAAATGCTGTAAGTTTCCTCTACACCAATCCTAGGGGTTAGGCTAGTGCACAGAAATGTGCCAGTTTCCTCATGCCACCATGGGAACAGGGAGATGGGTGAGTTTGCTGGCCTAAATTGGTTAGGACTGCACCCTGAGAAACTGTAATAGGGAGTGGTTGGCCTGTGGAACTCTTTGCCACTTCACATACATCTCCTCTCCCTAACCCCACTAATGGGGCTGTCAGGCAGCTGAGGGGATGGGTGCTCTTTGTCTCCAACCCTCCTCCCCCCGCTGCTCTGGTCAAGTCCTATCACAAAGCCATTGATTAGGCTTCGTCACAAAGGGTGTAGTTAGCCTGTGGAACTCCTTGCCACTGAATGTGGGGAGCCATCTGGCCTGGGTGCTTCTAAAAGGGGACTAAAACTGATGAGTGTGAGCCACCTCATGGTTCTAGGAGTCTGCCTCAAAATGGCAGGTGCAAGGGAATGGTGCCAGGATGCAGGCCTCTTGGACCTGTATGAGTCTGTAGAACTCCTTGCCACCGGATGTAGTGAATGACGCTCTAGATGTTTCTAAAAGGGGATTGGACAGTCTGGTGGAGGAAAAGTCCCATGACATTTTAATTGGGAAGTTGGAAAAATATGGGCTAGACGAAGCAATCATTAGGTGGATCTGCAACTGGTTCGATGGCAGTCCTCAAAGGGTTTTGGTAAATGGTTCTGCATCAACCTCGGGGTTGGTTTCAAGTGGGGAGCCCCAGGGTTCTGTCGTGGGCCCATTTCTCTTTAATATTTTCATCAATGACTTGGATGAAGGGATACGGAGGGGCCACATCAAATTTGCGGACAGCACCAAGCTGGGAGGTGTAGCAAACACAACACAAGACAGGAAAAACCTTCAGGAGGATCTGGATAAACTGGAATACTGGGCTATAACAAATAAAATGAATTTAACAGGGAGAAATGGAAAGTTCTGCACTTAGGAAATAAAAACCAAAAATACAGGTATAAAATGGGGGATACTTGGCTTGGCAGCACAACATGTGAGCGGGATCTTGGAGTCGCCGTGGATCACAAGCTGAACATGAGCCAGCAGTGTGATGTGTCTGCAAAGAAGGCAAATGCCATTTTAGGCTGCATTAAGAGGACTGTAGCTTCCAAGTCATGAGAAGTTCTAGTTCCTCTTTATTCTGCATTGGTCAGACCTCACCTTGAGTACTGTGTTCAGTTCTGGGCACCTCACTTTAAGAAAGATGTAGCCAAACTGGAGCAACTCCAGAGGAGAGCAACAAGAATGATCAGTGGGATGGAAGGGAAGCCCTACGAGGAAAGGTTGGGGGAACTTGGGATGTTCAGCCTGGAGAAGAAGAGGCTGAGGGGAGACATGATTGCCCTCTTCAGATACCTGAAGGGTCATAGGGAGGAAGGGGCTCATTTGTTCATAGCTGCCTCTGAAAGCAGAACTAGAACCAATGGGTACAAACTGCAAAGAAGGAGATTCCGGTTGGATATCCGGAAAAAATTCCTGACGGTGAGGGCGGTTCGGCAGTGGAACAGATTGCCAAGGGAGGTGGTGGACTCTCCCTCACTGGGGATCTTCAAGCAGAGGCTCAATGAGCACCTGTCGGAGATGCTCTAATAGGATATTGTGCTTCAGGCTGGGGGTTGGACTAGATGACCTACTGGGTCTTTTCCAACTCTATGATTCTATGGTTCTATGATTCTGTTACAGCATCCTATTTCCCTCTCCTCACTTTCCCATGAACATACTTACGCAAATCTAATGCTCACCTTTTTCATTCAAATTTAATCTCAAAAATCATGTTGCACTTTAGATTTGATGACACATTTGATTTCAGTAAATTTTTTATTATAAGTATAGTATTAGCTTAACAATATTTAGCTTAATAGTTTGCTATGTAGTAATAAAAAGTAACACACATCCATTGTTGTCAAAATACTGCAATTAGGTAAAAATCATAACATAAGCCCATTGTCATATTATTGTCATATAACTTGTTTTATGCAGTAAAATTAAATTTTGCACCTGGTTTGCCCTTGTGCATTACAATCGCTAGTAAATTTTTTTATCTCAATCATTTTAAAATTTGTGTGTTCATTAGATTTGATGGCAATTTGAATAAATATGGCCTGGGCTTCCCTTTTGCGTTTTAAAAAAACAAGTACAGTGGTACCTTGCAAGACGAATGCCTTCTAAGTCGAATACTTTGAAAGACAAATTAAAATTTCTGTGGGATTCTGCCTTGAAAAACGAATGTGCTTTGGAAGATGAATCCCCATTGGTTGGGTTGGGTGGCTGAGGCAGTACTTCTCCTCCTGTCTTCAGTACCAGTGACAGGTCAGCAGAGGGA
Organism: Cryptoblepharus egeriae; assembly: GCA_030015325.1. Taxonomy (NCBI): domain Eukaryota; kingdom Metazoa; phylum Chordata; class Lepidosauria; order Squamata; family Scincidae; genus Cryptoblepharus; species Cryptoblepharus egeriae. Next base: position 31,093,823 of record JAREYC010000005.1, read on the forward strand.
GCACAGGAGCAGCCTTGTCTGGGCCTCCCAGTCAGCAAGTGGCCTCAATCCAGCCAGCCCAGCTCCTGCAGCAGCCATCAGTAGGAAGGAAATCTTCCTGGACCCCCATCTGAACCCTCCCTCCAAAGAAACCCCTCCCCCAAGGAGGCCCCCCTTCCCAGACCCCATTCTAATCAACCCTCTAATCAACCCTAATCAACCTCCACCTTTCCTACCTGGACGCTAAACACTTTCCTGTGAGTAAGCCCCACTGGACACAATAGGAGTTGAATCTGAGTAAGCATAGGAACTGGACCCTTTTCAATCCAGGCAGAAGCCACTGCTCTGCTGCTGCTGCTTGGAAAGAGTCAAGCTGGCATCCTACACACTTTCCTGTGAGTAAGCCCCACTGGATTCAATGGGGCTTGATTCTGAGTAGACAGCGTCTGGTTTGCATAGATCTCTCTCTCTCTCTCTCTCTCTCTCTCTCTCTCTCTCTCTCTCTCTCTCTCTCTCTCTTTCACACACACACACACACACACACACACACAGAGAGAGAGAGAGAGAGAGAGAGAGAGAGAGAGAGAGAGAAGTTCCTTATAAAAGTTGCTCCAAAAGACACCAATGACTCAGTGAAAATTAGTTATCCTTGGCCATAAAGGTTTTTCTTTTCTGTTTTACTGTACAGCATATTACAGTGTTTTTAATTAATATTATAGTAATTGTGTTCTGTATTATATTACAGTGTTTTGTCATCATTTTTCCATACAGTTAATATCTTTACATGAATATTTTTGGGTTGTGGAACCAATCACCTGAGTTGCCATTATTTCCTATGGGAAAATTTGCTTTGTAAGAAGAACACTTTGTAAGAGAAACATGCTTCCAGAATGAATTACATTTGTCTTACAAGGCACCACTGTACTTGAATTGAAGATAATTTTAAAACTGAAACATTTAATCTATTGACCACTTTTTCAACAGATTAACAGATGAACATTTAATCTGTTGACCACTTTTTAATCAACTAATCTAACCATTAGATTAAACTTAGAATAACCTTGTTAGTTGCGTGGATTTCCATTTCTTGGAAAACAGTCTTTCATCCTTTGGTGTGAATATATGAACTGTGCTTCTTACCTCACCTCGCTTTGTGATACTTTAAGTCATTACTTGATTAGGAGGATTAAAAGGAGACAAAAAGCATAATTAGCATCAAAATGCAATTACTAATGCTGACGCTGGGCATTAAGCAGCACAATACACTGTACACCTGGTTTGTATCTTTGTGTACACAACTATTGCCTGCATGCCCTGTTGAAAAGACATCGCATAAGAGCTTCAGCCTCTTAAAAAGCAAGACACATCTCTTACCACTCTAGGGTAATTTTTCAGTTTGATGTGCAGGAATTTAACCTCACAAACCCTCATTAATGTTAATTGGAGTCAGTGAACTAAATCCCCATGAACTCTGTTGAATATTTACCCTCCCGTCTAATAAACAGAAAATGGCTGCTGTGATACCAGCATTAATGTGCCTTCTTGTTAAAGGATAGACAGGTTTTTGAAATGTTTAAAACTTACCTTGTAAGCCATGCACTGGAGAGAAACTAACTGAACTAAAATTGTCATTCAAAAATCCTGAATACTGAGCAGAATATAAAATACTGTGAGGCAGAAATAAACAGTTAAGTGGTGGTTGCTATAGAAAGGTCAAGGAGAACAATCCAACTCTCTGAAATGCTTTCTAAAAAGAAATTATGTTGTTAAGTAAATATAGCCTGAATCTCTCTTGAATGTCTTGCTGCATCCTGCAAATAAAATAAAACTTCGGTGTTATTTGAACTGGATGCAACTGAATTCTTGTTTTGCCAAAATTTGTGATTTGCCTGTTTAGTCACGGTTGCCAAATGACAGGAATTTCCCGGACAGAACCGGAAATGAGGACCTGGAACCAGAAGTCAGGAAATTGGGGGCCTTTACAGCGATTTCTTGGGATTTTAGACCTTTGAGGTCTGTGGGCAACTTTCTGCGGCTGCTGCAGGGCCAACTAAGCCTCTGAGGCTGCTGTTTAAAGGAGGGGGGGAGGGAGGGAAGGGAATTATAGTCTTTCTCCCTTCTCCCCATGCTAAAGCACCTTTCCAAACCATCAGTGGAAGAACGAAATCTCCCAGCATATATCGCACCAGATTCCCATTTTGCAGTCTGCTTCCCAGAGAGGCCCGAGTTGGCCTCTAAATGGGCTTCCAAGTAGCCATTCACAAATGGCAGTGAAAATGGTTGTGCCTGGCAGTGGCTCCAGTCCCAAAAAAAGATCTGGGAGGAGGAAATTCTGTTTGCTGTGCAAAGGAAGGAAGGAGGGAGCTCAGCTGAGGTCGCTGGAGTGCAGGGGAAGGAGGCAGCCTTAGAAGTGGAGCTGCTGCAGTAGCTCTGAAACCTTGCAGTGAATTTGGCTTTGGAGAAAAAGGGGGGAAGAATTATGTTTTTTTTAAAAGCAGGGTTGCCAACTGACCAGAGAAACCATAGGCTCTCCTCCTCCTATGCTTTTGTAGATGGATCCACCAATATATACTTTGCATAAAAAAGCATGTAATTCACAATAAGGGCTTGAGTTGTTCAGGTTTGGGGCCTTCCATCCAGCTATTGTCCAAGCAGAGGAGCAGGGCTGGGTGTAAAGTTGGCAACCTTCTCAGGGTCGGAGTGTTGGGGACAACTCCTGGCTTCTTAAGTTTTAAGTCTCCTCGCCCAGTTGTGTCCACTCAAAAGCATTATAGTCAATGGAGCTTATATTGTGTAAGGGGACAAAGGAAAGGAGGCTGAAAGACCAAGCCTCTGCATGCATGCCTGAGAAAGGATGGCTACTTGGATCACTTAAACATCTGCCTTTTGGTAGGTGTTCGGGAAATTGCAATGAGATTTGTGCAAAAATAAGGACAGGAATGCAATATGTGTTTTTACCTTTATTTGTCCTACATTTATCCTACATTTTTTTACTGTCCTAATTTTTTTTAACTAGGTAGGAATTTTGGCTTGGATGACAGGAATTTTGGGGAACTTGGGATGGGGGGAAATTTGGGTTTGGCATCTGGTCACCCTGTGTTTAGTACACTAGTTGCTGGGGTTTCACTATGTAAAAATATTTAGGAAAACTATGTATTAAATATAGAAAAAATTGAAGTTGAAGAGAGTAGAATGGAAAATAAACTTGATAAAGTTTGAATGGAAAAAGATTCAACCTTTCCTAACGCTTTATATCTGAGTATAAGGCAAACCAGGAGGGATATGCCTGAAGTAAATAAGGCCACGTTTCAAGTTCAGTTCTGAGTCAGCGACCCATGAAAAATTCTTTTGAGTCCAAGTTCAAGTCACTTCCAGGCTGAGTCTTTAGGGCTCCTTAAGCATGTCTTCGCAGGTTAAAAAAAATTACACTTAAGCCTTACTTCTCATCTCCATAAAAACCAACCCATCCTCCTCCCACCATACCTGCTGCTGCCATCAGCCTGAAGGCGTGTTTCTGGATTGTCCATGACGTCTTTAATGCAATGTGGAAGCAGAGAAAATAGGATTCAAATAAAACTCAAAATAGGATTTGAGTAATTTTAAGCCTGGGCTCTTTTGTGAGTCATTGGCCCCGAGTTGAGAGTCCACAACTCAAGTCAACTCAAGTAATCCAAAACAGCATTTTTGTATGTCGATCAGAGTAAGACCTAGTCAATTTCCAATCCCTGCAAACCAGAGAGTGTGCCCTTACCGGTATAAAGACTAGTAAAACCATAACAAATCAGACTAACCGTTAGAAAACAGTCTCTAAGCAATAATTTAATAAGTGGTACAGTTCTATGTATGTTTGCTCAGAACTAAATCCTGCTGTGTTCAATGAGGCTTACTCTCTTGTAAATGCATTTAGGATTGCAGCCAAACCAGGAGCAATAAGCTATAACAAGTGATCCATTGACAGTAGCATATTAATCCAATCAGCATCACCCATTTGCAAAGACCTTCATCAGTAGAAATTATTTCACCTTGAGCTATTAAATTACAATCTGCTTTTAGTATTGCTGTGAAATCACTTAACCAACTATTATGACCAGCAAATAGTCAGAGTAAATCTTCCAGCAAATCCCAAACACTTGCCAGCCTGCCAATCTATCTTCTGTTTTTTGAGTGCATTGCTGATATAAGAGACGCCACCGAGAAGGCAAGATGAAAGGAAGAATTTGAAGATCTATGTGCACTGGAAAATGTTGCTAGCTAAGATTGTAGCACCCTTCTGTGTACCTTCAGATCTTGGCTTATTACTTTATGGAACTATCAGACACAATAAGAAAGTCATCGTTGGTCTTCTAGGGTGAAATTTAGTCTACCCAATTTAGGCTGGCAAAACTCACCTGCCTCCCAGTCCTGTGTCGGCCTGCACATGTCTATATACTATCCTCACCTTCCCACTATGGCACTTTTGTGACACCCCCAGGCCAGAATAGAACATGTGCCAGGACTTATGCCAGCCTAACTGAGGATTAGTATTACAGCCTCTTTATTGCAGCCTCTTATTCTTTATCAGAATGGCTTATATATCCTTCCCAATCCCCAAATTCTTGTTAGTATACAGGACCAGGCATATTTTGGATTACCAGATACATTGGAGGACAGAAAGCCTATACCAGCCATTTTCAACCACTGTGCCTTGGCACATTGGTGAGCTATGAGTGGTTTACCAGTGTGCCACAGGAATTTGGGGGAAAGCTTTTTCTTTGTTTGGCCCTAACATGAGAGAACCCATCAGCAGGATGGTGTGCTTCATCAGTTGTCAAAAACCTGATGGTGTGCTTTGATCATTTTAATGCCTTGTCAGTGTGCTGTGCAATGATAAAGGTTGAAAATCTCTAGGCTATTTCTTTAACTATTGGAAAGGGACCTTTGGCAAGTGCTGCTTTTTAAGCCCTTCCGCTGAACCTGTGCCTGCCAAAATTCAGTCTTCTATGCAGTGCTTAAATTCCCTATTCTGTCCCCCTTTGTATTTGGTAGCCTTATTTATCTTCAACACCAGAATTGTGTGATTAGTTATTATGTTTAGATCCCAATCTTTCTATAAGAAGCTCAAGGCAGTGCACAACTGCACATCATTTGTTTCCTGAGCAAAGCAATTTTATCTTGCTCTGGAACAGACAGGCCAGCATACCTGCCCAGCATATCCAGCTCAAGTTTGCTCTGCAGTTTAACCAGACAGGGGAGGTAATCTGGGAGGAATGTATAAAAATCAGGAAAAATAATTTTATACCCATTTTGTTGGAGTAACTGTGTTTTCGGTGTATGAATTCTGTAGCTAGAGATTCTCTTTTGTCCTTGTTTACTTTTGGCATATAGGGAGAGGGAGGTTCTCCCCTCACCAATGGGCATAAAATTGCTGTGTAATAAGATTACAGAGACATATTATCAGCATGTTATTAGTGTGAAGGTGAAAACAAAGAGACCTTTATATCTGTGCAAAGGCCAAAGGTGATCTTACCCATTTAGTGACTACTAGCACATGCCTTGAATAAACTTGTTTGTTTTCAACACTAGTCCAGCAGAGCACATTAGCTCAATCATACCTGCCCATCACTGTCAGCTTTATTAATGCACAGTGGCCCAGCTCACTTTCCCAATGAACTTTCAATTAAGATGACTGGCAGCTGATTACTCTGATCTACATCTTTGTAAACATTATGAAAGGCCATCTTTGATTTCTCTGTTTAATGTGTCTTAAGTGTCTTTCAAAACTGAGAAAAGCCTTTCTCCCCCTTCCTACTCGTTAAAGAAATAAAAGCTATTTTTGGAAAATAGACTAGAACCACCTTTCATTTCACATCAACAACCAATAAAAAATGAAGCCCAAACCAGAAGAAATTCAATTTCTCAACCTGTCAACAGCATGAAAACACCTATTAAAGAATTATAAGGCGTGCCCCTTGTTTATTTTAACGGATAAAGCTGGGTGGCAAATATATAAAGGGATTAAGATCCTTAACTTAAGCAGTTCTACTCAAAAGAAAGACCATTTTGTACAATACATAGGACTTATTCCCATGTAAGTGTTGATAGAATTGTACCTTATTAATTCACTGAAATGGAGAAATAAATCCACTGAAGTTACAAGAACTATCAACCCCACTTTCCCAGTAAAATTTTACGAACAGAATGTAGAGGTAGAAAAGGATCAGTAGCGTGTTTCAGAAGCCAGAGGCATGGTCAAGTCATTCGATTTTGTTGTGAAAATCTCTCTGTGAACACTCTGTATTGAATCTCAATAACACAACAGCTCCTGTTTCTGGAGCTGGGTAAATGATTAGTCGCAACAGCATTTGTTGCTTCTGTTTGGGGCCATCAATTTTTCTGTGTAGGCTAAACTCATTTTTTACATTAATGACATTGTTTTCAGTTGACTGGATATAGTCTGCAAATAATTATAGAGCCCAAGTCATTGTCTCTATTTTTTCCAAATAAAAGTCAGACATTTTTCTGTTTTTCAGTTTTTAAAGTGTTTTGGGGATGCAGATTTATAGCTTCAATAATGTATTTTTTTTAATTATCTTTGTTGCTCTGTTGGGTCCTAGATAAGATTTGGCCAGAAATGTCAAACTCTTTTCATAGAGGGTTTATAGTATCAGACAGGGCACCTGCAGAGAGCCAGAAGTGACATCATTAAGCAGGGAGTGATATCATTAAGCAAAAAAAGTAATAATAACTTTGTATTCACATAGAAACTCTTTAGCTCCAAATGACAGAAGGCAAAAAGTAAAAATCTTGTTCGTATTTTAAAGCTATGCAAGAGCCAGATTATCACAATGGGAGAACTCAGTTACAATGGGGGCAAGATAAATTGCTTCAATTGGCTCAAAGAACTTACGTTTACCCCTTTGAATAGTCGATTACTTGTTTAGTTGATTAGCCCCTAAATTCTCTGATGATTCAGAGGGATTTGAGATAATATGTCTTATTTTAACAACACTCCTACTTATTAGAAGATCCATTTCCAAGTCTACAAGACATCCACATGGTCTATGTTCACTAAATATTCTGACTGTAATTCTTGAATGTATCAGGGACGTTTGTGCAATAAATTGCACTACTCATGCCTGTCCATTGATTGCACAACAATCAATTGCTCTACTCATGCCTGTCCAACTTTCATTGTATGCATATGTAATTTGTTGCAATATACCCATGCATAAATGTTTGGTAGCCTTGGATATAGGACAAGTGCATCAAACAGATTGGAAGAAAGGCATGATCCTGTTGTCTTTCGTTCAGAGAGAATTATTTCCAGGCGCTGGAGGGATTAAATGCTCAGGTTTACTCAGCTGACTTGCATCAATTGCTACCTACCCTAGTTCAACTGATCCAACACACCATGTTTTGTTATAATGGCAGCTCCAATTCATTTGCCACTTGGACCTGTGACTGATGCGCTGCTCTACTCTGTCATTCTCTGATGGTATGTATACAAAGTAGTGCTTACAAACCACTCCTCTTGCCAAACAGAATGCAACCATATACACAAATAACCCATTATATTTTGCTTGTTAGTGTACCTCTCTCCTCCCCATACCCCCAAGTGACTTGATTCTTCTTCCCAGCCATGAGAATAGGAGACAGTGGCAGGAAAAAGCACTGGAAGATCCTTCCTCTTCCAGCACTACTCTTCCCAATCTTTGATGGTGGTGCTGTAGAATTCCCATCATCTGATTTTACCATCTTCCCGAATATTCACTTTTTGAAGTAACTTGACTCTATAGTCAATAAGCAGCTTACCTCCTTTCTTTTTCTTTCTTTCTTTCTTTCTTTCTTTCTTTCTTTCTTTCTTTCTTTCTTTCTTTCTTTCTTTCTTTCTTTCCATTATACATGGATAGCCAATGAAGTTCAGGTGCATTGTGAGGATACAGACTCAAACAATTACTGAAGTGCTGAGCTGCTGCATGTACATGTGCCACCACAGACAATCCTCACAGAAATCCTCTGTGAGTAGGTAATTGTTCCACAGACAGCTCGTAGAACTCTTCTCTTCAAGGTGGAATCAACCAACCAACAGTATTTATAGATTGCTTTTCAACAAAAAGTTCACAAAGCGGTTTACCGAGAAAATAGAATAAATAATGTGTCCTTGTCCCAAAAGGGTTCGCAATCTAAAAAAGATGTCAAAGAATACCAGCAGAAGCCTCTAAATAAGACACTGCTGGGATGAGGAGAACCAGTTACTCTTCCCCTGCTAAATAAAAGATGAACACCCACTTGAAAAAAGTGCATCTTGCTCAATTTGCAGGGGTCTATAGAAGTTAGCAGGAATTAGCAGGGGTTACCCCAGTTCGCAGGGATAGCATCACAGCACGGTCATCATCACATCTGGCATCACTCGGAGCACAATTCTAACCAATTTAGGCCCACCTAACTCAACCAGCGGTGGTGTGAGGAAGTCAGTGTATTCCTGTGCACTGGCTTAACCCTTCCAAAGGTGGGACAGAAGAATCTTATGGCATTTTTATGACAACTCCCAGGTCAGCACAGGACTTATGTAGGGGCTTAGGCCAGCCTAACTGAGTTAGCAATACAGAGACTTGAGGTCCTCCAGAAAGTGAGGATTCCTAGTAGTTATAGTGTTTAAGAGCTACTGCTGTCAGCCAACACTCAGTAAGAGAATATAGACCTTTGGCAGAATACACTGGTTCTCCAATTCCCTGAAGCCGTATTGATGCACGGGGATCACATGGCCACTGGCTCTACTTATTATAAACATTTATATCTACTTGACCTTGACTGAAACAATGAACTCTTGAAGTGCAAACATTTTCTTTTTTACCATCATTTTTTATTTAAAGCACAAACATGTGTGTACACTTGGACACGTGCACACATACACATACACACACACACACACACGCACTCACAAATATAAACACCACAGTCTTCAGCTTGGTAAATCTAATGATGTAATTCTTTGACAACTTCTGCAGAAGGTTAAGCAAATTTGCTTCTGACTACTAAATGTCAGCTTTCATATCTTAATCTTACTCATATTGGTTTTCATCTAATTTATTTGTCTAGGGAATTCATATTTCATTTTGCAGCCTTAGCTTATAAGAAAGGCTGGAATACCAAATATTAGGAGAGCATAAATTCTGTATGTCAAATCAAATTGCTGATAATTAAATTAGATACCAAAGGACATAGACTATTAAGCAATTTATTTATGTTTTAGAAAATATATCAATAAGTAGATGACTGTGATTTCCCAAGTGATGCTCCTCTAGATTAGACTGGAAAGTACTTGCAGCATCGAGATTGCTAAATGATAGTTGTTTGCTTTTTCAATATAGTCAGCAACTGTGTAATTCTACCACAAAAATAAACTTTTCTATATAGCATACAGTGTCACAATAACATGTCCCTGCTCATTATGTCAGGGAAGTGCAGTACACGCATCTCCCACTTTCTGACCACTTTCTGACAGTTCTGTTCTTTCAACACCTTTCAATTATACCCAGGACTCATTCATTCAACATATGCTTCACTCTTTCAACCTCTCTCTGCTGGTCTAAAGGCTAAAATTGTCTTACCTGATGTTGATTTGCATGTGACATTGTGATCAAACTGTTGTGGGCATTTCTTTCTGATTTTCTTCAGTAAATAATCATCATTCAAATACATAAGATATTCATTGCAAACACATGCCTTGTTTCATTTTATTGTAATTGGTCATGTATTTTGACTGTGTGTTAATCAATAGGTTAATAATAACATGACCGGCTTTTGCAAGTGATATTTGCAAGCTGAAAAAGACTGGGTTTCACTTTTAGGTGGCCTCATTGTAGCCTCTGAGTAGCCTCATTGGGGCTACTATGACTGTCCCCAGGGTACAAGTGGGGAATGGGAGAAGTTTCTTCTTTCCTCAGGGGGACCCATATGCAGCCATAATGTGCACTGGACACAGCTCAGATATGCCATGCTCAGGTAAGGAAGGATTGGGCTGTGAATGTCACGGACAGGTTATCAAATGTTCAACAAGTAGTCTGTCAGTCAAGAAAAAAAATCACATTTTTCACACCCACCCAGTATCTGACATCAAGATTTGCAGAAAGAAAATTTTTAGAAGCCAATTTATTTTGACTTTTGATGCTACTGATGAATTTCTCAACCAAGCTGAAAACATAGGGCACAATCCACGGTAACTATGGGAAGTCCTTGCTCCGGTGTAAGAACAATTTGCTCTGGATTGCAGTATGAATTTCCCATAGGTTTTCACTAGGTGGTGCAATAACTATGGGTGCACGTAATGTCTCTTACATGCTCCCATGGTTACTCTGGATTGTAGGGTTAGATGCGGATATCTGCACCAGGGGAATATCTCTCATGATTTCAGTAGTCCACATTAAACACAATGAGCTTTTTAGAGAGGAAATGGGTTGCTTTAAATTCTCTTTCTAATCACCATGGATGCAGGTGACGTGATTACTGCCCTTATTACAGACTAGTTTGCTGCAATGATTCCTTGTCACTTGCCAGTCTAAATGCCATTTTTGTAATACAGGTGAATCTGGATAAGGGTATCACATTATCCCTTCCTATCATTTGGAGCTTTTCAAAACCAGTGCCCATTGCCAATAAGGAACACATAATTCTAGTGTGGGCATGCAGGATAACAATGTAATTGACTTTGCTATCTATCATGATAGGGGCATGGAGGAAAATCATTGCATAGTGATTGTTTATTTTATTTATTTATTTATTTATTTTATTTCTTAATATTTAAACCTGTAAAGCACTTTGAGATGTAGCAATTGCCAGTGCTGGTTCAAATGCTGGTACACCAGCCTGGTACACCAGCCAACATGTTGTGGCAAAAGGAGTATCATGTGCTGGAGAAGGTAAGATTTGTTCTGAGTAGTATAGAGGTACTATACTGAGTAGTATAGGGCTGGGGTGGTGGATTGAGCATGGGATGGGATGGAACTATTGGCGGTTATCTACATATCCTATCCTTTTTATTTGGCCTGATCTACCAATTTACTGAGAATCTACAATCATCTGATCTACTCATACTTTCATTTGAGTGATTCTGCACTAATTTGCACTTAAATTGTGCAGGTCCAAGTAGATCTGTTGTGCAGACTGGGTCATAGTCCAGAACAAGGAGAAAAATGTCCCCTTATCTATAGGAGCCCATCAGCCTTCCAACCTCTTCCTATAAGATGCAGTGTAGACTATAGGTTGAATAACATTTGGCTGGATTGAATGTGTGGATTGCTAGTGTGTGTTTGTTGAATGACTGGATTGCTAGTGTTTGTTTGTTTGTTTGTTTGTATGTGTAAATATATGTGGATGTTTTAATTAATACAAGTAGATGCCGACGCTCAGTGACAGAATTTTCAGGATCAATGGGGGTACAAGAAGTCCATATGACTTCTGTAAGCAAATACACAGCAAACATGCACATAACACTGGCTGAGAAAAAATTAACTATAAGGTGTTGGGAAACCAAGCAATGCAATGGTAACAGTGAGAAGGTATCAATCAGAAGATGCTTTCAGCTCATTTGGGAGCAAAAAAGAGCTAGATTACCTAATGCGCTTGGAATAGCTCCAGCAACTTGTGAGCCGCTGCTGTCAATTATGAAGCTCTAAGAAGCATAGCTAAATATGCTTTTTGGAGCATGTCTTTATGCAAAGTAGAATCTTTTAATGAATGGAAATTCCTTACGTTTCAAATGTGGTAGTGCACAGCGCCTGTTCTCAGAGGATGGTGTCGAAAACATTTTAATACCAAAATATGCATGGCATGAATAATGCCAGAATCTGCCACCTAGTCTGCATACCAAGTAACCTTGAACATCACTTGCCAATATCATCTGCTGAAAGATAGTTTTTGTTTGGCACTTTACTCAAATGGAATATGTATAGCTTTGGCAACCTACAGTTCCTCATATTTTATTAAGGAATAATAATGGTCAAGTCTTAAATGATGTAACATTATACAGTATTGTACAATCTAATTGTATCTGAATATCCTCTAATGAAAGTGATACTACTTAGACACTATTAGAACCTCTCTATTTTTCATAGGATCATTTGGCCATTGTGAAAACAATATGGAAGTTCTGCAGATTCAATAATAGGGTTGTGTGACTAGTGAAGGGGAAACAATAAGGATAGAAGGCATATTTTGGTTGCATTCAGGATCCCTTAAACTGCCACTAAAAATCCAATGCTGCACCCCTGTGAAGTCTCAATCCTTGATAGCTGCCAAGTTGGCTTAATGAGTGCATCTAGTTGCATTATCATTGTAATGCAATGATTCCATAAGAAGTCTATTCACACAGGCGCAAGTGGTTAAGACACTGTACCTGTTAACCAGCAGACCAGGGTTCGAGACCCGGGTCGCCCCCACAAGACAGGGTGAGCTCCTGTCCTTAGCCCAGCTCTGCAATGCAGCTGGATCCAATCGTATCGGCTCTGCCTTTCCATTGGACTAATTCAGTGGCATGGAGAGGGAGAATTTGCTGCTTGGGTAACAGCCTATCCTCCATAACAATCCAACCCAGGCTTTCGTGCTTCGCATGCAGCGTATGCAGTGCCGAGCACGATACCACAGTCTTTCAAGACTGACAGAGGCCTGCTTTTTCAGTAAAATACCGGTAATTGAGAAGTTGACAAAATTCTACTTTAAATATGCATTAAATATAAAACATTGGTCAGATCCTTGAGGGCTCTGGCAACACTGATGATTTTCAACAGAATCTTGCAACAGGTTCTAAATGTATCAAGTCAAATAATGTTTCCTTGAACTCTAATGTCTTCTGTTTTGTGGGAACTCTGCATATCAAAAATAAAAATATTATTCAGAAAGCTACTACAATTTAGTAAGAGGTACACACTTAAAGATAAAGCATTCTAAGACTGCAATCCTAAACATACTTTCCTGGGTGTAGGACCCAATAAGTACAATGAGGCTTACCTCTGAGTAGACATGGATAGGATTGCACCCTAATTTTTAAAGAGGCCTTCTAAAGCCAAAAATATGAGCAGCATTGATCCATCCACAGCAGATTCAAGAAATTTCAAAGTGCGCTCCTGTGAGGTATAGGAAGCTGTATTAGATGGGCATTAGACCTCATCCAGCAGGGTTTTTCTTCTGTTCTTATGTCTTTTTAGGAAAAATAAAACATGAAATGTTGGTAAAGATGCAACTGCTAATTTCAAAACTCAAAAGTTGGATGACACTAAACCACATTACAAACCTAAGCATAATCAGAAGTAAGTAGGCAAGCCTTGCAGAATAAGATGGATTTATACTCAGGTAAGTGTATTTATAGGATTGGAGCCTTTAAAATGTTTTATTATCTGCACTGAAGAAATTGTACAATATGTTCAGCTTCATGATATGATGAATGTGTTACTTTGGGGAATGCGAGATTCTAACTTTCATCTCTGTCGTTTGCAGCAGTGGTAGAATAAACATTTTGTCACCTTGTTTTTTTAAAGATACTGTAATACTGTAAGTGGAAATCAAGGACATTGTCTATCAAATACGTCCTCATAAGAAATGTCACCATTCAGTAAAATCTTATATTGAGAGTAACTTGGATTGAGAGCATTTTGCAAGACAAGCAAACATTTCTAACAAATTTAGACTTTCAAAATTGTATTTATCAGTGTGTTCTGATAAACAAGAAAAAAAAATACTCTTGCAGGTCCCCCTCCGCCCTGCGCACTCCCTTGTGGATGTCCCTGAATGGGGATCAATTAAAAGGGGAAGATTTAAGGAGGGAACTTCCTTCTTATCCTGTGTTCTTTGGATCAGGACCTTCTGGTGTCCTTGGATCACTCTCAGCCTGCTCTTTCTGGCAGACTATGGCACATTCGTCCACTCATGAGTAAAATTGCAATTTGCTTATTTTGGTGGTTTTTTTTAGGGTTTTTTTGGCCATAACTTTTGCTTGGAAGGTGCTATTTCAAAATGGATCTTTGCATTGGACCCTGCTCTTCAAGACACAGCCAATGACATGATTTGATGGGGTACTGCACACCTTAGTGAAGTTGATATTTGGTGTGTGGCAGCCCCTCCATTGTGTGTCACCCCCGAGGGAATCACCTGGTGCGGAACACACCCCGCACTCCCTAGCAATGCCTCTGATCAGTTATTATTCTGATCAGTTATTACAATTATTCAATGTAAAGTATAGGGAGGAAAATGTGTTGTACCCCTTTTCACCTCCTTCTGGTTTTAATTTCCAAAAACCAGATCTTAGTGGATGCCTAGATTGCGGAGGGAAGATCCTTCCCAAGTTGCACATTTCTAGATCCAGTAGTTTTGACTATGGCTGTGGGTGGTGCAAGCGGTAAGGACGCTGTGCCTGTTAACCAGCAGGCAAGGGTTCGAGACCCAGGTTGGCCCCACAAGACAGAATGAGCTCCTGTCTTTATCCCAGCTCTGCGACGCCAGCTGGATCCAATCATATTGGCTCTGCCTTTCCATTGGGCTAATTCAGTGGCGTGGAGAGGGGGGATTTGCTGCTTGGGTAACAGCCTATCCTCCATAACAATCCAACCCAGGCTTTCGTGCTTTGCATGCAGCGTATGCAGCGCCAAGCATGACACCATAGTATTTCAAGACTGACGGAGGCCTGCTTTAGTTTTGATTGGACATTGATAAGTGAGTGAGTGACCTTTCAATTTGGACTAATATAATTTGGACTATATATATATATATATATATATATATATATATATATATATATATATATATATATATATATATATATAAATCACTTTTATATGAATATTTTTGGGTTGTGGAATGAATTGTCTGAATTTCATTTGATATATAAGCATTTTGGATTACAAACATGCTTCTGGAACGAATTATGGTTGTAAACAAAGGTACCACTATATATCTTTTCCCAAATATATCTTTGGTGCATTTGTCAACCCCACCCGCTTTTTTTGCATCACTAGAGTTTGCATCACCCAGTGAAGGAGACCAGCATGTTACCTGCATGGTATTAATTTTGGCCGCTAATGTGTCACATCCCTGTGCATGACACCTGGTGCACTTGCACATCCGTAGCACTGTCACTTTCACTCCCCTTTCAGTTTGAAGATAGAAGAGGGCAGAGCCTGAGAGGGAGGTCTCACCAAAACCATCTTACTTTGTTGTGACTTCAGTTCTAGCCAGTGGTGGGCTTCAGGGGGTTCTCACAGTTTCTATAGAACCCTTTGCTAATGAGTGCCTGGTTCTCAGAACCAGTTACTGATGGGACATAGAACCTGTTGTTAATTTAGGTTATTAGGACGTAGAACCTATTGTTAATTTATTTGAATCCTACCACTGGTTCTATCCTGTATGTTTATTATTCAGATTTGTAATAACAGTATAAAGATATATTCCTACACATATTCCAAAGTCAGACTTTGTTTTCTTTGGCTCTTAAAGAATTGCCTGGTTTGTCTCACTACTGCAGTACACTCTGTTTTTTGGTACCCATGTTAGTTGTCTTGGACTTTTAGGAGTGTAGTGAAAAATAATTTCAGTCTCAGGAGGAAACCTAACTTTTTATAGGGATAAAAAATTGTATAGAGGTACTGTGAATGACACAGAGCATCTGTTCTGCTGATATCTCCAGCATGTCTCAGGCAAGAATGTTCTTCTGTGCAATAAGTGAAAGTCATGCATTCGCAAGAACCTGATGGACTTGTTAGTTCCTGGTGTGCCTTCACAGGTTCTCTTCCTCCCGGGTACCATCTCTAGATTTTCTATATTGCATTACATAAATTTTGACCAAATGTAGAGTTGTTTGTGCTAATAACAAATTAGTGTTTTAATTACAACTTTCTAGTTTTAGTTAACTCCTGTAGATTTCTGAGTCCATAAAGCGGGAGACCTAATGATATCATTAAAGTGCTAGTTTTCCACAAATCACCTCTTATCCCAAGGTTTACTTCTTACCTCCGTCCTAAATCCTGTGATGTCTTCTTTATCTCACTAGTAAACAACTCTTTCTCCTTGCAGCCCCTCAAGAACATCTTCAGTAGAGCAGTAAGGACAATACAATAGGTGGGGGAGGATCCAATTACAGACTGAACCTCCACATCCATGAACCTCCACCGATACCACTGTTTTGGTTAAACATAAGCAATTGTTTATCAATCAATAAATCAATCAATAGTATTTATATACCACTTTTTGACAAAAAGTTCACAAAGGCTGCAATCCTAAAAACACTTTTCTGAGAGTAAGACCCCTTGAACACGATGGGGTTTACTTTTGAATAGACATGTTTAGGATTGTGCTCAAAGCAGTTTACAGAGAAAATGAAATAATGAATGGCTAATGGGGGCAATGAATCAATTTCCCCTTCCTGGGCTTAAAATAGCTTTATTTCAGCTCTTCAGCTCGCAGGCAAAAACTTCTCTTCTCTCAGGATTAGGAAGACAATAATGCAGTGGCCATTTTCCTCAGGGATGCTCTAAATATGAGTGTCTGGGGGAAATGGTGCTTTGCATTTCATTTGTCAACTAGCGCAGCAAACTGCTTTCTCTCAGGGTCTTTAAGAAAAAAAATGTCTTGCACCCAGGGCTCTATAAATGTCAGGAAGTTACCTAGACTGACTTATGTCCCTCCATTTTCTCGATGGTGTCTGGTGGCTGTGGGCAGGCAGTCAGGCATTCTTCTGCAAATACACAGAAGCTGCGACAGACTGAAGAGTAAATATTTAAAAAGAAGCCCTCTCCAGGCTTTTTCCTCTTCATCTCTATTATCAAATGAGCTAGTATAACTCGATCCTGAGCATTAACTTTGTCCTATGGTATGCAAACACTTCTAAATCCACTTGGACATCTGAAAAGAATTTGTATTTCCTTTCTTACCAGTGGGTGGAAATTTCTTTGACTTGTTGATAGGAAAGTTATACATTTTCATAATTTAAGACATCTACTCATTTTAGACTTGAAGAGTTTTTTTTTAATGTACTGTGTGTCTTTAATTTTCTTATTTTTTTAATTCTTCTCTATGACAGACTATTTCCATTGCTCAAAGTCAGATATATATTCCACAGAGTTTGCATGGTGCTGCCAAAGCACAGTAGTGGCATCACCCAAAATGCCATCCACTGCTGCTGGATGCCTCCTCAGGTCAGCCGTTTCTGTAGAGTTTTATAAACGGCCACTTACTGTGCTCTTCACACAGTTTCTTCGTTTGTGGTAATGCAAGACTTCCATGTTTGACTTAAAGGGACAACACAAATGAAGGAACTTCTTTATTCACACAGTTCCTCTAAATGACACTGGAAGTCCTGCATATCCATGCTTGCAAAACCTCCTGGAGGAACATGGTAAGGAGACAAGTGATCTAAATTCCACTTCCTTTTAGTAGGCAAAAAAAGTGGACCATGCAGATTGCATCTATGCCAGGCTGAAGGGAGATGGTGGCAGCGTCTGACTCAATAATAATAATAATAATAATAATAATAATAATAATAATAATAATAATAATAATAATAATAATAATAATATCTCAATAGTGCAATTCAGGCTCGGACTGCCAGTTGGCAGAATAAAGCACTGCATGGCCAATTCCTTGCCAAGATCGAAGGAAAAGTGGATCAGGATAAGACCTGGTTGTGGCTCACGAGTGGAACACTGAAGAAGGAGACGGAAGGCCTGATACTTGCTGCCCAAGAACAGGCAATCAGGACAAATGCCATCAAGGTCAGAATTGGAAAATCAGCCAATGACCCAAAATGCCGGCTCTGCAAAGAAGTGGATGAAACCATTGACCACATTCTAAGTGGCTGCAAGAAGATCGCGCAGACTGACTACAAACTGAGGCACGACTCTGTTGCCCAGATGATCCACTGGAATCTATGCCAAAAGTATCATCTGCCAGTGGCAAAAAAAAAATGGTGGGACCACAAGCCTGAAAAAGTGGTTGCAAATGAGCAGGTCAAGCTTCTGTGGGACTTCAGGATACAGACAGACAAGGTCTTGGAACACAATACTCCAGATATCACTATCATAGAAAGCAGTAAGATGTGGCTTGTTGACATTGCCATTCCAGGTGACAGCAGAATTGAGGAGAAACAACTGGAAAAGATCTCCAGCTACCAAGACCTAAGAATCGAATTACAGTGTATCTGATGTAAGCCAGTGCAGGTGGTTCCAGTGGTAATTGGCACACTGGGTGCAGTGCCCAAAGACCTTGGCAGGCACCTGAAAACTATTGGCATTGACAAAATATCACTCTCCCAACTGCAGAACGCCGCTCTTCTGGGATCAGCACGAATTATACGCCGCTACATCACACAGTCCTAGACTCTTGGGAAGGGTCCGACTGGTGAAGTGAATGAAACCAGCACAAAATTGTTTGCTGTGCATTTATGTTTGATTTTCAATAATAATAATAACAACAACAACAACATCCTCAGCTTCAAGAGAAAGAACATGAGATCATGCAGTATAAGGACCTACAGATAGAAATTCAGAGAATCTGGGAAAAGAAAGCCACTGACATTCCAATAATAATAGGAGCTCTTGGAGCAATTCCATTAAGTCTCCAGGAACATCTAAACTTTATGGGCCTCCAGAAGATCACAACTGCCCAGTTACAAAAAGCAGCATGCCTGGGAACTTCCCACATATTGAGAGGGTACCTTTGTGATTCCTAGTTCCTTGAATCACAATAGAGCCAATTCCAGTCAAACACCTGGCAATTGTGAAATAGGATATATTTAATTTATTTATATCCCACCTTTTTCTCACCTTTTTTCCCAGATTCAAGGAGGCTTACAGAATCAAAACCATTAAAAAAATTAAAATGCTTGCTATCCTGCAGTGTGGTGCTCTTGCAAGCTGCATCACACAAACAAATGGTTGCTTGGATGGATGTGGATGTGGAATATGGATGTGGAATACCACCTATGAAACCTATCACCTATGAGGATACCAAAGGCAGAGTACTTGGTTTACATGTAGAAATTGCCAATTTAAATCATGATTTTATTCAAACAATGCCAGTAAAGGTATACGGTTTATGGTTAAATCATGATGTCTCCATGGTAGGACTGGGACATAGTCCTTTCATGGACAGCCTGCATGGTCAGTACTGAACAAAGCAAAGGGCTGACTCAGTTTAAGGAATTTCTACTATTTGCGTATTCAAAGAGCAATTTGCATCATTTTCTTTGTCCTAAGAGATTGCATCAGTCTCTGAAATAGCTGTTTATATTGCCTGTTTTTCATTCCTGTCCTCTTGTCTCTTCAACTCACTGGATAAAGTCTAACATATCATACGAATGGGCTTTGTGTCAAGGCTCTTTTGTCTTTGTGGCACTATTTGAAAGGCAAAGCTTTCACCAAATAAAAAACTGGCCTCATCAAGGGCAAAAAAGTTCTGACTCTTTTACCTTGAGAAGGATAAAACTAGATATAGCTTCCGTTGGAAAGGTCCAATCCATCAAACACAAAAACTGAGCCAGATATGGAAGAAGTCATCCTTTACCTTGTCACACAGAAGGAGTTGCATGAGATAGTCACACGTCTACATAAATCTTGCCTTCTTGTGCCAAGGGGAGTTGCAATAGAAAGTTAAGTAATCCATCACTACACAAAAGAGATGGTTCTCTCTACCATATCAGTAAACTGGCTATCATGTCTTTTAATTATACCATGACAATGACTTAGTTGTTTTCCTGGAAGCAACTGTCTCTCAGTAGGAGAATATGCTGGTGAACTGTTGTCGTTTTCTGCTACAACAAATGTTCCTTGGCTGTCTGTTTTGCAAAGAGGTGACGGCATATGCTTTCTTGACTCGATGTGTATTTAAGTAACGTGTCTGGGACATAGATGGCATCCTAAGATGACACCAAGTTGGCCTGTTGAAGTTTGTTCATGCTAAAAAGAACCACAATGTCTGGTCCCATATATCCTGTTGAGAAGGTTTCTGCTGAAGGTGCTGCTGCTGACTGAACTGAAGGTAGCAGGAATCAAGGAATTTCCTATGTTAGTGTTCTCAAACTGTTGACTAGGACTCAATGATGGGTTGCAAGAAAATTTCAGCTGAATCCCCATTCATTTCAACATATATTTCCTTTTTTAATATATTTGACTTGATGCCACCATGGTATGTGATTGCATTCCAGAAAATGTTACAGATGTGTACTTTTCATAGGCTTCTATGTATATGCTTTTAACAATAATAGCCAATGGGTATGCATCTGCAAAAGGCGAGGTTATTTGTCCTGACAAAGGATAACACCCCTTTGTCAGGAAAAGTTATTTTCCTGGTAGAGACCTCGCCTTTTTGCAGGTCTCTACCAATGGGTTTTTATTTTTTTATTTCTGCTCATGTGTGGATAAGATTATTGGATTGGGATGGTTAGGAAATTTTTAATAGATCAGCAAATTGTTAGGAGGGTTAGAAGGTATCTTTTAAATTTTAAATAAACATTTAAACTTTTGATTTAGTTGCAATGCAGTCTTAATTTCCCCTCTTTGATAGCTGGCACAAATTCTTGTTTGTCACAAATATGCTGTAAGTATGTAAGTATATATATGTAAGTATATGCTGTAAGTATATTATAAGAATATTCCCATCCAACTGTCACAAACATGCCGTAAAGAACATTCATGATGACTCAGGTTCAAGCCCTGTGCAGAGCTGATCCTGTGCCCAGAGAAGATACGTTTGTGCTATCCCAAGCAAACTGGCATAGGGGATCAAATACAGCAGCGAGAAGGAGAAACAGAGGCAAGGTGCATGCATTTCTAGGCAGAAGGGATCAGGCCTGCAAAGAGTTGGGACAGACTACTAATGGTCTTGCCTCCCACCTCAAGTGGCGTTCCTCAGGCTGCTTGAATTTACAAGTAGCCCTATATGTTTGCATAGTGTATTTCTTTGAGTAAGGGAAAGTAGATTCCCTTACTCTGAGTTGTTCCCCAGCCTACAGGAAATCTGCACTGGATAGGCCAGTAAGCATATACCGGTATATTCAAGCACAGGTTAGGTTAGGATGAATTTGATTTGATTTTGTCATATAGGGGGAGTTAAAAATTTTCCTCCTTGATGATGTCACTTCCAGCTATGTCTTCACTTACGATGGATCATGACCAGTGATGGGATTCAAAGAAATTAACAACCGGTTCTGTGCCCATCTGGCAGCCACCTTTAAATAGCTATTTTTAAACTTTATATGTCCTATCTCTCGTTAACAACCGGTTCTATGGAGTAGGTGCGAGTAGGTGCTGGAGCCCACCACTGATCATGACGGACCATCATTCTAAAAAGTAGGTCCCACTGCTAAAAGGTTTGAGACCATTTTGAGACCATTTGAGACCAGTAAAATGTTTGAGTCCTGACCAGTTAATAATTGTATTTTCTGTTTATTTAGTGCAGGGGTGTCAAACTCTTTTCATATTGCAAGCTGAGTAGCACTCATGATGCTTGCTGAGAGCTGGGCGCAATGTCATTCAGCAGTTCATGACCAGAAAAATCACTTTTTTGCACTTAGTAAATTAGTTGCAGTTAGCTGCAAATGAGAAAATCTACAAATCCTGATCATATTTTCAAGATATAGGAATGCCCAATTATCAGGTGGATTACACTGTCAGCAGTGAAATCTCAGTACATTTGAAAACAGCCAGTGGTGGTGCTGGGAGAGCCCAATTATAACATGGGCAAGATATTGCTTCTATGGGCCACATCCACCATGTAAGCTTAATGTTTGACTCCTCTGGTCTAGGACTTATCAGTTTGTATTATCTTGCCCTTTTTTCTTTTAGTAACTAGTGAGGTAAATATTATACTCACACTAAAGGTGGGACACAAAAAGGAGTGGCTTACTTAACGCCACTTAAAACGTTCAAGGCAAGATTGAAAGCAGGAAAATCCTGATCTGTCACTCCACCTTTTAGCCCCTGCCTACATCAAATCACTGTCTGTTGTCCCCCAGCTGCAGAAGTCTCTTTTCCTGTCCTTGACTGTTTTTCATCATGCTTTGACTGTTCTTATTTAAACAGGCTTTTGGCTTGTCGATTTATGGTTGTGTTCTTCTGGCCGTGGCTTTTTGTTTTATTGTACTGTATTTATCGTTGTAGCGCTATTTTTGAGAGGGTTTACTCTTCTAAATACTCTGAAAATTATTAGTCTGCTCTGACAGTTTTATTTAGCTACTTGACTCTTCCATGTTCTTTTGGGATTTCTGACTTGTGTACATTTTTCATGTTGTTCTTAATCCTTGGGGTCTCACACATATTTTCTGTCTTTGCATCTTTCATCTTCCTCTTTCTCTAAAAGACACTCACATAATACCTAGCAAATAGAAAGCAGATTCAACTTTATGTGCACAAAAAGACACTGCTAGTTATGGGCTTCAGATTTCAAGTCAAAAATGTCAGGGTTTATATTTTATAACTGTAGACTTGCGCAAAGGGACCTGGAAGCCAGTTATGTAAATAACAGTTTTTTAAAAAGAGCAGACTGCATAAAGGAGGAGGAAGTAAATTAATTAACACTCCATCGTATGGATTCTGTCATGGAAAGACATTCTGTTTATTTTGAATTATAGACATTTCTGCCTTGCCTTTTAGTCACCAAATGGAGAGCCAAATGATAGTTAAAAGCAAGGATCAGAGGCTGAAAAGACATAACAAATAAAGTAGTGTGTGTTTCAAATATATCATTGTCATATTTAAGGCTAATTAATTATGAAGGAAAGGAACAGCATGGATCACATAGGTGGAGATGTTGCTGCCTATGAAAAAGGACACTAAAGACAATATGTTAGCAACCATCAGAATAACTGTGGCCATCTAATAACTGTGGGGATATTTATTAATTTATTTTCTATTCCACTGGCCCTAAGTCTGAGCCAGCAAGGCTATTCTTATATTCTGGTATTCTCAATAGGAGTGAACCTTCAACTGAAACAGGATATACAGGAATCCAACCTTCACTTTATATTTAGTACCTTTGTATGGTACTAAATATAAACAGTATGACCTTTGCAGTAATACTGTATTATTGAATATTATATTCATCAGAATTTATAGAGTCATCATGGCATTAAGGTTAAGAGTGTTGGACTTGGAGCAGAAACATCTGGATTGAAATTTCTGCTCAGATGTTCCTGGATTCACTTTGGATCAGCCTCTCTCTCTCTCTCTCTCTCTCTCTCTCTCTCTCTCTCACACACACACACACACACACACACACACACACACACACACACACACACACATCACTCAGCCAAACATACCTCACAAGGTTGTTGTAAGGATAAGAGAAGGCAGAGGAGCTACCATACTAGTTTTCTTATAAAAAGGTTGTATATTAATGTGAATAATAATGGAGGCTCTTGGAGGGCCACATGGGTATCAAATTTGTTAGGAAACATTTTTATAAACTTGAAACCTGACACAGCCAGATTGCATAAAAAGTTCTGAAATTAAGGATTTGGAAGTCTCTCTTTCCAAATAGGAGAAATGTATGAAAGCATTTTCACACTATAGAACTTAACAGCTACAACCTCATGATCATAGCTCAATACGACAGATGCTTGGGACCAAATCAGCTTTCGATTGCAGTAACTGCTGCCAACAAATGTCGGCCATGACATGAAATGTCATAACTAGAGTCAAGCACAGAGCATTTGAGTCACAGAAAAGACATGGAAGCATCATTCCTCCTTCACATCCTTGAACCCATTAGAAGAGCACGTTAGGAATGCAAGTTGAAATGTACAAGTTATATAATATACTATCTTTATTACAGTAAATTGCATGTTACAATCAACGGCCCAACACTGAAAAGGTGATGGACCAAATTTTCAAAGCTATTCTCGTGGAATACATTTGCATAAATATTTCTGGATGTTTCACAGGATCTAATTCATCTCCAATTACTATGTTAATTGGAGACAAAGACAGCGGGATGGAAGTCACTGAACAATATGTTGCCCTTGATATCGCCTGACCAGATAACTTGAGACTCGGTTCGAAAATATCATTTGGTGCACATTTATTAGAGCTGCTATCATTATGCACTGGAATGCATTCAACTCCGGCATCATGAATCAGGCTGGGTCTCCTCTTAAAGAGAATAGGACGCAATGACTCTGACCTTGATGGAAGAGTTTCAGAACCTAATTAAAAAATGAGGCCTTAAGGAATTTCACAAACATGCCAAATATGCCCTTCTGGTATCAAAGTGTTCCTTAGAGAATTCTTCATGACTGCCTCAGTACGTTAAAGAAATTCATTGCCAATTCTCAGTGGAATGACACTAATTAAAATGCATACTCTTCTGCAGATGGAGAAAAATGGATCAAAACAACTTTTAGTAACGTGTATAATTCCATCTGTGTCAGCAGAGACATTAGAACTTAGACCCCGATGTACCTGCAAGTAGAACACTGACCTTTTGGAATCCACTGCGCTTAGCATCGTAAAGTGACAATAAGAAGCCTCCTGCCTCCCCATAGCACCAGAGAGATGGAGAAACCATTAGTTCCTTCACAACTCCCTGTGCAGTGCAGAGTTCATCTGCATGCTGAGCTCAGCTTTCACTTAAAGCACAAAATGGATGCTCATTTTCACTTATTCTGGGCAACAGAATGTTATCGTGGAATAGTTCCCACTGTCATTTTTTGTCCAGGAAATAAATGTGCGAGATGAAGGTTCTTGGGAATGCAAAGTTCATTGAAGGTTTCTGTACAAATGAAATCTTTATCACTTTTATATTCAACTAGAAATATCTGAGTCTTCCACTATGTTCACAAGGTGTTTGTGCAATCTTTTGGTTGCTATTGGTGCTTGAGAACCATCCAAATTTTCCTGTGAATTTCACCTTAGGGAAAATGCAGTGAAAACTCCGTAATTAAATGAGCCTGTCACATTATTCAGAGAGAGAGAGAGAGAGAGAGATGCTTTGTAAGGTTGTCCTGGATTAGTCTGTAAGCCTCTGAAACCGAAGTCACTGTAGTACTAAGTTGAAAGACAAACTTGGTCGAACAGACAACCAATTGTAATGCTGCATTCAAATCCATGCTCAGTCCTTTTTTGAACCACTCAGATTGCCCGCATTCAATTACCCAACATGGCCCCAAATTGAGAAAACTGAAAGGCAACTGGATCTAAGACAGATGAGGAACAAACATGGGATTGACCACCAGGACTTATATTTGACACCCTGTTAATGATTCCAAAATCATTTGGAAATAAAATGGTTATTTTATTAAAAAATGATACTACTATTAAAAATTATATCTAGTTTGATTTGCATTCCTAATTTAAAAAGAAGTATGATTCTGAATGTTCTGAATTTTGCTTGTTTCTGATGCTGATTTTGTAAGGATGTTATTGATTGTATCTTTATGGATCATATTGTATTCCTCTGCCCTAAATCTATGGGAAAGGAGATAAAGATCTTTTAAATTAATGAATGTAACCAATCATCATTTTTCCCAAGCAGTACAACTAAGCTGAATTATTCTTGGAACCGCAAAACAACCAATCGTACAAAGAAAAGCATGGAAATAATGGGTTTGCAAACATAGATAATGAATACATAATTAGTCAATCTGGGCAAAACTGGGCAACTACTATTTTTCTGAAGAGGTGTCTGGTGGTTGAGGAGCAGTCTTGTCCTGTTCTTCTCCCTCCAGGTACCTTCCCCACTGCCACATGGATGTACAAAGGTGGACTGTCTTCAGTAGCTCCTGAGTAATTAAGAACCATTTCCATGTGAACAGGCTGGTACAGAGATTTACTATTATGCCTCATTTTCTTAGGAGACTAAGGCTGCAATCCAGAGCAAATTCAGCCTGCTCTGACCTAACTGCACTCTCCTAACTATTCTGTATCCAGAGCAGAAAGTTATGCTGAATCCAGAGAGTCAGGAAGGCTGGGCTGCCCTAACTGCTCCAGAGCATGCTAAGTAATTGACACGTGGGGAGGACTTGCTCCTGAGGAGACCCCCCTCAGATCACACTGAACAAGGAACAGCTGTGGTGCCTACAGTGGTGACATGACTCTGCACATCACCTGGTGCGGAAGTCTGTGCGTCATCGCTGGGATGCGCCCCCCCCCACCTGGACTGCACAGTCACCAAAGTTGGCACCTGCGCAGTTGTTTCTGAAGCCAACTGGCTTCAGAAAGAGTACTGCGCAGGCACCATCTCTGACACCTGCGCAGTACTTTTCTGAAGCCTTTTGGCTTCGGGGGAGACTGTGCAGGCATCAGAGTTGGTGCCTGTGCAGTACTCTTTCTGAAGCCATTCGGCTGCCGCTCCGCCTCCTGAGTGAGGCCGAATGGCTGTGCGGAGGCGCGGACTTTCTCTGCTCTAAGGAAGTCTCCTCTGAAGCTGTTCGGCATGCTCAGTGTGTTTCTGCGCAGTGCACCTCAGATGGCCGTTCAGGCCAGCTCCTCAGACAAGTGGCAGCTTCTGGCTGATTCTCCGCCTTGGAGCAGGCCTGAATGGGGGTGCTGACGCCCGGGGCCTGCCAAAGGACAGTCAAACTCCTCCGGCACATCACCCCATACAGAGCACATCACCCAATGCAGCCCACACCAGCCGCACCAGTCTGGTGACGCCACTGGGTGCCTGCCATATAAGGAGTCCCTGATGAGATGCCAGTACATTCTACAGTGAATAGAAGGGGCTTCTTGGAGTGGCCTGCTGTATCCTGAGGTTTGTGGGCAGCCGTAGTTTGTTCCATATCCTGAGGTTGAGAGGCAGGGGTTGCAGCTAGGCTGGCCAAGAACTCAGATTTTTGGTCAGCACTGCCATTCTTACTCGGGCCTTATCATGGACCCCTATGGGTCTACTCATTACTATACCTGCTCCTGAGGTGGTATAACTCTGAGGGCTGGAAGAGGGCATTTCTGCCTTGGAAACAGGCTTTGGATACAGAGTAACTGCTCTGCCCTAGGCAATGCTAAACATGCCCTCAACTTGCCTCTCCTGAGCTGCTTAGGCTGCCCCAGTTAGGGCAGAGCAGGTCCACCTCTCTTAGGGCACCCTATCTTGCCTTGCTCTGCCCTAAGCCTCCTTCAGAGTAACTGGGCTGGAGCATCTTGCAGTTGCTCCAACCTAGTGTTAGATAGGGCAACCTAAGGGCTCTTATGTGGACAGATTAGTTGCTCTGGATTGGGCTGCCAGGCTGCAATCCTAACCATGTCTACTCAAAAGTAAGTCCCATTGTGTTCCTTGGGGCTTACTCCCAGGAAAGCATCTTTAAGATTGTAGCCTAAGGGCACAATCCTAAGCATGTGTACTCAAAAATAAGCCCCATTGAATTCAATGGATCTTACTCCTAGGAAAGTGTCTTTAGGATTGCAGCATAATAGGTTGGGTATGGGCAATGTTTTTATGCTGCTGCTGTTTATGTATTGCGGATTGTTTTGTATTTTTATGATTTTTATGATAATTTTATGCATTTGGATTTTATGAATTTTTTTTAGTTGCTTCATCTTTGAGAAAGGTGGGAATACACTGTAATCCATTAGAAGTAGCAGAATAACTGGAAGCAGACCAGTGCTTAATCAGGAACTATTATTTGTTGTTACGGCTATCTAGAGCAAATCTAGGACAACTTAGAGCAGTAAAGTAAAAGAAAATAGTAAAACACTTATTCCATCATCTCTTTTGGCCCAGTTCTGCCAGTAAATCCTTGAATTGATTGAAGACTTGGGTGCATTACTCAGTTATAGTGGTGCAAAATTATTAAGCTGCTTGGAAGCAGTGGCACTGATATTAAACACTCAACATAAATAAGACTCAATATAAATAGACTGGGGATATCCAGGGTTGCCAGATGACCGGACTTCCCTGGAGAAACTAGGAAAAAGGGGGGAAGTTGCAAAAAAGGATGAAACCCTCTTTTCTCCAGGATTTTTCCCAGCCATTTAAATTTATTGCAGCTGTGTATGGCTCTGGGGCTTTCCAGAGCTGGAAAGAGAAGCAGGGCGGGACCAGGAGGAAGGTCCTCCACCACCCCATGGGCAGTAGCAAAAGTGCACCTCAGCTACTGCTTCTCAGGGGGCTACATGACTGCTGCAGCGCCCTCTGCACCTTCTCCCTGCAGCCTTGCCCAACCTATCCTGACTCTCCCACAGCCTAATGGAATAGGGTCATGCATCAATAACTGCAAGAGTTTGATTCTGGGATTCAACAAAAAATGTGTAAAATACAAGCAGTTAAAGAAAATAAAAGTATTTCTCTTTACAACTGTTTTAAAACAGTTTTTTTTAGTAGAGAGGCAACAAATAGGAATGCAAAGGAACCCCTGTATTTCCTTGGCTTCACTGAAGAATAGTTTGATTGCTTGCATGACTGTCTATATCAGAAATAAAAGCAGTTTTTTAAAATTACCGTATGATTTTTAAAGGAATGCATTTTTCCCCTTGTCCAGAGATTGGCATGTTCCTTGTTATTTGTAATGGCCATTCAGGCTGAGTCAGATCCATGTATTTAAAAAATCCATGTATAACAAGGTTGGACCTGCATGGTTCCAATTTGTGGCTAATTTCAAACCATAGTTAGGGAAAAGACATCCACAAATTGAACTCTGATTTCAGATCCTAGTCTGTTTCTTAATTATGGTTTGAAGTAAAAACCCAGTCCTGAGTTCAGGCTTAACAGATCAATGTGGTTTCTATCAAAGGTTGGTGTTGCAGCTGAACTAGATCAATGTCTCTATCTATAATCACTTCATGATTATATCTAAAACAGACAAAAATATTATGGGCTGTTATGGAAGTGTGATGAAGCAGATATGATTCAGGGTATGTAGTCAAAGAGGCACAATAGTAAACTGATCAAATTCTGCTACTATTGTTGTAAACAAACAAACAAAACACTTTCACTAATGACTTTTCAATGATTGTCTACTTACTTGTGTAATTATATCATAATCTGGTGCATTCAACAGACAATGAACATAAAGGTTCCTGGCTGGGTATTTTGCCAATAGCTACACTATATGAAGCTGTATTTGATATGATTAGAAAAAAAGATTAGAGAACAGATTACATTACAAAGCAACAGTTTTGTTTTAATTGAATTTAGCATCTGACACTGAAAATGCCATGGAACTCAGGTTTATGTTGGAAATGCAATCATTTTTGCAGCTTTGCAGTGCAATTACAGAGGCATAACTATAGATTTTTTTTAACAATAGTTTTTTCCACACTTTCATCTTTCAGAAATTGATTAAAAAGAAGAATCTAGTGGAAATTAACGTGGATGTGACAGAGAAAACCTTTAATTGCATGGACAATGAATAAGCTTCTTCGAATCCCAAAGAGCAGCCATGCCAATCAGGCATATGCTGCAGTCTGTGGTAGTGGCAGTCAGTGAGGCCTCAGGGTTACCAAATGTCCTCTTTTTTACAGTACATGTCCTCTTTTTCAGCCTTATCCTCTTTTTCAGCCTTTTTAACTTGGATACCATTTTCATTCTTCTCTTTTTTCTTGTGAGAAAAAAAGCAGGCCTCCATCAGTCTTGAAAGACTATAGTATTGTGCTGTGCGCTGCATACGCTGCATGCCTAGCACAAAAGTCTGGGTTAGATTGTTATGGAGGATAGGCTGTTACTCAAGCAGCAAATCCCCCCTCTCCACACCACTGAATTAGTCCAATGGAAAGGTAGAGCTGATACAATTGGATCCAGCTGGTGTTGCAGAGCTGGGCTAAGGACAGGAGCTCATCCTGTCTTGTGGGGCCGACCCCGGACTAGAACCCTGGCCCGCTGGTTAACAGGCACAGTGTCTTAACCACTTGCGCCACCCACCCTTGTGAGAATATCTATATAAATTAACAGCAAATTCTATCTGTCTGTGTATCTGAAACCTGTCTAACGCAGGCCATACTAGCTCTACATGGATATATTGTATGTTTTTGGAATCAGGATGATCTCAAGATTGAAAATCTGCCCTTCATCTGCTGCTTAAACATCCAGCACTGGAATTTCTGTCTGGTCCAAATCAGTAAACATCCCATTAGAATTCAAGGGACAGTGTGTATTTGTCTCTTTAGTTTTAGGCCAGAGGCACAAAATGCCTTCTGCAGGAGCTGACTTAAATGTCCAAGTGCAGCTTTTAAACTGGTAATTAATAAATTAGATGTAATAGTATTAAATTTAATAATACATAATGCACTGTTTAACTACAGGGAAGCAATATACAGTATTAGCACTTCTAGCGTTTTTGTCATGCCCTACATTTTTCTTGGGTTTCCTACATTTGGGGAGGGGGTGGTTTGCCCTCTTTTGTGGTTATAACCGCGGGAAGACGTTCTCAAGGTAAATCTTCCCTCACTGTGGGCTTACATTGCAGCTGCACTGGTGTTAGGAATTTCAGATAGGGTAGGGACCTAAGGATAGATAATTTGTTCTCTAATGCATGCAACAGCTCTTCATCTTTACTGAAACCCTCCATATCTTGGTTCCTGTGATCTTACCTCTCTCTCTTGCTAAAAGAGGAGCACCTACTAGATTAAATCCCTCTTACCCAATTAGCAGGGCTAAATTGTTTCCCAGCCCAGTTTAAGCTCTTTACAGTTTAGGATCAGAATAATTGAGGGACTACTCACTCCCTTATAGACTGGCCATTCCATGAGAGCTTTTTGTATGTTCCATTCTCAACAGAGATAAGGGACAGCAGCAAGAAGAAGGGCCTTCTCTGCAAAGGCCAATGGAACTCTCTTCCACATGATCCAAGAAAAGTTCCTCTTTTAGAATCTGGCTGAGTGTATTTTGAGTTGTTTGGTATTTTAATGATGATTTGGATGGGATCTGGAACTCTGGCTTTGTTGACGCTTATTTTTTGTTATTGTACTGTTTATTGTTCTTATTGCCGCTTTAATTGCAGTTTTATTACCATGCAAGTTTATTGTTAGGTTTTATTGTACATCACGGATCTGATTTTGTGTCAGTTTCTGTGTTGATGTTGATTTTTATTGCTGCGCTTAATTAGCTGCTTTCTATTGCTCTCATATTAGGGTTTCATATATGCTGATAGCTTATGTATTGATTTTTTTAAAAAAATATATTTTTAATTTACTTATTAGGATATATTTTATTGTTAGCTGTTAAATGCCCATAGTGGGGGAAAGGTGGAACAACATTTTAACACATATGTTTAGCCTGCCTTTCCACTCTGAAATGGAAAGAGGAAACTTATATACTAATATAGAGGAAACTAATATAGAGGAAACTTTTGCATACCCTGTCCTTTGAAGATGGATAATGTGGATTCAGTGGATTCTGTTAGTATCCACTGATGTCTTTCCAGGATCCTGTAGTATAGTTAAGGATGGGGCAAGGGGTACAGGGTACAATGCCCTGAGACTGTCAGAATACCATCTCCTGCACCCAGGGCCTGTGAGAGGGGGGTCCAGCAGGTACATTGTTCCGGGATCCGAGAGCTACGAAGGGGCCCATGTCTGAAGGACCATTTGAGTATTTGTTACTAACAAGCACTCAGCTTAAACACAAACAAGTTGTTTAGGGTCTTTGTCAGATCTGACAGGTACTTTTTACATTTTCCAGTTGTACACAAGGCCAATTTTGGAAAACCAGAGCTGAAACCTTTAGAATTGCTAAATTTGTTAACTGAATACAAATTGTGTGAATTATTTCCAAATGTTTGTATTAGCTTGAGAATATTGTTGACAATTCCAGCTACAGTAGCATCTACTGAAAGATCTTTCAGGAAGCTTAAACTTATAAAAATTATTTGCGGTTTACTATGTCACAAACTCGACTTGTTGACCTAGCAAGACTAAGGGTGCAATCCAGAGTAACTACTGGGAGTCCTTGCTCCAGTGTAAGAACAATTTGCTCTGGATTGCAATATGAATTTCCCATAGGTTTTCATTAGGTGGTACAATACCTATGGGTGCCCGTAAAGTCTCTTACGTGCTCCCGTAGTTACTCTGGATTGTAGGGTAAGCATTGAGTCTAGCATTGTCAGACAAGTTTATTTTGATAGCGCTATTAGAAATTTTGCACATAAGAAAGCCAGAAAAGCACTTATTAAATAGTTAAATTTTTTTCTAATTTTTCCTTGATAAGATTTTAGTATTTTATATTGTCACATTATTTGAATACCGGTATGTTTTAACATAACGTTTTATGTGATCAATAAATGAGCACTTGTTGAAGTTTGATGCACGTTAATTAGCCACAATTTTTTTTTATTTCAAAATAATTTTGCAAGTCTTAGGGGCCCCAAATGGGTTTTGTACCACCTTAAAAAATTTCACTTGGAAGTCCTGCCTGCATCTCATCCATCCCAGCAGGGAGTCAAAATGCTAGTGTACCTTTTTTCACCCCCCCCCCCCAAAAAAAAACAAGACAAAAATATTCAGCCACTTGGAAAGGCTTGTAAAGAGCCCACTACCCGGAAGTAACTGTTGATGGAGTCATCATGCCACTACTACAGTATTATTCCCAGGTCAGGTACTGAGCGATGTTGAGTGATACATCCCCGGGGTGCCAGAAGGGCTAGATATATCACTGCCATGACCTGGGAATTTACACCTGCTTTTTCCTGGATACCTCATCACACATAGGACTAAGAGCAGCCTCACCCACTATATCCCACTCTGTAGCACCTTTTTCATCTAAATACCCCTGACAGTTCATGCTGGTTTTGGAGGATATGTTTGCTATCCTATTTCTGCTTCATATCAGTGGAACCACAGATTCAGTAATTTGTTGCTGACATCATCCACAGAGCTTCTTCTTTTACCTTTGGATTTGCGGGCTTAAGCCAAAATACAGAACATGTGCCAAAACAAATAGCTCTATTTTTATTTGAACACTGAAAGCATGGCAGCTGCTGCATGAATTAAAACACCTGATGCCATGAAAAAGGATATGGATTTGAATATAGTTACAGATGTGATACATACTTATTTTGCCTTCAAAAATGGCCTGATACCTCTTGATGCCTACATCCAGAGGTATACCATCTATGAGGCACAAGGTGTCTCATGCCATGGGCACATATGCACAGTTTGATATTATTTGTTTGTTAGTTAAAAGGTGGGTTTCAGGTGTTTTGATGGGGCAAAATTTCAGCCCTTGCTATGAGTGCCATTTTGCCTAGGTACACCCCTGCCTCCGTCCTTCTAATTTATGCTATAATGCAAACAGTATTTGGGCTAATTTCTCATCATGTCTACTCAAAAGTAAGCCCCACTATAATCAATGGGTCTACTCTCAGAAAAGTGTCTTTAGGATTGCAGCCTTTGTGTGTTTGTAAGTGGAGTGGAGGAATGTTTCTAAGTGCATCATTCCCATTTAAATATTTTGATTTTGAAAGTTATCTGTGAAGTATCTGTGCTTTATATACTTTGTCATCAGCTGTGCTTTGAAAATTAAAAAATTCATCCACTCATTTCCAGTCCCTATGTCACTTTTCTTCACAAAAGTTATATAAAGTCAGGCACAGCCTGGAACAGAAATATATGGATTTAGCTTGGAAAAAAAAACACTAACAAACAAAACAGACAAACTATCACATGAAACAGAAAACTTGACACTGCTACAATGGAAAAGTGTGTTTAACAGTAGGTGGCTTTGTAAGTGATTATTTTGTGACACACACAATATACTAGTTATACTTGTTGGCTCTGAAAGTCAAATAGTGCAGGAAGGAGATTCTGTGTTTGGCAAGTTTGATATACTGTTCACTAAACTATGTCATGAAGCAATGGGAGGAATTTTGGAAGGAAACCAATTTCTAGGAATCATCATAAAAACGTATCATGCTCTTCAGTGCAAATATTACTTGCAGTGAGAGCTGTAAATAATATAATTAATATGTCTGAATTATAAAGGATTAACATGCAAACATAAGACACTGTAGTTAACAGTGAAGAAAAAAAAACCTTTTGCAATAACTTATATTTAAAATACAGAACATGAACCAATTTTAGTCCTGTAAGGCTGCAATCCAGAGCAAATTCAGCCTGCTCTGACCTAACTGCACTCTCCTAACTATTCTGTATCCAGAGCAGAAAGTTATGCTGAATCCAGAGAGTCAGGAAGCCTGGGCTGCCCTAACTGCTCCAGAGCATGCTAAGTAACTGACACAAGGGGAAGACTTACTCCTGAGGAGACACCCCTCAGATCACACTGAACAAGGAACAGCTGTGGTGCCTACAGTGGTGACATGACTCTGAACATCACCTGGTGCGGAAGTCTGTGCGTCACCTGGGATGCGCGCCCCCCCCTACCTGGACTGCGCAGTCACCAAAGTTGGCACCTGCGCAGTTGTTTCTGAAGCCAACTGGCTTCAGAAAGAGTACTGCGCAGGAACCATCTCTGACACCTGCGCAGTACTTTTCTGAAGCCTTTTGGCTTCGGGTGAGACTGTGCAGGTGTCAGAGTTGGTGCCTGTGCAGTACTCTTTCTGAAGCCATTCAGATGAAGCCATCTCTGACACCTGCGCAGTACTTTTCTGAAGCCTTTTGGCTTCGGGGGAGACTGTGCAGGCGTCAGAGTTGGTGCCTGTGCAGTACTCTTTCTGAAGCCATTCGGCTGCCGCTCCGCCTCCTGAGTGAGGCCGAATGGCTGTGCAGAGGCGCGGACTTTCTCTGAAGCTGTTCGGCATGCTCAGTGTGTTTCTGCGCAGTGCATCTCAGATGGCCGTTCAGGCCAGCTCCTCAGACAAGTGTCTGGTTCTGGCTGCTGCTCCACCTTGGAGCAGGCCTGAATGGGGGTGCTGACGCCCGGGGCCTGCCAAAGGACAGTCAAACTCCTCCGGCACATCACCCCATACGGAGCGCATCCCCAATGCAGCCCACACCAGCCGCACCAGTCTGGTGACGCCACTGGGTGCCTGCCTTATAAGGAGTCCCTGATGAGATGCCAGTACATTCTACAGTGAATAGAAGGGGCTTCTTGGAGTGGCCTGCTGTATCCTGAGGTTTGTGGGCAGCCGTAGTTTGTTCCATATCCTGAGGTTGAGAGGCAGGGGTTGCAGCTAGGCTGGCCAAGAACTCAGATTTTTGGTCAACACTGCCATTCTTACTCGGGCCTTATCATGGACCCCTATGGGTCTACTCATTACTATACCTGCTCCTGAGGTGGTATAACTCTGAGGGCTGGAAGAGGGCATTTCTGCCTTGGAAACAGGCTTTGGATACAGAGTAACTGCTCTGCCCTAAGCAATGCTAAACATGCCCTCAACTTGCCTCTCCTGAGCTGCTTAGGCTGCCCCAGTTAGGGTAGAGCAGGTCCACCTCTCTTAGGGCACCCTATCTTGCCTTGCTCTGCCCTAAGCCTCCTTCAGAGTAACTGGGCTGGAGCATCTTGCAGTTGCTCCAACCTAGTGTTAGATAGGGCAACCTAAGGGCTCTTATGTGGACAGATTAGTTGCTCTGGATTGGGCTGTAAGTCTTTTAGTCTTTTAACTTTTTGACCAGATGACTTATGTCAAATAATTGATATGGTGTCAAGGAATAATAGGCTACTAAAAGACATTCTGAGGGCCATTGAGGCTCCAGTCATGTTTGGTCAAGTGGGCCAGATGTTCTCAGGGGAACAGAGGCTGGCTGCTGGTCAGATAGAGGCATACTGCCAGCCACATCTGGGGTTTGGAGACTCCTGTTGTGAGGGATCCACTGTAAAAATAAACACGAGACAGGATCTTTGAGGGTTTTTTTATTAGCACAGAGCATATCACAATAAATGTATGCATACATTGTTAAATCAGTCTGCATCTTAGGTCTATAGTGTTGATTTCTATTTTTGTGGTTGTTTTCATAAAGCATTACAATCAGCATGAAACACAGTTCAGCGCTCTACAATGGTACTACAAGAATTTATGTCTGCTCACCCAGGAATCGCTTTACATGCATTACATTACCTCTGTGGTTTGCTAACAGCTTCCAGCTCTAGGAAAGCAATTGCAAGTGTCTGTTTTAAGCAATTCTGCTTTACAAAGTCATTCACAAGCAATTTACTCAAGATGGGCAAACATCGCCATTTGCACTCTATAGCCATCCTGACCTCAGATAGACCCAGTAAAAACAGCTGCTTCTTAATGATACCCAATTTCCTTGTAAATCCTATTCAGAAAAGTTCATAAATTATGGGGTGCTCTACAGTTCTGATAAACCACCTTCTCAAACGATAGCCCTCTAGAGATTATTTAGAAGCAAATATTGTACAAATAATTGAAAGATCTGACACTACTGTTGACTCATTAAGGACTCACAGCCTCGGTTGTGGTTTCATTTCTGGTTGGAAGAAGAGCAAAGGTGAAGTTGGAAAATTGAGTATATATTTAAGAACATTTATTTTGATTTTTTTATGACCCCTGTGAACCAGTAATAGAGATGCTGCAGAGGAATCATCATACTTCCCCTAAAATACAAGGTCAATATAGAGGTCATGGGCAAAATTGCTAAGAAGTAAATGCTACTGAAGCCAGACTCAATGAACAAATCATGGATCCAAAAATTGGAACTACATTTCTTTGAAGATGAGAAATCCAAAAAAGTTATTGATTGTATTTATTAAACCTATTGTGGGCTTAATGTATCTAGGTATGCATAGGACCAAATGAGTAGAGGGCTGAACATGACAACGGGACTATTCGAATCTGTTTCAATAAAATCCCTGTCATGAATATTCAACTGAAAGACATGAAAAATGTTTGATTTCCAACCTGCTGATAGAAATACATGCATGCCAACCTTCCTCAGATCAAACCATGAAATCTAGTCGTAGTGTGCTTTACCTATAATAGTCAGATACCTGCACAACCATAAAACCTGGAGTGATTCAAGCAAGCTTCTTTTAATAGTTTTCATTTGCCTTTTGATCTACATGGGGGTGTGAGGCATTCCCATGATATGCTATTCCACTTGAGGGGAAGAGGGCAAATTCAATTTTCTATTAAATTCTATTTCACTTGAGTGTTTGAAATTACAATTGGTATGTTGATGAAGGTGCCTTGACTTTGTAGCCTTCTGAATCTGCTTCTCTTTAGTAGTTATTCAGATGCAGCACCAATGCTTCTTCTGTTCTCTCTTCCCCATTGCTTCAGAAGGATCCGTCAGCAACATTTCATAGTTAATCAGAGTTACTCTATACTTGTGTAACATCTAGACAGAGTTCAAAGATATATCATTGTAACTTATTTGAAGGTCTTGTCATATACTGCAGGTTATGGTATAAAATGTCAGGAAGATTTAGATACTCGTGCACCCGCCCGCTTTTGAGGAATGAACATTAAAGTTGTACCTTTGGGCTGGATTCATGAACTTTTTATCAAATGTGTTTCATAATTGAGTTGGTAAAGAGAACGCATGCAATTTCTGCTAAACCTGTTCAGGAAAAATGGAACATCATGTTAGAAAGCACGTATGACGTGTATGTTTTAATCCTGCAAATATAGCTAACTTTATTTACTTGCTTTAAGTTAGTATGACCCATTGTCGTTGTTTAAAGTCAGGGATCTGGTAGGCAGTACAATGAAAACAATACAACATTGTTCAATTATAAACATTAAGGAATTGCTGAGCTTAACGGGACTTTTCTTCTATTAAACATGCTTAAGGGGTTTGACTTGTAGAATATTTTATAGCAGCTATTGGAATCCTACCCAAGAATGAAAAAATGAGATCAGAGGAATAGGATATGAGCTAATATCTTATGCAGAGTAGTCTGTCTACCCAGAGGGGCCAAGGAGTCAGAAAGGGATGTACAGGACTCTGATCTGAGTGAAAGAGGAAAAAAGACACAAAAAAAGATTTGAGGAAAGAAAGCTGGGGTTCAGGCCAAGACATAAGACCCGGATAAAGCTGGAATTTATTTACTGTTGCTTGAAACAGCAGTTATAGGTATAGCTCCTATTATCAGTTGTAGCGCACTTTACTCATTTGAGACAGGTGAGCTAATCTGGTCTTCTGTGCACTTACTTTTCAGTGATGCAGCAACCATATCAAAAAAGAATAAAATTATCTAAGTAATTAATCCAACCCTCCCCCATGCAAGGCACTCCTGTACCACCCATGGGGGCAGAGCTGGGCCCAGCCTGACCCAACATACGGTTCGCCGGAAGTGGGCGGGGCTGTGGGTGGGGCCAGGGGCAGGGGGCAGGGCAGGTCAGGGGCAGGGCCGGGGAGGGCACACCACCCACCCCAGTGTGCTGCGGGTGCGGGTGGGCAGGGCGAGGGGTGGGCCCCAACCCCAGCGCAATGCGCTTGCGCTGAGGTCAGAGCAAGCGCAGTGGGTTCTGAAGCTCGCCACTTCAGGACGCACTCCTGAAGCTGTCCGGCCAGCTTCAGGATGCACTGCACATGCGTCAACCTTCATTGGAAGGTTGACGCAGGCGCAGTGCTGTGGTGGGGCCGTGCACTGAACAGGTGCGCCTGGTTTTCTGGCTCACCATAGCCACCGGTTCAGTGGCGGCGGGTCAGAAAGAGGAAGCCGTTCGGGCGATCCAGCCCATACCGGCCTCAGCCCACCACAGCATGGGGGAGACCGGCCAGTGCACAGATGTGCACTGGTCTCCCTACACTGCCATAGGCCTAGGAGAAAGGGTAAATTGAATTGCTTGATCTCATTTCAGTGTGAGGGAAGGTGGGGAGCATAGAGCAGGAAGCCAGGATTTGACCGAGCAGTTATGATGGATCAAAGTCTGGTCCCAGGCACCTTGCTGCAGAGTTGTGCAGCTGAAATTGGTGGCACAGCTCTGAGTAGAACCATCGGGCTGCTGCAGGACTACTTGGTGTAAAGGCAAAAGTTTTCCCATGTCCTGAGGTAGCACAGCAGTAGCCTGAGTCTGAGTAGTACTGGATACAGCGCAGGTATTCCAGCCTGTCAGTTGGTCTCCTATTGGGTTGGGCTGTTGGTCTACTATTGCTAGACTGGGTGATTTGCTATTGTATGTAAATGGGATGAGGGGCTGATCTCTGGGCCTTAACTGGTAAAAAAGATCTGTAGGGATTTATAGACTCATCACACACATACTCTTTAGCGGTTTGAGGCTAGAACACCCAGTAAGTTCACAGGGAGATGAATGGGAAAAGTTGTGTTTTTTTTTTCCTTTCCTCCAGACAGGAAATGCTGCTTAGCAAGCAATCATGGTGAGTCCTTGATTGTCCATAGCAAACTCAAATCCTATTACTGGTAGGTGCTATTTTTTATGTGTTGGAAAAGTGAAAAAGATTTGGAAAAATGCAGTGCAGAGAGGGGATTTAGTGGATGCTAGATGGACATTTGTCCAAAGCTTGCAGGAATGAGAAGAAGAGCAGAAAGAAGGCACAGAAAAGGAGAAAAGAAAGTGATGAAATTAGTTATCTGCCCTAGAGCCCAATCCTACGCATGTCTACTCAGAAGTAAGTCCTTTTATAGTCAATGGGCAGTAGTTCCTCTGGTCTTTAATGGACTGACAAGATCTCCATCACACTGCTTTTGAAGGTGTGTGGACTTGCTTAAGGCTTATCAGAGCCTGCAACAGACTCAGATAGGAAACTGCAAGCAGGCACTGTGACACTGCAAAGCAACCCTAAAGTGTGAGCTTGAGAAACAGCAAGCCAAAAACCATTTAATGATCGTTAATATAGTGTTTTGCAATGAGCATCTCTGCATTAGGTTCATGTGATTTATGAAGCATTTTTTATAAGGCAGGTAAATTAGAGCAATTCATTTAGCAAGCTAATTTAGCTGTGTAATTTTAAACAAATATTGACAATGACATTTAGGCATCAGTCCAATAAAAAGCCATTATTTTTCCAAGCAATAATTTTTCCCTCTACTAGAGATTAGGACTTGTAATTGTATTCCTGTCTGCTTTTAAAGCAGGGGATGGGTGGGGGATTTCCCTGGATGCTAACAGCTCAGGTCTCTGTATTCAGTGTCATAGTAATGGCAGGGGCAGTTCAAGCTGCTCCAATAGCCACATAGCCATAAGAAGACCACACCTGA
This sequence comes from Cryptoblepharus egeriae, assembly GCA_030015325.1. NCBI lineage: Eukaryota > Metazoa > Chordata > Lepidosauria > Squamata > Scincidae > Cryptoblepharus > Cryptoblepharus egeriae. The sequence continues at coordinate 31,133,771 of JAREYC010000005.1, forward strand.
TATTGGATCCCACTAGCACAGTATCCTCCCACAAATAAACTTTGAAATGTATTTCTTTAGATGGGTTTAGGACAGGGGTGTCCAACCTTTTAACTTCCCTAGGCCGCATTGGAAGAAGAGTTGGTTTGGGCCACACATAAATACTAACAACTTTTTTTTTAAGAAAATGTAGGACAAAATGTAGGATGTCATATATTTTGTACAAAATTTTTAACCTTGGAGAAAGTCTCATTTATTATCATGGGATTTTCTGCTGAGTAGCCATGCATAGGATTGGGCTCTCAGACTGCAACGTGGGAGTAAGCCTCATTGACTTTAGTGGGGCTAACTTCAGAGGACGCATAGGATGGGCTGTGATCCTCTCAAAACTTAACCTTAGAGATATGCTGTAATCCTGAATACACTTTCCTGGGAGTAAGACCCACTGGGTACAATAGGCCTTACTTCTGAGTAGACATGGTTAGGGTTGCAGCATATCTGCAAGGTTAAGCTTGGAAAGGATCACAGCCCATCAAATGCATCATTGGGCTCTCAGATTGCAACCTGGGAGTAAGCCTCATTGACTTTAACGGAGCTTACTTCTGAGTAGGTCTCAAGGGCAGCAGGCAGCAGCTGGGATAGAGGCTGAGTCTGCTTTTAGTGAATGCAGGTGGGTGAGCGCTGCAAGGTTTGCAGGGGCCAGGAGGCAGGTAGGGGGAGGAGCCAGGCAGCTCAGACCAGCTTTGTGGCAGCCACCCAGGGCAGTGCGCAAAATTTGACTAGATGGATCTTCAGCCTGATCTGGCAGAGCCTCTTCTTATGTTCTTATGCAGACAGTACACAGAATGTGCATAGGCAGAGGATGACATCCATCAAAGTGGTCCTGCTGTCCACCACACATTTTCCATGTATTCATTCTGAAAATGCCTCTAGACTTTCTGGTTTCTTTTGGAACAAAAGGACATAACTTAGGGCACAATCCAGAGTAACTACGGGAGCACATAAGAAACATTACATGCACCCGCATTTACTGCACCACCTCGTGAAAAACTATGGGAAATTCATATTGCAAACCAAAGTAACTTGTTCTTACTCCAGAGCAAGGACTCCCTGTAGTTGCTTTGGATTTCACCCTTAGTGTCAAGCAATGAAAAGAGATCAATGTATGAAGAACTTATTGGCACCCTTCCAAAAGTCTTCTATCAGCTAGTGGGATCTTTCATTAATGTTCCATCAAACAGCAGTCTTATAGAATCCTTCCTTCCCTGTAAAGATCACACTTTATCAAGTTCAGCTTCTCAGAGTCCCAGCTGGATCATTTTGCAAATAAGTCATATTCTACTGTAGTCAACCCACGTGACAGCAGACGCTTCAGAAGTAGTGAGCAATTACAGTCTATTCTTATTTGAAATATCACAGAACCCCTTTACACATCTTGTGCTTTGCAGAAGAGAAGAATGGGAAGAGTAAAATAGTGGGATGATAGTAGCATCCACAATTAGTAGACACTGTATGTTTCTGCTGAACCAGACTTTTTAAAAATTTAATAAATTGGAGTCTGCCAAAGGAGTCACAATTGTACTTTAATCCAAGGAGAAAATGCGTGGAACTGTCATATGGAAATACTTTTTAAGAAGCAAAGTGGATGTGTATATGGCAGGCTTCCGAAAACACTTGGTAAATCTGCTCTTAAAAATCAATGTGTATTCCCATTCTAGCATTCTTCAAAATTTATTTTGGTGCCTTAGAAGTAATAATCAGGGGAAATAGCTCTTCTCAGAAAGAAATCTGTGGTACAATGAGAAATCTATCTAAGAGTCATGTATAACAGCTGCTAATAGTGGAAACGGAAACCTGAGAGGAACTGTTGATTGCAGAAAGCAGTAAATTCAGCCAGTCCTTGAAATCACTTAAAACTGTATCCAGTTTTTGCTTTGTTATATATGTTTTTCTAACTACTCAGAGATGGTTCAGATGGAGGAATCATGTTGCTGCCTTCCCCCTTCCAGAATCCATTAAGGTGGCAGAATTAAGGTTGTCTTGGTGAGGTGTCAGCATACCCCAGTTTGAGAACCTCAGGTGTGATGTGTAGGTTGGGACTCATATTTGGTGTGCTGAATCTCATTTTTCAGTTCAGTAGATCCTGCTTGCGTGGCTGGTGGTTGGACCTGCTGCTGCTCCTGCTGCTTTCCCATGGAGAACTAATATCTTTCCAGCCCCATTGTTGTGCCTTGGGCTTTGTTTGGGACTCCTACATCCTCTTTCCAAGGGTTAACACCCAGCACCTGTTGCTCTGGAGAAGGAGGCCTACCAGAGGGCATAAGAACTGCAGAGTCCTCACCTGTGAATGTTCAATATCTCCTGCTTGCTCTGCTGGTGGCTGGGCCTGCTGCATCTCCACAGAGATATAACATCTTCTCCAGCTCCATTACTGTACCCTGGACTGTGGTGTATCCTCCTTATGGTGGTAACCAGAGCTCAGGGTATGAGTCTGAGATCAAAGGAAGGTACTTCAGCAGTTTTACAGATTTCACGAAAAAAAAACTATTCCAGAGTACAGTGGCGCCTCACATAACAAATTTAATTCATTCCGGAGGCATGTTTGTTATGTAAAACGTTCTTTATGTGAAGCTGATTTTCCCATAGGAAATAATGGAAACTCAGACGATTGGTTCCACAACCAAATGATGACAAAACACTGGAATTGAATGCAAAACATGCATTCAGTTTGCATAATCCTATGAAGTCTACTTAGGCTGCATCCAAGACACTTTCCTGGGAATAAGACCCATTTAACACAATGGGGTTTACTTCTGGGTGTGGACATGGTTAGGAGGCTGCAAAGACACCTTCAGAGTGTCTCCCCACTTTCTCCTTTTCTTCATCCTGAGCCTCTCTCTCCCCTGCTCCCTTCTGGCTAACCCTGAGCTGCTTCCCTCTTCTCCACTGCTGTTCTCTCCCTCTGTTCTTTCCCTCCGGGAAATTATAGACAAGTCAGTTTGATTTCAATCCCGGGCAAGATATTAGAGCAAATCATAAAACACACAATTTGTGCACATCTAGACAAGAACTTGCTGATCAAAACAACCCAGCATGGATTTACCAAGAATAAATCTTGCCAGACAAATCTGATTTCCTTTTTTGATCAGGTTACGAGCTTACTGATCAGTGGCAATGCTGTGGATGTCATTTATCTTGACTTCAGCAAAGCATTTGACAAGGTCCCACATGACATTTTAATTGGGAAGTTGGAAAAATATGGGCTAGACGGGGCAATCGTTAGGTGGATCCGCAACTGGGTTGACGGCTGCACTCACAGGGTTTTAGTAAATGGTTCTGTGTCAACCTGGAGGTCGGTTTCAAGTGGGGTGCCCCAAGGCTCTGTCTTGGGACCAGTTCCCTTTAACATTTTCATTAATGACTTAGAGGAAGGGATACAGGGGAGCCTGATTAAATTTGCAGATGACACCAAGCTGGGAGGAGTAGCAAACACAACAGAAGACAGGAGAAACCTCCAGGAGAATCTGGATAAACTAGAATCCTGGGCTGTAACAAATAGAATGAATTTCAACAGGGAGAAATGCGAGGTTCTGCACTTGGGCAATAAAAACCAAAAATACAGGTATAAAATGGGGGATACTTGGCTTGGCAGCACAACATGTGAGTGGGATCTTGGAGTCGCCATGGATCACAAGCTGAACATGAGTCAGCAGTGTGATGTGTCTGCAAAGAAGGCCAATGCCATTTTAGGCTGCATTAAGAGGACTGTAGCTTCCAAGTCATGAGAAGTTCTAGTTCCTCTTTACTCTGCATTGGTGAGACCTCACATTGAGTACAGTGTTCAGTTCTGGGCACCTCACTTTAAGAAAGATGCAGCCAAGCTGGAGCAATTCCAGAGGAGAGCGACAAGAATGATCAGTGAGGAGAGCGACAAGAATGATCAGTGAGGAGAGCGACAAGAATGAAAGGGATGGAAGGGAAGCCCTACGAGGAGAGGTCGGGGGAACCTGGGATGTTCAGCTTGGAGAAAGGAAGGCTGAGAGGAGACATGATTGCCCTCTTCAGATACCTGAAAGGCTGTCATAGGGAGGAAGGGGCTCATTTGTTCATAGCTGCTTCTGAAAGCAGAACTAGAACCAATGGGTACAAACTGCAAGAGAGGAGATTCCGGTTGGATATCCGGAAAAAATTCCTGACGGTGAGGGCGGTTCGGCAGTGGAACAGATTGCCAAGGGAGGTGGTGGACTCTCCCTCACTGGGGATCTTCAAGCAGAGGCTCAATGAGCACCTGTCGGGGATGCTCTAGGGGGATTTCCTGCTGCAGGCAGTGGGTTGGACTAGATCACAGGTGGGCTGAGGCAGTTTCGCACCAGTTCTGTAGAACCGGTTGTTAATTGGGGGCCATCATCTTTGAATTGCATGCAAGTGTGTTTGAATTTCTCTTAAAGGACCTTTGGGTCTGTCTTGCCAGAGGAAGCTCAACTCCCTCCCCTTCTGAGGGGGCTCTCTCTCCCCCCTTCCCCTCCCTAAGGGTATTTTTTAAAATACAAACACCTTACATGCAAGTCAAGCAGCCAGGAGTTCCCTGGGAAGCACACCTCCCCTTCCTAATCATTCAAACAGGCTCCCAATAAGAGCCTAAATTCTCCCATGCCTAAGTGGTTGTCTAAAACAGCTGCATTCTTCACATTGAGTGTGAGAAACAATTTCTGCTTTGATGGCTTGGAAGGAAGCCTGTCTCTGCTAAACATCTGATTTTGCTTAAAAACCTTATTTCCAACAAGTTTTGAAGAGGTATTTTCTTGTTTTTGCAAAAGTAGTCCATGCAAATGAGCCCTCTTATTCCTCCAATTGTGTCTGCATTACTAAAAATTCTTGAGGTGGGAGGGAAAGAGGGAGGACCTTTGAGTGGCTGCTCTTCTCTCTCCATTCACTGGAGGCATCCAAGCATGCCTCCTCAGAAGCAAGTCCCATCCTAGTCAATGGAGCTTACTCCCAGGTAGGGGTGGATAGGATTTGAGCATCAGACTCCAATACTCTGTATGCCTGCTCAGAAGCAAGTACTGAGTGACCATATGTCCTCCTTTCCCAGGACAGGTCCTCTTTTTACTCTTGTGTCCTGGGAAAAAAACTTCACTCTCCTCCTTTTCCTTATGAGCAGGCAACATGGAGTCTCTTATTATCCAAATCTTTTTTCCATGACCACAATAAATCTTCACTGTCCTCCTTTTCCTTATAAGCAGGCAGCATGCAGCCTTCTCATAAATTTTATTTTTTTTCCAGAGTGTGTGGAGCTTACTCTCAGGAAAATGAATAGGTTTGCAGCCAAAGGATGGTTACTGAGAGCTCAGTCCTTTGCTTGACTACTCAGAAGTCCCATTATATTCAATGGAGCTTACTTACAGGAAAGTGTGGACAGGATTGTAGCCTTAAGTAGTGGCTTAGAGGCAAACCTCAGCCTGCAGAAGGGACACCACAGACTCTGGTCCTAAACTGTAGATCAGTGTTTCTCAACCAGTGGTATGAGCACCACCTGTGGAACTTGTGGTGTGTCTGCTGGTACTTAGGCACCTGGATGCAAATGTCATATGTGCTCCCTGAGGCAGCTGGTGGGCTGCTGTGCAATTCAAGAAGCTGGACTAGATGGGTCTTTGGTGTGATCCAGTGGAGGCTTTTATGTTCTTATTTGTGGCACATATTCCCCCTGAGAGCATAACAAAGTGTAATGCATAGGAATAAATTACACTGAACCCAGGGGCTTAATACTGATTGATGCCGTCACAAGTAATACTTTTTTTGTAAACTAAGGGTTAAGGTGGTGTGCCCTCCCCCGCCCCGTCCCGCCCCTGACCCTGGCCCCATCCCCTGACCCACCCTGGCCCTGCCCACTTCCGGGGAACTGGTTGTTGGGGCAGGCTGGGCCCACCACTGGACTAGATGACCTACTAGGTCCCTTACAACTCTATGATTCTATGATTCTATGCCCAGCAGACACCCGGCCACAAGAGGAACAACATGGAAGTGTGGCTTTCACTATGGGCAGGCGCACTTGGCAGCCCTGACGCTTTTTAAAGGGGTTGCCAGCCAGCGCATCTGTCCCATCTGACAACAAGTGTGTTTGTTACATGAAGCAGAATCCTAGAGAAATTTTTGTTATGTGAAACATACTTCATATTTGTTACGTGAAGGCGCCACTGTATTATCTACCACTGGAAAACAGACTCATATCCTCACCAGGTGCTTTGTCTGTTGCTAATGCATCTTTGAAAGATTCTCTCTTAAGTCCGAGCAGTAAGCAAGCATTGCTCCTGAAGACATTCATATACTTTCACAAGTGAATCCTGCTTGCTATTATCTGTACCTACTAGCTGAGTTTGTGAAACTGAAGTGGAGGCAGAAGACCCACTGCCCAATGAGTCTTGCTCATGAAGAACAAACAGGGCTCCAGCTTGCTCTAGATCTAGATTGCTCTAGACAAGTATGCAAAGGAGGGAATTTCAGCAGGTACAGCTTTTCATCCCACAGATCACAAGCTACACCTGCTGAAATTCCCTCTTTTACAAACTTGTTAAAGGTCCAGGAGCCATGAACTTAATTAAAAGGTTGAACACCACTGCTCTAGACTAATATTGCTATTATATTGTGGGTCCAGGTCCAAGGCTTCCCTGCCATGTCAGGGGCATAAGGGCATGCCTTAAGTAACAGCCCCTCACAAAGTCTGTGTCTGTTTTCCACTGGTAGTTAATACGCTTGAATAGTTTAGGTCAGAGGTCAGCAATGTGTGGCTCTAGAGCCACATGTGGCTCTTTGACTCTTCCATCGGAGGAGGAGACCAGCTCAGGCTGCCCTCCCAGCCACACTTTCCTGGAAGTATTTTTGTTATCAATTGTAATTATTTTGTGTTGGTGGCTTTGTTATAAAATAAAATATTTTTAGGTACCCTGTTTGACATGGCCAGCCCTGGAGTACCTAAATTAAGTTAAAAACAGTGTACCTACCTATATAGTTTAAGTTTAAAAAATTCAGCTCTCAAAAGAAATTTCAATCATTGTGCTGTTGATGTTTGGCTCTGTTGACGAATGAGTTTGCTGCAAACTGGTTTAGGTGATCGTAAGATAGAACAAATACCTTCTTTTAAGTACAGTGGTGCCTCACTTAAAGATTAATTCATTCTGGAGGCATGCTCTTTAAGTGAAACACTCTTTAAGTGAAGCGGATTTTCCCTTAGAAAACAATGGAAACTCAACGATTGGTTCCACAACCCCCAAAATATTCATATTAAAATATTAACTGGATGTAAAAATGATGACAAAACATTGGAATTGAATTCAAAACATGCATTCAATGTGCACGATCCTATGAAGTCTACTTAGGCTGCAATTCTAAAGACACTTTCCTGGGAGTAAGCCCCATTTAACACAATGGGGCTTACCTCTGAGTAGACATGGTTAGGAAGACTGCAATCAAAGACACTTTCCTGGGAGTAAGCCCCATTTAACACAATGTGCTTACTTCTGAGTAGACATGGTTAGGAGGCTGCAATCAAAGACACTTTCCTGGGAGGCTTACCTGGGCTGCTGCTGGAGGTTCAAGGTGGCTGGGGGATCTTGGAGGCAGTTAGTGGCAGCTGCCTCTGGCACCCCCAGGCAACCCCCAGGTTGGGGGCAGTTAGAGGCAGCAGTGCTGGCTGGCAGCCCTTTTAAACAGCCTCCGTGGGGAGCATCAGGGCTACATAAGTGCTTGTTAAGTGAAGCGGAACTTGTTGTGTGAAGCAAGATTCCTTGGAAATTTAGACTTGTTATGTGAAATGCTTGTTATGTGAGGCGCTTGTTATGAGAGGTACCACTGTATTTGGGAGTATTTGTTGATGAGGGAAATAGTTGGAAATCCCAGCTACAAAATGTCAAAATGTTGGCCCAGAAATCAAGCTATGCCATACTTAAATTTTTTTCATTCTCGAGGAGGTAACCTGCTAATTCCAGCTTTAAAGGTTTTTTTCAGGGAGGGTAATCTCATAAATGCTAACTGGTATTGAGATCTAGGGTACAAATCAGAATAATTTACACAATCTTGAAGTTGCGCAGAATATGTTTTTGAGGCATATTCTGGCGGTTCCCCCAAGCACTCCAGCAGCATTTCTTAGAACAGCAGGCATGGTATCTATAAAGGCCAGGGCAGCCTTAGCAATACTTTCTTATTGCCTAATAATAATCTTCCCAAACTTTGGTAGAGCAGTGGAAGAGAGGTGGTTGGGCTAAATCAGTCCAAATTCTATGAAAATTCAAATCCCTCTCTACAGACATTTTTGTCTTTTCATTTTCAGTGGTAATTATCCATATGTAGCTACATTTTTTGTTGGAAATGGCCAGGATTGCCATATTTGTGCAAAGGAAAATAGAATCATGGAACCATACCTATATATCTTAAGTATTTTCCATGAAGTGGATGTGCATAATACTAGGTATAGTGTTAAAAAGCACTATCTTTTAAAAGCACTAAAAAAGCACTATATTTTATGCAATACTGCAAATACACTTCCTTTAGGAGAAGTTTGATTGAAGTGTTAGTGAGCTACTTAGGGGAGGGGGTCTGGTAATAATTGGGATCGAGAAGATATTGATCTGAAGGAAAACAGCAATAAATGAGGCCAGATTTGTATATCTATAGTATATGGCGTGGTTTCTTTCCTTGAGCAAAGCACATGGATTTGTTTTATTAGTTAACGTACTACTTCTTGCCCTGAAAATTGCCCCATGCAAGTTACAACCATGTAAATTTGTTTGGGGTCAGGATTCTAAGTTAATACATTGTGTCTACAGCCGAGCACAAAATGTAAATGTGAACTCATCTCTCTATTTGAGTTACTTTTCTGTTCAGAGATCTCAAACAGGTTGCAAAGCCATATTGCTAAGTATTGCACAAACAGACATGGCAATGGGAATACATTTGCTTTTCATTTTGTAAGCTTCAGACACAGCAGATGGACAATGGAAGCACGTCCTTGCATGAACCAACCTTTCAGATGACTTGTAGGAGTTGTAAGAAAATCAGTACTAACTGAACTCTCAACAAGTTGCCTTGTTTTATTTCCATTGCAATATGTTGGGGCTTTACTTGAAAACTCCAACCCCTTCCTATGCAAGATGCTTGAATAACAGATGGGATCCTGCCTGCTACAGTAGGTTGAATCCTTCAAGCATTGCACTTGTTGCGACCGAATCCATTCAGTGGGTCTTATATTTGGCTGCTGACTTCAGAACGACAGTGCTAATGGTACATTTATATTCAGATGTAATAACCTGAACTGAGAATCATTATAATTTGTTCCAGCAGCAGACGCAGACCCTCATGCTCTGCATTTTAAAATATTTTTTGATAATCACTCTGTCTTCCTCATAGTTTCCAAAGTGCAGAATAGTCTAAATTTGGCAAACCATTTCCAGCTTTCATTACAGGGTTGATCGCGGCTACCCTGCTAGTCTTGTTTGTTGATCCTACTTCAAACTGTCACAAAATAATGCATTCATCTGCATGCACTTCCTCCATTTACAGATTTTAATCCTTTTTGCAGGGAAAAAAATCTCATAATTTCCAAAGAAGAATGAAACCTAGTTTTATCTCTAAATTTTCAACATGCTGCAATGCCACCCAAGTGCCTTCTAATTTTTTTCCTTAATTCAGATCCTCTACTCTCCAACATTTTTGAAAATTTTTATGCTATAATGGGCTCCCATGATGCACACCATGATCACCTCTTCAAATCCTTTTTTATAATGCTCAATGAATGCGCATCTTACAGCAATACAGTTAATGGCTGGATGATTCACTTTTCAAAGCTTTGTTCTGAGAATTTGCAAGGTGATTTGTCTATCTTTTGTCTATAAATGTGCCTTTTCCTATTCTTTTGTTCTGGTTTTGTGATACTGCCTTTCAATTGGCAAGAACCATAAGGGTTGTTCTTCTCCTTCAGTGTTTCCAGAGAGTGGCAAGGCAGAGCTGGAAAGGTTTGGAGATTCATGTACATGAAACAAGAGAGAAAATATCCTCCTGCTGTGAAGAAGAGAACAACAATTAAACTGATCACAGTACATCTTTCCATGTCAAGTAGACAGAAAAAATATATACAGTGACTGCTCACAATTCTGTTTTGGCACAAAGTATTTTAAAAGTTTAGCCTATTTTTTAAGTCCTCCAGTAGGATTAGTTCATGTTGCCTTTGTCATTATCCCTTAGCTTATCTCCTGTCACAACAGCAGTAGAGATATATATGGTGCAGAACATATGAAGGTGTCAGTGAATATATAGGAGGGGGATACAACAAAATATATGGCTGGGGGATACAACAAAAAGTGTTGGTGCCTGCAGACCTTATGTGCCTTTGTGTGAACATCTCAAATTAACATCTCAAATGAACATCTCAAATTAATCTGTACATAGGCTGCAATCTTAAAGACACTTTCCTGGGAGTAAGAACCATTGAACACAATGGGGCTTACTTTTGAGTAGACATGGTTAGGATTGTGCTCATAATCACTAGCAATATCCTCCCCTCCCTCATTGTGCACACACCTTTAATTATTGCTTTACCAGGTAATGTTTTAAAACAAAACAAGCACCTAACCAGCATAAGCCAGGAGATCAATGCAACATGGATTAACACAAAAATAGCAGCAATTCTCTAAAGAGGAAAACTTAACAATGAATTCCAATTCCAAATCTTGAAAAAAATTCTATGTCCTGTCCCAGTGCAGAAAAAACTGGAGATATCAATGTCAATAGATTGTTGCTAATTTCTCTGATGCTTTCTGGATTTCTAATTAATATCCTCTTTTTTCCTGCTATGTTAAAGAAATACCAAAATAAATTAGTTTCTTCTGCCATAATGCGAAGGCTCTAAACCACAATATTTTCCCTTACCGTGTTGTATCTCATCCTTCCTCCAAAAAATTCTTTAGTGTATGGGCACAGCTGTGGAAACCCCATCTACTTTTTCATCAAAACAGTCAAATGAGATAGAGCGTAATATTCAGAGCTGAAAAATAAAAGAGAGTGTTCACCCCAGAAATACCTGTTACAGTGGCTTCTGCTTTTGGACTAAACCCATCCAAAATCCCACTGAACATGGGTTGTCTGGAGAAGGAAAACTCCCAACTCAAACTTCCATTGCCTTGTGGCTATACCCATCTATGGGAAAGGCTTCAGGGGTCAACCTCAACCTGTGTACCATCATGTTCTGGTAACTCCTGCTATGCAGCTGGAACCAATCGTATCACCTCTGCTGTTCCATTGGACTATTTCAGTGATGTGGAGGGGGGGATTTGCTGCATGGGTAACAGTCTATCCTCCATACTAATCTACTCAGGCCATTGTGCTCTGGAGAGGACACTCAGAGCACAATTCCACAGTCTTTTGAGACTGAAGGATGCCAATGCAGTGGCTTCTGCTGGAATTTTTTTTTTTTTGGCATCTCTTTAGATTGTGATCCCTTTTGGGACAGGGACCCATTAGCCACTTCATTTTCTCTGTAAATTGGTTTGTGAATCTTTATTCAAAAGTGGTATTAATACTGTTGTTTGATTGATTCCCATGCAGATGGATAAATACTTGTCAAAATAATTCAGAATCTTTCTATATGAGTCTGAACAACTGACTTTAGCACAGACTTCTAGGTGACTTTAGTGTACCCTGAAATAAAATTTCTCACTCTCCAATGCAAACACAGTTTTCACAAGATTTAATAGGAATATTGGAGTGCAATCACAACTATAACTAGCACTGGCACAGCAGCCACTGCACTCCACTGCAAACATGCCATAAAGGCATGTGCAGCCAGGGTCATTGGTCCCATATTGACCTTCCAGAGCTTTATGTCCACAAACAGATGCTGGTGGAGGTGTGTGACATTTCAAGTGGTGGAGGGGATGAAGAATGGTGGAACAAAGGGAGAGTGGGTAGTTTCTGAGCAGTGGATGTCACAGTGGAATGCCAGTGAAGAGGCTGAAGAATCCTTGCATGGGGGGGAAGAAGCACCCACTGGTGAAGATGAGTCAGGGAGGATGGTGTAGAATGGGGAGAGGGTGGAAAATGAATTGGAGGTGAGAAGAGTAGCCCCCAGGAGGTGGAAATAGCCATCCAGCAGCTCTGGCATTCACCCTCCAGCTGACAATGCACCTTCTGTAAAGAGAAACACTATTGGATGGTAGGAGGATATCTATGACACACAGCCATAGGATTGACGCCTTTAGCACACTGATGCGTTTGGACTTGGCAACCATCCTAGCAGAGCGTCGTTTTGGCCAATGTGTTTTCCTAATTTGAAAGTAAAAATATGAGGTGTGAGCACTGAATTTACACACCATTGGTGCTCTTTAATAAATTACACCGGTGCAGAGTACAAAACCAACTTGAAGGAAATATTAATTTCATTTCTTTTCAGAGACATCTTTTCCCTACCTGAAGAGCTGCAAAACGTACACCCGGGTCTGCAACATGTGATCTTCTTTGGCCCACTATATAGGCTTCTTTGAGCTTAGGAGAAGCTGTTGGGTGTGCCAATCAAGATCAGGACTGTGGTGCACAGGGAAGATGTTTCTTTTCTTTCTGCTAATCTTGTGCATGGTGTTCCTAATGGAGGCATACGTTCAGTGGTGGGCACTTACCGGTACGGGCCTACGCGCCCGTACCGGTTCTTCCCGTTTCCCTGCCACTAGCGTACCGCCAGCGACAGGGAAATGAAAAACATGGCGGACCAGTACGGTCCGCCATGTTTTCTGCCCACCGCCGCCTGCCTAGAAGCGGGCAGGCCGCTTCTAGGCAGGCTCTGCACAAGCGCCGACATCGGTGTCGGCGCTTGTGCAGAGCCTGCTTGGAAGCCCGCCTGCCCGGCCAGCTTCCACACAGGCTCTGCGTGAGCACCGGTGTCGGCGCTTGCGCAGAGCCTGCATGGAAGCCCGCCTGCCCGGCCAGCTTCCATGCAGGCTCTGCGTGAGCGCCGGTGTCCGTGCTTGCGCAGAGCCTGCTTGGAAGCCCGCCTGCCCGGCCAGCTTCCAGGCAGGCTCTGCGTGAGCGCCGGTGTCGGCGCTTGTGCAGAGCCTGCTTAGAAGCCAGCCTGCCAGGCCAGCCTGGCAGGCCGGCTTCTAAGCAGGCACTGCACAGGCGCCAACGTCGCCCCGCCCCTCGCCCCTCCCGCCCCTCGCCCCTCCCCATGGCGCCCCGTCGCCCCTTGCCCTGCCCACACCCCCTGACCCCGGCTGGCCCCTCCCACTTCCGGCGTACCGGATCTTGGGATGGGGCCAGCCCATCACTGCATACATTGCAGGGTTAATAGCAGCTTTGAAGGGAAATTTTCAACAGGAAAAGGTGGGAAGGAAGACATTGCAAATCCCATCACTGTATTCTGGCATCCAATCATATTGGCTCTGCCTTTCCATTGGAATAATTCAGTGGCATGGAGAGGGGAGATTTGCTGCTTGGGTAACAGCCTACCCTCCATAACAATCCAACCCAGGCTTTCGTGCTTCGCATGCAGTGTATGCAGTGTCAAGCACAATACCATAGTCTTTCAAGACTGACGGAGGCCTGCTATTCTGGCATTCTCATCCTGTGGATCCAGGCCCAGTGCAGTGGAGGGGGGCATTGAGCAGGGGCATGGATATGATGGTGAAGGAGGCCAGAGGGAGGCATTCTGGAGCAGGGGGTGGCTGGGTGACAGGTAGGACAGTGGGTGTCAGGGAGTGGGAGTTGGAGCCAAGACCTGGCAGTCATGCCAGATCCTAGCTCTCTTGGCAGGCAGCTTGGGCTGCTTGGGTTTGCACCACCTATTTCATTGGTGCAGGTCTCCCCAAAGCAGTTCATACATGTGGGTACATGGAAGGTATCTGAGGAAGTGGCCAATTTTCCATGCATTTGTCACTATTTAATTTTTTGCCTCAATCATATCTGAAGTAACGGGTTAGCAGATAAGTAGTTGCAGTGGATCCCATTTGTTTGATTTACCTCAGGAAACCTCTCTCACCTATCATGAACAGAACGAGGCAGAAGCTTTTTAAATGTTTTGAACAACAGGATGTACGGAAGGTTTCTTTTTTTTGATACAGCTTTTCAGACATACCTAGATGTCTCATACTGCAGGTTATACATGATTGGGATGGTATCTTAGGACTCATTAGCTATTAATTAGCTATTAATTTTTCATTTTCTTTGTAAACCCCTTTGTGAACGTTTAGTTGAAAAGCAGTATATAAATACCGTAGACAGACAGATAGAGAGAAAGAGAGAGAGAGAGGCTGCAATCCAGAGCAAATTCAGCCTGCTCTGACCTAACCGCACTCTCCTAACTATTCTGTATCCACAGCAGAAAGTTATGCTGAATCCAGAGAGTCAGGAAGCCTGGGCTGCCCTAACTGCTCCAGAGCATGCTAAGTAATTGACAAGGGGAAGACTTGCTCCTGAGGAGACACCCTTCAGATCACACTGAACAAGGAACAGCTGTGGTGCCTACAGTGGTGACATGACTCTGCACATCACCTGGTGCGGAAGTCTGTGCGTCATCCCTGGGATGCGCGCCCTCCCCCACTTGGACTGTACAGTCACCAAAGTTGGTGCCTGCGCAGTTGTTTCTGAAGCCAACTGGCTTCAGAAAGAGTACTGCGCAGGCACCATCTCTGACACCTGCGCAGTACTTTTCTGAAGCCTTTTGGCTTTGGGGGAGACTGTGCAGTCGTCAGAGTTGGTGCCTGTGCAGTACTCTTTTTGAAGCCATTCGGCTGCCGCTCCACCTCCTGAGTGAGGCCGAATGGCTGTGCAGAGGCGCGGACTTTCTCTGCTCTAAGGAAGTCTCCTCTGAAGCTGTTCGGCATGCTCAGTGTGTTTCTGCGCAGTGCACCTCAGATGGCCATTCAGGCCAGCTCCTCAGACAAGTGGCAGCTTCTGGCTGCTGCTCCGCCTTGGAGCAGGCCTGAATGGGGGTGCTGACGCCCGGGGCCTGCCAAAGGACAGTCAAACTCCTCCGGCACATCACCCCATACGGAGTACATCCCCAATGCAGCCCACACCAGCCGCACCAGTCTGGTGACGCCACTGGGTGCCTGCCTTATAAGGAGTCCCTGATGAGGTGCCAGTACATTCTACAGTGAATACAAGGGGCTTCTTGGAGTGGCCTGCTGTATCCTGAGGTTTGTGGGCAGCCGTAGTTTGTTCCATATCCTGAGGTTGAGAGGAAGGGGTTGCAGCTAGGCTGGCCAAGAACTCAGATTTTTGGTCAGCACTGCCATTCTTACTCGGGCCTTATCATGGACCCCTATGGGTCTACTCATTACTATACCTGCTCCTGAGGTGGTATAACTCTGAGGGCTGGAAGAGGGCATTTCTGCCTTGGAAACAGGCTCTGGATACAGAGTAACTGCTCTGCCCTAGGCAATGCTAAAGATGCCCTCAACTTGCCTCTCCTGAGCTGCTTAGGCTGCCCCAGTTAGGGCAGAGCAGGTCCACCTCTCTTAGGGCACCCTATCTTGCCTTGCTCTGCCCTAAGCCTCCTTCAGAGTAACTGGGCTGGAGCATCTTGCAGTTGCTCCAACCTAGTGTTAGATAGGGCAACCTAAGGGCTCTTATGCGGACAGATTAGTTGCTCTGGATTGGGCTGAGAGAGAGAGAGAGAGAGAGAGAGAGAGAGAGAGAGAGAGAGAGAGAGATCCACACAGGGACTATGGAAAAACTAAACACTCCTGGGCAGCATTCAGTTTCCAGACAGCAGACAGAAGTGCCTACTCCAACAAATCTTCCTTTTGGAATTGGAATCCATCTAATTTGTTGTTTAAAAAATAATCTTGCATGTCAAGTAAACATGCATCTCTTTTATTTTAGTTGCTTTTTTGTTGTTTTTTATTCTTTTGAACTTTAGTGCATTACACTGTAAGCCCTCTCAGTCATAAGATGATACTGTAAATAAGATGAATTCACTTCACATGTCATTTTAGCTGCAATTAGGTGGCAATTCCATAACTTGGCAAATGGTGACTCACTTGCATGAATAACAGAGGCCTCAAAGGACCTTCTGCCTATCCATGTGCCTTGCAATATCTGGGTATATTCTGCTCACCAGAGGTTTCCAGTAGAAGATGCAGAAAAGAAAAAAAGAGCAGATCTTAATATCAAAGGGCTTTGCATCTAAGCATCTATTTTGAGATACTCTAGGGAAAGTTTTTAAATTAAAAAGTACCGGTAATGCTGTGAAGAAACAAAAGATCAAATCCAATTGGCCCAGTGAAAATTCTGCAATATCACTGTCCTTTACATGAATAAAAAATTTTTATTTATTCCCCACATGTGGCTTGCTTTTTTTCTGTCTGTCTTTCCCTACAATCCAGAGTAACTATGTGAGCACGTAAGAGACATTACGTGCACCCGTAGTTACTGCACCAGCTAGTGAAAACCTATGGGAAATTCCTATTGCAATCCAGAGTAAATTGTTCTTACACCGGAGCAAGGACTCCCCATAGTTACTATGGATTGTGCCCTTTGTTGTCTATTACTGCCCTTCTTATCATTCATTTTTTAGTGTAATCATAAACATGTTTACTCAAATATAAGTGCTGCAAGGGTTTTCTATGGGGCTTACTTCTGAATAAGGTTACATATAATAGCAGCCTAGGTTAGAAAATGCATAAATTAATACAAGTGGCATAGCTAGGGGAGTGCAGGGGGTGCAATTGCACTGGGCTACAAGCTTTAGGGGCTACAAGTTGAGCTTGACACAAGTGGCTAAAATTGTGAAAAACAGGTTATGTATACGTGATAATACCATAATGTTATATATCATCGGAAAGGTAATTTACTGCAGACTGCAATGAAACAAACTGCACTGGAATATCTATATTCTGTCAAAAGTATGGCCAATTAACAAAAAAATGAGAACACAAAAACCGATGAAATAAAAAGTGAATTTTCTTAAATGAACTTTCCATTGATACTGATTGCTCTGAGAGCAATGGAGATGTAATTCCGATACAGTATGGAACTAATGAGATGTTATTATGAATCAGCTCTCATTTCCATATACATGTATCATAATACAGTTACTCATGCTAACTGGGTATAAAGGTATTTCTAAGTGCTGCTCCTCTTATATTTAGCAGGCAAAGAATAACCATTCCATTTTACTCCAGCACAATTTCCCTAAGCAATAAAGGACATAGGCCTATATTCTAAAGTAAAATTAAGCTCTGGAGCAGTTAAAATGACTTTCCATAAGATAAAGTCTCTACGTCACTAGAGGAAAGACTTTTTTTATTATTCATCCTAGCATTGCATTTCACCCAATAACAATTCCCTCTCTTGAGTTGCTTTAGATCCTCAATTTTCAATCTTTTCATCTTACTGTTCACTGACAAGGCATTAAAATGTTGATTTTCTTTCTTTCTTTCTTTCTTTCTTTCTTTCTTTCTTTCTTTCTTTCTTTCTTTCTTTCTTTCTTTCTTTCTTTCAAAACCATTTCAAAGTGGTAGTAGTTGAAAAGATTTCCCATTCATTCCAGCTGCACAATTTATTTCACCATATGATGTGGAACAACACACTGAGGTTGAAGGTACATCTTAAGCCACAAAACCTGTGCCCAGGTGTGATCAGCCGCTTCCAACTCTGCAGTGTACTGACAGATATAATGTTATTTTAACGATAAATCTCTAGGCATTCCTTGACAGCATGCTGTTCTCTTTAGGCAACGTAATAATGCTGAAGCTTCTGAGGCATTGCTGAAGAATCTAGGTCTTGCTGATGCATCATTAAAAATTACATAAAATACTGTGTGCAACTCTGAAATGTGCTGATCTAAGCATAACTCACAGCCATTGCTCTCCCTAGCCAGATTCAATCAATACCCTTACACGATCTGTTGGAATAAATTACCACAGAATGACTGAAAATCGACACTAACGTGGCCTTGTGGTTTGTGCTTTTCCTACTGTTTTATGATAAGATTTTGTAAAGCATCTGAGTGTCATCACACACCTCTGTGATGGTCCTCAATGTCCTTGATCGGACTAAAGACATTTTTATTATCCTTTTTGATGTGCTGACACAAATCCTGTATTGTCTTTATTTTTTATTATCACTTTTTATTGATTTTATTTGTGTTTACAACAGGACCCATTTCCTCTAGGTGATCTGCTCTGCTATACCTATCACACAGCCTTTCCAAGAAGTGTTAGTAATCGTTTCGGCATTCTTTTTGTAGTATCTCAGTGTAAATGCAAGTCCTTCAGTGGCATAGCTAATGATCATGTAGCCTGGTGCAAAGCTCAAACTGTTGTCCCAGATTTTTTTGCCTTGTGTTCTAGGACAAAACTTCATTGTCCCCCTTTTCCAAGGTGTCCCCTTTTTCCATGTGTCTCCTTTTATCAGGACATGTCTGGATTTTAGCCTTGTGGCCTGAAAATTTTTTTCCATTATCCTCCTTTTCTTTGTGAGCAGACAGCATGGAGCCTGCTTGGAATTAATAAGTTTTATTGTAATAAATTATATGTAATTTTTTTAAAAAAAATAATAAAAAGTAATATGTTTAAATAAACCACAAAAGCAATATATGTGTTTTTAGCTTTTATTTTGTTGTGATCTACATTTTTCTTCGGTTACCTACATTTTCGGGGGCTTTGTCCTCTTTTTGCAGTTATGACATATGGTCACTCTGTGGGAGAAGGCTAAGCTCTGTGGTGGCTTTGGAGAAGCTGAAGGTAGGATTTTTCCTACCCCTATATGACACCCATAGCCCAATATACTACAGTAAGTCAGGGTCTGGGGTGGAAGGGGAACACTGGCAAATACCTTGTACATTTTACCATATTTACTGGAATTTATGCACCATCAAGCTGCATATTACAATCACCAGCAAACCTTTTTTTAAAAGTCTGAAGCCTTCTAAAATCAGAAAACACATTAGATAGGTTAGTGCGTTAGATCTGAGTAAATACAGTACATAGGCTGCAATTTTTGTGCCTTTGGGCACAATCCAGAGTAACTACGTGGAGTCTTTGCTCCGGTGTAAGAACAATTTGCTCTGGATTGCAATATGAATTTCGCATAGGTTTTCACTAGGTAGTGCATATTATATATATATATAATTTATGTGTTTTTATGGTATGTGCTACTTTCCAAAAATATAACCCCTCTGTAAAATGAGAGGTGCCTATGTATGAATTTTGCAAGCTCTCCTCTTTGCAACAATCCCCCTAAGCTGTAAAAAGTTAGATATCATATGAAAGATTCATGAGAGCTCAACCTATTTTCATTTGCTTGGATTTTTTGCTCTTATGAAGCTTTCTTTAAATGGAAAATATTTGAACGGGGTGGGGGAGTTGGTGTACTCTGCCGTATTTAAGATAATCGAATTGAACGAAACATGCACTGGAACACTGGTTGTTACATTTTATCCAAAGCCAATATAGTGATACTTTTCAATTGACTAATTTTTGTTTGTCAAGCTAGTCAATTGGAAAACATCACTGTATTGGCTTTGGATGAGAGTTAGCGTGTAGAATCTTTGGATTAATTTTTTTTCCTTTTGCAAAACAAGACTTGTTTTTAGTTCAGAACGTATTGGGTGTGAATGCTGTTAATCTCATAAAAGACGTTCAACAGCAAAATGTGAAAAATTATTTCAGGAAACATACCAGCTAGAATTTTCTGTACAAATCTACTATCCATCTTCTGCGTTTTGATGAACTTTTTCATTTTTAAAAAATAACACTTTCACTAAGACAAATTTTTTCACTCCAGGGAGGAGGGTTTACTTATTCTAAGATTATTTATTTATTTATTTGTTTATTTAAGAGATTTATAACCCACCTTTCCCATGCTAATGCAAATACCCAAGGTGGCTTACATAGCTTTTTTAATCCGTTTTGTCCTCACAACAATCTTGTGTGGTAGGTATTTGTTCTACAGGCATCTCACAGAGCTCTTCTCTTCCAGTTGGGATCCTTCACGATGTGGTCATCACAACCGGCATCAGGGAATGCTTTCCATCTTCCAGCAGGAGTTTTCAGGCAAGCCAAGCTGTAAACAGGAACACCTCTGTTGTCTCATGACAGCTTTATCAGCTTTCGGCCTTCCATTCAAGAGCTATCCAGGTCTTTTCCTGCTTAGCTATGTTCAGCAGCTCTTCACTCACGCATCAGACCATGCCTGCTGCCAGAAATGTCCATCTGTACAAAACACCATAATTCTAGCTATACATCCATCCATCTGCCTATTTCCATATGTGCATATATGGACATCCAGAACAGGGAGACAGTGCTATAGAGACCCTGTCTTTACAGAAGCTATTGGAAGTCAAAATAACCCAATTCAGGGACTTAAAAACCTGTTGTGGGTTGTGCAGGCACACTTTTCTGTGATGACGGCGAATATCTGAAGTAACAGAGGGCAAAACATATTAAGGAGGGATGAGGGCTCATTTTATGGACTGAGGCAGCTATCTCTATAAGTCCGTATCATCACAATATCCACTTCAAGCTAAAAATGAGGGTCTGAAGTAGTTGTATTAAAATGATTTAAAATTATGGTGGGGAAGGAGGAAGTATCAAATAGTACTATTTATGGCTTCTGATTCAGTTGAAAGGAATCGTTGCAAGCAGTGTTATTTTCTTCTTGTGACCTCTTCCCATTTTACTGCCTAATTAGATCATGGCAAGTGCAGAAAACAAATTGATAGAATCGGCCTATTGCCAAGAAAGACCCAGATTTTCTTTGAAATTATTACAAACAGTTCGTTTTTTCACAGTCTCTAGTTCCTGTTTATACTGCAACCTTCTATTTTCAGAATTAAAGTACGGTATATTTTTATAGAGTTCATCATGATTATTGGCATCCTTCAGTCTCGAAAGACTATGGTGTTCATGCTCTGAGTGGATGTCATCAAACAGCATCAAAAAGGCCAACTTGAGAGTGGCAATCCCTTCCACACTGAGGGCAGATACAGTCTGTTCCCTGCCCAGCACCCAGTTTTTGCTGGTTTCTTTGCCTCAGTTTTTGCTGGTTTCTTTTGCTGACGCTTTGACTCAGCCTGCCGAATGAGTGTCTCTTCGAATTAGAGAAGGCCATGCTGCGTGTTTTGCCTCCAAGCTGAACGATCAGAGGTCAGGGTTTCCCAGCTGTTGATGTCCATTCCCAAGGCCTTTAGATCCCTCCTGCAGATGTCTTTGTATCGCAGCTGTGGTCTCCCTCTAGGGCGCTTTCCCTGCACTAATTTTCCATATAGGAGATCTTTCGGAATCCGACCATCAGCCATTCTCACAACATGCCCAAGCCAGCATAGACGCTGCTGTTTCAAAAGTGTGTACATGCTAGAGATTCCAGCATGTTCCAACACTGTACCATTTGTAACTCTGTCATGCCAGGTAATGCCAAGAATATGTCTGAGACAGCGCATATGAAAAGCATTCAGCTTTCTCTCCTGCCGGTCAAAGACTTGCTGCAGTACAAGAGTGTGCTCAGGACACAGGCTGTATAGATCTGGATCTTTGTATGTTCTGTCAGCTTCTTATTAAGCCATACTCTCTTTGTAAGTCTGGAAAATGTGGTAGCTACTTTACCAATACATTTATTCAGCTCAGTATCTAAAGAGATAGTGTCAGAGATAGTTGAGCCAAGGTACACAAAGTCATGGATAACCTCTAGTTTGTGTTCAGAGTTCTGTATACAAGGGGGTGAATCTACATTCTGCCCCGTGACTGGTATTTTCCTCAAGCTGATTGTTAGTCCAAAATCTTGCTGAAATGGTCCACAAGTTTTTGAAGGTCTTCAGCAGAGTGAGCAGTAATGGCAGGATGGTCAGCAAAGAGGAAATCCCGCAAGCATTTCAGCTAGACTTTGCTCTTAATCTGAAGAGATTGTAGAGTTTTCCGTCTGATCTGTTCCGGAGATAGATTCCCTCTGTTGCATTTCCAAAAGCATGTTTCAGCATGACAGCAAAAAAGATCCCGAATAGAGATGGTGCGAGGATGCAGCCCTGCCTCACTCCACTTCGGATGTCAAAGGAATCTGATGTTAAGCCATCAAAAACTATAGTGCCCTTCATGTCTTCGTGAAAGGACATGATGATGCTGAGGAGCTGAGGTGGGCATCCAGTCATGGAGAGGATTTTGAAAAGGCCGTCCCTACTAATCAAATCAAAAGCTTTCGTGAGATCTATGAAGGCTACAAAAAGTGGCTGTCTTTGTTCCCTGCATTTCTCCTGCAACTGTCTAAGGGAAAATACCATACCAGTAGTGGACCTATTGGCTTGTAATCCACACTGTGATTCACTGTGACTCTCTCTGCAAGCACCTGAAGCGTCTTTAGTACGACACAGGCAAGCAGCTTCCCAATAACTCTAAGAAGAGAGATGCCACGGTAGTTGTTACAGTCACCCCTGTCGCCTTTGTTCTTATACAGTGTGACGATATTAGCATCCGTCATGTCCTGCAGTACTCCACCTTCCCTCCAACAGAGACAGAAGATTTCATCCAGTTCAGTGGAGATGGTCCCCCTGCAGTACCTCAGAATTTTGACAGTTATGTTATCTTTCCCAGGTGCCTTGCCAAAGGCAAGGGAGTCGAGGGCCACATTTAGTTCATCCAGGGTTGGTTCACTGTCAAGCTCCTCCAAGACAGGCAGGCACTTAATGTGCCTTCTATTTTCAGAATTAAAGTACGGTATATTTTTATAGACTTTTATCTACATTAAAGCCTTGACCTGTGCAAAGGGTTTCCACCCATTCCGTATAAATCAAGCAGGCTGAGGGTTCTGTTCCTATCCCTACAATCCAGAGTAACTATGGGAAGACGTCAGAGGCACTTAGGGCAAAATCCAGAGTAACTACAGGGAGTCTTTGCTCCGGTGTAAGAACAACTTACTCTGGATTCCAATATGAATTTCCCATAGGTTTTCACCAGGTGGTGCAGTAACTATGGGTGCACGTAAAGTCTCTTACATGCTCCCGTAGTTACTCTGGATTTTGTGGTTACTCTGGATTGCTCTAGTCATTTCCCATAGGTTTCCCATAGGTGGCACCATAACTACGTTGGTGTAAAAGGTCCTGTAGTTACTCTGGATTGTAGCCTATGTGTCTCTGGGGCAGACAACGCTCTGTCAACAATCCATTTGGATTTCAACTGTCATTTCTAACTTTCTCTGGGACAGAAAACATGCCAGGCTGAAAACAGGGTAGATGGGCAATGGAGGAGAGCCCTGAGGAAAGAGGAGGCAAAAGGATAGTTGAGATGCTGGAAAGTGGGTAGTATTTTAAATTTTGTCAGTTTGCTGTGAGATAATAATGTTGAAGAACCCTACAGCTTACCATTTCTCTTAACGTTGCATCCTTCTTCATAGGAGGTTTAAATTAATACTGTATATAGATAGAAAAGGTGGAATCTAGAAATTCACATTGAAATGCATATTCCCACAGGATTGTTTAGGATTTGATTTAATACTGCCCAAGATGTAGAGCCATATATGAAAGTGAACTTCAGTGTCAAGTAATTTTGTAAAATTCCGGAGCCATGAAAATTGTAATCTGGGTTTACTCAACAGAGAAAGGATTCTGCAAAAAGATGACATTACTTTTCATCTCAATTTTTCATAGTACTTTGACTCAAAATTATATACCCCTGTTCCCTAAGTAAATTGTAGGAATGGGAAAAATGTACCTTTCTGGCACTGAACCTGATAACTTACAGAAATATTTTTGGAATGAAAAAGGGGTGATGAAGGAAAGTCCATTTTCTATTATGCGACAAAAGGAAATAAACTAATAAGCATTGCAACTTATCACCCACTCTCAGTTATATTGCTGAAAACTGTCAGGGGGAAAGCGAGACTATCAAACATGAAAGGCAGACAGAGAAACAATAACAGACTGCGCAGTGAGAACTGAACAGAATGAGTGGCACATTTTCAGCACATGTATCAGGGTAAAGTTGGAACTATCTGTACATCATCTGTCGCAGCATCTGTGAGTCCATATTTCATGATTCTTAAGTCATGCAAATGCAACCTGACTTAATACAAGGACTGAAAATTAAAACACTGTGAGATGGAGCCATGAACGCAGTTTTGGGAGCTGTGGTTATTGCATCCTCAGGCTCAAAGTCACTCTGTTCCCCCCCGCTCCCACCAACTTATGATTGGCAGCTTCCTCTAGGGCTGGCCTCTCCTCCAGCACCATTCTTACCCTACAATCCAGAGTAACTACAAGAAGACGTAAGAGGCACTTACTATGGATTGCTGTATGCATTTCACATAGGTTTCCTATAGGTGGCACCATAACTATGTCCGTGTAAAAGGTCCCGTAATTACATTGTAGCCAAATACTAGTTGCCACAATAAGCACTATGGCACGTTTGCAAAAGCTGTTGCTGGAATTGCACATCAGCTGTTGGCACTGCCCTAACTAGGTCATAACTTGTAAATGAAGTGCAAAGTACTGTTTTGTACTGTCAAAAATTAGGAAATTTCCTGTAGAAAATCAGGAAGTTCCAGGGCAACTTCCTAGTACCGAGAGAGTTCAAAAGACTGCAGTGTTTTATAATGTTTTACTACACTAGGAGTGCCCAAAACCTGGCCTGTGAACCATATGTGGCCCTTGGCGAGTCTCAATATGGCCCACGGACAAGCTCTGTAATCCTTCAGAGATGAGTGAAATTCTACTTTCCTGACGTCTGGAGGATATTCTGTGGGCTGAGGAAAAACGCACCTCCTCTCTCTGTGTAGGAAACTGCTTGTGAACTGGTTTGATGATCATCCCCTCTCTCTGTATTAGACAGTTTTTATGAACTGATTTAAATTCATTCATAAGTGCCATAGCAAATATATTCATTTATGTAAATTTATGTAAATTTATTTACATTTTAAATGTAAATTAACTACCCAGCATTCTGGCTACAAATGACGCCTTGTAAAAGAAAATTATAAAAAAAACTTCTTAATATTTTTTTTGCAATTCTTTTCAATGCATTCCTTATTAGAATTGTACTGTGGCTATCTACAGCATGATAGCCACATCTGGACACCCATCATAGAAGTCATTTCTTCTATTCAGGCATTCATTGGATGGTGGAGTTGAGGTTGCACTTACTTGGTGGTGGAGAGGCATAGGGATGATGGTGAGAACATGGGAATGGGTGTTTCTTGTTAGGGGAGAATGAAATGGGGTAAATCAAGTCCAGAAAGAGGGTGCTTCTTCTATCATATCCAAATCCCCCTCCTAGCATTTCACCAGTCTTCTTTGGATTTGCACCAGCTATATCACTAGAGCAGATTTGAGAAGCCCCAAAAGGCAGGCTTGGGTTTCACATGGGTAAAACTATCCCCTTACCTTGGGGAGACCTCTAGCCTCCTCCTAACCTGTGTTGGATGCAGTCTAGTTGTGCTGGTGTAGGTTATATGAAAATAAATGTACAAACGAAGGGTTTTTGTTGATCCTAGGATTGACAGTATGTTTGAATATAATCACAAGATGAGCTTATCCTCACAAAAAGGAACAAAGCAAGACATGAGATGTTAATTGTGAATTTATATTTCAGTGTTGATGTCTTAATCCAATGGGGACATCAACTGAAAAACCCCTTTTCCCAACAGTGTTACAATGCTCTAAATAGAATGAATAATTCTGAATCTTTAAATAAAACAATGTTTAGCAAATAATGCCTGGTGCAGTCAAGATGTAGAGCAGAGGTGTCAAGCATGTTTCATACAGAGGGTCAAACAGACAGAAGTGATGCTGTTAAGTAGGTCATGACCATAAATTAGTATGTTTTGTCATTTAGGGACATGGCAGCAAATAACAGTTGAGGAAACAAGTAAATCTTGATCATATTTTCAAGGTGTGGGACTATATTTACTGAATCGGGTAGCTTTTCAGCAGTGATACTCAGCAGCTGATGGTAGTGCTGGGAGAGTCTGAGGTCCCAGTTAAAGAGCATCAGAGGCTGCATCTGGCCCCTGATCCTTATGATTACATATAAAATTTTAACAGAATGTCCTATTCTTATCCTCCTCCTAATGAAAAGCCACCATACATTTTTTGTGATCGATTACAGAAGTACAGAAGTGCAGAAAACAAGCCAAGGATAACTGATTTTTTTTTCCTATTCCTTCCCTCTTCTTTGTGAATTGGAAACCTCTTTATGGTTTAATTTGCAGCAACAAAGCAGAGGGACTAGTACAAATTTGCAGAGCTGTTGAAATGCATGCTGTCAGCCTGGCTACTCAAGCTTGAAGTGGTGGTGGATTTAATAAAGATCGTTGATGCCTCTGTCTTGGAAAAAACTGACAACTGTCTATTAGTCAGCAGGAAGCAATGCATTGAGGAATACACGCACCAATATTTGTGTTTGGGAATTGAGCAATATAGCTGAACTTCCGTTACTCAGACCTTCAGTTGCCTAAGACATCTTCATCTCAACTTTACCCGGTGCCAGAGTTGTCAAAGCAAGACTCTTAAATGTTATAATTTTATAACTGGCAGCCCAACTGCATCCTCCATCATCAGTGCTGATGCAGCTGTGCTGAAAAGCTGCATGCTGAGCTCTCATGTGGGGGTACAATTGGAAATACTGCACGATGTAAGTAAACAGTCAACAGTGAGGTCTCCTGGGACATACCCTTCCTGTCATCATTCTCTCCCCCCATCCAGAAACATTGCCTTTCCCTCCTCCCCCTCCAAATGCCTTCCACCACCTCTACTTTATCTACCCTGGTGGACTGTCACTAAGACAGTGGCCTCACCACTACTCCTTACACATGGGCACCAATGTCCATGCTATGTTGCATCAGATTCAACAAGATCTAGGCACTTTTGCTTCCATCAGTGGACCATGCATTCCATACCAATGCATGTTATTGGGCACTCCATGATCTGGAGATTAGAACCTATTTAAATAACAGGAGCTGGACCTAATTCTGATAGGACAGGCATAATTTTTGTCAACGTTCATTAATTGAATCCTGGGTTTCCTCAGTATATGATCACCTTTGTTTGTCCTTTCTAGATTTCTACTTTCACCTTTGTTTGTTCTTTCCTACTTTTAGAGACAATCCAAATGTTGGCTTCCCCTTAACATAACTTCCAATCTAATCCTACATGGGCATTATGCCACTGGATATTGAGAGCCAACTGTCTGGAGAGGATAACTCCATTAAAACTGTCAAAAAGTGTCAAAAAGACTGTCATTAATACTAACTTCAGGGTCTTACCTTTTTCACAATTGGACAAGTTTCTAGATCAGAGCTGAAAATAGGCTCTCAGAAATGATGCACTTTAATCTCACATTTATCTCTTTGTAGTGGATAGGGCAATAGCACAGTCTCTGTCTCCATATGTTGGAAAGACAGATGGTGTTAGATGGAGTTTCTTGCAGGTTCATTGTATCCAGGAATAGAGAACAAAGGAGAATAGAACAGAATCCATGGACAATGTTGATTTCAGTATCTGTACAAACAAGAATTTTTGACTCAATATTTTCTCTGCAGTAATTTCAGTCATTTTTGACATGCCACTAGATCATAGAATCATAGAATCATAGAGTTGGAAGGGACCTAGTAGGTCATCTAGTCCAACCCCCTGCCTGTAGCAGGAATTCCCCCTAGAGCATCTCCAACAGGGTCTCCAACAGCATCTTCAAGCCTCTGCTTGAAGATCCCCAGCGAGGGAGAGTCCACCACCACTCTTGGCAATCTGTTCCACTGCTGAACCGCCCTCACCGTCAGGAATTTTTTCCGGATTTCCAGCCGGAATCTCCTCTCTTGCAGTTTGTACCCATTGGTTCTAGTTCTGCTTTCAGAAGCAGCTATGAACAAATGAGCCCCTTCCTCCCTATGACAGCCCTTCAGGTATCTGAAGAGGGCAATCATGTCTCCTCTCAGCCCCTCTTCTCCAGGCTGAACATCCCAAGTTCCCCCAACCTTTCCTCATAGGGCTTTCCTTCCATCCCACTGATCATTCTTGTTGCTCTCCTCTGGACTTGCTCCAGTTTGGCTGCATCTTTCTTAAAGTGAGGTGCCCAGAACTGAACACAGTACTCAAGGTGAGGTCTGACCAATGCTGAATAAAGAGGAACTAGAACTTCTTGTGACTTGGAAGCTACAGTCCTCTTAATGCAACCTAAAATGGCATTTGCCTTCTTTGCAGACACATCACACTGCTGACTCATGTTCAGCTTGTGATCCACGGCGACTCCAAGGTCCCGCTCACATGTTGTGCTGCCAAGCCAAGTATCCCCCATTTTATACCTATGTTTTTGGTTTTTATTGCCTAAGTGCAGAACCTTGCACTTCTCCCTGTTGAAATTCATTCTGTTTGTTACAGCCCAGGATTCCAGTTTATCCAGATCCTCCTGGAGTTTTCTCCTATCTTCTGATGTGTTTGCTACTCCTCCCAGTTTGGTGTCATCTGCAAATTTGATCAGGCTCCCCTGTATCCCTTCCTCCAAGTCACTGATGAAAATGTTAAAGAGAACCGGTCCCAAGACAGAGCCTTGGGGGACCCCACTAGAAACTGACATCCAGGTTGACACAGAACCATTTACTAAAACCCTTTGAGTGCGGCCATTGAGCCAGTTGCGGATCCACCTAATGATTGCCCCGTCTAGCCCATATTTTTCCAACTTCCTAATTAAAATGTCATGTGGGACTTTGTCAAATGCTTTGCTGAAGTCAAGATAAATGACATCCACAGCATTGCCACTGTCCTGTGTCTGATACCCTCCTGTGTCCTACCCAGCCACCCCCCTCCAAATTTCCTGTTTGGACAAATGATTTTTTACTGTATTGATAACTGAACACTATGTTCTTGGACCGTTTTTTTCAGTATAAGCAATGCTGTTCTTGTCAAGTCTATTAATCATGGATTCCTTATTTCATTAACAAGTCAACACCAAACGTTACCATGAGTTTGTTTTCTTACAAATAATTTGAAAAATTGCAGAATGTCTAAGTGACTTTGTTGCAATATCTTGGAATGCAATATACAGGGGACCCTTATATCGGTGGAACCCATATCTGCTAATTCAGTTATCTCTTTTTGGGTCCAGCTCTGGTGTGTGCACTCACATGCACACCTTCCCCAGATTTGAGGGGAATTCTGCTCCCCTTGCCTCTGGTGGAGAATCTGAGCTTAGCAAAGGCTGAGGACATCTGTTTTCTGCTTCCAGATGGCTCTGACTCTGTTGGATAGCTCAAATAATGCACTCTGGTTTCAGGGGAAAATAAAAAGTGATGTTTTACTGTCTTATAAGGCTTTGGGAGGCCCTGGAAAACCTGGAGGGTCTGGACCTCCCAATGCCTGATACAGCATTAGAAAGTCACTTATGGTTTCTCCATGAAACCAGCAGTTACATGTTTTGAGCTATACAGCTCTGTATGAGCCCAGGAGAGGCAGAAGGCAGACATTCCCAGCCTCCGATGAAGTCAGGTTCCTTCCTGAGGTAAGAGTGGAACATCCTTCACTTCCATGGGGATGGCCCTCAGATTGTGGGAACAGGTGTTCACCCATATCCATTGTTTCAGGTATCCACAGGAAGAGAGGGTTCTGTAATGGAAACCCTGCAGATAAGGGACACACCTGTATACTGGAGCTACAAGGTATTCAAGATACAAAGCTACATCACAGAAGAAATGGATTCTATCTATCCACAGTATTTATATACCGCTTTTCAACTGAAAAGTTCACAAAGTAGTTTACAAGAAAATGAAAAAAATTAATAGTTAATTAATAGCTAATGGGTGCCTGTCCCAAAAGGGCTCAAAAGTATTCAAGTTGAATACTTGGAATATTTCTGAGTTTATAATATTGGTCTTTGATTTTTCAGATTATTTCGTGGGCCATAATCAATTTTTATTGATGTGCTTGTTTACATTGTATTCATGCTTTGCTTGTCATCAGTTTTATTTCAAAGTTAATTTAACATTCAAGAGTGTTCTTGTTACAAATGGTTCAAATCCTTTGTCCTCAACAATTTGCAACTGTGTGATCCTATGCTCACTTCCCTGGGTGTAAGGCTGCAATCCTAAAGACACTTTCCTGGGAGTAAGACCCACTAAATACAATGGGGCTTACTTTTGAGTAGACATGGTTAGGATGTGCTCTAAGGCTGTAATCCTAAAGACACTTTCCTGGGAATAAGACCCATTGAACACAATAGGGCTTACTTCTGAGTAGACATGGTTAGGATTGTGCTCTAAGTCTCATTGAACACAATGGGATTTACTTCCAAGTAAACATGAATAGGACTGCACTATAAGTCCAATTAACTGAATGAGATTTATTTATTTGAAGAAAAAAATCATTCAGTGGTATAGCTGGAGGTACAGGGGGTGCAGTTGCACTGGGCTATAAGCTTTGGGGGGCTACAAGCTGAGCTTGACACAAGTGACTAAAATTTTGAAAAATGGGATATGTATGGATATATATACCATCATGTTATATATCATTGGAAAGGTAAAAATATTAACTGCATGTAAAAATGGTGTCAAAACACTGGAATTGAATTCAAAACATGCATTCAATGTGCATGATCCTATGAAGTCTACATGGGCTGCTATCCAGAGCAAATTCAGCCTGCTCTGACCTAACTGCACTCTCCTAACTATTCTGTATCCAGAGCAGAAAGTTATGCTGAATCCAGAGAGTCAGGAAGCCTGGGCTGCCCTAACTGCTCCAGAGCATGCTAAGTAACTGACTCTGCTCCTGAGGGGAGACCCCTCAGATCACACTGAACAAGGAACAGCTGTGGTGCCTACAGTGGTGACATGACTCTGCACATCACCTGGTGTGGAAGTCTCTGCGTCATCCCTGGGATGCGCCCCCCCCCCCACCTGGACTGCACAGTCACCAAAGTTGGCGCCTGCGCAGTTGTTCCTGAAGCCAACTGGCTTCAGAAAGAGTACTGCGCAGGCACCATCTCTGACACCTGCGCAGTACTTTTCTGAAGCCTTTTGGCTTCGGGGGAGACTGTGCAGGCGTCAGAGTTGGTGCCTGTGCAGTACTCTTTCTGAAGCCATTCGGCTGCCGCTCCGCCTCCTGAGTGAGGCCGAATGGCTGTGCAGAGGTGCGGACTTTCTCTGCTCTAAGGAAGTCTCCTCTGAAGCTGTTTGGCATGCTCAGTGTGTTTCTGCGCAGTGCATCTCAGATGGCCGTTCAGGCCAGCTCCTCAGACAAGTGTCAGCTTCTGGCTGATTCTCCGCCTTGGAGCAGGCCTGAAGGGGGGTGCTGACGCCCGGGGCCTGCCAAAGGACAGTCAAACTCCTCCGGCACATCACCCCATACAGAGCGCATCACCCAATGCAGCCCACACCAGCCGCACCAGTCTGGTGACACCACTGGGTGCCTGCCTTATAAGGAGTCCCTGATGAGATGCCAGTACATTCTACAGTGACTACAAGGGGCTTCTTGGAGTGGCCTGCTGTATCCTGAGGTTTGTGGGCAGCCGTAGTTTGTTCCATATCCTGAGGCTGAGAGGAAGGGGTTGCAGCTAGGCTGGCCAAGAACTCAGATTTTTGGTCAGCACTGCCATTCTTACTCGGGCCTTATCATGGACCCCTATGGGTCTACTCATTACTATACCTGCTCCTGAGGTGGTATATCTCTGAGGAACTGGAAGAGGGCATTTCTGCCTTGGAAACAGGCTCTGGATACAGAGTAACTGCTCTGCCCTAGGCAATGCTAAACATGCCCTCAACTTGCCTCTCCTGAGCTGCTTAGGCTGCCCCAGTTAGGGCAGAGCAGGTCCACCTCTCTTAGGGCACCCTATCTTGCCTTGCTCTGCCCTAAGCCTCCTTCAGAGTAACTGGGCTGGAGCATCTTGCAGTTGCTCCAACCTAGTGTTAGATAGGGCAACCTAAGGGCTCTTATGTGGACAGATTAGTTGCTCTGGATTGGGCTGCTGGGCTGCAATCCTAAAGACACTTTTCTGGGAGTAAGCCCCATTTAACACAATGGAGCTTACTTCTGGGTAGACCTGGTTAGGAGGCTGCAATCAAAGACACCTTCCTGGGAGTAAGCCCCGTTTAACACAATGGGGCTTACTTCTGAGTAGACATGGTTAGAAGGCTGCAATCAAGGACACTTTCCTGGGAGGCTTACCTGGGCTGCTGCTGGAGGTTCAAGGTGGTTGGTGGGGGCACTTGGGGGCAGTTAGAGGCAGCAGTGCTGGCCAGCAGCCCTTTTAAAGAGTCTCCATGCGGAGCGTCAGGGCTGCATAGCATGCATGCTCATAGTGTGCTTGCTTTTTAAGTGAAGCGGAACTTGTTATGTGAAGCAGAATTTCTTGGAAATTTTTGCTTGTTATATGAAACGCTTGTTAAGCAAGGCACCACTGTAGATGCTTTAAGCTATGCCACTAGCAGAACAAATGGGTGGTGAACTGCTAAGGAGGAGGAGGCAGGTTTTTCCCCAATTTTCTTTTTAAAAATATCTGGGGATTATGTCATTTCTGGTTGTGACATCACTTCCAGGGCAACATTTTGAGCTTTGATCTGGGCTGCATGATAATAAGGTATGCCACTGAATGCATTGAATGCAATCTGTATAAGAATACGTGGATTTCAACACTTTCTTTGCCTCCCCCCCACAATATTGGCACATGCTGAATTACCTTAATCTGAGACTAATTGTAGTCGTATTGACCCCATTTAGTTATTCATAAATATTTGCATTTCTCTCTGTGATACAACAGTCTTCAGAATCCCATGTATCAGATGTTTCCTTTTGTCCTTATCTTTCCATTTCTATAAAAGAGAATGGGAGACCCCTTTGTGCTCAGTAAAGCAGCTTTGGCATAGAAAAAATGTTTCCTTTCCAATCAATGGGCACCTTTCATGTATAGTGTGTTTTTGGCAGATGTATATGTATTTCAGTGAGTAGAACAGGATATTGTTGTCAAGACCTTGAGGGCTGAGACAGTCAGCAGACTTATCTCCATCTAGACTGAATCTCCTATAAACCTCTTTAAACTTTTCTTCTACAGGAATAAATCTTTTTCCTAGATTTATGGGAAGACCTAATTGCAGCCAAAATCTTAAAATGCTGATGAAACATCAGAACATTACAGATAATGCATTGATTTAAGAGTCTCTGTATCGTGGCTGGAGGACCCTAATCTAATTAGTATCACCACAAAGCCTGTGAGGTTTTAATCAGTCTCTGTTACCATCTCATCTTGGTTGAAGTCATCCATTGTGCTCCGTATTTTACAGCCCTTGCCAGAGGCAACTAGTATATTTTCCTTTTTGATCAAATAGTTTTCATTTTCTCTTGGTTCCCCCTCATCTCCTTTCTGTGTCGTCCTGTCCATTTGTGTCTAACTAGATTTATAGTAGTGTTTGCCTAGGGGCAGACATTAAACAAGAAGCAAGGAATAGTGTCCTTTTCAAAGTTATTTTAACCATGGTTTGGTTTCACAAGGAGCACAGAGTGCAAATCATTTCCCTGATATTAGTAAGATTCCTGAGTAGTCCTTTTTGAGTTCAGTTGCTTCTGTGCTTTCCTACAGGATTTTGATTCTAAGAGAAGAAAAGCTGGTTCAGAGACCTCAGGAGGACCCCAAAGCTGTGGACCTGCTCCTTCAGAAGGAGTACAACCCCATTCAGAGCAGGATGATAGTCCACTACCCGAGTTGTCCAATACCCCAGCATGTGACACAGTATTGCAGCCAAGCAATACAATCCTATGCATGTCTACTTAAAGTAAATGCCACAGAGTTTAAACCCATATGTATGTTTAGGAATATGTGAAGGGAGGGTTTCAGACACAGTTGGCCATTGTTTGTCTTGCATGACATTATCCAATGCAAACTACATGCAGACTACAGCTTTTTATCTTGTTTTGCTAATTGGATGGAGGCCAAAAAGCTCTCTTGATTTACACTCCATGAAACCCCATTAAACACAATGGCTAGCCTGGTACTTACATCACCTCTGAGTACATTTTGAGGTTTGTGAAACTGGAGGTACAAGTTCTCATATATAACTCTGTTTCCCCTTATTAAACTAAGAGCACAATCCTAATCATGTCTACTCCAAAGTAAGCCCCATTGTGTTCAATGGGTCTTACTCCCAGGAAAGTGCCTTTAGGATTGCAGCCTTAGTCTAGGTACAGTGAGCTAAAACAGTGATTTTTGCAAATTGCTCCCCAAAGAAGTGTGACGAAAAGCTAAACTCCTACTGTGTTGTACCAAAAGGGGGGAAAAAGAAAAGATGATTATGGCTCTGGTTGCACTTTGAAGGTAACAGTGAAAGGAAAAGCAAATATCTTGCAAATCACAGTGGTCTAATTTGTTCTCAGTCTTCATGATCAGATATCAGATTTCTCTTTGGGGAGGACAAAATATTCCTCAGGCAACTGAGAAGTTGCTTTGTTGCCTAGTCTGATGAGTCCATGGTGCTGATGATATCAAGAGAGATCCTCCACATAATGTCTTGTTTCTTACAAATGAAAATACTAATTAGTGATATAATTGCAGGGCTTTGGCACTGTGAGTGGCCATTTTTTGTTCTCAGCAGCCATCTAAGTATGCTTTATACTGAAATCCTCCACAAGTATTATGTAAAATTTCTAAGGGCCCAATCCTGAACCCTAGCAGCACTGGCGCTGAGCTACAGTACCATCAGGGGGTACTGTAAACATGACATCCAGAGCATAGGAAGTGCTGGGTCTACTCCAGTCAGGGTGACCAGATGCCCAAACCTCAAAAGGGGGACAAGGTCTTAGATTCCTCTCAGCCTGGTCTTTCTGGCAGACAGTAGCACATTTGCCTCCTCACGAGTAAAGCTGTGATATTGGGCATTTTCACTTTCCCATGGAGCTCAATAATATTTTAGATTTTTAGTTTTTTGGCCATAACTTTTGATAGGAATGAGATATTTCAAAACCAATTTTTGTACTGCTCTTTAATACAAATCCAACAACATATGACATGACAGGGTACTGCATACCATTGCAAAGTTCAAAAATGAACCCATAATGGAGGACAATGAAGTCCTTTTGGAGGACATGTGGACAGAAGACTAAAAAAGAGGGCAAATCTGGAAAAATCCAGTCATATGGTCACCCTGACTCTAGTCTGTGCCAGGAAAATAGCCAGTGCAAACAGGGACTAAAGTTCCCATTTCCAAAGAGACTTCTAGGAGCATGACTGCCCATGATGTTCCAATTAATGATGGATGCAGATGTTTCATTGTCTTGTGTGCTACCTAAGCATTTGGTGAACCACTATGAGATACAGGAAGCTGGACTTGATGGACCTTTGGCCTGATCCAGCAGGGTTATTCTTAGGGATGGTGTTTAGGTGGTGCAGTCAATTTCCCTGCTGTCCCTCCCCTTCAACCATGTCAGCTCAACCATTACAGGAGAGGCGTCTTGTAAGAGGAGAATAAACTCTACCAAGTAAACATTTTGGGACTGGGTAGGAATTTTTTGTGCCAGCCCAATTGACCTTGGACTGGTGTTTTTTTGTTTTGTTTTTTGCCAAACTGGTGTTGTTGTACAGTTAATTTGTTTCCCATTTATCTTATAGGTCACTTTTTGCCATTTTTATTCATTTTTATTCATTCAGTCTGCCATTTTTATTCATATTCCTTCCTTTCTTTAAAACAAAAATAAAAATAGGAAGCCTTTTTGGATTATGAGAACTTCTCCAACAATACAGGAAAAAAATACCCGGCTAAGATAAATGCATGACCTTAAGGAATAGAATTGAGGAAACTAGGGGTAGTTTTGCTGTTAGCTTGCTTGCAAGACTGTCATTGATTGATTGTCCTTCTGTATATCTTTTGGCAAAAATCAATGTTTTCCTTTAAGTAAGGCAGTCTTTGGAGAAAAGAGAATACATGTGTTGAATATTTCTGCTACTTCTTATGTCTGTCTAATGGGCAGTGCCAGCAATAACAATTCAACATTGGTTCTTGGTCCAAAGGGCAAAGTAGTTTTCTGATGGGAAATCTGGACATCATTTTGAATGAGGCTTTAAATCACACTATATGTGAAGGGCTTCTGCATTTTCTGCATCACCTGGGAATTTTGTTCAAAATTTTTGGCTTCCTTTTGGCTCCCAAAACATATTTTTTTCTTAGTGACTTTTCAGTCTAATTTGATAAGAAGCTTATTTTTAAATTACCCCAGACTATGGCATTTCAAGTCTTGCACATGCTGGGAACATTGTAATGGTGACCCACAGAAATAATGTTGAAAAATACTGTTTGTTGCTCACATGCATGTGTTGCAAAATTAAGCCTTAGTTCTTAAAATTGACAATCAAGACATGGAGATGCCCACACAGGGTTGCCAAATGTCCCAAAAAAACAGAGACAATCCTGATTTTTTGGGATTGTGTTCATATACTGGCAAATGGGACAGAGGGTCCTGTCCCGACTTTGTGGAAGAGAATTCTTGAAACCCTATGCCCTATGTAGAATGAGAACCTGTATGGAGCTTAGCTTAGACCTGAAAAATCCAGGTTCAAATTCCTTGAAGCTTCCTGGATAACCTTGTGTTATCTCTTAGCTTCACCTAACTCATAGAGCAGTGGCATCCCTATGGGGAGACTGGGTGGGTGCTCTGGGCCCTGAGTACCACCCTGGGGGGCTTACACACTGGGGGGATGACCAAAATAGTTATAATTTTTCAGATCCCCATCAAGTCATATACCATTGGATGTGTACTTTCCAGCACAATCCAACTGATTTTGTTAATGTGAAAATGATTCCTGGAAACAAATGTTGCCAATGGTGAGGTTCAACATGTATTTTCCTTTTCAAAAGAGTAGAGGGCCTGACCTACCTGGTCCCTAGAATGCCTTCTAAAGCTTCCAAAATGTTAAAATAAAAATAAAACAAAATACCCAGCACTTCCAGTTTGTGACTTCCAAATGGATGTTTTTTTAAGGCAGCGGTCATTGGGTGGCACCCCACATGGGGTGCCATAAGATATTGGGTGGCACCAATTTTCACAATTGTGTACCAGTGTATTTATCCATCATATTTCTACTTTTCTTTCAATCTTAGTTCTCAAGGAAACTAAAAAAAATTAAAACATAAATCCCAAAATAAAATCACCAGGATTAAATCTCAGGGAAAAATGCAGCCAGAACACTCACATACCAGCCAACAAAGCAAATCTCATTTGAGCACTCGCCCATCACAAGCTGTTCTTCGAAGTGACCTGGCTGTGACAAGGGAGTTGTTGACATCTCCTCCATTCTCAGAACACCCTCGTCATGCCCGGCAGTGATAACCAAATCAAGCATATAACCTGCTTATCTGTCATGGGCCTAAAATACTTTGGGATAGCCTCTAGCTGTCAGGGCAGCCAAGAATTCCTGGGCTGTCATAGATAAGGATAATATCCATGGAAAGAAGGTGAAGGACTTTCACAGATGTGATATGAACAGTCAGATTATATATATATATATATATATTCATTGAAGGAAATAACATTCTTGAAATATCTTAAAAGAGGGATCCCCCCACTGAAATATAACAGACAATACTACAATATAATGGCTGCAATCCTAAAGACACTTTCCTGCGAGTTAGAACAATTGAACACAGTGGGGCTTACTTTTGAGTATACATGGTTAGGATTGTGCTCTATAGCATATGCCTTAAATGCAGATATCTGTATTTATTCATGTTATTACAACAATACAAAATTGCCTATTTAGACATTCAGCTAAACATTTTCTCCAAATCTCATTATAAGTAACTATTTGTACAGAAGAGGTAGATATCATAGAGTGGTTTCCATGTTCAACTGTTAGATTGTTTGTATCCTGTGCATAAGGGCCAAAAATAATGTGTGCAGTTAAATGCTTCCATCATCATGCTAGTGGCTGCATGAAGGAATATTGCACTGTTATACAAAATACCTCCATGAATTCATTATCATTTCAAATGACAGCCAAACCTAAGCATGCTTACTCACCAGTCTCATTGAATTCAGTGGAACTTACACCCTTTATGCTGTGATCTAAACTTAGGTTATTCCAGTTCTGGGTAAATGACACAGAAGGCTTCGCTGAAACAATGATAGCCTCTGCTGACCGATACAAAACTATATATGGTGTACAATGGAAAACACTGGGCAAAATTAATGTGCCTCTATTATCCAGGCACAATCATGAGGCTGGCACTATCCTGCAGTGAAGAAGAGGAGATGGGTGTTGTGAGTTGGAGATGGGCAGGACATTATGTGTACAATGGATGACAAATTCTAAGCAACTTGGCACAACAAACACTTCCCCTTTATCCTAAAATCACAATGTCAACAAAAAGACCTGACAAAGATAAGAGAAATCCTATAGTGACCCATGCATGCCACACATAGCCCCCAAAATCACACCTCTAATTCCACAACATGGAGCATAAGATATCCAGCCTATTAGGGTTTATAAATTCTACTACTAAGATTTACAAATTAGGATCTGCAAATAGGATCTATTAGAATGTATAAATCCCATTATATGGCCAATCAGCCCAATCCAGAGCAACTAATCTGTCCACATAAGAGCCCTTAGGTTGCCCTATCTAACACTAGGTTGGAGCAACTGCAAGATGCTCCAGCCCAGTTACTCTGAAGGAGGCTTAGGGCAGAGCAAGGCAAGATAGGGTGCCCTAAGAGAGGTGGACCTGCTCTGCCCTAACTGGGGCAGCCTAAGCAGCTCAGGAGAGGCAAGTTGAGGGCATCTTTAGCATTGCCTAGGGCAGAGCAGTTACTCTGTATCCAAAGCCTGTTTCCAAGGCAGAAATGCCCTCTTCCAGACCTCAGAG
The DNA here is from genome assembly GCA_030015325.1 of Cryptoblepharus egeriae. Classification (NCBI taxonomy): domain Eukaryota; kingdom Metazoa; phylum Chordata; class Lepidosauria; order Squamata; family Scincidae; genus Cryptoblepharus; species Cryptoblepharus egeriae. The sequence continues at coordinate 31,172,540 of JAREYC010000005.1, forward strand.
TTATACCACCTCAGGAGCAGGTATAGTAATGAGTAGACCCATAGGGGTCCATGATAAGGCCCGAGTAAGTATGGCAGTGCTGACCAAAAATCTGAGTTCTTGGCCAGCCTAGCTGCAACCCCTGCCTCTCAACCTCAGGATATGGAACAAACTACGGCTGCCCACAAACCTCAGGATACAGCAGGCCACTCCAAGAAGCCCCTTGTATTCACTGTAGAATGTACTGGCATCTCATCAGGGACTCCTTATAAGGCAGGCACCCAGTGGCGTCACCAGACTGGTGCGGCTGGTGTGGGCTGCATTGGGGATGCGCTCCGTATGGGGTGATGTGCCAGAGGAGTTTGACTGTCCTTTGGCAGGCCCCGGGCGTCAGCACCCCCATTCAGGCCTGCTCCAAGGCGGAGAATCAGCCAGAAGCTGACACTTGTCTGAGGAGCTGGCCTGAACGGCCATCTGAGGTGCACTGCGCAGAAACACACTGTGCATGCCGAACAGCTTCAGAGGAGACTTCCTTAGAGCAGAGAAAGTCCGCGCCTCTGCACAGCCATTCGGCCTCACTCAGGAGGCGGAGCGGCAGCCGAATGGCTTCAGAAGAGTACTGCACAGGGACCAACTCTGACGCCTGCACAGTCTCCCCCGAAGCCAAAAGGCTTCAGAAAAGTACTGCGCAGGTGTCAGAGAAGGTGCCTGTGCAGTACTCTTTCTGAAGCCAGTTGGCTTCAGAAACAACTGCGCAGGCGCCAACTTTAGTGACTGTGCAATCCAGGTGGGGGGGCGTGCATCCCAGGGATGACGCACAGACTTCCGCACCAGGTGATGTGCAGAGTCATGTCACCACTGTAGGCACCACAGCTGTTCCTTGTTCAGTGTGATCTGAGGGGTGTCTCCTCAGGAGCAAGTCTTCCCCTTGTGTCAATTACTTAGCATGCTCTGGAGCAGTTAGGGCAGCCCAGGCTTCCTGACTCTCTGGATTCAGCATAACTTTCTGCTCTGGATACAGAATAGTTAGGAGAGTGCAGTTAGGTCAGAGCAGGCTGAATTTGCTCTGGATTGCAGCCAATGAGGCTTACTTTCAGGTAACTGTGGTTAGGATTGAAGCCTTTCTCTGGCAGCTAATCACTGTACCCTTACCCCACCCTATATACATCCTGCTCAGGCACCCACACTATCAGATCACTGAACATGGACCTATAGCAATTGAAGCATGTTGTAAATCGCCATTTTCAACCACTGTGCTGTGGCACACTGATAAGCTGCAGTGGTTTTCAGGTGCAATGTGGGAGTTTATTTATTTATCAGCAGGGCCATTTTGGGGATCAGAGACCCCTATTAGCAGTGTGGTGTCCCTTGTCAATTGTCAAAAGACTGATGGTGGGCCTTGACAGTTTTAGTACCTTGTCACTGTGCCCTGAGATTAACAAAAAAAAATTGAGAATGACTGGTGTAAGAGCATTTTGTGCGCAAAGAGAACATTTTACCCTAATTATCTCACTTTGCACAAGTTCCCAGGATGGCAAGGTAGATTGTTAACCCTTCTCTTACCAAAATTTGCTTTGTTGGCTGTCCACACCAGCTGCTGTACAGGCAGACATGCTGCCACATTGCAGTGTGTAGAGTTTTCCTAGCATTGGGCTGTTAAGCAAGACAAGACAATGGAAGATGCATCAAGGAGTAATATATTCAGCAAAAATAGCCACTTTTTCTACCAGTGCATTTTTAATGTTTAAAAAGGACATATTAGATTTATGTGCATAGTTAACAATAGTTGCTTCCTAAAGAGTAATAAGTATATAATTTTGGAACATAAACTATGGAAGACAGGAATCAGTATGTTTCAACGCACCAAGCTGAAAATCTACAAGAGGGTTTTGGCTAATTACAAGAGCAATTTTTCACTGTGTTTAACATTCCTCAAAGTAAAAAGAAAATGGGCTATGACCTACATATCAATTTGGATTTAAAAAACAAATTACCCACCTTTCCTGACCCAGTGGAAGAGATGGCAACATTAAAAAACAGATATTAAAACAAAAAACCACAAAAAAATCAAAATAAAAAACAGCATCAAACCAATTTGGGCCAGCAAAAACCGACAGGAAAATACCAAATTAATCAAGGGCTTGGTGGAACAACCAAGTTTTTAATTCTCCTTTGATGCAGCCAAACAGAAGAGGCAATTCTCATCTCAATCAGGAGGAAACTGCACAAGGTGCTATCAAAGCGCAGGAGAGCCTGCTTTGAATCAACATTGACTGAATTTCCAAAAATGGTGAAACCCACAGTGCAGTCTACTTAGATCACTTCTACTTAGATTCCTTCAGGGGGAGAATATCTTAATAAGTTTTGACGTAACCAATCATTAAGGGCTTTATAGTCATTACTAATACCACGAATATGCCCAGATATGTCAGGGTAGTCCATGATGATACAACTTGGTTTTGATTATCAAAATCTGAGTCCCATCTTCAGCCTGATGGATGTTTGATACTAATACTAATACATTCAATACTAATTACAGGTTTCCTCTGATCTTCATAGGCTGCTTCACAAAACAATTATGTCAGAAAATTCAAGTTCTGTTATTTACATTGAAATTTGAAATATTTTTGATTAAAAAGTTGAAAAGATTATGAATTGCACATGAACAGAAAGGCAGCCTTGTTTTTGGGGATCCAGTTATTGTTTTGGTAACAAATTCATGTCAAGCAGAGCCAGTGGGTCTGTTGTATGTTATAAGGGAAGACGGATTTGGCATCAGAAGATGCCCTGATTTGGCACCAGAGGGGGCAGGTTAGGCTCCACTGACATGTGTTGTATCCTAACCCCTGCTCCTAAAATCTGATCACCCAACTTAGATCAGTGAGGGCCTGCACCAGCAATATCACTGGCACAGCTATGAGCTGTCCTGTTGCAGCTGCTGGGGCTTACCCTGGGGCAAATGTTCCCTTATCATGAGAAGACAGCCAGAAGCCAAAACTCCCTTGTGGGGTACAGCTAACCCGACAATCCAGAGTAACTACGGGAGCACATAAGAGACAGTATGTGTACCCATAGTTACTGCACCATCTAGTGGAAACCTATGGGAAATTCATTTTGCAATCCAGAGCAAATTGTTCTTACATCGGAGCAAGGACTCTCCATAGTTACTCTGGATTGTGCTCTAAGTCTGTTTCAACACTGGTAAATCACTGTACATGAATTTAGTTACAATTGGGTTGTCCAGCATAACAATGCAATCCTATATGTATCTACACCGGAGTAATTCCCACTAACTTGCCTGGCCTTATGCCAGGAAATGCTTATAGAACATCAGACACAGGTTTTTGATTTTACTAACCCTAACCCTAACCCTAGAATAGTAAATCTATTCTCTGGTCACATGTTCTTCTGTTACATGAACTCTTGGTTTCACTGACTTAATTCAAATTTCTTGGAACGTTTTTGATTACTATACTATACTATATACATACTATACTATAAGCCACTGTGAGTGATCCTGGCAGGAATAAGCTAATAATGTATCTGGAAAATATAAATATTGAACACAACCAAACTGATACAACACAACATTGCTTGGCATGTAATTACAGTAGTGCTCCACTTGCTGTTAATGAGCCTCATTGATAAAGTACTTGGGGAGAAAAAGTTTTCAATTTTACTTCAGATTAATGAAATTGCAATGGGGTGCTCTCCGCTGGCTAATTAATATTCTATAAATGCTGCATATATGTAAATATATTCCTCAGTATTCTAGATCAGCACCTGCTGATGAGCATGTCTCAGTACAGAATATTCTTCTTTCTATATTTTCTATTTGTTAAAGATTGAGATTTTGTTCCAACCAGTCACATCTGTTGTCTTGTGTAAAGTGCATAGATGATAACAATAATGAATCTTGCCAATCACTTTCCAAAACCAAAATAAATTCAGTCAGATGCTTATCTTGAAGCATGGTCAAGCTATCTCCAGATAACCCACTGACAATTTTCATTTAGCCTTTTGACTAACTGGCCAGATGAATGCAAGGCTCCAACCACAATTATCAAAGTTTGATCAAACTAATATGAAAATGTTTTGGAAATATTTATGTTCTGCAACTTGCCTCCTCACTGAATTGAAGAAGCTTGGCTGCTGCAATTGTAATTAGAAATACAGTTCTGTGAAAAGGTTTCTGAAATTCCTGGAGGCAAAATAGAGAGGGGAAGTTGGTGTTGTTTAGAACAACAACACCAGAAAATGTCATTTTATGCTTCCAACTCTCATTATTATACATGCACATCTATTTCTCTATCTTTAAGGTGTACCAAAACCCTTCCAGTATTTATAATGATAAACCCAAAATAGTATATTCATCATGAAACCAGACAAATCTGACCCACCCATAGGGCAGAAGGTCTGGTCTAGAGGGTTGAGCCACTGTAAATTGTCTTAAGATAAGATCTAAAGGTCACCAGCTCAACAACGCCAGAAGCCGTGCATGGATAGACATTGATGCTGGTCTGTGAGAGAGCATAAAGAAAGAAATGCAGTTGCAGTGGAGTCCAAAGGCATAACAGTGAACAAGTGAATGTGAGATTGGACATAAAAAGAAACATCTAAGAATGTAGGAGTTCTTGAAATAGAGAACCTTTCTTTGAATTGTAAATCTCTTCTAGGGTTAGTAAGCCTGCCTGTGTAAACCACCTTGAGAATACAGTGACACTTCACGTAAAGAATGCCTCAAGTAAAGTAAGTTTCACATAACAAACAAAAATTTCTCTAGGATTCTACTTCACGTAACAAACTGTGCTTCACATAAAGAACACATTCGTTGGCAGTTGGGGCAGACATGCTGGCCGGCAGTCTGTTTAAAAAGCATCAGGGCTGCCTAGCGCACCTGGCCATAGTGAAAGCAACACTTCCATGCTGTTCCTCCTGTGGCCGGGCATCTGCTGGGCAGAGGGAGAGAACAGCAGTGAAGAGGGAAGCAGCTCAGGGCTAGCCAGAAGGAAGCAGGGGAGAGATAGGCTCAGGATGGAGAGAAGGAGAAAGTGGGGAGACACTTTGAAGGTGTCTTGGATTGCAGCCTCCTAACCATGTCTACCCAGAAGTAAGCCCCATTGTGTTAAATGGGTCTTACTCCCAGGAAAGTGTCTTTAGGACTGCAGCCTAAGTAGATTTCATAAAATTATGCACATTGAATGCATGTTTTGAATTCAATCCCAGTGTTCTGTCATCATTTTTACATCCAGTTAATATGTTTATATGAATATTTTTGGGGTTGTGGAACCAATCATCTGAGTTTCCATTATTTCCTATGGGAAAATCCGCTTCACGTAAAGAACGTTTCACGTAACAAACATGCCTCCAAAACGAATTAAATTTGTTACGTGAGGCATCACTGTAAAGTCAAAAGAGAAACCTGAACAAACCTATGTTTGTTTATTTGTTTGAAATGGGAAAGGACACTGGCTCTTTAAGCGCTGGTGTTCTGCTTGCCTTGTGCAGCCAGGCTGCAATGGCAGGAGCCTATTGGTCATCCAGACTTAAAAACAGCACTGAGATTTGTCAAACAAAGCACCAGCCTGACCAAAGCTCAGCCTCTCATGGGTTGTCAAGGATAAGCTGGGCTTATCCAGATTGATGATCCAGTCTGCACTACAGGTACTTTGCGGCCATGTGACCTGCAGGTCTCTGTGTCCCTCACTTTCCTGTAACTTTTGTTAATGAAGTGGCCATTATCCCATACCTGTTGTCTTGAGCATTCAGTAGGTGATGTGCAGACAAAGACATTCCCCATTCCAGCTCTACTCTAAATAGAACATAAACTATAAGCTCTTTTAGCATCACTAATAAGGATAAGTGTTCCAGCTGAGATAATTATTGTGGAAGGATTCAGTACGAAGCGTTTGTACAATACCCTGCCACAGAGGAATATTTTAAGAACCATGTAAAGCAGATCTTATTCACTATGACTTTGCCAGGACACATTTCTTATCCACATCTGTTTGTTAATCCTGATCATACAGCATGCCATGATGCTGACGTCAAACTGGTCAGTGCCTGGATGAGAGACCACCTGGGAACAACATGTGTACTCTCTTGAGTTTCAGAGGAGAACGGTAGGGCATAATGAAAAAAAAATGAATAAAATATTGGCCTCTCTGGAATATTGTCATCCTTTTTCCAGCTTTGTTTACGATGTACTTCATTCCCACAGCAACCTAAGCTTTATTTTGTGAACATTTTAAAAAGAACCTCCTATGAAGTGATTACACAATGTGATGTTTCATTGTATACTGATGCTCTTTAGTAATAATTTCCACTGTTTATAAACAGTATGCTACACAGACATTTTCCAAGGCATATATTTTAAAATAGCTGTACTTTAATATGAAAAAATTGTCAGTATAGACAGGAACCCCTATAGTCCTTCTTCAATGTTGTAAGAAAAATCCTTTCAATTCTAGCCTCCCTTACATGTCATAAAGATTAAATTATAGCATTTTGCTTTTATATTGCCACTTGTTCACAGTCAGTAATTCCCTTTTGTTCATCCATGCATTGGGGGCAAAAATTATCTTCCTCCTACATGTTTGATTTCCAGCAGTTGTTTGAAACCTTTTTCTGTCTTGTATTCTCAAAGTGGCAGAGGCATCTGCTATTTTACTTGATGTTGCATCTGCATAATGGTTACACATAATAATAAATAAAGCTATCTTCTTATTAACGGATTTAAGCCGATTACACTTTTGCATAATAATAACAACTGATTAATTAATTACATTCATTTGCTATAACTCCAACATGAATAACTTTTGGGGACCTACTAAATAGTGTGATAACTTACAATTTAGCAAAGAAAGCTGAACTTCTACCTTCAGCAACTCTGGAGCATTTCAGCTGAAATTGGAAGTATGAAATGTGATCATAACATCACATGATATATGACTTCCCATGATGTCACACTGTTACTGTCTGGGCAATGTGGGCCTCTTGCAAAGTAGTTCCTAATGTCAATTAACCAATGAAAGCTTTAGTTATCTAACAGACCAATCCTAAAGGTGGCAATTCTCCCACTATTAGAGAGGTAACACCTCTCTAACCCACTTTTTCCAATCCAGGCCCATCCCTAACCCTACGTTTTATACCAGCTAAATAACTAACATAGGTTAAAGGACACTCATTGGAGGCAGCCTACAGGAAGGCAAATAAAAATGGCTTTTACATACCATTCCTGGGTCATCTTTTTGCCCTCTCCCCCACCACAGCAAGCAACATACACTCTGGGCTACATGCTATAGTATGGCAGGGATAGGATAAGGCCATTAATCTTTTATCGGGATTTCCTTTCAGGAAGCAATGGTCAATTCTACTTGCAAGTTTAGATAGAAATGGATTTTCCATTTTCTATATATAAAGTGGAAAATGAAAAGTGAGACTTGGTGTCCAATGCAGAAACTTTTCATTTCTTTTTAATGTTTATGGATTTCTGCACCAAGGTTTGAAACCTAAGAAATGTTGCATGTTCCATAATTATTCACCATGCATTTTTATAATGATTTTTTTTCCTCACCAGCTAAACTTTGGGTGCAATCCTAATCATGTCTACTCAGACATAAGTCCCATTGTACTCTATGGGACTTGCTCTCAGGAAAGTGTGTATAGGATTGCAGCCTTAAACAGCTATTGAGGTTTGTCAAGGTCCAAAAATTCAAATAAGCTGTAATATCTCACCCCAATCTCACATCCATATTCCACATTGTCCATCCTGTTTGTCAGATCGTTCAGGCTGAAGCAAAAGCTTATGACAGGAAATATCAGTAACATGTTTGGAAGTGCATGTTCTCTTTGGGATTTTTTGCTGATTTGGGGTGGGGGGGTCTGTTCTCTTTCCCCCTTGTTAATGCGATAAACCTTAGACCAAATTTTAAGACCTGAAGTGAGCTGTTTATTTAGAAGACTCAACATGGATCAATTTTTATTTGTTTTGCTGTCAAAACATTTTGTCGAAACGTTTGTCAAAACGTTTTGCTATTTGTTTTAGTTGTTGAACCACTGCAGGACCATATATAGTTTTGTTGTTCCATATCAAACAGACTCTAATTTGTAATGTGACTTTTAACAGTGAAAGAGCACAATCCTAACCAAGTCTGCTCAAAAGTAAGCCACACTTTGTTCAATGGGTCTTACTCCCAGGAAAGTGTCTTTAGGATTGCAGCCAAAGTTTGTAAAGTTATGTCTAATGGAATTGATTGGATAACTTCCAAAATTTTATTCATATGTGTTTGGGAAATGATTCACATAGCAAGGTTGTTCTACTGGAAAATGCTAGTAAAATAGATCTTGCCAGCCTTAACAATTATTTCATGATGTACTTGACAATGGTGGAAAATATACTTGATATTCTTTATAGAGGCATATGTTAAGATTATGCATCATTAGAAGAACTCAGGATGAATAAGTTGAATGGGGAAAAAAAAAGTTGAATGGGGAAAAAAGTATCCAAATCAAAAAGTTCAATTAAGTCAGACATTTAAAAACTTCAGACTGATAATAAAAAGTATTTTAAAATTACTTTGAATATTTGATTTAAGTTGTGGAGCTCATAATATCTGGTGACATGTCTTCAGAGTATTATATAATTTTTTTCTGTTTTCGTGTTTGCAAAAATCACAGTGTGGCCTTAAATTACTTGGTATTGCTAACCTCTGCTTGTTCCCTATTAATTAAGTGCAATTGATTATTGTGTACTTGTGCTAAGGCATGTCATGTTTTAATAATATTGATGCTGAAAGGTCCTTGGTGCATGAAATGCTAATGTAATGCAACCATGCATTTTTGTTTTCATATTTAGAAGCAGTTATAGCCTATGCATTTAGAACATTTTATTGACATTAAGGAGGTTTACACACTATCCTATACCATTTAGCTCTTATCACATATTCCTCTTCCCAGTCTCAATCTGCCTTCCCAAGTGCACTCAGACCCATGCGAGCAGTGGAATCTAACCCCAGGCAAGGTCACAAATATTATCTTTCCACAAGGAGGCCCTTGCACCTAAAGCTCTGCCATGTGATGCAGTGTCCATCCCACTGATGCTGAGGCATTGCCATGCACTGCAGAGCATTGCCATGCAGGCTGCTAAACTGTACAAAGAATCTGTGATTTGTAGATAAAAAAACTCAGTAGTTATCATCGTATATTCAAGATGTTCTCAGGCATTTGTATAAGAACTTTCCACACCAGATTGACAAGCTGTTTTTAAATGAATGTAATGAAAGCTCACTGGGAGCTTTCCTTGATTCTGGTATGCAGTAAATTACACAGCCCTTGTCAGACTGATAATTGAAGTTGGAATGTAAAAAGGGGAAATTTTGAAACAACCCATGCACTTAGCATTCCTTCAGTGTCAGTCTTCCCTAGGGCTGGCAATGAACTGTCTTCACCTTCCATCTACTTTCTGATCCTGAAGGTATTTTCAGCAACAAGAAGGGGAAAAAGGAGGGAGGGCACATGTACAAACAGTGATAGAAATAAATCTAATAATAGTATCACGATGCAATATTCATGAACTCTTGCAACTGGCCCTTCTTTAGATGGTGATTCATTGAAAGTGATAAGGGCTTGATTAACATTAGGTATTCTGGTTGCAAAATCTGAGTACGGGTAAAAATTTCAGGGTGACCAGATGACCGGAAAAACCTGGATTTGTCCGGATTTTTAGCCTCCTGTCCAGGTGTCCTACATTTTGGCATCATTGTCCTATATTTTGGCTTCATTTTGGAACTTCATGATAGTGCACATTACCCCATCATGCCATATGTCGTTGGATTCGTATTGTAGAGCAGAATCCAGTGCAAAAATAAGTTTTGAGATATCTCCTTCCTACCAAATGTTATAGTCAAAAAACCGGAAAACAAAAACAAAAAAATACATTTTTTTGGCAATTTTTTTAAGCGGGTAGGAATTTTGGCCTGGAATTAGGAATTTTGGCCTTGGGGTTCAGGAATTTTGGGTTTGGCATCTGGTCACCCTGGGGTAAAATTGGCTGTGGGTAAAAGGCATTTTGTATTATTCCTCTTCCCCCCAGCCTCCTTGGATAGTAGCTGAAAAAATGGTATCTGTGAGGTTCCTTGTCATAACACGAAGCATCTTTCAAATCCTATGTACACTTAATTACTAATGGCTGCACTAATTATTGATCAGCCATATGATATGTTAGTGTGACACAGAAGCATAAATACTCAGCTAAATGATTAACCATTTTCAGATGTCCATAAATTTCTTAATTGCGTTGTTGCCTGTTGTTTACTTAATCATATTGATTTTACTTCAACCATAGGTTACTCTTTGGGACTTGGAATTAATAGCCTTTTAAATATACTCTCTAGAGCAGATTGAATTACTGAAGCTATACCAACATATTTCTTTACCTGCTAATCGGGGATATAAAATATTCCTTTTGGACAAACACTAACCCTCACAAACAAAGTTACATTTAAGAAAAAGTGCAGCTCATGAGTAAGATGATGCAAACTCGTTTCAATAGCAATAAAGTGGTGGGTCAGCTACTGGCAAACTTGTATTTTTAAAAGCCCAACTATACTCTCGGCAGTGATCACACAGGCAATGTCACTGCTGTCTTTGAACAGCTTATGAGTTCCAAGTGAAATGTGGCCACTGCTGTTGCTGCTCTGACAACATTGTACAATGTAGGCACAAGAGCAATGTAGACCAACACCAAGCTGAAAAGGAGTGGCATGGACCGTCACCCACACTCCAGCAGCATTAATCTGCAAAGGATAGGACCTGTGCACCTAACGTTCCTGGCCCAGGGTGTCCATTTTTATATATATATCAAAAACTGTAAAGGGTATTTTACAGAAAATATGTAGCCGCCCTGCAACAGGCAATTCAATGGTAGGATCTCATGTCCAGTAGTTACAGTTCTTCCAACTATGACTGTGGACCTGTGGATGACAGCCATTGTCCCAACAGCAAATTTTAAGAATGAGATTTTCTTTTCAAAGATTAAAAATGCTAAGAACAGTACAAAGAGCATTTCAAATATAAAGATAAAAGCCTCCATCAATAATTTATAGAACAATGCTCCAGTGATGAAAAATGGTCTGCTAAATTCATATTTAATTATAAGAAACTAATTATGATTTCTGCATGAATACAATTGTAGCATATGGATTAAGAGCGCTATTTGTACGCATTTACACAGACTCAGAAAAGCTAAGCACAGTAAATCCTTTCTCTCCTGTCTGACGGAATGGCTTCTTTCCTATTTGCCATGGATTCATCACTTTTACTTTCTATTGCAGTTGGCCATATTTCTCTCTCTCTCTCTCTCTCTCTCTCTCTCTCTCTCTCTCTCTCTCTCTCTCTCTCTCATGACAGAAATGGACCCTGGACCATTACTCAATATTAAATGTCACCCCTGCAAACAGGTTGCCAACCTGTCAGAGCTGACCTAAGAACTCCTGGTTCCTTAACCACTGTACCAAATACTGCCCTATCTCACCATAGCAAGCCCCTTTTCGGTTGTTTCTCATGCCACTCTCCAGATTCAAGAAGAAAGATGGGAGTAGAGCAGGAGGAGATGAATGGACTAAAGCATGACTCTGATTTTGATCATCATTCAGTTTTATCACTCAAGAAGCCAAAATGGTATTTTGGCAGAAATCCTTCACTTATGCATGGGTTTAGGGCATCATAAACCCCGGCATAAGTCCTGTGCTGACCTGGGTTTGTCACTAACTTCTGCCCGACTTCAGCCCGACTTCAGAACTTCTGCCCGACTTCAGAAGGCGAGGTGTAGGCATACACTGACCACACCACTGTGGAAAGATATGCCAGGTGAATTAGGCTAACCTAAATTTGTTAGGATTGGACCCTTTATCAGTTTGTTTGTGAGAATGTGGCATTTTTAGATTCACAATGATAGAAGAAAAGCAGATGAGAAATTTTGTTGATCTCAATTTTTAAAAAGGATTTCATGCATGACCTTTAGTGGGATCTGTGGCTATCATCATTTAATGAGTGGTTCTGACAAGTTATTAATTCTAACGAGTGTTAGAAATGTAGTGTTAGATTCTTGATTCATGCCTACCTAAATGTGAAAAGCTTTTGACTTTTTGGCAAGTTGAAAGAAAGGCCAATGGAAGTAAAGAGCAGGGCTTATGTTGGAAGAAGTTCAGTGGTTGAGAATAATAGTGTGAGCTTTGCCTCTCATCATCATGCACTGAACGGACAAGTTCACGCTTGCCATTGAGAGCAAACAGTACAGGTGAATGTCAACTCTACACAGCTCTCCTTTCAATATTAATGTGATGGCTCTCTATCAGATCCATAATTCATGCAAGGGTTTCGTCAGTGAAAGGCAAAGAGTTTCACGAAGAGCAATCTAATGCACTGTTGGATTTCTGAGTAGTGATACCCATTGCTCTGGACATATCAAACCCGCTCATAAATCTCTGAATTTTTCATGTACAGGACTGAAGCTGTGACCCACTCTGCTCTTAGGGTCACCATAGTCTTTTTCACATTGATTTTCCTATGTATTCTTTAACATCTTGATATAAATGCAAATTTTTGTTTTTGGAAAGACAGTCAACTTGGGCTGATCCAGCTGATTCATGCTGATCCTCCCACAAGTTCTTAAGGGTCTGGCTGAACAGATCTGGCTCTCTCTTCCTCCTCTTCTTATGGGATTCAATTCTTATGGGGTTCATTTGAACTACCCCCCACACAAGATTTAAATACTTCATTAAAGGGTTTAAATTGTGTGTGAGGAAGCAGCAGGGCTGGCCCATGTATTCCAACACCTCAGAATCACCTCACACAGCAATCTCTCCAGGCATCTATCTCCTTAGGATCATCTCAGGCAGCAGATTGGTGATGGGACCGTTAGCTACTAATTAGCTAATTACCCATTAGCTATTTTTTATTTTCTTTGTAAACTGCTTTATGAACTTTTTAGTTGAAAAGAGGTATATAAATACTGTAGATAGTTAGACAGAGATAGGGGCACCCTATAGAGGCAATTATTTTTTTAATGTAACCATCACAGTGCAGATCCTGTTTTGAATCATGTGTGTTGACTGGTTCCTGCATGCAGAATGTGTACCATGCAAAGAAAAAAATGCAGGCTGCATATGAATTTTTTTCAAATTGTAAAAATATGAAAGATGAGAAGATGAAGATGAGACTTTGGGAAGCTGAATCCCAATCTCTCATCTCCAATCTCAACCCCGTTTGCTCCCCATGCCATTTTGGGATACCTCTCTCTTTGGTTTATGGGACCAACTACTTCCATCAACTAGTGAACCCCCTCAAGAGTTGTGCTTTTAGGCTTGCCCAATTTAACATCTTTCCCACTGCAGTGCTCAATGGGAGGTACGAGAACGTTCCTTTGGAGCAAAGGATTTGCAAATTTTGCTGGCTAGAGCCCAATTCAGTTGCCCATATTCTCTGCCATCATAATGACAGTGTCTTGAACTTATCTAGTTTTGCAGGACCCCCAATAACTTTGTAGGTTTCCTCCTCGAGGACAGCTCCAGTGCTACATCTGACCTACTTGCTTTTTTAAAAAGGCTTGTTTTTTAAAAGTTGTTTTATTTAAAAAGAGACAGTAGTAATTCCTGTTTGTGTCACTCGATATTTCTTTGAAATGATGTTTTTAATATGTCTCTTTTTTCATTCCCCCTCAGTTCTTAACTGTGTATTTGACTTGGTCAATATGACTTCTATGATGTTCAGTTTATCTGATGCCAATAAAGGTTGATGGATGGATGGATGACATATGAATGGTGACACCAGTAAAGCAATATGCAATCCAAAAAGTACATCATACTGCAGCATGCAGGGACCTAACAGTCAGGTCCCTGTGAAGAAGAACAAGTGTCTGTTCCAAGAGGGTCAGAGTAGAGTGAAGAAAGCATCAGTAGACATCTCAGTGACTTCGAGGAATGGTCCATGGCTCAAAATGGATGTACTGACCAACCTAATAGGAACTTCTTCCCACTCCTGGGATGCTGGTGCTAAAACAAGCCCCTAGAGGGGATTTAGCAATCCTGACTATATGTCTCAGATTATATGGTTCAGCCACAGGGAGGCAGCAAAGCATCTTTGGCCAGGTCTATCCAAAATCCAGCTTCATTTATATACAAGTATATCTGTGGATATAACACTGTGGAAATGTTTCTTTCTATTGGAGGAGAAGGTGTGTTACCCAGCCTAAGTATTCTGCACTATCCTCCATCTGTTATACTCCCTTTGACAACATTCCTATTTACTAAATATATCATATACTGTAAAACACATAAAAAGAATCATGGAGAGGAAAGTAACCCACTATATTTCATTTTTAATGTGTCGTTGGAGATCTGGGGCACAGATTCTGCCTAGGAATCACAGGAAGCCTCTTCTGCTTTTGTACATTAATTAAATGGATGGAGTGTAGCAGTTAGAAAATAGGTTAATGTAGTACTTTGCATGCACTTTTCATCAATCACAACTTGCTGCCAGAATTTCTACAGCTGTTCCATTCCTTAAAAAGATGTACATTCCATATATATCATCCAAGCCACCAGGCTGAAATGCAGGACATTTTGGCCTGAGGCATCCTAATCAATATTTCCTATCTAAGATCTTTTCCACAACATAAGCAGCAGGGAACCACCCATAAAACCTGAAAATTTAAATGTAAGAGCAAACTAAACTTGCTCACCATCCATTGAGCTGTGAATATTTGTGGGATGTGGCTCATTCTCATGGTTGAGGAAAGTAGTCTGAATTTCATACCAACAGCCATGTACAAATGACATGGGGAGAGTGTTATGCTTAGGGAGACACTTCAGAGAAACACTAATTCAGAAGATAGTCTCTGCTGTTCAAAATCACTGTCAAACATCTGTGGGAGAGATAAATGACTAAAATAATTTACTTTTATATTAATATTAATCATTTGATTTTTATTATCTTTTGATGATGAAGAAAGGAAGGAAGAAAGAAAAAGAAAGAAAGAAAAAAAGAAAGACAGACAGACAGACAGACAGACAGACAGACAAACCTTGCTTGGCAAGGCCACACTGATATATATCTATCAGTTTCACCATTGATCCTTGTAGACTCCCATATAATAATTGTCTAGAGCAACTATGTCTAAATTTTTTGGCAGGAGAGCCACATCATCTCACTGACACTCTGTTGGGGGGCCGGAAAAATGTTTTACATTCCCAATTTGAATAAATTTATGTAAATTTACGTATAAGATTGAATTAGAGACATTCCAAGGCTTGCGCCTGGTCTGATAAAGGGGTCTTGCCAAGAGCCACATTGAGGTTTGCTGAGGGCCACATTTGGTCCAAGGGCCGTAGTTTGGACATCCCTGGTCTAGAGCAATGTTTTTCAGCTTTTGTCCCACATTTTACTATTTCACATGGATCACCTATTGGATGTATCCCTCGAAATAACTGGTGATGATGTAACTACCCGTTATTTCTGAATTAGAAGGCCAAAAGGGGCTCAAGGCAGGTGTAAGAATTTTGTTGAGCATTTGAAAAGTTGGGCTGGAGTTCTGCCTGCCAAAGGGGATAGGCAAGAAGCGCTTGGATATCAGCAACAGCAACTTGCACAAATATCTTAACCCAATCCTTCCCCCGTTCCTTCTCCCTTACTTTCATTTCATCTGATATACTGTATTTACTAGAATCTAACGCTCACCTTTTTCAGCTGAATTCAGTCTCCAAAATCAGGCTGCACATTAGATTTGATGGTTAATTAAATGTGATTGAATACAGTATTTTGATTATAAGTATAGGGTGCATATTAGATTCGATGGCCCATTAGATTCAAGTTAATTCAATAATATATAAATATAATATGGTAACCCATTGGAGCTTTGCTCCAGAGAGACCACTATGACTGCTCCTCCTGCAGTGTTCAGCCTGTTCTTCAGTGTTGAGGCTGCACCACACCAGGTTTTAGATAGGATTGGGCTGTTAGTAGAAATATACCCAGCATTTAGTCTGGAATTCTGCTAACACTTTCCCAGGAGTAAACACCACTGAACACAATGGAATTTACTTCTGAGAAAATATACACTGATTTTCGGTGCTTGCTTCCTCTTTGATTACTGTCTTTTTTGCCAAAAGAATCTGCAACCTTTCATACAGTCCCTTCAGACATCATTTTCCTTTTCTCTGAGTAGCAGTTCTTCCTTTGCCTTCATGTCCCAATGATTGTGTTGGAGCAAAAGCTTCCAAGTCCCTCAACAAATTAACATACTGTCTAAGATTGTTTTACTAAACTCTGGTGTATTTCCTGGATCCATAAGGTGCTCTCTGTGTGAAGAGCTTAGCGTTAGAACAGCTACGAAGTCTCCCATAAATTTCTGTGGAAGGGTTAATTTTGATCCTGTTTTCCACTGACAGTTTGAATTAAATCATCAAGATCTTATTACTCACCAAGGATAGATCAATAATCTGATTTTTTTAAATGGGAAGTTAGTAAAAATCTGCAGCTTTTCTATCCATCGTCTTTTCAGTAAGAAAGGCTGCAATCTTATTCCCACTTGACTGTGAGTAAGGCTGCAATCCCAAAGACTCTTTCCTGGGAGTAAAATCCATTGAACACAATGGGGCTTACTTTTGAGTAGACATGGTTAGGCTTCTGCTCTAGACATGGTTAGGCTTCTGCTCTAAGAGTATATAAGACATAAGAGTACATATAGTTTGCCAGAAGACAGTGATTCTCAAACTGGCATTGTGATACACTGGCCTGAGTGCTCTGGACTCTGCACCCTTAAGAAGCAGGGGAGGGAAGCAGCAATGCAATCCTCAGGATTGCACCATAGCAGACACAGAGAGGGGCTTTTCTTTGACCAGCTTTACTTGCTTGTTACTTGCTGCTGGTACCTGGGGTTGGAAGAGACCCCACAGATCCCTCTGCAGGACTTTTTGCAGCTTGAAAACGGTAAAAAAACCAACAAAAAAAGCAATCACAACCCACTTCCAGATTGTGCTTGTGAAATTGGAAATGGGGTACGATTCCTTTTTTAAAAAAAACTGTTTCCAAGCTGTGAGATGCCCTGCACAGTTCTCCACAGGCACCGCAGAACCCAAAGCACTAGCAGGATCAAAGCTTGTTAAAGAAAAGCCTGTTCTGCCACCGCAGCAATGCAACCCTACCTTCCTCCTGTCCCTGCCAAGTTTTACCTGCCATGTGCGATGGTTTAAAGCCATATCTAGATGGAGAAAGTATTGTATTACCCAGGCAGATCTCATGATTTGCTCTCTTAAATGCCTCTGCAGCACCATAAACAATGCTGCTCTTGTGCATATTGGAGCTACTGGCAGATTGTGCAAAGGAGAGAGAGGAGACAGGAGGAGGTGGATCCTGGTGACAACAGCAGGAGCCTGATGCCATTATTTTTTCCAACCTACACAAACCCACCTCTCCTTGGAATTATCCCAGTAAATGATCTGGGGTAAGTCTGATGAGAACCACTTAGGGCACAATCCAGAGTAACTATGGGAGCACGTAAGAGACATTACGTGCACCCGTAGTTACTGCACCACTTAGTGAGAACCTATGGGAAATTCATATTGCAATCCAGAGTAAATTGTACTTACACCATAGCAAGGAGTCTCCGTAGTTACTCTGGATTTCACCCTTCGAGTCAGGCAGCCTATGGACAGGCTGGTATATTTTTACTTACATTTTCCAGGTGATCTAGTTTTCCCCCTCATCACTGCATGCAGCATGTGCTCTGTCAGCACAGCTGTAGGGCAAATGATGGGGGACAGGATTGAGCTCTTTGTTTAGTACAGACTCGGACTTTTATGAGTCTATAATTCGTGATACTGTCTTCCATTCCTCCCCTGTATTTTTAAAAAATGGGATAATTGATTAGTGTGCGTTAGCTTCTTTTAGTACTCTTTGTTAAACCCTTTACTTTCTAGCTGCCTGATTTGTATTCACCAGGCATTGACAATGGCATGTAGATATATTACAGAAGTTACAAGGAACTACAATAGCCCTCTAGATACTGTTTCCTGTCTTTCGGATCTAGTGTCCATTTTTCACTGCACACTGGAGACCAGAAGCCTAATGCATTTGCTCTTATATGTTCAGGAGTCTGAAAACCCTACCCCAGCATCTGATTCACTAGTATTCCTTGGGATCTTTCTGCCCTGATTATGATAATGATACTTTTCCCTTCTGCCACTACTATCCAAACTTGCTGACTCTTCTTTTAATTGTGAAAAAGATTTATGGATTGGAATTGAGGAATTTATTTATTTATTTATTTATTTATTTATTTATTTATTTATTTATTTATTTATTTATTTATTTATTTAATAAATCTTTGTTAAAACAGATGCCCCTGGTGGCTTACAATCATTAAATAAAAATTACAAGTGAAACATATTAGGATTTGTAGTACTTAAGACAGAATGATACATCAACAGTCCTCTTGCACATGTCAAATATTCTGAACAATCTATTTTTCTCTCCCTATGCAATCTTGACCAGTTTAGGCTGATGCAACGCACTCGTCTCCCCATTCCCGTGGTGGTGTGGGGAGCCCAGGCACTGTGCACCAGCCTAATCTGCCAGGAGTGGTGCAGAAGTGCCTTCCACAATTTTTATGACACCTCCTGAGCAGCAAAGGACTTGTGCTAGCCTAAACAGCGTTAGGATTGCACTTTCAGGCTGTTCTAATGGCCTCTGTAAGCAGAGCTCTTAATGCACCTTATTTTCTCTTAAAATAACTTCAAATTGGTGTCAGCACGTCTTACAAAGATTCTACAAGATTGGGACATACCTTATAGATACATCCTCAAGCACCATCTACAATTTAGCCTCTAGTTTTTCTTTCTTGGTAATATAGTTGTCATCCAGCTGGTTGCCATCCCCAGTCAGTTGCTGGGTTTCCCTGGACAAAACCTTTCATGGCACCCCCATCCACTAGTTCATGGAACATTGTTCACTATGTCAACCATGGGTAGTAATGGTTCAGGGTCAGCTCTGTGTACATCCTCTAAAAGAAAGCACCTTGGGTCAGTATCAGACCTGGTCCAACCTCTGAGTCCAAAATTGCACGCACTCATAAATCTCTATGCACTAATAAAATATAGCAATTTTCTCCCACACTATATTTGCTGGCTAGTGCTGATGAAACATGTGATGAAACAACACTGGTAGGAAGGCCGGTGCATTCCCTTGTGCATTGTCAGCTCTCCTGCCACCATCCAGAGCAGGGAAGCAGAAGTGGGTAAGAGGAGGGTGGAATGGTGGTGGGGAGATAGTGAGACTGGATTGGGAAAGGGGAGGAAATGGTGAAGGGTGGCTGTGCGAGGGAGTGGATCCAGAGGTGATGGTGCAAGCTACAGCATACCCCCATTTTGTATAGCTTCCCTGCTTCATTTTTCTTCCTAGATTTGTGCTAGCAAAGTCACTAGGGAAGAAAAGTCATGCAGGGAAGAAGAGAGCCCTTGCAGAGCTTATCCCACTTCGCTTCTGAAGCCTTCTGATCCCTCCCTGCTGGGTATAGTACATCTATATTTGGATGGGATGTCAGCAGCGGTAAGGGGTAGAGGATGGATCAGACAGGACTCTATCAATACCAATGTAATAACTGACCCTGTGCCTGAAGTATTTTGTGATGTGCCCTTCTTAACAGTCTGATGTATGCATGTAGAAGAAAGCAGGCCGTCAGTCTTGAAAGACTATGGTATCGTGCTCTGCGTTGCATACGCTGCATGCGAAGTGCGAAAGCCTAGGTTAGATTGTTATGGAGGATAGGCTGTTACCCAAGCAGCAAATCCCCCCTCTTCACACCACTGAATTATTTCAATGGAAAGACAGAGCCAATATGATTGGATCCAGCCGGCGTCGCATGGAAGATATCTGATAGCAAAGGCAACAAAATGTTGCCTTGCTTTCATTTTGTGATGTTTCCCTGTGCAAAACTGAAAGTTCACATGGTTTAGCCCTACCTCTTCTTATTCTGGTGTATGCAGGCAAACCATAATGGAAATTATGGTAGATCAAATGGGGATGCCTGAATGAAATTAGACAGTTACTCAGCACAAATCACGTGTGCTTTTGATTCTAGTGATTCCAAACACTTTGTTTCATGATTCCAGGTACTAGAACAAAATTATAAGGAATCGAGGCTGCAATCCTATGCACACTTTCCTGGGAGTAAGCCCCACTGAATACAATGAGACTTCTGAGTAAACATGCATAGGATAATGCTGTTCTGAAGCCTCTTGTAACCCTTCAACAGAATGTATCTGCTTTCTTGTTTAAACTTTGAACAATTCACTCTCCAGCAAGTAGGCCTCCTGTATTAAAGTCCTCACAATTTTCTGATACAGGATAATTTGGCGGAGATAACATCTGAGAGAACTTCAAAGGCCTCATTTCCCTCAGCACTTTGGGAACAAAGGGTATTGTAGTGAAAGGAAGAAAATATTGAAGTAAACCCTGAACTATTCAAAGAAAGACAAAAGGAATCATTATGGCAAATGGAAATGTTTCTTTTAATAACAAAGGCTTAAATAGAGGATAATTTGCTACTTGTGGATAGAGAACAATTTGAAACCATCCACACTGTCATTTCCAGAAATAGGTGAAATATTCCTAGGTGTGATTTTTTCCCCCTATTAGGTATTTCATTAAATATACCTACAAGGGATCCTCTGTGGGAGACTGTGTGGGAGACCCATGTGCAAGCCCAAATGACAAGCCACACTTTAGCAGCCCCCTAAAATCTTTTTGTCTCTTTGTGATCCACTTCAGTATTTTTATCTTGGTGGCACCATTAAGCTAGGAAGCTTGACAACTAGCTTATAGATGTCTAATAAAAGCCAGTTCATGAATGTAATTGCAATATAGAGCCACAATCAATGATGGGACGCAGCATATTATATTAAAGAATCTTTCTCAGATTCTTGAAGCTGATAGACCCTTCCTTTGTCCCACTTGCTATTATGATGGCTACTAAGCTGCTAAAATACAGGACGTCTCAAGGAAATGGACCCATGCACGTCTCAAGGAAATCACCCATGCACATCAACCCCCTATGCTCACCAACCCCCCATGCACAAATCCCTCAGACGCAACACCCCCCATGCGCAAAACCACCCATGCGCATGAGCTCCCCATATGCAACATACCCCCATGTGCATCAACCCCATGTGCAACACTCCCATGCACATCATCTTATCTTATGTAACATACTCCCATGTGCAACCTCCCATGCGCAACATCTTCCATGTGCAACATCCCCCATGCGCATCATCTCCCCATGCACATCATCTCCCCATGCGCATCCACCCCATGCGCATCAACCCCACATGCTCACCAACCCCCCCTTGCACAACAACCCCCATGAGCAACATCCCCCATGTGTATCAGTCCCCCATGCGAATCAGTCCCCCATGCACATCATCTCCCCATGCGTGTCATCTCCCCATGCACATCAACCCCCCATGCACATCAACCCTCATGCACAACAAACCCCCATGCGCAACATCCCCTCATGCGCATCAATCCCCATGCATATCAACCCCCCATGTGCATCAAAGCCCCATGCGCATCAACCCCAATAAGCAACAACTCCCCATGCGCCTCATCTCCCCATGTGCAACACCCTCATGTGCAAACCCCCATGCACAGCATCCTCCCCAGTGCAACCTCTCCCTCTGAACAAACTCCCCCCACTACACTGGGCTGGAGCACCAAATTGGCTGGAGGTTGGTCAGTCTTCCATATTAAGTATAGGACAAAAATAGATTGCACCCCTTTTCACCCCCTTAAGGGTTAAATTTCTCCACATTAGTTCTTGGTGGGTATTCATGTGACAGAAGGAACTCCCTCCCCAAATTTCATGCTTCTAGGTCCAGGGGTTGGGGCAAAGCATTCCTCAGTCACTGATTCCTCAGTGCAAAGTATATGGAGGAAAACGCATTACACCCCTTTTCACCCCCTTCCGGTTGGAATTTCCGAAAACTGGTTCTTTGTGCACCCCTCCATCACGGAAGGAACACCCACCCCAAATTTCACACTTCTAGGCCCATCAGTTTTGGCTGGGCATTGGTAAGTCAGTGAGTCAATGACTTTTCTCTTTTATACAGTGGTTCCTCACTGTTTTATTCATATAAAAACATTAACTGGATGTAAAAACGATGACAAAACACTGGAACTGAATTCAAAACATGCATTCTATGTGCATGATCCTATGAGGTCCAGTTAGGCTGCAGTCCTAAAAACACTTTCCTGGGAGTAAGCCCCACTTAACACAATGGGGCTTACTTCTGAGTAGACATAGGAGACTGCAATCAAAGACACTTTCCTGGGAGGCTTACCTGGGCTGCTGCTGGAGGTTCAAAGTGGTCGGTGGGGGCACTTGGGGGCAGTTAGGGGCAGTTGCCTCTGGCACCTCCAGGCAACTGCCTCCAAGTTGGGGGCAGTTAGGGGCAGCAACGCTGGCCAGCAGCCCTTTTGAAGAGCCAGGAGCGTCAGGGCTGTAGAAGAGAGTGGAGCATGCATACCCATAGCGTGCTTGCTTGTTAAGTGAAGCGGAACTTGTTGTGTGAAACAAGATTTCTTGGAAATTTTTGCTTATGTGAAATGCTTGTTAAGCGAGGCGCTTGTTAAGCCTGGTACCACTGTATATATAGATAATTCAGACATAGCATATGGTATGGATAGAAGCAGTTGCTTGGCCCAGGGCGCAAACCTAATCAACATCACATCACTAGCAGAAAGACAATGCAGAAGTAAGTGGACAAACATTGCTTTACCTCTCTGCCTCCCAAGTGTAGGATGCAACAAATACCCCACTGACACAGCTTACCCATTGCTGGAAAGGTTATTAAGACAGAATGCATCCCCAGTCAATTAATTAGTTAACAAATCAAACAACTACTTGAAATGTTCCTCTATTTTCCCCACTGCAAACATTATTGACAAAGTCAGAGGTCCCCCAAATTATGACCAGCAGCACTGTGCTGACATAATCATCTTGGGCGCTATGTGGTGGTGCAGCATCTGTAGTGATGTGGATGTGGTGATGGCATCTACCCCTAATGTCTTTAAGAAGGGATTGGACAAATTCATAGAGGAAAGGACCATCATATGTTACAAGCCATGAGAGATGTGTTTAGATGTGAGCAACATCAAAATACCAGATGCAAGAATCCTCAAAATACCTCAAAACCGCAAAATACCAGATGCTGATGCCTGGATGCAGGTGTCTTGTGTGCTCTCTGAGGCATCTGGTGGGCTACTTTGTGATACGGGACTAGATGAACATTTGGCCTAATCCAGTGGAGGTGTTTCTTATGTAAGCCTTGCCATTCTTCCCATCTTCAAACCCAATCTGTGCAGAAATGTGCTGGGCAGCCATTTCAGCTGTGAGTCACCCTAGAAGTCTCTGTGCCTTGACTTCCCAGAGGAAAGCGACTGCCTGGCACAAGTTGCTGCACAGGTTGGATATGAAGACGGAAGGTGATGGGACTGATTTGTAAGCCGTCTTCACCACCATGCTATGCCTGAGATGATTTTCTTGGTTTACAAGATCTGGCCCATGAGCCACACTCAGGAGACCCCTGAACCAGTGCGTATGGGATGGTTCCACACATCTGTGAATTGCTTCCCATAGACATTTAAGTGTTGCAAGTTGTCTACAAAGTATGAAATTTATATTAGAGCTCCTTAAAATGTATGCACATTTGACCCTGACATTATCTGTATTTTTATTATCCTGCTAATTTTAGTGGAGTTTTGAAAAGAAAATTTTTTTTATCAGTGGAATCATAACACCCAATTAGGTTAACACAAGATCCGCGCTGGCCGGGAGATGTCGCAAAAGTGCCTTCAGACATTTATGCATCGCTCCTGGGAGGTTAGGGCAGTGGACAGATATGCGCCAGCCTTCCCTTGCCACCATGGGAATGGAGACTGGTTTGTTACGCTGCAACAAACTGGTTAGGATTGTGCTCTTTGTCTCAAAACTTAGGGCGCAATCCAGAGTAACTATGGAGAGTCCTTGCTCCGGTGTAAAAAAAATTGACTCTGGATTGCAATATGGATTTTCTACAGGTTTTCACTAGGTGGTGCCGTAACTTTGTTGATGTAAATGTCTCTTACGTGCTCCCATAGTTACTCTGGATTGTAGGCACAGGTGGGCTGAGGCAGGTTTGCACCGGTTCTGTGGAACCTGTTGTTAATTGGGGGCCCATCATCTTTGAATTGCATGCAAGTGTGTTTAAATTTCTCTTAAAGGACCTTTGGGTCTGTCTTGCCAGAGGAAGCTCAACTCCCTCCCCTTCTGAGGGGGCTCTCTCTCCCCCCTTCCCCTCCCTAAGGGTATTTTTAAAAATACAAACACCTTACATGCAAGTCAAGCAGCCAGGAGTTCCCTGGCCAGCACACCTCCCCCTCCTAATTACTTTGCTAACCGCATGCAAAAGACATTATTCAAACAGCCTCCCATTAAGAGCCTAAATTCTCCCATGCCTAAATGGTTGTCTAAAACAGCTGCATTCTTTACATTGAGTGTGAGAAACCATTTCTGCTTTGATGGCTTGGAAGGAAGCCCCTCTCTGCTAAACATCTTATTTTGCTTAAAAACCTTATTTCTAGCAAGTTTTGAAGAGGTATTTTCTTTGTTTTTGCAAAAGTAGTCCATGCAAATGAGCCCTCTTATTCCTCCAATTGTGTCTGCATTACTAAAAATTCTTGAGGTGGGAGGGAAAGAGGGAGGACCTTTGAGGGGCTGCTTTTCTCTCTCCATTCACTGGAGGCATCCATGCATGCCTCCTCAGAAGCAAGTCCCATCCTAGTCAATGGAGCTTACTCCAAGGACCCCAATACTCTGCATGCCTGTTCAGAAGCAAGTACTGAGTGACCATATGTCCTCCTTTCCCAGGACAGGTCCTCTTTTTACTCTTGTGTCCTAGGAAAAAAATCTTCACTCTCCTTCTTTTCCTTATGCGCAGGCAACATGGAGTCTTCTTATTATCCATACTTTTTTCCAGGACCACAATAAATCTTCACTGTCCTCCTTTTCCTTATAAGCAGGCAGCATGCAGCCTTCTCATAAATTTTATTTTTTCCCAGGACAGGTCCTCTTTTCACTCTTCTGCCTGGGAAAAAATCTTCATTGTCCTCCTTTTCCTTATAAGAGGTAGCATGCAGTTCCCATCCTGCCCCCCAGGAGCCCATCCATGGCCTACTCTGAAGTAAATCCTATTAAAGTCAGTAGGTTTTACTCCCCTGTGAGGAGAGGAGTGTAGCCTCAGAGCCCAATCATTGTCTACTCAGAAGTAAGTTCCATTATAACAGTGAAGCTTACTCCCTGGAAAGAAGCTGGTTTCTAAGAGCTTGTAATCCTATGCCTGACTACTCAAAAGTTAATCCCATTTCAATCTATGAAGCTTACTCCCAGGAAAGTGTGCAGAGGAGTGCAGCATTAGAGCCCAATCCTATTCTTGGCTACTCAGAAGTAAGTCCCATTACAGTGTGTGGAGCTTACTCTCAGGAAAGTGAATACATTTGGAGCCAAAGGCTGGTTACTAAGAGCTCAGTCCTTTGCTTGGCTACTCAGAAGTCCTATTATATTCAATGGAGCTTACTCCCAGGTAGGTGTGGATAGGATGGCAGCATCAGAGCCCAATCCTTTTGCATGCCTCCTCAGAAGCAAGTCCCATCCTAGTCAATGGAGCTTACTCCCAGGCAGGATAGATAGGATAGCAGCATCAGATCCCAATCCTTTGCATGAACTCCTCAAAAGCAAGTCCCATCCTAGTCAACGGAGCTTACTCCCAGGTAGGGATGGATAGGATGGCAGCATCAGAGCCCAATACTCTGCATGCCTGCTCAGAAGCAAGTACTGAGTGACCATATGTCCTCCTTTCCCAGGACAGGTCCTCTTTTTACTCCTCCTTTTCCTTATGAGCAGGCAACATGGAGTCTTCTTGTTATCCATACTTTTTTCCAGGACCACAATAAACCTTCATTGTCCTCCTTATAAGCAGGCAGCATGCAGCCTTCTCATAAATTTTATTTTTTTTCCAGAGTGTGTGGAGCTTACTCTCAGGAAAGTGAATAGGATTGCAGCCAAAGGATGGTTACTGAGAGCTCAGTCCTTTGCTTGACTACTCAGAAGTCCTATTATATTCAATGGAGCTTACTTACAGGAAAGTGTGGACAGGGTTCAAAGTGTGGAACAGATTGCCAAGGGAGGTGGTGGACTCTCCCTCACTGGGGATCTTCAAGCAGAGGCTCGACGAGCACCTGTCGGGGATGCTCTAGGGGGATTTCCTGCTGCAGGCAGGGGGTTGGACTAGATGACTTACTAGGTCCCTTCCAACTCTATGATTCTAGGATTGTAGCCTTAAGTAGTGGCTTAGAGCCAAACCTCAGCCTGCAGAGGGGACACCACAGACTCTGGTCCTAAACTGTAGATCAGTGTTTCTCAACCAGTGGTATGAGTACCACCAGTGAAACTTGTGGTAGTGTCTGCTAGTACTTAGGCACCTGGCTGCAAGTGTCACATGTGCTCCCTGAGGCAGCTGGTGGGCTGCTGTGTGATTCAGGAAGCTGAACTAGATGGGTCTTTGGTGTGATCCAGTGGAGGCTTTTCTTATGCTTTTATGTTCTTATTTGTGGCACACATTCCCCCTGAGAGCATAACAAAGTGTAATGCATAGGAATAAATTACACTGAACTCAGGGGCTTAATACTGATTGATGCCATCACAAGTAATACATTTTTTTTGTAAACTAAGGGTTAAGGTGGTGTGCCCTCCCCCGCCCCACCCCCTGACCCTGGCCCCACCCCCTGACCTACCCTGGCCCCGCCCACTTCCGGAGAACCGGTTGTTGGGCCAGGCTGGGCCCACCACTGATTGTAGGGTAATACTCACAAACTTAAATCCTATATTTGAATACATGGGAACCCCTTTTTTCTTTTTCAGTTATTTTTCCTCACTTAACAATGCCTCGACACCCAAGCAAGAAAAGAATAAGTGAAGAAGACTTAACAATGCATGTGTGGGTTGCAAGATTTAGAAAGGAAGCTTTACTTGCAATATGTACAGCATGTTTTCAGATCTATTTCTGTATCATGTGTCATGGAAAACTAATGTTTTCCCAGCTCTTTGAAATCTTGCTTTTAAGCAACAGTATTGCGGGGGTGAAGAGAGTGTTATGCGAAAGTATTCACTGAAAGAGGATGCACATAGGGACACTGAACATCTAGCCAAACAATCCACTCTATTCTTACAGCTTTGTACATACTGGCCAAAAAATATCACCCCAAAGGAAAGAAGGAAGGGATGCCGCATGTGACTCTTTGCCACTAATATGTGATGTTTCCATAGCTACATCTTGCCCTTGTGGCAGCTGCAATGATTTACCACATTCAATATTGTCTCTTGCCCAGTGTTCAGAACACCACAGAACATGTTTTTCAAAGATAGTGTGGCCAAGTGAAAACACAGCGCACAGTTCTTCCTCTGCATAATAGAGGTTCTGTGCTAATCTGCAAGCTCAGTAAGCAAACGATGTCGTCTCTATAATCCTCACAAAGGATAATTTCTGTCACCAGCAGATAATGTTTTCCGTTCTCCAGAAAAGTTTGACCCCTCCATCAAGGCCAAGCACCTCTTCCCACACAACAGGTTTTTTCTCTTTTGTGAGGAGCAAGAAGTCTGGCAAGTGTTCAAGATGGAATTACTCAGGAAAACAGCACAGGATTCTGTTTGCTAAGGTCATACATAAGCAGACCAGTGGCTATAGGGTGCAGTCCTAACCAATGTGCACAACAGATTGGTCTGCATGTTCCCATCATAAGGTAGGGAGGCAAGTACATGCCTGTGCTTTGGCCTAACCCTCCCCCAGGAGAGGTGCAGAAGTGTCTTAAGAGTGACCTAAGGGGGACACCCTAAAGTCAGCACAGAATTTATGCTGGGTCTTAGGCAGTGGTGGGCTTCAGAGGATTCTCACAGGTTCTATAGAACCCTTTGCTAATGAGCGCCTGGTTCTGAGAACCAGTTACTAATGGGACATAGAACCTGTTGTTAATTTAGGTTATTAGGACATAGAAACAGTTGTTAATTTAGGTTATTAGGCCATAGAACATGTTGTTAATTCATTTAAATCCCACCACTGGTCTTAGGATGGCCTAACTGGAGCTTAAGATTGCAACCATAGGGCCTCCATATGAAAGCAGTGCAAGGGCACTTATACACAAGGGTTCCTATACAAATGCAATAGCAGTTATAGTCTCATGTCCCACAATTTCAGTCTCAGTCAGTGCTTGTCTTGAGGGCATTTCTGGATTGACCCTTTGATGTTCAACTGAAAGAGGCTGCCAGGATTTGACAAGCAAATCTATGAACTGCTTTGTGTGATGAGACTCCAGAACTGCAGCCTGGACTGTTTTCATAAAGGGTTTCCATGGCCTGGACATGGCCCTGCCCTGTACCGACTATACAGAAATGGGGCTTTATCTGAGCAATGAGATCTTTGTATTTCTGACAGGAACTCCAAGCATTGAGTTCTTATTCCTGGCCTGCTTCCCAGTCCTGCCTCCTGAATCTTCTACCATTTCTATTTAATTGTGTTGCAAAACTAAAGCAACACACACACTGCAGCAAAGAAACCAACTCTAAAACTTTTCTTTGGACCTAAAAATTTGTCTAATGTATCTTCATCTCCTAACCTCTTATGATACTCTCCTGGGAATATTCCAACAGCCTAATTTTTATCACCCATTCATAATACTGTCAGAGTGCATTAATTTTTAAAATAATGTCTACACAGGCCTCAGAGGTAATTAAAATAACCTTCTTTCCATAGAAAAAGGACTAGAAAACTCAGTTATGATTCTTTTCTCCTTTGACTCTTCCATAAAGGCAAACAAATGAATCCACTGAAGGCATTTCTTGTAGTTTTATTTAAAGGAGCCCTCAGGCAATGTTGTATCATACTGCTCAGAGGGCCCAAGATTATTCGCAGCTCTTAATGATGCCAACTGCAAACAAAAGAATGAGTTTGTCATTTGGATATATTAAAACTTAATCATGCATTGGTTCTTGGAAAACCTTCATGAGTGCTACCTTGGAAAAAGGTGTAACACTGGAAGTAGTTCAGGGGGTGATTTTATCAAAAGCTAATGAGGAATTTCAGGCACAAAAGTTCACTAAATATTGTCAAATTCGGAGTATTTGGATATGATCCTGGCCCCAGCACAAAGGAAACTATGGATATGGGGAAACCATGTTTTCACAGCCTCCCACTACTCTCTAAAATACATTACCCCCTAAATAGTTACACAAACGAATTGTGTACTTGCTTAAATCAAATGCTATTAGCAGAAAAAATATAACAAGAGAAGGAGACAGTCATCCTGCAGCTGGAGGGGGTGACTCAGTGAATGTGCTTTCAATTTCCAGTTAACATCTGCTGAGTCATCATGTCTAGCTGTAGGCTGTAGACTGTAGGCTGCCTGCCTGCTTATCTTGCAATAAGTATTTTGCATGTGGTGTCTGGGTTTAAGCAAATACACAATTTCTTTGCATGACTATAAGCAACATAAATGAAAGCAATGGACATGTGGGGACTTTGGGCAATCCTGGCTAACCAGATTCACACAGAACCAAAACCTAGGCCATGGAAAGGCATTATTGAAAAGAGCTCACACAATAACATTGGTCCAGTAATTACTGAGATGATGAGATTTGATGATGAGATTTTGAGGTTGTACCCATCTTGATGACAACACCACTGCTATGAGAAAAATGTGAGGGAAAGGCACTATAGACAGGGGTATCACCAGGGTGCTGTGACTGGTGCAGGCCACACTGGGTGACACGCTCCTGAAGAGTGATGTGACAGAGGAGTTTGATACTCCTCTGGTGGCCCTGGGCTTAAACTGCTCTGTTCCAAGAAGGAGCAGCCTGCCCCTCTTTGGAGTGGAGCAGTCTGAGTGCCCTATGCCAATTGTGCATGCCTGAAAACTCTGGGCATGAGCAGTGGTCTTGGAGCTCTGAGCCTTTTGCGCAAGCCCTCGAGTTTCCAGCCATGAGCAGTAGGCTCCGATTCCTCCACTCCAAGGAGGAGCAGCTTGTTCTCTTTAGAGCAAAGGAATCTGAGCTGCACATGAGCATGTTGGCACATGCACAGTTTCATTTGGAGCCAGCTGCCCTGAGTGACTCAGGGTGGCTGGCTTCAGAAGTGCACTGCATATACACCAGTGCTGGTGCATGCATAGACTGGGGGGGGGGGGGGGCTGACACGTATTCCGTGCATGATGCACAGTCTTGGGGGTAACACGCTCACCCCCAGCACCGGGTGACACCCTTACAATGCCCTTGACTGTGGATATTCTTCAGCTCAAAAAAATTATTCAGTTACAGAAAATAGATTGTAAATCAAACTATCCATATTGCACCACATTTGCCATGTAATGAGCATTTCACACACTGTGCTTTCTGAGTCTTCTGGCTTCTGACCACTTCCCTTGAGTTTCTGTTACAGCAAATATGTCCACACATAAATATTTGGTAACTTTCTCCCAAAGCTTTAATTGTGTTATTCTGACACTAGAGTTTTCGGAAACCCCAGGTGTGAGACTGGATATAGCAGAATATTATGTAGCAGCAGTTGTAGAAGAAGCAAAATGTCTAGGATACCTTTATGGTTGAGCTCCATTATTGCTAACTAAATTAGAGATTGATTGGGGCCATGGAAGGGGAATTTTTGGTTGGATTCTGTGTGGCTAAAGATTGTCAGCCTGTCAGATCTGATTTATTAAGAGAAGGTCACACATCACTAATCTGATTATTTTTCTGAGAGGAATGACAATGAAAGCTGACAACAGTGGAACAGCAGACATAATCATCTTGGACTTCAGGAAATCTTATGATACACAACAACAAACCAGCATGATATATTGGGAAATAGCACATTATTGTAGAATTCTTAATTAACTGAACTGATGAAAACGTGCAATAGAATTTGCACTGAGGAGAAGGAGGAAAATGGTCTGGATCAGATTGATACAATGATTGGCATGGAAGCTAATTTTGGTCATACATGACTGCATGGCATATCAATGGTTGAAATAAATGAGGAAGATGAAAGTTGGCACATTATAAAATGCAAAGAACAAGAATGTAGCACTGGAGAGTTAGCAGGGTGAATTTTAGCCTAGTACTGTAACTGTTCTACACCAGTCTGTGGTGTATGTCATGGACACCAGGACAGCAACACCATCAGTGCAGCACTAGCTCATGGGTAGATGAGTTCCAGATACAGGTCCCTGGGGAACCCCAGCAAACAGCCAGGGAAGCAACAGAATCCTTGCTAAAAATCAGCTGCCATAGATAATGTATAGGATCATAGGCCTAATGGGGAGCCATGGCCATTGACCCAGTCTGTCAAGGAAGCAGCCAGTCAAAAAAGTTTGGGAACCACTTCTTTACAGAGCACTTGTGCACTTCAATGCCACTACAATGGCACTCAAACATGTGTGGGGCCCTGACAATTGACAGGCAGGGGAGGGAGAATGGAATCCCCCTGGTTTCAAGGACTAACTGCCACCGTCAACCACTAGCGGGGGAGAATGGGTGGTGAGTCCTGACATGAGGAGGACAGTTTTGGGAGTGGTGTTCCCTCCAGGGTGTTTGCTTACAGTGTTATACTCGCCTATTGGACACTCAAGTGCTGTACTTCAGTAATGGATGAGAGTAAAGATGTGCCAGTTGAGTTATCTGCCTTGAGTCCATGGTCTTACTTATGTGAGGGTTCCTCCTTGGACCAGGTGCCCATCCCCCAAGAATCCAACCCCAATCCCATTTCCAGAGAGAGGTGGAAACATGACAGGCCCCATCATGTGTGGGACCCAACTGGGCAAAATTTCCCCAGTTTCCTAAAAAACCTGCCCTATGGTGTTTACAGTAAACGTATGTTTATAGATGTGCATGTAAGTGCATGCATGTGGACATCTGAGTAATTAATTAGATAAAATAATAGAACATATTAACATTCTATTTAAATTCATCTGCAAAAGTCCATGACAATCAATTTTTTATAAAAAACCTATTAATTCATGCATTCATTCATTCATTATTTATTTATAATCCAAAACCCTTTGTTACCAAGAGAGCAGTAAAAATAGGGGAATTAGCTTGTGCTTCTCTTTGGTTACTCTATAGGACTTGGGCAGGACTCAAAACAGTGTCATGCAGAGTGGATACCCCTATTAGAAAGAGAACCACTAAGGAAAACTTATCACCAAGACACAGACTTTATTATCATAAAGCATAAACTTACATTACACACATTTAACAGTATGAGAGCGAAGTGTGTAGTGTGTACCAGGAGAAGGAGAGGCAAAGGAAGGGGAAGAGAGGGAGCTAGGAAAGAAAACGGAGGAAGCAATATCTACCTTCTTCAGGCCATGCCAGGATCCAAGTGGAGAGAGGATCCAGGTGGAAGAGAAAAGAGAGAGAACAATAGGATACAGGGTTTTTTTATACCTTAGGTCCAAGAGGGACATGCCCACTTGGGTGTGGTTACCTAGGAAAAGGGCAGGCCTGGGGAGGGGCTGTTTACCTTACAGGAAAGGGAAGGCTGGAAGACCACTACCTGAGGACCATCACCCAATCAAAACCAAAACAGACCCAGCTAGATGTGGTCAAGATTTGGAAAGGGAAAGAATGGGGAAGGGGCTATGTGACTGGTATAGCCTTAGCAATGGAGGATAGTAGAAGACCATGCTTCAGACTGACTTCCACATTAGCATATAAATGGCAGTATGCAGAGTAGTTAACAAAGGAGAAAGGATTACAGGAAGAGTTGTTTGTTAGCCCCAAAGGTTGTTTTTAGAAGTGAGAGGGGGAAAGGGAAATGAGAGGCTTTGCCAACACATTTATACTATTAAATTAATAAAAGGTATAATACTGTAAGAGTGCAATTCTCGTAACACCTTAGACTCTTGGATTAGTGTTGGACCGTAGCAAGATCAAGATGTCACAATC
This sequence comes from Cryptoblepharus egeriae, assembly GCA_030015325.1. Lineage (NCBI taxonomy): Eukaryota > Metazoa > Chordata > Lepidosauria > Squamata > Scincidae > Cryptoblepharus > Cryptoblepharus egeriae. The sequence goes on from JAREYC010000005.1 coordinate 31,205,595, forward strand.
AAGATAATATGAGTGGTGTGACTAGAGGGTTATAGGCACATAGTTATTAAAGGCTAGTGAGCAGGCATAATTTAGATCAGTCTTTTTCCCTGCTGTACCACTTCACATGGTCCACCTGTTAGATGTACCAAAGGAAGATGTACCAAAGGAAGATGATGTCATCATCAGTTGCCTTCTTGACTGGGAGGCAAGACACAACATGATAAATACTGATAAGAGGCTCAGGACAGAAGAGTGGGTTTTTGACCATCCAAAGGTGAACACTGGAGCTCTGCAGACAGATCCAAGCTTTCTATTGCTGTTTGTCACATTGCATTGTTGGTCTCACTACCAGTGACAGGGTCTGTGGGTTCTGCAAGTACCCCCAGACACTACCTCAAGTACCACTAATGGTACTTTAACCACTGGTTGAGAAATAGTGTTCGCCTCTTTGTGGAGCACCCCAGATAGCACAAAAGTTTGAACCACATGACTAGCAACAGTTGGCAGCCAGATTACATTGAAGAATTTGCAGTTGGCCACAGTTGGCAGCCAGTCGTCATTGAAGAACTCCTGCCTCTCTAAATACATGGCAATGGATAAACAAAACTGGCCTTTCAAGCCCAAAGGACAAGACAGATTGAGGACATTGTCAGATTATGAGTTGACACCGGCCAATGACTAATTTTTTTCAATATAGAACACTCTGTCCTTGAATGGCTGGGTGGACTGGACATTAACATTTGATTTACCATAAGTCCATGTATTTGCCATATGCTAAATAAATAAATAACTGGTTTCAGTCTTTATCAGATTATAAACCAAGTGAAATGGCATGTGGAAAGTGCCTAGACTTTGACATCGAGCAGACCTGGTTCCAAATTTATTTTCGTGAGCTGGATGTTTACTCTTTTCCTAGGTCACTGATCCCACTGTGATCATTCATTTGGTTTCCAAGTCATACCAGTGCTCTCTTATGTCACCAGTAGGATCTGCATAAGTTCATCCTGCAAGGTTGACATGGCTTTAAAGGTTAAATATATTTCTATTTACAACACAGATTTATTCTACAAATGGTGAGACTGACTTGGAAAACAGTCAGCAGGCATCATCTGGGTTCACTGTTCATAAAGTTGTCCAGACTGCAACTACCTGCCTGCCAAGAGATAGAGAAGTCATTGCCAAGAAGATTTACTGTTATTTTCCCATTTATATGGTAGAAGAGAAAAAGTTGAAAGGTGTCCTGATTTGCTTGAAATTTAATAGTGAAAACCACTGGGCCATAACAGCACAGGCACAGCAACATGCTGTCATAAAAAAGAAGTACATATTCAGTTATTTTAGCAGAAAATGTCATTTTAAAATATCTGAATATTTTAAACTAAAATCTCAGTGATTGAGGCCATGCATGTTTGTTACTTTCTTTATCAAACACTCCATTCTTAAGCAAAACTCAGCAGTGGAGAACTGCAGAGGTCACTTCCTAGTGCTTCTGTCCTACTAGGGAAAGATAATGCGAGCATCTGTTCTTTCAGATTGCAGTACACCACCATGATGCTCAGCTTTCTTAGAAATGTGCTTCAGATGGCAAACATGATGCAAACATGACTTCTTTTTTTAAGGTCAACTTCAGAGAGTCTGTGGTGTTGGTTAGAGGGTTGTCTTTAGGGTGAAAATTTCTGGGTTCAAATGTTCAAACTTTCTGTTCAACCATGAAAGTCATTAGGTGATCCTGGCCCATTTGCAACCTCTCAGGTTAACCTCCCTTGCAGTGTTTTTGTGAAGAAGGAAGAAGTCATGACCATCTCTATGAGCTCCTACGAAGAAGCATGGATATAAATGTGAAAAATCAGCACTGATGGAGATCCATGTTCCCAGTGTGTAGGGATATATTCTCCAGTAGGAAACATGATGTAATGCCATTGTTACTGTTTAAATGCTAACCTGCTCTGGGGCACAATCCAGAGTAACTAGGGGGAATCCTTGATCCGACGTAAGAACAAGTTACTCTGGACTGCAATATGAATTTCCCATAGGTTTTCACTAGGTGGTGCTGTAACTATGTCGACGTAAATGTCTCTTACGTGCTCCTGTAGTGACTCTGGATTGTAGGGCTTGACTCCTTCATATCCAAACAGAACACTATACACGTTGCTGTATTTGCAAGGCCCATATTCCTTTGTGTACCACTGATAATGACTGCATTCATATTTCTTGTGTGTGTGTTTTCTAATTTGCTTATGTGCCCTTTATTGCTGGGAAATAATGGGAATCAATACTGTTTACAGTCACTTGCAGATTGACTCTGCATCCATCATCTTGAGGATGTGCTTGAAAGAGTTCTGCCAAGGACCTTGCGCTGCATAAGGCTTCAAACTTGTTTTGAGGGGGAAGTTGTCATCAATGTTGTTATTGCACATTTTACTGTAGATGGCTTTGTATATTTGTTTTGTGGGTCTTATTGTATTTTATTGTCTTTAATGCTTTTATGTATGTTATAATGTCTTTTAGTTATTGAGGATAGTCTTTGGACTGAAAGGACCTGGGTTCAAATTTTCAGATTCAAATTCTCTGTTCAGTCATGGGGCTTACTAGGTGATCCTTAGATAGATAGATAGATAGATAGATAGATAGATAGATAGATAGATAGATAGATAGATAAGACTGACTGACTGACTGACTGATTGATTGATTGATTGATTCTCTGTACTGCTGCTGGCTCCCTCTCTTCACTTGATATTACTGTCTCATTTTAAATTGCAAGGAAGAATTGGAAGTTTATTCAGTTTTTGATTCAGTAGATAAGTAATAGCCTCCAGTTTCTGCTTCATGTAACCCTAAATTTTTCTTTTTCTTGGACCTTCTGCAATTCACACAAATGTCTTAGAACATGATATGATTACTGTTCAGATCAACCTTGGATTCCTTCCTATTGTTTTCATAACTATGGAGATCCATATGGATCTACCCATGGAACCATGTGTTCACATTGTGATCCATCTTTCTAGTACTACCACAAGAGGCATCAGAAATATGATTGTTTTGATTGACCACATCAGAAATGAACATGAGAAACCTGTTCAAATATGCTGGGGTCAAATGGTGCAGAGTTGGGAGAAAAGGAATTTGTATACTGTGGTGTCTTAGGGAAAGCTGATACATAATAAATAAACTTAAATAAATAAAAGTGCTGATAGTATCAGTATATGAGAGTGGAGAAGTTTGATTTGTTAGGAGAAGATTGGAGCTTCCCAACTGTGTAGCCTGGCACTCAATCAAGCTCTCCTTTGCTTTATTAAAACTAGTCTATATTCCTACTGTGTAACTCTATGAGAAGTCTTTTTGCCTGATCCACTTATCAAAAATATTTTTTCCCAATTATGGTGCAATTGGTTTCCTGATCTTATCAAAATATTATCAAACACCAAAAAAATGGGACGTTTACAAAAAAAAATGTTTACAGTTTTATTTTATTTTGCTTTTAAATATTAAACCTGATTACCACTGTTCTGGCAGAATTACAAGTCTCAACACCTAGTAGGATTAGGTTTGTTACCATAGAAACTCTCTTAACTCCTGAATCATAGCTGGGCTGAATAGAAAACCAAGATTGGCAACTCATACCAACCATAGGAATACAGTATTGTGGCATACAGTAGTGTGGCAGCACAGATCCAGGTGCCATTGCTACAAAAAGAAAATATAAGGAGATGCCTTCTCGTCAGCAAATGATGCGAATATTAAATTCTACCAGCAACCTAGCAAGGATTTTACAAAAGCAAATGGAGTAAGAATTTCAGTAGCTGTACTGCTGCTTTTGCTCAGCTGCAGTATGGTATAGTTGATCGTAGTTTTGCAACAGGTATGATACCACTCGGCCAACAAGATTCAGCCGTTTTGAGCTATGTTCATTCCAACTTATGTACAGTAAAAGCTTAATTCCTAGGCAAGGAACTTGTTCCGTTACGTAGAAGAGTCCTCTGCAGCTGCCTGCATGACTAAAGGATACCACAATTTAAATTTTGGTGTTGTTGCATTCAAAGGGGAAGGGTAGTGGATAGGCTGGGCTGTAAAACCTTTAGCTTGGTTGGTAAATACAATCCTTCACTGTAATTCTTAGTACTCAAAATGTACTTCTTAATGTCGATTCATTATGATTCTAACTCAATTGCTTAAGAAAGGAACAAACAATATCTGTCTGTCTGGCTGTCTGTCTGTCTGTATTGAATAGTCATTCAAGCTTTTTAGATCCTCAGTCTAGCCACACCAATGCTTAGCTGTTGTCTTCTTATATGAATATTTCCTTAATATCTAAGATGCATCTTAAGTTGCAAGTCCATTTATTACCTTACTCCCTTGCCATAATGCATTAAGCAAAACAAAACACAATGTATTGAATCTGCCAGCTTGTATGGCACACTTTTCTTTGTAGCATGGCATAACAGACATTATTCTGCTTTAAGTTTTTTTTAAAAAAACATGTTATGTGGGTGAGGCAAGAAACAAAATTCAGATTGTCAGCATTCCTTGTATACATTATCACAAATTCTCTGAAGCAAAGAGCTTAAAGTAAAACTTCAACACTGCCACCATTAATCAAATCTTTCAAAAAAATCCTTTTATTGTTCAGTTAGTTCTTTTCAGAACATTTTTATACATGTTTCCCTCCCAGTGCCTGCTGTCATATCATCTGTGGAATATGACAATGGAATATTCATTCCACAAATTCTATGCTGTATATCAGGGCTGGAATGCATACAATAAAACCTTGGGTTGAGATTGGATTGAGAAAGTTTTTCAAGACAAGCAAACATTTCTAGTAAGTTTTGACTTGCAATACAAGTGATGTCTTGATAAACAAGCAAAAAAGTCCCAGCCAGAACATGGTGGGTTTCATTGCTCCACCAGCACCTGCTCAGTCTCTCCTGAGAGACCAGCATATGAATGTCTACTCTGAAGTAACCCTGTTACAGTCAATGTGGCTCACTCCTATGTAAAGGAGCCTGAGACCCCTAGCCTTACAGGTCTACTCTAAAGTAAGCCCTATTATATTCAGTGAGGCTCACTCTGGTGTAAAAGGGGCAGACTGCAGCCTGAAATAACTGAGAGACTTAGGGCGCAATCCAGAGTAACTTTGGGGAGTCCTTGCTTCAGTGTAAGAACAATTTACTCTGGATTGAAATATGACTTTCTCATAGGTTTTCACTAGGTGGTGCAGTAACTACAGATGAACGTACTGTCTCTTACATGCTCCTGTAGTTACTCTGGATTGTAGGATTAGGGTGCAATCCTGACTTAAGCCAGAGAGGATGGCCCAGCTAAGCTAACCTAAGTAGACCATATCTTGAGTTAGGCCAAATCCACAGGGTTAGGAGGCATCTGGCTGGCATAACTGTTGCTGAAGAGGCATGCTCACTGGGCTGGTGTAGTTCAAATCAAATCATACCTTTATTGGCTTAAAAACAAATAGACAACAGGACAATAAACAAACAATTGGATAAAAGGAAGTTGTTGTCTCAGAACCTCTAAAGAAGCAATGTTTTCTGAGGTCCTGTGAGAGGGAGGTATTATGTTTAAAATCAAATCATACCTTTATTAGCATATAAGCAATAGACAATTGGATAATAAACATACAATTTATCCTACAATCCAGAGTAACTATGGGAGCATGTAAGAGACATTACGTGCGCCCATAGTTACTGCACCACCTAGTGAAAACCTATGGGAAATTCATATTGCAATCCAGAGTAAATTTTTCTTACACCGGAGCAAGGACTCCATGTAGTTACTCTGGATTGCGCCCTAAGAAAAAGTGGATAAAAAAATAAGTTGTAGCCTTGTTGCCTCCAAAGGTGCAATGAGAATACCAGCTTGGAAAGCAGAGTGACCCAATAAAAATAACAGGTGATGGACAAAAATCACTTATGGAAGTGTACAAACTTTAGGAACTGACTTTGTTAATAAGGCAGTCTTGCCCAGTGTGAATAGCAAACTTAACAGAGAGCCGGAACAGAGTGCTAGCTTTCAATATGGTTCATGTGGGAGCTGCATATCTCTGCTGGTAAGATATTATTTCACCTCTGAAAACTCACAACATTTTACATTCTGGCAGGCAGTATTTATAATAATTAAGGACAAGGGCTATCCACACCATAGAAATCAGAGATGTAACATATGTGATGGCATAAGGTTTTTAATAACAACAAATAGCCTTGTGGCACTAAAAGCTTGCATGGACTGTAATCCACCCCCTCCGATGCACAACATGTCACCCTCAATAGGCAGATAGCTCCAAGAGGCAGATAGGAATAGGCAGATATCACCAAGATAATATTGCACACATTTGAGGAAGTCGTGTCTGATCCATGAAATTTATTGGTCTTTGGCAGCCTGATCTATTCAGGTCCATCAAGGTCCAACTGCAAGATGGGCCACCCTAGTTATTCTGGAAAAGGCTTGGGGCAGCCTAAAGCAACATAGGCTGCCCCACGACAGATGGAGCTGGGTGCCCTAGCTGGGGCAGCCTAGGCAGTTTAGGAGAGGCATGTTGAGGGCATTATTTAGCATTGCCTAGGGCAGAGCAGTTACTCCAGATCCAGAGCCTGTTTCCAGGGCAGAAATGCCCTCATCCAGCTCCTCAGAGTTATACCACTTCAGGAGCAGGTATAGTAATGAGTAGACCCATAGGGGTCCATGATAAGGCCTGAGTAAGGATGGCAGTGTTGACCAAAAATCTGAGTTCCTGACCAGCCTAGCTGCAACCCCTGCCTCTCAACCTCAGGATATGGCACAATTACGGCAGCCCCTAACCTGGGGATACAACAGGCCACTCAAAAAGGCCCTTGTATTCATTGTAGACTGTATTGGGTGCCTGATCAGGGACTCCTTCCAAGGCAGGCACCACAGCTGTTCCTTGTTCAGTGTGATCTGAGGGGCGTCTCCTGAGGAGCAAGCCCTTCCCACCTGTCACTGACTTGGTGCCTACTCAGCATGCTCTGGAGCATCTAGGGCAGCCCAGGTTTCCTGACTCTTGATGCAGCATATCTTTCTGCTCTGTATCCAAAATAGTTGGGGCAGCCCAAATAGGGCACTTCTCACTGCCCTTACTCTGAATTGTACCCTATGCTTCTGGAATAAACAGGATTGGAAAAATCTCATTGCATTTCTTGATAAACCTTCATATAAGCAATAACTAAAATAGCTTGTGAGAGTGGGGTCAATTTATTTTTTTAAGAGCTTCCCCTTTATATGCAATTTTGACACTTTTAAAACAACCTGAACTTAGAAAGTGATTTATTGTCACTTTTGTAAAACATGATGGGTCCTTTAACCTTGATTCAAAAAAAAAAATTGAATATGTGTTTAGTACCAGAGATAATGAAATTACCCGTGTATCAGCTTCGTTTCCTTTGGCTGGGTCCAAAATTAGGTCTGAGTTTATAAGGTTAATGCAATTTCTTTTAACTGTGAATCTGTCTTGTTTATAGGCTATTATATCCAATTATCACAAGGAGGACTTGAGTCAGGTAAATATTATTTGGGGATCTTATTCTTCTTGTCTGATTGCTTTATAAATCTGTTGATATGATATGTTATGTTGATATGACCTGCAGTTCAAGCAATTGAAATGAGTCAACTGTCAATGCATTAATCTCCTGTCATGTCTTTAATTGTTTGTAGCAGATCGGAATTTATTTTTCTTCAACTATAAAAATGTTTTATATCAATAATCTTGTTCAGTCTCACCACAACAGTCTCACCTATTATTTCCTTCCGGTGAAACTGTTCAGGGATGTCCATACACTTTGGCAGGATGGCCACATTATCTCTGTCAGTATGCCAAAGGCTTGGAAGAAAAAAATTTACATTTAAAATTTGAATAAATTTACAGAAATGAATACATTAGAGATGGAATGTATATGAATGAATGAATTTTACCGGGGCAATGATGATCATGGGACAATCGGATCTGGTCTCTGGGTGTTTTTTGTGAATTTTGTTGTATGTGTATGCTGTGTATATACATACAATGACAATAAAGAATTTATTATTATTATCTTACTGGACTGCTATTGGCTATCCTCTGGTCTACTATCATAGACCCTGAACTAGATATACCTGAGAGTTAAGGGATCATGTCATTTATCCCTGGTGTGTAGGTCTGAAGAGCAAAGATTGTATGTCTGAAGAGCGATCTCTTGAGACAACAACCCAGGTGATGGTGGACAGTGATGCCCAGTGGTGCAGGGATGTGCTCACAGGAGTTGGGGGGGGGGAAAGTAGGCATGAGGAACATGGTGGGGTGGGGGGAACTAGAGGTAACAAGAGTGGAGAGAACAGTGGATCAGACCCAGAAGGGAGAGTGTTGAGCAGAAGCTGCTATGGAGTTGGTTCTGGTCTGAGTTGGCCCATAATCAGTGGTGGGCAGCAGCAGGTTCGCACCTACGCTATAGCACCGGTTCTTAACAAGAGATAGTACATATAAAGTTTAAAAATAGCCATTTAAAAGTGGCTGCCAGATGGACAGAGAACCGGTTCTTAATTTCTTTGAAGCCCATCACTGCCCATAATGGCTGCTGGAGCTTACCCTGAGGCAAGAGAACAAATATCCACTAAACCTGAGGAGGCTTCCAGAGGCAACACTGATGTCATTGCATTACTGTGTTGGGAGTTTGTTGGGACTGGACTGCCCATTTGCTCATATTTTCTCTAGGTTTTCCATTATCCCTTCATATTGCACTGCGCTTGTTAGACTGTAAGCAATTATTATAGCTCATACAAATCCATGAGTAAATTGAAAATCAGGTACAATTAAATGCAGAAAATAAGTAGGTACCTGTATGTACCTACTATGTACATGTACTGTACCTAATATGTACAGTACCTAATATGTACAGTAATATTCCAATGTGCTTGAATCAGCGTTTTTCAATAAATTGGGAAAAAATAGTTATTAACATTCAAGCCTGTCATGAAGCCATATATCTAATTAAAAGAAGGCTCTTATCTCGAGTGCCAGACCTGCTCAGTTATGAGGTTCATTGCTTGGCCATGGGCAAGTCACTCTCCATCAGCTCAACCTGTCTTCTAGGTTGCTTGTGATGTTAAAACAACGAGCATGATGAATACAGGTTACATAAAAAGCTGGCTGGTACCATGTCAGACCATTCATCTAGCTCAGTGGTCTTTGGCCATTTCAGCCTAGGACCCCCTTTCAAACTTTGGAATCTACTTAGGACCCCCCTGTCAAACTTGCTATCCCCAAACTGGGACAAAGGCCCCCATACTCTCTCCCATCCTACTGCCCCAACCTCCACATGCGCTCTCTCACACACACCTTTCATCCCATGCACTCATTCACACACCCACAACACACACATACCCATCCCATGCACTCACTCACACAAATGAATATGCACACAACCCATGCACTCACACACATACACATGCATACACATACACACACACAACCCATGTGCTCATACACCCCATGCTCCTGGGAGAAAGTGGACATAGAAGGCACTTGTCAGGGCTCAGGTGGCACCTGCTGCAAGAGGCCCCTGCAGAGTGAGGGGGAGGTTGGGTGCACTCATTCCCCTCCCTCTTCTTTCTGAGAGCTGGCCACCCCTCAAACTGTAGGCCACCCAAGAAAAGTGTAGAATATAACAAAATAAAAGCTCAAAACCCTTGTGCATATTGCTTCCATGTGCTTAATTTAAACAGTATATTACTGAATCTTACATTTAAAATTATTGCATATACAATTTATTACATATAATTTATTAATTCCAAGCAGGCTATAGGCTGCCTGGCTACAAGAAAAAGGAGGACAATGAAGACTTTTTTCTAGGTTACATGGATAAAAAGAGGCTGTGTCCTAGAGAAAGAGGACATCTGATTAAAAATAAATAAAAACACACACACCGACCCTCCAAAAGCATTAAAACACCAGAGGGATAAGGACAGGAAATTAAGCTTTTAGGGGTTTGGTAGGGAGATGGGGAAGAGGAGATGGGGAGACGGGGAAGAGGAGACGGGGAAGAGGAGTTTGGACTATTTATACAAATAACTTTTTTTAAAATTTCACTTTATCTGTAGAGCCATTTTCAGAGTTGGAGAGGGCTGCCTTCTGGAGAACTTGTAAGTGCTTCTCACCAGCCAAAGTGTTTGCCTACTTGCAAGTAAACACGGCTGTGCAGTGAGCAAATAACTTCCTTCTGGGATGATTTTGGGGGCTGTGCTCATTGGCTCATTCTAGTGTCCTTGGATTGCTGTCAACCTGCCCTTTCCACTGGACTATGGCAGGTTTGCCTACTCATGAGTAAAGCCACGATATAAATTACTTTCATTTTCCCTGCCTTTTCTATGCATATTTTTGCTTTTCAGTTTGTTGGCCGTAACTTTATTAAGTTATAAGGAGATATTTCAAAACGGATTGTTGAGTTGGATTCAGCTCTTCAAGTTGAATCCAATGACACATGACATGATGGGGTAGTGTGCACTATCACGAAGTTGATTTTTGGGGGTCTCCAGGACCAAGATGGTGGTCCTGTATAAACTGGTTGGCATTCCCAATCCCCCCTGGAGACAACAAAATTCAAGCCTGAGACTTTTTTCATTTAAAGGATGTGAATTGTCACCCATTCCCAACAATAAGTGAACACTGGTACATGTTATCCCATGACATCGTTTATCATATATTGATAAATATCACATATTTATCACATGACCAGAAGCATTTTCTTCTTTATTTTTCACAGGAGAAACAAATTCCAAGACTTGAGACCAGCTAAGATGTAGCTGAAATTAAGCTCTGGTTTAAATTTCTTTAAAAGAAGGGGAAGGAAAGAGTGAAACATTCTCCAGTGACCGATCTCTTGGTTAGCTCTTTTGAATGAGACTTCCATAAAAAAGACAGCCAGAATATCCACTAGATGGCATTATTATTTAAGATTGTAACAGAAAAGCTATACTAAACAAGAGCAGGCTTTCGACTTCAAATTATTGGTGGTACAGAAGGGGTAACAGCAGACCTTTAGAGTTGTGCTTGGTGAAGGATCTCTTTGAGCAAAACTCAATCTCTCAGTGTGATCCTCCACTTCTCAGAACTTCTTTAGTACTGTGGGAATGTATGTCTTATCCCTACCATTCCTGTCACTATAATCTATATAAAATATGAGATATTCATTGACCGGAAAAATGAAGACAGGAAATACTGCCTCCACTATTTCAAAAGTTTTATATGTGCAAAAAATAAACATCTCTATATTTTTAAATCTACATCATAGTTTTAATTATGCTTTATTGTTGTTTTTAAATGTTGTTAGCTGCCGTGGGTTTCCTTAACCAAGGAAAAAAGGTGGTATAAAAATTGAGTAAGTAAAAATAAATATTCTGTTTCATTCATATTTTATACACTTATGTTTCCTAGCCTGTTCCTATTATCTGTTGTATATGACTCCCTCTCCCCATCTCCCCAAAAGGCTGATTGAATATTTTGTTGACTATATCTGCTGATGTTGGACTTTTTTCTTATATTGATTGCAACAAAATTATAATTCCTCATCTGTTTATTCATTATTCAGGAGTATATAATATGGTTGCTTTCATTTTTTTGAATGTCTGCCTGTATGTGCACGGTGTCCAGTTGTTCGGAGATAATAAAATATGATACACATTAGTTGCCTGGTGAGATTGTTTCTTCTTGTATGTGTGAGCAACTTAAAACATAAGAATGGCCAGTGAGGAAAGCACAGCCCTTGATACACAGTTTTAGAGATTAAATTAGGGCCAAATCCATAGCAGTTACGGATCCATGCAGTTATGACACCCTCTAATGTTATTTTATGGAAAGTTATCATAACTGCTCTGGAGCAAGGAGCTTAATTTCACTTTAGGATATAGGCAGTGGTGGGCTCCAGCAGGTTTGCACCTACTCTCTAGAACCGGTTGTTAATGAGAGACAGGACATATAAAGTTTTAAAATAGCCATTTAAAAGTGGCTGCCAGATGGGCATAGAACTGGGCATTAATTTCTTTGAATCCCATCACTGGATATAGGCGTATGGCATTTATGAATGTTTAGTGCTGGGAAATAATTTCAGATAAGCTTCAAACACTGCACAAGTTCATGTGCTTGGGCAGATGGCAAATGCACTTGGAAATATACTAGCAGGCCCTGAGTCTGGCACCATGTTTGTTGGGTGTACTGATGTAGCAATCTGAGGCATTCTTCTTGATAAATCATCTTTGTATTCCTTCCATACTTAAGTTCTCATTGTACTTTTTTGTTTCTGAAATGCAAAATTAGCAACTTCTGTCCCCAAATCTACTTGTCCATGTAACATATGTAAACTCTAAAACACAATTGTGTTTTTTTTTTTTTGCAACTTTTTTTGCACTAATTGTTTTTGCTTCACTAAAGATTCTGTGACCTCCTAACCTTTGCAAAAATGGTGGCTAATCCATCCCAGGTGAACAATGGCATGAGAACATTGCTCTCTGTTTTTCTATTTCTATTGTTATGGAGAAGATATAACAGGAGTATTGCCTTTTAAAATTGGGCAGCTTATTTAGACAAACTGCTAGTCATCCTCCTTTCTTGCCACCTTCCCTCTTTCAGTTTTCCATGTTTAGTTTAATCAGCTCATCATTATTCACAGACTTTCCCCATCTAAGTGTTTAGAAGTCCTGACTGAGGGTGTTTCATTAGAATTAGAATTACTCTTCCATTGCTTGAATTCAATTTTCTGTCCTCTAGTTAAAGGACTTTTTAATAAAGAGGCTCACTTGATCACCAAAAGCCCTTCACACTTGCTGTATTGCAACACTAGTAGCTGTTAATCCTCAGACTGCACCTTATGCACACTTACCTGGAAATAAGTACCATTGAACATAGTGGGATTTACTTCTAAGTAAATATGGAGAAGATTGTGCTATTAGAAAATCAGCAGACCAATACCATCCTTCCCCTCTCCCCCCATTGCTGATGCTACTGTTGAGGAGGCGCTTGCTGCATCCAATGGCTTCAGAAGGGAAAGGTTTGATGCAAGTAGGTTCAATCAAGGCATTGAAGAAAAGGGATATCAGCTCATAACCTTTTCTGAAGGACAGGCAGAACAGACTGGTCCTCTCCCCTCAACAGACTGGTCCTCTCAGTTCAACAAAAAAGGGTTGCATTATATCTTACAATAAATTACATCACAATCTGTTTTTGTGGAAGAACAAAGATGGGAATTGTTGAAAAACACATCTTTTTTCTGCTTGCACACTGCATGCTCACACAAACCAGAAATTACTCTGTGACTATTTAGATTGCTGGTCAAGAAACCAGAAACTCCCCTATGGATTAATGGGGATGGTATGATACAAATGCCCAGATGTTCATGGAGATGTGGTGCAGATGGGCCAATGCCCCCCATATTATGGTTGCAAATGGATGGTGCTCAATATTGACTTCTCAAGACAGTCACTCTGTGGGTGCAATCCTAACCCAGGCTGGCACAAGTCACTGGTCTTCCTGTTTCCATTGTGATATAGGAAGCCAAACACATGCTTGTGCGCTGGCCTAACCCTCCCTCCCCAGGCAGGGTGACCAGAGGCAAATCCCAAAATTCCACAAAATTCCTGACATCCAAGCCAATATTCCTCCCCTGCTACAAAAATGTAGGACACCCCCAAAATGTAGGACAAATGTAGGACATGATAAAATATAACTAAAAACACCCGTATTGGTTCCCTGTACTTGATTTCAACACTTCTTTTTGAAAACCTGTTTCAAGAGCTGTTTTCACCAACAGTGCACATGTGAAAGCAGACATGATCTTGTCCCAGAGACCCCAGCGCCACAATACCTGTTCCCATCACCCAAAGACAAAAAAGTAGGTCAAAGCAAACCTGATTCTGAACCCAGACCCTTATGACTCTCCCAAAACAGTCTGTGGCACCAGAAGTTATGCAAGTGACTTTAACAGACATGGTTCCTTAACACCCAGGTGTCTCCCAAAGCACTTCCCAGCACCCAAACCCATGCTAGGGACTTAATGTAGACATGATTCTGATCCAAGTCCCTCCAAAAGCAGATTAAAGCACTAGTACTCATGCAAAAGGGAGGGAGAGTGGGTGGATGGATTGGTCGGTGGCTGCACGATATGTGCAGTGATGGGATTCAAAGAAATTAACAACCGGTTCTAAGCTTATCTGGCAGCCACTTTTAAATGGCTATATTAAAACTTTTTATGTTCTATCTCTCGTTAACAACCGGTTCTATAGAGTAGGTGCGAGCCTGCTGGAGCCCACCACTGGGGTAGGTGGCTGGGTATGGAGAATAGGTGGGGGGCACCAGACACACATAAACACACAAACATATGGCATGCGTGCGCGCGCGCGCGCGCACACATACACACACAAACATACAGCATGCACTCACTCAGACACACAGTGGTGTAGCTAATGATCATGTAGCCCAGTGCAAAGTTCAAAATGTTGCCCCAGAAGTGATGTCACAACCAGAAGTGATGTCATCCCTGGGTATTTTTAAAAAGAAATTTTTAAAAAATTAAAGAATTTTTAAAGATAATTTTTAAATAAATAATTAAAATAATTTTTTAAAAAGAAGAGGTAAGAAACTTAGCTCTTCCTCCTCAGCAGTTCACCACCCATTTGCTCTGCTAGTTGCACAGCAGAGCAAATTTTGTTGCCCTCCCCCAACAACAAAATCAAATTTAATGAAGTAAAATAATGAAAAAGTGTGTCCCTTATTATTGGTTAGGGAAACTTGCCTAGGCAAAGAGGAATGGTTATTCTTTCCCTGATAAATATAAGAGGAGCACCACTTAGAAGTACTTGTATACCCAGTGAGCATGGGTAGCTGTTTTATGATATATGTACTGTATATGATATATGTACTGAGAGCTGATTCTTGTTAACACATTAGTTCCATACAGTATCAGAATGACATTTTATTGGCTCTCTGAGCAATCAGTATCATGGGAAAGTTGAGTAACTCTGCTGTTCCATCGGCTTTTGTGTTTTCATTTTTTAGTTAATTAGCCATAATGTTTGATAGAATACAGATATTTTAGTGCTGTTTATTTCATTGCATTCTGCATTAATACCTTTCCAACAGTATATAACATGATGGTATTATCAATCATACATATCCCGTTTTTCACAATTATAGTCACTAATGTCAAGCTCAGTTTGCAGCACCCCTAAAGCTTGTAGCCCAGTGCAACTGCACCCCCTGCATACTCTAGCTATGCCACTGGACACACGTAAACACACACACAAAGCATGCATTCAGATACATTCACACAAACACACTTTCAGGCTGCACGGGCTCCCACCTTCCTGCTGTTGTTCAGGGGAGGCTCTCCTGCAAGGCACTCATCGGAAGTGCCTTGCAAATGCCCGGGAGCCCGGGGGAGGCTGTAGCAGCCATGGAGGAGCTGTGGCAGTGGTGTGCTGTGGTGGGTGGCCATGGGGGGACCATCTAGGAGGCAGAGGCTGCTGGAGTGGCAGGCTGGCCGGTAAGGCACAAGTGGGTGTTCCTCCTTTATTTAGCGGGGGGAGAATAACTGGCCCTCCACACCCCAGCAATGTCTGTTCTAGTGGCTTCTGCTGGTGTTCTTTTTGCATTTTAGATTGTGAGCCCTTTTGGGACATGGACCCATTAGCTATTTATTAGCTTTTTTCCATTTTCTTATAAACTGCTTCATGAACTTTTTAGTTGAAAAGCGGTATATAAATACTGTAGATAGACAGAAGAGCCAGGGCTAGCCAGTTGTGCGGCTGCGGCGCGCACAAGGCAGAGGAGGCCACTCCTTCTCTCATCTCTTCTTGGCTCTCTCCTCAGGCACAGGCCAGAAGTGTGGCCATCCCAGAATCATATGTTCTGCCCCCATGTGATTTCTGCACCTCTTAGGCACTCCCGCAAGGCTGCAGTTGCCTCAGAAGTGCACACCAAAGTGTGCACCTACTTGGCAGGTTGTGATTTCCAGACAAGGGGCAATTTCAGACAATATACAGTGAGAGAGTCCTTTTTCCTGTGACCTCCAGGAATTACCGGATGTCTGGTCAGCCTGCCAGATTACCAGATGTCTGGTCAGTCTTAAGGCACTTTTGTGACACCCCAGGTCAGCACAGGACATGTGCCAGGGCTTAGGTAAGCCTAATTGGAGGTTAGGATTGCAGCCTCAGTCCTATAAGTCAGGGTCCCCAAACCTTTACCTGCAAAAACCATGTCACTTACTTTTGGTCTTATGGGGTTGTAATAGACAGAATTGTTAGGTTTCTGGACCTAACTATTGGTTCAAGGTAAGTTGCAAGCTGATTGGCTGACAGAATAATGTCTCTGCCTCAAGTATGTGTCATATTCTGATTGACTGGCTGAGTAATATGTGTCATATTCTGATTGGCTGGCTGAGTAATATCTATACCTGGGCGACCAATCACAGACAAGTTTGTGTCATATTCTGATTGGCTGCTGAGTGATTCCCATCACCTATATAAGCAGCAGTTGGTCAGTCAGATCTGAGGCAAGCTGAGGAGCTCTGAGGCGATCTGTGGCGAGCTGGGAAGCTGAGGTGAGCTGAGCAGCTCTGTGGTACTGTGAAGTACTCTGAGGTTATTTAGGTGGAGTGATTTAGATTGCTGGACTTGACACTATATTTGAGACCTTGGACCGACTTACTGAGAAAGATTTATGGACTCTGACTTGGCTCTGGTTGCTGTACTATATGACTAAACATGTATGACCTGGACTATCTTGGATTATCCTATTAGTTAATACAGTTGGTTATCTGCACTCTTGCACCCTGTACTAGTTACAGGACATAAAACAGTCAACACCCTGACAAGAATCAATTATGTTTACTGGGGAGCAGTAATTACAGCAGATCATCCTCTTCTTCCTGTGCTGTAACTTTACAAACCTTGCAGTTGCTCCTCACCCATGCCTACAAAGCTGGCCAAAAAAACCCCAGTGTACAATGGGGATGTTTAGCATTAAACAAGAAAGGCAGGTGGTAGCAGTGGACATGAGTTCCTCTTTGAGCATCCAGTCCTAACTATTGCAGTTGTGCTGAAGTAGAACAGCCATCCATCCACTGTCTGGATCACAACACCATTGAGTAGGGGTAGACAATGTGTGTAAGCACTTCCCCTGGTAGAATGATTATGTCAGTGAGGCTGTCTCTGAAATTTTAGCCCAGGGCCCCATATACCTACAACCACTACTAAATCCAGCTACATTATGTTGCTTCAAGTCATTATCCAGTAAAGCCTATTCTGATTGCTGGTAGCTCCCAGGTCTCAAGCAGTGATCCTTTCCAGCCCCACAATAGAAAATCCATTTTTCCCTAGCAGGGAATGAATGCAGAGACCTTATACATACCAAGCATGCACTCTACCACTGAGCTCCGGCCCCTTCTTAACAGATAATTGCAGGGTTTTAATAGAGAAGGACTGTTATCATTGCCTTCCTTATTCTGAGCTGGAAATTAGGTTTTGAATGGCAGTCACCAAGGGCTTCAAGCTGTTAATTTTGCAAGTACTTGGTACCTTCATTTTCATGAGAGATTTTTTCTGAAGAATCATCTCTGACTTATGCTGAAGGGATGTGATCTCTAGCGAATTAAAGGATGATGATGATTGTTAAAATTGCCTACATTCTTTCTAGGGATATGACCAGTTTTGCTTGTTTGTCTAAAGCACTGTCACTTTTATGAACTCATGTGTTATCATTTTTCACTTTAATTCCTCCTTATCAGGACTTTAGTGTCACTTGCAGGCTTTTGTTATGCTGTATTCCTCCTATAGTTTACCTGCTATTGAAGTTCTCAGAATGACTTACGCTAACTCATTTTCTTTATTTCCTATGCGCTGTCCTCACAACAGCTGCTGCCTAGAGATTATGGAAGGCTGAATATAATCAGCATACTAAATCAGAGCTTTCCATTGCCCATTTTCTTTTCATTTTCTCATCTTTCTGTAAAATTTACTCGGTTAAATACTCCTCAGTTGGAGTGCTTAAGACACAACTTGGTATTTTACAGAGTAATACAGACACGTCATTGTAGAGCCTTACCATAAGTTCATGTTTTGCATGCCATATGATTGATTGATTGATTGATTGATTGATTGATTGACTGATAAATAAATAAATAAATAAATAAATAAATAAATAAATAAATAAATAAATAAATAAATAAATTGTAGAGCCAGGGAGTTGGGGAGAAGTTTGATGACCTCTAATTCTTACTTTATCTGGCTGTACCTACTTAATTGTCAATTCAAAGGTAGTCCTGAAAGGTCATAAAACTTATAACTTCAGTGCTGGAAGGCTGTCCCTGCAACTTTTAATGTATCTAATTACCACCAATTGGATGCATGCTGATTATAAAATCATGGTATCTTGAGCCCGGAACAGAGGAATGAGACCAATCTTAGAAGCTGATAACAGAGTGACAACTTCATTAACAACTGTACTTCCAGATCTACAACTCAACAAATTATTACTCTATTTTTTCCCACCCCATCACAATGTTTCCTTTGTTTTAGCCGGTGGAGTCTTGTGCCCTGTTGAAAGAACCCATCCGTAACTCATAACCACTGGGCAGCTCCATCTCAATGCCAATACAGATAATACTGTGCTGTGGGATGATTGTCTGCATGACTCTCTTCCATGCAATGCCAGCTGCAGGGGTTTTGGGACCAAGGAAGGCACCAGGACCCTTGTGGAATTCCACCTGTCTTTTGATAGAGCATTAGCTACCACTGCCATTGGTATTGAGACTTGAAGGGGGCTTGCCTGTCCTCTGAGTGTGGAATTGTGACCAGTGTCCAACATCTGACACCACTCGTTGGAAATATTCCTTGACTTTTTGATTTGAGAAGATCAAATGATTTGAGATTTCGCCAAGCTTGAAAGATGGTTCCTCTTTCTGGACTCCTAGCAGCCTCAAGGGTGAAGTCAAAGGAAGCCTGACATCAGCCTCTTTTACTCACACTTCCTGATAGACATGCTTGTTTAAGGGGACTAACCACCCAGTAAAGGATCTTTGCTACAAGGGTGGTCTGGAGCAGGGGAAAAAACAAAGAACATTTGCTCTTGATAAATCAGGGAGAAAGAAAAAAAGACAGCCTTCCTATTCACCAGTAAGACCAGAAAAAGCTCTCATGTGCTCTTCTAGTCTGGGATCAGTTGCTTCCGTGAAGTTCACAAGCCAAATCTCTAGGCAGAAGCCTTTCTTAGCTGTTCAAGCCTTTCTTAGCTGAGAGAATCTATCCTGAATCACAGTGTGGATTTCGAGCCAACAGGTCTACCACTGATATGGTATTTACCCTTCGACAGTTGCAAGAGAAATGTAGGGAACAAAGACAGCCACTCTTTGTAACCTTCATAGACCTTACAAAGGCTTTTGATTTGGTTAGTAGGGATGTCCTTTTTAAAATCCTCCAAAAGATTGGATGCCCACCTAAGCTCCTCAACATCATCAGGTCCTTTCACGAGGACATGAAGGGCACTGTAGTTTTTGATGGCTTAACATCAGACTCCTTTCACATCTGAAGTGGAGTGAAGCAGGGCTGCATCCTCGCACCAACTTTATTTGGGATCTTTTTTGCAGTCACGCTGAAGCATGCTTTTGGAAACGCAACAGAGGGAATCTATCTCCGGACCAGATCAGATGGAAAACTCTACAATCCTTCCAGACTAAGAGCAAAGTCCAAAGTCCAGCTGAAATGCTTGCGGGATTTCCTCTTCGCCGATGACGCTGCTGTTACTGCTCACTCTGCCGAAGACCTTCAACGACTTATGGACCGTTTTAGCAAAGCCTGCCAAGACTTTGGACTAACAATCAGCTTGAAGAAAACACAAGTCATGGGTCAGGGTGTGGATCCACCTCCCTATATCACAATCTCTGAACATAAACTGGAGGTTGTCCATGACTTTGTGTACCTTGGCTCAACTATCTCTGACACTCTCTCCTTAGACTCTGAGCTGAATAAACGCATTGGTAAAGCGGCTACTACATTCTCCAGGCTTACAAAGAGAGTATGGCTTAATAAGAAGCTGACGGAACATACAAAGATCCAGGTCTATAGAGCTTGCGTCCTGAGCACACTCTTGTACTGCAGTGAGTCTTGGACCCTTTATGCATGGCAGGAGAGGAAGCTGAACACCTTCCATATGCGCCTTCTCCGACGTATTCTTGGAATCACCTGGCATGACAAAGTCTCAAATGACACAATATTGGAACGTGCTGGAATCTCTAGCATGTTCACACTTCTGAAACAGCAGCGTCTACGCTGGCTTGGGCATGTAGTGAGAATGGCTGATGGTCGGATTCCAAAAGATCTCTTAAATGGAGAATTAATGCAGGGAAAGCGCCCAAGAAGGAGACCACAGCTGCGATACAAGGACATCTTCAAGAGGGATCTAAAGGCCTTGGGAATGGACATCAACAGCTGGGAAACCTTGACCTCTGACTGTTCAGCGTGGAGGCAAAAGACCCAGCATGGCCTTCTCCAACTGGAAGAGACACTTGTTCGGCAGGCTGAAGCAAAGAGACAGACCCGAAAGCAGCGAAACCTGGGGCCTGGGCAGGGGACGGAATTTATTTGTCCTCAGTGTGGAAGGGATGGACACTCTCAAATTGGCCTCTTTAGTCACACTAGATGTTGTTTCAGGACCTCCAATCAGAGCACGATACCATAGTCTTTCGAGACTGAAGGATGCCAATACTACCTCTGAATCCGCAGATTTTCTATAGGAGATATGTGTTCAGCTGCAGCAAATCATCCCCAGTTTATAACAGGGTTATAAGACTGCTGTCCCTACATTCCTAGAGCATTCGGCTATATGAGAATCTCTCGGTTCATCATAACTAATATCATCATAAAGCATATCCACACTGAGATCAGTTTCAAAGTTGGCAACAAGTTGGGGATTTTTTTCTCTTTGTCTGTTTCTTGTGTAATTTTCTCCAAATTCACCAGAGAAATTTGCTTCCAGTTCAGGGTTGTTCTTTTGTTCTCATTTCTTTGAATAATATCATCATGGGAAGTACAAAACAGCAGCCACAATAACTGGCAGTCAGATGAAATCTAATCAAGGAAACTTAATCAAATATTTTAAAAAAGCAACCAAAAAGCTGTTTCAATATATGATCACCATTGGTACCTTCAGCACATCCTGCCATGTATCTTCCCATAAATGAAAACAATGGCAAAGCACAATTCTGCAGATTTAGCAGGGTTGTGCTTCTCATGCACTGTGGGAGATATAATGATGTCACTTTGATTTTCATCACCCAGTGTGGGAGGCCAGCATATCAACCTTATTGGTGTGACCAATCAGTCAAAATAACAAAAAACATCAGGCTGAGACCAGAATACATTTTTTGAAGATTTACTAAAATAATTTTGATGCAGATTCATATATACAATATCTGGTATTCACTACAGTTCCTACTACTTGAGTGAATCAGGAGCTCTAACCTATGCTCCTGCTTTCATGGAGGTCTGTGAGCAACTGCTTCTGAGCAGGTGTTCTAACTGTCTAACTGACACTTCCAACTGTCACCGAATATCTGGCCCAACTGTCAAATATCTCCTTATATGGGCTTGCAGTGATCTACTGGCTCAATCAAGTCAGTGCTGCACTTTCCAACAGTACCAACCTTTTACCGTACCTCTGGGTCAACCTCCTAAGGGCTGTGGGTGGCGCAAGTGGTTAAGACACTGCCTGTTAACCAGCAGGCCAGGGTTCAAGACCCAGGTCAGCTCCACAAGACAGGGTGAGCTCCTGTCCTTAGCCCAACTCTGCGACGCCAGCTGGATCCAATTGTATTTGCCTTTCCATTGGACTAATTCAGTGGCATGGGGGGGGGGGGGTTTGCTGCTTGGGTAACAGCCTATCCTCCATAACAATCTAACCCAGGCTTTCGCACTTTGCATGCATACCATAGTCTTTCAAGACTGAAGGAGGCCTGCTGTAGGGTCAACCTCCTAGCTGTCTGGGTCTCCTTGAACTCAAACCACCTATTTAGCTGCCTAAGTCCAAGAGAGAAAGAGGCTGGGCTGATAAACGGGGAATAGGATCCAGGTTGCACTTTTACAGCCAAAATTGACCCCCTCCAGCCTCCTCTTCTCCTGGTCTTCTCCTTCCTCATAGTGGAATGTCCCGAACCTTTACTTTCCCACTGCCAATTTACCAACATCAGCAGGACCCCCTGGAGCTGCTGGAGTACATTCAACCTCTGATCATTTGCAGCAGTGGCCTGGAAGCCACAAGTGTACAGGCTTTTCTTCTGATGGAGCAAAAGTTCTGGGAGCACAATGCCCAGATAGGGCCACAGCTAACCTTACAGGATTAGAATAATAGAATCATAGGAAGAGAGAGACCTAGTAGGAAGGGACCTAGTAGGTCATCTAATCCAACCCCCTGCAGTAGCAGAAAATCCTCCTACAGGATCTCTGACAGGTGCTTGTCGAGGCTCTGCTTGTAGATCCCCAGTGAGGGAGTAGCAATCTGTTCCACTGCCAAACTGTCCTCACCATCAGGAACATTTTCCTGATATTTAACCAGAATCTCCTTTCTTGCAGTTTGTACCATTAATTCTTCTTTCAGAGGCAGCAAAGAACAAGTGAGCCCCTTCCTCCATATGACAGTCCTTAAAGAATGCAATCATGTCTCCTCTTGGCCTTCTCTTCTCCAGGCTGAACATATCAAGTTCCCTCAATCTTTCTTCATAGGGCTTCCTTCCCATACCACTGATCATTCTTGTTGCTCTCCTCTGGACTTGCTCCAGTTTGGCTGCATCTTTTTTAAACTGAGGTGCTCAGAATTGGACACAGGTGAGGTCTAACCAATGCAGAATAAAGAGGAACTATAACTTCTTGCGACTTGGAAACTACAGTTCTCTTAATGCAGCCTAAATTGGCATTAGCCTTTTTTGCAGATGCATCACACTGTTGACTCATGTTCAGCTGGTGATCCACAGCAACTCCAAGATCCTGCCCACATGTTGTGCTGCCAAGCCAGGAGGTATCTCCCATCTTATACCTGTTTCTTTAGTTATTTTTGGCTAAATGCAGAACTTTGCATTTCTTTCTGTTGAATTTCTTCCTATTCATTTCAGCCCAATATTTCAGTTCCTGTCTTCTATTGTGTTTTGCTATTCATCCCAGCTTGATATCATCTGCAGATTTGATGAAGCTCCCTTTTATCTCTTCATCCAAGTTCTTGATGAAGAAATGAAAAGAACCAGGCCCAAGACAGATCCCTAGATCTTGGCAATATCTCTCAAGAGGGTTATGGCAAACCTTGCAACATCACTAATACAATCTTATATGTAAATTTATGTAAATTTATTTACATAATAATACAATCTTATATGTAAATTTATGTAAATTTATTCAAATTTGAAATGTAAATCATTTTTTCGGCCCGTGACCCAGTGTCAGAAAGATGATGTGGACCTCCTACCAAAACGTTTGGACACCCCTGGTTTAGCCCATACTTTACCAACTTTCTAATTAAGATGTCATGTCAAATACTTTGCTGAAGTTAAGGTAAATTATATCCACTGTTGTTGGAAGGGCTGCAACATTATTATCCAGGTGAAATCCATACACATGCTAAATTCATCTTCCAAGTTGCATTTCTTTCATTCTATTTGTCTGCAAAATCACACTTTGCATTTTTTCTTCAAAATAACCTATTACCAGTTTGCTGTTTTGTACTCAAACTTTGATTCTTTCTTGTTTATAGTGAGACCAATCACCTTCAAGTGTACGTCTCAAGCTGATAACTATATAAATTATCTCTGAAAATGTAATGATGCAGAATACTTTTTAAGAACATCCTTGATTTTTGGATATTGTCCCACAGAAAAGCAAATAACCTGATGAGAATTCCTGATGGAGTGTTTAGAGGGTGATATCCGTCAAAATTTATGGCATTTTGATTTCCTTTTGGAAGCTATACATTCATCACAGCACACATACTTTGCCAAGATTGTTTTAACAGGACGTGATGCTTCTGTTTCTGTGTGTGATGGCAGAGCCACAATAAATGCAGGGGAGCTGGAAGGAACTGATGACAAAATGAATCATTGTGTAATGGTACTGAACAAATCATTAAGTTGGTGACATTTGTATGCTGGATCCAACATAGAATGGTTTTGATTTATCCTCAACAAAAATCCTATTAAAGTATTCAATGTAACGGCTCAATCCAAACAACCTCTCCTACTGAGACAGGTACACCAATGGAATACTGTATATGCTGCATACTATGGTAGGCCATAGCAAAGGTATCCTCCTCAGGGTAAGGAAGCATTTGTTTCCTCATTCTGGGGCAAGCCAATTTTGCAGGTAGATCTCTAAGGTATATGTCTATTGCAGGTAGATATCTGATCATCTCAGATCTGTGCCAGCCATTTTGCATGTAGATGTCCAAGGACTGTAAGTGAAAGGGAACTGGGATAGGCTCTTAGTGCACACTGGTGCCACCTGATAAACCTCCTTCCCTGTTTCACCTCCTGCTTACCCTCTCCGTATCCAGACACTTCTCCTTTCCTTCCTCTTTCTGACACAATGCTGCTCCCAAGTACCGGCTGTAGGTGGCTTCCTCATTGGGGTGTGTGGGTCCCTCATTGGGGTGTGGATGGCCACTAGCCATGTTTCCTGGTGACCTTATCACATGCTCTGTTGAGCTAGCTGCTGATGACCCAGCATATCTGCCAATACAAGGCAGGATCCACCTGCAGATACATCAGTTAGGATTGGGTGTTAAGGGCACAATCCTAGCCAACTTCCTCGCACCAAGGTAAGGGCAATCAAACTCTGTGGTAAGTGATCAAACATTGCCTTACCCTGAGGAGGCCTCTATGACTGCCCCCAGCTAAAATAGTGCTGGAAAGTTGGTTGGGATTGCGCCCTAAGAGACATAAAATGGTACAGATGTATTGATCAAAAGTATACAGTTATTGTATGCCTTGTATACAAGACACTATATGCCTGAAAAGCATGCCTAATTCACACAACAGATCCTTGCATCCTCTCTTGAGGATCAGACGACCCTTGGAAAGGATGTGGGATGTTTCTGCCAGGGATCCAGAAATAATCTAAGATCAAGCTGAGAAACCTTCTGCAAATAGGCACACATGAGACAGAACAAATCTTATTTTCATCAAGACATGTGACTACCAGATGTACAAGGGAAGGTTTACCTCCCTAACCATACGTACACCAGCAGCATGTGGAATGAGACAAAGCTATGAAATCTATGGAACTGATGCAACTACATGGGTGGAGGCATTTATGTAGATTTTTTCCCCAACCCATCAAACGTCTTCTGCCCTGGAAAAAATAGGAAGATCTGAAGCTTTAGCCTGTGGAATCCACGGTAGAATTAGGAATTATATTTAGTACAAAATATTTAGTACAAAATATGCCATGCCAATGCCTGCCATATGAACACAAACACACACAACCTACAAAAAGAAACATAGAGCAGCACAATAATATATGAGGAATAATACCCTGAAGTGCTAATTGCCCATCAGACCAATAAATATAACCTCCTTGGTTAATAGCTCTAGAGAAAAAGAACATTTTCATTTGCTCTACTTCTGAATGGCTTTAATCAGTAGAAAAATACTGGGTCATCATCCAGTCCATAAACAGATCCTGTGTTCCTTAGATTAAAGTTGATTCAACTGTTTTCCATTCTGTCTTCTTTTATTATTGCCAGACCTTAGCCCTGTGGCATCCTGTTCAATTGATATTGACCCTAATGTCTGTCAAGGAAGAGAACCATAATTGTAGATCTTCAGAAAAGTGACCCAGAAGCACCAAAGCTTTTCACAATACACCTTTGAATGCTTGTATGTACCTATTTCTTTGTATTGATTTATGCAGTACATTAAGAATATCGCAGAGAAACAAGAAATGCAACAGATATGCCTTCCTCTGATCTGCCTGAAAGAAATGTGTGAACAGATCATCATAAAGCTGCTGTTTAAAAGGAGGTTGTTTTTCTTCACTGCCAATATTGATCAGTGTTAAGTTTTAAAAATAAAATCTTCCTTTTCTGGTGCTTTTAGTCTTGAGGTGATGGGAGTATTGCTCCTACACTTAGCTGAAAGTCTCAATTTTTTTATCCTCCGATATTGAGTTTTTTGGCTGAGTGAACATTGTACAAGCAAGAGTATTACAGTATTATGAAATATGTTAGGATCATCCATTCTTCATTTTCACCTCCCATTTGTTTAACTAGACTTTGATGCTAATTGTTATGGTTTTCTTCTTCATCCTCCTCACCTTCTTGGTAATTAAATTGAGTGTACAGAAATTCACAATTTTTTTTCTTTTAAAAATAGTTACCATTGTACCCCCTCCTGTGGTGAGAGTCCTTGGGAGGACTATGAGAGGTACAACATGGAGCCGATGGGCACCTATATGGGGGAGAGCCTATGTGAGCTGACGTCCCGGGTACCCTCCCTTGGATTTGGACCTCTTTCTGGACTCTGTGGAGGTGTGGTCCGTAAAAGACTTGGTGGAGTTGCGCAGTCGAGGACGGGGAGGTGGCAGGAGAAGGAGGGGAATCACGGTGGGTCCTTCTCCCCGTTGGTATGCAAAGGGAGAAGTCAAGATTCTCCCATGCTACACACCAGGGTATTGGGGGAGGGTGGACGAGGCGGGAAATTTGAGTGTAGAAGAGATGCCAGAGGAGCAGTTAGATACTTTGCCCTGGAAGGAGGTAGAAGCAGGTCGGGGAGCTGTGGAGGAAAGCGAAGTCCAGAGCCTGGAGGGGCTGTCGCTGGCTGCAGAGGATCCTGAAACAGACAAAGAAGGCTGTTAGAGACATGCTAATCCCTACCCAGGAGGAGAGAAGAAGGAGAAAAGAGACTTGTGTTATCTGTTGAACTTACCTTTTGATAACCTGGTTATACTTACTAGTTGAAGGAGCCTGTGTGCTCTAGTTGGAGTATGGATACCAGTAACCAAGAAGCGCCTTAAGCAACCATTATGCCATTATACCTCAACTTGCAGTAAAGTAATCTTATGTTCCATACTCACCTGTGCGTGCCTCATCCTTGAGATCATCATGATGTGAAGCAGAGATGATGATGATGACACTGAGATTTCTATCCCTAATGCGATCCCCAGCGTAGAGAGGAGACTAAGGGGACCCGGAGAGAATGGGGAGCATGACACCCCCCAATTTTTTTGTTTCACCCCACAAAGCAATGCTTTTTGAGCATTTCACCCCAGGACTCCCTTCTCAGAATAAGGAAGAATGAGGAAAACAGGGAGTAAAAGCACTGTGATGCCAAAGCTTCTCCATGTTCACTTGGATGTCTGATTGTGTTCAGTGAGACTTAGGGCACAATCCAGAAGTACACTTGGGTTACCCAATCTATCACTGTGCTGACCCAACTGCAAGATGCTCCATCCTAGTTACTCTGGAAAAGGCTTGGGTCAGCCTGAGGCAACATAGGCTGCCCCAAGACAAGTAGACCTGGGTTGCCCTAGCTGGGGCAGCCTAGGCAGTTCAGGAGAGGTAAGTGGAGGGCATGTTTAGCATTGCCTAGGGCAGAGCAGTTACTCTGTATCCAGAACCTGCTTCATGGGCAAAGATGCCCTCTTCCAGCTTGTCAGAGTTATACCACCTCAGGAGCAGGTATAAATCTGAATATACCCATAGAGTCCATGATAAGGCAGAATAAGAATGGCAGTATTGACAAAAAAAATCTGAGTTCTTGGCCAGCCGAGCTGCAACTCCTACCTCTCAACCTCAGGATATGGCACAACTACAGCAGTCCACTAACCGGTGGATAAAGCCAGCCACTCCAACAAGCCATTTGCATCCATCCTCTGCTAGACGTATTGCTGTACTAGAATCTCATGCTGCAGCTGTTACTGGTTGTCAGGGACTTCTGGACTTCCTTCTAAGACAGGCACCACAGCTGTTCCTTTTTCAGTGTGATCTGAGGGGATTTCCTCAGGAGCAAGTCCTCCCCAGCTGTCACTGACTTGGTGCCTCCTGAGCATGCTCTGGAGCAGCTATGGTAGCCCAGGCTTTCTGACTCTCTGGATGCAGCATAACTTTCTGCTTTGTATTCAGAATAGTTGGGGCAGCTTATAATGGTGATGAAAGTATAATGCCTGAAGATCCAAAATTTGTTGGTAAAATGCCATCTACAAATTGTTTGTGACGATTCCTAGTAAGTTTGTAAGCCATCAGTATCAAGGTTTGGAGTTTTTAGAGGAAAAGATTGAGTGTTGTAGGAACGGGGAGGGGGGGTTTGCAAAACATTACTATGAGTTCCACTGATAAAGAGATAAGTAAAAAGAAACTCCTCTTTTCAGTCTTTTCTTAGCTTCAGGAGGCAATGCATCTTCCATGCACTCCTATTCCTAAAATCAGTGGTGCAGGTGATGGCCTAGTTTTGCCCTCACTATCAAGTTGTGTCCAAGTATAGCATCTTACTCTCTTCTGTGAATGCATGCATAATGAAGAAGCGTGTCTCTGGAGACTGCACTGGGATATACCAAGTAAATCAGTCTGTCCCGAGCACCTGTGCTACCCCATGTCTTAAGCTGAAACATATATACCATCTCAGCTCTAAACCAGGCTGCAGACTGTTTATAGATGATTATTATGTATATGGAAATTTACATTAAAATTATGTGCATGTATACTAATGGCAAGAATCTCCTTACATCAACTATATTTAGCTCATAACATAATTATAAACGAGGAATATTATTTTTAAAGGGGGAAAAAATCTTTTCATCATTTTCAAGCTCTCGGGCAATGCAACCTAGAGCACACAGGTCAATTGTGCCAGCCTGAAAGTGTCATAGACATGCCATAAGCATTTTGTTCCACAAAAGAGGATAGACCAGTACATGGACATCTATGGTGGGCCCGGCCTGGCCCAAGAACCAGTTCTCCGGAAGTGGGCAAAGCCAGGCTGGGTCAGAGGGTGGGGCCGGGGAGGTTTTTAATTTAAAAATAAAATAATAAAAAATAAAATTACTTACTTCTGAGTAGTCAGGTTGGTCTTCAGGCTGCAGTGCCAGCCACACTTTCCTGGGAGTAAGTCCCATTGACTGTCATGGGACTTAATTCTGAGTAGTCAGGATTGGAAAAAACAAAGACTGCAATATAATGTGATAAAATGGCAGGGGAGAGATAACTGTGTAGAGTGGGTTTTTTAAATGGTCCTTTCCCTGGGGAGAGGATCTCTAGAGGAGATGTCCTGGGAAAAGAGGACACAGGCATCACAGAGGAGGGGGAGGTTGGCACTGGGATGGGGAGAGGATCTTCAGAGGAGATGTCCTGGGAAAAGAGGACACAGGCACCCCAGAGGAAGGGGAGGCTGCAGGCTGCAGTGCCACTGGCATTCTGGGGGCGGGGGTGGAAGGGTAACTGGGGGAACTTGGGGGCACAAATTCAAGCCCTGCCATGCTCCTGAGATGTAAGTTGCATTCCAGCCAATGGGCTTACTCTCAGGAAAGTGTGAAAAGGAGCTGGAAAGAGGAGGAGGAGCAAGTCCTGTAGCAAGCCCCCCAGTGCCCCAGTCACCTGAAAGCCCTCCAAACTGGTCCCCAGGTTCTCACTCTCCCCTCCACAACTGGATCGCCATCGCCGCCAAATTTCAAGATCCGGCTCTGGCGAGCAGGTGCGAATAGGCATCTGCCCACCCCTGATGGACATGGGCTGGCTTCCCTGTGCCAACCTGCACCTCTGCAGGAATAGGGCCATAACTTGTGCTAGCTCTTCCAGGCCTTTTCAGAGACTTGGGGGAGGGCAGGGGAGGACGTTCCAGGATATTTCAGGGGAGGCGGTGGATGGGCCTGTAGTCATATAAGAGAGGGAGAAGGAGACATTGCTTGGATCAGCAGTTATGCCTGATCCAAGTCTCAATCTGCTTGGACTTAGTCCAACTCTGGAGGAGCCTGAGTCCAAGTAGACTCATTGGGGCTGTTGCGGCCCTATCATGGGGAAGGGGACAAGCTTTTCCTTGGATAGCCAGCAGATGGGCCATTCGTACCACTGAAAGTTTGGTGAATACTTGCGGCACAGCCATCAAACCAAAAGGCCCTGATCTTTACTGGAAATAAAGATTTTCATAACTGAATCAGAGGCACTGGCAGTGCTTTGACAGGGTGTCAACATGGATGTTCACATCCCTTCATAGAGTCCACTAAGATGAGAAGTCTCCTTCCTCCAGGGAGGCCACTAAGGACCTCCACATCTCTAGACTGAACTTCCTTTTCTTTAAGAAAAGTTTATCCACTTCAAACTTGGAATGGCTATCATGTCCCCATTCCTCTTGGTCATGAGGCAAAAGCACCAAGTACACTCCCATGCTCCTCTGTTTGAGTGGCACTAACTGCTTACCATCTCTAAAACCAATGCATCTGATATGATTGTGCGGTAGCAAGTTGCAAAGGCTGTTGAGCTCCCACAGGCAGATGGCTGAACCTGTTCCTAGCATCATGAGGGACACTGGTTGTTCCCTGAAATATCTCTGGAAGAGTTGTAGGAACTGGAACCTCTGCCCCCGATAACATCTGCTTCCTGTTCTGGTTTATTCAGGATTTTTGAATGGAGTACCTGCATCTAAAGAAAGACTGTCCTATGACAGGACTGTCTTATACCTTAGTCTTATGTCAGCTATGAAAGGACTAAGGCTTTCCAATGATCTGCAGAAGAAGTGAAAGACAAGAAGAGAACAGAATGCTCCAGAACACGCCTTTCTCCAGGACAGAGACTAGAGCAGGGGTCCTCAAAATACGACCCCCCAGGGCCCTCAATCTGGCCTGCGGGCATTTTCAGAACCCCCCCTCCCCCATGCCAAGAGTTGGGGGGAACCCCAGGAGCCTTGACACCAGGTGCACAGCACACGACGGACTGAGCAGGAAGTGCGCACGCCTGTGACCGCTTCTCCACAGCGCCAGGGGTTCCCTGGCCGGCGCATGTGCTCTTCCCGCTCAGTTGCTGTGTGTGTGCTGGCCAGGGAACCCCTGGTGCTGTGGAGAAGCAGCCACAGGCGTGTGCGCTTCCTGCTCAGTCCCTCGTGCGCCCTTCCCGCTGAGTCACCGGCTTGGGGCTCTGATGCTTAGGATGGGGCTCTGATGCTGCAAGCCTGCCACACTTTCTTAGGAGTAAGACTATTACTTCTGTGTAGGAATGCTTAGGATGGGGCTCTGAGGCTGCAATGCTAGCCTCACTTTTGGGATTTTTTGTAGCATAATTCATAAAATGATGAACTGATGAACACTTGCAACAACTAGCAGTGGGAAATATGGAACCTAACATTGATCGTATCATTAGCCAAAAGCAGGCCCATAGTTCACATTGAAATATTATTTGTTTTTAAATATTGCATTCTTTTTATGCCAATAAAGGTTGTTGAATTGAAATTAAATATTGCATTCTTTTCCCTGTGCAGTGCATAGGGAAATCCCTGTGCATAGGAATTTGTTCATTTTTCCAAACTATAGTCCAGGCCCCCCAGGTGACTGAGGGACAGTGAACCGGCCCTGTTTAAAAAGTTTGAGGACCCCTGGACTAGAGGGTGCCTTCCCTTGGAAGGAGAAGTCCTAAGAGTCTAGCCTATCTCAAGTTGGGATGGGGCAACCCCATATTTGAAGTGCCTTCCCTCCTTTCTAAAGAGAAAAAAAATCAAATTTTGAAAATTCAAATATTTTGATTAAAAACAAACCTATTTTTCAAAGTGTCCGGAAGGTATTTTATTTATTTAGCAATTATTTAAACCCACCTTTCCTTCACATATTGAATGCCCAAAATGGCTAACATCAAAAATAAAACTATGATATCCATATAACCCTCACCTCCCTCCCCACTACCATGCCCTCCGGCCTCCATCCCAAGTTCTAACTTCATTTCACCTGATCTCCTCACATCACTCTTCCCTCGTACATTGTGCCAGCACTCACCCCTTTCCTTTATAAGGTTTTCCTTAACTGTATTTTCCCTAGGAATCATGTTTAGGATCTAGTTGTATGAATGTTTGTATTGCCAGGGTGCTGTAGTGGTCTCAGTCCAATCCTGGCTTACCCTGGCTGATGAGAATAAAGGGATTGATCTGACCCAGTGGCCTGTCAGAAAGGCACTGGTCTCCAACTTGGCCAACTCTGAGGCTGCTCCTGTATGTGAAAGCACTTTAGCCAAGCACATATACCTCTTGGATCCCATCTACTGTATTTATTAGTTCTTTGCCATGGATCTCATTCTCTAAATATATGGAATCTACCATCCTTTGTAGGATATATTCTCTAAATATATGGAATCTACCATCCAATAAAGCTGTGAAAGGCCTGAGTATCTTCCTTACAATAAAAATATTTTCAAGCAATAGCTCAGATGCATTTCTTAAGGCGATGCTCCTGTCCGTGAGAATTATCCACTTACACAAAAAATGCATAGTTAGCTTTGGTTTTTATGAGCAGAACTAGACAAATGGCTAATCAAGCCATTATTTCTCTACTTTTTTTATCAGCTACAATGTATTTTCACTCAGAAAAGCTTTGTTTTTCTATGGAAATTTAATTACTTTTCTCTGTGGGGTTATAAAAGGATTGGCTCCTTCCAGAAATGCTGAAATGAAAATTTTATGGTAAGAGACAAAATTAGTATCTATTGTTGAAAACACTATCTAATAAAATGTAAAACAACAAAATGTTAATTTATTGTTTGAAGAAACACTGAAGAATCATGTGCTGAATAAGTAATCTTATAGACAGTGTTCCCTGTGCACAACATTCTGACTCAGGGATTGTGGGCTGCACTATATGTAAAAGCAGAAGGAAGGTGACACATCTAGATCAAGTGAACCTAGCACTTTTATGTTTGATTTTACTGTTCCCCTTCAGGGTGAACATTTACAGACCATGAGAAGGTTTGATTCATGGCTGAAGTGGAAATTGCCATTGGAAACAAAATGGCAATGCCTGATTTCCCCCAGCCTTACAATTTCATCCTACTGGATATTTATCTAGTTTTTGATGGTTTGGAGAATGCAACCCAGGAGTGAGTCTTTTTGATTTGAGGAAGATGTTTCCCACCCATCCCTCAATTGGACTTATTTTTGAGGGTAAAAAGCCCATCAACACTTGGAAAACACGCTTGGTTTAGCTTCAGTGTGTTTCTAGCCTTATGTAATAATAATAATAATTTGGAATTTGTGTGCTTCAAGATAGTGCTGGTTACTGGACTTATGAGCACAATCCTAACCATGTCTACTCAGAAGTGAGCCTTATTTTTTAAAATTTAATTTAAAAAAAAACAGGAAGCATCATGATACTTTATCTACATTTCAAATGAATACAACAGAAAAAGTAGGAATTTTTCAAACATTACTTGATGCAAACAAGGAGCTTAGCTTTGTTGCTTGACTGAGCACAATACCAATTTTAACATTTTTTAAACAGAATAAGGTTTCTATCCAGGGTTCCCTTGTAGCTAATAAGGCTACCACTCTAAAAATCTTTCTTCACTCTTGGCATTTATAAGCTTTCTCCGAGGTATGGGTTCTCTGCTGGATCTTAAATTTCCCACTGTCACCGAGACTCTTTCCACATTCGTGGCACTTTAGGGTTTCTCCCCTGTGTGGGTTGTGATGGAGTATATGTCTATTGCCAGAATTGAAGCTCTTTCCACACTCTTGACACTTAGATTTTCTCCCCTGTATGGGTTCTCTGGTGGCTCTTAAGTATGTTTTTCCGACTGAAGGACTTTCCACACTCCTGGCACATAAAGGGTTTCTCCTGTCTGTGGGTTCTGTGATGGCATATAAGACTATTGCTGGTATGGAAGCTCTTTCCACACTCCTGGCACTTATAGGGTTTCTCCCGTGTGGGTTCTCTGATGGATCTTAATATTCCCACTCTCGCTGAAGCTTTTTCCATACTCCTGGCACTTATAGGGTTTCTCCCCTGTGTGGGTTCGCTGATGGATCTTAAGATGCCCACTCTTACTGAAGCTCTTTCCACACTCCTGGCACTTATAGGGTTTCTCCCCTCTGTGGGTTCTCTGATGGACCTTAAGACACCCACTATCACTGAAGCTCTTTCCACACTCCTGGCACTTACAGAGTTTCTCTCCTGTGTGGGTTCTCTGATGAATCTTAAGATGCCCACTCTTACCGAAGCACTTTCCACACTCCTGGCACTTATAGGGTTTCTCCCCTGTGTGGGTTCTCTGATGGATCTTAAGATCCCCACTGTTACTGAAACTCCTTCCACACTCCTGGCACTTATAGGGTTTCTCCCGTGTGGGTTCTCTGATGGATCTTAAGTTGCCCAGTCTCACTGAAGCTCTTTCCACACGCCTGGCACTTATAGGGTTTCTCCCCTGTGTGGGTTCGCTGATGGATCTTAAGATGCCCACTCTTACTGAAGCTCTTACCACACTCCTGGCACTTATAGGGTTTCTCCCCTGTGTGGGTTCTCTGATGGATCTTAAGATCCCCACTGTTACTGAAGCTCTTTCCACACTCCTGGCACTTAATTTTTTTCTCCCTTGTTTGGATTCTCTGGTGGCACTTAATATTCCCACTCTCATTGAAATTCATTTTACGTTTCTGACATTTACAGGGTTTCTTCCCTATGTGGATTCTTTTGAGCTTGAAGCTTTTTCCACACTCCTGATACTCAAAGGATTTCTCCCCTGTGTGGTTTCTCTGGTTGATGTTAAGTATGTGTCCTGTGTTGGCTCTTTGCTGAGAAAATTGGGTCTGCTCCTTTTTTATTCCAAATTGGTCCCAAACTGATGCTGTTAAAATAAAAAAAAAGAAATACAGTATGAGCCCACAGAAAGAAACTGAAGCTAGTTAGAGATGTGTGATGTCCTGGAGCCCCTTCCCTTCATTGAGGTGGTGGTGGTGGTTATCCAATAGGGATCCATGAAGTGTATGACCACACTCTCCTTCCTTCTTGGGACAAGGATCTAGAACAGGCAGAATACACTCAAAGACAGTTTACTCTTGTGAATAGTTTAAACTCATTTAGATTGCTGCATCTCGGTCACAGAACCATCTTATCTCTTAACATGAAATGCTTTGTTTTCTTACCCCAATTACAAGAACCCCCTTTGGGACAGCATTGACTGGTGGGATGATTCCAATGATTTTCAAACTATGGATATAACCTGGCTTATAGAGGGGTGCTACTCTAGAGCAAAACAACCTATGCACTGTCTGAATTTAATTTCCCTTTCTTAATTCCAGATTGATCCCATTGTCTCAGCTAGGCACCTTATAGAGTATTACTAGGTGTGCATTTCAGACACTCATTAACATTCATGCACAGAGGATATTTTTTTGCCTCCTGTGCAATAACCAGTAGCACAGGACAATAGTTCAGAAGGAGGTGAAGGTGAAGGTAGAACAATTTTTACTCTGATGATATTACAAAAGCAAGTAGTTACTATGGCAAGTAGTTCCACAGATTAATTACACGCTGGGTAAAGAAATATTTTGTCTGTCTTAACTGTCCCAACATTGATTTGGGAGGGTTATTTAATTCAATTCTTCTTAGACATTCGTAGGACTATGCTATGCATTACCTACAGAGAAGAAAAAGATGAGGAGAAAAAGGAGTAAAAAGATATGGTGTAAACATGTTGGAGAAAAAGAGAGGGAGAAGAATGTAGGGAAATTCATAGGCTTATCCAGCGTGAACTGGACTTAAGCAACCAAATTAGGGGAAGAGGAAAAGATTTGAGAGCAGAGATAGAGAGAAAGGAAAGCAACACAAAAGGCTCCTGAGGTTCTAGCTGCAGCAAAAGATGGTGTCTGGATTATGGTTCTCAGTAGCCTGAACCAAAGATTACAAGCAAGGACAGAGCCTCTCCATAGGCTGTGCAAACATGTCACCTGCCTGTCTTTCTCTCTCAAGGGACAAACCCTCCTAACTAGCACTGTGGCTGCTCAAAGGGAGTCCTTTATATAACTAAGCAGCCCTGTGTTTGAGTAGCTGATTCACTGGTCAAGGGAATCTGCCCAGGAGGCCTGAGGCTAAATATTAGTCTCCCCTAAAACAGTTTTTTAAATAGAATGGAAACAATACAATGAAAAATAACCTAAAAGAATAAATAAAATAGAATTAAAACAACACTTCTTTTCTACACACAAAGAAAGAAGATATAGAAGTATATTAATCCCTTAATATCTGCAGTGGTTCAACAGATACTGGATTTTCTTTCAAAACCATTTTAAAAAGTAAAATTGAATTAGAAAATAGCCTTCCCTACAGTCACACATCAGAAGAGCCCCATTTGCAGGGCTTCAGAGCAGTCTTCTGTGCTCAGGGTCACCATATAATTGGAAAAACCAGATTTGTCCGGATTTTTAACCCCCTGACTGGGTGTCCTACATTTTGGCTTCATTGTCCGACATTTTGGCTTCATTTTTTTAACTTTGCGAGGGTGTGCAGTACCCCATCATGTCATATGTTGTTGGATTCGTATTGAAGAGCAGAATCCATTGCAAAAATCAGTTTTGAGATATCTCCTTCTTATCAAAAGTTATGGCCAAAAATAAAAAAATATAAAAACAAAAAAAATTACATTTTTGGCAATTTTTTAAGCAGGTAGGAATTTTGGCTTTGGGGAAGTAGGAATTTTGGCCTTGGGGTTCAGGAAATTCGGGTTTGGCCTCTGGTCACCCTGTCTGTACTCCGTGTCTTGACTTGCCCCAAAATGCATCACATAACCTGGAAGTGGCTTACAGGAGCTCAGAAGACCACTCTGAAGCCTAGCAAACAGCATGACTACCTACAATGGTAGGTAATGTAGCACATGTTTCTCATCCACAGCCCAAAATTGGTGTTGATCTTGTTTTTAATATAACCAAGTGATGCATTAACAAATTCTGGAGGCCAGTTGCTTCATCAACGTGAACATTTTGACTGAATTTGGCCATGAAGTTGAGGTCACCTATTGTTTTCAAATGTTCTTATGTGTCTCTATTCGAAGTCAGGAAGCTCCCACGATATGGCTTGGTCAAATGTGCCGTGTAATCAAGGTGTGAGAGTGCATGAAATAGTGTTTCTTCCAAATGCCTGGCCTGGTTGATAGAGGAGGTGGTGATTGCTCTGACAATTTAAAGTGTGGCCTTTTTCTGGGATTTGAGTCTCTTGCCATCAGTCCAGTGTCAAACTCATGCTGCTGGCTTGGGTTCAATGCATGCCTACTCAGAACCCCCATTATAGTTAAAGGGGCCTATTCCCAGGAAAGTGTAGATAGGATTGCAGCAAGTATGTCTTGCAAATACTTAACAAAGCCTTCCACAAACTACAATTCCCACAATCCTATAAGGAGAGCCATGACAGCAGTATTCTGATACAAGTCTGAAAATAGATTTTCATATTTTCATCCCTCTCCAATCTCTCCCTCAGGGAAATATATTTCCCTGTACATTCTACATAAGAAAGTACCAAAAACCCAAAGATATGTGTGCCCTTCTGCTCTGGTGTTCCTGGAAAAGGGGCAAAATACTAGTTTCCAGGCTAAGTTTTTCAACTTTGCTTTTGCAGCCTGGGCTGGCTCTGAAAGAAGGTGCTTTATATCCAATTTCAGCCACCTAAAAAATTTAGCTTTTTGCCCCTTTTCAGGAATGCCAGCGTCCCTTTGTTCTCCTATTGAGATCTGACATATCAATGCCACTTCACAATTAATGCAGGAATAATGCTGTTTCTCTCTCTGTCATGTTCTGAACATAGATGAAGATCCCATACTTCAAATCCCAGATCTCCATATCCCACTTTCTCGAAAGGCAGGTAAATAATCTCCAGCTAATTTATGGCACCATGTCCTCAGGTTAGGCTACCCTCTTCAACAAGAGACTCAAACATGGGCTGCCCAGAAAGGGAAGATTTGCAGAATATCAGGGGTAGTAGCAGCCATGTCTAGGTTGTACAGCCTAGCCACCAATTCCAGTTGGCAGCATCCAGTGAAGCAGAGGTTCCTACCTGGGGCATCTACTAATTAAGGGACAAAGGATTTCCCTTACCTACAAATATAATGTTTTCATAATTTTCCATCATGATATTTTCATAGAGATGCCTTTGCCAAGGACTCAATACAGCCCGTTCTTCACTGCTGAAATACAGAGCTATCTTTGCAAATGAAATTGGACTCTGAAAGAAAAAGGAGAAATGTTGTATTAGCAATTCAGTAGTTCAAAGAGAGAACTGAGAAAAATCTCTGGGTTTCCTGAACGTGAGAAAGATTTGGACAATATCACCCTTAAGCCAGCGGTGGGCTTCAGGGGGTTCTCACAGGTTCTATAGAACCCTCTGCTAATGAGCGCCTGGTTCTGAGAACCGGTTACTAATGGGACATAGAACCTATTGTTCATTTAGGTTATTAGGACATAGAACCTGTTGTTAATTTTTTTTGAATCCCACCGCTGCCTTAAACTACATAGGAACACACATACAATGGTGACCTTACCTGACATGAAGGAGTAGTGGCCATTTCTTCTGTTTCACAGGGCTTGGTCTGCTTTGAGTCCTGCAGGAAGAGAAGAGAAAACTATATGAGTTTAAAAACAGCAACCTGAATACTTGATTCATGTACTGTATAAGCTTGAATTTATTTCCACTATTTAAATCATTTCTGCCTGATGTTGCATATGCACAACAAGGATCAAATATGTACACCTTTTGTCCAGGATGAAATGGGTTAGGATGATAACTCCAAGGGAGGTTGGGCAGATACAGGCAGGAATGTAATGCCTTTTCCCCCGATGGCCATTTTGAATGAAAACAGGGTGACCTGATATCAACACCTCAAAAGAGGACAAGGCTTCCCCCCCCCCAAAGTAGCACATCCAAGAAAAATGTAGGAAACGACAAATTCTCCCTCCTTCCCTCTCTCTCAATATTTAGATAGATCTTTTAAATATAATTTATTACATAAATCCTAACCACACTTTCCTGGGAGTAAATACTATTGAACACAATGGGACTTACTTCCAAGTAGACATGTTTAGAATTGCACTTTTAATTTATTAGTTACTAAAAGGGTAGATTCTGTTTTCTCATAAGAAAAAGGAGGAAAATGAAGACTTTTTTCCAGGACACATGGCTAAAAAAGGAGTGTCTCAGAAAAAAGGATATATGTTCACCCTAGCTGAAAAGGGTTGGGAGAATAGCTTTGCCTCTCTGCAGTAAACCAGTGAGGAGGGGATGTGGTTGCCATAACTCTCTTCCACAAAACCAGGACAGGACCCCCGTCCTATTTGCCTGTATGGAAATGAAATCCCTGAAAACCAGAACAGTCCCATTTTCCAGGGACATATGGCAACCCTAGGAGGGGAGGTTCACTATCACTACAATACCTGGCAAACAAGAATATATTATTAAAATAGAGAAGGGAAGGCCAGGGGAGCCTTCCTGGCAATCCCTGGGGCAAGTGCAAAAACAGGATCCCCAAAAGGAGTCCTTAACCAGGTGCCTATGGCTGCCAGTCCAACATAGGTCTGGTCCCCTCTAGTGCATCCTGTGCGACCCAAGAGCCATAGCTCTGTTTCTTTCTCTGTGATCAAGAACCTGCCACTTCCGTTCCTTACGAACCCTTCAGATGCTGCTCCCAGGCATAACCTTCTCTCTTGAGGCGAGGCCGTCTGTTTCCCTCCTTTCTGTTTCCCTCCTTTCTGTAGCAAGGCCTCCTCCCCCTTTCTGGGTCAGAGTCTCTGCAGGGCCAGCCATTGTCAATCTTTTTCATTTCATTGACACACTGATGAGGCATTTAAATGTTCAAAGCGCACCATCAGGTCTTGGAAAATTGACAAGGCACACCATGTTGTCAGTGCGGGGGCCTGCATGCCTCACTGGCTCCAATAATAAATGATCCTCCCCCAAATATCAGTGGCACACTGTGGACCACTCACTGCACACAAATGCGCTACAGATGAAAATGGCCGCCCTAGGCCCAGTAAACCCACAAACCCCTCACCCCCTTCTCTTTCTCCCTGAACAAACTAATGGTGCAATCCTAACCTAGGCTCTGTTTCTTTCTCTCTCTGTGATCAAGAACCACAAATAATCGCTCTTCCCATTCCCAGGGTGATGTAGGGAGGCATGCGCATGTCTGTGCACTGGCCTAACCCTCTCCCAGGAGTGGTGCAGAAATGTCTTACAACACTTTTGTGACACCCTCAGGCCAGCACAGGACTTATGCCGAGGTTTAGACCAGCCTAACTGAAGATTAAGATTGCAGTCTAAGGGCGCAATCCAGAGTAACTATGGGGAGTCCTTGCTCCGGTGTAAGAACAATTTGCTCTGGATTGCAATATGAATTTCCCATAGGTTTTCACTAGGTTTTTGCAGTAACTACGGGTACACGTAATGTCTCTTTACGCTCCCATAGTTACTCTGGATTGTAGGGTAAATTGTAATTCTCTGTTGCTTTGACTAAGCAATAGACCATTCCCCCTTTTTTCAAAGAACCTTTTTTACCCTCCTAGCAATGTGATATCTGACTTTTCTGAGGCAAAAAAA
Source organism: Cryptoblepharus egeriae (assembly GCA_030015325.1). Lineage (NCBI taxonomy): Eukaryota > Metazoa > Chordata > Lepidosauria > Squamata > Scincidae > Cryptoblepharus > Cryptoblepharus egeriae. Next base: position 31,246,128 of record JAREYC010000005.1, read on the forward strand.
TTACTTTATAGTTATATCTCTACTAGTAACAGCCTGCAGTTGTTGGTTGCGGAGGTATAATATAACATTCATCAGTAAAAAGCATCCCATGTTCCCTATATCTCCTTACAATCTTTCCTGAGGTATCAAATCAGCCCACCTCAACTCCCCTCCACCTTCTTGCCACGTCTCTCCGCAATGGCTCTTCTCAATTGCATCCCCCTAACCTTATCAGCCTGCCCTGTTATTCATCACTCTAGTCACCTTCTCTCAGCCTACACCTTTGAGACACATGGGAATACAACCCTCAGCCTTCTCTGCCCCAAAGACACATAGAAATTGAACCCTCAGCTTTTTCTGCCCCAGAGACACATGGAAATAATTCAGCATGTTTGATTGACACAAACACCTTATGGATACCTCACATACAGATTAAGGTTTTTGCGTAGACAAACGTGCCCTGGTATCCACACAGGTTAAGTGAAACCGTAGATATCACGCCCTCCTTCACCCCTTACTATACATACAACACTCTCCTTAGTATAAGCATTTCTAGATTTGGGCTATGGTGTGTGAAGGTACTTTTACACACATTACATTAATTATGAGAAAAATTGGTGGTGAATACCAAACATGGATTTTGCTAATTAATTTATTGACACAGTGGACTAAGCTTTAGAACACAGAATTCATCTCTCATTTATCCTTTAAATTAATTTCTCAGGAAAACTTCATTTCTTAAAAGTTCATCAGAACATTTCATACTAAATTGGAATGATAATACCTGCGTAGCTGCAACTTCCACAGATTCTACTACAAGTTCCACAAGGAAATGTGCAATTAATGATAATTTCCAAATTAAAACACTAGCCATAGGCATGGAGATTTCAGGGTTGTATTTATGTACTGCTGGTACTTTCCTCTTTCCTATTAGACTCCAATATATGTATTCAAGAAGTACATTTTTACATGTATTCCCTCTAGCAAAATAAAACACAGGGATTCATCTGTCACTGTCATTCTAGTTTCTGACTTCTTTTTAATTTGTACATGGTAATGAGAATAGTAACAGTGACTGCAGCTGAGTTGTTTCTTGTAATTTTCATTGCTTTCAATGGGAGAAATGTGACAACATGATTACGTGTTGTGAAAGTTCCAAGTTCTTAGTACTATTTCTGGCATTTCCTTGGCAGAGCTAGAACACTGCTTGACCAGAATTCCACTTAGCAGGCCAGCAGTTCAAGACCCGAGTACTGCTAGATGCGGTGATCCCATCTCCCAATTTTAACCCAGCTCCTGCCAGCCTAGCAGTTTGAAAGCATGTAAATGCAAGTTGATAAATAGGTACCACTTGGGTGGGAAATGCAATGTCCTGGTAACAGGTCTCCGCAACAGGCCGACCAGGTATCCCCATGTCATGTCCATCATAGATTGGAGGAAACTCCAATCCACAACAAGCGGACACCGTCTCACACGGTACAAACGCTGAAGGAAGTTACCTGGCACTCACTTGGCCTCTCATACTTAGGCTGCAATCCTAACCCAAGCCCCAACACAGGTCCCGTGCTGGCTTGGAGGGAGTTACAAAAGTGCTATAAGGCACTTTCTATGCCACTCCAGGGCAGACTTGCGCATGTCTCCCTACATCAAGATGGAAACGTCGGACTTGCGTTGGCCTAAAGGATCTTGGGGATTGCTCCCTGAGAAAGAAAGGCAGGCAGATATTAATACCAAAGATAAGCCAAAAATATTGCAGAATATTAGCTGGAGCCAGAGAGCCTGAAACTTTGGGGCTTGAAGTTCTCCCTCCAAACACACTCAAGAGATCTGAAGCCTCCGTGTATAATCTGCCTCTGCACATGCCCATCTACAGGCTCTGCGCATGGTCCTCTTTTTGCACATAGTATTAAGCAAGGCTTTGGAGAAAGAGCATCTCAGAGTGCCAGGCTTCTCTCAGGTCCAATTCCTTCGCCTACCTCCTTGGAATTGGAGCAAGCATGAGATTAAATACAGATCATCTCAAGACAGAAAATAAGACATAGGGTGCAATCTTAATCTAGGCATGCACAACTTATTGGTCTTTCCATTCTGCTGTATTCTGACCCTGTTTAGTGGGCAGGCAGGAGAAGTGCATCACTTTTCCGTTCTGCTTGGACTTATACTCCAAGACTTATCCAGAATCTTGTCTACCTCCTAAGTTCAAGTATACCCACAGAGGTTCCTGCAGTGTTACGTTGGCAAACAGGACAAGCCTCCACTTCCCAATATAGCACAATAGCAGCCTCTCTAACTTGTGCTTGATATAGCGCAGGTATGTCAGCCTGCCTGTTCCAGTGCAAGTTTATGACTGTGATGAAACAGAGTTGGTAGAATAGAGATGGTAAAATAACATATGCCTGAGTCTTTCTTCTAGAGTTAGTAGGTTCTGAGGAGGGAAGGTTATCTTGAGTAACTATGTTTATGCTTTTCATATTGTCTATGCTATACTTACTTAGTTACTTGTTGATTTATATGGTTTAAACCTGCTTTGAAACTTAAGTGAAATTCTAAAACTTACCTGGTATCTATCTATGTTATGTGTTGTCTCTCTTTGGGTACTATCAAGGTCCAGTCTAAATTGCTGCTGCGGCTGAACAATTTGGGCAACACAGAGTTAAACTGAGTGGGAATTTAAGTGCTTAAGAATATAAACATATCCTTCCCAATTCCACCTGCAGTTGCACCAAGAAGGCATGTGGTCTACCCAGGGAACGGGAATGGGAATAACAAAAATGAAATAATGAAGGGGAAGGGGAACAGATCAGGAGAGGAAACCATATTTAAAGTCCCAGTCCTATACAACTTTCCAGAACAAGTGCAGCCATATCAATGGGGCACAAGCTGCATTTTGTGATTGGGGGGGGGGGGCAGCCTCAGAGACTTCGTCAAAGTAAGGGAAGAAATTGTAAGGGCAGTATCGTGGCTGCATATGTGCAGGAGAATTGGATAAGTTTGGGCCCTACAACCCCTAATCCCTTCATAAGCAAACCTGAACCAACTAATTAGCTGGTGCAGGTCCAAGTAGAAAAAGTCTGAGGGAAAGCTATTAAAAGGGAAGCAGAGTCTGAGGGGAAGCTATAAGTATAAAATGACATCATTATGAAACAAGCATTAAAAAGGAGGAATAACCGTTACATTATTCAATTCAAGTGGCATATCTGAACACTTTTCAATTTAATTGTCTTCATCCTTGTTTATCATGCACACCACATGATACATTTTCCTTTCTGTAAATCGTAAGCTGGAAGTATGTTAATTTCCCCAATTGAATGAAATATTTTGCATTTCAAGTCAACCTCCTAGAAATTAGAATTTATGGTAATCAAAAATTAAAAAAAATCTTGTCAAACAATACTACAAATTGATATAATTCCTTCAAAAAAGCTGTAGCTAATTTCTCTCTTTGATTAGCTTCATATCAGCAAACCAGCAGGGAGATAATTATGTGTAAAATGATAAATAGGTTTTATCTTTGCTGAAATAAGGTTTAGCCTTTATTTTTAATTGCTTCAAGCTTAGGTATGGAGTTCAAGTTAAGGTGGTTAAAACAATGAAACTTTTCCCCATTGCAATGGCGACATTTTTAAATTAAGGAATTGGTGATTTCAAAGGGCTACCCTTTTGAGTTCTGTCACAGGGAAACAGAACAGGAGATATGGTTCTTTAGGCTAAACATAAAAATGCACAAACTCTTTTTATCTGAAGTATAGTCTTAGACTGCAATCCTAAAGACACTTTCCTGGGAGTAAGACCCATTGAACAGAATGGGGCTTACTTTTGAGTAGACATGGTTAGGATTGTGCCCCTATTCAACTTAACTCTACGTGCAGCAGTACTGTACCAACATGGTGCCTGTTGAACTCAATGGGGAAGTTTCAGCCTCTGTCACAGGGTGAGCTGGGTTTGCCATTGAAAGTAATAAAATTAAATGAAATTTAATTTCCTGGGAGTGAGAAATTAAATGAAATCTCATTTTCCTGGGAGTGAGACCCATTCAACACAATGGGACTTACTTATGAGTAGACATGGATTGGCTTCCACCCAAAATGAAATGAAACTAAAATGAATGGGAATAATAAAAATGAAATAATTTTGGTTTAAATTTTGGTTTAAACTGCTATTCATTCAGTAACCAATTAAAATACATGGGCTCCATCCATTTCATTTTTTCAGTCATTACAAAATGAAGGTACTGTACATTTCTACTATGCCACAATTACTCACATCCAGTTGTGTATCCAGGTCAGTGTTAGGTTGTGAGAGGCTAAACTCATTCAATAATTTTTAAAATAGCAAAACATCTCCATACTTCTTTGGAAAACAAGGAAAAAAACACTTCCTTGTCATCAGTGGTGGGCTCCAGCAGGTTCGCACCTACTCTACAGAACCGTTGTTAATGAGAGATAGGACATATAAAGTTTAAAAATAGCCATTTAAAAGTGGCTGCCAGATGGGCATAGAACCGGTTGTTACTTTCTTTGAATCCCATCACTGCTTGTCATATTCTAAACAAGAGTCCCAAGTTTTCTTTTTTTAACCTTCCTAGATTAATTGTTGGTCAGCTTGTCCTAACTTGAATTGGACCTATTGGCTTTATATGTTGAGTTTACATGACTCACAGATGAGTTCACATGTCTGGAATTCCTGAACCTCACCCAAACATAATAGGTGAGGGAGCTGAGTTGGTCCAGTGTTGGCTTCTCTTATTTATTTTGGTGAGTCTATTATTATTTTGTAAATAGTTGAATTCATTTTCATTTTCATATACTCTTGTTTCTGTCACCTTAGGGCTATTCAGTGAAAGGCAGGATAGAAAGAGAAACTGAAGAAGAAAATGTAATAACTGTGATGTCTTAAAAAAATCACCTAAGAATTAGAAAATGGTTATGAGTAGGCCCTGTACGACAAGGAAATTTACTGATTAATGAAGCCCTGAACCAACGGTCATAACAATCCTTGCTAAGTATTCTTATTATCTTAGAGAAAATGTTCTTGTTCATTAAGTAATTTATGAAGCAAGGTGCAAATATAGTTTGTTGATGGATGAGAAAAAAACCTGAATACAAAAAGGGAACCTAATTTATGGCTACATATGGCAGTGAGTCCTCAATTTGTATCCTTAAGAATGTAATCCATGGTGCACTTTTCCCTATGTTTATGTAATACAGTTTCATTTTTAATATTTTCTTTTATCTTGTGCTTGTAAATGCAAATGTGGTTTATAAGAACCAAGACTCCGCCTTTATGTACTTTTATTGAAAAAAATTTTAAGTGATATTTCACATGATTCCCATGGAACCACACAAAATTTGGCTGTGTTCTGTTGTGGTGTTAATGGATGAAATTTCTAGTTCTAAAGGTTTTGTTATTGAAATTGCTACAATTATGTTGAACATTATCTGATATTACTTCCTGGTTTCACCTTAATAAACTGATATTTATTAATCATAATTCATCCCATCCTTCACCCAAGTAGTTCAGGTCAGCATTGATTATGATTCTTTTTTATTCTCAAAAGAACTTTGCAAGAAGCACTTTTCATTGTGATGCTCTCAGCGTATTGTCTTTTTTCTGAATCTTTGTTGCTTTTTCTGAATCTTTTTTTCTCGCTATTATTTGAAGACCTTTTGGAATACAGAGTCATTTAGTGTATTTACTCAAATCTAATGCACCATCAAATATAAAGCACACCTCAATTTGCTTGAGATTAAAAAATGTTTACTGGCAATTGTAACGTACAGCTGCAAAGTAGGTGCAAAATTTAATACTACTGCATACAACAATTAGTTATATGACAATAATAATATGACAAGGGGTTTATATTATGATTTTTACCTAATTGCAGTACTTTATACAACAATGGGTTTATGTTGCTTTTTATTACAATATAGTAAATTGTTAAATACTGACCTATACTTATAATCAAAATACCGTATTTACTCGAGTCTAATGCACCATCAATGTGCACTCCGATTTTTGAGACTAAGGCTGCAATCCAGAGCAAATTCAGCCTGCTCTGACCTAACTGCACTCTCCTAACTATTCTGTATCCAGAGCAGAAAGTTATGCTGAATCCAGAGAGTCAGGAAGCCTGGGCTGCCCTAACTGCTCCAGAGCATGCTAAGTAATTGACACAAGGGGAAGACTTGCTCCTGAGGAGACACCCCTCAGATCACACTGAACAAGGAACAGCTGTGGTGCCTACAGTGGTGACATGACTCTGCACATCACCTGGTGCGGAAGTCTGTGCGTCATCCCTGGGATGCACGCCCCCCCCCCCCCCACCTGGACTGCACAGTCACCAAAGTTGGCACCTGCGCAGTTGTTTCTGAAGCCAACTGGCTTCAGAAAGAGTACTGCGCAGGCACCATCTCTGACACCTGCGCAGTACTTTTCTGAAGACTTTTGGCTTTGGGGGAGACTGTGCAGGCGTCAGAGTTGGTGCCTGTGCAGTACTCTTTCTGAAGCCATTCGGCTGCCGCTCCGCCTCCTGAGTGAGGCCGAATGGCTGTGCAGAGGCGCGGACTTTCTCTGCTCTAAGGAAGTCTCCTCTGAAGCTGTTCGGCATGCTCAGTGTGTTTCTGCGCAGTGCATCACAGATGGCCGTTCAGGCCAGCTCCTCAGACAAGTGTCAGCTTCTGGCTGATTCTCCGCCTGGGAGCAGGCCTGAATGGGTGTGCTGACGCCCGGGGCCTGCCAAAGGACAGTCAAACTCCTCCGGCACATCACCCCATACGGAGCGCATCCCCAATGCAGCCCACACCAGCCGCACCAGTCTGGTGACGCTACTGGGTGCCTGCCTTATAAGGAGTCCCTGATGAGATGCCAGTACATTCTACAGTGAATACAAGGGGCTTCTTGGAGTGGCCTGCTGTATCCTGAGGTTTGTGGGCAGCCATAGTTTGTTCCATATCCTGAGGTTGAGAGGAAGGGGTTGCAGCTAGGCTGGCCAAGAACTCAGATTTTTGGTCAGCACTGCCATTCTTACTCGGGCCTTATCATGGACCCCTATGGGTCTACTCATTACTATACCTGCTCCTGAGGTGGTATAACTCTGAGGGCTGGAAGAGGGCATTTCTGCCTTGGAATCAGGCTTTGGATACAAATTGCTCTGCCCTAGGCAATGCTAAACATGCCCTCAACTTGCCTCTCCTGAGCTGCTTAGGCTGCCCCAGTTAGGGCAGAGCAGGTCCACCTCTCTTAGGGCACCCTATCTTGCCTTGCTCTGCCCTAAGCCTCCTTCAGAGTAACTGGGCTGGAGCACCTTGCAGTTGCTCCAACCTAGTGTTAGATAGGGCAACCTAAGAGCTCTTATGTGGACAGATTAGTTGCTCTGGATTGGGCTGAAAATTTAGCTGAAAAAAGATGAGTGTAAATATGGTATTTCATTTTCACTGTAAATCACTGGCTGCAATCCTACACACAGTTTTCAGAGAGTGAATCCCATCATATACAATGGAACCTTTGTGTAAACCTTTATAGGACTGCACGTTTATGGCCCAATTCACAGCCCAATCTTGAGGGCCTACCGCTGGCATACCATGAGCCAGTCCAGAACCAGCTAGAGCTGTGTTTGTTCTGGTTTTGCTCCCTTGCTCCATCACTCCCAACTGTGGACAGCATTAATGGGGCATAGAGGGAAGTGGGGTTTAGACATTCCAGGGCAGGAGGAGGTGGGGAGAGTGTGGGGAGAGGAGATGGAGCAGGAGAGGGTCCAGGGTGATAGAGGAGTGGGGACCAGTGGAGCTCAGTTCTGTTGGATCCTGAGCCCCCATCCAGGGCCTTCCATTATCCCACTGAGATTCTTGAGTCACTGCAGAATTGCAGTGCCATTGTGGGGCTACTTATCTTACTTGGGGGAAAGGGACAAAAGTCCCCTTCTTCTGAAGAGCCACTAGGATACTATGGCAGCCATTTTGGTGCTGTGGTAGTCCTGGTGCTGCAGGAAGCATTGGATTGGGTTGCCAAACCTTTGGTTGCCAGTGTGTAACTAATGTTTGGCCAGTGCATGCTGCTTTAAAGTACAGTAAAACCTTGGATTGAGAGTGATTTGGTTTGAGAGCATTTTGCAAGACAAGCAAATATTTCTTTAAAATTTTGACTTGCAGTACAAGTGATGTCTTGTGAAACAAGCAAAGAAAGAGTCTCAGCCAGGATATGGTCTGTTTTGGTGTTCTACCAGCACCTGCTCAGCCTCTCCCAGAGATTGGCCTATGCATGACTACTCTGAAGTAAGTCTATTATAATCAGTGGGGCTCATTCCTATGTAAGGGGGGCAATGGAGAGGTGCCTGAGAGACCCAGCCTTGCATGTCTACTCTAAAAAAACTCTATTATAATCAGTAGGGCTCACTCCTGTCTAAGGGGCACAGATTGCAGCCTGAGAGACTCTGGCTGAAATCCTGTGAGTAAGACCCATTGAACACAATGGGGCTTTCTTTTGATCAGACATGGTTAGGATTGCAGGTTAATTTGTTTTATTTTGGTTTATATTTTGTATTTTCTTTATTATTTTTTATTATTACAGTATTGTAATCATCTTTATATTCCGTTATTTCTTATAGGAAAATTTGCTTTGATATACAAGCATTTTAGATTACAAGCATACTTCCAGAACAAAGATCCACTGGCCCAGATAAACCAATGCAGGGGTTTTCAAAAAGATAGAGAAAAATCAAATGGGATGGGAGAAGTGGGTGGAATGGACAGTGATGGGGAGGGGTGGATGACAGATTGGGCCCCCAAGTTTTGTGGTCAGTTGTGCGGAATTGGTGGTTTAGCTGGTATACATTGTTGTTCTCGGGGGCCATATAGAAAGGGGACAAATGTCCCCTTATCTCAAAGAAATGTCCAGCATCCAAAAATTCCCTTCACGATGCAGTGGAAACTGTGTTAGTGCCATTGCATCATTGCACAGAGATTTGGGTGGGACTGGGCTTCCCTCTGTGTTGGCAACAAAAATGCATTCCCTCTATTAGTAGCACTTGTTTCCTATGAACTCCACTTTGCAAGGGCTTAGAATACATTGCCACAGCGATTTTTGTATCCACATTTCAACAAAGCTTGGGAAAGCTTAGTTGAAAATTATTTCCCTTTTCTGCTCAGCTCTAATTAAACCAATAATTTGAAACTAATCTCTATTTTTTAATTACCTGTGCTTCAGTCATTTTAGACCACACAAAAAGAAAGACACTATAGAAGCCCTGGTGTGGTATAGTCTGGGTTTGTCTTTGAATAAAAAACAGAAATGTGACATTTGTATTGAGCAGTAGGGAAGGAATGAGATCTACTCTATTAGGCACATTGTTCTCTTAACAGCAGGTCATGTACCATCTGTTAAAAAGGCAATGTAATAGTTTCAGTGCATCTATTCTCAGAAACCTTATTTCAGCTTTCTGAACTTTTTTGTTGAAAAGTGGTACCCCGTTTGTAAGCCTTTAGAGCCAGCATTGTCCAAAGACACTTCTGTGGTTATGGGACGGCATGATTGTTGAACATTGCTTTACCTTCCTACTGAGGTGGTACATATTTGTCTACTTGCATTGACATGCTTTCGAACTACTAGGTTGGCAGGAGCTCGGCTAAGGACAGGAGATCTCCCCAAGTAGTAGTAGTAGTAGTAGTAGTAATAGTAGTAGTAGTAGCTGTTGAAGGTAGTGTCAGTGTCAGTGGATGACAGTGGATGTCATGGATTATATCAGCTCTGACTGCATTTATTATTTTTAAGTTTATGTACTGCCTTTCTGCTGCCTAGAAAAGATAATATGTTTCCTAATTTTACTTGCTATTAGTTGGTTCCCTATGGTTTCAAGTAGAATTGCAGAAACAGTTAATTGTGAATATTTTTAACTGTGGGGAAAGGCAGGGTATATGTCATGTGAACCAGTGGTTCTTGAGCTTTTCTGCCTGTGACCTCCTTCTGAGAATGATAAACTGTCTGGGACTTCCTGGAAGTGATGTCATGGCCGAAAGTGACATCAAACAGGATGTTATATCACTGTAGTGCCAGAGTTCTTCCATGTCTACTTGGAAGTAAGTCCCATTGTATTTAATGAGACTTACCCCCAGGAAAGAAGTCACATTTTTGCAACACTCCCGAAATGAAGTTGCAGCATCCTAATGGGTCCTAACCCCCACTTTGAGAACTACTGCTATAAACAAACAAACAAAAAAAATACTTTTTATCTTCAGACATTTCTCTTTCTCTGAGATAATGTCCTAAAGATAGGAATATTAATCATGTTGGTAGAAAAGGAGTGGTTTTGTACAAAAATGGTACAAAATATTGGTATCACTGCTGCAAATGCCCTATTTCATCAATGTGTCATCGCACACAGTTGAAACAGAGAGTGGATCTTCAATGGCATGAGCAAGTTTTGCTAGGGAACTGCATATATTCTCAAGATTATTTGCAGGCTTTCAAAAATGTGGACTTTTGGAATTCCAGCTGCCTTCTCTCCATCAGCCTGCATTATCACCTTCCGTAATCATCACTTGTGAACAAAATTCAGCAACCCAAAAGTATGTTCACTTACAGTGACTTGATGCTTTTTACTGTTTGAACTTCTATTAGATAATTTAATCTTACATCCATGAAATCATTTGGTTGCAGCAAAAAATATTGCAGTAACTAGACTGAAAACAGTAGTAATGACATTGAGGCAATGTATTTATGTCACATTGTTTCTTGTAATTGATTTTAATGTGCAAACAGCTTGTTCAAATGAAAACCATAGCAGAGTATTGTGTTGGCAGATGTTGTGTTCCAGTATCCTTTCAAAAGCCAGAAAGAGCATGAGGAGGGTGTGGAGGGACTGCAGCAGCGCTTCTTCATGCCTGGTGGTATCCTGCTGGGGAAGAAGTTGGTGATGGCTTTTGGTCCACTTCTCAGGCATAGGAAGGTCTCTTAGGAGAGCTCAGAACTTTGAAAGTCCTTATCCACAATCTATCTGCAGTGTGAAAATTGACACAGCACATCTTGAGCTTTTGCAAAGACAGGGTAACTATATGTCCTCTTTTTCCAGAACATGTTCCTTTTAAAGCTTATGTGTCCTAAAATTTTTTTCATTGTCCTCTTTATCCTTGTAAACAGGCAACATATAACCTTCTTGTAGTTAATAAATTATATGTCATAAATTATATATAAGAATTTTAAATTTAATAATAATATAGTGCTTAAATTAACCACATGAAATCAACAAATATGAGTGTTTTTAGCTTTTATTTTGTAATGCCTAACATTTTTTTTGAGCATCCTTGTCCTCCTTTCTGGTTATGATTTCTGGCCACACTTGAAAAAAGACCTTGTAAAGACTTTGGGCTACATGGAAGGAGTGCTTGCTTAGGCTTGTCTTCATGTCAACATTTCCAGAATCTAGGAGAACTATGGCAAAAATCCTTGATTCCCCCCTTGTTTTTCCTCATCTTTTCATCTGCTTTGGACAGTGACACCGAGGGAGGCTTTATTAAAGCAGTTATGCTCTAGCTGGGCAGTATTGTTATGTGTGGTGGCAGCAAAAGCTTTGACTGTTAGGCTCTGCATCTGTGTTTCTCTTCATCTTCTCACTTCAACCCTGGCTCTACCTGATATCATCACATGCACTGCAGAGACTTCCACACTGTGAATATAACATACTAAGTGGTCTAGTCACACCTTAAGGATGAAGCTGCCATTCTGTTCCAGACTATCTTCACTCATTTGTTCACTCATTCCTTTGGTCTGTACATATAAATAAACAGAAGGCTCCATAGGCTTATTTCAGTAGCAGGTGTAATGAGCTGCCATTGCCAATATTTCAGCTCCCAGTTATACTTTTTAATAGGGGAATGTAATCATGTTATGGTAACTACTTACAAGCAATTAGTTCCAAGAACAGCATTTTAACTTAGGAAAATAAAATGGTGAAAAATATTCTCAAAAGATTTGAACAAAGTACTCAGCTTCTTAGATGCGCTATGCCTTACTTTATATTAAAATCCCATTCATTTGACTTCTGCATTACAAAGTTCTGAGTAACTGGGAGGATGGAAAATCTATGCGGAGAACATAACAGGTGCTTCAACACTTACAAAAACAATTAATCTGCATAATCAAGTTGCTCCAAATGTAACCACATGAATAAATATAGCATTTTCCTTGATTATTAAAATGCAGCACTTTTAGACATCTGTTTGGTGATGAGGCCCTTGGGAGCTGGCTTGTGGGTGTCTGCTGCTTGTGAAGCATTTGCCATGCCTTAGCACAAGCGCATCATTAATGGGTCTACTGTTCTAATCAAGACCCGAGCAAATACCCTTTTTAGTCGTTCAGTCTGGAGATAATGAGCCACTGGGGGTGGGCACCTCAGTAGCAAGCCATACCCTGCTATACATGTGTACATTAGAAGAGGTTCTTCTGAAGAGAATCTGCATATGCACATTGCTCGGTGAGAAAGAGGGTACATATATGTTCTTTATCTTCACAATGAGTGACTGAAGAAAGAAGAAAATTAACTTATAATAGTGTCACAGTAAGGGAAAAAAGATGAGAAATAGAACAAAAGTTCAAGTGCATTAGTAACTGTTGTAAGACTTTTTAACATGGGAGCAATGCATAATATGATTGGGCTATAATTACTATAGTCTTAAAACCAAGATGCAACTTGGTTTTGCATTCAAAATGCTTTCATTTGTTTGTTTGTCCCAAGCCGACTTATGATGGATTGCAAGATGTCATAATGTTTCCGCCATACTCATTTGGGCCCAGATAAAACATCAGGAGCTGCTGTTTCCTTTGGGAAATTCCTCCTTCCATGTGGCTTTTTTGTGGCAATTAGAAGGGAAAGAAGGAGAATATAAGGAGCTCTCTCATATTAACCCTCTGTCAAAAGACTCGTATCTAGAGAGGTTCTATGACAATGTGTTCTCAGACCTTACTTTGAGACTTACCAAGTGGATTATTTATAGCTGATAGACAGCAAACAGTTGTCTGATCTATCAGATGTGTGTCTCCTTGCCTACAAATTTGCCTAAAGTGTTGCCAAAAGGGAAAAAAAATACACATTTCCTTACAGGCTGAAAACGTACCAAAGAAGAAGGACATATTTGGTAATATGAATCAGTCCCTTTTAACTCCATCTTCTGTGTCAATAAGCATCTGTTAAAAAACTGAAGATACATGCTACTTAAGAAACACATTCATGGCTGTTAACTTCAAAAGGCTGTGTTAAGGGAACTACAGCCTAAAAACTAAAATCATAACTACAAGCTGGCTTGAAGAGCAACATTTTGATCTTGTACAAGAATTCATAAGATGGCAATTGTATATATTAATTGTTGGGTGTTAGAGTGCAGGAGTGTTTATCTGAAGCTCTTCTGTGGCATCTTAAGGCTGAACTGTTAAAGGAAACAGACTTTAATGGACAAAATTTCCTCTTCCTGAAGCATTCTTCTGGTACAATATAAATCGGTGCCATTTTAAAGCAATTTTATAGCAATCAAAATGGTATCATGAAAGAGAACGAACATAACAGAGCCTGCTGCTATACTGGCAATAACAAGGCAGTTCATAGCTTTCCAGATACTGTCAGACAGTATACCAGACTTGAGGACTCAAGTGTTATATTTTGGATCCTTATCTGCTACACAGAGAAGATAAAGTCCAGTGTTAACTATAAAATGCTGTTGAGGAAAGAATGTCGATATAAGAGCTCGCTTTTAGTAGACAATCCCCCTCTCTTACACACACAGACACACACACAGACACACACACAAGTAAGGAAGGACAACCTGCAACTGGTTACACTGAACTTCCTGTGAATCAAACATAAAAAATAAGATTAGGCAACGGGTAATCTCAGGGTCAAACTATACATGGTACGGAATGCATACTTTTGTCAACTGTATACGGGTATGTGCTTTAAAGTTTGATAATAGTTTCAGGGGATCCATCAGGATCAAGACAATAGTTATTCTTTTCCCCTGACCACAGTCCCAGTGAAATTACCTTCCTTAAGATGCTATATTTAACCTCCAGAAGGAAAATGCCAATGGGAGTTTTTCTCCCAAGATATACTGCAGTTTTGGAGAAGAGATTTTTCTTAGTCAAATACCTCTTCATATAAGCTATCTTGCCAGAGAGCAATATAGCTTATAAGCAATTAGCAGATCAGTGAGTAAACAAATGCTTTTCATGGATAATACGTATAATAGCATTAACAAACTCAAGATAACAAGCATAACAGATAAAATGCTTATGCAGCTTCTGCTACAGGGAGCATCAATTCACCAGTGAGCAACTCAGCAATTCAGTAACAAGAGAGGACATTTATGTGTCATCATGTGTGCATAGTATCTTCCAGGATAGTCTATACCAGTGTTTCTCAAACTGTGGGTTGTGGCCCACTAAGGGGTTAAGAGCCAATTTCAGGTGCATCTCCATTCGTATTAATATTTTTTAACATATTACACTTGTTATACCATTGTTGTGACTGCATTTGGGGAAATACCACAGATCTGTACTTCTAACAAGCTACTTAAAAAAAGCAGGCCTCCGTCAGTCTTGAAAGACTATGGTATCATGCTTGGAGCTGCATACGCTGCATGCAAAGCACAAAAGCCTGGGTTAGATTGTTATGGAGGATAGGCTGTTACCCAAGCAGCAAATCCCCCCTCTCCATGCCACTGAATTAGTCCAATGGAAAGGCAGAGCCAATACAATTGGATCCAGCTGGCGTTGCAGAGCTGGGCTGAGGACAGGAGCTCACCCTGTCTTGTGGGGCCAACCTGGGAATTGAACCCTGGCCTGCTGGTTAACAGGCACAGTGTCTTAGCCACTTGCGCCACCCACAGCCCCTACGCTACTATGGTAGTATATGCTACTATGCATATGCTTTTTAACAATTATAGTGAATATGAGTTACTCCTGGATAAGTGTGGATTTCAGTGATTAAGTGGATTACAGGATTAATAAAACTTTTCCTGCTTTAATGATGTCACATCCAGTCATGACATACTTCTAGTGGGTCCTGACAGATTCTCATTCTCAAACGTGTTCTACAAAACATAAAGAGACATTCTTAAAGAAGACATAAGATGTCACACAGGATACTACAACCAGTACAAGTTGTAAGGATTTATGGATCAGACTGGCCAGGTGTGTATTTAGAATGGTCATAGGCCCTCAGCCAGTGCCCAGCTTATCCAAACTCTGACGCCAACCTGGTGTCAATTAAAGTTTATTCTCAATCTTGATACTCAGTTCTTAAAAGGGGAATAGCTAGACCAAACTTTGTAAAATTAATCCAAAAACGAAGGAAAACTTGATACAAAATGGTTTTTACAAAAATGAAGGAAAACAATTTTCATGGGTAAAAAATTATGCACCAAAAGTTTCATAGAAATGAAGGCAACAAGAAGACAATGACAACTTATTTTGCATAAATACTGAAATTTATTTCAGAAAGTTCAGGATTCAAAAATAAATCCTACATTTATTCTTCAGAAACTTAAAAAAGGCAGAGGTTGTCCATGAAGGCTATCAAATTGTTCACACACTAGAACTGCCATTCTGCTGCACAGACTGCTGAAGTATGTTCAGTTTTTAAAAATCATTGGGAATAGTTATCATTGTTCTCCCTATAAGTACAGATCTTGACTACACTTTCATTGCAAGTTTAGCACAATGAAAATCAGATCTCTTTTCCCTTACAGCAGTTTCTGTAGGGCAAGTCTCTCAAGCTGCAATCCTAACCACACTTTCTTGGGAGTAAGTACTTTGAACACAATGTGACTTACTTCTGAGTAGACATGCTTAGGATTGCACTGTCAGGCTCCTTTCCATTTTCCCCATTACATAGGAATGAGCCCCATTGACTGTAATAGCCTTAACTCAGAGTAGATATGCATAGGCTGGTCTCTCAGGAAAGGCTGAGCAGGTGCTGGTGGAGTGCCAAAACCAGATGTCTCCCTGCTGGGACTATTTTTTTTCACTTGTATTGCAAGACAAAATTTATTAGAAATGTTTGCTTGCCTTGTAAAACACTCTCAATCCAAAACGCTCTCAATCTTAGACACAGTCACTTACCTCTGTTAATTTTCACTGAATTTGGGACAGACATGGTAGCACACAATACAAAAAGTATTAAGGCAGAATAAAAAGGGGAGTTTCCTCATTAGGCTTTCGAAACTGATTATCTGAATGAAGCATCTCTCAATGACAATGAAATGTGTTATGGAGCTCCATGATCTGTGGTGATATCAAAGACAAACTAAACTGTGTTTTTTTAAATTTTATTTTAATTCGAGGAGCAAAAGAATTCATTAAAACAGATTTGCCCAAGCCAAATTTATGCAGATTGCTTGAATGGAATAAGTAGAAGACTCAGCACAATATTAACCATGTCTACTCAAAAGTAAGCCCATTGTTTTTAATGGGTCTTACTCCCAGGACAGTTGGATTGCAGCCATATTATTCTGGTGGATTTTTTTTCTTCTTTCCAGTAGAAATATTTCTAGGTCTGCAAATTTCTGAAAGTTTCTGGTTTTGTTTACCAAAGGGAATTCATTTTAATTCAACCTGCTTGCCATTTTTGTGAACATCATTTTTGGTGTTTTTGGTGTTTCCTTTACAGAATAGTTAAATGTGAAAAGAAAATTGAGAAATATAGTACCTTTATAAAGTGCAACATTTTACTCAGATTAGACATACCATCTCCTTTAAGGGAGTAAAAGAATATCCTATTCCTTCTACTGGATTCCGTCCTTTTCAAATATACAGACCTTGAAAAACTGTTGATATTTGCAATTTCATTGGATATTCCTCAAGGCAGTTCTCACACAGCCAACCTCAGCAAATGACAGATGCCTTTCATGACCCAAGTGTGACACTGAAAGTCTGAATTTGGCTGGTAATTTTCTAACAGTCAAATTAATGGCGAATTGCGGTTGACTTTCAGACCTTTAATATATGCTTGAAGTAGAACTCCTTTGTGGTTGTCCTTTGGTGCCTAAGAGCTGCTGAGTCCAGATAAAGAAATCCTATTGAGGGCTTAGCATTATATAGGCATGGTCTCAGAGACTTGGTTTAATAGCATCCTTCCTGTTGTGCAAGTCTAATACAGTGAGAAAATGGTTACATTACTTTTCAAAAGAACTTTGTTTTCAGTGAAATCCCATTGACATTCCGTGTCCATAGCTATGATACAACCATTATATTCTCCCACAATTTTATTGGTGCAACTCAGACATAGCTTCCCATGCTCCTGGCGGTGTGCTGTAGTACATCTGGACATTCATACAATCTCCCGGGGAAACTCAACACAGACTGAAGAAGATTGGAAGTCCTAAAATGGGACACATATTTTCTGATATTACAATCATTTGGGTGTTCTTGTAAATTGCAATATATAAATATACTAATATTGTGTTCTGTTCATTAATCAATTCATGGGAGTTGTCTACAATACATTTACCGGTAATTAATGACTAACCTGCTTGCCAATGCTTTGCAAAATGCACCTTTTTTGTTTTATTTATGTAACACTGAAAATGAAATCAAACACTGAGTACACTAGACCAGGGTATCAAACATGTCCTAAAAGCCAGTTGCAGACCCAGGATGCCATTTATCTGGCTCTCCCACTGTGGTAGTTGGGCTTTCTCAAATCTTGAAATTGTGAACAAGATTCGTACATTTTCTCTTCTGCCAAAAATGAAGACGTCCCATGTCACATCATTTAATTTTTTTGTTATCTCTGTCAATGAGGTGCAGATGAGAGGAGTTTTCCACAGCTGCTGGTGTGTATAAAGGATTGTAGCTGGTAAGATAGGAGGGATGAGGGATGGAAAAACTGAAAGAGTTATTTATCCAGTCTGTCATGAATCAATAAATAATCCAGTTTATTTGCTATTTTTTCCAGATTTATTTGAAAATCATTCCTGAATTGTACAAAATGAACTCAACAAGCCAGCTCATCTCTGATAGTCATCAGCATCAGATCTAGAGACCCAGTGACTTCTCAAAGTCTTGCTATTCTTATCAGTTTTGGAATCTATATATTAGGTAGGACTATTGAGATCAGAAGGTCACCTCTGGTTCTGTCTTGACATCTAAATGTGCTTAGTTTTCTCTGTGGAATAGGAACATGACACATTGTTCAGCAAAAAGTGCACTGATTCGTACACTTCCAAATTTATCACAAACAGGCACATTTTTAATGCAGTTATTCAGCTGCAGATAATGGCTGTTGCATATTTTGTTTTGGATCGCCTGAAGAGAAAATGCACCTCTTTACGCCATGCTGAGTTGAAACTGGTGCCATCTTGTCAAAGGAGCGAAACCAATGGTGAGATCAAAATATGTTTGCCGTAAGCTTTTCCATAAAGTTGTAAACCTACAGAATTTTCATGTTCCATAAAGGAGCCCGTATAGGGCAACATTAATATTCTATTGAGCGGTAATGTTATTAGTCCTCTGTCTTTTTTATAGTCTTCTATTGCTGGCATGTAAATTTGGTCTTTATAAGAGAGAACCTGAATGAGAATTGTCACCCAGGTATCTAAATGAGTTCTCATGCTTATCAAAGAGCTCTGCATTATTCAGATTCTGCCTTTGTACCTGCCAGGAGGAAATGGCATCAAATGTAAATTCTGTCTCCAGGCAGATAGAGCATTGTGTGGAATTGCAATAAAATTTGAAGGCTTATGTTACTTCAAATTTTTTAAGTCAAAACATTGCATGAAATCAACAGGCAGAACAGAAAAGTTCACTGACTTTTTGGAGACTATTTTAAACTGTTAGTGTTCATATGTCTACTTGTCAGAAGAGAAGCAAAGGGCAAATACCCAAGCAAAAATGTTTTGGACAATCATAAAAATGGGACCAAATTAGTCTTAGGTCAGATTTTTGTCATGCTGATATTTTATTGGGACATGAAATATCTGTGAGCAGAGCAGAAAAACTGCCCTTTTAATCTCTATGGCCAGTAATTGAATAATTGCCCCATGGCATCTGGTATTTACCTTGTTGTATGATATTTCATATTTTGAATTACTTTAAGTTTACTCAGCATTTCATTTTCCACATACAGACTATAGTGTGTGTGCATGCACATAATTTCATCCATTTACTCATGACCAACTCTTGACAACTTTATAGGCAAGAGTTCTCATCGCAGTTTCTTTTTTGATAGTACTGAACTCGTGTATTCTTTGCCTGCCCCTACTTTTTGTTCCACTGAACATCAGTGATATTCCTGACTTCTTAACGTCATTGATTTTGCTAGTGAATTCGTATGCATGTGTAGTCTTGCAGTTTTGCCTTTTAATGACACCTGGTTTTATATGTTCCAGAACTACTCAATTGGCTACTCTGGCTATCCAAGGAAAGAATTTTATCCAACACCACAATTCAAAAGCATCCATTCTTCTTTGGTCAGCAGCTCTTACTGTCCTCGTTTCACACCCATACATCATGGGAAAGATGATTGTTTTTGTATTTGCAGTGATATCTTTCTTTTCCAGATCTTATTCATGTTGACCATTTCATTGCAGCCTAAAATTATTGATTTTAGGCCTAAATTGATCCTATGTTTCATCAGTTTTTGATCCAAGGAAGATTAAGGGTGCAATCCAGAGTAACTATGGGGAGTCCTTGCTCTGGTGTAAGAACAATTTGCTCTGGATTGCAATATTAATTTCCCATAGGTTTTCACTCGATGGTGCAGTAACTACAGGTAATGTCTCTTATGTACTCCCGTAGTTACTCTGGATTGTAAGGAAAGTCCTGAACCAATTCTGTTTCCTAATTGTTGATTTTAAACATTACTTCTCCATCTACTGCTGTTGTCATTATTTTTGTTTCCTTAATATTAAGGTTCAATTCAATTTTTTCACCTTCCACCTTGATTTTCTGGATAATTTTTCCTGATCTTCCTTATTTTCAGCCAAAAATGTGGAAACATCAATGAACCTCAAACTATTTATTGTTTTTCCACTTATCTTCACTCCAATATCAGGCAACCTCATTAATCATCATCAATATCAGGCAATTATTTCTGCACAATCATTTCAGTATAAAGATTGAACAGAAATGGGAATAAAATACATCCCTGTTTACCACATTTGCTGATCATGAACCAATCTGTGTCTAAACATACTATATAGTCTATCATGAATACCCCTCAGTTTTCATAGCAAGCCCAATTAGAGGCACAGAGAAGATAGAAAAAAAGTCAGGTTTTCTTTAAATATTCCACAAGGATATGGCCACCAGGATAACATGACAAATGACAGCAAAAGTAGAGATTGTCCTCCATTAGGACATTAATATAGATGTAAAAGCAGATGTAAAATTAGATTAGATGTAAAAGCAGAGCCCAGCTGTTCTCTTCTTCTCTTCTTCTCCACAGAGGGTCCAAGCAGCAGAAAAAAATTAAATGAGGGGCTAGTTTGTTGATTTAAGGGTTATGATGTCCCTCATAATACATATTGATATCTTGAGTTTTGGTGCTTTCCAGTTTCAAATCTTCGTTTGGATGGAATTGTTATTGTTTGAATCTCAGTTTTGGATAGAGCTTTCTTGATAGCATATTAACAGTTGGAAATTATGTGTTAAAAATGTATGAAAACCCCGTCTGGATTAAACCAAAGACCTATCTAGTTCAGAATTCCTTCCAATCAAACAATCCTATGGCTTCAGTCCAATACACACTTTCCTTGGAGTAAGCCTAACTGAACACAGTAGGACATACTTAAGACTAGCCAAGCATAGGATTTTGTCAAATGATGCTCACAAATAGTGCATGAAGATGATAATCCCTACCTGGTGTTGTTCTCCACCAACTGGTATTGAGAAGCTCTGAGGAAAAGTAGAAGTAGTAGCCACCGATAGAATTTTCTTCCATTAATGTATTTGTCTATAATAAAGTGATTTGTTATATAAAGTGATAAAAATCTACTTTCTCCCTTCAAATGTACACATAGATAAATGTACAAACGTAATGACTTGTTTCCAAAAATATATGCTTTGAGCAACTTTGCTATCTTTTGCCTCCATCTTTTCCTTGAGATACTTTTTTTTGTCTTAAACAGCTACATAGTTGAAAGAAGTACAACAGTTATAGCTTTGCTCAAAACAGAAGCATTATGATGAGAAATAGACTTTGGCTCAATTTCTTCTGGTTCTGCACCCATTGAGAACACAAGCCTAACTATGTCTACTCAAAAGTAAGCCCCATTGTGTTCTATGGGTCTTACTCCCAGGAAAGTGTATTTAGGATTGCAGCCTAAGGGCACAATCGAGAGCAAGTTCAGCCTGCTCTGCCCTAACTGCTCTCTCCTAACTATTCTGTATCCAGAGCAGAAAGTTATGCTGTATCCAGAGAGTCAGGAAGCCTGTGCTGCCCTAACTGCTCCAGAGCATGCTAAGTAATTGACACATGGGGAAGACTTGCTCCTGAGGAGACAACCCTCAGATCACACTGAACAAGGAACAGCTGTGGTGCCTACAGTGGTGACACAACTCTGTGTATCACCCGGTGCGGAAGTCGGTGTGTCACCGATGCGCGCACCCCCTACTTGGACTGCGCAGTCGCCAAAGTTGGTGCCTGCGCAGTTGTTTCTGAAGCCAACTGGCTTCAAAAAGAGTACTGCGCAGGTACCATCTCTGACACTTGCGCAGTACTTTTCTGAAACCTTTTGGCTTCAGAGGAGACTGTGCAGGCGTCAGAGTTGGTGCCTGTGCAGTACTCTTCTGAAGCCATTCGGCTGCTGCTCCGCCTCCTGAGGCCAAATGGCTGTGCAGACGCGCGGACTTCCTCCGCTCTAAGGAGCTCTCCTCTAAAGCTGTTCGGTATGCTCAGAAGGTTTCTGCGCAGTGCACCTCAGCTGGCCGTTCGGGCCAGCTCCGAGGACGAGTGGCAGCCTCTGGCTGCTGCTCTGCCTTGGAGCAGAACTGAATGGGCTCACTGACGCCTGGGGCCTGCCAAAGGACTGCCAAACTCCTCCAGCACATCACCCCATATGGAGCGCATCACCCAATGCAGCTCACACCAGCCACACCAGTCTGGTGATGCTACTGGGTGCCTGCCTTATAAAGAGTCCCTGATGAGATGCCAGTACATTCTACAGTGAATACAAGGGGCTTCTTGGAGTGGCCTGCTGTATCCTGAGGTTTGTGGGCAGCTGTAGTTTGTTCCATATCCTGAGGTTGAGAGGCAGGGGTTGCAGCTAGGCTGGACAAGAACTCAGATTTTTGGTCAACACTGCCATTCTTACTCGGGCCTTATCATGGATCCTTGTGGGTCTACTCATTACTATACCTGCTCCTGAGGTGGTATAACTCTGAGGGCTGGAAGAGGGCATTTCTGCCTTGGAAACAGGCTCTGGATACAGAGTAACTGCTCTGCCCTAGGCAATGCTAAAGATGCCCTCAACATGCTCTCCTGAGCTGCTTAGGCTGCCCCAGTTAGGGCAGAGCAGGTCCACCTCTCTTAGGGCACCCTATCTTGCCTTGCTCTGCTCTAAGCCTCTTCCAGAGTGTCTGGGCTGGAGCATCTTGCAGTTGCTCCAACCTAGTGTTAGATAGGGCAACCCAAGGGCTCTTATGTGGACAGATTAGTTGCTGTGGATTGTGCTGCATGACTGATATTCAACCAGTGTGCCACAGGTATGCTGTGGGTAGTCCTGTGCTGTGGGAATTTGGAGATTGACATTAATTCATAATTCATAATTCATAACTCCCTTGGCACACATCTACATCTACAATATTTATATACTGCTTTTCAACTGAAAAGTTCACAAAGTGGTTTACAAGAAAATAAAAAAATTAATAGCTAATTAATAGCTAATGGGTCCCTGTCCCAAAAGGGCTCACAATCTAAAGTACAAAAAGAACACCAGCAGAAGGCACTAGAACATACATTGCTGGGGTGTGCAGGGCCAGTTACTCTCCCCCTGCTAAATAAAAGAGGAACACCCACTTGAAAGAGTGTCTCCTGCCCAGTAAGCAGGGGACCATTAATAGGAAAATGGGGGGATTTGAACAGCCTGGTGTACCTTGTCAATGGTAAAAATAACTGATTGTGTGCCTTGAAAACTTCATTGCCTTGTTAGAGTGGCATGAGATGAAAAAGATTGAAAATCACTGCATTAAGATCACAGTGGCTCTTTCAGGAAACAGTCCCAGGTCGCACCATTCCAGGGTAGGACTTGTCTCCTGTCATAGTACATATGATGTTATAATTATAGGTCGTATACAAACAGAGCGCAAGAAACTGAAATAACTAAAACAGTAATGAATTCAGAATGTGGCTACTATGACAAGGTAAGAAAGAACATTCAGTAGGTGGCAGTGTTTTTCTTGTGCCAAGAGCATAAACTGTTCTACAGACTAAAAAAATATTTTAACTGGTACCCTTCATGAATCAAGACTTGGCAACCATGCAGGGACTGCATAAAAATGTAAGGAACTGCACAATTAGCTCTGAATGCTTTCCATAGAACGACATCTATTGTTCTATTCCTAAGACCTCATAGTTTGGAAGAGCTTTTTATGATTATTATATAACTTATGAGTCAGATGTACACTGGAAATAGTAAATTTTTTCTCCATTTATTGTAATCACTTTCTCCCTTTCCCATAATTAGATCAAGAATCTTAAGAATTGCATTAAATCTCAATTTCTCCCTCTCTCTCCTCAAGCCTAAATTGTCCTCTTCTATTTGATAATATAAGTAGGTTGTCCTTAGACAGCAGAAGCACAGTATGAAAAAAAATTATTCAACTACCAGTGGCCAATGAAATGGTTTATTGTTGGGAACTCTGTGGGAGACAAGGGTCCCTTAATTGGTATCACCACCAAGGATATGAATTCTGGCTAGCCACTTTGACGACACCAGGAACCTCAATTTGTGCTTCTGATAAGGGAGGGGAGGAGCCATAGATAGTAGCAAAAACCATGCGTTTTTTAATGCAAAAGCTCCCAGACTGAATTCATGGTACATCCAAGGAGGGCAGAGAATAATTCTTGAAACCCTAGGGAACCACTGCCAACTGAAGCAGATTATCCTGGACTAGATGGACAAGGGTATGAGTACTAAAAGTAAAGTGCACAACAAAAGTAGTCAAACTGGGGCTTTTGAGTTTATAAAAGAACAAATTCCAGGTAGTGAAAACTGCATTTATTTTTTTGGCATAGTCCCTTGCTACAATTATACACTTATCCTAGCTGTCCCAGCAACTAATACCTAGCAAGCTTCAGCACTGAAAGATTTGTCAGTTTGGCTGAACCATCCTAGAACAACTTTCTACTCCTCTGTGCTGGTCAAAAGCAGAAAGCTGTCTTGATATCTAGTGTGCACTAACTTTTCAAAATTGCAAATGTTCATGAATGATTGTGTTCACTGTTCCCACAGAAAGATTCATCTTGAGTGCAATTTCATAACAGGTTATGTGTCGCAAGTGGTTAAGAGGCTGTGCCTGTTAACCAGCAGGCCAGGGTTCGAAACCCATGTCGGCCCCACAAGACAGGGTTAGCTCCTGTCCTTAGCCCAGCTCTGTGACACAGCTGGAACCAGTCGTATTGGCTCTGCCTTTCCATTGGATAATTCAGTGGCATGAAGAGGGGGGATTTGCTGCTTGGGTAACAGCCTATCCTCCATAACAATCCAACCCAGGCTTTTGTGCTTCGCATGCAGCGTATGCAGCGCCGAGCACAATACCATAGTCTTTCAAGACTGACGGAGGCCTGCTTTTTTATGTGTCAAATATCCAGAATCAGGCGTTCCACATAAAATTGAAAATCCCAGTTTGACTTTTAACAAACATAACCAAGAAATGGTGGAAATATAGGCCATAATGAACAGTCCAAAATCCAATGGACTTTTGCATTCAAACTGGGACATAATACATCAGACATCTCCATGGTTGAGGAAAGAAATGTCTGCATTATTCAGGGTGACCATATAGAATGGAGGAAAGTGTGTCTAAACCTTTAAGCATTGCATAGAAGAGGAAACTGAAGCAGGTGCTGCTTTTTAAACCTTTCTATGTTGAGTGAAACCTGCCTAAATTCCCTCTGCTATGCAGTGGTTAAAGGTAGAGGCACTCTGTCCTCCACTCTATATGGTCACTTTGGGATTTTTGACATTGCAATATCCAGAGATCATCAACTTCAAAAGAATGAACATGAGAAAATCATGTGGTATCAAGACTTACAAATAGAAATTCAAAGAATCTGGGAAAAGAAGACCACTGTAATTCCAATCATAATAGGTGCTCTTGGAGCAATTCCAACAAGCCTCCTGAAACATTTAAACATAATGGACCTCCAGAAGATAGCAGCTGCCCAGTTATAAAAAGTTGTACTTGTACCCAAATGGGATGGGATTCGAACCCACTACCCCTGGACAGTGGTGGGATTCAAATAAATTAACAGCATGTTTTATGTCCATAGAACAACAGGTTCTATGTTCCATTAGTAACAGGTTCTCAAAACCAGGCATTCATTAGTAACCAGTTCTCAGAGATGCGCACTGTCAGGGCTACTTGAGGTTATTGCTTAGGTGCATAAAACATGTATATTTGCTACATTCTGCCTTTATCATTTTGGCATGAATGTTCTGTTACTGGCCTTCTATTGTTTTTTTTCCGATTTAGGACAGCTGGCCTTGCTATGTGGGGCTAGAGTAGGCTAAAGGGAATTGGACTTTTGAACCTAGGTCTTTTGAACCTAAGAAGATATTAAAACAGGCTGTCCATAACAGTTTTAGGACAGAACACATGTCACACGTGGCAAGCAATTATAAATTACAGTTATTGGTTACGAGGCACAAATATCTTTAGGAAACAGTTTGGACAAGGCATTTCTTCATAACAGGAACTGTTTTGGTGCACCAAGAACAGCTGATGTCCTTGGCCTTGCAGCTTTGTTCAATGCAAGAAGATGGAGGGAGCTGGAAAGTATGGAATTAGTCAAAAGGCCTGGTTATTTGGTTACACACTCATGGGAACATCACATATTGAGAAAATACCTTTGTGACTCATGGATCCTTGGATAGAAAATGAGTCACAATAGAATCACAACAGAGCCAATTCCAGTTCATGTTTTCAGACATATTCTGTTTTACAGAGGTCATTCTGAGCCTTAGAGGATACCTAAGATAGGCAATCCTAACTAATTTTCCAGCTCATATGTAAGGATAAGGGAATGCTGCTCAGAGGTAAGGGAACAAATATTGCCTTACATTGAGGAAGCTTCTGTGGCTGCCCCCAACTGCAGGACACCATACATGCCCCACCGACACAGCTATGCCAGTTCTGGAAATTAGTTAGGATTGCTCCCTAAGTGCTTTATATTTATAGCTGCTGAGTTTTACAATAAAATACCATTTTTAACAGCATCATGAGCTCAATACAAAAACTAGAATTTTTTAAAAAATTGCTTCCAAGACTTTGCACATATTTCCGGCAAGGCTCCTCTTCCAAACCGATTACTGCAAGTGAAATGAATATTGGTGTGTTTTAAGATCTCCCTGTGAGCAAACAGGAAAAGATTTGGTGCACGTGTGGCTAAAAGATCAGTAACATGCTCTGAAGTGAGGCTGGCATGTGATTGTTTTCTCCGGGAGATCAAAAGTCTAAATTATATGACTGAAAGTAATTCTCCAATATCGTGATGTAATTTCTACACTGTTGTGATTATTTACCTTTTGGAGGCATATAATATGCCATGGAGACAATGTGTAATGGATTATATTTTATTCCCTGTGGCTCACCAAAGCAAATCTCTCTACACTTTGCTTATCCTTATCAGTGTTAAGTGCAGACATTTGCATGGACTGTTAAAGAATGTTTAGAATTTTTGAAATATATCACATTATAAGAAAAAAACACTACTGCAACATAAATGTAAGGTTGTGCATCTTATCACCCTATTAATCCAGCTGTGAAATGAGGAAAGAGTCATGGCGAGGTTTGGGGCAGGGAAAATTCATGGGACACATATTCTGAGCTTATGCCCACACAAGGACCTATAACTGTGCCTGCCTGGCAGTGAGGATCATCTGCTGCCACTATTTCTCATCACTGTCTGTGAAGCCAGGGACCAAGGGGATGGTTACTGAATGAATGTGGCCATTTTAAATATACCACCACTATTCCCTCTTAAACGTACGGTTTAGTGTTTGCCATTCCCAACAACTATGGAACAAGTATTTAAAAGCACAATGTTCTGGCATGACACTCAGAAGTTCTATAAGTTCTGTGAGATTTATTTCAATGCAAGCAAGTATGTTCAGAATTGTAGCCTAAGGACACAATCCAGAAATGCACTTGGGCTGTCCTATCTATCACTGGACTGGCCCAATTACAAGATGGGCCACCCCAGTTACTCTGGAAAAGGCTTGCAGCAGCCTAAGGCAACATAGGCTGCCCCAAGACAGATGAAGCTGGTCTGCCCTAGCTGGGGCAGCCAAGTCATTTCAGGAGAGGCATGTTGAGGGCATGTTTAGCATTGCTTGGGGCAGAGCAGTTACTCTGTAACCAGAGCCTGTTTCCAAGACAGAAATGCCCTCTTCCAGCTCCTCAGAGTTATACCACATCAGGAGCTTGTATAGTAATGAGTAGACCCATAGGGGTCCATGATAAGGCAGAGTTAGAACAGTAGTATTGACAAAAAAAATCTGAGTTCTTATCCAGCCTCGCTGTAGCCCCTGCCTCTCAACTTCAGGATATGGCATAACTATGGCAGCCCACTAACCTGTGGATACAGCAGGGCACTCCAAGCAAACCCCTTGCATCCACACTCCACTAAAGGTATTGCTGTACTGGAGTTTCATGTTGCAGCTGTTACTGGTTGTCAGGAACTTCTGGGCTTCCTTATAATTCAGGCACCACAGCTGTTCCTTGTTCAGTGTGATCTGAGCGGGGTCTCCTTTGGAGCAAGCCCTCCTCAAGTGTCACTGACTTGGTGCCCACTGAGCATACTCTGGAGCAGTTAGGGCAGCCCAAGCTTCCTGACTCTCTGGATCCAGCATAACGTCCTGCTCTAGTTTCAGAATAGTTGCCAGTCTTCCGTAGCATGGTATTCTTAAAGGCACTTAAAGGTAAAATGAAACCACAGTATTCGTTGCTGTGGTGAAAGATTGTGATCTATTTTGCCAGCTATTTGAAATTTGCATTTTCATTGCTTTGAAATATTTCTAGAGAAAGATTGGAAAAGGAAACAGAAAGGATAAGTTTTGAATCAGCAAAGATACAGGAGTAAAATCCTAACGGATATAAATTGAGAATAAAGTTTTGTAGCAATTACATCACATGATTAATTTTATTTTTAACACATTTCAAAAGGATGTGGCTTAAAATTATGCATGAAACATTACATTTTACACGTTTTAAATGGTCTGCAGCTAAGCTAATTGATTCAGTGGTACACATTCATACCAACCCAGCAAACTTCTAGATGAAGCAACCTGGTTTCTTAGCTCTCACATTTAATATTGATCAAGGTACACACAATAACTTTGACCATCTTCTTATATAATTACACAGTTGTGTCCTACTTTTTCTGACTGGAAGTCCCAGCTGTGCACATAGAATGTGTAACACCAGAAAAAGTTATAAAAATTTTCTGTTTTACATCAGCTGGTCATGCAGGTATTTGCAACACTGTTCAGAGGAAACAGCTCTGGGTATTTTGACAAATCTCAAAGAGCTTTTAGGAAATAGCACTGATGGGGGGATGAAAGACCTTCAATGAAGACTTGTGAGTGCCTTTAGGGTGCATGTATGCAAAAAGGCAAGTGAGATCTGAACTTGAACAATCTCTGTTAAGACTGTCTTAATTAGCAAGGACTTTACACAGGGAAAAAGTTTACTTGTGTTTGTATGTCACCTGCAATTTGTTCCATTCTTGACTATTCTTTTCCTCAGTGATGCAGCAACAATAGATGGATGTTTCATAATGAATGTTACGTGGAAACATACAGGGAACGAATGCTTACAGTATAATATACATAATAATTGACAAGCTGAGGCAGACTTGGTTCAGGGCACAATCCTAAGCAACTTCAAGCACCATTGCCTTACCTTGAGAAAGCCTACACGACTGCGCCAACTGCAGGACATGCACATGCACCACTGGCAAAGCTATGCCAATGCTGGAAAGCTGATTAGGATTGCATCCTTGGTCACATTAGGGACTCAGAAACTGGCTCACCAATAAAGCTTAATTCTGTTGTATCTGATCCACTTCTTAAAAAAAAAAGCAGGCCTCCGTCAGTCTTGAAAGACTATGGTATCGTGCTTTGCACTGCATACACTGCATGAGAAGCACAAAAGCCTGAGTTGAATTGTTATGGAAGATAGGCTGTTACCCAAGCAGCAAATCCCCCCTCTCCACGCCACCAAATTAGTCCAATGGAAAGGCAGAGCTAATACGATTGGATCCAGCTGGCGTTGCAGAGCTGGGCTAAGGACAGGAGTTCACCCTGTCTTGTGGGGCCGACCCGGGAATCGAACCCTGGCCTTCTGGTTAACAGGCACAGCGTTTTTACCGCTTGCGCCACCCACAGCCCACTTCTTAAAAGGATTTGTGTATCTTAGGGCTGTTAGATGATTAAATAGTTCTGGCCTGAACATAAGAGCCCTTTGGATCAGGAAAAGACCTTTTCAACATCACGTCTGCCATAGAGGCTCATCATTTGCCTGCTGAGAAATCCGTAAGAAGAAGACATATCCCTCTCCCAGTGTTGTTCCCAACAACTGACATTTAGAGAGACATTCTGCTTCAGAACCAGAAGGCTGCTGCAAGTGGTATGGCAATATACTGGTATGTATCAAACCCTAGGGCATGGATTGCCTCACTAGCAGTGTGCCCAGATGACTGGAAATGCCTGGAGACCTCTGATAAAAGGCAGGGCTTACCGGGCAACCGAAAACCCTCTTTTAACAGGTTCTGGGCATTTCCCCGGTCACCATTTTAAATTTTGTGTGCAGCTATAGCATGACTCCCAGTAGCCCCGCTGCAGCCTCTTGAGATCCTTCACCACCCTCACCTCTGCAGACCCCTCCACCAGTTCCTGCCATTCCCCTCTCCCACCGGAGGCTGGTTGTGGCCTTCAGAGCTCCTCCAGCCAGTCTTCGTCACCCCTTCTCCCTCCAGAGACTGGTCCTGGCCTTGGAGACCCCCAACCAGTTCCTCTCAGCCCCCGCCACCCCCTTGACAGCTCTGCAGCCCTCCTGCTGCCTCCAAAGACCCAGGTAAGGCTCTTCACCCAGATCCGCACCTGTCCTCTCCCCCACCTATGCCCTCACTCCCACTTCCCTTTCCTACCTACCTTTCCCCTCACTTGCATGGTTCTGTTGCTGCAAACTGCTTTGAGAGTGTCTTACGTGTCTGTGTCAGAATCATGCATGTTGAAGTCACTTGCATGGGTTCTGGAGACTGCTTTTGGAGCGACTTAATGGCCTGGGTCAGAATCAGGTTTGCTCTTAGCCACATTTACCTATATGGGTGATGGGAACAGGTATTGTGGGGCTTGGTCTCTGGGACAAGGTCATGTCTGCTTGTACTTCACATGCGCATTGTTGTTGAAAACAGATCTTGCAAAGAGATTTTCAATTTTTAAAGTGTTGAAGTTAAGTACAGGAAAGCAATGAGTATTTTTCCCTTATTTTAACCTGCCCTACATTTGTCCTACATTTTTGGGGGGTGTCCTACATTTTTTAATGGGGTAGGAATTTTGGCTTGGATGACAGGAATTTTGGGGAACTTGGGGGGAATTTTGGGTTTGGTATCTGGTCACTCTGCTCACTAGGGTTAGCAATAAGCTTACTTGCAACATGTAAGAGTTGCACAGGGCATCTTGTCGGCAGGCCTGTGTTGGCACAGTAGTGTTTGAAGGGCAAAAAAATCAAGTGAGGAATGCTCAAGTTTGTTTTATGAACAATAATGGTTTCTTTCATATCTTGCAAACAGTAAGTCTTTGGGTGCAATCCTAGCATAGGCTGGCACAACACCTCAGTCTTCCTGTACCCATGGTGTTGTAGGGAGGCTAATACATGTCTGTGCAGTGGCCTAACTCTTCCCCAAGAGTCGCAAAAAACTGTCTTATGGCATTTTTGTGACACCCTTAGGTCAGCACTGGACTTATGCTGGGGCTTAGGCTGGCCTAACCAGAGGATAGGTTTCCAGCCTAAATTAGTTGTTACATTTCATCAATACATTTGAATAAACATGGTTCATTTTTATCTTCTGTAAATTGTATGGAAAGTAATTTTGTGCATATGTGTGTTTTTCTGATGTTATTATGAGATTTTTAATATTGACAGAATGGAAACAGGGTCTGCTGCAACGTCTTCATCTCTTCCTGATAAGAGATGTTCATGGAAAGATACCAAAGATGCAATAGTCTCATTGCCCCCCGCCCATCAAAGACTCTTTAAAGCACTTTAGTCTTTTACATCAAATTTATTCACTCCGATCTGAGTGTCGTCTGCACTATGAGAGTGCAGTACTTCAAATTATCCTAGCAGTTAACTCAGCACTAAACCCATTTCAAGCCTGCCATTTTTCTCCTTAAAAGTCTACGTGAACACTGAATAAGTGGTGTCTATTTGGGAGGAAAAATGTTTTTACCAGATTTCAGAATGCAGGCTGTTTGCCTTCATCTAGTTATAACTTCTGGATAAGCAAGATAAACAAGATACATTTGTAACAGTAATGGGGATGGTGTATAGGTGCTCTTGGTCTAGGATACAACTGCAGGAGCTGTGGAAGCCAAAGGGTTTGATTAGACACAGAAATATACTTGGAGCTAAAATGACAGGGATCCCTTTTTTGCTGGCTGCTTACTGAAGGAACAAGACCTGTGACCTCACACACTGTGTGGCTGAAGACAGACAATAGCAAAAAGAGAGCTGCAAGACATTCGTCAGCTTTTCTGTGCACCTGCCTTCACAGTTGAACTGCTCGACAAGCACACAGCTAGTTCAAGCCCTTCGGCCTTACTCGTCCCGACCTTCTTGTTCTCTCACTCACCCTCTGCTGTCTCTTCCTTCACTACCTTTGGCTAGAAAAAGTCAACAAAGCATCCCACGGCAGGGTGCCTACGGAGGAAAGGAGAGGTTGAGCTCCTTCCTTCTCCAGCAGCCAACTGTGTGGTGGTTTTATTACCTTTTTATCCAGCCAAACCTGGAGGAAGAAGCAAAAGAGAGCACAAGGCAGAGGGGATCAAATTCAAGATAAGAGATCTACTCATATGCTTGTCTGGCAGTTTAGTTATGAAAACAGATGAAGACTGCCTTAAGGATGCACCATGAGAACCTTTTAATCTTCCATTGTGGAATTTAGGCTGTCAGGTGCAGCAACTTATTGTGCCATTAGAGGTGTACTGCAACCAGGGCAAAACATGAGGGGCAAGTACCCCAGGTGCTATGCCAAGATGGGGCATGACTGCCCTTCAGGCTCTGCTTTAATTACTGAGGAGGCATTGGTAGCTTCATGTTTCCAGTTCCTTCTTCTAAGGCATTTCAGCCCGGGATCCCCTATCAAACAAAAATCTATCCAGGACCCCCTGTCAAACTTTCCAGGATGTGACATCTACTCCTTGTCTACTCATAAGTAAGTCCCACTGCATTCAATGAGACTTCCTCCCAGGAAGGCCCAGTGCCATATTCCAAGAAGGCGGATCCCACCCTTTTGTGACCCCTTTGACCCATGGTCATGACCCACCCAAGTGGGTCCCAACCCCCACTTTGAGTATCACTGTTCTTGAGGAGACCCTCCCCAAGAAGAGGGAATGGGAAGCATGTAAAACCACTCCAGCAAGCACTTCCTTTGAGGAGAACACAAAAATGATGACTCAATGTCACGTAATGTCATTGGGACTATGCACTACACCTCTGAACACCACAGAAACCTGAACTGAGTTTTGAAAAAGTCTAACCATCTACCATTTAACCATCTACTGGTTAAAGTAGGGGTAATCCCTGACTATTTATATATCTTGGAATGCCCAAAAATCAGAAGAGCCTTCTCCATGGTCCGTTGTAACTCCATCCCATCCTCTATTCTCTGGGACAGATTTAATGGAATACCTCTAAAGGAAAGAATTTGCCCGTCCCCATCGAGCTGTAGAATTGCTATTCCACCTTCTCTTTCATTGTCCACTCCACAATGAGGCCCCAAGGAAATGTTTAGCCCTTCAACCCCTCCACGCCCTCCAATAGGTCCTCACTATGTTGCAATCCTTAATAGCCACATCTGACCCCAACATCATTCTCCAGATAGCTACTTTTATCTCATGAATTGTGGCATCCAATTAGAAGCGTGCTGCTATTTCCTGAAGTCCGTGGTCTATTGGAGTTAAATGTTTGTATGTTTATGTATGAAACTTTTTTAATGTTTACTGTAATAATATGCCAATAAAGGTATTGAAACTGAACAAGATTGAGCCTTCCCATCCCAGCATCACAGATCATACTTTCCCAGATTTCAAAGGTTTTCCATCATGAGTTGGGGTTAGAAATGTGGGTTTTCACCAGAAGAAATGCCTGGAGCTGGGGTTAGAATATGGGTTTTCATATTCTAGATCAGCATGCCTGGTATGAGGGTGGTGGAAACAATTTAGGCCAGCACAACTCACCCATATCCCTGCTCCCATGATTGTGTGGCCAGTGCGGAACCCCTCTAAGTGTGGCATAGAAGTGTCTTACAGCACTTTTGCAACACCTCAGGCCACAGTGCAGAATGAGGATGCTTTCTTCATTGCACAGCAGTCACAAGTTTGGCGCATTGGCCCCCGCTAAACAAAGGTTAGATAGCATCATGCACAGGGTAACCATATTCAGTGGAGGACAGAACGCCTGTTTCTTAAACAATTGCATCGAAGAGGGAATTTAAGCAGGTCAGCTCAACATGGAAGGGTTTAAAAAGCATTTGCCAAAATTCCTTCTTCTATACAATACTGAAAGGTAGGGGCACTCTGTTCTCCATTCTATATAGTCACCCTCAATATGCAGTTATGTAAAAGAATTACAGTAGCAGTTGGGAAGCAACAAAGACAAGAAACTGTAGGCACTATTTGTGGAAAACAACTCATGAAAGAATATCATAAATGTCAAGCTAATTAATTAATCATTCAAATTACTTTAAATACTGCAACAGATTACTCTAAATTTGTCCTATTTAATGTTTAACAAAGGTGTTGTGTTCTTGTTGTTGTCACCATCACTAGCAGTAGGAAACTTTGCATTGATCTTACTTCCAAATGTTATGTAAGCCACTCGGTATGTGCAAAGAACAACTGTGTTCCCACATGTGATAAGCACAGTGTTCTTTACAAATGTGCCACTTCTTGGTCCATAGCCTGCATAAGGAGTCTTTAAGGAACTTGTGGAACCAGATCAGTTGAGAATACAGTGTCTGGTATGGCTAATATAGGCTTGTGAAATCAGTATGCCAAGTGAAGGGCTCTTGAGGGAGGAAAGGATTAGAGGAGAAAACCCAGAGGGAGACGTTCCAAGGCATATGAATAGATACCACTGAGCCAGCAAGCTTCACTGGAAGTACATTTGACATTTGTAGGGCTGTAACGCTCTGAAAGCCTGCAGCAGTTTGGCAGCCCAGATGTATCAAGGGGCATCAGTATAGGGAAGCAAAGCACTGAAGCCAAAGAGAGCAACGAGTTCAAGTATGGACATAAAAATGAACATGCATGGCACATCACCCTTAATGCTTCACAGGGATGTAAAACCGAAGGTGGGAAGGAAGAAGCAAGCATGGATTATGGAATTTTGCCTCAAAGATTTTAGTTGGGAGAAAAACCAGATAACCACGAGGGGAGAAAGTAGGAAAAAAGGATGCCTCTTACTATAATTTTTACACAACCCGAAAAACACTTGATGCCCTTAGAAAGCTTCTGGCTGTTGGTGCTTTAAGCTGGATGATTTTCTTCCCCTATAAAAAACAACACAGGAGGTGGTTACTGGGAGCATTATGCTACCTCTGCAGAAAAGACACCTGGCTAGCCTTCAGAGATGCCGAGTAATTTCTCTTGCAAAATTATCCTTGCTTAGACCCAGTGGTGTTTTCTTTTTTCTGAAAAAACATTAAAAATTAGTTTTGAAAACAACTCTCCTCTTAGTGACAAATGTATCAAACTGGCAATAAATCATATACCCTGTCCTTTCTTCTTCTCAACTATTTTTCTCCCTTTTTGCTATCTTGGGATACCAGATCCTAATTTCTAATGCTATGAAGATATTCAAGGTAGCCTGGGCTTACTTTTGTGGCTGAAAGAGAAGCTAATAAAACGTTCTATGCCTTCCTCCTTCCTTCCTTCCTTCCTCACAAAAGATAATAATAAACACAACCTCTGAGCACTGACAGTAATTGACTATTTGGGGCATGTGGCAGGAAAAATGAACAAAAGTGTCCTCTGACAAGTGGTGTCCTGCTCAGCAGCTCCAAGGAGAACGTGGCCCACTGCAATGCAGGGATCGAAATGAATTCCTCTGTGCATTCTGCAAGATTGATTGTGCCATAAGAAGAAGGTGTTTGAAGCTATGCAGCACATACTTTGTTGGAGAAATGTGTCATCTGGAACATTAACTGAATTAAGTTTGTGTAGCTTGCTGTCTTGATGGCTTATGTAGAAAATATGTAGAAATTCCCTTCGTTTAAGTAACTCACTCCACTGAATGTGGGCCGGTTCAGTTAGCATATGCTGACATCCAGCTAGGAATTACCTACTCAGGTTTTTAAACTTATGAGATATAACAGAGTCACACTTGCAAAGTGATCCTTATGGTTTGTCTATCCCCTTTGCTTTTATTTATTGTGATTTCAGTATTTTGCAGTATGGGATAGGGGAAAAAGAAGAGCAATGGCATCTGCCTTAATTGAAAAGGGGCCAGATCCTATGCTTACTCAGAATCAACTCATATTGTATCCAATGGGGCTTACTCACAGGAAAGTGTGTAGGGTCCAGGTAGGGAAGATGGTGGTGGAAGAGGGGTGGTTGTAGCGGGGTCCAGGCAGGGGAGGCTTCCTTGGGGGTAAGGGGTTTCTTTTGAGGGAAGATCCAGAGAGGGGTCCAGGAGGATTTCCTTCCTACTGATGGCTGCTGCAGGAGCTGGGCTGCCTGGATTGAGGCCACTTGTTGACTGGGAGGCCCAGACAAGGTTGCTCCTGTGCTCCCTCTGCTGGCCTGTTCACCGGTACTGCAGGCAGGAGGAGAAGTCCTACCTCAGCCACCCAGCCCAACCAATGGGGATTCGTCTTATAAAGCACATTCATTTTACAAAGATGAATCCCACAGAAATTTTTATTCGTCTTTCAAAGCATTCGTCTTATAGGGCATTCATCTTCCAAGGTACCACTGTACTTAAATTATTCTCTCCTGGAAGTTTTCCACTCAGAAATCCAGTTTTAGAAAAGCAATGAGTGAGGAAAGGAGAAACATGGCTTTCACCCACCTCTCCATTCAAAACTGTAACTTCTGCTTAATGATGACCACATTAAGTACAACAAAGATTCTCAATGAGGCAGTTGACTGTTTATAAAACAGTTGACTGTCTCGTAACCTGCAGTTGACTGTTTATAAAACAAAGGGGATCTTAAGGGGAAAAAAAGGAATAAGGGCACAATCCAGAGTGAGGACAGTGAGGAGTGCCTCAGCTGGGCTGCCCCAACTATTCTGAATCCAGAGCAGAAAGTTATGCTGCATCCAGAGAGACAGGAAACCTGAGCTGCCCTCACTGCTCAGTAGGCACCAAATTAGTGCCAGCTGGGGAGGGCTTGCTCCCGAGGAGGCCCCCCTCAGATCACATTGAACAAGGAACAGCTGTGGTGCCTGCCTTAGAAGGAGTCCCTGATGAGATGCCAGTACAATGTAGGTCATTGTAGGACCCAAATGTAGGTCATTGTAGGGCCCAAAATTGACCCAAATGTAGGACCCAAATTGTCTACAAATGTTCATGACAATGCAATGTCACGTTTCTGTGAAATCCTTAAAAGGAGACAAAAGCAAGTGTCATTAGGTAGTTTCCTTGCTAAAGCTGCTCAGAGACACTAGTGACTCTTTTAATGAAAATTAGTCATCCTTGGCCATAAAGGTTTTTCTTTTGTGTTTTATTGTACAGTATATTACAGTGTTTTTAATTAATATTACAGTAATTGTGTACTGTACTATATTAGTGTTTTGAATTCGATTACAGTATTTTGTCATCATTTTTACATACAGTTAATATTTTTATATGAATATTTTTGGGTTGTGGAACCAATCATCTGAGTTCCCATTATTTCCTATGGGAAAATCCTCTTTGTAAGAAGAATGATCCGCAAGACAAACATGCTTCTGGAACAAATTAAGTTTGTCTTACAAGCCAACACTGTATCTCCTTAAACACCTGCTACTCTTCTGTTCAAAACTGCAACCCCAACTTTTCCGTTTCAGTTTTTTTTTAAAAAAATTGCAGACCCAATTTACATGCAAAGATTAGCATTTGCATGGAACATATAATTTTTGTTTATTTTGTTTTTTTGCCCCTTAAATCTACTCTGAAAACTAGTCCCGAGATCCAAGTGATATTCAGCCAAAGGATTCAGGAGCCTGTTTTTCCAAGCCAGGCAAGCAGGAAAGCTTGCTCACTACCTGATCTTGATAACCTCAGATGGACCCCAAAGGTTATTCCTAGCTACCTGCACAACACCTGCCTAAGATGACCAACAAGTAAAATAACAAAACAGCACAGCAGCAACCCATCAACAACATTTTGGAAAAAGTCCAAGTGTTTACATGCATGGTGAATCTTTGAAAATCAGTTCTCAACGTGCAGACGTTTGGAAATGGCCAACAACTTTTTTTCTGTCAGCTATTACTACGTGGCATGTGAGACGTCACACCTAGTTCCATCAGTCATACCAAGGGATTGGTATGTCATGTAACTGAATGAAACAGGAAGACAGAACAAATTACAGAAAAGAAAATGATGAAGAACTCTGATCTGCCTTAGACAATCACCTCAGGCAGTAGCAAAAATAGGTTTTGAAATAAGCCACTGGCAACAAATCCTGCAGAGTACATTGTTTGCAGAAAGGATTTTGCAGATAATAAATCCATACTGAACAGCAAACACACTCTGCGGGTGTTTTATGTATTTACCTAGTGAAGCAACATGCTCATAAAAACGAGGAAGAACTATGACCACAAAGGGTGACCATGTTTTGATCCTTTTTAAGTCGAGAAACCTAGATTCAGGTCTGAGGGACCTGGATTCAAGACTCTTTGCCATAACATTCACCCTCGAGCTTGAAGTTCTGCTGTATTTACCTGGACTTTGAAGTGTGCCTGAATTTCATGCAGCTGGAAGCTTCACAATCTCTTTTTCTATTCTTTTTTAGTAAACAGAAAAATAATGCATACTTCCAAAGTATTAGAAGCCGAATGTGGAAGAAGATAAACAAACAAAACAAATGAAGTGTATGCTGCTTTCAGAAGGTGTTCCTACCCATCCAGATTTTGGGGTTCCCTGCACCTCTGCTACCCTCTGCATTACATCTTGTGCCATTTCTGAGAGTCCCTCAATCCTAACAAATGGCTTGTGGAGGTTTTCTGGGGACTGCAGCTTGAAGTGGGGAAAATTACCTCCACTAGAGACTTGCTGGATCAGGCCAAAGTCCCATCTAGTCCAGCCTTCTGTATCTCAGTGGCTCAGAGAACAAAACACACATGATAAATATCCTATTGTCATCATCTTGCATTTGGCATTCAGAGATAGTATTTCTCTAAAACTAGGGGGCTGGGTATGCCTATCAGAACTTCACCAGTGCCGCTGAGTATCTTACACAATATATCAGAAGGATAAATATATTTGTAAATACCCCAATTTCTTTTTCCATTGCTTGTCACATGATAGAGTTTAAATGGCAATGTAGGCTCTGGGCTATTATTGTAACAATTTGCCATCTGACTATTCCTAGTTTTGTGATACTTCAGTTATATAAACAAAATATTACTGAATTACCTTTGATAACAAATATTCCTTATTGTCATGACAAAATGTTAAAAAAGACCGTGGTTTTTGTTTCTTTGTTTCACCGTAGGCATCCATCAATTTTTGAACCAACTAACTGTGCATTAAATTGTTCCCTACCAAGACATCTTGCATTTCAAGAAAGACTCACTTGTACCTTGCAAATGCTTAGTGGCATTTTTAATGCTAAAAAGAAATACGCTAGGATCCTTCATGTCTAGACAATTCAGAGGACATGACATTTGTGATTACCAAATTATAGCTATCAGAATAGAATAGAGTGTGGCATAAATGATGCAGAGAAGATGAGACATTTTCTAAATATGAAGAACTGAGATAGGAAGAGTTCAAATCCTTGAGAGTGCATTGTAACTAGAAAACACTATGGACAGTTAGGTTCAAAAAATATTATTAAAGATGCTGTCTTATCTAGTTCAACTCTTACCTAATTCATCTTAAAAGGTTCTCTTTCCCTTTTCTTGCCCCGGCTATTATAACACCCCATCCGGTTTTTTTCTATGTCATCTCACTCCTCTTTTTATCCTATTTGTTACTCTCTAGTTATTATTAAGGCATTTTCTCTTCTTACTTCTGACATTTATCTTTTCTGCTTTATGTTAGCTTCCCTTTCTCAGCACAATCACTTAAAACCAGTGAAACCAAACTGTTTTTATGGTTCCATAGGAAGTCTTGGAAGCCAGTGAAGTGAACTCTGAAATCCTTGCAAAAAACTCTATCACCATATACGATGTATAGATTGTAGTCACAATGGTGAGCCACACCAGTGGCTCAGTAGATGAAGGGAGCTAGCAGTCAAAATGTTTGGGAGCCACTGCTTGAAACTATTACATTTGGTGTTTTGCAATCCTATCCACATTTATGTGGGAGCAAGCGGGAATCCAAGTGAGAGACATGGGTGTGTGGTGACTATCATGGTAGTGGAGAAGGATACCTCCTGTGATGGGGAGCAAAGTCAGGTGCTTGTTGGGTGAGGTTTCAACTGTGAGATTATGGCTGGCCAACACACTGGCTGTCCCAAATTCTTGTATGGGCCATGCAGCCAGAATGTATGGGGCTTCCCAATCCAGTGATTGGGCTTATAAGGAACTAGGCCAACAGAGAAGAATGTCACATCTTTGGGAGCTCCAAGGAGTCAACCTGGGGAGGCCTGTCAGCCGCCCTACTGAATTTCCGTTAAGGTCATACTCATGGCTCCCACTAAACGAACACTGGGTCTGTCCCTGTCTGGGAAGCAGTGGTGTAGTTAATGATCATGTAGACTGGTACAAAGCTCAAAATGTTGCCCCAGAAGTTAAGACTTCCCTGGGTATTTCTAAAAAGAAAATTGGGGAAAACCCTGCCGCCACCTCCTCAGCAATTCACCACCCATATCCTCTGCTAGTGGCATAGCCAAAGCACCTATTTGCTATCTGGTGTCAATGGAGATTTTGTTCCCCCACCCTCCACAAAAACAAAATCAAATTTCATTATATATAAAAATGAAAATTGTGTTCTTTTTTGGCTAGGGAAACTGCGCTGGGGCAAAGAGGGATGATTATTCTTTCTCTGCTAATTATAAGAGGAGCATCACTTAGAAGTACCTGTACACCCAGTAACCAATTTTCCAAAACACTCCAGAATACATACTGTAGGTCATACATACTGACTATGAAGTATGCTTTTCTTATGGAAACTCTTTTCGCTCCCATCCAAATTCCTGTAATGTTTTAACTGAGCAGGATGTCAGTCTAAATTTGGCACATAATTCTATTTTATGTGAAATTTAGTGGCAGCTTAATTTGTGCAGTCCTACCCCATTTGTGAAAATGTGCTGTGTGTATTATATTATTTTTCATCCCTTGGAATTCCTTGGCTCTTTTGCCTAGGCAATAACTCCAAAATTAACCTCAATTTTTTTCTTTAGGCTAAATTTTATGGCTACTCAGCTGAAGCAGTCACATTTCACAAGCCAACAAGATATTAAAACAGATGGCAATCTAATGTGACCAAAAGCCAGGGCACATTTGGCAAAAATGTGACCAAATGTGACCAAAAGCCAGAGCACAAGCCAGGACTGACCTCACTGCTCCACACTTCTTACCTACTGGTATTTATATTGAGACACACAGAGGAAACTCCAGTCTGACATGTAAATAGACCACATTCTTATAATTGTAAAAATTAGAGTGTCATGAATAGAAGTGATGGCAGAATTTGGATTGCTGCATTTTTTATGAGTTAAATGAACCACTTGATTTAGGAAAGAACACAAAAGACAAAAGGAAAATGGCCTTATACTGAATTTTCCTTTACTGCACATGAGAATTTTTATACTGCACATTACATGAATAACATATACAGTGTATATCTGAAATAATGATCTTGAAATTTATGTTCTATGTGGATATTATACTTACCATAATACAATGCTAGGTGTAGAACTGAAAGAAGCAATTAGAATATTCCTTCTTTAACTTTTTCTAATAATTTTATAATTATTTTCTAACATTTTATAATAATTTAATCATCAGTATATTTTGCTAGCCTACATTATAAGTTCTATCAAATAGCTATATTGTGGTTATAATAAAGTTATTACAGCAAATTGCCATGTTTTTAGTATATTTGCTTTAAATCATGATCAGTATCCAGTTCTGAATAGAGACACTGTTATAAATTTCAGTAATGCAAATTGTTTGATTCCGAAACAGGATTTCATTGTTTTTCTTTTAATTTGTGTTTCTATTATTATGCATCATCACTGCAGTCAATGAAGAATAAAGAAACAAGTTTGATTTCACAATGTTTTATCACTTAGGGCACAATCCAGATTAATTATGGGACCTTGCATCAACGTAAAAAAAATTTAGGGTACAATCCAGAGTAACTATGGGGAGTCCTTGCTCCAGTGTAAGAACAATTTGCTCTGGATTACAATATGAATTTCCCATAGGTTTTCACTAGAAGGTGCAGTAACTACGGGTACACATAATTATGTGCTCCTGTAGTTACTCTGGATTGTAGGGTTAGTCTGGATTGCAATACAAATTTTCCATTCATTTGCACTAGATGGCGCCATAACTCAGTCGACGCAACTGGTCCTTGCTCCAGTGGATCTCTTCACATAACTGGTCTGGATTATGCCTTTATGCTTACATAATTTTGTCTGGGATAGCCTGATTCTGTAGGCTTGGTACATATAAGGTTGCCATATGTCACAGAAAACTGTGACTGTCCTGGTTTTCAGGGATTGCATTCCCATATTGGCAAGTTTGACAGGGGGGTCCAGTCACAGAAGTAAGGGGGGGTTGTGGGATGGCAGTCATGGCTGCTCTTGATGCGATGATTGTCCACACCTGTGGAGGAAGGATGTGGTTGAGAGGCCACCTAAGAGTTCCTACGGGAACAAGGAAGGAGGAGGGAGAGAAGAAACCTGACTTTTTGATGGAGAGTTGGAGAGGTTCATGAAGCAAAAAGAAGGGCTTAAGGACAAGTTACTGTGATATGATTTATGTCCAGCTGGAGCAGAATGAATATGAAACTTAAGGAAATGCTCAATGACAACTTACCATGGTGAGGTTCATGTCTAGTTAGCATTTATTATTTTCTATCTACTGTGTTCGGTTTTTCTTATGATTTATGCTTACAGACATGTTATCATGAGGGCCCTGAAATAATTTTTTTTCTGCGGAACAACTAGTGCCTTTTTTGTGGGATCTCCAGATATCAAAGAACCCATATGGTCTAATCATTAATTTAGGGACTGTGAGTGACTGAATTTTTTTAAAATTTAGACTGTCATCTTTAAGAAAAAAATACTAATGTCCTGTTTCCTTCTCACTGATAGGTGAATGCTGGACACTCTCCTCTTAGGCCAATGTCACTGCCAGCCCCTTTATAATTGCATCCTTAGAGTGGCATAGCTAAATGGGGTGTAATTGACTGCAGGCTGCATGGAAACAACAGTCTGGTTGTCCTCTCCCCCCCACCCCTCCCTGTGATCACCATTCACACATCTTGTATAAAGTGCTCGGAAAACACAAAAATCATTACTTTCAGGTCAGGAATTTCCATTTTGCCATATCAGGCACTCCTTTACTTCCCACGCTGCCTCCATTAGAGGATCCATTTCAGAAGGTCTGTGGCTGTCTCAAATATATGGTCAGGAGGACCACCTTTCTGTCTGGAGGCCAACCTTCCACTAAAGTACTGGGAATTTCACTGGGAAGGGAGTTTCTCCTGTCTACCCAAAGCCCATCCCTTCTTCATGCACATAGGGTGAAATCCAGAGTAACTAAGGGGAGTCCTTGCTCCGGAGTAAGAACAAGTTACTCTGGATTGCAATATGAATTTCCCATAGGTTTTCACTAGGTGGTGCAGTAACTACGGGTGCACGTAAAGTCTCTTACGTTCTCCCATAGTTACTCTGGATTGTGCCCATAGACTCCTGGGCCATGTATTTTCCTGTTGACCGTGACAGTTCAGTTCCTGTCCCTCATCACACAGTGACAGAAAATATACTAGAGAGAAAAGAGGAGACAAAAGAGCAGATCAT
Organism: Cryptoblepharus egeriae; assembly: GCA_030015325.1. Lineage (NCBI taxonomy): Eukaryota > Metazoa > Chordata > Lepidosauria > Squamata > Scincidae > Cryptoblepharus > Cryptoblepharus egeriae. Next base: position 31,289,716 of record JAREYC010000005.1, read on the forward strand.
AAAAAGCAGACCATTGAAATGTGGGGACATCTATATTGTTTTACACATGATTTGTAGTGCTAAGGGAAATGTAAAGTCTTCCACTGAAAAGCCTAGCTAAACTGGCTGATTGTCGGATGTGCCTAGAAGTGACTGGCTGCCATTTTAGCAACAGCAGTGACAGCCCACTAAAATTGATGTGGCAACATAGGATTGGGCTGCCTGCCTACAAATAATTATTTAGCATTGGGAAATACGGTAGTAATTTTAGCTCTGCAGTAATGAATTTCCAAGGCTGGCTACATAGACTGATATTTAAGTCAACTTGTTTAGATATATTAATCTCAGTAATGGTATAACAGTAGTAGTAATATGGAAATAATATGACCTGTTTGGCATCCTGGAAGAAGAGAGAAAAGGTCAGCTGCTGAATGCCTAGAAAAAAAGTTCCTTGATATATGGAACTGTACAGTGTAATGTCTCATCACAACACTGTAATGCATCACTGTCATATTGTAGAATAATGGGGTTATAAAAATAAGAAACAGGTGATGCTATATATAGAAGTCTAACAAGTAGAAGACCTACATTTCTAGGATACAAATTGACTTGTGTTTTTCCAAGGTGTATATACTGTATATGCAATTATATCAAGGACCGACACACAGTAATTTTTAGAATGAAATGCCATTTTTCCAGGATAAAGGCTGAATTTCTAGAGGAGACAGATTATTTGCATTGAAATAATGTTTTAAGCAAGCACATCATGAGAGACTGTAAAACACATTTACTACTTACATGGTGTAAGTGAATCTAGATGCCTTAACCGACAAGGACTATATAAATGCACCTATGAAGTCACATATGCACCAAGGCACAGAACTTCTGACAGGGTTTAGGCTGTTCTAATTGGAGATTAGGATTGCACCCACACTATCTCATGATATGCTTGCTTATATCATAACATTCATGCACACACTCTGTCCACTTGATCTTTCATTCTGAGGCATTTGCCCCTCCCTTAACCCACACAAATTACACCAGTGCTCTGCACATATCTGTAATGAAGAATCCATTAAAGGGATGAAATTACTGATGGAGAACAAGTTAAAGTATGCAATAAGAATAACAACATCCCTGACTGATCAATGCCCTGACCCAACTCCTGGATCTAGAAGCATGGAATTTGGGAAGTGCATTCCTTACATGATGTGAGCACCCACAAAGAACTGATTTCTAGAAATTTAACCCCTAAGGGTGTGAAAAGGGGTGCAATGCATTTTCATCCTATACTTATCATTGAAGACTGATAAAACCCAACCCCAAAGTATGCACCTGCCCGGCAGGGGTGCCCACAGTTTAGGGAGGATGGTGCACAGAGGGAGGGTGTTGCATGTGGGGATGTTGCACGGCAATGTTGCATGGGGGCTGTTGCACTGGCGGAGTGTTGTACAAAGGGGTGTTGCATTCAGTAGTAAACATATTACTTATTAATCATGTGTTTACTAACATGCTAATATATGGCTGTGTGTTCCTTGAGTCTTTCACACATAAGCTTGTGTTGTCAGTTGATCTGAAATGCAGCATGATGGGGTCCTACCTAGCCATGACCTACATTTGCAGGGATCGTAATGACATTGAAAAGTGTCTATGCACATCCAAAACATGCAAACAAGTAGGTTCAATGTGTTAAAGTGAAGACTGGTTGCCAGAGTGGAGGTGCTGCCCCACCGACATGTTTGTTCTATGCATGGTAGAACAATGGATAAGGGTGGCTGCTCCCATGATTTTAAATCCTATTTCATGAATTCTATTATCACCATTTCCAGCCTTTTTCCAGCCAGATCTGCCTTTTTCTCTCTCTTCCCTTTGCCAAAACAGTTGCAGATTAAGCATCTGTCCCTTGCTGGTTGCATTAGGGTCTTTTTCAGAGCTGCATGACAGAATTCAAGACATTCCTATTTCAGGACGGTAATAGAAACAGACCTGAGCTAAACAGTGAAATGAATCCTTCATTGACTTGTGCAGTATTAGTGCTTATGAATTCTCACAGTAACCAGTTCAGAAAACAAATGTCTATACCTGTTATAGATTCCATTTATACACATCAGTTGTTTGCCAAAATAAGTCAATACTGAGTTCTTTTTCACCTTGGAACATGCAAATGAGAGTCAATTTAGCCCTAGCTAGATGAAGGCTCAATTTGCCTCAGGCAACAGTAAATATTTGAAAAGATCTAAACAGCACATATACAGACAACAAGAGAGAAAGAAGGCAGGCATGCATATATAATGCACGTGCTCCACTCGTATTGCTCTTTACATAATGCTCTGTGAAGACATGTAATGTTGCATATCATTTAGCAGAATTTCACAACTTGCCTTGGTGCACAATTCTTTATTTGCTTGTGGCTGTTTAATTTATATCAAAATACTAACTCATGGCAATATGTCATGTTAGTATACAGTAACAATAATATTAATCAGGTTTAATCAGGGTGACCATGTGCCATCTTTTTCCAGGATGTGTCCTGGATTTTAGCCTTATGCCCTGGAAAAATTTCAGTGCCCTCCTTTTCCTCGTATGTGGGCAGAATGTAAATGTAAAGATAATGTAAACTGCAGATTGTCCTGCCAGTTGTGACTGACTCTAGGGAGAGGTTCTCATCCCTGTTTCTTAAGCCATACAGCCAGCATTGTCTGAAGACGCCTCAATGGGTATGTGGTCCACATGCACACAGAGTGCTTTTACCTTCCTACTAAGGTGGTACCTATTTATATACTTGCATTTACATGCTTTCAGACTGCAAGGGATGGGAGTTCCCTCTGTTTTGTAGTATTTGGTCTCAAACATCTGATAGGTTAAGGGTTACCCTTTAACCACTAAGCCACTGCAGTTCCCTAGGGCAGCATGTGGCCTTCCTGTAATAAATAAATTACAGGTAATGGTTTTAAATTTAATAATAAGGCATAATATTTAAATTAATCACATGAAAGCAAGATAGATGAGCATTTTGAGCCTTTATTTTGCCTTGTCTTACATTTTTCTTGGGTGTCCTACATTTTGTACTCTTTTTTGATTATGGCATATGTCAGCTTGGGTTTACTAACATAAGAACTTGATTTTGCCAGACAGGCATCAAGTTCAACATAAGTTCTGGAACCATTAAGCCTGTGGTAGCTCTAACTCTTTATTTCCTTGGGATCTTACTGTCTAACCATTTATTATGGCGCTCATAGCTCTCTCTTGCTGCCAATTGGCTGCCACACCCTGTTGGTTCCTGCTGTAAATGCCAGTAAGAATTAAGGCTGTCTGGCTTCATTACAGAAGGGCCTCAGTCAGCAGCTCATGTTCACAGTGTTGCCTCTTCTTTCCAAACACTGCTGTTTGTTGGTTTGCTCTAGAAAAGTACAAGGTATGACTACCTCAGATAGATACAGAACAATATGTTTGCACAAATGTCAGGTGAAGCAGGCCATGGTGGCCATTATATTTTGTTTTTGCTCCCTCTTTGCACCAAGGTGGCCAAGAGGCCTGCCCCTCCTAGTACCTTCCTATTTCTAGGTGTTGTTTGAAACCCCCTAGTCATTTTTCCAGCTGCATGTGTGGGGTGCAGTAGTGACCCCCCCAGCCAATCAGGCCAACTTCGCCTGAACGCGATACTTTGCAAACTCCATAGGTTTGTATACGGTTGCCTCTTTGGACAGCTTCGACTGACCACGTCAGATAAATTTCAGTATTTTTTGTTTTGTTTAAGGTTGATAAATGACGTTTTTGAATCAGATTTCAAATATTCTCTTTGTACATCCTAATGAACGTCACTGATCACTTTAAGAGCATTAGAATAGGTGCTAACGACAGTTTTCTAACAGTGGCCAGTCAGCTTCACTTTCAACTGAATGGGGAGTCGCAGAGTTTCGACTGATGAAGGGTTAAGTACAATCTATAACATAGCACAACCACTGGTTTCCTGGTGCCCAAGGCAGTGACATTGTGTGTCTTGACTTCACTTCCAGGTTCTCCTGAGTAAGACTAGTGAATGGAACTCATGCATATTTATGTGCACTGTCAATGTCTGAACATTGCCACAGCCAATTTTTTGAGTGTGCAAGCATTCCACCCGCTGCTTTGACTCAGAAAGCAGCTGGAGCGTTATACGCATCACTACCTTCTGGCCTGGTTCCCGGGACTGACCTCTCCTCCTGCTTGCTATACCACCAATATATTCCTTATGAGATGGTCTTGCAGTTCAGAACAGTGTCCAAAATGTTCCAGTCTGGATAGTGTTCTAACTTCCTCTCATCATATATGTGCCTTGAGTATAATGTGACAATCAAAATTACACAGGGTCTTAAAATTACAAAATTGTGTGCCCAAAATTTTGACAGTGGTCAAAGATTACAGTATTACACTGGGTTACATCATAAGCAGGTACCTTGGTAAAATTATCTCATAGCCAAACCTAAATTTTACCATATATGTTAATAATAAAGTCTACAAACCATTTTAACGCATATAATACAAAGAAAACAGCTCACTGAGTAGATACTGAAAAAATAACTGCAAAAAAGTGCAAAATATTCTATCAAATCTTTGCAGGCAGAAAATCCATTTGTTAAAGGGAACATAACACTGACATCATTTCTTCTTTTCTTTTCCAACTTACACATCTTGAATTTCCCATGAGGACTAATAGATTGCGCAGCCTGATGAACTATCTAAGTAAGTAGCCTCAATAGGGCATTTTCTTTGTTGGAATATAATTATGTTTTACACTTTGTTTCCATCAAAGTCTGACAATGCCATAGAAAAATGGCAAGGAATTGCACAAAGTTATTAGTGAAGCATTACATAACCTTTTAATGGCTGCAGCCCAATATAAAAATCAACTGTAAATCACTAGAAAGATAATTTTAAATTCATTACATTCCAACTACAGCTGCTGTCAAACATCAGATATTTCACCACCAAGGCTGCTGATATATGAAAATCTTTTCTGAAAATCTATGATTCCTCCAAGTCACACAAAGTCTAACAGCCTTTATATGTAAAATATATATATAAAGAGGATCCTGCAAAATGCGCCTTTGCAGTATATACCTTTAAGATAGATTTGCTCTGCATTTTTCCATAATTGAAGCTGTGTCAGTCTCTGTGATATAGTTGGCACTAACAGGGTTCCCTTTAAATCAGTTTTGGTTTTAAATGCCAAGGAACAATGTTTCTGTAAGCACATTTTTTGTGTATTTTTTTATTTGCTTGAGGCAAGGTAGTTTGACTTTGATTACACCGTTCATCTATTCCCAGTCACTGGCATCTAAAAATAGAATCTTGACAGAAAGGGTGCTATGGAATGGATGAGTTTTTAAAACTTCTACAGATATGATTACATCAGCCAGAAGTGCTCGTATATTTTGTTGTATGCACTTAGAAAAAGAGCCAATACATTTCCCCTTCACAGATTCACTGAAATTTTGAAATCATAAAAGGAGGTGTTCAGTCAACTTCAGTTCTCATCATATACATACACAAACTGTAATGAATAAATATCTGCCCCTAAGCTTGAGCAAAGGTTTCCAACCTTAAGTACCACTTTTCCAAGGATCAAGGCCACCAGACATAGCTGCTTTACATACCAGTAGATGACTTGCCCTAGTTAACCCTGCAGCAAGAAAAGGATAGCATGAGTTGCTGTTGCTTTCTGATTTATTTATCCGATGCTTTGCACCCTCCCAGCCCAAACTTCTTTGAAGTTACGCAGCAGATATAGTACCTCACCACAAAAAAAATATTTCCACTTTTCGATGAAAATAGGAAGTGATGTTTTTACCCTTCAGGAGGCCTCAGAAGGTCTACTGTGGGCTGAGAAAGCTGCATGAAGCATCTCTGGGCCTTCAGAAGCCCTATAGCCCAAACCTCACTTTTGATTTTCTCTGAAACTGGGAAGTGGTGTTTTTAGTCATAGAGCTAAATCCAAAGCAGTTATGGGTCCACACAATTATGTCACTGTCTAGTGTTATCTTATGGAAAGTCATCTCAACTGCTCTGGAGCAAGGGGCTTAATTTCACTTTAGGATATAGGCCATAATGTGCATGAAGATGTGGCATTATTGTTGTCCTGGCTCTGGACAGCACAGGGGTCATGATGGCAATCTGGGGCTAGTCAGTGTCTTTCAAGTGAAACCTGCCTTAAATGGTGCTCATGAAAATAAAATGAGGAAGGGAAAGAACTATATATGCCAACACAAGCTCTCTCAAGGATGAGTAAGATCCAAATTTAACTCTGAATAAAATTCCTGATCTGGAAGAGAATCTGTGCACAGAAGCCTACCTTTTAAATATGGATTTTCCCAGTGGTAATTCCTATTGTTGTCTACACCCCACTGAAGCGAGATTTTGGAAGCTGTAAACAATTGATTAGCATGCTGTAGGACTAGTTAGTCCATTACCCAAATGATAAATGCAGAGAGACACAAAAATACTATTCCACCACTGTTTACACACAATAAGACTGTGTAAACAGTATGCATTAAGGACTGCACAGGCTGCTTTAAAACTCCCTGAGCGTTCTTGGTTCTCTGCCTGTAGGGAAATGTTGTTGATATGCAATCCACCAGAACATCTGGCAGCGCAGTTGAATTCTTATTATCCCCCTGCATGCCTGAAGTAAAATATATCATTTAATTAAAAAACAATTAAAAATAAAATAGATGAGAAATCCACTGAGGTGTAAAAGAGCATAATCAATCACTAAAGGGAAACACAGTTTTATAGCAAAATAAACAAAAAGAAAGGAAATTTTTTTAAAACACCCTCAATTTTTTATTGAAATATCAGTGGCAGCCTCTAGAAATGAAATCTGTCACTAGAGCAAGTTGGGAAAAGTTCGTTCTGAAAATTGCAGTTGGCATGACTAGCAGAGTACATCAGGAGAGGAATGTTTTGATAATACTAAAACAAGATTTGCAAAGGGAATTAGGGATGCTAGCGACTGGCAAGAACTCAAGAGTTTCTTTCAAGTAGGAACCAATGGGACACACTCTATGGAACTATGCACCAAATCCAGAGTAACTATGGGAGCGCGTAAGAGACTTTACGTGCACCCGTAGTTACTGCACCACCTAGTGAAAACCTATGGGAAATTCATACTGGAATCCAGAGTAAGTTGTTCTAACAGGAGCAAGGACTCCCTGTAGTTACTCTGGATTTTGCCCTAGGTGTGTACTGAGGCCTTAGGACCCCATTCAAGCACAGCAAACAACTCTTTCAGATGAAATGAATCCTCTGGGTTGCCATCCAAGTATACTAGGAGTCTCTTTTCTGAGCGCTGGCTTTGGAAATATAGCAGTTGTTTCTACAGGTCCCAGTAACTGGTCCCAGGAATGTTGGAGAACACAGAATTCAGTGCTGGATTTAGGGATCTATTGCTGCCCATCATCTTTCACTTATTTCAGAATACTCACTGGGGACATTAGTGACATGGCAAGTGTATATTATTTTTAAGGTTTCACAATTCTGCCCTGTAGCTCCCACATTCCAAAATCCCCATCGTTTCTGAAATTTCATTTCTGAACCATCCCTCTATGCACCACCACCACCCCATGCAACATTCCCCTGTGCAACATCTCCCCATGCAACATCTCCCTGGGAGCATTATACCCCCTGTGCAACATCCTTCCTCCCATGCAACATCCCCCTGTCACCACCATCCATGTGCACCAATCCTCACAACCATGGGTACCCCTACCAGACAGATGCAAGATGCTGGGTGTCAATCAGTCTTCAATGTTAAGTTTAGGCCAAAAATTTGTTGCACCGTTTTTCACACCCTTAGGGGTTAAATTTCTGAAAATTGGTTCTTAATAGGTGCTAACGTCACTTAAGAAATAAGCTTCCAGAATTTCATGCTTCTAGGTCCAGCAGTTGGGGTAGGGTGTTGCTCAGTCAGCAATTCTTCAATGGAAAGTATAGGGGAGAAAAAAGCATTGTGCCCCTTTTCACCCCCTTCTGACTCGAATTTCCCAAAACTGGTTCTTAGTGGGTGCCTCCATCACGAAAGAAACATCCTCTCCAAATTTCACACTTCTAACTCCAGCGATTTTGGCTGGGCATTGATGAGTCAGGCAGTGAGTCAATCAGTCAGTGACTTTTCAGTTTTATATATATACACTAGCAAAAAGCGTACCCGTGTTGTGGGTGTAACATTTTCCCCTATGCCATCCCCCCATGGCGCAGAAACACCCCATGTGCCACTTCCCCCATGCGCACCATCCCCCATGCGCATCATACCCCCATGCGCAACATCCCCTCATGCGCAACTTTCCCCCATGCGCAACTTCCCTCAATGCGCAATTTCCCCCAATGCGCAACTTCCCCTCATGCGCAACTTTCCCCCATGCGCTTCATCCGCTGATGCGCAACTTTCCCCCATGTGCAACTTTCACCCATGCGCAACTTTCCCCCATGCGCATCAACACCCATGCGCAACGTTCCCCCATGCGCGTTCCCCATATGCATCATCCCCCATGTGCAACTTCCACCCATGCGCAACTTCCCCATGCGCATCATCCCCTCATGCACAACTTTCCCCATGGGCATCATCCGCCGATGCGCAACTTTACCCCATGCGCAACTTTACCCCATGCGCAACTTCCACCCATGTGCATCATCCCCTCATGTGCAACTTTCCCCATGCGCATCATCCGCCGATGCGCAACTTTCCCCCATGTGCAACTTTCCACCATGTGCAACTTCCACCCATGTGCATCATCCCCTCATGCGCAACTTTCCCCATGCGCATCATCCACCGATGTGCAACTTTTCCCCATGCGCAACTTTCCCCCATGCGCAGCTTTTCCCCATGTGCAACTTCTCCCCATGCGCAACTTCCCCATGCGCATCTTCCCCACATGCGCAACTTTCCCCCATGCGCATCATCCGCCGATGTGCAACTTTCCCCATGCCCAACTTTCCCCCATGCACAACTTTCCCCCATAAGCATCATCCCCCATGTGCAACTTTCCCCCATGCGCAACTTTCTCCCATATGCAACATCCCCCATGCGCAACTTTCCCCACGTGCATCATCCGCCGAAGTGCAACTTCCATGCGCAAAGAATTCCATGCTTCAGGCCCAGCAGTTGGGGCAGAATGTTGATGAGTCAGCAATTCTCAATGCAAAGTATAGGGAGGAAAACGCGTTGTGCCCCTTTTCACCCCCTTCCGGTTGGAATTTCCAAAAACCGGTTCTTAGTGCACCCCTCAGTCACGGAAGGAACACCCACCCCAAATTTCATGCTTCTAGGCCCAGCAGTTTTGGCAGGGCGGTGATGAGTGAGTGAGTGAGTGAGTGAGTGAGTGAGTGAATCAGTCAGTCAGTCAGTCAGTGACTTTTCTCTTTTATATATATAGATAAGATAGTATAGCACAGTGGTTCTCCACCTTCCTAATGCCGTGACCCTTTAATATAGTTCCTCATGTTGTGGGGACCCCCAGCCATAAAATTATTTTTGTTGCTACTTCATAACTGTAATTTTGCTACTGTTATGAATTGTAATGTGAATATCTGATATGCAGGATGCATTTTCATTGTTACAAATTGAACATAATTAAAGCATAGTGATTAATCACAAAATAATATTTAATTATATATTGTGATATATTTATTTCTAATTACAAATAAAAAAGATGCAAAATACCTTGCAAGGCCCCCTACAGGGGTCTTTAGGCGACCCCCATGGAAGGGTCAGGCGACCCCCAAAAGGGTCCCAACCCCTAGTTTGAGAAACACTGGTATAGCATGTATATATAGCAGATATATTTTGAGAATAAAAATACAGTCGTCAGGAAGGAGAATAAAAAATGTAGAAGTGAAATATTCAAACATGCTCTCTCACAAAACTAGGCCTGAGGATCAGCAGTTTCTAGGTAGGGGAAAAAGAGTGAGAGGGAATCCTTATAAGAGGAAATAGGGCGTGCTTTAAGGAGATGGGACAGGACATTAGCATTTTAGAGAAATCAGAAAGATCTCCCAGGGGAACAACGATTGAAGAACTGGTGACTGTACAGTAGTATAAAGGGATAAAAGAAAGAGAAAGATGCCTGGGGCAAAGAGAAGATGCAGGAAAGCACCCAATTTCCAGCTGCAATGCAAGATTGTGGTTGAGTCTGTGTTTTCCACAGTATGAACCAGGGCTGGAAGCAAGGAATCAGCTATTCAGCAGGCTGCAAAAGACTTCACTCATTTGCGATGGGAGAGCTTGTCTCTCCCTCTATGGGCACAATCCAGAGTAACTATGGGGAGTCCTTCCTCCAGTGTAAGAACAATTTACTCTGAATTGCAATATGAATTTCCCATAGGTTTTCACTAGATGGTGCAGTAACTACGGGTGCACATAAAGTCTCTTACGTGCACCCGTAGTTACTCAGGATTGTAGGGCAATCTTTTAAACCAGCATCACAAGTGGTCAAAGGGAGCCTTCACACTGTCAGACAACCCGATGGTTTGAGCAGCTGCTGTGGCAGTTCAGGTATTCGACCTTAAAAGGAGGTAATCACTGAACTTCTCCCTTAAATAGTAATGGAGACCAAGGTGTTCTCGGCTCCAGCATCACTAAAACCAAAACAAGGAGAAAGGGACAGAAACACTAAGCATGTTGTCTGAGGATAAACTAGCACCTGCATCAGGTATGTTCCACAGTCTGCATGACAGATGTGAGTTTATCTTTACCCAAGAATCAGATCATGTGAGGGTTAATATTATGTTTCCTGGAGCCTATTTCCAGAGGCATCTCTGATGTGGGTGTTGTTTGGATAGCAGATACCTGGAGGAGCTCCATGTCCCAGAAGTTCAAGGGTGACATCATTACATTATCATAGTATTCCCAACGTTCCAGGCTATAGCATTGCTTTAAATGTGATAGTCCATCCCCAGATTGCATCTGTTCAGTGATCTCTGGGCCAGTCACTTTGTGTTCTCATCAGAAGCAGACCTAGTGCTTTACAAACATGATCACTAGTGGGTGCAGGAGGTGGCTGGGGCCAATGAAATTGCCCCCGTTGGGAGCATCATCAGGCACAGGCCATTTCTATCATCCCCTCTTGTTTCTATCTTGTATCATCCCCTCATTTCTATCATCAAGCCTATTTTTTTGCTTTATGTCTTTACATAATTTTTATGACTCTTTCAACATCAGCCACAGGAATCTTGACTTGAAACACTTTCTTACAGAACCAGAAATATGTTTTCTACATTAACATTATGACCGATGTTTCCTAAGATAGCAAACATAACTAGTGAGAATTAGAAGCAACCATTTTGATATTGTTCATCTCCCAGGAAAGCTCTTATTGTGTTTGTTTCTTTTGAAATAAATGTCTTATTAAATGACTCATATTTGCTATTGTGTATTTGAAGCAACACTCTTTCCTGCCGAGGCTGCCTCACTGTTTGTTCAAGCAGTGGAATGATTGTTCATTGAAGGTAAATGGGAATCCAGATATAAGGCTGACATTTTAAAGGGGCTGAAAATTAAACTAGCATATATTATAATGCTGTTAGATAATGCTACAAATGGGGCCTGCAAAAAGTATTTTGGGATGGTGAATGTTCAGAATGTACATGTGTTTTCAATCTGGGTTAAGTGCATCTATATAAATCCATGTAAATATAGAGAAGGAAGAGAAGGAAAAGTTTTTAAAGAGGGAAAGGATATATATTTTTATCCCAATCCCATGATGCCTTCCCCTGTTGTACTATTAGCAGTAGCAGGTTTCTGTTTGGCTATAAGTCCCAAACCAGAGCATTTGATCATTGTTTGTTTAAATTAAGATTCATAACCTGCCTTTTCCTGCAAATGTGATAAAATGCTGGTGGAGTACTGTTCAGATAGTTGGAAAGGGAAAGGGTTTCTTTTTTCTTTTTGAAACACCCCTTTAATAAGACTATGAGAGAAGTTCTTTAATCTCATGGAAAGCATCAGTTAGCATAAATTGTTTTGAGCTGAGGCAGGTCAATTCCCTTTCTTTTGTAGCCCTGAATTTTCTTTTTTTTTGATACTCTTTATTTGACATTCTATATTTTCACTATTCTTTAAGGTAAATAATCCTTAGCTGACAGACTCTTTATGATAAAGGGTCTTAGCTGACAGACTCATTCCGGCTGTCTTCCAGTTCATTTAGACCCTTTATGATATCTTACAAATGACTTAAATTTGAGAGGAGATGATGAATTATAATATTTTAATTGCATCATTCTTCTAGAGAGATTAAGGGCACACAGAGACATCGCTCTCTTTTTATTTTGTCCTAACAATACTACAGGTATAACCTAACTATCCTTGGTTTTATCTCAACATGATTAGAACAACCATTTAAATTAAAGAAATAAAGTTGTTTCACAATAGCCTTCTTATTGTGGGAGAGGGCAGTAGATCATCAATCAATCAGTCTTTCTCCAGGTGCTTAGCGCAGCTTGAATCAAGGGCATTTGATGCTGGAATGAGGACTGCTAGAGACTGCTGGAGACACTTAAGCCTGCTGTGTGGCTGCCATGCGCAAGACCTACTGAGAACGTAGTTGTTACTGTGGTGGCTGGAGAACCTTCTTGCAGGAGAGGGGAGGAAGGAGAACCTCTGCAGCTTGTAAAGACAAGCTACCTTGGTGGTGAAGTCCAGCTATGCTGCATTGCAGAATGGGGTCTACTACTGAGGAAAAAGGGAAACTAAGAGCACAATCCTAACCATGTCTACTAAAAAATAAGTTCTATTGTGTTCAATGGGTCTTACTCCCAGGAAAGTGCATTTAGGAATGTAGCCTAATTAGCTTAAAGTGGACATAAAGTCTCTAGGCAAAGCTTGGATGTGGAATTTGCCAAACAGGCCTCCTGTGAATTCTCCAAAGCTCATGGTTTTGGTACCAGTGCACCAAGCCAACACAGTTGGTAATGATAAAAATATGCACTGTTTATTATACTATACATACAGTTTATCCTTATTATACCTTCAATAAACTTGCATCATTTTCCGAAACAAAACAACCAGATCTGTTTTCTCCAGGAAGAAAACTGTACAGTCCTTTTTTGTTCCCCCTTGTTTGTTATCTATTTCATTTTGCTTGAAGACATTTTGTAAAATCTAATGCTTGAGACCACATTTTAATAGAATTGAATGCTTGTGTATTCATTGGCAAGCAATTGCACTCACTTTAGAAAAAAAGAGTAGTAAAATAAGATTTCTGAGAAAGTCCTGGAATGAAAACATCATACAGCAAGAGAAAACCAGCTGGATATTATGCTGATCAGCATGATCTTACACATAAATTAATTTTTCCACCTAAATCTTTTTTGCCATTTTCTCCCCCTTTGGAGAGAATTACTTAAATGCCTGTACTTTGCAAATGTTTTGAGTTTCAGAGGAAGTGTATTTGATTATTCTTCTGGCAAAAATGTTGGCTTGGTGAGAAAATAGCAGTACCAATGGGAAAGAAACAGAGTCAGACAATTGTAGCTGGAATTAAACAGGCTTTAAAAATAGTTTTTGCCCACTCCACTTGATCTACAAGGATCCCCAATGTGGCTGAAGTGATTGCAGTATTTTCTTCCACCTCACACTGTAGGCCTTTTTACTGTGGGCAGAAAATATGGTAGCCAGGGGCAAGTACCTTTCGTTCATAAATTGAAAGGTCTTCAGATCAGTGTGGAGTGGATACTTAAAACACTTCCTGTTGAACCTGGGTGCCCAGGCAAGCCAGGTACAATATCCTGCAGTACTAGTCAATTCACAGAGCAGCAACATCTGATAAAGTATTCATCTTTTAAGAAGGAGTTGATAATGTGGTCAGTTCCCTGCTGAGACTGCCTGTGACATTGCCATGGTCAGCATTGCAATGGTTGCTTTGAAAATTGCTTCTCCATCCCCCATTAAGGATTATCTCCTTCTCCATTAAAGGCACAATCCTAACCAATATAAGGCCAGCCTAACTCATCTGGGCATATTTTCCTGTGGTGGTGTGGGGAGATCAGCATATGCCTGTGCACTGGCCTAACCCTTCCAGGAGTAAGGCAGAAGTTACTTATGGCACTTTTGTGATCCCCACCCCAGGTCCAAAGCAATCCTATCCTCCTGTTAGGCTGGCATAAACCCTGGCATAAGCTGACCTGGGGATGTCACAAAAGTAACGTAAGGCACTTCTGCCCCTCTCCTGGGGGCAGGGAGGGATTTACTTCAGCATCAGTGGATATATCCCTCCAAACCAAAAGGGTCACTTCTAAAAGATCAAGGCTTGAAAGGAACTAAAAAGGATTTTAGGTCAAAAAATGCACTGTTGAAAAAAAATTAAAGAAAAAATAGAATTTCAATCACCTTCTCTGTCTTATGAACAGATGGCATTCACAAAAGCTAGACTCAGCTGTTTAATTACTACGCCAGCTTGCCCAGTGATAAAACTGTCCACAATACAATACTGTCCAGTGCAACCTTGCAGGGTCCATAACCTGTCATCAAACCTTCCAAGGTACTATTTCTGCCCAAGCTAATATCCTAATTTCAGGAAATAAGATCCCAAATAAGATCCCTCAAACTGATTAAATCAGTGGTTCTCAGACTTTTTAGTACTGGGACTCACCTTTTAAAATGACACTCTATTGGGATCCACCTGGCTTTTTTTTTGGGTGCAATCCCAACCTAGGCCGGCATAACTCATTGGTCTTCCTGTTCTCATGGTGATGTAGGGAAGAAAGCACATGTCTTTGATCTAGGGCACAATCCAGATATGCACTTGGGGTGTCTTATCTATCACTGGGATGGCTCAATTGCAAGATGGGCCACCTTAGTTATTCTGGAAAAGGCTTAGGGCAGTGTAAGTCAACTTAGGCTGCCACAAGACAGGTGGACCTGGACTGCCCTAACTGTGTCAGCATAGTTGATGTTGCATGTTGATGGCATGTTTAGCATTGCCTGGGGTAGAGCAGTTATGCTGTATCCAGAGCCTGTTTCCAGAACAGAAATGCCCTCTTCCAGCTTCTCAGAGTTATACCACCACAATATCAATGAGTAGACCCATTATTCTTATCATAGGAGTCCATGATAAGGCCGAGTAAGAATGGCAGTGTTGACCAAAAATCTGAGTTCTTGACCAGCCTAGCTGCAACCCCTGCCTCTCAACTTCAGGATATGGAACAACTATGGCAGCCCACTAACCTGGGGATACAGCAGGCCACTCCAAGAAGCCCCTTACATTCACCGTAAACTGTAATGCAGTCTCCTGCTGTAGCTGTTACTGGATGTCAGGAACTCCTGGGCTTCCTTCTAAGACAGGCACTGTTTCTTGTTCAGTGTGATCTGAGGGGGTCTCCTCAGGAGCATGCCCTCCCCAGGTGTCACCTGGTGCCTATTGAGCATGCTCTGGAGCAGTGAGGGCAGCCCAGGCTTTCTGACTCCCTGGATGCAGCATAACTTTCTATTCTGGATTCAGAATAGTTGGGGCAGTCCAGCTAGGGTACTCCTCACTTCCCTCACCCTGGATTGGGACCCCAGCTTAGCCCCTTCCCCAAGAGTGGCACAAAAGTCCCTTATAGCATTCTTGTGACACGCCCTGGCAAGCACGAAGTTTTTTCTGGGGTTTAGGCCAGCCTAACTGGAGATTAGGATTGCAGCCTAAGACAGGAAAAAGTTTCAGCTTTTGTACCAGCTGCTCAAGCTTCTGTTTTACTATGGTTGGAGGTGACATGTTCTGGTGTGTTTGGTGGGCACCCCTTTCATAGGTTCAGGACCATTGTGGTGTAGCTGCATTCCTCTCAGCCTCCCTTCAAAGAGGACAAAGGGACATTCACTCAAGTAAATGTGTAAGTTCTGCTCCATTTCCATAGGGCTCAACTATCAGCTTATCAGTTATTCAACCTATCAAAAACCAGACTACAACCAACTGTTGGGTCCTAACTCACAGTTTGAGAACCACTGGATAAGCTGAAGCCCAAATACTTTGCCAACACAATTTTCACGAGATCAGTTACAGATCTCTGAGGAAGCTTCACCTGTCTCACCTTTTCATGAAGCAGGGACAACAGATGGTCCCTCTGGAAAGCCCAATCAATGAATGCTATCAGATTGGCTCATGTCCACATGTGTCTCCAGTCTACTGTCTCATTTATCTGCACAGAAGATCAGAGAGTTTCTACAGTTTCAAATTACAAAGGGTCAACAAAACTTCAGTGAAACAAACTACAGAGAACTAGAGTAACTTCTGCCATCTCTTAAACCTCACTGAAAATTAAACCACTTCTTTCCCCTTTGTGTCACCCAGCAGAGCTCAGGGATGTGTATATATCCTTCTAGAGCCACCCATTTAATAGCCTGATTTGTTTTTGCTTCTTCTTCTGTTGCAGCAAGTGAAATTTAAACTCCAGTATTTAAAAGTAAAAACCCAATAATTGTAGTAAAAACCCAATAATAATCCCATGACTCCTGTAACCTCCTTGTTGCTGAAATTGTAGTTTCCTCGCTGCTATCCTTCCAGCGAGGCCTGAAAACTTTTTTTATTTAGACAGGCATATGATGGCTCATTTTTAGATACTTAAGGTAATTTTACTGCTGCCTGCCTGCCTTTTAATCTGGTTTTATTGTTTTTAAAACAGTTTTAATTGTTTTGTTTTTTAAAATGTTTTCAGCTAGTTTTTTAATTCTATTTTATTCTGTTATATCAAATGTTGTTAGCCACCTTGGGTAGCCTTTCTAAGAAGAAAGGGGAGATATAAATTGAATAAATAATAAAATAAATAAATAAAAGAAGATAAATGTACTCTTTCTTACCTTTTGTGATACATAGAGAAGTGTGGTGAAGTGATTTCTGCTATTTTCTGATGAGCCCCTTTGACTATTACATTAACTAGCACGGTAAACATGCTCTTTGTCTAGTTTGGTGTCCTTGTTTGTTCTTGAGCAAGATACACCACATTATTCAAAATGAAAAGGAAAAGGGTGAGGTGTTAACTGACTCACAATCTCATTATATAGCGTATTATGCGGAGAGCTATTATCCACAGATGTACACAGCTGTGGTTCTCCTGATGTAGCTAGTTTTTGAGAATAATGAGCAACATGAAAGCACAGAAAATCCTATTCTTTTAAACAAAGGACACCCAAAAGTATAATTCAAAAACAATTCAAAATATTCAGTGCCATTGAAAATATTGATTTTTTTTTTTCATTCTATCTGATCCTAGGAAGTGCTGCATAGAGTCCCCAGTCTTTAGAGTTGGAGAATACGTATGTTAATAATGAGGGTGCTACTGAAATTAATTTCCTGTGTCAAAGACTTTGATCACTTACACAAATTGTGATATGGAGCAGCTTTCCATGCTTTGGACTGCCAGCAAAAATCAGTCTCCACACCATGTTCCTGACTGTCAGAGGCACAAATGCAAGTTTGCTAAAGCCTTCAGGAAAAATGCTTTACATGATACTCCATTCATGTCCTACTGGACTTTCTGATGGCTGTGGGTCACTGCTGGTGCCTAACCTGACTAACGTAACCTAACCTGGGATGCTACCGCTAGCCGAGCATACAGATTTTCCATATGATGGACGCCAAATGGATGAGAACAGCCATAGAAATGATATTTAGATTGGCATTTTGTGATGAGCATAACATGTATTCAAATCTTGTCCAACACAGGCTCCAGTTTTCATTAACTTCTAGGTAATTCTAGTTTTCATTAACTTCTATACAATCTAATACAGCAGATGCCATTTGTCCTTGCAGTAGTTCTACCTTCCAAGTCCTGAACAGCAGCGATTGCTAACAGAGACTTATGCCTGCCATAAGTGATATTAGGGAGATTAGGAATTCTTGGTATAATCTTAAGTATGCTTCTAAAAATTCTTCAAATCCAAATTTCTCCTATAGCTTGGAGTTCTGTATTATTTGGTTTTGTTTCCAGCAGTGAAATCAAAAGATACAAATCTTGTACAACATTCTGTGTGTTATTTGCCAGTCACATACCTTCTCAAGGTATGTGAATATGTGTTCCTATGTCTGCATTGTGGCTACACCGGAGCTGTGAAGCTGGACAAGAACAGACCCTCTTGCCATATACATATCACTAATGCAAAGAATGTGGAATAAATTCAGATTAAATCAATAATCATCATCATCAGAAAGATGCGTCAGATTATAAAACTTATTTTGGAAATGGTTCTGGTTAAGCCTCAATTCAGGAGGAACAAAGCAAAAGGTACAGAAGTTTAGCCAGCCCTCGTAACCCTCAACAGGAGTCAATTGGAGGGAACTGCACTATGCTATGCAGGGATGTGGTGAATTTACATGGGAAGACTATCAGAAATACAATTTGGAACCTTTGGGGACTTATATGGGAGAGATTCTGTATGTGAGTCGACGCCCTAGATACCCGCCCCCTCGACATAGACCTCTTCCCTGACACAGTGGAGGTCTGGTCTATGAAGAACATGGTGGAACTGCAACATAGAGGACAGGGGAACTTTGGACACAGGAGGGGGATTACTGTGGGTCCATCCCCTCGCTGGTACACCAGGGGAGGAGTGCGCATTCTCCCGCGGAGTACGCCTGGATATTGGGGGAGGGCGGACCAGGCGGGAAATTTGAGCGAAGAAGAAGAGTGGGAAGGACAGTTGGAGGAGTTGCCCTACAGAGGGAGGCAGCAGGACTTTGAGGCTGCAGAACGAGAGGCAGTGGAAGCCGAAGCATCCGAGCCAGAGGATGCTGAGCCAGGTGTGAATCCTGGAGAGACCTGAAAGAGAATAGAAGGACATTAGAGGACATTAGAAGAATGTCCAGTGAGCACTCGGCAGTGGACTTTTCAACCATTTCCACTTGTTTCCACTGGAGCCCACAGCTTCAGTCTCTAACTGGTCAGATAAGTGGGGAACACCTATGCTTCAGTTACCTGAATTCCTTTCTAGCAGCCTTGTGTTTTCAATTCAAGCCTGATGGAGGATTGCAAATTCTCTAGTGCCACAGTGAAGTCCAAGCTGTTAAATGTTGAATGTTAAACCTATTTTTTTTCCTCTCAGTTGCAAAACAATATAAGGCAAATATTATGACTAACTTTGCTTTTAAAGTTAGGGTAATTATTATTACTGCAAATAAAAGTTGTAGTTGCGGAAACTAATGATAAGGGAAATTAAATCTCATGCTTCATGGACTAAAATGATTGCCTTTGGGTGTGAGGGAAAACTTTTCCTTCACAAACACGTGCAGTATTGCAGTAGGGGAAATGCTGCCTTCCAAAAAAGAAAGCTGTTGAAATGCAAAGAACCTGGACACTGTTGCGTTCCAAGATGATCTATTTGCCATTATTGTGGGTTACAGTACACCCCATAATCATTACAAGGGGTGTATGAAGACTACTATAGGGGAGGAACACATGGAAGCAATTGAAAATGGAAAAACTTTTGAATTTTGCTACAAAATATGTGACTTCAAGATGCCAAAATTTATCCTACTTTCTATTACTGATGTAGTTTCAATGTAGCCCCAAGGTAAGAGAATGTTATTTCCACATTGTGTATGACTATTACTGTATTAGTTCCATTGATTAACAACTCGATACTAGCTCCATTTGGATGATCTTTGCCTATAGGATGGGATTGTATGATTGAGTGGATGTGATCAGGTGTGATCACCAGAGTCCTGCTTCTCCCTACACAGTGGTTTTCAAGACCACAGATCACTGAGGCAAAAAATGGAATTGTGGACTACATGAAACTCCTCCCACCTCCTGCATGTAAAAAGTTCAATTAAATGTGTAACTATTAGAAATGTATTAGAGATTAGATTTATTATTGATGGAGATTTGTGGGTACTTGCTTTTGTTGTCAGTTGCAGTTGTTTGTCGTCCATTCTCTTCCCTCTCATATACCCTACAATCCAGAGTAACTATGGGAGCACATAAGAGACATTACGTGCACCTGTAGTTACTGCACCACCTAGTGAAAACCTATGGGAAATTCATATTGCAATCCAGTGCAAATTATTCTTGCACCGGAGCAAGGACTCTCCATAGTTACTCTGGATTGCACCCATAGTCTTAAGAAATTGTCTCCTAAATAAGGATTCCCCATGGACTACCAAAGAGGAGGGAAGAATGGATATCCCCTCCCACAGCCACAATTGACACTTCAGTGCTGGCTGAGATGTGAGCAGTCAGTCCTCCATCCTGTGGTGGTCAGTAGGGGAGCTCTTGCTTAGAGAGATGCTGGAAGTGGTCAAAGTTGATTATTTTTTTTCTGAGACCTCATGGGCTATTTCTCAGGATCTCATGAACCACAGGTCAGGAACCCTTGCTGTATAAGCTTGGTCAATAACTCAGCAAAAGACATGATTCCTTTATAGCACATAGGCTTTGTAGACATATAGAGACCATACACACAGTCAAGGAAATGCACTGACATTAGGGACTGGGACAATCCCATTTACTCCTACATTCATCCACTGTTTTCAAAGCGGCACTGTGCCATGTAGCACATTGGATTGGGAAGAGGCCACTGATTCTGTTCAAGGGCATAATTGCTTGGCTGCCCACATCAGTTTCCATGCACACTTCAATAGAAAGGATTAATAATACCATCAATACCAGACTGGTTTTAAGTGTTTAGGGATTTTTGTGGGGCATGTTCCTTTGTTAACACTGTGGCCTGCTGAATTCTACCTGTTTATGTCTTTTATTTTCTATCTCTCCCATTCAATATCCACTGTAGCCCATATAAAGAAAAGTGGCAGACCTTGACATTTCTATGGAGAATTATGTCATTCAAGGTTATGAAGCTACATCTGTTCTGAGTGACAAATATGCTGAAGTAAACACAATTTTCCCATAAAGTAACTGTCTGCTGTTTATCACATTGCAGTTCTTATTATACAACTCATGGGGGAAGAGTTAATTTATGCATGCTTATCTATATTGTAGTAACAAGAACTTTTTCTTGAATATTTTCTGACACAGCTGAAACATATTAAAAATCATGGATATGGAGTCAGCTTTAATATGTCTTTCTGTTGCAAGGCCTGGTTCCCAAGTGGTTCCCAACTTTGTTCCTTACAGTCTTACAGCTCAGTTCTATCAGGGCTTTCCATGAACAGAACTTGCTTTCTGTCAGCAGAAGGCATGTGTCACTGATGCTACATGCACAACTACAGTGCATGCACCTAGGCCATCAGTACTAATGGCTACCATCCCCAGCTGCATGCCAGTGCAGTGATGTCACTAGGGCAGACCTGGGAACCATCCTCAGGACAGTGAACAAAATAGCTAAAATCACTAAAATTATCTAGAATAACCCCATTATGTCATACTGTATACCATTCGATGTGTATACTCCAGCAGAATCCAATGTCAAAAATAGCTCTAAAATATCTTCTTCCCATCAAACGTTATGGCCAAAAAACTAAAATGCATGGAGACCTATTGAAAGTGAAACTGAGAATTTCCTGCTACAGGCAGGGGATTGGACTAGATGACCTACTAGGTCCCTTCCAACTCTGTGATTCTATGATTCTATATCATGCCTTTACTCCTGAGTAAGCAAATATGCCATAGTCCATTGAAAAGGGAAGTCTGAGAGGAATCCAATGCCCCAGAATGGTCCTGATCCATTGAATGCAGCTCCCATAAATCAGCCCAGAAGACATTCCCTGATAATTGCATTGAGCCCTATGCAAGTAAGAGAAAGTTGAACTCACAAGTAAGGAAAAGTGCCTTTGCCTGTGTTCAGGTCAGGCACAGACGAATGCAAGGCCAGAAATTAGAACTCATGTTTCCAATCCAGTAAAAGTGGAGCTCAACAAGCACTCCAGAAGGCAACCTCACCCCTTGCACAAAAGGAATAAAACAGAGAGAAGTTGTTTTTTAAAATATGAAAATGTCAATACCATAATATGAAAACTGGGAAGGTGATTTTTAAATATGAAAATACAAATTAATATATAATTAATTATACCAAAACTGATAATAAGAAATTAAATAATTTTGATGAATTGGGGTGTCAAAAAATTTATGGGCCCCGGGTGCCAAACAACCTAGCTATGCCACTGTACCAGTAGAGCACCAACACCCACTGGAGCCAGTAAACTGGATGGATGGCAGTGGCAGTGGGCAGGGCAACAACCTGAGTGGTGTGGACGGTGATGTACCCCCCCCCCATTTTTTGCCATATCTGTATTTAGAATGGAATTTTTATTTCATTCCATTCTGCTATAAATTACACATGAAATGGCAAAAAAACATGATGATAATATTCCTTCAAACTACTGTTTCATCTGCTAGTCACTAGTGGTATCACTCCTGACCCCGGACAGGGTATCACCTTATTAACACCTTATTGAATTCATGCTATGTCATAATAACATCTCATTGGCTCTTCAACAATTTCATTTGTGTTGTGATATTCCCAGATCAGCACAGGACTTGTGCCAGGTTTTAGGCTTGCCTAATTGCAGGTTAGGATTGCAGCCTTGTTCTGTTAGCCCAGATCTATTAGCTTTTGATCAATCAAATGGAGCCCAACAGAGATAGCACCCTTTTCCTTGTTCTACTGCATATTGGGTAGGCTAGCCTGGGGTGAAAAAGCAGCCATCGTGGCACCCCAATTCCTATACACCAGATTGCTGTATAAGATTATACAGCTGATATAACATGTGTACTAATCAAGACCAGTATCAGACTGGCCACCATTTCATTCCAATCAATAACAATGATCTAATTGTGTGTCTCTTTTCCTGAAAGAGGGAAACAATTAACACAGTATCTTATTTACTATTCATTTTCCGCGTAAAAATCCTGGCCTAGTGATAAGAAAAACCCTGCAAATGAGCAGAAAATGATTAGCAGTAGGAAGTTTTTGATCTAAGATCAGAAACTTAACTCATCATGCACATGTCTTCAAGGGGGGAGGCTGCATTACCAAAGTACTCATTTATTCCCCCTTATTTGTTGCTTCCTTTATCACTCCAGTATTTGCTTCCCTTATGCAACAAATAAGAGAAAGCAAGACAATTGTGACTTTCAGGAGTTTCCTAGAAGGTCAGGTTGTGCTCAGTTTTAATATTTATCTTTGCATATTCTATATTATTTATAGTGCAGATCAGAATAGCAGTGGGAGAACGTATAAATTCCTTCTAAACTCTATGCCCTGCATGGGTCTTGGAGGTCTGTGTATGGGAGAAGACTGATTCCCACTCTGTTGGTGATAAATCACCAGAATGGGAATTAATAATTTCTACCAGTAATGCAGAAATCTTTCTTTCTACCATGAAAAAAGAAAAGACGTATGTTGAACCTATGCAGGTATTTATTTGTATTATTTATTAGCTTTGCTATGTAAGGAGACTAGAACTTACTTGCAGCAATACAGCAGTATGTTGGACTTTAACTGTACAATTTGGGAGTAAGGGGGCTTTGATTCTAGCCCTAATACACATAGAGTTTGCCAATAGTGGCTAAAATCCTGAAAAATGGGTTATAGATGAATAATAATACCATCATATTATATATCATTGGAAAGTAATTAAATGCGGAATGCATCAGAATATCTATATTCTATCAGATGTTTAGGCCAAATAGCCAGAAAATGAAAATGCCAACAGCCTATGGAACAAACAGTGGATTTTCTTAACTCAGAAGAAAACCGTGAGACTGTTTGCTCAATGAGGCTGAGAGCCAATGAGAATTATGCTTCAGCAAAAGTGTGACCAAATAGAATGGAGGACAAAGTGCCTCTATCTTTAAGCATTGTATAAAAGAAGGAATTTAGGGAGGTGCTGCTATTTAAACCGTTCTATGTTGAGCTAAACCTGCCTAAATTCCCTCTTCTTTGCAATGTTTCAAGGCAGAGGCACTCTGTCCTCCATTCTGTACAGTTACCTTCTACAGCAGGGGGTGTCCAACCTTTCAACTTCAGGGCTCTTGGACCTTTAACAATTGTGTAAAGGAGGGAATTTCAGCAGGTGCAGCTTCTGATCTCACAGATCAGAAGCTACACCTGCTGAAATTTCCTATTCTATACAATTGTTAAAGGTCCAAGAGCCCTGAATTTGAAAGGTTGGAAACCCCTGCTCTACTGCATGAAACTAATAAAGTGTTATTATTAGTCAGCTCCCATTTCCATATATCCTATTTATTGAGTTGGTAAAGGGGCACTTTTAAGTGGTGCTCCTCTTAAATTTAGTAGGAACAGAATACCCATTCCTCTTTACTCCAGGACATGTCTCTAACCAATAAGGGGCACACTTTTTATTTATTTACTTAATTAAGGCTGCA
The DNA here is from genome assembly GCA_030015325.1 of Cryptoblepharus egeriae. Taxonomy (NCBI): domain Eukaryota; kingdom Metazoa; phylum Chordata; class Lepidosauria; order Squamata; family Scincidae; genus Cryptoblepharus; species Cryptoblepharus egeriae. The sequence continues at coordinate 31,313,983 of JAREYC010000005.1, forward strand.
AACCTAAAGACACTTTCATGGGAGTAAAATCTATTTTAAAATCAAGAACTGTCATCTGCTGGGATGACTCAGCTCATCAGCACCATGTCTGAAACTCTCAGACATTTCAAGATGTCTCAGTGTGCATCTCCACATGTTCTTCTGGCCAAGTTAGCAGCTCTATCACTTAGCCAGGTATCCTGGCCCAAAATTGAACACAACAAGGGAAATTTAAAACAAGAGAGACCAAAATGCAGTATATGGCTATTTTGGATGGGTGACTGGATAGCTTGGGTTCCCAGAGCTGAATGTGCCACTAAAATTGAACTTGGGAATGGAGGTTTCTCTTTAATCATTTCTTGCTACCAAATGTGTAGGTCACTCCACATTGATTTCTTGGCCATCTTTTTTCAGATTGCGTTCAGCTTTTTAACACTTGGTCAATAGACTCTTTATCCTTCAATAAATAAGTCAAGATCAGACCTTTTCCCTTTCAGATCGGGGATGTTAAAATAAATCCAGACTTATTTTTATACATGACGCATGCTGAAAAGCAATGAACACCTTTGCTGTTAGTGCCATTTCCCATCCGTAGCGTCCTCTCTCCCATACCTTTCTCTATCTGATGTGGATATACTATGCATTACCAATACACCCAGAGCATTTTTGCGCTTTCTATTACGTGACTTTTAAGAGTACTGACCCTAGTAGATGGTGTTTATTCAGCTTGCAACCTTTCTCAGATTTAATAGGCAATCCTTCATCCAAGAGCAAACAGCCCTTAACAGGCCTCCAATAGATCTTTAAAGTGTTTGTTGTCAGCGCTGCACCATTCCATTTCATTTATGACCTTTTTTGGGGTGAAAAACTGCCTTCCTTCTTGCCTCTAAATGCTTGGGCAATAGAAAATGGAGAGGCCAGCCACTTGTTTATAAGCTAACTGTAAATTCTGTTTACCGGTATGAAATGAGAGTGTTAACTCTCTCTCTCTCTCTCTCTCTCTCTCATATATTACTAAAATGTACAGATCTGAAAAACAATTATAAACAGTGCTGTGTTGATTTGTAGTCATAGACCTTTCATACACATAGATATCCTTCCCCAAGTAAATATAAGTTATCAGTTTAAATAAAAGTTCCATTAGTGTTTGATGCAATCTCTGAGATCTACCAAGATGATCCTCTGTCTTGCCCAATGCCACTGATTCACCATTATGATGGGACAGCAAATACTTAATTGCATAATGGTGAATTGTGCATAATGGTGACAGCATAATTCACCATTATGTTTGGATAGCAAAGGTGCCAAAAGATATATTATTGGTGGCTTTACTACAGCATTGGAATGCTTTCTAAAAATTCACTGGAGAACTTGTTTTTTGAATGCTCATATCTTCAGATGATTTTGAAAAACTTTCACCCAAAATGTAAACAAAAGTTGACAGTCATATCTGTAACTTTGAATTTCTGCCAGGAAAACTTCTGGAATTTTTCCTCTTTTTTTGATATTCAAAGCTACCTCTTATGGGACCTTATGAGAGCATATGTTGACTCCTGCCTTTTAACCAGTTTTCAGTTACGTTTTCTATAATTTTATGTTATATGTTTGTATTGTCTTTTTATAAGCTGATTTCATTGTCAATTTGACAGACAGACAGGCAGACAAACAGACAGACAAAGGTGACTTTAAAAGACATAACTTTCTGTTCCCAATTCATTGTTTCCTTTCACCTTCAGAACCAAAATTTTCACATCCATCATGAAACAAAAGCATTTCTGTTTGAGGATTTTAAGGTGTGTGAGTGAAGTTTTTGTTCTGCATGAAGCTCTGAAAATATTTATTATCAATTTGTTACACTAGTACTGTATTGCCTTTCTCGAAGACTTGCAGACTTGAATAGAATAATAGAATCAAGGTTGTTTCCATATGCAGGTTGATCATAATCCCCTAATTTTTAAAATGGGATTTTTATAAATTATTTTATGAAAGAAACCCATAATATCTTCCATTTCTCCAGAAGTTTATATGGTGCAGTTATCACCCAGACTGTATAAAACTCTTGTGCTTTCCAAGCTTCCAAAGGCAGCAGCAAAATACACCAAAGTTTCTTGCCTATTATGTGTTTGTCTCTAGCCAACAGCTACCGGTCTCCCATCCAAAGCGAAATCTGTGCCGAGTCTTGCTTACCTTTTTTTTAGACATCCAACAAATCAATATCCACACCACCTAGGTTAATGAGGTAACAGATCTCTGATTTCTGGGTAGCAACCAAGCATCAATTCAATTGTTAACTTCTTGATAATATATCATGGGGGAAAGCCAGTGATTCTGGTGGCCAACGTACAGGTAAATCCTGATTACGTGTTTTTTTAATGTGTGGATCTGACTCAGTGTGACTAGCCTAGCTGTTCATTAAATGTCTGTGTGATAGTTTTCAGGGAGGGAGAAGTGTGTGTGTGTGTGTGAATGTGAGTGTGTGAGAGAGAGAGAGATGGAGAGAGGGAAGGAGGGTAAGGGTTATATATCATAAGGGTTATAAAGTCCGAATTATTTAACACAGAGAAATAACATTAAACACACTAGCTTACTAGCATTTATATGCTCTTTATTCTACAGTACAATAATTGCCCTCACCATCTTAATCCTTCTTTGTTATGTGTCAGTCTGTGGGCCTGGGTATACTCTTTCCGAGATCACAGATTAGAATGAGTGCCCCTTGGTGAACTGCCTGTTTTATCTTTCTGCCTGTAAAAAAATACACTCAATAAATTTGCAGCATTTCTTGCCCAAGGGATGGGTTTCCTTCCTATTATCTTATATTTGTTTAAAGAATTGTGGAATGGGAGAAAAGGAGATAACTCAGTAAAACAGCTCTGGAGAAAACACCATTCACTTTGAACCTGAATAGACACTTTCTGAAAAGCTTTCCTGATTTTCATACACAAAAGCCATTTGACTTAAGTAATATTGTAACACACAATTTTTCCTTGAAGTTTGCCTTGTTTGCAACAACAACCATATTTGTGGCTAACAGGATGATGAAGTGGAGTCCAAAAAGAAAACTTTAAAGGCTGAAAACAAAATTTGAGGAAGCCTTAGAATGACCCTTAGTTTATAGGGTGCTTTGATCATTCCTTTGGCGCTTAGACCAGCATACTGAAACAACACAAGAAAAAACCTTCAGTGTTCCCTGTTACCACTGTGGCTTCTTCACAGATATGAAGGTTGGCAGAAAGGTGAAGGAGAAAAATCTCTGTCCACTTCATATTTTTGCTAACTGATACTATTGGTGTAATTCTCACAAGCAGTATAGTCCTCTTCATATGTTATTGCTCACATTCCTGTACGCAACCAAGGAAAGAATATCAACAAGTCCCACTCTCCTTCGATGTGAACATAAAGCTCCCTCCTACCCTCCCTGTGATCAGCATCTTTCTGCAGAAACATTATAGGGTGACAAATACAAGGAGTTTTTCTTTCCATGTTCTGCATTTTCATTCCACAGAAATGCTGGTCACAAGGAAAGCAGGGATAGGGGTTTCAGTTGGTGTTTCAGCAATGGTGGGAGGTAAGCACACTTTGGGAACAACTAGCACAGAGGTTACACAGAGAATACGGTTCTGTTCTATACCACATTGGACCAGTGGTGCATCTAGCTCAGTATTATTAAGATCCACTTTGATTAGTACCACTCTTTCTAAAAGATGTCTTCTTTTTTCTTTCTTCCTAGAGGTATCACAGATTGAACTTCTTTGGCATGCAAAGCACATGGGCAGCTACTGAGCTATGAACCCTTCTCAAGATGCCATCTCCAGCTTGTGAGATGGGCTATAGACAGTGCTGGATTTACATATAAGCTAAACAAGCTATAGCTTAGGGCCCCACTCTCTTGGGAGCCTCCAAAAAATTTAAAGGGAAAAAAACTGGATGTACATTTCCAAAATATAAGATAAAAATAAATAAATTAAAACCTACATCCAGCAACAGTTTTTGTGTTGTATAGGCTTCTATTCTGTAAGTAATGGGCCCCACCTGTTAGCTTGCTTCCTAAAATATTAGTTTGCTCATTAAATAACACATAATCAACATTAAAAACAGTGAAAATATGTTGTTGACAAAGGACAGTTGGACATATAAAGGGCCCCATTACCTTCAATAGCTTAGGGCCTCATCAAACCTAAATCCGGCCCCGGCTGTAGCTAAAGTTTGTGTTGTACTACTTTTGCTAATGAATTAATCAAAAGTTCATCTTCCTGTAAATATTTTCTTTAATTTGTGCTCTTCAATGCACATGAAGATTAAAAATCACATACATAATTCTGATTTTTTTAAAAAAAGAACTATCAATCAATACACTGAATCTGAACTTGTCTGGGCATTTAGTAGCAAGAGTGGACAGTCTCATTGGTGCAAGGTTTAACATTGTTTACTATGAGTAAGTACTTCCAAGTTACTTCCAAGTGAAAATAAAGAGTTTGTTTTATCCCACCTTGGATTTCACTGCATGTTTGCCTTGAATATTGAGACAATGAAAGGAGGGAGAAGGTGATTCTTGTGACTTCTGCAATAAAAGGAGGTAAATGTCCCTGTATTTGTCGAGCATAACAGATAGTTGCCAAGGAAACTTGTGCTATATATAGGGAATCAAATTAATTTCACTGACAAATGGACAAAGCTATAGTAAATGACAAGATGGCAATTAGGCCATCAGTGGATGCAGGGGAGTTAAGATCAGTTACGTCCGTTTTCTGGTCATGTGAATTTTGGGGAATGTTAACCCTTCCCTACATCATCTCTCCACCTATCATTTTTAAAGTGCTGCTTTTTCTAGCAGAAGGATTTGAAGTCTGCTGTGATCAACCATTTCAATAGAAAACATGAGTAATTCATTTCCCATTTAATTAGTCTGTGAAGAACACAAGCTGCTATTGCTCACTATACAGTTTAATTTTACACTGATTAAAAGGCCTGGTTAAATGCCACTATCATTTTCATCCATCCATCCATCCATCCATCCATCCATCCATCCATCCATTCATTATGTAAATTTGGAAAAAAGGGGGGAAATTACACTACTACTTTGAAATTAGAAGTTTCAACCAAGGAACTGGTTAGATCATTCACATCAAAATGCAACACTCAGCACACTCAAACTGAACAATACAACTTTGCATGGGGAGCTGATGCGCATAGGGGGCTGATGCACATGGGGTTGATGCGCATGGGGGGTTGATGTGCATGGGGGGTTGATGTGCATGGGGGGTTGATGCGCAGTGCAGGGATAGCATATGGGGAATTTTACTCCTGCAACGTGGGTATGCTTTTGCTAGTATCTCATAATGGCCGACCAGATTCTTCATGGATCACACAAGACAAAAAGAGACCTGCTTCCTGGTGCCCTCCTCTACATTTGACATCCTGAGGTAGCCTACATATAAAATAAGAAAGCTAAACATACACACCGTAGATCATGACCTATAATGGATCTTTCCTCCAGAAAACATAATTGGCAATATTCCCATTTTGTTTAGTTCTTACAAGTATCGCAGCTCTGTAGATTCAGATCCTAAATCTTTCACTTCTATCTTCCTTTGGCCTCCTACCCCATCTACACCACATATAGTTCATTATAATGTTTACAGTAAAAGCAGGGTTCAAAACAAAACCCATAATCAATCAGCTGACTGGTGGCAATCAAACATAACCTAGGAAACCAATCATAATCCAAGGAAAGGGTAGAAAGTCTCAACAATAAAGCTCAAAGACCTAACTAAAAACTAGCTGAAATTTTAACCTGTGATTAGTTTTTGCCTATGAATCTGTCTAATCCCCCTTTAAAGGGGATTAAATGTCATCAAATAAAGGGTAGATCAAATGTCATCAGAACATCCTGTGGCAAGGAGTTTCACAGACTCAGCACATTAGATAAATAGATATTTACCCAATATTTGTTATGACTCTCATCCCAGTCACTTGTAGTAGATATCTCCTGGTTCTGGAGTTGTATGAAAAGTACTTCATTCTTAGCACAATCCTAACCATGTCTACTCAAAAGTAAGCCCCATTGTGTTCTATGAGTCTTACTCCTAGGAAAGTGTGTTTAGGATTGCAGAGTCTGTCCACCAAGTGCATCATGACCCTTCAGATGGCTTTTTTCTAGAAGACCCCCAGATATTGTACTTTCCCCATAAGGAAAGTGCTCCAGTAGCAAGCCAGCAAACGAATTTTGCAGTGTCTGAAAGTTCATAGTGCAGAACTCTTCATACAGACTCTCATTCCTGACATGTCAGCACAGATGTTAATTGGTGACCAGGTAGATAGCTTTAAAAGTAATAGTCTCTTTGAGCTCCTTGGCATAAGTCACCAAATCGTTTCATGTAGATCATTGAGTGCTATCTTTCAGGAGCAACTGAATGAAAACTAATGAGCAGGCAAGACAGCTCACCTCTCTGAGCAATTTCCGTCCCAGCCCCATCATTACTGTACATAAAAGCAATGTAGAAAAACTCAGCATTATTGCTGAGCAGCTACTGAAGCCGACTTCATTGGGTGTAGCAGCAAATTATTCAGCTCTCCCATCACTCAATGACTTCTTTTCACTCTTGATCCTTCTCTGCTTGGTTCTTCTATCTTACGTTATTGAATAGTGATCGGATAGCACAAATACTGGCTGTTTTTTCATATCACTCTTTATATTTTCATCTTGCTCCATAACCTACATAGCTTTGTGGAGTCACTTTTGGTCTTTGGCTTAATGCATGCAAATTGAGCCTATGGAGGAAGGGGTTGAGCTAAGGGTTCTTCTTTTTCTTTTTGTGAGGTCTCACCAATCCCTCTCATTATGTAAAAAGAGGCACAATTTATTTCTTAGAGACTATATTTGCAGAAGTCTCTTATTGGGCTGCAGTGGCTCAGTGGTTAGAACACTGCTTGACCGGAATTCCACTCAGCAGGCCAGCAGTTCAAGACCCGAGTACTGCCAGAGGGGGTGAGCTCCCATCCTCAGCCCAGCTCCTGCCAACCTAACAGTTTGAAAGCATCCAAATGCAGGTAGGTAGGTACCACTTCGGTGGTAAAAGCAATGTCCTGGCCCCTGCAACAGCCCAGCCAGGTATCCCCATGTTGTGTCCATCATGGATTGGAGGAAACTACAATTCACAACAAGCAGACACTGTCTCACATGGTACAAATGCTTTCTTGGGGGCCCAAAAAAATTTAAAGGGAAAAAACTGGATGTACATTTCCAAAATATAAGATAAAAAACAAATAAAACATACGTATAGCAAGTGTTTTGTGTTGTGTAGGCTCCTATGATATAAGTAATGGGCCCCATCATTACAGTAACGGATCCAGGGTGTGGACTAGATTATGAGTGTGGATCCAGAGTGTGGATTAGATTATGAGTGTGGACTAAATTATGAGAGTGGATCCAGAGTTTGGACTATCTTTGTAAACTGTGTTGCTAAAGGAAATTTTTATTTTTGCCAAATGCCAATGTGTTTGCATTATTAAGTTTGTTATGAATAAAAAATCATTTTAAGTCAGAGTTTAATAATTATTTCACTATTAATATACTTATTAATTGTATTTCAGTTCAACAATTTGATAAAATATTTTGTTATGTGCAAATAGCTTTAGATACATATTAGGTCCATAAATTACCATATAGCATTTATTCAACATTAAAAAACAGCGAAAATTTGTTGTTGATAAAGAACAGCTGGACATATAAAGGTCCTCATTACCTTCAATAGTTTAGGGCTTCATCAAACCAAAATCCAGCCCTGATTGGGAGCTCACTCCATCTTGCAGCACCTGGGTCTTGAACCATGACCTCTTAAGGTACAGCATCTTAACCAGCTGCAGCTCACTGAGCTGGGTAAGACTCAGGATAGTATCTCACTAGGACGGGCTCCTAAGAAATTCCTGTTATAACAATCCCCTTAATGAGGCAGCATAACCTTGGTTCTTTTTCTCCTGAATTCAGTGTCAGTAGCAAATCAACAAGATAAACCCTTTGATTGGCCTATTCTGTCTGATCTGTTGTGAACATCCTGATCATCATTCTTTTGAATGTATTATGTTCATTTGCCAATTCCTACTCCAGAATAGAAAATATATTCATCATTGATGCTTCAATTTCTAAGATTACTGGAGATGCAGGTCCTTCAGAGATTTAACTAACTGTGCTACATCCTTATATAATCCTAATTTCTCTTATCTATCAAAAATTGTGCTGAAGTTTACCTGTCACTGGAAGTGATGTATGAATCAGCCCCTCAAGAATAAGACTGTGCACATGCAGTGAAGCTGGGGCAGTTGTCTTTTGGAACATTTTCCAATAAAGAAACTTTTTAGGATTCCCAACTCCCTTGGAGTACTACCCTGTCTGTTCCATCTCAAATTCAGAAGTATCTGAAGACAGTTGATTAGAAAAAAATAGATCTCAGTTTTGGTGTTTCTGGGTTCTGTGACTTTGTTTTAGGGCAACCATCTGTAGTAACATCTTGTCTGTCTTCTTCCTTTACCAGTGCCCCAGAACTCAGCACCCCAGAGCTCTTCATCATAGAGCACAATCCTAACCATGTCTACTCAAAGGTAAGCCCCATTGTGTTCAGTGGATCTTACTCCCAGGAAAGTGTCTTTAGGATTGCAGCCAAAGCCTCAGAACTCAGAAGAGTTTTCAGCAGTTTTCTACCGTTGTGCTCCAAACTCCCATTGGGAGATCTCTGGTGGCACATCACTGTGCCATGGCACACTGGTTGAGAATACCTGGTTTACCCTCTGTGACCACAATAGTAGTTCAATATATTCCCTTTTATAATGGACATTTCTGGTGACTGTTGCGAGGGAATCAGAAGCTGAGGCAGGAGAAAATGTACTACTCCACCAGCTGTACAAAGAGCAGATCCCCCACCGAGTTTGACATAATGATTCCGTTTACCAAGTATTATCTTCATTTTCCACAGACCAGGCTTTAGTATCACATATAATCTCCCTCCCCCAACAAAAGTGAAAGGAAATTGGGAAAAGAATTGCTCGAAAGTGGCTGTGGTGAGCCAGTTAGCTGGAATGCATGAAAAGCGCACCGTCTTTATACCTTGCTTTTTACTCAAAAGCGGAACTGTGTGGCTGTTTCATACCAATATGAATGAAATTCCAGTCTTCTGAGAGTCACCTTCCTGACTTCACTCATAGACAGAAGGTCAGGCATTCTGGGAGACTTGATCTTTTCTTTGTTAGGAGGCATTAGTATAACTGGCGCTTCAACTCATTTAGTGCCTGACATTCTTGTGCTTGCTTAAAATAGTACCAAATATCTTCTGGTTTTTCACTGAGTCTCTACTATGGTAGCTCTTTTTGTGGGCATATTATGAGAGAAGTGTGCCTGATAGAAAAAAAGTTAGCAGCTGCTTCAAATCTATTGCTGTACTTCAGCTATGCAGTCTACTGGAGGTTCAAAAATGTATATGACATTTTTTCCCACCGCTGTCAGCCTTAGGTTTATGCCTAGACTGCATATTTTTTTTGCAAATGTCCAGTACTTACTTCAAAGCAGAAGAAATAATAGACTCTTGATTTAAATAATCCTTATACAGATTTAAAAAAAAAATCTTATACAATTCTGAAAATTGACTTACGTGGAAGAAATCAGCATACACATTTGTAAGAGAAAGAGCACAAAAGTAAGAGAAAGAGAAATCTGCAAGAGAAAGAGCACATTTGCAAGAGAAAGAGCACAAAAGAGCACAAAAATCCTTACTCAAAAGTAAGCCCCATTGTGTTCAATGGGTCTTACTCTCAGGAAAGTGTCTTTAGGATTGCAGCCAAAGTATAATACAAAGGATCACATAATCTTATGTGATCTTATAATAACCTTATAATACAAAGGATCTGAAAGATGCATTTGTTAGAACCCTGCCTAGCTAGATCAAGACATCTGGGTAAGCAGTCTACATTGACTTCGGCTGCAATCCTAACCTCTGATTAGGCTGGCCTAAACCCCAATTTCAGTCCTATGCTGACCTGGAGGTGTCACAAAGTGTTGTAAAGCATTTATTCACCACACCTGGGGGAGACGCTAGGCTAGTGCATAGACATGCACCAGCCTCCCTATATCAGCACAGGACCAGGAAGACCTATGAGTTATGCCTAGGTTAGGATAGCAGCTTTCATCTAGTTCAAAAGTACATCTAATTTTCAGAGCTCCAGCCAGATTCCTCTGGGACTTGCTTCAAAACAGGTAGAAAATTTCAGAAATTGTGCGATTTCTTTTCTCTCCCTTTTCCACTCACAGCTGTAAAGCGCATCTACATTAAGCAGTCACTTAGACCAATGCAAGTCACTTGCACCGATCCAGGCTGTCATAAACATGCTTTAAAACACATCTGTGACACCCTGTTAGGAGAGGAGGCCAGTGCAGGGAGTTGTGCCAGTCTTTCTATGCCTCTGGGGGCTCTGCATGCCATTGAATTCCACCGGCCAATCTAGGCCATGGCAAAGGTTCAGAGTGGGCAAAGGATGAGGGCAGGAGGTAGGCAGGATATGTTTAAAGGCAGAGGAGGGAGGTGAAGGGTGATCCTGGGGCAGGTGGGCTGGGGAGAGGAGGTGGGGCTGGACCTGAGCATTTGTGCTGGATCTAAGCCTTCTTCCCTGGGCAGCTCAGAGCAGCCCTAGGCCGCTCTGCTTGGCTCTGTGCCACATCTGGACCCATTGAGGCTGCTGCTGCATTACCGAGGGTAAGAGAAAAGTTCACTCTTGCCCACAGTAGCTCAGCAGCAGGTTCAAATTTGCAATGAATGCAGTACAGGCAAGCCAGTGTCTCTGCTCCAGCACATGTTAGGATAGCGCTGTAACATTCTTTATTTTTTATTTTTAATACTACTACATAAATCATGGAATTAATAAGATAACATAAAAGATTGCAAGGCATAATGTTCAAAAGTCAACTGAGTTTAGAAGCAGAAATGTTAAGGTGTTGTCTTCCTCATATCTGTGAATTCACAGATGAATATCTCGTTCTATAAAAGGATAGCACAAATGAGAGGACAACTAAGATAACACTGATTTCTAATAAGTGACCTTTCTGTGAATTCAAATACTGTTCTTAAATTGGGAAAAAATATTGTTTTAAAAATAATCTTCGGCTGCATTGGAAAGAAAAGTAGTAGATAATGAGATTATTTCGTATTTTATAAAGTGTTTCCTTTTTTGTCTGCCCTGATGTTAGTGCTAATCAATTTGGTGATTTTAGGTTCCAGTTTTAATGATACATGAAAATAAAATTAGATTTACTAATCAGAGGAAAATGACACATAGCAACAATGAACACCACAAGAGACAGATGATACACAAGAGGCATATTTATCAGTGTGTGCAGCTGCCTGTTCATGTAAGCATGAGATACCATAGAAGAAGAACCACAGAGCTCTGCAGCTCAGCTTCTTCAAACAGGGATTTTTCAGATTCACAGTTCAGTTTACTTGTGGAAAGTGATCTGCATAGCTTTGCAGCTCCTTTCCTCCACACATATGAGCAGCTAATGCAAGCATGTTAAAAAATGCATCAACTGAATTATCAGAAATAATAAAACATAATTCACTGGTCTAAATTCTTATGTTGTGTTCCTCTTTTATTTAACAGGAGAAGAGTAACTGGCCCTCCTCACCCCAGCAATGTCTATTCTATTGACATTTTTTCTGTTTTTCTATTTGTGTTCCTTTGCAACGTTTTAGATTGTGATCCCTTTTGGGAAAGGGAGCCATTAGCTATTAGTTATTTCATTTTCTCTGCACTTTTGTTGAAAAGCTGTTTATAAATACTGTTGATTGATTGACAGATTGATTGCTGCTGGGCAGTGGGGTCCAGGGTTCCAGAGAGTACCACTGGTTGAAAAACATTGCTCTAGACTATGTTATGAGCCAGTGCCCTAAAATAGTGGTCTTCAACAAGTGAGTCCCAAAACCCAAGAGGGTTGCAAAGCTATTACAGGGTGTATGCAAAAGCTGGCATGCTCCACTGGCCACCAATATGCCCGCCGCAGCAGTGATGATGGTGGTGGTGGTGGCAGCAGCAGTGAGCAAGACTAGGAGGTGGCAGACAAAATGCAGAGCTGTCTGGTGCTTCTGGGCTTGTACGGGGGGAAGGATCTATGGAAGGTGGGGCAAGTGACCATATGTCCTCTGTTTCTGGGAAATGTCCTATTTTTTAGTCTTATGTACAGAAAAAAAATCTTCATTATCAACCTCTTCCCTATGAGTAGGCAGCATGTAGCCTTGTTGAAATTAATAAATTATATGTAATCGTTTTAAATGTAGGAATAAGAACTATAGTTTTAATTAACCACATGAAAGCAATATACTGTATAAGAATATTTTCAGCTTTAATAAATTCATGTCCTAAATTCAGTACAGCTCTAGATACTAAAAATACTGAAAATTCAGGACAGCTCCATGTACTAAATTGTTATGTCAGCTAAGTATGGGGTGATCCTTATGGAATTGTGCATTCATATGATTTGTATAATAGTGCTTTGGTAATGTAATCAAATTGGCAGAGAGGTGTTGAGTTGAGCTACCATAAAATATAAACATAAAGAACTTTAATAATGGATGTACTAATGATCCTTGTTTATTTAATAAAATAGGTTTAAATCTCCTGTTAAAAATGCTAGTAACATATGGACTTAAAAAAAGGTGTCAGGATAAAATAATTTGATTTGCATTGATTGTAAGTGATAGCTTATTTCTGTAGAGGGAGCTGATCAATTTGTAAACAAGCAATCCAGTGTGGGAGAATCAGATTCCCTGGGCTTTAATGAGCATGTTCTGGTGATTATCATATAAGCTATCAGAAGTTCTTGCCAGATGGAAAGTTATCTTCAGGGTTTACAATAGATTCACCCAGCTGTCATTGCAAAGTTGCCAGCCATTGTGTTATCCTCTTTACAATCTACAGATATTTCAAAGGCAGGATTATCATCAACTAGGGAAAAGTTGCTGCCTTGTTTAAAACATTGCACACTTTGAGAGGGATTAAAATAAGAACATGTAGACATAATAAATCTCTTTTTGAAATCTTTGGTTAGGTGGGGTTTTATGGTTTTCTTTGATGATAGAAAAAAATACATTATAATAATTTTCCCCACATTGTACCATGGCTGAAAGGCAATGCACCCAAAATAGTATGATCAGATAATGTGTCAATACTTTAGAAGAGGTATTTGAATGGATCACAACTAACCATGGATCTTATGCAATATCTCGTGCACCTGTCAATGTACAAATAAAGAAATGGATAGTAACTGATGAGTGGGCATAGATGATGGCATAGAACATGCTCAAAGAATCCCCGCCAGTCCACCCTGAGCCTCCTACTGGTGTTTGTCACATCATCTCTGGCCTTTCAATCCATAAGTCACTCATAATGATGTCATCACCAGATATTTCCGGTGGTTTATTGAATAGGTGGACCATATGAAATGGTACAGCAGAGGACAAACATGGAGAAACACAGGCATAAAAGATTTCAGCTATGCATTTGCTTACAAAGCTGGACACATATTTCCTGAATCTGTGTTGATGTGGAGGACTAACTCACACTTAGCTATTCTTCAGTGTACCCTTACAAACAAGTGTAGGATCAATAGAAGATGATTGATTTAATGCATTTTAAAAGTCTATATTACAGTGTTTCTCAAAGTGGGGGTCGGGACCCCTCTGGGGGTCGCCTAGAGCTTTCATGGGGGTCGCCTAAAGACCTTGCTTGCCAGACCTCCTGCTGTAGCTGCGCGCACACTGGGACTGACTGACAGCCTCAGGGCCCAATCCTATGCATGCCTATTCTGAAAAAATCCCATTATAGTCAGGGGGCCTTTACTCCCATGTAAATATGGATAGGATTGCAGCCTCAGGGCCCAATCCTATGCATGCCTACTCTGAAATAAATCCCATTGTGTTCAACACACATTTCATTTGTAATAATGAAAATTCATCCTGCATATCGGATATTTACGTTACGATTCATAACAGTAGAACAATTACAGTTATAAAGTAGCAACAAAAATAATTTTATGGTTGGGTGTCCCCACAACATGAGGAACTTATAAAGGAGTCACGGCGTTAGGAAGATTGAGAACCACTGCTATATTACTTTCTCTTGACTGACAATAACGCATCTACGTAACATTTTATATAATGATTTCTCACTGAAGTGCCAATCCTATGCATACCCACCTGGGAGTAAGACCCACAGAATTTAATTCTAATTAAACATTCCTAAGCTTGTGTTGTGGCACACATAAAGATCTGGTGTTTCTTTTCTTAGCATGAACTTTGAGAAAAGTCTTATTAACATTTAGAAGCACCATCAGAGACCAGATGAAGATTTTGAGTGCCAGATTCTGTGTTAAAGAATATTTCTTCAAACTGAAAAAGGTTTTCATAAAATGCTGGGACCAAAATCTTCTGCAACAAAGCTAGTTGGAAACATGAAAGAGAAGTCTTATCTGGAACTAGTCCATGAAATCAGGACTAGTCCCACTATAAAATAGGCCATTTCAGGTGACAGACGAAAGGTCTGTTACTGTCAGCACAACAACCCACCAACTTCTCCCCCATAGATAACCTATTTGAGATGGCTATCATACTGTTTTTCATCTTCCCTTAATAAAAACGTTGAAAGGAAAAAGACAATGGAATAAGATTTGACTGACTGGATAAAGAGGAGGTAAGGAGGGGATTATTGTTTGTTCTTCAGAAGTCATGGGCCAGCATTACATACAGCCAAAGCCAATATGTTCATTTGTATTCTCATCCTTTGTTGAATATCTCATTAGTTTTAAATAATTCTTTCCATCTCCCATCAACTTCTCATCTATGTTAGCTCACCATGTAATAAACCTTAATTATGAAAGTACTTCAAGATTAGCAGCTCATCATAGTGTGTGTGTCTTAAAATTCTATAGGCTATGGAAGAGGAAGATGTGGGTTTTTTACCTTGCTAAATTATAGTCTGACCCCAGCTTTTTAATCTGAGGGTGACACTATAAATAAATATAATGACATGTTTTAAGGATTTATTTAGCTGCATCTGCACATATAATATGCAAATATAATCTCTAGAGAATGCAGTCTTTTTGGAGGTGACAGAAGTTGTTTGACAGCAAGTGAAATTTGTATGTTCCTTAGATAACAACTCAAAAATATGTTGTAGGTTAACAGGTTGAAGCAAAAGAAAAATGGCTTTCAAGCATTCAGATAATAACATTGTGAACTCTTTGAACAGTCTTTTAAATTTTATAATCAGTGCTGGTTTTTGGATCTCTTTTATTTCACTTACCTTTTTTTTAATGGCAAAATGATATACGAGGTTAGGGTTGCCATAATTTTCTTCCACAAAATTGGGACAGGACCCTCTGTCAGTATGTGATCACAACCCCCCAAAACTGGAACTGTGCCTGTTTTTTGGGACATATGGCAACCCTATACCAGATGCCCAATGATATGGTTGAAACCAAATGTTCTGCCTGCCAAATCCATACAGATTGCAGGATAAGAGCCAGGAATGTGAGTTTGGAAGTCTTAACTCAAGAGTCACCATCAAAAAATTTATGCTAAACCTGATTATTGCTCCTCAAGGAAATCCCATTAAACTGTGAGATACTTTAAAGAACATTGAAACGGTTTAGATGGGGAAACAATAGTTTTCTTTAAGGGTACAGTACTACGCTCATCTAGAAACTCTTTAAGTACTCTTATGGCTCAATTCTAGTTTTGTGTTCTGCTGGAACTAGCACTCTGATGGTAAACACCCTTTCTGACCACCATAAATCTAGAAAACTGCACAGCCACTCACTTCTAAGCCCCCTTCAGAGAGGCTGCAGAGGTCCATGAATGATAGTTGAAAGAGGGTAGCTCATAAACAATGATGTATTGGAATAGGGGCATAATAGGATGGAGGTAGAATGAGTAGAAATTGGGACATGTATTGGAGGTGAATTGGGGTGGCACCCAGTACAGGAAAATTACACTGTAAGCTACCCCTCAAAAGTCCATACTGCCATGTCCTTTTGTCTCTTCAGACTTGTGCCAGCTAAAGAACTGCTGGAAGTTCAAGGATAAGGTGATTCCAAGTCACCAAATCAGCACCACCTTGATATTTAATCTTACAGCAACATTCACATCTCATGAAAAGCAGGGGAACTAGATAGATAGATTTGGTACACTTTGGGCCTCAAACGCAGATTGTGTCTCCTGGCCTTGAAGAGACCTGGAGGTCCACCTTGACAAATAGCCAAAGAAAAATTGTCTTTCTTGACTCCTCTGTTTATTGACAATTATTTACTCACATATAGTTTTAAAAACACCAGAAGAATGCAGAAAAAGTCGAGAAATGTTGGTTGATTACAACTTATAATATTTGTTTTTGTGTACCAAGTTGAAAGGCACTGTGGGAAAAATGATCTTGTGTTAAGAAAGCTCTTCTGATTAAAAAATTTCTTCTATTATAGCAGATGATATGACTGTATCCAGGCAATGTCATCTAACCTTTTTATATAGTATAGTAAGCAAAACATTGTATCTCCAGATTAAAAAATAAAATTGGCAAGCTTTGAACTTTAATAGGCTATTTTGTAAGAGACAGAAGACAAGAAGGCTAACAATGTATGCATCAAACGGCTGGATTAAGACTCTTCAGAAGTAAAAGTTCATCTCTGCAATTAAATCAGCTCCAGTACAAACAGCAACTTTGTGGAAAGGTCACCCATCACTGCTGAGAGGCTGCCAACCAGAGGCTCTAAAATAAATAGTAAATGAACTGCTGAGCAGACTTGGAATTTATTATTTTCTGTGTATCCGCGGGCACAACCAGGACTCTACAGCAGCCTGTTTCCTAATGTGGTTGGAAAAGAAAGTTATAGCACAGCATATGGATGTTTACTCTGAAGCCCCACTGTGTCTAAAGTGGTAAGAATGCAAATTTGCAGCTACTTCACGTGACCTTCCTCCTCACTCATTCTGCTTCCTTCTCTGCAGTCTCTTAGTCCCTCTTTACAGATGGATAGGGACAGTGGGGGAGTGTTTAAAAAGAGATTTGACACACAAATGACCCAGCAGAAGCCTCATTTTTTATTTGCAGCTGGCTTTTAAAGGTGGTGGGATGACAACTCACATCCTATAGAGTTGTGAAGAGGTGACTCAAGGTCTCCTAAAGTTCCCCTGTTATAATTTGTTTTTGACTCATGTCATGGGAGGCAGTGATGATAGATTCATGGCTCAGTCCTAAGAAATTTAGGCCAGCCTAACTTCCCTGGCCTATTTTCCCATGAGATGTGGGGAGAATGGCATATCCCTGTGCATTGGCCTAACACCCCAGGAGCGGAGCAGAAGTGTCTTACAGCACTTTTATGACACGCCCAGGTCAGCACAAGACTTATGCCGAGGCTTAGGCCAGCCTAACTGGAGATTACAATTGCAATGAGTTGAACCCCATGGAACTCTTCCCAACACTGGTATTTAGATTTGTTTTCCTGCTTCTGTATTAATGGTAGCACATTTTATGTCTGCAAAAGTTGGATTATTCAAAGAACTGACAGTTAAGCTTTTTCAGGGTAGGACACGCTGGTATCCTATGATCAGTACTGGACTGGAAGAGATATTGAAGACAGCACAAAGGTGAATTTGCTGGATATTTAATAGTGTGAGCATGTTTGGCAAAAAGCCTGGTCTGGCTCACCTGGCTTGCTGAGCATAAACTGTGTTTTAGGCTTCAGCAGCTCAAGTTTTTTTTGCAGCAGTTGATGGTCCGTAGGATCAGACAGTTAGAAATGCACTGGTGCTTATGGATTAGAAAATAGCATTTGTGCCCTTCGGAGGCTATGTTAGTTACATTTCTCTCCGTGCCGAAGTGGATCATTGGGTATAAATGGCCTAGGTAAACTTTGGGAATGAGGCTCTTGATTGCCTAAATGGCTTGTTTGTGTTTGTTTGATAATCTGAATTGTCTCTGCCTGTAGAAGATTGTTTTCAGATAATTCTATACAGCTGTTAGGAAATTACAGGCTTTGCTATCCAAGGCCACTCTGGGAAAGGAAAACCAGCTTTGTTTAATCACTAATCTTACTATGTAATGAACTGAATGAAAAGAGGAAAGAGCGTTTGGCACTTCTCAGCTATGTTACATGGAGTGTGTGCCAGTCAACTGATTTGATTTGTATCCTACCTTTCTACCTAAAAAAACCCCTCAAAAGTAGCTTACAGCAATTAAAAGCAACGCAGAGAAGATACAATTAAAAACTGGATAAAGAACAATAAAACCAGATAATAAAATACCATTAAAATATATTCATTATATACAAAATATAAACATTAAAATAATATATAATTCTGCTTCTTATGCAGTTCTGTCTTATTCAAGGAGGAAATGGCTGATTTTCAACATTCACCAATTTCTAGCTCCTAGAATAGCAGAAAATCTGGCCGTGGAGGCTTTTCAACCCCCTGAAGGATACTTTTTGAGAAAGATGAAAGCAGGAGGCAGAAAGGTTGATTGATGAAAATCACCCTTCCCCTTGCTTGATGGACCTCCCACTCATGCAAGACTTTCTTGGGATCAAGTCCACTGCTTATAGAAAGCAAATATATGCACACTATTTCCCCCACTATAACTGATCGATCCATGTATGCTATTCTTAATTGTCTTAAATTTAATTAATATTTCACTGTGATTGCCAACTCTGATGCATAATGAGGAAGCTTGGTGTTGACAAGAGACATGTATTCAGATGGGAAGTGATAACAAATGACAATTTTTTAAAAAAAACTGATATGTCCAAAATAGGCTGTTGCCCAAATGCTGCTCCACAAATAAAAAAGGAAGAGATGAAACATCACTTTGTAATGTTTGTAATCACACAGATAATTCATTATTTAGATCTGCAATGCAGATTGTGCTCAGCAATGTATTCAAATACCCATAAGTTCTCAGATTATCATTTCCTTAAAATTTTTATAATGCATTGTAATGTGAAAGAGAATTATTTCCCTTCGGAGTCTATGATATATCTTTTGCCTACATTTTCAGCACTTAGCTGATTCAAATTTTGAAATTAATAATTATTTAAATTTAAAAATATAAAATGTCATGTAAAAACATATTCTGTAAATAATAATAGTCCTGGAAGATGAAAGATGATAAAAGTGATATCCCTTTCCCTGGGCAGCCAGGAGCAGCCCCTGGTTATTTTTGTCTGTTCGGGGGGGGAGGGGCTGTGCAGATCCAAGTAGACACATTGGGAACGCTGCAGTCCTATCTGGAAAAGATAAAACAGAAATCCCCAAACTTGCACTGGATAAAGTTCAGGGGAAGCCATCCTGTCTCCTCAAACACAAGTGAGGATTATGCTGCCCATCTGTAGAATCAATATCTATTTGTTTTGAAGGAGAACCCCAAAGTCAACCAACGAGAGGAGTAAAGTACAAAGTAGTGGTTAGGGGGAGAGGACAAGTGAAAAATATTATCTTTGACGAGGCAGACAAAGCATGGACACAGTAAAAGCAAAACAGTGATTCAGAATTATTTTATTAATTTTTATTTCTAGCCCACCTCTGGTTAAAAATATCCACAGGGCATACAATTGCAAAGGAAAACTCTACAAAAACCTCTTAGTTCTCTGACTAAACATCAAAATGTTTTTCTAGACCTCGGGCAACTAGCTGTTGGAGCAGAGTTCATTTCAGGCAAGGAGGAGGAAATGAACTCCCTGAAGCTGTTCTGTTCTCTAATCTAGGCAGTTGTAAGGACCAGGCAAATTACTCCTTTACCATCAAGTTAATCCTGGGAGGAAGGAGGAGTGACCTCCTAGTGCCTCTTTTGCTCCAACTACCCATTACTTAGGGATGTGAAGGCATCCTTTGGCCTCTGCCTTTGGCTAGAACAATGGCATTTCTAGGGTGGGCCTGGGGGCCCTGGGCCCTGGGTACTAGCTTCGGGGGGGGGGGTGGGTAACCAAAATTACATAAATTGCTAAAATTGCCAGAATCTTTTGCAGTAACCCCATCAAGTCATATACCAAGTTAGATGCATATTTTACAGAAGAATCCAATGCAAAACAGCTTTGAAATATCTCTTCCTTTCAAATGTTATGGCCAAAAACAAAAAAAAATGCATAAAGTCCCATGGAAAGTGAAACTGAGCCATATTGTGGCTACTCATGAGCAGCCAAATGAGCCTTAATCTGTTGGAAAGGGCAGACTGAGAGAAATTCAATAATGCCAAAATGGTCCTGACCCAGTGAATGCAGCCCCAACAAATCAACCCAGAAGGAAGTCCCTGATAATTGCTTTGAGCCCTATGGAAAGTGGAACTGAGCTACACAGCCATGCTTACTTGTGAGTAAGCAAAACTTCCTTGGCTCGTGTTCAGATCAGGCAGAGAGGAACGTAAGGCCACCGGAATGGTCCCAATCCACTGAAAATGGAGCTCAACAAGTGCTCCAGAAGGCAACTTCACCCTCTCCCTCCAAAAAATAAAACAGAGGTTTACCATAAGGTGATGTTTAAATATTTAAATATTAATTAATATCTAATTAATTGTATTAATTAATACTGATAATTATCAATATATATAAAATTGAGAAGTTACTGACTCATCAGAAGCCAGCCTAAACCACTTGGCCTAAGAGCGTGAAATTTGGGGTGGGTGTTCCTTCCATGATGGAGGGAGTAATTAAGAACCAGTTTTCAAAAATTCCAATGGGAAGGGGGTGCAATGGGGGCACAACACGTTTTCCTCCTTATACTTTACATTGAAGAATCCCAGACTGAGAGACTCAAACCCCTGGAACTAGAAGCATGAAATATGGGGGGGGGGGGAAATCTTCCTTCTGTGACATGAAAACCCACCAACAACCCATGTTGAGAAATTTAACCCTTAAGGGGCTGTAAAGGGGTGCAATGTGTTTTTGTCCTATACTTAACATTGAAGTCTGACACTAACATCCAGCTGATGCACAGGGAGGGAGGATGCACAGAGGGTGATGGTTTGCATGGGGGAATGGTGTGCATTCCAAGGAATGGTGTGCATGGGAGGATGGTGCACATGGAGGACAGTGCTCATGGGGGACAATGCACTTGGGGAATGTTGCACATGGAGATGGAGGACATGGGTGACAGTACACATGGGGGATCATGCACAAGGGGGGGCAGTACGCATGGGGGTGTTGCATAGGGGGGACTGTGCACATGGTGTGACGGTGCAAATGGGGGACAATGCACAGTGGGGGATGGGGTACAGGAGAAATTTTACTCTTATAACGCAGGTACTTTTTCATTAGTTAATTAAATAGTTGTGACATATGGGGGTGACAAAATGATATAGGTACACCACTGTGAATGCCAAATGATCTAGGCACACCACTAGGCCATAAGTCTATGGGATATAAACACATGAGTTGTCTTGACATCTACCTTGTGGGAGGGGGATAGCAAGATTCAACCTTTAAGTACAGGTTCAGGTTAAGTACAGGAGTTAAGTAAAGAAGGGCAAACTCTTTTATGGTCTTTCTGGGATTAACCACATTATTAGTGCAATCCTAACCCCTGGTTAGGCTGGCACAATTTCTGTGCTGAGCTGGGGGTATTGCAAATGAGCTGTAAGACAATTCTGCATCACTTCTGGATGAGGGTTAGGCCAGTGCACAGACATAAGCTGGCCTCCCCATCCCACTGCAGGAAAAAGGAGATGGGTAAGTTGTACTGTCCTAAATTGGTTAGCATTTAACCTAAATTCATTAAGATTGTTTGATTGCATCTCAAGGACAAAGGTAGGAGAGGCCACACATACTATGGGAAAAAACTGCGGGCATGGTGTTTTCAAAATACATGGAAGCTGACGACATGGTGAAGTAGTTGTAGTAGCTTAAAGTAGCAGTGTCGTGATGGCAGTAATGCAATTTTTGAGGAAAACCATTTCTGTCCTTCAGTTGCATGTAGTTCTCTTGCACTATTGTTCTATTGAAAAATAGCTGTGGAAGCTTTTTCCCTCACTAGGGATCTTCAAGCAGAGGCTCGACGAGCACCTGTCGGGGATGCTCTAGGGGGATGACCTACTAGGGGCAGGCAGGGGGTTGGACTAGATGACCTACTAGGTCCCTTCCAACTCTATGATTCTATGATTCTATGGTTTCAGTTCTTTGATTAAAGAAGAAAGACTGCTAACATTTTTGCCTGTAACACAAACTGAGTCAATATAAGCTTTAACAGGCAGCATACAAAGGCTCATTTTTCCATACTAGAAACCTATTAAACCCAAAAGACAATTCCAGTTACTTTTATGCAATTTGACCTTGAAAATGTGCACACTCTTGAGCAGCTTTAATTTCACTAACCTTTTATTCATATGTCTAATAAAGTCTGTCTGGCTACATAATTAATGTCCACCTCATATATGGGTGACTGCAAGAAAATTTCCCTGCTCTTGTACTACATTCTTTTCATAATACTTCACGATTCCTAGAAAACCGCTAAAATAGAGACTAAACCTTTTAAACCTTAAATATTTCAATTCCCCACCCCCACCCCAAAATTAATCATATTCTGGACATTCATTTAAAATGATGATACATGAACTCATCAATCCAGCAATATACTACACATGCAAACCAGCCCGGAATACTAAAACGTGCAAAAGAGAGTTTCAAGGACATGCCTTCCCCATATATGTTTATATTGCATCTTTCTCATTGTAACCAAAGTGTTCAAAGCAGCTCCCACTAGCTCACACACTTTCCCTCAGCTATTTTTTCTCAACGTGAATGAGGTTGGCTCTATAAAAAAAATCAACATCCGTTAAGTAGCAGCTAATGGATTAAAAGCAGCCTGCTGAACATGGTAACATAAGCTTGCCCGGAAAAGGTTTCATACCCTACAATCCAGAGAAACTACGGGAGCACGTAAGAGACATGTTTATGTACCACCTAGTGAAAACCTATGGGAAATTCATATTGCAATCCAGAGTTAATTGTTCTTATACCAAAGTAAGGACTCCCCATAGTTACTCTGAATTGCACCCTTAAAGGGTTCAATTTTGTGTCTGTTTCAACCAGGAGGGAGACATGAATTCAAAGTGATTACTTCTGAATTGCTTAGTAAGGAGAAGCTTTTGTCTCTGAGCTGGAACTGAACTGTGCTAAGCCTCTTGAAAGGGAAATTAACCATTGTAAACAATTGGTTTTGTATAATGTGAAAATGGGTATCCACTGAGGTTCCTGGAACCAAATGTCATGGATGGCAAGGTTGAACCTGTATTTCATTTAAAAGCATTACTCTAACAAATCTTAAAATCAGGGTGTACTCCAAAGACCTACAGTATAAATACACATAATTAATGCTAAGATTTCTGAGCATGAAACTGTAGTGGAAAAAATGTCTCATGGACTTGATAACTCCTCCGTTGGAGAGTTACGTTACAACATGACTGCACCTCTCAGTAGGCACAATTACTTAATACTGCAGGGCTGAACTCATTGGTACTTGACTCTGTACCTTTTTCACATATGGGAGATAAGGGACTCTGGTGAGGTTCTGGGAAGCCAGGTGTTAAATTACACTTTATTTCATCATGAAGGTTGGCCAACAACTATACGGACCCTGCAGGTTTAAGGTCATCATCTCTTAGCCTGCTGTGACAGTAAGACAGTTCACTGCTAATTGGCGTGACATCTCCTCATGCATCCATGGTAATGCAATTGTCTTCCTTGCCAGGAATTGGATTAAGGCATAAGTATACACTGCATTTCCTTTATGTACGTGCCAGAATGTCTGCATGAAAGTGTGTTGGTGGTCCAAGGTGGATACCAGCCCATTCCTGGCACTTGAAAACCATTCTGATGAAGAGTGAGCCTGTAGGCCATATGACGGCCAATTGAGAATGCAGCCAAAATGGTCAGCTGTGACAAAGTTGGCATCCTCTAAGTCCTACAGCTCATCAGTGTGGTTGAGAAAATGTCTTCATATGGAACCAGGAACAGCTTTATTTACAGCACACTGTGCAAAGCGGAAATTAATACCGTATTTACTCAAATATAATGCGCCATTGAATATAATGCGCACCCTATACTTATAATCAAAATACTGTATTTACTCAGTTCTAATTAACATTGAATATAATGCACACCCTGATTTTGGAGACTGGATTCTGCTGAAAAAGGTGAGCGCATGGGGGGGGGGACAGTGCACATGTATTTGAATAAATACAGTAGATTATGCATATAATAAAAGGGAGCAAACTACTGAGATTAATTTTTGTACACTTGAATCAACTTGGTAAGCATGTTAACACATTTTAATATTGCATTGTACTTTTAAGGACATTTCAAGAACATCTCTACAAAACTCAGTTCTTGTGCACAGGCAGCCACTTGATTGAGAATAAAGGGATTGTGAATAAAACATTATGATGCCATTGTACAAATTGATGGTGAGGCCACATTTGGAGTATTGTGTCCAGTTCCGGTCACTGCATCTCAAAAAGGATATAAAGGAAATGGAGAAGGTTCAGAGTAGAGCAACTAAAATGATTGATGGTCTGGGACACCTTTCATATGAGGAAAGGCTAGAACATTTGGGGCTTTTCAGTCTAGAAAAGAGGCGCGTCAGAGGGGACATGTGAACACAATCCCCCAAAATTGGGATTGTCCCTGTTTTTTGGGACATATGACAAGCTTAGCTGGGGGCAGTGTCACCTTTGGAGCAGAACTGCCTCTCAGCCCTACTATCTGGAGTCACTTCCACCTGAGGACCACCCTTTGGTATGCCACTATGCATAGGGTTTTGCTATGTCTTAGACAGGTTGAAAACCTCACATATTTCTGTATCGGCAAGATGAAAAGATTTTTACATTCATTGTTTTTTTAAAAAAATTATAACCTTCCTTTGTTCTTTCCATGTTTGTCTGTAGGTCTAGATAAGCTTACCTTCCTTGAAGCGAGCCTTGAATTACGAACCCAAAAGCTAATTGCAAAAGAATGGGAATAAAGCATCATTGGGAGGGAAGAAGTAATGACAGTTGGCAGCAATGCTTGGCTGCAGGTTTGGGGCATTAATCTCATGTCCAAAGAAATGAAACATAATGCATTCATTTTGCTTAGCTTAGTTACAATGTATTCTCAGTTAACAGCAGAAAATCCTTTTGTACTAGAGAAGATACACTCAATTTGTTCGTGCTTTCACTTTACATAAATTGAAATATATATGGTTTTAGACCAGGGTGACCCAACCCAAAATTCCCCCCAAGCTCATCAAAATTTCTACCCCTGAAGCCAAAATTCCTACCTGGTTTAAAAAAATTGTAAGACCCCCTCAAATATGTAGGACAAACGTAGGGCTTGTTAAACTAAAGCTAAAAACACTCATATTGCTTTCCTGTACTTAATTTCAGCACAATAGTACTTCTTTTAAAATTGAAAATCTCATTGCAAGACCAGAACCCAAGAAAGTGACTTTGATTTTGAAGGCCTTTGACACTGTGCCAGATATATGAATGTAGTCATGCAAAAAAATTTACTCACCCCTGCTTTAGATCTCAAAGGTGTCTCATTTGTCAACACAAACATCAATGCTGCTTAGTTAAAATAGTTCATCTATCATTTAAAAACAGCAACCTGGCTTCTCTGTTTCATAGGTGTTTCACAACTCCCCTTGAACATATTGAAACACCCTGGCCTAGATCCCACAGGCTTCATGACTAGTTCTGTGTCCCCAAGGCAGTTTTGGAGCATCAAGAACAGTCTGTCATATGGTTTGGGGACTCTGTTCAAAAAAACGCTTCCAAAGTCCCAGTGGGCATACCTAAACTCATTCTCTGGCTCAGGGCCTGTGGGATTAAACATGACTCTCTCTCTCTCTCTCTCTCTCTCTCTCTCTCTCTCAACATGTGCCAGGAATTCAGCAAAAACATGAACAGTTTTAACCATAAGCAGCACTAGTTTTCTTTTCTGCAATCTCTTCAACAAAATGTAGCACTGTGGATAGATTGAATTTTTTAGATTCCTGTCCTGCATCATTAACTGGCATCACTAAATATTTTGGCAGAGAATATGAGTATATCATTTTTTTTTTTGCTTTAAATCCTGCTTATATTTCCCAATGCAGAGTTTAGCTGGTAAATGTCCCTTATTAACTCTTTCTGGTTATGTTTAATTAAAGCACATGGACATTTGGTTTATGAAAAGCATACAACTCACCCTGACAGTTATAAAGCAGGCCTCCATCAGTCTTGAAAGACTATGGTATCATGCTTGGCGCTGCATACACTGCATGCAAAGCATGAAAGCCTGGGTTGGATTGTTATGGAGGATAGGCTGTTACCCAAGCAGCAAATCCTCCCTCTCCACGCCACTGAATTAGTCCAATGGAAAGGCAGAGCCAATACGATTGGATCCAGCTGGCGTCGCAGAGCTGGGCTAAGGACAGGAGCTCACCCTGTCTTGTGGGACCGACCCGGTTCTCGAACCCTGGCCTGCTGGTTAACAGGCACAGCGTCTTAACCGCTTGTGCTGAAATGAATAACTGAACATTTGGGTCGTCATGAAATAAAAGTCTAAGATTACCAAATATTATAAAAGCACATTGCTCTACTCTGTGAGATTAATGTTTCTGTATTTTCACGGTAAGATTTGCAGGGGATGAAAATGAATGTAATATGCACTATATCTCTTTATCTCAGTGTTTCTCAGCATTTGTCCCTGCCATACCACTTTGCATGGTTCACCTATTGAAAATACCACCAGAAGTAACTGGTGATCAGAGACATGTGATTTAGGGGAGACAGAACTGCCCCATTATAGTCCATGAAAAATCAATGCAGCCACCCCACACACTTGCACCTGAAGAGACTCTCCTTACACCCAAGAAAGGAGGTATAAGGAGAGTTTCCTTGGATGTAAGGAGAGCCTCCTTGATTGGATGCAAGCAGGGCAGCTACAGTGCTTTCCCACAGACAACAAGAGGGCAGTTCTGCCTCAACCGCACAGCTTGCCCCCACTGTTAATGATGTTGCTGCCATCTGCCAGTTACTTCCAGGTTGGGAGGCTAGATGCTACATTATAATAAGACGGTCAGGACCAGGCACATCACCTGGTGCAGGGGGTAAGAAACGTCGCCCTTGGGACTGCACATTGCCCTGGGACATGTTGCCCTGGTACTGCACATGCACGATAGTTGTGCTTGCACACTGTGCTTTCCAAAGCATGGTATGCACACATGCTGACCATTGTGCATGCACATTGGGTTTCCAAGCTCAGAGCCATGCTGACTTGCCCAGCCTAAGCTGGAGAAGCCCAGTGCACATGCGCAACTGTTGCATGTGTGCACTGGACTTCCCAAGTCTAGGGTTGGGCAAGCCAGTTTGGCACTTGGCTCAGGAGGTCAGGGGGTATGCACTGGGAGGGAAATGATGCACTGGAGTGGTTTCAAACCCTTCCATCACCCCCTCCAGTGTATTACCCCTCCAGTGCATCACCCAGTGTGGCCTGCACCAGCTGCACCACCGTCTAGATGCTCCTGGTCAAGACAGATAGGAGGGCTTTTTTGAGCATGCAAAATACACACGCTTGACCTGAGCCTTCTACCACTGTTAGTTATGTTGCATTGTTGGTCTTACTGCTAGGCAGTGGGTGTCCAGGGTTCTTGCAAGTACTGCCTCCGGTACTACCAGTGGTACCCCTATCACAGATTGAGAAACTGCTATATTTATGATCTCTGATAAACATGGAAGCTGAGTGAAGGTAAGCCATTCATAAGCCTACAGAGAAAATGGATGGAGGGATTAAGACCATATCTGAAAGAGATATGCATACTGGGGTAGCATATGAACAGAGTGCAATTGCCCCACTGCATCTTGAGGTTTAATGCTCTGTCTGCAACACTGCCCATTGGCTTGCTCTGGTTGAAGCATCCAGTGAGTGAAATAATAATGGTTTTATATGCTACACAGTGTGGTTTTCTTTCCATTGTTACATTTCAATGGAATCCATTTCATTCTAGCAATTGACAACCATTCTTACTTTTTATGTCTTTCCATTTCCCACTGTCAACTCATTCCTTATCAAAATGTTTGAAAATGTTTGAAAACCGGATGTTTGATTATATATATTCACTTTGGGTTGGCAGACTATAAGGCTGCTGCCTACATAATTCTGCCTTTAGGGGCGGATGTGGGAGTGAAGAGAACTGTGTTTAAATAGGCATTTTTATGTCATATCTTTTCAGGAGCATGGTTCTCCATAATCCTTCATAGCAATGAAACGTTGTCTGATCATGCAGGTGATCTATATAATGCATGAGAGACTGAGAAATTTCAGTGTAGGACTTTAAAGAAATGGCTGTAAAAAACCTTGTTGTGACCTTACGTTCCTTTTCCCCAAAAAACATTTTGGGTGTTGCTTTGCATAAGCAGACAATTAACTTAATGAATCAAATTTACTGTTCCCTTCTCGGAGGGACACTGCAATTCACCTCTGAGGAAGTGAAGTGTTGAAAAGCCACTTTGGTTATAATTTCTTGGTGGATGCTTGGCCAGTGAATGAAGCAATGTGACAGAAAATAGCCCTGTGAGTAATTGCTAATACCTAAGCATGGGAGTGTGAGGATCAAAGCTGTACTGTAATTAGAAAAGCATAATTTCAGAAGTGCATTCGTCGAGCGGAGTCTGTTTACCAGAACAAAAAGGAGTTGCAATCTCACAAAAGCCAATTGCCGCTGAATTGATGGTCCAATTCCCCAGGATGTGCCTATAGCGACGGCTCAGTTGGAATTATTTCTCCGAATTAGCTGCCAGCAATAATATCCCACAAAAACACCACAAAAGTAGAAAGTTTATGTTCCTGAATCGGTGTGGAGAAGCTATATAAAGCATGCAGCTCTTGGAACATTGCCTGTGGAAGGAATGTACTCCAGGCCCCAACGGTCTTCTCCAAAAAAGCCAGTATGGTATAGTGCAGTGGCTTTGCTAGGAGTAGAGGACAGATACAGGAAGGATCTGGACTACAGACTTAAATTTGTAAAATCTTGCTTCACATGCATTATACAATATGCTCCCCTTGAACATATTGAAGCACCTTGATCCAGTAGACTTCAGGATTTTTGCCCACAGGATTACCCTCAGTAATTTTGGTATTTTTGAATAATACCATCTTATTATATATCATTTAATGTGGAATTTAATTCAGAATGCAATGAAACAAACAGTATCAAAATATCTCTATTCTATAAAAGTTTATAGCCAAAAAACTAGTGGGTAGGGCAATAGTGAATCATCAATAGTGAATCATCAACAACGCCATCGTGGGGGAGATGCACTGGCCTCTTGCACTGGGTCGATGCAAACCCTCGTGTCACTACTAGAACAGTACACCACTTAGCAGGGTGGTCTTGGGTTGAGATATCTCAGTCTGAGCTGCATACACTACAAAAAAGTTGCCTATCACTGAATTTTACCATCATTCCATCTGGCTCACTTCTGCTAATCCTGCCAACACCATTCCAAGAGTTTGAGGTAGGAGTTTGCCCATCCTATCCTGGAGATGTCATAGCTTCTGCTGCTCATTCTTTCCGTTGAATTTTTTTTAAATTGTTGTTTTACTTTCTATGGTGTATTGTTGGGCCCAAATGTCTACCAAGACCTTTGGTTAATGGCATTTGTGCAAATAATTCAGATTATGTGTTTGATCAGAAAATGTTTTCTTTTGAAAAAAAACATCCAGATGGAATAAGATACTTCTGTCATATCCTGTCACATAGCCTATATAAGTGGGATCAGTGGCATAGCTAATGAACATGTAGCCTGGTGCAAAGCTCAAAATGTAGCCCCCAAAAGTAATGTCACAACCGGAAGTGACATCATCCCCAGGTATTTTTTAAAAGAAAATTGAGGGAAAACCTACCACCTCCTCCTCAGCAGTTCACTACCATTTGCTCTGCTAGTGCAGAGCAAAGCACCTATTTGCTATCTGGAGTTGAAGATTTTGTTGCCCCCCTGTCCCACCCTACAACAACAAAATCAAATTTAATTAAGTTTAAAAATATTTTTAGGGAAACTGCAGGGACAAATAGGAATGGTTATTCTTTCCCTGTTAAACAGAAGTGGAGTACCACTTAGAAGTGCTGTATACCCAGTTAGCATGGGGTATACATAATTCCACCATTGATCAGGAGTACCACTTAGAAGTGCTGTATACCCAGTTAGCATTGGGTAACTGTTTATGATATATCATTGGCTCTCAGAACCATCAGTAACGTGGGAAAGTTTGAGTTAAGAACATCCACTTTTTTCCATAGGCTTTTATATTTTCTGGTTAAGTGGCCATAACATTTAATAAAATATAGATATCCCAATGCACTTTGTTTCATTGCATTCTGCATAAAATTACCTCTCCAACAATATATAACATGATGGTATTATCTTTGATACATACTCCATTTTTCATAATTTTAGCCACTAGTGTCAAGCTCAGCTTGTAGCCCCACTAAAGCAACTGCACCCTCCCTAGCTACGCCACTGAGTGGGATTTGAGAAGAAAACAGGAAGGCAAAAAGTTGTTCTAGATGAATGGTATTTGCCTTTCAACATGTGAGTGTATAATGGGGAAAAGTGGGCCTTATGGGTTGGCATTTTGAAAGACCATCCTTAGTGTCTCTAATTTGGCGTGCTAAGCTTCTTATATAAGGGCCTCACTCCTGAACATCCATCTTATTGTTCTGTAAACATCAGACCCCAAACTACTGAATTTGGACACAAATCTGTTACAGTGTGGTTCTGCAGCATTTGCAAATTTTGTGTCTGTGAATGAATTCCTGCTTGCTCACTCTTCCAGCCATCCATCATCTGTCCTGCTATAATTCCTCCATTTATCAGGATGCTGGTTCCACTTTTACCTCTGCTGATCTTTTTGGCCTCAAATTAAAAAAAAGTCCAGCCACTTTTACTTACATTTTTATGTTACATCAGCGTTTGCTTAATATATTTTTCCCAACATTTTTGTTACAATTCAGTTAGCGAAACAAGTCACACAGCCCACACCTATTTAACTCTCCACTCCACATCAATGTGATGCCTGCTGAATTATGCAGGAACGCATTGACTCAGAATAAAACCAATTCAAAAGAAAACACTTTACATTCAAAAAGGGCATTCTCATGTTAGTACCCAGAATATAGGGATTCTTATCCCAGGTATTGGTTTTCCCCTGTTAAAAGCTGTTTGCTCCCATTTAAGTACCTTTTTCTTTATACAAGTCTGACTTCTACTTAATCTGTTACTTTTCTCCTGAATATTTGTAACTTGAATCGGCTACTGTTTTGCTAATGGGTTATTTTTGAAAATTGTTCATAATAATAATATACAGTTTTTAACTGATTGATTCTCAACTCTGTAAGTTAATTGACAGCAGGGTAAAATTATGAAAATAAATGAAAACAAAAGAAAAGTCCTATTCCCCATATGCAAAGCAGTCTTAACGTTATGTTCAGGAGGTACCTCTGCTTTCCTGTGCGACTCTGGCATGAACAGAGATGAAGAACCACTACTTACTGACATTTTCAATAAAGTACAAAAGTAAAATGAATACCAACGGAAGTTATGCATTGACAAATCATGCATAAAAGTCACGTGCAGTTTTTTAATACAGAATATGCACAGAAAATAACATTTACCAGGTAAACCAAACGAGGGTATAAGTACATAATAGTACAGTTAGCTCAGTGTGTCTTTCCAAGGAAACTGACAAGCTGAGGGATTAGGATGAAAGGATTATGATTAATGTATGTTAAATTGAGGCTTAAAACATGTTAGGTATACAACTCTATGTAAGGTTTACTGACCTTTCTGTCTGTAAGCACCATCTATATTCTAAACATTTGTAGTTTTATTAATTCTGTCTCAGTAATAGAAATAGAACACAGGAGTGGCCTCAGAGGTCAGTTATTTTGGACACAGGCCAGAAATCTACTGCTGTCAAAGGGCCCGTTGAGCCAGGTGAACTTTCAGTACTGGTGGCAAAAAATGGTACAATGGTATGGTGAATAATCCAGGATTCTGCACCCCCCAGTTCTGTATACATTACGCTCTCACGTGTCAAACAAAATTTTAAGTGGTCTGCTTTTGTAAGACAGAAGGAAGTTTCCGCATCAGCGAGGCAATGGAGCATTTTCTTTAGTGTGAAGAATTTAGCATCCCTTCATAAAACCAGAGGTCGGAGAGAGGTTATTCTGAAGTTTACATTATCATGCTGGTGACAATACTTAAAAGTCTGGGATGCAAATGAAGCCAGAGTCTTGAGGGAGCATGAAATCTCAAAGTGCTTTCTACCTCTTCAAGCTGCTGCTTGAACGAACTTGATTGTGCAGCAAGCAGCAAGACGGGAGGCTTGAATACACCGTGATGCAGATCTGTTGCCCACTTAATCTCAGCAGCCAGACCAAATCTATATTCTTGATGACTGTGTGAATCTATATTCCTAGGCTGGGAAGCCAAAAATAAGATGGTGAGTGGATGGTGGTTGTCTCTGTGGTAAAAATGGGGGGAGGGACACTATTGCAAATGACTGGATGCCCCTGGGGCGAAGCTGGAGAATTTCAGGGGTGCAGTTGCACTGCGCTACAAGCTTTAGGGGGGCTACAAGCTGAGCTTGACACTAGTGACTAAAATTATGAAAAACAAGGTATGTATGAATGATAATATATATTGTTGGAAAGGTTATTTTATGCAGAATGCAATGAAACATAGATATGAAAGATAGATATTCCAATGCAATGAAATGCATTGGAATATCTATATTTTATCAAAAGTTATGGCCAATTAACCAGAAAATGAAATCACAAAAGCCTATTAAAAAAGTGGTTTTTCTTAACTCCAACTTTCCCATGTTACTGATGGTTCTGGGAGCCAATCAGATGTAATTCCGATACTGTATGGAACTAATAAGGTTAATATGAATCAGTACCCAGTACATATATCGTATACAGTACAGTGATACCTCACTTAACAAGCACCTTGCTTAAAAAGCGTTTCACATAACAAGCAAAAATTTCCAAGAAATCTTGCTTCACATAACAAGTTCCACTTCACTTAACAAGCAAGTGTGCTATGGGCACGTGTGCTATGCAGACCTGACGCTCCACATGGAGGCTCTTTAAAAGGGCTGCCGGCCAACCCTGCTGCCTCTAACTACCCCCAACTTGGGGGCAGTTTCCTGGAGGTGCCAGAGGTCACCCCTAACTGCCTCCAAGTGCCCCCACCGACCACCTTGAACCTCCAGCAGCAGCCCAGGTAAGCCTCCCAGGAAAGTGTCTTTGATAGCAGCCTCTTAACCATGCCAATCCAGAAGTAAGCCCCTTTGTTCAGTGGGGCTTACTCCCAGGAAAGTGTCTTTAGGATTGCAGCCTAAGTAGACTTCATAGGATCATGCACTCTGAATTCATGTTTTGAATTCAATTCCAGTGTTTTGTCATCATTTTTACATCCAGTTAATATTTTTATATGAATATTTTGGGGGTTGTGGAACCAATCGTCTGAGTTTCCATTATTTCCTATGGAAAAATCTGCTTCACTTAAAGAGCATTTCACTTAAAGAACATACCTCCAGAAAGAATTAAGCTCTGTATGTGAGGCACCACTGTACTTATATCATAATACAGTTACCCATGCTTACTGGGTATTCTAAGTGGTGCTCCTCTTATATTTAGAAGGGAGAAAATAACCATTCCTCTTTGCCCCACCTCAGTTTTCCTAACCAATAAGGGACACAATTTTTTTTACTTAATTAAATTTGATTTTGTTGTTGCAGGGAGGGGTGGGCAACAAAATCTTCTTTAACTTCAGAGAGCAAACAGGTACATTAGCTATGCCAAAAATGCAGGCCTCCGTCAGTCTTGAAAGACTATGGTATTGTGCTCGGCGCTACATACGTTGCATGCGGAGCACAAAAGCCTGGGTTGGATTGTTATGGAGGATAGGCTGTTACCCAAGCAGCAAATCCCCCCTCTCCACACCACTGAATTAGTCCAATGGAAAGGCAGAGCCAATACAATTGGATCCAGCCGGCGTTGCAGAGCTGGGCTAAGGACAGGAGCTCACCCTGTCTTGTGGGGCCGATTAGCAGAGGAAATGGGTGGTGAACTGCTGAGGAGGAGAAGGCAGGTTTTGTCCCAATTTCCTTTTAAAAATACCCAGGGATGACGACACTTCCATTTGTGACATCACTTTTGGGGCTACATTTTGAGCTTTGCACTGGGCTATGTGATCACTGGGAGGCCCCAGAATGCAACAGTAATTTTCAGATGTTCCACCAGAACAATAATACCAATCTTAAGCTTCCTGGCATCTGCTGAGGCAGTGGCACAAAAAAGGCTACTTCTTCACCCAACATGTGCCTGGGAGCAACTAACTGGAGGTCTTCTCGTTCCTTTTCATCCCCTTTCTCTTGGGGAGAGTTCCCCAAAGCCCAATGGGGCTTCCCAAATCTGTGTTGGCTGTTTCTCCAATGCATAATTGAGATACTCTGGTCAGGTCTTCCAGCCTAGCATGGCGTTCTGGATCCAGTGAAATAGAGATTTTGCTATCAGTGGCGGGTTCTGAAAACTAAGGGCCACCCTATATTTTAATGTTAAATATATTGCAATATATCATTGTACCATATACTCACTGTTATTGGGATGTGAAATAAAGAGTATAAATGTTTGTGGACATCTATTGGCAGACTACTATGGTGAGAAATAGTACAGTACTACATATACTGTACTAAATGTACATATGTACTAAATACTACAGTAACATAATCAGACCACTGATTTTTTGGCTCCCAAAGATTGGAGCAAAGAGATGCCAAGGAGGTGGCAGTGATGGCTCTTTTAACTTTGAAGTGCTTTTCCCAATATTGGTCAATCCTGTGAAAGTAATGACTTAAATTCCATGACTTGCATTCCATTGCATGACTTAAATTCCCACTTCTCCCATCCTCTATTAATAAAGGCTGGATCATGTCCTATGAAGAACAATGTACAGTAACTGTACTGCACCACCCTAATAGGATAAGTAGCAACAACCTCTTGCTCTTGTACACTGAACAAATCTGGATCCTAACTTGTTTCATGAAAAAAAAACTCATTTTGGGGGAAAAAGCTTCAGAAATAATTAGAGAAAATAACTGATTGAACATGAATGCTTATTCTCTGACAAATGTGGCTAATTGCAAGACATGCTGCTAAATTAGTTAGGTGTTAATTAAAGCTAACAGGTAAACTGCAGTGCCTGGCTTGTAACCAATGTACATCGAGATAATTAACAGAGTACTAATTAAATAAAAGTTGAATTGTTAGAATATTTCAGTTCTGCCACAGTCCCTTTGAGCTGTAGAACATTTGCAAACGCATGTCAAGTTTTGCACAAGATTTCTCTCGTTTTGATTTTTTTCCATTGTAGTCTGCAGTGTCCTTTTGCCTCAGTCATGCCATTTTCCTCTGAGACTAATGGTCCAATCTTAATTGGGCCTGATGCTTCAAGAATTTGCACAAGGCTGTCACACACTTCTAGGGCACTGCTGAAAATGTTTAGAGGTGTAGTGCACTCCAGCATCTCCAGGCAGCGCAATGGGTGGTAGTTGGCAGAAGTAGGTTGGGGAAGGTTTGGGGCATTCTAAGCTGAGAAGGAGAAGGGAAGGGATGGAAAGTAGAATGGCAGGAGTGGGTCTCGCCAGCAAAAGTGCAAACTTAAACTTATCCTGTATTTTTCAGCTGACCCCACTTTCCTCAGACTTCTGCCAACTACTTCATCGTTGTCGTTGTTATCATCATCAAAACCAGTATTTATATACCCCATTCCAACAAAAAATGTTCACAACAGCAAGAAAGCTAGCCTAGTGGTCTACCCAGAGGTAGGTTAAATGATATTTAGTCATTATTTATTGATTGATATATATTTATTGATATTCTGGTTCTCCCCATCATCACTACCACCGTCGGATGCATCAGGTGTTCTGTTAGCATATTGAGCATATTGCATAGTCATACATGGTGGGTGTTAGGATTGGGTTGTAAGAGTCAGTATCCTTTTTGACTTCACAGGCTGTAGGAAACCATGTTTTGCTGTAATGGCTTGGACATATGATCAATAATATACCGAGGGAGCAATACCCAGGCCCCTTAAGTCCTTTGCACCAGCCAGTTGGTATTGCAAAAGTGCCATAAGACAATTTTGCACCCCTACGAGGACCAGTTAGGCCAGTGCACTGATGTTTATTGGCCTAACTCGGCTGGCTTTTGCAAGACCAAGAGACTTGTTTTGATGGCTCTACTGAGCCAACACAGCGAGCCTTGAAGGCCAGGGGAAGCCGGGGGGACAGCAGCGATGAGGCGGGGAGAGGTGTATGGGGAGAGGAGTAGGTGGGGACAAGATCTGACTTACATTTATTTATTTATTTATTTATTTATTTATTTATTTATTTATTTATTTATTTATTTAATATATATCCCGCCTTTCCTCACCTGCAAGAGGGAGCTCAAGGCGGCTAACATCAATCAGAAAAATAAAACACCATTAAAATAGAATTATAAATATAGATTAAAACGCAATTAAAATACAATTAGATTGAAAAACTGAGAACAATTAAAACAGACTAAAAACATATGTTAAAAACAATAAAATAGAACCATAAAACTGCCCCACCAACCTCTGCCCCATTTAAAAAGCTTTTTTTTAATAAAAGGTTTTAAGGCTGGTCCTGACCCTGACCACATCAGGTCCTGACCCTGCTAGGAGGGCAGGAAGGAGTGGCACATTGCCGCTTCTCTCTGCTCTGACTTAGGCCACCTTCAGAGGCTGCTACAACCTTACACTGGGGTAGGTGAGAAGTCTTCCTTCCTTAGGGTAGTGCAGCAGCAGCCTCTATAACTGGCTCGGGATACAACGCAGGCACGCCAGCCAGTCTGTTTCCAGCACAAGTCAGAATTGCGCTGCCACTTATTTAAAATACTTGTATCCCACTTTCTCTAAAAACGTCAAGTGACTAAAGTTTGTTAAATCTTTCCTGCAGACCTGTGTTGATTAACTGCACTATAGTCCCAGGCTTATCCAAATTTACTATGCCAATGCAGCTGCAACACAGCCCCAAGGTGAGGAAATGAATGTTCTTTTACCTTGAGGAGACTTCCGTAAGTACCCTCCCAATCAGAGGGTGCCACACACACCCTATTGGCACAGCTGAATTGACACTAGAATGTTGGATAGGATTGAGTCCTACATCAGTATAAGGAAATGGTACATATATGCTATATAACTAAAAAAAATAGCAATTCCTTTTCTGTTGGTAGACTTCTGAAATGCAGTATTCTCAAAATATGGGAAAGTTTCTGTCACACATAGTGAAGGAAACCCAATTGTATCAGGATTATTAATATCTCTGTCAGTCCAATCCTATAAATAATGTCTCTGTCAGCCCAATCCTATTCATACTTTCGTACAAGTAAGCCACATTGACTCAAATGGTACTCGGAGTAGACATGAATAGGATTGGGTTCTGTGTGAGTTCATTTCAACATCTTACCTATTTTATTTATTAATACATTTTCAGAATCAATTCATCCTCAGTTGTATCTGTCAAGGGAATATAATCAGTGAAATGTAGTATCATGGTAAACATTAAAAAATAAGTGACATAGAAGTTTAAAAAATCAGTTTTAGAAAGATATGATATTAATAGGAAGCCCATGTTTTGGTAGGTTTTCTCCTGTTTATTTTTCTGTTAATCAGCCTTTTTTCCTTGGTTTTTCCACAAATGTGAGGAAATCCAAATACTAAGTTTCTGTACTGTAAAGAAATAATCAAAATGATGCTTTTTTCATTTAATATTTTATTCACAAACAGCTTGAGTATGAGGCAAATATAGGGAAAAATTATTACTTGGAAATTCTCTGTTGATTCAGCAAACTGCAGTAATACCGCTGACTGATACTTCAGAGTATATTGTTTGACATGTTATTTATAGTGCATAATTTGCTTCCTTTGCTTACATTTAATGCATTATGCAAGAAGTGAAGTCAAATCGATACGACTCAGCAACCCACTACCTCTTTATCCTTGAAACTCATTTATACGGATTCTGAAATCCATTCTCCCCAAAATTAAATCTCCATACAGCTGCACGCACTAAATTGGTCAATTTGTAATAACTAAAGTATGTAATGGCGACAATCACAACATAGTGGCATGAAGCAGAGGCATCTCAAATATTACCTATTTGTGGAAATTATGTAGAAAGAGAAATACTACAAATACTACTTCTGTTTATCAAGGAACGATAACTTCACACCCAGTTGGGAAACTTTCTGACTTGCGATAAAAAGCTTGGCCAAAAGCCACATGTATTGTGATGTGGTCAGATGTTCAGCAGTTATGATTCCACTGCAGCTAATTCAGAAGGCAGAATGGCAAACAAATACAAAAAGCCATGCACTACCAACTCTGGGACAAATGAAACATGAACACATTTGCACATATGAACAGGGAGCTTGGTTCAGTGTCTCGGACACACTTCAATGAATTGACATTTTAAAAGGATATGTAAAAAGACAGAAGTCCAACCCAATTTGTTACAGGAATAAGAGGCTGCAATCCCAGCCTGGAAGAAAATCCCATTTATTGTAATGGGACCTATATATAAGTAGACATGAGTAAGATGGGCTGTGTAAGATTGAAAAACCCATTTCAAATACAAAATCATCTTCTTAGGATTTTGGAATGGATTATACAGGTCCAGAGGCAGCCAACCTTTCAACTTTAGGGCTCCTGGACCATTAACAATTATGCAGAGGATTTAATTTTGGTGGATGAGCAGCTGATAACTTACAACTGCTGAAATTCCCTCCTCTACACAATTATCAAAGGTCCAGAAACCCTAAAGTTGAAAGGTTGGCCAACCCTGATGGTCTTTTGCTATGCAGCAGTTTATGAGCTTGGGAGGATTTGGGGGCATTATTTTGCCAAAATCTTTCCAGAAAAAGGTGGGATTTAAGAAGTGATTGCAAAGAGTTAAGAGCAGAGGCATTGTGTAACTGGACTTTAACTGAACTAGATGGATTTAGCTGGACGAAATGGGCTAAGCTGGACTAGATGGCCCTGTGGCCTGATCCAGTGGAGGCTCTTCCTATGTTCTTATGTAGGCTACTTTTATCTATCTACTGTCTACAGTACTTATATACTGCTTTTCAACTGAAAAGTTCACAAAGAGGTTTACAAGAAAATTAAAAAAAATAGCTAGTTAATAGTTCAGCCTCAGTTGCCCAAAATCTCTAATAATAACATGAGTGTTGATACACTGGTCATAATAAAGAGGAGCTTCAGGTAGCTACATTATGCACTGTATAGGTCATTAAGCAATATCAACAATTAAAATAACAATGAATACCTTATTACCCATTGGTGTAGCATTAGCACAATATATCATTTGATTTGTCTTATTATCCTGTTCTACCTCCTCAAAATGAAAGCTCAATGGCATGGGCTCACCTGCCACCTATTGCTGTTTGGAGGAAGAAGAAGAAGGAGCTGAGCTCTGGAGGCAGAGGGGAAAAATAAGCTGAACCAAGTCAACAAGACATCTCCTGCTTCTTTCACTAACCTATAGATGCTCTAGATCAGAGGTCAGGGAACAGGAGTGAAATACCCCAATTTGGGTAATAATGGAATTCCTGGGGGTAATGGACCACCTGGGTTCGCATATGAATGACACAGCCAGGTATGCGTGACCAGCACAGAGCAGGGCAGGCATTGCAATGGATTACTCTTAGCACCTAATCAGAGATCAAACAAACAAAAGGTGTGAATCCCTGTAGGGTCATAAGAAATTCAGGCTATTTTGGGTGGGGGGTTGGAGGGGAGAGATATCAACAGTGACTCAGCTGCAGGGTTACTCAGGGACAGAAATGAAAAGAGAAAGCATCCTCCTTTGGGTGCTGTTGAGGTCTGCCTGTATTCTAAACAGCCCCCTCCCATCCAGCTCCCTCTGGTAAGACCATTTCATTGCTCCCGTATCAGGGTGATCACATCTCATAATCATAAAAGAGAATCCCAAAATGTAGGACACTCAAGACAAATGTAGAACATGACAAAATTAAAGCTAAAAACACTGACCTATTTTGCTTTCATGTGAATAATTAAAACACTATGAGCACAGTCCTAACCATGACTACTCAAAAGTAAGCCCCATTGTATTAAATGGGTCTTATTCTGAGGAAAGTATCTTTAGGATTGCAGCCTATATTTACTTACTACATTTACAACTATTACATATAATTTATTAATTACAAGAAGGCTACATGCCACCACACTTTCCTGGAAGGAACACCCCCTGACTGTAATGGGCATTAATTCTGAGGAAAAATGCCTAGGATTGGGATCTGTGGTTGCATCTTCTCCACACTTTCTTGGAAGGAAACCCCACTGACTGTAATTGTAATGGTCTGCTGCTCAATAGAAAGGCACAAGATTGGGCTCTGAGGCTGCAATCCTATTCACATTTTCCTGGGAAGCCCAATAACTACAATGGGTCTTACTTCTGAGTAAAGTCGAATAGATTGGGCTCTCTTCCCAACTCCAGTTGAATCCTGCACTTGTTTTAATCATTTGCAGGCTCTTGTCCTCTTTTTTTATTATGGTCACCCTGACCCCCACATTTCTCCAATATGCAGTGACCATATGTCATAACCACAAATAGAGGACAAGCCAAGAAAAATGGAGGACATTTTTAAAAGCTGAAAACCCTCATATATATTGTTTTCATGTGGTTAACTTAAACACCGTATTAGGTATTAGTACTGTATGTTTAAAACTATCACATATTACATATAATTTATGAATTCCAAGAAAGCTACATGCTGCCTGCTCACA
The DNA here is from genome assembly GCA_030015325.1 of Cryptoblepharus egeriae. Classification (NCBI taxonomy): domain Eukaryota; kingdom Metazoa; phylum Chordata; class Lepidosauria; order Squamata; family Scincidae; genus Cryptoblepharus; species Cryptoblepharus egeriae. The sequence continues at coordinate 31,354,897 of JAREYC010000005.1, forward strand.
AGGAAAAAGAAGACAATGAAGATTTTTTTTCCAGGACAAAAGGCTAAAACAGAGGAAATGTCCTGGGAAAACAGACCATATGGTCATCCTATCCAATCCAACACTATTTTATTCCTTACTTAAAACTTTTCTTCCAGCTCCCCAGAAGCCACATATTTGAATTCAAATAATTAATAATATATTTTTTCCTTCCTTTCAAATCAAGGGGGTAACGCCCACATACCTAAATATATTTTGGGGTAAGAGGTAAAAATGTTCCCCGACCCCTGCTCTAGATGGAACCTCCTCACTCTCACAGGTAGGTAGAAATAGTACCTAAATGACCCAGAAAAGCAGAGTATTCCAAGCATGCTTTGGCTCAAGTCAGTGGCATAGCTAATGAGCATGTGGCCCCATGCAGATCTCAAAATGTTGCCTAGGAAATGCTACAACTGGAAGTTATGTCATGCCTGGACTTAAAAAAGAAAATTTAAGGAAAACCTGCCTCTTTCTCCCCAGCAACTTGTTTCCCATCTGTCTCGTGGGTCTGTTTTGAGATAAGAAAATCTACTTTTTCTTCCCTAAGCAGTAGGTATTTTTATTTTCTGGTTAATTGGCTATAGCTTTTGATAGAAAACAAATATATATATAAATTGTTTTCTCACCCTCCATGGGTGGTGTATGTATGTATGTTATCCTCAATCTCGGGTCCTCTACCAGAGGCCTGGGAGTTTGAGGGTTCTGCGCAGTATCTTAGCTTTTCCTAGCAATGCGCTTTTCTGGATCGAGTGTTGTGAGTTACTTCCTGGGATTTGTTGGAGCCATTCTTCCAGCTTGGATGTCACAGCCCCTAGTGCTCCAATCACTATTGGGATCACATTCACCTTCACTTGCCACAGTCTTTCTAATTCCTCCTTCAAACCCTGATACTTTTCCACCTTTTCATGCTCTTTTTTCCTGATGTTGCTGTCATTTGGTATCGCTACATCTATCACCAGGGCTGTCTTCTGGGCCTTATCTACCACCACAATGTCTGGCTGGTTAGCCAGTACCTTCTTGTCTGTCTGGATATGGAAGTCCCACAGGACCTTAGCCCTGTCATTCTCCACAACCTTCAGAGGGGTCTCCCATCTGGTCTTGGGAAGGGTTAGTCCATAGGCTGAGCAGATGTTTCTATACACGATGCCGGCTACTTGGTTGTGCCGTTCAACGTATGCTGTTCCTGCCTGCATCTTACACCCTGCCACAATGTGTTGGATTGTTTCTGAGGTTTCTCTGCATAGCCTGCACTTTGGGTCTTCTCTTGTATGGTAAATCCCCGCTTCTATGGATCTGGTACTTAGTGCCAGTTCTTGTGCTGCCATGATGAGGGCTTCAGTGCTGTCTTTGAAGCCAGCTCTTTCCAGCCACTGATAGGATTTCCCAGTATCAGTGACTTCGGTTATCTGGCGATGGTACATCCCATGCAGGGTCTTGTCTTGCCAGGACACTTCCTCAGTTTGATCTTCCTTCTATATTTGCTGTTGCTGTTGTTGCTGGAGACATTCTCTCATCAGCTCATCTTTGGGTGCCATCTCAGTGATGTATTCCTGGATATTCTGGGTTTCATCCATGATAGTAGTTTTGACGCTCATCAGACCCCTGCCGCCCTCTTTCCGACTAGTGTATAGTCTCTGGATGTTAGACTTGGGGTGGAAACCCCCATGCATTGTGAGGAGCTTTCGGGTCTTCACATCGGCCGCCTCCATTTCTTTCTGTGGCCAGCTTACTATGCCAGCAGGGTATCTGATGACTGGCAGTGCATATGTATTGATGGCATGTATCTTATTTTTCCCATTGAGCTGGCTTTTCAGGATCTGTCGTATTCTTTGATGGTACTTGGATATTGCTGTCTTCCTTGCCTCCTCTTCATGATTACCGTGGGATTGTGGGATACCTAGGTACTTATAGTTGGTCTCTACATCTGTTATGTACCCAGTTGGTAGTTCTACTCCACTGGTCTTAACCACTTTTCTTCTCTTTATGATCATTCGGCTGCACTTATCCAGGCTGAATGACATCCCAATATCCTCACTGTAGATCCTTGTCAGGTGTATCAATGAGTTGATGTCTCATTCATTCTTTGCATACAGCTTGATGTCATCCATATAGAGGAGGTGGCTGATGGTAGTTCCACTCTTGAACTTGTACCCATATCCAGTCTTTGCTATTATTTGGCTTAGGGGATTCAGGCCCATGCAGAACAGCAGAGGAGACAGTGCATCACCTTGATATATGCCATGCTTGATCGATACTTGTGCTAATTCTTTTGAGTTGATTTCCAATGTTGTTTTCCATTGCCCCATGGAGTTCTTAAGGAAGGTCATTAAGGTCTTATTTACTTTATATAATGCCAGGCATTCACAGATCCACGTATGTGGCATTGAGTCGTAGGCTTTCCTGTAGTCAATCCAAGGTGTGCACAGATTAGTCTGTCTGGTTCTTGAGTCTTGGGCTACAGTACTTTATATATGTAGTTTTATATATATATAAAACTTCTTCCCTTTCTGGCATTTGCTTTAAATGGATGAACTGTTCAGAGCTCCCATCAGTCCGAACTGAGTGAAATCCTCTATTCGTTTGTGGGCCATCTCATTTGATTCCAGCCCCAAATGAGATTGATGTGCCCAGAAGAAAGCCTGTGGAGTTTACTTCTGAATAGCGACAAATAGGATTACATATCTCGTTCTACTATTCTTTGAAATCATCATTATCATGGCTGACACCATGGCTTCCTAATGAGGAAGATGTTGAATAAACTATAGTATGCCCTTCAAACTACAGAAAATGGAGCTGTAGTTGATTCAGCACCCCATATATAACCGATAATAGGGCTACAATCCAGAATAACTACAGAACCTTTTACACTGATGTAGTTACTGTGCCACCTATGGGAAATCTATGGGAAATACATAAAGCAATCCAGAGAAAGTGCCTCTTATGTCTTCCCATAATTACTCTGGATTGTAGCTTAGGTCTAACTTTTAAAAGAGCAAAATACACGTAGTCCTGTATTATTATTTACAAGTGGCCTCCTATTCCTAATTAATATGGTAGATTATTGCATATCCAAAACAAGGCACTAAAAGCTGTTTTCTCTTCAGCACAGGCATTCAAACAAGCATTTTTGTATTTATTCCTATGTTTTTACAACTATTTGTAGAATGTGTCCTTATAAGGATTTGAATCAAGATTCACTTAGACAGAAGTCATACTCATAATGATATTCAATTTTGTTTAATGTGGCTTGTGCTAGCAGACAGATATATACAAAATGTTTCCAATTTCTTAACATTAAAAAGGAAATTGACTTCCTCATTAACCAAAACTAATTTTCAGTTTTCTTATTTCTGTAAGAACAATTTAATTCAAGAGCTGGAATTGGAAAAAAAAACTACTAAACAGAATGTATACTGGAGATATATTACAGGCACAAACAAATGCATCATTAACTCATAGAAGGAAGAAGATGTGAAAATTCATAATTGACTAGAAAAGTTCATCTCACTGATGTGAAAGGAATAACTGCATAGTGGGAGAAAATATTGTAGATTTGGTTATTTGAGATGACAGTGGTCAGTGGCTTCTTCCTTTCAAAATTCAAAATTAGAAATAATGTTGTTCTGTACAAAGATCCGTTTATGATGCAACTAGAATTGATCAAAACTCTATCATAACACATACAAATAAAAGAAAACCCTGATGGATCAGGGTTTGTCCAACTTGTCAGTCTTGTCCAACTTCCTGTATCAGAGGTCCATCAGATGCGTCTGGGAGCACAAAGGCCAACAAGATAGCTGTATCCTATTGCCACTCTTTTGCATCTGACATTCAGAGATGGATTACCTCTAAAACATGAACCTTGTACAAACCCCCCAAATCCAGAGCAACTATGGGAGGACGTAAGAGACATTATGTGCACCCGTAGTTACTGCACCATCCAGTGAAATCCTAAGGGAAATTCATATTGGTATCCAGAGTAAATTGTTCTGTCACTGGAGCAAGGACTCCCCGTAGTTACTCTGGATTTTGCCCATAGTCATCATGGCTTATAACCTGTGATGCACTCTGTCTAATCCACTTTAAAAAACATCTAAATCAAGTGCCGTCATAACATCCTGTGGCAAAGAGTTCCACAGATTGTTTACACACTGGGTAAAAGGAATCTCATCTTCTCTGTGTTCTAACACCCACCATTTAATCTTGATCAAGAAGAGCACATGTGTGGGTGACCCTGTTGGCACTGAATGCAGAGGTAAATTAAGGATATAAAGTAGCATGTATGTGATACATCTTTCCATTCTGACTGGCTTTAAGCCACTTGCTCCAAGCTGTGTTCTGATGCACTTAGGAGACCATGCATTAATCTCCTCTAATCTTGTACTGTATACAGTTTTGTCTCAGGATCCACATAGGGTACAATCCTAACCAGTTTAGGTTATCACAGCTCACCCATCTCTTCAGCATCTGCAATCCTTCCTCCCAGTTAGGCTGACACAAGTCCTGACATAAATTCCAGGCTGGCCTGGGGTGTTGCAAAAGTGCCATAAGGCACACCTCTGCCACTCCTGACATTGATTAGGCCCGTGCACAGACCTGTGCCAGCCTCCCTACACCACCACAGGAATGGAGTGGGTAAATTGTGCTGGCCTAAATTGGTTAGGATTGCACCCTGAATCCATTAACTTACATGCATTTTTAAGTGCACATTTTTATTGCTTTCCATTCTCCCACAGAGATGTAGAGTCTATATTAAATGTTACTGTATTTATAACTCTAACCCTACAATCTAGAGTAACTACAGGAAGACGTAAGAGGCACTTACTCTGGATTGCTCTATTCATTTTCCATAGGTTTCCCATAGGTGGCATTGTAACTACATCGGTGTAAAAGGTCCTGTAGTTACTCTGGATTGTAGCCTAAGATTCTAGGGTGTTCTGGGGCCCTGCAAAAAATGTTTCCAGTTGGGCCCACAGCCCTTAAGGTGTTCTGATCCTGACTTCTAATATATAAGAAGGCTACTTATAGCCTTCTTATAAAGGCTACACATTTTTAGAAGTATGAACCAGGCAAATGCGTGGCTGGTTCAGAATGCCACTGAAGCTATATAAAATAGTCATTACTTTTTTTCCTCCACCTCTGCATTTCCTCCACCAAAGCAGCTGAGAACTGCATTTATCAACTTTCATTTTGTTGCTAAAGTTTTTTTTTTTGCTATTTTAAATTATTTTCTTAGGCACCCTTGGAGAAATTAAGTTTATGGAATAGGAACTTTTACTTTGTATTCTGCTGAATGAGGTGCTTTTATGTGCAAGAAGTGTAACAATACAGCCAGACCTGAAGTTCAGTAGCATTTTAGCAATAACCTTATTTGAAACACCTTCAATGTGATAGTTTCACACTAATAAAAGATATTTAATTTTGCTAAGTAGCTTTCTGTTCAAAAAACACAATAAACAGGATCTTAAATGAGATTTCTATGCAACTAGTACATCCATTGCTATAACTCTTTCTCTCATCTACGTAAACAAACCAGCAGGAGAACAGGATTTAAGATTTTATGTGCAGGCTAATTGCTCCTTTCTGCTAGACTAGAATAGCACCACAATAAAGAAAACATCTAATATAAAAATTTTTGTGGGTATTTTGAAAGGAGGGGGAGTTATCATATCACTGAAATCAGAAGGCCTATTTTTAGGTCTGAAATCAAAGCTATCGGTTATATTTAGCGGATTTAATAGGGATCAGTATTTATGGTGCTCTTCAACATGTAATTTGAAAGATATGAAACTGACTTTGCTGGACACAGCACATTTTTATCAGCATATTTTATCTACTACTACACCATCTAAGTCTTCAACAAGAGATTTTAGGAAGTTAGGATCCAATCTAGCAAATGTTTGTAGTGACAATGGCTGCAATCTTAACCTAGAGTTAGGCTGGCCTCAGCTCTGGTATAAGTCCTGTGCTGACCTGGGGGTTTCACAAAAGTGCAGTAAGACACTTCTGAACTACTTGTCATGGAGGGTTAGGCCAGTGCACAGACAGGCACTTGCCTCTCTACATCACCACAGGGATGGGAAGACTGATGAGTTGTGCCAGCCTAGCTAAGATTGCACTCAAAATCAATTGAAACCAATGGAATGCTAGTTGTAGTCTATATTCAGCTAGTGGATTTGTTAATCAGAGGTGGGCAGATGCCGGTTCGGGCCTACTCGCCCGAACCGGATCTTCCCCCTCAGCTGACGCTGGCGATCTGTCAGAGTCGCGGCTACAAGAGCCGTGGGGACCGGTTCCCCAGCATCCGCCGGCGCCGCGTCTCCTGGGGCTTGGCGCCAGGAAGCTTAGTGCGCCTGCGTCCAGCTGGATGCATGCACACTGACTCTCCTGAAGCTGAGCTCGGCTTCAGGAGACTCAGCGTGCATGCGCCGAGCCTGGCACATGCGCAGTGCGGCCTGGTTAGGGCCCGCCCCCTGACCCCGGCCCAGCCCCCGAACTTCCGGCGAACCGGATCTTCAGAGAGGCTGGGCCCATCACTGGAGATAATGTTAGCTGGGTTGGGGCCATTATCTTATGTATATGGCCACTTATTTTGTACCTAGTGAAGACAATCACTCCAAGGAAAATCTCACGTGTTCATTTATTCTGTAGGTATTTAGGTATCACATGTTGTGATTCTGTAGGTAGGTAGGTAATAATCCTGCTCCTAGAACAATATATGACAAATCTCTCATTGGTTGTACTAGATCCATAAAACATGCTCACAGCTGTCATTGATCAGGTCAACATTCGAATTTAGAGCTACTTTTTAAAAGCTTTTAAGCATTGTTCGACTTTGAATATTATGCACTCAGTCTGTGTTGCCAATGATACTTGATGTTTGTTATGTGCATTTAATAACTCCTCTTGCTTTATACATCTATACAACACACACTCTTGCTTTATACATCTGCAGAGGGCGTCAGAAGCCTCTAATCCTGCAGTTGGCCAAGTTCCAACTAGAACTTTGTATGCCTGTGATTTTGTGTCCCGTTATAGGATCCGATGATCACAGTGATTTAATATTATCAAGTTCCAATTTTAAGTGTACCTCAGTTCACTTAGAGAATTCAAACTGTGGTATCATTTCCATACAATTCTGCTTCAATGTGCACTGAGCAATGGTTCCAGAAAGGATGTAATCATCTATTCGTTTATGTGTTTGCTGCCGGGGTTTGAAGCCAAGACAAAACAAGAGCTTCCTTCTTTAAACATTTATACATGTCCCTCTGAAGGGAGTAAATCAAGCAGAAATCTGTTGTCAGACAAGCATAGTAATGTTCAGCTGAACCCATATCCCACAATAGATTAAAGTAAATGTAATAATGATGCATTTAAAATATTGTTTGTAAATCAGGGGTCAGAGCAACATAATATATAATTGTAAGCTGTTTGTTTTCACTTGACTCGTGTGACTAGGGGAGTTAGGTGCTATGGTCTAAAATTATTAACTCTACAATCCAAAGTAACTACAGGAGCATGTAAGAGACATTATGTGCATCCGGAGTTGCTGCACCACCTAATGAAAACCTATGGGAAATTTATATTGCAGCCCAGAGTAAATTGTTCTTATACCGGAGCAAGGACTCCCAATAGCTACTCTGGATTGCGCCCTAAGTCACAAATGGATGTGGTGCTAACAATTTAATAGGAAGGGGTGAGATCAGGAGTGTCCAAACTTTTTGGCAGGAGGTCTACACCATATCTCTGACACTGTGTTTTAGGTCAGAAAACTAATTTACATTTCAAAATTGAATAAATTTACATAAATTTACATATCAGAACATAAGGCTTGCCCAAGGGCTGGACAGAATGGTCTTACCAGGGGCCACATTGAAGCACACTAAGGGCTGTATTTTTTGTCCTCAGGCCAGGGTCTGACCACCCCGGGTTAGATATTCCTAATATTTTATTCTGATTAAGTTGTATGCTTTTCCAAAGCAAGGGAGAATGTTTTTAGGGCATTTCATAAATTCCATGTATCCTACAAATCCATTGAGCCAATGTAGTTAAAAATCATGGCCATGACACGACCTGCTGCAAAGCTCATTTTCATGACACCAAGCCCAATATAGTCTATCTGGTGAAGCAGTCATCAGAATCTGGCATGCTCCTATAAATGACTGCATATAAAACTGGCAGTGGTGAACCAGCATGAAGTCAGACTTGCTCCAATGATTACTTCACTACATTAACATTTCATTTGGACGGTTGGAAGAAAAAAGTCCATGGAGTGAAAATGCCCTACTTGATCATATGAAGAAAACTCCCAACAAGTTACATTATACCCCACAGCGCAAAATAAGCAGACGGAGGCAGATGTGGAATTAAAGGGCCACTTTATTAACTAAATATTAAACATCCCAAAACAGGGGACTGCTAACAAAGTCGTGCTGGTAGCTACAAAAATAGGGACGGTCGAAAGCCTGGCTCAGGTCACACCCTCAGGTCACTGAGGGTGCCCATCATCACCAACCTGAAGGTCGAGACAGCTGGATGCTCAGTCAACCAGTTGCCCAGTTGACCTTGCCTAAATTCCCGGTGCAGGGATAGCCACCTAGGCCTACGTCCAGATCAGGACCTAATAGGCCTGCTATGGATCTCACCGACCCTTGCTGTCTCAGGCAATCACCAATGGCCTATCCTGCCTATTCCAGCACAACACCTGCCATAAAGTGACCAGTTAGTTACCCCCACACCTCCAGTACAGTTCAAGGTAGGCAAAAAAAGAGTCCCGGCAAGAGCCAATCAGCAGGGACCCCAAAAATTCCTACTCGGCCCGTAATGTGACCAGCGAAGCTTAAACTGCATAGGGAGGGCGGGAGGGGATGATGCTCTCAAGCCAACTGAGAGCTTGCCAGGCAGCGCGCCCTGATCGGGCTGCTAGGCACCGCCTCCTGGCCCTGGCAGCCAATCAGCTGCCTCCACATCTTCCCCAGCTGCACCATTTCGCCTGGGGGGGATAAATAAGCCAGCCCCGAAACAGGGATGGGTGGCCAGCATCATTATCAGCTCACAAATACAATTTTCTTTATTCCTTGTGTCCAGAAGTCCAAATTTTCTCACAATTGCAGAGAAACTCACAGGACATGTATTAGAAGGCACATGTTTAGTAACACTTTCTCCCAAAGAATCTGTTATATTTGTTATAATTACTTGTCATTTTCTTAATAACCCTGATGTTTATCCAGCTGATGAATGAATGGGTGTAATATTGGAGGCATTGTTCTTCTGTTTCTCTGGAGCTAATTTGTCAAAATATCACAAAACATCTCACTGGAGTCCTGGAAATCTGGTGGTGAAATGTCATTGTTTTGCCAGTCTATTCAAAATGAATAGCCTGACCTTCAGCGCTATCCATTTTGGGCATGCTTTTTTAATTAAAAATATGAATATAGCTCATAAAGCTTAATCTCTTCTCCAGATAAGTGATGAAATGTCTGCAAATAACAAAGACACTCCTGGCAGCATATAATATAAAACGGTTCTTTTTTTTTCTTAATTGCCCTCAACATTGGCCTGTGTGTAACTAATGATATAGCCATATTGCTAATTGTACATGAACGCTCAGTACTTGCAAAATGTACACTTACCTTACCCGTAGGTGCTAATTTTAAGGGCTGATTTTAATAATTAGGTTCTTGATTCATTAAAAGGACAATGCCTCCTCCTTGCCTTTCATAGTCAAGAATCTGTAATAGTAAGATTCAAAGAAAAGCAACATTCGTTTGTTCTGCATTTAACTTTCCTCTTTCTGACATTTAAGATTAGAATCCAGTTAAAGAAGCAAGAATCATTGCAAAGTGATGCTTTCTTTGGGTCAGGTATGAAGTCCCCATCCATATAGTTGGGTGGCTTGCCTGATTCCAAGCTAGTAGTTCCCAGTCACTGTATAAATCAGGTCAAACCTTCAGTGTCACAAAAAGCACAATATTTGGGTTGATTCAGATGACACAATTACAGTATGAACATCCTGCTTCCTTTCCAACATACCGGTTTTTCTTAAGATTTGTCCTCTGCCATACCACTTCACATGGTCCAGTTATTCAAAGTACCATCAGGAGTAATTGGTGATGACATTAGGTTGGGAGGACAGATGCAACAGGACAAACACCAATAAGAGGCTCCGGGTGGACAGGAGGGCATCTCAAGCAAAGAAAAGCATGCTCTGGTGTTCTTCCCACCAAACTAAGCCTCCTATAGTTGTTTGATGCACCTGGTTTTTGGTCTCTATGCAGGTAGGAGGTCCCCAGCAAGTACCACCAAATAACCTCTGAAGTACCTCTGGTGGTACCCATATGGCATTGGCATCCTTCAGTCTTGAAAGACTATGGTATCGTGCTCTGATTGGAGGTCCTGAAACAACATCTAGTGTGACTAAAGAGGCCAATTTGAGAGTGGCAATCCCTTCCACACTGAGGACAAATAAATTCTGTCCCCTGCCCAGGCTCCAGGTTTCGCTGCTTTCGGGTCTGTCTCTTTGCTTCAGCCTGCCGAGCAAGTGTCTCTTCCAGTTGGAGAAGGCCATGCTGGGTCTTTTGCCTCCACGTTGAACGATCGGAGGTCAAGGTTTCCCAGCTGTTGATGTCCATTCCCAAGGCCTTTAGATCCCTCTTGCAGATGTCCTTGTATCACAGCTGTGGTCTCCGTCTAGGGCACTTTCCCTGCACTAATTCTCCATATAGGAGATCTTTTGGAATCCCACCGTCAGCCATTCTCATGACATGCCCAAGCCAGCGTAGACGCCGCTGTTTCAGAAGTGTGAACATGCTAGAGATTCTAGCACATTCCAATACTGCGTCATTTGAGACTTTGTCACGCCAGGTGATGCCAAGAATACGTCGGAGACAGCGCATATGGAAGGTGTTCAGCTTTCTCTCCTGCCATGCATAAAGACTCACTGCAGTACAAGAGTGTGCTCAGGACACAAACTCTATAGACCTGGATAGCTGTATGTTCTGTCAGCTTCTCATTAAGCCATACTCTCTTTGTAAGCCTGGAGAATGTGGTAGCTGCTTTACCAGTATGTTTATTCAGCTCAGTATCTAAGGAGTGTCAGAGATTTTACAGTATTCTACAGTAGTAGATAGTTGAGCCAAGGTACACAAAGTCATGGACAACCTCCAGTTCATGTTCAGAGATTGTGATACAGGGAGGTGGATCCACACCCTGACCCATGACTTGTGTTTTCTTCAAGCTGATTGTTAGTCCAAAGTCTTGGTAGGCTTTGCTAAAACGGCCCATAAGTTGTTGAAGAGTGAGCAGTAACAGCAGCGTCATCGGCGAAGAGGAACTCCCGCAAGACTGGTACCCATACTAATGGTTGAAAAATACTGCTTCATACCATACCACTGTCGTCCAATATGTGGGGGATGGTTCATTCACATTGCCCCTCCATTTCTGATTGACATAACTGCTTTGATATAGTATTTAAAATTGAAAGTGGGGGTGGTTTGGAGCACTCACCCATACAACCTATAAGACAGTAGCAGCCTTATATTTTGTGGATGGCACAGGATATGCAAACTCACACCCTAACTGTGTAAGATAACAGGCAAATCATAATTTTCTTAGCGTTTGTTCAGCTCCATAGCGGGGTTCACTTAGCTGATTGACGTGACATGGGGAAGCATGGCCAGCCTGTCACAGGGGCCTGAGCCAGGACATTGCTTTTCTCACCAAAGTGGTACTTATTCATCTGCTTGCATTTGCTTGCTCAAACTGCTAGATTGGCAGGAGCTGGGACAGGTGATGGGGAGTTCACTCCTTCATTTATCACCCAGATCTCGAACCACTGACCCACTGATCGTCAAATCAACAAGCACAGTGCCTTTAACCACTGAGCCACTGCAGTCCCACTGCAATTGGACAGTATAATTCAAAACTGCCTATAGAAACTACGGTATTTACTCCAATATAACGCACCATCAAATCTAATGCGCACCCTATACTTACAATAAAATGTTGTATTTACTCTAATATAATTAACCATTGAATCTAATGCGCACCCTGATTTTGGAGACTTGCCCTACAATCCACAATAACTACGGGAGCACATAAGAGGCATTACGTGTACCCGAAGTTACTGCACCACCTAGTGAAAACCTATGGAAAATTCATATTGCAATCCAGAGCAAATTGTTCTTACACCGGAGCAAGGACTCCCCGTAGTTACTCAGGATTGCGCCCATAATTTGACTAGAAAAGGTGAGCATTATACTTGAGTAAATACAGTATTTAGAAACTTAACACTTCAGAACTCAGACAGTTAGACATTTATTCAAATTCAGCACGATTTTAAGGTTGGACTCCACATGTGGATCAGTAAAAAGCCTAAAGAAAACAGATAAGGAACATGAAGGCAAGGTAAAGAGCAATTCTAGCACTTTACAAGAACAGATGAATGCAAAATTGTATCACTTGCAAGGCCTTATTTCATAGAATATTATATTACTGCTATTAAACTATGAAAGTCGAGCTTTTTTCCTGTAATATTCTCTTCCCGCTAATATAATTATGGTTTAGGAAGTATTTTTAATTAATTCAGTCACAAAGCAGTATATTAAAATGAGATGGGAATCAGGTCTCTACAACTGCAGTCACAGAAGTGAGAGGTTTTTTTTAAAGAAGAGCTAGCAAATATCCTTTCAATATCTAACAGCAAATGTGTTAAGATATTTAAAGAGGCATTTCACACATTCACACACACACCCAAGTACATTGTATAAGGTGAATCGTACCAACTAAGCCAGAGTGTGGTAAATATGTAGAAGAATGTAGACATACATAGAAGTTTATTTTAACTGTTCACTTTGATTTTTACAGAGTAATTTTCTGGAAGTACAGATTAAGACCATGGGGAAGCCCTTCTCTATGTGGTCCAGGAGATGTATGAGGCTCCACTTCACTGCAATGATTGGGGTGGCTTCGCAAGGGGACCTCTTGAGCATTGTGGACTTTGGCCCCAGGGCACCCTGAGGGGATGTCCTTGAGTGCCACCCTTAGCCTTTCTACACCTGAGACTCAAAGGATAAGATCCTTTACAATGACAGGAAAGCCTGTCTGCTATGACATGTTATTGGTTCACTTCTGCAAATGGTCAGAGGCATAGCACACATAGGAGTGGCTCTGGGAGACTCTTCAGGTGCTGGTAAGTAGATATTGTGAGTGGATAGGGATATTCAGGGGTGTCACTAGGGTTCGCGTTACCTGGTGTGGGAGGCCGGTGCATCACCCCATGCAATGAGCAGGGCAACAACGTAGATGTTGGGTGTGGTTATGTGCCATTGCCCCACCTATGTTTGTTTTTGGCCACACATTTTGATAGAATAAATATATTTCAAAGTGGTTTGTTCCATTACATTCTGCTGTAAATTATGCACCCTGTGGTATGAAACATGATGGGATTATTCCTCAAAACCATGATTTTTAGCCGTTTTGGTCACTAGTGTTGTCACCCCCTGAAAGGTGCCACCTTTCTAACAACTTGTTGCGGGGTCTCAAACCTTCTAGTGTGGGACCCACTTTTTAGAGGGACAGTCTCTCCAGGATCCACTGGAAGTGACATCATCAAGTAAATTAAAACAAATAAATGTAAATACATTAAAGTAAATCTAGTGAATAACTTCAACCACCACCCTGCAAAAAATATTCAATAAGATTTTGACCATATGTTATGACTATATGTCATAATTGGACAGAGAAGCACCCGCAATGCAGGGCAACCAAGAAAAGTGTAGAGAATGACAAAATAAAGCTCAAAACCCTCATGTATATTGCTTCCATGTGCTTAAAGACTAACAGTGCAAACCTAAGCATGTCTACTCAAAAGTAAGTCCCATTGAGTTCAATAATATTTACTCGCAGGATTGTGTGGTTAGGATTGCAGTCTAAATTACTGAATATTACATTTAAAAATATTTCATATAATTCAGTACATATAATTTATGAATTCCAAGCAGGCTATAGGCAGACTGATCATGTCATAATGAAAAAGGACGTCACCCCCAAAATGTAAGACACCAAAGAAAAATGTAAAAAACTCATTTATGAGCCTTGATAGATAGATAGATAGATAGATAGATAGATAGATAGATAGATAGATAGATAGATAGATAGATAGATAGGACATCAGCATCCAAAGGAGTTGGTATCAGGGGCGTCACAAGGGTTTCACAATGGCGTTGGTACCGGGGCGTTAAAAACACTCATACATACATATATACAAATAGTTTTCAAGAGGTTAATTTAAACACTATATTGATCATTGTTAAATTTGAAAATACTAAATATAATTTATTACCTATAATTTATGAATTACAAGCACACTACATGGTGCCTGCTCACAAGGAAAAGGAGGAAAATGAAGATGTTTTTCCCAGGACACAAGGCTAAAAAAATGTCCTGGAAAAGAGGATATTGATTAAAAAAATAAAACAGACTTAAAATCCCCAGGGGGAGGAGGACAAGAAAAGAGGATTTGGCTAGAGGGAGAAGAGAAGTTAGGACTATCACCCAGCTTTACAAATAATTCTTTTTTAATTCCCATTACCTGCTGAGCCAGTGTTGGGGTCTGCCGTCTGGAGCACTTTTCAGGTCCAGGTTCCTGGGATCAGGGCCATTCTGGAAGCCTTTCACCCTATGGAGTGACCTTCCACACCAGCCAAACCATTTGCTTACTTGCGAGTAAACATGGCTGTGCATATTCATTTTCATGGGCTTCAATACAGAGGGTAAGGTTGGGGGAGAGAACTGCCTCCTTGGGTGATTTGTAGGGGCTGTAGTTCTTGGATCAGGACCCTTCCAGTGTCCTTGGCTTCCTCTCAGCCAGTCCTTTCCGGCAGACTATGGCATATTCGCCTACTTGCGAGTAGGCAATTTTCTAATTTTGGGACTTTGAGGGGCTCTTTTTAGTTTTTTGGCCATAAGATTGGCTAGGAAGGTACTATCTCAAAACAGATTTTTACGTTGGAATCTGCTCTCCAAGACGAATCCAGTGACATATCACTGGAGGGTGGTAGTGCATAGCATTGCAAACTTGCTTTTTAGGAGTGCCATAGCCCTCCCAGTGTGTGTCACTCCCTGGCGCATCACCCAGTGCAGGCCACACCTGTCAGGTGATGCCAGTGGGGATAGTGATTCTGTCTCATCTTTTTCTACCCCTTTATTTTACTCTTTTTTCACCCTGAACCAGTTTTGTAGTATCTGCAGTAGTAAAATCTGCATCTGTACCATTTTGTAGCATATGCAGTGGTATAAAAATATAATCAAGATCATTCTTATAGAATGGCAATTAAGTATTTGCGAGCTTTGGACATTATGAAAGACATATCTTGTTAAAATCCCTCCTCTCAAACTTTGGTTTAAAAATCTCAATTTTCCATTAATTCCCAAAATCCAGGAGAATTTAAATCTATTTGGCCATTTTTAGGACACAGATTTTGTTCTCTAAAAAATATTTATGATGATGGGTGATGTCCAGAGTAACTACGAGTAGTCCTTGCTCCGGAGTAAGAACAAGTTACTCTGGATTGCAATATGAATTTCCCATAGGTTTTTACTAGGTGGTGCAGTAACTATGGGTGCACGTAATGTCTCTTACATACTCCTGTGGTTGCTCTGGATTGTGCCCGATGATGAAGATGATGATGGAAATTTGATCCTGTCTTTTCAGGGTGTGTGCGTTTGTGTGTGTGTGTGTGTGTGTGTGTGTTGTGTGTGTGTGTGTGTGTATCTTGCAACACTAAGAATCCCTGGTTTGGCAGGATTAATTTTCCAAATCAACCATTGTGCACAGTGATGCAAGTTTGCTGGTAGCTCCTTCTGTGAATCTGAGGACATTATGAAAGATGTCTCTGTTATCTGCTGAAGGAAGTAGGTCACGGTGACCCAGATTCTGAACTCTCTTTGACCGCTGTTTGGGAAAGGATGATAGGGGGGAAATAAAGGCAAATATTGCTTTACAGTTGTTTATGGGCTGTCAGATCCTGAACAACTTCATGAGGTTTTTTTAATTTGCACTCTCTCACACATGCACACACAATGGAGGACTTCAGAAGCAGAGCTGCTGAGCCAGCCCAGAATTTGTTGAACAATGGGAACTTTTTGTGGATACACACAAGTTGCAATTCCTGAGAGTAAATCCCACTGAACACAATGTGGCTTACTTTTGAGTAGACATGGATAGACTTGCACTATCAGTTCCTCTGCATAGTTCTGAAAGAACAAAGAACAGTACTGCACTCATACATGAGAACTTTTAGGATCTTCTTTCCAGTGTCCATCCCTGGTACTTTCCAAAGCCTATCCCATTCTACCCCATAGACTGGAAGAGGCTGCTGCTGGAAGCATTGCTTCCTCCCCATGTGTGTGCAGAAGTACATTATGCTCTCATATAGGGAAAAGAGGTTGAAACTCAGCCACTGAAAACAATGCAGTGCCTATGCGTTGAATGCACAGAAAAAGGCAAATGCCTTCTATTTGTACTGCATTACTTTAAATGGAAATAACGTTAGGATCTGTTATACTTAATAATAAAGTACAGTATATTTTTCCAACTTCCATATTGAGCTCTGTCTGATGGTGAGGATTGCTGGATACTGTCTACAATTCTGATGAGCAACCATGATTCTTTCTGACAACAAATGTAAGTAGTCCAGTGCCTATTAGTTGGACAGTGAAATAGGTTAGCAGTGGACTGCCTAACATGGCTGACCTTAAAATAAGGTTGTGACTGATGCATTCTTAGGGCATTTCCCTGGTACACAAAATATAAAAGCACACAATGACTTACGATGGATGACTTGTGCCTTATGGCAGTAGTGGTGCCATAAATGTGTGCTGCAGCAACTAAGGATGCCAGGTCAAATACACAGTCTATTATGGGATTTTCCTGGTGGCCGATGTTACCATCTTGGCTGATCCAAGATCTCAGTTCTTTCAAGATTTCGCATAATTCTGGGATAGTCCTGGCAACTGGCACCATCATAACAGGGCATCATGGGGGAAAGGTGTGCCAGGACCAGGATAAGTTCAGTAACCACTGGCTTATGGAAGGCTGAAGGTCAGGATGTGCAGTGGAAAAAAAATAGTGTGATGGAGAAAAGGTGGTAATTGGCATGCTGCTGCTTCCAACAGTTTGTTAGGGGCAGAAGGGGGCATGCTATGATGTTAGAATAATTTCCTCCTCATGTTATACAGGAAGGTTTCAGAAAGACAGAAAAAAAATTATACTTGGTGCTAGTAGTACAATGTTGCTGGGGGCCTTGAGCAAAGCTCTCAACTGCTTCCCCATGTGCTACCACATCAGTACTGAGGCTCAGGGGTTGCCTCAGACATAGGGTCACAATATGTCCTAAAAACAGGGACAATCCTGATTTTGGTGGATTGTGTTCACATACTGGCAAATGGGACAGAGGGTCCTGTCTTGATTTTGTGGAAGAGAATTATGGCAACTCTACTCAGCTAGCAAACTCACAAGGCTCCTGAGGCAGCCTCTTCCTGGCAGCCTCTTCTAAGCTCCCTTGGATGTTGCCATTTTTGGCTGGCCTGAGATCTCAATTCTTGCAAGATCTGGCAGGCATGGGCCCTTGGCAGTATCTTATCTGATGTGACCAACCTGACACCATCCCTGATAATCTCTGTTCCTTTTCCCACGCTCCAGTTCCACCCAGCCAGCCTGCCACAATTTAGCCATAAAGCACATAGGTTCAGTGCTGACAGCCAGCCCCAAACCTGATACGCTTTCCTGCTACATAGCACAGCAGGAGAGGGTTTCAGGAGGGAATACTGTCCTCTTTTTCTGCATTATATTTTCTTGATCACACAAAAAGCCCAATATACGTTCTTAAATATATATATATATATATAATTGAAAAGTCACTGACTGACTAACACATTGACTCACAGACTCACTCTCTGACTCAACATCAATGGCCAACAAAATTGCCAGGCCTAGAAGCATGAAATTTGGGGAGGGTGTTCCTTCCATGATGGAGGCACCCACTAAGAACCAGTTTTTGAAAATTATAACCAGAGGGGGATGAAAAGGGGCACAACGCGTTTTCCTTCCTATACTTTATATTGAAGAATCCCTGACTGACCAAGGCCCTGCCCCAACCCCTGGACTTAGAAGCCTGAAATTCAGGGAGGGTGTTCCTTCTGTGACATCAACATCCACCAAGAACTGATGTTGAGAAATATGACCCTTAAGGGGCTAAAAAGGTGTGCAACGTGTTTTTGTCCTATACTTAACATGGAAGAATGATCAATATACAGCGGATGTACTGGGAGGGAGGGTGCATAGGGGGGTGAAGGTGTGCATGGGAGGATGGTGCAGATGGGGGGATGGTGCATATGAGGGGATGATGCGCATGGGAGAATGATGCACATGGGGAAATGATATGCATGGGGGAAGGTGCGTATGGGGAGGGTGCCCATGGGGGATGTTGTGCTGCTCATGGGGTGATGATCAGAGTTGGGCCCAGTCTGGCCCAACAACTGGTTCCCCGGAAGTGGGTGGGGCCTGGTCAGGGGGCAGGGGCAGGGTCAGGAGCAGGGCCGGGGAGAATTTAAGGGAAAATTTTTTTTTAAATTCCAAAAATTTAAAAAATAATTTAAAAAAATCTAAGTTTTTGTTAGTGCCCCCCAGCAACCCTAACCACACCTTCCTGGGAGTAAGTCCCATTGACTGTCATAGGACTTACTTCAGAGTAGTCATGCTAGGAAGGATGCTCTCAGGCTGCAGTGCCAGCCACACTTTCCTGGGAGTATGTCCCATTGACTATCATGGGACTTACTTCTGAGTAGATGGGTTGGGCTCTCAGGCTGCAGTGCTAGTCATTGCAGCTGGCTGCTGGCGCAGCAGTGAAAGGAGCCTCCAGCAGCTGGCCTCCGGCTGGGCATTTTTAAAGGCACCCCACAGACCACAGTGGCCAGGGAAAGGACGCTCTGTCGCTGGGACTTGTGGGGCGCCTCACCGCTGGGAGCGGCAAATTTAAAAATGCCCGGCCAGAGGCCGGCTGCTGGAGGCTACTTTCACTGCTCCGCCAGCTGAAACGTTCCACCCGGTTATGCCCTCCCCCAGCCGCTACCGGATCGCCAGCGGTGGGCAGATGGCAACAACAGGTCCTCAGGATCCAGACCGAACTGGCCTCAGGCCCACCACTGGTGATGATGTGCATGGGGAGATGATACCCATGGGAGTGTTGTACATGGGGGTGTTGCACATGGTGTGCATGGGGGGACAATGTGCATGGGAGTGTTGCACATAGGGTAACAGTGTGCTTGGGGGATGGTGCGCATGAGGGATTGATGTGCATGCAGTGATATTGCAGGGGATGCAGTGCACGTGGGGATGATGTGCATGGTGTGTTGTGCATGGGGGACAGTGAACATGGCTGGACGGTTCCCATGGGGAATTGTGTTCACATACTGGCAAATGGGACAGAGGGTCCTGTCTTGATTTTGTGGAAGAGAATTATGGCAACTCTACTCAGCTAGCAAACTCACAAGGCTCCTGAGGCAGCCTCTTCCTGGCAGCCTCTTCTAAGCTCCCTTGGATGTTGCCATTTTTGACTGGCCTGAGATCTCAATTCTTGCAAGATCTGGCAGGCATGGGCCTTTGGCAGTATCTTATCTGATGTGACCAACCTGACACCATCCCTGATAATCTCTGTTCCTTTTCCCACGCTCCATAAGGGGGTCAATGCACATGCGGGGACAATGCAGGGGCCTTGATGTGCATGGGTGTCAATGCAGATGGGGGGATCGATGTGCATTGGAGGAGTCGATGCACATGCTGGGTTGATGCGCAGTTGGGGGGATGGCATATGGGGGGAATTTTGCTCTCGTAATGCGGATGCATTTTTGCTAGTCTGTTATAAATCTTGATCAATATATTCCCAGATATTTTATGATTGATAGGATGCTGTGATCATCTTAGGGCACAATCCTAATCAATTTAGGCTGGCCTAACTCACCTGGCATATCTTCCCATGGTAGTATGGGGATCTTGGAATATGCCTATGGAGTGGCCTAACCCCCCTCCATCTCCCAGGAGAGCAGGTTTGTGTTACCCCCCAGGTCAGCAAAGTACTTATTGCCAGGGTTTTTGTCAGTCGACCTGGAGTTTAGGATTGCAGCCTTAGTGTCAAGAGATGAAAAGAGTTGAAAATCACTGACCTAATCATTTAACATAGACTTGTTTATGTGCATGGATTGGAAAGGGTGTGCAAGAGAAAACAGAAGACTAGTTTTAGTTGAACTGATTTAAATTAAAGGATGACTCTATGAGAAATGTGTAAGGGAAAGAACTATATTCATTTCAGGAGCATATCAGTGATGGGCCTGGAGATGTTTTAAAAAATGTCAAGAATACTTTTTCAGCTGGATCTTCCATCTTTCTGATACTGAGCTACAGGCTTTGTTTCAAAATGAATGGCTGCCAAGTAATCTGATGCCCTTGAATTTTTCTCCAGGAAGACAGGAAATATTTAAACCTAGAAAGATCAAAACAGTTCACACAGTGATGAAGCATGAAAGGGCAAATACATTACATTTTATTACTCCACTCTGAAAGGCATATGTGCAGGGTATATTTCATAGGCTACACAATGACAATGATTTTGCATATTAAAACCCACGGAAGGTGCTCAGCACTGTATAATCATTCTGATGTTAAATGTGTGCATGACTGACAGATGTTCTGGCATTTTTGCCTCCCATATAATGCTTTCAAAACATGGTGTTCTTTCCTGCAATTCGTAAGATGGCCCATTGACTCTTGTGATATTACTCATGTCAGTAAGAATTATTCATGGCAGCAATTTATCTTATTGCCATATCCCCAAAATATCTTTTCACCAAATTTCTTTCAGCTACCCAATTCATAAAAATGAGTTCTAAAAACTATGTAGTCACACATAACTTATGCCAAAAAAGGTTCTGAATTTTGAATATTACATATACACCAGAAAGGTGCATTGCTGACCAGTCTCTTGCAGTTTTAGAATGAGATTGTATCGTTATTACCTATAGGGAAATTGCAGCACATACCTGTACAATTTTCCCATTTTAAATAAACATGAAATTCTGCCATGTTTGCTTAGTTGTGGTAAGTGATGCTAAGATCATGGCATTTCTTTCACTGAGCTCTTGAGATGAAAAAAATGAACTCTTGAGATGATTTTTAAGCACCTTGTCACTTTCATAGTTTTTAAATATGAAAGTGTTTCATAGTAGTTTCGTAGTTTTAAATACATAGTTTTTAAATAAGGCAAAAAGCTTTCTTCTCATTCCATACTATATATACTCATGTGACAAAACCCAAAAAGGGAGGCATTTCCATTCATTTGGAGTTGTCTGTTTTTTGTTGTTTTCTAATATGGGTATAGTATGATCCCAATTGGCAATTCCATAGGCAATTGATGTTTTCATTTTCTGATTAATCAGCTGTAACATTTGATAGAATGTAGATATTCCAATACAGTTTACTTTGTTGCTTTCTGCATTAAATTACCTTTCCAGTGATATATAATATATATCCCATGTTTTTTACAATTTTGGCCACTAGTGTCAACCTCAGCTTGTTGCCCCCCTAATGCTTGCTGATCAGTGCTACTGATACTCCTTGCACCTGATACTAAGAATGGTCGTGGGACAAAGAAATTAGGACGTGCACCATGTGGAGTGATGTCTTCATTAAAGTTCTTAAGCAATTGCAGTAATTATCTCTGCTCTTATTACTTTTGAGCGTGCATACTACTTCTTCCTGTAACTGGCAGAGCAATTGTACCCCTTCCACAGAAATTAATGTGCATTTGTGCTTAAAATGTAGGCCTTTCAGAGGCTGTAGCAGGCAGAGCAGTGGCACAGTGATACACACACTTCTTGGTTCTCACAGTTGTCATAGTGTCTTCTCAATCTGCTGCACCCCTTTTCTTACCTCATATTGAGAGACCACAATGCCAAGCAAAAAGGAGACAGGTATAGGAACAGTTTTTTGACCCAACTTTTGTAGTCCTTCCTTCTCCCAGAGGCTCTTGTGAGGGTATGAGGGCATATGGTAGCTGGCTCAGTATGAAGAAGAGGTGGCTGTGATGAGTATGAAGAAGAGGAGGCCACAGCAGGAACATCTTGACTCAGCCACCACTGCCTGTCTTCCTCATTTGGAGGTTCAAGAGCCTCTGGAAAAGAAGAAGATACACAGCAGCCAAGTCATGAGGCAACCATGCCAAGCATAATGAGTTAGAAGCTAAAGCAGAGGCAGCAGTTTCTCTATCCAGACATTGCATCCCTGGTTCTCCCTCAGGAGTCATTGCTGTGCCAGCATAATACAATACAATGGCAACATAATACATAATACAGGCTGGACTGAGAGGCATCATTGGAATTATCCAGTCTTTTCAAGGACATTTTCATTTACTTTGGGTTATCTACTACAATGCCAAACCCAGAGCTGGGAAATCTATGCAACATATCTGCCCCTCTTAAGCATTTTGCGTACTACAAACTTGGGAGTTATATATATTCTCAGATTTCTTTGTGTGCATCAGTCCTTGAAAGTACAAAGGTGAGAGAGGGAAGCCACAGAGGTGCTTTTAAAGCTGTGCTAAAAGAGAGTTAAAATGGGAAAGAGTGAATCAAGGGATTGCAGAGAAATTCATGTGCATGCATTGCCTTTTTGTGTCACTTGTTTGTTGCTACCAAGGGGTTGCAACAAAATGAGGATAAGAAAGAAGAGTGTTGTGTGATTTCCTGATGGGAAACTTGTAAAGTGGCACTCTTTCCTCTGGAGAGAAATTAAATGGGCTCAGATTTTATTGGAGAAACCGATCAACAAAATAAAGTGTGAGACCTGTTGGCTGGGCGGTAGTGATTTTAAATTATTATACAAATCTAAGTACCCTCAACTTGCTTATAAACACTGAACGAGCGCTTTGGAAATGCAGGGCATCTTGGCAACCCTAAACAGATTTATCATGTGGCTTTTGGCAATGTTTCTGTATGAAAACCCAAAGGAGTTTCAGATCAATAGATCAATGCTACATCCTACTGCACCATCAATGAAATGTTTTGAAGGAGGCTTTGCTACCAGGTATGCCCTGAGACAGATTAGCTCTACAATCCAGAGTAACAACGGGAGCACATAAGAGACATTTATGTTGACATAGTTATGGCAAAAACTAGTGAAAACCTATGGGAAATTCATATTGCAATCCAGAGTGAATTGTTCTTATGTTGGAGCAAGGACTCCCCGTAGTTACTCTGGATTGTGCTCTAAATCTGTGCAGATGGGAAAGATGGATACAACAGTATGGATCTAGGTGCAAAGGCTCATGACCAGTGTTTTTTTCTGGAAAAAAGGTGCAGGTACTCACCATTAAGACTCCTGTGCAAGTTTGTACAGTTGTAGAGTGGTGGGCAAAAAAGATGCTGGTACTGAGTACCTGTGAGTATTCCCAGAAAAAAGCCCTGCTCATGACACATTTCATTAGACTAGCACAAGATAAGGACAAAGATATGGGTGCATCATGATACAATTTATAGGGATCATAAATACAATAAGAATACAGTACATTTTATGATGAATATTAATAACCTTGAAAGCATTCAGGGAAGGACAACAAGGAAGGTTTGGCATCCAATGAAGACTAGCTTAAGGCAGGGGCAGATCTAAGGATAGTTTGGGAGCATTGCCCCTCCCCCAATCTGTCATGCCAGCAGAAAGGAAACATCCTTTCCAGCAAACCATGGTTAAGAGGCTGACAGATATGGGCTCAAAGTGATATCTATCCACCCAGCAAATATTCGTCATGGAGGCCAAAGTTCAACTGGGAGTCCAAGTCTGCCCTCTTGGTTGACCTGTGCTCTGGAATTAAGGTATGCTGAACTCATGCTTCCCCCTCCCAGCACAAGCATTGGATCCACCACTGGCTAAAAGAGCATCATATGCTTTAGCCTGGAGAAGGGGAGTTAGCCAAATATCTGAAGAGCTGTCACAGGGAAGGAGTGATTTGCTCTCTGAGGTTTCTGAGGGTAAAACTAGAAAAATGAAAAATGGGTTGAAACTATAAGGGAAGTAGGTTAAGCTTCGTCATTAACTTTCAGTCTATAAGAACTCCCCACCCCTTGGAGCAGCCTACCACACACTCTTGTTAGATGAAACCTGGTGTCAGCACAAAGTGTCTGAAAATGGGAGTGGAAACTAGTCAAAAGCAAATTGAAATAGAAAAGCAGCAAATAGCATCTTTCCCGCTCCTTAAACCTACATTATCTATCTGAGAACATAATCATAATAATTAATATCCTGCAATTGCACTCCTGTAGTGCTTTTCTTCCCAACTAATCCAAATTCCTCTACAGTTCTTAACAGTTTCATTACAGCACCATATGAATAGATCAAGAAGAGAAAGAGTCTATTACCCTGGTCACCTCTGAAAGTTAGATCTGTGGAAGGAAAAAAAAGAAGAAGTAATTTCATTGCAAGATCAACCTGAGAATTGATTTGGATGTCTTTTGCAAGGAAGAACTTTCTCTAAGTCCATCCTCAGCCTTTTCAGGTATACATTTGTGGTCTAAAGGAGGCTTCACCAGAAGCTCCCACAAAATGTGGTTTCTAGAAGATGCATTTGAAAGGGGTGACCCTATAAATTTTAGAAGCCCATAACATGAACTTTCAGATCTTAGTCTAACCCTACAGAGTAACTACGGGAGTACATAAGAGAGATTTACATTGACGTAGTTATGGCACCACCTATTGGAAAACCTATGGGAAATTCATATTGCAATCCACAGTAAATTGTTCTTACGTTGAAGCAAGGACTCCCCATAGTTATTCTCGATTGTGCCCTTATTCTAATATTTAGCAGTATAAGTCCCACAGCAAGTCAGCAACCAAAAAACAAACAAATAAATAAATAAACAAGCTTGATGACAACTGTATAAGAATTCTAGTATTAGTGCTGGTGTATGAAAATGAAAAGAGATTCATACTAATACCAGGTTGGTTCCCTGCTCTCAGAACTATCCATGTCACTGGTTAGTTTTGAATTACAGAAATCCACTTTCATTACATAAGGCAATTGAGTTTTCCTTTTCTGTTCATTTGACTATAACTTCTAATAGAATATAGATCAATGCATTAAAGTTTGCATAAAATAATGTGTAGCATGTTGGTAATTATTCAAAAATACCAAGATTTTCACAGTTTTGACCAGTTGTGGTGTCATCTACTCTGATTACGTCACCTGGTTTGATCCTCTCCTACTGCACCCCCTAGTAAAGCTACTGCCTGCTACTGCCTTTACTGCCTAGTAAAGCTACTGCCTATTCCAATGCCAGGCAAAAATACAGAGGTTGCATGGGAAGCTACCTCGTAGATAGGGCCATCCATCTAACCCAGCACTGTCAAAGCTCCCTGGCTGTAGTTTTCAGGCTCAAGCTGTAGCTTTCAAACCCAAGGATCTTTTCCAAATTCTGTCTGAAGAGATTAAACCTGAGACCTTGTGTCTACCAAGCAGAAACTGACCCTATTGAGCTAATCATTCAGGTTTTCCTTTGTGCAGTTTAGGCTGGTATTTATTATTTGCTCCACTGAATTTTTGGTTGAACTTGTACTGAAATTTATTGCAGCTTTGTGTTATGTCTGTTTTTAGATTTGTTATGTGAGGTACTTTTTATGTGAACTGTATGCTGTTTTGTATTGTGTTTGAATTGTATGCTCTTTCCTGAGGAGTGGTTTAGATTTAAAAATGAATTACAGTTCATTTCTAACAAAATTCCCCCATGCAGAAGCAGGTTGACCAGGCCAAGAGAGGGACTCACCATGAAGAGAGTTAAATGAGACCACAGCTTGATAATATTGATTAAAATCGCTTAAGCTTTTATTGCTGATACGTGCAGCAGAATAGTCTTAAAAGTCTATGTTTCCATTTTCCTAAGCAACAAGCACACTTTTTTGTCCATGCAGTACATAGTTGCAAGTCCCATGTGCCAATCTGTGAGTGTTACAAAAGTTCTGTAAGCCAGTCTTAGGGCAGTTTGGCCAATTTGGTCAAATTGGTCCCATGCTTAAAGGGATCTTGCACTGGGGTGGGGAGCAGAGCCCACAGCCACAGTCAACACCTTGTTTTACTCCATCATGGAAAGTCCATCATATTCCATCATGGAATCTTCCATATTGACATGCCAAAAGGATTGGGCAATGAGTGCCCACTCCCATTTCTGCCCACTTCTGGGCCTGAATGGCCCAGAATGGTTTGACATGGCCCTGAATGTTCTGAATGGTTTGAAATTATCCCTCCCTCTGAAACAATTGGCTGTAATGCTGCTGCCACATGCCTACCCACCTATCCTAAAGAGTAGGGGGAGCATAGGGTCTGGGAGTCCCACAAAAATATGTTTTGCATTTGCCCCCATAGTTTGTACGGTTGGCTCTATGGTTGAGGAAAATCCCAACCCATCTCCGCTGGAGTAGTAAGCTTTGCATCTGTGGACCTCACCTCTGAACATCCATCCTGTACTATGACAAGGAATGAATTAAAACATTAATGAAATGTGATATGGGTGTGACACAGGGTAGTTTGGGTGCAATCTGGATCAATTTAGGATGGCACAACTCACCCATTTCCCTGTTCCTGTGGTGATGTGGGAGGCTGGTGACTATCTCTGCACTGGCATACCCCTGAGGGTATGCACCCTTTACAGCACTTTCACTACACCCCCAGGCCAGCATATGCCTGGACCTATTCTGGCCTAACTGGGGTTTATGGCTGCAGCTATTATCTCATACATACAGTTCTTGCTTGCCCACTCTTCCTCCAGCTTTCTGAATGCCAGTCCCCCTTTTAACTTCTGTCTTTTTCACTTTCGTAAAAATAAATCGAGTCACTCAGACATGCTCTCTATGCCAATGTTTGTTCAATATCTATTTTTAGCATTTTATGGGTACAGTGCAAAATTACATGTTTCTAATACAATATGGCTGCAATCCTAACCTTCAGTTAGGCCAGTCTAGGCCGCAGCATAAGTCCTGTGCTGACCTGGGGGTGTAACAAGAGTACCAAAAAACCTGCACTTGCCTCCCTAAGTCACCATGGGAATGGGAGAACCGATGAGTTGTGCCAGCCTAAGTTATGATTGCCCAATAAGTGACCTAAGTGAAACATGATTAGTGCAAATAATATTGACCCCAATTCCTGGTAGGTATCAGGATTTAACAGGATTTAAACTGTTCATGATGCCAAAGGGGGTCTACCCGGATGCCTGCTCTGAACTACTTGGCAAAAGATTTTTATTTAAGTTCAATAAATATAGATTTCATTTTCCTACATATAATGGAGGCAATTTTAGTTATACCCAGTCTCCACTGAAATTATGCAGTGTAAGCACATAGTTACCTTCTTTTATATTATTCCCATTGGCTACAGTGCAGAAGGTAGCAAGATCCTTTATTTCCTATTGTTGAATGTGGGAAGAAAATGATCTGCTTTCTTACAGGGCATGTACAAGTTTTGTTGCTGTTGTTCACAGAAGAAAAGCTGTCTAATCATGTTTTCCCATTGGTACTCCAGCTGTTGTGTTGATGCTTTGAACAAAAAGCCCAAGAAAAAATGCTTGTTATTAAGTCACATTGTACTTTTAAAGGAAATGAAGCAACCTGCAGCTATATTCTCAACAGTCCTGATTGATCCAGTGCTATGGTACTTGAAAGCTGTGCTACCATCATGCCTTCTGGGCAGCTGGTGGAAGTGGCCGGAGTTGTCACATATATGAGACTGGCTCTGCAGAGAAGATAGGTTATCATCAGGGCCATTATGGGGCAAACTGTGGGCAGTTTGGGGGTGGGGGTGGGAGTGTGCTGGGCAGAAGACACCCATTCAGATCTCTCTTCGTTAAAGGTGCAATCCTAACCAAGCCGGCGCAACTCATTGGTCTTCCCATTCTTGTGGTGATGTAGGGAGGCAAGCACGTCTGTGTACTGGCCTAACCCATCCCCAGAAGTGATGAAGAAGTGTCTTATAGCATTTTTGTGGCATTCCCCAAGTCAGCACAGGACTTATGATGGGGCGTAGGCCAGGCTAACTGGGCGTTAGAATTGCAGTCTAAGTTCTTTCAAACAAATCACTCAGACTGCAATTGTAATGCTCAGTTAAGCTGGTATAAGTCCAGTGCTGACCTGCAGTGTCAAAAAGTGCCATAAAGCACTTCTGCCCACTCCTCAGGGGGAGGTTAGGTCAGTGCACAGGCATGTGCCAGCCCCATGCTAGGTTCTATCAGAAAGGATAGCACCCTCCAGAAATTGCTTGCAACATGTGCCACTCCTTCACCAAGGCATCAGGTTTTATTAGATTATTTTGGACTTCTTCCCAAAGGGACAAATGATGGGGTGAAACAGAGAAGGGGATGGGTGAAGACAGCTGGAAGACCTTGCGTGATTTGCAGTGGGTGTTCAAGCAATCCCAGGTGAATTCTGAGAATTCTCATAACTCAGTGGATGACAGTAACTTCCATCCCACATATGCACACACTGAACATACACTTGCTCTGTTATGAATGGTGAATGTTCTGTTGACTTCTTTTTCAACAGCCATTTTCTTGGATTTTTTTTTCTGGAACAATTTTTTTTTCTAAAATGAACTTTGACAGAAATTTAGAATGTTTCTAGGCATTTGACACATTAACAAATTAAGAATGAACAGCATAAGTGATCCTAGTCAGTAACCTGCATGTTTCTCAAAATATGGAGAACTTATTACACCTTCTTCTGATTAACGTTTGGAAGGTGTATCTATTCTGAGACACAAAAAATTATTATTCGTCTTTATTAATTGAATGTCAATCTACGGGAAGAAATGAATTAATCTGGTTATCAAAGTGCATTAATATTCATGTTTTATACAGGAGCAGAAACAGCTGGGTTGAAGTATGGTGTATTCTCACCCACAGTGCAGAAATTACTGTATCTTGATTTACTCAAATTAGTAATTAAGAAAGCGTATAATTGCCCCAAATTACCAGACTTGCAATTTGCACACTTTCTTGGAAATGAGGATTGACAGTTTCTAGACCATAAGTAAAGTACTTGGAAACCAGAGAAACTGTCTGCAAGTGTTTCAGTAAGGAAAAAAAATGAATATTAACAGTAGGGAAATGGAACAGATTAAAACTTTTTGATAGGTTTGCAGCAGTGAGAATACTATGATTAGTTAAGCCCCTGCTGAAATATTTCAGTGTTTTAATCAACAGAAGTTTAAAGATTATTGGCTGACAGTGGAAAATACAGTAATCTTACTTAAGGTAAGTGGAGCTGGCTTTCAGTACTGGTGTCCTTTATGTTCCATGTCCTTATGTCCTCTGATCCACCGAGAACATCCTCTTGATCAGTGCTCTAATGACTTAGAAATAGGCAAGGTTCTCAACAACATAATATGCATGAACTAAAGTACCTCCATTTCTAAACAAGTGCTACCAACAGTGGCATAGCTAATGCTTATATAGCCTGGTGCAAAGCTCAAAACGTTGTTCCGGAAGTGATGTCACAACCAGAAATGATGTCATGACATGTCATGATGTCATGACATTTAAAAGAAGAAAATTGGGTGAAAACTTGCCTCCTCTCCCCAACATCTCACCACCCATTTGCTCTGCTGCCTCCCCCTCCCCAGTGAGTAGCACAGCCAAAGCAGCTATTTGGGTCAAAGACAATTTTGTAGCTCTGCTCTCAACAACAAAATCAAATTAAATGAAGTAAATAAATAAAAAGTGTGCACCTTACTGGTTAGAGACACTGTGCTGGGTCAAAGAGACATGGTTATTCTCTCTTTCTGTGAAATAAAAGAGGAGCATCACTTAGAAGTGCCTTTTTACCCAGTTAGCATGGGTGACTATATTATATGGAAGCTGACTCATATTAACACCTTATTACTCCCATGCTGTATCATAATTACATCTCATTGGCTCTCAAAACAGTCATTCTCAAGGGTCAGTTAAGGATCTCATTTGAGTTAAGAAAATCCACCTTTTGTTCTATAGGTGCAGTTGGCGTTTTCATTTTCAGGTTAATTTGCTATAACATTTGATAGACTACAGATGTTACAATTCAGTTTGTTTCATTGCATTCTGCATCAAGTTACCTTTCCAATGATATTATAGAACATGATGTTATTATTTGTACATATCCCATTTTTTCACAATTTTGGTCACTAGTATCAAGCTCAGCTTGTTGCCTCCTAAATCTTCCTGCCGATGCAACTGCAACACCCTTCACACACCTAGCTACACCACCAGCTGCCAAACATCTGCCTATGCTTCATCAGCAGCTGCTCCAGATGGTTCCCAGACCTACAAGAGTAGCTGTTCATGGAACATAAAGAATTGCATTAGGATCAGGTACTCATGTCTGCAAAATGTCACATATGGTATTTGAGGTGCTGGCCGCAAGAGATGTAGCTGACTGAACTTTGTGATATTTCTGAGATGGGCAGAGCGATGCCTCTCGAGTCTACAATGTTTGAGACAATTTCCAGCCAAGACTGCAGTATGCAGGGTTTGAGAGAGGCCGATCAGAGAGTAGCACTTGTGAAGTGTGAGTAGAAGTTTGAGGTAGAAATAGGAGGGGAAAAGTAAGTTAAACGGAATTTTAGAAGTTACAAGTTCATGTTTAGATGAAGTTTAGATGTTTCAATAAAGTTTTGTTCTGATAAAGTTATGTGGAAACGAGGATCTTGTCTCAGACTGGTCTGTCACTCCCTATAAGCACAAGCTAATGTAGAAGAAATTTTTAGGGTGAAGACCTTCCTGTTAAAGGTCTATCTGGGCGAGAGGACTGTGAGAGGCAAACCAATCTTGTCATATTGATGCTCACAGGGTGACTCTATTGCTTAATACTATCAATACTATTAAACTATCAATACTGATCGTTTCCGTGAAATCAGAAATCCTTGGTAACAAGTGAAATGTTTTGAAATATATTCATTAGAGTGATAGCTCTTTAAGAGGCCAACCCCATCCACAGGGCTCCAAAACTTCAGGGAGTGTACATTCACCAGCAAAGGGGCCAGTTTACAGGTAGAAGTGTCTGGATCATGACACACATTACTCAGTGTTGTCATACTCGCCAACAATGATGGTGACTGCAGAGGCCATCAGCACAGTTCCTGACAGCTGTGCACGGTGTTGGCAGCAAAGACACCATCTGCTGGTACTAGGTAAGGCAATGCTGGGTGCATCCAGTTGGACAGGGAGAGTGGTATAGGGGATATTTCTACATAGGGAGAGGCAGAAAGCGGAAGGGTGGATCTGGCAGCAAGGGTAGATGCTGGATGTTATCCCTCTTTTTTAAAATGTCACCACCATCTCTTTGAACATACGAGTATGTCTCCAAAATAAGTTTGGAATGCCTGACAGGACCAAATGGGACCCACCTGAAATTGGTTTGTTACCCACCTTGGAACCACTTTGAAACACTGCCTTAGAAGATCTGGTTACTTTGTATCTAATCTTAAACAGGAACAGTGGTAATTAAATCACGTTTACATAATAATTGGCATCCATCAGTCTTGAAAGACTATGGTATTGTGCTCGACACTGCATGCGAAGCACGAAGGCCTGGGTAGATTGATATGGAGGATAGGCTGTTACCCAAGCAGCAAATCCTCCCTCTCCACGTCACTGAAATAGTCCAATGGAACAGCAAGGCTGATACGATTGGTTCCAGCTGTGTCGCAGAGCTGGGCTAAGGACAGGAGCTCACCCTGTCTTGTGGGAACCCAGGTCTCAAATCCTGGTCTACTGGTTAACAGGCACAGTGTCTTATCCACTTGTGCCACCCACAGCCCTTGTTTACATGTTAATAAACCATGTAAACTGAACAAGGCCAAAGTAAAACCTGGCAGTTTTAAAACCCATCAATTTCCATGGGTGAGTGAGAGGTGTCCACATAAATTGTCACAGGTTTGTGTGACACACATGTGTGTCCATCACTTCACTTGCATGCATGAATGAGCTTAAATCGATCATGCAAACATCTTAATCATGTTGAGATTTAAATAAACATAATTTAAATAAACATTTTAAAGTAAAAATGATCAATCATGTAAACATGATTAAGATGTTTACATGATCGATTTAAGCTCATTCACACATGCATGTCAAGTAACAGACACACATGTGTGAACTAACCTGTGAGAAATTACGCCTCTCACTCACCCATGGAAATTGATGTGTTGTAAACCTGCCGGGTGGTTCGATCATTTTGAAGGATTTCCTGTGGCATGATAAAGTGGCTGTGTGAATCGACCCTTAGACATTAACAAAACCCACATTTTTCTTGCTCTTCCCTGGAGGAGCGCACTGAGTGAGAGACCTGAGCGCCACATTTCCTTCCAGTGATTGGCACTGGCTCTTGAACAGAGTTCAGCAAATGACTTGTCAGTTGTTCTAATGGCAAATGACATCCTGAAGCTTCAACATACAGCCCTAAATGGAATCATTTTGCCAACAGATTACATGCCAAAACTTTGACCCAGTCAACATTTCTACCCACTATAATTCAGCCTCTGTCAATTCACATATAATTCTTCCTTGAGATGATTTCAATTCATCCCAACGTTCGAATGAAACGCTTGCAAAAACATATCAAGAGGAAATGAAGAAGCAAGAATACTCATCATTGGTGAAGCCCTCGCTCCAGACAGAAATGCTCAGGGTGACCATATGTCCTCTTTTTCCAAGACATGTCCTGGATTTTAGTTTTGCATCCTGGAAAAAAACGAAAACAAAACTTCAATGTACTCTTTTTTCTTGTAAATGGACAGCATGTATCCTTCTTGTAATTAATAAATTACAAGTAATAGTTTCAAATTTAATAATAAGTAATATAATGTTTAATTATTAATTATATTATATAATTATTAAATTAAATTGTCTCATTGTTTTTTGCTTTTATTTTGTCATGTTCTACATTTTTCATGGTTGTCCTCCATTTTGGGATCCGTGTCCTCTTTTTTTTACTTATGGCATAGGGTCATCCTGAGCATGCACAAGTTGGGTTACAACATTTATAGCTTATATTTTAAGTTCCTGTTGACTGGAAATTTTTATATCAGAGTGGACTCCATATAATATCCCCTCACCTGCAGTGGGAAGCATATAATCCATACGGCCATCTAATTCTCTTGCATTTCTAAATGCAACTTGAGAGAAAAATCTCTTAAACAGTGTTTCACAAACTTCTGGTTGAGACTCACTTAGGTGAGTTATTAGCCAATTTCAGGTAGGTCCCCATTTGTTTCAATGTGTATTTAATTTTCAGTTTCTTAGACTTCATACTACCACAAAATGTGAGTGCATTTGGGGAAATGTTATAGATCTGTACATTTAACAGACTACTGTGCATTTATTTATTATTTATTTGAGAAATCTATATGGTATGCAACAGCATTTGGAGAAATGTTACAGATATATACATTTTAACAGTCTACTATATATATCCTTTTGACTGCAATCCTTACCTCCAGTTATGCCGGCATAAGCCCTGGCATAAATCCTGTGCTGACATGCAGTTGTCACAGAAGTACCATAAGACACTTCTGCGGGGGGGATTATGCAAGTTCAGAGTCATACACCAACCACCCCACAATTCCATGGAAAGATTTGCCATGAGTTATGCCAGCCTAAATTGGTTATGATTGCAACCTTAAACAATGATAGTAAATGGGATTTACTCCTGGATAAACATTGGTAGGATTTCAGCCTGGGATTGTTAATAATTTTTCAGTTTGATGACGTCACCTCCAGTTATGACATCACTTCTGGTTGGTCCTGACAGATTCTTATTATTTAAAAAGTGGGTCATAGTGCTAAGTTTGAGAACTACTATTCCTAGGAAAGGAAGAATAGGTACTGTTAATTATCTATATATATAAAAGAGAAAAGTCACTGACTGACTCACTCACTGACTGACTCACTCACTCATCACCGCCCTGCCAAAACCGCTGGGCCTAGAAGCGTGAAATTTGGGGTGGGTGTTCCTTCCGTGACGGAGGGGTGCACTAAGAACCGGTTTTCGGAAATTCCAACAGGAAGGGGGTTAAAATGGGTGCAACGCTTTTTCCTCCCTATACTTTGCATTGAGAATTGCTGACTCATCAACATTCCGCCCCAACTGCTGGGCCTGAAGCATGGAATTCTGGGAGTTCCTTCTGTCACCTGAACTCCCACCAAGAACCATCTGGAGAAATTTAACCCTTCAGGGGCTGAAAAGGGGGCAACGTGTTTCTGTCCTATACTTAACATGGGAGACTGAACAACATCCAGCCAATTTGGTGCTCAGATCCTGGTGCACTGGGGGATGTTGTTCGGAGGAAGAGGTTGCGCTGGCGAGGATGCTGCGCATGAGGGGAAATTGCGCATGGGGGAAGTTGCGCATGTAGGGAAGTTGCACATGGGAGGAATTTGCGCATGGAGGAAAGTTGCGCATGGAAGGAAGTTGCGCATGGAAGGAAGTTGCGCACGGGGCAAAGTTGCGCATGGGAGGAAAGTAGCGCACAGGAGGAAAGTTGCGCACGGGAGGATAGTTGCGCACATGGGAAGTTGCGTACATGGGAAGTTGCGCACATGGGGAAGTTGCACATGGGGAAGTTGCACATGGAGGAAAGTTGCGCACTGGGAAAGTTGCGCACGGAGGAAGTTGCGCATGGGGGAAGTTGCGCATGGGGGGAAGTTGCACATGGGGAAAATTGCACATGAGAGGAAAGTTGCGCATGGGGGAAGTTGTGCATGGGGGATGATGAGCATGGGGGATGATGCGCATGGAGGGATGATGCGCACGGGGGGATGATGTGCACGGAGGAAAGTTGCGCACGGAGGAAGTTGCGCACGGGGAAGTTGCGCATGGGAGGAAAGTTGCGCATATGGGAAGTTGCGCATGGAGGAAAGTTGCGCACGGGGGAAGTTGCGCACGGGGGGAAGTTGCGCATGGGGGGAAGTTGCGCATGGAGTGAAGTTGCGCATGGAGTGAAGTTGCACATGGGGGGAAGTTGCACATGGGGGAAGTTGCACATGGAGAAGTTGCGCATGGGGTTTGATGTATATGGGGGAAGTTGCGCATGGGGGTTGTTGTGCATGGGGGGTTGATGTGCATGGGGGGAAGTTGCGCATGGGGTAACTTGTGCATGCTGGGTTGATGCGCATGGGTGAAGTTGTGCTTGGGGGGTTGATGTGTATGGGGGAAGTTGTGCATGGGGGGTTGTTACGCCGGGGGGAAAGTTATCCATGGGGGTTTGATGCATATGGGGGGATGGCATACGGGGGAATTTTACTCCCGCAACGCGGGTACGCCTTTCGCTAGTATCTAATTAATAGGCTACAGACTAGAACCTCCAGTTTTTACTGTTCTGAACCAGAGGTTCATTTTCCCCAATAACTCTTCAAACAGGTAAAAAACTAAGAAGAAATAAAGAGAAACAATGTAAATATAGAAACACGTGAACAAATTTAAAGATCATGGTATTACTGACATGGTATTAATGGTGTAAATCGTATTAATGACACAGAACAAATGTTCCACATCTTTCCTTTTCTTTCTCAGCATTGCCCTGTGATTTTTTAAAGGTTGTTGGAAGCCAAAGAAGTGTATGAAGTATAAAGAGGTGGAATTGCATGATAGCAGGTGTTCTGAGCTTACGAATGGTATTCATTTTAAAATCACATGGAAAGTAATAATTGGCTGTATCTGGAAAACCTTACTTACTGTGATGAGAGCTAAAGATCTCAAAGTGAAAATATATGTGGTGCAACTACAAATTAATAGTATTAAAACCCAAAAGAGGTTTTTAACATTAACAAATTTTAATGGATTGAGCAAATGCTAGCAATATTTCCATATTAGTGATTCTATAATATGACAAATGGTGTAGCAGTTGGACAACACTTTCCCTTATGGAGTTGACGTTTGGACAAGAGATTCAATAATACCTCCTTTTTGTTATACTCATTTAAACCCTGATTTCTAAAAGCACTCTGCCATCACAACAGGGACAGAAAAACAATAGTGTAACAGAGGCTGCAGCATGCTGTAGTTTGCTATTACTGCCATTATAGAGAGAAGTCAACTCAGTTCGCCACCAGCTAAGCCGCTGTACTACAATTCAAAAATGAAAGTCAGTATGCAGTTTTTAGGCTCCCCCCTGTTCTTTCCAGAGCTGTAATGCGGGAATGAACCTGAATATTATCTCATTCTGCTAATTCAGTTCTGTTGTGACAATCCATTGCAAACAAAAATGACAACAGATAAATCTAAAAATTTTATAAGTGCAGTTAAGACTGACACTTCAGTCCTACTCGCTGGCTATACCAGGGTAGCAACCATTGCACCAGAATAGGGTGTAGTAAAGATGTAAGCATGTGAGTAAGGAGCACCAGGACTTCTGCTAAAATTGAATATGGGTAGAGTTAGAACACAAGAATTTCTTTAATATAGCAATGTAATTAATCTGGGGGACTCTTTCCCACAGGATATAGTGATGGCACATGGCCTAGATGCTTTTAAAATGGAATTGGACAGTTTTATGGAGGAAAAATCCATCGTAGGTTACAAGCCATGATGGGTATGTGCAACATCCTAGTTCTAAAATAATCTACACTGTATCTGAATGGCAGGTGTAAGGTAGTAAAGGATATAGGTATGTTGCAGAGTTCTGCTGGCTTGACTTGAGTCCTGAAAGCACACAATTTTCTGTGACTTATGTCAACTTGAGTCATGGACCTCACAGACTCAGAGATGACTTATGAATGATGACAGTGTCTCAAAAATGAGTCATGATTAGTATATATTCAATTCATCTTGACTCTTTTTATACATGTGACTTATTTTTGTGACTATGTGAGCTTACTTTTTCACTGCTTCTGTGGTGCTTGAAAGAGCTTGAATAAAAAAGCAGGCATTCAATAGCACTGTGCAGTGGGAGGAAGGGGTAGCAGGGTCCAGGAGGTGGAGCTGAGGGTGGAGGGGAGATGGAAGGCTGAACAAAGCTAGGGAGAAACCAGCTGAACAAAGCTAGGGAGATGGACTGCCTGGAGGAGAAAGCTCTTGGCCATCTAGGAATGGCCAAATGATGGGTGGCCTGATATTTTCCAGGACAGAAGAAAGAAAAAGGAGAAGCTGGATGTGAGTTGTAAGCTTTCTGGCTGTTGCAAGTCACCCTTTCCCCAGCCTGCCACTTCTTTCCCTTCACAACATCCAACCCACCTCCATCTTGCCCAAGACACATCCATGTTGGTAGATGGTTTGCTGCTTAGCACTCTGAAGGCAGAATCAGGAGTCATGATGTTAGCAGGAAGCTCACTGGTGGGGTTCAGGAGAAATCAATAGCTTTTCTGTACTGCTGCCAAATAAGAGCACAGCCTTTGTTCACATAAATGAAATGAAAATAGTTGTTAAAGTGAAGGACTGCAACACGTCATTGACTGCAGGGATGGGGATAGCAGGGCAGGGTAAAATGAGAATTATGACACACATCTACCTAACACCTCTATTCTTTCTGCAGTGTTGGTGCATGACTCACCATCATGTTTCTTATAAAGACTTGGACTCAAGTCAGCATAACTCTACAAACTGCTCAGATAGACTTCACAACCCTGACAAGTCAAGTTGAATCAGGAGGTCGTGCTTCATCACATGACTAGGAACAGTGTCTTTCACATATCTCTGTTATCATATTTTTGTGTGCTGTCTGAGGCATCTGGTGGGCCACTATAAAATGCAGGAAACTGGATTAGATGTGCCTTTAGGCTGATCCAGGGTGGGGGGACTTCTTTTTATATCATGTTTTTAATCACTTAGAAGAAAATAGACACATTCTGGTGCACATAAAAATCAGTGGTGCCTTTTATACAGCTAATGAGATGCCAATATTAAAAACTTTCTCGGTAATCAGCAGCAAAACTGCATGCAGGTGGTCACTTCTAGCATGCTGGGTTTTCTGCAAACTTGGTGGCATTTCCTTAGATCCAGTTTCTACTGTGGTTTCACACTGTTTTTTAATGAACTAGTTAAAACGTACCCATGTTGCAAGAGTAAAATTCCCCCATATATCATCCCCCCACTACACACCTTCTCCCCATGCATTGTCCCCCATGTACAAAACCCTCCATGCTCAACATTCTCCACACACAACACCCCCATGAGCATCGTCACCCCATGCACAACACCCCAAATGCACATCAACCCCCATATGCACCATCCCCCATGCGCACAGTCCCCTCATGCTCACCATCCTCCATGTGCACCATCCTCCTTGCACACAGTCCCCCATGCACACTGTCCCCCCATGCACAACACCCCCATGAGCATCGTTCTCCGTGACATCAGCTGGATGTTGATCAGTTAGTCTTCAATGTTAAGTATAGAACAAAAACACGTTTCACCCCTTATCATCCCCTTAAGGGTTAATTTTCTCAACATCAGTTCTTGGTGAGTGTTGATGTCTCAGAAGGAACACCCTCTCCAAATTTCATGCTTCTTGGTCCAGGGGTTGGGGCAGAGCATCCCTTAGTCAGGGATTCTTCAATGTAAAGTATAGGGATGAAAACACATTTCACCCCTTTTCACCCTCTTCTGGTTGTAATTTCCAAAAACCAGTTCTTAGTGGGTGCCTCTATCATGAAAGGAACACTTCTAGGCTCAGTGGTTTTGGCTGGCCGTTTATGAGTCAGTGAGTCAGTCAGTGACTTAAGTTATATATATATGGGTATGTCAAATATGGGTATATATATATAGAGAGAGAGAGAGAGAGAGAGAGAGAGAGAGGTATGTCAAAGGTTTAATGCTGTGTGTCTACCTAGGGCAATTTTCATGGAACCAGAAACAGAATACCTCTGCAATGCTATAGCTCCCATAACTAACATAACAGTGTGCAAATATTAAAAGGAGATGAAAACCTTCCATCAATTGTGTGTGTGTGTTTATATACAGACAAATGCCAATTTGCAAAGGTTTGTAAAACTACACTGGCCAATGACCACAGTGAGGTGCCAAAGAGTCATGCATTTGGCCAGAAAGCGAGTGCAGAAGTTAATTATGCCAGGGAAATCAAAGCTGGTTTAGTATATTTAGTATGAAAAGCACGTGTTTGAGAATTATGAGTCAACACACTGTAAGAGCCATCACAATGAAGATCAGGGGAATTTGGCAGTTGACTGCAGAGCGAGCAAGATCTAATTGAATCACTAAATGTAATTTGTAGGAAGTAGCAGTGATCAGACTTCCTCAGTTCTGCACCCTAATTGTTTCAAGATGTGAATGTCCCCTTTGTTAGAATTATGAATCTAACAGTTGGTTCAGGTAAGCTAAGCTGGATAGGATGTTCAGATTTGAACATCTGCCAGCTGGTTGGTGACAGTTGGAGAACTGTTTGGCAGTTGGAGCTCAGCTGTTCATCAGAGCAGAAGCATCTTGTTAGCTCTGAGGAGAATTAGACTGAAGGACTTAATTCATGTGTATGACCCGGATTGTGTTAGACTACTCTAAACTTGTAAATAGTTAATCTTCTCCACTGTGTTGCCTTCGCTCTTGCAGCACATAAACAGTCACAGGAGAAAACTATCAGTTAACATACTGACACTCTTGATTCCATTCAGGATCAATTCTGACAATTCCAGATTTCAAAATTTGAAACAGATTTTGTGCAAAGAACTGAAATTAGGTGAGAGAATGAAGACACACAAAGAAGAAAAAAAGAAATGAAAACGCCTTCCACATTCTTCCAGTTTTCTTTTTTTAAAAAAATTGCAAGAAACACCAAGAATTTTTAGAGGAGTGCTTTGTGTGGAGATATTTGATTTTAATTTATTATTTGCTACATTTGCTACAAAATGGAATGCGATTTCTCAGCCAGGATTGACTAATGCAGAAATGTTTAGTGGAAAAATAACTGAGGGCCCAATTTTATAGAAACGTACCCAATTTTGCCCACACGGTACAATGATATTAGCACAGCATTTGCTGCAGCCTATGGATTGCCAGAGACAATGTTAGAGTGAAGAGGTAGATAAATGTGTTTTTTCCC
The DNA here is from genome assembly GCA_030015325.1 of Cryptoblepharus egeriae. Classification (NCBI taxonomy): domain Eukaryota; kingdom Metazoa; phylum Chordata; class Lepidosauria; order Squamata; family Scincidae; genus Cryptoblepharus; species Cryptoblepharus egeriae. The sequence continues at coordinate 31,395,021 of JAREYC010000005.1, forward strand.
CCTTATTATTATACCTGGTCCAAATTGGTCTACTTGGACCTGCACAGGGTGACCAGATATCATAACTACAAAAGAGGACAAGGCTTCCCAAAATGGAGGACACACAATAAAAATGTAGGGCATTACAAAATGAAAGTAAAAAAAAAACACTCATATATATTGCTTTATAAACACACTTACACCAGTATGTTGGAACATGATTTTTGGACCAGGAAACAGCATTGTAGTCTGGTCATGACACATTATTTGTAAAACACAGTGTGATGCAACCTGTGGCATGGATTGCATGCTATATTGCCCTTCAGTTTACTAATCATGATGGGCTCATTACTCATCTAAAAACAGCCCAGTTGGGGAACACTGTGCCTTGTGTGCCAAGTCTTAAATTCTGTCATCAGTCTGCTAGCCACATCAGGATTTGTCCTTAAGCATGACAAGCATGCATATCAATTTTATTTTAATGAACTTCTTTGCAAGCAATCTTAAAAGGCAGGTCCACTTTCCTTCACCATTGATCCTTATTCACTTGGGCATTTTATCTGCACACTCTTACTGAACAAAATTATCCTCCTGGCCTTCTTAACATGAACTGTAAAGTTAATATTTATACTTTGTAGACTAGGACAGAGACAAGAAATCCAAATGAAAACACTCCATTCTTCAAACCGTACAAGTGATGGGTGATTTTCAACATTCCTGGTCCTTTAATGCCTGTTCTTTTGACATTGGAAAATGTCTACAAGACATTGCAACAGTTAGTTTATGGAATGCTTTATGTGAATTGTGTGCTCCATTTGTGAAGTGTCAAATCAAACTTTTTGATGTTCCAGTACTGAATGGCATTTAATTGTGCTTGGAGAATGCAGGGTTTAAAATGTGAAGGTAATGGCAATACATTGAAAAGGGAAAATATAGAAGAATGGTAGATAAGAAAATGTGTGCCAAGCACAGCAACAGTGACTAGACCTGCTTTGGAGTTGACAACGGTCTCAGGGCACAATCATAACCAATTTAGTTTGGCATAACTCACCTGGCATATCTTCCTGTGGTACTATGCGGAGGTTGATACGTCTTTGCACTGACCCACTCCCCCCTGCAAGAGTGAGGGAGAAGGGCCTTACAGCACTTTTGTGACACCCCATAATAGAGTTGCCTTAATTCTTTTCCACAAAATTGGGATAGGATCCTCCGTCCCGCTTGCCAATATGTGAACACAATCCTCCAAAATCGGAATTGTCCCTGTTTTTCGGGACATATGGTAACCCTACCCCCAGGTCAGTACAGGACTTATGCTGGGGCTTATGCTGGCCTAACTGGAGATTAGAATTGCAGTCATTCTCTTACATCGGTGGAACACAATAGTTAAAATGGAAAAAAATGCCAGTGTTTCAATGTTTAGCCTTCCATATCTCTTCCCATACAATCAAATGGTAATGTTGTATTGTATCTAGCATTTCTCATGAAGTCATTGAACAGGAAACCAGCATAAGTCAGGCTGCAATCATAGACAGAGGGTGCAGTCCTTTGAGCACTGGCATAGCTGTGCCAGTGGGACATGTGCTGCAATGGAGGGGTAGTCACAGATGCCCTCTCAAAGTAAGGGAATCTCTGTTCCCTTGCTCCAAAGCTGCATGGTCTGCATTTTTCTGAAGCTGAAAAATTGATTACGATTGTGCACACAGTATTTCTTTTTAAGCCATTGTCCAGAAAATAGAAAAGAATTATGATTAGGAGAACATTCTGCAGTTTGCATTCCACAATGAGACTGCTGACTGTTCTCATTTAAAAAAAAAAAAAAAAAAGGTTTCAGAATGGGCAGCGGTGTAGCTAATGATCATGTAGCCTGGTGGAAAGCTCAAAATGTTGCCCCGGAAGTGATGTCACAACTAGAAGTGATGTTATCCTGGGGTATTTTTTTAAAAAAATTCAAATTTTCCCCTGTAACAAAAAAAAAATCAAATTTAATTTAGTAAAAATATGAAGATTGTGTCCCTTATTGGTTAGGGAAACTGTTCAGGACCGAAGAGGAATGGTTATTCTTTTCCTGCTATATCTAAGAGGAGCACCACTTAGAAGTGCCTGTATACTCAGTTAGCATGGGTCAACTGTATTAATACTTATGCATATGGAAATGAGAGCTGATTCATATTAACACCTTATTTATTCCATACAGTACTAGAATTGCATCTCATTGGCTCTTAAGTTAAGAAAATCCACTTTTTGTTCCATTGGCTTTTGTGTTTTCATTTTCTGGCTACTTGACTATAACATTTGATAGAATATAGCTATTCCAATGCAGTTTGTTTCATTGTATTCTGCATTAAATTACCTTTCCAGTGATATATAACATGATAGTATTATCATTCATATGTAGCCCGTTTTTCACAATTTTTGCCACTAGTGTCAAGCTCAGCCTCCTAAAATTTGTAGCCTGGTGCAACTGCACCCCCTGCACCCCCTAGCTACACCACTGAGAATGGGGAAATTATCACTTTCTCTTTAAAAAAATTTCAGCAGTAAAAAAACCCTTCACCAATTATGGAAAACATATTCAGAAGAAAGGATATTTTGTCAGAACCAGTGGGTAAGAGAAAAATATTTGGATAGTGAAGAACTGTTCCCAAAGAAAAGAAAATCATTTGATCTATTAATAATGAGAAACCCTTTTTTGATCTTTGCTATTACTGTTCTGTGAGTTGAAACCCTCCGAGACATGCTTTCTCATTGTGAAGGGTGTAAAGAGGTTGTCAATGTAGCATGTATAACCAGGAAAAAGAAACAAGAAAATCCATGAGAATTAATCCATGGAGCAGATTGGTCTCAGACTTTAGGTCCCCTGATCTTCCCAATCACATCAACCTTAAAAATACTTTGATGTGTATAGTCTTGTTTTAAAGTTTATATTTGGGAACTACTTGTTTTTTCATTACAGCCTGTAATGAAGAGTATGGATACCATTCATTTCTGGGAAATTGCTGCGGTGCTGTGTGAAGAGTTGATAGATAAGAGTGCTTGATCCTGTGATGTGTTAAAAAAAATACTTATTGAGAATAGACTATTGATGAGGTATATGAGACCAGTTCAGAGAAGACTTTAAATGCTGAACCAGCCACACATAGAGGAGGGCATGTATGCTCATAGGATATATATGTTCCTACTCTTTCCCCTTTACTTGGACCACACTTCTCATCATGGTAAAAACGGGTTAAACTACATGTGTAGAGGGGCAGTTTCAATGAACTGTCAGCCCCATGATTAAAGAAGAAACAAGGGGAGGATGTGCTGTCTGCACCCTGTTCATGCACATCCTTAATCATGTGGGCTCAGTTGGTGTGTCCCTTAAAAATTTTATCTGAACTAGCCCATGGGTGAGATTATTCCTAATCTCTGTGCTGCATTTGGAGCCATAATAATTGTCAAGCTCCATAACACTCCATCTCACAGGGATTTAGGGCTACTGGTAACTCCTCAGAGTAAGCTCACATTTGTCCCCTTGTCCCTCAGTAAGATACAACAGCCACAATGAATCTATATGGACCTGCACTAATTATATCCCTGATGTCAATTTTCATTGATCTATGCAGGAAGATCAGGCTTGGGTAAAAAAAAGTTTGGATACAATCCATACCAGTATCTCTGATTCACTCACCCCCACATCCTGTTGAAGCCCTTCCCTGTCTTCTCCTGTTCTTACTCTGCATGTACTACTGTTGAGGCAAGCCTGCTGACCACCACCAGTGCCAATGGAAAGGCTCTGGCCTTTCCACCAGTGAACCTGAGACTTGTACTGTTGCAAAGTACTACGTGAGGGATCCCCACTCATACAGCTTCCCCATTCTTCTTCTCTCCTTCCCTAGTTCCACCTCATCTCGGCCTCCATTCCACCCTTTCCCATATCTTTCTCTGAATTACTTTCTCTGGTGGGTGGTCAGTGCTTTGTCAACCTAGTGCTCCAACAGCACTCTCAGAAAGTACTTTATGGCTGCTGTGGAGCAGCCAGCATTAGCAGAACGCTAGTTCTGCCAGTGGGACAAACCCAAAAGGATTGTGCTGTTGGTGTTTCTTTTTTAAAAAATTAAAATGTCTACCTTGCTGGTCAAAGCAATATTCCTACCTAGCTTTCATGGCAGCAGGTGCTTAAAAGACCTTCTTTGCTTCCTCTCTACAAGTTAATCACAAATTGTGATCCTTTCAGTTGGTTGAGTTAAGAATTTGTAAGAGAACCTAGCTGAGCAATGGTGCAGGAGATCCAAATATTGGTCAAATATTTGCACTTTTCATGCACAGAAATTGCTGCCAATTGCATTGTGAGAATGCTTCCTTTGCACTTGTTAGTGCTTATGTGAATGAGACTCATCTGTGTAGATAAGATACCAGTGATACTTCGTGAATTCCACTATTGTGGTCATGAAAACATTTTAGGCTGTTTCTAAAGTTTCATTCATGTTGTTCATTCATTTTGTTCGCCCATCAAAGAGAAACCTACTTTCTTAATGCATATGACTTACAGCTCCTGGGAATGCCCATTGTCTATCTTAACTTCTCTGAAAGATGTCACCGGTTAAGATTTTTCTTCCTGAAGATGATTATCTCCTTTGTTTTCTAGTTTCCCATCACTATTTTCCTCTCTGTGTGATACTCTGTGGCGCAAAATCTTATTTCCTCTGACAATCACTTTGCTTTCTTACATGAAATGGGTTTCCAAGCAGGGCAGCAAAAAGTTTTCATTCTTACATATTCAAAGGAGCAATGTGGGCTGTCAGATCAGAGGTTCTCAAATTTGCTCCAGTGCGCATTCATCTCTCCAGGAGAAAACACTATTCAGGATTCCCCAAGGACACCCGTGCCTCATCACATGTGACAGGTTTTTACAACCATGGGTGCTTTAATGCTATCTACAAAATAGCTTGTATATGTTATTTTTAACTGCAACTCATTTCAATATCTGTTCCACAATAATATCTATTCCATTATTCATTATGTAATTAGCAACAATTGGCAAAAGCCCATATTTAGTAAAATCTGCCAAGAAATGTTAACATCAAAGTAGGTTTAAAAATGTATTACTGGTGTTGAAACTTTCAGCGAATCAATTCTATAGATATCTTTTCTTTACACTCTGTATTGCAAATAATGCAGAGTATTTAATATCATTAAAAATGATACAGTAGGAATCATCCAGATTTAAATCACTGACAAAACTTTAATCAGAGAGTCCCAGATGATTGAGGCCTCAATGTGTTTTTCAAACCAACACTCACATGAGATTCTTGTCCTATTCCAAAATTAAACTACTCCAGCTCAATCCTATATTTGGCTGGCATGAAGGATGCAGTGGTTCTTACACTGTCTCCACTGCATCCTACAAGCTGGTTGGAGCCTATAGTGTGATGGATACGTATGTAAATAAAATTCTTACTTACTTATTCCACCAAGTTATGGTTCTCAACCTGTCTCCTCTGATCTGTGTCACATGTTTTGCTGACTCAAATCTGAGTGAACCCATGGAGGGAAGATGAGTTAGGATATTAGTGGCACAATTGCAGTTATCAATCAGTCAATCAATCAATCAACCAACCAAACAACCAAACAACCAACCAACAGGATTTATATACTGCTTTTCAACATAAAGTTCACAAAGTGGTTTACAGAGAATATGTAATAACTTATGGGTCTTTATACCAAAAGGGCTCACAATCTAAAAAGATGCAAAAGAACACCAACATAGAGCACTATAAAAGACTTCGGGCAAAATCCATAGCAATTACAAGTTCACGCTGTTACATCACCCTCTAAGTGTTATCTTTTGGAAAGTCATCTTAACTGCTCCAGAGGAATGGGCTTAATTTCACTTTAGGATACAGGCCTTTGTTGGTTAGAGGAGAGCCAGTTATTTTTCCCTTGCTAAATAAAAGAGGAACACCCACTTAAATCCACCGATACCCCTTTCTTCCTTCCCCAATATGCCTCCTATCCTATTCCTATCCTATTCCTACTCTTCTGTGTCACCGCTGACCCCCTACAGACCAACACATCTTCTCTCCTGCCTTGAAAGATACTCTACTATGAAAGATACTAGAAAGACGCTAGCCTCTTGTGCCAGAAGCCCAGTTGTGTGCACAGTGGGCCTTCTGCGGATGGATGGATCAATCTTTCTGTCCGTGAAAGGCGTCTATAGGACTGGGCAGATAGGCTTCCAGCTATAAACTTAAATCCAACAATATTCATTGTTTATATGTTAACAATGTTATATTTTTCATATGTTAACAATTCTCATTGTTCATATGTTTAACAACGTCCATCTGGACAAAATGCACACACAAACACAAAAGTATGAAGATGTCCTAGATATTTCATTCAGACCTCATATTTAGTATACTGAAAGAATCAGTCTTCTCCAGCTTGTTCTTGTTAAGCAAATGGGCTACATAAAGACGATGATGTGATCAAATGAGGGGAGCCGAGCTATGGTTTGTGCTATAGATGTGTTCCTGCAGTGCAAGGCACTTTAGTGACGTTATTCAACAGTTTCTCTAGCTTTAGTTTTATTTCAGTAGAACTGCTTATCAGGACTGTACTTGCAAAGTACAAATTAACGTCTTTGTTTCTACATGTAGACAACAAAATAGGAAAGAACTCTGACTGGAGTGTCTAAATAAATTAAGAAGGATCTTATTCAGGTGCCATTCCAAATTCTCCTGTATCTTCTTTGCCTCACTAATAAAACCAATCTCATTCCCCCATCTTTTTGTAAACCTCTAACAGCTGGCCTCCGCACCTCCTTTTGCCTGAAAACTGCAAATCGAATTCTAATAAAGGAAAAAAAAGTTAATTGAATGAAGGCACTGTGTGACTGATGGAAAACCAAAATAGCATCTGAGGATCACAAGATTCAGAGAACCTGTACAAAATGTAAATAGTGTGTCAATTTGGGTGATTTTACACAAGGAAAAAAAAAATAAAACTACACATGTAGCCAACACTTTGAAAGGTTTTAGGATAAAATGCAGCACCCTACAGTGAAGATATTGCCTTCCCTTGATCTTAGGGTGTTAGCCCAGAATGAAAAATACAAGACAATGGATGCATAAAAACATACTAATGTAGTTACACACAGGCCGCCCAGACCTCTGGATTTCCCCAAAGGTCCCAGGAAATTGGGCCCCTGGACCGGGGGTCAGGGAAGGCCCTCCTCATAAAATGAGGGGTGGAAGGGTACTCAGTGGGTTAGGGGCTGCCCCATGTTGGCAAGGCTTAGTATTGGCCGACCAGGCAGCTGCTTGCTTCAATAGCCACTTTCACTCTCCCCTGAAGCAGCGAGAGGCACACGCAGCCAGGCCAAGTCCCAGGAGCGGATGCTCCTCCCATGCCTGGCTTGCCTCTTACAGAAAGCACTGCTTCCACATTAGAGTTGTGTGTACCTGTGCTGCCTTCACTACTGAAGCAAGTGGCTGCCCTGTTGGCCAATACTAAGCCGTGCTGACCTGGGGCAGCCCCTAATGCCCCCCAGAGCACCTTCCCACCAGGCACCAGCAGCATTCCTAAGTTAGCCCACTCCTAGTCAGGCCTACTCAGAAGTAAGCCCATTAAGTCAATGGAGATTACTCCTCAGTCATAGGGGGGTGTCCATGCCTATACAGCCCAATCCTTCCCTGCTAACCTCTCCCACCTTCCTTTCCCCTCACTTGCATGTGTTGTGTTGCTGCAAACTGCTTTGAGGGTATCTTACATGTATGTGTCACAATCATGTATGTTAAAGTAGCTTGCATGGGTTGTGTTGCTGCAAACAGCTTTGAGGGCGTCTTACATGTCTGGGTCAGAAATATGCATCTTAAAAGGTTTTCAATTTTAAAAATGTTGAAATTAAGTACAGGAAAGCAATGTGAGTATTTTTGCTTTATTTGATCATGTCCTACTTTCGACCTACATTTCTTGGGGTGTCCTACATTTTTTTAAACCAGATAAGAATTTTGGGGTGCTTGGGGGGAATTTCGGTTTTGTCATCTGGTCACCCTGGCTACTCATGACCAGCATCATTGTGCCGAATGCTATGAATTCAGGATTAGCACATGAAGGCCCTGGTGCATATTATTTGGTGCTAATGCTTCATCTGTAGGATTTAAAAGCCCAATCCTGATTATTACTGACTATAACCACCTTCCCACCATTGCAGCCACACCAATGGGGCATGTGTTGTATCATTCAGGGGGTAATCATAGAGGTTTCCTTGTTTGTCCCCTTACCCTAGGCAAGCCTGCACCACCCTAATGGGTTTCCTTGGGTTTGTGCCACCCATTTCACTGACACAGAACTGAGGAGATGAAGGGAAAGGGAATAGAGATGTGATCCTGGTGCACAGCAATGACACCAGGATCCACCATTTCTCTCCCCTTTTCTGCTTTCTAGCCACCCTCTCCCCTCTAATATAGACAATCCTCTGTTGTTATCCCTACCTACCATGTTCATCTCACTTTCCCCCCATACTGGTTGACCAGAGGTTCAACATAACCTAGCATTGGGAGTGATTGGTGGTCAACACTGCCACTGTTTCTGGTGGCAATTCTGAAATGGCCTCTGGCGGTATGTTGTGTGCTCTGCCATACAGCCATTTACAACATTGGAAATTCAATCCCACATGAGATTCTTTCACACAGCCAATATCAGTGCTAAACCAAGTCTTAACAATAATTTAATCTAAGGAAGGGAACTACTTTAGCTCCCAAAGAGTCAGTAGTATCAAAAAGATAATGTACTCCCATGTTCCACTAAGCTCCCAGTTTTATTTTTTTATTTTTTATTTAAATAAAAGCAATTGTAAGAGAGGTTTCTATATGTAGTTTATGATTAAAATGCCTGGCCACACACGGTGAAGTACTAGAAGAAGCCACTGGGTGAAATAATGTGGAATGTCTGACATTATTCAAAAGGCTAGGACACATTATTGTTCCTAATGCCACAGGTAGGATACCTCAAAAGGTCATTCAGAGCAATATTGCTTGGATTAAGAACAATTAATATTGAATTACACAGTATTTCAAAGTCATTAATTCAGGGACGGGTATTTTTACCACAAACATTTCAGAATGTATTATTTCTCAGCCATGCAATTAACGGTGCTGAATGCCTTCCAGTGAGCAATTTCAATATGAAAAAATAGGCATGAGGTAACTGGAAAGTATTTCAAAAGACCTCCAGTTCTGCCTTTGCCTCCTCCTTCTAGTTCATTACTGCTTTCAGTGATGAGCAATGTTGAAGTTGCTTCCAATTTTTGTTTGAAAAATAGCACTACTTTCAAACACCTTTTACACAATTTTTTTATTTTTCACTTTTTCATACTCACTTTTTCCCACTTCCGGGGAACCGGTTGTTGGTTCATGGGGCGGGGGCGGGGACAGGGGACATGGTCGGGGTAAGGGGTAAGGGGGTGGGGCTGGGGAGAATTTAAAGGGGAAATTTTTAAAAAAATCTAAAAATTTAATTTTTTTTTTAAAAATGTAAGTTTTTGTTAGTGCCCCCAGCAACCCTAACCACACTTTCCTAGGAGTAAGTCCCATTGACGGTCATGGGACTTACTTCAGAGTAGTGAGCATAGGATTGGGCTCTCAGGCTGCAGTCCCAGCCACACTTTCCTAGGAGAAAGTCCCATTGACAGTCATGGGACTTACTTCAGAGTAGTGAGCATAGGATTGGGCTCTCAGGCTGCAGTCCCAGCCACACTTTCCTAGGAGAAAGTCCCATTGACAGTCATGGGACTTACTTCAGAGTAGTGAGCATAGGATTGGGCTCTCAGGCTGCAGTCCCAGCCACACTTTCCTAGGAGAAAGTCCCATTGACAGTCATGGGACTTACTTCAGAGTAGTGAGCATAGGATTGGGCTCTCAGGCTGCAGTCCCAGCCACACTTTCCTAGGAGAAAGTCCCATTGACAGTCATGGGACTTACTTCAGAGTAGTGAGCATAGGATTGGGCTCTCAGGCTGCAGTCCCAGCCACACTTTCCTAGGAGAAAGTCCCATTGACAGTCATGGGACTTACTTCAGAGTAGTCAGCATAGGATTGGACTCTCAGGCTGCAGTGCCAGCCACACTTTCCTAGGAGTAATTCCCAGTGACGGTCATGGGACTTACTTCAGAGTAGTCAGCATAGGAAGGATGTTCTCAGGCTGCAGCAGCAGGCCGTACATTTTTAAATTTTTAAATTTGCCACTCCTAGCACCAGCCCAGTGAAGTGCCTCACAAGCCTCAGCGGCTGGGGAAAGAACAGCACTGAGGCCTATGGGGCGCTTCGCAGGCTGCCACTAGGAGCGGCAAATTATAAAATTTCAAAATGCCAGGCTGGCTGCTGCCACGCTAGCGAACCGGTTTGGACGGTTTTGGGGGCCCCCCCACCGCGACCAGATCAGTAGCAGCGGGGATATTGGAACATCCAGTCCCCAAGAACCGGACCGAACCTGCCTCAGCCCACCACTGTTCATACTGGTCTTTCTTCAAGGGGTTTAGGGTGGTACACATAATTCTCTCTCTCTCTCTCTCTCTCTCTCTCTCTCTCTCTCTCTCTCTCTCTCTCTTTTGTCCTTGAAAGAAAGGTAGGTGAGGCTGGGAAACAGTGACTGGCTCAATATCACACAGAATACAAAGTTCAGCCGAATGAGTATGGAGCATGTGGCATGTGGCTTCCTGCCACATTAGTATAAATAGGGGGAAAGGTCCTCTTGAGAGGAAACTTGTACATATCTAGAGAATATGTTCACAAAATAAACATCCTATGACTATTTTATATTCGCTGACTATACTGTCCAAAAATCTTCTGAATCAGCAGCCCACATGTTTTCAATGGCACTAGAAACAATGCAACACTTATATTCATAGACAAGCACAGCCTCGATGGAGTCCTTTTATAATGGATGGCATCTAAAAGGAGGTATCAGAAGATTTTGGAGCTTCATCTGGTATATATACAGCTATTTTTGCCCATAATGTGCTCTGCCTCTTCAGCAAAATTCTTCTCCAAGCCTTCACTAATCACTGTTTAATTATTATTGGTATTCCTCGCCCACATACATGAAATTAAGGCAGTTTTTCCCATGCTATTTCTCCTTCCCTCTATTTTACCTAATGCTTCACACTTCAGGTTTTAAATCACTAGGAAAAGACACATATTCACAACACATGTTCAGCATACATTCCAGACTTGTTTAGGATTTCGCAATTACTATGCAGATTATGACATGACATAACTTCATCACGGCTCCTCAGTCCATGAGAGGGATGGTACATGGTATAAATTGTACCGGTGTCTACAAGATGGCCTAGGAGCCAAAGATGGTGGCCTGAAAATATCCTTGGTTCTCACATTTTCCAGTCTCAGCAACTTGGGCTCATCACATACACCAGCTTACCTTGCTTAGGTAAGCAGATTAATTTGTAACCCAGCAATACATACATAAGTCAGTAGCAATCAACATAGAATCTTAACAGAACGTCACATTTAGTTCACTTTACAAATGTTGGTAAAAGACATAAACGAGAATTGTGCAGGTAATTATGTTGGATTATATTATCCAGTGAGAGTTTTCTAGACTGTTAGCAAGGCATTATTTGTAAAGATAAGGAGGCAAGATAATTAAAATGCGATACAGAAAATAATTTTAAAAAAACAAAACCAATGTAATTAGTACTGGAGCAAGGAAGGGATGGAATTAAAAATTTGTTTTGAACTGATTCCCTAAGCATGATAATCTATTTTTCATTATTCCCTTTTTCTTCTTTTTTTGGTCAAAATCAAAGAAACCAGTTACAACTAATCTTATTAGCAAATAAACAAATTATATATCCTTTTGGTTAACCACAGACATTACAAACAACATTTATCATTCCCTTTATCTATTTCTCTAAATTCTAATTAGTGCTACATGTACCTGGACTACATAGATTGACTTTTCAAGTGCCGGCCTTTCCACAGTCAATTTTCACTATTTCCCCTCCAATACGAAGTGGCATCAAAAGGTAGATAAGGCAGCAGAAGGGAAACCCTGATCTGATTCAAAAGAAGCTAATTAGCAAATCTCATTTGGTGATAATTGCAACTGCAGTCCTCATCTTAGTTTAATCAACACCTCAGTCAAGTAACCTAAGAAATCTGAGAGATAGACATGGATTTCATGCACAGCTGGAGGTGCATTGACAAGAACCTTCTATGTCCATGAGGCTCTGATTTTTTCTGATTCCATGCAAAGCTATTCCATAAAACTTAGAATACAAGAGCAGGAAGGAAAGCAAGATCCTTCTTCACACAGTTTATAAGTCCTTCAAACTCATCTCTTTTTTCTTGACAATGATGTGACTTCTAAGCTGTGCACTCCATGCAAAGAAGGTTTCACCTTCTCCCCAGTAATGGACGGGCACTGGATACGGCATTGGCTTCCTTCTTCCAGCACAAGTTTGGATTGTGTTGTAAATCACACAACATCTCCATCAGGCGTAGCTCTGTGACTCCCCCGGTTGGGCGTAGTGCGCAAAAAATTCCAATGTTAGAAAACTGTCATAAGCACCTAATTAACTCAATTGTAACATTCTTAAAGTGTTAAGTGACATTCATTAGGATGTACAAAGAGGCAATAATCAAAATCTGATTCAAAAACCCTCATTTATCAATCAGACAGCAAGTAAAACCAAAATCATTGAAAATTAATAGCCGCCTCCACATTGCCTTATGTTTTCATGAAAAAGAAAGACATATGAGCATTAATTATGAGCTGAACTGGAAATATAGGCACAGCAGAGTCGAGTCGCTGTTGGGAAGTTCAGCAGTTCAGTTCTGTGACTGAAAGGCTTGACCAACAAAAGCCTCAAGGGCCTCATTTGGCTTAGAAAACTCATAGATGCGGCCCTTGTTGGCCTGCATGTGTTCTCTGTTCCTGTTGAAATCAGCAGGAAAGCGAACAATAAAATTCAGGAGTTGCAGCTATCCCTGGAAGGTGAAACCAACACCTCACCGAAGTTGGGGGGGAAGAGCCTTGGAAAGGAGAAACACCCCTATCATCAACAGGGTCAGGAACCCCATGAACAATGGGAAAGTCCTATCTCAAGGCAAAGAGGACTTGTTCATTAGCATGTGCATAGATAGCAATCAAAGGTGTGAAGACAACATGAGCAAATGGTCAGTAAAATGCAGCTGAAATGGCTTTTTTCAAAGACAAGAGAAAAGGCAAACAGGAGTAGATGCTTGAACTGTATCTAATTGGCAACCCTAGGCAAAAATCTGTACAAAATATGTGCAATATTATAAACAAAATCATAATATCCACAATCTTTGTAATTTCCATTCATAAAAAGAGCTAAATAAACAGTTATGATGAATATAAAAGGAAATAAGAAACTTCCAAAAGTCAGCTTAGGAGGGGTGATGCTGGTAAAAATTTGCCAGAGGGGTCACTACTGCCCCCCCCCATACAAGAAGCTGGAAAAGTGACTGGGGGGTTTCAAACAGCAACTAGAACTAGGAAGGTAATAGGAGGGGCAGGTCTCTTGGCCATCATGGTGCAGAGAGGGAGGAAAAACAAAATCAGGAGGAAGTCGACTCCCAGCTACGCCTAACGTAGGGTTAAAAGATCCTTTGAAAACTATTCCTTCTTCTCATTCCAGAGAGTATTTTGGAAACAGACCCCCAAATCCAGAGACTTTACATGCACCTGTACTTGTTATTGTATTGAATACTTGTATTGAATTGTTATTAGGCATGCTTTTATAAAACAAATAAGTTCTGAGCATAGGAAAAATCTATGCTCTGAAGAGATCTTTAGGCAATCAGATGGTTTACAGAGAAGTGAGGAAAGTTTTTTCTTTATTTAGCTCCTCCAAGTCTCCTCCAAGTCTCCAGATTACCTCCCTCCCCCATCTTAGCATACAGTGAAATTCCTTGGCATGCTATAGTGTGATGAACATTAGGTTCGGGTTGTCCATTTCCAACAGAAAAGGGCTTAAATGAACAGCATCAAGATTCATGGTAACCTGGTGTCTGAGAGAGGCACAGAGAATGTTATCCTGCCAATAGGGGAACTGAAAAACAGTAGGAATGAACTGTATTGGCTTAGTTCACACTCTTTTCAAGAATTCAGCTGTTGATCAGCAATTAAATTATCACGCTGGCGAGTCACATCGTTCAACCTCTCCACATCAAATATTGTTATTCTTGCCACCTTTCCCACATTTCATATCAATAAACAGCTACACCTATTAGACAGAAATTGGAAAAGCAACCCACAAATCAAATGCATGTATTGAAATGATATTGCCTGCAGAGTAAGCAGATACTAATGGAATTCAGTCTAGCTTGTTCACACGACACGCTCATTTTCTATGAGGACGGAGCATTTTTTGTATGGAGTAGCAGATCTGACCCAATCCTGTGGTGCATTATGCCGGGGAGGAAGGGGGGAAGGGGAAGGAGGAGGAGGCAGGAGGAGGTGTTCCAGGGTGGGGGAGAGGTGGGCAGAGGGCAGCACTGTAAGCAGGCCAGAAGGGGAGTAGGAGACAGAGCTTTGAACAGAAGCTATGCCGGATCCAAACCTCGCCACCTGGGTAGTGCAGAGCAGCCGCGTATATAACACCTCCAGAGGTGACATAAGACAGAGCAGATCCATTGGGGCTACTGTGGCTTTACTGTAGGGAAGGGCAAGAGCCTCCCCTTGCTTGTGGTAGCATAGCAGCAGTCCATGCTTGTGCAGTCAGTGCAGTATCCAGCTTGCATTGGATACAGTGAAGATATGCCAACCTGTCTGCTCCCCAGTGCTGCCACTTACTTGCCATTGCTGCCTTATTTGATGTGTGTGTGCTCATGTGCATGTGTGCTTCCCCTTCCAGGAAAAAACAACTTCTCTTTTTACTGTGCCACATCCTCACCTGAGCTTTAAAGTTTAGTTAGAAGTTATCTGAAGTGAAGCCTTTGCCTTTAAACAAAGTGAGATGAAGGAGTGCTTTCCTATGTTTACTCTCATTCCATCCTCATAGTATTGGCATCCATCAGTCTTGAAAGATTATGGAATTGTGCTTGACGCTGTATGCGAAGCATAAAGGTCTGGGTAGATTGATATGGAGGATAGGCTGTTACACAAGCAGCAAATCCCCCCTCTCCACGCCACTGAAATAGTCCAATGGAATGGCAGAGCTGATATGATTGGTTCCAGCTGTGTCGCAGAGCTGGGCTAAGGACAGGAGCTCACCCTGTCTTGTGGGGACCGGTCTCGAACCCTGGCCTTCTGGTTAACAGGCACAGTGTCTTAACCACTTGCACCACCCACAGCCCTACTCCATTCTCATATATCCTCTGAAAAGCAATGCATGGCTATGAATGATGTGAACTTATGGATAGGGAATGAAGTGCACCTTCTTCACTTTTTTACCTGGGGTTTAAAGTTTAAACCTTTAAAGGATGAAGTGATGGGGCAGTGGCATAGCAAGGGTGGGGTGACAGGGGCTTCTTTCCCCTCAAGGTTTTCCAGAGGTTTCCTTGGCTCTCTGCTGGGGGAGATGTGGAGTGTTTATGGGCCTTCCTGTCTACTCATGCCTTTGTCTCCAAACTGAACACATTCTTAAAAAAGCAGCAGTGATTTGATGTTATGAGAGATGTACCATGATGATATGGGGGTGTCCCATGACAGTGTTATAGTGTCGCCCTGCCCTGGGTGCCAGTTGGCCTGGCAACATCACTGATGTGGGGAGGAAGTGGATAATCTGATTCTTGTTGACCTTTAGTGAGCAAGGTGTGGATCAATGCAATTTGCATCCCTGGTGTAGGCAAATTCACAAAGCCAGGTGCAAGGGAGCAGCAACAAGATGCAGGTACGTATCTTGTTGTAGCGTGTGATTCCTGACACACATGGTGAGTTACTGTGAGATAGAGAAAGCTGTACTCCATGGACCTTTGGCCTGATCCTATGTTAAGATGCATTGGAGAGAGGTAGCATCAGGCATGAAGGGAATCCCAAATCCATTACCTCCTTAATTCCCTTGCCATCTGCCATTGGCACAAACCACATCAGATCACTTCATCTGGCCATGGGTTTGTTCCATCACACAGGAGTTTTTCCAAACTCCACATGGGAGTTTGTTCCTTCACATGGGAGTTTCAATGTCCTTAAGGGAAGTACTACTCCAGATCATATCCATGATTAGCCTCAACAAGACCTTCTTCATGGCAGTCCGAATGCTTTGAACTCTTTCTTCAAAAGATTCATTCAGTTTTCTCCATATAGCCATGCTGTGTAAACTACACTTAGATTCAGAAAAAAATCAGCTCAACACCAGAAGTTATAGCACAAGATTGGAAGGCAAATAATTGAAATGGAGATCTAGAGTTTTGACTGGCTAAATCCAAATCCTAAACAGAAAATTAGCATGTATTCTAACCACTTGGGGGAAAAAGAAGCACTGTTTTACTGAGTGTGCTATTTTTACTAACAATCAGAGAACAAAGACCTGAGAAAGAAAACACAGTTGTTCATTAAAAGGCCAAAATTAAACCTGTGCATCATAATAGGAACAGAAAGTAAAGGTCAAATAACATTTGCAGTGACAACAGTCTCATAGGATCCATTGTTGCCCATGGGAGATGTTCCATTCAGCCTCATAACACAAAAACTGGCGCCCAGAAGACAACAACCTCTTTTGGCGCATATGAAAATCTAGAGAGATCACCATGGGGGAAAGGATTAATAATGAATAAGTCTTAAAATGGTAAATAATTAAAAAGTGCTAAATAATAATAAAGACAAACTAAAATCATGATGAAGGATGAAAATAATTATGCGGCGAGTCAGAGCTTTTTGCGTTCTTCACACCACAGAGGCCAAAACCACGCGTTTACATGGCTTTAATCTTTTATTAGAGGAGAAGGTCAGGGGGGTCCCGAGTCAGGGAATGAATATCACAATAAGGCTATCAAATGGGAGAATGCATAAGAGGAGGAGGAGAGAAAAATAGCCTGAGACAATAGCTTCCACAGCAGTTAAAGCGTTCTTAAATTTTTAAACAGGCAGAACAAACAGCGTAAGATGCTGAGCATTGAACCTACAGCACTCACAACAATGCTTGCTATTAAAATAATCATAAGGCAGGTTCAGAGTGAATAAAACAGCAATTTGTAGAGTCAACCCGATCACCCACTCTGCCAGCAAATGGCTAAGATCCTGCCACTTGTTACTGATGCAGGAGTCCAGCTGAAGTCAATCGTTGCTTTTGAATAACACCACAACAGTAGGATTTGCTCCAACAGTGGGACATGTCCTAGGGATACAACCATGGTCCACAACCATGCCAATCATCATCCCTGAGACAGTGGGGCTGCTGATGTTCCCTGTCATTGGGTGTTCCCAGTAACCTGGGGAGGTTTAGCAGGAACCTGGGGGATGTTTAGCAGGTGATTATAAACAGTATACATACATACATACGTACGTACATACATACATACATAGGTATTTCTATATCACTTTTCTGGTTATTGACTTTATTTAATGACTTTATTCGGCAGAGATTCTCTTCTTAATTCTCCAGTACCACAATTCCCAGTTGTTCAGTTCCCAGATGCTCCTAAGGGCACTTATGAGTTGTAAAATGGCATGGACAGCAAAAAAGGGGTGGTTTGCTGCTATCACTGCTCCTCACTACTATTGGTAAAACATCTTCCAGTAATAGGGCCAGTAAATGGGCTCAATGGGGAGACATCATGTTGTCCATTCTGACGAGGGCGTGGGACCCTCAAAGAGACTGATGAAAGTTCTTTAGTGCCAATCTGATCGCTCTGAATTTCATCCAATTTATACTACTCTACTTCCAACCAAAGACAAAGTGTTTCTCCAGGTGGGCTCCCCACACCAAAAGGCTGGCATCTGAGGTGAAGCTCCTCCTGGAAGGTGCCTCCATAGAGACTCCCTGGGAAAGTCACCCTGGAAGCAACCACCTCATGAGGCTGTACCTTACCATCTGGGAAAGAGCAATCTGCCAATTTCTTCTCCTCTCTATGTTGTGTAAATAGAGTTGTAAAAACGACTGGAGAGGGCACAAATGGAATCTGGAGCAGGCTTCTACATCCTGTCAGGGCACCATCAGACCCAGTAGCCTGGCCAGAGTCATGAGGTCAAGGAGGCTGATGTACTGACCAACTGAAGAGTATTCAGGAGGACCTGTTGTCTATCCTTCGACAGCCACACCCGAAAGAATTATATGTTGAACCAGAGACCTAGGTGCTTCAGACTCTGGCATAGGATCAATGAACTCTTGACCTTGCTGACCACAAGGCCCACGCTTTGCAAAAGGGAATGAGTCTGGTGGAGATCTGTAGACGCCTTCTCCCTGGATGAAGACCTGATCAAGTCATTGCCCAGATAAGGATAGAGAGCTATCCCTCAAAGGCATAGGTGAGCCACTAGTGCCATCAATAACTTGATGAACACTCGGGATGCTACTGTCAGCCCAAATGGCATGGCTCTGTACTGGTAATGTAAGTGTCCATAACAGAACCTGAGATACTGGCAGTGTCTCAGTTGAATGGGGACATGTAGGTAAGCCTTTGTCAAATCCACAGAGGCTAGGTCAGTGGTTCTCAATCTTCCTAATGCTGTGACCCCTTTATAAGTTCCTCATGTTGTGGGGACCCCCAACCATAAAATTATTTTCGTTGCTCCTTTAAGGCATGCATAGGATTGGGCCCCGAGGCTGCAATCTTATGCACTTTCCTTGGAGGCAGTCGTACTGAACTGAATTGACTTACCAGTACTTCTGAGTGCACATGCATAGGGTTGGGCTCTACTGCTCCAGTGCTATGCACACTTTCCTGGGAGTAAACCTCACTGAACTCAATGGGAATGACTTCTGAGTAGACATGTATAGAATTGGGCTCTAAGCTGCAATCCTAGCACTTTCGTGGGAGTGGCCCCATTCACTATCATGGGGCTAACTTCTGAGTAGGCATGCATAGGATTGGCCTCTCAGGCTGCAAGCCTGCAACAGTTTACCTGGGAGTAAGACCCAGCAGCTGGCGGGCAATGGGCTGGCGGGCAGGCAGCGTGCGCACCTGGACGGAAGTTCACTCCTGTGTGATCTGGGTGGGCAGCGCATGCATGCCTGCAGGGAAGCCCCCTGCAGAATCTGTGTGGGTGGCGCGCGTGCCTGGGGAAGCCCCCCCCCCCCCCGCTGCTCAGCAGTCAGAAGTTCCTGAGGCAGCCTCTAAGGAAGCCCCAGAGCACATGCAGCTACAGCCGGAGGTCTGACAAGCCTGACTTGACCCCCTGCACCAGGGGTCTTTAGGTGACCCCCAGGAAAGCTCCAGGTGACCCCCAAAGGGGTCCCGACCCCCACTTTGAGAAACGCTGGGCTAGGTAGTCTCCCTGCCATTGACCTCCATGTTTCCATTCTGAACTTTCTTTCCCTTAGGAAAACATTCAACCATTTCAAATCGAGGCTCACTATGGTATCCCCGTTCTTTTTTGGTACCAGAAAAAACACCTACACTCCCTTGCGCTTCTGACTAACAGGCACTGGCTCTATCGCCCTTATGTCCAGGAGATGGTGTATGGCAGCCATTTTCTGACAATGGCAAACTGGGTCCCTCATTAATTGTACTTTCCAATACTGGTCCTGAGGGATCATGAAGAATTCCAAAGAGAATCCCTTGATTACCATTTGCAGAACCCAGTCATCTGATGTAATCTTGTGCCACTACTCTGCAAACATAAAAGTTGGGCTCCCACCACAGGAGGGCTGGAGAGAACCCTGGCGTCATGTCTGGTGCTGGTCCTTGCCTGAGTTTGAAGCCAGGGTTGTTGAACTGGACAAGTTCCTTCCCCTGAAGAGGACCCTAGTGCTTTTCCATTTGTTCCTAGATCTTTGGACAGACTGCTTGGACCTGAAGGAGGATCCAAAGGGATGAAAATTAGTCTGCTTCTTTGGAGCTTCCTTCCTTGAAGGCAAAACCTTCTGTTTCTCATTGTTTTCAATCAGGAAAGATCTAGGGCTTTGCCAAAAAGTCTTTGACCCTTGAAGGAAAGGGACACCATGTTACCCACTGAGGCAGGATCCCCCCATCCCCTTAACCACAAAGACCTACAGGCCATGACCTGTGATGCCATAGACCTGGCAGCTAGCTGAAGGGCATCCAGAGAAGCATCAGCAATATAAACTGAAATGAGAGACACCTTTTTATGTGCAAATTTGGACCCTTTGGTTAACTTATGGTCAGACTCCAAAAGGTCATCAACTCAGGAAATGCAGGCCTAGCCAGAATAGAAGCTGCCTGAGGATGAAGAATCTCTAGAGGAGGTGGAAGGAGAGCCCTTAGAATCAGGGGGTGGGCCCGGCCTGGCCCAACATCCAGTTCGCCGGATGTGGGCGAGGCCAGGCCGGGGTCAGGGGCCGGGGAGGGTCAGGGGCAGAACCGGGGAGGGCCAGAGGCAGGGCAGGGGCTGGGGCAGGCGCGCCACCCACCCCAGCATGCTGCGGGTGCGGGTGGGCGAGGCGAAGGGTGGGCCCCAACCCCAGCGCACCGCACATGCGCCAGCCATTGTTGGCACACGCGCAGAACCTCCTGAAGCACGCCAGCTTCAGGACACACTGCACATGCGCCAACAAAAGTTGGTGCATGCGCAGTGCAGTGGTGGGCCTGCCGGGAACTGGTACGGCCAGTTTCCTGGATTCCCCCTTGCTACCGGATCAGGAGGGAAATTTCAATATCCAGTTCGGGCGATCCGGCCCAAACCGGTCAGTGCCCACCACTGCCTGGAATGCTTGGCCCGCTTAGAGGTCTCTGCATTTGAGTAGGACAAAAGGCTTATAACTTCTAGCACCCTGGAAGAAAAGGCACTATCCACAGCTTTATAAATCATCAGAGATACATCCAGGTCAGACTTAGAATGTTTTGAGCCATGTATGGTCTTTGAAGAGGCGTTGTGGCCCTGGGAAGGACCCTGCTTGCTCCTCCCCTCCCCACTGAAGCCTTCTCTCTGTACCGCATTTTATTGGAGCACAGAAATCACAAAACAGCCACTGCCACATGGCCTTACAAAATGATGTGCATGGGAGAGTGATGCACATGGGAGGGTGGTGCGCATGGTGGGTTGGTGTGCATGAGTAGGTGATATGCAGGGGGGATTAGTGCAAGTTGGGGACTGATGCACAAGTGGCATGTTGTGTATGGAGGAATTTTGTGCATGGGGTTGATGCACATGGGGATTGGTGCTCATGGGAGGGTGATGCGCATGGGGGGTTGGTGCTCATGGGAGGGTGATGCGCATGGGTGGTTGGTGCTCATGGGAGGGTGATGCGCATGGGTGGTTGGTGCGAATAGGAGGGTGACGCACATGGGAGGGTGATGCTAATGGGGATGGTGTGCATCAGGGTTGGTGTGCATGGAGGGTTGATGCACATGGGGAATGATGTGCATGGGGTATGTTGCGCAATGGGGGATAGTGTATGTGGGGGTATTTTACTCCCTCAGCACGGGTACATTTTGCTAGTATAGAATAAAAGAGAATTATTGATAGTCTTTCTCTTTTCAGGTTAAAAGAGTGACCCACAAGGGGAAAAAAGAAGAAACAGGAAAACAGTAAACTTCTCAGTTTAAGTGTTGATGCCAAGTTCCATATTTGTTACTTTGATGGGTTGAACACTGATTTGTTGCTGTGATCACTTGCTTCAGTTCACCCTCTAACAAACACTTGAAAATGTGATCTTTCCATAGCATGACATTGGAGGAAAGGCTATTGTCAGGTGAAGAATTCCTCCAGGTGGTTTGCTGCTTTAATATTGGTTTGAGAGCTGCGAGTGTCTGACATGGAACAAGCACAACTCTGGCAGGACTAGTCACTGAAAAAATATGTCATAAAGCATTAGTGGCTAAAAATTTTTTTAAAAAAAGGAAGGAGCCCTTCCCAAGCTGTAGCATTGCACTGAACTCCTAGTATTTCTTCCTTTCTGTCTATAAATCATAGGTATGTCAGGATATGTGGATCTATGCCTTTTTTCACAGGTAGCAGTAAATTTTCAAAAATATAGATTTTGAAAGTTTATGAAAAGAACAACCAGGGTGCCTTTTTCAATCTATATTTTTGGCCTTAAAGGAATATGAGTGAATGAACCTGAACACATCTCATGAAATCGTACATCATCAAGCCGTAAGAACAGAAAACATAAATAATTCCAAACCCAAAGGCACAGGTTTTTATCTGGCTCTTCTAAGGACTATTATGCATAATCACATAAAGCACATTTAGAACCACATTCTGCCCTTTGCCACTTCTTCTGTATTTTTCATGGGTTCTCATCCCAACCCACTCTAGGTGCATAATGCAACCAAAAACGTAAATTATTATTATGCACCATCAAATCTAATGCGCACCCTGATTTTAAAAGGCTTGTGATAAAAAATGTTTAATGACAATTGTAATGCATAGCTGCAAAGCAGGTGCAAACTTTTAATTTTAATTTAATTCATCCAAGGAGGGATGAAACAGGCAAGGGCCAGTGACTCAATGGTTTGCATTCAAAGCAACGTAGAGGAATCAAGGGGTTTTGTTGGAGTGTCTTTCCTTGCATGGCTCACCTCCAGAGCTGCAGGTGGGGTGGCCTCATGAAATACTGTATTTACTTGAATCTAATGTGCCATGGACTCTAATGCACACTCCAATTTTTGAGACTAAATTTGGCCAAAAAATGTGCTCATTTGCTGTGCCAGCACAATCCTAACTTTCCCACGACCAGGAAGCCCATACTTCCTGGACCCAGATCAGGGCTCTGGACCCAGATCAAGCTTTTGCTAAATCCAGTGCAAATTTAGAGACTGTTATTGCACTACTGGAGTGAAGGGGGGAGTTATCCCTTCCCCACAGTAGGGCTGAAGCAGCCTCAATGGTGACCTATGTCAGAGCAGATGGAAACAGCCAGAAAGTGCTCCTAGCTGCCCGAGAGATGAGGCTTGGAACCAGCATTAATTGCACTGTTCAGAAATTTTGGTTAGCTCCCTAATGAGCTGAGCAACTGTGGATACTACTGCTGGGTTACGCCAAAGTAAGTTTGGAAAAAAAATACCAGCAATAATTTGAGCATCTACAGCAGATGAAAATGATTTTTTGATCAATATATCAGTAGTTTAATTTGAGGGTTTGTGTGATCTTTATCATAAACCAGCCAATCTTTATTATAAGCCGGAAGGTTAGTTGATGATCAATACATTTTCTTGAAAAGAAATGAACATTTTTAAAGGGCACTGAAAACCACTTGCTGTATAAGTTGGTCTGAGATTCATGTACAGTTCAATAAAAAAAATAGAGCCACCTGTTTAGATATTGCTAGCCAGTAAATTGGACTAAATGTCAGTTTAAAGATTTTTTTAAAAAAATATTTTTATTATTAGCATTTGAAGCTTCTCAAAAGGTCAGGTAGACATGATGCTTCCCAGGCTGTCGCTTTTCAACATTTTGAGATGGTGGGTATGCAAATCAAGCTTCAGAAAATTATGATATTTCACAGCCACTGCAGTCTATTCACTAACTATGCAATTATATACATATTTATTCAGAAGAAATGCTCTCTGAATTCAATCAAATGTACAGTGGTACCTTGCTTAACAAGAGCCTCGCTTAACAAGCGTTTCACATAACAAGCAAAAATTTTCAAGAAATCTTGCTTCACATAACAAGTTCCTCTTCAGGTAACAAGCAAGTGCGCTATGGGCACACATGCTATGCAGCCCTGACACTCCGCATGGAGGCTGTTTAAAAGGGTTGCCAGCCAGCTGTGCTGCCTTTAACTGCCCCCAACTCGGGGGCAGTTGCCTGGTGGTGCCAGAGGGAGCTGCCCCTAAATGCCACCAAGTGCTCCCACCAACCACCTTGAACCTCCAGCAGCAGCCCAGGTAAGCCTCCCAGGAAAGTGTCTTTGATTGCAGCCTCCTAACCATGTCTATCCAGAGGTAAGCCCCATTGCATTAAATGGGGCTTGCTCCCAGGAAATTATCTTCGATTGCAGCCTCCTAACCATGTTTACCAAGAAGTAAGCCCCATTGTGTTAAATGGGGCTTACTCCCAGGAAAATGTCTTTAGGATTGCAGCCTAAATAGACTTCATAGGATCATGCACATTGAATGCATATTTTCAAATTCAATTCCAGTGTTTTGTCATCATTTTTATATCCAGTTAATATTTTTATATGAATATTTGGGGGGTTGTGGAACCAGTCATCTGAGTCTCCATTATTTTCTATGGAAAAATCTGCTTCATTTAAAGAGTGTTTCACTTAAAGAGCATGTCTCCAGAACGAATTAAGCTTTTTGTGTGAGGCATCACTGTACTCCTAAATCCTATCCATGGTCTTCCCCCTGGTACAGTGGTGCCAAAACAGTGGCTATTGTATCCTGTCAGGCCAGGGAAGAAGCTGGAGGTCTCTTTGGAGTAAAGGAACTTTGGTTCCATTACACTGAATTGGGCCCAGCAGTCCCTGTGGGTCTACTTGGAGCAGCACCAGCTGCTTTGGTGCACCACAGTAGTGCTGAACCAAGGAAACCTGTTTTAGACTATGAGGCCTGGAAAAGGTGATAGGATGTGGTGTCTGCCATACCCACCCCTCCCAGGCTTAAACTGTCCCCCAACCCACCCTTCTCCTTCACATTCTGCCCCTTCCCACCTTTCTCCTACTCTCCGCTCTCCCAAGGAATATACATCTTCCAGGCACAGGAAGGTCACCAATTTGCACAAAGGTCCAGTTTCAAAGGGGGTAGCTTCCCTGCCAGTGTCCTTCCTCTCCTGGCTTCCACAATTTGCCTTATTGCCCATTTGCCACAGCCATTGCCAGGGCAGTGAACAAGCTTCATGTCAGGCTGCCCAATGATGGGATTCAAAGAAATTAACAACCGGTTCTTTGCCCATCTGGCAGCCACTTTTAAATGGCTGCGGCACTGTCCTATCTCTCGTTAACAACCGGTTCTACAGAGTAGGTGTGAACCTGCTGGAGACCACCACTGAGGCTGCCCCTGTGAACTAAATCCAAGGAGATCTACAGCAGCTAAAAATCTCCTTACAAGAAAAAGCATAGCCCAAACTGGTATCATAGAGTAGGGATTTAGGTTGGACTGTCAGTGCTGCATTTTCTATAAGGGAAAAAAAGAGGTTACTTTGTAAGTGACTGGGTTTGTTTAGAATTTGTTTAGAAAAGAGCCGTCTTAAAATCTAATGGCAGTCTGATTTTTTTTTCCCGTCAGGTGAATAAAGATATTCATCAAAATCCCCAGGACCTCATCTTGCAAAAATACATGGTGAGTTAAGGTGGCATAATGAGGCCAAGCATTTTGCCCTTCTCCTTTGACACAGTCATATATTATAATCAACCTTCTTTTAATCATGTCTGTCTCATTTCTAGAAAACAGACATCATCGTTTTGGAGAGATGCTCTTAGGCAGGTAGTGCTGGGCAGAACTGATGATGTCTGAGATGATGGTGAGAGAACAGCATCATTCCTGCTATTTGGGCAGTAGTTTTTCTCATTGCTGCTTGTTAATTAATCAGCAAACATCTTTGAGAAGCAAGCCAGTGTTTCTCATAGTGATTTCAGCTGAAACCAATGCAAATTTGTTATATTCTGCCCTTTTCGAGGCCTGTTTATACTACATATTAGGCTTGAATTAAGTTCTTTTGTTTTTTTAAAAAGGGCAAAAGAATTTTAATGGCTCAAGAACTGTGCCAGGTTTTCAGCAGATGCAGCGCTTTGCATCCCATTGGAACAATATCCTATATGCCAACTTATGATAGTTACCATACTTTTTCAAGTCACATACCCTACAATCCAGACTAACTACATGAGCATGTAAGAGACATTACATGCACCCGTAGTTACGGCACCACCTAGTGAAAACCTATGGGAAATTCATACTGCAATCCAGAGTAAATTGTTCTTACACTGGAGCAACAGGGTGACCATAAGCCATACCTGAAAATGTAGGACAAGGGTCCCCAAAAGTCCGGATTTTCAGTTGAGGACCTTGTCCTACATTGTCCTACATTTTTCACCACAAGCCCCTGCTCGCTGCAAGTGCGGCTGCCTCCGCTCTTCTAGGAGCGGGTCTCCCTGCAGAGGGAAAGTGCCCTGGCCTTGGAGAAGAGTGGAGGCAGCTGCGCTTGCGGCGAGCAGTGGGAGCCTGTGGAGGGATTCTCTGCCCTACACAGAGCAGTCTGTCAATCAGACCGGCTGCTCGTCGCTCTCTGAATGGGAGCGATAGAATGGGAGTGATTCTTTAAAAAACCTCCCAGGGCAAGGAGACAGAGGCTGTGCGCATGTGCACAACCTATTAATCAATCTATTTATCCAACATGGCTGCTCGGACGGCGCTTTGCCTCTGCGCCGATCCGAGCAGCGTTTATGTGCCTCAAAGCACTAAATACGTCCCCCATTCCTGGACAAGCCCCCTCCATGCCCGGACAGGCTGGACAATATGTAAATTGCCGGACCTGTCCGGGGGTTTCCGGGTGTCTGGACACCCTGTGGAGCAAGGACTCCCCGTAGTTACTCTGGATTGTGCCCATAATTCCATATATCTTCCAAAAACTTTGCACAACATATATTTCAGGGAAGGCCAAGATCACCCTGATGTGACATGCCATGTGCCTCTCCTCTCCTATGTTCTTTCACCACTGTTCCTTTTCCAGAGTGTCTCATCCACACATCCTTTATTGCTTCATTCCCATCCTCCTTTTTGAATACCAGAACTAGAGGGGGAAGGAAGAACAATGGAATAAGGTGGATGGATAACCAGTCTGTTTCAGTCACTCTTTGGATGGATGACCTTTGATTACAGTATTTTCACAAAGAAAATAATTTGTCCAACATCATGCAATGAACTTTAGGTTGAAAGAGATATTTGAATCTAGGGGAAGTTAGCTTAAGGCTGCAATCCTATTCACACATTCTTGTGAGTAAGCGTCATTGACTATAATGTGGCTTACTTCTGAATAGACTTGCATAGGATTGGGCTCCATGTCTGTCGCTACCCTACCCTACACTAATATGATTTCTTAGATCAATAATTTGAGCTATAGTTCGCTCCTAGAACTAATTTTCACTCTCCGAATATAAAGCAAAATTACAGAAATCAGTTTTTCTGAACATGTGTAAGACAAAAGATTTCCACGATATGCAATCCTTGTGGACCTCAGAAAACTGATAATTATTACTAATACTAATTTTATTCCGCTTTCCCTTCAAGGAACTCAAGATGGCAAATATTGATTTCCTCATCCCAGTTCTCTGTCCCTTATCCTCACAAAAACTTTGTGAGACAGTTTACTGAGACATAAGCCCTCTAAGTCCCAAGCCCCTGTTACCCCATTCGTAGTTTTCATCTGCACTGACCAATGCTGTTCCCAGGGAGCTTCTCTTCCCATGATCTGGAACTTCTCATGATCTGGAAAAGATATTCTCTGGGATACAGCATTTGACAGGGCAAGCACTGTATGCATGGATAATAAGGAGGACAGACCTTAGTGAGATAATAAACATGGGGCAGGGGAAAAGGAGACCCCCTATCCCAATATCCATTTATCCAGTATCCAGATACTGAACATTTGATGGCCCAAGAACTTCTAATAAACTTAAGGGTCTAATATATGTCCTCAGAACTCATTGGTCTTCCCATTCTCATGGTGATGTAGAGTGGCAACCACCTTTCTGCGCAGTAGTCTTGCCCTCCCCTAGAAGTGGCTCTGAAATGTCTTACAGCACAGGATTTATGCCAGGGTTTAGGCTGGCCTAACTGGAGGTTAGCATTGCAGTGCTGAATCTTAAATCAACAGTTGTGTGTTTGCGTATGTGTGTTTGCCCATATCTACTTTTTCAGACCCTTTTGCAGATATCATTAACCCTTCGTCAGGCGTAGCCTGTTTGACTCAACCGTTGGGTGCAGTGCACACAAAATTCCACTGTTAGAAAACTGTCATAAGCACCTAATTAACTCAACTGTAACACTCTTAAAGTGTTAAGTGACATTCATTAGGATGTACAAAGAGACAATATTCGAAATCTGATTCAAAAATCCTCATTTATTAATCATACAGCAAGTAAAACCAAAATCACTGAAAATTAATACTCGCCTCCACATTGCCTTATGTTTTCATGAAAAAGAAAGACATATGAGAATTAATTATGAGCTGAACTGGAAATATAGGCACTGTAAAGTCACTCTAAGGGTGCAATCCTAACCATGTCTACTCAAACGTAAGCCTCATAGAATTCAATGGGTCTTGCTCCCAGGAAAGTGTCTTTAGGATTGCAGCCTAAGTCACTCTGAGTCACTGTTGGGAAGTTCAGCAGTTCAGTCCTGTGACTGAAAGTCATATTCAACAAGAGCCTTGAGGGCCAGATTTGGCTTAGAAAACCCATAGATGCAGCCCTTGTTGGACAAGCCAAACTTCTCTGCATGTGTTCTCTATTCCTGTTGAAATCAACAGGAAAGCGAACAATAAAATTCAGGAGATGCAGCTATCCCTGGAAGGTGAAACCAACACCTCACCGAAGTTGGGGGGGAAGAGCCTTGGAAAGGAGAAACACCCATATCATCAACAGGGTCAGGAACCCCATGAACAATGGGAGAGTCCTACCTCAAGGCAAAGAGGACTTGTTCATTAGCATGTGCATAGGTAGCAATCAAAGGTGTGAAGACAACATGAGCAAATGGTCAGTAAAATGCAGGCTGGAATGGCTTTTTTCAAAGACAAGAGAGAAAGACAAGAGAAAGAGCAAACAGGAGTACATGCTTGAACTGTATCTAATTGGCAACCCTAGGCAAAAATACATATTTATGTACAAAATATGTACAATATTATGAACAAAATCATAATATCCACAATCTTTGTAATTTCCATTCATAAAAAGAGCTAAATAAACAGTTATGATGAATATAAAAGGAAATAAGAAACTTCCAAAAGTCAGCTTAGGAGGGGCAATGGTGGTAAAAATTTGCTAGGGGGGTCACTGCTGCTCCCCAGAAAAGAAGCTGGAAAATTGACTAAGGGGGTTTCAAACAGCACCTAGAACTAGGAAGATACTAGGAGGGGCAGGTGTCTTGGCCATCATGGTGCAGAGAGGGAGCAAAAACAAAAATCAGGTGGTAGTCAAATCCCAGCTATGCCTAACGTAGAGTTAATCCATGGATACCAAGGGACTACTTTAAAAACATGTATAAGGTAAAAAAAATTAAAAGCCCAAGATAGTTTCCCCTAACATTGTGCAGTGAAACTACTGTGTTTTGAGGGCTCCAGGCTCCCTTCTGAGAAACGTGCAGACCATATGGTCCCTTTTTCCCATCCCAGAATGCATCTATAGTAAATGCAGTACCTGAAACATGGATTATTGTTAATCCATGGATACAGGAGAACTGTATATTAAGGGCGCTATATACAATATTAATTTACCAGGAGTTCAAAGAGGGATCTTTCCAGCCCTACTTAGTGGTTCCAAATACATAACCAAGGATCTCCTACATGCAAAGTAGGTGTTCCATCATGGAACTACAGACCCATTACCCCAGACAGATGCAAATAAAGAGCCGGACAAAAGTGTTGGATTGAGGGCCCTGAATCCAACACTTTTGTCCGGTTCTTTATTTGCATCTGTCTGGGGTAATGGAGCTGGTGCACATTGCAGCACCGGCTCACTTTACCCTTCTGCAGACTGCAGCAGAGCTGGGGCAAAATGCATTACAGCCATTGGCTGCTGAAGGGCCTGGGAGGTGGAGCCTGGCTGTTACCGGGCTTGTTCTGCCCGGGGAAGATCAGTCAGGCTCCAGCAAGCATCCACCACCCTCCCTCCCTGTAGTGCAGTTTAGGATTAGCTGGTCGCTTTGGGGCCGGGTAGGAATTTTTTAGATGCCACCTGATTGGCCATTGGTGGCATTCTTTTTCGCCTACCCTGAGCTTCGCAAGGGGAGAGAGTTAACACTAATTGGCTTCTAAACCCAGTC
Source organism: Cryptoblepharus egeriae (assembly GCA_030015325.1). NCBI lineage: Eukaryota > Metazoa > Chordata > Lepidosauria > Squamata > Scincidae > Cryptoblepharus > Cryptoblepharus egeriae. The sequence goes on from JAREYC010000005.1 coordinate 31,425,010, forward strand.
ACTTTGGCAGGAGTTGTGCGGATATAGGCAGGATAGGCCATCCCCGGGCAGAATAAGCCCGGTAACAGCCGGACTCCACCCCCAGGCCCTTCAGCAGCCAATGGCTGCAATGCATTTTGCCCCGGCTCTGCTACAGTCTACAGAAGGGTAAAGTGAGCCGGTGCTGCAATGTGCACCAGCTCCATTATGTATAGTTAGCCATCCTATTTGCAATAGAAACTAATAAAACAAAATACTGTGAGTTCGGTCACAGATAACTGCTAATTCTATAATAATGATTCAGAATACTGGTAATGATTAGAGGCTGTATTTTTCAGAATATTGTTTGTTATGCTCTTCTGGGTTGCTTTTCCAATGCTGCACTTTTGGAGAAAGGGAGGAAGCGAATTAGGTTGCTTTGAAACCCCTGGAGAGATTTTGATGACAATATCCCAGGAAAAAAGAAGAGCCTTTCTAAACAAAGGCCCTCCCGACAGGGAGAAGTGGAATTGTTGATCTCTTCCGTCAAAAACCCTACCTAAGTGTAGCCAGAGTTAATTACATCCTGTTGACAAGAGAAACCTAAAACACCTTGCATTTTGTCATCAGGTGGTGGCAGAGGAATGACAAGTGTTGACAAGTATCTATTTGTTGTTTCCCAAATTTGCATTGAATATGACAAGTGTACTTTAAGCTATTATGCTTTGATGCCGTTTAATCAATCATCCCTCCATTTCCAAGTTAATTCTAGTTCGGCAAAAACATGCCCAAACCTGCTGCTTATCTGCTATCAACAGAGCTTTGAGGTCTCCGACAGAATATTAACACAGGGGTGGTACCCACTGCAATCACACACTTGATTAATGCTTTTAACACTCTGAGAAGGATTTGGAGCTTCTGTTGCTGTTCTAGTTGCCGGTACACCTCCTGTGCAGAGCGGATCTGCCTGGAATAGATCATAGAACCAAAGACAATGTGCTTCCTGATGACATACCGTGTAATGAGCAGCTGCTGAACCCATATTAGGTGACTTGATACATTCAGTTTCAATAACAGCCAACACTGGATATATGACAGCCAAAGTGTAATGATTTTAATTCATCTAATCATGGTTGCCATTCTTGAGTAATTCCTTCATATGATAAGTAGCAATGAGCTGTGAGTCTTAGAGCATAATCCTAACCATGTCTACTCAAAAGGAAGGGCACAATCCAGAGCAACTACGGGGAGTCCTTGCTCTGGTGTAAGAACGATTTGCTCTGGACTGCAATATGAATTTCCCATAGGTTTTCATTAGGTGGTACAGTAACTACGGGTACACATAATGTCTCTTACGTGCTCCCGGAGTTGCTCTGGATTGTAGGGTAAGCCCCACTGTGTTCACTGGGTCTTTCTCCCAGGAAAGTGTCCATGATTGCAGCCTTAGTCACATGAAAATGGATGACACCAGTGCATACTAATGAGGGATAGTAGTTTTAATGAATGCTGCTCTTCAGTAAGCAGGCAACTATATATCTGGATCAGCAGTGAAGCTCAAGGTTGTGGACCTGCTGCCTTATATTTGCTTAGATTAACCCTTGATGAGTCTTGATCTCTCAAGTACAGGGTGTGTGTTAACATCTCTTGATGTTGATCTCGATTATTTGATTTCAAGTATGAGGTGCGTGTGAACAAGGTGTGTGTGATTTAAAGCAGCCACACCAGCTCGGCAAAGTGGGCAGTCCCAGGAAGAACCCAGGTTGGGTAGGCTCGGTTTTCTTCAATGCATCTTTTCAAAGCTGAAAATTGCCCCTTTGGGTAGGCATTTTTCCACACCCCTGCCAGCTATTTTGAGAAGAGCCATACCATGTAAGACCAAGAAAAATAGGACAGGTTCAAGGTAAATGGCCCAAAATTGGGAATAAGTTCATTTTTGATGCTGAGATCCATCCTTCCAACCTTATCCCTGCCCTCATTCTCCCGCCTGAAACATCCCCTAAACTGCCCACAATATCTCCCATGGCCAACTTATCAGAATCAGTATGGGCCAGACTTTGTAGCAATGGGCACATGGAGCTGCCAGACCATTCAATCTGCAGCTCCAAATTTCCCCTCAGTGGAAGAGGACTTCTACTGTGTGGATAGGATTGGGCCAAAAGGTAATTTTTGCACTCATCGGGTTAAGTATTTTGCTCCAATTTCCACAGAGAAAAACAGCATGAACATGGGAATATGTATCTGTAAATAACTTTTGGATATTCTGGGTAGGAGGTGACAAGCAGATGAACAGTGACATGTGAGTGTTTTCAATCTCAGCAGTTAGCTCTGGCTGCTATCCCACTTATTGTCTTATTCTCCGATTTTATGCATTTTAAATGAGAAAATATGTGCAAATTAACTGGAGGAAGGAGAAATATCTCCGACACCTTAATTTGAGTATTGCATAAGGCAATGCTGCACTATACCTTTTTAACAGAAATGTCTCTGCTCGTTATCAACCACTCCTAATGAGAGTACTAAAAGCAGGATTTAAATATGGTTAGTGAGATTTTAAAAGATGAATTCTGTTTTTGCTTACTCAAAATGTGGTTTCCAAGGAAAAAGGAGGGGAATGCAATGTGTGTCTTGTAGCTCAAGTAAGCAAGAGTAGTTCGTCTTGTCTGCAGACTTTGCAGGTTGGTACCCTATGATGGAGAACTTGGAGCAATGCATCAGGAAAAGATACATCAAGTATAATCTCTTACAAGTGATTGTGGATGTTTCATTGGTGAATTTCTGCCTAGACACAGAAAGTACCCTTCAAGAAGGGCTATTAATGCAAAGCTTTAAGCTTTAATTTTCACTAATTAAAATGGTGCCGAGCCAAGCAGACGAGAGCAATCAGAGGCTGCTCCTCAGTGACTGGGAAATGTGGTTAGCATCTGGCATATCTTCTGGGTCCCAGCCCTGCCTCCTGCTAATGCTGGTGGAATATGGAGGAAGGGAAGAATTGTTACAAGAGGGGAGAGGTGAGGGGAGTGTGAGGTGAGGGCATGAGGAGGGCAAGATCGGTGGAGGTCAGTTGCACTGAATCCAGAGCATCCGTTTTGAACCTTGAGGTCCAATATGAAAGCTGTTGAGTGGCTGTGGTGGCACAAGTGCTTAAGTCACTGACAGTGATACCCAGGGCCCTTGACCAGTGATGGGATTCAAATAAATTAACATTGGTTCTATGTCCCATTAGTAACAGGTTCTCAGAACCAGGCACTCATTAGCAAAGGGTTCTATAGAATCTGTAAGAACCCCCTGAAACCCATCACTCCCCTTGACCCCCCCTCGACCCTACTAGGGATGCCTCTGCTCCTCCACATGGCTACTAGTGGCAGTACTAAATATATCATCAGAAAGAAGTTAGGGAGACCATGTTGGCAGGATTGCCTTTTTTAAGTTTGGATGTTTACTCCGAATCTTTAAGATTTTTTTTAGTTGGGTTGTCACTGTTCTCTTGATATTGCATTAGTATTGTTGTAATTAAATATAAAACTGTTTTTATGATTTTCAGGCTGCTTGGAACACCCTTTTATAGAAGAAAGGCAGGACACATATTTTAATATGGATGAATGAATAAGTGCTATTCCAGACGTTGTTGTAATCACAATAAAAGTGAAGCAGGAAACCATTTCCTGTTTACCGAAGAAGAGATTCCAAGTCACAGTGATCTCCCTTTAGGAATCCAGACATTTAACTTAGGTAAATGTTGATCTATATTCACTTGATGTTGACTATAAAAGAGGCCAATCAAAGATAAAATGGTTTGAGCCGCGCCAGCCCATTGACATTTAGATGGAATTTGATGAGCCCGATGGCAAATATTGGTGGCAAAATGTTGTTTCCTTTTCAAGCATTTTATGCTTCCATTGATTTCAACAAGCATTTGACTGATTAAATACTGTGTCAGGCGCTCGTTGAGAGATTTTGTTACAAATCAGTGTTGCCATGCATAATCAAATAGCATTCCCGTGGAGACCAATGGCAGTTTTTGCTCAAATAAAAAAGCCCTTGAATTTGTCTCTTGGTAATTAAAAATGATCCATTAATTATATTCACTGCTCATGGTTATATCATCTCCTACAATCCAGAGTAACTACGGGAGCTCATAAGAGACATTACGTGTACCTGTAGTTACGGCACCACCTAGTGAAAGCCTATGGGAAATTCATATTGCAATCCAGAGCAAATTATTCTTACACCGGAGCAAGGACTCCCAGTAGGACCCATAATATCTCACAAAGAAGATTACACACAACAATCACACAAATACCAATGGCAACCATATATGATACATGGCTATTATTAAAATGTTATTGCAAAATCCCAGGCATTGTCTACTCATTGGGGCATATTCCAAAGAAGGTACATATATAGGATTGCAGTCTATTTCAAAAGGTGTTTGCTTCTGGTAAGATTACAGCCTAAAGACTGGTTGGGCTGGTGCAAGTACCACACAGCAGTTTTACACCAGTGGGAGGAGGCAGGCCAGGGCACAAATGTGTCCTGGAAAAGAACTTCAGTGTCATCTTTTTCCTTGTATATGGGCATCATGTGGCCTTCTTGTAGTTAATAAATTAGATGTAATAGATAATACTTTTATATTATTTTATATTTTATATTATTTTATAGATAATACTTTTAAATCAAACAATATAGTATTTAAATTGAGCACATGGAAGCAATATATATAAGTGTTCTTAGCTTTACTTTGTCATGTTCTGCTTGGGTGTGCAACATTATTGGAAGGGGAGGTTGTCCTCTTTTTTTGTTATGGCATATAATCACCCTGGTCTGGGGAGGATTGGGGAGAGCAGTCTGGAGGTGTTTATAGGGGAGGATGAAAATCGGGCAAGCCATTGGTGGCATGCCTGGAAGTGGGTGAAATTAGGCCAGATCCCAACTTAGGCCAGATCCCAACCCCCCACTGTGTTGGATTTGTGCTTGGATTTGTGCCAACTCTTTAGGTGATGAAGATTCAAATAGCCCTTTTGGTGATGAAGGTGATGAAGATTCAAATAGCCCAATTTTGACCACGGCTGTGTTACCTGAAGAATAGATTCCCCTTGCAGCCGGACCCAATCCTGTCCTGGTTAATATGGAGGCCAGCCAACCTGCCTTCTCTAGTACAAAATAGGATTAGACAATAAGTTCTACTTTACACGAAAAGTGCTGAGTAAAATAAATAACTGTTTTCAAACACTTGCATCCCTGCTGAATAGTTGGGTAACTCAACAGCAGTAATAAAAAATGAAATCTGGCATACTGTTGCATTTTTTAATTATTTATTTTCCCAGATATGATGACAGACATTACAATTCCCCTCAAGCATGTTGTGTTACCCATAGATACGTATAAATAGAATTTTCTAATAAATACATTTGAAACATCTTATTCCTTATAAAACTTATACACCAAGTTATATAGATTAAATATGAAATAGAACTCAATTTTTCTTCAGAACTTTAAAACAATTCATCTGGGTTTTGAATTATTCACCATATTTCACTTAAAACTTTAGTATTTCTTTGTAATTTTGGTCCAGAGAGAGGGTGGTATTTATGATGAATGGCTCCTGAGCTCAAATAGCATACTGTTTCTTGCTAGCCCTCTCCTGCTAATGAGAAACTACTAAATGTTATGTTACAAATAAATAAAATAACATTAATGCAAGGTAGACTAGAATCCAGGTCTCCAGGAGAACATTAATCAGTGCTATTTTTTAGCTTCTTATGACATTGTATGTTTCTTCATCATTTTTACCTTAAGTGCCTTTTAGATGGTCTTCTGGCCATTTTTGTCCCTGCTAGTCATGAATTGCTTCTGAGCAGCAGGTATGCCATTGAAATTACTCAAGAATGTGGGTAGGTGCTACTCATCTGTTCACTTCAACAGCAACACTATCCATTCCAGCTGTGCTGCACATTTTTTTGAAAATTAGTTGTCCAGTTGATGCGGTTCATCAACTTGGACATCAACTTGGTTCATCCAAGTTTGGTTTCTCATGATAAACTCAGTGATGGAATTCAAAGAAATTAACAACCGGTTCTATACCCATCTGGCAGCCACTTTTAAATGGCTATTTTTAAACTTTATATGTCTTATCTCGCATTAACAACCAGTTCTGTAGAGTAGGTGCGAACCTGCTGGAGCCCACCACTGGGCAAACTTCATGGCAACTGCTATTGTTGAGTACTGGAATTGGAAGCCCACCTGTGTGACCCTTTGATGTGTATAGAGTGGATCCTCAGAAATTGTGACCACTGACGTCACTCTGATTAATCCCCACTAACACCCATTGGGTTGGGTTATTTCAAAAAAGAAATGAGGAAGAAATGTGAAGTTATCTGTCAGAAATTCTCTCAGATAATCATGTAGCAGGGTCAGTAAATCATAATAAAAGGTATTCTGCAAATGTGAATCACACATCAGTGCTTTATTATCAATTTACAATCGTAGGGTACCTCTCACTCTTCAGTAACCACTTTCCAGAAAACCTAAAATACATAAGGAAGAATACATACAAAATATTAGATGAGAAGTTGTCTTGTGAGTCTTCTACCACAAATGGCAAGAATTCTGATGTCTGTGGGTTTGTCTTGACTTCAGGAGGCTTTAATGAGATCCCAAAGTTTCTCACCAAGCTTGGCTCAATGAACATCTGCTGGCATGCTGGGAAAAAGTCCAAAAGTCACAATCTAGTAATACTTGGATTAAGATAAAACAAAATGAGAGGTCTCAGGATTTTCAGACTTTGAGATTATGAGGTTTTGGCTGCACTCCCAATCTCCAGTAATGTCAGCATAACCCATGGCATAAGTCCTGTGCTGACCAGGGGGTATCACAAAAGTGTAAGGCACTTCTGCTCCACTCCTGGGGGGAGGTTAGGTCAGTGCCCAAGCATACAGCAACATCCCCACAACACTACAGAAAAACGGTGTGAGTTATATCAGCCTAAATTAGTTAGGATTACACCCTCAAAGATTATTGTGGATATGATTCAGTGTAAAGACATATGAAATAACTAGCAAAAAACGTACCCGTGTTGCGGGTGTAACATTTTCCCCTATGCCATCCCCCCATGGCGCAGAAATACCCCATGTGCCACTTCCCCCATGCGCATCATCCCCCATGTGCATCATCCCCATGCGCATCATCCCCCCGCGCATCATCCCCCCATGTGCAACTTCCCCTCATGCGCAACTTTTTCCATGTGCATCATCCGCCGATGCGCATCATCCGCCGATGCGCAACTTTCCCCTATGCGCAACTTTCCCCCATGCACAACTTTTCCCCATGTGCAACTTTTTCCCATGCGCATCAACCCCCATGTGCAACTTTTCCCAATGCACAACTTTCCCCCATACACATCATCCCCATGCGCAACTTTCCCCCCTGCGCAACTTTCCCGCCATGCACAACTTCCCCCATGCAACTTCTTCCATGTTAAGTATAGGACAAAAACATTCTGCACCCCTTTTCAGCCCCCTAAAGGTTAAATTTCTGCACGTGTGTTCTTGGTGGGAGTTCAGGTGACAGAAGGATCCCTCCCAGAATTCCATGCTTCAGGCCCAGCAGTTGAGGAGGAATGTTGATGAGTCAGCAATTCTCAATGCAAAGTATAGGGAGGAAAACACGTTGCGCCCCTTTTCACCCCCTTCCGGTTGGAATTTCTGAAAACCGGTTCTTAGTGCACCCCTCCTTCACGGAAGGAACATCCACCCCAAATTTCACACTTCTAGGCCCAGCGGTTTTGGCAGGGTGGGGATGAGTCAGTCAGTCAGTCAGTCAGTCAGTCAGTGACTTTTTTCTTTATATATATAGATAAATATTGTCAAAATACTTTGTTTTTTCTACATTAAACCTGGAATGTAATATAATTGTGGGTATATGGAATGTTTTGGGATCTTGCTCTTCTAAAAAAATCCTGAATTGATGCCCTTGAATTCACTCTTCCCTTCACTTGCCATAAAAATATAGCAGGCAAACCTCGGAAGCTCCAAAATTGCACCACTTGAGGGGGATGACACAAGCATCTTTGGTAGCAATGCCACTGATGGGTGCAGCGATGGCCCTGGGCAATTCCATTGTGAACTGGTGAGAATGCATTCCAATCCTAACTAGCGTAACAAGCTGCAATCCTGGATATAGCCATAAGCCTGGATACACAGCTGTGGATCTGATTTAATATGGGAGGCTGAATTCATGTAATCATGCTGAGGATACTAAATTGGTCCCAGTGAAGCCTTCCAATGGAGCAGATGTCTGTAGTAAACAGTAAACTGTAAGGCTCTTCTTTGGGCAGAAGTGAGAGTTTGTCAGCCCCAGGATATATTTGCATGGAAATATGTCACAATGAGTTCAAAAGGACCTACTCATAAAGCCATGTCCGTAGGATCACTGCCCAACAATAATATACAAGCCGATGGGAATATATTTGTGGACTACTGAAATGAATTTTCAAAGCAATATCTATAGTCAGAATACAGTACCTGCTCATAAGAAATTTCAAGTCAATGGTAAGTTTATGAATCATCACATTAAATATTTTCTCACTAACAGGATGAAGGATAATATCCGAGGTACAAACCCATGACTAACCCTTTGAGGAAATCCAGGAACATCTAAAGTTTGATCTCAAATTGCAGAGACAAATCAGCTGGTAAGAAAGAAAGCCTCAGTCAAATTGTCAGCCCAATGCAGGTCTACAATAGTGTGTCTCCTTATCCACACTGCAGTGTATTTGTTGTATTGCCATCATTCATTGGCATCCTTCAGTCTCGAAAGACTATGGTGTGCTCTGACTGGAGGTCCTGAAACAGCATCTAGAGTGGCTAAAAAGGCCAATTCAAGAGTGGCAATCCCTTCCACACTGAGGACAAATGAATTCCATCTCCTGCCCAGGCCCCAGGTTTCACTGCTTCTGGGTCTGTCTCTTTGCTTCAGCCTGCCGAACAAGTGTCTCTTGGTATTGGAGAAGGCCATGCTGAGTCTTTTGCCTCCACGCTGAACGATCAGAGGTCAAGGTTTCCCAGCTGTTGATGTCCATTCCCAAGGCTTTTAGATCCCTCTTGCAGATGTCCTTGTATCGTAGCTGTGGTCTCCCTCGAGGGCGCTTTCCTTGCACTAATTCTCCATATAGAAGATCTTTTGGAATCCGACCATCAGCCATTCTCACGGCTTACCCAAGCCAGCATAGACGCCACTGTTTCAGAAGTGTGAACATGCTAGAGATTCCAGCACGTTCCAAGATTGTGTCATTTGAGACTTTGTCATGCCAGTGATGCCAAGAATACGTCGGAGTCAGCACATATGGAAGGTGTTCAGCTTTCTCTCCTGCCATGCATAAAGGATCCAAGACTCGCTGCAGTACAAGAGTGTGCTCAGGACACAAGCTCTATAGACCTGGATCTTTGTATGTTCCGTCAGCTTCTTATTAAGCCATACTCTCTTTGTAAGCTTGGAGAACGTGGTAGCCGCTTTACCAATACGTTTATTCAGCTCAGTATCTAAAGAGAGAGTGTCAGAGATAGTTGAGCCGAGGTACACAAAGTCATGGACAACCTCCAGTTCATGTTCAGAGACTGTGATACAGGGAGGTGGATCCACACCCTGACCAATGACTTGTGTTTTCTTCAAGCTGATTGTTAGTCCAAAGTCTTAGCAGGCTTTGCTAAAACGGTCCATAAGTCATTGAAGGTCTTCGGCAGAGTGAGCAGTAACAGCAGCGTCATAGGCGAAGAGGAACTCACGCAAGCATTTCAGCTGGACTGTGGACTTTGCTCTTAGTCTGGAAGGTTTGTAGAGTTTTCCGTCTGATCTGGTCCGGAGATAGATTCCCTCTGTTGCGTTTCCAAAAGCATGCTTCAGCGTGACTGCAAAAAAGATCCCAAATAAAGTTGGTGCGAAGACACAGCCCTGCTTCACTCCACTTCGGATGTGAAAGGAATCTGATGTTAAGCCATCAAAAACTACAGTGCCCTTCATGTCCTCATGAAAGGACCGGATGATGTTGAGGAGCTTAGGTGGGCATCCAATCTTGGGGAGGATTTTAAAAAGGCCATCCCTACTAACCAAATCAAAAGCCTTTGTAAGGTATATGAAGGCTACAAAAAGCGGCTGTCTTTGTTCCCTACATTTCTCTTGCAACTGTCGAAGGGAAAATACCATATCAGTGGTAGACCTGTTGGCTCGAAATCCACACTGTGATTCAGGATAGATTCTCTCTGCAAGCACCTGAAGCCTCTTCAGTATGACTCGGGCAAGCAGCTTCCCTACAACACTAAGAAGAGAGATGCCACGGTAGTTGTTGCAGTCACCCCTGTCGCCTTTGTTCTTGTACAGTGTGACGATATTAGCATCCTTCATGTCCTGTGGTACTCCACCTTCCCTCCAACTAAGGCAGAATATCTTGTACAGTTCAGTGGAAATGGTCCCTCTACAGCACCTCAGAACTTCAGCAGGGATGTGTCTTTCCCGGGTGCCTTGCCAAAAGCAAGGGAATCCAGGGCTTCGTTTAGTTCTTCTAAAGTTGGTTCACCGTCAAGCTCCTCCAAGACAAGCAGGCACTCAATGTTGTTTAATGCTTCTTCAGTTACTGCATTTTCTCTGGAGTATAGCTCAGAGTAGTGCTGCACCCAGCGTGCCATCTGCTGTGCTCGGTCCTGGATGACCTCACCTGTAGCAGACTTAATCAGGGCAGATTTCCTCATTGTTGGACCTAAGGCCTGCTTGATGCCATCGTACATCCCCTTGATGTTGCCTGTGTCAGCTGCTACCTGGATCTGAGAGCAAAGCTGCAACCAATAATTGTTAGAACATCTCCTGGCAATCTGTTGGATTTTGCTACGGGTGGCTTGCAGGGCTTGAAGGTTGCACTCACTAGAACAGGCTTTATATGCCGTTAGAGCTCTCCTCTTTTCCTCAAGGGCTGGTGTCAGCTCCTCCGAGTGGGCTTCAAACCAATCTGCTGTCTTTCTAACCTCCTTACCAAAAACTGACAAGGAGGTAGTATAAACAGCATTCTTGACATGTTCCCATCGTTCATTTGCCTCAGCCGGGCCCAGGAGAATTTCCTCAAGTGCTTGGTCAAAGTCCTTCACTTTCTCCAGACTGTGGGTCTTGCTGATGTTAATTCGTGGTCTTCCTTCCTTCTTTGAGTGATGCAGTCTCTTTGCTTGCAGTTTTACTCTGCTACACACCAAGGAGTGGTCTGTATTGCAATCAGCACTCTGATAGCTATGTGTGAACTTAATGCTGGGAAGGCTGGAGCGCCTGGTGAGGATCAAGTCAAGCTGATGCCAATGCTTTATCTTGGGTGTCGCCAAGACATCATGTACACTTGAGTAATGGGTGGGAATAGCTGGAGGCTCCATACACCTGCCACATACGGACTCAGCCTGCAATGAAGCAGGTAAGGTCCAGAGGGGAAGGGTTATGAGCAAGTTGTGGGTGATTTGGGCAAGGCTCAGAGAAGAAGAGAGTGGGGAGGGCGGTTTGGGGGGATGCAGGAGGTGGATCCAAATGGCAATAATGTGTGGTAGGATGTTATCCACTTTTCTCAGCCTGAAATGCTCCATGGTGCCATGCTGATGGAGTGCATACTGATGTCACATTTGGTGGCATATATATGCGTAGAGAAAGGGGGTGAGCAGATATGAAAAAAGGAGAGGAGAAGATCCAACATGCACCATAGTGGTTGCACCACAACATGCACCATCCTCCTCCATTTTTCTTCCCACTTCCATTCCTTTCCCCTTCCTATTTTATCAGAAAAAAGCTTGTCCCAGTAAGACCGCCTTAATTCATCATTTGTTCTCTGCTATTAATGAAAGCAGGACAAGCCTAAAATGTTTGGTACCTGAGGTAGTATATCAAATGGTACCTCCAAGCAGTTGTCACTATCATTACTTCTCATTAAAAAGATAAGAAAAGTCCTGCTGGATCAGACCAAAGGCCCATCTAGTTTAGCTTCTTGTATGAGTGGCCACTTGTATTTCAGAGAGGCCCACCAGGTGCATCAGATATCACACAAGACAATAAAATACCCATATCTTTATCTTATACCCTGGAAATGAACAGTTAGGTTGGAATTAGTAAAAGAGGGACTGTAACCAACTGGGGACTGTATGGACTGAGGGACTACAGAACCAATTCTTCTCTTCCTTTTCATCTCCAAAGAGTAGGAGAATTGGCAAAGGAAGGCAATGGTTGTTGGACTGCAGGGTGACCATATGGTAAGCCTCAAAATGTAGGACAAGGGTCCTACATTGTTTCCTACATTTTAAAAAACTCACTCCCGGGGGCTTACCTTATCTGTGCATGGGGGGTTATGTTGTGCTTTGTGTCCACATAATATGTTGCTCGGACCGGCGCACATCTACTGCTGCTGTGCAAGCAGCCATCTTGGCAAAGAGAGGCTGTGTGCATGTGCACAGCCTCTCTATCCCTGTCCGCAGTGTTGTTTTAGTCATTAGAGGCTGTGCTCATGTGCACAGCCACTATCCCTGCAAGACTGCTCGGTCTCTTAGACCTCAGACCGCTCGCATCCAGGGCAGGCAAGGTTGAGGCGAGAGGTCTGCCTACCTGGAAACACTCCCTGTGCTCCCTGCCTGCCTGGAAACACTCCCCCACTACCTTCTTTATACACTACTGAGGGAACCCCAGGTTTAAATTAATTAAAACATCAATTTGTGGAATTCTTGCAAAGTAGACAATATAACTGATAATGTTTAAAGGATGTCTTATTTTATTTGGTTTGAACTCTTGTAATGAAAGAAACCTCCAGTTATGACAGCATAACCTCTGGCATAAGTCCTATGATGACCTGAGGGTGTCACAAAAGTACTTTAAGGCATTTTTGTAGCACTCTTGGGTGCGGGGGGGGGAGGTTATCCGCCAATATTCCCACACCACCATGGGAAGATATGCTAGGTAGGTTATGCTGGATTAAATTAGTTAGGATTGTGCCCTAGGTTTACCTTTATCAGTCCCATAAAAGAAGACTTAGTTGCAATCCTAAAGACACTTTTCTGGGAGTAAGACACATTGAACACAATGGGGCTTACTTCTGAGTAGACAAGGTTAGGATTGTGCTGTTACTGCATGTTGTGTGCCAAAGCATCATTTTTCCTCATTAGGCCTTTGCAATTCCTTTTAATTTAAATAATTCCTGGTGAAGCATCAGAACAGCTCCCAAGACTGGCAAGAAAAAAGTCAGGTGAAGCCAGTTGGACAGGAGGTGTTACTTCAAATTAGAAGATGTTACAAGACCTGAGCTGAGCATGAGATAATGGACAGTAGTAGATAAGTTGCCAGAGCAAACTGACCTCACACCACTGTTTCTAAAGACATTTCTTTGGGACTGGAATGAATTTAAGCCTAACTGACTATTAAAATGTATCAGGCCTACATGAGTAATAAAAATAAAAACCAAGTGCCTATAATTGCTATATTTATGACTGTCAACAAAGTGATGAATATGGGCAATCTTGAAATGCTATTAACCACAGCCCGTATTTGTTTGTACTCATTAGCGAGCGAAAGTTTCATGTTTCGAAGAATGTGTTGACTTGCGCTGGCAGATTTTTTTAGACTTGATTTTTTTATAAGAGGAGTATTTGATTACAGTATTAAAACACTTTCCTACTACATTGTTATCAAGCAATATTTCTTGAGTCATCACACCCTTATTTTCTGATTATGGGGCACTATGATCTGTCATATGAGAATTAAGGGTTGCAGAAATTGACTTTTCATCCTGTCTTGTGCTAAAATGAGGCTCTTCAGTCTAGAAAGAAGGCATCTATGAGGTGAAATGATTGCAGTCCTAATCCTGTTGGGGGCTTGACCTTCTAGAATTTGTGTTACAGCAGTAGAAGGTCCTTGAAGGTCCTCCATTCTGTATGGTGATCCTGAAGTTGCACGTTGCTGGGCCAATACCATAGATTTTGAAAGGCATGGCACACATGGCAGCAGCTCCTGGCCTAGATGGTGGCAGCGATGTATTGCCAGGAAAGGCAAGAAGTAATAATTGAGAGTGTGAACTTCAGCAGCGCCAGCATCAGTGATGGGATTCAAAGAAATTAACAGCCAGTTCTATGCCCATCTGGCAGCCACTTTTAAATGGCTATTTTTAAACTTTATATGTCCTATCTCTCATTAACAACCAGTTCTATAGAGTACGTGTGAACCTGCTGGAGCCCACCACTGACCAGCATGTGCTAGCCACCCCCACCTCTTTCCTTGGATTTGCACCAGCTACGTAGCTGGCACTGGTATAAGGAAAACTAGAAGCCAGCAGGATGCTCGTGAAGTGGCAAGTAGAAAATATTTTTTACTTACTACTGGCAGGTCTCCTGATTGCACACCACCACCATTTGATGCAGTGTACATGCCATAAGCACAGATGCAGTAATGGTAGAGCATAGGATTGAGCAGTATGTCATAAAATTATTTATGGGGTGGATAGTGTGGATAGATAGAAAGAAATTCTTTTTCCTCTCACACAGTAATTTTATGGGTTTTAGGAGTGGAATAAAATTTAAAAACTCACTTTTTAAATGATTTTAAATTATTTTTGTTGCTGCTGCATTACTGTAGGGAAGAGGAAGCTTTTTCCCTCTCCAAGGTTATGCCCCAAAAAACAGGCTGTCCAGACGTCCGGCTTTCCCCAGACACCTCCGGTATTTATTACCTTGTCTGGGGGAGTAGGGAACGCAGGAGTGCCTCTGGAATTTACAAGCGGTGCCACACAGCTCAGATTTCCCTAGCCCTAAAACTCCAGCCCTAAAACTTAACCCTTTCAGTGTCTCTTAACCCTGCCTCAGCCAACAATTCAGGCTGTGCAATTCTAGACCTGCAAGGTAACTCCTGCCTGGGGATACTCTGATTCCTCCTTCCCAGTCCTTTTCATCCTGGTCCTTCTGGCTCCCCACAGTCTGCTTTTGCACTCTGCACGCCCTCAGGGGCACTGCAGATTTCTCTTGATGGTTCCAGATCCCACCTCCCTGATGCAGAGATGTCCTCCTTTCTATCCCCCTCTCTGCTTGATATCTTGCTCTTGTGTGTGTGCTTGTGTTTGTGTTTGTGTGTTTGGGTCTGAACCACATACGTTGGAGTCACTGGCTTGTATTATGCTACTACAAACGGTTGCTTTAATGTCTGGGTCATTTTACAAGGTTCTCAATTTTAAAGGGTTGAAATTAAGTACAGGAAAACAATATGAGTATTTCTGCTTTATTTTAACATATCCTACATGTGTCCTACATTTTTGCAGTGTCCTTCAATTTTTTAAGCACATAGGAATTTTAGGGATTTTAGGGGTTTAGGGATTTAGCATTTGTCATCTGATCACCCTATGCAAAAAACTTAGTGTCTGGGCATAAAAAGAAATATCTGCTTTTATTTTCATAATGTCAAAACGCAAGTGCCAATTTTTCCCCAATTCATTCAAACCTGAACAGAACCTACATGAAGCTGAATGCCTCGTTTGGCAAAGTTGTCTGGAAAAATTTGGGAACCCCCAAAATTGGTTCCACAACCCCCAAATCAGACTGGGACGGGGTGAGCAGAGAGTTCATCATTTTTCAATTTAAAATAAGTAATATAGTGCAATATATTATGTACAGGAAAGCAATACCAGTGTTTTTAGCTTATTCTTTAGAGTTTTTAGCTTATTTTCACATGTCCTACATTTTGTCCTACATTTTCCGGGTAGAGAGTAGGAATTTTGGCCTTCGATCAGTAATTTTGGCTTTGCTGTTCAGGGATTTTGCGATTGGCATCTGGTCACCCTGCCCAAAAAATCTCAATGGGTCTATTTCAGATCTAGGCCACCTCATAAATGCATGGTGACCATATGTTGTCTTTTTCCACGACCTGTCCTGGAGTTTAGCCTTGTGTCCTTGAAAAAACCTCTGTGTCCTCCTTTTCCTCATAAACAGGAAGTACATAATCTTCTTGTAATTAATAAATTGTATGTAATAGTTTGAATAATAAGTAGTATAGTGTTCAGATTAAGCACAGGAAAGCAATATATGTGTTATTAGTTTTTATTTCGTCATGTTCTACTGTACACCATCACATTATATATCGTTAGAAAGGTAATTTAATGCAAAATGCAGTGAAACAAATATCTATATTCTATTGAAAGTTATGACCAATTAACCAGAAAATGAAAATACAAAAGCCGATGGAACAAAAAGTGGATTTTTTAAATTCAACTTTCCCATGATGCTGGCTGCTCTTAGAGCCAATGAGATGCAATTTTGATACTGTATGGAACAAATAAGGTGTTAATATGAATGAGCTCTCATTTCTGTACACATATATAATAATACAGTCAACCCATGCTGACTGGGTATACAGGCACTTCCAAGTGGTGCTCCTCTTATATTTAGCAGAGAAAGAAAAACCATTCTTTTTTGCCCCAGCACAGTTTTCCTAACCAATAAGGGAAACAATTTTCATATTTTAGTTAATTAAATTTGAATTTGATGTTGCAGGGAAAACAAATTTCTTTTAAAAAATTCCTAGTGATGACATCACTTCTGGTTGTGACATCACATCCGTGGCAACATCTTGAGCTTTGCAGCGAGCTACGTGATCATTACCTACGTCACTGGATCCAGTGTCAGTTGGCTAGCATGAATCTCTGGACTAGACCAGCCAGCTCTAGAGATGCAAATGTGATTTACATGATAATGGAGACAGTCCTTGGCCAGTACAGTGGGCCTGTGCTGGCCAAGTGAGTGGTCCGAATTGCACTCTTAGGGCACAATCCTAACCAATTTAGAGCACAATCCTAACCATGTCTACTCAAATGTAAGCCCCACTGTGTTCAATGGGTCTTACTCCCATGAAAGTGTCTTTAGGATTGCAGCCTTAGACTGGCACAACTCATCTGCTCTCCATTTATGTGGTGGTATGGGAAGGATGGCACATGTCTGTGCACTGGCGTAACCCTCCCAGGAGCGGTGCAGAAATGCCTTATGCCAGAACTTATGCCAACCTAACTGGAGCTTAGGATTGCAGCCTGCGACTACAATCCTATGCACACTTTCCTGGGAGTAAACCTCACTGAAAATAATGGGACTTACTTCTGAATAGACCTGCATAGGATTGGGCTCTTACCCTACAATCCCGATTAACTATGGGAAGACGCAAGATGCACTTACTCTGGATTGCTCTGTGCATTTTCCGTAGGTGAAATCACATACATGTCAGTGGAAAAGGACCCCTAGTTACTCTGGATTGTAGCCTTTGTCTTTAGACATGCAATATAGCAGAGGTCTCAAAATCATGACCCTGGGGCCAAACATGACCCTTGACGAGCCTCCATCCAGTAGTCAGCAAGCCCCTCCATCTGGCCCTTGGGCAAGCCCAGTAATCCTCTAGAGGCAAGGTTTTGCCACACCCTGGGAGCAGTGGTGGGCCCGGCCTAGCCCAAGAACCGGTTCTCCAGAAGTGGGCGGGGCCAAGGGTGGGGCCAGGGTGAGGGGCGGGGCTGGGGAGGTTTTTAATTTAAAAATTTTAAAAAATAAAATTACTTACTTCTGAGTAGACTTGCATAGGATGGGGCTCTGAGGCTGCAGTCCTCTCCACACTGGCCTGGGAGTAAGTTCCACTGACTGTCATGGGACTTACTTCTGAGTAGACCTGCATAGGATGGGGCTCTGAGGCTGCAGTCCTCTCCACACTGGCCTGGGAGTAAGTCCCATTGACTGTCATGGGACTTATCTGAGTAGATCTACATAGAATGGGGCTCTCAGCCTCCCTGGCTGGCCAGGGAAAGGCTGGGAGAGATGGTGGGGCCACGCATGTCCTTCTCAGCCTCCCCGGCCTGCCGGGGAGAGGCTGGGAGAGGCGGTGGGGCCCTGCAGGTCCATCTCAGCCCCCCCCCCCCGGCCTGCTGGGGAGAGGCTGGGAGAGGCGGTGGGGCAGCGCAGGCTGGCCGCTAGCGCTGCGAACCGGTCCAGGCATTTCTTGGCACCCGCCGCCGCTACTGGCTCGCCAGCAGCAGCCAATTAAGAAGATCCCATTTGGGGAAGTAGGCCTGAACCGGCATCTGCCCACCACTGCCTGGGAGAGAATTTTGTGGTCTGGGAGAGGCTGCACACACCTCCCTTCTCTGTGTATAAAAGTGCTTATCAACTGGTCTGAACACACACCCTCTATGTGCGTGTTTGAAAGTGTTTATTTTAATTATTTGAATTCATTCATTCATTCACAAGTTCTGTACACTAATATATTCATTTATTTTATGCCTCCTGCTAAAATGTTCAGAGACCCTGTAATATAATAAGGGAGCTTGTACAAAGAGGAGGTTACTCTGCTCCAAGCGCGAGGATGAGGATCAAGATATCCTTCCCTCACTTTTGGTCTCTTGAGAGCTGTGATAGAAAGGTCATAAGAACCACTCCTTCAAAAGGTTCTTTCCCCAAAAAAGAAAGAGGCTGTGAAAACATCTTTAAAGGATCATAAAATATTGCAAGAAATATTGGCAGAATTATTGGAAGGATCATAAAATAAGGAAGGATAATTTTGACATACCAGCATTCAGAGTTGATAAGCATATTTTCTTTCCATTAAAAGAAGCCACTAAGAAACCACAAGAAGTATCTGGTGGGCCACTGGAAGATACAGGAGGCTGGACTAGATAGACCTTTGTCATGAACCAATGGGGCTCTACTCATGTTCTTATGAGACTTTTGGTTATCAGCTGTTGTTTTTATGTGGATCAAAAGCTTTCTAAGCCCTGGTCTGCAGGTTTTAATTAAAAATTCTAGGCAATTCAGTATTTAGTGTCATGAAATAAATAGGTTGTAAATTTCCCTTTTTATCACAACCATATAGTAAGCAATTTGTGCATCACATCTCTTTTGTTTACAGGACATAAACATCTGGAAGTGGGGAGTTTGAACCTCTTTTCCCTTTTCTTCTTTCTTTCACTGAATATCATATGAAAATTTTCATTTTCAAATCATATCCACTATTAGGAGTAGTGAGTTTTAATTGCTTACCCTATTCATATGCTTATTGTGCAGTATTTTAAGGTACATTTAAGGGGTCATTTCAATTAGTGGGAAGCAGCCATGGTGCTGAATGGGATGCAGATCTGTCTTTGACGTAAAAAGATAATTATGCTTATGCATTGTGCTGAAGGCAGTGTCTTTGTTACAAAGTAATTTGTATGTACAAAGCAATGCAAATACTTTGATGATTATTACTGGCAAGACTAAAGGAAATGTCATGGCTTTTATGAGAGGAAATATGGATAGTTTACTGCAATTGAATATGCCCATTTTAGTTGAACCAATATCTCATTTCTAGAGGGCATTATAGGAACCATAATGTTTCAATTAAAAACAATGCCAAAACAGTATCTGTGTAGATGTCAATGATGCTGTAGATAACAGTTTATATCTGAATAGTGGTGCAGCTTTTGTGCCCAGCAGAGTTTAGGTAATTAAACCTTTGCCCAGTGTTGTTGTAACTCTCCTAGTTAACTAAATGCTACCTAGAACATGATCTGAAATGGTGCAATTCTGTGCCATTATATGTGTGTCTCTAAGATTAGTGACTTTTAGAAATCATTCCACACAAAATATCCTGAACTAAAAGGAGAAAATGCCTGATTCATTCTGGCTACAGCTGCTGTTTTTATGGTGGCAATTTGCATGAGTGCAACAACTGGAATAGTTGCCACCACATTGATAGGATCCAATGTTTTCCATCGAACCAATGTTTTCCAAATGGATTTGGTTGCCTTGAAATGGATTTGTCTATGACAGGCTAATGTGACTTTGCTTGATTTTCCTATATCTCTCGGGGCAGAATTCTGAGTGCCCCTTGAATGGCGCAAGTCCCTTTTTCCAGTCCGGGAATATCACAAAAGTGCAATAAAGCACTTTCATATCACTCAGCCAGGAGATAGACCAGCACAGTGCACCAACCCACCCTCCCATGGTGCGGCAGGCCCCAGAAAATAGTTACCCCTAAATCCAGAGTAACTACGGGAGCACATAAGAGACTATGGACACAATCCAGAGCAAATTCAGCCTGCTCTGACCTAACTGCACTCTCCTAAATATTCTGTATCCAGAGCAGAAAGTTATGCTGAATCCAGAGAGTCAGGAAGCCTGGGCTGCCCTAACTGCTCCAGAGCATGCTAAGTAACTGACACAAGGGGAAGACTTGCTCCTGAGGAGACACCCCTCAGATCACACTGAACAAGGAACAGCTGTGGTGCCTACAGTGGCGACATGACTCTGCACATCACCTGGTGTGGAAGTCTGTGCGTCATCCCTGGGATGCGCACCCCCCCTACCTGGACTGCGCAGTCACCAAAGTTGGCGCCTGCACAGTTGTATCTGAAGCCAACTGGCTTCAGAAAGAGTACTGCGCAGGCACCATCTCTGACACCTGCGCAGTACTTTTCTGAAGCCTTTTGGCTTCGGGGGAGACTGTGCAGGTGTCAGAGTTGGTGCCTGTGCAGTACTCTTTCTGAAGCCATTCGGCTGCCGCTCCGCCTCCTGAGTGAGGCCGAATGGCTGTGCAGAGGCGCGGACTTTCTCTGCTCTAAGGAAGTCTCCTCTGAAGCTGTTCGGCATGCTCAGTGTGTTTCTGCGCAGTGCACCTCAGATGGCCGTTCAGGCCAGCTCCTCAGACAAGTGGCAGCTTCTGGCTGCTGCTCCGCCTTGGAGCAGGGATGAATGGGGGTGCTGACGCCCGGGGCCTGCCAAAGGACAGTCAAACTCCTCTGGCACATCACCCCATACGGAGCGCATGACCCAATGCAGCCCACACCAGCCGCACCAGTCTGGTGACGCCACTGGGTGTCTGCCTTATAAGGAGTCCCTGATGAGATGCCAGTACATTCTACAGTGAATACAAGGGGCTTCTTGGAGTGGCCTGCTGTATCCTGAGGTTTGTGGGCAGCCGTAGTTTGTTCCATATCCTGAGGTTGAGAGGAAGGGGTTGCAGCTAGGCTGGCCAAGAACTCAGATTTTTGGTCAGCACTGCCATTCTTACTCGGGCCTTATCATGGACCCCTATGGGTCTACTCATTACTAGACCTGCTGCTGAGGTGGTATAACTCTGAGGGCTGGAAGAGGGCATTTCTGCCTTGGAAACAGGCTCTGGATTCAGAGTAACTGCTCTGCCCTAGGCAATGCTAAACATGCCCTCAACTTGCCTCTCCTGAGCTGCTTAGGCTGCCCAGTTAGGGCAGAGCAGGTCCACCTCTCTTAGGGCACCCTATCTTGCCTTGCTCTGCCCTAAGCCTCCTTCAGAGTAACTGGGCTGGAGCATCTTGCAGTTGCTCCAACCTAGTGTTAGACAGGGCAACCTAAGGGCTCTTATGTGGACAGATTAGTTGCTCTGGATTGGGCTGTATGTTGTTCTTACACCGGAGCAAGGACTCCCCATAGTAACTCTGGAATTTTCCCTTAGTTGCACTGACCAATCTGGGCCGCTGCAGGGGTCAGGTGACAAGCAGGGCAGGGAAGGAGGAAGTAATATGGGTTTTTAAAAAGTATCCATAACAAAGAATCATCTAGACTATTTTTTCTGTTTCAACAAATTATTAACAAAATTAATCAAATTGCCTGTGGTTGGAATGGTAAAGGCTTCAATAATTGATATTGATGCTGACTGAAAATTGTGTGTTACTGCTCTGATTTTTCTGCATTGATTTTGTCACTGGAGTTTGCATTTCTATTTTATATCTCTGTTGTATATTTTTATGTTTTATTTTATAAACTGCCTGAGGGTCTTCCACAAGAAGAACACTGGTCTCAAGTTTTTTAAAAAGGAAATATCTCATAGTTCTTCCAGTCATTGAATTCAGGGTAGCACAGGTGGGGTTCCCAAGTTGTCTTCCTTCCAATCATTGGACAGCTGCCAGATCCAAGCTTCATCTCCAAACCTAGGGTGCAATCCAGAGTAACTACAGGGAGTCCTTGCTCCGGTGTAAGAACAATTTGCTCTGGATTTCAATATGAATATCCCATAGGTTTTCATTAGATGGTACAGTAATTACGGGTACACGTAATGTCTTTTACATGCTCCTGTAGTTACTCTGGATTGTAGGGTTTGGCTGCAATCCTAACCACACTTTCCCAGAAGTAAGCCCCATTGAACTCAACAGGACTTACTTTTGAGTTGACACACATAGGATTGTGCTCACACATAGGATTGTGCCACCTCCAGGGTAATAGACATATTGGGGGTGCAGCAACCATACTGCAGGGAAGGGGATGATTCTCTTTTTCTCTTTTTGCCCTCTTAAAATTTAATGAATGAATACATAAATGAATAAAATGTTTTTCAGTAGTGTCACTCATTCTTTCTTATGTGTTAGACTAGAACCTTATTAACATCATGGCATTTACTAATTTTGTGAATAAAATCATAGAACAAATGATAATTTAATCCAATGTTCTGGTATTGGGTTAGTTATTTGACAGGCATTCCCCAAAAGCTGGAACACCATATTAAGAGCCTACAGTACTCTTAATACTCTATAGTATTTCAAAACCCAGGTCATATGCTGTATTATATAGAGTCCCTTGAAGTCAATAGGCTCATAAGTGTTCCCAACTTTGGGCTATAAAAACACACTCACTTTTTACTTACAAAAATGCCTTCCTGAACCTAAACACAGAAATAGCCTAGAACATTTGTAAACCAAATCTATGCAATGAATCTTTCTAAAGGACATTTTATTGGGAAAATTAATACTCATAATTAGCAAATGAGTTGGCATTTAGCTATTCCTCTTCAATCCTAGCAATAAAACATTATCATGGTCAATGCAGAAGCACACGTGAACCCAAGAGACAGAACCATATATGATTTAAGTTACTTTGGAGATATGTACTACAGCCTCTAGCACAGATGGAAACAGCTTCTAGCTGGTGTGAATAATAGTCTATTGCCAATAAAAAAGAGAAGAGTGCCAGAGACCCCAACCTACCTCCATTACAGCTTCCATGAGTACCTCTTTAGACAACAGAGCAAGTTTCTCTCAGGCTTTATTTGTTTCAAGAAAGGAGAGATGTAGTCTACATAGATACAGCCTAAACATTAAGGGAGTATAGTTTACAGGTGTCAACTTCTCTCATTAAAAATATATTTATTCCTTATGATGAATTTGTTTACCAAGGGCTGCAATCCTAACCTCCACTTAGGTTGGAGGTTAGTCCTGTGCATAAGTCCTGTGCTGACCTGGGGATGTCACAAAAGTTCAGCAAGACACTTTGGCAGCACTCCTGGGGGCAGGGGGTTAGGCCATTGCACAGGAATACGCCAATCTCCTCATACATCACAGACAGATAGGCCAAGTGAGTTAGGCTGGCCTAAATGTTTTTAGGATTGCAACATAGGATTTGCTTACCTACAGAATGAGTGCTGTGCTGTACACCTCTGCCGATGCACAGATGATAAGCGTAAAGAAAGGCTAAATTACCAACTGTATACTGTGTCCTTCTTTGCTTCTATCTTAGAGGTTTGATAAATTATATACCAAGAAATTCACCCCATGCAGAGGCCCAGCACCAAATGGAAAGTGATTAAGACCTTAATATAATGCATAAGAGGCACTTAAGTGCTGCAAAGGTCTTATGCACAGAGGGGAAGAATTTCACCCATAATGAGCTCAGTAATAAGAGGTTTATCCTGCTAATTAATGATTTGAAGATTAGGAGACTGACTGCTGGCCACTGATCATCCAGCTGTGAAGTGTATAGAGCTGGAATAGTTCAATCCAGATAAACTCACTGGGTGAAATCTATCATGCTCTGCCAGTACACAAGCTTCATTCAATCTCAGTGAAGGAGCACTTGGTGTGCTTGCCAAAAGCTCGGGATGAACGAAGCTTTGGAGCCACTTCACGTATTGAACAGTGACAAAAGGGCACATAATACCATTTGTCCACACAGTAGGTAGCACTTCAGCAATCTCTGCTCCTTACCATGTGTACCTTGATAACAAGCACATAGGGAAGCATACAATTGTTGCATATGATTACAGCGTCATGGAAGATATGGGCAACATATCTTGTTGTGCAAATGCTGTTGAAAATGGGTCTGAATTTCAGTGGAGCCAAGATTTTAAATGACTGAGATAAAGTAATATGAGCCATTCCCAGCATTATTTATCAACTAGTATCCCAAGGGATATACAAACCACCTCTTAATACCTTCTAACTGCCTGACAGCGCTGAACAATGTGGGCTATGGCACAAAGGACTGAAAGAGCTTTTTATATTTTTTTTATTGTTTATTTTAATTTTATTGTTTTTAAATTGTTTTATTGTATTTGATCCCTGATTGTTAGCTGCATTGGGTGTCCTTTGGGGGGGAAAGCGGAGTAAAAATCAAATCAAAACCAATTAATAAGTGAAGGACAGAAGCGACTTATATGAGCAACGTTCTACTCATAGACGATATCTATACCCAAGTTTCTCTTCCATCACACTTAGCCATCATTCATCCCAAAATGAAACCTCAGGAACATCTTTTGGGAAGGGCTAACATCTGCAGTGGAGGACTAGATACCACTTCTCTGACTTCCTTTTGAAATCCTCAGAGTGGATCTCATAGGTTTTCCGGTTTGATTTGAAACTTCTTTTCATGATGGTAAGAATCCTACCAAGACTTCTGTGAAGTCAGAAATAAAACATGGTTTCTGCCACTTCATAATGTTTGGATTGATGTTTCTTGAACAACCCTATGATTAAGGAAGGAAGTCAGCCATTCACCCGTTACTGCTGTTTCAGTTCATCACCTCCGAATCATAGCATACCCCCTGCTGGATCTTCTGTCTCATACATCACTTTCATGAGTAAAGGCTGCCTAATAAGCAATCCACCGCTGGCCACTTTAATTGGCGGGGTTTGAAATGGAGAAAAAGAAGTACAACTAGATTGTCACTCATCTCCGTTACTGGAATGAAGCTGATGATACTTAAATAATGGGCATACTTTGTTGTTCCCCTAGTCAAGCAATAAAACCAGACCATGGCAATGAGTATCAATGACCATGGCAATGAGTATGTGACTAAAGGGTGGTCAGTGGAATTCAGGTCATTCTCTTTGATTTGTATACTTTTCATGAGAGTCTTAAAATAGATTGATTTCTTTAGCATTTTTCAGAATAAAACCAAGTTGCCCCTTCTAATGCTTGCAGGCCCAGAGTGGAGGTTAGGATACAATGAGGACCCAATTCATCATCCCCATTTTGGTCTAATCTGACCTCCCCACAAAACCCCCCTCCCTACCACTATAATGCCCTCCCACACCACCCTCCTGCCCCTCCACCACCCATTGTAAAACCTACCTGCCCTGGTGACTGTTGGGTAGGAAAAGCACTTTATGGTTCTTATATATAATTTATTAATTACAAGAAGGCTACATGCTGCCTACTCACATGGAAAAAGAGGACAATGGAGTTTTTTTTTCCGGGACACAAAGCTAAAAAAAGATGAAATGTCCTGGAAAGAGAGTATATATGATCACCCTGCTCATGTTTCCTTTCTGCTGACTTTACCAGACTTGTCTCCTTTACCAGACTTGTCTCCATCACCTTCAGGGACAACCCAGCCATTCTGAATGGCAGGTCATGTTTTGCATGAGTCATAAAGGACACTGCAGTGCTGGAATGTAAGTTCTGGTGGCAAAAGGCACTTGTAGGATTGAGACATATATTTGCTTGAGACTCTTCATGCTTCGCATGCAGTGTATGCAGCACCAAGCACGATACCGTAGTCTTTCAAGACTGACGGAGGCCTGAACATGTGTGATGTGTTTGGATGGGAACTCCACTAGAAAGGGAAGAAGTTAACCCTGTTATCTGCACTCTTTTTCTGGCTGAATATCCCTTACTCAAAGTGGATAATTAATCCTGAATATGCTACTTACACTTGCACGCAATCCCAATCCAGAGTGCAGCTTGCTGTTGCTGCTACTTTCAAGTAAATGAAAACCTGTAACTTTTCAATGATGCCACCATGTGGCAATTTGCCCTTGGGCAAGCCTTGCAGTCCACTTCAATACATTATTATATGTAAATTAATGTAAATGTATTCAAATTTGAAATGTAAGTTAGTGTTCTGGCTCCTGACACAGTGTCAGAGATATGATGTGGCTCTCCTGCCAAAAACTTTGGAGGCCCCTGATCTAGAGTATTGCTTCTTCTACCACATGAAAGAAGGTCCATCATGGGGGTGATGTGCTAGCCTCCCACACCAGATGACATGCACCATAGTGATGCCACAACTCCCAGGTAATGAAAGGTAGACAAACAACAGACTATTCAGCTTCTTCAGTACGGAATCACAAGCTATAAGCCTGAACCAAAATGGAGGAATTGCCAGTATGTCACATGCAGTTTGAGTCATAAATGAAGACAGCATGACATTGCAACAGATTTTTTTCCTGGCCAATTACTTGAGCCGCTTGAAGCTCTTGTTTCCTCATTAGTGGTGCATTCGAGCATGACTGTATGCCTTTCTTCCTTGCCCCAGCTTCCAAAATAGTACAAGCGCATAGAAAAAAAAGAACAAGGCAGCCTCATTTTCACAGATAGAGCCTATGAGGTAATCCCATGGCCAGCACTAAAGGGGCACCTGCGCTGTGACCTGGCCAACCCCTTCCACCACCTCGGTATTCTTTGTTGGCAAGGAGTCTCTCTCAGCCGGCTTGCCAGCTCTTTTCACAAGTGAAGACAGCTGCAAATGAGAAAGAAGCTTCTTCCTCATCAAAACACCCTTTGAAACTCTGATGTGGAAGAGCTTTGCTTCCCCTTCTTCATCTTAAATCAGCTGTTTTCATGCTTTGATAGAAGCTCACTTTGTTAAATAGCTTGGTCTTCAAGAAAAGCCCAGAAAGATATACAGGGAACTTCTGAAAATAACAAGACTGTATGCAATGGCTGGAATTGTTGTGGAAGGAATAGGCACAACCGTAGTGAACATTTTCAGTTCTCTCGTCTGTACTAGGATCTCTCAGTGACCACCATTCTTCGAAGCATACCTTAAATTTAGAAAACAGTCTCTCTATGTGTCTTACCAAGTCAGTTTCAAGACTTCTGAGCTTTTTAGGAAACCTGGGGGGAAATGTGAATTTGGTGTCACATTAAAAGCACATACACTGAAGAAATTATTGTTTCAGCAGTTTATCAAAGGAGACAAATCAGATTTGTAAATTAAGACCACTATGCACTTTGATCTCATCATAACTCTAGCTGCATGTAAAAAAAATCATGAGTGGTTACTAGTCACTTTGGAGAGGAATGTACATAAAAAACAGCACAACCAGAGTGGCGATGGTTTAAATTGTGATGCAGGTAAGGATGTTCACTTAGAGGTCTAGTCACATGAACTGTGAACAGGCAAGGCTGATCAATTGTGGCTGCGCAAACCAGAAGATAGAATGCAGATGCTGGATTGAGGCAATTGCTGTTTGGCTGTGAGTCACTCAGTTTTGAGTAATTGAGTGACAAACAAACCCAAGTGATATGTATGCATGGGTGAACTGGTTTTAAGCTTCTTTTGGGCATGAGGTCAGTCAGCTCAGTTGCATGGAAAATGCATGTGCAGCCTAGGCAATCTTTGGAATACATAGAATAGATGATTCTGTAAACTGTGGGGTTTTGTTTGTTGCACATTATGTGGGAGTTTTATGATCTCTGTGTGTGTGTGTGCCTGTACATATGATTAAAAGCAATGTATCCAGCAGCTTTCTTCAAGAAAATGAGAAACCATTAGTGATCATATGGAAATGTTTATCATCCTCTCCAACACAAAGAGGAGTTGTACAAATGGGCTTACAATCTGCTTTATATAGGACAGAGAAATAGAAAATAATAAAAAAAAACTGAAACCCCATAATTCTAAATTTTTTCAGGGCTATATGCAGGCAACATTCACAAGAAAATATCTCCTGAAAATGCTGCCCCAGTAGGCTTGTCAGCACATGGTGACCATATAGAATGGAGGACAGAGTGCCTCTACCTTTAAGCATTGCATAGAAGAGGGAATTTAGGCAGGTGGTGCTTTCCTTCTATGTTGAGCTAAACCTGCCTAAAACCTTCTTCTATGCAATGCTTAAAGGTAGAGGCACTCTGTCCTCCATTCTACATGGTCATATTGCGTGAGCAGTTCACATTTGATCATTTGTTCACATTTCGTCTCTATCAGGGTGACCAAATAGAATGGAGGACAGAGTGCCTCTACTTTAACCATTGCATAGAAAAGGGAATTGAAGCATGTTTCGCTCATCACAGGAGAGCTTAAATAGCAGCACCTGCTTAATTTCCCTCATCTATGTAATGGTTAAAGGTACAAGCACTGTGTACTCCATTCTATACCTGGTCACCTTGATATCTATCATCATCAATGTTCATGGTGTTTCACTGAATAACAAATGTAAAAAGAAAATGTAAAAGAGAAAAGGGAGTTTTGCTCCTGACTTGCACGGTTTATTACTTAAATTTCTTTAAGGTTCTTTAGGGGGCTGGGATGTGCAGTTGAACTTTGTGGCCCTAGTTGTTGTTGGTGGTGATAGAGGGTGTGTCTATATGTGTTTTGCCACTTCATTCAAACATCAAAAATACCGCCGTAAAAAAATATTTTATGCTTGTCCCTGGGGACTTAGATAAATCTATTTATTGCCCCCCCCCCCCACCAAAATCCATTATTGGTGAAGATGATCTCTTTGCTAAAACAACCATTAACTTCCGTTTCTAAGTACTCTGAAGACAAATAGTGGAGCTCTGAGTCACAGAGAGACGCCACTACCCACACAAACCTAAATGGAATGCCAACTGTCAAGAACAACTTGTTTTATTTATAGCTACTGTTCAGCCCACCATTGATGGAAAGCCAGTAGGGTGTCCTGAGCTATGGGGCTCCTTGAAATAGCTAATTTACTTGAAGCCCAAATATCTTTAAAATGTATTTCTAAGTAGGCGAACATCAGACTCTAATATGTTTTTGTTTTTTCTTGAC
Source organism: Cryptoblepharus egeriae (assembly GCA_030015325.1). NCBI lineage: Eukaryota > Metazoa > Chordata > Lepidosauria > Squamata > Scincidae > Cryptoblepharus > Cryptoblepharus egeriae. The sequence goes on from JAREYC010000005.1 coordinate 31,454,005, forward strand.
CTGAGGAAAATGAATGAAAGGAGAACAAGCAAACAACAAAAAGAACTCTATGCAATTAAACAAAATTAAAATGTAGAAAAGGATGGGGTAACAGTCCTTCTTAGATGTGAATCCTGTGGAAAAATCCCATCATAGTTTTTAAAAACAAATTTTATTATTTGAAAAAGAGGCATTTGTAGCAATAAGCACATGGCAATTGTGGCACAAAGACAGTCTGTTTTGTAGCCCTTTTTTGTTTCTTTTTTCCTATCAGCAGAAGCGTTCTATATGGCTGAGGATTCAGTCCTAAAGAGTTGAATTCTGAGGAGTGGACACTAAGGGCCCAATCCTAAGTATCCTCAGCATTTGTCCTGAGCTCCAGTGCTGATGCTACATGTGGCAAACATGCAGTAAGGCATGTCCATGGCACCCACACAGGGGAGCTTCTGGTGATGGGCCTTGGCTCTGAGTCTCAGTGTCATGTGGAGGGTTGGCTGGCCCTGCAGCACTGCTGGCTGTCAGTAAGTAGTTTTGGAGCAGAGGAAAGGCAGGGCACAGTGGGGAAGGCTAGGCAAAGGAATTGGTACTGGAGGAGTGGAGGCATGCTCTGCTGTATCCATGTGTCAGACTGCAATTCACAGAGGCTGCAATTCTAACTCCCAGTTAGGCCACCATAAGCCCCAGCACAAGTCCCTTGTTGGCCTGGGAATGTCACAAAAGTGCCATGAAGTACTTCTATGCCACACTTGGGGAGGTTAGGCATAGGAACAGACATACCATCCCACATCACCATGAGAATGGGGAGCAAATGAGTTGTGCCAGCCTAAATTGGTTAGGATTGCAAACTTCAGGCTGGATCACTCCTGAGGGAGGGTTCAGGGCTGCACTGTTAAAAAGTTTAATATAGCTTCTGAAAATAGCAAAGTCAAATCAAGCAGTATGCACCAAACACAGAAATATCACAGATATTCATGAAATGAGAAGATATTTCATTGCAATCGTGAATATCGATCTTTGTCTTATGTTGAAAAGTCATGTGTACAAATATGACTTTTTGATCATTTCCTTTGAGTGAATCTGACCAGGTTGTGCTCTTGAGCATTCATTCCACTTTGCAAAACAGTCTGTCATAATATTGATGCTGTCTTAGAGAGGGACCTTTCTCCATAGCAGAGGGCATAACTAGAATGTAGGAGGGGATGATTTTGCATGGGCTCCTCCCATGGAGAGGCACCCAAAGCCAAAGGCACTTTGCCCCTGCCCACTCCTGCAGCGCACTTCAAAGGAGTGGCACTTCAATGGCATCCTTTTTGGCTGCAGTTCAAAGGGGAGGGGCTGCTATGCTGGGCTATCACACTTCCCTTCCCTTCTTTCCTGTCCCTGCAGATTGCAATGGACAGCATCCCAGGAGAGAGCCTCATTGTCCCTCCAAAAGGAGCCCAGATCCAGGAAAGACTAGTTACCTTAAACACAATATCTCGAGCAGTTCTTTCCTTTTATTATCCCAAAGGGCTTGAAAAGGGACAGCAGCCCTTCCAACCCTAGTTTGCATTTGCTCTCTACGTGACTCCAGCATCATGCTGCCCAGCCTTCCACAGCTCTACCCACAAGTAGTCCCATTATAGTCAATAGCCTTTCTCCCAGGTAAAAGTGAATAGGATTGGAACATCACACTGCCCAGCCTCCACAGCTCTACTAACAAGTAGTCCCATTATAGCAGGGTGACCCAATGTCAAAACCCAAAAAGAAGACAAGCCCCATCAGAAAACCCAATAAAAATATGGGATATGTAGAAAACATATAGGATATGCACACCCAAACATATTTGGTGTAGAAAACCCAATAAAAATATAGGATATGACAAAAAAGCTAAAAAGTCATATATATTTCATGTGGTTATATATTTCATATATTTCATGTGGTTAATTTAAACACTATATTACTTATTTTTAAATTTGAAACTATAACATATAATTTATTACATGTACTTTATTAATTTACAAGAAGGATATATGTTGCATGGTCACAAGGAAAAGGAGGACAATTGAGATTTATTTCAGGACACAGGGCCAAAAAGCAGACATTTCCTGGAAAAAGAGGATATATGATCATCCTGATTAGGGACAACTAGGGTTTGGGGGCAGATGTCTGTTTAACTTCAGGTCTCCCCTACCTCCTTTTCCAGGCTTGAAATGGTCAGATCCTGTGTGTGTGTGGTTGTGTAACTTCAGGTTAGCTTGAAGGTAAGGTCCATTGACAAGCATGGGACTTACTTGTTTGTGTCCCTGGAAGGGTTGACATCTCCAAGGGGTGGAAAAGGCACTGCAAATAGTTTGTGCAAACTCACCAAAGTTTAATGAAAAATTGAAAGGCTTGACTTGTAGTTTGATATTTTTTGATATTATAATAGTTTGATATTATTGACTTGTAACACTAGCTAAAAGGTGGGTTTCAGGTGTTTTGATAGGGGTGAAATTTCACCCCTACGGGCGCCATTTTGCCTAGGTATGCCTCTGCTCCATAGGAATGCAACAAGGTCTCCTTTGTACTTATCTTAACATATGGTTGTTAAAAGGGCTGTATATAAGAGTAACAAATGGGGATGAATAGCCACATTATCAAAACCTCTTTCCTGTAGAAATACGTTTTGCAGAAGCTGAGTAAATTTCTTGCAAAGTAATGATGCTTTATTGCATTTGAAGGGGGGCAAAGGTATTGCAATCATTTTCACCATAGAGGTCTGACAAATGATGAATATAAAAATAATAAAATATGCAATGCGATAATGTCACTACGTTTGACTTATCTTGCATGAAAAGGTCAAAGCTAGAGCATTTTAGAAGATTCAAATGAAGTCCCAATGTATATAGGGCAGATTATTCATTGATGACTTGGCCATACTGAAAGGTTACTGGTTCATAGGTTTTTTAAAAAGGTTTTGCCTCTTTGACAAATGGATCCCTTTTACTATAAAAGATGTTCTGGTGTAGGTGTCTGTATTTTTCATATACAGGCTTCCCCCACTTATCAGGTGGGTTAGCGACCAGAGCACTGTCCAAAAGTGAAATCTGTTGAAATCTTTTTCAGCTTGCAGATAAAAAATAGCCACCAAAAAGGACATAAATATCACTTCCAAAAGCCTAATTACTTCATATTTATTTACACATAGCCAAAATACATAGCAAATTACAGTAAAATGAAAAAGGCATGTTGGTTTGATGGGCAATGGATATAATGATGTATTTCAATGATGGTTATTTACTGTAGAAAGTCATAAGGAAAAACCAAAAACAGTTTGATCACCAAGTCACATGCAAATCAAAATCAGGGAAGACAATTTTAGCCTTTAGACCAGCAGAGAAAGAAGTTGAAAGAGTGGAGCATGTGTTTAATTAATTGGTTCTGGATATAATTGAAAGGTGTTGAAAAAGCGGAAGGGTCAGAAAAGAACTTTCAGAAAGTGGGGGATGCTTATATATTGAGTAAGAAAGGCTGTGTGCTATATACACATTGACAGCGTATATAGTGATCCATGACAGTGACCCATTTTCCAAAGGATCTTTCTTTTGAGAAGACATGCATAGACATGCATAGAAGATATGCATAGAAGACATGCATAGATTGCACTGCAGAATAAGGGTGGAACGGGGCAGGAGGAGGCAAGATCAGCTCCTCCATTGTATCCTAACACCCTTCCAACCATCCCAGTGCTACATGGGATTTGCACCAACTAAATACATGGCTTGAAGCCCCATAAGGGTGCAATCCAGAGTAACCCTGGGGAGTCCTTGCTCTGGTGTAAGAACAATTTACTCTGGATTGCAATATGAATTTCCCACAGATTTTCACTCGCTGGTGCCATAACTAAGCAGGCCTCCGTCAGTCTTGAAAGACTATGGTATCATGCTCGGCGCTGCATACGCTGCATGCGAAGCACGAAAGCCTGGGTTAGATTGTTATGGAGGATCGGCTGTTACCCAAGCAGCAAATCCCCCCTCTCCACACCGCTGAATTAGTCCAATGGAAAGGCAGAGCCAATACGGTTGGATCCATCTGGTGTCACAGAGCTGGGCTAAGGACAGAAGCTCACCCTGTCTTGTGGGGCTAACCCGGCTCTCGAACCCTGGCCTGCTGGTTAACAGGCACAGTGTCTTAACCGCTTGTGCCACCCACAACCCATAACTATGGGTGCACATAATGTCTCTTACGTGCTCCCGTAGTTACTCTGGATTGTAGGGTAAGGCTCAACATGAGTAAAGGGAAATATCCATTTACCCTGAGGGATTCCTCCAGCCATCTTCTAAAATGCATTTGAAACAGCACAGGCCAGAACTGGGCTATGAAACAAATACATATGCAGTGCTTGCCTTGCACAAGGCCTTGACTTAGTTTGCATAGTTTTGCTTCTGTTGGCACTGAAATTTCACCACTTGACTTTCAGGGTTTATGGCAGAATACAGGTGAATTTTTATTGAATGGTACATTTTCAAGGTTTATTTGCTTATTTGATATGCCTATATCCCTCTATTTCTTCATCCATAATTCAAAGCAGTTAAAGTGATTCAACAAAGCAAAAAATAATCAAATGGAGATGAGCAGAAAAGGGATGTTCAGCCTTTTAGTGTTTCCTTTGTCTCTAAACAGTTCTGTGTATACTGAAATAATCTCTCTTTTTTAGAGTCAGATTTAAGTCAGTAACTCCCCAAACTCCTGCTTCAGATTTACATGCTGCAACTTATTAGGATTCCTTCTGCATGCCACCTTTCCACCATTGCCCATCTCCTTGATTTGCAACTCATCAAAATCTCACTGTTTTTGTTACTTTTGGTTCATCCTAAACAGTGATGGATCTGTCATGACAGTGAGGAAGGGCACCTACTGGGAAAAAGGCCAGCCCAAGCACAGTCGGGACTACCAACCAAGTCGATCAGGGCTCTAGTCCTACAATCCAGAGTATCTATGGGAAGACATAAGAGGTACTTAACTCTGGATTGCTCTATGCATTTCCCATATGTGGCACTGTAGCTATGTCGTTGTAAAAGGTCCGTAGTTACTCTGGATTGTATCCTAAGTCCAGGTGGAAGCCCAGGTCTCCCCACCTAGCAATCCTTAGCCATGGAGGCCAAACTGAACTGGTTGCCCAGGTCTACCCACCTGATTGACATGGGCTCTGGAGTTAAAGTAGTGCACACCAAATAAAAACAGTGGATCTTCTTCTGGTCATAAGTAAAGCAGTATCTACCTTTGGACCATGGAATAAATGGATGTGTCATACATGTACAGCCAGGAGAGTGTAGTGGTTCAGAAGTTGGACTGACACCTGGAAGATCGAGGATCAAATCCCCCTTCAACCTTGAATCTTCCCGGATGACCCTGGGCCAATCACTTACTCTTAGCCTCATCTAGCTCACAGGGTTGTTGTGATAACAAATGGATAAAACTTATGTAAGCTGCCTTGGCATTTTGTTTGGCATGGGAAAGGCAAGTTATAAATCCCTTAAATAAATAAATGTCTATTTGCATTCTCTTCTTGTGCAGTGAAAAATGTCAACATGTATGTCTAGAACACAACACAATCAATCCTGTATACAGCTACATTTATCTTGTCCCGGCAAAAAAGAAAGCTTTCTTTGCAACAACTGTCAAATTATGACCAACTGTCTTCATAATACTCAAAAGACATAAATTTCATGAGGCTTTCACATAGAGAAGCAATGAAATTTTGGAATTCAATGAAATATGTAGAAATAAAAACTGCTGTTGCTACAAATCTACAAATTGTAAATCCTGTTGAAGGCTTGGGGCACAGACAGACAGACAGACAGACAGACAGACAGACAGACAGACAGACAGACAGACAGATAGATAGATAGATAGATAGATAGATAGATAGATAGATAGATAGATAGATAGATAGATAGATAGATAGATAGATACTAGCATGTCTTAACATAAAAAATACTTTATGTTTCACTTTATGTTTCACAATCACTTTAATGAGCATCAGCTGACTCCATGGTTTGAAAGGAGGGAGAAGTAAATCACTACAAATGGAGATAACAGCTTTTAAAAATACTTTATGATGACGGTAACCCATGGTTGCCATTAAACACAGCAAGTACAGGAGAGGAATTTATGAATACCAAAGTGGAATGCAGCCTCATTCCACCAATAATGATGCAAAGGTTAATGTGGTTGAAAAGGTTAAACCAGACATTAAAAACAGGAATGTCGAGGTATTTTACAACATTCAAATCCTTGCAGGTATAAGTGGAAAGACTGTGTCAAAGGGTTAGAGCCAACACTTCTTCATAAAATCAAGATGAAGATTCAAACATGGTTGTTACCTGTGTTCTTTTTAACAAACGAAAAGAAAGATCGTGGTGAAGCTGCACAAAGGAACTTCTTTAGATTGTATTTACTTTCCTTATTCAAAGTACAAAAGTATATATTTTCCTCTTGTTAACCATGCCACTATGTTGCACCCCTCTCTTTTTGTAGCCACCTCTAGCAAAATTTGGGTTGTAAGTTCCTTGGGGCAAAGGAATATCTTTTACTTATGCCTCTCTTTTGCTCATGTCCCATTTATAGCAATAGCATACTGCTAATATAACACCAGAATTATGAGGTAGCATAACTGGGAAGCAGCTCTGCAGACACGTAAATGAGGCCTCCACAAGAGAACATAAATAGCAGTAAATGACTGACAACCAGATAAACAAGATTTTAGGACAAGGTTATTTTCTGTTAAGAACAGATGGGGAAAAAGCAAAAACAGCACAAGTATATTACATGAAAAATTATGTTACTATTCCATTTTAAGATGCTCTCTTCTTTTTTGGAAAACGTTCACTTGTAGTGCTGTTTTGTAAGTCACATACATAAATGTTAATTCTTTTTTTTTAAATGTAAATGAGTCATGCTGAAGTACATCTGTAATCACCCACATCTCAATTCACCTACCCGAACAAATGCATAATTATGCGCAATGTTTAATTAGAATGTTTCCAGACACGGTTCCATAAGCACCCTTTAGTGAAACCAAACTGGATGAAATCCATACAGTGTGCGAACAGATTGGGGGCCTGGCTTTGAGTGATTGTTGGATGTTTTAATGATGCTGCAACTCAACAGGGGTGGCTTTTTAAAAACTGTACACTCAGGAACGTCCAATATAATCTCACAACCAACAATGGGCGCAATCCAGAGTAACTATGGGGAGTCCTTGTTCCGGTGTAAGAACAATTTACTCTGGATTGCAATATGAATTTCCCATAGGTTTTCACTAGGTGGTGCCGTAACTACGTTGACGTAAATGTCTCTTATGTGCTCCCGTAGTTACTCTGGATTGTAGGGAATGTCTCATTCTTCACAGGTTCATTATATAATACAGCCAGCTGCAGGAAGAAAAAACGAACAGGCATGCAACAATATGTGTGAATAAACATTATACCTGGCATAGCACGTCAAAGATTACTTCCAGTGTAAAAGCTCATAATTACAACTGAGCAAAACACCATCTTGTTAGGTTCAAATTCTCAACACCAGAAAGAAAAGGTGGCAAACTTCTCAGCTTCAGCTTCTTTTGCGGCACGAGGTATTTACCCTTTCTTGCTAGCTTATCAGGTGTTTTGATATTCTGATACTTCATTAGGATATAAGGTCTTTTATCAATGAATGACTTTAAGCCGCATTAACAAGCAGCATTGATCAGCATTTTTATGCATTTGTATGGGTGCCTTATAATATATATATATATATATATATATATATATATATATATATATATATATATATATATATATATATATATATATATATATATATATATATATATATATATATATATATATATATATATATATATGTAGGGCTCTGGATGGTGCAAGTGGTTAAGACACTGTGCCTGTTAACCAGCAGGCCAGGGTTCGAGAGCCGGGTTGGCCCCACAAGACAGGGGGAGCTCCTGTCCTTAGCCCAGCTCTGCGACGCAGCTGGATCCAATCGTATTGGCTCTGCCTTTCCATTGGACTAATTCAGTGGCGTGGAGAGAGGGGATCTGCTGCTTGGGTAACAGCCTATCCTCTATAACAATCCAACCTAGGCTTTCGTGCTTTGCATGCAGTGTATGCAGCGCTGAGCATGATACCATAGTCTTCCAAGACTAACAGAGGCCTGCTTTTTTATGGGTGCCTTTGATGGGAACTAAAGGATCAGCAAAGGCGGCAGCCAAGATTTTATTTTAATCATGGAGGGACTAGGAAAGAGTCCACATTCTCTTAAGACCGTGAAGGGAATGTGCACACAGAAGCCTTCTGTTCAGGAAGAGAATGTGACATGAGTGTAACTTAGATTGTCACCTGAGATACCCTTGCTTTGGTGGTGCTCTTGCCACTATGGGCTGGTGATGCTTTAGGAAAGGATATTTTTATTTCTTTGGGATGTTCTTCCGAAACCAAGTCCGAACTGAGTCACTTGGCATCAACAGGAAAGAGTTTCAGAAGATGAAGGAAGGCTTTAAAAAAATTTGCTTGGGGGTTTGTGGCCTCTCAATGGATGCTAGTGTTCAAATTTAAGAGACTCTTCAGCAGTTTCCTGAGTTAAACTAAATTTGTTGGACTCAGCAGATTCTTTAAAATTATGAACAACCAAGCAACCAATAAAGTGAGTTTCCTGTTGGACATTAAGGAAAGAAAGTGAGACCAGGGAGGGAAAAGTGCTGAGCTGTGGAAAGGTGATTCAAGACAGGTATATCTATCTGTTCACCAGTAAGCAGGCCAGCATGGATACAGATAGGGTTGCCATATGTCCTGAAAAACAGGGACAATCAAGATTTTTGGGGATTGTGTTCACATACTGGCAAAAAGGACAGAGTGTCTGTCCTGATTTTGTGAGAGAAAATTATGGCAATCTTAGATACAGAGGACAATGGAGGATGGGCTATAAGCATAACAGAGGAAAGTGCCTCACCATGTAACATGGTGATGATACCTTGTCACCATGGATCGAGATCAAAGATTCATGTCATCTTGTGATCTATGGTAATGTGGATCACCATGTTAATTTGTGTAAATCGAAACTACTAAAACTGCATAAATCAAGTCTGTGGATATGGGGATTCAAATGTAAATTGTCCTATCACCATCACCTGGATCTTTTGTTACTAGAATGAAAGTCTTCATTAAAAAGGCAATCTCAGCTACAATTCAGACATAACTTGATGAGTGAGAAATTATGAGGGATTTTATAAATGAAATGATTTCTTCACTCAGTGGCTAGCAAGCACACTACAATGGCAATAAGGCAACTATAGTGGTACCTTGTAAGACAAATGCTTTGTAAGAAGAATGCTTTGTAAGACAAACTAAAATTTCTCAGGAATTCTGCTTTGTAAGACAAGCAGTGCCTTGTAAGACCAACAGTTTTGGCAGAGTTTGGCAAACAGTTTTATAAGGAAAATTTGTAGTAAAGGAACAAATTGATGGATCTGCATTGTGAGCAACTGCAAGAGGTTTTGGAGAAGATCTCATCTGCAGAGGAGGAGGAGAATAAGGAGGAGGAATTACTCACATGAGATTAAGGACATTTGTAAACATTGGGAAAAGCAATTGTCATTAGAAGGTTCCTTGTGAAAGTTGCTCAAAAAGACACCAGTGACTTTTAATGAAAATTAGTCATCCTTGGCCATAAAAGTTTTTGTTTTCTGCTTTACTGTACAGTATATTTCAGTGTTTTTTATTAGTATTATAGTAATTGTGTTCTGTATTATATTACAGTGTTTTGAATTCAATTAAAGTGTTTTGTCATCATTTTTACATAAGGTTAATATTTTTATATGGATAGTTTTGGGTTGTGGAGCCAATCATCTGAGTTCCCATTATTTCCTATGAGAAAGTCTGCTTTGTAAGAAGAATGCTTTGTAAGACAAACATGCTTCCAGAATGAATTAAGTTTGTTTTATAAGGCACCACTGTACTTTCAAGATTGTCTTGGGATTCAGTTCAAAAATCATCTAATGTACAGGTTACAGGTTCCTGTGGATCAAACTGTGCAGCAGATTCAGACTTTGAATTCTACTGCGTATCTCTGGGTAACATAATGGATTATATGGGGAACATTTGAACACTGCGAGGAATGCTTTATCTGGAAAAGCCTTTAAAGTATTGTTGAAGAACATATCGACACAAGCGCTTTTTCTTCACTATATTTAACCTATATAAAGCCAGCACCTAATGGAAATCGCAAAGCATTTATCTCTGTTTTTTTAAGCACTTTTTAGGCTGCAGGGTAAAAGACTGCGGGGCTCTATCTGTTGTGCCAATGGATAGCTCTTAACCACAAAACTATCTTGTGGATTTTTTGTCAGTGGATTTTCTTTCTGTAATTCAGAAGGGCCAAATTATGAGCCTTGGCGTTTAGCTCATCCAGTGAAAGTAAATGCTAATCATATCTTCGCCTCTGGCAGGCAATGCTGCTGAGAAAGCTCTGCTCACCAAATGGACTAATTTGTGTCTCTGTACATCTCTGCTAGTTCAAATGCACCATCCAGCACTCAGTACAGAAGGTCACATTGAACTAACAGGCTTGTCTCTCTCCTTTTCGTCCACTATAGCTTTGGGAAACAAATAATATATTTCTCCAATTCTGTCCCCAACTTTTTACAGCCAATTCCTTCTTAGATGAATATTATGTGTTTGTTTGGTTTTACTGGTCAGGGGAAAGTAAACTGGGTAGACAGATCCAGAAATAACCAAATGGAAAATCCATGTTAGATCATAAATATACTGTCCACATCTAATGAGTACTCCATGACATTCATCATTATTATGAGAGGAGCTGTAGAACCATGGCAGAATACTTAAATAGGTCCCAGATCCAGTTCCTGGCATCTCCAGGTGGTCGTGAGGAAGACCTTGGTTTGAATCATCGGAGAGCTGCTCCTACACTGCATAAACTACATGGAGCTAATTGAATTTGTGGTCTGACTCAACAAAGATGAATATGTTCATAATAAAGAAATAAATCACATATTCAAAAGGAGTAATTTCCAGAATTAATGCATATTAATCCATCTGATGATAGCTGAGATTTTTCTTGAGATCGGCAAAAGCCCCCATGCAGATACCTGGGCATCTAGATCAGCAATTTTCCACCTTCATCTCATGGCACACTGAGAAGATGCAAAAATTGTCAAAGCACACCAGTTTTTTGACAATTGTCAGGGCATAATGCAAGAAGGGAGTACAACCTTACTGATAAATGATCATTCCCCAAACTTCTGCAATTCATTCATGGTAGATTAATGTGCCACAACACAGTAGTTGCAAATCACTGGTCTAGATGGTGCTGTAAACTAGTTATCATAGGTCATATCAGGAAGGCATCACAGACCAGCTAAGTAGGGCCCTGGCCACAATCTTAGTACTCATGGAAGTTGGGTTTCCAGGTCCACCAACATGGGGGGGGGGCAGCATAGGGCCTTGCACATAAATCCTCTGTCTCAAAACATTCCAGCTGGCAGCCCAATCTGCTGATTCTGTATTCATGGGCAAATAGACCTGGACATTGGAAGCCCCAGTAAACCTGGGCTCCAAAGATTTGTTGTAGTCACAACAAATCCCTCTTTCCTGTTTTGCCCTCTACCCACTTGTTCTCTCCATGCTACCTCTATTCCCCCCTCTTTTTCATCCTGTCCTTCCTCCTTCTTTGGAAGGGATCCAAAAGAAACTTGATACACCCTGATAAAATTCCTCTTGGAAGGTGTTACCTTAGGAGGAACTTGAAAACCTTTGGCACTGTGTATTTCCTTATATTGTGAAGTTTTAACATGATTTCCATACTCATCATTCTGCTCTCATCTCAAAAATTACTCTACTGAAATAAAGATTTGCCCATTTGTTTGGGATATTTCCCTGACCACACCTAGTATCAGTATCATCCATGGTGCCATGCTATGTTAAAGAAATCTTGCCTGGTGTCCTTTCCTAGTACCAAGTGCAGTATTTTACTCTTTGTGCAACTGCTGTGAATTCCAGAAGCAACATAGCTCCTGGCTGCCCTCAGTGCTTTAACATCACATTATATAATGTACTTTATTTAGCCGACAGTTGGCTGAGCTGATAAAAATATCTATGCTGATTTGGAAGCATTTGCCTAAGAGAAATCAGCAAGAACTGTATTGACAGTTCTGTGCATCAAGCAGCATAGAAAAGGCTTCTTTTTGTGCACCGGTGCAAGGACTTCACAGGTTGCTTGTGAAAATGTCCTCTTGGTAAGTGTCTCACTTGGTGTCTTGCATTCTGTGACCGAGACAACATGGCCATAGCTACATGGAGGAATGAAACTCACATCAAGGATGGGCAGCACATTATAGGACACAAGCAGTGCCACCAACCCAACAATCTATATTTTCATATGGTAGGGATATGACATGGAAGTATGCTTGCTTGAGTGAGTGAGCCTGAAAGTATCACTTCCAGTTTTCAGAGCAAATTGGAAGTGACATGTTTGAGGTCTTCTGAGAGCTGGAGAGGCTGTGCCCACTATCACTGATTCCCAGTAGGCTTTTTGAGACCCAATAGGGTCACTTCTAGTTTTTGGTCATTTTTGACACTTTCCCCCTTGCTTGACGTATTTTAGGCTTCTGAAAGTAGAAGTTCGAAGAAGTTAAAAGGAAACTAGGTTGTGGGGGGAGTGGGGCACACTGTTCATGGCCCCAGGTCATTTACCTCCTAGTTCCCTGCATCAAGTATGCCGCTGTGTGCGGCTTTAACCTGAAAATTACTCTATCAAAATAAGAATTTGCCCACTTGTTTGGGATATTTCTCTGAACTTGAATTACCACTTAAAGAATAAAATCACCTCCCCACTCTTCACCCCACAAAATAAGTATTTGCCCACTTGTTTGGGATATTTTTCTGAACACAAATTACCACTTAAGGAATAAAATCACCTTCCCACTCTTCACCCCACACATGCATGTATACACACACAAAACACAAAGGAAACAACACACTTGCTAAGTGGTTATATTTATCCACAGTGCTAGGAAAGAACCCAGGGACACTGATTTCTGTGTTTATGCAGGTTTTGGATCAAGGATTAACAATAAAAGGTTTCAATTCTAATATCATTGGAGTCCGAGTGGAATAAAAAGTACCATAGTATCAAAGACACGTGACTTTTTGCAGTTTGCTGTGGATGACACTTGAGTAGATTCCATCATTTATTTCCAACAATGCCTTTTTAAAAAATAAAATAAAATGTGGGTTTTCTTTTAAACCCATGTACTCTTCTTGACAGTATCTGTCAACTTGACTAAAGAGCAAAGGAAATAAGAATGTGAGCACTTGTATTTGACTTGAAATATTGAAAATATGATAAGAATCCAAGAAGAATTACATAAATGTGAACCAAAAGAAGGGGGGAAAAACTTTTGGGTAACTGTAGCCGTCTTTCTGGTGCTCTTTCAAACAGAGCCACAGCCTGATTTGGACTACTTGTATTCAGAAGCAGATCTCGGCAGGTGATTTCACTTACTTGCAGGTGTATTTAGGATTACTGTCTTACAGACCAATGATATGCATAATTACATAGAAGCATTAAAAAAGACTTAAGGCTAAATAGGACCTACTTGCATAGGGTTCCACCTTGAGTTCAAGGTGAATTCAGAGTCCATCAAAATTCAAACTAAACTCAGAGTCTCCGAATTCAGGGGGAAAAATATGTTAAGGATTGTAGCCTTTATGCTAGCATTTGTTCATATGTTTGGGTGTTTTTAACATTGTGAGGCTGTGTGGTTTGCTATATACACATAGCAATTTTGTGCATAAAAATTCTATATCCAATATAAGTATTGGATACATGCTTTTTCTTACAGTGAAAAAGTCATCTAATTCCTTTGGAACTAGCTTTGGGCTGATCTGTGGTGCTGTCCTAGGATGCCCTTGAAAAAAGATTAAGGGATTTTCTATGTAAGATATGAATATAAACACACCCACACACAGAAGGGTATCTGTAAAATCTCCCGACATTCACACACACGCATACACACACGGGTGGAAAGAGGTTCTAAAATGAAATATGGATGGAGTGTATCTATTTGGATCTTTAAAAGTAACATAAATAGCTTAGGAAAGGATGAAAAGCTTAACCTTTATTGTGACGCGATAAGGATCAGAAAGAGAAATCAGCCTGAATAATGTTCATAATGTTGGTGTCTTGCCCCCTTGCTTTGTTTTGTTTCATTGTGTGTGTGGGGGGGGGGCTTTTGGCCTTGGGAGTTTGCTTTTTCTTTTCTGTGCATAACATCAAGGTATCACATTTAAAAGCAGAAACAACAAAAGCAGCCTTCCTTCAGATAACAGTGAGCTTTCCCCCCCCCCTCATTCTTTCTTCTCTAGGCTTAAAATGAAGCGGTGGCAGACATTATTGCTGGGGACTGGATTTTATCTGATGTACATACCCTGAAAGAAATGAAACTTGCGTCAACCTAAGCTTTCCTGAGAGGACCGCTCAGAGGAGGTGGGAGACAGAAAAGGAAACTGCAGTCTGTCGTTTCCCTTTTTCTAACACTCATTTTTGCCTCCGAGGCAGCTCCCAATATGATTAACAAACAAGAGCCACAGGCCTCTGGATGTGATATTATTAGGGGATGAAAAGGAAGCGGAACAGCAACCATAGGAGTGAAATAAGGCCTTTTCAAATGGTTATTTTCTACCTGCTGTAATCTATCATGATCTCTGTAGACACTTTGTGGTCTGATATATGTTGTGTCAGATTATTCTCTTCACACAATCTTCCTGCTTATTTGTGTTCTTTATTTCAGTGGTCCTCAACTCCTGGTCCACAGCCAATGCTGGTCCCCGGCACCTTAGCCGCCTTGCCGCAGGCCTGGACCAGGGGCAAGAGCCAGGGCCCAGCCCTGGCCTGGCCTCAACTGGGCAGGGGCAGCCCAAAGCACAGCTGCACCTGTCAGAAGAACTGCACAGGCATGGCATGGCAATCGGTCATGATTGTGTACTTCTCCACACAGCTGGGGAGAACTGCACAGGCACGGCCTGGCACTTGGCTGTGCCTCCGCAGTTCTCCCAGGCTACCAGGAGAACTGTGCAGGCATGGCGTGGCACTCACCTAGGACTGTGCAGTTCTCCCTGGATTCAAGGAGAACTGTGTGGGCGCAGCCCAGCTGCGCTAATGCACATGCGCAGTTCCAGCTGGAACTGCACATGCACAATTGCACCTCCTCCTGGGCTGTGGTCCTCAAAAGATTGAGCAACACTGCTTTATTTTGTTTTAATCTAGATTTACATGTTACATCATCATTTATTGCTGGCAGCCTACTGCCACCAACCTAATACTGGCAGGTTTCAGCAAGACAAATAAAGGAATTTAAAAAGCACACCTTTTAAAAACATTTCTAGCTATAAGGCATTTCTCCAACAACTCCCACTGCTTAGCTAAAGGTAGCAATTAGAATTACAGCCCTCTCCTGTCCTGGGCTGGATAGCACTCCTATCCACCACAGTGTTCAAGCTGGCTGTGGAGCACTGGGGCAAGGAGAGTTGATTCCCCTTACACTAGGTAACACAGCAGCAGCAGCCTGAATGTGGCTACTCAGATCTGCACCATCAAGACAGGTGATGCAGATCAGTGTTATAGATAATGATTGTGTAGCCTGGTGCAAAGCTCAAAATATTGCCCCAGATGTGATGGCACAACTGGAAGTAATATCACGTGCAGGTTATTTTTTAAAAAATCCTCCCACCAGCAGCTTGCCACCCATTTGCTCTCTTGCTTCCCTGTAGCTAATGGTAAGAATAAGGCATCTGTCTACTAGCAGGGGTCAAAGAAATTTTGTAGCCCCCAGCCAGGGTGACCAGATTATTCCTGAACCCCAGGGCCAAAATTCGTAATCCCAGGCCAAAATTCCTACCCGCTTAAAAAAATTGCCAAAAAGTGTATATATAGGCTCCCAGAGCAATCCAACTCATAGGTCAGTTTTGATTTTGAATTAAAGATGCCCACTTTTTGCACATGAGGGTCAAGATTGGGACCTCGGCCAGGAGGAGGAGGCTGCTACTATCAAGTAAGTGTGTATAGAATTTACAGTTGCCATATGTCCCGAAAAACAGGGACAATCCCAATTTGGGGGGGATTGTGTTCACATACAGGCAAATGGGACAGAGGGTACTGTCCCAATTTTGTGGAAGAAATTATGGCAACACAAATAGAATTGTAACCTTAAAATGTCGAGAACCATGTCTGGATTAGAAGATGGCATTTCTGTTCACAGAATAGAGTGACAACCATTCTTCTCCTCCGCTGTTACGCAACCCACCTTGGTGGAAAAGGAGAGCACAAGGCCTGCATTTCATTTAAGCGAGATCAAACCAGCATACAGACCTTCTGCTGACCCATTTAACAAGACTGAACATTATTCTTTAAGGGTTGCAGTCATAGCCAAAGTCCCAGAGGATCAAACCAAGCACAAGGGACCAAAAGGGTTAGCTGTTGTCAGACAACCTGGGGAATATTTCTGTACTATTTCCAGACTCCTCCCTTGACCTATATTTTTCAGAGCATACTGCCACTGTGCAAGAAACTGAGTCATTTTAAAATTTCCTTCAGGGACATTCTTGGCCTTATCAGCTTCAAAGACAAATCTTGACTATGTGGCATGGTAAATACCTCTGGCGTAATGCCTCTTCAGTTGACTTTTAGGTCTTGAAATTCCCTCAGCATAGAATCCTTCCAACTTCCAAAGCAAACAAATCATACTTTATGCTTCTTTCCATCTGATCTAATCAACATCTGACAATATCAGTCAATCCATATTGTTAAAATGAAAACAATTAACAGTCCATGAATATATAAAGTTCTTGATGGGCTGATGAGTGCTTTGTACCTTTATGTACACAAAAATGTTGAAAATTCCCACTTATTCATACCAGATGAAAGGGAAGAAAGTAGGTTTTGTCAATATTCTACAGTCAAGCTTTTTTCTTTTGCACAGAGCTGGTCCACCTATGGGTTCAGAGACAGAATATATGAGGCTTGGGGGAGGTGTGATGTTGGCTATCTCCTACAAGGTATCCAGTAGAAAGCTGGGGGATTGTGTAAAAATTCTTGCACACACAAACTACATTCCCATAGGAAAGACATTAACCTCTGACACAGGTTACTAATGCAAAACAATATTAAAACAATTTGCACGTAAAGCATTTCTAATGGTCTATGTGGTACATTTGCATACCACACAGTATGCTGTCACAGAGTGCTGCCTTTGAAGCAAGGCACAGAAGCAAGGCACAGAAGCAAGGCACACTAACAGTGGCAAGAAGGTCAGCTAATGATGGTGTTATGCTTTTGATGAGAGCAGATCAGTTTGTGTCAGGGCAGATTGGGGCAGGCTAGTTTAAATCCTGGCACCATTAAAGTAGGAAGCATCTGAAACACATATCCCAGTCTGGACATTCCAGGCTCTTCAAGAAAACAGCAAAAGATCTAGTACAGCTTTGAGGAGTCTCATAGGGGACCAGAGAGAACTGGACAAAGAGCTAATTTTATTCTTTACTTTTCCAAACTAGTCTGTTCCCCCCCCCCCCACACACACACACACACTGCAAAATGCAGTGGGCAGGCTGGCCCAGGATAGGATTGGACCATTAAATTTATGTTACAAAGTTAGAAGCTGAAGAACAAATTCAGAGCAACCTTGACATGAAAGGAATGGAAGGGAAACCAGGTATGCAAGGGGAACCGGGAAATATGCAAAAATCTCATTTTTCTCACCAAATGCTGTGTCCCCTTTAGTTTGCACCACCAAGCTTGATTCATTTTCACATACGTCTCTGATAGGAGTGCTTGCTTCCTTTACAATATTTTCATGATCAGAGTATTCCTTATCCCTTGCAAGCCATACACAGGGTGACCTAATACAATAGGAGACAGAGTGCCTATACCAGTGATTTTCAACCTGAGGGTTGAAGGTTCTGCACAGTATCTTAGCTGTTCCTAGCAGTACGCTTTTCTGGATCAAGTGTTCTGATGTCCTTCCTGGGATTTGTTGGAGCCATTCTTCCAGCTTGGGTGTCACAGCCCCTAGTGCTCCAATCACTATTGGGATCACATTCACCTTCACTTTCCACATCCTTTCTAATTCCTCCTTCAAACCCTGATACTTTTCCACCTTTTCATGCTCTTTTTTCCTGATGTTGCTGTCACTTGGTATTGTTATATCTATCACCAGGGCTGTCTTTGGGGCCTTATCTACCACCATAATGTCTGGTTGGCTAGCCAGTACCTCCTTATCTGTCTGGATATGGAAGTCCCACAGGACCCTAGCCCTGTCGTTCTCCACCAGGATGTGAGGGCGATCTGGCTGCGACATCTGTCACCCCATTGATCCAGATAGAAGGAGTGTACCGTTCTTCGGTCAAGGGTATATGGTAGCTGCGCTCCCCTGCTAGAACCTCCAAACAAGCTTATTCTCCACCACATTCTGAGGAGTCTCCCATCTGGTCTTGGGAGGGGTTAGTCCATAAGCTGAGCAGATGTTCCTATACACGATGCTGGCTACTTGGTTGTGCCGTTCAATATATGCTGTTCCTGCCTGCATCTTACACCCTGCCACAATGTGTTGGACTGTCTCTGAGGTTTCTCTGCACAGCCTGCACTTTGGGTCTTCTCTTGTGTGGTAAATCCCCACTTCTATGGATCTGGTAGTTAGTGCCTGTTCTTGTGCTGCCATGATTAAGGCTTCAGTGCTATCTTTGAAGCCAGCTCTTTCCAGCCACTGATAGGATTCCCAATATGAGCCAGCTATCCCCAGCACAAAGAGGAGCTGAATATTTATAGAGATGTGGCCAACATTGTTTACAAAAGAGTAAAAAGGATATTCAGTAAAGAATATCCCTGTGGCTAAATGGTACAGAAGCCGCTGGAGGGTTAAATGTTTGGAAACCACTGCTTTAGCCAACTATTCTTCCCTTTTCCAATCGTTCTTTTCCACTCCATTCCTCTCTTTCTTTTTTCATGCAAACATCTGTTAAAACTATTCTTGGACTATATTCTATTAGAAGATAAATAAAATTATGAGTCTGTATCAGAGATCAAACTCTATGTTTAAGAACACCACTATTAATGCCCATGCTTTGGAGGCTACTAGAGATCAAATACTTTATGTCTGTGAAAGGGTTTTGCATCTTGGCGAGCAAGCTAGAAGTCAATGCATCAGACACTTCTGACAGCAGACCTGTTTATTCCAACAACTACAAGCAGATCCTTTTCATCTGTGTTTTCCAAAGTCACTTGCTTTCTTATTAGGCATCTCCTAGAACTTTTTAGCAACATAAGACCAGAAAATTTTATGGAAAAATCTAAATACTGTATCATCAAGCACAACACTGCTTGTCAAAATCAGGATCTTGTATGCACTGACTAATCCACACCCATGACACATATCATTTCCCCTGCAGTATAACCTTGTTCATCTTTGCCAGGAGGAGATCAGGCCTGAATACATTGCTACATGCCAGGAATGCCTGCTTGAGTTCCACCACCAATTTAGAATCTCAGATAATGCCTTTATATGTCTGAAATAAATCCAACACAAGGCTCCTGCCAAGCCATTTTCAAGCCTTCTATATTCATCCACCTCCCAACAAACGTGCCAAAGCAGCAATCAGGCTATGGAAAGATACAAGTTATGTTTCCAGATTGTCGCTGATCTGGTACAAATTTTGGCAATGCAAATGTACTAGGAAGTTGTTCTACAATTTTTTTCTGCAGCATTATGGGGAATAATGGCATAATTAATACATTTATTTTAATTATTTATTACAATATTTACCACCTTTCTCAATATGGAAAGGGTGCTTTGCATAGGCAGGTTGTACATAAATCCATTTTTTTCAGTGATAATTTGACAGGTATGCCATGAGACAATCTCATAGAACAGTGATGTCAAACCAATGGCATGTGTGCCAGAGAGCCCTCAGAGCCCTCCCTGCCGGCATGCAGCCACAGCGCTGCCATATGCCTCAAGCCTTGCATCAGTGTCCAGCACTCATGCCCAAAGCTCTGGGAATGCACGGTGAACACCGGCGCATTCAGTTCCGCTCTGCTCTGAAGAAGAGCAGCTGTAGTGGGCTCAGGTAGCAATAGGCTCAGGGTGCTCCTGGCCCACTGCACATGCCCAGAGTTTTGGGCACACGCACTGGGCACTAGTGTTGTCAGTAGGCACTTGGTGCCCAAAAAGTTCGCCATTACTGTCACTGAATCTCCATTTCTCCAAGTGTTTCCCTTGATGGTGCAGTTGTCATCCTGGCTGCCTGCTCTTGAGCTTTTCATGCTTTTCCAAGCAGCTTCTCAAGGCTATTGTACATGGTTTTTTCTTGTGCCTCAGCTGTCCCATGACATACTTCTCATCAGGTAAGCTGGAGTGAGACATAGGGAGAGGAGGGCCCATCTCCCTGAGGAGGGGAGGATCAGAGGAGTTTCTGAATGGGGAGGGCAGGAGTTGGAACTGGGGAGGCAGGGGTAGATATACCAGCATTAGCAATTTGTTCCAGGATTGCATCCCTGTTCAATTTCCCCTACTCTCCTTGGACATACACCAGCAATATATCTGACATAGTTTTTAGGAGACCCTTTGGGGGAAGCAAAGGCTTATCTCAAAGTGATGAATCAAAAGTTTAGGAGGACTCTGTGACTGCTGTCTCACAGGATGGTGTACATAGCCCATCCATCCCAAGATCTGTCCAAAAATTGACTGAAGATGGTGCATCTGTCTCAAGAGTATAAACTAGTAAACCAATGCAAACTTATTCACTACAGAGTCTGCTTGGAACCATCTATACAAAAAGCAGGTTTTCTGACATTGACTTATGGCTCCTCTCCAGTCTATATACAAGGCCAAAGTGACTCCACATTTCACTTTACTTTAGATCAAGTTATAGCATGCAAATACCAATTCAAATGCTGGCATGTGAAAATTGTCTTTATTCACCACTCAGTACTGGGTTTGCATCCAGCTACGTAAAAGCAAATCTATAGGTGTTCAGGAAAACACCTACTGGGCAGGGGGTCACATCTGGCCAGATGCCCAGGTTTAATCACATGGAAGAGGTAGTTCGAGAGGACCCCGAATAGGAGCTCAGGTCTACCTGCCAGAAAAATCTGGGCTCTGGTTAAAGTAATAAGCACGTGATCTACTTCCTCCCCCCAAACTAGGAGACCTTTCATTCTTATAAATAAATTTTCCTACCCAGTATTTTTGCAGTGGTCCATGAACTATACTTGAACTCCACTGCAGTGCTGTTACATTGACATAGAAAAAGCAGTTATAATGAAAATACACCCCTAGTGCCTTACTTTAACTCTGCAGTACTGTACTGT
Source organism: Cryptoblepharus egeriae (assembly GCA_030015325.1). Taxonomy (NCBI): domain Eukaryota; kingdom Metazoa; phylum Chordata; class Lepidosauria; order Squamata; family Scincidae; genus Cryptoblepharus; species Cryptoblepharus egeriae. Next base: position 31,475,383 of record JAREYC010000005.1, read on the forward strand.
ATTTTATCTCTGAATCAAATAATGTTTCTTTCAGCCTCTTTTTATATTTTTGAAATGCCTCCCACATACTACGAAGTTTCTGTTCTATCATTTTCTTGACTGCTATAAATGTTCTCTCATTTTGCATAGTCACTCGATTATCCAAACTGAACATAGTCAGACCCACATCATCCTGGTCACTGGCGTCAACTTTAATAGCCCCTATTATATTTCCCAAAATGAGAATTTTTTTCTTATAGAAAGCCTCCTATACTGAAGCAAAATTCATATTGTAGCATTATCATATCAAATGGCAGCTACGACTGTTTTCAATACTACCTCTTATATCAGTCAAAATGGAGCCTCTGAGAATATTGCACTCTCTTCTTTCAGGTCTCAAAAACTTAATAATGCATAGGTATTTCAGCTTTCAATGCCATACATTATTCTAGACATTAGTGGTGCTTCCACAAAAAGCAGTCAGCAAATGTCAGGTTTGCACAATGAAGATGTCTGACAAACACAATCTACTGGAACTGAACCCATCCACTTCTGAGTGTGGCTGGCCAAAATACTCTCTTCTAGTAAGTATCTCTTCTTTCAGGAAGGTCTTTTTCATCTTCCAGCTTTGGTACTGTTGATAAGAAAAACTGCTGTCAATAACCAGATTGTGTGCTTAAACAGATGCGACAGAAAATTGGAACCTATTATGATTTTTTTTTTTGCCCTGCATAGTCCCAAGTGGGATCTGATGGGGTTTCACTCTTAGTCGGTATTCAGCTTAGTATACCCAAAATGTGGCCCCTGTCCCAGCACAAGAGGACATGTTAGCACAAAGCTGGAGGTGGGAGCTGGTCCTAGGTCCCTGGAATGGGGCAGCAATGGTCATTCCTGCTACTATGAGGATGCTCAGGGACTATCTGCACCAAGGACTGGCATAGGTTTTTCTTCTCCCAGTGACCCTAGAGCAGTGGCTCCTGAGCACTGAAGTCCAGGACCCCCTTCTGAGTATAGATTCCTCCTTCCCTCCTTGTGATAGATTACAATCTATCCAGGATCCCCTGGAAGTGATGTCATCAACCTGGAAGTGATGTCATAGCCACATCAAACAGAAAGTGACATCACTGTGATGCCAGGGCTTCTCCATGTCTACTTGGAAGTAAGTCCCATGGTGTTAAAAGAGACTTACTTCCATAAAAGTACAGCTTGCAGCCTGAATGCACCATTCCAAAATGGCGGAGCCCAGATTACAAGATGGTAGTGCCTATGCTCATGATCAAAATGGCATGTGACCATCCCACAGGGGTCTCAATCCCCCACTTTGAGAAACACTGCCTAAAGACTATAGAATGGTCCACTAGTAAAGGTTTCTCACCAATTAACTACAGTATCGAGAACTCTTTGGAAGGAGTTACGACAACTGAACAACAGTAAATACATGCTTGTAGTGTACTTATATTTTGGGTGATATTTGACCAAGCTATTGGTCAAATATCACCCAAGATATTTGGGTGATATTTGACAAGCTGATGAGAGGGGATAGCACCATCACATCCCAAAGACTTTGAGTGTGTGCTGTGGTGCAGCATTATAATGGCATTATACTGGCAAATGTTATATTGACTGAACAAGGAACATTTCAGGTTTGTCAAAATGGAACAAAGTTGCATGGCCTCTCCCCACTGAACAAGCACAATATACCACGATATAGTTATAACATTGTTTTTTGTATTTGTTCAGATCTATATGTCCAAAGGCATTGGACCACACTGCTAACATACTGAACTAGAATGGCTATTTACACTGATGTACTTCTTCCTGCCATGAATTGGTTTAATCAGTTTTGATAGGAAACTGTGCCATTGTTTCAATGGGCAAAAATGATCCTGTAGTTTCGATTTTCAACATAATGCATCCACCAATTTCAGCTTTCATATTAATGGTGGCAAAATTACTTAATTTGCTTTTTCCTATGCATCAAAAGAAAACGTTAGCATTAGTAAGCTAGAAAGAGCCATGTCTTGGTATATGGAATCAATTATTATTAATGCAAAAAGCTTCCATTTATTGATCAATGCTTGCTTTCTTTGATTAAAATAATAAATCTAACCAATAACGCAATATCCAAATGTCAGGGCTCAGCAACTGTGAATGGGGTTGCTGGCAGAATGGGGTTGCTGGCAGAAACCACTTTTAAAATTGACCAAGTCAGTCCCTTAAGTACCATTGACTTCAGATTGCTTTGACATAAGAGGCATACATGACTGTATCTTAAATCAGTCTGTAATGTGAATATGAAACCTACAACTGGTAGATTTATTTAGTGTATGGCAAATACATGGACTTATAGTAAATCAGACGTTAATGTCCAGTCTACCCAGCCATTCAAGGAAAGAGTGGTCTATGTTGAAAAAATCAGACACTGGATGGACACAGTGCTCTTTATGGACACAAAGTGATGAATATTTTGTTGAGGAGAACCACAGTCATACCATACAGGTGACCATACAAAACTGAGGACAGTTCAGTGCCTGAACCTTAAACCACTGCACAGAAAAGGGAATTTAAGCAGGTTTATCTCTTAAAAAGCAACACCACCTATCTATAGACAGAAGAGGGGTTATGCCAGTGCACGGACATGCCTCTCCAGGGAAAACACAACACAATTTAGGCTGTGTTGTGCCAGCCTAAATTGGTTAGGATTTTGCCCTCAGAGAAGTGCAAATCACCTGCTTCCTTATTCCTGTGGTGGCGTAAAGAGGTCACTACATGTCTGTTCACTGGCCGAAACCCCGTCCCCAGGAGTGGCGCAGGAGGTATCAGCTGAATGGGCCCAGAAAGGTAGATAGGATTTGCCCTATGCCATTGATGGTAGTCATGCCCTGATGTCAAGAATGGCACTTACTTCTAAGTAAACATAGAAAGGCTTGCACTGTTGGTGCACAAAGTTTGCACAAGCATCCTCCCATCCCTCACAGCATATATAGTGTGATATTTTGTCCTCTCAAAATTATACTCTCAGAATTCCCAATTCAGGTCTTATGCCCCAGGCGAGCTCCACAAGCATCACCCAGCTGTAATCTCCATCCCACCACCTCAACAAAGGAAGGACAGTGCACACCATACAGGCAAAACCCCCATGCAATGGCCCTGCACACACACCTTCTGCAGCACTGCTTAAGGGCTTCCTGCTACAACTCAGTAGGCCCAGAGACTGCAGTGCAATCAATGTTTATGTAAAATTCATCTGATATTAAGGTGCTTTACAGTATTGGAGCAATATTGCTCAATGAAAATTAAAAAGAGGGAGCAAGAGATGAAAAATATCAGCCTCTCTACATAGAAATTTGATAAAAGAAAACTGCTTTTCAACTATTGAATTATGCAAATATGAATCATTTTCCGCACAGCTGATTTTCAAATTTATCACCAGAATAGCAATTTAGTTATCAGCATTTGTATCCAAAATGGGACAAAAGCGACACCTTCCTATCTATAACTCAGCATTTGCGGCATCTGAAGTAGCTTCCTGTTTTGCAGTTAAACGACAGATTCAAGCAATGCAGCACAATGGCCCACTCATTTAGGGCAGAGAGCACTTCTAATTTCAGAAGTGATGATCGTGTGCAGCGGAGTGCCATTATCTTATCGAAAATCTGAAGATCCAAGGCATGAAGTCTGAATTATTCATAGGTTTCATGGACTGCTGCAAATGGCAAGAAATTGATTATTTAAATTATTTGGGGATGCTTTGCACTTCTCTAATTATGATTATTCTAATCAGTTGCTGTATAAGAGAAAGAGAAAAAAAGAAGAGCACATATGCAGCCAAGGACTGTGGAAAGGTTAATAAATTGCATCTGTCAGAGTCACATTTTGACCATACTCGAGGGGAGAGGAAAGGCAGTCACAAAAAACTGTGACCGAAAGCTTATCCACAGACATCATTATGAGACAATTTGTATGTGCTGAAATGGGGTGGCAGGAAATGAAGGACAAGAAGATAGTTAAGAAGATAAAGGGCTGGGTTCATATTGAGATTTAAACCTTCTTCATAAAGTATGGCCCTTGTGTATGTATCATTGTACTCTGGCTTTTGCTCAGTTCTGCTCCCCAGTGCTTGCCTTTGCAGGTAAGTGTGGGATGTGGGGGAATGGCCATGGCACACGTTGGCATGGGGGTGTTGGCCAGTAAGAATTATCTTGTTCATTCCAGTTGTGGACCTGGCCCCTATTTATTTATTTATTTATTTATTTATTTATTTATTTATTTATTTATTTAATATCCCACCTTTCCTCTCCTACAAGAGGGAGCCCAAGGCGGCTAACAAACAGGATAAAACATCATTAAAATCGAATTATAAATATAGATTAAAACATAATTAAAAACAGTTAAAATACAATTAAATTTAAAAAGCTCAGAACAATTAAAACAGACTAAAAACATAGTTAAAAACAGTAAAAATAAAATGCCCTATGCCATTCTGTGCCCGCAGGAATAATATTTTCATTTTCACCTCCCAAGTCTCTCTGTCTTCCCATCACCACCACAGCATGAAACATAGCTCATTCTTAGGACTGCATGACAGCAGGGGAAAGCATAGGATTGGGTCCCCTGTCCATTATGTTGAGGTTTATTTTGTTGTTGCTTTATGGTATTATATCATGAACGGGAATGCTAATACTAAGCTACTAAGTGGTCTCCCCAAACAGACCTTGTCAGGAGCACGAGGAGATGGCTGTAAATCTCTGTAATGTTCAGAGGCTGGCAAAGTATAAAGGATGAAAAAGATATGTTGAATATACACATGGAAGGGGGAAGGATGGTGCAATCTCTCAAGTGGTTTTCGGTGCTTTAGAAAAGGTACAGCACAATAGCAATAAAAGCTTTGCTTTCTAGGCAATTCTCTCAGTTTTTACCTGGGATCAGGCCAATAGGTTTCTATAGACTCTGAGCAGGAATTGCTTACATAATTTAACAGAGAAGGACATTTGTTCTATAGAAGCTTTGAGCTATCCTGAGGAGTTTCACAATGGAGAGATTACACCAAGAGCTCATCATTAACATTCAGTAAGACTTTCTTTACAGAGATTTCCCCAGAAGAAAAGGAATCTTCCCCACCTGCCTGTGTTATATAAAGAGTTGTCAAGCCCCAACATTAAAAAGGGGCAACTCATCCCCAACTCGGAGTCATAAGACCTAACTACAAATCCAAAAATGTCAGGAATTGAACACGTGCAGCATATACGGTCTCCTTGTTTCTGGGTCAGAGATGATTAATTTTTGAAGCGTTCACTTAGTTCTACAATTTGAGGCATTACAAACAGCCTCATTTCAATTGTGTGCATTTATTTCTAGCCTTACTTTAAGACAGTGATTTTCAACCACTATGGCATGGCACACTAGTGTACCATGGATGGTCCACTGGTGTGCTGTGGGACTTGGGAGAGAATCACTTATTAGCAGGGTAATTGGGGGATGTGAGCCTCTTTCCTGCAGCATGGTGTGCCTTGTTGATGTCCAAAAACTGATGGTGTGTCTTGACAATTTTAATGCCTTTTCAGTGTGCTGCAGGTTTTAAAAGACTGCAAATCACTGCTCTAAGAGCTTATATAAGCATATGCAAGGATATAGACAACAACCATGTAATAACATATTTTTTTACATACATGTATTTTGGATTTGAAATTCCTCAGCTTTGTGACTTGGACTGGAGGTAAAATATTCAATGACCCCACCTTACATGGTAGCAGCCTTTCCCTTGGTGCTGGCAACTAGTGGCGGGGGTAAGCTGTGGGTGGGGAAGGAGTTGGAGGAATGGAGATACAACTGGGCAGGGAAGGGAGAGGAACCAGGGTTGGGGAGAAGTTAGGAAGTGGTGTGTTCAGTGTCCATAGTACATGCTGGATTCTATTCCCTCCATTTTAAACTTCCTGGCCCCCTCCCTGACATATGACCAAGATTTCCAAGGAGACCCACAGGCAGTCCTAGGGATTATATAGAAGTAAGTAATAATTTACTTACTTTCTGATTGTTCTTGATTCATCCTCCCGATCACTGGATGCAATGTGCCCTCTTTTGGAGCGGCTGCCTCAGCTATGGTGCTAGGGGGATAGAATTGGGGGTTAGGAAGAAGTACAAATTGAATCATCATTGCCCATGATGCATGCACTTCACACAGATATCTTATTCTAAGAAAATATCAGAATACAGGTATTCCAAGGATTGCCTAAAAAAATGTTATCTGTAGTTGTGGCCGGATATTGTTATCCAGTTCTGCATCAAGAATTTCTGTTTCAAAACCTATCAAGAGTTTTCAAACTTTCCCATTTCCACAGACTTGAAGGCTTGTCTGTTTAAGAAACTTGACTGACACTCGGGATCTGACGTTCTTTTATGCTGAACTATCCATTCACCCCAACCTTTTGATATTACATGAGAAGCACTCCCTTGCTATTTCTGGAATATTCTTGTGGACTGGTCTTTCTTTATCACAAGAAAAGCTATTCTGTTTTGGAATTAATGAAGGGGAACATAACTGGAAGACTGTTTTCCTACCTTGAGAAGTGTTGTATGTCTTTCGGGCATTTCTGTGTGTAATTTACACAAACGCATACAAAAAAAATGTAACTAATCAGTAATCACCTAATCTCTAAACATTAACTCCATGGAGTCTTTATTAATCTTCCCAATAACTTATTTTTCACCTCTCAGGATATTAAAAATTACTTTCCACATTAAACTGGACACTAAAAAAATCAAGGATCTTTCTTACTTTTTACCACCATTTGAAGGGTGTATGGAACTGTCCCGCTAATCCCCTCCCAGGGCTCACTGAATATTGCAGTTGAACCTGTTATTTTGACCTTGAAAATGAGAATAATTTTTACTGTGGAAGCTGGAGTGGTAGATTTTAGGGGGAAACACAATGAGTTGACTCTGCTGATTGCATAAACCTGCCCTGATATAAAATCCAGTGGGAAATCACATTCTGATTTCATGCAGACAGTATAATGGGTGCCATTACAAATCCCAGACAGAAAAACATAATGTTTCATTCAAACATCATGGAGATCCGGCCTCAAGGTGTATACTGTACTCCCCAAATTTGTGGTCACCACAGCATGTCCCACTGAAATGAAAGAAATCTGGGAAGCTGATTGTGTTATTCACAACAGTGAGGTTCCCTAAAGAAGGTGGGATATAAATCTTGAAAAACACGGTGGAAATTATTTTGTCTCGTATTAAACTGAGGGCTCCTTTCCATGCCACAAATGTAAAGTCTATTGGATCTATTCCAGGATAGACATGGACAATTTTAGGCAACAGTAATGCTGCTATAGGGAGAAGACACAAGGCTTCTGATCTAAACTTCACAGAGCAGGAAGCTAACACAGTTCTTACCTATAAAAATAATTTGGCCCTATTTTTTTTAAATGCCAAAGCACTAGGATTTGAAGATCAAGTTCTGACATGGCAGGAATTTAATGGAGATGCCTCAACCATATATTTTGTGTTGTTGGGTGAGAGCCTGTGTATGTGATTATCCTTAGAGGAAATCAATAGCGAAAGAGGGAAGAGTGGATCTTGTTGCTTTGCTTGTTTACACAGTATGAAATATAAAACTATGAACTGGGAATTGCTCTGAAAGCGTGGCGACATGGTAATTAAACATGGTGAATCTAAAATCACCGTGACTGAGGTTTTGAAAGAGATGCCAGGCATTACATTGCAAAACTTCTATTTAAGCAGCAAGATCCATTTTATGAAATGGATGTTCCTAATTTCTCAACATCCAACAACTCCCAAGAACTATTGGATCAATGTTATTAACACTACAGAACATACAGAACCAGTGTTGCTTCCCATGAAAATAGCTCAGCATGAAGGAATGCAGCTCCCAGGGACTGGGAGACACATAGATAAGCATACAAGATGGAGGATGACTTCTGGGTCTTGCCAGGCCATTACAACCAAGTAGCCAAAAGGGGCCAAGAAGATATCATCTTGGCCATGTCCACACTATGGTTACCCACAAACAAGTCTCTTCCATTCCATAAAAATATATGAAAATCCCTGCTGGACCAAGCCAAAGGCTCATCTAGTATCTCACAGTGGCCCACCAGGTTCCTCCAGGAGCACATAAGATCAAGAGAAACCTGCATCTTGGTGCTGCTCCCTTCTACCTGGCCTTCTGAGATAGTCTTTTTTGAAAACCAGGTTTGCAAATTCAGATCACTATGTGACAAGCTTGCCCAGCTTCAGAGCAAGCACTACATATTTATACAGTGTTATGTGCATTAATAACTCCACACAGATGTTCAAATGAATGCACATCACTGTCTCTTCTATTCACATTAACGTACCTTGGATATGTCATGAGAATTTGCTTTTAAAATTAATGTATGTACATTACTTCTCAGGAAAACTTGTATGCAGGTACTGAAGCTGGACTGGGATGGATCTAAATCAGTGGTTCCCAACCATTAGGAGGCCATCACTACTGATGCAAAAAATTGGAATTGGCAAAGACCACATGCAACCACCCAACCAACACATACACACACTCAATTTGTATTAATGAGATTTATTATTTATGAAGAAGATTTGTGGGTTGCTGCTTTTGTTGCTGGCTGCAACAAATTCTCCATTCTCCACCCTCTTTCATGGTTCATGGGGGAACATGCTGGAAGAGATCAAAGGCAATCTTTTTTCAAAGTCAGTCTTTTTTGTGAGACCTGAAGGACCATTTCTCAGAGTCTCATGAACTCAGACCACAGGTTAGGATCTGGTGCTCTAGTAATGATGTCTATACTATGACCCTGTTGATTGCCCTTTATCTCCTTTCCTTTAATCACAATTAAATGTGTGATTTGTGGGTATGCTGTCTTCTCAAGGAAGGCTGGTTCCAGAGTCCCCTAGCTTGTTAGAAGTGTTTGAACTCTGAAAGAGATGAGACGTTTGTTTCTGAAGAATACTTGTACCTTTCTAATGAGTGGAGGATAGAATGCCTACCTTGTGTATCTCTGTCCTGTAAACTTGTGAAAAGGGCTTTAGTCAGGGTCAAATATCATGTTTCTGAATGTGATTGGCCATCATTTCCTCCATAGGAATGTGATTGGCCACATTTCCTCCTTACTACCTCGAGTAAGGCAAATTATGAGTACCCTCAAGAGCAGTGGCATCACAGACTGGTGCGAGCTGCACCAGGTGACCCGCCACGGGGGGGGGGGTGAGGCACCAAAGGAGTTTGACACTCTGGCCAGCACCGGGTGTCAACGCGCCCTTTCGGGGCAGGTTCAGAGGTGGAGAGGCAGCAAGGCAGCAGAATGGCTGGCTGAGGTGCAGTGCGAAAAGACATGCGCAGAAGACATGCGCAGAGGTGCAGACTTCCTCCTCTCTAAGGAGGAGCAGGCTGCTCCTTCTTAGAGGAGGAAGTATTCTCTGAAGCCAGCCGGCTTCAGATGAGACTGTGGAGGCATCAGAGTTGGCGCCTGCGCAGTATTTTTCTGAAGCCAGTTGGCTTCAGAAAAGACTGCGCAGGTGCCAAATCCAATGCCTGCACAGTCCCAGAAGGGGGCATGTGCATGTCCTGGGGGGTGCGTGCATCCTGGGGGATGACGTGCTGTGCCCCTACACTGGGAGACATGCGCACTTGGGTCACCCCTGCTCTGGAGTGTGAGGAGAGCCTGCCCCAGGGCCCTCTTGGTGTCAGTGCGAAAGGGAGCTATTTAGGCTGTTAAGTCTCTGTCAAGACTGTCTCCTACAGTGACAAAAGCGGTTGAAGACTTCAGAGATCTCTGCACAGAATGAATCAAGGCAGAAGCCTTGAACCTCCCCTGCCTGCAGTCTGACTCTGAACTCTCTGAGATAACGTGGTAAAGAAAGCAATTCTCTGGAGGGGGCATTCTTAATGACTGGGTTTGCAATGAGATAGGGCTGGACGAAGTCTCCTCTCCTTTCTGGCACCCCCTCCCAGTCCGACTCTGGCTCCATAAGAGCCATGTCTTGTTTTGCTCCTGAGGACACAGCTAGTCTCCTTCTTCTTATCCTACTTTGGATCCTTTCCTTCCCTTGGATCTCTTTCTCCACTGGATCTCTCCTTAACAGCTTCTCTGTATCTCCTACTTTCTATCCCTGGGTCTTTATCCTTCCTTCCCCCAGGCAGCTGGATGGATAGAGCCAAGAGAGGAGAGTTCAGCCTCCAGCACCTCCAGGGAGGCCTCTGTCATCTGGTTCCTGGGGGTCCCCTGTGGACCTTCCATGGCCTGCAGCGCACCAGGGCCTGTGAGAGGGGGGGTCCAGAAGGTACATTGTTCCAGGGCCTGAGAGCTATGGAGTGGCCCATGACTGAAGGACCATTTGAGTGTTTGTTACTAACAAATTATTACAGTATATGTTCACACACACATATACACACACATGTATACATAGATATACATACAAGTTGATTTTGATAGCGTTATTATAAATTTTGCACATAAGAAAAGCACTTATTAAATAGTTATTTTTTAATTTTTTCCTTGATAAGATTTTAGTACTTTATTTTGACACATTACTTGAATACTGGGATGTTTTAACATAATGTTTTATATGATCAATAAATGAGCACTTGTTGAAGTTTGTTGCACATTAATTAGCCTCAATTTTTTTATTTCAAAATAATTTTGCAAGTCTTAGGGGCCCCAAATGGGTTTTGTACCAGGTGTTCCACCTTAAAAAATTTTCTTGGAGACACTGCTGGTTGCCTCTGGTGTGCGGGGAAGCACTGGTGGCATGGCCCCTCCTTCCTCCTCCCAGAATCACAGTAAGAACTCTTGTTTTTTAGTTGTTGTGGTTTATCTTTAGGGTGACCACATGTCCTCTTTTTTCCACACATGTTCTCCTTTTTTCAGCTTTGTATCCTGGAAAAAAATCTTCATTGTTCTCCTTTTCCTTTTGAATAGGCAGCATCAATGGTGGGCACTTACCAGTTCGGGCCTACTTGCCCGAACCAGATCTTCCAGTTTCCCTGCTGCTGGCGAACCGACAGTGACAGGGAAATGCAAAAACATAGCGGACTGGTTCGGTCCGCCATGTTTCTGTGCCCACCATGCAAGCGCCAACATTGGCGCCTGCGTGGAGCCTGCTCTGAAGCAGGCCTGCCCGCTTCAGGGCAGGCACAACGCAAGCGTCGATGTTGGCGCTTGCGCGGTGCCTGCTTTGAGGCAGGCTTGCCTGCTTCAGGACAGGCACAACTCAAGCGTCCATGTTGGCGCTTGCGCGGTGCCTGCTTTGAAGCAGGCTTGCCCACTTCAGGGCAGGCACTGTGCAGGCGCCAACCTTGCCCCGCCCTTTTCCCCACCCCAGCCCCGCCCCTGACCCCAGCCCCACCCCTTGACCCTGGCCTGGCCCCTCCCACTTCCGGCGAACCGGATCTTGGGACAGGGCCAGCCCACCTCTGGGCAGCATGTATTCTTGTAATTAAGAACTGTTGTAATAAATTATAGTTAATAGTTTTAAATTTAATAATAAATAGTAGAGTGTTTAAAAAGCAAAAACATGAGTGTTTATAGCTTTTATTTTGTCATGTCCTACATTTTTGGGGTGCTTATTATAGCTTTTATTTTTTGTCCTACCTTTTGGGGGACCTTGTCCTCTCTTCTGTTTATCATATATGGTCAGTCCTTCCTCATCCTAAAGGTAGAGGATCCAATCAGGGTGACCAGATTATTCCTGAACCCCAGGCCAAAATTCCTGAACCCCGGGACCAAAATTCCTAATCCCAGGCCAAAATTCCTACCCGCTTAAAAAAATTGCCAAAAAGTGTATTTGGGGAGGGGTTTTCCAGTTTTTTGACCATAACCTTTGATAGGAAGGAGAAATCTCAAAACTGATTTTTGCATTGGATTCTGCTCTTCAATACGAATCCAACAACATATGGCATGATGGGGTACTGTGCACTATCACGAAGTTTCAAAATGAAGCCAAAATGTTGGACAATGAAGCCAAAATGTAGGACACCCGGACAGGAGGCTAAAAATCTAGACAAATCCGGGTTTTTCTGGTCTTACAGTCACTCTGGGATCCAATGGAGGTCTAAAGCCTCTAGGAGGCCTTGTGAGGCCTCAGAAACAAACTTTTTAAAAGGCATCTGACATACAGGGGTGCTAAATTGGGGAGAATCAAAAACAGCCTGGGTGCCAGATGCCATGGGTATGCCATTGAGACACAAGGATTTGTAGTCTAGAATGGTGGTATTCAAATTGGGGGTCAGGACCTTCTTGGTTGGTTCGCAAGTTTGCAACCACAGGTCTGGGGAGTTATGAGAGGGTGGGATCTGCCATCTTGGAATCTGGCACTGGGTTTTCCTGGGAATAAGTCTCATTGAACATAATGAGACTTACTTCCAAGTAGAGATGGTGGAGCTCTGGCATCACAGGGATGTCACCCTGTAGGTTTAACAGGGGGTCCTGGATAGATTTTTAAGTTTGAAAGGGGGTCCTGGGCTGAAATGCCTGTGTTTCTCTGGTCTAGAAAGTGACATGGGGAGGCAAGAGGGGCATGGAGACACTATGAGCACAATCCTAACCATGTAACTTTCATTTACTCCAAGGTCTAGGGGGGCCTTCGGGGAGAGAAGCAGAGTAAATAAAATTTTTATTTTATTTATTTATTCAACTTTTATCCCACCTTTCTTCCTTGGATAAGGAAAGGTAAATTAGAAAATCTGTGCTTGCCATATATTTTGATAAGAATATATTTGTTTTTGTTTTCCTTTTCTATTTTTTTCTTTCTTCTCTTTTCCTTTTCTGTTTTCCTTTTCGAAAAACCAATTTAAATTTTTTTAAAAGGAAATAATAAACAAGGTCTTGCACAGTGCTCCCCAAGAGGTTTTGCAAATGGCTGTTCCAAAACACCTCTGGGAAACCTGAAGTGCTTGGGACACTCATTTGTGAATGTTCCTTTGAGCCATTCATGGATAGAAAGGGGGAAAATAAGAATTATGCTGGTGTGCAGTTATGCGCCAGCTGGTTTTACCCTGTCCCCACCATTGGTGACAGACACAAAGTTGGCTCCAGTTATAGGATCATTGATGGTTGGGACCAATCAAGTGGATTAAGCAGCCCTTGCCTGGCCAGCTCAGTCCAGTCCCCTACCTGTGTCCCTCACCCTTTATCTAATCTAGGATTGACTGGGCACTAGTTGAGGGCTGGGTAGGAATTTTTTACTTGCCCATGGATTGCCTGGTTGTACAGGTTTTTTGTCTACACTTGACTGGTTTATTTGGGCAGTGAAGTATTAATAGCTGTTCACTTGGCATGAGTTTGTTTGATTCATGTGGGCTTAAGTAGTCAGGCTCTAGACCCAGTCTGAGGCATGCAGGGATCTGGGGCAAGCCAGAACAACACGTGTGATGCCTAAATGGCTTGAAAGATGGAGTCTGGTGAGTCTGGTCTGGAATAGGCAGGATTACCTGTTGGACTGACCCATCCAGCTGCATCAATCCTTTGGGGTTGGTTTAATAGGCAAGCCTGGCAGTGTTTGAGCTATGCCTGGAATCAGATTGTATGCCCATTACCCTCAGGAAAGGAAGACAGCAAGGCCGTTTCTTCCAATTAGCTTCCCATATGATATAGGTTGAGCCAGATCCCTACTTGCTGAAATTGTTAATTGAGTATTAATTGAGTAAATAGTTAATGGTTTATTTTTTATCTGGGTTTTTATTATCTTATATATTTTAATTGTATTTTAGTTGTATTTTAATCTTATTGTTCTATCTGGATTTAATTGTATTTTATTGTCTATATGTTGTTAGCCGCCTTGGGTTTCCTTTTTTAAGGAAGAAAGGCGAGATGTAAATAAAATAATAAATAACAAAGTGGCACAGTTAATCTTAAGCCTGTGATTGCATGTTTGCTGGCAGTGTAGGGTAAAACCTGCTACTGGGAAAGCTTCTCAGCCTGAGTAATTTGGGCTGCCACTTCTTGCCACCTGACTGCCTGAATGATACCTTTTTCAAGTACCTGCCACTGGTCCCTCGGACCGTCCTTCACTTCTCTGGCTGCTGCTTTGACCCACATTATGCCTTCTGGCTCTTCTATCCAACTAGGTGCAAGCTGCTTCCGCATTATCCTAACAGCTTTGCACATGCAAATGTATGTAGCTGGGGCAGGAGTATCCAGGAAGTAAATCCTCCAACAATGAACACTTGTTTATAGATCAGATATATTTTCTGTGCAGAAATGTGAGCTATCCCTATCAGTGGCAAATGCACTGTATGTTTCCTTGGCTAGCTAACCCACCAAATCTATCCATGCTCTTCAGACAGGAATAGTAGACAAATAGGATTATTTGTCACCAATTACTGCCATGTAATGATAGCAGAATGAAGATATTAAGAGTTGGATAAGAGAAAAAACTGGAACAAATTTTTATGAAGATAAAATGGGCATGAACAGGGAGATGAAAGCACACAAAAAGGGACTATATAACTTTGTTCAGTGGCAATATTGAAATTATAAAATGTGCAACACATAGAAAAACTTTAGAAAAACAAGTCGCTATTAAATAAAAGCAAATGAAATGAAACAAAGGTTGCAATTCTAACGACACTTTCCTGGGAGTAAGACCCACTGAACACAATGGGGCTTATTTTTGAGTAGACATGGTTAGGATTGTGCTCATTGTCCAATTAAAGATATAAAACAGCCAAAGCTATTGGGATGGTAAATCTTAATACGAGATTCATAATCATAATAATACGAGATTCGTAATCATAATTCCTAAATGAGAGAAGAAATTGCATGAATTTCATATACTTAGGGCGCAACTTTCCAGCACCGACACTGCTGTGCCACTAACAGAGACCTCAAGATAAGGCAATGTTTATTCATTTACATTGGAATTGCATTGCCCTTATCCCAGAGTTGGAAAATGGATTAGCATTGCACCCTTTAGAGCGCAATCCCAAAGTGCCATTGGGCCGTCGTAAGTTATTTGCACAGCCCCAAAGAGTCACAAAAGCTCTGTAAGGCACTTCAGTGCCATGGAGAAAGCATTAAGCTAGTGCACAGATGGGAATAAGGCATTGACTGTTCCTGGCCAGCACATGCTTGGGGAAAGCAGAGAGGAAGTTGGAGGGGGCATTTTGGGGCAGGCATTCCGAAATTTCAAGGCATTTTGGAGAAGGCATTACCAACGGCAGGCAAGTGAGGTGCAAAATGCAGGGCTTTGGACCAGCAGTATGCCAGATCCAAATCCTCCATCCCCAGTCAGCTGGGCCCATCTCATTGGATTTAGACCACCTCTAGATGTGGCCTAAATCCAAGTAGACCTTCGGGACTTTTCTTCCTTACCCAAAAAAGGCAACTTCTTGTACCATGTGAGATGGTGTCCGCTTCTTGTGGATTGGAGTTTCCTCCAATCCATGATGGACATGACATGGGGATACCTGGCTGGCCTGTTGCAGGGTCTGTTGCCAGGATGTTGCCTTTCCCACTAAAGTGGTACCTATTTATCTACTTGCATTTGCATGCTTTTGAACTGCTAGTTGGCAGGAGCTGGGCCAAGGAGGGGAGTTCACCCCATCTGGCAGTACTTGGGTCTTGAACTGCTGAGCGGAATTCTAGTCAAGCAGGGTTCTAACGCCAGCATTCTAACCACTGAGCCACTGCAGCTGTTCTTCCTTAACCTGTTTTCCCTTCCCTGCTGCAGTGTAGCAGCAGTCTTGAAACTTGTGTTGGATTCAGCATAGGCTGAGCCTGTTTGCCTGATCCAGAACAAGTTAGGATTTCACTGCCCATCTTGGAGGTTCTGATATCTTCGGACTATTCAAGCATGATGTTTTATGCACAACAAGACACCTGTATTAAGAGTCTCCAAGACGCATACAACATAGAGGGGGTACAACATACCTGGGATCAAAAAGGAGAATCAAGGGATCTGGGTGTCAAAGGAGGGAAGCTGGAAATTTCCTGGGTTTTCAGCTAGCCTTGTGGAGAGTAGAAGAAGGAGACAGGCTGACCGGGAGGCCAGGTCTACCAGGAAGGTATACATCTCAGGCAGGAAGACCTGAGCTCTGCATAGGGAAGACCTGAGCTCCAAATACTGTATTTACTCAAATCTAACACTTACCTTTTCCAGCCAAATTCAGTCTCCAAAATCAGGTTGTGCATTAGATTTGATTGTTAATTTGAATGAGTAAATACGGTATTTTTCTGGCTTATTGCAACCCATCCTGTTCCATTTTACCCCTTTCCCACCCCATATCTGCCATCACCTACCCTATTTTTCCCTTCCCATCCCCTTTGAGAAGGGGTCCAAAAGAAACCTTGTAACCCCTATTAGAATTTCTCTCTGAGGCCTTGCTTTGGACCAGTACACATGCTGCATGTGATGCATGAATAATTGTACATGAATGCACATCAACAAATGTGTAAGCAAACAAGCTTGTGCATTGACCATAAGTTTTATTATCAGATACAAAGGGGGTAAAATTAGACCCTTGGCAGTACTCAAATGACCTTCTGCACATTGCTTGTCATTGTTGTGTCATTGTTTCTCCCCATGTTCCAGAGGTGCACAATAAATTCCCAGGCCAATCCTTTCTGAGCTGTAGCTGAAATTAGTTGATGGAACTAGAGCAAAATAAACCTTAGGGATGATCTAGCCTATTTCTTTGTGCATTATTAGAAAACATGAGTCATGCTGCAGTGGGAAGCAGTCCAAGCAATTCATTCATTGGAGGAGAGACTCTGTGAAATTTTTATGACAACATTTTGAAAAAGGCAGTGTTGTTGCACAGAGACGTGGATCTTTCTTTTTATACAGAGCATCTGAAAAGGTCATAAAAGTAATTACTGAAAAAGCCACACCAAATATTTGCATTTACCTAACTGCCGCATAATTTTCCAGTTTCTCCTATGGTAAACCTAAGCATTTCAAAGGCCACTCTTTTGGAACCCCTCAGCTAATATTTATATAACCCATTTTGCATAACATTTGGTCACAAGCTGAGCGTGAGCGTGCCTTTTTTCCGTGTCATTTTTAAACTGGATAAAATTGGAAAAGATTAAGAGATCAAAATTTACATAAAATTAATTAATTCCAAAGGTAAATTAAATGCCATGAATGACAATAATGAAAGGTGGGGGAAAAGAACTTCGGCAAAAGCACTATCCAATTTGGCAAAAAGAAATTCCACTTTAACATAATTTGTTAATTTATGGCACTACAAGTGAGCCATGACCTTTGCAAGATGGAGAAACCTGCTGAAATTCAGAACTATGATAGCCCCGGACCATTTAAAGAACACAGTC
This sequence comes from Cryptoblepharus egeriae, assembly GCA_030015325.1. Taxonomy (NCBI): domain Eukaryota; kingdom Metazoa; phylum Chordata; class Lepidosauria; order Squamata; family Scincidae; genus Cryptoblepharus; species Cryptoblepharus egeriae. The sequence goes on from JAREYC010000005.1 coordinate 31,492,662, forward strand.
TTGCAAAAAACAAAAAACAAAATTAATGATGGAACATTATAGAACCTCATGCTTCCAGGAAATCTGGCTTAAATGGACTGGGTTAGAGAGTATTTCCAAAATCTTGAAAGAGATGAAGGCACAATGCAGTCCATTTGCCATATATATATATATATATATATATATATATATATATATATATATATATATATATATATATATATATAAGATTGAAGGGAGCCGCAATGAAGCCAACTAGAATTTTCATATTGAGGGCCCAAACCTATGCTTCCTCAGCATGTAGGAAGCCAGCAGCACTAAAGAGGCCCCTGCTGTATCCTGATGGGCCAGGGAAACTAGTGGAGGTCTCTTTGGTGGTTCCTTACCCTGTATCGATCCCAGAAGGGCTTGATGGATACACGAGGATCAGCATCCACTATTGTCAATCAATTTTATTATTTCAGTCACAGACCAGAATAAAAGTATAAAATAGACTTTAAAATTACTGTCCATAAAATTACATTAATATATCCATTCTGTTAAAACATGAAAATAGTAGGATAAAAAGGAGTAGAATAAAAATAAGACATTTAAAAATTCCATCCGTATGCTCAGCAGGTTCCAGTATTAGGCATCTTTTTGTGAATATTTATTGCAGCTGCCACAAATGTTGTATCATATATGTAATGGTTGGATTGGAGTCCAATGGTAATAAATATATATACTGTTGGCATGTGTTACCTGGTGGATTATTCACTAATGGGGAGAATAGAGGGTGCAGTAAGCAAAGAGATCTGTGTCAGTCTCCACAGATGAAGAGAAATTTTAGACTTCAGTAGCAGCCTTTTCTGCCATCTCCATTTTCTTCCTGGACTCAATCTTTCTTTTATCCCAACCTCCATCCAACCAGTTCTACCATCACCCAGCCTTCTTTTCCCAGTCCAAAACTTTGCCACCAACTGATAATTATGCCACCCAGTTATGCCACGTTGAGGAGGCCCAACGCTGCTTTTTCATGCTGAGGTCAACTGGTGATTGCCAACTGGTAGCCACTGCCACTTGGATCTGGCAGTGAGGCTATAGACAGGTGGTAAGCCCAATAGGATCAGGAGCTTAGCTGCAATGCTATCGCTTACACCTAGGAATAAGTCCAATTAATTCTTATGTAACTGACAATGCAATCCTATTTGTGTATACTCAGAAGTAAGTTCCATTGAGTTCAATGGGGCTAACTCCCAGGAAAGTGTTCTTAAGATTGCAGCCGAAGTTTTACATAAGGTTGTGTTGCTAGTTTCTCTTGATGAACTGCATCATTTCAGATTGCATGTGGAAAATCAAATGACTTAATTCGACCAATATCTGGAAAAAAATTCCCTGCATATACAAAATCAGCAGGCGAGGGAGACGGCCACAGCTGTTCTTAGAACCTTTTTTTGTGCTTAGGACCAATTTTGTAGGAGGAATATTTAAATCATCAGGATTTTGCTTGCTGTTTGGATCTCTAAGAGAAAAGTAGGATATTTATGGTGTTTAATACTGTAAAGAAGTAGTACAATTTACCAACAGATGCATCATGTGAGGTCTGGTCTGAAGCTGGCTGTTGAGGCTGTTGAGGTCTGGTCTGAATCTTGCTTAGTGTTTGCAATTTAAAGTGCATTATATTTTGCCCAAATGAGAACAAAATAGAATACAAACTCTAGCAAAAATAAATAAATAAATAATCTATGGGGAATTAGATGACAAAACACCTCAAGGCAAACAATTAACACTTCTTCAAATAAACTAAAGACTGCCAGGAAGGTGGCTGGACCATTCAAAAATGTGAGAACAAATGGTGAAAGATTATTGTAAATTGTAAATTGATGCTGAGGTCTCTTAATTGTTTGTATTTGTTTGTATTTGTCTTAATTGTTTGTATTAATTGTTTGTATTTGTCTTTCTTAACAGAAAACAAAAGGCACATTTTGTGCCTGAACTGAATGAAGTTCTTTGGATGTCTGTAGAACTAAAAATGAGAATGAATAAGATTCTATTGGCATATCAAAAAATGCTGGGTCCAGAAGGCATTGACCCAGGAATTCTCAAAGGAAGTCAAATGTGACCATCTTCCAATAAAAATACAATCTTCCAAACAAAAAATATGTAGCTTGTTGTTTAAGTTGCCATCTGTGCCAGAGTGTTGTAAGATAGGCAATGAAACACTGATGTAATCTGTGGCGGCACAAGTGGTTAAGACACTGTCCATACAATCCAAAGTAACTACGGGAGCATGTAAGAGACATTACGTGCACCCATATTTACTGCACCACCTAGTGAAAACCTATGGGAAATTCATATTGCAATCCAGAGTAAACTGTTCTTACACCAGAGCAAGGACTCCCTGTAGTTACTCTGGATTGCACCCTGTGTCTGTTAACCAGCAGGCCAGGGTTCGAGACCTGGGTCCTACAAGACGGGGTGAGCTCTTGTCCTTAGCCCAACTCTTACCAACCTAGCAGTTTGAGAGCATGCAAGTGCAAGGAGATAAATGGGTACCACTTTGGTGGGAAGGTAATGGTGTTCTGTGTGCATGCAAGCCACATGTCAGACAACACTGGCTCTAGAAACAGGGATGAGCACAGCACCCTCAGTCAGTCACTACTAATAGTATAACCTGTGGGGGACACCTTTACCTTTACCAACTTAATAAGTGTTTTGGATAAACTGCTGGAAAGCTTAATTAAAGATTTGAGGTGCAATCCTAACCTCCAGTCAGGCTGGCATGAGCTTTGGCAAAGTGACCCTTTTAAGTTTCAATGGTGGGTCGCAATTTGAGAATCACTGCCCTTATCATAGTTGCGCAGCCCTCCCAAGTATGTTCCCAGAGTGTTTTGAGAACCTCTGGAATAGGGCATGTATTGCTTCCTGCAGTGGCCAGTCACAGAGACTTCCTCAGGGGGATCATTTGCTTCCTTACTTTAGGGCTACATTGACACTGGTAAGTTGGGTCAAATTGGTTACAACAGGAAAACTTGTGGAATGAACTATATGAGCATGTGAAGCTCATTTCTAGGCCGGCACTGCGGTGAACATTACTGGATAAGGTGTGATTAGGACTAGACTTGGACTAATGCAGTGTTCTGTGCTAATGTATCATTAGATAATCACCCAGATATTGCACAGTGATGCCTCACGTAACAAATTTAATTCGTTCTGGAGGCATGTTTGTTACGTGAAACGTTCTTTACGTGAAGCAGATTTTCCCATAGGAAATAATGGAAACTCAGACAATTGGTTCCACAACCCCCAAAATATTCGTATGAAAATATTAACTGGATGTAAAAATGATGGCAGAACACTAGGATTGAATTCAAAACATGCATTCAATGTGCATGATCTTATGAAGTCTACTTAGGCTGCAGTCCTAAAGACACTTTCCTGGGAGTAAGCCCTATTTAACACAATGGGGCTTACTTCTGGGTAGACATGGTTAGGAGGCTGCAATCCAAGACACCTTCAAAGTGTCTCCCCACTTTCTCCTTCTCTCCATCCTGAGCCTCTCTCTCCCCTGCTCCCCTCTGGCTAGCCCTGAGCTGCTTCCCTCTTCTCCACTGCTCTTCTCTCCCTCTGCCCAGCGGATGCTCAGCCACAGGAGGAACAGCGTGGAAGTGTTGCTTTCACTATGGGCAGGTGCGCTAGGCAGCCCTGTTGCTTTATAAACAGGCTGCCGGCCAGTGCATCTGCCCCAACTGCCAACGAATGTGTTCTTTACGTGAAGCACAGTTTGTTACGTGAAGCAGAATCCTAGATAAATTTTTGTTTGTTATGTGAAATATACTTTACGTGAGGCGTTCTTTACATGAGGCATCACTGTAAACGGGGGGAAAACCAGACTCACCGCATAAACAAACAAGTAATATCCTTATCCAATCAAGACTCGAAGTGAGTATCCTGAATAAAAGAACTCAAATATTTTGGCATAATATGTTTGGCATTAGAGCATAATATATAATTTAAAATACATTATTTTGGGATGGGGGTGGAATCAATATCATCAACTATAATCGATTCTGTTTATAAGAAGGGGAACAAAATGTTAAGGAAGACATATAACATTGATTTTTCTTCCAGTAAATCATTGGGGTTGAAGACAAGAACTAAATGCAGCAATTGTTATTCTGCAGGTGAAACATAATAGTTGGCTTGCAAATTGATCTAAAATAGAGATAGCACCTTGTGTAATACTTCAGGAAATTGTTCTTGGCTAGCCAAGGTTGGAGCTCCAATGTCTGTTTTTGTAAAATGTGAATACCAGTGTGAACTACCAGTTTTCACCTTCCCTTTTCCATGTATGGACCATTTTTTTAACATGGCAGACAACGGTCCAAGAAATGCAGCATCCACTTTTCAGATACATCCTACAGTTTGAAATACATCCCAAAGTCTGAAAATGTGGTAATCAAAACAAAATTGAAAGGAGTAATATTAGAGAATATTCAGGACAAGCTAAACAAGTTTGTATATGAGAATTTTATCATAGAACATGACATGATTTTTATTGGTATATAATTTTGATCATTAAATAAAAAGTAATGATACTTGTCTGGGGGTATCTGCAATTCCAGCACTAGGAAAGCCTTGTAATTCATCGAATCTTCATGAACTGGGTAGCATATCTATTGAAATTTGTCATTTATACCCTATATTTATACCCTACATACACCCTGTGTATAATGTCAGGGCACTTGCATCAACTCCATATAGGAATCACTTATAGTGATTGAGGCTGCAATTTTCCTGGGAGTTTAACCCATTGAGTACAATGGGCCTTACTTCTGAGTAGACTTGATTAGGGTTGCAGCCTCAGTCTTTCTCTTTCCTATCTTTCCTGTCCTACAACTGTATTCAGGTGCAAACTGTTATCAAATAGGGTTTTTAGTCACCATGGATGCCCTTTGGGGAGAAAAGCAGAGTACAAATCAAATCAATCAATAAAAATAACTCAATTATAACACACAGGTCTGCATTAAGCCGGCTCATGTGGTATGTAAAATTGTGCTGACCTTCACTTATCAACCCCATATTTATATTTCAACCCCATATACTTAAACCCCTATATGATTTCGGGTGCATTCTTAACCTGGGCCAGTACAATTCATTAGCCTTCCCGTTCCTGTGGTGATGTAGGGAGGCAAGCGCATACCTGTGCACTGGCCTAACCCTTCCCCTGGAGACTTCCAGCCCCCTCCTCAAACCTTTCCATCAGTTACAGTGGACTCCAATCTGAAGTTGGAATCCACTCCCGCTTTGGAAGCTCCAAAGCTCCAACTACAAACCAGTCCTTTCTGGCTCTGGTAGGTTGCATAGTCCTCCCAGGTATACTTAAATGTTGCTGGGTGTCCACAGTGCAGCAATAACTGCAACGCCCTCAGGACACCCAATTTGGGTCATTCCCCTTAAGCTAAAAGTGATCCTTTTAAGTTCCAGTGGTAGGTCATGAACCACCAGTTTGAGAACCACTGCCCTATTAACATGGCTACATTGACACTGGAAAGTTGGATGGGATTGGGCCCTGTGTTTCTTTAAAAACTCACAAAAATTTTGTAGTATTAGCTCTTTTAGGCCACAGTTCATGTCTTTAGCTGAATCACTGCAGGGTAGGAGGTAAGATGATCAATTAAAGGCTAATGACATCAATCTTAGAAAATGAGAAAAAATGAAAACATATGTACAAAAGGTAAATTTACTCAATATTTTAGAGAAAACATAGTATGACTACAACTGAGTCAAGGATAGTTTATCTTATAATAAGGGCCAATAAGGCAATTAAACAAACATTGTAAATTACAGCCTCTTGGGAAATTAGCATTTAGAAGCAATTTGAGGAATCCTGCTGGAACTGATGGACCTAAGGCATTAAAAGATGTATTTCCATTCCATAGCTGAGTAGTGGACAAGCATCAATTTGTTATGTGTTTACTACATAACAGTGCTTTACTACATAACTTTACTGCAGTACTGAATGACATACCCCCAAATCCAGTGTAACTACGGGTGCACGTAAAAGACTTTACGTGCACCCGTAGTTACTGCACCACCTAGTGAAAACCTATAGGAAATTCATATTGGAATCCAGAGTAACTTGTTCTTATACCAGAGCAGGGACTCCCCGTAGTTACTCTGGATTTTGCCCACAGGCATGTGAACACCAATTTTTACCTTGCATGGCAGAATCTTTGGCTGAATGATATTTATCAATATATATAAATGTTATATTATAAGTGAGCTTCACCTATATCACCAACACAGTACAGGTTTAAAGTGCTTAAAGTTAATAAAAATAAGAACTTGGAATGTGAAGTTGGAATAAAAACAAACAACTCTGCGTTCTGCCTTTTGTTATGTGCTGGTGTTCTCCTATACCAAGGAAAATTTGGGTGATGGTAGTTAATTTAAAACTCTCTAGAGCTGTGCAATAGATTTGAGGTTCTCAAGCTTTGTCCTCTGCTGTACCACACGTCACACGTTCCATCTATTCAAAGTAGCACTAGCAGTTACTGATGATGACATAATTACCAGTGTTGGTTGCATCACTTGACTGGTCTTATTGCCAGGTGGCAGGTTCTCGGGGATCTTGCAAGTACCACCAGATACCACTTCAAGTACTGGTGGTTATCCAGACCACTAGCAGGCCTCCGTCAGTCTTGAAACACTATGGTATTGTGCTCAGCACTGCATACGCTGCATGCGAAGCACGAAAGCCTGTGTTGGATTGTTATGGAGGATAGGCTGTTACCCAAGCAGCAAATCCCCCCTCTCCACACCACTGAATTAGTCCAATGGAAAGGCAGAGCCGATACGATTGGATCCAGCTGGCGTCGCAGAGCTGGGCTAAGGACAGGAGCTCACCCTGTCTTGTGGGGCCGACCTGGTTCTCGAACCCTGGCCTGCTGGTTAACAGGCACAGCGTCTTAACCGCTTGTGCCACCCACAGCCCTTATCCAGACCACTGGTTGACAAAAATTGCTAATGTGTAGCAAAGGCTTCTGAAATCCAGCTAGGAGTTTTAATGGTGCAAAATTATTTCATTCTTTGCCAAAAGAGAAGTGGTTCAAAATACCTCGATAGGGCATGACTGTTCCAAGTAAATAGCAGAACAATACTATTGCCAGCTAATTATGTAACACACATTGGAGAATGAGAAAGAGTATGCTCCCAGGTGTTATTAGCTGGTGCTATTAGTTCTTGTCACTTCTTATTCTTCTTTTTCTTCAGCATTTATCCCGCACTGTGTTGTCTTAACAGAATTGACATCTGACCTTCTCAGTTTCTCTCTTTTAGAGTGTCCCTCGCTGCTTGTGAGTTAGGGCAAAATCCAGAGCAGTTATGGGATCACACAGTTACGTCACCCTCTAGTGTTATCTTATGGAAAGTCACCTTACCTGCTCTGGAGCAAAGGGCTTAATTTGACTTTAGGATATGGGCCTTAGTTAGACAGCATCATATCAGCTCTAGCACCGAGAATGCCTTCATCTCCTCACTCTCCAACTTTATACAGATATAGAGATAATATAACTTGATAACAATGCCTCTCCAAAACAAATAAAAAATATCTGACAATATCTGACATAAAAATGGCAAGGTGTGGAAACATTTTCGTTTCTCCTGACTGTTGTTTCTCCTGACTTGTTGTTTCTCCTGACTACACGTTGATGCATAATTCAATTTGAGTTTTTAAAAGGAGCAAAGTTGACAACTGTTGGTGTATATGTTTTTTGAGGGGCCACCCTGTATATAAAAGGCAGTCCCCATTCCTTAAGCTGTGCACTGATCGCATGACAAGAAATGCACAGCTCCCTTAGCAATAAAACTTGCACTGGGAATGGAATGGGCTCAGGTATGACAGCAAAACAGCACCTGCTGAGGTTACCTCTTCTAAATAACAACCATTTCAAGGTATAGGAGAAGACTGAACAAGGACAAAGAAAAACAGGTTTCCTTTGCTCTTAAAAACCATGTTAAACATGATAATTGTGATGGGTGGTTGTTATGCAGTGATGCAAAAACTGCACCCGCTGAAAGCTGCACTGACCTCTTTTGTGCAATGATAAAAAGTAGAGGAATCTTGTCCTCTTTGGCATCTGGCCACCCTGTAGGCATGCTGTGTTTCCTATGTTCAAAGATGCACCTGACGTTTGTCACTGTGCCAGTGCAAAGTTACACTCAGTGTGATCTGAGGGAAAAAAAGGCATGGGGTAATGGTGGTAAACAAAATCCCAAAAAAGGAAACTGCAACCTGTCATTTGTTAGACAGATTAAATCAAACATCTGACAAGGTTCTTCCCAGGAGGTAGAAAATAGAGTCTGTTGTGTTTATGAATAGCCTATGAATGGCCATGCAGAGTAGCTCTTTTCGTCCAACCAAGATGTTGATAGATAGCTGTGATTTCCAAGAGTATTAGATGGAAAGCCACTGCCTTAAGGGAGCGGCAGCACATTAGCAGTACATAGAGCTCAAAGTAAAGCACATAAATACCAGAGTTGCCATTTTTCTTTGAATGCATCTCATAACAGCTTGGCAAACAATTAGTATTAAAAGATTTCCAATACTTCTGTGCGTTAATCTTCAGATACCTTCAGATGGAATTTTAAAAGGTTAAAGACTGCTCACTATGTATGAGTTTCTCTGTAATCGCAAATTAACTACTTATGCAATTAAGCAATCTGCTCTGAGTTTGCACCCTTCCTTGCTTCTTCTTCCTTTTTTCCCTTTTTGAAGTGTTAACAGGACTAAATTACTCAAATCCAGAAAAGAAATTAAGAGATGTGAAATGTTAATTAGATGCAGAAGCAGAATGAAAAGGAATAACACTGGAAAAGTGGGGATTACACAAGAGGAAAATAAATATTGCCACTGAGAACAAATTGCAAATGTATAAACTGATCTTCCAGGAACAGTGCTGAGTAAACTGTCACAGTTTTTCTCAATATATCCTACAAGATTGCATTTGTGGATAAACTAATAATGGCACTGAGGCCATTTGTGGATAAACTAACGGCACTTCATGAAACAGGGCCATAATGGCTGACATTTTAATTTTGTGATGACTTTTGACTTATGGTCAGGCTATACATAGTTATACAAACTACACTATGAGCCCCAACCTATGCATTTCTACTCAAAAATAAGCCCCATTTTGGTTAATGGGTCTTACTCCCAGGAAAGTGTCTTTAGGATTGCAGTCTGACACTATGGGACCTCTTATGTCATAACTAAGACTAGCCCTACAATCCAGAGTAATTACGGGAGCACGCAAGAGACATTATGTGTACCCGTAGTTACTGCACCACCTAGTGAAAACCTATGGGAAATTCATATTGCAATCCAGAGTAAATTTTTCTTACACTGGAGCAAGGACTCCCCGTAGTTACTCTGGATTGCGCCCATAATGTCATAACTATGGGACCTCTTATGTCAATGTAAGAGGCACTTACTCTGGATTGCTCTATGCATTTCCCATAGCTTTCCCATGGCACCTGTATTTACTCTGGATTGTGCCTTTAGGCTTATGTCCATTTTTTCCAGGACATGTCCTACATTTCAGTCTTCGTGGAAAAAAATCTTCATTGTCCTCCTATTCCTTGTGAGCAGGCAGCATGCAGATTCTTGTAATTAGTAAAGTATATTCTATAAATTATTTGTAATTGTTTTAAATTTAAAAATAAGTACAGTCGTATACTGTTTAAATTAACCACAGGAAAGCAACAGATATAAGTGTTTTTAGCTTTTATTTTGTCATATTCTACATTTTTCTTGGGTGTCCTACATGAAAGCGTTGTAAGTGTTTTTAGCTTTCATTTTGTCATGTCCTTCTTTTTTATTGGATGTCCTTCATTTTTCTCTTGGCGGGGGGGGGGGTGGCTTTTGAGATTATGACATATCGTCATGCTGGTCTACATCATGTGTTGTTACCACTGCTCTTGCTTTCACCTGTTTGACCTGCCCACCTCACCACTTCCCTACCCTCCACCAATATATTTACCCCTCCCTGCCTTCCACTCACTTCTGGGCTGGACATACCTGCTCTGCCAGATCCCACAGTGACTGTTAGTGCATACAGGAAGGTTCTGACGAGGTAGTAGCACTGTCACAAAGCACTTCATGGTGCTTTTGGAGCGGGGCACAAAATGAATGTGCGTTTTGTCAGTGTACCCTGAATAGGATCGGGCCACAGGTTTAGCAAACTACATCTTAATTTGTAAAATCTCTGGAGTCTTGTAAGGGCTTTGCTTTGATCTAGCAGCTTAGGTCTGGAAGGCTTATTAATGGCCAACAATGGAGCTAGCATGATCAGTGCAAAACAAGATCAAACCAAGGCACTTTACATCTTGCAAAAGACTAGATCTTGCAAAGAAAATCCTATTGTTCATCACATGTCTAGACATAGTTACCCATGAGAGACCCAAATGAATTCAGGAGGATATACGTCTGAATAGATGTGTGTAGGATTGTGCTGTCACTCATGTTGCAAAGAGGAAATTTATTGCTAAGTATTGCTATGTATTTCTCTGTGGTCATGCAAAATTGACTATATTGTCAGTAACACCATTCAGAAAACTAGAAAGGTTTTAAAAACAGCAAAGAGCTTTGTACAACATCTAGTTTTTATAGGTATTCAATAAGTGATAAATAGCTATATTATTAATAATGACATATTTTGGTCTTGAGGGTTGTTTTCCCCCAAAAAAGTATAAATAGTGATTTTAAGGTAGAAAATCCCTATGTAGTAATTTGAATTTAATGATCACAAAGTCTAAAAGATCCTGGGAGTAAAATATATTGAAATCCATACCATGTTTTTGTTTTGTTTTTAGATTTTTAAAAGCCGAATCCAAAGGGCAAGAAAATAAATATTTTGTTATATTTCAATTGATGAAGGCAAATGTGTGGTGTCCCCAGTGACAGACTCTATGTTAGTACCGCAAAAAACTTCATAATAATACAAATCACTTCTTTGTATTGCCTTTCAGTATATCTGATATTTTGACTTTGATCCATTATTCACAACTAAAAGCAAGAAACAATGAAATTATCATTGAAATAAAACAACATGCTTTGCTACATTTTGTAAGAGAATGAGAGCCCAAATCTTATTCAATTTTCTAACCATGATGCAGCCTTACCAACGGGATGTGCATTGCATCCTATAGAGGAGGAGCCAGTCACACCTCATCAAGTTTATGGGAAGTTTATTCCCCTACCTTGATGCTGCAATGCAGATGCAGTTGTGCTGGAAAGTTGGATAGGATAGATCCCTAAGGCTATATGTATAACCTTTCCAATGTATAACCTTATGTCTTTTGGATATTCTTTGTGCATGTGTATAAGTGTATGGATCTCATACTATGGCAAAATAAGCACTCTTCTTGATGTTGATGATATTACTTCATGGAATGGAAATCACATTCATATTCTTATTTTACATGATCCTGGCAGTATAGATAAGAAGATACTTTCCAATGATCTAAATTAATTCAGGAAATCTTGCTCATTCTTTTCCTCAAATCACTATAATTTTTATTCTGCATGGCCAGTTTTATAGAATCTTCTCATGTTGTATATTGATGGGTGGTCGTATCCTGCAGATCTGGCCCTCCCACCATGCAAGTGTCTCTTTTTTTAACAGGCTGCTGCAAACATTACATATAAAGTGGAATTTAAGCAAATATAAGCCAGCAGCCTGAATGCTTGAAGAGAATAGACGCAAGGTTAACAGGAAGCAGTTAACTTCCACTTTCTTTTAATCTCTGAATTATTCTCTTCAAGCATTCAGGCTGCTGACAGCCTGCTCACTTTGCACTATAACAGCCCAATCCAGAGCAACTAATCTGTCCACATATCTTGCCCTTAGGTTGCCCTACCTAATACTAGGTTGGAGCAACTGCAAGATGCTCCAGCCCAGTTACTCTGAAGGAGGCTTAGGGCAGAGCAAGGCAAGATAGGGTGCCCTAAGAGAGGTGGACCTGCTCTGCCCTAACTGGGGCAGCCTAAGCAGCTCAGGAGAGGCAAGTTGAGGGCATGTTTAGCATTGCCTAGGGCAGAGCAGTTACTCTGTATCCAAAGCCTGTTTCAAGGCAGAAATGCCCTCTTCCAGCCCTCAGAGTTATACCACCTCAGGAGCAGGTATAGTAATGAGTAGACCCATAGGGGTCCATGATAAGGCCCGAGTAAGAATGGCAGTGCTGACCAAAAATCTGAGTTCTTGGCCAGCCTAGCTGCAACCCCTTCCTCTCAACCTTAGGACAAACTACGGCTGCCCACAAACCTCAGGATACAGCAGGCCACTCCAAGAAGCCCCTTGTATTCACTGTAGAATGTACTGGCATCTCATCAGGGACTCCTTATAAGGCAGGCACCCAGTGGCGTCACCAGACTGGTGCGGCTGGTGTGGGCTGCATTGGGGATGCGCTCCGTATGGGGTGATGTGCCGGAGGAGTTTGACTGTCCTTTGGCAGGCCCCGGGTGTCAGCACACCCATTCAGGCCTGCTCCAAGGCAGAGAATCAGCCAGAAGCTGACACTTGTCTGAGGAGCTGGCCTGAACGGCCATCTGAGATGCACTGCGCAGAAACACACTGAGCATGCCGAACAGCTTCAGAGGAGACTTTCTTAGAGCAGAGGAAGTCCGCGCCTCTGCACAGCCATTCGGCCTCACTCAGGAGGCGGAGCGGCAGCCGAATGGCTTCAGAAAGAGTACTGCACAAGCACCAACTCTGATGCCTGCACAGTCTCCCCCGAAACCAAAAGGCTTCAGAAAAGTACTGCGCAGGTGTCAGAGATGGTGCCTATGCAGTACTCTTTCTGAAGCCATTCAGCTTCAGAAACAACTGGGCAGGCGCCAACTTTGCTGACTGTGCAGTCCAGGTGGGGGGGGGCGCATCCCAGGGATGACGCACAGAATTCCGCACCAGGTGATGTGCAGAGTCATGTCACCACTGTAGGCACCACAGCTGTTCCTTGTTCAGTGTGATCTGAGGGGTGTCTCCTCAGGAGCAAGTCTTCCCCTTGTGTCAATTACTTAGCATGCTCTGGAGCAGTTAGGGCAGCCCAGGCTTCCTGACTCTCTGGATTCAGCATAACTTTCTGCTCTGGATACAGAATAGTTAGGAGAGTGCAGTTAGGTCAGAGCAGGCTGAATTTGCTCTGGATTGCAGCCTAAGTGTAAATGCTTATAGCAGTGTGTTAAAGCAAAACTGCTGGGAGGCTTTTAAGCAATGCCAATGATCACATGGAGAAATATGGGGGCCACTATGAGTGCAGGCATCCCCCATATCTACAGTTTCCATATCCGCAGGAGGATCCTTGATATGGATTCAGATATCCTTGATATCAAGGAGGATCCTTGATATGGCTCATCTAGATCTCTTTAGCTGAAAATACGTAAGTATGAGATAAATCTTCTGATATTTCACATTTCAAATCACTGCTTCTTTTTTTAGCAGGCTGCCACCAGAGCAATCAATCTCCAGCTTAATGCTCAATTTAGATGTATAATACTTGTCTGCAGACCTATAATGTCATTGCACTCTTTTAGCACATAGTGGCTCCCAATATAACCCTTACAATTCTGTTTTGACCTTTCAGAAGTACTGGAGAAGTGAGATTTTTCTTGATACACCAGCTGGTTTATCTTCAGTAATCTAACATAAGATAGAGACAATTATGTGTAATGAATTAATTCATTGCCCATAAGTTTGCTTGTTGGAAAAAGCAGTGAATGACAAAAATACTAATACTGTGCTACTTTATATGCTCTTCCTTCAACATCCTGCTCTGAAGAATTCCTGTGAGCTATATTTCCTATAGGTATGCAGGTTTCTGGCAGCAGGCTCTGATAGGGCTGCTGAAGAAAGCTAAGCAGGAAACTGGACAACTCTTGGATGGGAGACCTGAAAAACTGATAAAAGCTGTCATGAGACAACAGACCCACAGGTGTTGCTGCTTAGAGCTTGGCTGACCTGAAACCCCTTTCCAAGACATTCCCTGATGCCAGATGTGATGATGACCATGCTGCAAAGGATTCCACCTGGAAGAGAAGAGTTCATGAGCTGCCTTTAGAACAATTACTACCTCAGAGGCTTGTTGTGGGGACAAAAAGGGGGTACATGGAAGACTACTGGAAGCATGGAAGACATGAAGCATCAAAGGCTATAATCCTAAGGACACTTTCCTGGGAGTAAGACCCACTGAACACAAAGGAGCTTACTTTTGAGTTGACATGTTTAGGATTGTGCTCAAAGACTACTATTGAAATTACATTTCCAGCATACCCTACCCAGCAGTTAACAACAAACTTTATCAGTGGCTAAATCCTCCCACTACCAAAAACTCTGTACTTGGTAAATAAATAAATAAATAAATAAATAAATAAATAAATAAATAAATAAAGTAAGTAAGTAAGTAAGTAAGTAAGTAAGTAAGTAAATAAATAAATAAATAAATAAATAAATAATTGTGGGCTATCACACTGAAATGATAAAACTTCTGACACACATTAGTGTTATTAGTCTTATTACCATTAGACGTGAGAATAGCTGATGGTCGAATTCCAGAAGATCTCCTATATGGAGAATTAGTGCAGGGAAAGTGCCCTAGACGGAGACCACAGCTGTGATACAAGGACATCTGCAAGAGGGATCTAAAGGCCATGGGAATGGACATCAACAGCTGGAAAACCTTGACCTCTGACCGTTCAGCGTGGAGGCAAAAGACCCAGCATGGCCTTCTCCAACTGGAAGAGACGTTCGGCAGGCTGAAGCAAAGAGACAGACCCGAAAGCAGCGAAACCTGGGGCCTGGGCAGGGGATGGAATTTATTTGTCCTCAGTGTGGAAGGGATTGCCACTCTCGAACTGGCCTTTTTAGCCACACTAGATGTTGTTTCAGGGCCTCCAATCAGAGCACGATACCATAGTCTTTCGAGACTGAAGGATGCCAGTGATGATGCCGATGAATATTTACATAGCACTTTTCAACTCAACTTTTTCACATATCATTCCAAATAATTTTTTTCTTTTAAAAATGGTCCACTGTTTCAAAAGAGCTCATAAACTGAAAAAAAACAAGGGAGACACAAGCACCGGGAAGCTATGATGTGATAGACAGTTATCTTACCCATGCTAACTGAAAGAGAGCCAGCATTTATTTGGTGACTCTTTAACCTTTAGTAGGAATAGTAAGAAGATATGGTGTTTCCCAGAAATCACCACAGAAACCTGATTAGAAGGGCATACCAAGTTAGTGGTCCCATTGGCAACAGAAAATTCAGACAGTTCTTGCAACAACATGGAAAGGATGAAAAAGCACTTCATAGGTACAAATGATTTCTCATCCACCCTTTATTAATCAAATTTAAAATAGAAGACGATAGGAAGGGTTCTGCTAGATTTATTGAGTTCAGAACCCAGTGCCCAGAGTGGCCATTCAAGTATCTGGAAAGCTGAGAAGAAAGCTGAGAAGAAAGGAATAAAGGATTGTCCTCATGCATTTGCTGATATTCAGAGACATGATGCACTGAATTCAAACCCCACAGATTTGGCAAAACAAGTGTTAGTACAATAATGACAATAGAAAAGGGCAATGAGAAGTACTTGAGGAAATGCCAATGGGCTCTTTATGTTGCTATGTCAATATATTTTTATTTACAGGCTTAATATGAACAGCGGTAAAGTTGGTTTTTTTGCAGGCAGTACCCATCTTTGTGTGTAATCACAACTCGGCTGCTTTTAGAAAGCGTCTGCTTCTGGAGTTTAGGTATTTGCTATTTTCCTCCCTCAGGCCAGAAAATCTTTACAGTCCATCTGGCTGTGCAGTGAAAGCAGGTTTGGAAGGTTCCTTCTGTCAGTGAAGTAGCCACTTAATTAACTTAAATTGATCTCATTCATCAGTGAATAGCCTGGAGCTTAAAATGTGAACATGGCACTCCTACCGACTTGGTCATCGGGTTCAAAAATATGTATCATTTTCCATGTACTTGAAAGAGGCGAAAAGGGCTAAATTGTGTCATCTTGTCCAAATGTGGTAGACTGTTGGAGTGCAATTGATAAGGAGACATTGATGCCAGAATTTCATTTGGATTAATCAACCATTAATCTCATCAGGATACAATCTTTTTTCCATTTCTTTGATTGGATTTTAAAAGTCATTGAATATGATCACCTCTCAGCCAAGAAATTCTAATGGTCTTGAACATGTCTTTAAATTCCCTTGAATTTTCTCTTATTTATCTCAACAACGAACTTCAAATTTACTCAAAAATTCATTTTAGATTGAATTTACTGTTAGTTGAAGAAAATGAAAAACACTTCAAACTCCCACCCTGGAGAAATTTTATTAATTATCTGAGCTTCCTTCAGAGCTCTCTGGATAGATATTTGCCTACTGAACCCCCATGCACATTCTGAATATTATTGTAGATAAAAAACTAGGTCATTCATTCTTAGCTATTTAAAGTTAGCCTTAATACTAAGACTTCAATCCTAATATCTGTTACCCGTTGTGTCGATTCTTTATATCACAAGCATGCCATAAAATGGCATGTTAAGGTCACTTGGGAGGCATGTAGCACCAACACTGGATCAGAGCCAGTAGGTGTTGCTTCTCAATGCCATGATGACAGTTGGCTGGTGGTCCTGTAGTATGGATAGTGGAGTTTTCAGGATGGGGAGGAGGCAGAAAGTGGGAGGAAAGGGGGAAAGAAGACAAAGAGAAGGAACAGGCCTGTGAAGCAGCAAGGATGGTAGCAGCCTCTGCTATCAAATCTCAACCCTCTTCCTGAGCCTGACATGAATCTTCCTGACTCTGCACCCACCTAAATACAGCCACAAAACCAAGGAGACCCTTGCTACCAGCTGCTGTCTGCCTGGAGGAAGGACGTCAACCCTGCAACATTCGCATAATCCAGATGTTACCATTTCGGTGCTGTTGGAGGCTTGGGCACCACCATGTTCAGGATTGGGCAATGCATAAATTGGTTTGTGAAATCTGATCTGCAGATGTGTTTCTTGCATACACAGATCCTCTGTAGAGTGAACTCTATATTCTGTTCCCACTACTTAGTATGCTAGAAGTCCAAAAGGAACAGAACTCCACTACCACAACAGGGCTTTCCTGATGCTTCCCTCTCATGGGACACAGATACACATGCAGTCACTTCTGGGGATTTGTGAGATCTGACATGAGAAACTGCAATGGAACTGATGGAAATCAAGGGACACTTTGCAATCCTTCCCTTGATTTGCAAGATCCTCTGGAAGCCAAGTAGTCTCCTTGAGAGAGGACAAAAGTTGCATTTAAGATTTCTAGGGTCGAGGAGTTCTCCTTGCTGCTCTGGATCTGGATTATATAGCCTGAATCTGGTTTATATATGCACACCTGTCCCTAAATCTAAACAGAATAAAGTGCTCATGAAAGCTCACAGGAAAATTGTATACTGGATAAATATGTGTACAATAATACACGTATTTGTGCACAATAAATAAATAAATGCTCACATGGAATAATAAATAAATGCCCATATGGAAAAATACCTATAGTAATAGGAAGGTGAAATGTTTCTGGTGCATTCTGTTATGCTGTTATTTCTTGAACTATGTTATTACTTTACAATATTACGAATATGAGAATTTTTCTATGTGCAGTTTTTCCATGTGGAAAGAAGTTTTTTCTATATATGGTTTTTCTGTGCACTTTTTCATATAACTTTCTCTACCATATGGCTTCATTCAGGCCTGACCCCCCACAGCACCCCGCTACACCTGTCTTGTCTCACACACTAGCAGGTTACTTCTGGTTTTATATTATTCATATCCATCCTCTGACAATGATCTTACTTACCCACTGGGCAGTCACAGAAGTGGTGTTTAAATCCCCACTGGTTTCAGAGTTTAAATTCTGAGTGTTTTTATCATGAAACAAGGAAAAGAAGCACCTTTCCCAAAGTGACGAACAGAAAGGCACTTTTTGTTATATGATTGCCTCTTACTGAAGTTCAGCTTCAGTTGAATTTCAAAGCCCACCTGCCTCCTTTCTCCCGCTGCTTATCTTTTAACTGAAAACTCACCTGATGGAGAGACAGTTTAGGTTTCACTTAATATATTCCTCAGAAAGGAATTTGAACTTTACAACTCTTTTCAGAGAAGAAGTGAAACAAAAATGACAGCACCTTTCCTAATTACTAAGAGAAGAGGAAGAAAGAGCAGGGGGTACCTTTTCTAAGACAGAAAAGAATCAGTACATGTTAGAACGAGTGCCTTTGAAAAATCAACCTGAGTCATCATGCTAAACCTCTGTTAAGACACTTCCTGTGCCTGATAAAGTACTAGAACAGTTGCTAATCCTGGAGAAGGATAAGGCTGAAATCCTGGGCAGTGCTATGGCTGTTGGATGCAGTATCCTGGTGGCAGCAGCTGCTTTATGGCCATTGCGCATGAGGCTGTTGTAAAGCACAAAATGGCACACTATCCACTGGAGAGACTAGAGCAGCTCCACATGTGATAGCATGGCAAGGAAGGCCTGCTGATTCATTCATTCATTCATTTAATATCCTGCATTAATATGAAGGGTGGAACCGCTTGCTGAACTAATAAATAACCATAGATTGATATGGGCCTACAAGATCATTGAATCTAGCTCCCTGGCAGTGAAGGGTTTCTACTGCTGAACCATCCCTGATAAATGGCTATCCAATGTCTAGATCTCCAGTGATGGAGTCCACCATCTTCTGAGGCAAATAGCTCCACCAAATAGTTTGTAGCATCTGAAGCCCCTTATAACATTTTATCAAATCTTCATTCTTGTTAACTTAAACCCATTTTTTCTTGATTCTACCCTCCAGAACGAAAGAAAACAAATCTCTCCATCTTCATTCAGTTGGAGTTGTGCTCTTAATTTCTTCTCTGCAACCTTCTGTAAGATAATAGTACAAGAGGTACTGCATATCCCGACCCACCCACATACAACAGAAGTGAGCAAAGCATTATTATCATAGAAACACAGAAAAAGGACATACCCTTCAATTCAGAGTAACTACGGGAGCACGTAAGAGACATTTACATCAACATAGCTACAGCACCACCTAGTGAAAACCTATGGGAAATTCATATTGCAATCCAGAGTAAATTGTTCTTACGTTGGAGCAAGGATTCCCTGTAGTTACTCTGGATTGTGCCCATTGTCACGACAAGTTAAACCTGATAGAAATGAAGTAGACATTATACTTTTGAATTCATTTGTATGTTGTTGGTCTTGTCCTAGTCACAGGATACTCACTTGATAATACTGGTTACCTTGTATATTTGTAGGCTTTTTTATTAAGTAGGTTGTATAGGTGGGGTGTTGGTACCTCAAGGGATCCATTTCAAACCCCACCCCCGTTCCCCCACAATCTTGAAAACAGCAGATAATGAATCCACTGTATTTATCCAATGAAATCCTACATTGGTCAGTAATGGTTTTCTATGGCTGAAAATCCATTTCCTGTTTTCTTCGAGAAATGGAAGTAGGTTTTTTCAGCCTTTTTAGCCTTTTTCGATATTTTCCCAGATTTGTACTAGATAAAGAGCTGAGGAGATCCATTGGTGATCGGGAGTAGATGCATCAGCCTCTGCTGGCTTTGGAAAGCCCTCCAGAGGTTACTAGAGCACAGCTCCGGCCAACCTTCAGTAGGTTCAGACTGCAAAATCTGGCTCAACATGGGTCTGCTGGACCTGGCGGAGATAAAATCTACAGACTCCACCTGTACTGTTTTTTGTCAAATCTTGAAAATGAAGTAAAATTCATATTTTAATTGTCAGATAATTTAATGCTGCAGTGGCTCGGTGGTTAGAACGCTGGTTAGAACAACAGCGGAATTCCACTCAGCGGGCCAGCAGTTCAAGACCCAAGTGCTGCCAGATGGTGTGAGCCCCCAACCTTACCCCAGCTCCTGCCAACCTAGCAGTTCGAAAGCATGCAAATGCAAGTAGATAAATAGGGACCACTTCGGTGGGAAAGGCAACATCCTGGCGAAAGGCCAACCAGGTATCCCCATGTCACGTCCATTATGAATTGGAGGAAACTCCAATCCACAGTAAGCAGACACCATCTCACACGGTACAAATGCTGAAAAAGTTCCCTATAAACAATGCATTGACTTTCTAAGATCTGACTAAAAACAATTTTTTTAAAAAAACTAATCAAAAGTTTATGCAAATAGTACTTTAGAAGGCTTTAATCATAAAATTTTGCTTGGTTGGATGACAAGGCAATGAAACATAGAATTTATTCTTAATTACATTCCTTTGATCTGGTTTCATTCATAGCTATATTAACGTGCTTTGAGCAATTCATAATATATAAATGAGTTGTGGTGCTTCCCTATGGCTCTTAATCCCACCCCTTGACATTTCTTTTCATATCTTCCATTTCTGTTTCATGTGGTTGAAAATGAAGTTCTCCATAATAAATGGAGGGTTTTCTTACTCATTACAATCCATATTTTCAGAATATGGACCAATAGTTTCAAGTGAACCTAATAAATTTCCAAGTAGGATATATGCCCAAAGCTGGTTCTGATTTTGCACCTTACAGTTTTGAACAGTTAACAAACCTAGCAGCCTATAATCTGTGAAATTTAAAAATGAGTCAATCAGACCTCTAGTGAGGTAGTGCTAGCTAATATATAACCTCTAAGGTTGACCAATCCTACGTTGGCTAGAATTAGCAGAAGAGGCAGGTATGGTTGCAAATATAAGGCACATTGTGGCAGCATGGAGGTCCATGGCACTGGTAGCAAGGCCTGCACCAGCCTGCCGTCACCATTCAGAGATCTGAGCCTATCATAATGGGAAGACCTTCTGTGGGGAAGGGGATAGTGGAATAGGATGGGGGGAGACAGAATAGGAGTAGTTCAGGCCCAGGAGAGGGCAGAGATGGGTACCACTCATCTCATCCCCAAAGCTGGTCATGCAAACAGCTCAGATTTGAACCAGTGATAGTGCTGGGTCTGTTGCCAGATATTTCAGCTTTTTTTCCTTGACTGGGTGTGTCAAAGACAGAAGCTGGGAAAGAAACCTTATCTTAATTAAATTTCCTTAAGAAGTTGTGTCTTTCTGGGTGGTATCAACAGTGAGATTAGTATATTGTGACTTTTGAGGTTCTTTTATTCCAAGCTAGGTCTCATTTCATAAACCTTCCCCAAGCTTAGTTTCTGACCCCCACCTTTAAAAAAACAAACAAAAGCCAAAATGCTTCTGATTATTTTGCTAATCTTTCTGTAAGTGCCATCTTGATAAAAATGTTTCTGCAAATCTCTCACTCCCCACTGTTAGTCCCCCCCCCACTTTTTTCCAATCTGAAAGTCCTTAATTATTTCATAGCCCACCACTGAATGTTCTCCCTTCTTGAGGTGGCATGGACACCTTGTTCTATCATTTCCATCTGCACCCCATTTTCCGCACCCCACTTTCCACATTACACAGAGATAAAAGCAAGTACAGTGGCGCCTCACGTAACAAATTTAATTCGTTCCAGAGGCATGTTCTTTACGTGAAACATTCCTTACGTGAAGTGGATTTTCCCATAGGAAATAATGGAAACTCAGACAATTGGTTCCACAACCCCAAAAATATTCATATGAAAATATTAACTGGATGTAAAAATGATGACAGAACACTGAGATTGAATTCAAAACATGCATTCAATGTGCATGATCTTATGAATCTACTTAGGCTGCAGTCCTAAAGACACTTCCTTGGGAGTAAGATCCATTTAACACAATGGGGCTTACTTCTGGGTAGACATGGTTAGGAGTCTGCAATCCAAGACACCTTCAAAGTGTCTCCCCACTTTCTCCTTCTCTCCATCCTGAGCCTCTCTCTCCCCTGCTCCCTTCCGGATAGCCCTGAGCTGCTCCCCTCTTCTCCACTGCTCTTCTCTCCCTCTGCCCAGCAGATGCCCGGCCACAGGAGGAACAGCATGGAAGTGTTGCTTTCACTATGGGCAGGTGCGCTAGGCAGCCCTGACGCTTTTTAAACAGGCTGCCGGCCAGCGCGCCTGCCCCAACTGCCAACAAATGTTTTCTTTACGTGAAGCACCTTCTTTACGTGAAGCAGAATCCTAGAGAAATTTTTGTTTGTTAGGTGGAACATACTTTATGTGAGGCGTTCTTTACGTGAGGCGCCACTGTAGATGCATTACTTTATCAGCAATTGGCTCTCAGGTCCAGTTGGTCCAAGCATTCTTTCAGCAATCTGCACACAACACGATGTGGGACATAGAGCGATGTGAGAAGGAGTTAAGGTGTGCATGCATGCTTCTGTGCAACTTAGAAGGAATGGCAATTTGTGTGGTTGCACAAAGTGGTTATCATAGCTATAGCTCGATATCTCGGTGGTGGCACCCCGGCTTTGGAACTTCCTCCCCTTAGAACTGAGGAAAGCTCCCTCAATACAGAGCTTTAGGCAGAGCCTTAAACCTTTTATTTTAAAAAAGCTTTCTAATGGGGCAGAGATTGGGGGGCTTTTGTTTTTATCATTTTTTGTTTTATCGTTTTTAGTCTATGTTTTTAGCTTGAATCTAATTGTATTTTCACTACATTTTAATTGTGTTTTAATCTCTATTTATTACCGTATCTAGTTTTAGTGGTGTTTTATTGTTTTTTAATTGTTGTTTGGCCGCCTTGAGTTCCTCCTTGTGGGGGAAGAAAGGCGGGATACAAATTGCTTAAATAAATAAATAAAATAAATAGCAAAATCTTGCCAGCCTGACACACTTTTTCTATTTCTTTGAGTTTCCACTGATATTTTATTTTGTCTAACGCCCGATTTGAAATGAAGTTGGATACTCAAAAAATTTGAAAGATGTTTGGTTTTAAAAAAAAACACATCAAAGCTATTTCAAGGCATATCCAGAGTTTGGAGAAGATCTGTGAAATGAATCAGAAGGTTTCACCACCTCCACCCAAACCTGCATAGTTGTATGTAATGAGCCAGTAACCAGGACCAAGTAGGCAACACACACAGGAAGGATTAAGTGCCTATGAGGTCTACTCTGCAGCCCTTCTGACTGATCAGAAGAAATACATGGAGGTCCACACTGACATCTTGCAAAGTGCTTTGCAACTAAAATCATATGCATCTGCCACAACTTGGATTCCACATTTCTGTGTTATAGGACACTAATGTGATCGCTAAAGGCTGGTGAATTGGTGCTGTTGTGCTACTCCATCAGTTGTACACTTATTGCTGATTCATTTCCAGGTGCTGATTTTGTCTTTTAAAGTCCTGCCAGGCTCGAGAGTAGCATGTTTGAATTACTGCATTTTTTTCCATATAATCTGATTTGTACTTTGTGGTCATCACAGAAGGCCTGGAGAGAGGTAGTGGCAAATATTCTATTAGACCTTTCTGTAGTGACACCACTTTATGGTTCTTCCTCCTTAGTTTATGAACTGCTCCCTCCTCAGGCATTTTTTAGGCACCTCAAGGTCCTAAGAACTTTTCAGACTAGCCTTCTGATTTTAGGATTTTTATTTTAATACTCTATGTATCTCAGGTTTTATTGGGATGTTTTGTTTTGTTGCTGATTTGCATTTTATAGGCTTTTACTCTTTGTGTCTGTTCACCAGCAGGCCAGGGTTCGAGACCTGGGTCGGCCCCACCAGACAGGGTGAGCTCCTGTCCTTAGCCCAGCTCTGCGACGGCAGCTGGATCCAATCGTATTGGCCTTGCCTTTCCATTGGACTAATTCAGTGGCGTGGAGAGGGGGGATTTGCTGCTTGGGTAACAGCCTATCCTCCATAACAATCCAACCCAGGCTTTTGTGCTTCGCATGCAGCGTATGCAACGCCGAGCACGATACCATAGTCTTTCAAGACTGACGTAGGCCTGCTTTATTTTCTTCTATTTATATTTAATATTTTTTTCTTTTATTTTTATTTATATTAGTTTTTCTCTTATTTAATCAGACCTTCCCTGGAGATTGAACCTGGAACTTTCTGCCTGTGTTCTAGCACAGAGTTGTGCTTCCATCATAGGTCATATATGTTCTTTTCGTGGTCTATTCCTGCGATTCCATTTGTGAAAAAAGAAGTTTATATGTATAAAGTTGACCATGTGCAGTAGCTGTGATGGTTTCTTCTACATCCATGTTTCCCAATATGTATAATAACAGAAACCTAACAAAAAGCATCACCCTAAAGATGATTAAATCAGTCATGGAGACTCACCCTGATAATTTTCCCTTCTGTTCCCAACATCTGAAAGTCACAGCAGGCAAGTTTTGGAGCAGTACAACTAAGCTGTGGTCTATTATCAGAGCTGTAATGTTGCTGTCATGGCTGCCAGAATAAAGCAATTTCTACCACTGACACTCATGCAGAAAAAAAGGTGACAAAAGGGTGTCAGTTTCCCTTGACTGTTGTTGGTGACTAGTGTCACCACGATGACTAGTCCCACCCAAAGCAGACTAGACATCAGAGGCACTAAACACAGAATGCTGAAGATCAAATGCACAAGAGTGAGGGTTCAGCAGGGTAGACAGTGGGGAACGGGCAGGGGCATCTTGGGGTTAAATGAACCCAGGATCAAAAGGGACAATGAGCACTGAATGGGGGCAGAGATTACAGCTAATAAGGCTCAGAAGAAAAGAGGAAAGTCAGGCAGATCAATGGCTGTCACGGCTGCCCTTGGGGGAAAAAAAGATAAAGTGAAAATACAGAGAGTATCTAGACATGAAGGACTTGAAACTTACACAGATGAATACCCACTGCATAACCGACCTCAGTCACTCAAAACCTGTCATGCCGAGAGACTAGACAGAGCCATAAAGAATTGCAGGTGAGGTTGAAAAATGTACTTGGTGCCTACAAGTGATTAAATGAACCATCCAGAGGCCAGCTCTGAGGCAGAAAAATGCTGTGCAACACAGTTGGTTTCAGCAATCCAGGCACTAATTCTTCTTCTGTGGCTGCTCTGAGTGTCAAGGGAGACCTGTTCAGAGATGCAGAATGGCAAGGGGAAAGATCGGGAGCCCCACTCACTGAAAAATGTCACAGAACAAAACAACCAGCTTTGCTTCAAAATGTGGAAGCTACTTTTTGGACAGCCATCTTACTTGGCTAATCCCTTTCTGCTAAACACTTTCTCTCTTGTTTACCCACAGCCCCCTCTTCCATTTCAAATGTTTTCCAATATCTTTCCTGAGATCATTGTAAATGAAGTGGGAAGGCTGATTTTTCTGTCACTTTCCTATACATTAATGAAGGATTATGCCTGCAACACGGCAGAAGGACGATGAATTACAAAAAGTCCTTGATGAATAAAAAACCAACAGGATCACTTATGCAAGCAAGGCAAGTAATATGCAAAAACTTTGCATCTGAGACACCATATGGCAAATGGGATGATGTTATTTATGGCCGGGTGACATTACAGAGTCTAACAGCAATATTAAAGGGCAGATCCAGTGTTTGTGTTGGGGTGGAGCATGATCACTATTTTACCTTCAGAGTCCAGGTCCATAGCCAAGGTTTGCTGGACAGATAGAACTGGGTTCCCAAGCAGACTCCAAGCACTAAGCTCTGTAAGTTGGGCTTCCAGTCTTACATGGGCTTGTCCCTATTCTAGCAGGTGCCCTTTCCAGCTTACCTGCTGCCCCTTGACTCTGTCCATGATTAGCGTCACATAAATTCAACCCACAAATGAATATAAATTTCAGGTGAATTGGATAAAAATAATATACATTTTTTAATCAGTAGAGTGAGTAAAGTTTGAGCTTGGTCCTATGGAAGAACTCCATAGTAATGGCCTTTGTTTAGATCCTGAAAATGGGTAGCAACACATTCACAGAGCTAGCTATAAGATCCAATCTTCCTCTTTCTCTTATGGGTATCTGCCGCCTTCAGTATTCTTCCTTTAGGAAAAAAAGTGGGATATAAATCAAATAAATAAATGATATCAGTCCTTACTGCCCAACAGAAGTAATACACCAGATAGTGTATACAGGAGCTATTTAACTCGGTAGTACATCATGTGCAAATCTGGGCTCTTGACAGAAAAATATTAGAAAACAGTTTTAAAATCATATTCTGATTATGTTTGAAATGTTTCAATGTATCTGGACCAGGTACACCAAAGTGGCAAAAGCAACATGCTCTGGATTTATTTTCTAATAGTCAAACAACTACTTTTAAAGTGTGGAACCCCTGGAGGATGTAGATGAGCCTGTGGGTAAGTAGTGGGTGCGTGGGTGGTGGGGCTAGAATCCAAGATGCTGGATCCTAACTCCAGTCTGGGCGGCCTAAGCAGCTCTGGGCTGCTTGGATCTGTGCTATCTCTTTGGGGGCTGCTGAGTCTTTACCTGGCATAAGCAATTCCTCTTACCCTAGGTTACAGAGCCACCTAGCACAATCAAGAGTAAATTTTTCTTACGTTGACCTAAGAGCTCCCGCAGTTACTGTGGATTGTGAAGTTTGTATAAATTGTTCTCTGTGTCTGAAGTTTGAAAATATTTATTGTCATTTTAATTAGTTTTTAGATTTATACACATGCAACATATAAAGAATATAAAGAATATGAAGGCTACGTTTTGGTTGAACAGCTATATATATTGCCATGCTAGAGTTGTGATTCTATGCATACTTTCCTGAGAAGTAAGTACTAGTGAAAACACTAGTGGAACTTACTTCAAAGTAGACAAGCATAGAATTGTACTCTTAAGAAAAACCCAAGGCAGAAATTGTTGCTGACTTTGTCCATGATGTACCAGCGGATGCAAAGTGTTTCTTCCTCACACTGGTGTATCCCTAGAGAAATTCAAGCAGGCAGGTTCCATCATGTTCATCACCAGGACCATTGCTCTGCCACAAGCCACAAACACACAAGCTATGTTTCTCAAGAGTACCATTTAGAGAACCTGAACTAAAAAATGAACCCGCTCCATCAAGCCCCGTCAAGCTACAGACTGGGAATTTTCCCTTTAGCCTGAGCATCTAAAGAAAGGTTATAGTTGGCTAGGCTAAACTCCTGTTCCTTGGAGCTAAGCAACAGTAAGGAACTACGGATAAACATATATCCTAAAAATCAGAATGAAACTAACCTGGTCCTTTACAGCTCAGATATAGGAAAACAAAATACTGAGGAGGAAAAAAACTACTTGCATCCTAACAGAAATAAATTTACAAATTTTAGTTTCATCTATATATATAAAAGAGAAAAGTCACTGACTCACTGACTCATTCATCACTGCCCTGCCAAAACCGCTGAGCCTAGAAGCGTGAAATTTGGGGTGGGTGTTCCTTCCGTGACGGTGGGGTGCACGAAGAACCGGTTTTCAGAAATTCCAACTGGAAGGGGGTGAAAAGGGGCACAATGTGTTTTCCTCCCTATACTTTGCATTGAAAATTGCTGACTCATCAACATTCCGCCCCAACTGCTGGGCCTGAAGCATGGAATTCTGGGAGGGAGTTCCTTCTGTCACCTGAAGCATGGGGGGATCATGCACATGGGGGGATCATGCGCATGGGGAAAATTGCACATGGGGAAGTTGCGCATGGGGGATGATGCGCATGGGAAAAGTTGCGCATGGGAAAAGTTGTGCATGGGGGATGATGCGCATTGGGGTTCATGCACATGGGGGGATGATGCACATGGGAGAAGTTGCGCATGGGGAGAAGTTGCACATGGGGAGAAGTTGTGCATTGGGAAAGTTGCACATGGGGGGAAAATTGCACATGGGGAAAGTTGTGCATGGGGTGTTGATGCATCGTGGGGGGATATTGTATGGGAAAATGTTACTCCCGCAATGCGGGTATGCTTTTTACTAGTTATACATAAATTACACTTCAATCTCTATTAATTTCTGGAAAGATTATTGGTACGTATTTTTAAAAAAAATTTAGGGGGATCTAGCTGATCATGTATTCAGATGTAGATTAAGCCCCAATGCTGGGACAGAGGATATCCAGGAAAATTGAGCAGCAATATCTCTTCTGCAAAAAGAATAAATGATGGTAAGAGTAATCTGTTTTCAAATATGACTCCCCATTCGTCAAGTGAATATCAGGTAAACAGGTGTTATCAGAAGAGCACAATCCTAAACAGGTCTACTCAGAAGTAAGTCCCATTGTGTTCATTTGGTCTTACTCCCAGGAAAGTGTGTTTAGGATTGCAGCCATTTTTTCATTACAAAATGCAAACATAGGCTTCATGATTGATACTTATCATTATCGTGGAGGATTCATCAATTGATAATTCTAGAGATTCCCATTCCATTCATTTCAACTTTGTGGTTATTAGCTTTTAACTTGAATTCTTTCCCAGTTGTCATCTAATAAAAAGGAGCGTGATGAATAAATGAAATGAAATGTAATAAAAATGATCTACCAGACAATAAACATAAAAAATAACATAAAGGGTAAAGGTGTCTCCTGCAAGTTGTACTGCTAATTGTGACCGACTGTAGGGTGTAGTGCTCATCCCTGTTTCTAAATCAAAGTGCCAGCGTTGTCCAAAGAAACATCCTTGGTCATGGGGCCAGCATGACTATGGCATATGTCAAGGCATACAGAATGCTGTTACCTTTCCACCAAGGTGGCACTTGTTTACCTACTTGCATTTACATGCTTTCAAACTGCTAGGTTGGCAAGAGCTGTGCAAGGGACAGGAGCTCATTCATCTTATAGCACCTGAGATCCAAACCCCAACTAGCTGGTGAACTTTTTGTGGCCTTTCTGGGAAAATTCCCAGACAATTCTGGTGTTGCAAGTGGTTAAGACACTGTGCCTGTTAACCAGGAGGCCAGGGTTTAAGACCTGGGTCCCCACAAGACAAGGATTTCCTGCTACAGGTAGGGGGTTGGATTAGACTAGATGAGCCACTGGGTCCCTTCCAACTCTAGGATTCTATGATTCTTGGTTCAGTTCCTAGAGGCTGCAAGATCCTCAAACTCCAGAGTGAATTTTAATACAGCATGGTTTAGGAAAATGATTCTGTATATTTCTTTGTGCATACGCAGAAGCAATTGTTCTGGAGCAGAGGAAAAATCTAGGGAAAAATGGCACCCATGGCAAGCACCGAAATTGTGCCCCTATCAAAGCATCTGAAATCCATTTTTTAATGTTACATACAAGTCAATAATATCAAACTTTATGAAGATGATTGTTACTGCATTAGAGTCAGTGTCCCTAGCAACACTAACTACCGATGCCACTGCCTAATTTTGAAAAGAAAAGGAGGCAAGTCCCTCTCACAGGGAAAAGGAAGACATTTTAGTTCTTTTGTAGGTCACAAGGCTAAAAAAGAGGACATATTCTGGGAAAAAATGTGTCTGGTCATCCTGGATATAAATCCACTTTATGCACAGGCATCAAAACCAAAAAGAAGGATGCTCAAGATGCTTGGGAATGGGGAGAATGTGAGTAAGGAATCTAAAAGATACAACAATAATACAGTGGTACCTCGCTTAACAAGTTCCTTGTTTAACAAGCATTTCACATAACAAGCATAAATTTCCAAGAAATCTTGCTTCACATAACAAATTCCGCTTCACTTAACAAGCAAGCACGCTATGGGCACGCGTGCTATGCAGCCCTGATGCTCTGCATGGAGGCTCTTTAAAAGGGCTGCCGGCCAGCACTGCTGCCTCTAACTGCCCCCAACTTGGAGGCAGTTGCCTGGAGGTGCCAGAGGCAGCCCTTTTAGAGGCAGCAGTGCTGGCCGGCAGCCCTTTTAAAGAGCCTCCATGCAGAGCATCAGGCCTGCATAGCGTGTGTGCCCATAGCGTGCTTGCTTGTTAAGTGAAGTGGGGGAACTTGTGGGGGCACTTGTCGGTGCCCCCACTGACCACCTTGAACCTCCAGCAGCAGCCCAGGTAAGCCTCCCGGAAAGTGTCTTTGATTGCAGTTTCCTAACTATGTCTACTCAGAAATAAGCCCCATTGTGTTAAATGGTGCTTACTCCCAGGAAAGAGTCTTTAGCATTGCAGCCTAAGTAGACTTCATAGGATCATGCACATTGAATGCATGTTTTGAATTAAATTACAGTGTTTTGTCATCATTTTTACATACAGTTAATATTTTTATATGAATATGTTGGGGCTTGTGGAACCAATTGTCTGAGTTTCCATTATTTCCTATGGGAAAATCCGCTTCACTTAAAAAGCGTGGCGTGCTTAATGTTGCCTGCTTAAGAGAAGCAGGCAACATGCAGCCTTCTTGTGATTAATAAATTATGGGTACAATCCTGACTTAGGCCAGAGAGAATGGCCCAGCTAAGTAGGCCATAACCTGAGTAAAAAGTTAGGCCAAATCCACAGGGCTAACTGCTGCAGCACAAGGCTAGCATGCTTACTGGACTGGTGTATTTGTGCCATATCCTGAGGTTGAGAGGCAGAAGTGGTAATTAAGCTAGATTAAAATTTTGAACTTCTTTTGCTTCCATTTTTACTCTGGCTTATTATGATTCTGGATGGGTCCCATGGGTCCCATCAGATCTACTGGGTCTGTAGTCCCATGGGTCTACTCAGATTTATGCCTGCTCCTCCGGTGGCCAAAACTGAGGAGCTGTGAGGAGGCATGTCTGCCTATATCCTATCTATCTATCTACAGTATTTATATACCGCTTTTCAACTGAAAAGTTCACAAAGCGGTTTACAAGAAAATGAAAAAAAATTAATAGCTAATTAATAGCTAATGGATCCCTGTCCCAAAAGGGCTCACAATCTAAAATGCAAAAAGAACATCAGCAGAAGCCACTAGAGCAGACATTGCTGGGGATGTGTAGGGCCAGTTAACTCTTCCCCTGCTAAATAATAGAGGAACACCCACTTGAAAGAGTGTCTCTTGCCCAATTAGCAGGGGTAAAGTGAAATTAAGCCCCTTGCTCTGGAGCAGTTAAGATGACTTTCCATAAGTTAACACTAGAGGGTGATGTAACTGCGTGGACCCGTAACTGCTATGGATTTTGCCCATAGGCTCTGGATAGAGCCTAACTGCACTGTTCCAAGCCATGCTCCACATGCCCTCGACACACCCCTGCTAAACAGCCAAGGCTAGTCCTACTAGGCCGGCACACATCCATCTATTTTGGGCCAGCCTAAGTAGACTCCCATCAGCCCAAGCCTGCTCTAGAATTAGGCTAGCTCAGTGAAGATAGGCTAGTCTAACTGCACTTCAGGATGGCAGCTTATGTGTAATAAAATATATATAATAGTTTTAAATCTAATAATAAGTAATATGATGCTTAAATTAAGCACATGAAAGCTTAAGTGTTTTTAGCTTTTATTTTGTCATGTCCTATATTTTTCTTGGTTATCCTACATTTTGCGGTTATGACATAAAGTCATGCTGGGAGATGTTGTCATGAAGAGGACTTATCTTGAAACTTTGCAAAGCAGGTGCAAAGGAATATGATATAAATAGTTAGAATTGAATTATTATACACAATTAATTTAAAGAAAGCAATTTATATCTATTAGAGTCAGGGAACAACAACACTTTGTGCCCCCAAACGGACACCTTCCCTGAAACCACCTACCAACACCTTGACTTCAGTGAAACCAAGGAACCCCAAAGTCCAAAACCTGAGGGGAAGGAAAAGTGTGTGTATTTCTCTCACCTCTTCCTATACCTCTCCACATTTATAACACACTGAATAACTGGCTTGTTTCAAAAAGGACAGAGAGCCCAAGCCAATGCATGCCTACTCAGAAGTAAGTCAATGGGCCCTACTCCCAGGTAAGTATAGGATTACTGCCTCAGAGCCTAATCCTATGCATGCCTACTCAGAAGTAAATCCCATTTTAGTCAATGGGACTTACTCCCAGGTAATGAAACTCCTCCTTCCTGGCCAGCTTGACATGACTCCCAGAAAAGGGAGAATTGGAGCTTAGTTTGGATGGCAGCAAACGCAGAGGGGTTAGATATGCTCCGGGATGCATTTGCTGCGGGGAGCAACTCAGTAGCTCACCTTAGGGAGCAGGTTGGCTGAGTAGTGCTTTTTCCTACCTGTCCCAGCAACTCACAGCTGCTGAAGGAAAGAGTTTCCCTGGGTCTCTGTGGCTGATGCTCATTCTGTGGATGGGGGCAGGAATGGAAGAATGAAAGGTGCAAGAGGCGGCCTGGAGGTTATGAGGGGTGGGTGCTTGAGGAGAGGCTTGTCATACAAATGAGGAGGGAAGAAGGGAAGGTGCCATGCATAGGGAGCATGCCCATGGATAGCCCCAGTGGGGTCTGGGGAACCAGTGTGTGGCGAGTGCTGGAGACAACCTACGGAGGTCCCTCCATCCTGCT
This sequence comes from Cryptoblepharus egeriae, assembly GCA_030015325.1. NCBI lineage: Eukaryota > Metazoa > Chordata > Lepidosauria > Squamata > Scincidae > Cryptoblepharus > Cryptoblepharus egeriae. The sequence continues at coordinate 31,524,945 of JAREYC010000005.1, forward strand.
CACACCCTCCCTTCACTTGACCAGCCAGCCAAGGCAACAGATGCATCTGAGAGGGAGTCTGAGGTCCTGTCTGTCGCCTTTCCCAGCACCCTCTGCCCAGCACCTCAGGGTGGGCTGTGCTGCCCACATTAACAAATGTGGGCAGCATGGCCATCACGAGGCTGGAAAAACACCTGCGTCGCAGGAGCTTTTCGCATCCCTTTAAAAACAATGCAAAATCCCGCTCATGACAAAAGCCATGTCTTGCCTGAGGAGAGGTTCGCCACTGGTTTGGAGAGGATAGAAACTTATCACTGACCACACAATACTTGAGAATCAGCACTCCAGTATATTTATATACTTACCACCACCAGACAATTGACCTTGCACAGGTGCTCTACTGCTGATATTATTTTAATTTTCTATTACTTGTCGCAGCAAGCCAAGTGGCATGTAACTTGGCTTTGACAAGAATAACCATTTTGTTTTCCATTTTGATTCCCAAGCTATCTTGGAACAATTTTGTTTAACAAACACACTTTTTGGTAAGCAAGAAATAGGCCAGCATTTTAATGATCTAAGATTTACAAAGCTTACTGGTCAGGAAATAAGCAGAGCTTGCTATGGCATATCATAGAATCATAGAATCATAGAGTTGGAAGGGACCTAGTAGGTCATCTAGTCCAACCTCCTGCCTGCAGCAGGAAACCCCCCTAGATTTCCAATCATAAGCATAGAATTCCTGATTGAAAATACGTTGGTTTAAAACAGCGTTTCTCAAAGTGAGGGTCGGGACCCCTTTGGGGGTCGCCTAGAGCTTTCCTGGGGGTCACCTAAAGACCACTAGTGCAGGGGGCCAGGTCAGGCTTGCCAGATCTCCGGCAGTAGCTGCGCATGCACTGGGGCTGACTGATAGCCTCAGGGCCCAATTCTATGCATGCCAACTCTAAAATAAACCCCATTATAGTCAGGGGGGCCTTTACTCCCATGCAAATGTGGATAGGATTGCAGCCTCAGGGCCCAATCCTATGCATGCCTACTCTGAAATAAATCCCACTGTGTTCAATGTGTGCATTTGTAACAATGAAAATACATCCTGCATATCCTGGATATTTACATCACGATTCATTAACAGTAGCAAAATTACAGTTATAAATTAGCAATGAAAATAATTTTATGGTCGGGGGTCCCCACAACATGAGGAACTTATAAAGGGGTCACGACGTTAGGAAGATTGAGAACCAATGGTTTAAAAGGTTGCTTCAGTTGGTTGTGTTGCTATATGCTTTTAGGATTTCATAACAAGCTGCTCTACAGGTAAAATATTACAAATATTGTCTTGGATTTCGGATCAGGCCACATCCTCTAGAAAGAAGCATTACCAACTGCCCTACGGTCTTGGACATTATAAATTTCCTTTTGCAGATGAATATTTTCTGTTCTTTTAGGTTTATAAAAAATAATTGAAAAGTACATTAGTACCTGCATTATATTTCATGTCCTTATCAGTTATAAGCTTAATGGTCCAAACTTGGCGCTGTGGGTGGCACAAGTGATTAAGACACTGTGCCTATTAACCAGCAGGCCAGGGTTCGAGACCTGGGTTGCCCCACAAGACAGGGTGAGCTCCTGTCCTTAGCCCAGTGCTGTGCCACAGCTGGAACCAATTGTATCAGCTCTGCCTTTCCACTGGACTATTTCAGTGGCGTGGAGAGGGGGGATTTGCTGCTTGGGTAACAGCCTATCCTCCATAACAATCTAACCCAGGCTTTCGTGCTTCGCATGCAGCGTATGCAGTGCCGAGCACTATACCATAACCTTTCAAGACTCACGGAGGCCTGGTCCAAACTTATTCAATGCATGCAGTGTTGGAACACTCATTCTGCCTATCACAAAAGCCATGGAAAGTGTTTTGCAACTGTGGATCTGGCATACGGGAGGAAAAATTGGAATTTTTCTGGGGTGGAAGATTGTGGGTCAGGCCCAGAAGTGGGCAGAATTGGCAGTGCTGGCATGCACCTTATAATATTCCCTTTCCCAAATCTAAGTCACCACATAGATCGAACGTGGAGTTTTATCAGAAAATTTAGCTGGCATGCATCTGAGTTGTTGCACAGTAGCAGCCTAAAAATCCCCCAGCAATGTGGTTTGCATGCTGCTGCTGCATATAAATGAAAAGATGGGCAGCTCTGATGTGATGGCTGAAAGATCAAGAACTCACTGTTTGACATCAAGCAGCCTTGATTTTTTTTCATAGAAAGGCAGAATTAAAATGCTGGAAATAAAATTATAGCTTTGTGTCTACTTTACAGGAAATGTGAACATACAACTTTCTACTAACAAACTTTTTAAAATGTGTGTATGTATTATTATGTACATACCTGAGAATACATATATTGAGTCTTTGGGAGACTAAAATTGCAGTGGTTCTCAAACCTTTAGGGAGATTACTCCCTTAGGGCACAATCCAGAGCAAGTTCAGCCTGCTCTGCCCTAATTGCTCTCTCCTAACTATTCTGTATCCAGAGCAGAAAGTTATGCTGCATCCAGAGAGTCAGGAAGCCTGGGCTGCCCTAACTGCTCCATAGTATTCTAAGTAATTAACACATGGGGAGGACTTGCTCCTGACGAGACACCCCTCAGATCACACTGAACAAGGAACAGCTGTGGTGCCTACAGTGGTGACACGACTCTGCGCATCACCCGGTGCGGAAGTCTGTGCGTCACCCCTGGGATGTGGGCACCCCCCCTACCTGGACTGTGCAGTCACCAAAGTTGGCTCCTGCACAGTTTCTGAAGCTGAATGGCTTCAGAAAGAGTACTGCGCAGGCACAATCTCTAATGCCTGCGCAGTACTTTTCTGAAGCCTTTTGGCTTCAGAGGAGACTGTGCAGGTGTCAGAGTTGGTGCCTGTGCAGTACTCTCCTGAAGCCATTCAGCTGCTGCTCCGCCTCCTGAGGCCGAATGTAGAGGCGCGGACTTCCTCTGCTCTAAGGATGTCCCCTCGGAAGCTGTTCGGCATGCTCAGTGTGTTTCTGCGCAGTGCACCTCAGCTGGCCATTTGGGCCAGCTCCGAGGACAAGTGGCAGCTTCTGGCTGCTGCTCTGCCTTGGAGCAGGCCTGAATGGGCACGCCGGTGCCTGGGGCCTACCAAACTCCTCCGGTGCATCGCCCTATATGGAGCGCGTCACCCAATGCGGCCCACACCAGCCACTTCTGGTGACGCCACTGGGTGCCTGCCTTCTAAGGAGTCCCTGATGAGATGCCAGTACATTCTACAGTGAATACAAGGGGCTTCTTGGAGTGGCCTGCTGTATCCTGAGGTTTGTGGGCAGCCGTAGTTTGTTCCATATCCTGAGGTTGAGAGGCAGGGGTTGCAGCTAGGCTGGCCAAGAACTCAGATTTTTGGTCAACACTGCCATTCTTACTCGGGCCTTATCATGGACCCCTATGGGTCTACTATTACTATACCTGCTCCTGAGGTGGTATATCTCTGAGGAACTGGAAGAGGCATTTCTGCCTTGGAAGCAGGCTTTGGATACAGAGTAAATGCTCTGCCCTAGGCAATGCTAAACATGCCCTCAACATGCCTCTCCTGAACTCCTTAGGGCAGAGCAGGTCCACCTCTCTTAGGGCACCCTATGTTGCCTTGCTCTGCCCTAAGCCTTTTCCAGAGTAACTGGGGTGGAACATCTTGCAGTTGCTCCACCCTAGTGATAGATAGGGCAACCCAAGGGCTCTTATGTGGACAGATTAGTTGCTCAGGATTGTGCTGTAAGTCTTTGCAAGGGAGGAGCAAGGGCAGCGAGGCAATTCCAGGATTGCATCACTAAGTGGGGAGGAAATGGAGTGATTTCACTTACTTATCACTTAGGAATGGGTGCAGCAGGCTCCAGAAGGGGTGGGCAGCCCTGTAAAGCCCTCCTTAGCACTCCATGAGCTTTTGGATATTTGTAAATGACTGTTCCAAAGCACCCTTATTTTGATATCACTGGCTAAAGCATTAATCCAAATACATAAATGAATGAATACATAAATACAAAAGAACAGCTGCAACTTACTTGGGTCAACAATTCAAGGAGATAAGGGCTTTCTTCAAATTCATCTTAGGCTTTAAGGCGAGAACCCAGTTCTTCTGCAGTCTTTACATTTGTAGACAGTCTTTCTGATTATCAGTTTGCATATGTAATAGTGGTGGAATAAAATGCACAAAACATCTGCTCTGCATTTTCATACTTCAAAAAATTGACAGCTCCAAATATTTTTTTCCATACATGATTATAGGCTGCATGCATGTAAAGATGTCAATGCAAAGTACTGAAGGATAGAACTGGAAGTGTATAATCTTATGCATTCCCAATTGTCCTGAAAAATGTATGAAGATATACAACCACCCATCTCATGAGATGAGAGGAACAAGCTTCTTGTTGTGTTACCTGTCACATGTAATACCTTTTCATGTATTTCTTATGCAGGTTAATGGTTTTGAAGTAAAACTCTTCCACTTAACGTTGTGGTAGTAGGTGTTTACTCTCAATAACAGAAACTGAAATTAAAAATAATGGCTTATAAGATAAGCATTCCAGGTGCCTTCTGTCCTGCAAAACAAAAATCAAATGTATAGAATAGTTTTTAAAAATTAATGTGACTCTTCAGGAGTCATTACAACATAACCGACTCACATGGTCATTGTAGTTGGTAAGTTTCCTACCAAAAGCATTTTGGATATAAAGTTACTGACAATTTCTCATACAAAAGTTTTTGTTGTTTTTTGGGGGGAATAATGACAATTTGTGCCTTAGAAAACATGTTGTGGTGAAGATAATGTATTATGTGTACAGAGAAAAATGTGAAAAGAACACATGAACACAGATGTAACGTCTGAAGATTATAGGCTTGCACATGGATGGGATCCATGTTACAAGCCTTGAATGTACCTGGGCATTGAAATTTGAACCTTTGGTTCAATTCTCTGACTAGGCATTTGATTGGCACACTACACAGTCTTTTCAGTTCTGAAAGTATCACATTTTTCAGTTCTGAAAGTACCACAGGTACTATTTTTCAGTTCATAGTACCACAACTATGGAATTCCTTTTCTGGTTTAAGACATCAGGACCCTACCTTAGCCCCAATGTTTTGATTTCAGTTCACTTTCAATAATTGCTGATTTTTATGGAAGTGCTGAGTTGCAGATGAGCTTGACTGCCATGGGCACAATCCTAACCAGGTCTATTCAAAGTAAGCCCCACTGTGTTCAATGGTTCTTACTCCCAGGAAAGTGTCTTTAGGGTTGCAGTTCTAGGTCATCATTCAGTTTTGTGGTCTTTATTATTTTCAAGTTCAGCATCTTGAGAAAAGGAAACTTTTAAAAAGCCACTGCAGAAATACCATATATATTAAATACCTAAATCAGTACATTTTCCTGCCTAAGAACATGTGATTCACTAACTTTAAGATTGTCAAGTTTGGCATTATTTAGATTAAAAATATATCTTCTGTTATTTAACTTTGATTTCATTCTACAGGATCAAAAGGTGTGTTGCAGAATTTCCACTGATGTATTGGTAACAAGAACCTTCCTTCTAAAAATAGACAAGTTTTTATGGAAATTCTGTTCCTATAAATTCTGATCTCTCAACTGCATGAAGTAAGAGATCACAACAAAGACAAACTGGCACTTAAATTTCTCCTTCAAGCAAACTACAGTGGTAAGTGGGGGGGAAAGGCCTTGGAGAGGTATTGGCCTAACTCTGTAAGGCAATTTTAAATAGGTACCTATTTAAAATAGGCAATTTTAAATAGGTACCAGATTTAAATAGGTACCTATCTATGGAAACTGGTAAAATACAGAGATTAAATAGTGGGTTTTCCCATATCTTAATTTTCTGGGGACACATTTGGCTTTCAAGGATTTAATGTCTTATCTTCACCTGACTCAATTGCAAAAATCACAGTTAATGAAAAAGTGATTGAGTTAATGGGTGATAATAGATGGAAGTTGCTGTTTAGCAGTTCTAAACTTCACCAATCTGGTATTCCATTACCTTGAAATGGGCAGATAGCAATGTAAATTGTAATATGAATCCAAATCCACTCCACAGTTTTAAGATTCTATAGACAGTACAGGTAAAGCTCACTGTAGGCTTGATAATTTAGTGCAGATTTCAGATTTCTCAAAAAGTTTTTTACAAAAAAGATAAACACATAATTCTTTGCACAAAGCATTAGAAAATACTGTGATATTTTATTATTAAAAATGCTGCTGAAAAGTTTATACATATGTGTCCAGCCATATATATCTTCTATCCTGACTTAAGGCAAAACCAAAAGAGAAAAAAAATGCAGAAACAATAACCAAATAAAAACCTGCGTGCCTCTTAAGGTCAAGAAGAAAAGCCTGGGAAAGTTCTTTTTCTTTTATAGTTTTTTTAAAGTATAACTTTCTTGTTATTATTATAGAATCCTATGAAGAGCCTAAAAATTGCCATTTATAAATCATACATCTCTCCAGACGTATTAAATTATGAAAGTGACATCATCGTCATTTGTTTTTAAAAGCTAAAATCATTCGCTTACAGAAATGGTTTTACCCAAATGTCACAAGCCTGACACAATACTGTACATATTGCTAGCAGAAGACAACTGGAAGTACTAAACAAATACCGTAATTCACATAACAAACATACTTGACCAATTAAGATGCCATCATTTCCCTTTTTACCCCCCAAGTCATGAAGAACGGTTGTGTCTTAGCAGAGGCAATGCATTGCTTGTGTGAAGATGGCATGTACTAGAACCCACTTTACTTAAGATTACGGTAACGAGTGGGAAGGCGACCATTTTTCCATTGACTACTGGGTGAAATGTGGAGCTGTGGGCTCGAATAAAATCTCACCTAGAAGCAGAAGGAAAGCATATATTAAATTCATTTCCAAAGACTATGAAATGGGTCGCATTATCAGTTTAACTGCGTCACCAACCCCGTTTCTGGCTGTTCTTATGAACTGCTTTTTCTACCAGCAACAGCCAAATGACACAGTTAGTAAGATGTCAAGAGCGCTGTAAGTCAGACTGTCAGGAGCTGTCTACGCTAAGGGCAGAAGGCATCTTGTGTCAGATATGAATACCTGGGAATGACAATATAGTGGTGGTGCCCTTCTTAAGAGGGAAAGACAGATGCAATATACATCCTTAGAAAGATACGATCTTGTGCAGAGCAACTCTGTTCAAATATCTTTGGTTACCATCTTTAACTTTAGGTTTCTAAAGACAAACTATAATCCATTCTTCATTCATTAACAACCTGGTTCTACTTTTTCAACAGCTGAACTGTTTGACAGTGATGACAATCTTCCATTCTGGGCAGTTTCTGCATTTCCTACTGAATGTCCCTGCAATGGGGAAATAGGTATGAGGAATAAAAAAGGTGTAAAGTTTTTTTGCACAGTAAAATGATCCAGCTTCTTCAAGGCAGCTCACCTAACTCACATTTAGGTTTCTTTCTAGCTATCCTGGGCATCCATCCTTTCTGCAATGCAAGAAAATCAACCAGAAATACAGTGGGCTTGGTAAAAAAAAATTATTACTGGCTCACAAGCTCTTTCTATTCTGATCCATCCAGATCATTCCTCTGATTCAATTAACCATCACTTTCTCCCCTTTGTTCCAACCTGTGTGTTTTATTCCCTGTTAGCTGTACAGGTGCCATTTTGCCTCAACCTCTTCTGCAGCTGCTGACAAAGGCAGAATTAATTTTTCTCAGAAAAGAAGTAAAAACAAAATAAATAAAAGACTGATCAAAAGGCAGGCCTTCCTCAGATGCTTCAGGGCACTGAATTGGGAAGCAGTATTTCCTGGCAGATACCTAGATCTGCAAAAGTGCACTCTTTGCTCAATTGAACAAGCTTTTTTGTCATTCTGCCAATCCATCTCCGTGTTGCAATATCATGAAAGCTTTAAAAATAGGAAAGAAAAGGAAAATAAAAGAGATTTTTCCCCAAGAAAGCAAACCTGTTTCTTATTTATGAATGCTCTCGCATGCATGCTTGTAACCTGTAAAGAAAAATCAATCAGGCCACATGGTCATCTGTATCATCATGTCCTCCTAGAAATGAAACAGTAGGGGAAAGAAACCTCATGTCTTGGTTTACCACGAGTAATTAAGAAGAAAATCCTCCTTTTGGTCTGGGAGGAAACAGAGGTGGTATGAATAATGTTTATACATATAGGTCACAACTGAAAGCACAATCTTTCTAAAAGCTCTTTCAAACTGAAAACATCAATAAAAGCTTCTGTCTCTTTTTTAACTCACAGCTATGTACAATTTTTTTACAAAGTTTCTTAAATATAGTTCAGGCTGACGACTCATTTCTTTGCACAGAACTATAAGTATTTACTGCATAGTCAGTCCTATTTTATTTTTATTTTGTAATAATAAAATCTTATTTCCCCCATTCTGGATTACAGCTTCGTATGATGGGTAAAAGCCCATGGTGATGTCTTTTGTATAACAAGGGCCATTCACGGTATGGCACATATAGAACATTTTTTAAAATTTTATTTATTAAAAAAACTGTACAGTCACTGGCTCTGTGTTCCAGAAGTTTCTGCTTCTGTGTGATACACTCAATACACATATCCTTTCTAAGTGACTTTCTTCAGGCCTCAACTCTGAGCTTTCAATCAAAGTGGTTGAGATTAAAGCAGTATCCTAATAGCAATGTACACAATTCACATTTCACAGGGTTTGAAGGTGATCTTTTTTTAAAATATCCAAGTTTCCTATGGAAAGGATCAGTAAGAAAATTATTTCTGCCTTTCTCTTTCACCTTTCGTTCTTGCTTGGACAAGTTTTGGATGGAGAATATGAATTTTTCTTTTTTTTTCCTTTTTCTTATGTTGACTCTTCCAGGTCGCTTGGGGCAGGACAAATGACAGAGCTATACCCGAGTGGTGGAATGTCCATGAGGCAAATTAGTACTGTTTTGTCCTCCGCTGAAAGTGTTGAAAGTATGCAAAGGCTGCATTCCTGTTAATGTATTGGGTATCATGGTTATTGTGTTGGGTGTCATAAGTGGAATATCATCTGGAGATCTTCTAAGGGTGAGGGTGTAATCAGGTGGGCAGGTGAGTCTCAGGGTGTCATGGGCTTGTAGCGACTCACACTCATGGTCGTGCTCCAGTTGTTTCATCTGCAGTGACATAATCTCTTCATTCTGTATATGTGCAATATCGTTGGTTGTGTTCCTCTGAGGACTGGGACGCCGATGTGTCTCATGACGCCGTTTGTCCTTCTTATAATACAAAGCTGCAAATGCTAAAATGTTGAGGAATAATAATGATGCACCTACAGCAATGGTGACGCTGAGTTCCGTGGAATAATCTCTTTTGTTTTCTATCAGAACGCTTGTATCCTCTGGTTTTTGTGTATCCTTTGAGTGTTTTGGATTGTTGCTTGGTGTCATCAATGGACGCTTGGTGGTGAACTTCCCAGGGGAACGCCTGGTGACATAAGGGAATGATGTCATATCAGGAGGTGGTACCTTCGTTGTTGTGGAGACGTACTGAAATATTTCATTCAAGTTGTGCAAATGTGGTACAAGTTCGAGCCAGAAAGCGACTTTCGTTGCTCGGTAGTGATCCCGGACTCGGGGTTTCAAGCCAATGTGTAAATAAAGTTGGTCTTTGGGATTATATTTAGACCAGGCGACTTCTTCAAAACGATTGGGTTTTGTATGGATAAACTTTGTATCCTGGGGAACTGGCTGGTTTGGATCCCTAAAAACATACAAACAAACCAATATTACAAGTAATCCAAGATCTAAAATGTAATGTTCAAATATAGGTATAACCTATATTTGCGAATTACTTATATATGTGAATTATTCGAATGCAATTTTGTCTCAAAGCAAATTAGGTTAGATCTTTAATGTCATTTAGCAGTTAATGATTATAAACAGCTTGTTTGCCTTGGGAAAGGGCAGGTGATAAATCTTCGACTCTGTGTCTATGGTAAGAATCCCTCCTCCTCCCTAGGCTAACAAGACCCCTACTTTCCTAGGGAGTGATAATCTCCTCCTGATTGCATCAGAATAAAGAAGAGAACAGCTTGAAATGAAGTTGTCTTAAACCAGAGAAAAGGAAACTCATTGATTCATTAGTAACCATGGTAAATAATTACTTTTGTATAACATGAAAATGGCTATTCATGGGTATTCTCAGAACCAAATGTCACAACTGGGGAGTCTCTTCCTGTATACCAGAAACACTAACAACTTTTCTTGCTTCTCAGCAATACCAACCTCTAGGTTTTCTGTTGTTTGAAAACAGAACTGGTCTTTCCACACTTTATTGGGAGTAAGTCCCATTGACTCTGATGACTCTGAAGACTCTAAAGACTCTGCTTCAGAGAAGTCAGAGAATTGGGCTCAAAAACCATTTCTTCAAAAAGGATGGTTGGGCTGGATCAGAGGCATCACATGGGTTTTTATCATCTGGAGCATGAACTCTGTGTTTCACCCCCATAATGGACTTCCTCCCATACTAGACCACAAAGAATAGTAGATCACATACTAGACTAGACCACAAAGAATAAATTACAATATCATACACATAGCTAAATACAGCTGCATCACTAGCATTGGTGTGTGTAGTAACCAACAGTAATCAGAAAAACAGTGTTACAGAGCTCCCAGTCACATTATAGAAGCTGAATGAATGCGGTACTGCAAACTGGTACATCATTCTTTCTCTCTCTCTCTGAACCTCTAAAATGTTCAGTGCCTCTAAAATGTTGAGTTCATTTATACATAGGAAAATGCTAAACTCATTATCTGGAGAAGAAACAAAACTCCTGTCTTTTTTGCTGCCTAACAAAAATGTTTCCAAGTATGGCTGTTCCCAAGGTACAGCCCATCCAAACCATGCTAAAATTCTGGATTGCTCCTTTATTTTCTAGGGGCATTTCTCTTTCCCATCTCGTGGAGCAAAAACATCAGCATCAAAGGAAAGGAGAAATTTGGTCAGTGACCCAATTTATAAACTGTTTGGTCTAAGATGAGAGCTGTTGAAATGAAAAGTTCCATTGAAAACTGGACAGTTTTCCTGGACAGTTTTTCCTGGACAGAGGAAAACTGAGAGAGAGAGAGAGAGAGAGAGAGAGAGAGAGAGAGAGAGAGAGACTTCATTCAGTGAAGTTTTTCTATAGTGCGTAGTGACCACAATAAAGGTACAGTGGCGCCTGAAGTAAAAAATGACTCACGTAAAGTATGTTTCACGTAACAAGCAAGAATTTCTCTAGGATTCTGCTTCACGTAAAGAAAGTGCTTCACGTAAAGAACACATTCGTTGGCACTTGGGGCAGATGCGCTGGCCGGCAGCCTGTTTATAAAGCAACAGGGCTGCCTAGCGCACCGGCCCATACACTTCCATGCTGTTCCTCCTGTGGCCGGGCATCCGCTGGGCAGAGGGAGAGAAGAGCAGTGGAGAAGAGGGAAGCAGCTCAGGGCTAGCCAGAAGGAAGCAGGGGAGAGAGAGCCTCAGGATGGAGAGAAGGAGAAAGTGGGGAGACACTTTGAAGGTGTCTTGGATTGCAGACTCCTAACCATGTCTACCCAGAAGTAAGCCCCATTGTGTTAAATGGGTCTTACTCCCAGGAAAGTGCCTTTAGGAATGCAGCCGAAGTAGACTTCATAAGATCATGCACATTGAATGCATGTTTTGAATTCAATCCCAGTGTTCTGTCATCATTTTTACCTCCAGTTAATATTTTCATATGAATATTTTTGGGGTTGTGGAACCAATCGTATGAGTTTCAATTATTTCGTATGGGAAAATCCGCTTCACGTAAAGAATGTTTCACATAAAGAACATGCCTCCGGAACGAATTAAATTTGTTACGTGAGGCGCCACTGTACATACTTTCAACAGTTCTAGATCAAAACAGTGTCCTTATTTTTAAGCTGCAGCCCTTAAACATTTGCCAACAGAGAGCAAAGTGCAGCCGGGCTCCTCCTGAGGCTGCAGGTTAATGCTGAAATCCATGCTACAACCTGACAGGCCCTTCACTTCCAATGAAACACCCATTCATCTGGCAGCCTGCTCCTTCTCCAAACCCAGCACTCAGCTCCTCTCAGGAGAAGCTGAATAGTAGCTGGGCTAAAACAGCCGGCTGCATGCATTGAACATGAAGCCTTTGGGTTAAAGTTAATCATCTGACCAGTCTGTAGAGGACCTAACAAGCTCAGGGAAGCATTAGCAGTTCACTCTGTACCTTTTTATCTATCTGCACAGAGGGAGCTTGTATGACTTTATTATTTGCAAGGCAATCATTTACTTGATGCAAACCATTTCTTTTTTTCCTACTAAAAAATGAAAAGATGAAATCTACAGAAATTGTTCGTCTGAAATTTTTGCATTATTTGGGCATGCTATCATTCAGTGTTTCTCATATGATGAACCAGGATCCATTAGGTGGGTTGTGAGCCAATTTCAGATGGTTCCCCATTCATTTCAATGTGTATTTTTTTTAAAAAAATATAGTATTTACTCGAATCTAATGCACCTGGAGGAATCTAGTGCCCCTATTTTAAAAGGCTTGAGATAAAAAAGGTATACTGGTGATTGTAATGTGCAGCTTTATATCAAGTCTTTTAAAATTGGAGTGTACATTAGATTTGCATATTAGGGGATTCCTTAGTTGGCTACACAGAGTGGGGGACGCTGAAGTCAGAACAGGTTACAAGAGGATGTCCTCCCATAACATCTCTCAACCTCAACTTCCTTATCCTCTGTGCTGCTGACAGGAAAATATACTGCATTTACTCAAAACTAATGTGCCTGTGAATCTAATGAAAACCCCTATTTTGAATTATTAATTTGACTGAAAAAGGTACACGTTAGATGCAAGAAAATACAGTGTACTGTATTAGCATAACATTGATGCTATCATGTTATGTGACTGCATTTGGGGAATTATTACAGATCTATACTTTTAAAAAGCTACTATGCATATACTTTTAACAATAACAGTTAATGTGACCTACTCCTGGGTAAATGTGGATAGGATTGCAGCCTTTGGGATTTTGGGCAATTTCTTTTAAATGGGTCTGGTACACTTGGAGCATTTAGTAGAGTTCTTTTTTGTCATTTGGAGGGTGTTAAAATTTTTCTGCTTGGTGATGTCACCTTGAGTCATGACATCAGTTCCATCTTAAAGACATTACTTCCCATGGGTCTCAATCATACTAAAAAAACAGGCCTCCGTCAGTCTTGAAAGACTATGGTATCGTGCTCGGCGCTGCATATGCTGCATGCAGCCTGGGTTGGATTGTTATGGAGGATTGGCTGTTACCCAAGTAGCAAATCCCCCCTCTCCACACCACTGAATTAGTCCAATGGAAAGGCAGAGCCAATATGATTGGATCCAGCTGGCGTCACAGAGCTGGGCTAAGGACAGGAGCTCACCCTGTCTTGTGGGGCCGACCCGGGTCTCAAACCCTGGCCTGCTGGTTAACAGGCACAGCGTCTTAACCACTTGCGCCACCCACAGCCCACATTATCACAATCACACTATCATTCTATAAAGTATATCTCAATGTTGAAAAGACTGAGAACCATTGCATGCTTGGGTCTCTGTTTCCCCGTTTATGGGAAATACAATATGTTAAGCAAAACCCAAACATGAAAACTCCATCACAAAACAGGTGGGATTTCAAGGTCACAGAACTGCTGGTCTAACCGCTTAGTGTTAAATCAAAGCAAATCCCAAACAGGGAATATTTGTTGTAGTCAGTCTCATTTCTACTGAGTAATCATATTAACAGTTTGGTGCATGGTAGCATGATTAATGAGTCTTCCTAAACATTTGTGCTGTCTTTCGGAAGTATAGTATAAATCCAGACCCAGGAGACTGTACCATTTTACAGTATGTACACCCTGCTGAAAAGAGCTCTTGAGCAGGCAGACTGTGAAAACGGCTTGAAATTATGAGTAATACTGACAGATGGGATCATGAGGGAGCACTTGTAATCCTTAGATAAATGTTGAAGTCTAAGCATTGCTAACACTCTGCAGGAATAATAATAAAGGTAATATAATAATAAGCAGATAATAACTAATGAGCAGATAAAGGAATTCTTGACATCTTGGGAACTGTATTCCATACATTTTAAACACCTACATGCTGGACTTTCCAAACACTCTTTATTATTAGCTACACTCTTTATTTATTAGCTAGAAAAGCAACAGTAATGGCATGTTTATAATTACCCAGTTGTGAGTTGACTCAAAGTGGTTCACTCATCAGTGTAGCAAAAGCTCCTGCTATCCCTGACAATCCCAGTGCCAACAATTTATCATTGTTAAATAAACATGAAATATCAATATTTTCAATCACTACTATGGTGGACAAAGATTGCCCACAACAATGCATATTCTACTCCAGCTTATTGGCAGTTAATACTGCAATCTTTGCAACGGGGGTACAACAATTTGATATCACCAGTGCCTATCTATCACATTCAGTCATATCCAATCTGTCACCGATCCAATTTTATCAGTGCGCGCGCGCGCGCACACACACACACACATTTCTAAAGCTATGCCATTTTGTCTGGCTTCCTTCAAATTCCATTTTAAGACCAATTAAAGGGGACCTTTTCTGTTTCTCTGATAGCTGACTTCCTCTTATGGTGCAGGTTAGGTCGTGGGGCACTTTTATGATGACGTGGTAATGTAAGTTAACATTAGGGATCATCCATACAATTCAAGAACAAACAGTGGTACTTTTAAGAAGTTCCTCTCTATTCTTTCAGAGCAAAAAGTACTCTTTTTCCATGTTTTGTACTATTTTATATAGTTAATTCCTTTTGTTTTGCTTAGAGGATATCATTTCAGTATAGCCTTTTGGTTTTCTTAAACACTGTAAGATCCTCTTAAGAATGTGAAATGAATCAGGACGCTATGCGTTTCTGAATACTCCAATATTGCTGCATCCAGATCTCTGCACTGCAGCAGAGCTGCAGTTCTGAAAGCCCAGTCCTGCCATTAGACGTTCATTGGAAAGATTTATGGGCCCTCAGTATACCATGAGGACGTTTGTTTTAATTCAATACTAAGGCAAGGAAAGAGACAGGAGGGGAAAAAAAGGCACAAATGTCAAAGCAAAATCAGAACAATTCCTGCTTCTTCATCTTTCCTCTAACAGGGAAAAAATACTGCAGTCTCCCTTAAAAAAAGTTAAAGAAAATGTATTAACATTTTCTGTAACACTCTATGAATGTATTAACATTCAAAGAAAATGAAACTGTACAATATTAACAAATATGTTCCCATCTCCTAACTTCCTTTGCATATAGTTTGAAATATGTAAAATAAGGGCAAAATCCAGAGTAACTACAGGGAGTCCTTGCTCCGGTGTAAGAACAACTTACTCTGGATTCCAATATGAATTTCCCATAGGTTTTCACTAGGTGGTGCAGAAAGTCTCTTATGTCTCTTATGTGCTCTTAAAGTCTCTTATGTGCTCCCATAGTTACTCTGGATTTGGAGGCTAGTCTCTGATTCCTTTTGAGATTTTACTCCAGTGTTCTCAACTGGTGGTACATGTACCACCAGTGATATGCTGGGTATTATTGGATGGTATGTGCGATGCCTGATGCCTGGCAGCAAGAGCATGACAGGAGCTTCAAATAGAAGCAGAAGGCTTGGCCAACTGGGCAGAGCTCCAGCACACAGTTTTTGCATGTTTGAAAACCTGTCCTGAACCTGCTACTGCTGTTGGAAGCTTACATGACCATTTCTGAACCCAGACAATCATGTTGCAGAAGTAACTGGTGATGAATGGTGATGATTACTTGAGGAGCATTCAAGCAAATGGTACATCAGGTGACCAAAACTGAGAAACACTTTTTACACACTAAGGGTGAAATCCAGAGTAACCATGGGGAGTCCTTGCTCTGGAGTAAGAACAAGTTACTCTGGATTGCAATATGAATTTCCCATAGGTTTTCAGTAGGTGGTGCAGTAACCACGGGTGCATATAATGTCTCTTATGTGCTCCTGTAGTTACTCTGGATTGTGCTGTTAATCTTTATTCCAGTTGCATGCCCAGGTTAAGAAACTGAGTCTTTGTAATTCTTTCTAGACCCTTCTTTCCCCCTTGCTCTCTTTATTTGAACAAAAACAACTACAGCTCAAATGTAATAAACTTTTCAGCACTAGCAGATTTATTCCTGTTGGGCATGTGCTGCATCCTGCAGTTAGGTTGCAGCAACAGAAGCCTCCTCCAGGAAAAGGAATTTGGTTGTTACCTCAGAACTGCTCTGCCTTTACCTTGCTGATTGAAAGTTGGTTAGAAGTGAGTCTTCAGTAATTTTGTGGAGGAAGCATAATGGGTTGGTTTGATCTACATCAGGGATTTTCAAGCACTGTGCTATGGCACACTGGTGTGCCACAGGTAGTATGCAGGTGTGTCGCAAGGCTTTAATTATAGGAGAACTGGAGGGTTCGAGCCCCTTCCTACAGTATTGTGTGCCTTGTCCAAGGTCAAACAACTGATGGTACACCATGACAATTGTAGCACTGTGTGCCATGAATTGAAAAAGATTGAAAATCCCTTATCTATATCATACTTTGTTTTTTCTTCCACTTTATAGCCTTCAACTGAGGTCTAATACTTTTTCCAACATTTATGTTTTTAAGTGCACTGGTTGTAGAGTAAATTTCAATACATGCTTTTTCACTCTAGTTAGTGTGACTTGTGACAGCATAATGAAGAAAAAGAAAAAAAGGCATTATAGGCAGAAAATAATGAGTATTTATGACAACAAAGAGGGATATACCATTAGCTTTTGCACAGCATTAACATTAGCCAAACTGCAGACAATGCAGTCGAGAAAGGTTATAACGATACTGCGAACCAGTAGAGTAAATTGACTTCTGGGATTGTTGGTAATTATCCTTCAGACAGCCACGATAGCACCAGTGCTGAGAATTCTCTGTTAGAAATCACCAGCACTCTTCAAAAGAACAACTACTACGGCTTTCTGGAAATGAGTGTCTTATTACTGGAGTTTAAGGCTGTAGCTCTCATTAGCAGGCATGAGTTGGTCTATGGGATGTGAGCCTCTCTGCTGTTGTTGCTATTTACAATTTGTAAACTATGCACAACAGAAAGACCCTGAGGAGGTAGCCAAACAGGGAAGCTGAATTCAGCACCAACCTTGTATGGTTCAATTCAAAAAGAACCCCCGGTAAATAGCAAAAACCAGTCTAAAACCCTCTCTTTGGCCAGAGGATATTGCTCTATTCATCCAACCAGGAGGACTTTACAACGTAGCCAAAGTTCCCTTAATACCACTGGAACATCCACTTGCAAATTCAGATAGAACTTTTTTTAATTCATGGAAGATTTCCTCAGAGAAATGGAAAGTCCATTTGAACTACTCTGAATGTCTACCTAGCCATGTCTAACTAGTCTAACTAGCCATGTCTCTCCTGACTTTTCTTGGAGCTGTCCAAGTTACTGACCTCTTGCTTGTACTCTAGCCCAGTGGTTCTCAAAGTGGGGGTTTCATTTCAGGGGGATTGTAAAAATCGCCACTATCTGGGCGCCACTATCATGGCATTGGGCACTGCCATCTTGGAATGGACATTCAGGTTGATTTCCTAGGAGTGAGACTCATTGAACACAATGGGACTTACTTCCAAGTAGACATGGAGGAGCTCTGGCATCATAGTGATGGCACTTCCAGCTTTGATGTCACTTCTGGGGAGCGGGATCCTGTTCGGACTGTCATTCTCAGAAAGGGGTCCCATGCTGAACTCAAGAACCCCTGCTCTAGCTCCTTAATGAAGTCCTGCCTCCCTTTCAAAACAATGCAAGACTTGAACTGTTTACTATACTCTCCTCTATTTGGAACCCTGTTCTTGCTACAATGCTGGTTCACTTCATAAACATGTCTGGAACATGGATGCAGCTTCTGGACACACAAAACTGGTAGGCATCTTGTGTTGAAAAAGAATCTGCACAACATCACTACTGGAATGACTAGGCCTGGTATATTTCTGAGTGGAATTTATGGGGCTATTGAAGAACGACTGTACACATGATTGCCTTTCACTGTTTTTATAACTGTGCAGGCTACATCCCCAAAGCTTTTTAACTGAGCCTTGCCCAATGGTATTTTGAAAATATTGCTTTAATAAAACTACAATGAACACCTTGTGAAGCAATATCTATACCAAACTAGTATTTCATTAGAATGCCAAATGCTTAGCTAAGGGATTTCAGGGAAGAGGTGCATGCAAGCGAGCAGTTTTGTCACAAAAACCTACCCGGTTTTGGCAAAGTTTGTCCAATATGTCATGACAACGGCACTGAGCATGACATCATTCTTGGAGAAGTTGCAGTTAAACAGTTCAGTAGGACCAATCATGGGAATGCCAAACACATAAGGGACTTCATCGCCATGTGCTGAATCAGCCCAGTTGGGTTTCATTTCACTTTGACAGTGGTGATAAAATGCATAGAAGTATGTTGGGGAGCCATACTGGGCATGGAGGTCAGCTGTAGCAACAGCTGGTGCAACCCACTGATGGTCAGTGAATAATGCTACAAGGGTTTTTCTTCGTGTTTCAGGATTTTCCTTATCTGCCCAGTCTGTGTACATGAACTTAATGGTCTCCCGCAATGTATCTTTCCCTTCTGGATAGCCATACAGATTGTCCACAAAATTGGATACGGAGAAGTCAAAATCATTCGGAGAGACACCATCATCATTATCTACAATGCCGTCTACAAATTTTAAGCCTTCTCCTTGGTTGACACCTAACATTATGTCGTAGTTGAGAAATTCTCCTTGCTCCATCAAAATCTGAGGGTCATCTGGAATAACATCCCCATCAATCACTGGTCCAAAGGCAATGTGGTACGTAGCTGGTGTAATTGTCTGCTGAATTAATTCTTTGTAGTTTTTATTCCGAAAGCATTCGACTAAGTCTGTAGTATCCAAGGTGTTGCAACCCACTTTTTCTGCCAAAATTGCCGTATACTTGGCAGGCTGGTAGTTCACAGCCCAGCTGGACAGGGCTGTTCCACTTTGTATGATTGCCTTCTGGAACAGACCTGCAGGTGCACATTTTAAAATTAAAACACAGGACAAGCAACATTTGCAAAGCAAAAGACTCTTTTCTACATCATGTAGAGGAAGTGCATTTGATTGAAGAGCAAATTTCAAGAGAGAGATTAGTTTTGTATTGGAGATAAAGTTATTCTGTTTCCTGTCAATGGCTGGGAATGTCCAGAAATAATTACAGCCAAGTCCTATCCTCCCACCAGCTCAGACTACACAGCACTACTGATAGAGAACACACTGCATGGGGAGGGGGTGAACATGACCAAAGGACCTAGGAAAAGTGAATAAATTTTTTAAACTTATTTCCCTGCAGGTGATCTTGGAGTGGGGTTGCAAATGAGAAATAAACATAAATGTTCAGTTGCAAATCTCTGATCAGTTTTGTTCTAAATAATTGCCAGTAGGAGTAAAAAAAAATTATGTTTTTTCCCTTTAGTGTATTAGCATCCATACACTAGGAAGGAAGACCAGTAACAATAGAGGGGTGTTTTTGTTTTATTGTTTTTTGCTTTATGCTCCTTCAAAATTACTTGAAGTATCCTGAAATCAGCTAACAGAATGAAGCTATAGGCCTTGTGAAGCTACTGTTTGGGTCCTTAAAGAAGCTCTCTCTATTGGGGGAAAGAGAGGCTGTACCTTTAGAAATGAGCTATTTAACATGTTTTGGATGCAAATGTCATCTCAGGTTCAATCCAGTGGTGGACTCCAGCAGGTTCATACCTTGTTAATTTCTTTGAATCCCATCACTGGTTCAATCCCTGGCATTTCTAGTTAGAGATTAAAAAGGCTTCTGTCTGCCACTCTGGAACATCCCCAAATATTTTGTTTTTGGATTTTCTTCTTCAATTTTTAAGTAGAATTCCAGAAAAAGCTAGCTTAGGTTGTAATCCTAAAGGCACTTTCCTGGGAGTAAGACTCATTGAACACAATGGGGCTTACTTTGTATACATGGTTAGGATTGTGTTCTTAACTTTCACCTCTTTTTAATGGTCTAAGATTTGATAAAAGGAAATGATAGAGCCTAGATTTAACTGCCATTTATATGTGTATTCATTTTTATTAAGTCCATCAACAACAGTCACTTACACATGTATAAATGACTTAATTGAATTGTTCCCAGAGACTTTACAGAATGACAACTGCAAGCAATCATCTTTGTGTGAATGACTTGCAAAAAACAACCTCCCCACTTCAGGGAGGTTTCAATCTCAGCAGAAAGGTCAAAGGAAAATTATACATTTTCCTCTGTCTCACAGAAGGCATGCATCATATAATTTGGGAAAGGATGGTAGGCTAAAATCAGTTTAATAGGTTTGTAATCTAGAAGTTCCCACTCCCCAAGCAATGTCCTTTCTCCCTGCATGGATATTTCTTCATTTAATAATTTACCAATTTAATCAATTAGAACATATCTGGCAGTTTTCTAAATGAGCAGAGAAGTTGCAATAAGATTCAATAGCACAGCATATCCGTTGCTATAATCCAGTTACTGGTTGAAAGCTATACTGAGCTTTCATTTGAGCAGAGATAAAAATTTTTGTTTCAATATATCTGAGATGGGCACAAATTTCAAGTGGAAAAACTAAAAAAAACAAGAAGAAAAAAAACACAAAAGACTCAAAAAATAACAAAAATAGGTAAGATGCTTTGACCTAAAAATATAAAAAACTATTCCAAAATTCATCAAGATTTTTAAAACAATCATATTCAGTAATATTAATGTTGCGATTATCCTGACAGTCAGTAAAATTTGCCCTGGTTTTTTTTGTTCATGAGCATTATTTTCTTCTGTAATAGATAGATAAAAGATTTGAGAATGACTATTCTACAGAATATTTGTCCTAATTGGTTCCACTGAATTTATTGAAAAAAGAATGTCAACTGTGTCCACTTCAAAATAATTGATCTGAAATACTAGAACAGTTGACCTCATCATAATTGTAGCATATCATTATAAATTTCCATTAGTGTTTGCAATTTACTCTTAAAAGAGAACTTGTAAAATCTCTTGATTGTAACTAGTAATTACCTTCTGAATAGTGAGAGAGGGTCAGCAAACTAACACAGGAAGCGCCTGCACCTGATCCAAAAATAGTCACTCTTTTTGGGTCTCCTCCAAATGATCCAATATTTTCTTCAATCCATCGTAAAGCTTGGATTTGGTCAAGCAACCCATAATTGCCTTTTGCAGCTTGGTCTCCAGTGCTTAGAAAACCTATAAGGCAAAAAAGGGATAGAGAAAGAAAAAAAATTAGCTCAGCAGTTACAGGGCTTGCAATAGTGCAAGCACAAATTCACAATAAATATTTTCTTCTTCCAATTTTTGAAAGATCAAGATCCTACTTAAATGGTTATCAGAAATAGAGTGCAGGGGTTTTTTGTTATAGAGACTTCAATACATTTGGGAATAATAATTTTTGTGTAGGAACAAAGCAGGACAGAATGGAGGCATTCTTTCTGTTTTCTGGAAGTTAACAAAGATCACCAATTCTGAAGCTCATATATTTAAGATCATATCATATATTTAGATCATGTTTTTGATCATTTTGTAAGATCATATATTTAAGATCATATATTTAAAAGTGTAAAATGAGTTACACATCAAAAAGGATAATGTTCATTGAGTGCACAGTGGAAAAGTTAGGACACCTCTAAAAATGATAGTGTATTTTTCCACAGTAATTCTGATTTCTTTGGCATGATAAAAATTATCTTCAGTTCCAATTCACACAGCATTTTGGGTATACACTTAAGATTGTTTAACAATACATTCAAAATATTTTGTATGAAAATTATACAAGGTTATGAACATGTGTGACACAGTGGTATACTAGAGACATTTAAGACAGGGTGAGGTCCTCTGCTGCCTGTAAACTTTCACAAATACAAGTCTGTTGTAATATATGCTTACAAAAATGAAAATGAAGGAGGCTGTCAAAAGAAACTTGATAGCACCAAAGGCTAAGAAAATAAGTTTAAAATATTTTGTAAAATATTCCACTGAGGCTGCAATCATTTTCAGCTGGCATAAGCCCCAGCACAAGTCCCATGCTGGCCTGGGGATGTCACAAAAATGTTGTAAGGCATTTCTGTGCCATTCCTGGGGAAGGGTTACGCCTGTGCACAGAAATGCACTTGCCTCCCCACATAACCACAGGAACAGGAAGACCAAGGAGTTGTGCTGGCCTTCCTTGGGATTGCACCCTAAATCCAATTTGTGCTTGTTTATTTTTGAAAAGGGGCACAGTTGATTTTTTAGCAATTTTTGAGGGTTTCCAAGCTTCAAACTGATTTACAATACAATCCTATCCATACATTCTCAGATGTTACACTGAATTCAGTAGAATTTACTTCCAGGTCAATATGCATAGATTTACAGCCTTTGTTCATAAGCGAAAAGTCCCAATGAATATAACTGGGTTCTGTTTCTGAGTAAATTTGACTACAATTGTGTGTACACAACATAAGAGCCCTGCTAGATTAAGCCAAAGGCTCATCTAGTCTGGCATCCTGTTTTTCACAGTGGTCCACCAAACACTTCAAGAAGCACAGAAGACAACAAGTGACCTGAATTCTGATGTCCTCTCCTGTATCTAGGATTCTGAGGTTGCCTACATCTAAAATAAGGTTGCACATTCTCATCATTTCTTGTAACTGTTGATTGACTTTTCCTCCAGAAATTTGTTTAACCCCTTTTAACAGTGTCAAAGCCAGATTCCATCACCACATAATGTGGCAAGGAAGTCCACATCCTAATTACATACTGGGTTAAAGAAATAACTCTTCCAACACTCAAATTTAGAGGATGTCCCTGGTTCTGGTGTTAGTTTTCTGAATATGTGTATAGAACTCTTCTGCCGCTCAACCTGCCATTCCATTCCCAGGTCCCGTATGGCTATCAGACTTTAAAATGAAATGTGCTACATGAACTGATGATCCTGCAGAATGGGATGCCATCAATTACCTACAAACCTCTGCTTTGTTTTGCTGAAAGCAGCTCGCCTGAAACATTCCATTAATCCACATTGACTGGAAAAATCTGGATTCCATACAGATCACTATGTCCAAATTTACCATTCAATTCTCCCAACTTCAAGCTTTGTTTTAACTGCACTGCAGACCTTATCTCAGCAAACTAATTGGGTTTGATGCACTTTTAAAGGAATGCTGCTGTGCATGTTAACCAGCAGGCCAGGGTTCGAGACCTGGGTTGGCCCCACAAGACAGGGTGAGCTCTTGTCCTTAGACTATCCTCCATAACAATCCAACCCAGGCTTTCGTGCTTCGCATGCAGCGTATGCAGCGTATGCAGCGCCGAGCACGATACCATAGTCTTCCAAGATTGACGGAGGCCTGCTTTTAAAGGAATGCAATATAACAGATGGAAAATTCTCAACATCTCTGAATTGCGCTTGAAACATTTATAAGCGCAGTTCTCTACTAAAAAGATGTCAGCCATTAGCACTCATAAATGATCACTAGGGCAAATGCAGACCAAGCTGTCAACAAATAGTTATAAGAATTTATAGACTATTGAAACGCCTTTCTAAGGGTCAGAGAACCAGCAGCTGCCATTTACAACCCAATCCTAACTAAATTCTCACACACTGATGCAGTGGTGCTGTTGTGGCATCCCACAGGGGAACTCTGGCTGCTGGAGATCTCCTTGGGTTAAGGACATTTGTCCTTTTGTCCCAGGGCAAGTCCCAGCAGCTGCTATATGTCAACTCAGACCTGTGCAAGCAATATCAGGAAGACGGACACTGTGCTCCAGTGATGCTGAACCCACCTCATCTCAGGCCTATTACACCCTCTCCCTGCCTTCTATCAACTGTGTTAGATTTATCTGCTCCAGCTGACATCCATTCAAGCCCCAGTACATGCAGGGAGATGTTGGACAACTTGCTAGCATGCCAGTCAAAGGCACTGTTGAAAACAGCTTTACATAACATTTGTGATAGCATGTGCCGATATAACGCACTTCGGCTCAATAGATTGGACAGTTAGAATGATGAGGGCCCATTCTATAAATATAGCAGAGATGCCCATTCTGCAGCTTACTTCATGAAATACTTTCTTGCATTAATCAAGCCAACACTGCCATATTGCCAATTTGTAGCTACTTGCATTGCAACACCTGCATGAATTCTTCAACACATACTTTGTCCATCAACCCCTCTTCTTCTTCCTTCTTTGAAAATGTGGAAAGTGAACCTTAACATTTTTCTACCGTCAGCTTAAGGAACTAAACGAGACATGTTCAAGTGGGAGAATAGAAGAGAAAGCGATCCATTACATAAAGCATTTACTTTATTGGAAATTGAACTGCCATTGAATTTTTCAGTTATGGATATTTTCCTGGCAATTTTAATATGATTGCTGGAACCTGAGTTTGGCCACAATTCGGCACCAAGTAAGTTGCACTTCAGTTTGTTCTGTGCTGAATCTGTGCTGAATAATGGCCTTCTTTGGAATAAAGATAAATATATGTAATAGTTTGATAACACCATGATATGAATGTTGTCATAGGAGAACAGATCTAGACAACTTGCTGAAAACCAATTATATAATAATTGTTTTCTTCCATTAATGCTGACTGGCACTGTTATCACACACAGGTGCCCACACATGCATAAACATGCACACAAAGGGTTCAAACTTAACTAAATTCCTCCAAGCTAAAGGTGTGAGTGCTATCTACCATGGGGAGGCAGCAGCCGAGTTTCCATGAAGTAAAATAACAAATTCCCCTATCTTGGGGTAAGCCTCCATGAAACCAATTTGTCTCCTCAGATATGTGCCAGCTTCTTTGCTGGCCCAATTGCTAGAAGTATAATGGGGAAGATTGACTAGAGTTGGTCACGACAAGTGGCACAACATGAGGATGAAACCTTTACCTGAGAAGGAAGGGAGCAGAGAGCACTGTTAGAATCCAGTGTGTGCTTTCTGGTTCCACTTCCTTGCCCAGAAATGTCCCATTCCTCACCCCATTCCGCCAACCCTAGGCATTGTCTGCCACATAACCAATTTATCTCCACTCCCAGAAGTTGCCAGGAGTGTTAGTAGACCTTGAATACTGCCACCATTTGCAGCAGCAGGCTCAAAATAGTTGCCAGCAGTATGTGTAGCATGCGATCTCATTGCCATTTATGACAGTGGATCTGTGTTCTGCTGTGTTTAAGGGCAGCCCTATCATAATTAGTATCTTTGCCACAAAGCACAGATAAAATCAACTATTAAGACCGCAACAATGATATTAAAATCAGGGTGGTGAGAATCCATACCAAGGAAACCTTATTTAAGTTTACCATTAAAAAAATCTTATGGACTAATTGTGTGAATCATGAATTTGTACAAGAATTTGCAACTGAAAGATCACTCACATGAAGGAACTTATTGCTGTTTCTTGAATCTATTTCAACAGTAGCAAAAATGAAATAGGTTAGCCGTTAAATTTACAGCACTCTGATTGGAGGCCCTGGAAAGTGTGTACATTGAAAGAAGAGAACAATGCTCTCAGTGGCCTACCCTGATCTAAGAAACCTTTAAAATATTGAGATAATTAACAATTAGAGCCATAACACATTTCACATCCTGAATTTTGAATCTTGCTGTGATTTTTAATTCCAGTCAAGTGTTCTAAAAGGTGACTGAGACCATCATCAATGTTCAACAAATGAATTTTTTTCTTCCACAGTTCTCTGCTGATCCTCATTAACTGCAAGAGCAAGCTTTCTTAATTTAAAAATTAATCATCAAGGTAAGAAAGTCAGTCTCACCTGACACCAAATGAATGAACAAATATTTCTCCTCTTGATGAGGAGATGTTGCCTATCATGCTTTGAATATCAGATCATAATATTTGCCAGAAGTCATGCTTTGAATACCAGATCAGAATATTTACCAAAAGTCATTTTAGAGTCAAGGCAAAGATTATCTGTCCAAACTAAAACATATAGAACCAAAACATTTCCTATTTGTGTTAGGAAATGTGAAGATGCTGAAATGCTGAATGCTAGTCAGTCTGGAAAAAACATTACTTTGTGTTGTAAATACAAAGGTTATTTTGAAAGCAACCTCCAATAAACTGTTAATTCTATTATGCATACAAGTTACAACAGTATTTTTTATGTGATCAACACTCAAATTGAGGCACTTGACATAGTATGGCACAAGTTTTTTGTATGCCCTGTCCAAGAATTCACTGCTTTCTCTGAATGACCATGAGGTTTTTGGTAAAACACACACACACACTATTGTAGTTAGTTACTTATTACATAACACTTCTCCACGTAATCACCACCTGAACTTAGGGTGCAATCCTAACCTAGGCCAGCACAACTCATTGGTCTTCCTGTTCCCATGGTGTTGTAGAGAGGCAAGCACATGTCTGTGGATAGGCACAATCCTCCCGCAGGAGTGGCACAGAAGTGTCTTATGGCACTTTTGTGAAACCCCCAGGTCAGCACAGTACTTGTACTGGGGCTTAGGCCAGCCTAACTGGAAGTTAGGATTGCAGCCATAGGCTCTTGTCACAGTGTGGCATAAGTTTTATCCTCAAAGAACATTAATGTGGTCCCCAATTGCTGCTTTACAGATTACTTTAAGCCCTTGCACATTTAGCTCTTTAAACTTACCTTCCCCCACCAATATTTCTTTGCAGTGGAAGAATCCGTATCCCCAAGTATACACAGTGCTCTGGTTGTGGACATGGTGATTTATGAGATCAAGAAACTTCCTGCTTTATTTTTAAATTATCTGTCCCTTCATGTTTGCCTTTTCCACTATCACAACATGCAGAGCTGATGATTTCAGTGACTTTTAATATTTTGCTTTCCTTAGTGCTTAAAGGCAATTTAGATCCCGTCACTCGCTTATCCTTACTCCAATACCTCTCCAAACCTTGATTTTAACAAAAGAGCAAGAACCAGGAAAATAATCACTGGAAAATCACTGGGGAAAAAATGAACATTAAAACATTAGACCACTATAGATCATCTTACAATGTTAGAATTTTACAGAAAATCTGGCCAACTCTAGATTGTGATTTGGTATTTGGCAAATAAAATCTGGCCCACAACTAAGAGAAGTGGCAACTCGGATCCAGATCAGTACCCCTGGCCATCATACAAGATAAACAAAAATGAATTATTATTATTATTATTATTATTATTATTATTATTATTATTATTATTATTATTATTATTATTACATTAGCTATATTAGCTATTTTAATACTCATTCTTTTGAAATTATTATTTCTGAAACAAAGAACTGTGACATCTTTCCCCTATCCATTTCCAAGACAGAATTGACTGGAATTATTTCTTTTCAGAGTTGAAAAGAAATATATACTTTTCAGAGTATTCTTTTTCTTTCACACTATGGCCCAAGGGCTGATTCCATATCAAATCAATTTTAGATCTGGCAGAAATTCAGCTCTGACTGTCTTTCCAGTGCTTTTGCACTTTGTATATGTGATGATTTCCCCCCCTCTTCATTTTTATCACTTGATGTTTTAGACTCCATACTATACTGTGGTGAAGGCTGCCATCCTAAACTCCAGTTAAGCTGGACTAAGCCCCAGCATAAGACCCGTGCTGGCCTGGGGATAAGTGCCATAAGACATTTCTGCACCATTCCTGGGGGACAGTTAGGACAGCTCAGACATGCACTTGCCTCCCTACATCACCACGGGAAAACCGATGAGTTGTGCTGGCCTAGATTAGGATTGCACCTTATAAGATACAAACAGATATGAAGTCCCAAATTTCCTCGTTTTTTCCTCCCTTCTTTCAACATTCCTCTTTAAGGTATCAGAAGTGACTTGAAAATTCAATGCTATATGCTCTATAGATGATGATTAAGGATATTTATATACCTCTTTTCAACAAAACATAGTTAGCTGATTAGTTAAATTGTTTAAGTAGCTAAATAAATGGTCTAACAATGTAGAAAGGACACTAGCCATTGGAAACTATGCTATGTTGGTGTGGAAAGGGACAGTGCAAACCCCTGCTTGCTGCAGTTAACTACATTATCTCTGATAATCTGACAGGCTTTCTGATTCTCCTCCCCCAATTACATGAAGCAGATGCTCCTCAGCAGCGTAGACTGGTTGGTTATGAACCTCAAAGGTTTTTGACGTGTGCTATTACTTAGCTGTATCTTCCCAACCTTCCCCAACCTGTGATTTCCCTGAAAAGATTTTGGCCAACCCAAAATTGCCTCTAAGTAACTCTAGATTTTCAGTGTCAATCTCTGAGTAGGAAGCCAAGTGAATCAACTGCACCAACTACCCCAAGCCTGACAGTTTTTGAAATAGACTTGAGGTAGGTACTGTAATTCTACCCAAAGGTTTACCTTGCTTACATCCCTGAGCCAGGCACCTCTGATTCTTTGTCTATGTCCCTCACCTGGTAGATACTAAATATCTACTCCTACCCCTCATTTCACGCTATACTTGCAAATGTACTTGTACATTTCACGCAGTTGCAATGCATTAATAAATGCCACCTCAAGGAAAACTGGTGGGGGAGGGATACTATACTCGCCAGTTGCAGCAACCCATTAATAAATGCCAACTCAAAGAGAGCCAGAGGGGCGCCTCCACCCCAAAGGCCAATCAGATGTGAAGCAAAAATTTCCTACCCAGCCCCTAAATAGTGATCTGTTAATCTCAGACTGTCCTAATGGATCACAAACCACAGAATGATACTTCCATGCCCATCCTTCCATTGCTTTGGCACAAATCAGGCGACTGGCCTATTACCCAGCTTTGTGTGAGATATAAACTAGGAAAGGACACTCAAGGCTGATGGATGTGTAGGTGACATACTACCACACCATCATTGGTTTAGAGCAGGGGTCTCCAAACCCTGGCCCAGGGGCCAGATATGGCCCTTGGTGAGCTTCAATGTGGCCTCCAGCAAGAGCCCTCCATCTGGACCTTGGGCAAGCCTTGTCATCCACTCCAATGCATTCTTATATATAAATTTATTCAAATTTGAAATGTAAATTACTTTTCTGGCCCCCAACACAATTTCAGAGAGATTATGCGACCCTCCTGTCAAAATGTTTGGAGATCCCTGGGTTAGGGCATTGGTGTCCAAAGTTTTTTGCAGGAGGGCCACATAAGCTTTCTGACACTGTTCTGGGTGCAGGAAAAATGATTTACATTTCAAATTTGAATACATGTACATATATTAGCACATATACGATAGTATTAGAGACAGATAATACAAGGCTTGCCTGCAGACCACATTGAGGCTCACCACAAGCCACATCTGACCTCCATGCCAGGTTTAAGCAGGCCTCCATCAGTCTTGAAAGACTATGGTATCATGCTCAGTGCTGCATACGCTGCATGCAAAACATGAAAGCCTGGGTTAGATTGTTACCCAAGCAGCAAATTCCCCCTCTCCACGCCACTGAATTAGTCCAATGGAAAGGCAGAGCCAATACGATTGGATCCAGCTGGCATCGCAGAGCTGGACTAAGGACAGGAGCTCACCCTGTCTTGTGGGGCCGACCCAGGTCTCGAACCCTGGCTTTAGAGCAATGCTCACTAAACCACACCCATGGGTTTGATCCAGTGTACTGCTGAATCCCTCTGTCATGCAAGAATGCTTAACATCCTGGCAGGCTGTTCACAAGAGTCTTCTCCATTGCTGTTGCATGACCATTAGGGCATTTGCATTTGCTGGTGCAATTCATTCTGGAACAGTGGGCAACAAGTGCAACTCCCCACAACCAATGCAACAAAGATGAAGGGGCTTCTTTTTTGCCACAGTGGTAGGTTGCAAATAGGTCACAAAGTGGTAAGCTGCAAAGCCGTCACAAATTTGGTGAACACTGGTTTAGAGTAAAGCAAAGTTTCGAATATCTGGTTAAAGCATAAAAAGGTAAACTCTCAAGAAGAAAAGGAACAGATTTTTACAAAAGGGCTTAGGAAAACCATCTGAAATGTGTGGTCAAAAGGAAATATAACTCAAAAGTTGTTCAGCCAATCTGGAAAAAATTCTTTACTGAACTCAGTTCCTTTCTCTCCCTTTTTATTAATGTTTATGGATGAACACATACATAAACGTTATGCAGTTGTTCTTAATGTCCACAACTAAAACTGAAATATTCTGTGAAATATCTGCTGGGATCTGGGGGCGGGGGGGGGGGGGGGGGAGAGGAGAGAAATACATAATCCTGGTGTGAAATCAGTCACCAGCAAGCATCAGGAAGAAACAAATAGGCAAGCAGCCTTTGGTCTCCATTTCTTTTCCTCTCCCTTTTGAGTCACTGCTGCATCTCAATCTGTTTTGTATGTTTCTGAATCTTTTCGCACCTGCTCTCCGGATATGCCTAGATCTGTCACAATCTGTTAAGCACTTTTTGTTTTTCTTAGCATAGCAAAAATCTGCAAAAAACAATTTATACAATGTATTGGGGAGACAGAGAATGAAACAGCAAAGATGAATGGCTGAGGAATTACTTATTTAAGAAATTATACCCCCCTTTCCCAGGCCAATGCAAATGCCCGAAGTGACTTAGAAGAGTTTTAGATTCTTCCCTTCTGCTGTCGTCACAATAGACAGGAGAGGTACATGAGGCTGAGAGTGACCGACTGGCCCAAGGTCACCCAAGAAGCTTCATGGCCAAAGAAAGACTCAAATATTGGTCTTCTAGGTCTCAGTCCAATTCCCTAATCACTACACCACTCGCTCTCCACCTAAAAGAAGTGTAAGGTATCAGAGAAAATACTCCAAGTGGAGGCCTTGGTTATGGAGACAGCCCAGCTTCCTCTTGATTTTACAGTTTGACATTTTTCCCAGCCAATTGAATAATTTAACTTGGTCACTGACCTTGACTGTGGAAATTTAAGAAAATTTCATATTCATGTTAATTGAAATTACTAGCAAAATGTACCCGTGCTGCAGGAGTAAAATTTCAAGAATATATGCAGCATCTCCCCCGCGCACCACCCTCCACTCACCATCCCCCAACATGCACCATTCCTCCATGCACATTCCTCCTTTGTGCACCATTCCCCCACATGCAACATCTCCCATGTTCACCATTCTCCCACATAACATCCCACCACATGCACCATCCCTCCATGTGCACCATCTCTCCACGTGCACCATCCCTCCATGTTCACCATCCCCAACATGTACCAGCCCCCATAGGCACCATCCACCCACGTGCACCATGCCCCCATCTAGGGACAAAAATGCATTGCACCCCTTTCCACCCATTCCGGTTAGAATTTTCCAAAACTGGTGCTTAGTGGTTGCCTCCGTTACAGAAGAAACACCGTCCCCAAATATTACACTTCTAAGTCCAGCAGTTTTGGCTGGGCATTGATTGATTGATTGATTGAGTGAGTGAGTCAGTCAGATACTCTTCAGTTTTATAGATTCATGAATGACTTCCAGCTTCTTCTGCAAACATGTACAGTTCTGATAGTGGTTCTGTCCAGACATTTACCCTAACCTGAAGGTATTATTCATTTGGAATGAATACCATAAGGATACAATATTTGAAAATTGGACCCATGAAAATACCTGGCATTCATGAAAATACACAAGGCATACCTGCTTACTCATTGTGCATCCATTTTCACATCCATTTTCAAAGAATTTCAATGCAATCATCAGGGACCTCCTTCTGGGGTGATTTGTGGGGGCTGCGTTCATTGGATCATGACAATTCTAGTGTCCTTAGATTCCTCTCAGCCTACCCTTTCCAATGAACTATGCACCTTTGCATACTCAAGAGTAAAGCCATGATATGGGTCACTTTAACTTTTCATAGAGTTCAAAGCATATTTTAGGTTTTTTGCCATAACTTTTGATAGGAAGGTGCAATTTCAAAATGGATTTTTGCATTGGATTCTGTTCTTCAGTATGATTTCAACAGTTTATGACATGAAGGGGTTTGATGCACCATCACGAAGTTGCAATTTTTAGGTTCCCCCAGTGCATGTCACCCAGCAAGGTGTGTCACCTGGTGCAGACGGCATCACCCACACCACTCTCAGTGATGTCCCTGCTAAGATCTTACCCTTTTCCCCCCACCTGACATACCTCAAATGTCCCTTGGACAAGCTCAATAGCTGGCATATGACTGAGAAGATCCATTGTCAGCCAGGTGGACGACAGGAAGGTATCAGGCTTCCCAGTTATACCTCCATCTTAGGGTGCATGCTCCATGCGGCCATAGGTGGAGGATATGGGGACTGGGGCATAAAAAGATATCTCAAGTGTATTATAATGTAAGGACAGAAAATACTCAATTTCTGCAAAATAGACATAAAAAATAAAGTTAACCCACTAGCCACAGTAACTGCTGTAAATGCAGTGTGATGAGGTATTTTAATTATAAGCTTATGGGAAGCAAAGGATATTTTGAATTAAGGGATTATGGAAGATTAATCATAATCCCAAACGGCAAGTTTCTTTTGTGAAAAGCACCTTAATTGGCCAAGAAAGGCATTGCTATTATATTAATAACTGTCAACTTGCAAAGTTGATACTTAAAATGAAAAATAACCCTTGTGATATCAAACGCTTTCATCAGCTATTTTTTATTGCACCGAAGTTATCAGAAATCTTCCTCTATGAATCACTTTTGCTTTTAATTTTTTAAAATGTCCACATACTTATTTCATATTTTAGAGATGTATCAACTTCCAGTAATGCTATGTGGAGAGAATAGGAGGAACCTGAGAATATAATCAGAAATATAAATATCTCTTTCTGAAAAAAACCTGCAAGACATACAGTTGCTTCTCTTGTGAAATGTTTAGGATTCTCCTGTCACAAACCTGTCTCCAACCAGCTGTATGGATGCAGTAACACCAAAAAGACATGCATTGCCCCCAGGGAGGGAATCCAAGGGCAAATAAAAAGTAAATTTAAAAGTATTTATACATGCCTCCCAGGAAAACCTGGGACAGCTTATTGATATCCATAAAGATCTGCCACCATATTTGGGAGTGTTTGTCCACAGAGAGAAAAGAGGCAGGGAGCTTTGATTCAGAGGAGATAGGATTTAACATACATCATTGCTGTGAGTTCCACCTCCTCCTACAGTCTCCCACTCCATTCTCAGCCCAACCCTTCCTCACTTCTGATTTATTAGGTCTGGTGTGCATGGCTCAGCCTGGTAGCAGAAAGCAGTACTGTTACAGCAATGTTTGCAAAATAGCCACTGACGCAGTGCTGTGCCCACTATCTGCAGCCATTTTACCACAGCAAAAGTAACCTCTATGGTTATAATGCTCTCTGTCCAGTCTGTTTTTAAGACATCAAATTCATACACTTTGCAGAATAGAAGGGAGAGACGCAGAGATAGACAGCTCTGTTAGGTCGCCTTTCACAGGGAGGATGTTCACAACTCCGCTCATACTACACCACCTGAATGACAACCAAAGAGGTGACTCTTCTGTCATGGTTTTTCTCTATTCTAGCCACTTCCCCCAGACCCCATCATTTAAAATGGTTCGGTACTGTTTCTTAACGTGTAAACCAAAAACAACATCTCGTATGACGGAAATAACTTTCAACATCATGTCCTAGGTCCTGTCCTGTGGAAAGACAGCACTGCCCTTCTTTCTCAGTCAAGGGCTTCCCTGAAGCCACTGTAATCAATTCAGGAGAGGAGCAGTCAAGTGTAAAGCAGTCACTGGGTAATGTGCAATTACTAGAGGTGCTTTTGTGCCACAAACATCCTACAGGTCATTTAGAGGGTTGAGGGGGAAAAGGCATGTGGCTGGTGAGAAACACACACACACACACACATCCTCATGGGTTCCTCTTAATTTAGAGCAAAACCTAGCACTACTACTTGTTAAAACAATATGAACATAGCAGTCCCTTTGTGGTGTGTAGTTATCTTTTGGAATAACAGATGAAGACAAAGACTTTATCTAGCCCAGGAGCTTTTCTTAAAAATTATCAATATTTGTTGTCTTGTTATGGTCTGTCCTTTTTAAAAAAAAATTATTATTTTTGTGTAACATTACTGTATTACATTCTATATAAAGAAACATGTTTAAAGAGAATTGATGCTCTGTTCAGTAAAGTGAATGAGGACCAGGGAGACATTCATTTCAACCCAGCAGTGTCTTCTTTAGTGGCTTCTGCAGGGATTTGTTGACATCTTATTAGATTGTAAGCCCTTTTGGGACAGGACGCCATTTGTTATTTCATTTTCTCTGTAAACCACTTTGTAAACTTTTTGTTGAAAAGTGTTATAAAAATACTCTTGATTTATTAATTGATCTCCCCCATTTAATGCACCAATAAGCTGCACCCTAACACACAGGGGAGGTGTGTGCCATTTAAAGTGGCAAAGCTTATTGCATGGCTTAAAATAGTATGTAGTGGTTCCCAAACAGCGAATTGTTAGCTTCCTGGGAAGCCGCAGAGACCAGCCAGGAGAGCCACAAAATCCTCACAAATCCACTACAATAAACAATGTATAGCCCCTAATAATAGCCCTAACAGAGAACCATGTCCAGGTGAATGGAGCTACCAGTCAAAAAAGTTTGAGAACCTCTGAATAGCGGACTCTGGTGTTGAATGACTTCTGGGTATAATTGAAATGTGTTGAGCAGTTTGTCAATAAACAAAGAAAGATAGGGATACCAATACTCAACAATAAATAAAAATAATAATTTTGGAAGAAAATTCAGACATTCAATGTTTATCAAGGTAACTGGAGCAAGATACATTGGGCTAAAATTTACTTTTGAAAGGGGGAAGAGGAAGGAATAGATAAAGGATCCTTAGTGACATAGGAAGAGGGAGTAGACAGCAGTATGGTTTTGGATGATGGTACTCTTCTATAAAGATCTAACAATGAGATTGTCAATGTAAGAGATGGTATCACAGAAAGCTACTTCATACTGAGCCAGACCATTAGTCCATCCAGATAAGTAGTACTGTCAACATCTCTCTAGGATTTCAGATAAAAATGTCTCTGCCCCTCCTGAAGTAGGCAAGGAGATCCTTCAACATGCAGAGCTGATTTTCTTCCACTGAAACAGAGTGCTTTTCCTATAGGTTCCCCACTGATAACCTTAGGTTCTCTGTTGATTCCTGAAGAGAACCTGTAGGTTCTCTGTCTGTTGATTCCATTATTTCCTCAAGACATCCAAAGCAGAGAGAGAGAGAGAGAGAGAGAGAGAGAGAGAGAGAGAGAGAGCACTTTTAAAATTGTCCTCTTTAAGTGTTTTAGGGAGGAAAACCAATGTGTATAATACAATCCAAGCTCTTTTTTGCCTCCATTCAAGGCAATTCAAGAATTGCCTCCTTTTCAAGAAAAGCTGCTAACACCTTTCATTTAAAGCCCTCTTCTTTTGACCAGAACACACTTTCATCAAATGCCGCTCAGACTGAAGTGATATGCCATTCATGCGAAACAATCAAACTCACTGCATTTAAGAATATGCAAATTGTTTTTATCAGTGTGCTTTTGTTACTCATAAAGAAGCACATGCCAATAAAAAAAAGTGTATTCGTTTTTGTCTGCCTCTTGATATTAGAGTCAAATTTATGAGTTATACATCCAGTTCTTTGAATTGTTTTTTAGAACTATGGTGAATATTTGCCTGGTTTGCTTAGTGCAAAAGAGACCATCATAAACGTTTGCCTCCTTGACAAGGCTTTATGGAAAGGGTTGGCTGACCCTAGTCCTCTGCACCATCTCAACTGACAATGACTGATCACTACTCTGACAATGGCTTTGATGAAAACCCCAGCGGCCAAAAATAGACCTTAAAAGAGAGCCTGTTCCTAACATCTTCTCTTCCTGCAGACTCCAGGGGCTT
Organism: Cryptoblepharus egeriae; assembly: GCA_030015325.1. NCBI lineage: Eukaryota > Metazoa > Chordata > Lepidosauria > Squamata > Scincidae > Cryptoblepharus > Cryptoblepharus egeriae. The sequence continues at coordinate 31,560,891 of JAREYC010000005.1, forward strand.
CTTGTGAAGATGATTAATAGGAATTGCATACAAGCCCCCCTGAGAAGATACGACACAAATGATTTCCAATTAAGGTAAATGGTTCACAGCTTCTTTTAACATCTCTTCCTCTTCTCTAATTCTGGCTGATGTGCTAGAAATATGTGAAATATATGGTGCATAACATAGGCTGCAATTCTGAAGATACTTTCCTGGGAGTAAGACCCGTTGAACACAATGAGGCTTACTTTTGAGTAGACATGGTTAGGATTGTGTTCATATATACATATATGGTGCATAATACTTTGAGATCCTTCCTCACTCTAAGCAACAGGATTTTGAGGTAGTGACACCTAGCCTATGATATGGACTGTTTCTGAAGAACTAAAAGGTGGTCTTGGAAGGAGGTGGCATTATAGGACCCCATCTTATAGATATCAGCACCAGTGATATGTTTGCATCATAGTAATAGGACTCATAAGGAGGTAGTGCAGATCTGAGAGTACCCCATCAGGGCCACTTGCACTCTACACAGGATAAGGGAATCAAGGAGCACAAGCCTAACCATGTCTACTCAAAGGTAAGCCCCATTGTGTTCAATAGGTCTTAGAGCACAATCCTAACCAAGTCTACTCAAAAGTAAGCCCTATTGTTCTTACTCCCAGGTAAGTGTCTTTCTCCCAGGATTGCAGCCTTACTCCCAAGAAAGTTTCTTCAGGACTGTAGTCTATGTTCCCTTACTCTGAGGAAATCTCCAAGTCTCTCTGGTCCAGCAGGATAAAGTGGCCATTTTGCCACCACTATACCATGTGGTGCCAGGATCAGGGTTCCCATTTATCAGAGATCTCTGTACATCAGTTATTCATGTGATAATAAGTATTTTCCAGATTTGTAGATTACAAATTTATATACTCAGAGGAATAATTTTTTTTTAAAAAAATCATGAAATACAGTATATTACTTCCAAGGCACTGCTGTTCTGTGTTGCTTCTGGGGTCTTTTATCTCAGTTTTCCATGCATACAAACGGACTCAGAATGTGGCACAGACCACACAGCTCTGTAGCTAAGTCCACAGGTTTACCACATATGCACACATGCAACAGCAGCAGCACTAAACATGTTTTATAAAAACCATATAATCTTGGCACTCTTGGTTTCAAGAATGTGCGCAAATGGCTTTTAGTACTGCTTGAAAGACAAAATCATTTGAGCTATGTAAGTAGCTGGACAATCTGTTGCTTTAGGATAAGAAAAGGAATTTCCGTGTAATCTGTGTTTTCTTTTTGTATTTGTCTGCTGAATGCAGCCATTTTGTGGAGCCCTTTCTCATTTGACAATATAATGTATTTGCGGTAAGTGCATCCAGATGGTGAAACTCTTTATCTGATTATTCCAGTACACAAAGTTTGTGAGTCAGAATGGTTACTAATCACTAGGTATTAATTGCCTTAATTACAGTTTTGCCTGAGAGTTTTAAGAATTCTCATCGAGTAATCACTACACATCTTCTAAAACTATTTTCAGGTTGGTGTGATTAAGTGAGAGTTCTTCTTGGTATACTATGATTAATACACTCAAATCTGTGACAATGCAAGATACTTGTAAGGGCACTTTGAGACACTGGCTTTCCTTCTGCAACCAGAGTGCTTCTGGTAGCATGCTCTTAAGCCAGATACCTGAAAATCGTGTCTTCCTCTGAACTTGATGTATTAAATATAGAATCATAGAATCATAGAATCTAATCATAGAATATAAATCACTATGGGGTATGTTACACACAAAACAAAATCAAGAGCATACGAAAGCCATCTTTGCATAATGTGATTAATAGCTGAATCCTAACTGGGCTCTGTAATTATGGAACAGTGGTTCTGCAGTCGCAAATGGTCACACTGTGGTGGTGTCAGAGACCATTTACAACTTATTGGAGCAACAGCACAGGAGGTGGAAGGAACAGGAGTATCAAGGGGAAAGAACAGGTGGTAGGCAGGAGGAAGGAGTGAATCCTGGCTGCACCAGTGTGCACCAAGATCATATCCCCCATTCCTCTCCCATTCCCTCTCCCTTATGGATTTTGGACTTGCACCAGAAAAATTGATGGCATAGAGAAGACCCATTGGCAGAGAGGAGGAGGGCAAGTAAGGGGCAAGCACTGCATTCAGGGGGAGCAGGGTTGTTAGTGAAGAGGGCTTCAGGATTGCCCCCTGAAAATGTGTTGGTACAGATATATTTGCACAGATATACAGTATATAGTGAGAAATAAAGTACTCTGCAAGCTGCACTCAAAATTATAATTTATACATCACAACCATTTATATAAAAAGTTATTCCTTAGTTGCTACTAACAAGAGCAGATCTCCGTCTCTTCCCCCTGAAAGGTGCAACAAAGGAAGATATTTATTGAACGCTTTTTTGGTGTGCTTTGCCAGCATCTCTGGGATGAATACTGTTCACTCAGCTTTGAAATTCTCCTTGTGATCCTGATGAGGTGATGGACATGCATAGGTTCAGTAATGCTCTGAATGAAAACCAACAAACTGAAGTTCAATTCTGGTAAGATGGAGGTGCTCTTGATGCTCTTTGTCTGGTTGCTCTTTCTCTGCTCTTTGTCTCCATCTGGTAAGACGGAAGTGCTCTTTGTTTAGATAAGTGGTGTTCCACCTATACTGGATTAACTGCACTTTTCCTAAATCACCAGGTAACCATCTGTAGAGTGCTTCTGGACCCAGCTCTGAAACTGAATGCAGTGGCACCTATGACAGGAAGCATAATTCACCAGCTCAGTCTGGTATACCAGCTGCATACCCCAAAATATGACCAGGTAAAACATGGCCATATTTACTGATGGAGATACCTTTTCAGACTATTCATCTGATGGAGATACCTTTTCAGACTATTCAGCATATGATCACTTAGTTCCTAACTGGAACCGGGCATTGGAAACATGAATCAGTGTAAATCCACTGGATTATGATCTGCATTAGGGCTCAATTTCAGTGACAGGATCATTGTGGGGAGAACTACATCTTAGTCAAATGTATCCTGGGATTAAACATACACATTCATTCTTACTGCGTCTCAAACATTGTGTTCCACTATATGAATATTTCTACTACATGTACATGTTTATTTTTAAAACACAAAAGGAGGACAGGGTTAGGATCAGAGGATTTTGATATATAACATGGGAACTGTTCTGCAGTTAAAGTTGGATGCAAATGACCGAAACACAAAGAAAACCAGACACGAATGTCCAGGGATGCCAACAACCAGGACAAAATTTCCAGTGCAAATACTGGAAATACAAATACCAGTGCTCTCAGTTCTAAGTACTGGTGTTTACCTTTTTAGCCTGGAATGGTTTAGGATTACATTTTCCTTTCTATGTTGGAGAATGCTGTAATTTGGGATGCTCTCCCTCCTTCTGAAATGAGATGGGTGGCAACCAAGGAAAGGGCTTTTCAGCTTTGATATACCTCATGTGCTTCCCCAAGGATGGCATGCCTGGCACATTCTAACATTAAGCTAATACAACCCACCCACCCCAGATTTTAAAACATTTTGAACATTTCTGATGATTATTTTATCTGTTTTTAATTTGCTGCTCTTTTGGTGGCACTGCACTGATTGGTTTTATGTTCCTTGCGGCATTGCAATTTGACTCGTCTAAACCTTGTGAACAAGCCCAAAAGCACTTTTGTGCTGAAGACCAAAATATAAATTTATCACAATGCAATCAGTTAAAAAAATCACACTAAATTATCCTGAATGCATAGATTTCTGGCTGCATTTGGCTTCAATGAACCCATGGATCAAAGTTACGTTTCCAATACAAGTCAAGCCTACCATGAAACAAGATATGGTATATCATCTGTAGGCATCTTCCGGCCAGAAGACTGTTACGTGGATTTTAGCATAATGATTACCCTACAGTACCTGACACAAATGATAAAAAAAGTTTTCATTTGCAGTCAGAAAAAAAAGGAAGATATATAAAGAAGACTACATTTCACCACACCAGTCTCCCACCCTGACTTGAGCTTAGTTACTCAAGCAAGGCAGGTCTGCTGAAGCAATTCCTCTTAGCTGAAAATGTCTTTTGCAAAACCTGCTTCTCTCAGCAGAGATCAAACAGCATCACAATAACAAAGCAGGTATTTTCTGAGACTGTTCCTTTGCCTCTGGGCTTCTCAAATCATTGGAAGATTTAAAAAAGAGAGAGGAAAAAAGAGACATTTGAGAAAAGAGCCCAAGGAGAAGGCTATTTATACTGGTATATTAATGTAGGTTTCCCTCTTCGCAGTTTAGCAATTATGTACATTAAAATGTAACTTATATGAAGGCAAAATAAACCCTTAACTCACGTCAACGCATGCTGATTTTTCTTAGCTATATTTCAAACTGAGATTTTTCTGTGAAAACTGAAACAAACAGTATCTGCCATTTGATACTGTTGATAATATTCTGAAACTGATGATTCAGATTGCACAGATCTATGGGCTTTCACAAAGACCACATGGAGGAAGCTCAAATCAGCCAACAAAGAAGTAGAATTATTGATTCTATTGAATTCACCAACTTATTTCAGCACATAGGAGATAAGTGAAATTCTAGCCCCATTACGACCAATATTTGTTGCCACATATATGGCTTCTGGTGACAGTATTTCAGGCAGTATTGCATTTAGACTGATTTTTATTTCTCTGGAGGCATGGACAGAATGAAAGATGTGCATTTAGTGTTATGACATGTCTTTAAATTTAAAGGAACCAAAGTTAGAGGAGCGCAATTGATGAGGACACTACTTTTCACTGCAGAGAAGTAGAAAAAGTATGTGTTATGCATATAGTTTAAATAGTTTGTAAAGGCAGACAGATTATGAACACTCCTTCTGTAAATACAGTACCTATAAATCTATTGATCATCAGAAATGATCACAGAAAATTTTGTATCTGAGCATAACTCCAGAGCTGAATGAAGACTGTGAACCCAGGCTAAAGAGATGAGAACCAGCAAGGTCCAGTGAATCTTGATGTCTACAGCCCAATTCTATTGGACTACCCTATTGGGAAACTAGAGCTCTGACAGCAATGACTGCAGTAATGACAGCAGTCAGTTGTTCCCAAACTGAGCTGTTACTCCCCAGAGAGTCATGGAAACTGGGTAGGAGAGCTGCAGAAACTTCATAAAAAATCCCACTGCTCTATTCAATGTAGAGTATGATAGCCTAGTGGGGAGCCGCCAAACACCCTGTAGATCATTAATACAGCTAATGGCCCAATATCTCAAAGGAGTCAGTTTGGAAAGTTTAGGAACCAATGGTTCTCCATTTTCCAGCACCAGCAAGAAGGCCAGAGCTTTTTTGTGCATGTCATTATTAAACTGGCCATCAACTAGGGCAGAAAGCAGGAGAGTGTGGGGTGGTAGAAAGGACAAAATTGGTTGTGGGGATACGGCGTAATGGGACACGAAGGATCCTAACCCCCATTTCTGCAGCCTCTCCATCTTTTTCTCTTTAGATATATGCTAGCAAAATCACAGGTCCAAGTAGATCAGTTGCAGGTCCGAAGACTTACAAAGGGATAAGGTGATTTAAAACTGTTTTCTCTACCCACCCACACACCCAACCTTCTTTGGATACAGCACACACTTTTTCAGAGCAGCTGCACCAGTGGGGATGAGATGGAGAGGATAAGTCCACTAGTGATCCACTGGACAAAGTGGAACTGGTTACAAGGCCTTCACAGCTATATGTCAACTGGGTGAACTTCATCCAAACCAATACCATCTCACAGACCCAGGGTGACCATATGACCTCTTTTTCCAGGACATTCCCTCATTTGCCTTATGTCCCGGAAACCTTGAAACCTTATACCCAGAATAACCTTGAAACCAATTATACCCAGAATTCATTCATCCAACACATGCTCCATTCTTTCAACCTCTCTCTGCTGGTATAAAGGCTAAAATTGTGTTCCCTGATATTAATCACAGTGATCAAGCCTTTTTTGGCATTTCTTTATCACTTCTGTAAATAACCATCATTCAAATACATAAGACATTCATTGTCCACACATGCCTTTGTTCAATATACTGTTATTTTTATATATTTTGTCTATATGTTAATAAATATGTGTTGCTTAGGCTTTTGCAAGTGATTTTATGTCTTTTTGGTGGCCATTTTGTGTTTTCAAGCTGAAAAAGACTGGGTTCCACTTTTCAATGGGTTTTGACTTTTGGACAGTATCTAAACTGTACCATAAGTGGGGATTCCTGTATAATTTTCATTGGTCATTTTCATTGGTCATTTTCACCTTGTTGAAAAAATTTACCAATGACATAGATATTTCTGCTTACAACTGAAAAGCAATAAAAAATAAATGATTTTGTCCCCTTATCGTGTGTTTTGTTACATACAGAGACATTTCTTCTGTGCATCTCATTTTTGCATCATACAAATGACATACATAACCAGTTCCTGTGTGTCAATTCTGCGACAATTACACTTTGTACCAATGTGCATATTGAGTCGCTTTTGGCTCCCAACAGGATGCAGGATTTTGTAAGCTCCTCTTCATCCCCTAACCATTTCATGGCTGGTTACCAAATATTTTTGTAATTGGCTCACTGAGTCCCATTCAATGATTTTTTTTTAACTTTTTGAACTAAGCATTTCTGTTGCCAGTTTGACTACGTTTATCCAAATCCATTTCAATCAAATTGTTAATAGCACGTTATCTGATTAACTGGATCTCTTCCAATCCGGTTTCAGGCTAGGTTTTGGGACAGAGACTGCCTTGGGAATGGACAGGGGGAGTGCGTCCCTGTTGGTCCTGCTCAGTGGTGGGCCCAGACTGCCCCAACAACCGATTGTGGGCAGGGCCAGGCTGGGGCCAGGGGGCGGGGTGGGGGAGGGCACACCACCTTAACCCTTAGTTTACCAAAAAAATTGTATCACTTGTGACCGTATCAATCAGTATTAAGCCCCTAAATTTAATCAGTATTAAGACCCATCTATTCCAGCTTCCTGAATCACACAAAGACCCACCAGCTGCCTCAGGGAGCACATATGACACTTGCATCCAGGTGTCTAATATAGCAGACACTACCACAAGTTCCACAGGTGGTGCTCATTCCACTGGTTGAGAAACACTGATCTACAGTTTAGGACCAGAGTCTGTGGTGTCCCCTCTTGCTTCTAAGCCACTACTTAAGGCTACAATCCTGTCTACACCTTCCTGTAAGTAAGCTCCATTAACTGTGATGGGACTTACCAGTACTTCTGAATGGTCATACATAAGATTTGGGCTCTTAGAATCCCAGCCTCTTGCTGCAATATAACACTTGCTTCCAGGTGCCTCAGTACCAGCAGACACACCACATTCCACAGGTGGTGCTCATACCACTGGTTCTACTAGCTCATACCACTGGTTCTCATATCACTGGCTCATACCACTGATCTACAGTTTAGGACCAGAGTCTGTGGTGTCCCCTCTGCAGGCTGTTTGCTTCTAAGCCACTACTTAAGGCTACAATCCTGTCCACACTTTCCTGGGAGTAAGCTCCATTGCATATAATAGGACTTCTGAATAGTCAAGCAAAGGACTGAGCTCTTAGTAACCAGCCTCTGGCTCCAATCCTATTCACTTTCCTGAAAGTAAGCTCCACAGACTCTAATGGGACTTACTTCTGAGTAGCCAAGAATAGGATTGGGCTCTAATGCTGCACTCCTCTGCACACTTCCTGGGAGTAAGCTTCATAGATAAGATTAAAATGGGATTAACTTTTGAGTAGTCAGGCATAGGATTACAAGCTCTTTCCAGGGAGTAAGCTTCTTTCCAGGGAGTAAGCTTCACTATTATAATGGAACTTACTCCTGAGTAGACAGATGATTGGGCTTTGAGGCTACACTCCTATCCACACAGGGGAGTAAAACCTGCTGACTTCAATAGGATTTACTTCAGAGTAGTTAGTGGACTGGGCTCCTGGGGGGGGGGGGGCAGGATGGGAACTGGGGCTATTGCTTCAGGTGCCCCCCATACGGCCTCCCCACAATCTCAGATGGAGAGATTTCTCAGAGGGGCAGGATGAGGTGGGGAGATCTGGGGGGGGGGAGGACTACAGTGTGGATAGGATTGCAGCCTGAGCCCAATCCTAACCATGTCTACTCAGAAGTAAGTACCATTCAAGTCAATGGGGCTTACTCCCAAAACTGTGTGGTCAGGATTTTTGCCTTACAGTCCAATCCTATGCAGGCTTACTTAAAAGTCTCATTCTAGTCAGTGGGGCTTACTCCCATGTAAGTGTGGATAGGATTGCAGCCTCAGAGCCCAGTCCTAACCATTTCTACTCAGTAGAAAGTCCCATTATAGATAGTGGGCTGACTCTCAGGAAAGTAGACAGGGCTGGAGGAACAGGGCTGGAGGGAGAGATCCAATCCTCTGCCAATCTCCTCAGAAGTCCCATTATAGTCAGTGGGCTTACTCTCAGGAAAGTGTGGATGGGAAAGTAGCCTCAAATCCTAATCCTATGCTACTCAGAAGGAAATCCCATGATAGTCAATGGGAATTGCTCCCAGGAAAGTGTGGCTAGGATTGTGGCTACAGGCTGCAGTCCTCTACTATACAGTGTGGCTTAGTCCTGAGTAGTACTGGGTAGTACTGAGTAGTTCTCCATGCCTAGTACTGGGCTGCAAAGGCACCCAGGGCGGCAGGCAGGCATGGCCCCCACCAAAAGCCCTGGAGGAGCTCATTCTCACAATACTCAGAAGGGGAGGGAGGTTCAGAAGGGGAGGAAGGAGGGGGAGTGGAGCTGAACTTCTGGGAAGACAAACCCAGAGGCCCTTTAAGAGAGATTCAAACACATTGCATGCAACTCAAAGATGACGGCCCCCTCTTTAACAACCGGTTTGCTAGTCAGCCCCAAATTAACAACCGGTTCTACAGATCCAGTGAGAACCAGCTTCAGCCCACCTGTGGTCCTGCTGGACCTCTCAGCGGCCTTCAACACCATCAACCATGGAGTCCTTCTGGATTGGTTGGCCGGGTTGGGGAACGGAGGCACTGTTCTGCAGTGGTTCCACTCCTTCCTGATTAACAGATCCCAGAAGGTGGTGCTGAGGGATGCTTGTTCGGCACCCTGGTCTCTTCGGTGTGGGGTGCTGCAAGGTTCCGTTCTATCCCCCATGTTACATGAAGCCGCTGGGAGAGGTCATTCGGAGGTTTGGAGTGAGGTGTCATCAGTATGCTGATGACACCCAGCTCTATCTCTCCTTTCCTCCTGAGTCCAAGAAGGCAGTTGAAGTCCTGTATCACTGTCTGGAGACAGTGAGGGACTGGATGATGGTGAACAAGCTGAGATTAAATCCTGATAAGACAGAGGTTCTCCTGGTCTGGAAGCCAAGTATTGGAATATTGTTCTGTTCTGGATGGGCTTGCACTCCTTCTAAAGGAACAGGTCTGCAAGCTTGGGGGTTCTCCTGGATTTGCAGCTGCTCCTGGAGAAATTTCTGGATTTGTCCTCTTTTTTAGCCTCCTGTCAAGGTGTCCTCCAAAAGGGCTTTACAGGCCTCATTTTGGCACTTTGCAATGGTGCGCAGTACCCCCATTATGTCATATGTTCTTGGATTCGTATTGAAGAGCAGAATCTAATGCAAAAATCAGTTTTGAAATATCTTCTTCGTATCAAAAGTTATGGCCAAAAAATAAAAATAAAAAAATGCATTGAGCTCTATGGGAAAGTGAAAGTGCCTTTTATCACGGCTTTACTCGTGAATAGAAAAATGAGCCATTGTTCGCCAAAAGGCCAGTCTGAAAGGAATCGAAGACCTTGTCCTCCTTTTGAGGTTTGGGCATCTGGTCACCCTGGTCCACCACATCCATAACTGAATAATTACATAATTAACGTTTCATAAGAAGGAGATATTTCAAAACCAATTTTTGCATTGGATTCTGCTCTTCAATACAAATACAACAACATATGACGTGATCAGGTACTGCACACCATTGCAAAGTTCCAAAATGGAGGACAATGAAACCCCTTTGGAGGTCACCCAGATAGGAGGCTAAAAAAGAGGACAAATCCAGAAATTTCTGGTCATATGGTCACCCTGTGGTGGACAAGTTCAGTCACAACTCACAGAAAAGGGACCCCCTTAAGGCCATAAGTCCATATCACTTGAAACTGTAAACCTTTCTGGATAATAAAGACTAGCTCAGCAACTCAGGTGCATCACATAACCTTTAGGGAGAAAAGAGGGGAGTGCAGAGATCAGCAGCATAGGACCCTCCAATAAGGATGGTCCAAAGAGGCCACTGTCTGCCAAATTTCCTGTTCCTATGTCAGCCTCCTGAAACCAATGGGATGCAGCCACATGAGTCTCTGCTATCCACTAACAGCTGAAGTTCCCAACAAGGAATGCACCTTCCACATTTTATGCATCCACAACATCTCTAATAACTCTTATAAAAAAGGTTTCTGTTAATTTCTCCCCCACAAGACACAGTGTGGCCAGAACCTTATTCCAGCTACACGCTTTGCACAATATAAGCAGAAGCCACATTAAAACAGCCAAGTCTTGGCTATTTGACTTTCAGTATATGGTTATGTAGTCAGACGGGAAGAAGTGCACTTCAAATAGTAACCAGCAGATTTATCATTATGACTGTTGGATGAACATTAAAAGCAGACAGCTCTAATTCTGCACACATACTACTATGTGGCTATGACTAAAATACATTAAATGTGCACATTTGTGAAGGACTGGGGCCAGCGCAAGACAGCATTGCTATGGGCATGTTATCTGACAATTGTTCCTTACGCTTTTTAGATTTAGAATGTACAATAGAATAAGGCTGTAATCCTAAAGATACTTTCCTGAGAGTAAGACTCATTGAACACAATAGGGTTACTTTTGAGTAGACATGGTTAAGATTGTGCTCTAAGGATATGTTTTTGCTGAGAGAACCAGTGTGTGATTAACTCAGGCTGCAATCCTAAGCTCCAGTTAGACTGACATAATGCCTGGCATAAGTCCTGAGTTGACCTGGGGGTTTCACAAAAGGTACTTCTGCTGCACTCCTGGGTGGTTAGGCCAATCTCCCGCACCACCATGGGAAGATATGCCAGGTGATTTGTATATGCCTTTGGACCAGTGATTTTCAACCTTTTTCATCTCACGGCACACTTAACAAAGCACTGAAATTGTCAAGAAAATCAATTGATTTTACCATTGACAAGGCACACCAGACTGTTCAAATCCCCCAACTTTCATATTAATGAATGTCAATCCCCAAATTCTCACGGCACACCTGATGACGATTCGCGGCACACCAGTGTGCCACGGCACACTGGTTGAAAATCATTGCTTGGGCAGACTCCACTGCAACTGCATTTCTTTCTTTACACACTCCCACAGTCTAGCATCAACGTCTATCCGTGCACGGCTTTTGGTTTTGTTGAGCTTGTGACCTTCAGATCTTATCTTCAGGCAATTTACAGCAGCTCAACCCTCTAGACCAGACTTTCTGCCCCTCTCTTCTGCAAGGAAAAGCCTGCCCAGGTACACAGCTTGGAGTGGGACCATCCAGTCCCTACACTGCACTTGCACACCCAGATTGCGAAGTTCCAAAAGGGCTTCAGTTTGCAGAGCTCCCACAGGGCACCATCAGGCTGCGGGACAGAGGATAAGGTGGGGTGAGGCTGGGGGGCCACAGCAGGGATGGGGCAGAGGCCTCCAAGGAGCAGTGGGGGGGGGGGGGTTGGGGAAGAGTGCCCCGGGGATGGCCAGAGGCATCATCATTCTCCAAGCCTCACTGGAGGATGAGGAGGAGGGGCAGCTGTGGCATGTGGTGGTGGTGGTGGCATGATGGATGTGACATTGGAAAATCTGGCTGGCCTGTCGCAGGGGTCTGTCACCAGGATGTTGCTACATGCAGCCCCCAGGTCTTGGACCGCTGATCTGCCAATCTTCAAATCAACAGGCACAGTGTCTTGGACCCACAAGGGGTCCAATAACCTGAGATCCTTATTGATCCTTGTGTAAGATTTATTGCCTGTCACATTACCATGGCAAACAAGCTATTTCTGAATTTTTTAACTGCTAAAAAGACATTATTTAAAGAGACAATGTCTTCTGCTGTGAGACAAATTGCATATACTGTAAATAATTCACATAAACTGTATTTATTCAAATTTAATGCTCACCTTTTACAACCGAATTCCGTCTTCAAAATCAGGGTGTGATTTGATGGTTAATTTGATTTGAGTAAATACATTACTTTGATTATAAGTATAGGGTGCACATTAGATTCAATGGCACATGAGATTTGAGTAAATACAGTAAAATTGGTTACACCTGTAATTCCTTGTGATTTTACATGTCAAAGTAACAACATAAATTAGCAGTCAGGGTATATTCACACACATAACACACAACTTGATCACCATCAATTGATGTGTTACAACTACATTTCTGGGAAGCCCACATGATAAAGGAGGAAAATGTTGGAAGCAAGTTTCCACTGGTGTACCTTGCACCTTGTACCATCATGCTATAATATGATGGGGAAAAGGATTGGACTAACAATGTAACAATGTGTTCACTCAGATATATTAAATTAGCAAAAAGCGTACCTGGGTTACGGGAGTAACATTTCCCCATATGACATCCCCCCACGGCGCATTAACACCCCATGCACAACTTCCCCCATAAGCAACTTCCCCCATGTGCAACTTTCCCCCATGAGCAACTTCCTCCCATGTGCAACTTCCCCATGTGCAACTTTCCCCATGCGCAACTTCCCTCTATGCGCATCAAACCCCATGCGCATCATCCCCTCATGTGCCTGAACTCTTCACATGCAACATCACCCATCTGCAACTTTTCCCATGCGCATCAACACCCCAAGCACATCTTTCCCCCATGCGCAACTTCCTCCATACGCAACTTCCCCCATGCGCAACTTCCTCCCATGCGCTACTTTCCCCCATGCGCAACTTTCCCCCATGCACATCATCCCCCATGTGCCTGAAATCCTCACATGCAATATCACCCATCTGCATCAGTCCCCCATGCGCATCTTCCTCCATGCGCATCATTCCCCCATGCGCAACTTTCCCCAATGCGCAACCCAATCACACTGGTCAAAAAGCAGAGTAAATATATTTTTACTTATTCCACCCAAAGGCTGTCCAATCTACTATAGGTCTTCTTAGACATCTCAGCCATATGTTGGCATATATCAAATGAGAGAAAAAAAGGAGAGGGTTGTTGTCTTTTAAGATACTTCCTCAATCTTTCAACTCCATGACATGTCCTCATCACCACTTTATCTGCATTAATATCCATTTGCAGCAAAGTGGCCCAGATTTTGTGCTGCCAGAACACAAGGCCCCAGTAGGATTGTGGCCCTATCTAACCTCAAATTTATAAGAAAATGAAAGGGAAAATATATGATAAGAAACTCAATTAACACAGAATCATTTGGAGGTGCTGCTACATGGTGGAATAAAGTAGGTCAAATCAAGATAATTTGATGTTTCAGATAGATAAATGTCTGTTAAGGGAACCATTGCCCGCAGGGGTCCTTATTAAAAACCAAAACTTACAATCGCATATGCAGAGTGAAGAACTATGACAACCCACTGAATTACTCAAGAACATCAACGAGGCAGAGAAAAGGCCATTTTAAAAAATTCAAAAGAAAACAGAATTGAAGAGGCTGAAGGAAAATGCTTGGCTGAGAAGCACATGTTTGATCAAATGATTGCTATCACAAGAGATGTACAGCAGATAGAGGTAGGATACCGCTTCAAGATCAAGCCCACATAGTCCTCCTACCCACTTTGGAAACTTCTCTTTCTCCAAGGTATCCATAGTCCTTGCTCTCTGAGAGCCCAATCCTTACTACTTCCCTGCATGCCAATGCAGCCATGCCAAAGAGGCACATGTTGTATCCAGAAGGGAGAAACTGAAACCATGATGTCCTTTTTGAGGTTATGGAACATTTGTTTCCTTGCTGCAGGGTTAGCCCTTGCAGTTTCACCAGGCCTGCTTGGCCCTATTAAGATTGGACTGTAAGTTCCCAAAGAATGGGTCACAGCGACTTGAAGAGAACAATGATGACTTGCTAGATCAGTGGTTTTCAACCTTTTCCATCTTACAGCACACTTAAGGTACTGAAATTGTCAAGGCACACCTTCAATTGTTTTTACCATTAACAAGGCACACCAGACTGTTCAAATCCCCCAATTTTCCTATTAATGAATGTCAATCCCTAAATTCCCCTGGCACACCTGAGGACTATCTAAGAAACACTGGTTGAAAATCACTGTTCTAGATGTTGGTAGATCTACTACTTTGCTAGGCTGTTGTATCCCACACGTTAGACCTCGACAGAAAGTTCTGCTACCTTGTGGATGCCAAAAGTCTATTCAAAAAGATATGTCCCTTTGCTCATTAGTTGATCCTCCTCATACGTAATATTTGGTTCCAAGAAACTGTTATTAACTATTTTTATGTTATACAAAGGCAATTAGTTATCATGGTAACAAGGCAGACAATGAATCAAGTTCCTTTTCAAGTGGCAGCTAACTGCCCTGAAAGAAGCTGAGCTCCTACAAGTTGAGTTGCCTGCCATGTGGCCATGATCAGCAGGCTGCTTTTAAGCCATTAACTGCTCTTTCAGAGCCAACCTCAGTAGCTTTGAGACAAAATAGTATATAAGTAAATCGCATATAGACTACACTTGTACCTGTAGTTTCTGCAGAGAGATAGATCCATATCCAGCACATGGATGGTTGTCTGGGAACAGCAGTTTTGAAACAAATGAAGGACTGCAGGAGGCTATCCCAGGTCATTTTATCTGCTGAGCATGCATAAAAGATTCTAGAGACTTTTTAAGTGTCTAAAAGTCCAGGAAGTAAAGCAGCCAGAAGGTAGGGGAGAAAGGTAGGGGAGAGAAGAGTTTATCTGCATGACATTTACCTCTTATGTTTTACCAGGTATTGGAGATATTTTCTCAATATTGGTAATCTACACTGCAAGGCTTAACAGAAAATGGAGAATAAGCTGCAGACTGCATCAAAATTTCCTTTTGGTATTAATGAACAGGCTAACCTTAGGAACTGTGGTGCTCAGTGGAAAACATATTTGCTGGTCTCACTAGTCTTGAGGATGAGGCACCTGGCAGCAGCAGGAGAGAAGATTGGATTGGATTGGAGAAATGGACTGGATTTAGGGAATGGTAGGAGGGCTGTCATGTAGAAATGCTCTCTTTGTGATGTCTCAACATGGAGGATTGTATGCCAGAGTGTCTACTACAGAGTGATGTATTGGCTGTGGCTGTTCAGAGCACACTGCTTGTGGCTCTTCTGCATGACCCCCACCCCCACACATGGCCCAATTTGGCAAAATTGGTCAAATTACTCTAAGGTCCTGTTAATAAAATTGGCTTTGTGGGGTGGGTAATGAAAATGCATATTCCAGTTTTTTTAAAAAAATTAAACAGAATGTTGCAGGAACACTGTGATTATTTTTCATGTACTGTGCAAAAATAATAATAAAAAAGTATGATGCCCTTTTCCCAGTCCCCATCTGTTGCAGCATCCCAGAAGCCAAATACTAAAAGTGATGCACAAATGCTAACCATTATCAGAGATCAGAAAATACTTTCAAAAAAAGATTCAGATGGATCCAGAAAGAATCCTGCCAATACAGATTGCATTTTTTTTCCTCATGGCTGGGATTTGTCCTTTTATTAAGAGCTGAAGAAAAGACAGATACAGATCAGGTGAAGGATAGATTTTTCATCATTACTGCATCTCCAAGCTGGGAGAAGCCTGCCAGGCAGTTTATAGTTTCTGACAGCAAAGAGCTGAATGCCAGAGGCATTCAGTTACCAGCTACACAGCCTGCTATGCCAACCTTGTTCTTTGCTTTCTCCCATAATTGTACCAAGAAAAATAAAATTATACTATTGGGCTTTCAGAAGCACAGACTGTTCAGTCCAAACTTTACTGTGCTTACTGTCAAAAGTAGGTATGCTTACTGTGCCGGCAGTCTCCTCTGCCTCCCCTCCCCACCTAAAATACTGGTCATATAGATATAAAAAAATCATGAACAAATATTATACATATGTATTCACAAGAAGTGTTCAGATAAGTATGTGTAGGAATACAACCTTAGATAGCCCCTTGCTTTGTTCTTCACACTTAATTTTTGTTTCAGTTTTGCCTGACTTTCTAAGGCAGAGATTTTTATGTTTTTCGTTTCATGGCAAACTGACTACGGTTGCAATCCTAAACACACTTTCTAGGGAGTAAGGCCCTTTGAACATAATGGGACTTACTTTTGAGTAGACATGGTTAGGATTGTGCTTTAGGTCCTAAAGCTGACATGCCAGACCATCAATTTGTGACAAATGTCAGGGCACACGTGACATGCTAATGGTGGAGAGTTCACACATCCCTCAATGTCTCTATTAATATTCATTCATTCATTCATTCATTTATTATACAGGGTGATTGAAAAGGAACTCCCTATTTTAAAATACTTATAAATTATAATATAGGGAGGCTCATGAATATAATATAGAGGCGCATGAATTTATGAACAGATGTCACTGACCTTCATACATAAAAAATTATATGTGTTATTTTTTAATAAAAATAAACATGAAACAAATAATAAATTACTTTGTTTCCATTTTTGTTTTCCTAAAACTGAATAATTATTTTTGAAACAAAAAAACAAAAACAAAGCCATACATCCAGTGCAACATTTAATCGGCTAGAATTAGTTCACAAATCTTTCCAAAACAAATAGAATGTTGTCTAATAAACAGGGAAGAAAAGGGGTAAATGGCAGAATGGGGCCATTTTGTTGTGGAAATTGTAAGCAGTTTTTTTTTAAATTAATATTTATGCTACTATTATTTATCCCATGTACTGAACACTGCATTGCTCCATTTAAAAATATGAAATATATGCTAATAACCTATCTATAGATATTTTTGAAAACCCACTTTTTACAAGATATTTTTATGCAAAGCAAACTGAACCAAATTTCTGATATTTTGGACCATGACTCTGTTAAAATTCATGATCTGAACAAGGCACCATAACAAGAAAACAACTAATAAAGCTGTAAAATAAAAGTCTCTAAAATCACATTTTATATGTGGAAAAGAAAAAATCCTCCTGAGGTTTTCAAGCAAAAAACTGTAGAAAAGTCATATTCTCCTTCTTGTAGTCAAGATACATATATTTCATTGTTGGATGTGAGGTTTCAGCAAAGTCACAGGAGCAAAAAAACAAAAAAACCCAAAAATTCTCTGGAGGATGATCTTGTTATTAGAGTTTTAAGGATGAGTGAGAAGATCTGGGCAATTTACATATTTGAATGCATGCCGATTTATTGTTCTTCATTTTCTAGCTCAGAGGCTGAGCTAAAACCTCTTTATTAAACATGGGAAGATTAAGAATCAGCCTGGAAAGATGAACATTTCTTCTCAGCAGTTTCATAGGATATTTATTTTTGTCTCCTTTTTCCAATATGCACAACCAGTCTCAGAGGTGAGGTAGAGGGAATAAAAACCTCTAGTATGTATGCATGAAAAGAGACCTCCTGCTACAGCTTGCTAAGGGAAGCGGTGGATTCTCCCTCACTGGGGATCTTCAAGCAGAGGCTCCTGTCGGGGATGCTTGAGGATTATTTCCAGCTACAGGCAGGAGGTTGGACTAGATAACCTACTGGGTCCCTTCCAGCTCTAGGATTCTATTATTCTAAGGAGCAAGAAACTTGCAAGTAGGTCTTTAAATCTAGTTTTCCATTGTGTTGGGATGTTGACTGATAGTTGTGTCCTGTGACTGTTTATGTGCCACAAGAGTGAAGATAGACTTAGGATGCAATCCTAAACACACTATCCTGGGAGTAAGAGCAATTGAACACAATGGGGCTTACTTCTGAGTAGACATGGTTAGGATTGTGCTCTTAGGCCCATATCCTAATGTCAAGCCCTTTGTTCTGGAGAAGTTAAGGTGACTTTCCATAAGATAACACTAGAGGGTGACATAATTGCGTGGACCCCTAACTGCACTGGATTTTGCCCATAGTGGAGAAGATTAACTATTTACTATATTTACAAGTTTAGAGTAGTCTAAAACAATCCGGGTCATACACATGAATTAAGTCCTTCAGTCTAATTCTCCTCAGAGCTAACCAGTCGGCTTCTGCTCTGATGAACAGCTGAGCTCCAACTGCCATTTCCAATGGACAAACAGTTCTCCAACTGTCACACCCAACTGGCAGATATTCAAATCTTAAACTTTCTAACCATTTCAGTTTACCTGTGACCAACGGTTAGATTGAGAATTCTAACACATTGTTTTGTTTATCCTCTGATTTTTTTTTTATCCATGGGAACTGAACCCTAGGGGATAACAAGGGATACATGTACTTCTTCTATCTAAAAATGAAACAGTGAAAACTATTTTAAATATGGATATCCCCCTCTTGCTAACAGATCATTTCCTGATGATCCACTCTTTCAACACCTTTCAATTGCACCCAGAAGACATTCTTGCAAAGCGTGTTCTGCTCTTTCAGCCTCTCTATGCTATTTCAAAGAGTACAATTGCCCTCCCCAGGTTGATTTTCTGATTCAGACTCTTTTGGTATGTGTGTGTCTGAGAGAGAGAGAGAGAGAGAGAGAAACACACATGATCAATTTAGTTCTGGTCTATCCCCATTTCTGAAGGTGTTAATGAGGATCCATGTGCAGAAATCTTTGTGTGATAGCAGGAATTTGCAAAATAAAAAGGGTTATTTGCAGTTTGTTAGCTTAAAAGGCACCAGAAAAAACATTTGTAAACTACAAAAGACCAGGTTACACTTTTCAATCATTTCCGCTTTTCGCTAAAGTTCCAGTCCCTAAACTCTCAAATAAGAGGGGGATGCCTGCACCTGCTGACCTTTTGTCTATTTTTTTTTTGAGAAAAATATTACTCTGAACTACCATTAATACAGTGGGTCTCTGTATTTGTGGATCCCATATCCATGGATTCACTTATCCGCAGAAATGGTCTGTAGAACCATTCCTCATGTGGGAATCCACCCTTCAGAGGCAAGAGGAGAGGAGGAACTTCCAGAGGGTCCTCTGAACCCAGCAGAGGCCATGAGCATTCAGTCATGGCCTTTGCCAAGCTCCAACTCAGTCTCAGAACCCCTGCAGATACCCCTGCCTGTACTTCCCTCAGAAATACATGTTTTGCTGACATTGTTTAAATGTTCAGTGTATGAAACAGAGAGTTTCATTTTGTTAAAGGTTAAAGCCAGGCACTGAGCTCAAGTCTTCTGCTTTCAAAGCCATAAGCTTGTAGGTCTCTTCCATTTTTTTAGGGTATGACACAGACCCTACAACAGGCTGCATGAATTGTTCTCTCTGAATTTGGGTCAATATTCTCATTATCTTACAAATATTATAGTATAACTGACATTTTCCAGTGTATACATCATTCATAACCTAATTTTAAGCTGGCACTTTCCACATTTCATGGCTTTATCCTATGGAACTACTGATTTCTAGAAGAGTACAGCTAAAATAATAACAGATTGACACACCAATAATTACAACAGCAAAATTTTCTTGGTTTCACCCCTCTTTTTATTAGTTCCCTTGTCTGCCAAAGAGATCCATACTATAGAAAAAAAAATAGCAGAAACATCCTATTTTCTGATATTTTAAGCATCAAAACACTGTCACATCATATTTTGGACAGTTGGCATAATCCTTGCAGTTTAAGCCAGTTTCAAATTGCGCTTGTATGTATTTCTGTATTTTCTTTCTGTTTTATTGTTACTATTAATAATAATAATAATAATAATAACAACAACAAATATTTATACTGCACACCACTTTCCAAAAAATTGTTCTTAAAGCAATGCTTATTGTTGAGTATTTATAGACCAGTTTTTTTAAAGTACAGTGACGCCTCTCGTAAAGAACGCCTCACGTAAAGTAAGTTTCACGTAACAAAAAAAATTTCTCTAGGATTCTGCTTCACATAAAGAAAGTGCTTCACGTAAAGAAAACATTCGTTGGCAGTTAGGGCAAACACGCTGGCCAGCAACCTGTTTAAAAAGTGTCAGGGCTGCCTAGCGCACATGCCCATAGTGAAAGCAACACTTCCATGCTGTTCCTCCTGTGGCCAGACATCCGCTGGGCAGAGGGAGAGAAGAGCAGTGGAGAAGAGGGAAGCAGCTCAGGGCCAGCCAGAAGGGAGCAGAGAGAGAGAGAGAGAGAGAGAGAGAGAGAGAGAGAGGATCAGGATGAAGAGAAGGAGAAAGTGGGGAGACACTTGGAAAGTGTCTTGGATTACAGAAGAAAGTGTCTTTGATTGCAGCCTCCTACCCATGTCTACCCAGAAGTCTACCTCATTGTGTTAAATGGGTCCTACTCCCAGGAAAGTGTCTTTAGGATTGCAGCCTAAGTAGACTTCATAGGATCATGCCCATTGAATGCATGTTTTGAATTCAATTACAGTGTTCTATCATCATTTTTACATCCAGTTAATATTTTTATATAAATATTTTTGGGGTTGTGGAACCAATCATCTGTGTTTCCATTATTTCATATGGGAAAATCCGCTTCACGTAAAGAAAGTTTCACGTAAAGGAACTGCTTCCGGAACGAATTAATTCTGTTGCGTGACGTACCACTGTACCATGTTTACTCAAAGCTAACACTCACCTTTTTTTCAGCCAAATTTCGTCTCCAAAATTAGGGTGCACTTTAGATTTGATGGTGCATTAAAATTAAGTAAATATGGGATTCTGATTATAAGTATATGTCAGATTTATTGCACAATCCAGAGTAACTATGGGAGCTCTTAAGAGACATTTATGTCAACATAGTTACAGCACTACCTAGTGGAAACCTATGGGAAATTTATAGAGTAATCCAGAGTAAATTTTTCTTATGGCAGTGTAAGAGCTCCCATAGGAGTGCAATTAGATAAAAATAATAACATAAACCTATTGTCATATAACTCATTGTTGAATGCAGTAAAATTAACATTATTCCTGCTTTGCAGCTGCACATTACAATCACTAGCAAACATTTTTTTAAAATTTCAAGCCTTTTAAAGTTGGGATTGCATTAGATTCGATGGGGCATAAGATTCAAGTAAATGTAGGCAGTTTACACTGCAGTTTACATAGCAAAATAAATCAATAGGTGATTTCCTGACCCTGAAGCATTTATAATCCCAAAGCAGGTGCAAAAGACCAATAGAAGACCTTTTCATGATGGGATGAAAAGGAGCAGTTGCTCTTCTCCAGCTAAATGTAAAAGTAAACCATTTAGAAAGATATCACTTTGCCCAATTAGCAGTTAAAAAGGTGTCTCTTTGCCCAGTTAGCAGAAGAGCAAGTTTGCTCTTCTAAAAACTGTTAGGTATCAAAATTAATTTCAATTTAAATATTGCTAAAAAACTACAGTGTGCACTGAAACATTTATAACATCTAAGAATATATTTTATTTTTAAATGATTAAATTAAAATAGAATTATGACTATAATACAAATACATAAAATAATCGGCGTGTAGAAGTTCTATAAAGCACCAAGCAATTTGGAACAAATTATTCAGTTGAGCAGTCAGCTGAGAAGATATTAAACCTCTTGTAATATACTGAATTACTATTTTCCAAGCATTGCAGATTAGTTAGACTGCATGATTCACAATTTTAGATAAACTATAAATTTAATCAATGTAATCATGATTCCCCCACTGAATGTTAACATATGGAATATACAGAAACAACTTTATACAGCCCTCTCCTGTGCACCCTTGGTGCACTGATCCTCTGATAATTATTTATGATAGACTATTTTCATAGTAATAGGAGCTGATATTTGGTTTTATACATTTTTGTTTAATGCTGATAATCAGATTTTGCTGTTTTCAATTGAAAATAGAAATCATAGTATTATACTGATAAATATATCACAGTCAAAAGATAATCATAATGGGGCTAGCCCGATAATGGGCTGGCCCTTTTGCCTCCCCGGCCGAATGGTATGGCCAGGAGAGATGCTCTGAGCCTATTGGCTCTTAGGGCCTGGGGGCGGCGACTGGGGGCTATAAAGGCAGGCACGTGCCTGCGCAGCCCCCAGTCGGGTTTGAGAGTCGTCGGCGACGGAGCTCCTTAGCTTGTCTCCGCCAACTCTCTTAGGGCACTTGCGGCCTTTCTCCCGGCTTTTGGCGCGGGGAGGGTGACGTCCGCGGACGCCCCCGTGACCGTTGGGACGCTTGCTGGTAGCGGCGGCGGCTCGGTGCCGTCCTCTTGACGCAGGGAGGGTTCGTCTTCGGACGCCCCTGCTGCAGGTGGACTGCCCCTTGCTGTGGCTGGTCTGGCTGGCTTATAGTGTTCCCTCGGAGCCTCGTAGTTGGCGTTTGCCCTCGCGCCCGCCATTTTGGGGGTGCTGCAGGTGCGGTCGCCATTTTGTTGGAGCCTCGTGGCCGGCCGCCATTTTGTTGGCGGCCATTTTGTGTTGGTCGAGCTTGGCTGCTCCTGTCCCTGCTTGTGCTGGGGGCCTGGCTGCTGCAGTTCATGATTACTGGCTTCTGTTGGTGCTGTTGGTGCTGTTCCTGATTCGGCTGGCTTCTGTTGGTGCTGTTGCTGATCCTGCTGCCTTCAAGACTATATCCTTTTAGTGTTTAATAAAGTTTACACTACACGTCACTGGTCTTTGTGGGTGGTACAAATGGGTAAACGAACGCAGAAGAGGGGGGGTAGGGCCCCCCGTCCCCCCACTCCACCTCCGCCTCCCCCTGAGCCAACTTCCTCGGACGAGGAGTTGGAGGCCATGGACCACCGGGCCTTGGTAGAGTGGTGCAAAGAGCTTGAGAGGGAGGCGAGGGAACGGGCTGAGAACAGGGAAGCTGGGCCATCTACCCTGGTGTCTCCCCCCACCCGGACCTTTACTAGGAAGGGTCGGGGGGCGCTAATGTTTTCGGCTCGCCCTTCCAGGTCGGGCGGCCAGAAGTCTCAGACCAGCTCGTCTGTCCGTGTACAACCCGGTCCCGGAGTTGCAGCCGTTCCTTCCTCTTTTCCTCCTGATGTACTCACAGGTGAAGAGGACGCTGAGGACGATGTTGCTGAGGTAGTGGGCTGCTGGGAGGAACCGATGGCTTATGCCCCCCCGCCTCCCAAGCAGCCTATCCCCCCGATGCCTTGGTGGGTTCCTGGTTGGGGGGGGCCCTTATTTTCCTTGGCCCCCAATGAGCATGGGGGAGAATCCTTGGTATGGGTTTTCGCGCCCTTCCCACTCCAAAGCCACTCATTCGGGGGAAAGATGGGGTGGCTGGGCTCCTGTTGGGCCATCATGGGAGGAGATTTACAGGCTGGCGATGCATTCCGATTATGAGGAGGGTCCTGAGGACCGTCCTTATGGAAGCATCGATTTGCCCTTGGGGGGGCACTTGGCCATGTCAGTAAAGGAGAAGATTTGGAGAGGAGACTACGTCGACCTCTTCAGTCTTCTCCATGTGGAGCCCGAAAAGGTGCCCAAGGTGGGGGAGCCTGAGCGGGATCTGGAAGCAGCCAAACGCCGGAAAATTGATCAGAACTGGACCAGCTGGCTGTATGGATATTGGCGCTGCCACGTTAGCTTCTTCAGTGGGTCTTCCCGAAGAGGTCATCCGGCGCATCGGACGATGGCGCTCGGGGGCCTTTCGGTATTATGTACGCAAATGATGCTTTTGGGAGCATCGTTTGCTGTGGTGACCTGTTTTATGTTGCTCGCTTACCTGTTGATCATTCAGTTGTTTAGTGACCTTGTGTTTGTTTGCATTCCAGATACCTCGGCTGGGAGACCTCTCCGGGTTCTGGCAATTGGCCACTCCATCCTCTTCTGGGCCCGGAGGAGGGCCGAACGCACCGGCGCCGGCTCCTGTCTCGGCCTCAGCCCCAGCGTGTGTATAACTTGGGCTGTGAAGAGGGGGATGGGGTGGGGGCAGCTGCTTCCCATAGTTAGTGGGTTCCTCAAGCACAACCCCCCCCCCCTGATGTTTTGCTGGTGCACCTCGGGGAGAATGATCTAACTAAGATGAAATCTGTTGATCTTCGGATTCAGATTCGTCAAGATCTTTCCCTGGTCAAATGGTGGTGCCCAGCCATTTGGTTTGTCTGGTCCTCTTTCCTGCCTAGGAGGGCTTGGAAGGGGGCCAGGAGCATCCAAAGTATTGATTTGGCCCGTAAGCGGGTCAACAGCTATGCTGCCAATTTTGTTGAAAGCTGGGGCGGGGTGGTGATTTTTCACTGGCATGTGCTCTGGCAGCTGCCCCATGTTTTTAGGGATGACGGGGTTCATTTAACTGACCTGGCCCTAGATGAGTACATCTGGAATATAGTTAAGGGACTGCTGGACTGTTTGTAGTGGGGCGGTGGAACCATGTTCAGGCCAGGTTCCCCGTGTGGCAGGTGTCGTGCTGGAGTAGGCAGGATAGGCCTTCGGTGATTGCCTGAGGCAGCAAGGGTCAGTGCTATGCATGCCAGGCCTATTGCGACCAGACTGGATGTTGGCTGTGGCTGCTAGTCCTGCACCTGGGATTTAGGCAAAGTCAGCCGGGCAACTGGTTGACTGAGCGCCCAGCTGTCTCAGCCTTCGGGTTGGCAATGATGGGTAGCTTCAGTGCGAGGGTGAAACCTGAGCCAGGCCTTCGCCATCCCTTATTTTTGTAGTTTCCAGCACGACTTTGTCAGCAGTCCCATGTTGGGTTTAATTATTGTTAGATTTAATAAAGTGGCCCTTAAATCCAGCATCTGTCTCCGGCTCTTCATTCTCGCCGTGGGGGGTAAACTGCCTGCTCAACAGTTAATCATAAACATTATACTGATAATCAATAGACATCATACAAAGCTGTATTAAGAAAGTTCTCTACATCAATTAACATTAATTGACTGAAAACAGTATCCTTCAGGCTCAATATACCCACTTATGGGCAAAATCCAGAGTAACTACAGGGAGTCCTTGCTCCGGTGTAAGAACAACTTACACTGGATTCCAATATGAATTTCCCATAGGTTTTCACTAGGTAGTGCAGTAACTACGGATGCACATAAAGTCTCTTACATGCTCCTGTAGTTACTCTGGATTTGGGGGTATCTCTGAGCAAATCTGAAAACACACATATATTTAATTTTATTTTTTACCAGCTCAAAAGTTAGAATGATAGCTGCCATCATAGATTAAACACTGGAGCTGAAGATGAACAGTCATTGTGACATTGGGTGCACGGTGGTGGCAAAAATAACTGGTGTGGATGAAGGGAATGTCAGAGAATGGGAAGCACTCCCATGTAAATGACTAGATTTGTAGCCTCCCATCTGATTAAAGTTGCACATATTATTTTCACTATGCTAATAATTAAACCAAGAACAGACAAATGTGTGTTTGGATGTGTTATCACACATATCTCGCACAGGAATGATCTTCAGAAAATTTGAGTTTCACTTACCAGTCTATTGGGAGATGAAATTTTAAACTAGACCAACACTCTTTGTATCTTTCTACACTTAACTGTTTTGTGTCACAACCAAGGCTATTCAGGTTCTCTTCTTCAGCAGAGCATACTGTCAATCATAACTCCAGCTTATTTTTAACTCAAGTCTTTTAGAGCTCCCTCAATGTCAGGGCAAATTTACTCACCAGTGATGGGCTGCTCAGAACGGTAACACTTAGCTCCCCCAAGGGCAGGTGAAAGAAAAGTCAGACAGGAACAAACCACAGTTTTTGTAGTTAGTGTTAGTGTTTACTTGAGCATTGCTAAATTGGTACAAGGTGTTGCTGCATGCACCATTATGTTAAGTTTAAATCAACTTGTCAGTAATGGAATCAGTAAATAGTTAAGTCATTCCAGTGAAAGAAACAAAGCAACATGTCCACTTTATTTAGAAAATGAGTAAGGTAATTAGGTCTTTAGATGATTTTTCCCATAGAGGTTTATCTTCTTCAAAAGACAGTACTTATCATACTGTACTGGTTTTCCCTTGCATTTCACTTTCCTTTATATTTATTCAACTCCCTTCTCAGAAGCTCAGGACAGTGGACATTGGTCCACCTTTTAGAGCAGTGGTAACCAACCCATGGTCTGCATGCCACTGGTTGTCCACGAGATCCTTCAAAGTGGTCTGCAAAGTAAAAAAAAAATTCCTTTGATCACACTCTAGTGCAGTGATTTTCAACCTTTTTCATCTCATGGCACACGAACAAGGCACTGAAATTGCCAAGGCACACCATGAATTGTTTGTACAATTAATAAGGCACACCAGACTATTCAAATCCCCTAATTTTCCTATTAATAAATGACTTTTCCCAAAATCCCATGGCACACCTGAGGATTATCCATGGCACACCAGTGTGCCACAGCACACTGGTTGAAAATCACAGCTCTAGTACCTCATCAAGCATGATCCCATCCTTTCCCGTAGATCACCAGAGAAGGCAGAGAATGAACTGCCTTCAGTTGCACTGAAATGTTGGCTATGAATGTGGCTTGTCCATTCCTCATCCTCATTCCTCATCCTCCCCATCCATGGGCGAGAGCTAAGAAGAGGAGCCACCTGAGAGGACAGAGACCTGACTGCCCACAGCCATAAAAAATACATGACAATCCCAGTTTTTGTATCAGCTGTCCTCAGGCTGGGAGCCAATATTTTATAGCGATGGGTTTGGCTGAGAAATATTTCTGTTTAGCTGAACAAGGATTTGAACCCAGCTGGGACATATTTTCTGTCACAAACTGGCTTATAGCAGTCACAAAAGGAACTTTGACAGCCCACAAAGGGGTTCACTTCTGGCATGCCAGTGGGAAGGCCATCTCACTTGTGCCTTGGGCTCACTGAAAACCCATCCACACAGATAGTGGGGCGGCAGGATGAAGTAGAGGACAGAATGAGGGAAGTCCAGTGGCATGATGTGCCAGATCATATCATATCCTCTCTTTTACAATCTCCTCTACAGTTTGACACTTGTACCAACTAAAGATTTGGCAAAGGGATAAGGAGAACCATTGCAGATTGGGAGATTTACAAAATTGTGAGAGGAAATAGTTTCCCCTTCCCCTCTGACCTCCCGCCCCCCTGGATGCAACATGTACTTTTCTGGTATGGCTACATCAGCAGTGGTTATAGGGTAGGATGATGTTTCCATTGCTGAGTGATTTGGTCTTGACTTACATACACTGCAGACTGGACAAGGTAAATCAGGACCATTGTACACAGTATAAAGCAAACTCACTTCATCTCAATATCCACTGAATGCACATTTGTAAATTTCTCTTGACAAATAATAGCTGCTGGTTTTGTATTAACCTCAGCACCTTAGCCTTGACTGTCAAAATCCATTGAGCATCTTTGAAGAACCTGACATCATCTACAAAACAAATGCTTCATGAACAGATGACACTGAAAAGACAGTCCCAAGACTTTTATGACTAATAGAATTTACCAGTTGTGGTGGGAGTACAATTTCAGAACATTTGTGGTTCACGGGCACATTTGGGCACCAGAGGGGTATGCTGGGCATTGGTGACCAGCATTGGTGGCTGTGGGTGGCACAAGTGGCTAAGACACTGTGCTTGTTAACAGCAGGCCAGGCTTCGAGACCCAGGTCGGCCCCACAAGACAGGGTGAGCTCCTGTCCTTGGCCCAGCTCTGCGATGCCAGCTGGATCCAATCATACTGGCTCTGCCTTTCCATTGGACTAATTCAGTGGCGTGGAGAGGGGGGATTTGCTGCGTGGGTAACAGCCTATCCTCCATAACAATCTAACCCAGGCTTTTGTGCTTCGCATGCAGCGTATGCAGCGCCAAGCATGATACCATAGTCTTTCAAGACTGACGGAGGCCTGCTTGCTTGCTTGGTGGGCACAGAGCAGAGGACACCAGGTAGTGGGCAGCAGATGGCAGGTACTGGTGGGTACCGAAGGGTAACAGGACAGTGGCAGACACCTATCAGGCATCTCTACTGAGCACTGGAAACCATCAAGCAGAGGATATAGCGCACTGGGCATCCCTACCAGGCACCATTGGGCAGCAGGCACAACTTGGAAATAGGCACCACTGGGCACCAGTGGGCACCGGGCATCCCTACTGTCCACCATTGGGGACCACTGCACAGTGGGCAGTGGACACAACTGGGCACCACTGGGCATGAGCAACCACTAGCGCCAGACATCCCTACCGGACAGCAGCAGACACCCCTACCAGGCACTGGGCATCACCAGGCACCACTGGGCACCAGGCACTACTGGACACTGAGTGCCAAGCACCACCAGACACAACTTATTCCTAATGGGCACCAGGCACCAACAAGCATCCCTACTAAGCACCAGGCATCCCAATTGGTCACTGGGTGCAGCAGGCAACACTGGGCAGCAGGCACCAGTAGACAACACTGGGCACCAACAGTTCTTAGTGGGTTCTTATATCACAGAAGGTATACGCTCCCCAAATTTCAAGCTTCCAGGTCCAGGGGTTAGAATGAGTGAGTGAGTGAGTGAGTGAGTGTCAGTCAGTCAGTCAGTCACTTTTTGATTTTATAGACTGTACTGTATATAGAGAAGATGTATGGGAAGAAAATGTAGACTAGCCTGACAGTTTTGAAATCTGTAAATTGGGTTTGAATCAGTACATGGTTTTTGTTTTGGGTGTTTTTTTTTAAGCAAATGTTCCAGCTGCTGAATAAGAAAAATGTTGACATCACAGAACATTATTGATTTTAAATGTTGCAAAAGAAAGGCTATGTGAACTGCAAATACACTTCACAGGTTGTCCTAAGATTATCTATACAGAAGCTGGTCTGAAGCTGTCACATAACAGAGATATAACATATTTTGACAACTGAAGGCTTACAAGTTCTTAAATATAACTATAACTTGTACGCAAATCCAGTTCTCAAGTGAGTTCTGACATATATGTTGAGCTGTGA
This sequence comes from Cryptoblepharus egeriae, assembly GCA_030015325.1. Classification (NCBI taxonomy): domain Eukaryota; kingdom Metazoa; phylum Chordata; class Lepidosauria; order Squamata; family Scincidae; genus Cryptoblepharus; species Cryptoblepharus egeriae. Next base: position 31,589,865 of record JAREYC010000005.1, read on the forward strand.
TTAGGATTAGGATTGAGACATGAGACAGATTAGGATTCACCCATGTTTTCAGAACTGTATCAGGAAAACTTTGGGAGGTGCTACCTGCATGCTCATCAAAATTAAAAAAAATAAAGTGATACATGACTGTCATATATATATATATATATATATATATATATATATATATATATATATATATATATATATATATGTATATATATATGTATATATATATGTATATATATATATATGTATATATATATGTATATGTATATATATATATATATATATATATATATATATATATATATATATATATATATATATGACAGTCTGGCAGCCACTTTTAAATGGCTATTTTTAAACTTTATATGTCCTATCTCTTGTTAACAACCGGTTCTATTGAGTAGTGTGAACCTGCTGGAGCCCACCACTGAATCTAAGCCCTGCAAAGCTCTCATGGAAAGAACTTTTTACTTCAAAGGCCAGTAGAGTTGGTGGCTGGCCTAAAACAGGCCAGAATAGACATCCCAGGCCTTTGCTGACACCACCAGCAGCCACCAGGACTGTCAGAATGATGGGGGTCATGGTATGAAATGTTTTGGAAGTGCTGTAATAGAGAATAAATTATTTATGAAAGGATAATCACAGAAGTGTCTATGTATTGAATCATAGACACTTCTTTGGACCTGGTTCAAAGTTTCACACTTAGAAGTTTCATTCTAATTCTTGTCCATGATAGAACTTAATGAAGAGAATAGATTCAGAGTGCAATTCTAATCAGGTGTTAGGCCTGAGGGTGTAGCAAAAATGCCATAACTGCGTTGTTTACAATAGTTTTGGAAAATCATTCTGAAACATAAGCTTCGATGCTTCAATTGTACATTTTGACTTGTCTAAATAATGTTGATTCGGTTAATCTTAATAGTCACACAGGTACCTGCTGAGGGGAAAAAAGAAGTGATATAACCATCAGTGGGTATACATCAGTGGTTCTCAATCTTCCTAACACCGTGACCCCTTTATAAGTTCCTCATGCTGTGGGGACCCCAACCATAAAATTATTTTTGTTGATACTTTATAACTGTAATTTTGCTACTGTTATGAATCGTAATGTAAATATCCGATACGCAGGATGTATTTTTATGGTTACAAATGAAATGTGTGTTCTATCCACACATTGAACACAATGGGATTCATTTCAGAGTAGGCATGCATAGGATTGGGCCCTGAGGCTGCAATCCTATCCACATTTACATGGGAGTAAAGGTCCCCTGACTATAATGGGATTTATTTCAGAGTAGGCATGCATAGGATTGGGCCCTGAGGCTGTCAGTCAGCCCCAGTGCGCGCGCAGCTACAGCTGGAGGTTTGGCAAGCCTGACCTGGCCTCCTGAACAGGGGTCTTTAGGTGACCCCCAGGAAAGCTCTAGGCGACCCCAAAAGGGGTCCCGACCCCCACTTTGAGAAACGCTGGTATACATGAAGAGTAGTTTCCAAGGGATGCAGTTCAATTGTTTCTGAGAATCATCAAAAGTCAGTTAAAGAGATATTGACTTGGAGATGAAATAAAATAAATGAACCTTTTTCCTCTTCTCTTCATGCTTCAACTAACTTTATTAGCTGCTTGATTAGGTACCAACTGTGGTTGTCCATTTTCTGGATCTTTCTCGATGGCCTTCAAAATTGCCAATGATACAAGAAAACAGTAATCAAGAGACCCTCGGCAAAGTGAAATAAAATTACTTCAAGCTATTTGTATTCTAGATTGGAATTATTGGGGTTATTATATTTTTGTTATGTTCTTATTGTTGAAGAATTATCACTTTAAGAGCATTTAATTTGCTTAACTAAAACATCCATAGAATGATTTAGACACTGCAGTGTTCCAGAAGCCAATGTTACCTGGGATCATATGACAGCCAGCTCAGTATATAAATTGTGGATTTAAAATAGAAAAAATAGAAAAAGTAAACTGCCTCTAAAATGTAGTTAATGGCACCTTCTTATGCATTTCTTCTCAAAAGTAATCCCCATTGAGTTAAATTGAACTTGATCTTAGATAAGTGTATATAGGATTGCAGCCTAAGGTACTTTTGTAACTAAATTACAAACATAACATTGCCAAATTTAGTGTACCAACTTCTAAAGCTTTGGAGTTACAGTGTGAAAGTGCAATTCTAGTCAATTTATGTCAGCACAACTCGCCCATCTATGTTACTGCTGTGACATAGTGAAGGCAGCACGCGTCTGTGCACTGGCCTAACCACCATCACCCTAGGAATGGTGCAGAAGTGCTCAGCATTCACTGTGCCAATCTTGGTGGTAGTGGTGGTGGGGTTTCCCACACCACCATGGATTGCATCTTGACTTAGATGAATGTAAATAAAATTATTCCAAGAGTTATTTAACAAACTCAGAAGTTAAAGTGGGTTTCTCTTCTTTCTCAGTTTGATCTAAATTGCCAAGGGCAAGGAAAAAGTGAAAAGCTCTACATTCACACAGTAATAAAAAGACACAGTAAAAATGTGGAGTGGTAAATTAGGTTTCCAGAATGTGGACTGAGTGTATCTGATTTTGCTAAAGAAGTGAATTCTATTCTAAGTGAGTCTGTAAAGATAGCTGGTATCAACATTTGAAAATGCATGCCAACTGAGATTTGAATATGCATCTAATTGTCTCTGCAGTTCCTAATGCAATAATAGCCCAATCTAAACCTTGTCTTATGCCAGCACAGCACAGCACTGGCTCTTGCGTGTAGCAAACATGCCATAAAGTATGTTTGTGCTGACTTGAGAGCAGGATACACCAGCACAAGGATGTGCGCTGGCATCCATCCACTGTCATATCCTGTCCCTGTGCTGGCCAGGCAAGGTAAATTTATGTTGGGTGGCATAGGGGTGGGAGATGGTGGCAGGAAGATGTCCTGGGGATGGGATGGGCATTTATGGATTGGATGTTTGCAGAACAGGCAGAGAACTGGGCCAATAAGGGGTGGGATCAGTGGTGTAAGTACTTGTCATACCCTAACCCCAGTCCCTAGTCCAGGCATACATGCCCTGCTTACATATGCTCAGATCTGCATCAGCTAAATCCACGTAGCCCTATAGGGCAGGCTGGGGCTCGATACCAGAGTAAGGGGAGAAATATCCCCTTATCTTACCTCCAAAATGCACTGGATAAAAACAGGCCATGCAGCTTGGCTGTATGGGCATGGGTTAAGATTGCACCATAAGTGACCTACTTGTGGAAGTATTTCTTCTGCATTTGGATTCTCTTTGCTAGATCAGCAAATATCCATAGGAGCTTCTGCTTGTTTGTTTTAATTGTTCAGAGGTCACAGTTATTGATAAAGGAGCAGAATGGATCAGGAAAAATTGCTTAATATATAGAATATAGCACATTTCTCACTGCATTATTGCCTGAATATTCCTGTAAGCAGCTGACCTTGCAAGTTTATTTGGAAAGAAAAGCCCACTTGAGAAAACCACAACTTGCCTACCAGAAGGCAGATTAGATCTCAAATTTGGCAATTACACCCATGAGCATAGTAATGTCCTGCTGAGCAGGCATATTTAAATTACACTGTTTTATCAATGGCACATGCCACTAATCAATAGAATTAATCAAGGGTACTCTCAGAAGAGTCTTTTTTTGCTTATGACTTCATGTCTGTTTATATTAGTACCAAATTCAAGAGCACAGACAAGGACAGAGTGAAAACAAAATAAGTTAACCAGGAATCCACAATTATAATTTAGTTAAGATTTGCAATAGAATTTTTTTATAACATCACTAAGCATCGTAATAGAATTGTTGCAAACTATGCTCGACTTTTAAACCACTTGACATCACTTTCCATTCACGTGGTTAGCCTATTGAACTTCTTTTATTTACAGCCGAATCCTATCCCCAAAATAAGCAAGTTTACCTCAATGTACATGGCCACAAGGATGGCTGCTGTGGAGACATCCGCCCATCAGTGGATGTGCCGCAGGTATTGGGGTAGCAATGCTGATGCATCTGCACTGGTGAAGGAGCAAAAATAAGAAGCAGGATGGACATAATGTGGGAATGCAGTGGAATGGACAAGGAATAATTGATGTTGGCCATATTCTAATCTCCCTTCAGATGATGGACATAAAGCAGGCCTCCATCAGTCTTGAAAGATTATGGTATTGTGCTTGGCGCTGCATACGCTGCATGCGAAGCACGAAAGCCTGAGTTGGATTGTTATGGAGGATAGGCTATTACCCAAGCAGCAAATCCCCCCTCTCCATGCCACTGAATTAGTCCAATGGAAAGGCAGAGCCGATACAATTGGATCCAGCTGGCATCACAGAGACATACCGACATCATAAAATGTAATACCAGTGATAGAGGGGTAGGGTGAGACCAGTGATAAAGTGGGCATAGGCATGTTATTTCCCCTGTACAATTATATAGGTTGATCATCAGAAAAATGCTCTGGCCCAGTACAAACTTTCATGGCTGGTATGAGGGACACAAGAGAGAGGAGGAATAACTTATGTTGTAGAATGACTTTCATTATCCCTAATGGAATCACTGCTATCCAATGGCTCAGGGAAGTGAGAAGACAGTAACTTTAGAATTCAATTCTAGGCAAGTCTGCTCAGAAGTATGTTCCCTTAGAACCAATGAGGCTTACTCCCAGGAAAGTGTGAGAGGATTGTAGCCTTAGAGCCCAAGGAAGTATCTTATGGTCTTGCTGGCTGACCATTTTCATTCTGTATAGTTTCACAGTTTTGTGGAACAGAGGTCATTTTCATGGGATTTGATACAAAACACCCATTAGGCCATTGTGAAGTAAGTACAAAACTATATAACTTATGGGCCAGTAACTGGGTCCATAGTGGAATGGTGGTAAAGTTCATTGTTGGCTGGGAAGAACTACTTTGCTAATGTATTCCATGAGAGGGTCTTCCATATCTAATTCTTTTTGCTTTTCTTTGAGAGCTTTGACATTTTTATTGTTCACTTGTGTGGAACTTATTGTTTTGAGAACAAACTAAATGGTGAAGCCAGATGTAAAATATAATATGCCTCCAGTAAAATATAATTTGCTTCCTCCGGTTTGCAACCTTTCAAGTCAAAAGTCAAGGTGAACATTTTTTTCAAAAGGAGCTATGAAAATATCACAAAAAATGTAAAATGTATATTAACGCTGATTAAAAATTGTACAGAATCTCTAGTTGATTCTCATATTTCTCTGACAGGTTATTGTCATGCAAATATTTTTCAAGCCTGGGATTTCTTTGACAGCTGTGTGAAATCAAGTGGAAATTTTATGATCCAAGCTGAGAAAAACATTCTTGTATAAAAATGGATTCTAAAAGAGGAAAAAAATTCTGATGCTGAGACCTGCATATACACTCCAATGCATGCACAGAGGTCTATAAGTGCAGGGGTTACCTATTCACTTCATTGTGTGGACTACATAGACTTCTATGGACTCATCTGCATGAAAATATGAAGCTTTTCCTGACATGGCTTTACTGGACCTCATTCATTCAAGCACCAGAGCTTCTGCTATAGCTTGAAACACTGTTATAGATGCATCCTAAGTGCCAGAGAACCTGGGAAATATAGATTCTCAGGGCTACTCCTACATTTTCTGGACATCTGTAAACATTGTTTGGAATGCTGCAGTAATTGTGCTCTATCTTAACACAAGAAGTTAACATTAGTGTTATCTAGTGAGGGGTTCTCAAACATCCCCCCATTGTGACCCATCTGTTCTGCAGTGGAGGACACTATGAGCACAATCCTAACCATGTCTACTCAAAAGGAAGCCCCACTGTGTTCAATGCGTCTTACTCCCAGGAAAGTGTCTTTAGGATTGCAGCATATGACTCACAGCCCTCTCTTCTGCCAGGTCACAAGTGATGATGGGTAGACAGTCTGAGATTAAATTGTCGCTCAGGAGAGCTGGGTTGGAATTTTTTATGTCACCTGAATTAGCCATGGATGGCAGGGTTTTTCACTTACCTCAGACTGGTGATGGAGGGAAGGTCTAGTTCAGTAGCTTTCATGCTTTAAAAATTTGTCATTTGTGTTTAATAAAGTGGAAGTTTTAATTCAGTTTGATATCTTTGTGTGTGTGTGAAACAGAATATCAGATGCAAAAGAATGGCAGTGAGATGTAAGTATCCTGTGGTCTTCCGTGCTCACTGAAGCATCAGATGGACCACTCTGAAATACTGAAAGCAGGACTAGATGGGCCATGGGCTTGAACCAGCAGGGCTCTTTTATGTCCTATGCAAATCTACTCAAATGTAAGACTGCAATCTGAAAGACACTTTCCTGGGTGTAAGACCCATTGAACACAATGGGACTTACTTTTGAGTAGACATGCTTAGAATTGTGCTTTAAGTCTCATTATGTTCCATGAGGCTTACTTGCAATAAAGTATGCATAGCACTGCAGGCAGATCATGTAAAATAGTATTTTTCTGAATAGGGATTTCAAGCCACAATGTAGCATGTAAGTGAAAATTTGCAGCATCCCCCCAACAGCTTCCAATTAAAATTAAAACACACAAGCACACACACAAAAACTTTAATAAGAAATTGACAGCTGCCTCTTAGGCTTTAAAAAACTGAAGCTGGAAATATACTTGCATGAAACGTGCTGTGAGCTACTTGTCACTTTGAACAAGCAATCTACTTTACATGCCTTCTGGCATGCTCCATATTCTTGCACTCTGCTGTGCCTACCAAATCACACCAAAGTGGCAAAAATGCCATACTTTAATTAGGTTATTTCATCTGCAGCAGCAAGAAAGAACCATTACGGTGCAGAGATATGTGCACCACCCACCCACCACACATATACACACTCACACACACATACACATACACACAGACTATGGTCAATAACTTCTAAGTACCTGCCACAAGAATTCCCACATAGCTGCCTTCTGGTCATCACAAGCTTAGATAACTGTGAAAGGAAAATTGACAACTGGATAATTTAGAAAATCTTTCTTTTCTGCAAGATTACATTTTTGAGAGGCACTGAAGAGTAGGCCAGGATGTTCTTGGAAGCATGAGTAATCAGTAACTCCATTTTTCCTTCCAAACTAGATAGATAATTGAATTCCTCTGTGTTTTTGGGAAAGGAAGAGCATCACTCATTTAAATTCATTTGCCAATGTGAAAATTAGAAAGCAAGTTTGATAAAATTTATAATTATAGCTTTCTTCTTAAAGATTAGATATCCTGTAGCAAACTCTGTCATCGCATTGGCTTTTCAATTATTATTGATATGTAATCTTAAACTTATTTTTTGTATTACTTTTATTTAATACCATTATAAAGTATTTACTTGAATCTAAAGTTCTATAAAATCTAATGCACTCCATGATTTTAAAAAGCTTGAGATTAAAAAAATGTTTACTAGCAATTGTAAACCACAGCTGTAAAGCAGGAGCAAATTTTTTTACAGCATTAAACAGTGAGTTAAATGACAATAATATGACAATGGGTTTATGTTATGATTTTTACTTAATTGCAGTACTTTATACAAGGGGCTTATGTTATATTTTTTATTAAAATAAACTATACTGCTCACAAAAATTAGGGGATATTTCAAAATAAATATGAAGCAATAAAAAAGAAGCATTTGATTTTTTATTAGACAGGAACATCAATAAAGCAAACGATAAGTCAACAAAAGTTGTTTGATTATGCAAATGAGATGCAAACCCAACTTTTATGTCATATGTGAAAATGCATTATACTGAAATTACTGGAGTACCTGTATGTTCCCTGATCTTGAAAGTGCACATCCTGCAATTTCCCAGCCCTTGCAATGCCCCTGCAGCATGATTTGCCCAAATGCAAAGCCTGGAGAGCCATAGGATATCTTGAAGCTAGTCACAACGACAGTAGCAACAGCACTTGGAACATCCCAAAGCGTGATTAGCCGACTGTGGAATCACTTTCAAGAGACTGGCACAATACAAAGAAGATGAGAGCAGCATTGCCCGTCTACCACAACAGCAATAGATGAATGCGACTTGACCTTATTGGCAAGAAGGAACAGGTGCAGCAATGCAACAGAGCTGTGGGGACAGTTTCTTGCTGTCACTAGATGATGGATATGCACCCAACACATATGAAATTGGCTCCATCATGTTGGACTGTATGCCTGGTGACCAATGGTATGCATTCCATTAACTGCTGAACACCATAGAACTTGTAGAAGGTGGGCTGATGAGCATTGTCATTGGACCCTTGATGAGTGGTCAACTGTCCTCTTCTCTGATGAGTCACAGTTCAGTTTGCAATCTGACAAACACTGTGTCCTGATCTGGTGTGAACTAGGAACACAGGAGAATCCACGTTTCTTGTGAGAAAGGGACTCCTTCAGTGGTGGAGGAATCATGGTGTGGGTTGGCATCAGCATCAGTGGTCATACCAACCTCCATGTCATCAGAAACGAATCGCTGACTGCTGTCAGATATTGAGATGAGGTCCTGCACCCTATGGTGGTACCCTATGCTAGAGCAGTTGGAAACAACTTTCTTTTCAGGGACGATAATGCAAGGCCCCATTGTGTGTATCTCGTCAACAACATGCTTCAGGAGGCTGGAACTGAACGCATAGACAGGCCTTCATGTTCTCCAGACATGAATCCCATTGCTTGGGATGCACTGGGAAGATGTCTTATGCTTGGGATGCACTGGGAAGATGTCTGGCAAACCGTCCAGTGCTTCCCAACACTTCTTGAACTGAAAGTTGTCCTGGTGCAAGAGTGTTAGAAGATCCCACAAGAACTGCTGGACAATCTGATCCTGTCCATGTCCCATCGCTGTCAGTGTGTTTTGGCAGTCTTGGGTGACCATACACCCTACTGAACAGTCAATGTGTGGCACTCTGGTTCAGTCTGACATGCTTCTGTTCACCCCCATCAATATGTCACTTGCTATTTAATCATGATAATTGAGTTTGCATCTCATTGGCATAACCAAACAACTTTCTTTGACTTGTCGTTTGCTTTTTTGATGGTCTCATTTAATAAAAAAATCAAATGCTTCTTTTTTAATCACTTCATATTCATTTTGAAATATCCCCTAATTTTTGCGAGGAGTATATTAAACTAAATACTAACCTATACTTATAATCTAAATACTGTATTTACTTGAATCTAATGTGTCTTCAAATTTAATGCGCACCCCAATTTGGAGATTAAATTCAGCTGAAAAGGGGGAGCATTAGATTCAGGTAAATATGGTATCTATTTCTTAGATCAGGAATGGGCAGACATTTTGAAAGGACAGACATATCTCTCTGAGACTGGATTGGTGACTGGGAAAAATTAATTTACATTTCAAATATCAATAAATTTACAATACACAAATACATTAGAATATAAACGAATACAATAGAGACTTATATGAATGGCTGAATTTTACTGAGCTTATTATAATACACATAAGAACTATTAAATGGGCATGTAAAACCATGTGAGACAACTTAACCCTACGTCAGGCGTAGCTAGGATTTGAATTCCATGTGATTTTTGTTTTTGCTCCCTCTCTGCACCATGATGACCAAGAGGCCTTCCCCTCCTGGTATCTTCCTAGTTCTAGGTGCTGTTTGAAACCCCCTTAGTCAATTTTCCAGCTTCTTTTCTGGGGAGCAGTAGTGACACCCCTAGCAAATTTTTACCACCATCGCCCCTCCTAAGCTGACTTTTGGAAGTTTCTTATTTCCTTTTATATTCATCATAACTGTTTATTTAGCTCTTTTTATGAATGGAAATTACAAAGAATGTGGATATTATGATTTTGTTCATAATATTGTACATATTTTGTATATAAATATGTATTTTTGCCTAGGGTTGCCAATTAGATAGAGTTCAAGCATGTACTCCTGTTTGCTTTTTCTCTTGTCTTTTTCTCTTGTCTTTAAAAAAGCCATTCCAGCCTGCATTTTACTGACCATTTGCTCATGTTGTCTTCACACCTTTGATTGCTATCTACGCACATGCTAATGAACAAGTCCTCTTTGCCTTGAGGTAGGACTCTCCCATTGTTCATGGGGTTCCTGACCCTGTTGATAATATGGATGTTTCTCCTTTCCAAGGCTCCCCCCCCCCCACTTTGGTGAGGTGTTGGTTTCACCTTCCAGGGATAGCTGCATCTCCTGAATTTTATTGTTCACTTTCCTGTTGATTTAAACAGGAACAGAGAACACATGCAGAGAAGTTTGGCTTGTCCAACAAGGGCCGCATCTACGGGTTTTTTAAGCCAAATGCGGCCCTCAAGGCTCTTGTTGGACAAGATTTTCAGTCACAGAACTGAACTGCTGAACTTCCCAACAGCAACTCAGAGTGACTCAGAGTGACTCTACTGTGGTATGGTATGTGCCTACTGTGCCTATATTTCCAGTTCAGCTCATAATTAATGCTCATATGTCTTTCTTTTTCATGAAAACATAAGGCAATGTGGAGGCGAGTATTAATTTTCAGTGATTTTGGTTTTACTTGCTGTAAATTTAATAATTTACATTAATAAATGAGGATTTTTGATTATTGTCTCTTTGTACATTCTAATGAATGTCACTTAACACTTTAAGAGTATTACAATTGAGTTAATTAGGTGCTTATGACAGTTTTCTAACAGTGGCATTTTGTGTACACTGCGCCCAACGGTTGAGTCAAACAGGCTACGCCTGACTAAGGACTGCTGGGGTCTGGGTGGAGGATCCCAGCAGAGTGTTTACAGGGTGTCCCAAGGCTTAGACATAGTAAAAGAAGTGATCACATTTAAACCAGAAATCAGTCTTCCAATTTAAACTCGATTGCTACTTTAACCAAATTCTGTGGAAGAGTTCAGCAGATTAAGGACCTGCTGAGTAAAGAAATATTTTCTTTCATCTGTTCTAACTCTCCTGACACTCAATTTTAGTGCAGACTACAGTTAATTTTATGCAACCTACACTTAGAGCACAATCCTAACCATGTCTACACAAAAATAAGCCCCATTGTGTTCAATGGTTCTTACTCCCAGGAAAGTGTCTTTAGGATTGCAGCCATCCTCCTGCAATTTACAGTGCAATCCTAAGCATATCTACTAAGAAGTAAATCCTATTGTATTCAAAGGGGCCCACTCCCAGGAAAGTGTGTTTAGGATTTCAGCCTTAGAAAACAAACAGCACAATCCTAGCCATGTGTAAGCCCATTGTGTGCAATCCAGGAAAGTGGATTGCAGCCCAAATGAAATAATTTCTTCATCATTTCAAAGGATTTCCAGCAACAGGCAGGGGGTTGGACTAGATGATCCACTGGGTCCCTTACAATTCTATTATTCTATGATTGCTTTTTTATGAGATAAGATTTATTATTAAAACATAAGAGAATAAAACAAAGGCACACTTTTGTATGGATGCCGTGAAAACAAGCAAAACTGTACTTGTCAAGGGCTACTGCTGTTTTAGGTGCAGTCTGAACCAATGCAGTAAAAAGAATTCAAGATATCAAAACCATGTTCGATTACACTTTTCCTGCCAGAATCAGAATGTTTTAAAAATGAGAGTCAAAAAGGACAATAAGGCCTGAGAGGCTCAGACTGTGTACAAATGATAGTTTTTCAGAGTCCCGAAGGTACTGTTATAGAATCATAATTACTCTTTGGTCAAAGTCTTAAGTGTTTTTTACTTCAACCGTATGGGAACTTAATCCTATATCTGAACATAATCAAATCTAGTAATGGCTCAGTAGTGGTTTTACCCTACTTAGTCAACTCTTTTCTGCTGTGGCTTGATCCATCACCAATTTTCAAGAAGCCAGCACGTTTTTTCCCCATTGGCTATTGTTTGGCTCACCCTCGTCTCCCGCTCATGCTGTTGCACTTGGAAACCAAGCAGAACAATCATACCCCTACAAGCTTCTGCAAAGTAGTGGTACTGACACACTGCATGCTATGCAGGGGGCAGTAAGAAGATATCCTGGTAAAATAATTTTTACTTACAGTACCTCCACAAAATCCTCCTGGCTGCCAGTTGGTTTCCTTAGACCTATGTAGCTGGTATAAGTCCAAGGAGCCTCAGCTGGTATAAGTCCAAGTCAGGCCAGGGAAAGGGCATGTAGCACTTATGAGATCATTTCCCCCTCCCATCCTCCTTCCCATCTTTCCCCTCCCAGTAGGGTAGCCTATTCCCTGCCCTACTCCTCCCATAATCTACCCACACTGCTACCTCACCTGCTCTGGCACATGCTGGATAAACTAGTGATGCATATGTGGAGTCGTCAACCAATGACTCTCGTGCACCCAAAGTGCAAAAAAAGCCCAAAAAACAAAATAACAAAAAAAACTTTTGCATGAGCGGATTGGGACTTATGACAGGTGACCATGAGCCCTGCTGCTGTGGATAGAATAGAATCAACAAAGGCATCAAGTATGAACAGAGAAAAACAGAAAACAGTTCCCAGTATAAGCAGGCATGCAAGCACACACATATCCATGTATGTATCTTCCCTAGACCTGACTGATGGTTACAAATTTAAAGAATCACCATATACAATTGTATCAAAGGCTGATTTGCTCAAACATTATAATGCAGTCCTAGTGGTCTATGTTCCTGGGAAACTTCTACGCACTTCCTTGACATGATGGCAACCTGATATGTAAACATGTTTGTTCCCAGCCTCTGCACTTATAATTTAGTTTAATCCTTTTAAAATATTGTAAACCAATTTTTAGAGTACCCTGGATATAATCAACAAACAACCACATACCATATCTCACACCAACCTGATTCCCAAGGACAGCTATGTATCAGAAGAAGCAAAAACCAGGACATCCAAAGATCAAATGGAAATCGCATTTATTGAAGATCTAATGGCTATCAATCTGTCAGGGGACGAAACGGGGGGGGGGGGGCTGCAACTGATCAAATATGATAAAGAACACTTATTACACAATGCACTGAACAGTGTGGGAGAATCTAAGTATAATCACTGGGTCACCAACCCTGTCATCACCCTGTCATCTTCCTCAGCTCATCTCTCTGTTTCTGAATTAACTCTGTGCCATAACTGCACATCACCACATATAGGAACTCTCCCATACAGTCTGCTTCAATTTAAAAAAGTGATAACCACAATATCCACAACTGAAAATGAACGTGGTGACTGACAGAAGCATCACAATTTCAAACATGTGGAACTGATTCAATACACACAAGTCTGAGCAATGCACATGATTAGTTACTGTTAGTAGTTGTCATATGGTATATTTGATCTTTGCTGATCGTGCCATCACCAGATATCTGCATTGCAATGATTTTAAGAGTTGGCAAAACATAGTAGATTCTAATGTACATTGGTGGATATTTGTACAGAAAGTCTGTGTATGTGTAGACATGGGAAATATGCTATGCATATGCACATGCACCCCCAAATTTACTGGTGCCAGCACTGTTTTCACCCATAATCACTTCAGTTGACTGCGTAACCACACATGCAAAGGAATTATAGACTACTATTTAAATGAATGCATTCAGGAAATATATATAACTTGGAGCCTCTAAGAGTTCATTTAAACATACCAACTAAGTTTACAATACCCAACATTGAATGGCAATGCAGATAAAGGTCATGTATTCATGCAGTTATGAATCTTACCAAGAAAATTCTTAACATATAGGTTTCTTTCCCACTGGGTGGTCTTTGGATTACAAAATGCTGATGAACCTGCCCTTGATGTCTCTGTACAGAAACTGAAATGGCCCAACAATCCAACATGTTTTCTGATTAGCTAAGTAAAGCAATTTGGTGTTTTTCTATAGCAGCAGAGTATAAAAAGCCACACGCTTTGAAAACTGCATTCATTCAACATAAAAGCTACACAAATAGTTCCAAATGTACCAAGCCATTGATTATCTGACTAAGCAATAAGAGGAAGGAGCTTATTTTTCAGCGAGAAGGAAATGAAATTTTTATGCAAGCAATTATACAAAACTCTGGAGGCATATCATACTGTCTTAGAACAACATATTCTCAAATAACCCTATGGGATGCAGATACAGAGCAGAGACAATGTTTCTGAATTTACTTTAAAAAGGAGTTAGGATGTTCTTTGTACACTGAGTAAACGATTAAAAATACTGACTTGATTCAGCTAGAATAGGGGTGGGCAAACATTATAGTAGGAGGGCCATATCATTTTTCCAACACAGTTACAAGGGCTGGGAGAAGAAAATAATTAATTTATTATTCAAATTTGAATAAATTTACATAAATAACACATTAGAGGCAGAGTTTATATGAATGAATGGAGCATTGGCTCCTATAGTTTCTAATGGGCCAGAAGATCATTGAAGACCACAAATGGCCCCCGGGCCAGGATTTCCCCAACCCTGAGTCAAACTGAAAGTGAAGGCACTTTGTACATAAAATCCTATTATGCACTGATATATTCATTATTAGCAGGATCTGAAACCAGAATGGGAATAACTAATGCATTTCAGGTCAAATGCTATCAATATTCTGCTGTGAAAGTTATAGGCCAGGAGTACACAGGATGGCTAGAAGTGATGCAGTAGGGGAGAACCTACACCAACAATTATCTCTCTGCCTACGTTCGTCCCCTTAACTCTTAGCAAAAGAGTCTGAGCGTTAGGTTTTAGATATGTATTTGATCCCAAAGTCTGGATCTTAGTATTAGATACCAAAGTCTGGGTCACCATATGAATCACTCTGTAATACAACCAATTTTTCTACAGTTCTCTGGCTGCATTTAAAGTGTCTCTACTATTTGAGATCTCTGATCTGTAGAAAGATGCAGTCCAGTGAAGTGCTGCAAAATATAGGAATTGCCACAGTTACTGTACTTGGTGGATTTACTCAAAAATAACACAGTTTGTCTGATATTTTTAGCAATAGTATGAACTGGGATGTTGAAAGCATCACAGCTGGAACATCATAGTTAGAAGAGGTTGAAAAAAACTCTCCAAAAAACTAGCCATCCCTGAATTTTTTTAATAGAATTGTCAAGAACAATTTTAGTGTGTTGATTTTTTTTAAAAAAGTGTTGGACAAAACTGGCTTATAGTTGAAATTCAATTCAATTCAAAAACCTTTATATAGTTGAAATTCAGCAGTTTCCAGTATATCAGTTTATGTGTGTCATAACAGCTGAAAGTGATTCTATTTTAGTCAAATATATATACTCGAGGAAATTTGGGATGTCCTATTTTTACAGACTATCACTTTCCTATGAAAGTTAACTTCAGATATTGGTAGCACTCAGTGACCTAGGCTGCAATCCTAACCTACGTTTAGGCCAACATAAGCCTCTGCATAAGTCCTGTGCTGACCTTGGGGTGTCACAAAATTGTCCCGCTCCTGGGGGGGTAAGCCAATGCACAGGCATACACTGATATCCAACACCACCATGGGAAGATATGCCAGGTTAGGTCTGTGTAAATTGGTTAGGATTTTGCCTGTAGGCAAAGAAAAGCGCCTAGAACATGAAGATCTTTGCCTGCTGTAAAAAATTACATAAAAATATTTTGTACAATGAGTGGTAAAAACCAGAAAGGACAAAGACAATTCCCATTATGGGGCAGTTGCTATCCCAAAATGGAACATTTTTGGTGAATTTTAGGAACTGAAGTGCAACTTACTAGAGATTGGCCTCATGATAGTAATTGGAAGGCAGGGAGCCTGAGAACATGTACAGTTGTAAAGAAGCATAGAGTGTTTCCTGTGGATAGTGCACACTGTCTGAGCCCTGAAATCTCATAAGATGCCACTCACTCCAAATCTGTTTGCTAGCTGCATTTTTTTGTATTACTTATATTCAAAGTTCATGTGTGTCATGGTTTGGCTTTTATCACTACTGTTTGATTGATTTACTTTTTATGATTGTTGCAGTTTTTTGCATACAAGGGCATGTTTGCAAAACAATTTTTGCCCTAGTGCTACTTTTATACTGCTGCACAAAAGAAAAAAATTTGTCTCGTCAGCTTGAATTCCAAGCCCCTTACTACAGACAGTAATGTCACTTACACCAGGCAGTACAAATACCAAGAAGGAGAGAAGACAAATACCAACAAGGAGAGAATTCAACTGAATTGAATTTCAACTGTTTTCTGAAAAATCATAACACACCCTACAATCCAGAGTAACTATAGGAAGACATAAGAGGCACTTACTCTGGATTGCTCCATACATCTTAACTATGGGCAAAATCCAGAGTAACTACAGGTGTAAGAACAACATGGCTGCAATCCTAAAGACACTTTCCTGGGAGTAAGACCCATTGGACACAATGGGGCTTACATCTGAGTAGACATGGTTAGGATTGTGCTCTATACTCTGCTCCGGTGTAAGAACAAGATACTCTAGATTCCAATATGAATTTCCCATAGGTTTTCACTAGTAAATATGGGCGCAAGTAAAGTCTCTTACGTGCTCCCGTAGTTACTCTGGATTTGTGGGTTAGTCAGTGTAAAAGGTCCCGTAGTTACTCTGGATTGTAGCCACAACCTCACTAACTGCAACAAAAAGAATCAACTAAATGGAAATCCAACATTTTATAAAGAGTTTTACCTAAGCACTCCATCTTAAGCATTTCTTGTGCAGTCATTAAAATCACAACATCAACAAAACAGAAAAGCATCAAATCAGAGCCCACATGGAGTTTCCTACCATCAAACACCGCTACACAGCAAAGATTTCCAACACATGAATAATGTAGAAAATTCATTACCTGGGTTTAACAGAAATAAATTATTAGTGACTTTGATGAAAACTGAGAGCTTATTGTCTCAAAAAAGAAATAAAAAGAACACTTACCTAGAACCCCTAGCCTGTAATTGATGGTTATAACAATGACGTTCCCGTAGCTTGCTAGTATGCTGCCATCAACCATGTTCCCTGTACCTTCCATGTATGATCCCCCATGGATGTAGACCATCACTGGCTTCTTGCTGTTTTGATCATGTATGTCTGAAAAAAGTACAAGTAAGGAAAACACAAGAAAGTAATAAAAGTATTAAAGAAAAATTATAACTTTTATCAAAACTGCTAATAAAATTACTCCTTTGCACATTTTTTCTAATCTATGTATTTTAACAATAATATACGTATATTAGTATTATTATTTATAAAAGGTGGGGCATAAAGATCTCCCATATTTTGATGGAGTATAACAGTGAATGAAGCTATCTAGAAAAAATTGTATAATTCTGAAAAGTACGTAAAAACACAAATTTGTTTTAATGGGTTATAATCATATCAGACAAATTTCGGCCTAAGTGCTGGACCCATGTCCCACACAACTCCAACTCACCCATGGGCCCTCCTACTGATCACGTGGAACATCCCCTTTTTGTCCTCTCACGCCCTTCCCCTACACTGGCCTGACTCAACTGGTGCAAACGCTTTGGTGTCCTGGTGCAACAGCACCAGAGTCTGCTTATGTAGACTGGCAAAAGTCTGTAAACTGGCCTCCCAACTGCACTGTGGTGTGAAAGTGGCTTAACTAAACAGTGTATATTTTCCTATGTCCAGAACACCAATTTTCTGCTGGTTATTACGTGGCGCAAGTGGCTAAGACACTGTGCCTGTTAACCAGCAGGCCAGGGTTCAAGACCCGGGTCGGCCCCACAAGACAGAGTGAGCACCTGTCCTTAGCCCAGCTCTGCAACGCCAGCTGGATCCAATCATATCAGCTCTGCCTTTCCACTGGACTAATTCAGTGGCGTGAAGAGGGGGGATTTGCTGCTTGGGTAACAGCCTATCCGCCATAACAATCCAACCCAGGCTTTCGTGCTTTGCATGCAGTGTATGCAGCGCTGAGCACGATATCATAGTCTTTCAAGACTGACGGAGGCCTGCATTACATTTGTAATGATTCTTTCATATTGGTTAAGAACATAGTACTTTTCTGTTGGCTATCATAAGCTGAAAGGTCATACTATATCATGGGGTATCTTCATCTTGAAGTCCTGGTCCAAATCTGTACTCCTCCAGTTACCAAACCAAAAAGATGGGATCTAGATCCCAAAAAGTGGGATCTATAAATTTAGAATTTTCTAACAGACCACGTGACTGATGGTGCAATCCCAACCGATTTAGGCTAGCACAACTCACCTTCTCTATAGTCCCATGGTCCCATGGGAGGCTGATGCATGTCTGTGCACTGGCCTAACCCCTGAGGAGTGGTGCAGAAGTGTCTTATGGTGCTTTTGCAACAAGCCCAAGCCAGCACAAGACTGTGCTGGGACTTATGCCAGCCTAACTGGGTATTAGGATTGCAGCCTCAGTGATAAAGAGCCTTGCTCCTCAAACCTTTGCAAAAGGTCCTCAACCAGAACTAATTTCTGACTGAGATCCTAGCATAATGGCATATCCAGTACTTTGAGAAAGAAGTAAAAATCTAATTTATTTGACAGAATACTACAGCAAGAGAGGAGAACAGAAAAGGTGAACAGTTGCAAAGACAAGGAAGCAGTGCTCTTGACTGCTGTACTTGAAAAGGTCAGAAAAGCCATAGTAATTTTGAAATCTTTAGAAGCAAGGAAATTAAACCCGAGTTGTTTTTCCCTGATGGGGTGCATCTCTCTCCTCAGGCATTAGAAATTTTTATAGCAGAGTTAGTTCAGGGGCTGCTTTCCTGTCTTTAATGGGGTGGTGGAGCTAAGCTCTAGGCTAGCTCCCCATGTGGCAGGTGTCATTTGGGGTTAAGTAGGATAGGCCTGGTGTTCAGCCTGAGGTAGCGAGGGTCAGGGTATGCCAGAGTGGATCTATTGAGGCCGAGCATCCAGCTGCCTCAACTTTTGGGCTGGGGATGAGGAGCAGCCTTATGTGATTTAGGGTTGGCTCTGAGTCAGGCTTGTTTGCCCTTCCCCATTTTTGTAGCTACCCACACAACTTTAGAAAGCCGTCCATAATTTTTGCTTGTTATTGCTAATTAGTTAATAAAGTGGCCCTTAAATCCAAGTCTGTCTCTGCTGCTTCATTCTCACCAGTGGGTGGTAAACAAGGAAATTAAGAGCTGACCTCACTATACTATATAGTACACACTTCTGAAGGGAACAGAAAGGGCAAATGTTAACACTGCTAGTCAAGAGAGTGTCAAATAGCAAAACATAGTCAGGACAAAAACTAATAGCCCAATCCTATCTAAATCCTCAACCACTGATTTTTGCTTCAATACCCTCACCTATATTTTTTTTCTTCAGGCCCTTGGAAGGCCTGCCAAGACCTCCAGAATGCTTAACAATCACATCCAGTTTTTGGCAGGTCTCAGCTTCAAGTCAAAATGTCAGAAACGCTTTATTGTGTCTGGGAAATACCCCCAAGAGAAATGCAACATCTGTCCTGACTCGTTGCAACTTGCTTTAAAATATTATACTGAAAATTATACAAATTTAAGTAATTTATTCAAAAGAAATTTCCTATTCATGTTAGGGACTTTAGAAAACTAGGTATAAAAAAGGAAGTTTGTTTCAGTTCAGAGACTTTTAGGGACTTTAGAGTCCAAGTATGAGCCCTGCATTTTGTGCACATTTTAAATGTAGAAAGAAAAACATCTTAATGTAATAGGATTAATATATTTGCCTGCAGATATCAGTTTTCCTTATGGGGAATCTGTTGCATTTCATAATATGAATTTAATACCCAACAAAACAAAGTTCAGCTTCATTTACACATATTGGGGTGTTATTTATTTATTTATTTATTTATTTACTTACTTACTTACTTACTTACTTACTTACTTACTTAATTTATATCCCGCCTTTTCTCCCCTACAAGCGGAGCTCAAGGCGGCTGACATCAGGGAATAAAACATCATTAAAATAGATCATAAATAAAGATTAAAACATCATTAAAATATAATTAAAATACAATTAAATTGAATAAAAACATGCAGATTAAAAATATTTATTAAAAACAATATGATCCTTGTCACCATAGAGGTTGACCCTACAGCATTCCCCCAATCTTATAAACATCCATCCACTTGCTGTGCATGTTGACGCACCACGCAAGAAAGGGGAGACGCAAGGCATTGGACACAGCTGGTCTCTTATAAAAAGACACAAGCTATACATTTTCATTTGTTCCTGGAAGCAAAGAGAGTAACTGATGGCGGCATCCATACTGCCTGAGGTGTGTGTAAAAGAAGAAAGTTATACAAAATAATAAAACAAAACAAACTGGAAAGCTTCCTTTAATCCTCTTGTGGTGTCACACACTGAAGGCAGAAGAACAAAAACAGAAGACGAGGTAATTGCATCCACTATACAGTACATATTTGGGAACAAGAAGGAGGGAGGTAATGTGAAGGTGAAGTTACTGAACGTACTGAAGGGATAAAATGTACTGAAGGAATAAAAAAGAAGAGAAAAACATGCATGGTTTCAAATCCCATTTTGGCTTCCAGGGCAAAAGTTGTGAATGGGGGAAAAGGAAGCAGTTGATTGTAAACAATATGTATGTTATTCACTGCACACATATTTAAAATTAACCTGTACACTTATATCAAAGGGGAATTGCAGTCATCTACATAGTAATTTGTGCCGTTTAAAAAAACAGAGGGGAAAAAAGTTGATTTCCAGTAAGAAGAAATTAAAGCAACACACTGAAATGTGTGTGATTAAATAAAGTAGGGGGAAAAAGTTCATGTTCATGCATATCAGGGTTGAGCGTTGGGGGAAAAAGCAAAAAAATACCTTCATCTTCCCCACGATCATTACTGGTTATATCATCTGCGCTTTTCTTTGTGTTGGCTCCTGGGATCAGAGTGAGCAGGAGAATAAAAGGGAAAAAAGAGAATTCAAAAACAGCAGGTTCCAAAAAATGGAAAGAAAAAGAACTAGCTGAAAAATTGAAAAAGGAATTTAAAAAATAAAAGATAACACAAAAAGTCAAAATCTGAATTGGAAAAAAGAAAAGATGCAAATTGCACACTAACATAAATGCTAAAACAATAAATAAGAAAATACTGGGAGAAAAAAATCATATATTGTGACAATGTAATTAATTTGATTAAAAATGATTGCATACTTTGCATTCAAAATCAAGAAAAAATACAAAATTTTTCATATATGTATTTTTATAATTTCAGTAACAGGCCAATCTTCAGTATGGGCACCATATTACAATATCATAGTGAAGACCTTTACTGGCATATAAAAACCAATTATAATTTCTGATACAATTACAAATCAATAGTGATAGTAGTTCACTATCTCAGATTTTAATCTACTATATTTCACCACTAGCTCCAAGAAAGCAGCTATCTTTGCTACTGAGGTACAATCCTAACAAATTTAGGCCAGCCGACCTCACCTGGCATTTCTTCCTGTGGTGATATGGGAAGGTTGGCATATGCATGTGCACTGATATAACCCCCCCCCCACAACTCCCCCAATAGTGGAGCAGAAGTGAGACCCTGGTCAGAGCACTTTATGAGACCCTGGTCAGCACTTATGTGGGCCTAACTGGAGATTAGGATTGCAGGCTGAGCCTGGAGCTTTAACTGAGGATATATTTTAGGATCTCACTCTCCTGGCAATTGTCCTTCTTGAAGCAGAGCTGCTGGTCTAAAAATTTCAAACAAGTTTCAGAAGGCAGTGGACAATACAAGATCGTGTGGCTAAGCGATTCAAGATCTGGGAAACTTCTTCCAGCTCACACGCAAAACTGTGTAAGTACTTTCCTTATATCTTCCATCTGTCAAAGGCAAGGGCATGACATCTTGCCAAAGAAAAGGTTCTTTGTCTCTGAAGAGTTTTGAGCAGGTAAAAATGCTTTGTAGGCTGACCTACTAGGAATTAAATCTGAATATTCAGTGGCAAACAAATCATGTTTGCTGCACTTACAAATCCCGCCACTGAATCTATATAAACCTAATTTTGATAAGCTGATAGGCTTCAATCCGAGATAGGAATCAATTCAATATCCATCATTCTTTTTGCTTCTTTTTTTCAAAATTAGCCCACTAGACCTGTTTCCCAAGAGACAGTAAAGAAAAATGTTCTGGTTCCCATTACAGTATAAGTCAAAACTTAAAGGTTCTTAGCCATGTCAAGGTCTCGATCTGGATCTGACCTAATTAAAGACAAAGGGCACTCATGGGATAAATTTTCCTAGAATTTTCTTCAAGAATGTCCTTTGCATCTGTTCACATAGTAAATCCAGGTGCCTATTCATATGGGAAACTTATACAGAATATAGATCTATTCTATTTTATGTTCTATATATATAATATTCTATCTACACCCCATATAGATAGTTTTAGCACTGAATACTCAAGCTGCTGTAATTAAACTACTGTTTCTGCTTATGGTTACAGGTACCTAAGAATTGCTGTGCTTTTAAAAAAAAGCAGTTATGGCCTATAATGTTATTTTCGTAGCACTTAGTAGAGCCAGGATGGTGTAGTGGTTAAGGAGTTGGACTGAGTTCAAACCTGTCCTTGACCATGCACAAGTAGGCATGTAAATTGTTCTTGCAATATGATAGGGCCATTGATATTCACATTTTTATTTATTCCATTTTGAAAACCATCAGAATGATGTGCAGAAACTATTTACCATCAAAAGCCAACTTTGTTGTTTAGAATATTTGGTGCATCATCTATTGTATTTACAATTTAAAGTTGTAAATACAGTTTAAGTACAATGTAAGTACAATTTAAATTATACTTAAATCAATTTAATATAAAAATAAGGCAATACTAGAAATTAAAAATATGAGATATTACTTGAGTTCTTTGAATATAGAGGTGCTCTTTTATTTTATTTTTAAAAATAGAATTATATATCATTTATAAAAAATAATATACACTGAATACACCAGATTTCCTGGTATAGCTAGTTCAGACTTTTCAGATGCAATCCATATCAAGTTTGATCACCACCAGACATACAAATAACTGTTTACAGGGCTCTTTCCAAACCCATCATAACACCACCATATATGATACAACTGACAGAGCAGTTATGGCAAAATCCAGAGCAGTGGACCACGCAGTTATGTCACCCTCTAGTGTTATCTTATGGAAAGTCACCTTAACTGCTCCATCGCAAAGGGCTTAATTTGACTTTAGGAAATGGGCCTTAGGCTGCAATCCTAAAGACACTTTCCTGGGAGTAAGACCCATAGAACACAATGGGGCTTACTTTTGAGTAGACATGCTTAGGATTGTGCTCTTAGTTAGATTTGGGACACAGAGATTCAAATCTATATTAGCTGATGAGAACTCACTTGGTTGACACTTTATGACCAATGTAAGCTTTTGTAGGCTTTTTGACAATGTGAATGGTTTTTTGCCATCTTCTTGATAGATGTTCATGATTAACAATCATATGGCCAGCCTGATCATAAAAAATATAGAACCATGATGAAGACATCAGCAGTTAGAGGGACAACACTGATGAGACCCCACACTATCTGTTCTCTGCCCTCTCTAACCTGCCATTCTGCTTGGCACACTGATCCCCTACTTACTGATCCCCTACTACTCAGATCCCCTACTGCCTATTGCCAGTAGGAAGCAGTGGCAGTCCTTGTCTCTCTTCAGGAAAGGAAGGAAAATGGGTTTGTTGGAGGAAAATGGTTTTGACTCCTGTTCCTTTGAAGCAGGAGCTGCATGGAGAAGGGAAAGAGCATGCCAAGTAAAGCAAAGGGGGATAGCAGGGTACCTCTCTCCATCTTGCCTAATGCTTACTCACTCCTTCTGATCCAAGGGTGCATGAAGGTGTGCAAACAGGGGCAAGGGGTGCTAGTACCAGCACCTCTGTGGTGAGTATCGACCCCTGAGTAGACATCCCTATCATTACAAATAACATTTTCATGGTAAGTACCCCCACCTTGACAATAGCTTCATGGCAAGTACCCCCATCTTTATTTCTAGAAAAAAGCACTGGGCACAAGCCACTCTGATTAAACAGTAATGACTCTATCCTTTCTAAGAGCTGCACCAGAAGAACACATTGTTCTTCACCGTTGCAAGAACACTTTAAAGAGTGGAAAAAATGCATAAAACGTCTAATTTTGTTCCTCTGACTCGATTATGATTGGCTCATCTTCTGTCCCAGTTTCTACCACTCTCTTGAATACTTTTCCTGTAACCACACACTTATTTGGACTCTGATCATCCAGGACTGGAGTACAATGAGACTCTTGAACCTGACTGTGCGAAGCCATCTAGCACCTTGCCTTTTCAAGGACACCAACTGTTCCTCTACTTTGGGGACTATGATATTCCACTCTGATCACTTCAGGTACTGACCCTTGCAAGACCCAGCTGAACTTTTGGTTTTGATCAATGTCTGGGAACAATAAAATATAGTTAAAATACTGAAGTCAAATCTATTGGAAACCTGTTTTCTGACATGTGAAATCACCTATTCAAGTTCCATTCTTTGAATCCTGCTGATGAAGACTTAGCAATGCAAGCAGTGTTACCTGCCCTGAGACCTTTAGCTCTCCCCTCTGCTCTGACATTTCTTGTGAACAAAAAGCAATTCAAAGGACGAAATGAACCAGGTGAAAAGTGATTCTTTTAAACCTTTTCAGAATCTCCCAGAAGGATTTTTTCCCATTATGTTGGAGCATTTATCATGCTGCTGGTGCAGCTTATAAAATCCATACCTGGCCTTTGTATGTAACAGTAGGAAGTCCAGAAGGAGAAAAATATAAGAACCATCAATACTTGAGTAGCTTTTCTCAGGGAATCTATACAATTATATAAATTCTCCAGTACACCTTATATTTTCCTTTCGATAGCATCTGCACAGGTGAAGAAAGGTTCCTCCTTTCTTTACAGTTTTACACCTTGTGTGCCCAAAAAATCAAACTTCAGGCACAATCCTAACCAACTTTCCAGCATTGGGATAACTGTGCCAGTGGGGCATATTCTGCATTCTTCATTTGAGAGTGCAGTTAAGGAGGCCTACTTAAGGTAAGGCAATTTTTTTTCCCTTTCCTCAAAGTTGCGTTGTCCTTAACCCAGAACTGGAAAACTGGTCTGAACTGCACCCATAGTAACACACTTCTAGGGTAGGAAAGCTATTTCCCTGGGCCTACTGGAAGTAATAAGAACTCGGAGGGAAGCATTCCCCCAGCATCTCCAAAAACCTCTTTTGCTGAGAGTCCCAAATACCAGTACAGTGGTACCTCACTTAACAAGTCTCTCGCTTAACAAGTGATCCACATAACAAGCAAAAATTTCTCTATGATTCTGCCTCACCTAATAAGTGTTGCTTCACTTAACAAGCACACTCGTTGGCAGTTGGGGCAGATGCATTGGCCGGCAGCCCTTTTAAAAAGTGTCAGGGCTGCCTAGCGCACCTGCCCATAGTGAAAGCATTACTTCCATGCTGTACCTTCTGTGGCTGGGCATCCGTTGAGCAGAGGGAGAGAATAGCAGTGGAGAAGAGGGAAGCAGCTCAGGGCTAGCCAGAAGGGAGCAGAGGAGAGAGGGGCTCAGGATGAAGAGAAGGAAAAAGTGGGGAGACACTTTGAAGGTGTCTTGGCTTGCAGCCTCCTTGGATTGCAGCCTCTATTCAGAAGAAAGTCCCATTGTGTTAAATGGGGCTTACTCCCAGGAAAGTGTCTTTATGGTTGCAGCCTAAGTAGACTTCATAGAATCATGTACATTGAATGCATGTTTTGAATTCAATTCCAGTGTTTTGTCATCACTTTTACATACAGTTAATATTTTTATATGAATTTTTTGGGTTGTGGAATCAATCATCTGAGTTTCCATTATTTCCTATGGGAAAATCCACTTCACA
This sequence comes from Cryptoblepharus egeriae, assembly GCA_030015325.1. NCBI lineage: Eukaryota > Metazoa > Chordata > Lepidosauria > Squamata > Scincidae > Cryptoblepharus > Cryptoblepharus egeriae. The sequence continues at coordinate 31,615,634 of JAREYC010000005.1, forward strand.
TAAAGAGCGTTTCACATAACAAGCATGCTTCCGGAACGAATTAAACTTGTTATGTGATGCACCACTGTATTTGGGACTGGTATTTGGGAATGGAAACTGATGAGAACTACAAGATCAAGGAACAGCACCAAACTGTCATGGAAACATCAGAATTCATTCATTCATTCATTCATTCATTCATTCATTCATTCACTTTCTTGGGTCGTAGACCAACTCAAGGCAGCTCGCATTAAAACATAATTAAAAACATGAAATAGAAAATTCAATTAAAAACAATTAAAAACAATTAAAAACAATTAAAAACATAGACGCTAAAAAGAATTAAGGTGCTTAACATTTTTCGGTTCATTTGCTTTTGCAAATTGTGCTGAGAATTTTTTGGGTTGAATAGTGATACATAAATATTCTAAACAAAGAATTGTATCAATATTCCACTTTTCAGATTTTTTTTTTAAATCAGGGTGTTCACTGAGTGTTGACAAATATGAACTCATTATCAGCCCAAACCTAACTTTCTAGCAGTGGTGCAGCTATGCCATTGGGGTATGTACTGCATCTTTTGTTGGGAAACCAGCCACAGAGGTCTCCTCAAGCTAAGGAAATGTTTTGATCCCTTACTTGGAACTACACTGCAATTGAGGCAGCTCTGGTAAGTTGGTCAGGATTGGACTGGAAGTCAAGGAGAAATAAACTAAAAATGGTACTTGTAATATGACAATGAATCTGAACATGCTGAACCTGCTAAATCTATGACATGCATGTCTATGTTTAAACGCCATGGCATATTGGGTGACACCAGTGTTCACCAACACCTAACAACAACTGACAGTGAAATCCTAACCCCTGGTTGGGCCAGCACAGGTCCCAGAACAAGTCCATTGCGGGAGTAAAATTTCAAGTTTATTTGTGGGTTCTGGGCATGACTGGGCACCAGCAGGCACTGATGTTCCCCAGGCACAAGGCACCATAGGCACTGGGTACTGGTGGGTACCATGGGGCAGTGGAGGGCAGCAGAAAGCACTGGAAGTGACTGGGCATCCCTATCAGGCACCATTGGGCAGTGGACACCACTGTGCAGTGGGTAGGAGGCAGCAGCAGGGACCACCAGGCACTAGTGGGCATCAGGAATCCCTAGCGGGCATTGGATACCATTGGGCAGCAGGCACCAATGGGCACCAGGCATCTCTAACAGGCATACTGGCAGTGGGCACCAGTGGGCAGTGGGCACTAGTGAGCAGTGGGCACCTGGCATCCTTACTGAGCACCAGACATCTTTACTGGGGACCATTGGGCAACATGATGCACCAGTGGGCACCACAGGGCACCACCGGGTAACCGGCATCAGTGGGCATCCCTACTGAACACCTATAGCAGTGATTTTCAAACTTTTTCATCTCACGACACACTTAACAAGACACTGAAATTGTCAAGGCACACCATCAGTTGTTTTTACCATTGACAAGGCACACCAGACTGTTCAAATCCCCCAATTTTCCTATTAATGAAAGCCACAGCACACTGGTTGAAAATCACTGACCTATAGAATTCAGACTGAATATAATCTTCCCATGTTCAGTGTTTGGGTTGATTTTACTAACTTTCAGCTGCTATTCACATCTCTATTCTCCCATTAATACATCTCTCTCACTTTTCCATTTTTCTCTCTTTTCTAATTCTACTTGAGAAAAGTTCAGATGTTCCTTTGTTCTTCTGTGGTCAATTGACTTTCTTCATGTCTTGTTTCCAGTCTCTTGAACACAGTATTTTATGTTTTATTATCGCCATGTCCTCTAATACTTTCACTTGCATCACACCCAGGTCTGCTGCCTTAGACAAGATTATCTGTGGGCCAGTGTAATCTGCTCTTGATGAGTACAGTAGCTAGTTCAGCGGTTTTTCCAGCTGCTTCAGTTATCAACTTGACTGACAAGTACTGTAGTCTGTCTGTACAGTCTTGCTGTACTGAGAAGGGGCTGGTTCATACTAAGGTTTATCTACATAAGAGGTGCAATCCTAAACTAGGCCGACAAAACTCATTGGTCTTTCTGTTCCTGTGGTGATGTAGGGAGGCAAGTGCATGTCTGTGCAGTGGCTGAATCCTCCCCCAGGAGTTGTGCAGTCTTACGGCACTTTTGTGACACCCCCACATCAGTATAGGACTTTTGCCGGGGCCTAAACTAACCTAACTGCAGCTTAGGATTTCAGCCAAGGAATCAAATAGCAGAGACAAATGTGGCAACCCTGCTAAGGAATTTGGAAAGAAATGGTCCCAATTCTTCTGGAATCTGTCTACTACTATTTATCCAAATGTCATGTAACAATCAGTTGAATAATTGATTCATTTCAAATTTACATATCATAAACAAGACTGGAATTCAGACCGCATGACAAATTATAACAGAAGCTTACAAAATTCACATTCGTAGTCACTGCTCATATGATCTGTGCCCCTTTTCACTTTCTAGAAACTTTCAAAACACATTACCATAGACAAGTGGAGAATTAAAATCTTCAGTTTTATTTATACACCAGATTCCAGTCCTGTGGATTTGGCTCAAAACAGGTCTTCTGGACCTCCACTGAGTCAGATATAAAAAACTTGAAGTCTCTGGAAGCAACTGGAGCAATGCTCTAGGTTAGTTTGGAGCTCAGTGCTCCCTGAAATTTGTGTGATTTTGTTGCACCCAAAATTATGTATCCAAATTGAATCCTCATGGATGACAAGGTCCACTTGTAATTAATTTTCCAACAGTTTTGGGTGTATCAGTATTTCCTCTTTGCCTCAACTCCAAGGTTTGCAATTTCACTGTCATACTTAATTCACTGCACAGAATATCTAGGCTGCAAGCCAAAACTGCTGGTTACTTCTTTACTATTTAAAGCACTATTTATTCATCTGTCCACAATCCTCTTATCATTATTTGATTATCCTTTACATTCACTGTTGCCGTTTCTCCCTGTGGATTCTATTTACACACATACCTTGCACTTTTATCGGGTTATGGACCAGAGCATGGATGAAAGCAAAAAATGAATTAATGACAAAGCAGAGCCTTCTTTAGCTTACAAATTTATTTTGGTCAGTGAAAAATGTAAATAACTGTATAATATATGCAAATGCATGAAAAACTATGTGCTGTGTTTCACAGCACATAGAACATATAAAACAAAAAGGGTAAAAGTATGTACTAAAATTCAAAACTTAAGAGAACACCTTATTAAAAGTTGATACATTTGAAAACATCACTCAGGCATTAAAATTGTCCTGGCAGAAATAATAAAGATTGGGTGGTTGATATATGCCAGTCTCATAGGCAGTGCAATTCTTGCTTGTAATGGAAAAAGCAGCTGGCTTGCCAGTGCTGGAGGTGGCTTAGATCCAAGCAGATAGGAGCAGCCAGAGGTTGCTCCTGGCTGCCCGGGAACAAAGGCTTGGATCTGGCATAGCCTCCCTGTACCCATCCAGAAACTCCTTCCTCCTGCCTCCTCCCCGCCCCCTACAGACCTCCATGTCAGCCAAACTTGGAGGTTGTTCATCACGGAGGTCTCTCTGCAAGCTGTGATGGAGGTTGAATTCAGCCTCTGATGGTGTGCGCTTCCATAAGCTAGCCTGCTTGCTTCAAAGGAGGCACAAATGTGATTTACAGCATATTTGTGACCCTCCTGGGCCCTTTTCGCTGGCTGAGAGCACCATTAGGATTGAGCTCTGAGTTCTTTGGGACTTACTCCAAAGTATACATAGGATTATAGCTGAAGACTGCGTTTTAACTTTTAAATTGCAATCCTTGGCTCTTGACAACATGGTGAATTGTAAACTTAAAAGTTGTTTCGACTATACTGAGATCAATATCCTGACTATACAGTATTGTACTGTATTTTACAGAATTGTACTGTACAGAACTGTGATGTTGGAGAGGATCAAAATACTATTCAGTTCAATCCCTAATACAAGACTAATCTTCAACCCTACAGTGATCTGAACTATCCTGACCAGAGTGTGCCACAAGCAGGGAGGGAACAGCTGGATGTCATCAATTTATCTCTAAAAACCATACTATGTCACATTGATTGCAATTAATTTTAATGACACAACTGAATTATCTCTTCTCTCTTTTCCTGTGTTTGTGTGTTTAAGTGTTTGAGGTAAAAAAAAAAGCAAACCAGGACAAGAACAAATTTTCCATGGTACAATTTAAACAAATATTGCTGTCTTTAACTCTCCAATGTATCACGACGCTTACATCATGCTGCGTTGGGTTACATCATGCTATGACGAGTGATGTAACCCGTCGCAATGCAATGCACACATCGCAGTTTGTCAGCAAGTTAAAGGAATAGCATTCTTAGGCTGTTGTCAACTTGTCCACCTAGTCATTATAATTGTACAGTGGTTAGGTAGTTGGTAAGTCTTCCATTACCAGTAGCTATATTAGAAATTTAAAAAGTACCAAAACAACCATTTGCTCAGTTTTAAATAAAGTCAGTTTGTTACTTGAGCTGAAAAATTTCTTCTCTCATCTGTTCACACCAAATCAGCATGCCTCGGATTCAGAAGGTCAAGGAAAAATTAGAAAAATACTCATAATTTTTAAGCATTTTTTAAATGCATAATACCTAGTCACACTAGAACAAGGGTATTTGGGGAGAAATATACTATAGGTGTAACCTAATTTTCAACAGATTTGTCTTTCACCCATGGTTCTCAGTGCGAATGAGGTTGGCCCATTAAAATTAAAAGATAAATCCGCCTTTAGGGAAAAGAACAGCCTGCTTATCACAGTAACGCAGCAGACAGACTGGCAGGCAATCAATCAACCTCCCTCTCTGGGGCTTAGAAGATGTTTCAGGTTGGAGGCAGAACCTTCCCTTTCCCCTGGAGAATGTAACAGAATCCAAAACTATTGGGAAGTGATTGTCACTTTCTATTCTTTTATTCTTCAGGAGAAAGGGAAGGATGCTCCTGTTCAAACAAAATGCTTCTAGGCCCCATAAAAGAGACAGTGGTTCTCTGATTGCCGACCTGCTACATTAACCATGGTATATAAGCATTTTTTAATGGCTGCCTCATCTTTTAATTGCTTTTATTTAGTGTCAGCATCCACATAGGTTGCTGGAATGGAATCCTTGTGGATGCGAAGACATAACCTGTACACAGTTTAGTTGGGTACACATAGAGTTGGGTTCTAAAGTCAGCATTAAGGTGAAAATCACATAGTGAAAAATTATCCTTGAAAATCTCTTAATCGGCTTGCATTTGTGTTTCACCACATTTTGCAACAAGTACAGTTGTCCCTTGTTACCTACTAGGATCCTGTTCCGGAACCTCCGGATAAAAAAAATCAATGTATAAAGAAAACAATTGAAAAATAGGTTTAAAGACCCACTTCCAGTTTTCTTGTTCCTCTGTTGCACCTAATGGAATAAGGTAATGCCTCAGTATCTGCAGGGGTTTGATTCTGGGACTGAAAAATGGAATGATCAGTGGACGTTTGTGTTGAATCAAATCCGTGTATAAAAAAAATCAGTGTATAACAAGGTTGGACCTGTACAAGCGTCCCTCAGTATCTGCAGGGCATAAAATCCTGATTCCCTGCAGATACCAGAAACTGTAGATAAGGGGGATCCTTAACCTTACAGTCCCATTTCCCGGTGCCCCAATACTTTTGCTTATGGCTGCAATCCTGAAGTGTACTTGGGCTACTCTATCTATCACTGGAGTGGCCCAATTCCAAGATGAGGCAGCACAGTTACAATGTTGGCCAGCATAGGTCAACTTAGGGTGGCCCAAGATAGATGGACCTGGGCTGGCCCAGCTGTGCCAACCTAGGCAGTTCAGGAGAGGCATTTTGAGAGCATTTCTGCCCCTCATTTAGCATGGCCCATAACAGAGCAGTTAGGCTGTATCCAGAGACTTTTTCCAGGGCAGAACTGTAATGCAGTCTCCTGCTGCAGCTGTTTCTGATTGTCAGGGAGTCCTTCTAAGGCAGGCACCAGAGCTATTCCTGAGGGGGGTCTCCTCGGGAACAAGCCCTCCCCAGGTGTCACTGACTTTGTGCCCACTGAGCATGCTCTGGACCAGTTAGGGCAGCCCCAACTTCCCGACTTTGGATTCAGCCCAACTTTCTGCTCTGGATACAACCTACTTAGGGCAGCCCAGCTGGGCCGTAACTCTGGATTGCACCCTTAACTCTGGATTGCACCCTTACTTCCTTGCTATTTATATTTCTACATACAGTCACTGTAAAAAAACTATTTTCAAGTATTTGCAACATGTGCTGCAATAATTAAGGATGCAATCCCAACCATAACATAAGGATGCAATCCTTCATAACTTTATGAAGTTTAGACCTTTATGCTCTGCCCAACTCCTGCAGGGAGTAGGCCAGTGCAGAGACATTCGCCAAGCCTCCCCACACCACCACAGAAATGGAGAAATGGGTAGGTTGTGCTGGCCTAAATTGGTTAGCAATGCACCCTGAGGCAGAATCACCCAGAGGCATTACAATAGTAGACTCCTGACCAAGAAGGAGATGAATAGAACTCATATAGTGGCGCAATTTACCTCCTCCAAGTTGGAACTGTCCATGAGACCACTGACTGTAACACAACCACTGTGACTTGAAAAAGAGTTGCAGAGATCGTGGCAATTAAGGAGACAGCCTATTCTGATGTTTCAAGCATGGAAATGAAGTGAATAGCAAACATTATAAAGGTGCATCTTAAAAATAGCAAGAAGGCACCTGTCTTGAGTCCCTCCAGAGGATTCATAATTGCAAATGACTAATTATGTATTCATATACCCACCATTTAACAATTGCATATTCATTTACTATCATCACAGGATGACATAAAGTAATTTCAAAGGGAAGATGGAATAATGTACGTTCCCTAGGGAATTCATTCTAAAAGCAAAATTTGCTCTCTGCTTTCCTAAGTATAGTTAGACCCTTGGAACCAAAAGCAGAGTTGGATGTCAGACTGTCTAAAAAAATAGAAAATAAATTTTGAGTACTTATTTTTTTAAATTCCTTTCTATATTACTTTGAATTAAAGTATATCACAGAATTAATTTTCATCAAAGAAACACAAGTCACAGATCAAAATTTTAAAAATCACATTGGCAGCACAATCCTAAAAAATGATGGAGCAGGCAGACTAGCTGACCTGCGCTGCACCGAGCACATGCTTGGGGGTGTTGCTACCATGCTAACACAGGACAAGGAGAAACCTTTCCCCTTACCTTGGGAAATTTGGAAGCAGCCCCAAAGAGTCTACAAGCTTCCGAGCTGCCTCCAAAGGTTGTGCAGAATTGAGCAGACACGAACAGCCAATTGCCAGGTCTTAGCCTCCTGCTTTATAATCAGTCCTAAAGCATGGGGCTTTAGTTAACCCAGGAATGGCTCCAGAGAGTGTGGCAGGAGGAGGAAATAGGCAAGAATGTGCCATATCTACAAGGCCTACAGACAAACTGCCTGGGGCTTTCCCCCAGGTCCGCAACTGAGCACTACAGAACTGAGCACTGAGAACTATATGTAAAAAATCTGGAAGCAGGCACATTTGCTCCATCCATCCTTCTTTTCTCCCCTGTAAATTCCCCTCTTTTCTTTTTTAACAACAGTTAGCATCTTCACTGGCATGCTAACTATGATGAGAACCAGAGTCTAAAAAAGACAATATCTACGGCTTCATCTAGCTCAGAAATGTTTAAGAAATGAAATCCACCATGAACCTTCTTCATTTCTCACCCATATAGCAGTTAAGAGCTACAGCAGTTACCAGAATGCCTCAGAAATCAGAACACTGTTGCCTTGCTATCACCTTTCTCCAATGCTTTTTTTCTACAAATAAAGGTGAGCGTACTCACCAGTGGTGGGCACCAGCAGGTTCGCACCTACTCTATAGAACCGGTTCTTAACAAGAGATAGTACATATAAAGTTTAAAAATAGCCATTTAAAAGTGGCTGCCAGATGGGCAGAGAACCGGTTCTTAATTTCTTTGAAGCCCATCACTGGTACTCACCATGAAGATCTTATAAAGCAAGGGTACTCACCATAAAGATGTTATTTGTAATCATAAGCATGTCTGCTTGGGGGTCACAGAGTTGCCGATACTCACCAACAGAGGTGCTGGTACTCACACAGAATTGCCGGTACTCCATAAGGGTCTTCACCCCTCAAATAGACCTCTGACTATTCCTAACTAAATCAGACCCACTTCCTCAGTTAGGCTGATGTCATCATTAATGAAAACAATATAATTTACTGGTATATATTGCTTTTCAATAAAATATGCGGTTTCAATAAAAATGTGGTCAATAATAAATAATAAAAATGTGGTTTCAATAAAACCATAAAATGGTTTACAGAGGAAATCAAATAACTAATGACTAATCACTGAACTAATAATTGTTATTATATTTAAGACTGCTGAACTATTGATTTTATCCATAAATTGTTCTGTGAACTTTTCTATTCAAATGTGTTATCTAAATGCTCTTAATAATAAATAAGAGGCACATATGAAAACCAGGAAGCTGGCATTGAGTATATTCATAATTTGAGTGTAATTACTTCAATCATCCATGGACTTGAGGGAGGAATTCCTCCCCCTGGTGCATGCGTGTTATGTTATGTAAATACTTTTCAGCCCAAAAACACTTTACAGGTTTCTGTAAGCGTACAAACATATAGTAATGCACAGGCTGCTTCCTGGCAACCTGAATGCTTGGGGGAAAAAATTGAGCAAAGTTAACAGGAAGCTGATATTTTTTCACTTCTGGTGAATCATGAGCCAGTCTTTTCAAGAGCTCAGGCTACTCAGAGGCAAGACTGTGCATTGCTGTAGGCTTGTATGTTTATAGAAACCTATAAGGGAAGAACGTATTTTGTATCCTTCCAGCCGCCTTGGGTCTCCTTTGTTAGGAAGAAAGGCAGGCTATAAATTGAATAAATAAATATTTGATCTGGTAAACAAAAACATCTGGAACAAAAACATTTTGTTTTGTTTGAAAACAAAAACATTAATGAGAATATAGAATGGTGGTTTCCACTACTGTTGGGAGATCCTGAAAGGGAACCTGCCTGTATAGGAAAACAGACCAGTTGGTGGTGTTAAAATGGGATGGTTATGCACATCATTATACCAAACTTTTAATCTAACGATCAGCAATTCATAGAATCATAGAATAATAGAATCATAGAGTTGGAAGGGACCCAGTAGGTCATCTAGTCCAAACCCTTGCCATATCAGGAAATCCTCCTAGAGCATCCCCGACAGGTGCTTGTCGAGGCTCTGCTTGAGGATCCCCAGTGAGGGTCCACGACCTCCCTTGACAATCTGTTCCACTGCTGAACCACCCTCACTGTCAGGAATTGTTTCCTGATATACAATCTAATTTTTTTCTGATTATCCAATTCACTAAAGGCCTTCCCTAATAGGAACAGGGAAAAGCATCATCTGCTCAGTTGTTGCTATTAATAGCGGTTAATAGTGGAAAACCCTTGCCAGGAAAGGAAAAAAGGTTTTTGCCAATCCTCAGAAAGAAGCTCATCAAGTAAAAAGACACTCAGTTTTATCATGTGGTCTTGATAAAAGAACAGGCAAGACATTTTGTAAGAAAAAGCATGAATAGCTGTATGGGGCAGAAGCATTTTCACTGAACTTTTAAAAAACTAATAACTGAAAAATGGCCCTTCTATTTTAATCATTTGAAATGGCAATATCAGACTGGCCCAGACTGGACTGATGTGTATCTAACTCTAAAAAGTAATAATCACTGAGAAAGTCAATCAAAATATTTTTTTTACTTGTCTATTTTTAATGAAAAGAGAAACAGATCACTGATCACAAATGGCACCAAAATGTCAGCAGGTTGGTGATTCCAATATGAATTGCTATTATTATTATTATTATTATTATTATTATTATTATTATTATTATTATTATTGACCAGCCACTTAAACTCACATATGCTACTGGATTTACATCAGCTTAATCCCATTACAGTGAACAGGAGGGATGTTAAGAGCAAGTTCTAGCCAGGGGTTGATCAGGATCTTTTGCAAATAAGGCAGGTACATTTTTTCAAGCTATGGGGCTGTGGTGGCACAAGTGGTTAAGACACTGTGCCTGTTAACCAGCAGGCCAGGGTTCGAGACCCGGGTCAGCCCCACAAGACAGGGTGAGCTCCTGTCCTTAGCCCAGCTCTGCGACGCCAGCTGGATCCAATCGTATTGGCTCTGCCTTTCCACTGGACTAATTCAGTGGCGTGGAGAGGGGGGATTTGCTGCTTGGGTAACAGCCTATCCTCCATAACAATCTAACCCAGGCTTTTATGCTTCACATGCAGCGTATGCAGCGCCAAGCACGATACCATAGTCTTTCAAGACTGACGGAGGCCTGCTTTTTATAACCACAGATGTAGCTATTATTGAAATTTCCTTGGAAAGCCCAATCCTAATTGTCAGCACAGGCCATGTAGCAAAACATGTGGTACCTCTTGAGTAAGTAGTACTGACACAAAACTGAACTGTCTCACTGCTGAATCCAGATGTACTGGCCAACAGATTGGCTAAGCTCCTACTAAGAGGCATGATGCAGGGAACGGTAGGAAATGGGCAGGAGGGATAACAAGACAGGGGCAGGGCAGAGAGGGGTGGTTCAGGTCCAAGAGAGGATGGAAGAGTTGACACTTATTATGGCATACCCTATTCACCGTGGCCCAAGACAAGAAAACACCCACTCACGACAATTTTGATTCACCAACATCTGGCTCAGGAGAAGGAAAACTCCCATCTCAAACCTCCACTGCCTTGTGGCTATACCCATCTATGGGAAAGGCTTCAGGAGTCAACCTTGAGGCAAAATCTGGAGCAAGAGTCCTGAAAGCAGTTCGTGAATGTGCTACAACCACGTTCCGGTAACTCCTGCAAAGCAGTTGGAACCAATCGTATCAGCCTTGCCATTCCATTGGACTATTTCAGTGGCATGGAGAGGGGGATTTGCTGCTTGGGTAACAGCCTATCCTCTATATCAATCTACCCAGGCCTTCATGTCCTGGAGGGGACACTTTTCCCATTTGGAGCACAATACCATGGTGTTTCGAGACTGACAGATGCCAATGATGATTCATCCTCTCAGGCCTGTAAGCCCTACATAAGGCTTCGTGGACTTGCACCAATTATTTTGCTTGCACAGGTCCAACTAGCTCGATCGAACAAGATGGGATTTAAAGTGGGATAAAGAAACAAATATTCCCTTATGCCAAGGATACCTCGAGCCTACCCAAACCCAGCACTGGATTCAGCATAAACCATATGGTTGTGCACACCAGCAATGATTAGGATTGGGCTGCAACTCTCCAAAAAAGTACATCTGGATTTTCCTTTTGTGTCAATCAATGGGAATTTCACTGACAAGGAAGGAAGCATATAAAACTGTATTTAACTATGACAATAGCATCTTAGCTTTGAAGAATCAAGCCTGGACAGGCCTATTCTCTCTCATGTATAACTATTGCCTATGTCTAAAAGTAAAACTTCAGCAAACAAAAAATTTAGCTACTGCAGAAATATCAGATGTTCTCTAATGTGAACTCACTCTATAAGCCTGCAATATGAATTATTTGTGCAATCATGCCTTCAAAGCTGAACCAAGCTTCAGTCCTAATTTTTTTTCAAAAGGTTGCTGAATTCTGTTAATATAAACTTCAAATGCACCCCATTACAGTTCTAATATGACAATCTTTTTCACATGAGAGGATACTTATTCATAACGATGTTAAAATTCTGGGAGTGCATGAATTTAGGCACTTTCTGTGGTACAAGCACTTGCATTTAAAGGAGAGGCATAGCTATGATCAAAAAGAAAGAAATATTCCTTAGCTATCAATAATTCCTTGGTCTGAGAAAATGCTTTACATCAAAGCATTTTCTCTTTTTTTCTTACTGTCATCTCTGCAAAACAGTCTCACAGGGCTCAGCCTTTGGTCTTGTGCTTTGTTCTTTATATATCTTCTTTCAAATTATAACACAACATGCATACTGTGTTTCTGAGTATGCAAAGTGCTTCAATGTTTCTCTTGTTGGAATCTTTACAACGACCCTGTGAGGCAAGTACAGTATCATGATAACGTCCATTTTGTTGCTGGGGACTGAGAGGGAGTTTTCCCTACAATCCAGAATAACTATGGGAAGACGTAAGAGGCACTTATTCTGGATTGCTCTATGCATTTCCCATAGGTTTCCTATAAATGGCACCATAACTACCTCGGTGTAAAAGGTCCCATAGTTACACTTGGACTGTAGCCTAACTGCCCAAGGCTACCTAGTAAGTCAATGCCAGGGGTGGGACATTCCTTCTTTTTGCTCTGATCCAACTTTTATTAAAGGAGTGGGTGCAAGAAAATAAAAAGGAACAGAAGATGTTAATTATGGATGTTAATTCAGCTGCCTGAAGTGGAAGACTGGCAAAATGCTCCCTGAGCCTTGTCTATTTCATCCATGGATTGGGAAAAAAGAGTGGAGCAGAGCATATAGGTAGTATAGAGGAAAATCTGTTCTGAAGTCTGCTCCTTGCTTCCTTCTGGGAAGAATGGAGTTCAGGAGAAGTAGTGACAGAGGTGGGTGGCAGAAAAAATGGCTGCTGTTATATCGAGAGGTAACAGTGGCATTGCCCAAGAGAGGCTGAGAAGGCTTTCAGCACACTGTGTTAGGAATAAGAAGATCTTGGGCATGCCTTGACTTTGAATATTGATTGCCAAGTTTAGTGGTGGTCAGCCCTTGTGCTCCAGCATATCACCTTTTGTGACATTTGAAAGGTTTCTAGCACTTCTAGAAGTCTTGCCCATCAACTAGTTTAGAGTTTTATGAAATTATACAGACCAGGAATTATCTTAACAGGCTGAACTTCCAAAGACAGGAATGTCAGGAGGAAGGGAACTTTGGTTTATTCTAGATGAAAGCCTGGCTATTTGTGTGAACAGCAAGCAGAAAGGCTCTTTCTGGACATACTACCAAAGACTTCTCTCTCAAATTATCCCTGTAGGAAGACTTCAGAGGGCTGAATTGTTAGCTCACCCCTTGCCTGTGCTGCCAGGAAGAAAGGAGCCCTCGGGCATGATCCTAACCCACTTCTGAGCACTGGCATAAATGTCCAGTGGGGAATGAACTGAATCCTGCAGTTGGGGGCAGTCATGGACATAGCCTATAATACTGGATACAGGGTAAGGAAATCTTTATTCCCTTTCCTCAGCATTGTATTGCACTTACCCTGGAGCTGGAAAATTAGTCAGAATTGTACCCACAGTGTCCCAAATTCACAGAAGCAGCTTCTTGCCAGAATGATGGAGTGACTGCTCCCTGGAATCATAATGTCAAGGTGTTCCCTTCCTCCCAACTCCTGAATAAAACACAAGATCATACCTTCCAATAAAATATATATGCAAAAATGCAGTGCATGTCTTTGGCAAGAATAATTTCTTCCAGATCCAAGTATGGTGTTGTGACTTTTCTTTGGTAGAATGAATGTGTTGTGATTTCACGTAAAAAGCAAACAAATGTACATGTGCTGAAGGAGGCCATCTGTGCACTGGTTTCACAAGGGAATGGAAGTCAGGATGAGTTGCTAATCCTGCTGTCCCCTCAACATGGACCTTTCAGATGCTTGGCCTCACTTAACCTCCCTCTCAGTTTATTTTCCTATAGGTGGAAATGGACTTGACAGCACTTATCTCACCATTTTATGGGATCCTGTAAGCTCTGACAGAGAATTCACGGACTAAAAGTTGATGGACAAGACTTCCAGAAGTGCTAGACATTTCAAATGTCACACAAGGTGATATGCTGGAGCACAAGGGCTGACCACCACTGCAGGGTGTAAAGGCAGACTGATCTCCATTCTTGTGGCTACCAGGGACCTAAAACAAATAAGATGTCGTGGGGTGCATGGGAGGGAGGAGATGAATGAAAGGGTGGAAAGAAGGGCTAATTGGACCTGAGAAGGGGGAGCATTCAGCAGCAGCAAGGTTTGCCAAATCCAAATACCCTTCTCGGTCTTAATCTGCCTCTACAGACCCACAGAGATGTTTGCCAGCAGTATCTTTGTTCCAGGTAGACCCACCATATCAGCAGCAGTTCACTTGCATACCCCACAGCAAAACAAAAAAACACCAACAAATGTTTTTTGCCCAGAAGAGGCATCCAGAGCATAAAAGTACTCCAAAGGATGCAGTGGGTGCCATACCAGAACTGATACATTGCTATACAGAGAGAATGCTTTAGCCCTCAAATGGAGTGGATAGTATCTATCGATCGATCTATATTTATATGGTGCACTCAGTCCCTAGGAAGCAGGATGCATGCTCGGAGAAGTAGTTCTTCCACTGATGGCTTGGAGGGGGGCTTTAGAATAGGAAGGAAGGTGAAAGACTACAGTTCCCTGCCCTCCCTCCCCTTCTTTAACCAGCAGAGTCAGAGGCTCGGTAGGCCCTGCTGTAGCCGCAGGGAGCTGAACACAGACCTAAAAGGCCTAAAATCCCAGGAAATGGCTGGCAAAGCCCCCAATTTCCTGACTAAGAGGCTTCTACCCGGACTTCCGGCTCCAGGGCCTCTTTTACGGTTCTGTCCAAATTCCTGTTGTCTGGCAGCCCTGCTCATGGCATAATCCTTCACCTGGTACACCCAACTTCTGTCCAGTCCCTACCTTTCCCAACATCAAAAGTTCTCTCCAGTGTCAGAAGGAAAAATATATTGCCGGATGCCTTGTGACACACCATCCTGGCACAGAGGTCCACCACCAACTGGCAATGGCATCTTCGCTGGCACCAAAGTGTTGAGCATCAGAAGCATCAGCACCTTTATAACACACAGCACTGCATCCAATAAGATCAAGCCTTTAGTCTGCACTCTTATTCTCACATACCTGGGAGTCAGCCCCATTGAATGAAATAGGGTGCAATCCTAACCTAGGCCGGCACAACTCATTGGTTTTACCATGTCCTTAGTGATATAAGGAGGCAAGCACATGTCTGTCCGCTGTGTACGCACCCCCAGGAGTGATGCAAAATTGCCTTACAGCACTTTGGTGATACCCCCAATTCAGCATAGGATTAGGCCAGCATAAATGCAGGTTAGGATTGCAGCCATAGTTTTTATATTTGAGGAGACATGCACGGGTTTAGGTTGTTAGTTTCACTGAGTACACAGTTTGCTGCTTGGGCTTTTGGGATGCTGAGAGAAAAGCACAGGAGAGATAGTAAGAATTATGAACTATTGGCAGAAATATGAGAGAAGAGGCAGCAATACTAGGGTGACAAGGGAAGCTGAAAATATATATATTTTTCTGGCATGTTTTATTTTTAAAGATTTAAACTCCCCTGAGCCCAAAACAAAGCAATGTTTACCAATCCAAATAAGTAAAAAAATTGTCAATTGAAGTTATCTACCTAGTTCTTTCCAGATGATTCTTTTTTTCCCTTTTGTTCTTGCGGTGAAGCTAATTTTAGACTTCCATTTACAATATGATGTTTCAAAGCATTATACATGAATTGCTAATAAAACCGAGAACTGGATGTTGAAGGAATGAAACAAATATTCATACCCCAATATCTTATAGAATGAAGAGGCTGTAAAATAATGACAAGCCAAGAAAATTGCTTTTTGTGTTAATGTTCCCCCTCTCAAATTAGCCAAAGAAAGAAAGCCTTAACAGGTCTCTTAATTCTCATATGACACAGTGGCTGCTATGGAAACTGCTCTTCTGATTTAAAATGCTTTAAGTGCATTTAGAACTCATTAAAACATGTCACATTGACAGCTCTTTTGACTGAAGTCTTTAGTTTAATCTATCATATGCACTAAGGCAATGCAAGTTTCCATTTATAGCAAAAGGTTTCTGCCCCAGCCTAGAGGCTCAGCCTGTGTTTTAACTAGTGTGAACTTTGATATTAATGTAGGTCATGCATGGATTATCAAGATGGGCCACCTCTTAGAAGCTTCAAAACAACAGATGCATCTCAGCACCTTTGATTAAATGTACAGAACACACACCCCAAACAGTTATTAACTAGTATTCACAACTAAAAGACAGCCTCGTTTAGTGAACAGTCGATTTGCTTTGCGACTGTAGAAAATGGAGCTGACTTGGATGAAAAGTTTCAGCTGGTGATGAAAATGCCCGCCCGCCCGCCTGCCTGCCAGCCCAGAGCATTATGACTAATATGGAGGAATAGAGCAGATAATGCTTTATGTATATGCAGAGAAATCTCTTTGGAGAAGAAGTAGAAAATGAATATTGATTTTTCTTCCATGGAAATTAAGTTATATTTGCTAGTTATAAGCATACAAAAGCCATTGTAGAATTACAGCTTCAGAGGATAAAGTCCCCAAAATAGTGTTCCAGGGAAAGAGAAAGCAAGAACAAATGAGAGCATAGTCTCTGGAAATTCAATGCCAGGAACCAGTAAAGTAGTATACCAAGGAAACACACATAAAAAGAAAACTGGAGACAGTATTATAACCTGCCAGACAAGACAAGAAACTGGGAGAACAGGAGGCTACAACTCAAACTGTGGGTGTAGGGTTGCCATGTGTCCTGAAAATCAGGACAGACCTGGTTTTCAAGGATTGTGTTCACATACTGGCAAGTTGGACAGGGGGTCCTGTCCCAGTTTTGTGGAAAAGAATTATGGCCAACCCATGCGGGTGGGGGGAATCTCAGGACTACAGAGGCAACTGAATGTTTCTTAGTGATGTTGAAGTTATCATACCCAGGTGGGACACCAATGTCTGCTCAGGAGAACTATGAGTGGAGCAGAATAAAGCCCTTTTTCTGTGAGGAAGAAAATCACCATCAATAAGACATATAATGATGGTAAGCAACTGGTCTTTGAGAGAAGGGCATCAGTTCAGAATTTCCAAAGACTGATAATCTACTTGTTAGATCTATTTGTATTAGAGTACTTCTGATCAATTTGTTAATTATATATTTGGTTACACAATTTGTTTCTCACCATTTTTCAGAAACCACACTTAAAATTCTCACCACCCTCCCCACGATTCACAATCTACTAGACTTGTGCTAAATTTGCATTTTCTGCCAGCAATTTCAGCCCTTTGTTTAAAGACTGAAGAACTGTTTTTTGACCCAGAAATAGCTCCCCCAAATCAAAGATGCTAGCAGGAAAAAAAATCAGCTCTAATTTGTTGTTAATAACAAGGGGTAATAAACCATAAGCATGATTTCAGGGAAGTTTGTGGGTCTTGTCAGTGATGACATTGGCTTCCTCCTGTTTTATACTCAGAGCACCTCTAGTAGTGTTGCTTCTCTGCTAGGCACCCAGATGCGGCTGGGCCATCTTCTATAACAGAATGCATCAGCATATCAAGCACTTTCATAATATCATGATAAAGTCAAGGAAATAAGGTGGCAGCAGCTGGATATTCAGGAAACCCACCGCCATCACTAGTAAATCATTATAGCTTATCCCACCTAAAAAATAGGTGACATTCAAAGACCAACACAAAAAAAAATCCATAAATACTCCCCATTGATCTTGTTTTAGTTGTGGGCAGAGGACACTGAGATATCATTGAATGAGATATCATTGGTGTTTGGTGTTCGTTAGGTCTCGGCTGCGGTTCTACTCTTACCAGAAGATCAACCCATCAATCCAGCTGGACTGGTGCTCAACCTTAAGTTTTGGTGGCAGCAATACCCAACATGGAATCAGGGAAAGGCAAGGGGTACCATGGAAGTTTATTATACTACTTTATACCAGAGACACATTACCTAGAAGAGACTGATAACAAACATCACTGAATTAAAGATATGAGCACAATAAAGACCTAACAAAGAACTATATTCTAAAAAGTGAAACCGATTTGTGGTAATAAATATAATGGTGTTAGTACAGAACCATGAAAGAAAAACAGAGACAAGTGACTGAGCATTTTATCTTCACAACCTATAATGTAATGTTTCCAGAACGCTCCTAAAAAGGCCAATAAAACAAACACACACAAACCCCTATAAAATAGATTGTTTTAACTATAACAATATAGTTGATTTTGCTTTTTAAAGACATACCCCCCCAAAACTACAAAACTTTATGAAACTGCAGTAAAGCGTAAGTGCTCATGCGATAAAGATATCAGGGCTAAAGTTTAATCTGCAATGTTGTCAAATGTATTTGATTTGAATAATTTCCCAGCTGGCGATAATCAAATGATATGAAAACCCATCTGAGTTCCCTGCACCCCACCCGCCTTTTCAGAGGACTATAAACTAGTGATGAATTCCTAGACTTAAACCATGCAAACACAGAAATAAAACCAACAGAATCTGAAGTGTGTCTATTCAAAGGAAGTTGCTGTGCAGGAAGTAGGGAGGAACATAAATAACAGATGCATGCATACATTTTGTTTCTTTTCTATGTTAATATGCAAGCTGGGTGGCCCAACCCTACCCCCACCAGCTTCCACAATGCAGCAGCACCAATGGCGCATATCTTGTATGCTATGAAAGGGGTAACCAGATGGCCTGGGAAAGGTAAATAAAATTCATTTTTGTTTAATTTCTTCTAAGCCACCTTGGCTGCCAGTGAGTCTCCTTGGACCCACACAAATCATTTAGCTGGTACAAGTCTGAGAAGTCTCTGGGGCAGTGTCAGACCATGAAAAGGAGAAAGGAACTTGGTATGTGCTGTCTCCACCAAGATCCTCTCCCAAACTATCCCTAGTTCAGCCAGTTCCCTGCTCCTGATTTCCTCCAAACTGGCCCAATCCATCAACTTACCTGCTCTGGCATAGGCTGTTGCATTCAAGTGGAGCCTTTAGAACTTTACAGTGGAAATCCTGAAGTGTGGAACAATAATGCATCTTTAGCACCACCAGACCAGGACCTATGATACTGTAGGCCAACTTGTGGATTAAAATATATACAGTATAAAGGTGATAAAAAGGAATTGTCTGAAATGAAACCCCCACTCTCTCCAATTTTGCTGGCAAAAATTGGCAAGCAGTGAGATGATAGGGACATATCAGCCTTATTTTTAAAATGTGGGTAAGCACAATTTGAGTGCATTGATCATACTGGAGGTGACAGTATTGCTTGCCCTTATTAAATAATGTTATTGCTGCTGTTTATTCTGAAGCCTATGCTAATAAGCTGGAGTATGACCTGCAAAATAAAGATTTCTGACACAATAGTCAGAAACAGAGGACCCAATGATTCTTCTCAGCAACAGTCCTGCAACTCATGAAAATGGCCACAGATGCAATCTGTGTCTGAGGTAGCAATGGTTATCCTAATTCTTCTGTGTACAAATGGGAAGGTGAAGAAAACAGAGTTGAACATCTAGGACACTTTTCAGAACACTGTCATGATCTAAATGTGCAGAAGATGAGAGAAAGAAGTTAAAGGGAAAGAAAGAAATTAAAAGGATGGCGGCCAGTAACAGGGCCTTCTCAGCAGTCACACCCACTTTGTGGAACTTCCCACTGCGTTAAAGAAAGTCTCCTCATTGCTATCCTTCTGGCAAGGCCTGAGAACATTTTTATTTAGACAGGCATATGATGGCTCTTTTTAGATACCGTATATACTCGTGTATAAGCCGACCCGCGTATAAGCCGAGGCACCTAATTTTACCACAAATACTGGGAAAAGGTATTGACCCAAGTATAAGCCGAGGGTGGGAAATGTAGCAACAGCAGGAAAGTGTGGCTGGCCTTGTAGCCTCAGGGCCCAATCCTGGGCATGTCTACTCAGAAGTAAGGCCCACAAAGAAGTACCTGAGTCTGAGGAGGGGCTTGGCTGCAGTGGGCTCCATGCCTTGCCACCACGTGCCTCCTCCACAGCCCGGAAAGCCAGCGCCAGCAGCTGGAGAGCTTCTGAGGGCATGCACTGGACGTTGTGCCTGCCATTTTTCTTAATTTTTTTACTGACCCGCGTACAAGCCGAGGTGGGTTTTTGGGCTCATTTTTTGGGCCCAAAAAACTAGGTTTATACACGAGTATAACCTGTCCCCCGCAGGTTATACTGCTAGTTGGGACCAAATGTAGGGTGCAATGATCATCAACAGTTCTAAGCCTTTGGAGCCAACATTGCTTAGAGACACTTCCGTGGTCATGACACCGGCATGACTGCCAAAGGCACACAGAACACTGTTTTACCTTCCCACTGAGGTGGTACCTATTTATCTACTTGCATTTGCATGCTTTTGAACTGCTAGATTGGCAGGAGCTGGGCTAAGGACTGGAGGTCACCCCTTCTTGTGGGATCTGAGCCTCGAACTCTGGGGTTAGCAGAGTTCCATTTGCCACTGAAATTTAGTTATGCTGGTCACATAACCAGAGAGATGTCTTTGGACAATGTAAGGCCGTGTAAAGGAATGAAAACCACCCTTAGAGTCAGTTCTGACTAGAAGGACAACCTGTGGGGGACACCTTTCCTTTTACCTTTATACATCTTATCCACCCCAACTGTGCTTTATGAGCACTTACAGCATACAACCCAATTTAATTTTGTTAGTAAAGCACAGCATAACAATCAAATTATTTTATAGACATCCTAGATTTAAAAAATCAAAAGTGAATTCCTTAATTTTTCCTACATGGAACTGTGACTTCCAAAAACGGTGTTCTCAAAAGCCATGAGCCAAAGGGTATTTACAAAGAGGTGAAAGCCTTAACAGACCAGCACTATGTAACGTGTTGCAGAAGAAAAGAATGAAAGTTCAGCCAAAGGAATATAAGGAGTTGTTTGCAACAGAGGAAAGAAAGAAAAAAGACGTAGTGGATCAGTTCAAGAAGTGCATTTGTCATTAGCTTGACAGTAAAGCCGCAGAGACTCCTTGAATCTTGTACTTCTTTAGAAGCTCCGTTCTGGGCCTTAAATTGTGCCAAATAAATAAAGCAAGGAGAATACAGTGGCACCTCACGTAAAGAATGTCTCACGTAAAGTATGTTTCACATAACATACAAAAATTTCTCTAAGATTCTGCTTCACGTAACAAACTGTGCTTCACATAAAGAACACATTTGTTGGCAGTTGGGGCAGACGCACTGGCCGGCAGCCTGTTTAAAAAGCGTCAGGGCTGCCTAGCGCACCTGCCCATAGCGAAAGCAACACTTCCATGCTGTTCCTCCTGTGGCCGGGCATCTGCTGGGCAGAGGGAGAGAAGAACAGTGGAGAAGAGGGGAGCAGCTCAGGGCTATCCGGAAGGGAGCAGGGGAGAGAGAGGCTCAGGATGGAGAGAAGGAGAAAGTGGGGAGACACTTTGAAGGTGTCTTGGATTGCAGACTCCTAACCTTGTCTACCCAGAAGTAAGCCCCATTGTGTTAAATGGATCTTACTCCCAAGGAAGTGTCTTTAGGACTGCAGCCTAAGTAGATTCATAAGATCATGCACATTGAATGCATGTTTTGAGTTCAATCTCAGTGTTCTGTCATCATTTTTACATCCAGTTAATATTTTTATATGAATATTTTGGGGGTTGTGGAACCAATCGTCTGAGTTTCCATTATTTCCTATGGGAAAATCTGCTTCACATAAAGAATATTTCACGTAAAGAACATGCCTCCAGAACGAATTAAATTTGTTAGGTGAGGTACCACTTTACTGCACTTCTACAGCAAAATAAAAACCACATGCTTCACAAAATACAGTTAATTATATTTTATGGGAATTCATGCATTTTCGAGGGACAAAATTCCTATCTACCTCTCATTATCCATGCCTGTGTTATTGGCGCAAGCGGATAAGACGCTGTGCCTGTTAACCAGCAGGCCAGGGTTTGAGACCCAGGTCGGCCCCACAAGACAGCGTGAGCTCCTGTCCTTAGCCCAGCTCTGCGATGCCAGCTGGATCCAATTGTATTGGCTCTGCCTTTCCATTGGACTAATTCAGTAGCATGGAGAGGGGGGATTTGCTGCTTGGGTAACAGCCTATCTTCTATATCAATCTACCCAGGCCTTCATGTCCCAGAGGGGACACTTTTCCCATTTGGAGCACAATACCATGGTGTTTCGAGACTGACGGATGCCAATGATGATTCATCTTCTCAGGCCTGTAAGCCCTACACAAGGCTTCGTGGACTTGCACCAATTATTTTGCTTGCACAGATCCAACTAGCTCAATTGAACAAGATGGGATTCAAAGTGGGATAAGGAAACAAATATTCCCTTATGCCAAGGATACCTCGAGCCTGCAGGGCTACAGACAGAGGCTGCAGGGACCATCAGAATTGAACCTGTAAATAGCACTGATTCCTTTATATGGATGTCAGAACCCTTTACCACAATGGTTATAGTTGCCACTCTGAAAGCTCCTTCCGCCTATGGAAGACCTCTGTAGTATTCAGAGACCTTTTGGCATATCCTGCTGCACTTCTGAGGTCTTCTGCTGGATCCTTCTGATGGCAAGGAAGGTATGCTTTTTCCTCCAGTAACCACTATATGTACCATGCTATTTGCTAGGGTTTCCAGGAATCTAACCCTAGCAGACAACAAAAACTCACTATTCTTGCCAGTACCCTTGCGCTTATGTGGAATTCACTAATCTAGCACTCAGCCTGCTGTCTTAAGTGCAGTTGGCCATGATTTTTTAAAATCATTTGACAACCATTTTCTCTTTGATATATAAATCTTTCAACTGTTTGAATTAGTTTAATGCAGTGCCACTTCTGGACCAAAGGAAACATATTCCTTATATGTTACATGTAGAAAAATGCTACAGGTAGGTTATCAAGTGGGTAAAATGCTATCAAATGGGTTGAGGTCAAAAGTTACCAGCCTTGTTTGCATCACCAGCTCTGAGTAGGATTTTTTTTGCTCTAACAGTAAAACAAGTCTTATGTTTTGTCATCAGTTGGCTTGTATGTGTCTGTTTATATTAGGGTTGGCAGCTCTGAAGCTATTTATGATTTTTTTTTCCTATGCCCCATTGACTAACTTAGTTAAAGGCATATATGAGATAGATAATAGCCTATTAAAACTACAGATTTGTAAGACATTTCCAAATGCAATCACATATCAAGGCAGTCTGAAGACTAATATATTAAAAATAAAATACACACTGAAATGAATGGGTATCCATCTGAATTTGGCTTCCAACTCACCCAGTAGGTCCTGACCCAGTTTGAGAAACAGTCTTAGAAAATTCTGCATTATTGATTGCTAGGAGAAAACCACAGGAGTGTTTTTTTGTTTTTTTGTTTGTTTTTGCAAGTATGTCAAATATGAAAGACAGAAAGAAAGCTATGGGATTAAATAAGTGATGACAAAACATAGAAATGACATGCATGAGTGCATCATTAAAAACAAAATAAAAAGATATGAACACAGTCTGAGAAAAAGGACAGAGTACCAAGAACCAACTGTGAAAGGCAGGTAAAAAGCCATGAAAATGTCAATCATCAAGACAGCAGAAAAGAGTAAAAGAGAAATGTCAGGAATGTGACTGTGTCGGTTTTGCCTGCCGCTCTAGAGTAAAGCAAAAACAGGGAAACAAGCCCGATAACTGGGGACGGGGTGGGGGGGGGGGTTAAGCTGACAAGGAAAATGTCAGCAAAAATGGTCCATAAAAGCCCAACTGCTGATATCTCAACAAATTAAGGAGAAAATCAGAAAACCTTGCATCAATTATCATATCATCAGTATAAAATAACCGCCTGGGATATTTTAAATTGAGGTTCCTCCTAAAAGAGCTCTGATTTGTTTGCAATATTGCAGTGATTTTCAAGATATTGCAGTGCACTCGAATTCCTCATGCAAAAGGAAAAGAAAAACATACACAATCACACAGAATAAACTGAGGACTGCTAAATCCCTTGTCCGAAAGCAAGGTCATGCTCCAGGCAAGGATCTCTGCATTACAGTTGTGGAGAGAAAAATGTCAGGGTGCTTGTGCAACAAGCCTTTCAGCTAAAAAAGGAAATATAAAGCAACATGGATATAATTCTCCAGCATGCACTTAATGATCAGAGCCTTATCTGCCCTTTAAAATTTAAATTTTGCACATGCTCTGTCCTCCACCATAGGCAAGCTATTCACCTTGTTATACAAGGAATAAAAGAAAGGAAAATTTCCTTCTCAACCCTGGTATTAAAAGGCATACCTCCCCTGAACATAATTCAGCAAAATCTAAATCACTTGAATGCAATTGAATGGGACTAACTGGTTCCATTGATTTCCATTGGGATAGCTCCTTACATGTTTTACTGATGTGTAACTTAAAAGTCAAGAGGATATTGGGGTCATCAGACCAGAAGGCAAAACATGAATTGATGGGTGTAGTTAAAAATAGACCAGTTACTAATGGAAGTTTTGACCTAGTCTTAAGACTTTGCTTTCTTTTCTGTACTACATTTATGTGGCACTTTTATACATCCTATGTTTTATGACTTAGTGCTATTTTTAAGACCCAGAATTCAGCTGGAACAATCACATCAATTTATATCCACTTTTCCAAAGTGTATTTACCAATGCTATACCAGAAATCTACTTTGTATCAAAATGTTAATGCAAATAGTATCAACGCAATCATGACAAATGTAACCCCTTCTGATATCCTAATCCTAAGGACCGAATGTCTGCCCTCCACCAGCACTGTGTTTCTTGCTGTAAGGCATGCCTGCAGGACTCACCACCTGTCAAGATGCATGTGCCGCTTCACACTGAGCTAGTATAGGTGGGAGACCTGCTGAACACCATCTGGACTGTCCCTTGCTCTGGGTGGCAGATTGATGAGTGCAAGTGGGGGCATTCCAGAGAGGGGAAGGGTGGAAGGTGGGGCCAGGGGAGAATATGGGGTGGGAGTGGGCAATTCTGCAGACCTCTGACAGATAGAGCCATTGTTGGGTATCCTGGCCCAACACAGCTTTGTACTGGCTACATAGATGGAATACATTTACCTTAACCTTCTTACAAGAAGTCACTGGTGGCTAAGGCTGGATGGTGAACATTGGAGGCAATGGGCAGCCATTCTGGCACCACTGCTCTTCTGGGCACCAGGTGGCTTAGGATCAAGCTGTCAATCAGACCACAGGCCTATGCAATCCTGAGTCCTGTCTTGTTCCCCACACTGGCCAACCAAATGTCTCTGGGACGTCCACAAGAATGAGATGAAGGCACAACTCTCATTATACAACCACTGCCACCTGGACATGAGGCACTCTTTCAAGTGGGCGTTCCTCTTTTATATAGCAGGGGCAGAGTAACTGGCTCTGTTGGTATACTTTTTGCATTTTAGATTGTGAGCCCTTTTGGGACAGGAACCCATTAGCAATTAATTAGCTATTAATTTTTTTCATTTTCTTTGTAAACTGCCTTGTGAACTTTTAACTTGAAAAGCTGTATGTACATACTATAGATAAATAGTTTATAAATAAATATGGTTTCTCAATAAAAACCATATTTCTACAGGCTGAAGCCATCCCAACGTCAACTGGGAAGTACAAAATAATCTATGTAATTCTTTGGATCTTCACCAAAATTCTAAATTGTATGATTAAAGTAGGAAGAAAATGGAAATTTCCCACCACTTTAAGACCCTGATAATGATCACAACTTAACACCAATTTCTGTGAGTTTATTTGACAAAAGCTGTGACATTTTATTTCCAGTTTCTTGCCTTATTATTGCTTTAAATGAAACAGTTCTAATGTTCTTACAGATGCCTTTTTGGGAAAGGGTAATTTGGATTCATAAGTGTGAAGAGCAAATGAAATGAGGGAGAAACATTAATCACCTCACATCTTCTAGAGACATGCATTTTGGCTAAGCAATGTGATCACTACAAAATCATTTGTTTCAGAGGCTGATCAGCTTATCAATTGTAGGCTTATTGTACGTTGTTTTGTAGGGTTGGTAATGGGAAACTAATCTCAAATAGAGCTACAAAAGTCAGAGTCAGAAAACCCACCAAATTGTTTCAAAACAAAAATCCATAGGTAGCTTGTATAATCTGAAAATGGAACAGGAGTGAGGGTAGATTTCTATTATGACTGGAATTCTGGGCCCTTTAACATTAATGTGGTGTCTTTGGGACTATAGATAGCATTTGAATTTTAAAATTTGGGCTATAGGACTAAACATTATGGTCACAATTGTGATTGCATTTGACACCATTGCAGGTGTCAAAATGTCAGGTGCAAGTGTCAGATGCATATCTACACTGGAGACACCGTATTTACTTGAATCTAATGCACCATGGAATCTAATGTGCATCCTGATTTTGAAGAATACTGTATTTCCCGGCTTATAAAACAGTTTTTTACCCTCAGAAAGGGGAAAAAATCCCCCTGGAAGATACAGCTTCCTCCTCCCGCATCTGGCACGGCCAGAACGCCGCCTCCTCCAACACACCCAAGCCTCTCAGAAGCTTGGGCACACTAAAGGAGGCAGCGTTCTGGCCACCAAAGGCTGGGAGAGGTCTCATGCAACCTCTCCCAGCCTCAGGCAGCCAGAATGCTGCCTCCTTGAGAGCGACCAAGCCTATGCAATTAGGCTATATTAATGTGTTTTGCTCCAATTGTTGGTCACAGACTGCTAGTGGAGCTTTTTACGTCCACCAACACTTCCTCCATAAGGTGGGAAATGGAACATTTCTTGTTCTTCATACCATTGTTGAGAGAATAACAATACTGGTAGTGTTATTTGACTGATCAGACCAAGCTAAAACACTGACCTACATCTGCTTATTGTTCTTCAGAATGTTTTTTAAGGAAAATAAAAGAGATGCAAGCTGATGAGTTATTCGAAACAAAGTATGATGTATTATGCTGAAAAGAGAACTACTTATTTGTATATGTTTTTAGTGATATAATTAATTTATATGGGGTACATTCATTCATTTTATTCACTCAGGGAGGCTGCAAAGATATCTGTATTCACCAAGGAATAGCAAATGTGAATTTAGCTCACAGAATCACTCACTTTCAGACTTCTCCTTCAAACCTAATTTCATGGTCTGTCTCCATAACAACATTGCTTATTTCTGCCAGCCAGAGTCATAAGATGTAGTATAATGTGTTTTAATCTGATTCCATGGACTCAAATGCAAAGCAATTTACCTTTGGCATGATTTGGCAACATATTAACTTAAAGATATTCAAGTCTAGGCCTTTCATTGTGCTATGCATATTTTTAGCAATTCATTTTAGATTTAATAACTGGGGAGGGAAGGGGGCCGGACTAACTAGTATGATGACACTTCTGATACAGAGTTAAAATTTCACTCTGGAAACAACTGGCAGTTTTGCTGCCTGTTATGTATGGGTGGGTGGCTGCTGTTTAAAAAAAAATGAAGAAAATTTCCTATATATCTTACACCCACATACTGGTCCTAGCACAAATGCCAATAGCTGATATAGTCCACAACTGGACATAACTTCTCCAGTAGACAAAAATAAAAATGTAAAGCTGTAAATGAGAAATAACAGAAGACCACTTTGCCAAACAAATCTAATGCAGAACCAAACTGGCAATATATTGCACAGCCAACAAATACAAGGGACGTGTGATATGGGAGTAGCAGATGAGGTTGAACATATTGATCATAGTCCACGGAAAAGCACCACAGCCTCCCTGCCTGCTTATAGTCACCCAAGGAGACTCTCCTTACACATGAGAAAGTTGTGCTGCTTTTCCAGTGACTCTGCCTTAACAGCTAACCCCACATTGCACATTCCTAATAATCTGAACTCTCAAATTCATTGCTTCTCCATGTCCACAATAATGTTGACACATGGCATAAGCTTTAAAGCTCTACTAACTCTAAAGAAATTACATTAGTGAGCACATACAGACAATATTATTTGCCTTTTTTGATTAACTATGGATGCAATCCTAATCCTCATGTAAGCCAGCCTAAGCCCCAGCACAAGTTCTATGGTGGCCAGCGGGTGTCACAAAAGTGTTGTAAGGCACTTCTGCACCACTCCTAGAGGAAGGTTAGGCCAGTGCACTGACATGTGCTGGCCTCCCTACATAACCATGTGTATGGGAAGACTGATGAGTTGTGCTGGCCTAGGTTAGGATTGTCCCCTAAGGCTGAAATCCTATACATTTTTTCCTGTGAGTCAGTTCCATTAAGTTAAATGAGGATTTACTTCTGAGTAGATATGCCTCGGACAGTGCTGTTTATCATTTGGTTGACATAGGAAGATATTTGGTCGGTTCTTTCACCAAACTTTTGTTAGATTATTTTTTTTTAATGTACTATTTTCTGAATGGGTGATTACTAGTTTTTTTGGATATTGTTCAAATCTTGTGACATGCTTGTGTTATATCACTATGCACCACTAGAGAGCAGTATCAAGTGAAACTGTATCAACATTGGCCTTCATACAAAACTTTTACGGCACCCGCAATAGCTTCTTTTTGTCCAAAGTTTAAATTTCAGAGTTCCTGTACCGTTAGCAAGTGTGGAGAGGAGGGAATTTTAGCAGGTGCACCTTCTCATCTCACAGGTAACAAACAGTACTTGCTGAAATTCCCTCTTCTACACATTTGTTAAAGGTACAGGAACTTCCTAAAGTTGAAAGTTTGGACACACCTGTCCTAAATGATAGGCCACAGCAATTGATTTGAGAATAACAAGAAAAAAGGTTGACATGCAGCAGCACCCTGCAGAAAACAGTTAAAAATATTAAACAAAAACAAACAACAGTGTGAATGGATTCTCTTAGATAGAACAGTGCTTCAAACTTTTATGGGGAAAATGTTCTATATACGTAGAAATTCACTTTTTTATTCATAAGAAGGTAATAAAGGATATGAGACCAGCACATTAGACCCTAGAGCTTTAGCAGGCAAAGGAAGTATACAAAACCTTCATTTACTCATAAATTACTGAGCTGGGGATGCACAGTATGAATTGCCTCTAGGGCAGTGCTCTAGGTGAGCAGTTATAACAACGCAATCCCCAGGAATGTGTTGCTGCTGAGGATGAGAGCAGGTTTTGCCAACACTGTTGGCAAACAAACTTTTACTTCTGAAACAGAATCAAGTTTTTTTAAATATTTAGATTGTGGGTAGGGAATCACCTTTTAAAAATTTACTGTAAAGTACCTAGTAATTTTATAACCTTTATAAATAAAATAATGACGATGAGACAAGGCAAACTTGTAGTGTGGGAAGACTCATGGTTGAATTCGCCACCAATTTTTGGAAGCAATACCACTTCAGGGCTAAGCAGTTCAGTAGTAGAATTGGCTTTCTTAGGGTACATCCTATGCATGTCTACTCAGAAGTAAGTTCCATTATGTTCTATGGGACTTACTCTCAGGAAAGTGTGCATAAAGTGCATAAATACACTTTCCTGGGAGTAAGACCCATTGAACACAAACGGGCTTACTTTTCAGTAGACATTATTAGGATTGTGCTCTTAACCTCTTTGTGACAGCACTGAAGGACTGGCCAAGGGCAAACAAGACTATTGGCTCATGTTCACTGATCCCAGACATGATGCCCAGTTCTTCATTATAGTTTCACCCATGCCATCAGGTCATCTTGAAAAAAGTTAAATAAAGCTGAGGCTATAGTTAAACATATTCTCTCATGTCGTAAGTAAAGGATCAAATGACTAAGCATTTTGTTGCTAAAATGAAGTGTGCAGACACACTAAATCCAGAGTCGGCTGAGGTGAAAATCATAAAGCAGATTACAGTTAAGGCAAAAGAAATCTACTCTTCTATGTTATACAGAGGACACCACACTATAAGAAGATGATCAGGCAAGGAAAAGGGCTGCAGCGGGAAAAGGACTATCACCCAAAAGAGAAAGAAACTGAAACTCCTAAAGTCAAAAGTTCTAGCGGCCAAGATCATAGTGCTGATGAGAAAATAAGATACAGCATGAAAGATCTTCAGCCTCAGAAAGATAATGATTATTCATCATGTATATGATGATGAATATGATACTTATCTGCTTTTTCCCAGATGTGAAGATTCCTTTTGCTTTAACAAGCCAAACACAAAAAGGTGTGCAGTACATAGAGATGGACATCCTGCAAACAGATGAGTATCTTCAGCATTGCCTTCTTGGTCAACAGCATCCAGATTCTAAAACTGATACTTGCAGGAGTTTCACCCCTTGATCATGAAAGATGGCAAGATTTTCTGAGGATATGGAGAATAGGATGGCATCAGGTGGAGAAGGAATTGGAAGATCTCCAATCTTTCCTGGTGATTTGATGATGTCCAAAAGTAACTGTGCTAACTGCTATAATCCAGATGTGACTGTTCCAAGGATGGTACACCTAGCTGCTGCACTTTTTTTTTTTTTTGCATTATTCAGTAATAATCTTGTCTCATTTTGCCATGATGAGCTTTTTGGAAATGCGTCATTAGTTTGTAGCATTTTGAGTCCCTCATCAGATTTCACATACCTCACCTACTATTCCT
The DNA here is from genome assembly GCA_030015325.1 of Cryptoblepharus egeriae. NCBI lineage: Eukaryota > Metazoa > Chordata > Lepidosauria > Squamata > Scincidae > Cryptoblepharus > Cryptoblepharus egeriae. The sequence goes on from JAREYC010000005.1 coordinate 31,646,035, forward strand.
GGCATAATCCTAAATTCTACTGATTCCTCTCAAGAAGGACTTGAGTTTAATACTACAGTTGTTGCTTTTAAAGGCACTATTGTGCCAGTTTTGCCAAACAACAAAGAAGCATGGAATAAAAGAGAGGGAATGGATCTTGAAGGTCATTTGGTCCAACTCTCTGTTCAGTACCGGCAAATATAGCAAGCCTGACAGATGCCCAACCAGCCTCAGTTTGTCAAAACTCAGATGAGGGATTGCCCACAATTGCACAGGTCAGGCTATATCACTGATCACAGCTCTTACTGTTAAGCAGCTCTTCTTCATGTCTAGTCTTACCCTAAAATCCAGAGTAACCACAGGAAGATATACGAAGCACTTACTCTGGATTGCTCAATGAATTTCCCATAGATTTCCCATAGGTGGCACTGTAACTACGTTGGTGTAAAAGATCCTGTAGTTACTCTGGATTGTAGCCTTAATCTATTTTCCTGTAGTTTCAACTCATTGATTTTATTCCTAACTTCAAGAACCACCGAAAGCAAGCTCACCCTTTCTTTTGTGTGATAGTACCTCAGATTCTTGAAATTTGCTATATGGTTCCCCCCACCCCCCCCCAAGTCGCATACAGTTTAACCTTGATGCATGGAGTGTAATCTAATCGGCTGATATAGTCTGTTAATTTCATGACCCACAAAACATGGGCCTTGGACTCCAATCATGGGCCTTGGACTTAAAGTTTGAGAACCACTGGAGTAAAATGATTATTTCCCAATATCTGGACTCTGTGCTTCTCCTGAAGCTTTGTGGAGCATTTGCTTTCTTTCCATCACACACATCTTCAATTTATAATCTACACACTGCATATGTTCATCCATGACCTTACTTTGAAAAGAACTTTTTGATTGCCCTCTCACACTGCAGGATGCAATTCACACCTCATCCAAATGGCTGCACTAGTGGTAGGCAACCACTGGTTGCCTGGGCTGGGCAACACATAGCACAACACAATCCAAGTCCCAACATGTCTCTCCAGAGGCAGCCTAAATCTGAGATATGGGAGTATTCAACATAACTTCTGGCTTAAGCCTTGCCTACCTCTCCCTCTCCTGCATGTCCAGGTTGATAGGAAACTATTTTAATAGCAATCACTGAGAACTCAACAGTCTTTGAACTCACCTAACTATACCATCTATCCCACATTTTATCTTACACAAATGCTATCAAAGCATTTACAAAGACTAACCCCTACAATCCAGAGTAACTATGGGAGCATGTAAGAGACATTACATGCACCCGTAGTTACTGCACCACCTACTGAAATCCTATGGGAAATTCATATTGCAATCCAGAGTAAATTGTTCTTACACCAGAGCAAGGACTCCCCGTAGTTACTCTGGATTGTGCCCATCATCTTTGTCAAATATTTTGTTAATATCTACATGTACTGTGTCTATGGCATTTGCATGATGTACCAGACTAATGAAATTGGCCAAAGAAGGAGATATGGTTTGCCTGACACAATCTGTTCTTGACAAACCCATTCTGGCTTCAAGAGATCACCTCATTATGTTTTAATCATAGACATCTGTTCTATGCTCTTTTGTGAATTGACATTGTGTTCATCAGTCTATATCTGCCCGGAACCTCCTTCTTTATCTTTTTTTTTAAGTTAGGGACATAATTTGCTCCACTCCAGTCTTCAGGCAGCTCTTAGATCAAAAATTGCATTTGCCAGTTCCTTCAGTACTCTGAGATGCAATTATCCAGTCCTGGGGTTTAAAATTCATTTAAAAATAACTAGGTGTTCCCTTACAATCTGAGTTTCATTCTGAATTGTGGTGCCCTTTTTTCATTAGTGCAACTGTTGAATTTGACCATCTTGAGGGAGAAGATGCACCGGTATACCAAAATAAGCACTGAAATAACCATGGCCTCATTATTGTTCGTTATCCCTTTCCCATCTTCTCCTCACAGCAGACCAACTGTCTCCTTGACCTTCCTTTTTTGGTCAGAACCAAAAGAACCCTTTTTCTGTCATTGCCAACACTTCCCAGCCTCAATTCATTTTATAGCTTTCCTGACTTTATCCCTACATGTGTGGCCTATACAGGTTTAGTTACTTGGATCCTCCCTTCCGTTTCTTGTTCATGTTTTATCTTCTAAATTTTTCAGGAAGTTCTCTTTGTGTAGTCACGTTGATTTCCTTATGTGTCTTCCAACTTTTCTTCTCATGGGAACTGCTGGTGACTGTGTCTTTTTTGTCATGCTTTACAAAAAAATCTCATCCTTCTTGGACCATTTTCTTTTTTAACATTTCTACCCAGAGAATATGATGTATTGTTCAGTGATCTCATTAATACCAGCTGTACTGACATCCAGAGTACGCAACTTCCTTTCCTTAGCTTTTCTTTCCCTTGTTATGCTAAGTTGATGCAGTTGCAAAGTCCCTGCCACTTTCACTTTCTTGACCAATTTTTCCCTACTGACAGATATAAGTCCAGGATATCAGACCCTCCATATTCTTTCCACTGCCTTCAGAATGATGTTGCCTGCAAAACAAATCTAGAATTTATTGGACCTCTTACTCTTAGATAAATGAGATGCCAGTTGAAATCTTCCATTACCACTTTTGCTTGCCTCTGAAATTGTGGTTATCTGTTTAGGCAACAGATCATTTTTCATTTTTTTGCTTGTTTGTGTCTTTTGCTTGGCCAAGCAGTCTGTTGTGGATTTTCACATTGGTATCAGTCTTTGTCTACTTTCCTAGGCTGTCATCAGTGACAGATGCTGTCATGATCAAGCAATACATGCCTGTTCCAACGTAAATTCCAGTGTGAACAATGTAGCTTACTCCCAAGGAAAGTGTTTATAGGATTGCATCCCCTGTTACATAGCAAAGCAGTGCAAACCAAAGCAAGGGTGCAATCCTAACCTAGGCTAGCACAACTCATTCCTGTGGTGATGTCAGGAGGCAAGCACATGTCTATGCACTGGCATAACCCTCCCACAGGAGTGGTGGTGAAGTGTCTTATGGCACTTCAGCACAGGACTTATTCTGGGACTTCGGCCAGCCTAACCGGAGTTTAAGATTACAACCTAAGCCAGGAAAAGGAGGATGAAATTGAAATCTTTGCTTGCCCTGAGATTGGGAATGAATTGATGGGTGGGTGGGTGGGAGAATGACTTTTGGGGGGGCATGAGCTTATACCAGTTATTCAGAAATCCTAAGCCTTATAGGACTTGTCTTGCACAAGTGGACCAGCACTGGGCATATTGCAACAGAACAAAAACAGCACATGATCACTTACTCCTAATACTGGTAAGATATTCACTGCTTTTGGAAACACAAATCCTCAGGGAGAATCTCTCACCTCTTTCTGGTGAGCAAGTGCTATTAAGATACATGCGGATACAAAACATCTGCCAAGAACAATTGACAATGTCAGAGGATAGAGTAGCATAGCTTTTGACTAAATGAAAATCCAGGATTGCAGTGAACTTGTGGGTGCAAATCCCTCGTGAGTTGAAATCCAAGGATGTATTTTTCCTTAGATGGCTGCACATTTTGTTTTGGGATTCTACCTTGGTGGGAATAGGTGTCCTTTACTAGCCAAGAACACACAGGTTTAGATGAGGGAACAAAAATGTTGAACTGCCGCCAGGGCTCCTCCTCTCAAACAAAAAATGAAGTGACATCTTCCCACCTTCCCTTGCAGGAGACAGGATTTTAAAAAGCATCAATCACTCTTTAAAAAAAATAGTTACGATTTCAATTGTGTCAGCTGTTAATTCAATTCAATTCAAAGAGCATTGTGCAAGCCTGGGAACAAATATACCCATATTTACGTTAATCTAATGCACCATTGAATAATCAAAATACCCTGTTCACTCACAGGTCAGGCTTTTGTGCTTTGCATGCAGAGTATGCAGCGCTGAGCACGATACCATAGTCTTTCAAGACTGACGGGAGGCCTGCTATTCACTCAAATCTAACCATCAAATCTAACACACATCCTGATTTTGAAGACTAAATTTGGAGACTAAATTAGGTTGAAAAAGGTGAGCTGGTATACGTGTTCAATGACAACAAAATGAAACAGCTGGTGCCACATGCTTTTGTTGCATTCCCAAGCTGTTGCTACCTGAATTAGAATGAAGTTCTTTAGAACAGAACTGTAGCAAAAACTGATAATACAATAAGGCTTAACTTAAGAGATCTTAACGTTAACAAGAATGAACTGAACCAATATGCTATTAACCTATTGTTAATAGAAAGGGAACACTGTACCCCTTTCAGCACTTCAGTTTCCTCACATCTTAATCACAAAACCATGAAGTTGGAATCAACTTGCATGACAATCAAATTCAATCTGCTGCTATCTACAGCTATGTCATTTCCAGTATTTGACTATCCAACTTAAACTCGATGCCTTCCAATGATGGAGACCTTTCACATTCCAAGGAAGACCTCTCCACTACTGAAGGTTTTGTGCTGTGAGGTTGTTTTTCCTAATGCTTAATCAAACTCTTTCTTGTAATTCATGCTCATTTGTACTGGTCCTACCTTCTGGAGCAAATGAAAAGAAATTTGTTCCATCTTCCACGTGAGAATATTTATAGATAATTGTCCTGACACTTCTTAACGGTCTCTTTTCAAACTAAAACATATCCAAGACCCTCAATCTGTCTTTGAATGACATGGTCTCTAACCCCCTCACCATCTTACTAGGTGTCCTTTGGACACACTCCAGTTTGTCCAAATCCCTCTTAAATTGTTACACCTAGAACTGGACACAGTTTAGCAGTGACGTCACCAGGATGAAGTGGCTGGTGTGGGCCACAGTGGGTGACGCGTCACTGCAGAGTGACGTGCTGGAGGAGTTTGACACTTCCCCAGTGTGCCTGCACATCAGCACACCAATTCGGGCCTCCTCTGAGACAGAGCAGTGGCCAGGAACTGCTGCTCTGCCTCAGAGTAGGCTCAAATGGCTGCACAGAGGTAACTCCTACTGCGCAGTCCTGGCCTCTGCCTGGTCTTACGAGCCGGGCCTGAGGTGGAGCAACAGCTCCTGGATGCTGCTCTGCTTTGGAGCAGGCCCAAACGGCCGGGCAAAGGCATGGCCGGACAGAGGCACTCCTCCACTTTAAGGAGGAGCAGGCTGCTCCTCCTTAGAGTGGAGGAAGTCTCCTCTGAAGCCAGTTGGCTTCAGAGGAGACTGCGCGGGCGCCAACTCTGACACCTGGCTGTCTCCTCTGAAGCTAACTGGCTTTAGAAGAGTACTGTGCAGGCGTCAGGTTTGGTACCTGTACAGTCCCGAGAGGGGTATACATATCCTGGGTGTGACGCACTCCCCCATGCACTGTCGTGTCACCCCTGCAGTTGAGGTCTGGTTAAACCAGGATAAAGCTATGTTATTACTGTTCTCAGTCTTTATAATATACAGCTGTTGATGCAGACAAAAACGGCTCTCATATTCTTTGCCACCACATCACACAGCTAGCATGTTTAATTTGCTACTTATTAAAATACACAGCCTCTGCAGGCAACAGAAAGCTTCCCACATGTGACCAGTGATCACCTTTAGATGCATCCATGGGTGCTGAAGTCTTTTCAGAACTGTAGTAGATAAATTAATGGGTCACAAATCCACAGATATTTGCCCAAATCACTCTACATACTAACACTGAAAATATGAGACACTTTTGGAACAAACAAGGAATTTGTTCTGACATAGTATTGTGCAGGTTTAAATTGTACAGGTACTCTAGAGAGAGGACTTCAAAGTTCTACAAAAGTTCAAGTGCACAAAAGTTGCTCCCAAAGACATTGGGTTTCATTCTTCCAAGGGGAACCATATATGTAACATACAAATGCTCATATGAAGCTTTCTCTCATAATACAGTGGCAGGAGAAATGCTTGCATTTATACTTTTACTTTCCTCGCATCATATATCCCCCCCAAATTTCATGCTTCTATGTCCGGGGGTTGGGGCAGAGCATCCTCAGTCACCAATTTGTCAATGCAGAGTATAGGGAAGAAAATGTGTTGCACCTCATTTCACCCCCTTCTGGTTGGAATTTGCAAAAACTTAGTTCCTCAGTCATGGAAGGAACACCCACCCCAAATTTCACACTTTTAGGCCTAGTGGTTTTGGCTGGGCGTTGATGAGTGAGTGAGTCAGTGAGTGACTTTTCTCTTTTATATACAGCATATAGATTTGGAAGCAGATTTTGTTCCCCCTGCACAGGAGGAACTGCGCGGAAGTGTTGCTTTCGCTATGGGCAGGTGCGCTAGGCAGCCCTGAAGCTTTTTAAAAGGGTTGCTGGCCAGCACATCTGCCCCAACTGTCAACGAGTGTGCTTGATAAGTGAAGCAAGCTTGTTCTGTGAGACAGAATCCTACAGAAATTTTTGCTTGTTATGTGGGTCGCTTGTTAAGCGAGGCACTTTTAAGCAAGGTACCACTGTAATTGTGTTAAGCCCTGAAAAGTGAAACTCACCTTTAGATGACCCTAACTGTTATCTCCAACTATTTTGTAGGGAAACTTAGAACATTCATAATTGGATGGGTTTTTCAAGTACTATGATGGGTTAAGGTCCTGTGGGCCTAGAGTAGCCCTAGAGAAAATGCCAAGAGTAAATTATAGGCATTTACCTGCTGTTCCTCAGTTGGAGTTGGAGTCAATAAGTGTTGTAGCTATACTGGTTTGCTTCTTGCCTACTGAAGCCTACACAATCGTTATTCTTTCCCTGGTAAATATAAGAGCAGCACCACTAGGAAGTACCTGTATACCCAGTTAGCAATGTTAACTGTATTATGATTTATGAATATAGAAAAGAGAGCTGATTCATAACAACACCTTAAGTTCCACATAGCATAAGAATTACATCTTATTGGCTCTCAAAGCAATCAGTAACATGAGAAAGTTTTGAATTAGCACTTTCAATTCCATAGGTTTTGGGTTTTTATTTTCCAGATAATTGGCCATAATGTTTGAAAAAAAATACAGCTATTCCAATGCAGCTTGTTTCATTGCATTCTGCATTAAATTACCTTTCTAACAGTATATGACATGATGTTATTATCATTCATACATATCCCGTTTTCGTAATTCTAGCTTCTAGCCTGGTGCAACTGCATCCCCTGCACCCCCCTATCTATGCCATTGGGCCTGCCCTAAGTAGATTACCAGTGTTGTTACCTGACATAACTCTTCAAGGCTCTGTAAGGAGAACTGACAAGTTATTTGTCCAGTATAATATTATCTTGAGATAAGAGATCAATATCTCAAGTGGAAAAAAACCACAGTATAACAGATGAGTACAGTAAAACCTAAATAATCTTGGGTCCAGTTGTCTGGCAACTCCTAGTCATCCAGCATGAAAATGGCCCAAGAGCTTTATTCTTGATGTCTCTGGCCATTGTGTATCAAGAGTTATACTTGGCTCAGTGTTAAAATAACCAAAAGAGGCTAAGGAACCCGCTCTGGAACAACCCAACCCAGTTTGGCAGTAACATAAATCTTGATTGCCAAGAATGCAATGTAAATAATTAGAACCAGTGAAGATAACATCCTCCTTATTGCTAGAACCAGGGAGGATAACATCTCTTGATAGTCCAGTTTATCCAATAATCTGGTCCAACCTACTGTAGATCCCAGAGGTGCCTGACTATTTGAGTTTTATTGTAAGTTGCAGCACAATCCATTCAAAAATTATAAATGGTGAAAAAGTATACCACCAAAGAAATAGTTACAATTAAACAACAACAATACAGTAATGATTAGAGGACATTTGATACTTAACTGATGGTAATGCTTTATGATATCACTAATCATTTTTAACAACTGGGATGAAGAACGATGAATGTAAATCTCTATTAAAATGGTGATTATTAAAAAAATCATGCACTCTTTAAGTTGAAACATGGAAATTAAAAAGTGTTTAATTAACAAACAATTAAAATAAAGTTACTTCTGACGAAATTAATGACATTCCAGAAGTTGTCTACCAAATAGACTGTAGATATATTTTGCTCAGAAGACCCATAAATTATACTAATATTTGAAGTAATATATTTCAATATATTTTCTTCTTTTTAAAGCTGTCCAATGTCCTTTGCCTTATCTGTAAACTTTTGCTCTATGAATAACCTAAAAATATGGCAATTATTTGGATACATCAGGATAACAAATACAGTAAAAATGGCAAATACACACAACATAATCTTTATGAATATGGCACTATTTCTATATAATGTTTGCCATAGTAGAGTCAAGGAAACACCTGCCAAATAAAAGATGGTAAAAGGTGACTGCAATATTTTCTATAGTAGAACTGCCAGCTTCATTTATTAAATGGGGGACAGGGTAGTTGGTCAACTTATGGCTGAATACTATACTTACCATCTTCTGTGGGCACGTAGATATTTAGATACAAGCAGTCTTCATTTTGATCTTGCACATACGTCATCACAGTATCCAAATTGGCAGTGAACCAAACAGGAAGCATGTCATTGAGCAGTGATCTCTCATCCAGATACTGTGGGCAGACAGCAGCAAATTGAGTGGCGTTCCGCACCCCAGTCCAGGAGGAAGGAGGTTCTGGAGGCTGGAATCGTCTTTCCCCAGTTGGAGGAGACGCATAAGGAACTCCCAAATATTGCTCCACAGGACCAAGGATTTCATTGGGCAAGGGTGTTCTTACACCACGTATTTTGCCATAATTCGTGGTTACAACTGGATATTGTGCTTGCCCATCAATCAGTGTAAACCGTATTGCTAGAGCAGTTATCCAGAGGAGGAAATTCGAATTCAGCATGACACAAACCGGAGTGAAGATCAAAGGCAGCCATAAGAGTCCCATTGGCCTTGACATGGTTTAAATCAACATTAGTAGGCCTCTGTCTTCCACACCAAGACAGAAAATAAAATTAGTCAGGAAAAAACAATGTAAAAAGAGAAAATTGTGTGTGTGTTCTCACACGCAAGTGTAAATGTAAAAGGAAGGGAAGGAGAGGAAGAACAGCTAACCAAAGAAACAGAGTAAGGGGCAAAAAGGCAGAGGAAACCCCAGCGATGAATAAGGTATGTGCCTCAGCAGGCCAACCACAGAGAAATCCCAGCAGTGCAAAAAGCAAGAGAGTCCTGGTGCTTAAAGCCCATCCCTTGGCTCTGTTCCTATTTACAGACTGAAGTCACTCCAAAAAGTAGCAAAGGCAAGATGTTCTGCATCTAGTTGGCAACACGGTCACAATCATTCCTTTCAGTTAACTCCAGCATGATGAAACAACCTGTGCACAGAGAGAGAGAGAGAGAGAGAGAGAGAGAGAGAGAGAGAGAGAACATCAATGTGCATACTTTTTTTATTGATAACATTTAATATGACATGTTTCAAAATATTTTCCAACTATTTTGCTACCATACTCTATTTCTATGAGATTAGCATTACACTTCGGGAATACAATGTGCTACCATATAATAAGCCTAAGGTTCTCCAAGGCCTATCAGTCCAGTGGGACATATACACATGTGAGACATACTTTGGTAATACACTATTAAACTGAAGCTATTTCCACCAGGCAGTACAGACACATTTCATTTCACATAAGGTATGCAACTAGCTGCAGAACTGCCTACCATATACCATCTGTCTCCCTTTTTAAAAAAAAAAGCAGTAACTTGAATTAGAAAAATTGAACAGAAGGGACCAGTTTTTACTACAGTTGTGTACATTAACTCTTTATTTATATCCCTCGTACCAAGTAACTCTGGGCAACCTACAGAAAACATTCCCTATTTTCTCCTTAGAACAGAGGAATGAATTATATTACATTAAAGCTACAATCCTGTCCATAATGATCTCAGAGTAAGTCCTACTTAACTCAGTGGAGCTTAATTCTCAATAGACATGTTTAGGATGGTATTGTGAGTATCACAGAGTCAACTGTGGTCAGGGAAGACTGGTCAGTTCCAATTTTCATTCTATTCCCTCTCCCTACTCACCTTGGATTTCACAGGAAAATAGCTGGCATGGATCTGAGGTGATCCACTGGGGCAGTGGGAAGCTTATCCCAGGGTAAAGGAACAAAAGTTCCCTTGCCTCAAAGAGGCCTTCCTACAATCCCAACCACTCAGGATACAGCATACCCTCCATTAATCCAACTGTATAGGCAGGGTGATTTAGTTAGGATTGGACTGTTTATCACTGTCTCACCTCTAAAGGTGTTGACAAAAAAGTGTAGAGCAAAACATTCAACTGTTGAATTGGGCTTTCTATTCTAAAATTGACAATATTCACATCTGTATCTAAAACAGTGGTACTCAAAGTGGGGATTGGGATCCCCTTGAGATGTCATGACATCATATCAGGAGTGCCACAAGATGGTGGGGACTGCCATCTTGAATCTGGCACTGGGCTTTCTTTGGAGTAAGTGTCATTGAACACAATAGAACATATTTCACAGTAGACCGGGAGGAGCTCTGTCATCACAGTGATGTCACATCCTGGTAAGTTTCACAGGGGGTCTTGGACAGATTTTTATGTTTGAAACAGGGTCCTGGGTTGAAATGCCCAACTACCACTGATCTAAACAATAAATGGAAAGTTTAAAGTGCTTTTATCATCATGTGTTATGTACTCTACCCAGAGGAGTACCATCGATATGGCACGAGATACCTCGTGGGCACCTACTGTACATATTACATATAGTTACATATTATTGACTTGTAACATTAGCTAAAAGATGGGTTTCAGGTGTTTTGGTAGGACCAAAATTTCAGTCATTTTGCCTAGGTATGCCTCTGACTCTACCTCCTTCCCTGGAAAGTCAAAGCTGAATTTATTTTACAAGTATCTGAGATGGCTTTTACACCAGGAATAAGAATAAGCTATTAATTATTGTATTTTAACAGACTATGCAGATTTTTGTATGTTTTTTATCCACCTGCTCTTTAGGGGTGGACAGACTGGAAGATTAACATTAAAACACAACAAATGTTGATTCTATTATTTGTCCGCAGTGATGGGATACGTTATCATAGTTACATTACTCTTGCAATGAAAGCAAGCAACATATGCTCACAGAAGTGTCCATTCAAGATCCTGATGAAGTAGCAATTTTCCAGATTTGACAAAATGCACTGTGCCAAAGCCACATTCTTGAAAGAAACGAACTTAGTGCTGTCAGTTCCAAAAGCCATTGCTTGCCCTTAGCATATGGGAGCTATAGACAGGAACATCACAGACTTCTCAGTAAGAGAACTGGTTGACTGAGGTTGTTAGAGACACCAAGAGGAAGAATGGAAAACAGTAAACTCCTTCATTGGTATTATGACCCTTAGAGGACCATCTAAAAATAGCCTAATTTGCATAAATTATAATTGCCGGACAATAAATTTGGTTGGTCATCTAAGGGTTAATGAAGAACAGGTGAAGAACTTGGGAATTGAGGAGATGGAGTTGTTTGAAGTATGAAGAAAAAGAGGATGAGGAAATTATTACAGTCATGGAAAATGACAGATTGGGACATTTATGGATGTTTCCTTGATCCACTATCTGGTAGTACCTTTGGAACTTTTTTTGAGGATGACAGACTTAAAATAAAGTTGTGGGACTGGCTGGTTCATTCTTACTAAATTGGTGGTGCTTAGCCAGTTGGAAGATTATCCATCAAATTGGACTAACCCTACAATCCAGAGTGACTGGAGACATTATGTGCACCCTGGAGACATTATGTGCACAATCAGAGACATAATGTGCACCCAGTTACTGCATCACCTAGTGAAAACCTATGGAAAATTCAAATTGCAATCCAGAGTAAATTATTCTTACACCAGAGCAAGGACTTCCCATAGTTACTCTGGATTGAGCCCTCAGTGTTCTTCATGAATAGAAGAAATTATCTGAGTTGACAACTTTGATTATATTAGCCAGAAACACACTCTCACTCTCTGCCTCACCTATCTCACAGGGTTGTTGTGTGAACAAAATGAGTGGAGGAACAACTGTATGTATAGCACCTTGGTACAAAAATGTGTTTGTGTGTGTGTGCACACATGTGTGCATAGGTGTATGTAAAAACAGATATAGATTTCTGAGGGTGCAATCCTAACCAGTTTAGGTTAGGACAGCCGATTTAGAGGAAGGGCAATGCAATTCCAAAATAAGGGAACCAACATTACTTTACCTTGTGGAGACCTTCACGACTGCTCCCGAACTGTAGGTACAGAATACACCCCACTGGCCCAGCTACGCCAGTGTTAGAAGGTTGGTTAGGACTGCACCCTAAGTTTATATTTTATAAGTGCTGAGTTAGGTTTGTTGCATCATGTTGTAGTTAAGTATAAATGAAGTAGCAGTTAAGATGATGGTCGTTCATGTTCAGTGATACTTGTTCTGTAGCAGCTAGGTTTTCTACTAATAAAATAATCAATTCCTCCACATAGGCTCTATATATTTTAGCAAAAGACCTTGCTTACACTGCCACTTCAGCTATGACAGAATGTCAGTCAGTAACTCCCACAGAAGTTACACTGATGTCAAACTAGAATAAAGAAATGCACAGCAAATGACCAACAACAAATGTTCCATCTTGGAAGACACAACACTGTGGCAATATTTTCATACAAACATAATGAAACAGAATCACCAATGATTGCCTGAGAAAATGCCAGTCTTACTTTGTAGTTCTTTTAGGTATTTTAGTAAGTAACTTTAGGTAAGTGACATTATGGCTGCAATCTTAAAGACGCTTTCCTGGGAGTAAGACCCATTTAACACAATGGGGCTGGACTTGGTTAGAATTGTGCACTAATAGTGAATAAAAATTCATAGGCTACATCAACAGTTTCTGCAATCCTATTCCAAATTAGGTTATATTTCTTATATCAACCAATTATTTTTCTTATATCAACCAATTAACAATATTTATATACCTGGCTTCTGTAAAATTGTATTTTTTTAATTGTTTTAATGTTTGGAAACATCTATGGATTGCAAAAAAGAACGATACGTTTCCATCCTATTTGCAGATGTTAATTTTCATGAAATATGAATTAATCATCTTTACAAAAGACAATGTTTAGAAACTGCTGACCCACAGGTAAAGTATAGACTCTCTGCCCCAGATGTCTCCAGTACCAGGTTCTTCTCAATCCTTTCACACTCCCAACCCCAAAAAGTAAGGAAGAAGGAAGCAAGAAATGCTTGGTTGCTTCATTCTTGGAAGGTTGGTTAGGATTGCACCCTAAGTTTAGGTTGGTAGGAAGTCGAAACGTACTCCAGAATTCTGTATGCTTCACTTCAAGGACATCATTTCTTCATTTAAGAAAATTGGCTGGGGGGAAATGGTACACAACAATCCCATTAGTTATATTTGGCCTGGCTTGTACCACTGCCCTGACTTTAATTAGAATTGAGCCAGAGTTCTCTGAGTGTCTGCAAAGGGCACAGGGCAGTACTCCAACTGTGTAGGACAACAGCACAACCTAGGCCAAAAATGCATTAAACATGCATAATTTGAAATATTGGTTAAATAATGCTATTTAACCAATATTTCAAATTATGGATGTTTAAGCATATCCTACTTATATCACCACTTTTTTATTCTAGTACTTGGTCCCACATAATATAATCTTATTGTGAAGTAGATACCCGCAACTTAACAACAACCTATTCACTGCCCCACAAAGATAGCACTTAAAATCACTAAACTGTGAATATACACATTACATTTGTACAGGAAACAGGTAGGAGAATTTGTAGAAAACAGAAAACAACACCCAACCAGGCATAGGCCCAAGACGGTTCAGGACAGATCGCCTGAACCAGTTGTTCCCAGGACCCCGCCGCTACCGAACCCGTAGCGGCGGGGTTGCCTGAAAACCCAGCGTACTGGTTCGGACGCTGGGGGAGGAGACACACTAAGCGTGAGCCGACCTCGGCGCACGCGCAGTGCGTCTCCTCCTAGTCTCGAGAGGAGACGCTTTGCCTCTTCTCCAGCCTTGGCAGGTGTGCAGAACATCTCCTCCACCTGGAGGAGATGCACTGCGCATGCACAAACCCTAGTGCTTGTTTGGGGTTGGCGCATACGCAGTGCGCCGGGGTTGGGGCTCGCCCTCGCCCCACCCCTGACCCCGGCCCTACCCCCTGACCCTGGCCCTACCCCCAACATCCGGCGAACCGGATGTTGGGAACATTTTGGGAACAAGTCCCAAAAATAACCAAGATACATACATCCCTTTGAAGACAATGTTCTGAATGTTAGACTACCGGAACTTATTATCAGCAAGCAGATAATGCAGTTAATTTCCTCTACCCATATAACTCTTATATTGTTCCTGCATCCATTGTTACTGGTGCAGGCAGAGTAAGCTTAGTAAATGGATTGATAGCTGTTCCGCTAAGGCTCCTCCTGGGTTGCTTTTCAAATAGCTCAGAAAAAAAGTAGAATAAGGTATTGTCTTTTCAATGGCACAATACCTAATTCTTTATACCTTTTCTATCTCAACTTGATAAGGGACTAAAAATGATCAATTACAGGAGGAAATCCAGCATTGTGAAAGTAGATGCCATAATTACAATGGAACTTTAAAAATAATATATTCCAGTACAAAATAGAAAAGAGTGAATACCATAGACATGCAATTTAATTAGATGAGCAGAGGCTTAGAATTCTGTCTTATTCCCCTTCAAGAAAGGAAAACAGTGAATAAGGGAGACATAATTTTATTATTCACGGCAAGTCCCTGGTAAGAAAACATGCTGTCTCAGTGCTTTTCTGTAATAACAGAACTAAACCTGTTAAAATGATTTGCTTGACAGCCCTTATCATCCAGACAAACACATAAAATATAAAAATGTCATCCAGTGCTTAATTACATTTTTGCACATCAGTAAGCTTTCTAAATTTCAACTCAATTCAGCATCTTTCTTCCAGAAAAAAGGTATCAAAAACAAAAAAAATTGTCAAGATATATCCTATTTTTCCCATTCTGGCATTATTCTGTTTGTTGAAAGTTTTCAATAAGTACTATTCCAGTCAAAATCAGAAAAGTCAGGATCTTTAACAGCAATGTCAAGGCAGTTTTACTCAATAGTGGTATAACTTGGAGAACAAACTCAGAAACATATTTGTCAATATGTCTTTGCAAAGTATCCTAGACATGCTGGCCCAAAACTATCAGCAACACAGACGAGAGGCTGAAATTTGGAAAAGGCACTGGAGGTGGATTGGACATATACTTTGAAAGCCACCAGAAACCATCTAAAGGCATTCCCTAACTTAGAAATCCCAGGGTAGGATAAAAAGGAGATGGCCAAGAAACACATGGCACTGAAGCATAGAAGTTGATGCAAGAGCAACTTTCCTTACTTTCTTGAAGCCATCAAGTCTGTCTTAAAAACACCTGGAGATGAAGGAACAGGACTGAGATGGATGGAGGACATTTGTAGGCAGCCTTTACACCAGCTAAGTGTTTAGAGGCAAAGAGAGAGAGACTTTTCAAGAAACAACATCTCCCATAACTATTTCAGATATTATCCTATCAGGGTGAACATATGTCCTTTTTCCAGTACATATCCTATTTTCATCCTTGCATCCTATCCTTTTTCCATCATGTTCTTTTCCTTGTAAACAGGAAGCATGTAGTCTTCTTGTAATTAATAAATTATATGTTATAGTTTTAAATTTAACAATAAGTAATATTCCCTATAATCCAGAGTAACTATGTGAGCATGTAAGAGACATTACATGCACCAGTAGTTACTGCACCACCTAGTGAAAACCTATGGGTAATTCATATTGCAATCCTGAGTAAATTGTTCTTACACCAGAGCAAGGATTCCCCATAGTTACTCTGGATTTCGTCCTTAGACTGCAAACCTAACCTCCAGTCAGACTAGCCCAAGCCCTGGCATAAGTCCTGTGCTGACCTGGGTGTATCACAAAAGTGCTGTAAGACTCTTGTGAAGATTAGGCCAGTGCACAGAAATGCACTTCCCTCCCTACATCAACATGGGAATGGAAAGACTGATGTTGCACCAACCTACATTAGGATTGCACCCATAGTGTTTAAATAAACTACATGAAAGCAATGAATGTTTTTAGCTTTTATTTTGTTCTGCATTTTTCTTGGGTGTACTAAATTTGGGGGGCTTTGTCTTTTTTATATTTGTCTTTTTTATATATAAATCTGTGAATCCTATCCTAATAGGGCTTTTTACTATCAAAATTCACTGACAAATTGCTAAATTGGGGCACTGAGCATTATTTTGTACTTCACCTGAAATACCTCAAGGTTTGAGGTGGAAATATATCATCGTATAGGAAAGGTGCTTATGGCATTTGTCTGAATCTATAGCCTATATTGCAACAGTGCAAAATGAGAATTTCAAAAAGAATATCTTAGACCAGAGGTCCTCAAATCTTTTTGGCCGCAGGAACCGGTTTGGTGGAAAAGAAATTTTCCAGGGACCAGCCCAGGAGTGGGGGGAGAGTCCTGCCTCTGGCAACCTAGAGGAAGGGCATCCCCACCTAGAGCACAGCACAGCTGCCTCCAGCTGTAAATCCACTATAATCAATAGAGCTATTGCTGGGTTACTGTGGATAAGACTGCAGGTTAGAGCCCAATGTCTCAATGCATGTCTAGGGAGCAGGAATTTTCAATCTTTTTCAGTTCAGGATGCTTTAAAAATGCACAAAGCCATCCTAGTCACTCTTATTGGAGAGTAAGCCTCATTGACTATAATGGGACTTATTTCTGAGTAACTGGCATTGGATTGGACTCTGATGATGCAATCTTATCTGCACTTTCCTGGGAGTAAGCTCCACCGATTACAATGGGACTTACTTCTGAGTAGACAGGCATAGGATTGGGCTCTGAGGCTGCAATCCTTCCAACACTTTCCTGGGAGTAAGCTCTACTGACTACAATAGGATTAGGATTAACTACTGAGTAGACAGCCATAGGATTGGGCTCTGAACCTGCAATCCTCCGACAGAACCCTCCTGCTGTGAGGAAGGGAAGAGGCACATAGGAGTCCTCTCATAAACCCATCAGGCAGCTGCCAAGGACCTCCAGTGTTCCTTGACCAGGGGTTGAGAAACCCTGTCTTAGATCATAATCCTAAACACTTCTACTCAAAAGTACGTACCACTGAGTTCAAAGAGACTGGCTGAGCAAATCCAACTTGTACTGGAAATAGCAGGCTGTGTGCCTGCACTGTATCCAACACAAGTTACAGAGGCAGCTGCTGCAAAACCCTGGGAAGGGGAGGCTTCTGCCCTACCCCAGTGTTAGGCTGCAGCAGCTTCTATAGGTCTATTCGGACTTAGGCCACCTTGGAACTAGGCCTCTTTCAAATGGGACCAGGATATGACATAATGTCATATCCTGACCCTGCTCCCTTATCTCATTGCCTGCCCTCTGCATAATTATTGTAATTTTGCAACTTTTGCTAACATTTAAAATAAAATATAAGTTCTATTAACAAGGCTTTCCTTGCTGAGGTAAAATTTGCCTTCATAGAATTTTGCTCTGTATTTTGGTCACGAAATGGCCACAACAATTCTCTCTTTTCCTGTGACCTTTAAATATTCTCTGAAGTTGACAATTTTTCCCCTTCAGTACTAACTTGCCATGCCTCTGTCAGACCTTTGTGTTGCTTTTTTTCAAAGCTTTACTCTATATTCTGTTTTCCCTGAAGCAGAGTCATCTTTCACTTCACAGGGTTATCAGATCGTTTTCACCATCTCTAAAAGCAGCTCTTACACAAGAACCACTGTTGTTTGAAAAAAAAAGAAGAAAATATTGCTTTGGTGATGAAGAATAATCACGCTTTTACCTTAGTAAACATGGCTCCTTGTTGTTTGTGAAGGAGACTCTCAACATCTCTCACATGTACCATGTGATGCCAATGTAAACAGGAACCATGTAATGCCAATGTCACATGGCTCAACATTTACTACGTGCACCACATGGACAATCTCTTACCACATGGAGAGACCAAAGTTACTTCCTAAATGTTGCTCATTTCAAACTATATGTCCTGTTTTTCCAGGATATGTCCTCTTTTTTAGCCTGGTGTCCTGGGAAAAAAAATCTTCATTAACTTCTTTTTATTGTGACCAGGCAGCCTATTGAATTTTTGTAATTAATAAATATAATAAATTATATGCAATAGTATTGAATTTAATAATGTGCTTAAATTAACCACATGAAAGCAGTATATATATTTTTAGTTTTAGTTTTTATTTTGTGATATCCTACATTTTTTCCTATGAACACAATGAGTTCATTGACCATTGACTGACCACATGTCCTCTTTTCCCAGGGCAGGTCCTGTTTTTTAGCCTTGTCTCCTCGTAGGGAAAAAATACATTGCCCTTCTTTTCTTTGTTTGCTAGCAGCATTGAGCCATCATGGTTAAAGGACTGACTCCCAGGGAAGCACTGACTGACCATAAGTCCTCTTTTCCCAGGACAGGTCCTCTTTTAACTCTTGTGTCCTGGGAAAATATCTTTACATTTACTGGTAACCTATTGATGCCTCAGTAAAAGTTATTTTATTGGTATCTATTTTTATGGTATTTTGAAATGTGCCAGTAGCTGCTGCATTTCCCACCCTCGGCTTATATGTGGATCAATAAGTTTTCCCAGGTTTTGTGGTAAAATTAGGTGCCTTGGCTTATACGCGGGTTGGCTTATATGCGAGTATATATGGTATGTTCCCCTAAGGAGTCCTAACCTCCACTTTGAGAACAATAAATGTCTTAGAAAATATAAACTACCACCTTTAATTTGCATGCACTTTTAAAATCGTATTGCTTCTGCTACAACTGGGCAACTGTTTGTCAACTTCCTGCCTGGTTAGTGACCCATGTCTTCCAACCTTGATTAGATAACCAAAACCATGGAAGGACCATGACTTCTAGATTCAAAACGACATGGCTCAGCTTTAATGCCACTAGTCATTCAAACTCTTTTTGGAAGCAAGGGACACAAAAAGGGAAGGCCAGCTGGTCACTGAGATAAGGGAAGGTAAAGCATTCCTAAGTGGCACTGCTTATGTGAATAATCATTCATCTAAAACCACTCTCCTTTTCTTGCAGAATGCTTAGTCTAATAAGAGATATTTCTGGTCTTAAAAACATCTCAATGATGTAACTATTATGTGTGGTTTGGCATATACAGTGTATGCATAGATGAGAATTTTGCTGCAGTATACACAGTGTTCTAGAAGGCAATGAGATGTATGGCATCAAGCTCAACGAAGAGCTGAAAAAAGTTATTGGCAAACATATTTTTTAAAAGCATGTTCACTTTGTTCAAAGAGCTACTAATAACCACTCTGTCATTTAGGAAGATTTCAAATAAAGAAAAAAAAATACCATTGAGAAGAAAGGAAAGCTCAGGATTCTTCATGTACAGATTATATTTCCAAACAGCTTAAAGGCTTATAAAATTAATTGTAACCCACCTTGTGACTCACTAAACTACAGTCCATTATCCAGATGTGTGGCCCACATATTTTAGCAATCTGCTTTTGGCTGCAATCCCATTCTCACCTTAGAGTATTCCCCATTGACTACATTAGCTTACATCTGAGTAGACAGGCTTACATCTGAGTGACTGACTCAGTGCTGATTCCACTCAGGGTGGAATTAGACATGTCTTACACTCAGACATGTCTTACAGCACATTTGTAACACTCAGGGTGCAATCCTAATCCCCAGAAGCTGGCACAAGTTCTGTGTTGGTCCGAGTGTGTCACAAAACTGTCATAAGACAATCTGCACTACTATAGACAAGCACTGGCCTCCCCACACCACCAAGGAAATTGCTGACCTAAACTGGTTAGGATTGCATCCTCAGTGCAGGCACTGGTACTCAATGCCAGGACTGGCCCAGCACAGGTTGTGCCCTTAAGTTGCCTAAATGGAACT
Source organism: Cryptoblepharus egeriae (assembly GCA_030015325.1). Lineage (NCBI taxonomy): Eukaryota > Metazoa > Chordata > Lepidosauria > Squamata > Scincidae > Cryptoblepharus > Cryptoblepharus egeriae. The sequence goes on from JAREYC010000005.1 coordinate 31,665,962, forward strand.
GCACTAATGGCGGTTTGTCAAGCACCTTGTTGGACCTTATTGAATCAGGTTTATCACAAATTCTGTAAAAGGTAGATGTCAATTATTTAAGAAACAAATCATGGATAAAATTTACTGTATTTACTCAAATATAACACTCACTTTTTTCAGCCGAATTCAGTCTCCAAAATCAGGGTGCACATTATATGCAATGTTAATTAGAATTGACTAAATACGGTATTTTGATTATAAGTATAGGGCGCGCATTATATTCGGTAGCACGTTGTATTCGAGTAAATACAATTTATGATTTGGGCATAGTTCATAGTTCTTCTATATTCTTTTCATTATTTTTGGACCCATAGTATGCATTAGGATTCTTTATGATTTGTATACAGAAGGTTTATAATTATTTTCTTGGCTTCTATATAACAAATGTTGGAAAGTATAATATTTATTTTCTTCATTGCTCAGTGTCACAAATCCAATCACACAGAGAATTGGCTGAAACCAGACTGTGGACAAAAATAACACTTACATTAATCTCCAAAGTCAGCAAGAACAAATAGCCTGAGTCACAGGAGCATGAATGATACAACATGGCTCTAATACAAACTGATGCAGAATAGACTGAACCACCATGTGTTCTAATATGTCTTTCCTGCACTATCAGACAGTTTTGCACATGAAACAGAATTCTTGTACAGAGGTTCCCATTGAACTAAATACATATGAACAGGAATCTATCCCATATTTCTATTCTTTGTCAAAATATGCATGGTATTATCTTATTTTAAATTTAGAGTAGTCCTGTGACTTAAGATTGACTGAAAAATAGTGATTGGCCCAGAGTTAGGGCTTTAATCAATTTCAGAGCTTAGTGGGAATCTGAATCCAAGCCCTGCAGTCACCCTTGCATTGAAGGTCAGGTATTCCCATATACTGTATATTGGATATGCACTACCACATCAGGTTAAAAGAGTGTAGCTCATGTCCCCAAGGGACATGTCAGACACATCTAATTAACTAACAACACATTCTGTCGGAATCAGACAGAAATAAAAAACTTCAAGCATCATCAGTCCAGATGAGCTAGATAAAAGCAATATAACAAAGACAAAATTGCAATAAAGTCTGATTATTCTGATTGGTTTTCTTGAAATACCATCATATAGATGCCAGAAGAATGTTCTTTTAACAAAAAACAAATTGGTGACAAAGTAACTAGAAACAAACATATCCAATATGGTACCCAAACTGTGAGTCATTTTTCCATGGGGAACCAGGGAAGCTGAAGAATCCGCCCTGTATAATGCCTAGGATTGTAGACCTAATGGGGAACTGCACCAAATGGCTCAGAAGGTCGAGGGAGTCAGAAACTGAAAACATTTGGGAATCACGGAAACATATTAATAACCAGAAAAAGTCTATTTGGCCAGTAAAGCCTTATTTGGCAGGCAAAATGTCTTGGATGAAATCTTATCTTTCTGGCATAAAAGTTCCTAGTTTGATTCTAGAGCATAAAAGAGGAAGAAAATAATAAAATTTAGGAAGATGGCTTATAAATTGTATCAGTATAAATGTGTAGACACATTCTCATAAAAAGGAGAAACCACAGTAATTCAGAGTACTATCCTAACTCCAAGAATACATTAGGATATGGCCAGCGGTGGGCACCAGCAGGTTCGCACCTACTCTATAGAACCGGTTCTTAACAAGAGATAGTACATATAAAGTTTAAAAATAGCCATTTAAAAGTGGCTGCCAGATGGACAGAGAACCGGTTCTTAATTTCTTTGAAGCCCATCACTGGATATGGCGTGCACTGTCACCACCGATCCACATGGAACTCCTGCAGAATCCTTTTTCCACCCTCTGCAATATAGTTGCCTGTACTGGCTTGCATGGGGATCAGAGTTGGCACTGGCAAGCCACTGCACATCACTGTGATAGTGCAAGGGAACCTGCAGTGGCACTAGGGGGACCTGCAATGGCACCAGGAAATGCAAAAGATATTATCATTAGCTTGGTTCTGGGCAAAGAAACCCCCATGCAATGAATAAACAAAATAATTGGACTGGTTTAGGTAATGCAGTATCATCACCACATGATTAATATTAAGTTAGCTTCTGCTGCTCCCACCCAGCATTCTGTCCTACTCTTCCAACTCATTTTGTAGAGTGAATCAGGAGGATCTTTAATCATTTTTTACCATTTACCATAACCATTATTGGCATATGAACAACAAACAACATAACGAACAATACTAATGAAAACAGATCTTACAATATTGCATGACACATACTAGTCTAACAATTTGAATAAGAAAAAGGGTAAAGGATCTTTAATCATAAGAGAGTAATAAGCTTGTCCAGTAGACAGTATTATCCAAATCAGTCCAAGGAAAGATACATGCATCTCCCGCTGTGGTGATAAGTGAAAATGGATGAAAAGCAGAACCTCATATTTTAATAGTCTAGAAATGTGGCTTCCGATGCATGTTGATCCTGATATTTTTTTAGCTAGCAAATTGCAAATGCCCCTTTTTATTGCAAATTCCTGCTCACACAAAGATTTCTGCAAATAGATTCTTGTTAACTCCTTCCACACTGGGAACAGACCATGAGTTAAAGTGACTGTGTGTGCTGTCCCTCTCAAACACACACACACCATGTCTGAATCACCATGTTTGAGTCTGAATTACCATGTCATAGGAAAATCAACATGGGAGAGGGCAATTTTAGCCTTTGAAACAGCAGAGAGATGTTGAAAGAATGGAAACTGCATTGAATGAATGACTTCTGAGTGTAACTGAAAAGTGTTGAAAGAGTGGATTGTCAGAAAACAAACCAGCAGGAAATAGGGGATACCTGTACATAAAGATATACAACAGTATCTAGGTCTGTAGACATTAAGGGACAGGTCCCTGAGGTCCAGTACAAAAGTCTGAGCATTCATGTTAGACAGCAACTCATCCAAAGGTTTTTGTGCTTTTCTAGCAAGACCAAAGGTAGAGAAAGGGAATACCCGTAAGTGGGGAGAATAGTTTCTATCTGCCACTTCACAAGCTTCCTACAGTATTTGCTTTGTTTTGTCCACAAAAACATGAATTTATACCTGCCATAGTCACACTGAGGTAATACTAAAGGGGTAATTTCATTATTTACTCAAATCTAATGCACATCCCTATTTAAAAGGCTTGAGATAAAAAATGTTTACTGGTGATTGTAGGGTGCAACTGCAAAGCAAGTCCAAAATTTAATTTTACTGTATACAACAATGAATTATGACAATAATAATATGATAATTAGTTTATGTTATGATTTTTACCAAATTGCACTTCTTCATACAATGGGCTTTTTAATAGTAAACTGTTACTGTGGCCTAAATACTGACCAAGAATTATAAATCAAAATACCTATATTTACTTGAATTTAATGCACCATTGAATCTAATGCACACCCTAATTTTAGAGACTAAGGGCGCAATCCAGAGTAACTACGGGAGCACGTAAGAGACATTACGTGTACACGTAGTTACTGCACAATATAGTGAAAACCTATGGGAAATTCATATTGCAATCCAGAGCAAATTGTTCTTACACCGGAGCAAGGACTCCCCGTAGTTACTCTGGATTGCGCCCTTAATTTGACTGAGCATTAGATTCAAGTAAATATGGTATATGCATCCAACTTCCACATATTCATTATTTGGTTTGAAGAACATGTCTCAGAATTCTGAAAAGAAAGGGATTCATGAGGTGAAGGAAGCCCTCTGTAGTGACAGCCCTACGTATTACATATAATCCATGTGGGAGACTTTTTTCTATCACTTTTTGCCACTCTTCTTCTAGAAGTGGTTCTCAAACTTTTAGCACCAGAACCTACTGGAAGTGATGTCATGACCAGAATGTCATCATCAAGTCGGAAAATTTTTAACAGTCCTAGGCTACTGCCCTGCCAGCACTTATTCAGGAGTAAGTTCCATTTACTACCATTTTTAAAAGCATAAATATAGTAGTTTATTAAAAGTACAGATCTAAAACATTTCCTCAAATGCTGTTACATACCATGGTAGAATCAAGTCTAATAAATAAAAAAAATATTGAAATGAATGGGAACACATCTAGTAGGTTCCAACCTACAGTTTGAAAAACATTGCTCTATGGAACTCAGGGCAGTTGATACATGGTTCTGTCCTGCATTTTGTCCTTATAACCACTCTTGATGTTGACCAAGTTGATGAGACTGAGCAATAATGACTGGGCCAAGGTCATCTAGGAAGCTTTATAGATGATAGGGATTTGAATAGGGATCTTCCAAATTTAAGTTCAACACCAGAATCAGGAGCCATCCTGGCTCATTATAAATATGGGAAGCTATGTGCGCACGATCCTGCTCAACTTCCACATTTTCATACAATGTCCAAAGAATAACATGGAATTTGGAGTAATGATCATCGTAACAATCAAGTTGGTTAGCCTACTTTGCCCTTATTTAGACAGTTATAGATTGTGTTATTTAAGTTTGTAAGATGGTCAGAAAAAAAAACTGAAAATATTTTTACGTGGTCAAATGATCATCTGACCTGGTGAGGGAGAAGCCATCACACCAACTAAGATCACAATCCTAACCATGTCTACTCAAAAATAAGCCCCATTGTGTTGAATGGGCCTTACTCCCAGGAAAGTGTCTTTAGGATTGCAGCCCGAGTCCCAGTATATCCAGACCTTTCAGATTAATCAGAGTAGAAATCTCTGCATCTTTTATGCAGAAACATTTTAACATTTTTATAAAAAAACATTTTTATGCTCATAAATCAAATTATATTATTTTTTTAAACAACATACACAGAAACATACACACATACAGCACTTGCCTTCTGGCAAGAATGCTTGTGAAATGTTTTCTACAGGAAAATATCTCTACCTTCCTAATTCACTAAACAGCTGTATCATTTGCTTTTAGGGCAGCAATTAGCATAATTGAGGTGGATTGCTTACATTTGGCATGGAATGTGACTGATGTAGTTCTATCTCATCAGTTAAAATCCTTTTATTGCATTTTTTGTTCTAAAGGCATTCAAAGTTTGGAGATCAAAGAACAATTTGTCAAACATGATGTAACAAATCAGTGTTTATGAACTTCCTAAGTAACTGAAATAATCTTGACTCCTCAAATCCTCAATCTTTACTTACCACCCTCAGGGAAGATAAATGACTTGGGATATCAACATTTAAAACAACCATGAGAGGAAGAAGACATTGGATTGACTCCATTCTGCAATTTTCAGCTACTGTGACACAGATTTGTGATATAGCTCAGTGTGTGAGCACAGATTGGTTTACTTCTAATGGTCTGAAGGTGTCCTGTGGGAGTTTGGGGAAGGGATATAGATTGGTAGGTCCACTGAGAGAAATGCAGTGTACAGGGTCCTTATCAACCTTATCAACTAAGGTCCTATTCCAGAACCTCCCATGGATAAAGAAGTGGGACACCTAGAGAAGCAGTCAGCAATTAGAAATGCAAAGGACCTACGCCTTTGCCTGGCTCAGTTGAAGAATGGAAGGATTACTTGCATGACTGCCTCTCTACAACAGTAGAAAAACAGTTTTTAAAACTGATTTTCAGGAAGCATTCAGATTGAGTCAAGTCTGTATATAAAAATCCATATATAACAAGGTTGGACCTGTACTGGTTAATTATAAAAAAACTGGTAGGTGCCTTGACAATTCTAGCACCTCCTCAATGTGCCATGAGAGATGAAAATCACTGCTCTAATTCTTCATGCTTTGCAACTATTTGATCCAGCAAAAGGCGTACATCTCTGGTGGCCCAGGGCTTGTTGCTGGGAAACACCTGTATTTGTTTGGTGGTGATGACATTTTACATGCAGCTTTTGATGTAAAACAGTACAGACAAGATGTAGATGTCAATCTTGTCCTCCTCAAATAATGTCCATTCCGTGTGCCTTAAGCAGTCCTAAAGTTGCTATACTATAGCCATACTAGTACCTCTCTAACAGATGTCCCAACCATATTAACAATAGGTCTATATGATGGAATCAGGAACAAAGATATGTGGTCAGACTGTCCCAAATGAAGTAGAGGTGTAGCCTGAACCCATGATTGATATTACTATATACATAATCAGGGGCATCCAAACTTTTTTGGCAGGAGGGCAACATCATCGCTCTGACACCATGTCAGAAGCTGGAAAAATGATTTAATTTCAAAATTTCAAATAAATTTACATGAATTTACATATAAATTGTATTAGACATTACAAGGCTTGCCCAAAGCCCAATAGAGGGGTCATGTCAAGGACCACATTCAGGCTTGCCAAGGGATTTAGACACCCCTCTAGGGTATTATTTCCTCTAGGGACTATGGACACGTTGGTAGAGTTTGGAGAAGATAGTCTTTAGTTTGGCCTGGTTAAAATAACCTGCTATTACAAACACAGTGTCTGGATGAGCCTGTTGTTTGCTAATGGGATTTACCAATTAGCCCAGAGCTGCAGCAATATTAACATTTGGAGGTATATAAACAGCAGTAATTATAACAATGAACTTATGGCAGATAGTAGAGATGGCATTTTACTGCCAAATAAAGCCCTTTGTTTATCTCTCTGCAATACTTTAAAACAACATCCTCAACTCCTCTCAGGTTGAAAGATTACTCAGTCTGCAATAATTCAACTTAGTTTTCAACTTGATCCTAAATGGGATAAATCCTCAGAACTACTGTAGGTCTTACTATCCTTGATGCAAATAGGTTATATCCAAACTCCAGCCAAATTCAAATTCCCTCAACAGTCAGGAATCTCAAACATATTAGATTCCTCTGCTTGATTCATTGCAGTATATTCCGTTCTAAAGCAGTTATCTGAGAAAGGAGTGAACAATTAGTTAGCAGTGACTACAACTAACAAGTAACAATTTGTAGAATTGTTGACAGAACACATTTAAAGCATCCCAACTGCTTCCTGCACAGTTACCCTAATGGCTAGTAAAGTAGGCCAGTATCATGGGCATTTGTTGTTTACAGAGGAAAGGTGGGATATAAATCTTTTCAATTAGACAGACAGACAGATAAAATAAAGACAATCAGGCACCAAGGCTAAGAATACTGGCTGGCATATGGCCACAAACCAATATATAAACCAGATACACTGACACTTTTGAGTCAATGCCTACCATTACACTACATCAGTGTCTCCAAACCCCACTCCCGGGGCCAGATACAGCCCTCGGCAAGCCTCAATATGGCCCCAGCAAGACCCTTCTATCTAGCCATTGGGCAAGCCTTGTTATCCACTCCAATACAGTCTTATATGTAAATTTATGTAAATGTATTCAAGTTTGAAATGTAAATGAGTTTTCTGGTCCCCGACAGTGTCAGATGGATGATGTGGCCCTCCTGCCAAAAAGTTTGGAGACCCCTGCATTCACCAAGACTCCATTGCTTTAGTATTTAAAAATCTAGCCAGCCTAATGCTTACATTAAAAGAACCACTCAAACAATTATCCTGTACACCTGAGTAATTTATATGGAAATATAAAATTAATCCTGATTGTGCAAATTCTATTTGGCAGTCATTAATTTATAACTGACAGTGGCACAGCCTAGAATAATCTCTATTTAAGCAACAATATTCAATTTACAGTTGTAATTTGCCCAGAGGGAATCCATCTCGCCACCAGTTCTTTGTGCTACATTTTTCACATTCAAGATGAAATCCTGGTCCCAGTGATCCACTGTATATTTTAAACACACAGTTGAGCCTGCTTGCCTCACTTTTCTGCTTAGATAAATTCATTTCATGCTTACAGCCTCTGAGCCAATGCATCTATTAATGGAAACCCTGTCACAAGCAATAATAGCAGCAATGTCTCCAATCACTTCCATCCATGTCACCAACATAGACATCTCAGAATCAAACCATTTACCTTCTACAATGAACACATCAGAACACAAATTCCTAATATTTTCATACAATGCCTTTTGTTTTTTGTGTATTTCCAGGAATTTGAATTTGTGTATTTCCATGAACTTGAATTTCCATGGCCTTAGAATTACGGGTGTTATCCCATTAGTTAATTTATATCATTTACACTTCATTTTCATTTTCTTTTGTGTCAGAAAATCAGTAAAACAGAACACCATTATAAACAAAACAGGAAAATAACAATTTCAGTTACTTGCTAGTTTCAATGAAAATAAATAAGCCCAATATTTAAGAGTGAGAAATAAAAAGTAGAGGTGAAGCCTGAAATTATGCAACATTTTAACTATACAGCTTGCAAGAAAATATCATGCTTGCAATAAAGGAGTGTGCCTGACCATGCAGGATCATATAAAGGCAGACACAGGGCACAATAAAAATATGACGCTGCACAGCACTGCACCTGTCTGGGGGGTGTCACAACTATGCATATGACAGACCCTGATGCCATGACACTGCAGAGGTGTGGTTGGCTGAAAGGCTGGTTGTATCAGGATTGCTTACATGAGAATATAAGGAGAAAACTGGTTCATGTGGCTTCTGCTATATGATGATGAGCAAAGGCATCAGTAACACATTGCAAGTGTCAGCATCAGAGCCTCCCAACCTTGCTTCCACTTGAGTATTATTTGCCTCACACATTAAGAGGCCACAATCTGCAATGATGTGGTTTCTCCCATCAATAACAGCCTTTCTTGATGTGAATTATGAGACAAAGCCTGAGTCCTTAAGACACATTCCTGGGAGTAAGCCTCATTAAACACAATGGGGCTTGCTTTTGCGTAGACATGGTTAGGATTGTACTCAAAGGGTCCAATACTACGCATGTCTACTCAGAAGTAAATCCCATAGGGTGCAATTCTAACCAATTTAGGCCAAAATAACTCACCTGGCATATCTTCCTGTGGTGGTGTGGGGAGGTCAGCATATACATGTGCACTGGCCTAACCCCTCCAGGAGTGGCGCAGAAATGCCTTACACCACTTTTATGACACCCCCAAGTCAGCAGAGAACTTACGCCAGCCTAATTGGTGATTAGGATTGTAGCCACAGACAAGGGGGCTTACTCCCAGGTATGTGTGGATAGCACGGAAGCCTGAACACAGTCTCTGTGTTAAAAGAGTAAATGTCATCTGTCTCTCTCAATAGTACATAAAAAATGGTTGTCACCTGCCCACTGTGCACCTTGTCAGAAGCCATTTTATGACATTGGAACTTGGATCTGCTATCATAAATTTCTCCACAAGCTGCTTCTAGTTATTCTAATTAGCATCACAATGTGGGTTACTCAGAGCCCACTTCAAAAAACTTAAGAGCACAATCCTAACCATGTCAACTCAAAAGTAAGCCCCATTGTGTTTAATGGGTCTAACTCCCAAGAAAGTGTCTTTAGGACTGCATTCTTAGAGACAGTATTGTTTTAGCCACTGCCAAAATCTACCTGTGACAGAGGCAGCATGATTTCAATGCATGCTGTTCCCCTGTTGGAGAGAGGAACAAATGGCCTCTCAGTAAAACAGATGACAGCACTGCCTTGAAATGTATATTACTCTGATTTTTAGTTTGTTTTTAATAAAGGGAAGACAATTTCAGAAGTTACGGTAGTTGTTAGCTGCTCAATAATGTTTATTCTCCTTATTTATCTGTCATTCATCTAAGAATAACCTCAACTACAGTTAAGGTTTATGGGTCCAATAAAAAGAATAACAAGAAAAGTGGAACCAGGCAGCGGTGGGCTCCAGAAGTTTGCACCTACTCTATAGAACTGGTTGTTAACAAGAGATAGGACATATAAAGTTTAAAAATAGCCATTTAAAAGTGGCTGCCAGGTGGGCATAGAACCGGTTGTTATTTTCTTTGAATCCCATCACTGGAGCCACGGTTGCTGCCAGGATCCTGATTATCTGGTGTGAGATCCCAGTGCATCACCCCCTTCAAGTCCAGACTGAGTGTTTCTCTGCCCCCTCTTGTGGAATGAGCTATGCTTTGTTGACCATCATATGAAATTTTTTTTTATTGGGAGGGGGCAGTGATGGGCTCCAGCAGGTTCGCACCTACTCTATAGAACCGGTTCTTAACAAGAGATAGGACATATAAAGTTTAAAAATAGCCATTCAAAAGTGGCTGCCAGATGGACAGAGAACCGGTTCTTAAATTTTTTGAAGCCCATCACTGGGAGGGGGGACTAAATTTGGAGTAAGAAAAGAGATATGCCTTCTGAGTATTCAACTGCTCTTTTCAATGGCTTCTGCAACTGCCAAAGTATGCCTTTTTGAAGAAGAAAAACTCTTCCCAGGCTGTAAATCAAACAATGGAGTTAGAGTAGCAGGTAAGAAGTTACTAAAGGACTCTCCTACTGTTAAAGTTCAGGAACATGCTAAGCAAGTCTATTTCAGAAGCCTGTTCCAAATACAGACATTTTGTGAATTTGAACATTGATTATTCTCAACAAACCTGTGGATTCACTGAGAGCACAATAGCCACACTCCAGTGGTTCTCACACTTTAAGGAATTTTTACTCTGTTGCAGCCTCACAAATCCCAAGAAAACAGGAAAATATTTGGATCCATTTTCAAAGGGATCTATTTGATTGACATTCAGAATCACTGGTCTATAGAATTTCAAGGGAATTACATTTGGCCCAGATGTTCAAGGGAGCCCCAGCTGAAAATGTTTAGGAACCACTGGACTAACTTAACAAAATTTCTGAGGAGCCCAATTCAAACAGATGACATCAAACAGGGGCAGTTTACATACATTTGCTTTGTTTTATGTTTTTTTAAAACATTCTGCTTATTTTTGAGCCTGCCCAATTCCTCTTGGCCATTTGTAATTTTAAAAGCTTTTAGATTTTTACTGAGCCCTGTGCACATCCCTACTTAACCACATTGACCTCTGCTGACCATTTTCAGTACTTAACGTAGACTTAATCTGTGTGAGTTTCAATTGCTATTTTCTCAACCAATTCAGGCATTTTTTTGCCTGGAGATAAATTACACACATCAGAAGCAGATGCAGACAGAAAGGAAAAATTTTGAAATGTAGAAAATATATCATGAAGCTTTCAGTCAACTTAGCATTGTACAAGTAACAGAAAAAAATAAATCTGCAAGGTAGCTGATTTCTGCAAGGTAGTTTTCCAGTCCAAACCCTTGTCCCATGGAACCCCCTGCCTTCTCTGCCTCAGAAACATGTGGGAATAGAACTCTCAACCTGCTTGATTGGCACGGAATGCTGGCCAGAAGGGCAAAATCCAGAGTAACTACAGGGAGTTCTTGCTCCAATGTAAGAACAATTTGCTCTGGATAGCAATATGAATTTCCCATAGGTTTTCACAAGGTGATGCAGTAACTCCGGGTACACGTAATGTCTTTTATGTGCTCCTGTAGTTACTCTGGATGGTAGGGTAAGACTCTGCCTTTCCATTGGCTCTGCCTTTCCATTGGACTAATTCAGTGGCGTGGAGAGGGGGGATTTGCTGCTTGGGTAACAACCTATCCTCCATAATAATCTCACCCAGGCTTTCGTGCTTCGCATGCAGCGTATGCAGCACTGAGCACGATACCATAGTCTTTCAAGACTGAAGGAGGCCTTTTTTTTTTTAGGGTAAGACAATGATCAAGGCTTTTATGTAGTTAGATTCTTATTTGTGCAAAGTTTTTCAAGTTCAGACTGAGTGTTTCTCTGCCCCCTCTTATGGAATGAGCTATGCTTTGTTGACCATCATATGAATTTTTTTTAATTGCAAGGGGGGGGGGGACTAAATTTGGAGTAAGAAAAGAGCTATGCCTTCTGGGTATTCAGCTGCTCTTTTCAACGGCTTCTGCAACTGCCAAAGTAGGCATTGGGGGTATTAAACCGAAGGCCTAAGTGCTGGAAGTTCTTTATCTTGCTCGCATGATAATTGGACTTTCCCCTGAGTACTATAGTTTCAGCAGCTTCTACCAGGTTTTTGGAAGGGATCGAAGGAGGCTTCAGAAGGAATTTTACTGGGGAAGGGACAGATCAAGAAGAGTGAGAGAGGAAAGTTCTTGGAGAGCCCAATTATCATGTGAACCACTCTTCTAACAGTTCCCCTTCTTCAAAAATATTACTTTGCAGACAACCTCTCTGCTTCTGAACTGTGAATAATGCATGATAATTGGGCAATCCTATATCTTGAGAACACGATCAAGTTTGCATATCATCTCTTCTGTCATTTGGAGCTAATGTGATAACAAAGTGTTTATATCTGGCCATCTTCTGCTTAATGATATAATTTCCTGATTACGTTATTTCCTACCCTAGCAGGTGCCATGAATGCTATCGTCCCACAATACCATACTTCAGATGAATCAGAACTTGGAGGGTTGGTGTTAATACCTGTATACTTTAAAATGTATATCCATAATGTGTGTAACTTTGAAACGTTACCCAGGTCCCACTACTGTGAATTTCATGTGGGAATGCTCTGAGGGTGGATGGGGTGCTCAATTTCAGAAAGGCCCTTGAGGTTGCACGGGGAGTGCATGTGCAAGTGGAACACTCTTTCCATTCACCAAGGGAGTTCTCAATAGCAGTGATGCTACCCAAACACATTATTCTTGAAGTACCATATTTACTTGAAACTAATGCGCCATTGAATCTATGTACACACTATAATTATAATCAAAATAATACATTTATTATAATCTAATTAACCATCAAATCTAATGTACAACCTGATTTTGGAAACTAAATTTGGCTGAAAAATGTGAGCATTAGATTTGAGTAAATACAGTATTTGAGACTATAGTCTGTAAACAATTATTTCCATTTATAGTTATGTTATTAATTGTCTAACAAAGATTATAAGTAAAGTGCACAGTGTATCCAGATTACAAATTTTAAAAACAGAACACCAGAAATGAACCAATTAGGAGTTCTGGCAGCCAAAAGAACACAAGTCCCAAATGTTCAAAATTACTGAGTTATTAAATGACAACAATAAACTAGGAATTAGAGTTCAATGTAATATACAGTAGGCTTTCACAGATTCAGAACCTGATATTTCATCATCTGTGGATTCCAAACCATCAGAGGAACGCACTGAAGACCTCACAGACATGAATGAAACCTTTTTCCACCAATTGCGCCTGGGAGGTTTTTTAAAGCACACAGAGTCCATGCATTACAATGCGAGGCCTCAGCAGGTCTCACAATTTTACCTGTAGGAGTTTAAAGGCAACTTATGGTATTCATAATTATCAAGAAATTGTCTTTAAACACCTCTGGGCAGTGTTTGTGAAAATCAGGACATGGCCAAAACACCGTGTTTGTAGCCTCTGTGGGTTGGAACTTATGAATTCATTATCCATGAATTTCAGTATCCATGGGTGGTTGTGGTCCAGGAATGGGTCCTCCATATATAGTAGGGCCCACCTGTAGCTATAATTTGTTTTTTAGCACAGATACCTCAATCTTACCATCTCTTTTGGACAAAGGTGATCAGTTCAGATAGAAATCTTCCTGCCTCAAGAATCCTTCAGTCACCATCTTCACTATTTATTTCCAAAGGAGCAATAATTTGTATACATAGTTATATCAGTGGTTCCCAAATTTAACAGTTCTATGACACTCCTCGTCAATGGCACCTGCCTTACACAACCACAGTCCAGTGAGCCAGAAAGAAGCAGCAGTGCATTCCTGTGAATGCAAAGGGTGAATGATTTGCACAGTTTAGAAACCAATTAAATATACCACCACCTTTGGACATGTACCAAGGGAATGTGCCTTGGTTTTTTTTCAGGGGGAGGGGGGTGTTTCAATACATTTTTCATATGTTCATTCATCTTTCATGTGCCCACCACTCTGATGGCACTGTGTCCCTTCAGCCTGTCATTTGAAGTGGAACTGGACATGGTTGCCTATTCATGAGTAAACATGCACATGCTACTCCATTTTGTACAACTCACAAATTCACAATATATTTTCCTTTTCAGTTATAAGCTTATCAGTTTTGAGACTCTTCAAAAATTGGGTCACAGCCCACTAGTGGCTCCTGACCCAGAGTTTGAGACCCACTGATTTATATAGTAGTTTTAAGAGAAGAAATCAAAGCATTTATCTACCCTCTCAAAATAATTAAACAAAATAAATGCACATTGTCAAATTTAAAAAGAAAACACAGCAGCAGCAGCAATTTAAACACATAACACCATAAAAATTGAGCATGGCAAAAGTATCTTCAAGCAGTTTATTAAGTACTAGCAAATTATACCCATGCTGCAAGAGTACAACACCCATGCGCATCACCCCCCCATGTGTATCAACCCCCACATGCGCTTCAACCCTCTATGTGCAAAGCCCTCCCCCTGCGTAGCACCACCCATATGCAACACCCCCATGCACAACATCACCCTCAGTGCACCCTCCTTCCCAGTGCATCAGGCATAGGGCACCAAGTTGGCTGGATGTTGATCAGTCTTCAATGTTAAGCACAGGACAAAAACCATGTTGTACCCTTTTCTACCCCTTAAGGTAGAAAACATTGGTTCTTTGTGGGTGTTCATATCACATAAGAATGTGATATGAACACATTCCCCAAATTTCATGCTTCTCGGTCCCGGGATTGGGACAGGGGAATGATCAGTCAGGGATTCTCAATGGAAAATATAGGGAGGAAAATGTGTTGTGCCCCTTTTCACCCCATTCTGGTGGGAATTTCTGAAAACTGGTTCTTAGTGGGTGCCTCCATCACAGAAGTAACACCCTCTCCAAATTTCATGCTACTTGGCATGGTGGTTTGGGCTGGGCAGTGATGAGTGTGTCAGTGAATGAATCAGTCAGTGACTTTTCAGTTTTATAAAAATTGATATTCAAGTATATACATTCAAGTGTATTCAAGTACAGTATATTCAATCATGCAAAATAGGAAAGTCTACAGTTTTCACCAAAATGTTGACAGAGGGGAAACCTTCCTAACCTACCTGGAAATTTAATTAAATAGATATCTAACTATAAATGAGAAGTGTTTATGAATTTTTGCCTTGAACACCGAAGTAATAACAGCACTCACATTAAAGTTCCTAGAAATGTGTTGCCTTAAAACAGACAATGGTTCAAGTACGAAAATATGGATTGCAATCCCAAACACACTTATTTGTAAATGCCATGGAAGCTAATGGGGCTTGGGAGTTAATGTAGAAGTTGAATTTAAAGAATTATATGTTCCACAGTCAGCCATTCTGAAGTGATCCACAGGTTGGATTAAGGGAAAACTGTTTTTTAAAACAAAAAATAAAACAAAAAACAGATGGAGGCTGGAATAAACAGCTCATATTATTGTGAGCTCCATCTGTTCGAAAAAACAACTCCTCCATCAGTCTGGATCGAGATACAAAATAAACTTTAAAGTAGGAGTTGAACTATCATCTGAACGAGAAACACATTGGATGATCATTACAGCAAAACCCTTGGGTGGCTGGGGAGAGCCTAGGTTTGTCTCCAGTCTGAAATGAGCTAAATGTCCACACCTGAGAACTGTATTTTTTTTTGTAACTAGCAGAATTTACCCCTCATGGCGGGATTAAAATTTCACGAATTTACGTGGTTCCTGGCATGGCTGGCACCAGCAGGCACTGCTGGGCACAGGGAATGGACACCGCTGGGCACTAAAAGACAAAGGAGGGTACCAGGGGGCAGTGGCAGGCAGTAGTGGGCACCAGTGAGCACTGGGCATCCCTACCAGGCAGTGGACACTGGCAGGCACCACCAGACAGCAGGAACCAGTGAGCATTCCTGGTGGGCACCAAGCACCACTGGGCACCAATGAGCAGCAGGCACCCTTGGGCATGTTGGTTCTTCATGGGTCCTTACATTAAAGAAGGAATATGCTTCCCAAATTTCATGCTTCTGGGTGTAGGGGCTGTGTCTGTGTGTTGATCAGGCAGTCTTCAGTGTTCAGTATAGAGACAAAAAATACTTTGCATCCCTTTTCACTCCCTTAGGAGTTAAATTTATAAAAATTGGTTCTTAGTGGGTGCCTACAGCACAGAAGGAATACTCTCCCCAAATTTCATGTTTCTAGGTTTTGTGGTTTCAGCTTGGCTTTGATGAGTCAGTGAGTAAGTCAATCAGTCAATCTATATCTACATCTAAGCCAGTGCAAAGAGTCAGTACAAAGAGACAAAGAATATAGCCTATGGCAGTGGCACTCCTACTGAGCAGTAGCAACTGCCAGTCCATTTAACAATGCCCCATTCACTTTAGGGAGTGAGGACAGGGAGAAAGGAATGACAAGATCCTCAGGATCATAACCTGCAGGGGAAGGGGGCTATTTTTAAGTACTGTCAGGGTCAGAGAGTGCAGGGAAGCCCATTGCTTCTAAACAGTGCAGGGCTCCCCATGTTCTTTAAATAGTGAAAGTTGCCTATGATTTTAGCCTTTGCTTATGTCCCTGAAATTGAGGCCAAGCTGATCTTAGGTACAAGCTAAGGTTAGCTACTTACCAGCTACTTTCAGCAAAAAAAAATTAAATTAAAAAAATCAATGCCTTCTGTTTATAAATGAAAGTGTATTGGTGGGGAGGCAAACTGAAGAACTTCCCTGCCTTTATACCCATTGCTGCTACAGGTTAGATTTACCTGGGAGACCCCCATCTATTAACAGAAGTTTTGCTGTTCTTAGACAGTGCTTAGAAATGCAAAAAAATACTGCAGCAAGTTTTCTTTCTCTCACTTTTTAAAAATTTGCATTTGTTTATGATGTACCATTTGAAAGTTTTCAAGAATGAGATTTGAAATGTTAAAGTTTCATAGATCTCTGCAGTGAGAAACTCCAAGTAAGAAAACAATTTCATAACCCAGAATAACTGCTTTATGTGCACTGTAATCATGTAGTTGATTTGGTTTATTCTGTGTAAAGCTGGAAGTGACTTCAGTTAGTATGATGGAGCACTTAAATGGAAATTAGCCGGTATGCCTCTTATTTGGCTCACAGTAGCCAATTCAAGCCATTTCATGAAATATTGACCATACTGTCTGCATGGCCCAACTTTCAAAGGAGAACAAGATTGATCTCTTTTGGGAAAGCTGTAGAATGCAGCATATAAAAATGCTGTACAATCTAATAATTTAGACCTGGCCACAGTGATCCTTGCCACAGTGGCATTGATTATTGTGATACACCCTACGTGTGGTGGCCTAACTAAACAACTGCAAAATGCAACAGCCCATGTGGTCACTGAAGGTAGGCGGTTAAACTCTGTTAAACTCTGCTACACTGGATGCCCATTTATTTTGGGACCCAATTCAGGATGCTGGTTTTGACTTTTAAAGTCCTACACAGTTCTGCCTACTTTCATACAATCCGGCTCATTGTCTTAGTTCAGGGGTCTCCAAACCCAGGCCTAGAGGCCAGATGCAGCCCTCAAGAAGCCTGTATCTGGCCCTCAGCCAGATACCCCTGCAAGCTTCTGGCCCACTTGACTGAACACAAACAATGCTAAGCTCTGGTTAGAACACTTCCTAGTTTATCTGGTTTTCCCCAAAACCAGAAGTAACTGCTTGTGTTCCCTGAAGGACTTAGAATGCTGTGACTTGAGAAGGAGTCTCTAAACTTTTCAGCCAGAGGGCCAAATCAAGTACTTAGCTCAGTGTTAAAGGCCAGAAAATAAATTTAAATACAAAATTTAAATAAATAAAATTTAAATAACCTAAACACAATTCTCTAATGAACTTGGGTATTGGGAGTCCATTAGCATTCAATGAAAATTGTGTTTTGGTTATTTAAAGAAACGGTTGAAAAACCTAGGATGCAGTCCTAACCAACTTTCCAGCACTGGCATAAGGGCAATGCAACACGGAGGAATGGGAATAAACATTATCTTACTCTGAGGAGGCCTCTGTGTCTACACCCTACTGCAGGATATAGCATATGCTGTTACTGGCACAGCTATCCCAATGCTCAAAAGTTACTTAGGATTATACCCACTCTTTTAAATGCACTTTGATTTTTTCATATCCGGACTTTCGTTTAGTTCTAATAGTAAAAGAATTGATTTTGCATTTAGTATTGAAATATTGAAGAGGAAAATTCAGAAGGGAAAATAATTTGGAAGTTGATTTAATACATTTTATGCCGTTTTGGTTTTTGCATAGCAAACAAAACAAAGAGTTTGTGAGGAAAAACGTATTGGTTGCAGCATAACATAAAACAGTGAAGGAAACAGAGGTTAACAAAACATTAAAAAACTTTGATTAATGCTGCAATCCTAATGACACTTTCCTGGGAGTAAGACCCATTGAACACAATGGGACTTACTTTTCAGTAGACATGGTTAGGTTTGTGCTTTTAGCTAGGGATCATTTATTAGGAAGGTGTCTTGTGTTTTGTTGGACAAATTTTGTTATTGTATTTTCTTCGAATCTTAGGAGTATCCACAGAGTAATCCTACTCAAACTGGGGGTTGTTTTTTAGCACCATAATCTAAACATAAAGGGCTGCCGAACATAAAGCCATGGGCTGGATATGGCACTTTATCCATCCCGCATGAAACTTGGACTCTCCCAGCACCACCGCCAGCTGTTCGACTGCAAAGTCATGAATCTGCAGAAGCAACACTTTTGAAAGGGCAATACTGGGAGAGCCCAACAATTATGCAGGCTGTCCTTTTAGTGGCACTGTTTCCGTCAAGACACTGTGAGGGAAAGTTCTAAGAAGACAGTATGGAACAGGAGAAGGTTCTCTCCAAGAGGATTAAGATGAGGAAAAGTTACCAATGTGCTGGGAGATCCCAGTTAACATACAGAACAGCATTTCAGCAGTATTGCTTCTACCACAGCATTAGCGGCTGAGCTATGAAGTGATTCCTCAAGAGATGCCTAACAAGTAAGCCATGCAAATAACAAAAATGGTTTCAGTGCCAAAAAATGACCTGAGAATAAACGTTATTTATAATTTCTAGGAAATCTTTTCTTTCTATTTTTTCCTACTTGTCAGAAATTGCAAAACAATTGGAATTTTTGCAACATGAAATTAATCCAGTGCGCTTGTTGTCAGTAATCAGGTGATGGAACTTAAAGGCTGAGAAATGTTGCAAATTTACCCAGTCTGCCCAGTCCTTCAGTTTGCTGCAGTTGGTTCAGTCTGTTATGCGAGGACTATTATGAGCTGCAAGGCCTATTACGCCTTGTGTAACATGGAAGCCTGAAATGCCCTGGATATTCCAGAGAAGTGTAAAGAGTTACAAGTTAAGACTGTTTTTCGATTCAATACAGAACCAGTTTGTCTAAACAGCTTTGTTCTTGGTGGTTTTTATTTCACTGCTGCACTTGTAAGATGACACCAAGGGGACTGTCATGTACAAAGACTCAACACTACTTTCATGTAAAAACTTATCAGGGTTCTAGACCTACTGGCTTACATAGCATCACTCCGACAAAATGCACCAAGCTACCTCAAGGAGCATATTGGCAAGTGACTCCTAACTGTTGTTGTGATGGCTGCTATAGTTCATTTGCTTGTGGTTGACATACAGCTCTAGCCTAGACAACAGTTTCCATTATGCATTTAGATCTAATCAAGTGTTTGCCTACCATTTGGCATATGAAACAACTTGATAACAGATGGAGAAATTTGATCTCTCAATCCTCAGGCGCTCCTGTCAACATGGGAGCAGAACATATACATTATGGCAATTTCTAATAGACCCCATTCTGACAATACCAACGTGTTTCCCAACCATTTCGCATTAGGCATCACACTTAACACAGCAAGCTCAGAATTACTGCTTGCAACACACTGCTGTGCCTCAGCTACTTCTGGGTAATAATAAATGCATGCAAATGACGCACTTGTCCACATAGAGATGTAAAGAGAACAGAGACAGAACTTAAAATGGAATTGACTGATCATGGTCCAAACTGTCCCAACTGACCAAGCCCAGAGGAACCAGCATGGATGCTTGAGGAAGCCAGAACAGGCAGACTCTCTGCACATCATAGAGCACAGGTTTCAAATCCAGTGGGCCAAATCCATCCCCCATAAGGCTTTTATCTGGCCCCCGTTAGAATTAGGCTCTCCCAGCTTGATAACTGGGCTCTATTAATAATGTCACTTGCTGCTTAGTGATGCTAATTCTGGCTGCCAGCAAGCTCAATGACTTCTAACTTTGGCCCTATTTATGAAATGTTTGACATCCCTGCATAGAGGAATGGGGAAAGGCAGGAGGCAGGGAGGGGGTTACTGCAGGGTGACCAGATCCTAAATTCAAAATGTAAGACCTGGTCACCTAAAAGTCCGGATTTTCACATGAAAATTTCACACTGATCAATTGATCTCCACTGGCATGCACCAAGGGAAAGTCCTGGCAGAGATCAGTTGAAGTCTCTGCCCACATAGAGACTCTAGGAGCTCTGTTGGAGCGTAGTTAGCTTCGCACACATGCACATTGATTTTTTTATTAAGTGTGTTTAGGATTGCAGCCATAGTCAGTTTGCCAGTTAGCTTAGGTTGCAATCCTAAACACACTTTCCTGGAGTAAGACCCACTGAACACAATGGGACTTCCTTCTGAGTAGACATGGTTAGGATTGTGCTGAGTCAAGCTGCAAACCTAACTCCCAGTTAGGACAGCACAAATCCTGTGCTGGCCTGTGAGTGTCAGAAAAGTGCTATAAGACACTTCTACCCCACTCATTGGGGGGGGGGGGCTGTTAGGCCACTGCACAGGCATGCGCCAACCACCCCACACCACCAAGTTATGCAATCCTAACCAATTTAGGCCAGCACAACTCATCCAACTCATGGTGGCATGGGGAGGCCAGCACATGGCACTGGCCTAACTTCCCCCTAGGTGTGGTGCAGAACTGCCTCTCATCAGTTACTTGACACCCCCAGGCCAACACAGGATATGTGTCAGGACTTATGCCAGGCTAACTGGGTTAGGTTTATGACTGCAGCCTCTTATTAGGAGACTAGCAAAAAGCGTACCCACGTTGCGGGAGTAACATTTCCCCATATGACTTCCCCATATGACATCCCCCCCTGCGCAACTTCCCCCATGCGCAGCATCCTCACCAGTGCAACCTCTTCCTCTTAACAACATTCCCACTGCACCAGGCACCTAGCACCAAATTGGCTGGATGTTATTCAGTCTCCCATGTTAAGTATAGGACAGAAACACGTTGCCCCCTTTTCAGCCCCTGAAGGGTTAAATTTCTCCACATGGGTTCTTGGTGGGTGTTCAGGTGACAGAAGGATCCCTCCCAGAATTCCATGCTTCTAGGCCCAGCAAGTCTGGGGCGGAATATTGTTGAGTCATCAATTATCCAATGCAAAGTATAGGGAGGAAAACACGTTGTGCCCCTTTTCACCCCCTTCTGGTTGGAATTTCCAAAAACTGGTTCTTAGTGCACCCCTCAGTCACGGAAGGAACACCCACCCCAAATTTCACGCTTCTAGGCCCAGCAGTTTGGGCAGGGTGGTGATGAGTGAGTCAGTCCGTGACTTTTCTCTTTTATATATATAGATATGCTATATATATTTTTAAAATGTAATTTATACAGCTGTGTCCTCATATCAGCAGGGTTTTTTTCTGGAACCCCAAGCCGTTACATGAAACCATGAAAACAAGGGTGTACCCCCTTCACATCTGGAGGGTACAAAAGAAATTCAACCACTTTCTGACCAATCTAAAACTGGCTCCTTGTGATGGTGATCACAGAGAATACACTGAAAACTCACTTAATTGACTAATGGGGCATAGTATAAAGGAAGGGGTGTCTGTTTTGCTCATGGATATTTTCAGAAACTTTAATGCATTCAGATTTAATGAATTTTTGACAGTAAATCAAAATGGATCGACATTAATGGAGATGTGCATGTGGAAAAATATATGACTACTTTTTAACGTAGCAGAAAATGTCCACATTTTCACATTATCCATTAATCATTCTTTTTATAGCTGCATAGTCTAACGTACTCATATCATGCTTGCAATATCACCTATTTGGTAACATTGGGTGAAATCCAGCGTAACTACAGGGAGTTCTTGCTCTGGTGTAAGAACAATTTACTCTGGATTGCAATATGAATTTCTCATAGGTTTTCACTAGGTGGTGCAGTAACTACAGGTGCACGTAATGTCTTTTACAATTTCACATAGTTACTCTGGATTTGGCTGATTGTCTCAGTTCCATGCAAGGACCAGCATAGTATGGCATGGCAGTTGAAGGTACAGTTGACAGCTGCTACAGCTCAGATCTTTACATTTCCTTGCCTGCACTACCTTTCCCAGGCTCTAACCCCACTGGTTCAGACAAGGATCTATAAAAGTGCACCATTTATGTTGAGTCATGTCAGTAAAGGTTCTATACATGCAAGTCTGGAGTTAACCACTTTATTGCTTACCAATCTCTCTGACCACAGGAGAGGATAAGAGGATCTGGCAATCAAGATATGTTACCATGGGGAATTGCGGCGCAGTCAGGACCATTGTTGGAGGGATTCCGTACACTGGACTTGACGCTTTCTGGACTCCCCACACCCTCAGAGACTGGATCCTGCACCTCACCACGCAATCAGCTAGTCCTCTTCCAAGTAACTCAGGGTTAGGTCATGACACTCTGATAGCCTGAAAGAATTACACTACCCATCTGAATTCAATATCCAAGTCATATCAGTAAGACAAAAATTTATCTTTCTAACCTTAATCTTGTTTACTTTGAAGGAAGTCTAACTTCAGTGATAGTCAAGTGAATGTGCATAGGGTTGCACTATTAATCAATGTGTACACACTGGATTTGAGAGCTATAGCAAATCCAGTTGTTTCGCTGTTTTAGCAATCTGTTTAATGTTAGCATCCAACCCCAGTCCAGCTAGCTATGCCATATCTGGGGAAAGGAATATAGAAATGATAACCAGTAACAGATGACTGATGCTATCTTTATCATCCTCCAAAAATGTAATGTCAATAATTCCTAAGCATTTTTTTATCGTATGGTACGAGCTCTGATTTTAAAAAATCAGAATATTTTCCAAAACTCCAACAAATCCTAATCAGAGACAGTAATAATCATTTATGAAACTTTCCAAATAAATGTAATCATTTCCTCTTGAGGATGAAATAAAGCACATGCAAGTATTGCTTTGAAAAATCATGGTGACTCAACCACTTTTACATATGTATCTTTCCAGTGCTGTGTAGGGTGCAGATGAAATGAAAACCCTCTGTAAATATTCTTATGTTCCAATTGGTCTGCCCCAAGAGCAACACAATCAGAGTGAATAAATTGATGCAGTATATAGAAGTGGTTGGGAGAAAGATAATTTTCCACAAAGCCTTTCTCCAATCAGTTGGAGAACATTCTCTAGCTGTTTGCAAGCTTCTAGCATGATGGTTTCAGTACAAAAATTTCAAAAATATTCATTTTTATGGTGACTGTCAATGGTTCCTTTAAGAATCAGAACAACATCTGGGGAACCATGTGGAAACAAATTGCTTTTGTCCAAAAGCAGAAGTACGATTTTTTACTAGTGCTATGACAGAAATGGAAACATGATGATAACATCAAATAGCTAAGCAAAAACCAAGACTTTTATAACATTTGTCCAAATTTGCAAGGGATTGGCATGCCTTTTTTTAGGAAAAATTACAAAGTCAACAATGCCCTTAGAGTTAACATACAATATGTGTTCCAACTATTTATAATGTATAATGCTGGCTTTTATAATGCCAGCAAGGCTTTTCTATAGCTTAGTTGGAAGGTAAACTAAGAAGAAAGTTCAAAACCATGCTTTATGTCAGTGAATTTCAACCAATGTGCTGTGGCACACTGGTGTGCCGTGGATAGTCCTCAGGTGTGTTATGGGACTTTGAAGATTGATATTCATTAATAGGACAATTGGGGGATTTGAACAGTCTGGTGTGCCTTGTCAATGGTAAAAACAATTGATTGATTTTTATTTATTTTAAAAAATTTGTATCCCGCCTTTCTCAGGTCATAGACTGTTTCAGTGCCTTGTTAAGTGTGCCGTGAGATGAAAAAGGTTGAAAATCACTGCTTTATATTATCCTGCTTTCCCATATCCATATATAGATTCATATATAGCATCAGTCCAGTGTAGGAGTGATGCATCTGGGGATGATACGCTAAAATCATGATAGTAAGGAATAGCCCCATCAGGCTATATATCAGGGGTATCCAAACATTTTGGCAGAAAGCTCACATAGAATCATAGAGTTGGAAGGGACCTAATAGAACATCATCTCTCTGATACTGTGTTGGGGGCCAGAAATATTATTTACATTTCAAATTGGAATAAATTTACATAAATTTAACAGTGTATTAGATACATTACAAGACTAGTCTGCAGGCCAGATGGAGGGATCTTGTAGTGGGTCAGATTGAAGCTTGTCACAGCCCTCGGGCCAGGGTTTACACATCCCTGCTATATACCACTGGATGTAGCTTGGCTTAAGTTAAGGTCTGGCAAAGAGGAATGCAAGGCCACTAGAATGGTCCAAATTCATTGAAAGTGAAGCATCAGCAAATGCATCAGAAGGCAGCTCCTCTCCCCATAAAAAATTATAACGAAGGCTTGGATAGTTATGGGCAAAAAAAGTTGGGGGCAGGATAATGGTACTTCTCCACACCCACCACAGGTTGTTGCTCATGCACTGCATAGGAGGAAGTCTATCATGGGGGTAACATGCTAGACTCTTGCACCAAGTAACATAAACCCAAGTGACACCACTGCCCATATCTAAGACCTTTCAGTGAAGTTTCCTCGCAAGAAAGTCTCATGCAGGAAAATTTTCCACATTGTTACTGAGAGCACAATCCTAAGCATGTCTACTCAGAGATAAGTTTCTGTTTCTGTATTCTGTTTCTGTGGGAGAGAGAATTCAATTATTGGTTTCCTTGTTTTATTTGTTTTTTCCTCTTCTTTTTCATAGCTGTATATCACTAGTTTCCATTCTGCTTTTTTCCCCTCCCGTTGCTTCTTGCTGACCACTGACCTGGAAATATCTGATTTTTGAAATATCTGATTTTTTATAATATACCAAATATTTTCAAACCTACTAAACATGCATTTATCAGTCTCATTTTGTTATTTTTTTTTTGCTACCACCTCATATATAACTCAAAATAGCCCAAAGTGATGGTATGAAATAAATCTGCTCCTAACTAGAAATATATCTTCAGAAGAGGGCAATTTAAAACAAATAAAATTACCTGAAAATAACATGTCAAGCTGCTTCTCATAAAAAATGATGCCTCTTTCAGGCTATCTTTAACATAATAATATTTCTGAAGTGCTAAATGCATAACATATATATATTAACATATAAAATGTGAAATATCAAAAACAGTATATACACTATACAGTATATACACTATATATACACTGTATTTCTATTTTTTATTTGTTATAGGGCACTATGATTTCATATATTGTACCCTAAATATATCTTACACCAGTACTTCCCAAACATTTTAGCACCAAAAGATCCAAATTTTTCAAATGACAATCTATCATGAGATACGTGCCTAAAAAATAAAGAAATATTTTTATTTATTAGTAATTTAAAAATATTAATAGTAATCAGAGTTCTGAGCTCTAGACACACTGATTCCTAGACTAAGAAGAGTCAGGAATGGCCCACTTTATCAGGCTATAGGCCCATTTAGTCCAGCTTCCTGTATCTCAGTGTAGCCCACCAAATGCTTCAGGAAGACAAGAAGAGACCTGAATCCTGGTCTCCCCCTGAATCTGGCATTCTGAGATTACCTACTCCTAAAAGCAGGGAGGTTGCCTATGATGGATTTTCATTCAGAAATTCCTCCAATTCCCTTTTAAAGGCATCTAGGCCAGGTGCCATCACCACATCCTGTGGCAAGGAGTTCCACACACTAATTACAAGCTGGGTAAAGAAATATTTTGTCTGTGCTAACTCTCCCAACACTCAATTTTAGTAGATGCCCCAGGTTTTGGTGTTGTGTGAGAAGGAAAAGCATCTATCTAACCCAACAGAATATACATATTTTTCATCCATGCCCCAGGTGCCTTTTTTCTACACGAAACTGCCCAAATCACTGTAGCACTTCATCCTAAAAGAGATGCCCCAGTCCATTTCTCAGCCAGTAATCAGTCCAACAACTCTCTTCCTCATCTTTTCAATTTCTAATATATCCTTTTTCTGATATGGTGACCAGAATTAGACACAGTACTGGACACAATAAGATGTGGCCTTACCACTGATTTTTACAACACATTGTAATAATTGTTTTCTAACCCCCAAATCCAGAGTAACTACAGAAGCACGTAAGAGACTTTACGTGCACTCATAGTTACTGCACCACCTACTGAAAACCTATGGGAAATTCTTATTGGAATCCAGAATAAATTGTTCTTACACCAGAGCAAGGACTCCCCGTAGTTACTCTGGATTTTGCTCTTATTCTCAATATTTTTCCTTAAGATCCCAAAAACAGAATAATCTCTTTTTCATGCCACAACACTTCCACTGAGTGGTCCATCAGCTAGATCCTGTTTCCAATATGTTACAGACATCTCAGGATCCCTTAGGTTATATATGTTCCCTCCCATTATGCTCTTATGCAAACCCGCTTCTCTGCTGACATAAATAATAACCACCATACATTAATGTTCATCATTGAATTCTTTACAAAAATGATATCAATTTAATTCAAATATATTTAGTGACAACAACAATTCATTATCCTGTACATTTCCTTCATCAAATTAAAAATATGCCACAGCATCAAACTACTAACATACAGCTACTGAAGCAAACAATAGTGTTTTAAAGAAATATTTGTTACCACCTGACATGTCATCAGTAAGCAGGCCTCCATCAGTCTTGAGAGACTATGGTATCGTGCTCGGCACTGCATACACTGCATGCAAAGCATGAAAGCCTGGGTTGGATTGCTATGGAGGATAGGCTGTTACCCAAGCAGCAAATCCCCCCTCTCCATGCCACTGAATTAGTCCAATGGAAAGGCAGAGCCGATACGATTGGATCCAGCTGGCGTTGCAGAGCTGGGCTAAGGACAGGAGCTCACCCTGTCTCGAACCCTGGCCTGCAGGTTAATAGGCACAGCATCTTAACCACTTGCGCCATCCACAGCCCTTCATCAGTCATCAGTACTATCTACCATATTTCTTGCCACAGTTTTATTATGCTCACTCAAACAAATCCATCCACATATATGCAAGGATAAAAGGAACACTAGTGATTATGCAACTGCTGATCTCCAGAACAGCATTATCCCCTCTGATTTCCCACCTGCTCTAAGAATGTGTGCACATCCTACATATCTAATTTGGGCAACAGACCTACTGCAGGGAGGCTGCATTATCTAATTTACAGCCTCCAGTGCCACAGATTGTCTGTCCAGCTGTGTATAATTTACACCATGTTCTACTGATTCAGCACTCCAAGGGATAGTTTCATGTTCTCCTTTCATCTGAAGGAGACAAACAGCAAGAGGTAGATATCATAACCAACACTTTAGAGACAGTTCTATCTCTAGTGAATTGTTCCATCCATACATGAATGCATTCTGGGCTCAAGAGCAGCTTCCTACAAGAAAACATGTATGGCCCTGCAGTCACTAAATTAGACATCACAAAAGCTTCAATCCAATCCATATTTACTCAGGCATAAGCTACATTGACTCTCATTGTTAAAAGCATATACATGCTAGCACAGATCCTTAACACTGTCCAGCTACAGACATATAACATGGAAGGATCTTCTAATTTTTTTAAATGCACACTGAAATGAATGGGGAGCCATATGAAATCGGCTCATGACCCACCTAAAAGGTCTTGACTCACAGTTTGAGAAACACTAATTTAAGGTATTAAAGGATAACAGGACATTGCTACCCTTCTGGAATTCATAACTGTTACCTAAATAATGCATTCCAATGACTAAGCTTAACTTAATCTGCATTATCTCGAGAAGCTTATAACACACTGAGAAGTTAACAATGGTACATTTATTTTTTGACTGCTGGAGTAAATAATAGGCAGTGAAAATCTTGTGTAGAACAGATTCTGAGGCTAATTAGTACATGCAATTTGACACTGATACTGAACAAGGAAACATGATGACTAGTTAGCAGCCTGACCTTTTGTCCAAATCTGAAGGGATGCAACAAACTAACTTACAGTGAATCAGACATCATGTTCTAGCCAAGTATTGTATATGCTGAGAAGCAACAATTTTCTCAGGTCTCAGACAAGTTTTTTTCCCCAATTTTGCCATCCAGGACCCTTTGAACTGGAGATGCCAGAAACTGACTCTGAGAACATCTAAATACAAATCTTGGGCACCATCATCCATCTCCATCTCCTGAGATCAGAGAAGATCTGGCGCATTCAGAGTAGTATGGCCATAGGCATCGTCATATTAATCTTCACTCATAGGCATGCTTTAGCCAAAGGGCGCAATACAGAGTAACTACATGGAGTCCTTGCTCTGATGTAAGAACAATTTACTCTGGATTGCAATATGAATTTCCCATAGGTTTTCACTAGGTGGTGCCATAACTACGTCAACGTAAATGTCTCTTACATGCTCCTGTAGTTACTCTGGATTATAGGGTTAGTCAGGTATTATACTAATTGTGGAAAATGATCATGGTTACAACCTGAATGGAAGTATTACTCTCTGCTGCACTCCATAGTACTACCCACAACTATCCCCTGCTCTCCCCAGCAACATCTGTCTGAAGATACCAATGTTGTCACTAGAGACCATATCTTTGAGATATGAAGTGGCTCTGCTTTATGACCCTGCTGTCATGGTGGCTTTAAAGATAACTCTTGTCCATCTCCTGCCCAGTGTTTGGTGCATGCTGATGTGTTCATCTGTAGGTGGCATCCACAGGGCTGACACTGTGGATGTGACAAATACTGACACTGATACTATCTATAGAGAAAAAAACCACTGTTTTTTTTAAGCATGAAGACCATATTTTTTGGGAACACAGTCACACCTAAGGAACAATTATTCATGCAAAAACATCATATAGTAATATACAGAATATCATTATAGTTTTCACATTTTCAATAGGCTCGTTATAAAAGTCTCATTATAAATTTTCCATTTACTCAATCATATTCCTGTATGCTCCTCTAATGCTATTACCAATATCCAACAAAATAGCTCCACACCAGTCACAGACAAATTACAATTTTTTTCAGAAGTGCAATTTTAATAATGAGTGATAGTGCATTTTTCTCTTTGCTAGCCCATGCCATTTAATCATGTCATTGTGGTATTTTTCTATAATGTGTTTCTAATAAGAGTTCCATTAATTTTCAAACCTGGTTCTCTTAAAAGTTTCAGCAAATTCCTCAAATTGAAGAGTGGTCACAAATGCACCTAAAAAAGTAGAACCTGGAATATCCTGTTATATCATCTAAACAAAGTCACATATTTGGAATACATTAAAAAGCAGAGCTGAAATTTGTACACATTACTACCAAAGTGCACAAATGAGCCTAACCATAAAAATTTCCTTTATAGTACATACAAATTTAATACTATTTGGTCAGTGCTGTCTTCTGCAACTGTGTGAAATGATTGCTGGATAGTTTTTCGCTAAATTCTATTTTTAATATTATTAGTGGCTGAGCTGACCACAAGGTTTGTTACCTCAGCAGTGACCAGCCATCTTGATTGGGCCTAAGAAAAGGCCTTCTCTTAAACAAATTGATTAGAAACAGCTATAATACAGGATCAGATTCCTACTCAGTAGTGAACCTCATCATATGGACATTGGGAAGTCCTTCTGCTTCTGCTAGGGTTGCCATATGTCCTGAAAAACAGGGACAATCATAATTCTTGGAGATTGTGTTCATATACTGGCAAATGGGACAGAGGGTCCCATCCTGATTTTGTGGAAGAGAATTATGGCAACCCTAGCTAAGGCCTATATCCTAAAGTGAAATTAAGCCCCTTGCTCCGGAACAGTTAAGATGACTTTCCATAACACTAGAGCAGCGTTTCTCAAAGTGGGGGTCAGGACCCCTTTGGGGGTCGCCTAGAGCTTTCCTGGGGGTCGCCTAAAGACCCCTGATGCAGGGGGCCAGGTCAGGCTTGCCAGACCTCTGGCTGTAGTTGTGCGCACACTGGGGCTGACTGACAGCCTCAGGGCCCAAAACGTGCCTACTCTGAAATAAATCTCATTATAGTCAGGGGGCCTTTACTCCTGTGTAAATGTGGATAGGATTGCAGCCTCAGGGCCCAATCCTATGCATGCCAACTCTGAAATAAATCCCATTGTGTTCAATGTGTGCATAGAACACACATTTCAATGAAAATACATCCTGCATATCGGATATTTACATTACAATTCATAACAGTAGCAAAATTACAGTTATACAGTAGCAACGAAAATAATTTTATGGTTGGGGGTCCTCATAACACGAGGAACTTATAAAGGGGTCACGGCGTTAGGAAGATTGAGAACCACTGCACTAGAGCATGATGTAACTGCATGAACCCGTAACTGCTATGGATTTTGCCCTTAGTCAAACCTGACTTCTGGTAAGGACCAAATGAAATACTGTATAGGAAGTAGAACTATAAACACAAACATGCCTGCATACACTTATAATTGTTATAAAACAAAAGTGGAAATGTCCATTTTCTTTTAAGAATCTTATTTTCCACACAGAATTTTTCCCAGCTGTCACTTTCCCCATTATTTTTCTTCTTCACCTTTCAATGTACTAAGGCCTTCAATATCTCTCTTTACCAGGAATATTGCCAATGAAAATCTAATTCCTATCAGACATTTTTTTCCTTCCTTACAATTCCGATCAGGGAATTACAAAAGCAAACAGAATGAGGTCCATTAAAAGGTAAGTGTGCTGAAAACATAACCCTGTCAGGTGTGGAGATCAAAATGGCTCATCATATAAATGCTTTTTGAACATGCACATGTAAAGCACATGTATAGCCTGAATACAACTGAACTGCAGCATGACAAGAGAATAGATGCAAGATGTAGCGAGAGTTCTACTAACCATCTGAAAGTTTCAGTGCCATTTCTGTGTTCATGTTCAGGTTTTATAATGTTTCTTTTTCTTTCCTAGATGTTCAACTCCTTATGTGTAGTAGTGATAGAAATCAGCTCTGGTTACATGAAGGCTGGCTCCTTTTTCTTTTTTCTTTTTTTCAATTAGGCCTTAAAATGGCAGACTGACAGAACGTTTTGTGATGCTGTCCCACATAGGTGGATCCTTTCCAGATAGTGGCAGATTCAACTCCTCAAACAACAGCCTCTTTCCTTTAAAGGCCAATACAGAGCAGGCCTGAGAACCTGTCAAAAACAGCAGTGCATACTTGCCAGCCCTCATGCAAGCCATGCTCATTCTTTAAATGACATCTTCAATGTGCAAGCCTCATTCAAGCAGTGCTCCCTTCTGATTCACTGTTAAATCTCTGCAGTTGTTCGTGAACATCGCCCAGGCATATGCATGGAAAGACAGCCATTTTTGACAGACCTGTTGTCCCTCTTCCATGGAAGTCATAGAATTTATTGAACAAGTGCAAAGTGAGCCGTTGTGAGGTCATGTAATGTTCTTACCCAACCCAGCCAATGAGAAATTATTGAAGCTAATTAATTCACTTAATTCAGTTAAGGTGGTGAGAGAATTAATTCCGAAAGAATTATTTTCATTTATCCTATAGCTACATTTGACACTCTGTATTTGCGATCTTCATAAACATCATAACTAAAATCTTTACTATGCAAAGGTTATGTACTGCAATATTCTGATGTTCTTCACAAGGATTTTAAGATTACTGTAGCAACTTTCCTCATCTGGCTGAATAATATAAAAAGCTTGAAGGATTATAAAAGTAATGAGGATCTTCTAGAAACAAGCAGCTAGATAGAAAGGAGACCTGATACAACTAAGATATAAATAAAATTACATTTACATGTGCTCCTCATAACATAGAAGAGGAGAAGATTAGTCCTCCCAGCACCTCAAAATAATTTTGCTTCACAATAAATCAGAATTAAATTTTAACTGTTGTAACAAACCTTTATTGGGTAACAATTTTGTTCCTATAATATGATCCAATTGCTTCATTTCTGGCATGGAGACCAGATATCTATAGACTGTGTAAGTAAAGTTTTGATCTAGGGAATTAAAGCTGAATGATGCAATCAACCATATTCTTTGCTACCTCTTTCTATTACATTATTAGCAAGGACGTGATCCATATATTAATATTTCTGTTTGTGGACGAACACATCTTTTCATAAGAAATACATTTCAGGCATGCCATTAATCAGTATTGCAGCGAATCCTGGATTGCTCTGATTCCCGCATATGGGAGGAAAGATATTCCTATATGACACTGCTGCCAATCACTTTGCCCTTTTGCCCTATCCTTTCAAAACCTGCCATTTCTATTTTGCCATATATGACTCACCTGACACATTCAGAATCAAAGGAGTCTGTCAAGAATCCCCTTTTCTCCTGCCATTACTGAGGATTATAAAGGTATCCCCCTCACTCTCATAAAATCAGGTACTCTACACAAAAGCCTAGAGGTGGTTACCACACCACAAAGACTGCAACCCTTCTCCCATTTGCTCCAATGAAGCAAGAATTCATCAGCAAAATAGAAGGTGGGCAAAAGAATGGATTCAATAGTTAATCAGTCTTTGACTCTGGTTATTGAATCACCAGATCTGCTCCAGTTAATCTGAACCACTTGATTTATCCAACGTAACTGAATGCTGAATTTTTTTTAAACTGTTGCATATCCTTTGACGTTACTACAATATTGTGTCTCATCCACAGCCAAATCCGCACTTATTGAAATGATAGATCTAATATATACATATATAAACTTTGACATCTTTTAGTCTTTCTTCTTTTCCAGGCTCAGTAGAAGGTTAGCAGAGTAGGCCTGGATAGAATACATCCCATTATTTGTAAAATATCCTCCTTTTCTAATTTGCAAAACAGGCATACAAAATGGTATTTTAAGATACAGAGAGGAGACATACATGAAAATAAAAGCATTCAAGCAATTGACCAAACCTCCCCCCAAAATAAATAAAATACACATCATTAAGAAGTGTCCACACTACCACCTTGTGGAATCTTCTTGTAAGAACAGCACCTGCTTGTCTCTTTCTATACACACACAAAAGTTTTTTTCCCCTCCTCATCTAATATGAAAATTACTGTATCATCAGGGCAGTTAAAGGTTGTCTTATGATGAGTTTTCATATTTAAAAATTACACACAGGCCAGTCACAGAAACAAATGAACACTTTTATTCATTTATTCAGCCTCCTTTGAATAATGAAGAAACTGGCATCATCCAGAACAGTGAAGATAAGAAATAATTGAGCATAACCACTTTCTAGTATATCTTGGTACAAGATATTTCCAACAAAATGAAAACCAGTACACCACAAACTACTCGTACAAAATTACCAGTAGTCAGATCAAACAGCTGGGGAGAATGAGGGTATAAAAAGGATACCGAGTTTATTTTAAGTAGCAACACAAGAAGATGGTACTCATCGCTTAAGGTAGTTATTAACCTCCAGGAGAGTAAAGTCATGTACCTAGGTCAGTTTGCCCCTGGGCAAAGCCCTCTAAAGGCCACTAACTGTTGCTGCAAGAGGGGTTGCTTCTGGCTTGACTTTCCCTTACCCTTCGGTTATATCGCCACAGCAGTGGCAGCTTTGGTCACCTGGCAAGACGCTGGGAAATGAGAGAAAAGCCATGGAGAAAGGTAACTTCACTTGATAAATCAGGTTGTAGATGAAAGGCACAGAAGTTGGACATTTCAAAAAAAAAAGATTAAAAACAATGCTCCAAATGGCCCGACTACTAACCATTGACATAGAAGCTGGTTCACCTGGTAAACTGGAAAAAGGCATGGATGGGTAGGATCAGGACTGCACCTGAAGCTTCTGAGAGGGTTTCGATGCCCAAGAATAGCATCATGTAGGATGACTATCAGGGGCTTCCCAGTGACTGCAGTGGAAAGTCAATGTGGGGGAAAACTACCCCATGGGGAATCTTCCTTTCCAGCAATATTAAACATTAGAGAGGTTTCTCCAGGCTAGTGCAGGGTGGACAGGTGACACACAAGTCTTTGGAAAGGATGGGGGTAGAGAAGAGGGTAACAAGTTAGTCCATGGATCTCCATGACCCTCTTCATGGGTGGCTGCAGAAGGGACAGATCATCATTCACAGCGCCCTGCAGAATGAAAGGGGGGGGGGTGTGTTATAGGAAAATGAAGGCAGCTGCAGTGCAGAGGAGGAGGGGAGGAATAAAAGAGCCAAAGCAGCCCCTGGATGCTGGGCATTTAGGCAAGTGGGGGGCTAGAGAATCAGTTCTGGGATTCTAACTTTCCACTGGCAAGTCAGGAGTTAGCAGCTTGAATAAATCATTCCAAGTAGTAGAAGTGGCAGCTTTTTTCTTTCCAGGAGGGTGCAGAAATTTCAGAGGAGACAAATCCAATCCCCTGGCACATACACACACGATCCCCCCACCCCTGCCAGGAGTCCTGCCTTTGCAGAGAAGCTGATTGACTTTACCAGTCTCCTTTATTTCATTTTTCCTTCCTCATCAAAGGAAAAAAAAAACTCATAAAGAAGAACCCACCCAAAATGCCTGCCTGTAAATCAATCATGCTTGTTACACCACCACCACCACCACCACCCCCATGCATTCAACAAAACAGGAACCCACCAGCAGAGGAGAACCCCAAATCCCTATCAAACAATTCCTTCCTAGTCAGAGAAAGGGGGAGGTAAATCAAAACCTGGTTTGCTATTCTTCCAACATGTCCCCCCCCCCCAACGCCACAAACAGGACATAAGGTGCTGCTGCCTTGTACAATCTCTGATCTCCTGGTTTGCAGAAAATTTTTTAGTAATGATCTCTCTCTCTCTCTCTCTCTCTCTCTCTCTCTCTCTCTGTACTGCAGGTATTTTTCCCCTGTTCTCTCCACCACACTCTTCTGTTTATTTGTCTGTAAGGCAGAGCTACTTTGTAAACATCTCACACAGAGCCCCAGAGCTTTTTTCTAAAGAGCTGACTGCAGCAAAGTGCCCCCCATCAGTTCATAACAGTGGTCCAGAGATGGAGTATATGTGTGTGGGGAAGGAGGGAGAGGGTGATGGGGGAAAAATGTATGTATTACATCTAAAGCATCTATAACATAATGGGATAAAGAAGTATTTGCTTTGGGGGGGGGGGGAAGGATCTGGTAGTAAAAAAAATCAAAAGGCAGAGGCGACTGCAGCAAGAGAATTCAAGCTGCTGCAAAGCAAAAGAGAACATATATAAACATATAGCAGATTTGTGTGCCTACCTTTATAGAGGCTGAATCTCTGCAGGCTGATCTGGAGATCCTTTCCAGTCTGTCGAATCCTAGCAGAATATCTTCATCATCATCATCACCACCACACAGGTTTGGCTTTGCAGGCGTCCACTTCCCCTCTTTCTCTTCTTTTGTGAAATCCAACACAATTTTTTTTTCTCCTCCCTGGTCCAGAGGAATGCAACAAGGGGGGTGGGTTGGGGGTTTTTGCAAAGGCGTCCAAACCAAGCACCCTCCCAAAAAGAAAAGAAAAAGGCAATGCACAGCCACTCTAAGGGTTGATTTCTGGTTTCAATGACCTACATTCAGGATGCCAAATTCGTTTCCGATCAGCGCAAAGAAGGCGCATCTGGGAGTGAAAGAGCTCAGCTTGCCTACGCAGGGAGAAGGCGACAGGGAAAGGGAAAGGGAAGGAGACTGATCGGCAAAGGAGAAAGGGAGATGGAAGAGGAAGAGAGAGAGAGAGAGAGAGAGAGAGAAAGAGGGGTCCAGGCTGAACCAGGCTCTCTCCTCCTGCGATTGGACCAAACTGAATGAAATTTACAAAGCCGGCAGCCAATAGATCTCTGCAGTCTGCCCCATCACTACAGTAGGCACCACCATCTCCACATCTACAACCTCATTGCAAAGAGCATCTCATCCCAGTGCAGAACCAGCTGGACCAGAATCATCATCATCATCATCATCACCATCAAGGGTGTCTGCAGTGGAAGGAACAGGTGGGCATCCCACACATGCAGGAAAAAAAAAGAGAGAAAGGGATCAAAGGACGCCCCCTGGTCCCTCCCTGCCTCTTTCCTTTCCAGTATCTTATTCAACACACACACATAATATACAGGCTGCTGCTCATCTGTTCCTGCCAGGACTCCTCAAGTGAGATTTCTAGTTGCAGGGGTACATATCTGCCAGGGAAGAAGAAACTTGCAGACAGTGATGGATGATTGATTGCACCTTAGGGCAAGAACACAGTGGGAAAAATTATTTGTTTGTTTGTTTGTTTAGGAAGCAATCCTAAGAAATTTAGGCTGACCTAACTCACCTGGCCTACCTTTCCATGATGGGTTAGGGAGGCTGGCATATGCCCCTGCATTAAGCTAACTCAGGAACTTTTGTGACACCCCCAGGTCAGCGCAGGATTTCTGCTGGGGCATATAGGCCAGCCTAAATGGAGATGAGGATTGCAGCCTAATTGGTTCATTGGAAAGATTTTTAGCCCAGCATTTCCATGCCAGAGCATTATTGTTGATTGTTAATCAAAAAATAGTTATTAATATGCTTAAAACACTATTATTATCATTATTAATCATTATTCATAATGCTTAAGCATTAAATTATATGTCCAACCGTGCTATACAAGATTTTTTTATACATGGATTTAAATGGCCACTGCAAATCACAATTCTAAAAACTGCTTTCCCACTGTTGTAGAGAAACAATCATGCAAGCAATCATTCCATTCTTCAGTCTTAGAATCAAACACCTGCAAATATTGAGGTACTACCTTATTCCATTAGTCTCAATGAAGAGCAAGAAACTTGGAAGTAGGTCTTTAAATCTGTTTTTCCATTTTTTATTCATTTTTTTATACATTGAATGTTCTGAAATGGAGCCCTGGTGGATAACAAGTACAGTACACCTATATATTACTGGTATATTGCACACCTATATATTATGTTATGTAATAATTTATTATTAACATATAATAAATATTATGCCGAAGCATATTAATAATATTTCCATGGCCATTTCATCCCTTCTACACATTCTAAAAACTATAAAATCTGAGAGCATAATACATGGAAAAGTTCTCATACAAGAGCATTATATGATTCCATGTTTGGAAGTTTGAATAGCTTTGAATCCTGCATAAGCAAGATCTTTTTTCCTATCTATCTTTTTATCCAATTTTTATGTCATATTTTGCAAAACTGCATTTCTGTATCTTTGGAAGCATTCCTGAGAGCCAGGATAGTGGAGTGGTTAGGGAGCCATAGTGGTTAGAGACCTGGAAGATCCAGGTTCTAATCCCCCCTCAGCCATGAAGGGTCACCTTGGGCCAGTTATTCACTCTCAGCCTCACCTATCTCACAAGATAGTTTTGATGACAAAAGGATAAAAGCTTTGTAAGCTGCATTGGAATGGGAAAGTTGTGGGTATATATCCTAACCAATTTTCTGGGACCAGGGAAAGGATGGTGGAGCTGTGACGTAAGGGATCAAACTTGCTGGATGCAGCACTTGCCCCCGCATGCCCCACTGGCAGAGCTATTTCAGTGCTGGAAAGTGTTTGTTGTCTGTAGATGATCAATGATAGATGGATGCAAGTGAAACAAATGGCTCCAAATGAAAATTTTGACAATCATGTGCAGAAACTTTGGAACCAAGAAAACTGACCCAGCTTATTCTTTGCAGCACAACAAATTTTAAAGACAACTGGAAGCACAAAACCAGAGGTTATCAATAACAACCTAAACTTCCAGAGGGGAACTTAAACTACTAAGGGAACATAACTGGGCACTAAACATAATAATTATTCTTACCCTGTAATCCAGAGTAACTATAGGAGTACGTAAGAGTCATTTACGTCAACGTAGTTATGGCATCACCTATGGGAAATTCATATCGCAATCCAGAGCAAATTGTTCTTACACTGGAGCAAGGACTCCCCGTAGTTACTGTGGCTTGTGCCCTTAGTATTTATTTTATTGTTTATTTATTAGATTTGTACTCCGCCTTTCTCCCCAAAGGGCACCCAAAACTGCTAACAATCATTACGTAAAATACAATTCAAATATCAATATTCAAATATCAATATTCAGATATAAAATAAGACACAGTCAACCAAAAAATAGCATCTGATTTAAAAGACAGCCAGTATGGGGTCTCAAAGGTTCTCTTAATTAAACTGTCTTTAGGCCCTGCCAGAAGATTAAGAGTGAGGAAGCAGTTCTTAATTCAAAGGGGATGGAGTTCCATAATGCAGGCGCCATAATAGAGAAGGCCCTGTTCCTGGCTGCCATTTTCCTAACCTCTCTCCATGGCATCACAACCAACAGGGGCCCCTCAGATGATCTCAAAGAACGAGCCAGATATTAGGGAAGGAGGCAGTCACTCAAATGCACAGGTCCCAAATCATTTAGGGCTTTAAAGGTTATAACTAGCACCTTGAATTCAACTTGGAACCAAACTGGCAGCCAGTGCAGCCGCCAGAGTAGTGGCATGACAGAATCTAACCACTAAGCTCCAGCCACTAGCAACTACATGAGCTGTATTAGTTGAGGGGCAAACCTGATAATCTAGAGTAACTACGGGAAGACATAAGAGGCACTACTCTGGATTGCTCTATGAATTTCCCATAGGTTTCCCATAGGTGGCAACATAACTACGTCAGTTTAAAAGGTCCCGTAGTTACTCTGGATTGTAGCCTGAGGTTGCAATCCTAAAGACACTTTCCTGGAAGTAAGACCAATTGAACACAATGGGTCTTACGTTTGAGTAGAGCTTGTGTTCTTAGAGCCTATTCATTGGCCCTTAAAGCCTTGAGGTCCTATTACTTTTTGAACTTAACTCCTACCTTCCCAGTAGATATATTCTTACTGTACAGCAGTGGTTCTCAATCTTCCTAACACCGTGACCCCTTTGTAAGTTCCTCATGTACTGAGGTCCCCCAACCATTAATTATTTTTGCTGCTATTTTATAACTGTAATTTTGCTACTGTTATGAATCGTAATGTAAATATCCGATATGCAGGATGTATTTTCATTGTTACAAATGAAATGTGTGTTCTGTGCACACACTGAACACAATGGGATTTATTTCAGAATAGGCATGCATAGGATTGGGCCCTGAGGCTGAAATCCTATCCACATTTACATGGGAATAAAGGCCCCCCTGACTATAATGGGATTTATTTCAGAGTAGGCATGCATAGGATTGGGCCCTGAGGCTGTCAGTCAGCCCCATGCGCACGCAGCTACAGCCAGAGGTCTGGCAAGCATGATCTGGCCCCCTGCACCATGGGTCTTTAGGCGACTCCCAGGAAAGCTCTAGGCGACCCCCTATGGGATCCCAACCCCCACTTTGAGAAACACTGCTGTACAGTATATATATTCAGTGGCTTCCATACTTGTAAGAGATTGCCTAAACCTTCTATTAGAATTTTTTAACATCTTGGTTACACCAGGCTACTTGGGAGGTCTGTCCTTAATATAATGGCTGACTGAAAATCACAACCAAAGTTCAAAACATCTGTCACCACTGTCCAACAGCAGCCAACTGCAAGTACAGCAGCAGCCTTGTTGATAAGTGAACAACACCATGAATACCATAAACACAAGGCACTTTCATGCCTCACATTGATATAGCAATGTGACCCATTTGAGCTCCCCTGCTCCCAATTCATAGTCTCTGCATGCTTTCTGTAAAGGCCAGCAGAGAAGAAATGAAAGACCTTATTAGATTCCTTATGGAATTTCCTTTCATTGTGGAAGATGTGGATCCTGCACCATACAATTACGTGGCAAAAGAAAGTGTTCATACACAAGGATACATCATTCTTTCTTTATTTTGGAATTTTATATAATAATATATATTTATTACGTTTATACTAATATTTAGGAATTTTATTTTTCACAGTTTTATATCACCCTGTCTCCAAGGAACTCAGGGAATGTACATAGTTCAAACTCCTTGTTGAACATACAACAACCTTGTGAGGTAGGTGAAGGTGAGGGTTCATTTGACTGAAACACTTTTTTGTAAAATAATCCTGATCAGTAAAGCAGATTAGTAAAGCAGCAATCTCTCATTTCTGAGAGCTACACCTATGTCAGAATTGCCAACACAGACTAGTAGCAGCTTCTAGGGTTTCAGACAAGGCATTTTTCTTTGGTCTCTCTGAAGATCTTGGGACCTGGGTGCAAAGCAGGTGCTCTACCTTTAAGCCTAAACCATATGAGTATTACTTGACTGCTTATTCAAAGAAACGAGTAACAAGTGCAATCCTGTCCAGCCACAAGGTTTATGGTCAGCCTACCAATAAGTCTACCACATGAAGTCCTAAACGGGCTTTACCACAATAAGCCTACCTTGTTTGCTCCCATAATTTCCTGCTTTACTTCTAGTCTGCTTTCTTAAAAACCCTTAGATTCCATCGAAAAATAGCCTAATTTGCATAAATTAAAAATGTGGGTCAAATCCACCCTCCTGGGAATCTCAGGGTTAAGGCATTTTGAGACCTATAGAAACCAGTGGAATAGGTTGCAGGCCAGGCCCGATACAGAAACGGGCTCTGGAGGTTCCCAGTAAAGCTTTGCATCATGATGGGGAACATCAGTTCACAATACACCATGGAGGACAAGTAGGCTGTAAGTCTAGAAAGTTTGGTTAAAGCTGTGTTAAATTAAAAATGACACTACCCTGATCCACCAGCAGCAGATTAGAACTGTATTGTTATAGAGCATACACCCCTCTCTTCTCTCTTCCTCCCACAGCCTGAAATTCATATTCTAGCAGCCCAATCCAGAGCAACTAATCTGTCCACATAAGAGCCCTTAGGTTGCCCTATCTAACACTAGGTTGGAGCAACTGCAAGATGCTCCAGCCCAGTTACTCTGAAGGAGGCTTAGGGCAGAGCAAGGCAAGATAGGGTGCCCTAAGAGAGGTGGACCTGCTCTGCCCTAACTGGGGCAGCCTAAGCAGCTCAGGAGAGGCAAGTTGAGGGCATGTTTAGCATTGCCTAGGGCAGAGCAGTTACTCTGTATCCAAAGCCTGTTTCCAAGGCAGAAATGCCCTCTTCCAGCCCTCAGAGTTATACCACCTCAGGAGCAGGTATAGTAATGAGTAGACCCATAGGGGTCCATGATAAGGCCCGAGTAAGAATGGCAGTGCTGACCAAAAATCTGAGTTCTTGGCCATCCTAGCTGCAACCCCTGCCTCTCAACCTCAGGATATGGAACAAACTACGGCTGCCCTCAAACCTCAGGATACAGCAGGCCACTCCGAGAAGCCCCTTGTATTCACTGTAGAATGTACTGGCATCTCATCAGGGACTCCTTAGAAGGCAGGCACCCAGTAGCGTCACCAGACTGGTGCGGCTGGTGTGGGCTGCATTGGGGATGTACTCCGTATGAGGTGATGTGCCGGAGGAGTTTGACTGTCCTTTGGCAGGCCCCGGGCGTCAGCACCCCCATTCAGGCCTGCTCCAAGGCGGAGAATCAGCCAGAAGCTGACACTTGTCTGAGGAGCTGGCCTGAACGGCCATCTGTGATGCACTGCGCAGAAACACACTGAGCATGGCGAACAGCTTCAGAGGAGACTTCCTTAGAGCAGAGAAAGTCCGCGCCTCTGCACAGCCATTCGGCCTCACTCAGGAGGCGGAGCGGCAGCAGAATGGCTTCAGAAAGAGTACTGCACAGGCACCAACTCTGACGCCTGCACAGTCTCCCCCGAAGCCAAAAGGCTTCAGAAAAGTACTGCGCAGGTGTCAGAGATGGTGCCTGAGCAGTACTCTTTCTGAAGCCAGTTGGCTTCAGAAACAACTGGGCAGGCGCCAACTTTGGTGACTGTGCAGTCCAGGTGGGGGGGGCGCATCCCAGGGATGACGCACAGACTTCCGCACCAGGTGATGTGCAGAGTCATGTCACCACTGTAGGCACCACAGCTGTTCCTTGTTCAGTGTGATCTGAGGGGTGTCTCCTCAGGAGCAAGTCTTCCCCCTGTGTCAATTAGCATGCTCTGGAGCAGTTAGAGCAGCTTCCTGACTCTCTGGATTCAGCATAACTTTCTGCTCTGGATACAGAATAGTTAGGAGAGTGCAGTTAGGTCAGAGCAGGCTGAATTTGCTCTGGATTGCAGCCTATGTGTGTGTTTCATAGGCACCATGGAAAATCCTGGTTTGTTTTCTGTCAACTATAGTTTATTACATAAACAGTTGCTAAAGTCTGAAATAATCTGAGGCTAGTTACATATTCATATACTTTCTCCTCCTTATATTATATTTAGAAGACATAAATTGTTTCTGAGGCAGACCTTACTGAGTGCGCATAATACCTTTATCTTTGAACAGCCACAAAGACTCAATATTTATAAATGAAAAAATGTTGTGCATCTCATGATGTGAAAGTAAAAGGGAAGAAACACAAAGTTGGGGAGAAAATCTGCAGATGCAGGAGAATACTCAAATTCCATTTTGCTTAGGACATAAGGCATCGGAGACCAAAAGAAGCTGACTTTGTTGCTTGAAAGAACAGAGCTTCTGTATTGTTTGCAATTTCATTAAATATCAGCTCCGCCAGTTTCAAAGCCCTATTAAATAGCTGGCACAGAATTGAATAGCTCCATTGCGGTGCTTCTTACCTTAAGGTTACCTTAAGGAACAATCCCTTCCCCATGAAGTCATTTAAAGGTGCCTGCAGCTACCCCATTTCCATAAGTTGCAGTGGTAGCCATTTTGGTGCCACTGTAGCCTTGGGCAGCGGACAGCTCAGGATTGGGCTATTATTCCCTGGTAAGGGTGTACAGGATTGCAAGCTTTGTGTCTTTCCATCATGTGACGTGGACTGGGACGCTTACCAAAGATATAACATGGAACCCATGGGGGTCCACCTGGGGGAGAGCTTGAAAGTGTGGGAACGCTCGGATTACCCCCCCCCCCACCCTTGGACATACAGTCCTTTCCAGACTCAGTGGAAGTTTGGAGGATGGAGGACCTGGTTGGAATGTGGAGGACTGGAGAGAGGGGTGGCCCTGCAAGAAGGGGGGTAACTGTTGGTCCTTCAACCAAGTGGTATGCACACGGGGGAGTACTGTCATTGGCAGGGATTTGGCGGGAGGAGATGGGAGGAGGAGTCAGAGATGTGAGGACTTTGGAGGGGAGAAAGCGGGAAGAACTGTGGAGGGAGGATCTTCCATGGAGGGAGCTGAGTACTTATGAGGCTTATCGGGAGAACCCTCAGAACAGAGAGACCGTGAGGAACCGTGAAGGTGATGGACAGAAGCCTGTAAGTGAGGGAAGGAGGACACAAGAAGCCATCCAGCAGACTGAAAGAAGTCCAGCAGCTACTAAGGACTCCACCGGCTGGTGGAGAAGAGACGTCCCAAGTCCCCATCCTGCAAAAGAAATGAAAGGGTTGTAAGGCAAGGGTCTTACGTTGTATACACTTTATCAAAGGATGTTACTTACCTGTTGTTGTTATAGTTGGAGGAACAGAAGTTAAAGCGTGGAAACCTGTAAAGAGAAAGGAGTATCATGAGTGAACATATTGCAACCATTACGCTCTAATACAAGTAAACATGAGTTGTACTTACCTGAGTTGGTGTTTCATTGAAGATGTATACCCTGGGGGAGGAAGATGATGACGGGACCCAAATCTTGGTGGTCATAGATGACCAGGTCACGGTTAGTGGAGGCACTGGAAGAAAAGCCAGAGCAATCCACGACACATCAATCCTATGGCAGAACCATCGCTATCTCCTTTTTTTAGTTTTGTTTTCTGGGGTCTGAGGAAACATTTACAGTATACAGATGAGACTAAGGAAAACACATTGCTTTGCTATGGTATGACATATGAGTTGTCATATAGAGAGGTAGACCAGACCTATTTATGGGAACAATCCAGAAGTACACTTGGGTTACCCTTTCTATCACTGAGCTGGTCCACCCTAGTTATTCTGGAAAAGGCTTGGGGCTACCTAAAGCTTGAATCTTAACAATGTCTACACAGAAGTAAGCCCCATTGTGGTCAATATGTCTAACTCCCAGGAAAGTGTTTTTAGGATTGCAGCCTATGGCAACATAGGCTGCCCCCAAACAGTGGACCTAGCTTCCCTAGCTGGGACAGCCTAGGCAGTTCAGGAGATGCATGTTGAGGGCATGGTTAGCATTGCCTGCGGCAGAGCAGTTACTCTATATCCAGAGCCTGTTTCCAGGGCAGAAATGCCCTCTTCCAGTTCCTCAGAGTTAGACCACCTCAGGAGCAGGTATGCAACCCCTGCCTCTCAATCTCTGGATATGGTGCACTACAACATCCCACAACTTGGGGATACTGTAGGCCATTCCATGAAGCCCCTCGTATTCACTGTATGCTTTGGTATCTCATCAGGGACTCCTTCTAAGGCAGGCACACAGCTGTTCTTTTTTCAGTGTGATCTGAGGGGGGTCTCCTCAGGAGCAATACCTCCCCAGGTGTCACTGACATGGTGCCTACTGAGCATGCTGTGGAGCAGGTAGGGCAGCCCCAGCTTCTTGCCTTTCTGGATGCAGCATAACTTTCTGCTCTGGATTTAGAATAGTTGGGGCAGCCCAGCGAGGGCACTCCTCACTCGGGATTGTGTCCTAAACAAGGCTGCAGTCCTAACCCCCATTTAGGCCAGTGCAAGTCCCAGCACAAGTCCCATGCTGGCTGGA
Source organism: Cryptoblepharus egeriae (assembly GCA_030015325.1). Classification (NCBI taxonomy): domain Eukaryota; kingdom Metazoa; phylum Chordata; class Lepidosauria; order Squamata; family Scincidae; genus Cryptoblepharus; species Cryptoblepharus egeriae. The sequence goes on from JAREYC010000005.1 coordinate 31,710,729, forward strand.
GGCTGTCATAATAGTTCTGTGAGGCACTTCTATACCTCTCCTGGGGGATTAGGCCAATGTGCAAACATGTGCCAGTGGTCCCACACCACCACAGGAATGGGGAATGTGCCAGCCTTAACTGGTTAGGATTGTGCACTCAGTGTCATTTGCACTGACTGGCAGAACCTATCTAAGGCTTCAGTCCTCTCCCACCACCATCATTACCTGAGGCATACTCTATGCATACTGTCATATGAGGAGAGAGCCTGGGAGTGGAAAGTAAAAATATTTTTTAACTTATTTTTTAATAGGTCACACCACTAGGTAGTGAGGAAAATAGTTCTGAACAGTAACCTTGCAGAAAAAGGGGAAGAATTAAGTCATGATACCATGATAAACATGATACCATGATACCCTTTTCCAGGCCCACTCCACCTTCACTGGTCAACGTGAACGTGCACCAACGCTATTGTCTCCATAAGTCTAAGCTGACTCACTTGATCTAGCAGACCCCGGGGCAAATGAAAGGAACAAATGTTCTCTTCCCCAAGAAAGCCCCCACATACCATAATTCCTCCTGGGATATATGTTGGCGTCATTGCATTGCCACATCGGGAGTTGCAGTGGATTTGGATGTAAATCAGTTTCAACCTTGATCTCAGGACTCCTGGCAGCACATCACCACAGCTAAATTAAGCCCTTATTTATGAAAAATAGATAGAAGTTCTAACTGGGTGTTCTTTCCTAGGAGTAAGATCCACTGAATACAATTGTGCTTACTTCTGAGTAGATATATATAGATTTGCACCCTTTGTCAATTAAGAAAAGCTTAAAATTTCTACCTAGATGACAGAGGAAGAAATGAAAGTTTCTCTGTGGCACCTGCTGCTTTCTAAGATAGCATATCCAAATATATTTGAAAAGCAGGAGCTCAGTGTTGAAACAGGATTATTTATTGATAAATCCCACAAATTTAGTCAAATTTACGTAGAGAAGACTTTCACTAAGCTTTCCAACTGTCTTAATGTTGTCAGGGCATTACAAAAAATTATTATTCTGTCAAAAAAGTAAAAGCAGATATTTCAGGACAGAAAAAAGACGGATTTTTCTGAGTTAAAAGAAAAGCTATACCGAAGTCAAATATTTAGATTTTAAATTATATATTCCAACACAAATACACTTAATTATCAATAAACCTTTTGTTTAAGATTAATATTAAAGCATATACAGTCCAAGTGAATGTTGCATGGAACTGTGTCCTCAAATGGCACTACTGTAAAAAGCACTCAGTATCACAAAAGGCTCTCTGAAAGGACACAACTTAAAGCACAATCCCAACCATGTCTACTCAAAAGTGAGCCCCATTATGTTCAATGGGTCTCACTCCCAGGAATGTGTCTTTAGGATTGCAGTATTTGCTGATTAGACAACATAGCAGTGCTAATGGAAAGGCTTGTCTTCACTGGTTCTTCAGTCTACCACACGAGGTAAGATTACAAGGGAGTAGGGACAGGCTGGCAGGTTGGCAAATAAGGGGCAGAGAGGGTGAAATGGGGTGGGTGTGGATGCATGTTTTGCTGCTATCCTAATCCATTTCCCAGATTGATCCTGTGGCACAGGTCAACAAAGACTTATTACAACAGCAAAATTGCTACATTATGGAACTTTACCCCAATTAAGATTGTTCCCTTACAATCTTTCAGGAGACATCTATAACTTCTATGCCACCATCATGGAATGCGGTGCTGTTTCAATACCATTGCACCAACAGGGGGGTTGATAGTATAGAATTGGGTCCTTAACTACAATTGACACTATGTCTCAGCAGGTGACATTATGATTATGAATGACTCCATTTTCTTTGCACACCTATTGACAAAGCTGTATTATGCAAATACTCTAATGAATATGATAAAAAGATAGATAACTTCAATCCAGGCAGAACAATTGCTGGTAAATCTAACAGTTTTGAATGCTTATTTGTTAAGCCAAATTAGTGTACTGTAGCAGAAAAATACTCTTTTTGTCCATAACTATTCAAGCATGGAATGATACTTACCCTTTGATCCTATTTGTTGAGTTAGTAGGTACAGTTAGGGTGCTGCTTTTCTAGCACAAAAATTTAGGGGAAACTGTGAGTTGATGGCTATTCTTAGATGTTCAGAGTCTTGGCAAGCCCTGCAGAATCAACTGTTCGCTCCCAAAACACCCACAAGGCTGACAAAGGATAACACCCCTTTGTCAGGAAAAAAATAACCTCTCCTTTTCCAGGTCCCTACTAATATGTGAAATTTTTTTTTGTCCCTGACTGGAATGATCTTCACAATCATGTCACTGCCTTCACTCCTCCCCTGCCAACACTTACAGCAGTTCCTAAACGCTCAGAGAGTTTGTTTTTCTCTCTTTCAGCTAATTATTGCAGTAAATCAATGACAAATACTTGACTACCAACTATGACAAATACATACTAACCAACTTAAGCTGAAAGAGTATTTTGGGCAGTAGGGTTGCCATTATGTTATCTGGAAATTTAGGATATTTTACTATATAGCAGATGGGATAGAATCTAGCACACACCATTTACTCCCTCTATATATGATGATTGCAATCACAATGGCATAAGAAAAGTATCATTGTTATTCTCTTTTCTTATATATTCTTTTTTTTATATACAGTATAAGAAAAATAACATCCAACTGACTATTCCTAGAAGCAGAGGTGTTCATTTCCAGTAAGAGAGCCTAAATCTTACTTCTGAGTAAAATTAGCTTACTTCTGGGTAAAATAAATAACGCTGTCAGGGCCAGTCAGTGATGAGTAGGTTTAATTTTCATTGATTGATTCAAGCCAGGAAGTGACCTTAAACACAAGGCTCCAAGTGAAAAAGCAATTTAAGAAACTCAAGATTCTGGGAGCAGAAAAAAGATGTGATGGGACCAGTTAAAATAAATATTAAATGTTCTGGTTTCAGGCTCAGTAAACCTGAAACAAACACAAAGGAAAATAGTGCTGGATTCAAAATAATTCTAGAAGTTATTTCGAGAAAGAAAACACCTAAATCCAAGAGTTAAGTTTTCACTATGTGGGAGTCCTCATATGGGATTCATAAGTGGGTGAGGAGGTCGGCTATTGTTAGCCGTGGACCCCTGATGGAGTTTACCGTTGCCCTGCCAGCCACTTGAGGACATGGCAGCTGGATGGATGATATCATTTCCAAGATTGAGCTTCATCATGAAACTGGTGAAGACAATTGTAAGTGTGAAACCTTCCTGTTTTAAAAGTTTTTCCCATTTTTTCCAAGTCCAGGAGGAATTGCTGGGGTCATCTGCTGTCCCAGCAGGATTTGGATATGAAAGCTTTATCTCTGTGTTGGAAGGTTGACAAATTCATTAACATTTGGAAAGCAAACGGATTCCTTTCAAATCCGGAGCACTGGATTCCAATGAACAATTAAAAGAATATTATTGGAGATATCAGATGGCCTTTTGACTGAACATGTGGCCTTCCTCACCAGTAGAACTATGACCTCTTCCCAGCAGTCTTTCTAATATCCATGGTATTGGTATGGCACTTTGCTCTTCAGGCAGGCAACCAGCACCAAGAACAGGTGTTTAAATGTGGGTTTAATGCATGCCTTGAATCAGACAGAAACAAAATACTAAGTAGATAACAATAGCTGACTGTGTGAATCAAAACTGAATGGAATGAAGAAAACCTGAAGAGTTAGATGAACTGTGGCTTGCTTAGAAATCATACTTGTCTGGTATTGCTCAGAATAAGTGTCAAATAGAATGAATGAGGCAAAATTCATCCCATATGTCTTGAAGTGAGTTCACAGCTTTATTTCCAATGGTAAAGACTAGTCCTGGTGTAGCAGAAATCCACTGTTACTTCCTTGTATGTTGGCATTTTTCAAGGCATTTTGGGTTTGAATTTGAGGCCTGATCCTACCTGTTCACTCCCAAAAAAAGACAACAGTCCAATTCATTTCAATAAAAGATTGGGCAGTGTAATCCAGAGTTAGGGCAGTGAGGCTTGCCCTAGCTGGGCTGCCACAACAATTCTGTGTCCACAGTAGGAAATTATAGTGAATCCAGAGAGGCAGGAAGCTTGGGTTGCCCTAGCTGTGCCGGAGCAAGCTCAGTAGGCACCAAGTAAGTGCCACCTGGGGAGGGCTTGCTCCTAAGGAGACCTGTCTCAGATCATACTGAACAAAGAACAACTGTGGTGCCTGCCTTATAAGAGTCCCTGACAACCACTTACAGCTGCAGCATGAGACGGCAATACACAGGGTGACCATATGTGTTAACCAGAAAAAAGGGCAAGCCATGCCAAAATATTTGACATCAAAGAAAAATGTAGGACATGATAAAATAAAAGTTAAAAACACTCATATATATTTATCTTATATAGTTAATAGCATTGTATTACTTATTATTAAATTTAAAACTATTACATATACAGGGGTGCCTCACATAAAGAGCTTAATTCGTTCTGGAGGCATGCTATTTAAATGAAACGCTCTTTAAGTGAAGCAGATTTTTCCACAGGAAATAATGGAAATTGAGACAATTGGTTCCACAAACCCCAAAATATTCATATAAAAATATTAACTGGATGTAATAATGATGACAAAACACTGGAATTGAATTCAAAACATGCATTCAGTGTGCATGATCCTATGAAGTCTACTTAGGCTGCAATCCTAAAGACACTTTCCTGGGAGTAAGCCCCATTTAACACAATGGGGCTTACTTCTGAATAGACATAGGAGACTGCAATCAAAGACACTTTCCTGGGAGGCTTACCTGGCTGCAACTGGAGGTTCAAGGTGGTCAGTGGGGGCACTTGGGGGCAATTAGGGGCAGCTGCCTCTGACACTTCCAGGCAACTGCCCCCAAGTTGGGAGCAGTTAGAGGCAGCAGCACTGGCCGGCAGCCCTTTTAACTCTTAAGATCCCAACCGGGTCTGTTTGTTTAAGATCCCGGGGGTCTTCCCACCAGGAAGTTTGTGTGTTGTGTTTTTACTGGAATTTATTATTATTACTTGACAAGACCTTCTGACTTTTTAACTGATAGTTAGACAGTTACAAATCCAAAAGCATGACACTTTTGAATTTACAGTTTTTTTTGTACCGGAGGTCGGGTCTATTGGACCCATAATGCTTTTCAAGGGTCTTACAGGTCTAATGAACCTGTGTGGTCTTAGGCAGGTGATTAAAAAAAATCTGGGCCTAATGGAACCATGTGGTCTTAGGTGATAAAGAACATCCCAGTATTCTAAGCTAAAATTTTACAAAAAATCATTATTTCACAATAAAAATAATTATACTAAAACTTGACACAACATTTATTAATTATATGTGCATTATATATACCTAACTATGGGTATGGGTCTAATGGACCTGTGCGGTCTAATGTGGTAAAAAAATGTCCCAGGATCTTAATTAAAGAGCCTACATGCGGAGCGTCAGGGCCGCATAGCATGCGTGCCTATAGCGTGCTTGCTTGTTAAGTGAAGCAGAAGTTATGTGAAACAAGATTTTTTGGAAATTTTTGCTTGTTACGTGAAACGCTTGTTAAGCGAAGTACCACTGTTATTTATTGCATGCAATTTATTAATTACATGAGCTGTACATGCTGTCTGTTCACAAGGAAATGGAGGACAAGATAATTTTTTTCAGGACACTAGGCTAAAATCCAGGATATGTCCTGGAAATAAAAAGGCCATGGATGCTCACCCTTTCAGTACAGTCAACAATGGATGTAAGGAGCTTCTTGGAGTGGCCTGCTGTTTCCCCGGTTAGTGGGTTGCTGTAGTTGGGCCATATCCTGAAGTTGAGAGGCAGGGGTTGCAGATAGGCTGGCCAAGAACTCAGATGTACCCCAGTGTACCGCAGCGAGAGATAGGGCAGCCCAAGTGCACTTCTGGATTGCAGCCATTCCCTACAATCCAGATTAATTACAGGAGCACGTAAGAGACATTTACGTCAACATACTTACGGCACCACCTAGTGAAAACCTATGGGAAATTCATATTGCAATCCAGAGTAAATTGTTCTTATGTCAGAGCAAGGACTCCAGTAATTACTCTGGTTTGCGCCCTTAGTCTGTGTTGAGCGCTCTTTCACTAAAGTCAAAGTGCTTAACTCGGGCTGGATTGCATCCTCAATTTACAAACATTTCTGGTTAGGTGGCAAAAGTAGTCTTATCTGTGTTTTTATTTGTTTCTAATGAACTTCATTTGATACTCTTGCATTTCTATACTATATAGTTAGCAGGCAAATCTCATGTAGTTATGTTACCATTCGCTACCACAGAGATAGTTGCTGTAAATATTTTCTATCAAGAAAACTGCAGGTGCTGCATTTTCATATAATTTGTAAAGTGTTGTACATCAGTGCACCCAAGCATGCTCGCATTGCAATTTGTACCTTTATTTCAATTAAACCAGGGTTAATCTAGCATGATAGAGCAAAAAAAGTGCAATATGCTATTTAAATATGAAAAGAGCACCCAGCAGATTTTGTTATGTATTTTAAATCTTCCAGCAGCACAATATTCAAATATTAAAATTTCCGTCATACTGTGTGGTCATTGCCTCTTCAAAAGAAATTAACTAAGCAGGAAACTGTGTCAATTTTCATTGTCTTCCTCAAAGTAACAGAACACAACTTGGATGCACAGGTAGGCTTCAGAAAGATTGGTCATGGTCAAAGGATTACTGCAGTGGTTTCTAAAGAGAGCAGTATCCCCCCTTTGGGAGAAGTAGGATTACCTGGGGGATGCTAAGAGGCAAGGGTAAACAGTGGTGCCTTAGTTTACAAGCATAATTCATTCTGGAAGCATGCTTGTAATCCAAAACATTTATAATTCAAAATGGATTTTCCCATACAAAAAATGAAAACTCAGACAATTGGTTCTATCTACAGTCCAAAAATATTTATATAAAATATTTACTGTGTATAAAAATCATTACAAACATTGTAATATAATATGAAACACTGTAATAAAAAATTGCTGTACAGTACTGACCTGTACTGTACCTTTGAAACCTTCATGGCTCGTGTGAGGGAGACGAGGGAAGAGGGATGACTTTCAGTATCACTAACGGAGTCACTGCTATCCACTGGCTCAATGAAACATTTCCCTTTTTGTGCAGCTTTAACATTCTCTTGATGTTGATGGGGAGCAGCTTTGTAACACCGATAAGGCACACCTTCCACACTGCTACACATAAATCCCCCCCACACCTGGCTCAGGCTACTCCTCCCAGATCCCCTGGTGAACTCCCTGGCCATGGAAGACTGTCCCAAACTTTACCCAGGGCCCCATCCTAGCTCAATCTACCCCACGGTATCTTGGACTGGGGGCTCTACCTCACCCGCCTCTCCCAACTACAGTCTGTTCCAAACTTCCTCAGAAGTGCTCATCTTCCAAGATAGTGTTCTTAAACAAAGTCAACATTTCTGAGAAAATTTTGCTCTAATCCAAGTCACTCTTAAACCAAGGTTCCACTGTATAGGGACACACACACACAGGGAGGGATATAGAAGTGAGAAAATACGGCAGGGGTTCCCATACTAAATTGTTGCAATGTCCTAGCCAGGTTGCATCTACCTCCTTAGGGGGCTGGGCAATGGCAGAACCTGTAACACCATTACCAGGACTGCTTTGTTGCCAGGGACAAAGGGTTTTCACTTAACAACAGCAGCAACAACCTTCTGGGGATGCTTCTTCAAGACCCATCATATCTAAAATAGCAATTGCAACCCACCTCCAGTTGCAATCACAAAACTGAAAGTGGGTTGATAGCTATTGTAAGATATTTTGAGTCTTGGGGATCCCCACAAAACCACTGGCCCCACCTCACCCAAAAGGCTGGCCACTGCCACTAGTAAGTGAAAAACCTTTCGTACCTAACAGTGGCATGATCCTTGCAATCATCTCACTGCCTTTACCCTTGACTTGCAAAGACTTACAACAGTTCCCAAACCGCCAGAGAGTTTTGTTTTGTTTATTTCTGCCAATTATTATGGTGAATAAAATTAAAGCCCATGATCTCAATCATTGACTAGTCCAGGAGCTCTGTGTTGATAATGGTGGAAATTTGCTGTTTCGTATGTTCATTGGCTATGAAAAAGGCAACCAAGTATGATGCTTCTACACTCTTTTCTGGCACTATTGTGGTGCTTTTTGAAGATACAAATGCTTTGCTCAGTGATGAAATCAAAGAGATTGGGCATGACACTGCTTGTTTATCAGAACTATTGGTAAAGTTCAATGAAATGAATTTGCAGCTGCAAGGAAATGAGATTAATCTTTTTCAGGACAAATCTGTCATATCTATGTTTCTTTCAAAGTTACTCCATTCAAGGGAAATTTATGCCACTCTTGAAATATACCCAAGTCATTCTGAGCTAGAAAGAAAAGGTGGGATATGGAGTGATGATCTATGGCTACTTGGATGTGCCACATGAAGACATGACATAGTGATCTGTCAATCTTATTTCAATGGAAATTCTATACTGGGAGAAAAATCTATATTCAGATACTAATGATAAGGAAATTAGGTAGTGGAGGAATGATATGGAGTTGAAGCCAAAAATTTTAGAAATCTTGCCAAGAATTTTCTTACAGAAATAAATTTCTGATTTCTTCCCTACACTGTAGACAGTGGTTAAAAAGCTCCTTGTTGCATTTCCAACATTATATTTGGTGTCTTGTGGTTTTAGTTTCCTAACTACTCTTGAAGCGCAGAAATCAACTCTAGGTTACTAAACATGATTTAAAACTTCTGCTAAATGATTTCAAACCAGACATTGGGAAACTTATATCACTTCATCAAGCCCATTCATTGCATTATGAATTTACTGAACTGTGAAGTAGTTGCTAAATATGATATCACATTTTTGCTAATGACTACAGACTCTGAAGAGCAATCAAGTTCATCAATTTTGTTGAATAAATTAAATGAATTGGATTTGGAATAAATGTACAATTAACAACACAATCCTAACTTGTGCTGGAGCAGACAGGCTGGTTTGCCTATGCAAGATTAGAGCTACTGCTGTGTTGCTGCGGGGCACATTTTCCCATTGACTTGAGTAACACAGCAGCAGCCCTACTCAGTATGGCTGAGCAGACTATGAGTCTACTCATAGTGGCCTGAGTCATACTATGGTCTGAGTAGACCATACTCAGTATACTATGGTCTGAGTAGTAAACTAGTATACATAGTATAATATACTACGGTCTGAGTAGACCATACTACCATACTGAGTAGGTCATACTATGATCTGAGTAGACCATAGTAGACTATGAGTCTACTCAGAACTGCCACCTCAGGAAGTGGCACAGATCCGATCAGAACATAGCAGCCCATGGCACATGTGCAGGTCCAAACTCCACCTACCATTCCTTGTCTACCCCATGCCCTCTGTACATCCTTCCCCCACCCTGAAATGTTCCTGATTTGTGCTGGCCGAACTGGCCAGTCTGGGTTGTATGGTAATTATTATTATTATGAATGTTGTTCTTATTATCTTCCTAGTGGGTCTGGCAAACCATTATTATATACCAGGGGTTTCAAACAGAAAACATAAAATTGCTGAATGTAATCCCTGGAGGCAATTTATCCAGCCCATTATAATTGAACTCTCCCAGCATGATAATTGGGCTCTCTTATATTTTTAAATTACAAGATTTACACATTTTTTATAAGATTTACAGGTACCATGAATGCTATTTGGCCACTACGTGAAATGAGCATGAGATCTCATTTCTATATTATGCTTTTTTAGGGTTGAGTAGGAGGCATGGAACGAAGGAGCGGCAACCTGAAAACATTTGGGAATGACTGGGTTAGAGACATGAGGTTAGAGGGTTATTGTTTAGGGTGGATAGTGAATTCCTGCTTACCTCCTGGTAGATTTGACTATTACTTTAGAGCAGTGATTTTCAATCAGTGTGCCATGGATAGTCCTCAGGTGTGCCATGGGAATTTGGAGATTGACATTAATTAATAAGAAAATTGGAGGATTTGAACAGCCTGGTGTGCCTTGTCAATGGTAAAAATAATTGGTGGTGTGCCTTGATGATTTCAGTCTCCTTGTTAGTGTGCCATGAGATGAAAAAGGTTGAAAATAACTGCTTTAGAGAATGCCCTTAAGTGGCCTCAGTGCAGTGATCTTTAAGGTGTCTTCAGGCCTAAGTAAAAGGCAAAAAAAAGATCAAGCCTAGTTATAGTACTACCCTCAGGATGCTTGGGAATATGAAGTGAGGTGTGATTTGATAAGGTCACAAGAGGCAGAACTAGCATGCTTAATCCCATATTCCCTTTGAATACATCTGCATTTCATAAGGCCAGAATTAAAACCAATGAAGTGAAATGTATGAATGGTGCTACTGTCAACATGTGAAAAGGAAAAAAATCTGACAATTTTTACAATATTCCAGACACAATATGGAAGCTATAAAATATGTATGGAGGCTATAAAATAAAAAGAGAAATACTTTCGAGTGGAATATTCCTCTATAGAAGGCATAGCCCATTTTATGTTCCATTAATATTCGATGGGGCTTACTCCCAAGAAAGCGTGTTTAGGATTGTAGCCATAAATATAATTTAGAAGATTAAAACAATCCTATCCGTTTCCCCCCTCTGACCAATGCAGTGGCATGAAAATGGCCATACCACCATCAGGCAGTACAAATACAATTGGGATCTTAATAAATGTCATAAAATTAAGCATTTGTCCTCATGCCCTGCTAGTAAGCGTCCCAGCAGTACTTGGTGAACCAGTGCTGCATTCAGAATGTGCAGGGACAGTGGCCTGTCCACGGCTGTTAACTAAATGTGAGGTATAAATGGGTTCCAGACCCTCAAACAATAAACCACACCTTTCTGTTTCCCTATAAATAAAACAGCAACTTTACAGGAAGCAAGCCATTTAATTTCTCACACAGACCCCACCCCAAAGCAAATGACGTTGAATTTCCCACAATTTCCCAATTCGCTTTCGGTAGAAGTGGCCTCAGGGCCCAAGGCTGTAACAATGTCACACTACCTATGCAATCTTTCTCAAGCTGTGGGTCTGAACAGTTTAGGTAGTTTGCAAACCATTTTAAGATGTGTTCCAATTCTGTTCAGTATTTTATTTTTAATATACAAGTCCAACCTTCTTATACATGGATTTTTCTCAACGTGAATGGCTAAAGACAAATGAAGCATTAAAATCTGTTTTTCTGCTGTTGTAAAGAGGCAGTCATGCAAGCAATCAGTGCATTTTTTTAGCAGAGACACACAAAGACAGGAGGTCCCTTGCATTTCTAATTGCTGACTGCCTCTCTACAACAGTAAGAAAAACTGTTTTTAAACAATTGTAATTCCCCCCTTATTTTTAAAAGCAATTCTAATTCCCACTTTAGTTTTTTTTTATATTTTAGTATCAGCAGTGAGCCCCAGAGTCAAACCCCTGCAGACATTAAGGCATAACCTTCTTTCATTAGGAGCAACAAACCAGGAAACAGGTCTTTAAATCCATTTTTATATTTCTTTAGTACACATATTTTTTTAATCTATGGAAGGTTCTGGAATGGAACCCTAGTCGATAACAAGGGACACCTTTACTGTATTTGACATGATGATATAATATGTGACAGCATTTGCGAAAATGTTACAATTCTGTACTTTTACAGGCAACTATGTATACGCCTTTAACAATGATAGTAAATGGGATTAACTCCTGTGTAATTATGATAATTGCAGCCTAAGATTGTTAAAAAATTTTCCTGTGCGATCATGGCACACTAACAAGGAGACTGAAATTTCAGCCATGACATCACTTCCGTTAAGTCCTGACAGATTCTCATTTTAAAAAGTGGGTCCTGATGCTAAATGTTTGAGAACCACTATATAAGGGCTTAATGCACATTCAAAGAAGTCCACATCCACCGGGTTTCCATTCATATGCTCAGTGGGCCATATAATTTAGAAATTCATGGATCTAAAAACTATAGCTTGTATGCGCTTCATGACCGTCAAAGAACCAAACAAACCTTTCAGATCATCAAATTTGCCATGCCTTAGATTTGCTACCTCCTGGCATAGGGAACTCTGTGATAGAATTAGAGCACAATCCTAACCACGTCTATTCAAAAGTAAGCTCCATTGTATTCAATGGGTCTTACTCCCAGAAAAGTGTTTAAAGACACTTTCCTGGGAGTAAGACCCCTTGAACGCAATGGGGCTGACTTTTGAGTAGACACGGTCAGGATTGTGCTCTTACAACCAAGTGACAGCCTCCTCTTTTGGGATCAAAAGACAGCTTTCTTCTCAAGTGACAGCCTCCTCTTTTGGGATCAAATATTAGCAGGAATTCTGTAATCATATCCTACTTGTGTTATATTTTGCTTTATTGTTCGGTAGCATTGCATTATTTATTAGTTTTCTGATGCCTTGAAATGTTGGACCTATTGGAGTTACGGTCAATGGACACAAAGCTTGTACAAGCAATGGGAGCGATAAATATTCCTTTTTTGAAATCTGCAGTACTTCATTCATATGATGCCTGGCTTGTTAATGTATAGCAAAAGTCACTCAAGCAGCAATGGCAGTTAGCTTGAAAATGTTTGATTTCCAAGCAATAAGGGCACTGCTGTTCAGGGGTCATGCCTTAGAAAACCCACAGAGCCCATGTGGTTACAAAATAAAAAGAATTGCTAAACATATCGCCTCATTAAATAAAGGTCAATTATTATTATGAAGAGACAAGGAAAGGTAAGCCAGCTCATCCCAATGGAAATCCTTTCCTAATAGAGTAGTTGTGAATCCTATGTACTTGTAATTCAATTTTTATGCATTTGCCTCATTTTAAAGTAATTCTTATTAATATAGTTCATTATACTTTACTTGCAGTATGTTAAGGAAGTTGAAAAAGGAAGCAAAGGAATGTTGAAGTCTTGTGATAAAGAGTGCCTCAATCAGGAAATATACTATGTATCAACACCTGTGAAACTGCTTTTGATATAACAATCAGGGTGACCATATCACTGGAAAAACCCGGATTTGTCTGGATTTTTAGCCTCCTGTCTGGGTGTCCTACATTTTGGCTTCACTGTCCTACATTTTGGCTTCGTTTTGAAACTTCATGATAGTGCACATGCCATATATTGTTGGATTCGTATTGAAGAGCAGAATCCAATGCAAAAATCAGTTTTGAGCTAATTCCTTCATATTAAAAGTTATGGTCAAAAAACCAAAAAAACAAAAAATACACTTTTTGGCATTTTTTTAAGCGGTTAGGAATTTTGACCTGAGATTAGGAATTTTGGTCCTGAGGTTCAGGAATAATCTGGTCACCCTGTATAACAATGCCAACCAAAAGCATGTTTAATAGGAAATAGCTTTATTAACATTAAAACAGGTGTAAGAATTTATCTGAAAAATATGTAGCTTATATAAAATGAACGAAAAACTTATTATTAATTTTGCCAAGCACTTCTCCTTAAGAATGATTGCACTGAATGGCCTGACACTAATTCCACTTAAACTGAAACCAAACAAGAATACTTCAGTTGGCATCAAGGTTTGTTGCTGGCATTCTCTCTCTCTCTCTCTCTCTCTCTCTCTCTCTCTCACACACACACACACAGAGAGAGAGAGAGAGAGAGAGAGAGAGAGAGAGAGGAGGTGACCAGGAGGTGGGTGTTTTCCCTCTCCAGACAACCCACGTTCAGTGGGATTTTGGACATGTTTAGTCTGGCTCCTCAACAAAGGCCTGTCTGGCATGGGAGACCTTGCCAGTAGCTACACTACTGCCAGTGATACAAATCCCTTTGTATCACTGGAGCATGCAATCCCACCACCATGAAAAGGTACTGTCCATCGGTGGGTAGATTGGAGTATCGCCTTAGTAATTTAGATAAGAGAGTGAATAATGTCCTTTATTTAATACAAGTAAGGAAGCAAACGTCCTTCCAGAATCATTATTATGATCAATATTCTCTTTGTTAAGCTTGTAAGAACAAGGTATCATCAATGGCTCTCCCTAGCATTTCCAAACACAACAACATTAATAGAGTATTGGAATGCACAAGCAATGTTACACTTGTACAGGTGGTACAAGGAAGTAGTAAATCTGTCAACCTTCCCCTATGACCAGTATTGGTATTAAATCAAATGGTTTATAGTTAACTGAAGTTCTCCCCACACACACACACACTAAAAATATCTTCCAAACCATTCCATCTCTGTGATTCATAAAAGCAGCTTGTAGAAAGAAAATTCAATTAAACACTATAATGATGGAAACGCCAACAAAAGTGCCACAAAGCACAAGCAAGTCATTCTTTAAAGTTCTAAAGTGTGAAATAACCATGTTTTTACTCTTTCATCTGAACAATGGGAGAGTCCCTTTGGAAAGGAGTCCCACAAAATAGAAGCTACTGCTGGAAAGGCCCTGTTGTGCATGTCTGCCCAACCCCACACTTTGGATAACAAAAGAAATATGGAGCAGAAAATTACCTCAATGAATATTGTCAGACGATTATCTCAATGCATGAATTCGAAGAATACCAAGCTGCACATCCTGAGAGGCATGCATCAATAACTTCCAGGAAAGAAATACAGAAAAATTTGAGTGTGCAGTCACGCCATTGGCTGCTTATGGTACAACCTCATTTAGTACTAAAGAAACTGCAAGCAAACCAGTGCAGGACCTCATTTTGAAAGCCTCCCATTTTGGGAAATTGGAACCACTCCCAATTAGCCAAAACACACTTTTATGTAAGAAGCAGGGCACACTGAATGCTTTGGTAAACCCTGGGATTCATGGCAGGGCAGGAACTGGAACAATTACATTACTGGAAAAATTAGCTTGTGAGTAGATTCTAGAAGAAAACCCTGCATTGATTCCTTAAAAAGACACTATTATTGAAACTGACACAAAGCTATCAACCTCACTATAAAAAATATGCTTCCTAGGCCAGTGCTGGCTCATTTAGATCAGTGATGTTCTATAATCTATTGACTTAAAAATGAAAAAAACAAGAGCCTTAACGTATCTATATGTATAAAATTGAAGTCACTGACTGACTCACTAACACCCAGCTAAAACTGCTGGGCCTAGAAGCGTGAAATTTGGAGAAGGTGTTCCTTCCGTGACATGAACATCCACCAAGAACCGATGTTGAGAAATTTAACCCTGAAGGGGTTGAAAAGGAGTGCAATTTGTTTTTGTCCTGTACTTAACATTCAAGACTGACTGACAACATTCAGCTGATGCACTTGGAGGGAGGGTGCACAGGGGATGATGGTGCACATGGGGGGACGGGAATGGTGTACAGGGGGAATTTTACCCCCGCAATATGGGTACATTTTCGCCAATATGTAATAAATAGTAATAATTGCTGCAGGAAAGTCAATTATATACTGCTTGACCATTTCTTTCACAAATACCATTGATCCTCCTTGTGCACAAGTAGATGACCACACACTTCCAAGGATCCTATCTATGTACAGTCCAAGTGCAACCAACTGAAAGAAAATCTCAAAATACAGGACAAGCTATCAATATACAGATGACAGATGCAAGTGAAAGATGCAAGTAATTTTATGATTATGACAGATGCAAGTGATTTTATCCGAAAAAGTTATGCGGGTTGGGCACAGTCAGCAACTGGGTGGTCCTTTTCAACCCCCTGGGTGTCAAATTATAACATACAACTGCTTGGCCGGTCAACTCTCTGAGTAGGTGTGATGGAGGCGGAGAGATAAGATTTATCTACTGCTGCCACCATGATCACAAACACAACATGGAAATCCCTAGAATGAGAACTAACCTATAGTTGGTTGACTTCTTACAAGTCTTACCTCCATCTGAATTGCAGCTTACTCAGTGCTAGAAGCTGTTAAAGATTGGTCTGTTGGTAATCAAAATTATATCACCATTGAAAATGAATGTTTATTCCAGTAACAGACCTGTCTGGCTACTAGCCTTTAGAAAAAGGACCACAGTGCTGCCCAGGCCCTGCAACAAATCTACATCTACATCTACAGTATTTATATACCGCTTTTCAACTGAAAAGTTCACAAAGCGGTTTACAAGAAAATGAAAAAAATTAATAGCTATATAAAAGCTAATGGGTCCCTGTCCCAAAAGGGCTCACAATCTAAAGTGCAAAAAGAACACCAGCAGAAGCCACTACAACAGACATTGCTGGGGTGTGAAGGGCCAGTTACTCTCCCCCTGCTAAATCCACCTTTTTTTACCCAACAACATGGAGCCTTGCTCCATGTTGGGACCAACCGGGAAAGCATTATGAGGCTTTCCTGTGGTCTTAAACAATACCTTTGCTCCCTTTCCCACTTCAGGCCCACCACTGGTTTATTTCTTTTCTTTATATTGTTTTATATTGTTTGTATCTTATTGCTTCTAGGTGTACTGATCGGCCTTGTGCATAATCATAGGGTATAATATATGACTTTAAACAATAAATACACTAAAAATAAGACAGAATCCTATGTAGTAACTGTCCTCTCATCATCATCACCAGAAATTTATCACCTGACAGGAGTCATCACAATATCATGCCACAAAGATTTCCAAAAAGGTCCATTCTGTGTCCATATATAATATGTTCTATATTTGGCTTTTTGCCATTACTGTAAATGTTCAAAAAACAAAGAATTCATAAACTAACCTTTTATCTGTCTTGTGTGTGGTATTATCATGGCAATTCTTTATTCCTCCACTTCCACTTTGGCCTTTACATCTAATCTGAAGCATCAAACAGGGCACATTTATTGAGATAAACTTGTTATTACTGCTACTGGAATTCTACTAATAGTTTGCATGCTTTATGCCACTATTGCCAAAATATCCCTCCATCAAGATATTGTGAAATACTGAATGACTTTTTATGACGTCCTCTGCTAAATGCTTCTGGAACGCGAACATGACAAATAAGCATCTTTCATTGGCTATTCTTAGTCCTGAAGCAAATATGAATGACCTTTTTCTGTGAGAATATGTTATATTTTGCAATCTGGGTAATAGATTTGGCATTCCCAACAGAAGTTCTGTACATTCTTTTAAAACTCAGGAGAAAAAACGTAATTTTTAGACAATTCTGCAACTTGGTTCATGTAATTTTATATCCTTGATTTTTGACAAGAATGTTACTGAGTGATTCTCTCAAGACATGTTTAACTGAATTATGAGCCACACAGTTTATTATGTTTACTTTTATACACCAATATATTGATAGCATTCAAACATGATGGCTGAAGGAGATTCTTGTGAGCAAACAAGTGTACTTGTGAGTACACAAGATTCTTGTGAGCAAACAAATCTAGGATGCCTTTCCATTCTATAAAATGAAGAACACTGTTAATGCTTCAAATGTGTAGAAATTAAAAGCAAACAGAAGGCATATTTAGGGTGCAATCCAGAGTAAATATGGTGAGTCCTTGCTCTGGAGTAGGAACAAGTTATTCTGGATTGCAATATGAATTTCCCATAGGTTTTCACTAGGTGGTGCAGTAATTATGGGTGCATGTAATGTCTCTTACGTGCTCCTTTAGTTACTCTGGATTGTAGCCATACCCTACAATCCAGAGTAACTACGTGAGCTCTTAAGAGACATTACGTGCACCCATGGTTACTGCACCACCTAGTGAAAACCTATGGGAAATTCATATTGCTATCCAGAGTAAGTTGTTCTTACACCGGAGCAAAGACTCCCTGTAGTTACTCTGGATTGTGCCCAATGTCTGTATCATTCTGCATCCACCTTAAAAATAAGACGTTGACTTTCCAATTTGCAAAGTGGATTAGTATATCCATAAATGGTTCCTAATCCCTAATCCTGAGTTCTTAGAATGCAATCCCGAGCATTTCAGCATTGGTGGTATGAGCAAACCACTGGCACTGGGTGTCACAAATATGCTGTGATGCACACTTACAACATCTTGTACCAAGTCAATGCCTTTACCAGTCTACTGCCTTTCGCTGCGGAGCTCGGCAATGGCTGAATGATACCCAGAGCTATGTAAAATGTTCAGGTCGCAGTGAGTGCCTCGGAAGAATGGGGAAGTGTTCCAGGGAGGGGAGGGAAGGACATGGGGAACAAAGGCAGGAGGGAGGTAGGACCAGTGGAACAGTATCATGAGCATCACGTCTGTGCAGAAGTTCAGACACTGAGAGCACAATCATAACTAATTTTCTAGCTCCATAGCAAGGACAATACAACTCCAAGGTAAGGGAACCTCCTTACCTTGAGGAGGTCTCTGTGACGTGTCCCTGAAATGGCACAGCTATGTTAGTGCTGGAAATTTGGTTAGGATTGTGCCCAGAGTCTCACATCTGTGGCAGCAAAAGAGCCTGTACAGACTTGAGAAGTCCCATTGTGGAACCCTGAAGAGATCTCTGGTGGCTATATGAAGCCTCAGGATGCAGAAGTAGCAAGTTTGACACTGCTGACCCTGACAGTGTCAACATCAACTCAGTAAAACTACCTCATGAAGTTAGCAATTTCTACAAAAAGATTACCTATTGCCAATAAATAATGTATTCACTAGAGTTTTGCACCTGGGAATTAAAATATCAATTTCTGTATTGGAAAGGATGCATGAAGAAGGTATTTCTGAGGACATGGAGTTATAAAATATCTAAAGGTCCAGTAATGTGTAAAAGGAAATAGCTACTGATATTGCCATATTGTTATTGGAGCTCAGCTCAGATGACAGATTGCATAGGTTTCTACTGGATGTCCCCAATACAAGACAACCCATAAGTATTTTTCCAGGTTGGATATTAATCTGAATTGAAGAACAACGTAATTGTTACCTCTTACTCATCTATCTACTCATCTGCCCTATCTCCTTCATCCAATTGCCAGTAGTGCTGGGAAAAAAATCATTCTGGATGCTATCATATCTGGATGCTCCTCACATCTGGCATAAATTCTTCACACAGGACCATCCTTTATTCCATTTTTTATGCAACTGGAAGGTAAAGTGGAGGAAGATGCTTGAAGGGAGGAAGGCAAATGAGTCAGGGTCCTGAAACATTTACAGCCAAATCCTACCAGCAAAACCTGCAGAACAGTGCAGGAGGGCCAGTGTGGCCTTCCCAATTCTATTTTTTGCTTCAAAATACTCCTTCATTCCATTGCAATGGGGCTATTTAGTAGGCATCCAAGTTCCCAGATCCAGGTAGAGGATACCTGTAGTTCTGACCATAGGTTATAGCCTTAAGCATATTTTTCTCCTACTGAAATGGAAAGCAACTACTTCAAAGTAATCATATTTAAGACTGAGTTTATAGATTATAATCACAATACATATTATATACAAACTTCTAAAGTACACCACTTCTGAATACATGCAAGAATTTGCAAACAGATTGTGAAAGAATCAAATACAATAGAGAATGTAATTGAAAATCAGTCATATCAATAAAGCGCATCAGTGCATGATATATTCAATCAGCATGGAATACCAAGTTCATGAAACAATTTAAAAGTGAATAATACACAATACTCTTCCAGAACATTCAAGTATACAATATCTCAACAGATGAAATACAGGCATTGCCAAAAATGATACTGTATACATATTTTTATCCATATTTTATAATTCAGGTGTGTCCCTCATTCCCACTGTGCAATTTCATATCTCTCTCTCTCTCTCTCTCTCTCTCTCTCTTTCTAATACACACACAAATGAACACAGACATGCACACACACACGCATTCTTCCTGTTCCAGTTATTATGTGATGTGTAAGGTCATCAGGGCAGAGGCATGAATTTTTACTCCTATGTTGTTCAATCAATCAATCAGTCAATCAATCAAGTGTTTTTGTTGTTGTTCTGTCTAGTTATATCTGTTTTTATAAGGTTTTTATTAATTTCAGATACAGGTGAAGGCCAAATGTATCACATATAGGGAGGGGATACATAAGGATACACATATGAGAACCACTGTTGTACATCCCTTATTAACTTCTACTTGTTCAAAACATCTTCACATACATTATTCAAACTACATATTTTCAATTTAAACTCATCATATTACCTACATATTTTAACTCTTCTCCTGATCCACACCTATTAATGGGTACTCTCTGTCTTCAAAAACTGTGTCTTGTTAAAAAAACAAAAACAATTCATCTTTCTTAATCTCTTTGGAACTATATTCCATCCACATACTTCATCATTGACAGGGATTAACAATTTTCATCTCTCTTATCTATATTTTTTGTCAATAGGAATAGACCTCCATATGAACAAACCTTTAAACTTTAATTAACTTCCTCACATATATAAATTTGCTATATTTTCTTTCTAAAAACAATATAGTTGCTTATCTGCTTTCTCAAATTATCTTATAAATTTACTATAAAGTCAGCTTTTCCTTCCGTTTAATTGTTAATTTCTTTAATTGCTGTTGTTTTTTTGTTCTTTATTTCCTCCTTTCTCCTTTTTCTTCTTCTTCTGTTCTTCACAATTATGTGGCAGCCTGTTATATTCTCTCATTCCTTCTTCTAGTACTTCAACATATGTTACAGAAATTAGATTCTTGATTTGTTTTTCTGTGCTTTGGTTTGCAGGCCTCAAATTCTTGATTCTCAGTGCCAAATTTTCCTTTATAGAAACTGTAGATTCTGTTTTCTCTTCCAGATTTCCTCTTGCACCACTTGGGCTATTTACAGATCTGTGTCTTTTTCCTGTTGGTTCATATGTCTCTTGTGTCTTTCCATCCATTTCCTCGCTTTTGATAGAAAGTCTTTCATTTCTCCCATGAAATTAATCTTATATCTTTTAGTTTTGAAATAAAAATTCAAACCTTCCGATTGCCATCTATAATTAATATCATTCCGTCTAAGAGTTGCTGCAAAGTTTTTATATTATCAGTTGCTTCTGTTTAACTTTCAACGGCAATTCCCTGATTATTTTCAGCTAACTGCTGCCAATTCTTGGTTTTTCATCCAATTTTATGCAGAATCAAACTTCTCACCGTTTTATGTCTGCATTTAATTATGATATCTCTTGGTAGATTATTTATCTTGGCAAATTTTGAACTTATTCTATGTATAAAATTTATATTCTCTTTGTATTCTTTTTTCATTCCAATCTCACATAGGAGCCATGTCTCAATTTCATTGAGTTCCTTTCTGCTCACTTGTTCTGGAAAATTTTGTATACAAATTTCAAGATTACTTTTCTCCAATTCCAATTTCATAATATCACCTTCTAATCTAGTATAGTTCATCAATTTTTCATTAACCAGCATTTCTAAATTTTCAATCTTACGGTCTTTTTTTTTTAACATTTTGCTTTAAATTTTCCATTTCTATTTGCTGCTTATCTGATCTTTGTTTGTTTTTATGATCTTAATCATCTTTTTCATTTCACCAGTTACTTCCTCCGTTTGTGTTCTTTCTTTTTTTCCACAGTTATAACTTCTTGTTTCATATCCTTAATACTATTTTAAAAATCATTTGCCAACTCAGTTAATAACTCCACAATATTCAATTCACTCCCTGACTCTATATTTTAAATTTGTAGATCAGGGGTATTTTGCAGATTTCATATCTGATGACCTCTCATGCCTTTCTCTTCTCTGCGTCATGTTTCTATTTAATGCTGCGGCCTTCTCCGCCATGCCCTCCCAGCTTAAATCCTTCCAAAAACAACTTAATTATCCTTGAAATTCTTCAATAAAATCCCTATACAGACATCAGTTAATCAAACATGACTTCAGAGGCCCCATACATGCCCTCTGCTCACCCAATAAATCTAGTACATTCTTTCTCCTAATGCAAAACAACAACAAAACAAAACACCATTCTGTCCCTTTAAAATTTTTTCTTCATTGCCACATGGATATAAAGAGAGAAAGTGAAAGTGGAGTTACAGCCAAAGCACAAACATGCAATCAATTATAAATAAAAGAAACCATATATATCTTATTCTTTTCTTATAAATTCTATTATTCCATCATTCTGGAGGAGCTTTACTTTCCCAGCTTATCTAAAAAAATTTGAGTTCTTTACGTTTCTGTCCAGCATTAAAATACTCCCGATGATCTGATGAATTCCAGTTTATGCTTGCAAAAAGTTCAATTCTCAGTGTCTGAACAATTCTCAATTCTCTGAACAATTGTTAAAGGTTTTGGAGCCCTGAATTTGAAAGTTTGGAGACCCCTGGTATAAATCTTTGCAACCGGCAGAGGAATGAAAACCACATCCTTCCGCCATAGCTCCAAGCTCCACCCTCTCTAGGTATATCTGTCTTGATAGTCTGGGTCAGACTATGAAACAATAGAGAAGAAAATACATCAAGGAGACAGAGATACAGACAGACAGTATCAATTATTAAATTGAAACTTAATTTTGAAGAACTGTAAATAATACTGTGAAACACAGCTAGAGTTAATTTATTAACTAGGAGATTCTTCTCCTTTATATTAAATTTGTATGCATTTTGAGAAATGTATAACTTCTAAATGTACAACTTTCACTCCCAGAATTCATAATGTTAAAATGGACAACAATTGGGCCTGGCACAGGCCCGTGTTATGTGATCAGCGTTTTATCCAACTAAGGGCAAAATCCATAGCAGTTACGGGTCCACGCAGTTACATCACCCTTTAGTTATCCTATGGAAAGTCATCTTAACTGCTCCGGAGAAAGGGGCTTAATTTCACTTTAGGATATAGGCCTATGGCCCATTAGTCTGAACACGTTAATTAGAAAACATTTATATACAAAAATTTATAAATTATAAACAAAAAGTTAATTATAAAACATAAAAGCAAGCGCTGCTTAAATTTATCAGTCAGAAACTTCTAAGTTGATTGGAAACCCCTCAGTGAAATGATGGTTTCAGAAAAACTACATTGAGTCCTGACAACCACTTCTCTGCAAGCTGTTATCATTACTAGGAAGTGGATAACTTATAGTTTCCCTGTGGCTAAGTCTGAAATCCATACTCTTTGCAAATACTGTAGATGATTCACTAAGGGCAAAATCCATAGCAGTTACGGGTCCTCGCAGTTACGTCACCCTCTAGTGTCATCTTATGGAAAGTCATCTTAACTGCTCCGGAGCAAGGGTCTTAATTTCACTTTAGGATATAGGCCTAAGTTTTGACAAAGGTTAAAACTTAAGTGGTCCAGACAACTAAAAATTATAGAAGACTTCAGCCCATTCTGATCAAGCCTTTTGCAATGTCTTACTGCTAATTATGGTATCATGAAGAAATACCAATACTTTCCCTGCAGGAATAACCTGGATGTAACCAATGAACACTTTATAGAAGACTGATATTGAAATCCTGCTACACAATTATAAGATTCTAGCTCACTCACAGATTTGGAGATATGGTTGACAATGTGGTGACCAAACTGAAAAGGTCAAGGACTGGGTATTTTTAAGAATTCAGAGCTTATAAAAAATCATAATGTATACTGGGTGGTGCTGACTTGTTCCCTCAGGCTTTTGAGCCAAGAATCTTAGGAAAGTGTCTAGATACACTTCTTTGATAGGAAACTCCACCAAACACAATGGGACATACATCTGAAAATGGCCAGCAACATACTTCCATAAAATGTACAGTAAATGGAAGGAGGATATAATTATAAGTACAGTAAAGATGATAGCAGACACAGAACAGTCAAACAAAATATTGACAATTTCGCTCATTTCAGATTATATCACACGTCTTTTTAAGAATGGTGGGATATTGCAGACTATAGTGTACAATACAGTTCTATATCATATAACCCCCCCCCTCCTTTTCAATGAACCAGGTGATCTGCCACATGCTTTTTGTACAACTGAAGATAGTCTGGAAGTATCAGGACAATAGTTTGCAGCATGCATGAGACATTTCCCCCCTTTTATATTAACTATTTTCTTTTCCCAAGATATCATTATTGTCATGGTTCAAGCATTCAAACTCCCCTGCCCCCCCCCCCCCCTCGGTAAGTCGCCTATTGATTTTTGAAGTGAAAAGATTGATTTTTCCACTCTTTTATTACAAAGCCCAAGGCTTTTAATAAATGAATTGTGGCCTTTATGTGATCTAATGGAGCTTCCTCTGATGGAGCCGCTATTAAGATATCATCTAGATATATTAGCAGTCTTATTTCGAAGACCCTTAGAATTGACCCTCCGGGTCTTAATAGCATTGTAAATGATCTCGGGGCTGCAGAGAGACACAACCATCATTCTCGAGTGATGCAAGATTGTGTCCTGGTGCCATTCATGCATCTCCCACATCAATGACATTTTGGGCCTCCTTCAGAGCCTTTTATTATCACAGGGTCCTGGAAGAACAGATTGGCATATTGATTTAACATTTTTTAAATTCATGTATAAGTGAAATCAGCACACAGCAAGGGCACCTTGACCATTATCTTAATTGGGCTATCATCTTGGTAGGGCAAACGGTTGAAGGCCACTCTTTCTGGACAGTTACCCAGATCACACTAGTACTGTACTGTAGTGTGCCTGTTCTGCAAGTGCTAAGTGTTCTCCTGCTTATAAGTAACACCATCATATTCGGTAAATGTAGGTTAAAACTTCTCTCCCTTAACATCAAACTAAGCAAGCCACAGGAGATCCATGATTGTTTATTTTCCGATAACAGCCACCAAAGGAGAGGGGATCCAATAGGGACTGTGGTGTTGATTTAGAAGAAATTAACCTTTCCTTTTTACCTTTTCGCCATTAAAATTTTTAGTATACTCATAATCCTCCCCATTACTTATTTGCACTTCTGGAGAAAAAACTTACAGGTAGTAAATAAACTTATTGTGATTGCTGTAAAAGAGAAACTCATTGCTCATCAGGTTGTCCCCAGACACACTGATTCTGCGCTTAATTATGACATCACATATCATCAAATTTGGTCAGCTTCCTGGTTTTTCAATGTTATCTCATTAAGATCTTATCTCCAGTTAGCCTAGATCAGATGTATTATGCTCAGAAAGAAGATGATCTAGTCATCACAAGGGAAAAAAATCACAATGAAATGGTGTCAGACTGGGGAAACTATGGGAGCAAACAAAACAGGGAAATCAGGTGAACTTTCACACATTTTTGGCTGGGAAATATATTTCCTTATCCAAGCACATTTTCTCACCAAAAGTCAAAATAGGAGAACCCTAAAATATGTTCATTCCTAAAATATGAATGGGATTTATGTAGCACTTTTTGAGTAGTTCTTACAGTCACAGTGTCACTTGAAAAATAAGGCACAGCAGTTTTCATTATGCTGTTAAGTCAAAATCAAAATACTATTCTCATCTAAATATATAAATCCAGAAAAGCAATGACACTAACAGTACACCAGGGTTGACTTCACAAAGGCTTCAAGTTTTCTGTATATTAGGACTTCTCCCCACCCCCTTTCTCTCTAACCCTAAGCTTGCTACCTGATGCACCCCCTGCACCTACTAGCTATGCCATGGGCAGTGCAATCCAGAGTGAGGGCAGTGAGGAGTGCCCCAGCTGGGCTGCCCCAACTATTCTGAATCCAGAGCAGGAGGTTATGGTGAATCCAGAGAGTCAAGAAGCTTTGGCTGCCTAGCTGCTCCAGAGCATGCTCAGAAGGCACCAAGTAAGTGGCACCTTGGGAGGGCTTGCTCCTGAGGAGACCTGCCTCAGATCACACTGAACAAGGAAAAGCAGTGGTACCTGCATTCTAAGCATTCTCTGACAACCAGTAAGAGCTGCAGAATGAGACTGCAGAACCCAGTGTGCCTGTATGTGTTAACCAGAAAAAGAGGGCAAGGCAGGCCGAAATGTAGGACACCAAAGAAAAATTTAGGACATGACAAAATAAAAGCTAAAAACACTCATATATATTTTGTTCATGTAGTTAATTGAGTAGGAGAAGGAAAACTCCCATCTGAAATCTCCACTGCCTTATGGCTATACCCATTTATGGGAAAGGCTTGAGGAGTCAGCCTCGAGGCAAAATCGGGAGCTGGAATCCCAGAAGCATCTTGTGACTGTATTACAATCACGTTCTGGTAACTCCTGCGACGCAGCTGGAACCAATCGTATTGGCTCTGCTGTTCCATTGGACTATTTCAGTGACTTGGAGAAGGGGGTTTTGCTGCTTGGGTAACAGTCTATCCTCCATATTAATTTACCCAGTCCATCGTGCTCTGGAGAGGACACTCCGTCTTCACATACAGTGTTGAAACAACATGGGAAGTGGCAGCTTCTTTTCCATACAGAGCACGATACCATAGCCTTTCGAGACTGAAGGATGCCAATGACCAGTTAATAGCATTGTATTACTTATTATTAAATTTAAAACTATTACATATAATTTATTGCATACAATTTATTAATTACATGAGTGCTACATGTTGTCTGCTCACAAAGAAATGGAGAACAAGAGAATTTTTCCCAAGACATAAGGCTGAAATTAAGGACATATCCTGGAAATAGAAAGGCCTCAGATGCTCACCCTGGCAATCCAGTCTACAGTGAATACAAGGGGCTTGTTGGAGTGGCTTGCTGTATCCCCAGGTTAGTGGGCTGCCAGAGTTGTGCCATATCCTGAGGTTGAGAGGCAGGATTGCAGTTACACTGGCCAAGAATTCAGATTTTTGGTCAACACTGCCATTCTTTCTCTGCCTTATCATGGACCCCTATGGGTCTACTTGTTACAATACATGCTCCTGAGGTGGTATAATTCTGAGGAGGTGGACAAGGGAATTTCTGCCCTAACTGCTCTGCCCTAGACAATGCTGAACATGCCCTCAACATGCCTCTCCTGAACTGCCTAGGTCAACTCCACCTGTCTTGGGGCAGCCTATGTTGCCTTAGCCTTCCCCAAACCTTTTCTGGCTTAACTGGGCTGCCTCATCTTGGACTTGGGCCACCCCAGTGAGAGATGGGGCAGCTCAAGTGCACTTTTGGATTGCAGACTGAGTAAAGTTATGAAGTAGAATCTTGGAAACAGAAGACAAGCTGCTCTAAGGGCTTGTTTGCCTTATACCTTGTTTCTTATATCTTTGGAAGCTCAAACCATGATATGGATTCTTATCTACATTTATCTCAAACCATCATTTTGTCTTGTATCTGAACTCAGCTGCTGTTATATGTATGTTGTTTACATTTTTTAAAATATGAGCATGAAAACCAACAGGATTGTTGCTATTCCTGAGTGTCCTGCTGTCTTTGCCCACAACCCAGGGCTTTAGTGCTCTTCAGAGCATTTATTTCTAGCAGCTCTTATGAGCAGAAAAAGAGCCTCTCCTTATTGAAGCATGGTTGGATTAAATCAATCAATCACTTGCAGCTAGGAATTGGCTTAACTACAACCTGTGCTGAAGTGTGATTCTTTCAAGTGGCAGAGGACATGCAGCAGCGACTATGATCCATTGTGATTATATGCCTACTATGGGCCAAGTCCCAGTTTTAAAGTGAAATTCCAAGGCTGATGATGACAAACTAGAAAAGGCAATTCTGATGTTATAACAATAAATTCAAGTACTAAACACTATTCACCCTTAATTTGAATATGCTGCATTTACCAAAGAACACCTCACAGTACATAGATTTAGGACACAATCCCGAGTGAGGGCAGTGAGGATTGTCCTAGCTGGGCTGCCCCAACTATTCTGAATCCAGAGAAGAAAGTTATTTATGCTGGATCCAGAGAGTCAGGAAGCCTGGGCTGCCCTAGCTGCTCCAGAGCATGCTCAGTAGGAACCAAGTCAGTGACACCTGGGGAGGACTTGCTCTCGAGGAGACCCCCCTCAGATCACACTGAACAAGGAACAGCTGTGGTGCCTGCCTTGGAAGGAGTCCCTGATGAGATGTCAGTACTGTCTACAGTAAATATAAGGGGCTTTCTTGGAGTGGCCTCCTGTATCCTCAGGTTAGTGGCTGTCATAGTTGTGCCATATCTTGAAGTTGAGAGGCAGGGGTTGCAGACAGGCAGGCCAAGAACTCAGATTTTTGGTCAACACTTACTCTGCCTTATCATGGACCCCAATGGGTCTACTGATTTCTATACCTGTTCCTGATGTGATCTAACTCTGATGATCTGGAAGAGGGCATTTCTTCCCTGGAAATAGGCTCTGGATACAGGGTAACTGCTCTGCCCTAGGCAATGCTAAACATGCCTTCAACATGCCTCTCCTGAACTGCCTAGGCTGCCCCAGCTAGAGCAGCCCAGGTCCACCTGTCTTGGGGCAGCCTATGTTGCCTTAGGCTGCCTCAAGCCTTTTCCAAAATAACTAGGGTGGTCCATCTTGCAGTTGGGTCAGCCCACTGATAGGGTAACCCAAGTGCACTTCTGGATCTTGTCCTTAGAGACTCTTCAGTACAATTATAGCTCTCTCACTACCTGCAAGCATGTAGTGTTGATTTCCATTATTTCGTTTGCTATGGCAATTAACTATCATGGGAAAAGATTGGAAAAGGTAGTCCTGTAACAATTAGGGTGAAATCCTAACCTAAGCTGGCGCAGCTCATCGGTCTTCCCATTCCCATGGTGGCATCTGTTTAATATCTTGCATAGCTGCTAAACAACTGTAGAGGGAAAGAAATTTCCAGAGTCTTCTTCAATATCTCTTTTTCTATCACCATTTAAACTTTTTGAAGATTTTGGGAAATTTTGAAGATTATTGTAATTTTACATCCGAAATTTTACATCCTTCTGGGGTCAACTGAATCAGGATCATACTAGTCTAAAACCTCAGTGTGTGATACTTGTAGCTTATGGCATAGCCATAGAACATTAACAGCCTGATAATGTTCTCCACCAATTTCCATGACAAAACGGCACCCCACAATGCTTGTTGCATCCTTTGGTGATGGGGCAAGCAGACAATCTGGAATAGATAATTTAAAATACTTTTCATGCTAAGCATGGCTTAAAATCTATGTCTTCTCAGCTGGTAACCATTTTGAAATTGTACACAGACTTTCAGGCTAAGTGTTGTGGTCTAGCTCCTTTAGTCTAAAAATTAAATAAATCCCCAAAAGAGGGAGTGAGGTGGGCCTGAACATGAAAGGCACTGTGGCATAAAACAGAATGAAAAATCAGGAACTGCAGAACAGGATATAAAGTGGATTTTTCACACACTGAGGTGTTGAGTACATCAGTGGTACTCAAAGTAGGGCTTGTGCAAGAGTTGGATCCGCCTTCTTGGAACCTGACAATCTCTTGTGAGTAAGCCCCATTGAGCACAAGGTGATTTACTTCCAAGTAGACATGCAGAAGACAGGGGCACAGGCTGCAATCCATACTTTCCTGGGAGTAAGTGATGCAACTTCTGGTGTGATGTCACTTTTGGGTGCTAGGCTGATTACATCACATTTGCATCCCGGTAAATTTGACAGGGAATCCTGGACAGATTTTTAAGTTTGAAAGGAGGTCCTGGGATTAAATGCCAGAGTACCTCTGCTGTACATTATCATGCATACATTGATATGTACAGAGGAGCAATTGAAATATGTAAGAATCAAAACAATTTGAGCAGGAAAGAAAAAAATAATGAGAATAAGGATGCAATCCTAAGCATGTTTACTCAGAAGTAAGTCCCTTTCTGTTCTTTAGGAATTTTAGGAATGTTTGGTTAGGATTGCAGTCTAAGGTCGAAATCCAGAATAACTATGGGGAGTCCTTGCTCCGGTGTAAGAACAATTTACTATGGATTGCAATATGAATTTCCCATAGGTTTTCACTAGGTGGTGCAGTAATTATGGGTGCACATAATGTCTTTTATGTGCTCACATAGTTACTCTGGATTTGGCTGTAAGTAGGAGCCCAATCCTACGCATGTCTACTCAGAAGTAAGGTGCATTATAGTCAAGGGGTTTTAAGGTGCAATCCTACCCATGTCTTCTCAACAGTAAGCCCCACTGTGTTCAAATGGGTCTTAGGCTGCAATCCTAAAGACACTTTCCTGGTAGTAAGACCCATTGAACACAAAGGGGCTTACTTTTGAGTAGACATGGTTAGGATTGTGCTGTTATTCAGTGGTAGGCTTCAGGGGATTCTCACAGGTTCCATAGAACCCTTTGCTAATGAACGCCTGGTTCTGAGAACCGGTTACTAATGGGACATAGAACCTGTTGTTCTATGGACATGGAACCTGTTAATTTATTTGAATCCCACCACTGGGAATATATTTGAATTCCCAGGAAAGTGTCTTTAGGATTGCAGCCTAACTCAGGTAACTGTAGATTGGCTTGCAGCCTTAGGGAACAATCCTAACCAATTTAGGCCAGCATAACTCACCCACTCCCCATTCATGTGGTGGTGCGGGGAAGCTTACACATGTCTATGCACTAGCCTAACCTTCACAGGGGTGACACAGAAGCGGCAAAGGTCACTTTTGTGACATTTTCAGGTGCCAGGTGCCATGGTCAGGTGCCATAACTTATCCTGGGCTTAGTTAGGATTGCAGTCAGAGAGAAAAAGGAACCACTTGGGGTTAACAGCTAACAATGATGTTTATAATTAATTTCATTACCCAGGAGTAGGGTGACCATATGACCAGAAAAACCTGGATTTGTCCGGATTTTTAGCTTCCTGTCAGGGTGTACTACATTTTGGCTTAATTGTCTTATATTTTGGCTTCATTTTTTAACTTCACGATGGTGCGCAGTAACCCATCATGTCATATGTCATTGGATTCATATTGAAGAGCAGAATCCAATGCAAAATCAGTTTTGGGATATCTCCTTCCTATCAAAAGTTATGGCCAAAAAAACTAGAAAACAAAAATATAAAAACAAAAAAATACATTTTTTGGCAATTTTTTAAAGCGAGTAGGAATTTTGGCCTTGGGGTTCTGGAATTTTGGGTTTGGTAGCTGGTCAACCTGCCCAGGAGGTAATTGGTCTGTGGAACTCAGGATGTCCCACAGGATGAGGTGATGGCAGCTTTAATGTCTTTAAGAAGGGATTGGACAAATTCCTAGAGGAGGGAACCATCACATGTAACAAGCCATGAGGGATGTGTGTAGATGTGGACAACCTCAAAATGCCAGATGCAGGGGAAGGTCCTGGATGTAGGTGTTTTGGGTGCTCCCAGATGTATCTGGTGGGCTGCTGTGTGATACCGGAAGCTGGAATAGATGGGCCTTTGGCCTGATCCAGTGGAGACTTCTCTTATGTTTTAATATAGGTGACTTCAAGTGCCTGATGAAAACTGTTGTGTCAGAGAAATCTCACCATAGCAGTCAGGCTAAACATCAGGCTTTTAGGTTTAGATTCTTTAGATTTAAGTTTTAGATTTAGTTTTAATCTTGATTTGGTTTTAGTTTCTAGGTTTTTAGCTTTAACCTTTCAGGATTCTTTTAGGATTTTTTAAAGGAGCTTTTCATTTTTAGCTTTACTGTTGTGGCAATTAGCCTCATTGCACTCCCTCTTTTACGATCTGTCTAATTTTTAGACAAAAGAGCTAGCCCCTGGTGCTAAGCTCAAATGTCTTGTGTATAATTTCAGCAAAAATATTTCTCATTTGCCTCAAGGTAGGCTGCTTAGTTTCCAGTGAGTTTTCCCAAATTTACATCTTCTGCTCTCAAATTAGCTGGCAAAGCAAGGGAATGGGGAAGATGTAAAACATGATGAAACGTGCTATTTATATGATGTTTCTGTGATGTTAACCTTGACAAGCATAAGAAGATGAAGAGAATTGTAGCATTGTGTGAAACAATGCATGGCATTGTATTGTTGTACTTTATACCGTTACCCCTACCCTTACCCTCTAGCAGGACAGGGCTGTGTGTAAGATACACCATGTATTTTTATAATTCCATGCATTGTTTATATTAGCTTTTATCAAGAAAAGAGGAACAAGCCCAGAATAACAGCATTGTCCTCTTAGACCATCTCAGTTGGCCACCAACCAGACGACTTTAAACTCAAGGCAATCTGAATAATTTCCACCATGAACTAGCAATATTTATGGACATCTCAAAGCTTTTTGGGGATAAGAATTTATACTAGCAAAGGATGAGTTCAGTTCCTAAATTTTTTCTAGAAATTAGGCTTCCTACAAATGTGACAGTGATACAATAAACAGATCACATCCTTGTCTTTTATAAAAAGAAGAAATTGAAAGGCCCAGGTGGCAGTGCGGTTGTTACATTTATTTCATAAGCAATATGCCAATTTTCTCATAACCATCACATGCCATATTGTGTGTCATTGATGGAGCTTCTGTGCTTTTCCAATTTCTCATAATGACACATCTGAGAATGGAAGGCTATGGTGTGGAGGCATGATCAATAGTTTAAGGAGTATCAAAATAAGAGATAATAGTTTTGAATTATTCTGCAGAACAAACCTTATCATTGGTGCACACACTGATCAAACCAATTGCCAACAGAAGAAAGAAATTATTAGTTATTTAAGCTCCAATGAAGTAAAACATTCTCACCTGGGTAGACTAACAGTTGGTCTTAACAATCTGCATAGTAAGCTCCATGAAGAGGCAGTTTAAGTCTTGGGCACCAAACAGCCTTCTTGTTGAGTATACATACAGTATTGCGAAACATTAAAGCCCACCTGTTTGGATAAGTCCTATATTTTGCCCATTAATTGCATGAGTTACAAATCAGGCACAGAGATCTTGAGTTGACTCTGATATAGATTCCAAACACATAACATGTTCAAGAGTAGCTGTTGCTGCATGTCTTCTTCCTATAATGCAATGCAAAACCCATTTCATGGCACTGCTGACACAGAATGTAAAAAGGCAAAACTTTTCTGAGCCACATTGGTGCACCTAACTCATTTGGTACCCAAGGCCCACAATTTTTTTGTCACCTGCATATGTCGAAATTATTTAATTAGTTACTATCAGTATTAACTGATACAATTAATTAGATATTAATTAAAATTTTTATATTGAAAAATCACCCTACCAATTAAACCTCTGTTTTATTTTGTTGGAGAGGGAATGGGTGAGGTTGCCATTTTGAGCACTTGTTGGGTTCCACTTTCAGTTGATTGGGAACATTCTGGTGCCCTTGCATTCCTCTGTGCCTAACCTGAACACAAGTCAATGCAACTTTGCTTACTCATGAGTAAAGTGGCTGTGTAGCCACTTTCCAAAGGGCTCAATGGGACTTCTTTCTAGGTTGTTTTGTGGGGACTGCGTTCATTGGATCAGCACCATTCTGGGATTGTTGAATTCCTCTCAGTCTGCCCTTTCAAATGAACTAAGGCACACTTGCCTACTCATGAGTAAAGGAATTTTTGCTTTCCATTTTTAGTTTCACATGCATTTTTAGTTTTATTTTCATAACGTTTGATAGGAAGGTGATATTTCAAAACTATTTCTTGCATTGGATTCAGCTTAAAAATATGTATTCAATGGCATATGACTTGATGGTTACTGCAAAGAATTCTAGAAATTTTAGTAATTTTTGTGATTTTGGTCACACCCAGTGTGTCACCCCCTGCTAAGGATGGTACCTCTGTGCCAAAGCCCCTCCAGCCCCTCTCCCTCGGAACACCTATGCTAAGCAATTTCACTGGCAAAACTTTTCTAAAAGCAAATATAGCAGCTGCCAGTTGAATTGTTCCCTGTCGTTCAGAAATGAAAATTTCCATAGGCTATTCTGCTACGTTTTGGCAATGCTTCAACTACTGCAGATAATGACAACTAACGCCTAGCTCTGTACTGACCCATTTCTATTGTGGTAGTCTATAGAAAGTTCCCACCATTACAAAAGTTGGAAGGTCACAAACCACCAATGGCACGATGCGGTCAGGCCATTTGCAGGCTACTGCTGGAGGAGAGGACAAACTGGCCAAGAATGGAGGGTGGATCTGGGCAGAACGGGGCAGATCTCAGTAGCACCAACTCTGATCAGGCTGTCCAGATGTCCGGCTTTCCCAGGACACCTCTGGTATTTATTACCTTGTGGGGGGAAGTAGGGAAATGCAAGAGTGCCTCCAGAATTTACGAGCCATGCATGCAGCTCAGATTTCCCTAGCATTCAAACTCCAGCTCTTAACCCTTTCAGTGCCTCTTAACCCTGCCTCAGCCAACAATTCAGGCTATGCTCCACTTCTAGACCTGCAAGATAACTCCTGCCTGGGGATACTCTAATTCCTCCTTCCCAGTCCTTTACATCCTGGTCCTTCTGGCTCCCCACAGTCTGCTTTTGCACTCTGCACACCCTCAGGGGCACTGCAGATTTCTCTTGGTGGTTCCAGATCCCACCTCCTTGATGCAGAGATGTCCTCCTTTCTATCCCCCTCCCTGCTTGATATCTTGCTTTTGTGTGTGTGTGTGTGTGTGTGTGTGTGTGTTTGGGTCTGAACCACATATGTTGGAGTCACTGGCTTGTGTTATGCTACTACAAATGGTTGCTTTAATGTCTGGGTCTGAATCATGCATTTTACAAGGTTCTCAATTTTAATGGGTTGAAATTAAGTACAGGAAAACAATATGAGTATTTCTGCTTTATTTTCACATGTCCTACATGTGTCCTACATTTTTGCGGTGTCCTTCAATTTTTTAAGCACATAGGAATTTTAGGGATTTTAGGGGTTTAGGGATTTTGCTTTTGTCATCTGATCACCCTGTGCAAAAAACTTAGTGTCTGGGCATAAAAATAAATATCTGCTTTTATTTTCCATAATGCCAAAACACAAGTGCCAATTTTTCCCCCGTTCATTCAAACCTGAAGAGAACCTACATGAAGCTGAATGCCTCATTTGGCAAAGTTGTTTGGAAAACTTTGGGAACCCCCAAAATTGGTTCCACAACCCCCAAACCAGACTGGGACAGGGTGAGCGGAGAGTTCATTATTTTTCAATTTAAAATAGGTAATGTAGTGTAATATATTATGCACAAGAAAGAAATACCAGTGTTTTTAGCTTATTTTAACATGTCCTACATTTTGTCCTACATTTTCCAGGTAGAGAGTAGGAATTTTGGCCTTCAATCAGGAATTTTGGCCTTGCTGTTCAGGGATTTTGCATTTGGCATCTGGTCACCCTGACTGATCATATCTAAACCCCTTCCCCTGCCTGACACACCCTCCTCAAATCTAGACCTAAATTTTTTTCTAAAGAGCTGGTCTAGATCTGAAGAGTCTCGTAGACCCAAGCTGCAGCCAACAGCCAGCAATTTACCTCTCCTAGTTTAATCATCCAGATTAAGGTTTCCAAACCCACATTTATGTTCATGCTCAAAACTGTAGGTTGCAGTAGATTTCTCTGTGAGTCCTTCACTCTTTATTCCTGCTTTTATGTGTGGTGTGTGTGTGTGTGTGTGTGTGTGTGTGTGTGTGTGTGTGTAAGTGGATGGGGGATGGTGACATTCAATAGTGATCCAGAGAAATATCTAAGGGTGACCTAAGTAAAACATTACCTTTTCTACCAAAAACACTTCTCTTAGTGCAAACATAGCATAGCATGGCTCAGATTATTTTGCTGGAATTTGTCACAGGGCAAGATGTGAGCAGTGAAACAATATCACAGCCAAGCTATTTTTACTGTTATTGATAGAAACACTTTCACTGAGGGAAAGCTAGAGTTATCAGCTCAGCCTAGGGGGGAAATAAGGTAGTAGTTAGTAGGTACTCACTGCTGTAGTGGCTCAGCAGTTAAGATGCCATGCCTGTCAACCAGCAGGCTGGGGTTCAAGACAGAGTGAGCTCCCATCCTTTGCCCATCTCCTGCCAACCTAGAAGTTTGAAAGCATGCAAACAGTGGCACAGCTGGTGGGTGCAGAAGATGCAGTTGCACTGCAGTTTCTATCTGATATGTTACTGAAATGGAGACCGACAGCAATATTAACATTGGTATTTTCTTCTAAAATGAAGCTCAACCCATGTCACCCACAAATGTGTGTAATGGTACCCTGGTGGCTCTTTAAGAACAGGGAAGGCTGCTTCAGTCTGATTGGGATTATCAAGGTTGAAGAAATGGCAAGATGTTGGTACCAGTGGTGCATACCTCACAAAATAAATTTGGACATTGGGTGAGCTAAAGTATAAAATTTGAAAATTGCGTGCAAGCTAAAGGTCCAAACTTCGTAACATGGATTCTTCCATTTTATTGGCTAATTGCAGGTGCATTTTCACAGCACTCTGAAGGGCTTTAGCTATTACACTGTGAAAACTTATCTCCAGATGTTCAGTGTTATGATTTCTGAGTTTTATCCATAGATATATCCTTATGTAACATCAGTGCACTGGCCTTTATATCCTTATGGTACAACAGTGAGTATAAAAGGACTTGGAATACATGCGCTCTCCTTGTCTGTTAATGACAGTGTTGTTCTTCTTAATATTCTGTCCATGTTCCGATTCACAGGAAGGATGAATGATGTAGACTGTTCCTTGGAGTCTTAGCCTTGATGATTTTTGCTTCCTCTATTCACATCAAGGGGAGGTACAATAAAAGCTTATTTGAGGTTTGATAGGAAGGTTGCAATGTATTGACTCCTAATATATTTTCCATCCCTTTCCTATTTTCTGAGCAGTGTTTTCCCCCTACAGGGCTTTTCTTTTTTGAATACAGATTTTATGATTTCATTTAAGTTCTTGAAAGATGTACTGCAAGAGATACCTGCAGAAGGCACATTTGCACATGTTAGCATCAATTTTTCACTTTGTGTTGCAGTGTCTAGTGCCTCAATTTCTGGTTTCCCCACCATATATTCATAATTATGCCCACATTTCTACCTGCATAAATTATTCCTGCTTATGCAGCTTCAGGCCATTTCATACATAGGGTTTTAAAGACATATTTTACAGGTCCATCTTATGCATCTAACTTTTCAAACATTGCAACGTTTTCTAATGGGTATGGATGCATACATCCACTTCAGGTGGCAGCCAAAAGCATTCTGTTTCAAGTACTTACACATATTCTGCGCAAGCGGTTAACATGCTGTGCCTGTTAACCAGCAGGCCAGGATTCGAGACCTGGGTTGGCCCCACAGGACAGGGTGAGCTCCTGTCCTTAGCCCAGCTCTGCAATGCCAGCTGGATCCAATTGTATTGGCTCTGCCTTTCCATTTGACTAATTCAGTGGCGTGGAGAGGGGGGGATTTGCTGCTTGGGTAACAGCCTATCCTTCATAACAATCCAACCCAGGCTTTCATGCTTCGTATGCAGCGTATGCAGCGCTGAGCATGATACCATAGTCTTTCAAGACTGACGGAGGCCTGCTTTATACACTAAAGAAACATATAGGATGGCCTCATATCTGTGGTCTTCCATCTATAAAAAAAAACCAGGATGCGATATTTTTATTTCAATTGGTGTGAAGTGTGGATCTAAAACTGAAGAAAGGTGCTGAAGGAATAGAAAAGTAACTAAAATAAAATTGCCCTCATGGGACAGTGGCAGAAAAATTGTTGTCTTTCAACTTGTGCAATCAGAGTCCAGTGCTATTCCAGATCAGGCTGTTGCGGGCAGAGTATTATGACAAAGAAAGGCATTTTAAGAGAACTGTTCCAGCTGGTAGAGGAGATAAGGTAAGGCCGTGACAGAGAGGAAGGACAAAACCTAGACCTGGAGAAGAAGAAATGGGGGATTGGGTCAGGGTGACCATAGGGTAGACCTCCAAATGTAGGACAAGGGTTTTGGACGACCTGGCTCTAAGGTCGTCCATTTTAAAAATGTAGGACAAAATGTAGGACGTTCTACATTTTGCCCTACAATTAACCCTCTGTCAGTCAAAGCTCTGTTTTGCCACTTTTAGTCGAAGTGCAATTTTTATTACACTGTTAGAAAACTGTCATAAGCGTACAATTAACTCAATTGTAATACTCTAAAAGTCTTAAGTGGCATTCATTAGGATGTACAAAAAGACAATAATCGAAATCTGATTCAAAAAAATCCTCATTTATTAATCATACAGCAAGTAAAACCAAAATCACTGAAAATTTATAGCCGCCTCCACATTGCCGTATGTTTTCATGAAAAAGAAAGACATATGAGCATTAATTATGAGTTGAACTGGAAATATAGGCACAGTAGAGTCACTCTGAGTCACTGTTGGGAAGTTCAGCAGTTCAGTTCTGTGACTGAAAGGCTTGTCCAACAAGAGGCTTGAGGGCCGCATTTGGCTTAGAAAACCCATAGATGCGGCCCTTGTTGGACAAGCCTGCATGTGTTCATATGTACAATATTATGAACAAAATATCCACAATCTTTGTAATTTCCATTCATAAAAAGAGCTGAATGAACAGTTATGATGAATATAAATGAATATATATGAACAGTTATGATGAATATAAAAGGAAATAAGAAACTTCCCAGGAGGGTCGAAGTTGTAATTTTTGTCCAGGGGCTCCCCACATAAGAAGCTGGAAAAATGACTGGGGGGGTCTCAAACAGCACCTAGAAATAGGAAGGTACTAGGAGGGGCAGGCCTCTCGGTCATCGTGGTGCAGAGAGGGAGAAAAAACAAAATCTTATGTAATAATTATTGCAGCTTCGAGTCCCCTAGGGTTAAAAACACTACTTGGGGGCTTACCTTATTTGGGGGTCTGCAGGTGTATGTGGAGCCTTAGAGCCCTCCCGGTCAGCCGGGGGAAGGCTGGAGCGGTGCGGTGAAGCTGCACAGGTGCCTCAGAGCCCCCCCGCCAGCTGTGGGAAGGCTGGAGCGGCACGGTGAAGTCACGTGGGTGCCTCAGAACCCCTCCAGCCAGCCAGAAAAGGCTCTGCGTGGCTGCTGAGGAGCCAAGGGCTGGACTGGGGGCAGGGCTTCCAGCCCAGGGCCAATCATGGGGCAAGGGCATGGGGCAAGAGCAGACCTCCTCCTGGCCTGCCTTTATTTTCCTGCACTATGAAGCGCAGAAGAATGTGCACACTGAGGTGCACACACAAACTAAAATGGCGGCGCCCATAGGGGCCGCTTTCCAGACACGATAGGGGGTTTCCCTATTGGGCCGGACCCCCTACCATTTCCAGAGGCGTCCAGACATTTCTGGACATCTGGACATCCTGGATTGGGTGGACTGCAGGGGTAATCCAATGGTGATGGTGTATGCCAGATTATACACTGTTTAGAGCATTCTTCCCCTTATCTTCCTTTGGATTTGTGCCATAGATGGATCTGGCAGAAATCTGAGGAGTCCCATTGTGGAGCAGAAGCTTTTAGGGGGAAGAAGGGAAATAATTCCAGTTTGTCCTCAGAAACCTTCCAATCCCTCTCTCTCAACAGATACTTGTTTGGCATTGGCAGGGAGGAAGGTATAGGATTTGATTCTTTGTATCTCTTAATAGAAAGACCCTCATTTTTCTAAAATTAATATATCAAATTGGTCATATGTTCTCCAGTCATGGCTTTCAGACACTCATTTCTATTGCATGGTCACAAACAAGCAAGCTTTTGAAACACATTGGAGTTAGACCGTTTTGCCTCACTCCCTGGCCGGGGGAGCAGCAGGGACAGGCTCCTTGCAGCCCATTGGCAGCCTCGGGCCAACTCCATAAATCAGTGGATATTTTCTCTAGAAGCACAGGGCAGTGTTTTAAAATTGAGTTTAAAAACTTGCTATCCGATCAGGGCCGTAGCCAGGATTGTAGAAATGGGGGGGGGATTTTCAGGGGTGTGGGAAATTATGGGTGTGGCTATCTACGCTGCTATCTACGCTGGTGCAGAAAATGCAAGGGTAGGTATTGGGAAATCAAAGACCTGTAATTCAACCCAATTTCATGAAGAAAAATATTTTGGGTTAAATATTTTGGTTAATTATCCAGTGATGGGCATCAAAAAATTTAAGAACCGGTTCTCTGCCCATCTGGCAGCCACATTTAAATGGCTATTTTTAAACTTTATATGTCCTATCTCTTGTTAAGAACCGGTTCTATAGAGTAGGTGCGAACCTGCTAGAGCCCACCACTGTAATTATCATTAATTATTATGATTAATTCTACAAAATTATGCAAGGAATGGATAGAGTGTATAGGGAGGTGCTCTTTTCCCTTTCTTTTAGTCTTGTGTCCTTTAAAAAGCATCAGTGTCCTCCTTTTCCTTGTAAGTAGAAAGCATGTTGCTTTCTTACAATACTTGTAATAATACTTGCAATAGCTTTTTTGTAATAAATCTGTAATTAATGTAAATCCTGTACAAGAGTTTTAAATCTATTAATAGTCAACACAGTGTTTAAATCAACTACATGAAATATGTATAAGTGATTTTAGCTTTATTTTTTCATGTCCTAATTTTTCTTGGGTGTCCTACATTTGGGGGGGGGGTGCTTTTTTCTCTTTTTTTATTATGATGTCCGAGAGAATTGTCCCTGTACAAGAGAAAAGGACAATTCATCACAGGATGCCCCAGGAGGCACAAAGGTAGCACACACCTGGGCTGGAAGCAGGTGCAGAGTGGCTCAGTGGGTAGAGCTCTCAGTGGATGGGCTTGAGTCTCCATCTGGGATCCTGAGCTGATGAGCCTGAGCTTTCCCCATGTCCTGGGAAAGGAGAGGAGGAGCCGAGGGGCTCAGTGCTCTGCATAGGCATAGGGGCTGCTTAGTTAAGCCAGGTTGTGCAAGTCATCCAGCTGGAGGACACTCATTTGCCTCCCATTTGCCTCCCAGCAGGCATTCACACCAGGAGATCCGTCCAGGTGGATGTTTATTTGGAATGCAAATGAAACACAGCTGCTTCCATCAGGAGGCATATCAAGTCCATGGCAGGCCAAGCCTTATGGAATGCACTGGTGGCTACTGGAGAATGATTAGAAAGACAAACCCTACAATCCAGAGTAACTACGGGAGTACATAAAAGACCTTAGTGTACCTGTAGTTACTGCATGACATAGTGAAAACCTATGGGAAATTCATATTGCAATCCAGAGCAAATTGTTTTTACACCGGAGCAAGGACGCCCCATAGTTACTCTGGATTGCACCCACAGGCTGAAAAATCAAGGGCAAATTAGGGGAAAATCCTGAGGGGGGGCAGCTGACTGTTTTGGGGGGGCTCAGCCCCTCTTTGCCCCCAAGCTACAGCCCTGTATCCAATCCTATGCATAGTTGCCTGTGAGCAGTGCTATTTTTTTTCTGGAAAATAGGTGCTGATACCTGCCAGTATTCACAGATACTCAGCTTTGTGTATATGTGTATTTGTGCTGGTAATCACCAAAGATGTGCCAGTACTCACCCACAGAGATGCCAGTACTCATACAGATGCATACCCCCTCAAAAAGACCACTCCCTGGGAGTAAAGCAGCCTGAAACCTACTTCTGAGTAGTCATGCATAGGTTTGCTAATGCAGTGCATTTGCGGTTATTGCTAATACATTTGAGTTTATTATCAAAACATACACATTTTAGAGAAAGTTTTCAAAACAGGCACGTATTTAAGCTCTGGTAAGTTTTATCTCACAATGTGCAGAGTGCTTCATAGGCATCACAATTAACACCAGTTTAAATTAAATCTTTATGCAAACACACATTTGATATCGAACAACTGGGGAATAGACTCCTTTGGGACTAGAATCCAATAAAGCAATTAAACTATGGCAGGGAACCCCAAATAAGCAATTAAGCATAGCGATGATTTTAAGACATTACCAAATGAATGCCAGCCTTCTTGCTTCAAATAATATTAGGAAAAAAGAAAACAGATTAAGCTTTTCTAATCTCCAGGAGGAAAAAAATAGTAAAATTTTAGAACATCTCTGCTGCCACTTCTTAAATACTGTATTGTATTGTGTTGGTGTTCTTTTTTTAATGTCCTCTGAGGAATATGTGGGAACTCTGGAAATCTGGAGTTGGGAGTACAAGAACACAGAAACATCTGCAAAAACATTCAAAATAGTTTTTTCTCACATTTACATTTCAGGCAATGAATTTTATAATGCAAACTCTTTGAGTGCTCATAAACAGAATAGGATGGAACCATAGAAATAGCACCAATATAGACATTTTCACAAATGAAATTAAATCATAAATGCATCAAAATAACAGCCATGTTTGTTAATATCAAACACTGCAGTAAGAAATTTTTTGCTAGGCTGGTAACCCTGCAATCCCTGAATTTTCATCAGCCTTTCCTAATTATTATATAGCAGGGCTCACAACTCCATAGATAAAGTGAGAGGTTTTTTTCTCATATATTTTCATTGTACAAGAGCAGTCCCCAACGTTGTGCACACCTTCTCTTGTTGCTGTCACGTGATCGCACACAATCTTCCAAACCACTACTACACCATCCTGAGTTGCCACCTTTCATTGCCTGCCAGGGGGAATGCCTAAGTAATGTGATGATGGCATTACAGAGAAAACATATTTTAAAAATCTCTGATCTTAACTCACCCTAATGTTTGGCAGTATAATGGGCATTTTAAATTTTCACAGCATCTGCTTCAAGAAAGTGGCTCCTTGTCCTCCTGAAATCTTGCCATCATAGAAAGTGATGAAATTAGATCAAAGTGATGAAATAATTTCCCTCTACCTGATCAAAACCTTTAGTGATCATGGTAGTGGCATTTGGGGGCCTACTTTCCTTACCCACAGGTAAGGTACAAATGTCTGCCTGAGGTTCCTGGGGTGTGTGATGGATGTTGTGCCAACCATTTTTGACAGCAAGCAGACCCCCGCTCTTGACAGCTCATGATTGCAATGTTGGACCTGTTTATGACATGTAAAAGCAGTTTTTGAGCTTCAGATAGTCTTTAATTCCTTGCAGCTTTCTGAATGCTAATATTTCAGACATCCAAAAGAGAAATAGATTGCTCTCGTATATTCAATTACCGGTGTCATATAATCTACAGATTCATATGTTCAATATACGAGAGCAAACTAAAATTCATGAGATGCTATCTGAATGCAGTCAACAAGAATAATATCACAATCATCACTTCAGTAACCAGGTATGTGTCTTAGTGAGATGGAACAATACAGCAAGCTGTTTTGTATTCACACATGCAGTGTGAAAATCGATATAAAGTACAGAAACTTGAGGATTTTAAAGAATTCAATGATGCAGTTAGGTTGCCTGCAGATTATAGCAATAGCAGTAACTGAATACAAGAGTAATGCATTTCTTTACTTGACATCTAAAGTATCAGCACACAAGAGTCTGCAAAGAATCAGGAATTACTAACAACTCAGTCCTATCCACTCATCAGCCTGCACAATACAGCAGAGTCAACAGAACACATGCTGCATACCAGTGGCATAGCTAATGGTCATATAGCCCAATGCAAAGCTCAAAATTTTGCCCCTGAAGTGAAGTCAGAACCAGAAATGATGTCATTCCTAGGTATTTTTAAAAAGAAAATTGGGGAAAAAATCTCCCCCCCTTCTCAGCAGTTCACCATCATTTGCTCTGCTAGTGGCTTAGCTAAAGCACCTATTTGCCATCTGGAGTCAAAGAAGATTTTGTCCTGTGCTGTCCATCCCTCGCCCCTGCCAACAAAACATCCAATTTAATTGAGGTAAAAAAATGAAAATGGTGTCCCTTAGTGGTTAGGGAAAACATGCTGGGGCAAAAAGGAATGGCTATTCTCTCCCTGCGAAATAGAAGAGGAGCACCACATGGAAGTGCCTATTTAACCAGTTAGGTTGGGGAACTGTATTATGATATATGTATATGGAAATGGGAGCTGATTCATATTAACACCTTATTAATTCCATGCTGTATCAGAATTTCATCTCATTGACTCTCAGAGCAATCAGTACCATGGGAAAGTTTTGAGTTTAAAAAAATCCACTTTTTGTTCCATAGGCTTTTGTTTTTTTTCATTTTCTGGTTAATTGGCCATAACATTTGATGGAATATAGATATTCCAATGCATTTTGTTTTACTGCATTCTGTGATACTTAACATGTATTTATACATGCCCCATTTTCACAATTTTAGTTACTAGTGTCTACTAGTGTCAAGCTCTAGCTACTGGTTGCCACTAGTTTAACCAACTGTTTTAGCCACTAGTTGCCCCACCCTAAAAATTCTTGCCCAGTTCAACTGCACCCCCTGTCCCTCCCTAGCTATGTCACTGCTGCATACTATAGTGCGGAACAGTCTGGTAGCTCAGGACTGGTAAATAAAAATTGTTTTTACTTACCTTCTGAAAGGTCTTAGATGATCTTCTTGAACCTATGTCAACTGAGGAAATTCGATCTGCCTCAAGAGCTGATGACCCTGTTTTATAGGGGAATTACTGAATCTGTTCTCTGCAGTTCCTTCACTGTCTGGTTTGGCACAGCATCCAAACTGGACAAGAAAAAACTACAAAGAACTATAAGTATAGCAGAGAAAATAATTGGAGTCAGTCTGCCCTCTATGGAGGATCTATATATTGCAGGAAGAGAGCCATGAGTATTGCTGCAGACCCTCTTCACCCTGGACACATTTTGTTTGAGCTTCTTCCCTCTGGACGCCGATATAGGACTCTGTACACTAAGTCAACTAGGCACAAGGACAGTTTTTTTTTCCTTCTGCCATTAAATTGCTGAATCATCAACTATGCTGAGGGACTTTTGGAAATACTGAATAGTGTTCTATCTGATGTATGCTCTGTATGTATTGTTTGATATTTGTGTGTTGGTGTTTGTATGTCTGCAGCTGTTGCCAAAGCCAAATTCCGGGTATGGAGTTCGTACTTGGCCAATAAATCTATCTATCTATCTATCTATCTATCTATCTATCTATCTATCTATCTATCTATCTATCTATCTATA
Source organism: Cryptoblepharus egeriae (assembly GCA_030015325.1). Lineage (NCBI taxonomy): Eukaryota > Metazoa > Chordata > Lepidosauria > Squamata > Scincidae > Cryptoblepharus > Cryptoblepharus egeriae. The sequence continues at coordinate 31,755,365 of JAREYC010000005.1, forward strand.
TTTAGTTTGTGTATGTCTGAAGAGCCTCAGTATTGGGTGACAAAACAATAAAAGAAGGATAGGATATGGGCGTATGACACTGCCACCCGAAAACATCCTGACCCCAAACTACCCCTCAGGGTGACCATATGTCCTATTTTTCCATGACACGTCCTGGATCTTGACCTTGTGTCCTGGAAAAAAGCAACCTTAAATGTCTTTCTTTCCCTTGTAAGTGGGAATTATGTAGCCTTCTTGTAATTACCATAATAAATTTCATGTAATAAATTATGGCTGCAATCCTAACTACACTTCCCTGGGAGTATGTCCTATTGAACACAATGGGACTTATTTCTGAGTAGGCATGCGTAGGATTGCATTGTTTATGTAATAATTTAAAATTTAAAAATAAGCAATATAATGTTTAAAGTAAGCACATGAAAGAAATATATATGAGTGTTTTTAGCTTTTATTTTGTTGTGTCCTAAATGTAGGGGGGTGTCCTACATTTTGGGGGGCTTGTCCTCCTTTTTTGATTATGGCATGTAGTCACTCTGCTCAAGTTAGACAGTTCCCTGCCCCAATTCTCCCCTGAAATACTACCTGACCAATGTCAGCTTCAGTGTCAGCTGGGTGAGCTAGTGGCAAACATGCAGGGCCTCCAGTCAATGGTTTTGGTGGCACTGGGCTGGGACATGTGGCAAGTTCAACAAGACAAATTACTGCAAGGTCATAAGATTCACTATTATTGACTCTAGATAGCATTGGGACATAAATTAAAAATCTATTCCAAGGTATATGTTTGGGCTGTAATCCTAATCCCCAATAAGGACAGCCTAAGCCCCAGCACAAGGTAACTCAGCAAGGGGCGGGGGCTGCCGCTTGTGTTGAATTGGGGGTCTTGGCCCAGGGACAGAATTGGTACTGAATGTACAGGTGTCTCATGCTTATCTGAGAGATATAGGGATCAGAGCTGGGTTGAAAGTAGAAATGGTTGAAAAGCAGAACCTGGTCTTTTTTTTAATTTACATATGTTGCTTCTGATGCTTCTTTTTTTAGATAGCAAATTGCAAATGCCCTTTTTATCTTGCGAATTCCTGCTGTCACACAAAGATTTCTGTAAACTGAATCTCACTAACATGTCTAGGAATGGTAGTAGACCAAGAGCTAAAGTGACCATGTTCTCTCTCTCTCTCTCTCTCTCTCTCTCTCTCTCTCTCTCTCTCTCTCTCACACACACACACACACACACACACACACACACACACGCATGCCAAAACAGTCTGAATCGCCATGTTACAGGGAAATCAACATGAGAGAGGTCAATTTTAGCCTTTAGAACAGTGGGGAGAGGTTGAAAGAGTGGAACATGCTCATTGCATGAATAATTTCTGGGTATAATAGAAAGGTGTTAAAAGAGCGGATCTTAAAATGTACCATCATAAAGTGAAGGATTTCTGTATATGAACTTCTGTCATTCATATTTTGCATTTCTTAAAACGAAGACGTTTGAAGTCTATGAAGTCACCTTTCCCCTAGCAAAGATTTTTTTACATTTCATTTCTATTCATTTTTATTTTTATAGATTGCATTTAATCTTGAATTGTTTTACTGTGTACATGCAAGATAGTGGGAGAGGAAATGTAACTCTCTCCCTACAACCTTTCATTACCAGAGGCTGCTTCAAATTACATTTGCCAGAGCTGCCGTGGCAATACTCTAAAGCATTCTATAGTAAATACATGCGGTATAAAAGGAGACATGCCTCTGTGAACATGCATTAGGCCTTGCCAGGGACTCATGGGGTTCCAAATGTTTGCAGATATCTAACTCCCTTTTACACTTTACATCTTTACAGCTGCAAACACCTCTGTAGTACAACACTGGAAAGGCTGCTGCAAATATGATTGCCACATAAAGAGGTTTGGCATAATTGGAGGATCTAATCCTCAGTCCTCCAGTTGGGTTGTGGGTTGTGAACCACCAAAGGGACTGAATATATGATATTTCTCCCAAGGAAGTGTCCCTGCTTTGATGCTTCTTACAGTGACCCTGATCATAATGCTCCAGGGATTATGGTGCAACAGATTCCAATTGGCTTTTTTTTCCTTACAGGAGTGTGTTTGTCTCTGTGTAAAGCTTCTGATCAAAGATAAAGGTTATTTAGAGCAGTTGTAAATGGATCTTCTTGAACCTATGCCAACTACACCAGCTGGCATAAGTCCAAAGACCTTCAGGGGGCATTTTGTGCCAGGCAAAGAGGAATAGGATCCCAACATATGAGACTGTCACCAAGAGCCGATTGTAAACACCAGGAGTTTCTATTACCAATAAGAAAACAATGCATTGGTTGTTGTGGTGAATGAAGACTTTGGGATTTGGACTTGTTTTTATTGGCTAATGATAATAGTGGATATTGTTGTTTTTGCCTCTGTTTTAATTAGTTCCATCCTGCAGGTATTGTGAGATTTTACGGTTCAATTTTATAACCTTAATGAATTAGATTGATTTTTGTGTACTGCCTTGAGGTATAAGGCATGATGGTGTAAAAAAATGATTATCCATTAAGTACCTTTCTGCAACCATATTCTGCATCCCTTTCACAATCACAATTACTGTTCCCTGGCTAATGACTGGGGACAGGCTGGTCTTTCCTTTGCCACAATGTTCTTCATTGCAGAGGCAAGAAAAGTCCTGCACCACTCCTGGAGTGTTAGGCCAATGAACACACATGTGCAGGCCTCTCCGCACTACCACGTGATTGGAAAGAAAGGGGAGTTGTGTTGGCTTAAACGGGTTAGGATTGCACCCTCAGGTAGTATATAGCATATCAGAGGCCAAAACTTGCTTCCCGCTGTTTTTTTATTTCAATCACATTGATCCAGAAGTTGAAGCCTTGTGTTACCCTGACAGAGTTAAAATGACCAGCAGAAACCCAAACTACATTTTTACCACCTGATCACCTGACCTAGAATAGGAATAAACTGGATTTTGTCAAAGCATCCTGGCTACCAATTTTCTGACAACACAGCTGGAGAAATAGCATTACTTCTCTTTTAAAATAATATACTGTCTGAAGTTTGCTTCCCGTTCTCAAATTCTCCCTATTCCGTTTATTTATAGTGCCACAGAAATTGGCACCCAATTTGAGGCAAACCCTGAAAAAAGAGAGGATGTGTTCCAGTCAGCTCCATTATAATTTAGATGAGCGCACTTAATGGTGCTTTGTTTTCTAAATCTTTCTTGATGTTTTTTACCCTCAGAAGTGAAAAACTAAATCATGTTCATTTGCTTATACAATGACTGTGTTTATGGCAAAAATGATGGAAGGACTGCGATCACATTTCTAATTCGCAATATATTCTGTGGATGGCAAATGGCCAGCAATCATTGAATGAAGATTTGCTAAAGAAAACACATTTTCATAACTGAGAAACCTAAGCTCCGGGCCTGGCATTTTAAAAAGAGAAGCTCTAAAAACAAGGTATTCCAATGGACAGAGAGTGGAATTTAGTTCCAGCTTAAAAGGGAAAGTTTGTGATGTCCCACAGGTTGCCCTACTGGTCATGACTGACTTTAAGGGTGGTGCTCATTCCCGTTACAAGGCTGAAGAGCCAGTATCATCTGAAGATGTCTCCATTGTCAAGTGACTGGCAGAACTAAACACCAAAGGCATATGGAACACTGTTACCTTACTACTGAAGTGGTAATTAGTTACATAAAGGTAAAGGTAAAAGTAAAGGTAAAGGTGTCCTGCACAGGTTGCTCTGCTAGTCATGACCAACTGTGGGGTGCAGTGTCCACCAGCGGGTTGCCATTTCTAAGCCATCCCCATTATCCAAAGACACTTTCATGGTCATGTAGCTGGTTTGATTATACGCCAAGGGGCACAGAACTCTGCTGCCACTAAAGTGGTATCTATTTACCTACTTGCATTTACATACTGCTATGTTGACAGGAGGTGGGCAATTGATGGGAGCTCACTTTGTCTTGCAGCACCAAGGTCTCAAACTGCTGACCTGCCAATCTTCAGATCAAAAGGCCCAGAGTCTTGAACCACTGAGCCACTGCAGCCCCAATAATTATATATTTTTAAGCTTGAAATTGCTAGATTGGCAGGAGCTGGGCATTACAGGAGCTCACTCCTTTGTTAGGTATTCAGATTTTGAATCAGCAGCCTGATGACCTTCAGGTTGACAGTCTTTAACCACTGAGCCACAGCAGCCCTTTGTGACTTTCTTATTAATTAATAAAATTCAGCTGTTTTGCACAATATTAGCAATAGATGGCACAATGGAGTACATGCAGTTGAGTATATTATGATGAATGGAGTGTTCTATAATTGTATATGAATGGGGGAGGTATTTGATTCATTAATGTTTGCTTCCTGATTTTTCACATATTTATACCACCCTTGGGGTTGTGGGTGGCGCAAGCAGTTAAGATGCTGTGCCTGTTAACCAGTAGGCCAGGGTTCGAGACCCGGGTTGGCCCCACAAGACAGGGTGAGCTCCTGTCCTTAGCCCAGCTCTGCAACGCAGCTGGATCCAATAGTATTGGCTCTGCCTTTCCATTGGACTAATTCAGTGGCATGGAGAGGGGGGATTTGCTGCTTGGGTAACAGCCTATCCTCCATAACAATCCAACCCAGGCTTTCGTGCTTTGCATGCAGCGCCGATCACGATACCATAGTCTTTCAAGACTGACGGAGGCCTGCTTTATACCACTCTTCCTCCAAGGAGTTCAGGGTGCTATACATGGTTCCTTCATTCCTTGTATCCTCAAAACAACCTTGTAGGTTAGGCTGAGAGATAGAGACTGGCCTACTTTCATTAAAAGAGGAATCATCAAGCCCTTAATCAGAGTTCTTGGAGATACATTTTTTTTCTCTTTTATCCACCACTAAATAAGCTAGCCCTGCTCTGGGTGCCATGAAGGGCCTGGACATAGTGGGGATGCCATAGATGTAGCACTTACTTTGAATGGTCAGTTTCAGTCTCAAGAATCTCCATGAAGAGCAAGGAAACCAGCTGAGACTCTGGAGAGCTGCTGAGCTTGATAAATGAATGGTCTGACAACATATAGGGAAGCTTACTGTGTTCCTATGGCATTGTTACCTTAGAAAGCAGTTTAAGAGCAGGAATCATTGTTTAATGGAATGCAAGCTTGCAAGTGGAGAGCAATTCCCTGTTCCCAATGGATGTGAATACATATTTATTTGCTAAGCAAAGACACAGTGGAAATAAAGTAGTAACAGGTCAGTTAAACAGGAGCTCTACCTACATCACTGTATTTGCTTTTGTACTGTGCTTACAGGATTGGATCCATAATTAAAAATATTATTAAATTAACATAAAATTAAAATTTATACAGCATTTCTATTGACATTTATTTTACCACGGATGGCTTACTAAACAACTCTCACTGGTCAACAACCACTGCACACTCATGTATGATATTTTAAAGGTTGTTTATTGCCTTATAAATGATTTATTGAACTTCTTGTAGTAATTTATTACCAAAGCTCCAGATTCTTAAAAACAAAGTAAATGTTTAGTGTTTGTGTGTGTGTAAGCGAACTACTTAACAAAACATTTTGGTGGACTACCTACGTTTTACTATTCAGGGTAGTCAGTGAAAATATTACTAACTATTAATTCAGTACAGAAATTCTGGTGCTTTGTTGCTAGGCACTTCTGCAGATGAAAAATTGCTTTCATGGGAAAAAGAGTCTTGCACAAATTGTATTGCAACATCACGTGCAGAGGGAGAACACACACTGGAGAATCCGCAGGACCTAGAGAAGATCGACATGTGCTAAAAATACTTCTTCCACTAACAAAAATAGAAGTTACATAAATTAACCTGTTCAGGGGTTATCTATGTGCATGGAGAAAAAAGCAAGATTGCCCGTATACACTCTCCATGTTTGGGATGCATGACGTTTCTCCTGGCTTGACCTAAGAGATCCCAGGAGTGCTACTTTTTGTAACTGGATTATGGGACACATTTAGGGCGCAATCCAGAGTAACTACGGGGAGTCCTTGCTCTGGAGTAAGAACAATTTGCTCTGGATTGCAATATAAATTTCCCATAGGTTTTCACTAGGTGGTGCAGTAACTACCGGTGCATGTAATGTCTCTTACGTGCTCCTGTAGTTACTCTGGGTTGTAGGGTTAGTCTGACTTCTCAGCATAGTCCTGTCTGGTATGGCTGACAATGTCCAGCTTAGCCTCCTGCCTCACTGAAGCATGCAAGCCCCACCACCACTGCAGGGTAGTGTCCGTTTGGGGGGGTTGTTGTTATTATTAATTGAATTAATTATTATTAATTCAAAATCAACAGTAATACACAACAAACAACTCCATGCTGGTTTCTGTAACATCACCAGTCGGACCTTTCCCAAGTGTCTAGGACTGTGTGATGTAGCAGTGTATAATACATGCAGAACCTATTATTATTATTATTATTATTATTATTATTATTATTATTATTATTATTATTATTATTATTATTATTATCCATAAATACACAGCGAACAATTTCGTGCTGGTTTCATTCACATCACCAGTCAGACCCTTCCCAAGAGTCTAGGACTGTGTGATGTAGCGGTGTATAATTCGTGCTGATCCCAGAAGAGCGGCTTTCTGCAGTTGGCAGAGTGATATTTTGTCAATGTCAATAGTTTTCTGTGCCTGACAAGGTCTTTGGGCACTGCATCCAGTGTGCCAATTACCACTGGAACCACCTGCACTGGCTTACACCAGATACGCTGTCATTCGATTCTTAGGTCTTGGTAGCGGGAGATCTTTTCCAGTTGTTTCTCCTCAATTCTGCTGTCACCTGGGATGGCGATGTCAACAAGCCACACCTTACTGCTTTCTATGATAGTGATATCTGGAGTATTGTGTTCCAAGACCTTGTCCGTCTGTATCTTGAAGTCCCACAGAAGCTTGACCTGCTCATTTGCAACCACTTTTTCAGGGTTGTGGTCCCACCAGTTTTTTGCCACTGGCAGATGATACTTTTGGCATAGATTCCAGTAGATCATCTGAGCAACAGAGTTGTGCCTCAGTTTGTAGTCAGTCTGTGCGATCTTCTTGCAGCCACTTAGAATGTGGTCAGTGGTTTCATCCACTTCTTTGCAGAGCCGGCATTGTTGTTGCTGTTGTTGTTGTTGTTGTTGTTACCACTGAGCTGAAGGTAGAGCATTACTAGTTGCCATTGATATGCCTGTTCTCCAGGAATGTTTCCCTTTCTTAAAGCTATTCAAGGTAGTAGCCATCACCAACACATCTTGTTGCAGTGAATTGTGTGCTGAGTGGAGTGCTTCCTTTTATCTATTCAAAATCTTCTACCAAAAATCTCAAAAATGTACTTAGAACCACTAGAATTGAAAGAATGTAGTACTGGAAGCCCACTCTTATCCCACGCCACCAGCAGTGAAGAATAATGTGTCCTATGATGGAAGGATGCAATCAAGAGGTCTCCTTAAGGAAAGGGAATTTTTGTTATAAAATTTCAAAGGGCTGTGCAAGTTCACTGATGGCTTATGGGTCTCCTCAGTTCTACAGCAATGGTATAGCTGACACAAATCCTCAGAGAGTAAGGAGGAAGTATGGATGAAATTGGGGAGGGGGACTTGGTCTGGCATCTACATTTAAGCCTCTTCCAAGCCAATCCCTTATTTTCTGCTCGCCTTGAAACTTGTAGGTATTCGTCCTCCCCCATAGCCACAAAATATTCGCCCTGGACAAGCACATCAGCTCCTGTATTTGTCCACCAACCATGGTAGGGCTTCCCCTATGCTATTGCTGCCTTACCCTACAATCCAGAGTAAATACGGGAGCACCTAAGAGACATTACGTGTACCCGTAGTTACTGCACCACCTAGTGAAAACCTATGGGAAATTCATATTGCAATCCAGAGTAAATTGTTCTTACACCGGAGCAAGGACTCCCCATAGTTACTCTGGATTGTGCCCTTAGTGTTGGGTTGGAATAGCCTGTCAACAAGACACCATACATGCTATTGTAAATGACTTTGCAATAGCACATGCAGCCCCACAGTATTGGGTTGTGTGAGAAGGTGAAAAATTTCATTCTGACCATCCTTACTGACATCTCACCTGCTCTGAGAAACTGAATTGTTTCTATTCACATGTGTACTGACAGTTTCAAGCAACTCTGGGAGAAAAGTGAAGCTGGACTTCTCTTTGCAGCAACCATGCTGATTCTCCTTCAGCAAGGGTCTTTCTTCTAGGTGCTTAATAACTTCATATTTATTATGTTTTATACTAATTTATCCAGAACAGATGTTTAGCTAAGTGGCCTGTAATAGATATCTTTGTGATATATTACAGCAGTTTCAACTGGTCATTCAGGAGGCTTATATTTTGAATGGTTCCATTCAAATAAAGTCACTCAATACTGTTTGATTTGGAAATAACAATTAAAGGAATCAGAGGCTCAATTTTGACCCATGAGTAGCAAATTATTTGAACTAGCCATGGTAATATTTTGCATGGGGAGAGGAACTGTCCATATTCTCCCCCATGTATTTTCCAGTGGCTGTTGCTGGTGCATTTTCCATACATATTTTTAGTTTTTGAATCCTTTGAGGAAATTAATTGATTTTTGCTGCAATCCTAACCCCCCAGTTAGGATGGCCAAATTCCTGCCATAAGTCCCATGCTGGCCTGGGAAAGTCACAAAAATGTCATCAGACACTTCTGCTCCACACCTGAACTTGCACAAACATGCACTTGCCTCCCTACGTCAGCATGAGAGTGGGAAGACTGATGAGTTGTGTACATAAGTCTAGGCAAGAATGGCACCCTTATTTGAACAAACTACTTTGTGAATGACTCCTTTTGAAAAGTAGGATATAAATATCCTTAATAACAATTAAGGCAAAAATAGCAGTATTGACTTGCATAATGAACATATCAAAACACTGAAAAGAATATTAACCATTGAAAGCTACTATTTAGTCAAAATTCAACTTTATTATCCAATGCCAGTTCTCCAACTAGCACTTTCCTTCTCATTTTTGTTGCTGTTAGCATGAAAAGTGCACATTTAATTGAGGGGTTTGTTTCCAAGGCATATGTCTGCTTGGATCAATTTCAATTGATATCACTCATCAAGCAGAAGATTTATGCACACAATCTAGACTTTTGCCTCATCCTCTTTGGATGAAACCAATCAAAAGATGCTGGCCTATTTACTAGCAAGGGCGTGAAGACATCTCCTAAATGTCGAGTGCTGCAGACAGCATCAAAAGGTATAAAAATCCAGACAATGATAAATTTTCATGCCATTTCCAAATCGGTTACTGCCTCATTTCAAACTACTCCATTTACTTTGGAGATATGTTGTCTTTGTGTCAATACAGATGCTGTCAAATGCAGGAAAACACATTGCACAGTGACAATTATGGTGTCATATGACCATTCTACTCCACCTACAGCCTTCCAAGAAGGCATATGTATCACATGTAAGAGGAAGCTCCCAATATACAGGAGGTGGAACAGCATTATGCTAGTGTAAGAGTATGTTTTCTCATAAGATCTGCTTACTGTTTTGCTCTCTTTGCTGTCTTAATGTTTCAACATTTAGCAAAATATATATTGGAAAAGTGTAATTCTTCACTGTTTTGCAACACTGAGCAAAAACACCTATCGTCCAATCCTGACCTGCACTGGAACGTGTAGCGAGCTTTGCCACCCCATATCCAGCATGGGGTTGGGGCTGCCTGAAGCTCAGTCCAGAGCAAAGGGGAATAATTTCCTTAACCCCAGGTAATATGGCAGCAGCTCTGATAGGTCTACTCAGATCTGAAACTCCTAAAGAGTTGGTGCAGATCCAAGCAGCCTGAAGCTGTGCTGAATTGCCTGGGAATGGGATTAGGATTTGACACAAGGGCCAGATCCTGGCTCCATCCTCACAGAGTCAATTGCTACCTGCTGTCCCCCTGGCCAGAATGCCTCTGTTCCACCTCCTCTGCCACCTCCTCTGCTTCTCCTCCTCTTGGCCAGGATGAACCTATGTTGCGCCAGCTCTGTGGTGCTCTTGTGATTTGAATGATCAGCTCCAACACAAACATATGACTGCAAATCGGTAAAATGCTACATCTACAACAATTTAATTATCTCAGCAATTTAATAATAAGCCTTGCTTCAAGGATTTTTATATGGCACTTCCAACAGAAGTGGTAGATTTATCAATCAGGACAGTGTTGTTATAATCAACATTATAAATACTTATCTAATGTATGACTAAAAAAATCTAATCTACCTTTCTCTAGTGGAGCAACAAAAGTAGGAAGCTATTCAAAATAGACACTTGAACACCTGTTTTCAGGTGAGCACTTTCAGACTACTTTAGATCCATCAATCTACATAAAAACCACACTCCTAAAAGTGAATTATTTCCTTTTCCAACTTCCTGCTTTTAAGTGAATACAAACAACACTAAAATACTGTTTAGTATTCAGCATGCTTTATACATTCACTTCCAAGTGTCAGCAGTTGGTTGCTGTGAAGGAGGCAACTTTAGAGTCCTTTATAGCCGCCTTGGTGAAGCTTTAAACCATGCTTGACTGAAGCAATTTTTGAGGTGGTTTCCTCTGAAATCAGTCCATCAGGTGCTACAGAGAAGTGATGTATCTATATTAGATAGGTCACATTGTGACAAGTGATATTTATGTTTGGAGAGAGTCAGTGCACTTTGTGGGCACCTACACCTGGACTTCAATGAAAAATAGCCCAATCCTGTTCCATTAGAACTCGTTGAATCCAAAATTTCCTCTTCCCAGTTGCTTTCTGGCCAGTCAGAGACAGTCTTTCCCTCCCTCATGTCATCTTTACCTGCAAAATGCAATGTGCTAAGTGTGTCTGAAAACAATAGTTTAGGACAGTGGTTTTCAAACTGGGGGTTGCAACTTTATTTCAGGGGGTCATATAAAGCTAGGAGCCATCAATCTTAGAATTTTGGCACTGGGTATCACCATCTTGGAATTGTTAGCATCTTGGCACTGGGTGTCACCATCTTGCAATGAGGCACTCAGATTATAATCCATACTTTTCTGGGAGTAAGTCTCATTGAATACAATGGAAATTACTTCCAAGTAGACATGGAGGAGCTTTGGCATCACAGTGATGTCACTTTCTGTTTGATGTCACTTTTGTCCGTGACATCAGTTCCAGATTGATGATATCACTTCAAGGTCCCAGGCAGATGCGCTTCTCAAAAGGAGCTCACCAGTGGAAAAGATTGAGAACTACTAGTATAAGAGACTTTGGATTCAGAAGTGTATCTTGTGTGATGTGGGGAGATGGTGCCCCAGGAACAGTATGCAGCAGGGAGCAGATTTGCAGATGAAAAGACAATGACAAAGAGAGCATGCTGGGTTCTCTCACCTTCTCTTGTTTATGTTTGGCTCTGAAATGGAGCCATTTTGGATGTGAGGTTTTGTGGCAGAGCAACACAGAGGGAGGTGCAATTATACATGGCATGTGGTAACACAGGGCGCATTGTTGCCCTACCCAATGCACCATAAGGCCCTCCCTGTTCGGCCACTGTACAGGTTAGGTTGTTTCCAAAGTCCTGAAATCACAACCTGAACAAAGGAACATGCACAAATAAAAACAAAACATTATACATTGAGTAATCTTGGTAGCACTTCTTCACGGAGACATTACAAGCTGGCCCTGTGATGGAGAGGTATTATGCACCTATTGTTATTCCTCCAAGATCAATCATGTTTCAACCCCAGTCGATGATACAACACTCACAGCTCCGGCTCATTCTTCATGTAAGAGACATTTCTATAAATCATTCTTGTCTCTGATGTTAAGTCTTTGGGTTCTTCTCAGAAGTGTGGAGAGCGGATGCATCCACTACCAGAAAAATATCATTGCAGATCTTCTGAAGCATCTTCAACATTCATGATCTGTTAAATATATGTAAAAGATATTTATATTTTTCATGTAATACTTAAGTGCTGACACTCATTAGGAGACTGCAGCCCATTGTTTCCCTTCCTACCACTCAGACACACTAAAGTTCCCCCTTTCCCCTCTTTTCTTGCACTGTATTATGGTGTAGGGTGGAGTAGTCAAAGACTTCAGGGCATTTGGCCAGGGACCAATAAATACCTGAAATAAATTTTTCCCCCGTCTTGCCCAATAGCTATTTCTATGTACCCCTTAAATCCCATTTATCCAGATCAAAATATAAATACTTGCATAAAAGTATCTCAAGAATACAGATGATTGCATTTTCCAGTTCCCACACTGCTCATTTTTGCCTTCCTGAAAGATTATTGTGATTTCTTTGAGTAATCTGTAGCAAAACAATTCTGTTGTGTAAGAAGTTGGAAGGAAAAAAATTCAGACCATTTTAGGCTATTTCAATAATATTATTTATGCAGCTCATATTAAGGAGTCAGGCTAATAACTCTGGAAAGAAGGAGAAGAGGTAATTAGACTATAATTCTAATTACTCAGGAGAGCAGTGGTGCCTGCACATGCTTCGAAACTCAACTGATGCATTGCTTTGGTGACTGTGGGAGGATCTGTACTTTGCTACCGGCTGCATTGACCCCATTTCCAACAAAACTAGTTTATTAAATGCCATCTTGCAAAAGCACCATATAGAAATGTACTGATGTTTCCATAACAGCTTGGGGATAAGGACATCTACTTTCACCGAGAAATAAGGTTCATGCATTGCATTCAGAGATAATTTGAATCCCCTGAAGCCACGTGGATAATATCAAAGCCACGGGTTTAATTATTTTCATTTGAACACTCTTCAGCTTGGCATACTGTTAGTTTGGTACACACAAGCACATGAACAGCCTGTATCCAGAGTTTATCTAGAGTATATCCAGTTTTACTAACAACATAACCACATGGAATTTGCTGACTGAGTCCAGATGCTCTCTGCAGGAACCCTGCTGACCTGGTGCTGATTCTTTAGCATCTCGCTTTGCTGATGCGTTGTACAATAGGGTCAGTGCAAGTCACAAAACTTACAGAGAAGAAAGCTGATCAAAACCTAGAAAACTGAAGATCTTATTACCTAACGTTGTTCCTTCCCCTACTCACATTTTTGGTGCGGTGCACACATAAGTCCACTCTATTGATTCAGCATCCTGTGTTCGGTCCATGACCAGTTCATATTATTGGCTTAAGAGGTTCTTCTTAAGGGTTACTTTTCATGTCATTGATAAATTAGGAAGCTTCTGTGTGTTATTCTTTAGGGAATGGCTCCCAACAGTATGAAAAGTCTTTGAAGGAGTAATTTGATAGGAAGTCTTTAATGATCCCATCATTCTAACTTGTTTCATAGTCAGTTTGGGACAGAAGGAAAGGATGTTCAGTCCTGATCCCCTTCCTAGACCTGATCTGATGGCACGAATCCTACACAAATTTGTGTCACCAATTTAGCTAGCTCAGGTCCAAATAAATCCCCCTCCATATGCTACAGAGGCTTAACCCCACTAAGGAAACAATTATTCTTTTACCCAGAGAAGAGCCTTGAATTTACTACCACCAACACAGGATACTTTGGAAGCCATTTTGGCTCAGTGGGAAGCAGGTAAGTAGGGCTGTTTGTACCATTTTTAGATGCTTGACAATAGAATGTAGTATATTAAAGGATAGATTGTGAGCAGGAAACTGCTTTTGGAAGAGATTTTTAAAAGCCTGTTGCTGCAATCCTAAAGACACTTTCCTGGGAGTAAGACTCATTGAACACAATGGGTCTTACTTTTGAGTAGACATGATTAGGATTGCAGCCTTTGTTTATTTTCAGGCAATGCAACCTGAATGGTTATTTTATTACAAATATTTTTTAAGATGAAAGGAGAAATAATACAATTATTAATGGTAAAATGTCTTATGAAAATGCATTCCACCTGATCAGATATGTATGACTAATACCATAATCCACTGTTAGATTGACTTTCAAATCTGTTAAAGAGCCTCACTCTTAAAATGACATTGAACTTCTTTGCACACACCATTTTAATCTGGGTATAGACATTTTTGTATTTTTTCTACTCATTTTTCAGATGTCAAAATGCCTGTACTTCTCTTTATACAGTTCCATGTTTGTATTCAGAAGAAGTCTCCATAAAGCAGATGTGGCTTGTGCATGAAGGATGTGTTTTTAATCATGAAAATTTAGGTAGTTTAAAGATAATCATAGAGATTATGAGAGGTAAGAACTGTGGACCTCACCTGGAAAAAAATAGTTGTGCTGTTTTTGTTGCATATGGTGCTCATTAGTATGGCTCATACAGAAATTCACTTGCAAACCTTCTATATATGTGAAAAATCAAAGCATGATACTGAAGCAGGGTGATCATATGACCAGAAATTTCTGGATTTGTCCTCTTTTTTAGCCTCCTGTCTGCGTCTCCATCAAAAGGGCTTTATTGTCCTCCATTTTGGCACTTTGCAATAGTATGCATTACCCCATCATATCATATGTCATCGGATTCATATTGAAAAGCAGAATCCAATGCAAAAAAAACAGTTTTTTAAATATCTCCTTCCTATTAAACGTTATGGCCAAAAAACTAAAACTAAAAATATGCATTGATCTCTATGGAAAAGTGACAGTGCCCAACATCGTGGCTTTACTCATAAGTAGGCAAATGTGCCATTGTCTGCCAGAAAGCTCAGGCTGAGAGGAATGCAAGACCTTGTCCTCCTTTTGAGAATTGGACACTAGTCACCCTGCACTGAAGCAAATTGTAAGGAACAATCTAGGAGACACGTGTGGCCATACATGAATGGGAGTATTAAGACAGAGCCTGAAGTGCAGCAAGGAGAAAATGCAGACAGACAGTATTTATCCTTGATTAGCTCAACTTATCTGGAGTTCCCATGTCCTGGTCCAGGATGGGTGACTTCCCTACGTACACATGAGATTGCCTTGATGGGTTTCAAGGTGGATTTCATCTACCTAAGGAAGATTCTGCAGACCTAGTCTGGAGAGCTTTCCCCACTGCTACAGTACTGTTTGGAGAAGGGAGGTTATATAGCACCCACAATTCCTGCCTTTCCACAGGGTAGTTAGTATCTCTTTTTCTGGAGCTATAAAGACAGACCCATCACTGCTGCATTCTGCAATTATAGTCTCATCGCTAGCAATGGCATTGACCAAAACCTACCAGTGATTCTCAAACATTTTTGTACTTGGACCCACTTGGGCATGGGAAAGGGGGCAGATGGCCACACTTGCACCCCTGCCGTGAATGCACCCATGGCACAAATTACAGTGTGCCCTATGAACTGTACACCACTGTTTGGGATGAGAAGGTTAGTCTTATTCAGCAGTAATTACCTGGACAGTGCACATGTACTGAGTTGGGGAAGGAAAACAAGCAGCTTATTGGTATATGATGATGGATTTTTCTGCATCAACCATTTCTTATTCATTCATATTTTTTTGAAGAAGGGGCACCATCTGCTCCAGAAAACTTACTTTCCTCCCTTGGGCTCAGCAAGAATTAGTTATGGTCTGCCCATCACTTTGTAAAATGTAAAACCTTCCATGTATGCACCGCTAGCCTTGCAGATTCAACAGAATATTGACCTTGAGAGGAAAAAAGGATTAGCCCATTTCCTTGAGGGGACATAAGCAAGAGTGTTGTCCTTGGAGAATATCTTGCTTCGGTTTGAAGACATTCAGAGTAATTTCATGACAGGGAGGGGAAAGAAATGTGAATAAATACATTCTGCAATACTTTAAGCAGAAAGTATTCTGCTCTTCTGATGCTTTAAGCAAGATATTTTCAAAGGATCAGTATTCTCAATAATAATACAGATGCAATGACATAAAAATATAGGTGGAGAATGTCTACTATGAGTATGAGTATTGTGTATGGTTATGAGTATAGTGTATAAGTCTGGTTTTGAGTTTGGATTTAGACCTGAAAGATCTAGGTTTCAAATCTCTGCTCAGCTATGAAGCTGGTGACATTTGGTCAGATACCATCAATTAATGTCACCTATCTCATTTAGCAGAAATGTACAAGAAAGAAGATGCTGAAGTCTGGGACAACTCTGAGAAGCATGGGTTTGACCGGACCTAGTGTGCTGCACTGCTGCAGCCACTTGGAGGCAACAAGGCCCTCAGGAATACAGGGAGCACCTGAAGGGAGGAAGAGCTTGTGGGTAGTACAAGGAGAAAGGTTGGAGAAAGAAAATAGAACTGACTTATGTAGGCTACAATCCAGAATAACTACAGGAGCTTTTACACTGACGTAGTTATAGTGCCACCTATGGGAAACCTATGGGAAATGCATAGAGCAATCCATAGAGCCTTTTATGTCTTCCCATAGTTACTCTGGATTGTAGGGTTACTGGCTGATGAACTGACTTACAAACTAAAAAAATAATAAATGGATAGGGCACTGGGCATCCCTAAAGGGCACCAGCAAGAATCACCCCATCATAGGGCAGTACTAGGAACTAGACCCACCAGTGGGCTACACTGGGCAGCAGGCACCATCAGGCAACCCTACCAGGCACCAGGGACCAATGGACACCACTATGCAGTGGGCACAGGACACTACCAGGCACAGTGCATCCCTATTGGGGATTGGTACAGGCAATGGGCACCAAGCAGCAATGGGCACAACTGAGGGTGACCAGATACCCAAACCTCAAAAGGAGGACAAGGTCTTGGATTCCTCTCAGCTAGTCCTTTCTGGTGGACAGTAACACATTTACCTATTCATGAGTAAAGCCACAATATTGGGCACTTTCACTTTTCCATAGCTCTCAATGCATATTATTTAGTTTCAGTTTTTTGGCCATAACTTTTGATAGGAAGTTAGGATATTTCAAGGATAGGATATTTCAAAACCAATTTTTGGATTGGATTCTGCTCTTCAATACAAATCCAACAACATATGACATGATGGGATACTTCAGACCATTGCAAAGTTCCATAATGAAGACAAAATGGAGGACAATGAAACCCTTTTGGTGGACACCTGAACAGAAGGCTACAAAAGAGGACAAATCTTGAAAAATCTGGTGATATGGTCATCCTGGCACCACTGGTCACCATCGAGCAGTGGTCACCACAGGGCACCTGGCAATGGGCATCACCAGGCAGCAGGCAGCAGGCCCCAATGTGGAATACTAGGCGCCGAGCACCACTGGGCACTTGGCACCAGTGGGCGACACTGGGCATCAAAATGGTTCTTAATGGGTCCTTATATTACAGAAGGAATTCACTCCCCAAATTTCATGCTTCTATGTCCAGAGGTTTGGGATGGGTGTTAATCAGTCTTCAATGTTAAGCATAGGAACAAAAACACTTAGTGGTTAAATTTCTAAAAATTATTTTCTTAGTGGGTTTCTCACATCACAGAAGAAATACCCTCCCCAAATTTCATGCTTCACATCACAGAAAATACCCTCCCCAAATTTCATGCTTCTAGGTCCAGAAGCTGGGGCTGTGTGCTGATCAGTCAGCAATTCTTCAACGTAAAGTTAGGAATGAAAATGCATTGTGCATCTTTTCACCCCTTTGACTTTCCAAAAATCAGTTATTCATGGGTGCCTACATCACAGAAGAAAGATCCTCCCCCAATTTCACACTTCTAGGTCCAACAGTGTTTTGACTGGGCATTGATGAGTCATAGCAGTGAATCCATCAGTGACTCTTCGATTTCATATGTATAGATTCCCATACACTCTATAAGTGTAGGGCTGTGGGTGGCGCACGTGGTTAAGTCACTGTGCATGTTAACCAGCAGGCCAGGGTTCGAGACCCGGGTCGGTCCCACAAGACAGGGTGAGCTCCTCTCCTTAGCCCAGCTCTGCGACGCAACTGGATCTAATCGTATTGGCTCTGCCTTTCCATTGGACTAATTCAGTGGTGTGGAGAGGGGGGATTTGCTGCTTGGGTAACAGCCTATCCTCCATAACAATCTAACCCAGGCTTTTGTGCTTCGCATGCAGCGTATGCAGCACCAAGCATGATACCGTAGTTTTTCAAGACTGATGGAAGCCTGCTATAAGTGTGTATATAGATTCCAACAAATTACATAGAATCATAGAGTTGGAAGGGACCTAGTAGGTCATCTAGTCCAACCCCCTGCCTGCAGCAGGAAATCCTCCTAGAGCATCCCCAACAGGTGCTCATCGAGCCTCTGCTTGAAGATCCCCAGTGAGGGAGAGTCCACCACCTCCCTTGGCAATCTGTTCCACTAACGAACCGCCCTCACTGTCAGGAATTTTTTCCGGATTTCCAACCGGAATCTCCTCTTTTGCAGTTTGTACCCATTGGTTCTAGTTCTGCTTTCAGAAGCAGCTATGAACAAATTGGCTCCTTCCTCCATATGACAGCCCTTCAGGTATCTGAAGAATGCAACCATGTCTCCCCTCAGCCTCCTCTTCTCCAGGCTGAACATCCCAAGTCCCCCCAACCTTTCCTCGTAGGGCTTCCCTTCCATCCCACTGATCATTCTTGTTGCTCTCCTCTGGACTTGCTCCAGTTTGGCTGCATCTTTCTTCAAGTGAGGTGCCCAGAACTGAACACAGTACTCAAGGTGAGGTCTCACCAATGCAGAATAAAGAGGAACTAGAACTTCTCGTGACTTGGAAGCTACAGTCCTCTTAATGCAACCTAAAATGGCATTTGCCTTCTTTGCAGACACATCACACTGCTGACTCATGTTCAGCTTGTGATCCACGGTGACTCCAAGATCCCGCTCACATGTTGTGCTGCCAAGCCAAGTATCCCCCATTTTATACCTATGTTTTTGGTTTTTATTGCCTAAGTGCAGAACTTTGCACTTCTCCCTGTTGAAATTCATTCTGTTTGTTACAGCCCAGGATTCCAGTTTATCCAGATCCTCCTGGAGGTTTCTCCTGTCTTCTGATGTGTTTGCTACTCCTCCCAGCTTGGTGTCATCCGCAAATTTGATCAGGCACCCCCGTATCCCTTCCTCTAAGTCATTAATGAAAATGTTAAAGAGAACTGGACCCAAGACAGAGCCTTGGGGTACCCCACTTGAAACCGACCTCCAGGTTGACACAGAACCATTTACTAAAACCCTTTGAGTGTGGTCGTCGAGCCAGTTGCAGATCCACCTAACAATTGCTTTGTCTAGCCCATATTTTTCCAACTTCCCAATTAAAATGCCATGTGGGACTTTGTCAAATGCTTTGCTGAAGTCAAAATAAATGACATCCACAGCATTGCCACACATCCCATATATGTGTAGGATACCTGAAAGGGGAAAAAAAGATAATGATAGTAAAATAGTGTTATTTTGCATTTGAGATGTGCTGATTAAAACAGTAAATACATTTGAAAAGTGTATTTAAAAATCTCAAGCATAAACGTGGTTTTTTAAACAAAACAATTTTTGATTCAGAGCAGGCAGGAGGAGATGGTAAATAGCAATTTAAACACTTCACATAAGCTAATTTTTTTCTTTTTCAATTGGACAAAGATTTCAAAGGTCAACTGGAAAAAGTCAGAATGTACTCACCATTTCAAAGACAAAAAAACTCCTAAATATCAAACTGGACTGGCAGCAATCTGTTAAGCGCTGCATCAACTGAACCACTCAGTTTACCTTTTTGGTAGATGACATTCCTTTCAGTATGAAAAATGTAAAGAAATCACATTTCAGTACAGTCTGTGTGTGCTAGAAAGCTGCAGAAAAGCTGGGGCATGGAGACCTACAAGCGCTCTACAAATTTCCACATTTACTCATTTTCAAATTTTCACATTTACTCGAGCAATTATAAACAAAAGCCCCACAGACCATTGTATGTGGTGGTTATGTGCAGTGGAGCATCTGGAAGGTTCTCTAGGGGATTTGGCACTTTGAGAGCCATCACTTCCCCAACAAACAAAAAGAAAAAAGAGAGAGACGGGTTATATGCCTGATGCTGTGAAGAGCAGAAAAAAAAGTCAAAGCTTGAGTAGAGAATAGCCTCTTGGGAGAGAACTGCCAAGGAGCCAAAGTTGAAGGACGCTCGATCCCAAAAGCTAGGACAGCTGACGGCAAAGATGGGAAGAAGGAAATAATGAATGCACTCAAAGGTTAGCCCTCCAGAGAGTAATCATTAATTACTGGACATGTTTAATGAATCAAAATATCTTCTGGCAAATTCCCTTTCAGTTCACGATTGCAAGTCCATATATCAGAGATTTTCAGTCTTTTTCATCTCATGGCACACCGACAAGGCGCTAAAATTGTCAAGACTCTCCATGAGTTTTTTGAGAATTGACCAGGCACACCATGCTGCTGGCAGGGAGCTCAAATCCCCTGATAAATTAACCTGATAAATGAACCTGCCCAAAGACCCACAGCACACCTCCAGACCACCTGTGGCACACCAGCGTGCCATAGCACACTGGTTGAAAATCACTGCAATACATTTTTATGTTCTATATGAATCAAA
This sequence comes from Cryptoblepharus egeriae, assembly GCA_030015325.1. Taxonomy (NCBI): domain Eukaryota; kingdom Metazoa; phylum Chordata; class Lepidosauria; order Squamata; family Scincidae; genus Cryptoblepharus; species Cryptoblepharus egeriae. Next base: position 31,775,800 of record JAREYC010000005.1, read on the forward strand.
GGAAAGATGTTACAGAATTAAAAGAGCATGCCAACCTCCCAAAAAAAGACCAAAGCCTGCATTTCAGCATGATTATCTTTTTCAGACATTTCCTCACTCTCAATTATTAAAGGAAAGGAGAATGTTTTTTGTTCTAAAACTTCTTTTGTTGTAAAACTTCCCTTGTGCTAGAAAAAAAGAGCCGGAAAATTCTGAGCTGGCATTGGTGATAATAACAAGGGAAGGAAGCTGTGGCAGGTTTTATTGTCAAAGTACAATTCATCAGAACAATAGCAGTGAACATTGGGATTTAAAGAAGAATACCCTATTGGTGAATATAAACTCCTTAATAGTAAAACTATCTCTGAAAAATGTTGAGGAGAAGCTCAACATCAACACCAAAAATGGACAATTGTTTTTTTCTTTTTTATTAGGCTGGTTTGGTATCAGAAGAAACCATAATGCAACTGGATGATGTGATCAAAAGTGTTGAAATGTACTTTTTTGAGATGAGTACAGGTTCAACCTTTTTATACACTGATTTTTTATACACAGATTTGACTCAACTTGGCCACTGTAAAATCAGTTTTTTTTAAAAAGCTTTTCTGCTGTTGTAAAGAGGTAGTCAAGCAAGCAATTGTTCCATTTTTCAGTCTCAGAATAAACCCCTGCAGATATTGAGGCACAACTTTATTCCATTCGTCACAATAGAGGAGCAAAAAACCCGAAAGTAGGTCTTTAAGCATATTTTTCCATTGTTATCTTTATATACAGATTTTTTTTTATCCACAGGCGGTTCTGGAATGGAACCCTAGTGAATAATGAGGGACACTTGTACATGTTCTAGATACTGAGGGCCGAATAGTATTCATGGCACCTGCTGAGGGATGGAAGTGATATCATTAAGCTGGAAGTGATGTCATTATGAAGAAGATGATAAGAAGTAAAACTGTTCTCACATAAAAAACTAGTTAAATGCAAAGAACAAAAATACACTAAATGTTATTATATTTTCAAGATATGAGAGAACCCAGTCATCATGAAGGTTGTCCTTTGGGCAACACTGCTTTTGCTGAAGTGTATCTTCATAGCTCAGTGAGAGGTGGTCTTCCTCAGCAGTATCTCTCACCACTCTTTGTTGGCACTTTCCCCTGTGATGTTCCTTGCCTTCTTAGGGCGCAATCCAGAGTAACTACGGGAGCACGTAAGAGACATTACGTGTACACGTAGTTACTGCACAATATAGTGAAAACCTATGGTAAATTCATATTGCAATCCAGAGCAAATTGTTCTTACACTGGAGCAAGGACTCCCCGTAGTTACTCTGGATTGCACCCATAGGCTTGCTTCCATCTCTCCCTCCCAGAGCCTCGGCAGAAGTGCTGCTAAAAGTCAGTGCTGACAGAGCTAAATTTTCATGTGGGAAAGATAAGAAGCTTATACCTATGGCTCATGGGCCTTGTTTTGTTTGACTCCCGTTTTGCAGTAAGAAATTAAATGAGAACCTGACAGTTGCATTTATATTAATTATGCTTCTTTTCACTGATGCTGGTAAGAAATATATGGCTTTTTGCCAGAGAAATAAAAGCAGATATAAGGTCAGTTGAAACTATTGATACTTATGGCCCAATCTTAATGGACCATTGCACTCCTGAAACTCATATTCCAGTGGTGCAGCATATGGTTATTGCCAAACATGACACATACAGCATGGTCTGGCTATGCCACCCAACAAGCTCCAGAATAGGTAAGTTAATGCAGGGAGTAGGGGCAGGAATGGGGAAGAGAATGGGCATGGAGGAAGTTGGTTCAAGGCCAGGAGAGGGGTTGTAATTGTAGCAGCTATATAGCTGGAACAGATCTGAATATAGTGAATGGGGTTGCAAGGGCTTATTCCAGAGCTAGAGAACAAATAATCTCTTATATTGAGGAAGACATGTAATGGATTCCCATGGTATTAATCTGATTTCCTACCTGTTCATTGGGTGCAAAACGCTTTCACCATCAACATTTCTTGATTTCTGACCAGTTTAAGGGTGCTGAAGAATTGGGTCTTAATAGACAACACTTCACTATTTAGAACACATTTTGAAATTGAAGTATTCATTTTCTCAACATAACATAACCACAGTTCAACTGCAGAGTTTATTATGGGGGTTTATTGTTACTGTGACACATTAGCAAGCCAAAGAGAATTCAGCCAAAATTAAATCAGCATGTGTTTCTCTGACAGATTGTTCTGATTGAAATTTTATTAAAATGTTAATTATTCTAACACAGTGAAATACAAATGTGTTGCAGTGTTGTAAGCCATATGTGCCATTGGTTATTTGAAAATAAATAGTTTTAAGTAGATTATTATTTAAATTTACAACATCACTTATATAGAGCAATGTATTCACAACATTACTTACGTAGAGCTTATGTAAAGATGGTGACCCATAGGTACGCTACAAGGGAAAGACACTGAAGATATCCAGTGACTACACTTAGATATTCCAAAAATAAATATACCACTCAAACATCCAAGGTGACCCATGATTACTGACCTATGCTGCTGTCATGATTACTGACCTATTCACTACCACTGAATAAGAATTTTGAACTGTAGATTTTTTATGAAGATTTTAAAATGGGAGCAATCTATGATGCTCAATGTCAGCCCAATCCTAACTCCTGCTGGCCTGTGCTGTATCCACCAGTAGCTGCTGTCTGGTTAGTGATCTCCTTGGAGTAAGGGATTTTTTTACTTTATCCTGAGTAATGCCCTGGCTTGTCTTATGGAGCTACTCAGAATTTCATTAACAGAATTCCATAAACAGAATTCCATAAACAGAATGGCTTTGTATACTTGGTGTTACAATCAGAAATAATCAGAAAAGGCCATTCTACAAATACTGCCGCCCAGGGAGGTATGGGAGGTGGCAGCAAGAAATAGGGCCTTCTCAGTAGTGGTACCAACCTTATAGAATTCCCTCCCTCTTGATTTAAAATTGCTCTCTCCCTTGAAACCTTTCACCAAAGTCTACAAACATTTTTCAGAAAGGCCTTCTGAGCATCCAGCCTTTTTCAATGTTGCCAACACTCTCCTATTAAAAGTGCTACTGCCTACTGTGTGCATTTCCTATAATATATATTTTTATTTTGGTTTTACTGTTTATTTTTAATGTGGATGTTTTTATTAAGTTTTTTAAGATTGATGTTTTAATGTTGTTTTTAATTGATTAAAATGATGATTAAAATGATTATAATGATGTTTTTAGTGGATTTTCTGTACATTGTGAGATGCATTGAGTCCTCCAGAAAAAAAGCAGGTTACAAATAAAGTCTATTGTATTGTATTGTTTGTATTGTATTGTATTCTGTTCTGTTCTATGAGCTTTATGGCATGTTTGTGACACCTTCCACCTGCGCAGCACCTCTGCATAAGTGGAGCTCAGTGTTTGGAGTGCACTTAGAATTTCTTTACAGCTACTGTTACCAACTGAACAGCCTGATCCTAAGTAGAATTAGGCTGATGCATGGAAGGTTTTAAGAAAGTGGAACAGTGCACTGCAGTTGTAAAATAGTTGTTCATGCCATGCACAACACACTGCAGTCAACCATTTTGCAAGTGCTACCAGAGTCATCTTTCCAGTTGGTGTTGGTCATCTAACAGAGGGAACATAGGAATTAGGCAAGGGAGGGAAGGTTGGTGGAATGGGATGAGTATAATAAGCAATGACTTGTGCTAAAAGTCCCCCCTCCTCCCCTCCCCAGTTCTCCTCGGACTTACACCAGTTATATAACTGGCTCAAATACAAGTTGAAGTCATTATTGATTCCTGCAAGAAGTAGCATGTCCTCCAGTGGTGCAGCATTACTTCCCCCTGCAAGAAGTAGCATGTCCTCCAGTGGTGCAGCTGCATTGGTGGTGATTTATTTAGGATTGTTTTGCAATCATATCAACTTTCAGAATTTCATCATCTTCATAATGCTGTTGTCAGTTCCATCAGGACATGAAGCTGAAATTTTTTCCAAATACCAATATGTGCACAAGCACCAGGTTCACAGATTAATCACACCTTTATGCAATTTGAGAACTCTTTTTTATTTAATAAAATATATGAATGGTTTTCCTCTATCTGCTGAAGAAAGAAGGGGAGTCAATCTTGTTAGCAGGGAAAGCCTCACTGTATGATTAATATAGTAGGATTTGCCAAGCACATGACAAAGGAATACTATATTAAAATTATCTTTCTGTTTATATGAGCATGCATGATCAACAAAAGACTTATAAAAGAATGGTTTGTAGATTATTATGATTGAGGTGGAGACTTACCAAAAAGACAGGATTTGCAAAGATATTGCCAAATGTGTGTGTGTGTGTGTGTGTGTGTGTGTGTGTGTGTGAGAGAGAGAGAGAGAGAGAGAGAGGTAGTAGATGATTCTCAGTAAATATTTGTCCAAGTAGGGCATTCCGATGTGACTGGCTTCATTAACTTTACCTGAGTCAGCTGCTCACTGCATATGTTATCCCTGATGCCTCACTGTATGCATGCAAAACTACGCTCCATTTTCATGCCATAGTCTGAGGAGGGAATATCCCTTTGTGGTATTAATATGCTTCAAAAAACAAGGAGGCAAACAAAACACCATGGGAGACTCTAGCAGACTGTGACAGAGATACCTACCTCTGAGAGAGAGAGAGAGAGAGAGAGAGAGAGAGAGAGAGAGAGAGAGAGAGAGAGAGAGAGGAATGAAGTACAAACTTGGATTTGAATGGAAAATGCAACTAATCATACATAATAAGGCGATCAGAGGCCTTGAAGGAACTCCTGAATAAGGGCACTGAATAAATCAACAGCAAATTGTATACAACAGTGTTTTTCAGCTTAGTAGTACTTAAGATGGAGTCTAGTGGTACTCATTGGGCCCCCAAATCAATGCCACCTGGCAGTGAGAACAGCAATGCAATGTAACAATGGTAGGAGGCTCACCTTGACAAATAGAGCTCCAACTTGCATTTTCTTTGTGCTCAAATAAGTCCTCCCATCCACCCAGTGATGGGATTCAAAGAAATTAACAACAAGTTCTATGCCCATCTGGCAGCCACTTTTAAATAGCTATTTTTTAACTTTATATGTCCTATCTCTCATTAATAACCGGTTCTATCGAGTAGGTGCGAACCTGCTGGAGCCCACCACTGCATCCACCATAAGCCACTTACCTGCCACGTTGCATATGGCTTCCCAATCCAGAACTGGTGAAATCATCACTGCTATTTTGTTCCAGTTGTACTTCCAGTATGTGGAACATGCAAAGTGGTATAGCAGGGGTCAAACACTTGTCTACAAGGCTGTGCTTAGAGTACTGTTCTGATAGTTAAATTTTTATTTTTCAGTAATGCAACCCAGTTTGCCCCAGTGTGAATGTGTACTGGTGAGATTCTACTTAAAAGTGGTCTCCTGTTGGTATCCACATACGATCTCTTCCATGGATTCTGCTGTCTGCGGAAAGCCCATAAGGGATCTACCATATGTGACTAAAAGCTGCTTCTAGTCCTACCCAGTCAAGTCAAATGAGAGCCTTCAGCACAGCTCAGCACCCGTCCATGGGTGCTAAACAAACACACAAGGAGAACTCACTGTTAAGATACAGTGGTCCTACCATTGACCATCGTCAGCCAACTCATCAGCCAACATGACTTCGTACACATACTCCTGAATTCTTCTACTCCATATAGGGTTGCCATAATTCTATTCCATGAAACTGGGACATCACCTCTGTCAAACTTGCCACTATGCAAACACCATCCCCGAAAACTGGAACAGTCTTGGTTTTCCAGGACATATGACAAACCTGACTACATAGCAAAGAGCAGGGTGGAGGCTGGTGGGGAGCCAATTTGTAAGACATCTGTACATTTTGCTGTATATCTTACAATTGGGGTTGTGCATGGGCCTATATGGTCTGATGTTCTTTCATCGGCCACGAAACAATGGCTGTCGTTTTATATCTTGTCAATATAAATATGGCTCAAAAATAATTCTAGAGGTTTGTCACAGCTATATGGGAATAGCTCAGCCCACTTGACTAGGTTGCTAGAAGTCCCAGAGAACAATGCAGAACTTGCTTCTGAATAAACATGCACAAAGTAGAGTAAAATCAGTGTCCTCTCACATGAGAAGCATGATCATTCCCTTCAGTAATGCTTCTGGCTGTTTCAGATTGGCGGGATATCTGGAATGCAAGTCCTCAGTCATTCTTGTATTTGCATACCAGTCTGTTTTTCAGGTTAAACCTCTGTTTGTTACCTTTTGAGTCTCTTTGTATTAATAGCATTATTTGTCTTTACTGGTGTTTTGTAGCATCCTCATTTATTATGGGCTACAAATGCAGTTGATGTGTTGCTTACTCTTCCTTTTTGTTCATTAATAAAGATGTTAAATGGAACTGAGCTTGACACGGATCTCTGCAGTAACCTGGTGCATTTCTTTTCACAGCAAAGGCTACATACTGAACTCCAAATACAGGAGAAGACTATGCTGGGACATCATACTAAAAAAATAGGTTATTTATGCCTCAGTCCTTTTGGGGACTTGCAGAACGGTAGTTGGTATCTGCTGCTATAAAGTCCCCAAGTTTGTCACTGCAAAAAGGATGCTGCTATTATGTGTGGTGCGACTGCCACTGCAAATGGCTGAAAAAGAAAGGTAAGACGGGAAAAGGGCAGGAAGTGGGTAAGCTGGTGACTGGGGTGGGTGCGACGAGGATCCAGCACCTAGACCAGATCCTAACCATTATCCTGGGCACCCTATTCTAATACAGACCTGCTCAAATCTACACCAGCTTTTTAGGTAGCACAAATCCACATAGCTGCATTCAACCCGCTCTTGCTTTATTTGAGGTGGAATTGGTTCCTCTTACCACATGCTGCACCATAGACAACCCCAGCCCTGCTTTGGATGCAGTTCAACCTTGCCAGCCACCCTGCATGCTCTAGGGCAGGTTGTACTGGACTGTTAATATTCCATGTTGTTAAATGTCTGGGATTTGATGGAATAGAATATGTATTATTAATATTTCCCACTATTTTTGTAACCCACTCATTTGAAAATCATTTGTGTGCAACCCCCATCTAGCCATAGTCATATTCTTACCATACCTTTAATTTCAATTTTTGTTAAATTTCTTTCCTTTACCTGAGTCATACCCCAGAAGTGTATCTGGAAAGTGCAGCAGCAATCCAAATATTCATTTTGTTTTATTGGAGAGTAGACAATTGGCAGTGGAGTTTCAACAGTATGCATAACTATTCCTTTTTCTTTCTTTCTTTTAAACTCCAAAGTTAAAACATTGCTTTTATATAATGGTACAAATAAATGAAAGATAGCAAAAAGTTGCATGGGGACCTTTTGTAATTATAAATGTAATTGTAATCTGATAATTAGTATTCTCTTCCCAAAGTCATGTGCAGCTACTCTTTGGTTCATTGTTTTGTTCTTGACAGAAACTGTAGTTACACCACATAATGGATACAGGAGATAACGGCTCCCAATCTCCCTGCTTTTAAAGCAAGTCTGTAGAAATATGTACTGAAAAGGAGAACTCATATAACTATTATGGGACATTGGGAAAAATGAAACTTTACTGCAGTAAACACTGTGAATTAGATGGGCAATCTAATCCTAATTCATGTACTGTGTACAGGAAATGTTTCCTGTTTCCTAAAGGGAAAGAGAGGCTAGTGGGGGTCTCTCTGTGGTGTACCATGAGGGCTGTGTGGGCTTGCTCCAAAAACAATTACAGGGCTCAATCCTAACCAACTTTTCAGCACTGACACAGCACAAGGGTCATGTGCTGCAGTTGGGAGCAGTCACAGAGACTTCCTCAAGTTAAGGTAATATTTATTTCCTTACCTCGGGATTGCACTTACAGTTGGGATATCAGGCCTGGGAAGAGGGCTAGCATACTGTGTGGTTATACCCCTACTGAGCCTGATCTGCACCTCCCTGTTCTCCCTCATTAAATCCCCTTCCTGCATATGTTCTGATCTCTCTTCCCATGCAACTGCATTAAATCAAAGGTACTCAGGCAGCATGGAGGAGTGCCGCACCCGAGTCTCTTGTAAGTTAAATATTGGCAGGAGGTGTGGTCTGGAGGGTGAGTTGTTGCAGGATCAGCTTTGGTTTCACTTTGGATGGGTGACAGGAAGCCACCCACAAATTTTCATGGAAGAATGTGAAGTCATATGGCAAGATGTGAATAACATCTTTGAGATCCGAGGTGTGATTTGCGGTGGTCTGTGGAAACGTGCAAAAAGTTAAGTGCTGTGCAGCCAAAACTAATACTGCCCTATAAAGACTGAGCAGTTGTGGAAACTGAGGATTTTGTGAGATCTCTCAAAGAATAATACTTGTAAAAACCCATTTGAAAAAATGGCTTTATGGTCTGCCTGTGTAAATTTCCTTGAATCTATGAGAAAAGTATATATATACATAAACCAACAAACAAAATATTTCTTCCCAGAGATAAGCCTCATGGTGTTCAATGTGGCTTTCTCCCAGTCAAGACCACATAAGATTGTAGCCCCAGCCATAATGCAGTATTCATAGAGAGCATCTGTTTAGATCTAGAAGTCTTCCACTGGGTGAATTTATATACATTCAGTATTGTTATACTCACTGACCTTCTTAAGTATTTATTTATATAATGCAGGTATTAGCCCCCTCCTCCAAAACATACATCTTTGCTAATGCATCACAGACTATTAACCCCAAGTCATAGGATTCATTCCCAAGTAAGCTGTGTTCACATTAATAAACCCTTAACCTGTTCGAAAAACCCAACCCAAGGGAAGGCCTTTTCAGTGAATGACTGTGTCCTAGAGGTCTTGCCCAAATACTGTATTTCAGGGGATGAAAGGCAATGAGGCCACAAACGTTCTTTAAAACTTTTGCTAGAGAAAATCTTTAAGAAAAACTTGAAGAAAACTTTCATAAATATGTGACCACAGAACAAAGCCTATCAAAGTTCTCCTGACTTTCATGGAGAAAATTATTGCAATCACTTATCTTTAGCTACAGTTAAACTTCTGCTATGAGCTTCTGATCGTAACATCCCTGGGCTCTCATGTTTGCTCTTGCACAAACTCAGCTCTCCATTTATATATTCAGCAGAGATTTATTTGAGAGGCAAGTAGTTATGAAACGCTCTGAAAAGCATGTTCTTTACAACTTCAACAAGAAATTCTTTTTAGTTTGTGAAATAAATATATTGCTTGAGAGGAGGGCTGTGTTTTGCCCATCCATGCCTCAGGGACAGCTATGCGAGAGCCCAGTTCTGAGCTCATACCACCAGCTCTCTGCCGGCACCAAGGCTGCAATTCTAATCTCCACTTAGGCTGGCATAAGCCCCAGCATAAGTCCTGTGCTGATCTGGGGGAGTCACAAAAGTGGTGACTCTGGGGGAGACACAAAAGTGGCACTCCTGCCCCATTCCTAGGGGGGTTAGGTCAGTGCACAGGCATATGCTTACTCCCCCCCCCCACACACACACACAATACCATGGGAACATATGTTATGTGAGTTGGGCCAGCCTAAATTGCTTCGGATTGCATGCTCAATGTTGCAAACATGCCATAAAGCATGTTTGCAGGCCTAGCAGTGTCCAGTGCTGCGGAATTAAGTAGTCCCATTGTGGGGCTACATCCTTACCTGTGGGTATCACCCAGGGAGCCAGCAGTAATCACCCAGTAGCACTGAGAATACTACTGGTCCTGGTGATCTGGGCAACTTAGGATGGGGCAGCCTGCCCCTTGCCAAAAGTAACATTAACACCAGCCTGGCTGGCATTCTCCAAGGGTGAAGCTTTCTCATGAAAGGAAAAATTCATGAGGTCATCTTTATATTAAACTACATTTCAAGGAGTTATAAATGAAAAATTACCTCCAGATCATACTTACACATAAATCCTGTTTATGTTCAGTGAAAAGTCAGTCAAGATAAGTCACTAGGAAACATCAACATGTGGTCATTTGTTTTCCCTTCCTGCCAAATTGTCATTTACAAAGAAACAGTTCCCAATATCATTTATCACATGGGTGTCATGGCCACCCCATAGGAAAATCCACCCAACCCAAGGCCAATGATGTACCTGCTGCTTTAATGCAAGTTTAAATATTTAGCAAATATTGCTGATTTTTTGTTTGTTTGTTTTTGATTAAAAGAATATTCCCTTTCCCAGAAGAGGCAACCCAAATTTAATTCCCTACCCCCCCTACAGGATGCAGTGCAAGCTATTTAGGTGGGCCTGTATTTGCCAGTTCAGGGATGGGAATAGGACTGGGCTCTACTGTATGTTGCCTAATTTGGAGAAACGTTGCATTTTTACATTAGACCAGGTGTGGGCAAGCCCTCAGAGACCCCTAATTTGACCATCAGGTAGCCCCTAGTCTCCATTGAGACTTTCAGCCCAATCCAGAGCAACTAATCTGTCCACATAAGAGCCCTTAGGTTGCCCTATCTAACACTAGGTTGGAGCAACTGCAAGATGCTCCAGCCCAGTTACTCTGAAGGAGGCTTAGGGCAGAGCAAGGCAAGATAGGGTGCCCTAAGAGAGGTGGACCTGCTCTGCCCTAACTGGGGCAGCCTAAGCAGCTCAGGAGAGGCAAGTTGAGGGCATGTTTAGCATTGCCTAGGGCAGAGCAGTTACTCTGAATCCAGAGCCTGTTTCCAAGGCAGAAATGCCCTCTTCCAGCCCTCAGAGTTATACCACCTCAGGAGCAGGTATAGTAATGAGTAGACCCATAGGGGTCCATGATAAGGCCCGAGTAAGAATGGCAGTGCTGACCAAAAATCTGAGTTCTTGGCCAGCCTAGCTGCAACCCCTTCCTCTCAACCTCAGGATATGGAACAAACTACGGCTGCCCACAAACCTCAGGATACAGCAGGCCACTCCAAGAAGCCCCTTGTATTCACTGTAGAATGTACTGGCATCTCATCAGGGACTCCTTATAAGGCAGGCACCCAGTGGCGTCACCAGACTGGTGCGGCTGGTGTGGGCTGCATTGGGGATGCGCTCCGTATGGGGTGATGTGCCGGAGGAGTTTGACTGTCCTTTGGCAGGCCCCGGGCGTCAGCACCCCCATTCAGGCCTGCTCCAAGGCGGAGAATCAGCCAGAAGCTGACACTTGTCTGAGGAGCTGGCCTAAACGGCCATCTGAGATGCACTGCGCAGAAACACACTGAGCATGCCGAACAGCTTCAGAGGAGACTTCCTTAGAGCAGAGAAAGTCCGCGCCTCTGCACAGCCATTCGGCCTCACTCAGGAGGCGGAGCGGCAGCCGAATGGCTTCAAAAAGAGTACTGCACAGGCACCAACTCTGACGCCTGCACAGTCTCCCCCGAAGCCAAAAGGCTTCAGAAAAGTACTGCGCAGGTGTCAGAGATGGTGCCTGCGCAGTACTCTTTCTGAAGCCAGTTGGCTTCAGAAACAACTGCGCAGGCGCCAACTTAGGTGACTGCGCAGTCCAGGTAGGGGGGGGGGCACATCCCAGGGATGACGCACAGACTTCCGCACCAGGTGATGTGCAGAGTCATGTCACCACTGTAGGCACCACAGCTGTTCCTTGTTCAGTGTGATCTGAGGGGTGTCTCCTCAGGAGCAAGTCTTCCCCTTGTGTCAATTACTTAGCATGCTCTGGAGCAGTTAGGGCAGCCCAGGCTTCCTGACTCTCTGGATTCAGCATAACTTTCTGCTCTGGATACAGAATAGTTAGGAGAGTGCAGTTAGGTCAGAGCAGGCTGAATTTGCTCTGGATTGCAGCCTTTGGCCCACAACTGTTCATCATACCATCCATAATTGTCTTAAGTGTTCATGTCCCCTGTACTTTCTGCCTCTCCGTAGGCATTATTTTAACCCTCACATTGACTCTGAACAACTTACATCTCCATGTGTTTCTGGTCTGTATGTTTTCACTGTGCAAGAGGTGTGTGGCAAACAGTTCATAGATTTCATGCAGTTCTACATGCCTGTTTTAGTGTTGTCAAGTGTGTTATAAATAAGCTTGGCCGTCTCTAATATATTCATTTATATAAATTCATGTAAATATATTCAAATATGAAAGGTAAATTAATTTTTCCCGCTGGGGCCTTCAACTCAGTGGCACTGAGGTGATGTGGCATTCCTGCCAAAATGTCCATCAGACATTAGATTGCCATCTTTGTGTACAATTTACACAACAAAGCTGTGGAGCAAACCCTGAGTTTAAAGAGATAAAAAGTACAATGGAAGGCACTGGAATAAAGAATAGAAGCTGGCACACTGCGTACAGCTGGAGACCCATCATATATTTTGGCATCCTGAAAATACTTGCCATGCTCCTTGTGGTTCAAAGATTGAAGTCAGAAAAGTTCAGAATGCAGTCAAATGTGTGATTAGGTTGTCACTTTTCCATCTAAATGCATGGATTGCAGAAGCCACCTTGTTAGCTAAAATATTGCTCCTGGCACCTCAGAGAAGTGGATTTACAATAAACTGGAAAACAACTTTTTGCATTTTAGTCCTACCTGATTGGTGGTGTCTTAAAGCAATAAAACGTATTTCCTCCTGAGAAACTCAAATGCCAGACATGACATACAAAGGTAATGTTCTTTCTGATGCATTAGCTCCATCTTGCAAAGGTTTAAAAGGCTGGTAAATAAGGCTGATAAAAAGGAGCTCTCCTGAAACATCCGTCACTCTTACAAATTTATGCTGCTCTTCCACAAACAGATTATAAGAAAATTAAAATAGACAATATAATTGAGAAATGCAGGCATTCGCAATTATAACAGGTAAACCAAACATTTTAATTTTTTTTGCCTCCTGCCATTTCAAATCTGTCATCACTCCTAGCTCGTAGCAAATTAAAGTATTGGTAATGAAATAGCAATTTGAAATTGGATGCTATCGAGGTGAAATGCAAAACACTGTTTTCAAATATGCACCTGGTTTTGGAATGATGCTGCAGCCATAGAAATTCCTTTACCAACCACCTGCAGTGCAATCCAGTGCAATGTCTGTCTCTCTGATTTAAAGGGACTTACTTCCAGGAAAAATGTGCATAGGATTACAGCCCTAGAAATTTAGGCAGATCTTCATAAATTTAGAACAAACTCTTATGATAGATAATGCATTCAGATTTTCAGGCTAACACAGAGTATACATTTTGCATTTTATTCAGTGCTACCTAATTAATTGTTCTTTATGTTGTTTATCTTTGCCAAATAGCTTTCTCCTGAAAAACTGATTTCTACTGCATGCATTTATGCATTTCTTAGGGGAAAAACCATCTAAAAATATTAGTTGTTAACTATTGTTTTGGATGATTGCAGAAAGCCTTAAATTTCATAAATTGTAAAGCATATAGCGAGGCTGGGAGTGATTTTAAAAACTAGAAGTAATTTTAGACTGGGGTGGGGGGCATTTTACAGCCCTAGTCCTAGGCAGTACAGAGCCCAGGATTGTAATTGCTAAGCATTCTATAACCATGGCTCAACATTTTGTGGATACTTAACACAAATGCATTGGGAATGCTTAATAGCTACCAATAATCAGGCTTCCCAGAAAGCCAGAATTGGCCGGACAAGTCCAGCTTTTGGCTAATGGACCAGACTGTCCAGTCCAATAGGCCACTCTCCAGTCTTCAGAGGGGTGGGAGGGTCGTTGGGGGCACTAGGAGAGACTTACAGGCAGCCAAAACTCTTAGGGGGAAGTTATGCTGGCTGCGGCAGCCATTTTAAACTGAATGTGTGTGCATATCACAGATATATGCCGGAGGCAACACTTCCAATTACTCCCTGTGGTGTCTGGCCGCCGTGTGTGCCTCCTCCATATGACAGGGCCACTCTCACTCCTGGCAAGACCTGGCGTGACTTTGCAAGAATGAGAGTGGCCAGGTCATCAGGAGGAGGCAGCCAGGTTATCAGGAGGTGCACAGCCGGCTGGACACTGCAGGGAGGAATCAGAAGTGTTGCTTCTGGTGCGCATGTGTAATATCCATGCGCATTCAGTTTAAAATGTCTGCCACAGCAGGCAAAACTTTGCCCTGCAGTGCTGCGGCTGCCTGTAAGTCTCCCGCAGTGCTCCCACCTCCCTCCATAAACCACCTTCCCAGCAGCAGCCCAGGTAAGCAAATGCCTACTTTAATTAATGTCTACTCAGGAGTAAGCCCATTAAGTCAATTAAGTAAAGGGTGACCATGCTGGCACCCAAAAAGGAGGATCCTCCAAATTTTTTTTAAAGTCCAGATTTTCAGTAGAAAAATCCAGACTTTTCGGGGACCTTGTTCTACATTTTGGGTGCCAGCATATGGTCACCCTGCCAATAATGCTATATACCTTTGATGCTTGAACAGACATGTAGAATTAGGGTGCAATCCTAACCTATGCAAGTACAACTCATCAGTCTTTTCATTCCTGTGATGTAGGGAGGTGAGCATATGTCTGTGTACTTTCCTAGCTCACCCCCAGGAGTGGCATAGAAGTTTTATGGCAATTTTGTGACATCCTAGACATCCTAGACATCCCCAGGTCTGCACAGGACTTACCCTGGTGCTTAAACTTGCCTAACTGGAAGTTAGGATTGCAGCCTTAATGTGTTTATTGGTGCTAATGTGTTTATTGGTGGATTTTATATATGGTTTTGATTTACCCACATCTGAATTTGAGCATGATAGTATTTAGAAGTCCCAAATATTGAGGGGGGTACGAATGGATCTCATTTTAATGGGTTCGCTTAACTGCAGATCCAATCCACAGGGACCCCTGCATGTGTCCCAGCACACAAACCCTCCAAAGACTTGGGGAGCTCCATTCTTCTCATCTCTGGGGAGCCTGCCCGCAGTTGCTGTCGGCCTCAGAATGGTGGGCTACTTAAAAGTGACTTCCAGTTTTAAGTGATGTTTTTAATAGCTGTAATCCTAACACCCTTTAGGCCTGCATAAGCCCCAGTATAAGTCCCATGCTGGCCTGGGAGTGTTACAAAAATGCTGTAAGGCACTTCTGTGCCACTCTTGTGGGAAGGTTAGGTCAGTGCACAGACATGCGCTTGCCTCCCTACATCACTATGGGAATGAGAAAGCCAATGAGTTGTGCAGGCCTAGGTTAGGATTTCACCCAATGCTTTATTAGTCATTGAAAACATCACTTCTAGTTTTGTCATAAAACTGGAAATACCTTTTTTTGCTTTTTAGGCCATTCTGAGACCTGCAGTGACCTTGGGTGGTCCTACATGGCCTTTTTGGGTCTCAAAAAGCCTCACCTCCAGAGAATGGGGACTCCCTGCTTAACTGTGGTTTCAGTTAATTATGGGGGGGGGGTTACAGAATGCAATACTGGAGATGGCATTTAACAAAATACAACCTTTGAAATGCTACCTTGGTGATGATACATTGAAAAAAGTACAGTCCTATACATAGTATCACAGGACTAAATTCCACTGAATTTAACGTGATGTACTTGTACACAAATGTGCATAGGAATAAGAAAACTTGTCTAATATCACTTGTACTGTTGAATCCTATTAGGACTGACTGTATTCTGGCAGAACATGTGGTGTTATTGCAAAGACAGCTTCACAATCAGTGTGTGAAGTTGCGTACTGGTAAAAGAACCAGTGAAGATGTTATACAGACCTCTCACATGCTGGCAAACTGTTGTCAGATGAGGCATGATGGGGTAGGGAGACAGGACAGGGTGGACTTCTGTCCAGTCTGATTCATGGAAGGGCAGGGTGACCATATGACATAACCAAAAAAAGAGGACATGCCCCCAAAATGTAGGAAACACAAGAAATATGTACGACAGGACAAAATAAAAGCTAGAAACATTATTTATTTATTTATTTATTTATTTATTTATTTATTTATTTATTTAATTTGTATCCCGCCTTTCCTCAACTGCAAGAGGGAGCTCAAGGCAGAAAGATATATATCTTTCACGTGCTTAATTTAAACACTATTTTACTTGTTATTACATTTAAAATTATTACATCTAATTTATCAGTTACAATAAGGCTACATAGTGCCTGCTTACATGGAAAAAAGAGGACATTGACGAAGGTAGGACATGTCCTGGAAAAGAGGACATGTGGTCACCCTGAGAAAGGAGGTGGTTTTGCACAAATGGTGACCATAGACTCCCAGCCATATAACTTTAAACTGGTTTAAATAAGAATGGCCCAAGAAAACAAATCTCAATTTTGAGGTTGGGGTGCCACTAACGCCAGTTTGCCATTGGCTGCAAAAGAATGCTGGCCATACCAAACACAACCAGTAAATCTGATAGGAGTATGAAGATGAGAACTGAATGACACTTTGAGTTCAAGTGAACCTTCTGTGATAAGAGATTACTCTTGTTACATCTTAGCAGGAGCTTCATTCAACATGAAAGAGATGCCCGTCTTTTAAATGAACAGGGAATCAATTAAAGATCTAAAAAAACTCACAAACAATTTAACAAAGTTTCAGATCATTTAATTGCTTGTGCCGCTTCTTTGTAATCACTTTGTAGCATAGTTTCTTTTCTTTCAAGTGTCTGAGATTTCTCCAAACTCCCCTGGGAAATCTAAAGCCAAATTAATGTTTCAATTATATATACAAACATCTGTGTCAGTAATATTTAAATTACGTGGCAATAAAAGGACTGACAATTTATTGTTTGTGGCTGGTTTCTCTGTGAAAACCAACTCTTGGTATTTTCAGATATATTTCAGTCAATACGATATGTAGTGAAAATTTTTTTCTTTTTCCTATCTCTGACATATGATGAGACCAAATCATTCCTTCATTTTTGCTTGTCTTCTCAACGCAGGTATTTGAAATAAAATAAAAATAAGCAGCTTTTGTGCATACCTCAAAGGTCTCCCTCCCACCTGTCAACAAACACACTTTCTTGTACTTTTAACATGGTACAGTGGTACCTTGATTTACAAGTATAATTTGTTCCTGAAGCATGCTTGTAATACAAAATACATGTACAGTGGTGCCTCACATAAAGAGCTTAATTCATTCCAGAGGCCTACTCTTTAAGTGAAACACTCTTTCAGTGAAGCAGATTTCCCCACAGGAAACAATGGAAACTCAGATGATTGGTTCCACAACCTAAAAATATTCATATAAAATATTAACTATGAAAAATGATTGTCCAACCTGATAATGGTATGCTTTTCATTCTATTGTAAATAGATCTACTGCCATAAATAGGATTAAGATTGAGCCGTTAGCCAATAACAAAGGTCTGTCTATCCCCTATAATCTACAATTGAAAATGTCTGCCATCTCTTATCAAGTTACATTATACAGCAGGTGTTCATTATGGGCTGTGGGTGGCGCAAGCGGTTAAGACGCTGTGCCTGTTAACCAGTAGGCCAGGGTTCGAGACCTGGGTCAGCCCCACAAGACAGGAAGAGCTCCTGTCCTTAGCCCAGCTCTGCGACGCCAGCTGGATCCAATCCTATTGGCTCTGCCTTTCCTTTGGACTAATTCAGTGGCATGGAGAGGGGGGATTTGCTGCTTGGGTAACAGCCTATCCTCCATAACAATCCAACCCAGGCTTTTGTGCTTTGCATGCAGCATATGCAGCGCCGAGCCGATACCATAGTCTTTCAAGACTGACGGAGGCCTGTTCATCATCCAAATTTCATTTATCCAAATTTATTGGTTATTTCCTTTCACACAGCTCTTGATCAGTGTAAGTTTTTGAATAGAGCTTTTCTCTTTTATTTGAACTTCTGATTATCCAAGTAATGTAAGAAGTCCCTTTGGCCATATGGATAAATGAGATTCTACTTTATTTCACTGAATGCTTCCCTAAAGCATAGCCTTTTAACTTCAATGTGCACAGGAATTACTACACAGAATATAAAATTAATAGCAATAAGTGAACATAATGCTTATAGGTCCCTGGTTATTTTAAATTCATATTCATTAGCACTTAATTCCCAAGTCATAGAAAAACTGAGCGTTTGCACACAAGATGTTTAACCAGAATCCTATGCTTTCAGATTCAGTTGGTTTCACTTGCAGAATCCATCCCTAATTCTACATCAGTTTTCATTCTTAATTATTATGAAAACAAATGATCCTTTCATATTTATATTGCTTTACTCAATTAGATTTCTAAGGGGGTCATCAGATGGTGCTCAGATTTAAATTCATGGGTGTGGGAAGGCTCAGTGGTGGTCTCCTCTGTTGAATCCTATCCTCATGATGGCCAACATGGGACTTTTCAAATCTATGCCAACCAAAAAGCTCTGAGAAGCCCCACTGAGCAGACTGGGGCTTTACTTGAGGTAAAGGGGTGAATTTACCCTTACCCTGAGGAGACTTTCAGATCTGTGGCTCCTGTGCTGGTGAGGAGAATGTCATGTTGAAATGGAGATGAACATACCAGACAAAGTGAACAAAATTCACATCTGATGATAAAGTTTAACTTTTTCTATCAGGTAGATGTGCCATTTCAGAATGTATGTTGTTTAAGATAAATTCTCATGGACTGAATTTCTAAAGCTAGGTGAAGTCATTAAATTTAAAACTGTACCAGGAAGATGTAAATACGAACATTTATTGCAGAAAGTGCAAATGGTTGGCATTGATGCAAAGTGGAGGTCTTTTTACCATATGTAAAAGGATGCATGCAGTTAGAAAAACAGAAATTATGTAGGTGGAATTCTTTAACAGGGAATAAAGTAAAAACATCTCACATATTTTATTGAAAATATCCCTTACATTTATGGGCTTTACGTGCGTATTCTAAAATCTCTAGCATTAGAAGATTTGTGTTTCAATATTAAGTATTCTAACCCTCCCCAACATAAGTATCAACTTGACATAAGGGATAAATAACAGAGTACGAGGCTATACCAATATGAAAGTTGAAGGAGGAGCCCAAGGATTTGAAGTGATGATTCAAAATATCTTCTCTGTGGTATCACTTATTTGTGTTCGGTAATAAGCTGTAGCTGTTGGTAATAGAAGTCATACTGGAGACTCTTAATCATGACTTGTAATTACCTCCAGTAGTCTGCCATAATACATTTCAGAAATTAAATAGGAATGGAAAGACTGCGGGCAACACTGTTCACATGGGAAAAGAATGTGAATTTTAAAAATGTTGATATAACCCACTTGTTTACAACACAATTTGCTGCAGTAGATGCAAATGCTGGGAAATATTACCACACCACAACAACTGAAATAAAAAGAAAGTATAAGATAATACACAATCCCAAATAATCTCCCCTTTCCAAGCTGATGCATCTGTGCTAAGGGACCTCCTCAGAGTATGGGACCCTCGTACCGTCACCAGAATATCTTTGAAGGCCGCTGTCACATGGCTACTAATCCTCACTGTTTTTGGTAGTACCCTCATTGCATGACACACTTGCACATGCACACGCACACAGGATTAATGACCCAGATTTTGGAAACTACTGCCATAAGTCCCATCTGGAGCCTACATACAAAGCTTTTGTAGCCATGCTTTGTGGCTGCTGTCATGTTTTAGAAGCCAAATGCATGTGTTAGCAGCTGTCTGAGCCAGGCAGGAGCAAGAAAGAGGGTAGTGGTGGTGGTTTAGGGGACATTTAGGAAATGTTGTCCAAACCAGGAGAAGTTGAGGGCAAGGAAAGGATCTGATCAAAGAAAGGATGAAGGAAAAGGATCAAATAAGAGGGTAATGGTGGTTCAGTGGATGATTAGGAAATGTTGTCCAAACCAGAAGCAGTTGAGGGTGAGGAAAGGATCTGAAACAATGGTGCACGCCAAAATCCTGTCCCTTTTTCATGGCTTGATGTGGCGCCAAGGCTCCTCAGACTTCTGCCAACTGAATAGCTGGTGTGAGTACAAGGAACCTCATTCACATCCAGACATCAATCTGGTGCTTAAAAAATGGGTTTTACTCACCTTCCCAATCTTTCCCACCACTGAATGAAGTGCACACTCCTCCAATTTATTGCATTGTGCAGGCTGGTTGGGGATACAACTGAGTTAGAATTCAGCTTGTTTTCACAAAAGTAGATCCTGATATTTTTAAAGAAGATTTCTTCCTTCTGTGATCCTAGAGAGTGGCAACATGATCACACCATGAATACAGTGGGCATTTTATTTCTACACTCCAGGAGCTGTCAACTACTCCTTGGTTTCAATTTACAGTTCCCGTTGAGGCTCCTGCTGCTAGATCCACTTCCCTTTGTGGCTCTTTCACGACAATATGACATTTATTGACCATCATCATATGTACACTCCTAGGGCTAGAAGAGAAGGGTTTCAAGTAGTTCCTAATATAAAGTAAATTTGCAGTGAAACATCTCCAGCATAACACTAAGGAATGACATTGAGAGGCAGCCCTGAAATTTATGCACCCAAACTCTTTTGCAGACTGTCAAAGCATGACCTGAAGTTTGAAAGAGTGATGATATCAACATTTCACCTGTCCTCACCCTCCAAATTCAACCAACATCTGTCATGGTACACAGTTCAGTCTCCTATGGCTTCGTCTAGAAAAAAGTTAATAATCAATCAAGATTAATTATTAATCTAATCAAGCAGGACTTGCACTCTTCCAGGCATTTATGATCAGTCTAAGAGAGAAGTTAATATACTGTCCTTTCCTCATAAATAAAATTTGCAACTAACTGAAAAATGAATAAAGAGACTTTATAAATAAATATTTTCTTAGATTTTCTCACCTGTCCAATTCTATTCCCCACTTGCCCAGACCAGCTGTGGCAGTGTGCTCTGCATGCTTGCACTGGCAGGCGAAAGATGGCCCAGGAAAGGTAAGTGAAGAACACATTTACACATCTCCTTGTAGGCCCCCTTATGGTCTCTAGTGGGTCTCTTAAGATACTCTTTAGGTGGTGTCGTCTGAGGGCATTCGGGGTGGGTTCAGGCTGGGAAGGGGGATAAGCAGTGATGGGCTCTAGCAGGTTCGCACCTACTCTATAGAACCGGTTCTTAACAAGAGATAGGACATATAGAGTTTAAAAATAGCCATTTAAAAGTGGCTGCCAGATGGGCAGAGAACCGGTTCTTAAATTTTTTGAAGCCCATCACTGGGGATAAGATGTAGCATGCATGGCTGACACTGAAATCTGCATGCATGGCTGATGATGACACCTCAATCCCCCAGCTTGCTTGACCTTCTTCCCACCTAGAACCACCCCAAATCCTACTGGTGCTATAGATTCTGGGGTTAACTGTGTACAGTCTGGGAGCTGTAGCCCATAGGACTACAGCCTGGTAGCACAATCCTAACCACGTCCACTCAAAAGAAAGCTCTATTGTGTTCAGTGGGT
Organism: Cryptoblepharus egeriae; assembly: GCA_030015325.1. Lineage (NCBI taxonomy): Eukaryota > Metazoa > Chordata > Lepidosauria > Squamata > Scincidae > Cryptoblepharus > Cryptoblepharus egeriae. The sequence continues at coordinate 31,797,099 of JAREYC010000005.1, forward strand.
CTTACTCCCAGGAAAGTGTCTTTAGAATTGCAGCCCCTGGGTCTCATAGTGGAGGACTGCAAGAATCTACTGGCATAAGATCCAGATAGGATTGGATCAATTATTTCCCCTATTTCTCCATATGTCTTCGTGAATTCTATATCTAGGTGCTCATACTCCAGTTAAATTAACAATCATGTGTTACTGGCAGACTGCATCCTCTCAGTGTATTTACACTCTACATTTTCAAACTGATGTAAAAAAATTATGCAGGTTGGACCAGCCTGGTTGTACCCTCCATTCTCTGGTCAGATTATGAATTAAGTGGGGGATGCACTAGTACGTAAACATTTTCCAAAAGAGTACTTGAAGAGTTGACCTGAGTCTTTAATATTGATGAAAGTAGTCTGCAAAAATAACTTTGCTTTCCACATACTGAGAGAATTTAGCATTCCATCTACATTTTGCACCTGCTTTCTAATGTTATAAATATTGCTTACTGCTTAAGCATACCACAGTTCTTTGATATCAGATGTTTTGCTAAAGGCTACAGGTATTAATTTGAATCCGATTTTCAAACATAGTAAATATGTTTCTATTTAAATCTAACAAGTACTTTTTCATATTTCAAACAATCCCTATAATTAAAGTTTTACTCTCTGAGCCTTTCACGAAATGATTAGGAGGCGAGGTAACAGAGATACAAAGCAGACTTGTTATCTGTATCAGGGCTCTTTAAAACTAAGCAGTGCCATTGATCTGCACAGATTTAATAACAAGAAAAGAAAAAACCAGGCTCCTTTCTTATTCCTTACATAAAGTAAAACTAATAATTTTTGTAAAAGGTAAAATCCTTTTTTCTGTTTTGTTATAACTGGAGCAAATAAAAGGCCCAATCAAAATTTGTACAATGGCAGCAATGAGGAAACTTTAATTCTAAGGAAACTTTAAATCTTCCCTTTCTGCTATCTTCTCCACATTTCCAGTCCAGATTGGGATCTCATATGCTATTTACCCTGAAGAAAGGTTTATCCAGGTAAAGTGTGGCGTTTATAGTCCATGTTGGAAATGTGGAAAGGGCAATGCACTAATACTTTTCTTGTCTAGCAATAAATACTTAGGCCTGGGGGTGTTGCAAAAAATGCTGTAAGGCTGCAATCTTAAAGACACTTTCCTGGGAGTAAGACCACAATGGAAAAACACAATGTAAGAACACAATGGGTCTTACGTTTGAGTAGACATGGTTAGGATTGTGCTCTAAGGCCTTCTATATCAGTCCTGGGGAGTTAGGCCAGTGAATTGACATGTGCTGGTCTCCCAACACCACCACAAAATGGGGAGATGGATGAACAGTGCTGGCTTAAATTGGTTAGGATTGCAACCATGATACATAATTTCATGAAGAATGTAATGAAACAAACCACATTGAAATATCTCTTATCATATCAAAAACAGCTATTTATAGCCAAAAACACGAGCAGAGTGGGCAATGATGCATCACCACTGCCTGGAAAGTTGCCCTGTCCATTGCATATGAGGAGGTCCTTCATGATGTGCTGGCCTCTTGCCTCTTCATGTGCTGGCCTCTTGTTCTTCATGATGTGCTGGCCTCTTGCACCAGTAGATGATGATGATGATGATGACTACTACAGTTACCTGACTACTATACATATACTGTATGTGGGGCCATAAAAGTAGTGAATCCTCCCCCTACGCTGGCAAAGTGGTACATAAAGCATATTGTGAGAGCACCGATGTTAGTAGCACCAAGTCTGTAGCACCACCCTAACCCTACCCCATCCCACAAACAATCCTACACCACTGTTCCAAACTTACCAGACATTGCTGCTGCTAAAGAAAGCCTTATCTTTCAGACCTGGACAAAACTGCAAAAGGATGCAATTCACACCTACTAAATGTAATTCACACCTTCTGCATTGCAAATAAAGCTGATACCTAAATTTTTCATTCTCAACTACCTGTCATGCTTATCGTACTGATTTCCAATCACTTTTCATGTTAAAAATGTTAAAAATGCATTGTGCTAACTAGTGACAGGCTTCTCTAAATTCCTTTTTGAGACAGTTTCCTCCAAGAACTTAAGAAAATTTAAAGCTCACTCCAAGAACATCCCTGCCGATCTTCACCTAATGACATATTACAGCAAAGGGCCTGCAACAGTTTTCATAGGGCGCAATCCTGAGTAACTACGGGGAGTCCTTGCTCCGGTGTAAGAACAATTTGCTCTGGATTGCAATATGAATTCCCCATAGGTTTTCACTAGGTGGTGCAGTAACTACAGGTGCACGTAAAGTCTCTTATGTGCTCCCGTAGTTACTCTGGATTGTAGGGATAGTCTCTCTCTCTCTCTCTCTCTCTCTCTCTCTCTCTCTCTCTCTCTCTCTCGTGAAAATGACAGTGCAATGCTCAATAAATCTTTTGAAATTCTTTCAATACCTGTTGTTTTCTGCAGTGTTCTTCAAAATGGGGAGTCCTTGGGGGTTGCACCTTCATTTGGGGGGGGGGGGGTCATAAAAAGCTGGATGCAGCCATCTTGGAATCTGGCAATGGGAATCTTTAATGATACTTCCAGCCATGACATCACTTCTAGGGAGATCCCAGATAGATTGTCATTCTCAGAAGGGGGTTTCAGGTTGAAATGCTTGAATATCACTTGTTTACTGTGTGTTTAATTGTCCTCATGGCCCAAGTCTTTTGATGTCAATGTGGCTACAACTTTATTCAACATCAAATAAATATTGCAAGGAGCTAAGTTCTCTGCTATCCTTTCAGTGGAGGTTTCTTCTCCAGAGCAGATATCTACTCAGTGCAGTCCTCCTTCTCTCGCCAAATCCATTCTGCCTCTAAACTACAGATCAGCTCATGGCAAACTTGGTTTATAACTGAGCTAATGAAGCTCAGTTCAGCTTTTGAGGCCGCCACTTTCCATCTTTTATTGAAAGCCCCATCCCAAATCTTCAAGCTGGGAGCTGTCTTGCCCTGGAACCCTCTTGATCTCTGGCATCCTCAATTTGCCATGATTTGCCTCAGTTTTCATTCTTGAGCTCTGACTCTTCCTCAAATTTGCATGTTCTAACCGGACAACATGATCCCTGTTCAAAATGGAAAAGGAAAAATCCTTACCAAAGACCCACCAGATGAGAAGCAAAAAAGAAGCAGCCCTAAAGACTATGTAGGCATGTCTGATCAATGAGAAGGCAGGATCGCCCCAAATTGTCTTGTGCTTCCTGAGGATGGGAGAAAGTACAAACCAACCTCCCCACACAGAACCTGATTTGGAAATATACTTTTGGATTCTAATTGGGTCTCTACTTTATGATAGTGATCCTGAAAGATAGCAATATACTGACTGGTCCAATCAGTCATGATGCCTTAGGTAATGTACTGTAATATGGTGTTCAAATAGAGTATTGTTCATGTACCTGTAATAGTTGTGAATAATGGGGTGCAAATTGTCCAGCAGATGAGAGAGATTCACCCTGGGAAAAAATGAACAGCAGGTTTCAATGTACAGAAACCTATTCATTTTTAATTCTGGGCACTCAGAAGATGAAAATATTTTTTTTTGAATCCATATACTACTCTTGAGACAGAAGCCCAGATGTCACATTCTGAGAAACTATCAGTGGCTGGGATGGAGGATCAGGTATTTTGAAGAGGTGCTTCAACAACAAAAGCACAAGTAGAGAAAAAAATAAGTCAGGTCAGCTCTGTCATGAAGAACATAGTTTAACTGAACATAACTCTAGCAAAATGAATGGTTTTCTTAACTTTCATCACATTGTTACCTCTTCAGCAACTTTCCTCAGGTAGAATTCAGCAAATCCGTTTACATGCTATGAAATCTGAGAGAGCAGTATTCAGACCTGACTTGGAAATTACATACTTTGCTGGAAGCGCAGTTGAGATACAAGGACGCTTCAGTCTATGCATGAAATCAATGATGCCACTCCATGAGTGTAATCCTTAGATGACCATCCGAGTCCAGAGTCCAGAAATTCAAATTTATGCAAATTGGGCTATTTTTAGATGGGCATCTAAGGGATGGGCATCTATTTTTAGATGGGCATCTACCATTAAGTCCCTTCAGTTTCCAATTATAGAAACAAAAGTGTCTCATGAACATGTATGTTAGGTTATAGGAATTCTGCTAATCATGAATTTCTTGATTGTGGTATACAGGTTTTACACTAAATACTACACAGGTGTTCCCTCTTGCAACTGCTGCACTTTTTAATCTTTCTGCAAATAGCGCAAAAACTGTTACATCCTAGGAAGTCTTTGGTTTAGTTAGATTTGGAATGGAATTCATATTTTTATTACACCAAAGAAAATAGAACTAGAAGTAGGAAAGCACCAATCTTCCTTTTTTCAATGCTAACACAAAAAATATTTGTGTTACATTAGGAGTGTTTTCAGAACCTGGTAAAAATGCTTTGTGAGATGGGTTTTTATCAGTCTCAGGATCCGATGGATCCTAATTCTTTCTCTATTTATAACCAGGGAAGCACAAATGAAGTAAAAAAATCTATCTGCTAATGCTGTGTTTCAGCCATCTATTGATCAGACACTTGTGTAGATATAACCAGTTCAGCAAATGTTGCTCTTCAGAACCAGAACTTCAATTTAAAAAAATTAAAAAACAAACTCTGCTTTTTGAGACACAGCTTTGTTTTGTGTATATAGCAGATAAACAGCAGTGGACTAAAATATTTTTCTAGAAATGATTTTAAGGAAGATGAACTGGAGTAACAGGAGAGTTATTTAAAGCTATAACCTAACTTTTGAGAGAGAAATTGTTATTCATCTCTGTAAACTATGAACATTTATAATGTTTATGAGGAATCCCTTGGGCCAGCTAGGCTTCTTCCAGCTTATGGCAAAGAATTAAGTGTTATGAAGCTTGCAATGATATCCAGTACTTCATATTTTTAAAAATCACAGTGAAAACATCAAGTGGGCTTGTTTTTATGTGTATTTGATAAGATCTTATAGAAAGGTCAGGTGTTTGCTCCCCTGTGTAGAATGAAAGCATCTAAGGATTGCACATCAAGCTTGTATTGATATTTGGCCTTCAAGCATTTGTCTGCAATGCAAATAGTGAACTCTGGATTTCTATGATTGGAACCTTTTATGGACCTAACCACGAGAAGAAATTCTCTCTACATTTAGGGTTTGCAGATAACTTTTAAATATAAAGGGGCAGTAGCATCATAAGGTGTTCAGGAGGTGTGGGCTGCATTGGGTGTCATTCTTAGGAAGGGTGATAATAATGTACCACACTGCCTTTCTTCAATCTCTGGCCAATTTCATGCCCAACTCAATTTCATGCCCAACTCAATTTCATGCCCAACTCAATTTCATGCCCAACTCTGGCCAATTTCATGCCCAACTCTTCTGGGAACCCAGGTCTACCTGCCTAGTGGACCTGGTCACTAGAGATAAACAGTGCTCATGGCACCTTCTAAACGTTGAATCTACCCCCTTAGCCTGTCATACAGTTGTTATCCATGGTAGGATGAATACCTGATTAGGGCTCAGATGGTTGAACATTTATTGGATTTCTTGCCCTGATGCCAAATATACTGATTTTCCACTACCTAGTGTCATTTTTTGCAACTCTGTGAAGGAATTCAATAATAGTATTATCTGTCACTTGAATGTAGAGTCTATGTCTATAACCATATTAACTTATTAACCTACTGTAGCATCATAGGTTTAATTTCCACTGGGTCAGAGAAGATACTCATCTAACCTCATACCATGAAGAGTGTGTGGGGAGGGGAAATTGTTGGCTGGCTGCCCATGATCACAAGAACTGATATCATGAGCTTTTTTTATAAAAAATGTTATTTTTCCTTTCATTACTAACAGGGTTTTATGTGTGTGTTCGTGTGTGTTTTTAAGCAAATGGAACATTTAAATTATGCAAACCAATTATCCTAATGGGATCAAAGGAGGAGATTTTAAAAATAAATTAAGACATATGCCAACAAATCCAGCTTCATTGCAACATAATTATTTCACATTGTGTTAAAGATTTCCCCAGATAATTTTCATATTCTGGACTTATAGAATGCAAAATATAAGGCCATCAGCTCAGAGCTTTGAAGATAACACCAGAGCCCATATGGATGGACTAACCAAAGATTTTCATTCAAGACACCAGGATGGGGTTACACTGCTGAGCCCAAAAGGCTGTCCTTTAATAAATGCATCATCTCATCCCTTTGACAGTGTTTGATGATGATAAGTCATTGTGAATTTGTTATCAGAAATTGTCACAATGGCCCAAGCTATAATTGTGGCCCTGCCTCAACTATGCTACTTCATTTGGTATAAATGAAAAATAATGGTTGCAGATTTGAAGGAAGCTATATAACATAATGCTCTATGGGTTGTTCTATGTCTCAAGCAAAGTGGATTTTCCTATTTCAGGGCATGAGACTGTCATTGTCACCTGCACCTCCCTTCATATTGGACAAAGTAATTTTAAGATGCACTAATTTTCTTAACATTTGTGGTCAGTATTGCTCTGTGTGTGTGTCTCTGTGCTTGTGTGACACATGCACACTCCATTCTCATCTTGCACCTTAACATTGATGGAGCTGTGCCACAGTTGTGTTGCTGGGCCTCAGTGCACCAAGGGACATCATGGAGGAGGGTGGCACCCCCTGCACCGTAACATCTCACACTCACCTCTGAAAATGGCTCCATTTGGAGCCATAGAATGCTGAGGGTGGGTGGGAAGACTGATTTCATGTGTTGATGCAAGTTTCAAGTGATCACTTTCAACCCCCAGAAGAGATAGCAGAAAACCACCACTCTGCTATATGGGGAGACATATTCCTGCTACGCCACCGCTATGTTGACAGGCTGCACAGCCCACCCAGTAGTGGTGATCAGGACACCCGCCAGGGGTATGGAAAATATTTTATATTCTCCTGTGTGTATAATATCTCCTATTATCCTATGCATATATCTCCAAGGCCTATGGATATCCTTGCACATAGTTTTACAGTATACGTGGTCATACATATGGTTCTAAGAGAGGAAAGGGGCAGGGCAGGTTGGAAAATTAGGATCCTGGCACACACTAGTGCTGTGGAAAATAATTTACTGAACAGCAGTTGCTAAATGTGACATCTAAGTTTCTTGCTGAATGACCATTTGACTTGGAATATTTATAATTGACAATATTCCAGAAGACTAACATTATGGATAGTAAACTATAGACTTTTTAAGGACCAGAATTTCAAGAAACTGCATAGAGAAGTTGTATTTCTTGGGATGCCTGGAGCTACACAAAGCATGAATACTGACAGCACTTCTAACATTGATTGTAGAAAACAATGACACAGAGCATTTGGTGGCTTCTCAGGACTGATAAAGGACCCATCAGTTCCTTCCTGGACAATTCTTATTTTCCAGAGAGCCCCCTTGGTCAATGGCTATGGGTGAAATCCAGAGTAAATATGGGGAGTCCTTGCTCTGGAGTAAGAACAAGTTATTCTGGATTGCAATATGAATTTCCCATAGGTTTTCACTAGGTGGTGCAGTAACTATGGGTGCACATAATGTCTCTTATGTGCTCCCATAGTTACTCTGGATTGTGCCCAACGTGAGTGAATTCTCACTTTGCACAATTTGACACTAACATAGGGTTAGTGATGAAGTGAGCCTTTACAGTGGACAGGAAGGGGGTTGGACTCATATAAAGACATTTACATGAACTATTTATACCCACAAAACATTGAAAATTATTTGTAATTCCTATAACCACCATGGAATATAAAGTTTATAATAGAAACCTGGTGCAAAACTTGGTTTTAACCGAAGCTCACCAGCCAAACCAACATAGGAGGGCTTTTTAAAAAAAATCATCCTCAGGCCCCCCCGCCCCCAAGTAATCTAGTTCAATTTAGGTTCATGTTTCATGATCTTTCCATTCGGGGTCTGTGCAAACTCTAGTCAGTCGCCTGGAATTCCAGAAAGGAGTGCCTCACTTCACTAATAATGTCCAGCTTTATTTTGTTCCCTTTTGTGCCAGTGAACTACTGCTCAGGTCCCAATGACTGAGTCTTTGTTCCATTTTCCCAAGGCTATGAAAATGCTTCTGTGATATGGCCCTGAGAATGGTCATTGTGTGACTTCGTGCTGCTCCGCATGGGACATTAAACCAATCATCTGTCCCATTTAAGATAATTCAAGATACCACATCATTCGGAGAACAGTGGCGCTATTAACAACATGATGACATAATTGGGTCTCAGTTCAATATCTCTCCAAGAATAGAGTGCCTATTGCCCATTCAAGCATATGGCTGTTGCATTTAAAAATCTGCCTAATATACTGTCATCCATTTAAGAACTATTCTTGACAGGACAAAATGTAAAGTTGTCTCTCCTCTACTATTTTTAGAGAACTGGTATTCTACAAAGATCACTATTTATATCTTTAACCTTGCTTCTAGTAGTGTAAGTATGCAAAGCTGACTGCTAGGAGCATTCTTATTATTTTTTTTTCTTGTGTTCTGTCAGTATTTTAAAAGGCAGCTTCTGAAGGGAATCAGTGGAATTATAAATTGAGGCTGTGTTTTCACCTTCCATTCTACCTTCCATTGCTGTCACATGCCACCTTTCAGAGAATGAGAGCATTCCACATCATATTATTTCGTCACTGCAATCCTAATCCCTGGGTAGATCAGCACAAGTCTCGACACAAGTCCCATTCTGGTCTTGGTGTGTCACAAAATTGCTGTATGGGACTTCTGCACTACTTCTTGTTGGATTAGGGTGAGAGATATGAGCTGCTCTTCCCATGCCACCGCAGTAACAGGGAAAAGGGTGGGTTGTGCTGGCCTAAATTGGAAAGGCTTGCACCCTTTAGGATGCACCCTTTAGGATAGGATAGGATAGGATCTGGCATAGTGATGGCTGATATATGCTAGTAACCACTGTATTCAGTTCAGACATTTACACCCTATATATCTGGCATAGTGACGGCTGATATATGCTAGTAACCACTGTATTCAATTCAGACATTTACACCCTATATATCTGGCATAGTGACGGCTGATATGTGCTCATAACCACTGTGTTCAGGTCAGACATTTATAGCCCAGCCCTAGCCAGCACTGGAATGGGGTGGCCAGTTGGCCTACCCCATATCCAACACAGGATTGGGCTGGTTGGGTTCAGCCTGGGGTACGGGGTATTCATCCCCTAATCCAGGTAGTACAACAGCAGCCCCAGTGCGGCTACTTGAATCTGCATCACAGAGTAGTCCAGAGGTGCCCAGGTTAAGATCACTAGAGTTTGCATCACCTGGTGTGGGATTGCAGAGGAATTTAGGTAGGATTTGGTTGTGTGTCTTATTTGATACATAATCTTGAGAGAGAGAGAGAGGGGAGAGAGAGAGGTAATTTATGTTCTCCATGTACACAAAGGTGGACATACTCCCTTCTTCCTTTACTAGGGCATTGTGATTAGCTTACCTTCATTTGGCATTTGTGGACAGATATACACCCATTTCTACTGCATGTTTACTGTGTGCCACTGTGTCAGACTAAGGCAACATCTGGAGCATTATATGGTTACAACTTTTACATATATCACAGGCTAGGAGAGGAAGACACTGCAACTGTCCCTACAATCCAGAGTAATTACGGGAGCACATAAGAGACATTACGTGTACCCATAGTTACTGCACCAACTAGTGAAAACCTATGGGAAATTCATATTGCAATCCAGAGCAAATTGTTCTTACATTGGAGCAAGGACTCCCCGTAGTTACTCTGGATTGCGCCCTGAGAGTGTTTTTCACACCTTAGGGTACTTGGGCTAAGAGATAGGGTTTTTTTTGTTATTTTTTCCTAAAATGGAGGCTTTCTCCCCCTTGCTTATCTGTAGGTATTCTTTAAGGATTCTTTTTCTTTGTAGCCCCAGTAGTAGCAGTGGAGCTTGAGTTTCTTGTAGCTGCTATATTGGATATTTGTCTCTGCTGTCCGATCAGCAAGGCTTCCAGAGAAGTTTACATAAAATCAATACTTTCAATAGCATTCAATAAGACAATAAAAGGTGAGCAGATCTCATTCAAAAATAAAGCAGCATTAAAAGTCATTTGTGCGAGGCAGTATATTTGTAAAGCTTCTGAGAAGACAAATGACAGCAAATATGCAGTTCCAACTTTGTTGCAAGTCTTGCCTGTTTGCATAAAATGCCTTTTCCTCAGTAGTCCTTACTACCAAGTTGCTAGATCTGTTTTTAGGGGCCTGAAGACAAGGTATTTCATGGTCCAATCCTATCCAGCCCTTGCTGTAGCGCTGAGCACTAGTGCTACTATTAGGCATTATAAGAGAGTGCTGGAGAGTCAGGATGGAGCAGTGGTTATGGAGCTGGACTGAAACCTGAGAGATGTAGGTTCATATACCTCATTGGTCATGAAGCGTCCTGTGTGTCCTTGGGCCAATCACTCACTCTAAGCCTCCCCTACCATGTAGGGTTGTTGTGAGTACAATAGAATAAAAGCTTTGTAAACTGCCTTGGGTATTTGCATTGGAAAGCTGGGATATAAATACCTTACAACATATAAAATAAACTGCTGTAAAGCACATTTATGCCACTTTCATGGGAGTGGCAGGCCAGCACCATTTGATTCCCACAGTTAGAAGGCCCAGTCCCTACAGCATTGTAAAAGCACAGGGGAGTGGTGTGGCAGGGGAAATAAAGTATGGCAGGGGAACAACTGGGCCAAGAAATGAATCCGTGGAGCCTTGTTCCACCAGCTCCTATATTCCATGTTGGGCTGCAAAAGCCCAACATTGAGATTCACTCATCTACACTGGCAAAATAGTTGGTGGAGATGTGAAAAGCCCCATTCTATGGCATGGAGCTTTCCTTGAGGGAATGGTATCAAACTCTCTTTCCCTAAGGAAACCTTCAGCTGCTGCCCATCACGCACAAGATATGGTGGTAGACATTTGGTACCACTGTTCCTCCAGGTGTCAGGAAGCTCATCATTTGGCTGCCCAACAGGTACGACATACTGTACCGTCTCACCTGCCCATATCTGTGTGTCCCTAGTTGAGATATCTACAAGCTGTTTGTCAGAAATCTACACTCTAGTGCGGCTGTAGAATAGGAGTAGATGGGAAGCATTTGTGTGAGGTTGTCCATTACCTGCAATGAGAATGTTAACTTACACTGTCCAACTTAGAGCACAATCCTAACCATGTCTACTTAAAAGTAAGCCCAATTGTGTTCAATGGGTCATACTCCCAGGAAAGTGTCTTTAGGATTGCAGCCTTAGAAATTATGTTAGACCATTGGCAATGACTGGCAATTGCCCTGAACAAGCATAGTATTTACCTCCCTTCCTTTCCTACTATTCCTATACTTTCCCCATGTGCTACACTGATCTGTCAACCAGAGCCTCCAGTTGGTGGATAAGCATTGCTCCAACATACTGTATATTTCTTCCCATTGGAATAACTTTTTCAACATGGGACACTTAGCATCAATCCTATCCCCACCAGATGAATGTAAGTCAATGACAGGGTCTCTGTGTTAGTCAGTGAAGCGCAAGTCTTTTGGTTTATAAAGATGTCAGATGTCCCCTCTAGCAAATACTTGACTTGTGGTGCAATTCCATTATGGATTCAATCTCCACAGTATATTTTTTCGTTCTTGACATACTCTTTCTGGGCAAAGTAAATTCTGTAAATTATTATAGCAAAAGATTTCTGTTAAATATATGAGAAAACATTGTTCGCTGTATCATCGTAAAAGAAAAAAATGAACTTTTTAGAAACCCAAACTGTATATGGAACAGGTCCATTTTAGATAAGATTATTATTCATCCATTCGATCCACATTAGCCAAAATCTATTCCACCATGACTGGAAATGAGTAACTTGTAATTATGAAATATAATGAGGAGAACAGAATAGCTATTCTGTGAGCAGCCCAATCATTCCTTATTTCGAATGAATCCTATTTCCATTGCTACGTATCTTTATTGCAAATGCCAAGTCTAGAAAGCACAACAATTATGATTCTTTGTCTATTAAAATATTCCTGGCCCTTTCACTGCTTTGTTCTTTCCACTAGATCAAGGACACAGCTTAAGTATATATGAGGATATTTTCTCCAGATGGTGCAGCCAGAATTAATTTAGTTTTGATAGGAATAACTCCCAGATTGTGCTTTCAGCAGAACTTAAATCAAGACTGTAGTCTACATGCCTACAACATACAACAAGATCAGGAGAGTGGAAACTTAGCAGTGCCTTGGTGATGACACCATTGCTGAGCATCAGCCACCCTGAAAATGCTGCCTGGGAGTGTGAGCTGAGGATGCTCCAGGTGATGGAATCAACTATATGGTAAGCCAGGCTACTGGTACCAAACCTTAGAAAGTGCTGAACTAGAGAAAGTGGGTGTGGGTGAGATAAAGGCCAAAGGAAACGGGAAACAGAAGGTCCTGAGAAAGAGTCAGGACCAGGAAAGAAAGCAGATATGGAGGAAGAGAGGGCCAAAGGAAACAGGAGAAACAGGAGAAGGTCCTGAGAAAGGGTCAGGACCAGGAAAGAAAGCAGAAATGGAAGAAGAGAGGGCCAAGGATGCTGTAAGTGTGTACCGAGGGTGCTCCCTGCCCCATGGCACATGTGACATAATGATGCCACATGATGTCATGACGTCATGTGTGACCATGCCCCTGAGCTGCACCTGCACTTTTTGCAGGCACAGCTCCACTAAAGCTGCACCTGTGCTCTTTGCAGGCAGCAAAGGGGCAGGGTAATGGCTGGGGTGAGGCGGGGTGGTCCACGCGATGCCTCCCTTCGCATGTCCAGTCTCTGGACATATGCCGAGGGACTGATTGGTGCCTCTCCCACTCCACATGCCCAGGGACTGGACATGTGTAGTATGCCTCAGCTGGCCATTCGAGCCTTCTCTGAGGTGGAACAGGCCTGAGCTTGCTTCATTTCGGAACAGGCCCGAATGGGCACGCTGATGTCCGGGGACAGCCGGGTTAGGGAAAGAGAGTGTCAAACTCCAGTGCATCACCCCACAATGGTGCGTCACCTGGTGCAGCCCACACCAGCTTTACCATCCTGGTGATGCCACTGGGTATGCCACTTTTGTTGAGGAGAGGAAGGAAAGGGAACTTGCTAAACAAGATGCCAGCACCAGCTGTCAAATTGTTTAAACTAATTGGCAAGTGACATGGCAGTCTTTTTAAAAAATAAATTGTGCTCCTTGTCCTCAGTTCTAATTTTTGTTGGAAAATAAAACAAAACAGGGTTTAAAAACACTCACACACACAGAAACACACATATCCTTACCCTTGCATGTCTCCTACTTGTAAATACATGGTTTACTCTAACCCAGGGGTGTCCAACACGAGGCCCGGGAGCTGCATGCGGCCCAGGATGAGTATGAATGCGGCCCTCCTGCAAAGCTGGCCACCACCTTTGGAAAAACCGGCTTTGTGGCAGCAGCAATTTTCAAATTTTGTGTGCTTCTCTGCGCACTGCCCTGGGTGGCCGCCACAAAGCTGGTCTGGGCTGCCTGGATCCTCTCCCTACCTGCCTCCTGGCACTCAGAGCGCTTCAGGCCCCTGCAGACCTAGCAGCGCTCACCCACCCGCATCCTCCAAAAGCAGCCTCAGCCTCTATCCAAGCTTCTGCCTGCTGCCCTTAAGACCTACTCCGAAGTAAGCCCTATTAAAGTCAATGAGGCTTAGTCCCAAGTTGCAGTCTGAGAGCCCAATGATGCATAGGATGGGCTGTGATCCTCTCAAAGCTTAACTTTGGAGATATGCTGCAACCCTAACCATGTCTACTCAGAAGTAAGGCCCATTGTACCGTCAGTCTTACTCCCAGAAAAGTGTGTTCAGGATTGCAGCATATCTCCAAGGTTAAGCTTGGAGAGGATCACAGCCCATCCTATGCATCATGCCTCCTCAGAAGTAAGCCCCACTAAAGTCAATGAGGCTTACTCATTGCAATGAGGCTTACTCATTGCATACTCTCAGTTGCAGTCTGAGAGCCCAATCCTATGCATGGCCATTCAGCAGAAAACCCCATGATAATCAATGAGACTTACTCCAAGGTTTAGCTTGGAGAGGATTGCTGCCTGTCCTATGCATCATGTCTACTCAGAAGTAAGCCCCATTAAAATCAATGAGACTTACTCCAAGGTTTAAAAAATGTAGGACAAATATAGGACATCTTACATTTTGTCCTACACTTTTAAAAAAAAAGTTATTAGTGTTTATGTGTGGCCCAAACCAACTCGTCTTCTTCCAATGCGGCCCAGGAAAGCTAAAAGGTTGGACACCCCTGCTCTAACCAATGTCCAATTGCTCTTTTGGGTGAGAGAAAATCCTCACTGATACCTTCCATAGAGGAAAATTCCATATCTATGACACAGATTTATTGGCCACATTTCTCAAAAATGTTTTCAAAGTAGCTGACCAGTTTATTAGCAAAACAAACAATAAAAATATCCAAAATTAATATCATATTTAAAACTAAAATAGAGTCAGAACAGGCAGCAATGGGAAAAAAACATAAACAGCTTGAGGCTGAGTGCATTGTACTACCAAATAAAATTGCTTTCTGTCTTCACCTGAAGATTGATAGTAATCAAGGCTACAATCCAAAGTAACTACGGGACCTTTTACACCGATGTAGTTATGGTGCCACCTATGGAAACCTATGGGAAATGCATAGAGCAATCCAAAGTTAGTGCCTCTTACATCTTCCCATAGTTACTCTGGATTGTAGGGCAAGCCTCATTTCCCTAGGGAGGGAATTCTATAAATGGGATACCATCATTTCAAAAGCCATCTAGTTAAGGCCTGCCACATCTCTGTTAGTGCTGGGCCAGGGAACAGAACCTTCCCTCATTTAGATGGGAACCTATGAACAATACATAGTGTGACGCACCTGGGTGACTACAACAGCCAACCAGTTTACAGCTACGGCCAAACACATACCCACCATTCAACAGTTTATCCATTTCTTTTTGGATCTGAACTGGGTAGAAAAGAGGAACAAAAAATGTGCTGTTCAAAAAACTTGTCTATGGACTTCCATACGAGGGTTGCCAAAGCTCTGTTCCCAACAAAAGATGTGTAACTCACAATATTGAAAATGTTAAGAGCCAGGAGCTCTCTAGGCATTTGAATGAACTGAAAAACACCTTGTACAAATCGATGGACTCCTAATTATATGTATTCAAAATGCAAAGCCATTCCTCTCATGGCAACAAGATTTAAACCCCTCAATAAGGAAAATAGTTTAATTGACCTATTATGTGTCCATCCATAGTCTAGCTATGAACCAGAGGATTCCTGTCAGTGACTCTCACATGGGTCCTATCACAATTACAAACTAGCTAACTCTCTAGATACTAACCTCCAAATCCAGAGTAATTACGGGAGCACATAAGAGACTTTCCTAGTGAAAACCTATGGGAAATTCATATTGGAATCCAGAGTAAGTTGTTTGTACACTGGAGCAAGGACTCCCTGTAGTTACTCTGGATTTTGCCCATAGATTAACACAATGGGCAAAATCCAGAGTAACTATGGGGAGTCCTTGTTCCAGTGTAAGAACAATTTACTCTGGATTCCAATATGAATTTCCCATAGGTTTTCACTGGGGGGTGCAGTAACTATGGGTGCACGTAAAGTCTCTTACATGTTCCAGTAGTTACTCTGGATTTGGGGGTAACAAGCAAGATGCTTCTTTGGAGTTTCAAGGAACTATCATCTGCATATAGAAAACAGATATTCTGTGACAAAGGAGCAACAGTCCTACAAAAATTCCTACAAAAGACAATATATGTAAAAATGATAGAGAAAGTTCCTTTTCAGGCCTGACAAAAGGTTTTCTCCAACTCTGACAGCTGTTTGATGCATATGGCTAAAAGATAATCCCATCAATTCCTAACAGAAAGTAAAACCTATATCTTAATTTTTGTTTGCCATACAATGTGCCATAAAACGTATGCTCAAAGATTTTCTATAGCTGTTATTGTACGATTGATTAACCATACTATCTCTGCTCTCTTGTTAGCAAAGCTGGAATATCTTATCAGAACTGTTAAACAGCAACATTCAATGGCATCCTTGCATCAGCACTTTTAGAGGAACAGAGCATGCAAAATACTTAATTAACACAGATTCACATCCTTAAATTACAATCTGTTGGTTTGAACTGTCAGTTCTGAGAATATGAAGTTAACAGCTGTGCAGCATCTTTATATGACTCTTCTGTACCACGTGGCTGAAAGACCACGTAACTACTTAACTTCTCCCACCACCCCATCATGTCATCATTGAGAACTTCCTATCTTCAAAGCTCATCAAGAAATTTGGCAACCGTGAAAATTGGCAATTTGTTTAAAAAGAACATTTATAAGCAGATGTTTTTAGGTTATATTCTTACTTTCGTTTGTGTTGAAACATTCTTTGTAGTTAATGGAGTTAATTTACTTAAGATACTGAGCTAAGTCCAGTGTGATACCTAGATTTATGGAACTGTCAGTCTGGGTCCACTTACTTTTAAACATATGGTACTGGGCTGCAGGTAGCTCAATAACTAATTTAGGTCCCAGCGTAATATCTTCAGTGATGTATCAATCACATCACATTTAATTTCTCTGCAGTGGAATGAACAGCCCTTCTCATTGCACCATAGGGAGACCTAGAACAACACCCAACTCCCCAACTTGTAGAACTAATAGCAGGAGGCAAGGGAGAGATGCTATTTTAATTGATAAGGCCAACAACAAGACATCTCTCAACTGGAAAATAACAAATTAGAGTTAGCAAAAGGTATTGCCAACCATCCCATATACAAGGGTTGGGGTTCTGGTTTGAGTCTAAGGAACTATCAGTTAGCTGTAGTCTAGAAGGAAGTATGAGAATGAAGAAGAAATACTTTTTTCTTTTAAAGGATTTTTTTCTTTTAATGTAGGACATGTAACAATTGGACCTTATTGCACTGAGATCCCACCTCTTCATTTTGGTACAACTGCACTGAACTATAGAAGGAGTTGAATTTTAGTGCTTTATTTATTTCTGTTGCTTTAAGAAAAATGCGCCATGTTCTATATGATTGTTGTCATGCTTGTTGAGGCCACTTTTATATGGGACAAGTCAATGATCACTTATGAACTGTTTACATCCACTGTTTAAGACTGCAATCCTATACTTACTTAGCTGGAAGTCCTGTTGAACTAGGTGGAATTTATGAAGTAAATTTGTTGAACTTTTTTATTTGTTGTAAATCTGTTGAACTAGATGGAATTCCTGTTGTACTAGTTGAACTAGTCCTGTTGTGGGCTGTGGGTGGCGCAAGTGGTTAAGACACTGTGCCTGTTAACCAGAAGGCCAGGGTTTGAGATCCGGGTCAGCCCCACAAGACAGGATGAGCCCTGTCCTTAGCCCAGCTCTGCGATGCCAGCTGGATCCAATCGTATCGGCTCTGCCTTTCCATTGGACTAATTCAGTGGCATGGAGAGGGGGGATTAAATGCAGCGTATGCATGCAGCGTATGCAGCGCCAAACACGATACCATCAGTGGTGGGCAGATGCCAGTTCTGGCCTATTTGCCTGAACTGGATCTTCCCACGGGGCAACCGCTGGCGAACCAGCCAGAGCCGCGGCTGCCAAGAACCGCGGGGACCGGTTCAGCAGCAGCCACCGTGTCTCCTGAAGCTCGGCTTCAGGAGACACAGTGCACTAGCTTCCAGTCCAGCTGGACACTAGCACTTCAGGAGACTCAGTGCACCTGCGTCCAGCTGGACTCAGGCGCACTAAGTCTCCTGAAGCGCGGCTTCAGGAGACGCACTGCGCATGCGCCAAGCCTGGCACATGCGCAGTGCAGCACGGTTGGGGCCCATCCCTCGCCCTGCCCTTGCCCCACCCCTCCCCCTCCACCCCTCCCCCTGACCCCAGCCCCGCCCCCTGACCCAGGGCCCGCCCCAAACTTCCAGCGAACTGAATCTTGGGGGTGGCTGGGCCCATTCCTGGATACCATAGTCTTTCAAGACTGATGGAGGCCTGCTAGTCCTGTTGAACTAGGTGGAATTTACGAAGTAGACATGCATTGGTTTGCCCCTTAAGAATCACTGCTTTCCATTATTACCAGAATCACTACTTTCCACTTAAGGTTTCTAGGGCACAAATCCTTTTCAACTTTCCACACTGACACCACTGTGTCAGTGGGGCATGTGCACTTGGGTGGCAGTCACGGTGGCCACCTCAAGGGAAGCAATGCTTGTTCCTTTAACTCAGAGCTGCATTAGTCTTACCCTGGTACTGAGAAGTTGGTTAGGATTGCACTCTAGTCTTCCTCAGTCCTATTTGTGGACTGTGGTTGGCAGACCATTGTCTAAGAGTTACCGATTTACACTTAATAATTCTATTCTGCTTTCGATCTTGCTTGCTCAGTTTGGTTTAAAAAAAACAAAATTGGCTAATTTTCCACTCGAAAAATCCCTTTATTACTGATTCCAATATGCAATCATTTCAAATTGGAGAGAGCAGAAAAACCAGTCATGAGTAATAGAAATCTGATTATCCATGGTAACATTTCAACAGTTTATTCAACTTCTTGATATGCAGGTATTGCCTCCTTTAGGTTTATTTAGTCAATATTCCCTTTTAATGATAATATGCACACAGACGAGAGATAAAAAAAACTTACCCTGTAAGTTGCCCTCTAAGGGCAATGCTCTTATCAGTTTCTAGGCCAAAGAGCCAGCTTTGTCTGAAGATGTCTCAGTGGTCATGTGGCCAGAAAGATAAACCATGAAAGGCTCATGAATGCTGTTAACTTCCCACCAAAGTGGTACCTATTTATCCACTTGCATACTTTTGAATTGCTAGGTTGCCAGGAATAAAAGGGAGCTCAGTCTGTTATGCAGTACTCGGGTCTCAAAACACAAATCTATTAACCTTCAGATTAACAAACACAGCATCTTTAACCACGGAGGCACCTAGAGTTAATAGTAGTTAACAGTTAGTTGTTTTACCACTGAAAGCCTCAGAATTTGATTTCAGAGGTTGTTGTAAGGATCTTAGCAGCCCTTGGAGCATAACATGGCTATATCCTTACAAAAATAACTATTACTAACTGTTAAGAGATAACAGTAGTTAATAGTTAATAATAACCTTTTGGTAATGATGCACATTCTGCCCTAAGGGCTTACTGAGACCCATACCACACTGTGAAATGAAACCCTAAGCCTGAGTACACTAGAGGAATACCTGTGTTTCAAGTAGATGGTCCCTGATTTATCTCTGGAATCTCCAAGTAGGGCTGGAAAAAGACCCCCTTATGAAATCCTGGAATTTCAACAAACAGTTTTTACAAACTGGCCAATAGCCAACAGCCAGTTTATAATATTGAGACCAATGGTTTGTTGAAATGATGTTCCCATGCAGTGCATCCAAGTTCCTGACCAGAAAAGGACATTTTATTTTGGGAAAGGATTATGTGGTGGCAGAAAGGGACAACAAGGCACCCAATTTCTAAAGGCAACATTTCAGGAAAGGGAATGGGGCATATTTCAGTAGACTCTTAGGTATGAATAGATGTCACATCCTGAATTTGCCTATTCAGTGACAGTGGAGAAGGTTGGCTCAGAGGCCATCTGAAACAACAGACAGCAGATTGGTGAGCGGTATCTACCTCTGTCCTTTAACTATCTTCTACTTACACTCCTCCTGGATTGAAAAAGGAAAAAGGGACAGAAGAGAAAGATGAGGAAATGTGGAAGAGAAAGTGGTAGAAAGAAGAGCAGAGGAGCAGATGCTGGGTAACAGGAGCTGCATTTGTCATTGGGTGCTCAGATGTGAAGAAGGCACAGCCCTGCTCTGGAGATTTAGAAGACCTCATATTTTCTTCTGAATACTTAGAGCTACTCAATTAGAGTTAGTGCTAGATTAGAGCTAATGCTCTAGAGTTTCTAATTAGTACTCCAGAGTTAATAGAGCTACTGCTAGACTTAGAGCTAGTGTTTTCAGAAATCCTAGGCTCACAGAAAAGCATCATTTCATGAAAAAGCACTAACAATTGGAGGTGCCAGATAAAGAGCTGCAGCAATCTGTTATGACTGCAGTGGCATTTTCTCCAGATACTGTAATTGTGCAAACTGAAGGCTCACACAGCCTCCATATGTCACATGAGAAGCATTGCAGCCATCTATCTGAATCACCCATGGATGTATGAATTTTCAAGTAGGCATTAAGAGGAAGGTCTGTAGATCAGTGAGGAGGTGACTTGCCTTGCATACATTGACTTATTGGTGGAACCAAGAACCCATCTATCCAGCCTAAGGGCAAAATCCAGATTAACTATGGGAAGTCCTTGCTCCGGTGTAAGAACAATTTACTCTGGATACCAATATGAATTTCCCATAGGTTTTCACTGAGTGGTGCAGGAACTACAGGTGCACGTAATGTCTCTTACATGCTCCCGTAGTTACTCTAGATTTGGGGGTATGGCCATTTGTAGAGGTGGCCTAAGTATTAGTAGATCCATTGGGGGCCACACCTTCCCTTCCCTGTGGTAGCACAATAACATTCTCAAAAGTTATGCTGGTTTTAACACAGGCATGCTAGCTGCTAACTTGCCTGTTCCTGCACAAATTAGGATTGCTCTATGGCTGATACAAAAACTGCTTTCACCTTTCCTTATGTTTCTTATTGGAGAAAATAGATTCAAATCAGGCAAAACAAATTTATGCCATAAATTTCTTATTAAGAGCCTTAGAGATTAACTATCTAGATATGCTTGTCACACTACAAACAGAAAATCGATTTAATTAGACCCATCAACCAATTCAGTTGAATGAAATGCAGACAGTTAATGGTTCACATGACAAAATTTAAATAAATTTAGGTTTTTCAAAACCTTATTAAAGTTGCCTTTTTAAAAGATTAACTGGAAGAAAGAATAGTTCCTCTGAAATAAAAGAAACAGTATTTTACAATTTATCACTTACTTGTAAGAGAAATACAATTTTTAATTTTTTCTTTCCTATAACTAGAGAAGGGGAATATTGTCTTTTATATTAATACACGATGGGTTCAAAAATAAACAGGTTCATTGCAGAAAGTCACATTTGAAAGATCTACTGACCTTGATTTCAAGGAGTGTTGTGTATTTAGTATCTATTATTAAAAAGAAGACGAGCTCCACAATGTCAGTTTTATCATGTTGGCTAAAATGGGGAGAAAATTATATGGAGCATGCTGCATAGGGGCCAAATTTTAATATGGGATCTAGCACTTGGGCAGCTCAATCCTAAACTACACAAAATCTTAAAATCCAGAACAACTCAAGCCACATGGCTTGCCCTGCATCCAAAGCAAATCCAGAAGTTAATGCCTTCCTGCATCCAAAAATAACCCCTCCCTTCCTTCGTTCTACTCTACAGTCAGTTCAGGGCTGGATTCAAGTCTGTTGAACTGGCTCAGGCCTCCACAGTGGCCCAGATAGTTGGGGCGGCACATGCTTCATGAATACAGTGTGCTATAGATGGCAGGGGATCGGATTGGGCCCAAAGACCCATAAGTCAAATATGTTTATTTACTTATTTTATTTTTGTACTATATTTATACAGTTATTATTACCATGGCATTGAATTAACTTGTTCACATCATAGGAAATAAATACTGAAATCTTAAAAGTTTATTTACAAATATAAAATGCCTTATTTTTCAACTATGTGTACTTTCTTTTTAATCAGGATTTTGCAACACTGAAACACTGAAACAGATTTTGCAACACTGAAAAAATATAAATTTTTTCAGGAATATGCAAAAATAAAACTATTTGGGATTATTCCTCATTATGTCAGAAATACATGATTTAAAGTGGGTAAAAATACTAATTTAGATTGATTTGTTTATGCTGCTCAACATTCATTTAAAAGTTTTTAATATTGTTTTCTTAAGACATAACGTAATGAAGTTCACTATTGATTTTTAATGATGACAACACAAATTCTGTTTAATTATAATCTGTGTGCATTTTCTGAAATTAGAACAGTTTAACTGTGTGGCTGCTTATTCTAAATGATATTTTATTATAATAGCTATAATTTTTTTAAAGAGAGTAGAGAGAGCTGCATCTGGGAAACTGAATGATCTTGGCAATGCAACTTATTATTTAGGACTAAATACTATTATTATTGTTTAATGTCAGAATAATAACACAAGTATCACAAGATAAAAGAAGAAAGGGAAGATAGAAGCAAAGAGAAAATTTATATTCTGAATGAATTCTTGGTATATTTTTTGCTATTTGGTATGGCTACAGTTTTGATAAATGTTGAATTGCAAAGAAATGTTACTGGTACAGGAAGAAATGAAAACATTTGTCTTACTGCTCTGAACACTTATACCTCTTTGTAATCATGCCTTACTTTTTATTCTTAATGGCAGTCTTTCTTTTAAAAAAAATCACAGGATTGAGCCTGAACAAACTCATTCTATCAGTCACGTCCAAAGTAAGAACAACTTAGGCCTATATCCTAAAGTGAAATTAAGCCCCTTGCTCCAGAGCAGTTAAGACTTTCAATAGGATAACACTAGAGGGTGACATAAATGCATGGACCCATAACTGCTATGGATTTTGCCCTTAGTAATTTTACTTCCTCAAAAGACATGACAGAATACTTCTCCACACATTTCCATACCCATTTGAAACTGTACTACATGGTAAATGGTAATAATAGGATAATCCTTTGGTAGGAACAGTACCAGAGCCAGAAGGGAGGTTGAAGCTGTAAGTGCTGCATGGTTCTGAAACTCACTGTGTAAGCTGTCCCTCTCGTCACTCTTTGAGTCTGTCTGGGGTAGGGTTGCCATAATTCTCTTCCACAAAATCAGGACAGGACCCTCTGTCAGGACCATAATCAGGACTGGACCCTCATTTGCCAGTTTCTGAACACAATCCTCGCAAATTTGGGTTGTCCTTGTTTTTCAGGAAATATGGCAACCCAAGTTTGGGGACAAAAGCAACATGAAGCCCCATGTTGCTTTCCTCCTCAGAATGATCCCAAGTATGAGTGTTTGGGGCATCTTACACAGAGAGATTTGGAGCTAAGCAGCACTCTTCCCCTGGCTCCATTACACTGGGTAGGGAAAATAGCAACTTTTTGTCAATTTGGGAACAATGTATTATGATAAAGATGATGACAAAGAAGAAGAACACGAAAGGGAAAAAGACAGAAAGCTGATGGTTCAGTTTTAATTTTAATAGTCTCTTCTGTCTAACCAATTTGCTGTAAATTTATAATTCTCTTTTAGTCTTGGAGTCTGCTCGGTTCATACAGTCAGGACCTTTTCACTCAACCAAAAGTCATATGATAACTGGTTCAATATTTATATAGCATCAAACTGCACTGGAAGATAGTTGAAATAACCAACAACTTTATTAATTACAACATTATCAGTACCATGCCTTCCCTTCCAGAAAGCCATTTGTAATGAGAAGCTTTGAATCCACAACAAAGATAGGGGCCATAGTTTAGGAGTGCAGCACATGCAGAGAGGCCTATAGTTACTGCACCCCCTAGTAAAAACCTATGGGAAATTCATATTGGAATCCAGAGTAAGTTGTTCTTACACTGGAGCAAGGAGTCCCCGTAGATACTCTGGATTTTGCGCTTAGTCCCCGACAGAGCAAGTATAGTTGCGAGAGGGTTGTCGGAGGTTTGGGAGAGGTTTTGTGTAGAAGGGGCAAGAAAGGGGCAGGTCAGGGGCTGGAGGGAACAACAACATTATATGTAGGGAATCCTATCTCCATTTTTCCAGCTGAACATGACTTGTCTCTCTTAGACTTATGCCAGCAAAGAGTTGACATATATCAGACTCAGCGTGCAATCCTAACCAATTTACACCAACACAATTCACCATCTCTCTATTCCTGTGTTGGTAAGGGGACGCCAGTTCATGTCTGCACTGGCCTCAACCCCAGAGGACAGCAAGGACACCCCCAGGACAGCAAGGGACCTGTGCTGGGACTTGTGCTGGCCTAACCAGGGTAAGAATTGCAGCCAGATTGGCAATCAAGTGGCCGACCAAGTGGTAAGCAAAACCATCTTTTAATTTCATCTCAATTGTTGCATGCAGCTTGTGATCTTGACATTGTAGCAACTTGACAGAAGATCCAGAGGAAAAGGATTGGGCTTTTATACATATTGTTGACTCAAACACCAATGCTTCTGCTGTAAAGCTGAATAATAAGTGATGTTACTTGCAACCTACACTATGATTTAGATGTTCTGATCTGGTTCATCTGCAATCCTGATGTGAATATTAATTTCTTTTTTTCCTGGCATGAAGTAGCCACAAAACGGCATTCCTTAATTGGCACTTAAGACCCAAGCACTCTCTCCCAGCACATCGTCCATCTATGCGGCAATGCAAGGTAATTCTCGCAGATACTTGGCTAAGCCAAAGGAACAGGCGTTAGATTTCCTTATCCCTGATAATCCCATTAGTTTGCTAGATTGCTGTGCAACTCTTACATTTTTTATTCCTTCGCTGTGCTGTCTTCACCATGGGAGGGAGAATAGAAAAGTATTACTGGATTAATGTATCACTTTAGAAAGGATTTAGGTCATTACTGTGCAAGTCACAGCAACCTGTACTAGGCCTCACCTGTTGTTTTATTAGCAGTGACAACCATTGCTGTAGCTGAAGAAAAAAAAGCACAGCAGAGATCCTAAATTCATGACTCAGCATTCCTAAGGAAAGGATGGCAATTAGAGAAGAGCAATGTGTTCCTTAATTGGGTTATTACAAAAAATACAAGCTGGCAGGTACATATTGCAAATAATTGCTGCTGCCGAAGAGGAATCTTGTTTTTGTGCAAGGTGTAACCAAGTTACAGTGGTTTGTGTAAAATAAACCATCAAACGTGCTTCAAAGCTCAAGGATGAGGTTTATAAATTAACACCAGGATTGGAGAATTTTCAGTGCTGAACTATTTTGGTGGCAAAATCAGAACACCCCAAGATATTGTTTATTTAACATAGGGTTTGCTATCAAGTTTTGCTCTGACTTCAAAGCACTGGAGGCTTTAAGTAGTAACAGTATTACAGAATAATAGCAAGAGCCCAAACCCACCATTTCCATGCCTTCCATATTAAATGAATGAACCAGCCTAGGGACTTTGCTAGAAGTCTTTGTTAAATAAGTTTTCCTTTTGTTAATGGCTCTCTTGTTCTTGACTGCAATTTATAACGCAATTATATATGGTTGCATTAGAAGCTGGGGAGCTTCTGTTTATTAGGGAATAATGATGTCTCCCGGGAAACAGGCAGGGAGAAATGAATTTACTTGTTCGTTCCAATCCTCGGGTATTTTTTACAGTCTCTTCACTTTCAGTTTTATAATCTAGCTCTTCCATCAGCCTCTTTTTATACTGTGCAAAAAGAAAGATGGCTAAAGAAGATGGGAAAGTATTGTGAAGTAAAGGAAATAAAAAAGGTTCTGACTTGCCCCTGAATTCATTAAGTACTGATTTTGAGAAAAAGCAGGTTGGTTGCACTGTCTGAATCTTCTACAATTTGCTCTGAATTGCCCCCCTGTGGCTTGGCATTGGAGTTACCTGCTTTGCCCTCATGTGATTGACATTATTTCCGTTATATGAAAGCAGAAGGAAGAAAGTGAATCCAAAATGCAAATACTGCCTTTGCCTGATCAGACCTGATAATAGGGTGGAAAAACATTTAAGAAAACAGAGACTGCTATACATATACTAGTGGTTGTTCAGATGTAACTAGTAGAGCTGTTGGTTGTCTTTGATTTTAAAGAGGAGGCTCTCAGCCAACACCGTGGGAACAGAAGTGATTGCAGGGCATGCACTGTTTATGCCAGGCTTAGAGTTTAAGAGTTTGGATCAACCTATAGGTATAGTCAAGGCCAGAAGAGGCAGGACAGGAAACTCTATATGTTCCTAATGGGGGACACTATTGTTGAACAAGGGAATGAAATGGGGGTGATTTTCTCCATCCATTCTCATTGCTAAAACCCTTTTTTTTGTTGGCACTCGTTCATTTCAATTTTGTTCAGTTCGTCTTAAATTTCACCAGTTTTAAGCTGGTCATACATTCCCACTGATTTCATTGGAAGAATCAACTGCACTTATCCTGGCTCTTATCTTCACTATTACACAGTCATGTTATCATGAAATTTAGGGGCTCTTTGTAGGATCTGACCTGCCTGGGGCCTATCATCCAAGGGCAAGGTAACCATATGTCATAATCAAAGAAGAGGCAAACTAAAAACTAAAAACAATATACAGTGTTGTTTTGTGTGGTTAATTTACACATTATATTGCATATTATTAAGTTTAAAACTATAATATAAAATTTAATAAATATAATTTATGAACTACAAGAAGGCTACATGCTCACAAGGCTACATGTTCACAAGGAAAAGAAGATTTTTTTTCCAGGTCACAAAGCTAAAGAAGAGGACATGGTCACCCTGTCCTAGGGGTTCAGGACACAAGGCAAAAATAGAGGACATGTCCTGGAAAAACAGGACATATGGTTACCCTGTCCTAAAACCCAGGATCTGGTCTGCCAAATTGCAGAGAACAAAGAGGTCCTCTGACAAAAGACTATGTAGTCTTTAGATTAGAATGTAATGTAGATTTCCATAATGTTTGTTATGTAACTATGGGTGGCTTTGCATAGCCACCCATTGGTGGCTTGAAACCCAGGTCCTCCTACCAGCCCTTGCTTTGCTTTGGCTCCAAATTGAGCCATTTAAGAAACCAAACTATTCATTAAACAGGTGGGGAGGCTCTTCTGGATCTTCGCAAGCTGATAACCCACATCTTTGGCCCCAGGCAGGCTTCAAAATGGCTTGCAGGAGCCTCAGAATCCACATTTCTTTCAAAAATCCAGTTCTGATTTGCTCCTGGTAACCACGATGGGTGTGGGTGGCCCAGGAGTCTTAACAGGGAAAGGATTTTTTAAAATACTCTAAACCCAATGAAAGACCCTAACCCACACTGAGTCTCCTCGCTGCATCAGTAGGCTTGCTAGCACAAATCCAAGGAGAGAAATGGAGCAGGGAGGCTTCTGCGGAAGGAGATAAGATCCAGTGTGGGCTGCCTGCAGTGGATTTTCCCCACCCTATACTCTTCCCATCCAATTACATCTTTCTCCTCACCTGATTTCAAACCCTCCCCACCTCTTTTACACCCTCCATTTTGTCTTTGTCAGCCTACCTGCTGTGGCGGCCGAGACCCTCTTGGAGGCATGGTAAAGAAGGCACAGCATGAGAAAGAGTGGACCGTTAGACAGTGCCTTAATTTATTTCAAGCAGTCACTCTTCCCCTTATTCCTAGCTTCTGCTGGTGAGGAGAAATGAAACGGAAAGAAGTAAAGGAGACCCAAACAGACCACATATATTGCTGCTCACTTGAGACACATTTGGGCTTATTCTATTCAGCTTCCAAGTGATTTAATTTGTTGAGAGGCCTGCCCTAGTGTTTCTCCTGGCCAAGGCTTCCAGGTGATAAATACAGCATCTGAAAAGAGTTCACATTTTCTTAAAAAGGTCTCTCCCCCTTGGCTCTCTTCTTTTCTATTTCATCTGAAGTGGGCTCTCTTCCTATTGTCTTTGTCTTTTGTTCTGCGCACATATTCCTGTTAATGCATTTCTTTCCGGTTGAAACCCAGAGGCGGAACAGGTCAGCTTGTCACACTTGCAAATGCCTCATCCAGTTAGTATACAGAGGCAGGAACTGACAGTTCATTATGCTAATCAATCCACATAAAATACTGCTGAGGGCTGACCGTTTTAATTGCAAACGCTGGAGAAACAGATCAGTTTCCTAGCAGAAGCACTCGGAGTGTTACCCTGTGATCTTTCACCTGAAGGTGAACATCGCAAAGCAGAATTACTAACCCTGTATATAATCCTCCAAATTACCACCACGTAGCCATTAGGAATGCTGCACTCATGCATATTATAGCAAGCAAATGTTTCACACACACCCACCCATATTTTTCTACCAAGGTTGATATGGGTTTAGAAACCATGAAAGATCAACAGGGACAAATTTTGACACCCTAGCTGCACACTCCCAATTGCACTGTGAGGTATAACTGAATATTTTAATCTGTCCAGTATAACTGAATAATTATAATCTGTCCGGCAGTGGCATAGCTAGTGGGGGGGTGCAGAGGTGCACTTGCACCGGGGCTACAAGCTTTAGGGAGGCTACAAGCTGAGCATGACACTAGTGGCTAAAACTGTGGAAAACAGGTTATGTATAAATGATAATACCATCATGTTATATATCATTGGAAAATTCAGAATGCAATGAAACAAACTGCATGGCCAATTAATTAAAAAATGAAAACACAAAAGCTGATAGAACAAAAAGTCGATTTTCTTAACTCAAACTTTCCCATGTTACTGATGGCTCTGAGAGCGAATGAGATGTAATTCTGATATTGTATGGAACTAATAAGGTGTTAATATGAATCAGCTCTCATTTCCATATACATATATCACAATACACAATTCCATATACTTATATTATTCATGCTAACTGGGTATACAGACACATCAGAGAGCACAATCCTAGCCATGTCTACTCAAAAATAAGCCCCATTTTGTTCAGTGGGTCTTACTTCCAGGAAAGTGTCTTTTACTTTTAGCAGGAAAAGAATAACCATTCTTCTTTACCCCTGCACAGTTTTCCAAACCAATAAGGAACACAATTTTCATTATTTTATTTGATTAAATTATATTCTGTTGTTACGAGGATAGAGGGGCAACAAAATCTTCTTCAACTCCAGATAGCAAATAGGTGCTTTAGTTATGCCACTAGCTGAGCAAAGGGGTTGTGAACAGGTGAGGAGGAGGAGGCAGGTTTTCCCCAATTTTCTTTTTAAAAATACCCAGGGATGATGTAACTTCCAGTTGTGACATCACTTCTGGGGCAACATTTTGAACTTTGTACTGGGGTACATGATCATTAGCTATGCTTCTGCTGTCTGGTATAACTGAATATTTTCTATTCATAACTAGATAAAGGTATCCCCTGCAGGTTGTACTACTAGTTGTGACCAACTGTAGTGTGTGGTGCTCAGTCCCATATCTAAGCCAAAGAGCCAGTGCTGTCTGGAGACAGCTCTGTATTCATATATGGTGAGGCACACAGAAGGTTATTACTTTACCACAGAGATAATACGTATTATCTACTGGCATTTGCTTGCTTTTAAACTTCTAGGTTGGCAGGAGCTGGGCAAGGGATGGGAGCTCACTCTGTCTTGTAGCACATGGGTCTCGAACTGGTTGATCCCTTGTCTGCTTGTCTTAACTGCTGGGGCTCTACAGTCCAATTTATATCTAGAGGGAAGTGAAAAGTATTGACAGTGCAATCCTAGGATTGTGCTGGACCAGCATGAGTCCCTTGCACTGGCCAGGGAGAATCACAAACATGCTGTAAAGTGCAAGTTGTTCTGGGTATGAGTGTACCGGTGAATAGAGATGCATCACCTATGGAGACTGCTTCCAGCCTCTCTGGTGGTATACAGCAAGACTTCAATGTGTCTTGCTATTTCTCTCCTATATATGATATCAAACAATTTTCAGTCACAATTTTGGTCTATCTTATTAATAGTTGCAGGTAAAACTTCATCAACTGAGTTGTAAAAACTTAGGATATAATATCACCCAGGTATACCAGAGACATTGGGCTCCAAAAGTGGTGTATTCACTTGCCTGATATAGGATTAAATAACACCTGGAAGCTTTGTCAATTTTTCAATGAAAAGAATTTTCAGCATTAAAATAAAACAGATAATTATTCCCCTTCATAGCGTAATCCTACAACCTTTTCTTCTAATAAGCATATTAAAAATTCAGAATCTGAAGTTCAAGATTTAATTACTGAACCTTGCTGAACAATTAGAAAGGAAATTTGCAGAAGAGGCATCGTGGCCTATCTCACCATCAAACATGATCTTTAGTGGAATTTCTCACATTTTATTTCTCAGTTTCTAACATTATAATGACGCTGTGCAAAGTAAAATTAGGAAGTGAAAACGGTCCTTAAATACAACTGGATAACCTTTATCACAGACAGGCTTCTACTGCTTAACTCAAATTATGCCTTAATGAATGTAAAGAATTAATTATAGTTCATACTTTCACAGATGTGCCCAATGCTACGGTGCAAAATACAATTTTCAGTTCAACTGAAGTTTCATAACTTCTGCTGGAAATGAGAAGTGCTGTGTGATAATATCAACTAACTAGTAATGATGCAGAATTCTTTTCCATTTCTTTTACTACAAAAGGCAAATCACCGACTCTGTTCCAACGTCCCATTTATGTTATAGTTCTACAATAAAAGTTGATAATGTCCGGGTTCAATCAAGTATAATTTAGAGCAGCCATTCTCAACAGGAGCCATTTGGCTCCTTGGGGAACCCTGGCACATCTGAAGACTGCATTAAATAAATTAGTTTATGTTTATCTGGTCATGTATAATGGTTTGACTGGAGGGCTCTAGAAGATGAGAAGAGCTCCTAAGGGACTATAGAGGGGGCGAAATTGAGAATGGCAGATAGACTTTTGAGCTATCATACCGCAGTGGGGTGATCAGTTCTAGGATATGTGCTGCCAAAGTGAGTGAAGTTTGTGCATGCATGTGTGATCTAGCTGCTCTTTAACAGTAATTAAAAAACATGGAGCTACATGTATTTTGAGCCTAAAACAGATACTGATCATGCAAAGTTTGTGTTCAAAAAGTTTGAATGGTGGGGAGTGTTACCAGTGGTATTTTTTGTTAAAAACACAAATTATATGCACATATGGTTAGGCAAGCCCAGTACAAAGGCCTTTGGGTCTGTATATCCTTGGTGACTGTAACTAAATAGGGTGACTATAATTCATTATCAGAAAAGAAGACAAAGCCCCCTTAGACAAAGCCCTCTTAGAATAACTAAGAAAAATGTAAGACATGACCAAAAAAAAGCTAAAACATTCATATATTACAAGTATCCCCTGCTTTCTGACAGTTTGTTGCATGACAATCCACTCTTTCAACCTTTTAATTATACCCACAAGTCATTTAATACATGTTCCACTCTTTCAACCTCTCTACTGTTCTGAAAGGTTAAAATTGCCCTCCCCCATGTTGATTTGCTTGTTTTGTGATTCAGATTGTTTTGGGCATTTGCAATTTGCTAACAAAAAAGCAACCTGTAAAAACTAAAAAAAGACCAGATTTTACTTTTCAGCCATTTTTGCTTTTCATCACAGCTCCATCACAAATAAACAGGGGACACCTGTGTTGCTTTCATGTCATTAATTTAAACACTGTATTATTTAGTACTAAATTTAAAACTATTACATATACTTTATTACATACTAGCAAAATGTACTCACCATTGTAGGAGTAAAATTTCAAGAATTTCAACCCCCCCTGTTCACCATTCCCGTGCTTCACCCCCTCGTGCATCATCCCCCCATGTATCATGTCCTCAGGGGGCACAAGTGGTTAAGGCACTGTGCCTGTTAACCAGCAGGCCAGGGTTCAAGGCCTGGGTCCCCACAAGACGAGGATGTCCTGATACAGGCAGGAGGCTGGACTAGATGATCCACTGGGTCCCTTCCAACTCTATGATTTTATGATTTATATGATCCCCCATGCACCATTCCCACTGTACACCATTCCCCCTGCGCACCATCCTCCCATGCACCACCAACCCCGTGCAGCAATCCCTCACCAGTGCAATACCCCCTTTCCCATGCACCACCCACCCTCAACTGTGGGCATCCCTTCTGGGCAGGGGCAGGGGCAGGGTTTGGGACTCAGTTTTTTCAGTGTTAAGCATTCAGTGTTAAGGACAAAAACATGTTGCACCCCTTTTCACCTCCTTTGCAGTTAAATGGTCTACTGAGCATCTTCAGCCCTGCAATGATGTGTAGTAGTCTTTTTGTGCTTGGCAACCTCTTTGATGTGTGTGCGCATGCTTTTATTGAGTGGTGAAGTTCAGTCCTTTCCATGCAACAGATATTTCGTTAATTGAGCTATCTGTGAATTGCCTGCCAGGCTGCCTTCCTGCAGCCCAGTACCACTTCTGATAATGACAATCTGTTCAGAATCCACCCTTAAGTGATGTCATCAAACAGGACATAACTTCACTGTGATGCCAGTGGTCCTTACTGTCTACTCAGAAATAAGTCCCATTGTGTTCAATTAGATTTACTCCTAGAAAAGTATGGATTGCAGCCTAGGTGCTTGGGAAAAGTCCCAAGATGGCAGCACCCAGTGACAGATTCCAGCTTGGTGGTACACAATTGGTTGGTGGTGACCTCCTGAAACGAAGTCACAATCATCAAGGGAGTACTGATCCCCACTTTGGGAACCACTGCTTTAACCAATGAGCCACTGCAGCCCCACATTTTCATAATTCACTGCAATTTAATCCACTATGTCCACTACATTTTCATGATTTTATTTTTCTCCCACCCTCTGATATTCTGATTCCTCCCTTGCTTGTTTCCCAAGAAGGCACATGTATTGATCAAATGACAACACTGTATTCATATTTCACCAGGGTCTGAATTATCTTTTACTTTTAACCACTTGTAATCAGAAGAAACATTTTGAATGCTTATGGGAATAATCAGCTGAAAGCTTCTGTAACTGACCTCAGATAAATTCTGAAAGATGATACCTTTAAAATTAAAAAAAAACATGTGTGTGGAATCTTCCTTTACTGTATAACTACAGAAGTAAAATAATAATAAAAAGTAACAAAAGCATGACAGCTGAGAACTAAAGCAGATGCTTTATTCTAATATGAAAGAAAAAATATATTAATGCTAGCACATTAACTTGTCTACTAAAATCCTTCACAGTTTTCCTTCCAGGGAACTGGTAATATTAATATAGAAAGTACCCTGCAGGAATCCCAACCTGTCAGACCTTTTCTGCAACACTTTCCAATTATAGAGGAATCATTTCTGCGCAAATCAAGGCAAGCTGCTGATTTCTGAACTTTTTACTAAATGGTGACTATAGATTTTTTTTACCCTGCTGGATCTTACATGTAAAGTTATTAATCTCATAGAAGATTAAGTGTTAAAAGGGTTGTAATCCATACCCAGATTGAATACTCAACACCTTTAAGGGAGAGCATCACCAACTTCAGCTTTTTCAAATAATGATGTCATCCCTTACACTGTCTCAGTTTGTATGTCTGAATGACTGACTTGAGTATCTTTATTCTGACACTTCTTCCCCCTGAGTAAATTGATTTGCAACTCTTCCATTTCACCCCCTTTCTGAAAAGACAGTCATTACTTTACATCCAGAAATAATCTCTGACTATACAATATCCTATGTGAATGTTCATTTCAGCACAAAAGTGTACAGGTTTCCAAAGGAATTCTGATTCAGGCTTAAAGGAAATGTGGTGTTAAAGATGTAATTCTGCTTTTAGAAACTGCTGTATTTAAATACAAAATGATTAATAAGTCAAAAGGCAGGTGATTAAAAGAACTTTTCAGAAAGAATCTGACTCTATTTTTATCTCCTATTTTAGTGTGTGCTGCTTAGCTACTCTATATTTATCAGTGTGAAGGAAGTGATCAGCTGCTGTGCTATTGCTCCCTCTTTTATGTCAGTGAGGAGTGTACCTTGTGCATGGAGCTTACTTTGTACATATGCCTTGAATATCTTTTTACAAATTTCCTATTTGTATGAAAAAAGTCTCCAGATCAGTGTAACTGAGAGGGCTTTCATTACTGTTCAAGTCAAGGGGACTTCATCAAGCACCACAAAATCCAGAACCAAATTTGAGAATTATCACATACACTAACAAGTTACAGCCATATCAAGTGGCTTTGCTACTTCTACAGTCCAGATAAAAAAATCTGAGATTTGACCAGTGATGGGATTGGAAGAAATTAACAAGCGATTCTATGCCCATCTTTCAGCCACTCTTAAATGGCTATTTTTAAGCTTTATATGTCCTATCTCTTATTAACAGCCGGTTCTATAGAGTAGGTGCAATCCTGCTGGATCCCACCACTGGATTTGACATCATAGAGACATGCATTTCCTCTACTCTTTAGCACAACGATTTTCAGCCGGTGTGCCATGGCACTGTGGTATGCCATGAGTGGTCTGCAGGAGTCCACAGAGCTGGGGGAAAGGATAATTTATGAGTAGGGCCAATGTGGGTGTGAGCCCTCCATCAACAGCCCCCTATCAACAGTACAAAAACTGATGGAGTCTCTTGGCAATTTTAGCATCTTGTCAGTGTGCCATGAGATGGAAAAGGTTGAAAATCACTGCTTTAACAATAGCCAAAAAAGTGGCAGAAGGGAATGGAAATCCTCAGAGCAATGATGTCGCATTATGTCTTTCCTTAACTACACATTCCAGGAGAATCTGGGTTGGGGTTGCCAATCAGCATTTGACCTGTAGGAAGACCCTAGTTAGAGGGGGACAGAATGGTAAATATTGCAGGTGCCACAACATGGAGCAGGAGCCAACACAGAGCAGGAGCCATTCTGGGCAGCAAACATAATGCAGGCACTTCCCAAACCAAAGACTGGGATGGTTCTGATGGCAAGTAAGAGAGTCCACTTACACAGCACGTTGTGACACCTGCAGCACCTGAAATATCTACCCTGACCCCAGCCACACCACTGGGAAGACCCTCTAGTCAGGTAGGCAATGTCACATAGGTAAAGCCAAATGTTAAGTCTTCTTTTAGAAAGACTTGTTTATTATTCCACCTTTCAAACAAATACTCCAGGTAGCTTACAACCAAAATAGTAAAAATGTTTGCACACATCACTTAAAACACGTTCTATCAAATCAAGATAAGCATAGATAAAACAGCAGCCCAAATCTATATATCGATCACTGTCTAGCTCTAGTCTGTTCTACTAATCAGAAGTTACCCAAGGCCTGGCAGAATCAATACATTTTTACTCTCTTACTGAAACCAGATAACAATGGCATTAGATGGATTTCTTTCAAAGTGTGTTCCATAATTCTGAAGAAACCACAGGGAATGCTGTGTTATTTCTGTATCCCTATAGATTTCACTTCATAGGTCACAGTAGGGGTGGCACAGAACAGGGAATCATTCACCACCATAATCACCAGCACTGGAGTGTCCATGGGTGATTCCAGCCACATGGATTCTCAATCATGGTCCAACTTCACCACCCACATTAGTATTGTCAACATAGGCTGGTATTGGCTAGGATTTCAGACAAAGGGCGCAATCCAGAGTAACTACAGGGAGTCCTTGCTCCAGTGTAACAAATTACTCTGGATTGCAATATGAATTTTCCATAGGTTTTCACTAGGTGGTGCAGTAACTACGGGTACACGTAATGTCTCTTACACGCTCCTGTAGTTACTCTGGATTGTAGGGAATATTTTTCTCAGCCCTAACTGGACACAGTGAGGATAGAAGATGGGGTGATCTGCATGCAAAGCTTGAGTTCTATTACTGAACCACAACAATGCCCTTGGTGCCTTGACAGCTAAATCAGTGTGAAGAGAGTGTGCATATGCCCACCTCCTGGGCATTACAAAGAGGGTTGTGTTTGCTCCAGCACAACCAAGGGCCACCTCCTTTCTGGTGTATGGAAAGTTCATTGTCCATCTATATGTTGGAAAAGTTCCTGCTCTCTGCCAGCTCCAGAAAATGATCTGGCATTTTACCAGAGGACTTCTGGTGAAATGCTGAGGGGATGCTTAGCTAGTGCACAGCCAACTCTAGGCGAGGGAGTATTTATGAGGGGAGAAGGGAGAAAGCAGCATTCAGTCTGGCACTTTATTAGTCAATCTGCTTTGGTAATTTGAAGTAGATTGGGCATGAAGCTAAGGTCAATTGCCTGAGTTGAGGCATGCAATCTCATTTTGAGTTGGGAATCTGAACTTCACTGTGAACCTTGAGAAAGCAAGTTCTGTAGCTCCAGTAATTCTTACTGTCACCAGATTCAAAAATAGAAGCCTAAAATTTCTAATTTGCATTTACTAATTAACCAATTCTACCGCTTGACTCAAAGTCTTCATTTCATCTAATACAGACGGGAGAAGGGGGATGAAGGAAGAACATGGAAGGAAGATACAAAGAGAGTGAGCCAACTGAAAAGATACAAATGCTGGGCTGGTTTACACAATGTTCAGCCGGAAATCATATATAATACACAGTGAGTACTGACTCCATGCATGAGTATTGGCTCCATGTATGTCACACCTTCACATGTACCTCAGTGCATATGTCTGTACATTCATGTATACTCAGTTCCCAAAATCCTGCTATTTTTGGAGTGCAAAATCATAGGATTTGGAGGTACATGCAGATTCATGTCAGATTATAATTTTTCATACAGTACTTTTTCATAAAGTGATGTGTGCTGGATAGAACAGGGCTACAGCAGCAATCCCTGACCACTTAGCTATTTGTACAATCCCTTCAATATACAAACCATAAAATCCGCCATATGCTAAATAAAATAAATGTATAAACTTTGCCACAGGTTCTGTATGCACTATTGAAGATGGTGCTATCTGCATGGTGAGCCTATATAAATCATTAATATGCACTGTACATATATATGGTCAAGTGATTCTATCTGCAGCTTGTCCTAGGACAAAGGTGAAAGGAGAAAAACGGGGTTATCTACAGTTGTTGTATTAAAATATTGATACCTCAATGGGAAATATTCCCCCCTGCCCAGAGCATTACATCTCACTCATTTTCTTGATTGTAAATGTACAATTTTTATGCAATTATTATCCAGAAACAAATTTTTATGCCAAGGATGGTTTGACATGTTTCAAGGCTAAAGCTTAATCTGAGATTAGGCATTAAAGGTTGCCAAAGCATGAAGCTGAAATAAAGTGTTTTTATGACTCAGAAATATGGCCAAAATTTGGTGTAATAATCCAATTTTCACAGATATTCCAAAATCCCTACCTGCACTAGATCATACATTACGTTGTTCACGATTCTTGGAACAGTCTAGTGAACTGGACATGTAATGAAGGAGCCATGTGCCTGCTTTGCCACATGCAAAACCTTTGGACAGATTCACTCAGGCATTTTTCTTTGGACATGGGAACTGGTTAGCACTGGCTGTGCTGGGGCAGTGCAGTGATCTGGGGGCATGGAGAAGGCAGGGAGGTGGGGAAGTGCAGGGAGATGTTCAGGGATGGGGGAGAGCAGCAGCGGGTGCCTGCATCCTAATCCTGTTTCTGGACAACATGGACTGGCCCAGGTAGAAAATAAGGCCCAGGTAGAAAATAAAATCAAAATTTGCTTTCAAACATTTGCTTTCTAAAGCCTTTTTAAAAACAGGCTTGAAATTCTATTTCATCATTAAAACTATGTTGTCCATTGCTAAAACTGACTAATAAGGTGCACAGGAGGAACAAAGGCAAGCAAATACAAGCACACAGTAGCAGAACTTGAAAAAATATAGATCTGTTTTTCTTTACAACTTTGTTGACTGTGATTTGTAATGACAGAAGGCAAAGCAATGTGAAAACTAAATCGGATGTTGGGGGAAAAATTGACAATAACCCTAAGGAGACTAATATACCCTCTCTCATATTGAGTCAAATCACTGGCTCATTGGTAAGTAGCTCATCAAAGTGTCGTACAACAGGTTACCTACCTGAAGATGCTAAGAATTAAATGTGGGACTTTCTGCATATAGTGTCACTGTTATCCCACTGAGCTAAAGCCGCCCTTTTACTTTTATGCTGGGGAACAACCAAAGATATTTGGATAAGCAGACAACAACATTTCAACCATATTTTCAATGGGTCAGTGTGGTATTGAGAGCAAATTTAATCAACAGGTAGTCTGTATATGTTTTGCATGGTTCAAAGTACCTGATTTTGAGAAGGGTGAAATATATCTAACTCATGACAACATGCTTGACCATTATGGCTGCCTTGTGCTTCATGACTGGTCCACCTCAGATCCTTGTCTACCCTTTGATCACCTTGCTTGTCTATGTTAACGGACTTGGAAAAGCTGCCACAAAGTGAATCAAGTGACAAGACAGACAAGGTGAATCACATAATCTTTTTTTCAGTTTGCCTTGGGAAAAGTACACAATTCTTTTGGGGAACAAGTGAGTTGTTTAGTCCCTACAACTGTGATTTGCAACCTTGTCTATCAAAACTTTTTTTCCCCATCACATCATCACATGATTTTCATCCTTTTCCACCACACTGACAAGGCACTAAAACTATCAAGCTACTCTTATCAATTTCTTGACAACTGACAATGCACACAGTGCTGCGGGCAGAGGGCTCAAACCCCCAAAGTTCCTTAAAAATGATCCTTTCCAAACTGCTGAGGTACAGCTGCAGACCACTTGTGGCACACCTATGTGTGCAACAGTTGAAAAGTGCTGTCTTACAAAACATGTGACAATATGCCTTGGGGTATTTTTTCCAGAGCTTGGTTGTTATTGGTATGGTATATGAATTTGGGAATGTGGAGTTAAGGGCAAAATGGTGGCATGTAAAGCCAGAGTCAGAAAATAAGTTTCTGCATATTTTCACATGTATGCCCACTTCTGCTGAATGTTCCTTCCAAACAAGACTAGGGGAGAGCTTGTTTTTGGGGAGGGCACAAAAACATATTCAAACCATGAAAAGGAGGGTAGAAGAAAAGGCAAACAAGGGCAGGAGTTCATAAAACTGACCTGATTCAGTAGTCAAGAACTGGAACAGGTAACAGATAACAAGTACATATTCAAAGAATAAAACAAAAGAATTCAGAGTACTGCTTGTTTTGCACACACTTCTTCAAACCTATAGTTTTATTATTCATCATCAGTCAAGAAAAGGCAATCAAATACAAAGAGCAACACAAGCCCACAAAAATGCTGTCTAGTGTAGAAAGGTGCAGAATAAACAAGTCATAAGCCAAATGGTAGTTCTAGTTCTATAGAAAAAGTCATACATAAGTTTCTTTATATAAGAATGAGAAGTAGATGTAAAACAGATCTGATTGTGAATTCTGCCCTTTGAAAAAAAAAATTAGAAGCAGGAATGGTCTCCACTTCTTTCTCTCCTATGTTCAAAGACAGGGTGTTTTGCATCCAATTGGGTTTGGGATAGTTAGAATCACAGAATCATAGACTCATAGAATCATAGAGTTGAAAGGGACATAGTAGATCATCTAGTCTGCACCCCTGCCTGCAGCAGGAAATCCTCCTACATCATCCCTGACAGGTGCTCATCAAGCCTCTGCTTGAAGAACCCCAGTGAGGGAGAGTCCACCACCTCTCTTGGCAATCTGTTCCACTGCCGAACCGCCCAAACCGTCAGGAATTTTTTCCAGATATCCAACCAGAATCTCCTTTCTTGCAGTTTGTACCCATTGGTTCTAGTTCCGCTTTCAGAAGCAGCTATGAACAAATGAGCCCCTTCCTCCCTATGACAGCCCTTCAAGTATCTGAAGAGGGCAATCATGTCTCCCCTCAGCCTCCTCTTCTCCAGGCTGAACATCCCAAGTTCCCCCAACCTTTCCTCGTAGGGCTGCTCTTCCATCCCACTGATCATTCTTGTCGCTCTCCTCTGGACTTGCTCCAGTTTGGCTGCATCTTTCTTAAAGTGAGGTGCCGAGAACTGAACACAGTACTCAAGGTGAGGTCTTACCAATGCAGAGTAAAGAGGAAGATAACTTCTCATGACTTGGAAGTCTTGGACTTGGAAGTCCTCTTAATGCAGCCTAAAATGGCATTTGCCTTTTTTGCAGACACATCACACTGCTGATTCATGTTCAGCTTGTGATCCACGGCGACTCCAAGATCCCGCTCACATGTTGTGCTGCCAAGCCACATATCCCCCATTTTATACCTGTGTTTTTGGTTTTAATTGCCCAAGTGCAGAACCTTGCACTTCAGAGAACCTTGCACTTCAAAGACATGGCTTACTCCTGGTTGCATACTCCAGGGCCTGTGTTCTGGCCCTGTGCATCCTATAGGGACCTTGTAGTTGGAACTAGCATTCGGGCAGCACAGCAAACTTGAGTGTGATTTGTGAGCTTTTGGGCTGCTACCACAAATGGACAGCAGTATAACACATGCAACAGCAGCTCTGAAGCCTACATTGGCCCTCATAAGTTGATGGAAGTGGCATATCATGAGCAATGCTGCATTGGCGCTAATGGTAAGGAATAGGATTGGGCAATGAGTAACCCCCATTATCTTATCTTCAGAATAGTCTGTAGTTAGCAGGCTGCCACTATAAAGCTGATTAGAAATTTGTTC
Source organism: Cryptoblepharus egeriae (assembly GCA_030015325.1). Classification (NCBI taxonomy): domain Eukaryota; kingdom Metazoa; phylum Chordata; class Lepidosauria; order Squamata; family Scincidae; genus Cryptoblepharus; species Cryptoblepharus egeriae. The sequence continues at coordinate 31,837,442 of JAREYC010000005.1, forward strand.
TTATATACTTAGCTACCATGAGATTTTAATTACTGTAGACTTTTATTGGTTGTATTATGTTGGTCAGGAGAGTCAGAACCATGACCCATGTAAATGGTAAATGGTACCTAGGCTCAGGTTCAAAAAGGGAGCCAAGAAGTCAAAAGATGGAAATAAAAAAACTTCTGGAACCAAACTGTACAAGGAATAGTACAAGGGTTTACTGTATATACTCAAGCATAAGCCAACCCAAGTATAAGCCGAGGCACCTAATTTTACCACAAAAAAAAAAAAACTGGAAAAACTTGTTGATTTGAGTATAAGCCAAGGGTGGGAAATGCAGCAGCTACTGCTGTTTTAATGAGGAGTAAACAGCCAATGTGGTGAGCCATCAAGCTCCTACATGCAGGGAAGAGAGGGATCAATCTGCTGACTTGTTGTTTTTTTAAACAAGGAAGCACAGCAGCCTTTCCTGCTTTTTAATAAGGCTGAACTAAGCTGAGCTGCTTGTGCAGAAATCTACTTCTTTGCCCATCTTATGACAAGTATAAGCTGACCCGAGTATAAGCCGACCCGAGTGTAAGCCGAGGGGGGCTTTTTCAGGATTAAAAAATGTGCTGAAAAACTCAGCTTATACTCTAGTATATAGGTACTTCATCAAGTTTGCTTCAAGAATAAAGATGGAGACTCTAATAATTCAGTTCCTATTCTTCCCCTTCCCGCTCAAATTTGTAGTTTGACAACCAAAGTTGTCAAAAGCCTGAAATTTATTCAAAGGAGGAAAACAACTGATGGCAGCAATGGGGTAGACATGCAAAGGATTATACTATACCTTAAGTTCCTTTTGGTTGGACTTTTTGCATGAGAACTTTTGCATGGACTTTTTGCATGCACGCTGTCCATGTTCAATATAAAAATTACCTAATTTTTCTTCTATTAACATATACACAAATCAACTCATGTTCATCCTTTTATACAGGGAGCAGGGAGATCTGAGTGTGCATCTGTCTGCCTTATGTGGCTGGCTTAAACTTTTTTTAAACTTATAAACTTTGTCAGTGCCAAACAAATTACATTACAAAATATGATGGCAGGAGCTATATACCTGCCTACAGCCATCTGCTAGAGCTGATGGTATAATAAGCTTTTCAAGCCATTCTGTTTTGCAGGAAGACAACCTGCAAGTCAACTGTGGTGAACTGCAATATGGTGTCAAACTTAAAATTCAGTTATAGCTTTTTCCCCCCTAATGGTCATAGAACTGGAAATGCAATAAGTGGTAGTTGCATTATGTCCTACCCTTTTTCACCTGTTAAGACCCCTGGCAGTACCTCATCAATCAGAAACCCTTTGAAAGAGAGGCAGGGAAATGTCCATGACAGAGAAAGGAACTCCTTTTTGGAACACCTTGCAATAAAAGTTGAAATTCATTCTACATGTCTCAAAATATTTTCTTTTATTAGCAAACTGTTACTGCTGCTGGCATAGGTACCCCTAAAATTGCACTCACTCTTTGAGCTCTTTTCAATCCCTGCCTATTCCTATACTTAGTTTCTTGATAAATATGGAAGGGCTTTTCTTGCAAGCACTTCAGTGTTCTTGCTTGAGTGTTGAGGGATTTCAGTCAAAACACCATGAGCTTGTCAGTGTTCATAAACTGAGTAGGTTCAGGCTGTGCTTAACACTTATCCTGGAAAGCTGATTTCAAACCAATACTGAGCATGAAATTTGGGTATATAGTGTCGCTGGAGATAGGCTTTTTTCCTAAAATGAAATGTAAAAATCAATTATCATACCGGATGCGAAACTAGAATAGTTCATTTTGAACAGACCCTGTAACATGGAAGGAGTTTAAGGAAGTCACTTAAAATTCTGCACAGTTACTGACAGCCTCCAAAATACTTTAAATTGTTTATATGTTCATCTCAGAAAGGAAAGGGAAACTAGCCCTTTTCATGCCTTCAGAGTAGGTCAATTAATGTATGGCAGGGAGCATCAAAATGGTCAGCTCTACCCCTTACTGTGCACCCCAATAAGAAGTGGATAAATGGTGCTGGTGCAACAGGGCCAAGTGGCCCATGCGGCATTGAATGCATGTCAGGTGGTAACTGGAGGTCTCCTCAAAGTAAGGAAATTTATTTCCTTTTCCCCGAGTAATGTCCCAGTTGTCCCACTGGAGCTTCTCAGATCTGCACCAGCTATATAACTGCTGCAAATTCAGGAGGTTCCATGTGGAACTACCCAACCAAGGAAAGGATTAGGATATGCCAGAGGAGGCCATGATACCCACATCCTCGGTCTAATCTCCCCATCGTTATGACCTCCCTTGACCAGAAATGCCCCTCCCTGTATCCAAAAATGCCCTTTCCCAGCCACCACACCATCTTGCATCACCATACCTTGCTGGTCAGCTATGGTGCTGATAGGCCAAAACTGTGCTTGTAGGCCAGAACTGTTGGCTCATCCCAAAGTTAGGATTGTGCTGTAAATGTATTGATCAGAATAAGCATAGAGATCTCATAGGTCCAACATCTATGTCGTAGCCTTTTATTCCTTGTAACTTTAATCAGCAAGCCCTGAACCAATTAACATGGAAGGTGTCTCTATTGAGGCAACTGTAAAGACAGCCATTTACAACTACTTTATAAGGATTCTTGAGGTTCATTCAGAGGATTGGGAGATTAGGACAGGAATATCAATCTTCACGATTTTATTCCAGGTACAACCAATTTGCAAACTGCATTAGGCAACATGGCCAACAGGGCTTGTCCTTCAAAAGGCACTGTCCTTTAGTATTCATAAGGCAGCACAAAGTAAGCATAAGGTGGATTTTTTAAGAAGAGGGTCTGATCTTTCAATGAGAGCACTGCTTGACCAAAGCAGTTCCTCCACAGATATTCCTACAGTAAACTCTAGATAAGAGATTTTCAACCTTTTTTAATTTAATGGCACTGACAAGGTGCTAAAATTGTCTAGGCATATCCTCAGTTGTTTTTTTAACCACTGACAAGGCACACCAGGCTGCTAGTATGTGGCTCAAATCCCTACTTGTCATACTAATAATAGGGTTCAAATCCCCCAAATGCCCTACTAATAATGACCTTACCCAAGTTCTGCAGCACACCTGAAGACCTTCCAAGGCACACTGGTTGAAAATCATTGATGTAGATACATGAACCTCCTGGAGTGGGGGGGGGGGGCAAGGGAGGAAGGGGGGAAGGAGGAGGAGCGAAAGAAAGAATTCCAATGTTAGTATTATAATAGTGTAACCTTATTTGAAGTGTGTCATCTGACCTTGCCCAACCTACTTGTTTGTTATTAATTGTCAGAAATATATATATGTATATTTTCTTCATTTCTACTTTCATTTCTAGCTGCTGAAGGGTTAATTCTTCTCTTTGAGGCCTCCCGTTAAATCCTATATTACATTTTGATTTTTTGCTAATTTGGGGAGATTAAACCCCAGCAGCAAATCCTTGAGGTGAGAGAATTATAAAGTCTTTTTACATGTTCCTAGTTAGAGAAGAGGGAAAAATAAAGGATTATTAATTTCCTGCAGTCAACTAATTAGTACTCCCTCTAAAGAGAGGAAATGATGGTTAAGAATCTAACCGCTCTTAGTTTACTGGCTAATAGGTTGCCATCAACAGCACTCTGGCATGAGAGAGGATGTAAATTTATGGGATCACAATTCCACTACCTTAAAAAGTCTCCTAGGTTTTGTAAATAAAAGCCTGCGAATATTAAATAAGTGTAATAAATGTTATTCTCTTGGCTAAAAGATCGTCTTACAATTATTCAATTTCAACCAGGATAAGAGCTTTTGGAAACCACAATGATGTGTAAAACAATTAAAAGCTATATTGTGGAGATTGCAGTGATATATGAACTATTGCAATAGCAAAATGGAGTTTGGCAGACATATACCGAGGTAGACTAGACCTATCTAGGTTAGGCCAGCCTAAGTCCAGGCACAAGTCCTGTGCTGGCCTGGGGTGTTGCAAAACTGCCATTAGGCACTTCTGTGCCACTTCTGGGAGGGTGAGGTGGGGGGGGGGTAGACCAGTGCACAGATATATACCAGCCTTCCCACACTGCCACCAGGAAAGTGAGTAGGTGAGTTGTGCCAGCCTAACTTAGAATTGGGCCCTCAGTCACTTTAATTCCCCAAAACATTGAAAGCATGTCCATTTCTCGGTTACAAAAATACACCCTCATCCGGCAAAAATCCACCCATTCACTTACTCAAGGACTGAAACTAAGAGCACTTTGCATAGAAATAAGCTGTTCTAGAAAAGCTGCAGGAAGAATGATAGCTCCAAACTATAAATCTTTCTTTTTTTCTAAAAACGGTTCATTTTGCAATGGCTCTTCCTAACACAGATTTTATATTTCTTTCTGCTAAGACACTCAAGCACTTCCCCCCTCCCATAATAATGGTTCATTAACTTCATTTACATCCCATGATAAATTTTATCATTGCCTTAAAGTTTTCCATCATAACTATTCAGCGGCATGGGTAATCTATACTGCTCCTAACAGTCACATAAGCTCTTCACTTAGCAACTTTTTTATGCATAGAAAGTGATGCTCTAAAGTTAACTCCTTCATGTGTCCTGGTCATGCAGAAGGAATGGCAAACCCAGGCACATGCCCATGGAACCACTTAAGGGATGGTCACCAGCTACTGCTGTGAGCGTCCATGAGCTTCAGCTGCTTTCTAACTCAGAAAGTAGCTGTAAGAATCTAGAACTAACATCATGTGATGTCATGATATCAAATGATGTTATAGCACTGCTGTCCTGGTCGCCATAACACCTGGGTATATATCCAAGAATATATAATATCCTTCATGGCAGAGCCAATATTTTAATGACACTGTGAATGTGAATTATATGTGGTTATGGCAGTGCTACCCAAACTAAGAAGTTGTGACTTTAAGGGCAGGGGATGGGTGAAAGCAGTAGCGTAATCCTCAGAATTGCACTGGTGTGGGAAAGTGGGCGCTATTTCTAAATGTTAAAGAGGTCTTGTTGAGGTGTGGGGATAGTCTTGCTGAGGTGTGGAGAACTTCAGGGGTTCTCACAGGTTCTATGGAACCCTTTGCTAATGAGTGCCTGGTTCAGAGAACAGGTTACTAATGGAACATAGAACCTGTTGTTAACTTATATGCATCCCATCACTGGGAATAGCCCTAGTGAGCCATGCAGAGAGCATACAGAGTTCTCCGAGGCTCACATAGAGTGCAAGAATCTATTGCGTTTAAACCAGAAGTCAGATTTAAATGGTTTAAATGCATTGCTAGTTCAAATGCAATGTTGGGAGGAGGGAGTGAGGAGGGACCAGAGGAACAGAATGGTTTTCTGCCCTTACATGAAGACTTTTTTTAACCAGCTCAAAAGCTGGTGCAGAAACAAGTAATCCCATTCTGAGGCTGCTAACTTTACCAAGGGAAGGAGATGAATTCCCTTTTCCTCCATGAAGGTGCAATCAGTAGCCTGCTTGCCCTCAAGATACTATGGCAGCCATTTAGGCACTGCAGTATACTGGAGCCACAGGCTGCTCAGGATTGGGATGCGCCTTTTTGGTTTACTCCTCTTTCTTTCCAAAGCCAGGGTTAAAAAGAAGATACAACAGCAGCATGTCATCAAATGAACATGAATATACTTTACACAGCAGGGGCCACCTGCCACATGCCATCTTCACTGTCATAATGTAGCATTAAATACTGCAATTGGGCACATCAGTACTTTAGAAGTAGTAAGCATTTGAAGGCATTCCATATAAAATTTCTTAGGTTTGTCTAAACAACTGCACCTGAAACCATTTTTTTCCTGAGATCTGGGCTGGCAAATTTATTTCCTTAAAAAAATAAAAGGGTGCTGAAATTTTTAGGAAATAAAACCCAAAAATTGGGGGGATCACATTTTGGGCACCAAAGATAATTGCTAAAGGTTTGGCTCCTTTAATGTTATATATTTCAAGGGAGTCTATTTAAATGAAAAGGTCACTTTTTCCCTTTGAGAGAAATATAGTGCATGTGTTGGATGGCATCACAAATGGTGACAGCTGCTCCAATCAGCATGATACTATCATACTGAAAACAATGATTCAGATGCAGCCCTTGATATATTACTCCTAAATGCCGCAGTCCCACAGCTACCATCATTCTCACTACTTATGGACAAGAACAAGAATAAATTACTGATGCGACTTTTGGGAACCCATTGCAACTTCAGCGATGACATCCTATTTATCCCCTGTTGAGAAAAAGGTAGTTCCTTATATTTTGTGAATTGAAATGATGAATTATAACTGTTAAGCAAAAATGTAATGCATATGTTCCAGCTACCTAGCAGACAAATTACCATTATGCTATGTGAGTAATACTTTATAAACCCATTTGTCACACAGGATAGGTGTCATATAGAATCTGATTCACTGTATTTAATATATTAACCCTACAATCCAGAGTAACTACGGGAGCATGTAAGAGACATTACGTGCACGCATAGTTACAGCACCACCCAGTGAAAACCTATGGGAAATTCATATTGCAATCCAGAGCAAATTGTTCTTACAATGGAGCAAGGACTCCCCATAGTTACTCTGGATTGCACCCTAAGTAAAACTTAGTGTGGGCTGTTTTCCCCCAGTGGATAGGGGCTCACTGGAAAGGGGCTCACTTATATAGGCATACGTTGATGTCTCTGGATGGTTGCAAGAGGAAATATGAGATGATACTTAATTTTTTAATTGGCAGTGAGGCACCAGTGCTTTCTAATTTAAGCATACAATTCAGAAAACAGTATCACCTTTGCCAATACAATAGTGTCTTTTATGGCTTAGGTAAATATGCCCATTTTTGTCCTGCATGTGTTTCATGTACCAGATAGTACCGCTGAAACCCACAGGTAGAGAGCAATTTTCCATCTAGCTGCACACCTATACAAACATGAAGACTGAAACTGATCTGAGGGTAACATAACCTGAGAACATTGCTTTTCTGGAAGTCTAGCAGTGATATATGAGATCATTGCCAAATTTCAATAGATGCTGCAATGTAGCCAAAAAAATGGGTCAGCCCAGTGGCACAATTACTTCAGTGGCACAGACCTCTTAGGAAATATTAGTAGAATGCACCGCTTTGTATTCATTCCTGGGTATGTTGGTAAAGTAGACAGAACATCTATAAATTAGATAGTAGATACAGTAGATGTTCTATCTGTAAGTACAGACTGAACATCTGGAAAGTAGATAGAACATCTGTAAATTCTAATACCGTATTATGAGCTGTCTTGATTGTGTGTTCTGCTATGTCTGATCTTTCAGACTGTAGAAGACAGCAATATCTTTTGTGCTCTTTAAAATTAATTTGTGTGAATTCATCCTAGTTCCTATGTAGACTGTGTTTCAACTGCAGGATATGCGATAGCCATAGTGTAACACAATCAAGATGGGACATAAAATGATGTTTGAATTTACAGATGTTCTGTCTACTTCGGTACATTACCACCAGACACTCAAACTGGATGCAAATGAAATTTACAAACCTAAAGATAATATCACCTGGAAAGAATATCAACTGGAACAGTTGTCGCACCAATTACTTCAAAGAACATCCATTAAAGCGCAGATGTTGTGAAAAGAAACACATAGCAAACAAGGGGAAGAAACTTCATTATAGACACTCTACCATACAGCAGACCCAAGGAGCTGCTCATTGGCTCCACAAGCAGCTGGGACTATTTAAGATAATATTTGCCCCGTAGCTCTCTACAAATTCCTGTTTAGCTGTTCCTTCAGGGTGACCAGATGCCAAACCTAAAATTCCTGAACCCCAAGGCCAAAATTCCTAATCCCAGGCCAAAATTCCTACCCGCTAGAAAAAAATTGCCAAAAATGTATTTTTTGTTTTTGTTTTTCTGTTTTTTGACTATAACTTTTGATAGGAAGGAGATATCTCAAAACTGATTTTTGCATTGGATTCTGCTCTTCAATACGAATCCATCAACATATGGCATGATGGGGTACTGTGCACTATCACAAAGTTTCAAAATGAAGCCAAAATGTAGGACAATGATGCCAAAATGTAGGACACCTGGACAGGAGGCTAAAAATCCAGACAAATCCAGGTTTTTCTGGTCATCTGGTCACCCTGTCAGTTCCTTCTGCCTTTTGCCTCTGAGAATGCCATCAAATATATATGGCAAAATGTTAGGCTTCCAACATCAACTTTCCAAATGACCAGAAAATCTCAGAATGACTAAATAGTAGGGGATTATAGGTGACCAGAAAAATCTTAGATATTATATCTTTGGTTAAAAAAAACTGGAGTGCAGCTGAAACAAGCTAGAACACTTCCACACTGCATGCTCATATTAACTGCTTTGTCCTTGCGCTCTGCATAGTGAATAATTTCATGAGATTCATTACCACAATCTGTAGAAACACTCACCCATGTCTCCCACATTGATCTGGCCTTCAAATTTTCTGCTGACTGACATGAAGCCTTCATACTCGTATTAGTTCTCACCCAGCAAAACATTTCCATGTCAGAAACATGTGCCAGTGCTGAAGAATTTCTTTGGTCAAATGCATTGCACAGTTTACATGCAACTCTCAGAAAGCACAAGGGGCAGTGTAATCCTAACTTGTGCTGAAATAGGCAGGCATGAAAGGAAACCTTTTCCCTTCCCCAGGGTAGGGCTACAGCAGCCTAGTTGGATCTGCTCTGGAGGCATTGCAGAATCAAAGAGATGCAAAAAAACCAGGGGCTGCTCTGCGCTGCGTGGGAGAGCAGATTAGGATCCAACCTACTGCTGAGTCCAAACTGTGCCTCCCATTCCCTACCCACCCACTCCCAGGAATATTCTCTGCATTCCCTTCCCTACCCCAGAAAGACCATCTCCTCCCTACCCTCCACCACCTCCAAACCCTACCAAACTCCACCTCCAAACCTGGTCAAGATCAGCTAGAGCAGCGTTTCTCAAAGTGGGGGTCAGGACCCCTTTCGGGGTCACCTAGAGGTTTTCTGGGGGTCATCTAAAGACCCTTGGTGCAGGGGGCCAGATCAGACTTGCCAGACCTCTGGCTGTAGCTGCGCATGCACTGGGGCTGACTGACAGCCTCAGGGCCCAATCCTATGCATGCCTACTCTGAAATATATTCCATTATAGTCAGGGGGGCCTTTACTCCCATGTAAATGTGGATAGGATTGCAGCCTCAGGGCCCAATCCTATGCATGCCTTCTCAGAAATAAATCCCATTATAGTCAGGGGGCCTTTACTCCAATGTAAATGTGGATAGGATTGGAGCCTCAGGGCCCAATCCTATGCATGCCTACTCTGAAATAAATCCCATTGTTTTCAATGTGTGCATAGAACACACATTTCATTTGTAACAATGAAAATACATCCTGCATATCGGATATTTACATTACGATTCATAACAGTAGTAAAATTACAGTTATAAAGTAGCAACAAAAATAATTTTATGGTTGGGGGACCCCACAACATGAGGAACTTATAAAGGGGTCACAGCGTTAGGAAGATTGAGAACCACTGAGCTAGAGCAACTCACCATGTAATGCTGCCAGGAACAACAAGGGAAGTCTCAACTCCCTGCGTCATCCTTCCCTCCTGTCTGGGTAGCACAGACATGCCGTACAGCACGTTTGCAACATCCTGGGCCATCACAAGTCACAAGTTTGCTCACCCAAACGCAGGGCTAGGATTGTGCCTTGAAGTTATTAATTTGTAAGCATCTTTTTATTAAAAGAATCCCTGAGCATGGAAAACTCACAAATCCAAAAGAAACCCAGGCTAACACCCACTATGCAAACCTGCACTCAAAACCACACTGATGCAAAGAGGATCCTTGCATGGATTTGCAAGCAGTATAATTGCATGGAGTTTTCAATGTATTATGAGCAACAGTATTAAAAGTCACAGTACAATGGCTTACTACAAAAGTGGTTGTTCTGTTGGACTTTTTGCTCCCTTGTAACACTACCATCCAGGGCCAAATTGAAATCACAGCACTAATGAGGCAGAGCATCTGGTTTGAACTCTCAACCCTTTGTTCACAGCAGAGTGCTTTCCTATCACATTCTGTAGCTGCAGCTCTGACTGTGACAGAGAAACAACTCATTTGCTCCTGTATTTCTAAAAACAACTTGGCAGAGTACTATTTACAGTGCAAAATTGCAAACACTTGTAGAAGCATTCAGAGATGTAAATCAATAGCAGACTCCAGGACTGATTTTATATATAGCTATCGCTTACGCTTTTACTCTTCCCTTTTCTCCTTTTTCCCTGGCCTAAACCAGTGAGCCAGTTAGTGGATATTGTGAAACACATAGATTTTCACGGCAGATGAACAAAGTGGTAAATGAAAGGGAAAAAATGAAATCTTGATCAGATCTTGAATGTAATCCATCTGAATAAGATCAGACCTTGAACCAAATCAATCCTAACTAAATCAATCTCAACAAGATTTTGAATCAATTCTCAGTTCTCTTTTCTGATTCCACTGAGTTTCAATGGATTTTCCCAGTATAAATTCCATGGGACAGGACAGATGGGATTAGATTGTGACCAAAATAAATAAGTCTTCCTTACTCTCCACACTATGGTCATTGCACATTCCCCCCCCCCACCCCCACAAACACACAATTTATTTACTTATTTAAGAACAAAAAAAGTTACCAGGCTCTTAGCAGAGCATCTTGCTATCCAAACAGAATGCTTTCAGATAATTGGTCCTCACTAAAAGGGAATGAGTTTGAAGCAGAACCTATAGAATCATAGAATCATGGAGTTGGAAGGGACCCAGTGATCATCTAGTCCAACCCCCTGCCTGTAGCAGGAAATCCTCGTCTTGTGGGGACCCGGGTCTTGAATCCTGGCCTGCTGGTTAACAGGCACAGTGTCTTAACCACTTGTTTATGGAGATAAGTGTAAGGGCAATGAATGAATTGAGCCGTTTTTTCAACAGTCTCAGGCTATAATCCTAAACCCCAGTTAGGTTGGCACAAGTCCCATACTGGCCTAGGAGTGTCACAAAAGTGCTGTAAGGCAATTCTGCACCACCCCTGGAAAGGTTTAGGCCAGTGTCATGTGCCAGCCTTTCCACAGGTATGTGCCAGCCTTTCCATACCACCACAAGAATGGGGAGCTGTGTGATTTGTGCTGGCTTAAATTAGTCAGCATTGTGCCCCCAATGGAACAATTGTAGAGCTCTTTATGGGAATTGAAGGTTGCTATATTAGCATATATTTCTAAGAGCACAAACCTAACCATGTCTACTCAAAGGTAAGCCCCATTATGTTGAATGGGTCTGACTCCCAGGAAAGTGTCTCAGATTGCAGCCTTAGGCAGTGATTTTCAACCAGTGTGCCATGGATAGTCCTCAACTGTGCTGCGGGAATTTGGAGACTGACATTCATTAATAGGAAAATGGGAGGATTTGAAGTCTGGTGTGCCTTGCAAATGCAGTGCCTTGTTAAGTGTGCCATGAGATGAACAAGGTTGACAATTTCAGTACCTTGTTAAGTGTGCTGTGAGATGAATGTTTGAAAATCATGGGTCATGGTTTGTTTGACTCAGTATACACTCAAGGAAAGCATCCATTTTTAGTCAATGTGATCTTTTGATTTAGTTTTCTTGATGGCTTTTTGTTGTTAATGTATTGTGGCAGCAAAAAAGGCACAGGTTAAAAATGTTTCACCAAATAAAATGCTGAAAAGATGTTCCCTGTTCATCACTTGCAATCTTCCAATGAACTGCCATTATGAGAAAAAAAACTTTTGAGATCAAATTTTTTTAAAATATGGTTTCTGTGTTTTGTTTGTGAGTTGGATTTTGGATGGGTGTATAATTTAAAGCAGAGGGACAGTTGGTGGAAAAAATGTGAAATGTGAACTGTCAAGTGACGTCAGAATGTAGAAAGCAAAAGAAGGAGATTAAGCAAAGTCAGAATCAAAGTTGTTGTTGTCTTCTGCAATTAAGCATCTGAGTTGTCTTCAAAACCTTGCTGTTATTGCTATCTCAGAACTAATTATATTTCAGTTTAATATGCTGTGATAGAAATACTGCCCTGCATAGAGAAGCAAAAAATGCATTTTTCCCCTTTTCTGCTAACTTTCTAGTTTCTGGCATCTGGTAGTATAGCTGGGGGAAGGAAGATAAGTACTGCAGGCACCGCAATATGCTGTCTAACCCTACAGTCCAGAGTAACTATGGGAGCACGTAAGAGACATTTATGTTGACGTTGTTACTGCATGTCAGGAGGAGGAAGAAATCTCCCTTCTTGAGATGGTTGATTCTGGAGGAGTCCGTCAGTGGGAAAGTCCATCCAGGGAGGAGCAAGGCGGAGCCCTATATAAGCTGTGTTTGGGCAGGAAAAAGGGAGAACTGGGACAGAGGTGCTGATAGGAGGAATAACCTCTTACACACAGGCCTCTACTGCACCATGTGGAGAGGCGAAAAGCTGGCCTAGCCTCTCACAGAGTCCCAGCATCTGGTAAAGTTCTGAGTTCTTTTCTGTACTTACCTGTGTGATGTTCATGCAACCTAAGACTGGTAAAAGAAAGTAAAGGCAACCTACCTTTTAAAGAACTGCTGCCTCCAGAGTCTCATTACTCCAACTGAAGGTATGTCTGAGCCACGGACCCCAGAGAGACCTCCTTGTGGAACCCCCTCTCCACTCCCAAGAAATAGCAGAAGTCATGACACTGCACCACCTAGTGAAAACCAATGGGAAATTCATATTGCAATCCAGAGTAATTTGTTCTTATGTCGGAGCAAGGACTCCCTGTAGTTACTGTGGATTGTACCCTAAGTGCCCCTTCTTACTCGCCATTGGATCCATTCCAAGCAGCGATCAATGGCAAAGTGCAGGAGATATCCATTTGGTTTGGTGAGTGCCTATGCATTGCTGTCATTGCCTGGAATGGCTCTGAAATGGGAGGAAAAGCTTACAATGAGCTTTGCGGTGCTTGCAGTACTTTCACTTTGATCCTTTCTAGCTACGTTACTGCTGACAGCACCTTCTCAGGGCTTCCTACCTTCTGAAACATCTATCTCTGGAACAAGTTTCTGAGGACCATGTTCAGCCAATATCTGCTTGAGTGTTTTAAGGAACATTATGGGAAACATTATGTGGGCTGTGGGTGGTGCAAGCCGTTAAGACGCTGTGCCTGTTAACCAGCAGGCCAAGGTTCGAGACCTGGGTTGGCCCCACAAGACAGAGTGAGCTCCTGTTCTTAGCCCAGCTCTGCGACGCCAGCTGGATCCAATCGTATTGGCTCTGCCTTTCCATTGGAGTAATTCAGTGGAGTGGAGAGGGGGGATTTGCTGCTTGGGTAACAGCCCATCCTCCATAACAATCCAACCCAGGCTTTCATGCTTCGCATGCAGAGTATGCAGCGCCGAGCACGATACCATAGTCTTTCAAGACTGACGGGGGCCTGCTTTTTATGGGAAAGATATTTTTATTAAGAATTACTGATTTCTTCACTGCATTCCATTCTTGAGGAAAAAAAGGACAGGTCCCTGTCCTCTATGATCTTACCATCTAGAAACCTAAGTGCAGTGTTGATAGAATGTGGACAGGTAGCTACTTCTGCAAGATTCAAAGGGCTGTCACAGGAACATTACTCTCCCTCCCACATTCTGCAATTTTGTGAGTAATTGCAGGTGATGGTTCTGGATTGCCTTTGAAAAGGTTCCAGTCTCTGAACTATTGGAAAAACAAGTTGCTCTCAGGCAAAACCATGTCTATACGTAGCAGCAGTTTCTCAGGTTTCTGTTGTGAAACTTGTTGGTTTCACAACAGAAATTTCAGCTTCTGTTGGTTCGTAATTCCAGTCTTTCCATGAAATGCCCTTACTCATGTCACTGAAATTTTTTTTGAAGTCTCACTGCCAGAATATAGCAATTACAAACAAGCTCGTTGCAGATTGTATTATTTCAACTGATATTTCAAATAAATAATGCTGTTCATGTGCATTTTATATGCAAGAGTACATTCAGTTAAGAGTACTGCATTTTGAGAAGAGTTATACATCCAGAAGCTAAGTACTGCATAGGAAAATCCATTTATTATTCACAGTTGTTATTCATTTCACCATTTATATAGTTCTTTCACAGAGTGGAAAATCCATTTCCAAACTTGTCTTTATCAACTTTATTACACTTTGGTCATATCCACAGTTCTAGTTTTCAATAGTTGTGCCATTTTCTTCTATTAGTAGATATATGAATATGAAACTTTTTTCTCGTCCCAGATAAATACAGGAAACAGTGTAGAGTGCAATTCTTTGACTCATTCCCCATGGTGTCATTTTCAAAGCGATTGAATAAGGATTCTCGACCTTGACTTACCGTATTATACTACTGGAAAAATTAAAATGCTTAGATACCTTCTGCAAAGTCAAAATGGAGCAAATCTATAAATCTATTGCACATATTTTAATCTGTCACTACATTGATTCTTTGTATTGGCTCTCTGAAAACAAAAATTAGAGACTAGCTGACCAATTCTATCCTTTCAGTACAATGATGTACCCATAAGGTACATGCATCACAATAGCCACCATCATGGTAGACACTCCACTAGCCTGCAAATTGCTGCACTCCTACAAGCGCTTAAAGGCCATGGGGTGCTATTAGAAGGCCATAGATCAGCCATTGGTGAGATTCTGCTGGTGAGGACTGAGTAGATTGCAGTGGCACCAGCAGTGACTATATCCTGAGCCCCCCAAATTAAGCCCTTTGCTCTGGAGCAGTTAAGGTGACTTTCCATAAGATAACACTCAAAGTGTTGGTTACAACTCATCATAGAGAACAAACCTGGTCCATTCCACCTTAAGGGGAATGGCCTGGGATGGGTCCCTAACTGATCATGGTGCTGTAGGGAACCAGGGACATACCCACATACCTGGAGTAATATGGAAGCTTGCACCTGCCCCCGTCATCCTTTGTGCAGCTGCATCAAGCTTCAACAAGCTCTGATCTCAGAGTTCAAACTGAAAGTTAGCTCCAAGATTAGAATAGAGAGTGGTGGAAGCTGCTGCCATCCTCCAAACCCCCCTGGGAGGCAAGAACATCCCCATGTACTGGGTGGGGATGTCTTCCTTTCATCAAATGATTTTGGAATAAACATTCTCAAATTGTGATCACATCTGACTTCATTTGAATGATTCAATAAATGTCCATTTGGGAATAACCTCTTATTTGAAGGTTCTTGGTTTTTGAAAATGGTGGAGTCAATTTTCAACAGAATTTTCCTATAATTATTCCTGTATTACCTCCATGATAAATAGCACTTGTGTGGCTATTCAAGATACTACACATGTAGCAATTAAATATTTTAAAATTTTGGGAAACGACTGTATATAGATCTTGAAAGAATAAAACAAAAAAGAATTCTTACAACTTGCTGCTGCTTTGGACTGAAAACAGAACGATAAACTATCCTTTTGTATTGTCTTTTTAGTCTCATTTGGAGACAACCTCATCACACAATAACGCTGGGGTTATGTAAGAGGTCAGCTTCTTCACCTTTGTCAGATAGGAAGTATGGGTAATCAATTTACTGTTAAGGAAGATAATTACTAGATCGGATATCGGGCTGAAACAAGTGTTTGAATTATCCACAGACAATTCTTTTCTACAGCTCATTCATCACCTGTCCAAGTGTACATATAATTTCTGTGATAAATTACAAAAGTGCGGTCGGTGACCTTGTTGTATATCCAGACAATACTAGTTACACTGAAACAGCAACACTGAAAGGGGTAAGGTTTACACAGATACTGTAAATCTGAAAAGCACAGTTGAAAGGGAAGTCATTAGGCAATCAAAACTTTCTTTGGGAAAAATAGGGTTTAAAAATCAGCATCTGAATAAACTATGTTTGAATTCTAAATTAAAGAATTTTAAGAGATATCATAGGTCTGAACTTTTCTATCAATGAAAAGGGGAAAAATTCAATTATTGCAATCATCTACAGTTTTAAATTATGTTGTCTCAATATATAATGGATTGCTTTTCATCTTTCTAGAAGTTGAAATATTTGTGAAATATTATTCATGCAGTCCAGGGGTCTCCAAACCCCAGCCAAAAACCCAGATGTGGCCCTCAGTGAGCCTCAATGTGGCCCCTGGCAAACCCATCTGTCTAGCCGTTGGGCAAGTCTTGTAATCCACTCCAAGAAATTCTTATATGTAAATTTATGTATATTCAAATTTGAAATGTAAACTAATTTTCTGCTCCCCCCCCCCGACATCAGAGAGATGATGTGGCCCTCCTGCCAAAACGTTTGGAAACCCCGATGTATTCAAACAAATTCCTGTTGCAAATGTATTAAGCTGTATCTGAAGAACATAGTTATGACTTTTCATTGCATGTAAGTAATCATAAGTGCCATTGAAATTAACAGGACCCGAGATATGAGCTAGACGTGAATAATTTCTCACATTGATTACTATGGCTGCAATCCAGAGCAAATTCAGCCTGCTCTGACCTAACTGCACTCTCCTAACTATTCTGTATCCAGAGCAGAAAGTTATGCTGAATCCAGAGAGTCAGGAAGCCCGGGCTGCCCCAACTGCTCCAGAGCATGCTAAGTAATTGATACAAGGGGAAGACTTGCTCCTGAGGAGACACCCCTCATCACACTGAACAAGGAACAGCTGTGGTGCCTACAGTGGTGACATGACTCTGCACATCACCTGGTGCGGAGTCTGTGCGTCATCCCTGGGATGCGCCCCCACCTGGACTGTTGGCGCCTGTGCAATTGTTTCTGAAGTCAACTGGCTTCAGAAAGAGTACTGCGCAGGCACCATCTCTGACACCTGCGTAGTACTTTTCTGAAGCCTTTTGGCTTTGGGGGAGACTGTGCAGGCGTCAGAGTTGGTGCCTGTGCAGTACTCTTTCTGAAGCCATTCGGCTGCCGCTCCGCCTCCTGAGTAAGGCCGAATGGCTGTGCAGAGGCGCGGACTTTCTCTGCTCTAAGGAAGTCTCCTCTGAAGCTGTTCGGCATGCTCAGTGTGTTTCTGCGCAGTGCACCTCAGATGGCCGTTCAGGCCAGCTCCTCAGACAAGTGGCAGCTTCTGGCTGATTCTCTGCCCTGGTGTGCTGACGCCCGGGGCCTGCCAAAGGACAGTCAAACTCCTCCAGCACATCACCCCATACGGAGTGCATCCCCAATGCAGCCCATACCAGCCGCACTAGTCTGGTGACGCCACTGGGTGCCTGCCTTATAAGGAGTCCCTGATGAGATGCCAGTACATTCTACAGTGAATACAAGGGGCTTCTTGGAGTGGCCTGCTGTATCCTGAGGTTTGTGGGCAGCCGTAGTTTGTTCCATATCCTGAGGTTGAGAGGAAGGGGTTGCAGCTAGGCTGGCCAAGAACTCAGATTTTTGTTCAGCACTGCCATTCTTACTCGGGCCTTATCATGGACCCCTATGGGTCTACTCATTACTATACCTGCTCCTGAGGTGGTATAACTCTGAGGGCTGGAAGAGGGCATTTCTGCCTTGGAAACAGGCTCTGGATACAGAGTAACTGCTCTGCCCTAGGCAATGCTAAACATGCCCTCAACTTGCCTCTCCTGAGCTGCTTAGGCTGCCCCAGTTAGGGCAGAGCAGGTCCACCTCTCTTAGGGCACCCTATCTTGCCTTGCTCTGCCCTAAGCCTCCTTCAGAGTAACTGGGCTGGAGCATCTTGCAGTTGCTCCAACCTAGTGTTAGATAGGGCAACCTAAGGGCTCTTATGTGGACAGATTAGTTGCTCTGGATTGGGCTGAGTGTTGCTTACTGTTGCCCACGGATGTCCAAAATCCCTGCTAAGTGGGCAAGAGGCCGTCTTTCAAGCGGGTGTTCCTCTTTTAATTACAGGGGAAGCATAACTGGCCTTCCTCACCCCAGCAATGTCTATTAAACTGGCATTGGATGATGTTCTTTTGCATTTTAGATGGTGAGCCCTTTTGAGACAGAGAGCCATTAGCTCAGTGGTATTCAAGCATTTCTGCCTGGGGTCTTCGTTTGAGAATGACAGTCTGTCTGGGACACCGGAAGTGATGTTATGGCTGGAAGTTATATTAAAGGTACCCCATGCCAGATTCCAAGATGACTGCATCCAGCTTTTCGCGCCTCCTCTGAAATAAAGTCATGACCCCTAAGGAGGTCCCAACCCCCACTTTGAAGACCACTGCATTAGAAATTTTTTTTTCCATTTTCTTTGTAAACCGCTTTTTGAACTTTTCTGTTGAAAATCAGTTTATAAATACTGCAGATAGAGTGATTGAAGGGCCACATTATCTTTCTGATGCTGCATCAGAAAAAGTATTTATATTTCAAATTTGAATACATTTACATAAGGCTTGCCCACAGGCCACATTGATGCACAACACATCTTGCCCCTAGGCCAAGGATTAAAATCCTTTAGATACAACTTGGTATCTAGTAGGTATGGTAGCAGGCTTTTAAAGTTTTAGTTCAGACATGTGTATAGGCTCTCTCAACAAGATTACAGTACCTCACAAATTTATCTCATGCATGAAATTCTAAAAACAAGAGTACTTAGCCATATGACTTGCCTATGCAAACAGCTTTCATATTTAGATACTTCTCAATTCCATATGCACCAAAGAGAAAGGAAGATGAGAACGTGAAAGATGAGACATTAAAAATAATTCATGCTTAGATCCTGCTTTAAAAATCTGTTCGTTCACAGTATAATTCATGTACTACCTGAGTCTGATGTGCTCAACATTTAGGTAAAAAAAATCCAATGAACGATATCTAAATATAGATTGCTTCATTACCACTAAATCAGTCTCAAAAGGAGGCAGCATTAAATGTACCCAGTTACACAGTGCCACACAGTTTGCAATTAGAACAAATTACAATTATAGTACCAACCACTAATCCTAAAATAATTTTTTTTAAAGAATACTTCAATCCTTCCCTCATAACCTCAGGCAAAATTCAGTATAAAACATAATAATAATTATTAAGTTTTACAGAAACTGAATCAATAAAATACCATGCAAGGATTTAATCTTTTTCTTAGCCAATCATTATTCTTTGCAAAGTACAAAAGAAGCTGAACAACTTAAATGCTCATAGGGAAACAAGTGGGAATATCGCTGCATTCATCACTGTTAAGTAGAGGAAAATTGTACTCTGGCCATAATACTGGTGAAATTTGGTGTTAGGATAAAGTTCTCTCTCAGTTGAGTTATGTTCTAGAGAAATCAACTACCTTTCATAAACCTTTCAGTCATATCCCATGGCATCAAGTCTAATATATTCAAAAATTAAATATTGAAAGATGAACCACCTGAAATTGACCCACCTAGTTCGTGGAAGACACCAAACTATTCAGTGTGATGAAGACCAGAAGAGACTGTGCAGAGCTCCAATAAGATCTCTTCATACTAGAAAAATGGGCAACAAAATGGCAGATACATTTTAATGTAAGTAAATGTAAAGTTATGAACATTGGGACAATGAATCCTAACTTTATGTACAGGTTAATGGGCTATCTGTGACAGAGAGGGAGAGAGATCTAGGGGTGCAGGCAGATAGCTGAAACTGTTAACCCAATGTGTGGCAGCAGTAATACTTGGGGTCCAGAGGCATACCTAGGCAAAATGGCGCCCATAGCAAGGACTGAAATTTCACTCCTATCAAAACAGTTAGAAGGGATCCCATTAGGTCATCTAGTCCAACCCCCTGCTTGGGATAGTGGAAAAGTTAGAAGGGGCAGTGGCGGGGGCGGGTGAGGGGGCATAGGAGCGGCAGTGCAGTGGTGGTGCTTGGAAAGGGGTGGTGGTGGCATAGCTAGAGGGGGTTCAGAAGCAGCATTGGGTGTGGTGGGGGCTGGCAAAGGGGGGCAGGGGTTGCAGGAGTGGCTTGTCTCTGTAGGCCCCCCACCCCTCTGGCTGGCTGGTGGGCGGGTGGATGACTGGGGCGAGGCTGGTTGTGGTGGCTGCTGGTCAACCACGAGGCTGGGGAGGGACAACGCAGGGGAAGCCACACAGCCAGGGGAGGGTGAAGGAGAGCGCTCCTTCCAGGTGCTCCAAGGGTGAGGGGGACTGTAGAAGCTGTGGGGAACACCAGAGATGTGTCAAGGTGGTGCCCTCTGATGCCCATGTGTTTTGAACCCAGTGCTATTCTCACTTTACACCACTATTAGGGTCATGAGAAAAGGGACTGAAAATAAAATTACATATATTTTAATGCCATTGTACAAATTGATGGTAATTCTAAAAAGTGGGTTATGGTGCTAAATGTTTGAAAACCAGTGGACTAGCAGAATGTTTCTAAAGGCTGCAAAGATTTAGAATACCTGATATTCCTGCCTTAACTACATACGGCAGTTGTTTCCAATACACAGTGCCCCCAAAGGCTCTTCTTCTGAACTTAGACAGGTCCTGTCATTTTGGATCTCTCAAAAATCTCATGAAAGTCATGGTGGTGGTTTCTAAATTTCACAAGGTCCAAGATGAAAGAGCCTGTGGGAGAGGCAACTAGGAACAGCCCCGATTGCCTCTGATTTCATATTTTTGCCAGCGACTATAAGTACTTTCATGCAATCATGTGGTGAGAGAGAGGGAAATAGAATATTTATAAAACAGGAGTCAGACAAAGTAAGCATTTAAACTACTGCATGTAGTATCTTTAAAGAAAATTCATTAAATTCATGGATTCCTTTTCAATGCTTCCTGATAGCCAACGCTGATCAAGGAGATTGTTTCTGATAAGGAAAAACTGCAAAATTTCAGAACGGTGGTTGCGAAGATGTTTAATTACTCTGATATTGATTGGGATTGCAACTATGGAAACACTAAGGGAACCATAATGATTACTCAGATAATGTACAATTGCTCTTTTTGCATCATTTTCTTTTTTAAAAGACTAAACAAATCTTGTCTTTAATGTCCTCTATTGAATTGCTGCTTTGTGAACAAATCTCTTCATGCCATAACATTATCGAATACAACGCGGCTTGCTAGTCAGTATATTATCCCTTGACCTTATTGTGAATCTGATAACTAACTGTGTATTCTTTTCAAGAAAGGATGAAGTCAGTAAAACAGTAATTGAGCAGTTCTTGAACTCCGAGAAATAAATGGCTACAGATGAAGGAATTGTGCATACAGAAAGAAAAAAGGAACAAAGTGTTTCCTTCAGCTGCTGCTAATTAAACAAGATCAATATGAAAAGCAGAGAGCTCTACATTGTGTTTATAAAACTACAGATCAGCACAAATTGGTCAACAAAAATAGCATTGTAAAGGTTCTGAATACCATATTTTTGACTCAGTCCCTCCAATTGTCTGTGTATGCAACAACAGGTTAAGTGCCTTGTACAAACTGGAATAAAATGGAGAAACTATAGAGAAGTGATGCACCATAACTATTTTCAGCAGCTTTGCACATCACAACCTAAGACTCTGACAGTGAATTTGAGTGCTTTCTGGGAAGTATCCCAAAATGTGTCAGAATGGAGTTAGAGCATCTGAAAGTGGATGTTCAAAGGCGGACTGACAGAGGAAGTGTGACTCCCACATCCCTTTTTACCACACATAGTGTCATGTGTGAAGTAGGAACTCACACTTCTCCTCCCCCTGAGAGATGTGAATGACAAGAAGAGATGCAACAGGCTTCTGTCGGTGCTTCTCTGAAACAGATTTCCTGATCCATTGTTGTATCATCAGTTTTATACATGCTGTATCAACCTGATTAGTTCACTAACTACTAACTACGACAGGAACATACTTGGCATCTTTTCTTGGTCTTGTTTTTTCTGTCCTAAAATCAGGCTTTTAGAATCTGTCTTCTTGCATATTATTCTAGCCACATTTATTCCTTCTTGCCATGCAGAACTGCTCAGATAATCCCCAGGGAGGATACTGCTGGGCTCGGCTCAGCCAGAACACAGTGATTGGGGGAATCAATAGGGTCCTGGATCACCCTGTACAACTTTTTCCTCTGAAGTGGTTCATCCTTGTTGCTCATTTGATACTGGCAGCTACACAGATTGCCTTATCTTCCTTTATGAATCTACTTGCTGAGTATTAGCTGACAAGGGTGAGATGAATCCTGTAGTGAAGCTGGATTCTACCATCTTCACAAATCCCTTGGTTCTATATGTGTGTTCCCTTTTACCATAGAAAAAGAGGGAAAAGTTCTATAACTTGGTCTGTCACATTCCTGGACTCCCGATTGTGGTCACATTGCGCCTAACATGCATCTGTAAGAAAACTGTCATTAGCACCTAATTAACTCAATTCTAACGCTCTTAAAGTGATCAGTGACCTTTATTAAGTTGTACAAAGAAAAATATTCGAAATCTGATTAAAAAAAACCTCAGTTGTTAACCTTAAAGTAAGCAAAACAAAAAGTACTGAAATCTCGTGAAATTGCAGGCCTGAGAGAGCGCTGTTTCCCAACCTGCATGTTTTCGGATGGGTAAAACGAGCTGAGGCACAGCCAATCTGAGAGATCAGGAGGGTCACTATGCACCCCACACAGGGGTTTTGAACAGCACCTAGAGATAGAAAGGTATGAGGAGGGACAGGCCTCTTGGCCACCTTGGTTTGGAGAGGGGAGCAAGAACAGCTTTGCTGTACCTGCCAGATCCGATATGACTGATTGAGGGTTAAATGGCATTAACAATGGGCAATTAAATGGGAATAGGCTGTAAATAAAAATCCAGGGAGGTAGTGCTCTCTGAGAGCTTACTATAGTAGGAACTATTGGTAATCTCTTCAATGGAAATATTTGAAGTGATTTTAAGATGTTGTGATGTGGTTTGGAAGAGAGTAACCAGATTGAAGCATTTTTAAAGACAGGTTGTATTTTGATTCCTTCTTGTCTTTGAAGTAAAAGTTTATTTTACCACCTTCTGAGTTGAGTGACAGACTGTTAATCCTTTCCTTTTGGACTTCAAGAAGCCAGAGAACTTAGCCTAGGAAGCCCTTTTGCATGGGATTAGAAAGAGCCTGGGCTGGTGGCAGCAGAAACCAGGGGATATAGTAGAATATTGGCATACAAGATTCACATAACCAAAGATACAGCTCCAATGGAGCAAGAGCCAGGTGAAGACTGAGGTCTTATATACTTCTACACTTTTGCTTGGATACCATATTTTTCATCTAGAGGTTTTCACTTTAGTGTAAAAGTGAGTAGAGGTGTGTAGTGTGGACAACCTCAAAATGCCAGATGTGGGGGGGGGCACCTGGATGCAGGTGTCCTATGTACTCCCAGTGGCATCTGGTGGGTTGCTGTGTGATACAGGAAGCTGGATGGGCCTTTGGCCTGATAAAATAGAGGTTTGGCTTACGTTGTATGTTCTTTGCCTTCTCTCATTCATATCATGAGTTACTCACTGCTGATGTATGCTTATAACTATGGAAGAGCTTAAGGGTACAATCCTAACCAACTTCTCAGCATTGGCACCATATCAATGGCACATAGCTGTGCCAATGGAGAATGTGCTGCATTCTGCAGTTGGGGAGTGGGAAGACACGAATGCTTCCTCAGCATAAGGCAATGTTTGTTCCCTTACCTCAGAGTTGCATTGCCTTTACGCCAGTGCTGGAAAGTTGGTTAGGATTGCGTCCTAAAGTTTTCAGCATATGAAAGCCTTCAGGATTCCAAGATGTATGGGCACAGACTTCCTGACTCCTTGAGTATAAATGATTTCATACAGTAGAAAAAAACATTGTTGATTTAAGTTTTGGAAGCTACAGTTTCCCACTCATGAATTTCTCAAGGATATTATTTCATGTTTGCCAAGTTAAATTGTTTTTCACTCATACCCTACTATGTCTAAACTGGGAGATATTGTATCTTTATTAGGTGACCACAATACTTCAGCTTTCTGTTCTTCCCAAGACTCATACATTTATTATTATTTTGACCTGACCAAACAAGATTTCAAAATGCAATACATCTTTTCTATTTGAGAAAGCGCTTTCCTTAGCAAAAATGAGTATTACCTTGTACCATATAATTGAAATCCAATGTATTTTTCAATGGTCAGACAATGCTTACTTTCAACTTTCACTTTGTTCCTGTAAAAAAAAAATCAAGTCAGATTTTAGATATTCTGCAAGCACTTAATATTCACTTAAAAATATTCACTTAAAAAATATTTCAGACACATATACCTATACATTTTGAGAAAGTAAATGTTGGGTTCTGTTATAATATATGACTACAGTTGTCCCTTGGTTTATGAGCATAATACATTCAGGAAGCATGCTTGTAATCCAAAATGACTGTATATCAAAGTGAATTTTCCCAGAAGAAATAATGCAAATTCAGACAATTCGTTCCACAACCCAAAAATATTCATATAAAAATGATTACAATAATATAACATAATACAAAATAATAAAGAAAATATAAAGAAAAATCAAATAATTTAACCCGCACTTACAGTGCAATCCTAAACATGTCTTCCCTGAAGTAAGTTCCATTGAGTTCCATGGAGCATACTCCCAGGAAAGTGCTCCCAGGAAAGTACAGCCGTAGTTTTTCAGGTCTCAGGCTGCAATCTGTCCCCTTACACAGGAGTGAGCACCACTGATTATTGTAGGACTTACTTTACAGTAGACATGCAAGCCTAGATTCTCAGGCTCCTTTCCATTGCCCCCCTTACATAGGAGTGAGATCTACTGACTGTAATAGGCTTACTTCAGAGTAGACATGCATAGTCTGGTCTCTCAGGAGGTACTGAGGAGGTGCTGAAAGAGCACTGAAACTGACCATATCCCACCTGGGTCTCCTTTTTGCTTGTTTATCAAGACATCACTTGTATATCAAGTCAAAATTTATTAGAAATGTTTGCTTGTCTTGCAAAACACACTCAATTCAAGTTAGGCTACAATCCAGAGTAACTACGGGAGCACGTAAGAAAGATTATGTGCACCCATAGTTACTGCACCACCAAGTGAAAAACTATGGGAAATTCATATTGCAATCGGGAGTAAAGTGTTCTTACTCTGGAGCAAGGACTCCTCGTAGTTACTCTGGATTGCGCCCTTACTTTCAATCCAAGGTTTTACTATATTTTCAGTTGAAATCAATGCAACTTGGGAGTGCAGTCCCAACAATGTCTACTCAGAAAAAAGCCCCATTGTGTTCAATGCCTCTTACTCCCATGCAAATGTGGTTAGGATTGCAGCCTTAATTATGTTAAGCAGCATTCCTCCATGTTATTCCTTGCTACCTGTATACAAGCTATACATGCATTCAGTCATCTTAAATTTGCGTGGACTGAAAACAGATTTTAAAATACGCCATCATGTGTGCATGGAAAAAGGAGCTATTAATAGTTAAAATGTTATTATGTGACTAGCTGGATTATAATATTGGCAATGAAAGATAAAGTCCTTTCAGCACAAGTCCTTTCAAATCATGGCAGACAGTGGAAAAGTCTTAATTGTGTCTGCCATACTAATCAGTAGCAGGGTATCTGGCAGTCATTTCCTGCACAAATATGTCAATAATGGCATCATCGGGTTTTGAAAAGGAGCATCAAATCAGCTTGCAAAGAAGACAATGGCAGACTGCCAGGCCTGCTTCCAACCATTTGATCCAGTATTCCTCACAGTATATGCATTTCCCCCCCTCTCATACCTATCAGTGGAATTCAGATGCACAGATAAGAACATCCTCCCTAAAAATAAAATGGTTCATTTATGCAATCATTATCCTGGATACCTTCTTGGAATAACAGAAAAAAATAAATTTTATAAATTGCTTTTGCGCATATAGATTGGTTGTTGAAACTCTCTTTTCTGTGACCAATTTGTTGAGTGTGGTGGCAGGCAGATGAGAGTGCTCAGGGTGAGAATGTGGGGATTCAGAACTGAATTCAAGCAGCATTTCTTATCCTGTGTTACATGTACTACCAGCAGTTGTTACAACTTGGTTCCTATGCCACCCTGCAACACAAGAATACAAAATGCTGCCCCCTTTCCTGAGAGGGATACTTACCTGCATATACAGTCCCATATACAGTCCCATACAGGAACCTCAAGCAACATCCCCTGGACTTCCAAATACAGGTCCATCCTTGTTATACAGTACATGGATCTTTTTGTACATGGATCTGATTCAACACGAATGGCCACTGCAAATCACAGTTTAAAAAACTGCTTTTCAACTGTTGTAGCGAGACAGTCATGCAAGCAATCATTCCATTTTTCAGTCCCAGAATCAAACCCCTGCAGATAATGACGCAATACCTTATTCCATGAGGGGCAATAGAGGAGCATGAAACCTGGAAATGGGTCTTAAAACCAATTTTTCCATTGTTTTCTTTATACACTGATTTTTTTTAATTCACGAGAGGTTTCAGAATGGAACCCTAGTTGATAACAAGGGGGACACCTGTACTTCTGAGTCCTTCAGAGCATAATTTAAATGATTTAGAGCACAAGCCTAACCTTGTGTACTCAAAAGTTAGCCCCATTTTGTTTAATGGGCCTTACTCCCAGGAAAGAGTGCTTAGGATTGCAGCCACAGTTTTGTTTTTGTTTTTCAGAAACTGGAAGTACTATTTAACTATGCACCATATGCCTCAGAAAGATGTGGACATCTAGCAGGGGATGCAGCAT
Source organism: Cryptoblepharus egeriae (assembly GCA_030015325.1). NCBI lineage: Eukaryota > Metazoa > Chordata > Lepidosauria > Squamata > Scincidae > Cryptoblepharus > Cryptoblepharus egeriae. The sequence continues at coordinate 31,864,071 of JAREYC010000005.1, forward strand.
GGGACCTCCTGGGCCCTTGGAGGAAGTGGGTAGTAACACAGTAGGACTTCCCCCATTGGGTCCATAGGTGTAGTACCCTGGATCTTTTAACTCCCCCCCCCCAACAGAGACTACCACTGCGTTGCTGTCCAATGCTATGTGAATCTGATCCTCCTCGCAATACTCCACTATGGCAGATAAAAAAATTATGACTGGGGTATTCTGATAAATTACAAATTAATTAATTTGACTTAATTAAGAAAACTGTTAATTTGAAACCTGCAGTCAACTTTTCATGCCAGAAGTGTTTTTAATTACAATATTTAATGGTTAAATAGATCTTCTGCTAATGATTCAATTGTTATTCAAGACAATATTGTGCTTTAGCCCTGCAGATAATCTCCTCCCACAGTAATCAGATCCATAACCTGGAAGGGCAAATTAAGTTCCTGGCTGTCTGGTCCAAGAAACATCTTCCATCCAACTTGGATGAACTTTTAAATTAAGCATAACTTTCCCATCTTATAATACTAAAAATTAGAGGTGTAAGTTGGGAGGGGGAACTCTTAATGAAACACATACCTAAATGTCAGACTGACAGATATAGTGTTTTAAAAAGAGAAAGAGACAGAGAATGAAAAATTGCTACTTTTAGGCTGCTTAGTTAAATTAAGATCATCGTTTCCAACATTTCCATAGACATTTAAGTAGAATTTCTTTTCATCAGATCTTCAGATTGCCTGCTTATGTATGGGTCCACATAATTCAGCATTAAGTTTTCAGTGCTTAGGATTTATTTAATTGAGGCTACAATTTACTGCTAATTTAACTGAAGCTATGATTTATTCTTTATAGATAAATTACTTTTAATGAAATGATGTTCCGCGTAAAAGTAAAAACATAGAAAATGTATAATAATAAAGAGAAAGAAAACTGTAAATGGGACGAAAATATATTCTTTGTAGAAATGGTGCTACGAAATCATGCGTGGAATATATGCAAAGAAGGCTAAGTTATGAAATGCTTTGTGACAGATAGGAAGCTATGGATTGTTAACATGAAAGGCCCAATTACATTTAGTATTAATTTGAATTTTTAGCTTGCCCTGTTCCAGGGCAGGTTACTGTAATTAAAATCTATGGGCTTACTGCTGTTAACTACCGCTGGATGAGTCCAAGTGTTGTAAGCTTATGCATGAGCAATGGTAACTTGGTGTTAAATAATGTAGTTTAACTGCTGTTTCCCCTGAAAGAGACAGCATGGAGAATTATGCAGTGGAGTAGCCAGAAATAGTCTGGTATCATGCCCTTTCCAAAGGCAGCATAACATCCTCCATATTCTGCAGTCGAATTACATGGCATAGCTATTCCCAATCATGGTGGCAAAGTGAACAGTTAATCTTGACTTGTTATTGCAAGTTGTGCCTGGCATTAGATCAAATATAGAAAAAAGCCTTTCCGTTACATATTAGTCAAAATACTACTTTTTATCTGGTTTTCTCCTTCTATGGAGGCAGTGGTAGGCCTGGATGGGGTAGGGGGTAAGTGCACCAAGTATTGTGTCCACATAGCACTTCAAATAGTTTGAAAACCTTTATGAAGATTTTGATGAAATCTTAAGTAATACTTCCAGTTTCCTGAAAGTACTCTTTAAGATGGCAAAAGTACTGTTTTCTGACTGCAGAGTCAGAAGGTTTTTCCAGTTATTCTTGGGACATAGCTTGAGGCTCTGTGATTCTAGATACATATGGGGGGATTGTAGCACAAGGGGGGGGGCTTTTGGCCATGCATGTGTAGGGACGCGTCTCTTACTGTACAGAGGACCATGTCTACTCAAAAGCCAGCCCCACTGTGTTCAATGAATCCTACTCCCAGGAAAGTGTCTTTAGGATTGGAGCCTTAGTAATTTCTACTAATTAATTAAATTAAAACTAAAATGCAAATACATTTCATATTATTCTAACACTGGATCTTTCATGTTAATGACCTCTTCAAGGGCTATTAATGGTTTTCTATTTGTCTCCCAATACATTTCATAAATTTTGTCTCTTCGTGTATGTATACAGACTCATATTTAGTGATTCCATAGCACAACTTATATAGAGTGTTTTGTATTTTGTTTCAATATTTTTCATTTTTCTGCTTTTTTGAACAGAATGTCATTTCATTTAAGTATTATAAATAATAAGCATAGACACCAATCGTATCCTCAGTAAAGTCAATAAATCCTAAGAATAGAAAATTCACTGCTGAAATGTGTTCACCCAAACATAGAAAAGTAATCAAGCTTCACTGAAATTAGATTTAAAGCACTGTCAAAAAAATAAAAGTACTGTATTGCTGAAGCTAATGCTTACCTATTGCTGTTTGAAAAGGAAGGTATAATGTAACAAAAGACATACATAGTGGTTCTCGAAGTGGGAGTCAGGATCCCTTGAGAATTGGACACTCTTGGAATGGGACACTAAGGATGCAAACCATACCTTCTTGAGAATGGCCCTGCAATCCAGAGTAACTACGGGAGCACGTAAGAGACATTACGTGTACCCGTAGTTACTGCACCATCTAATGAAAACCTATGGGAAATTCATACTGCAATCCACAGCAAATTGTTCTTACACCGGGACTCCCCGTAGTTACTCTGGATTGCGCCCATAGGGGAGTCCTTGCTCCGGTGTAAGAACAGTTTGCTCTGGATTGCAATATGAATTTCCCATAGGTTTTCACTAAGTGGTGCAGTAACTACGGGTACACGTAATGTCCCTTACGTGCTCCCGTAGTTACTCTGGATTGTAGGGTATGTCTCACTGAACACAATGGTATTTACTTCCAAGAAGACATGGAAGAACTCTGGCATCATAGTGATGTCACTTCCTGTTTGATATCACTTCTGGCCATGACATCACTTCAAGATTGATGACTTCACTTGTGGGGGCTCCTGGACAGATTGTCATTCTCAGAAGGCTGTCCCAGGCTGAAATGCTTGTGAACCACTGTCCTATCAACAAATCGTTCTTATGGCTATGTGGTATCCTTATGGCCTTGAATCTCTTTGGTAAAAACAGAGTATAAATCTTTCCAATAGATAAGAATATACAAACTTAAGAGCCCCACCAGGACCTTTGACTCCAGCTTCTTGTATTTCACAGTGTCTCATCAAAAGCTTCAGGGAGCACACAAGGAAAGAAGAGACCTGTATCTTGGTGCCTTCCCCTACAACTGTCATCTTGATGTAGCCTACATCTAAAATAAGGAGGTTGTACATTCCAGTCATGGCTTGTAACCTGTGATGGACATTTTTTTCCAGAAATTTGTTCAGTCCTCTCTTTCCTCCAGAAATTTGCCCAATCTAGGCTAGATGTCATCACCTCTGCTTGTTGTAAAAGGAGTTCCACAGACTAACTACGTGCTGGATAAAGAAATATTTTCTTTTATCTGCCCTAACTTTCCCAAAACACAATTTTAGTAGTTGTCACCAGCATAAATTAAACATATAATAGCATCTATATAAAAATAAAGGTGTCTCCTACAAGCTGCTAGTTATGACCAACTCTAAGGATGGTACTCATCCTCATTACAAGACTGAAGAGCCTATGCTCTCCTAAGAGGCCTCCGTGGTCATGAGGTCAGCGTGACTAAAAGCCAAATCACATGGAAAGTTACCTTCCCACCTACTTGAAACCCATTTATCTACTTGCTTTGACATGCTTTGGAATATTTAGGTTGGCAGGAGCTGGCAAAGTAATGGGAGCCCATCATGCAGGGCTCAGGTCCCTAACCACCAACATGCTGACCTTCAGGTTGATAAGCACAGCATCTTTAACCACTCAGCCATTGAAGCCCTCTAGTGAATATACAGAGTTCCACAAATCCTCGTTTGGTCTAATCCTTGGCTCATACAATCATAGGATGACAGTTAACTAAAATGCTTTTGCAGCTATTGCCAGGCATCAGATACATTAATAGCCCAACTCCAATTATGGTTGTAGCATGTTGCAAACATTCCATAAAGCACATTTGTGGCACCCTGGAAGTAAGGAGCACCAGTGGAAAAGACTGTGGTATTCTACCACCACCATATTTGGAGCTGCACCCAAAGCGGTGTAATGCAGTAGGAGTGGCTGGAGAGAGGATGAATCAGGCCAAGGAGAAAATGGAATTGGCAGAGAAGTCCTCCACCATATCCTATTTGTCTTTCTGAGAATTTTCCCCAATTCAAGACTTCTCCAATTTGTATGGCACAGATCTACGCAGCCCACCAAGTCTGGGTCTCGACAAGAGGTAAGAGAAGAAATGTTCCAGCCTTTTCACTCCCAGCACTAGATACATTGTGGACCATACAGGCCTGCTGAGCCAGCACTTGATAGAATTGGGTTTCCCCTGTTCAAATGTTTTGGCTTTATATATCATTATTTCTAACAAAAGGAGAAATAAACATTATTTATTTTATATATTAAACACAATCATAATTTTTAACAAAAGGAGAAATAGACTTTAGAATAATAATGGAGGAAAAAATTAGGTAAAATATATGGTTTTGATTCAGAGTTCAGTGAAATGCTTGCTTTTTATTTGATCTAAGTTGCTTTCCCCCTGCAAGGACTGATTGCAACATGGCAACCTTTGCACAGGAATCATTATGAAAACCATTATGTTGAAATAAAAAAACCGTGGCTAGTTCCAGAAATAAAAGAAGGGCCAGAAATAAAAAGGGTCAGAAACAGAAGAAAGGGCCAGAATCTAACTTTCTATTCCTTATGTTACAGGTTGATTTTCTGCTTCTTATACATATTTTTCCTGATGAAAACAGAGTCATCCTGCAGAACACTGTGAATTGAAAAATAGTATGGAGCAGATATCATCGGCTCTGACTTCTCTGTCTTAGGCTTTCTTCCAAATGCAGGTAATTAGAACACCTGCTTGTCAAATACAGATGACTGTGATTAATTTTAGTCAGGCATTAAGCTGCACTCACTTCTGGATCATCGTTTTCTATCTCACAAAGAAGAATTTCAGATAAAGAAAATCTCTAGTGAGTCATTAAGTCCATTCTTCTGAATTACAGCAAAGTTAATTTTCTGCATTGATTTTTTTACTTGACTTACGCATATCACCACCAGTGCCCTCTGTCTAGGATCGCAGAGCTTGGCACGCTCACAGAAATAATCTATCAGAGTTCCCAAGAAGAACACGGTTTTTGTCATAAGTGCATGGCAAGTTCCTCCTAAGAGACCCCAAAAGTGATATAGCTGAAATTGCAATAATTGAGTTATCTCTGGCTTTATTGAATCAGATGTGTGTACTTATCTCTCAGCCGTCAGCATGTCATCAACACTGAACTGGCATAGCTAATGTGGCATTGTCAGAAGTAGAGATGGCCAAAGCCCAACTGGTTTGATTTGTAATTAGCCCAGCATTTCCAAGCTTTTAAAGGATATTTTTGGAACTCTATTCCAGAGTTCTCAGGAATGAGGAGAGATTCTGACCAGGTTTGGAAGTATCCATTTTAACCAGCTATACTGAGAAGTGAAAGATGAATGTTCCCTCTTCAGACCTCAGTATTCCTTGAATTGGGCCCGATCCTAAGAAATTTAGGCTGGCCTAACTCACTTGGCCTGTCTTTCAGTGATAGTGTGAGTAGGTTGGCATATGCCTGTACATTGGCCTAAACCCTCTAAGGAGTGGTGCAGAAGTGTCTTACTGCACTTTTGTGAGATCCCCAGGTTAGCACTGGACTGATGCCAGGGCTTAGGCGGGCATAAGTGGAGGTTAGGATTGCAGCCTTACAGCCCAATCCAGAGCAACTAATCTGTCCACATAAGAGCCCTTAGGTTGCCCTATCTAACACTAGGTTGGAGCAACTGCAAGATGCTCCAGCCCAGTTACTCTGAAGGAGGCTTAGGGCAGAGCAAGGCAAGATAGGAGGCCCTAAGAGAGGTGGACCTGCTCTGCCCTAACTGGGGCAGCCTAAGCAGTTCAGGAGAGGCATGCTGAGGGCATGTTTAGCATTGCCTAGGGCAGAGCAGTTACTCTGTATCCAAAGCCTGTTTCCAAGGCAGAAATGCCCTCTTCCAGCCCTCAGAGTTATACCACCTCAGGAGCAGGTATAGTAATGAGTAGACCCATAGGGGTCCATGATCAGGCCCGAGTAAGAATGGCAGTGCTGACCAAAAATCTGAGTTCTTGGCCAGCCTAGCTCCAACCCCTTCCTCTCAACCTCAGGATATGGAACAAACTACGGCTGCCCACAAACCTCAGGATACAGCAGGACAGTCCAAGAAGCCCCTTGTATTCACTGTAGAATGTACTGGCATCTCATCAGGGACTCCTTATAAGGCAAGCACCCAGTGGCGTCACCAGACTAGTGCGGCTGGTATGGGCTGCATTGGGGATGCGCTCCGTATGGGGTGATGTGCCGGAGGAGTTTGACTGTCCTTTGGCAGGCCCCGGGCGTCAGCACCCCCATTCAGGCCTGCTCCAAGGCGGAGCAGCAGCCAGAAGCTGACACTTGTCTGAGGAGCTGGCCTGAACGGCCATCTGAGATGCACTGCGCAGAAACACACTGAGCATGCCGAACAGCTTCAGAGGAGACTTCCTTAGAGCAGAGAAAGTCCGCGCCTCTGCACAGCCATTCGGCCTCACTCAGGAGGCGGAGCGGCAGCCGAATGGCTTCAGAAAGAGTACTGCACAGGCACCAACTCTGATGCCTGCACAGTCTCCCCCGAAGCCAAAAGGCTTCAGAAAAGTACTGCGCAGGTGTCAGAGATGGTGCCTGTGCAGTACTCTTTCTGAAGCCAGTTGGCTTCAGAAACAACTGCGCAGGCTCCAACTTTGGTGACTGCGCAGTCCAGGTAGGGGGGGCGCGCATCCCAGGGATGACGCACAGACTTCCGCACCAGGTGATGTGCAGAGTCATGTCACCACTGTAGGCACCACAGCTGTTCCTTGTTCAGTGTGATCTGAGGGGTGTCTCCTCAGGAGCAAGTCTTCCCCTTGTGTCAATTACTTAGCATGCTCTGGAGCAGTTAGGGCAGCCCAGGCTTCCTGACTCTCTGGATTCAGCATAACTTTCTGCTCTGGATACAGAATAGTTAGGAGAGTGCAGTTAGGTCAGAGCAGGCTGAATTTGCTCTGGATTGCAACCTTAGTCTGTTTCCTTGCAAAGTACCAGGTAAGGAAAGGAAATGGTAGACTAGAGGTGATTGAAATTGAGACAGGTTTATTATGAACTATGAGCACACCTCTGATAGAAAGTTGGCCAGGATTGTAAGTGGTACACCATCTCTGAAATTTGGTGCTGTCCCTTATCGCAACTTGACCTGCAGGTGCACAAGCTATTTAGCCAATTCTAATATTTTCTTCAGCAGATATAATCACTTCTTCATTAAGTCTAAAAGTTGTGACCTTCATCATTGGCTCTTAAAACACATTAAGCTTCATAAGCAAGATTTTCAGGTTCACTGTGGAAGATTCAATCCTTCTTGTTATAAAATTTAAATCTTTCCCACAGCCTCTTCTGGACCTTTTCAACTATTATGCAGAGAGCAGCAATAGTTGTTTTGACATCAAAGTTCTCTGGGACATGAATATGATACAGTACTTTACTACTCTAATTAAGTAACTCTTTAATAGGAGAGGCAATTTCAAAAATATAAATTACTGCGCTATCTCATTTTCTTCTAATATTGTTGCTGGATTTGTAGGGTTATAGGATAACTGTTTAGCTAGAACAAGATCTTTTCTGATTTTTTGGTCATACACTGAAGCATATGGATTGCATGGCCAGCCAGTTCCCAGGGCAATGTGATGCGATGATGATGTTACCTTCTGTCATCATCATGTCACCTCCATGGCTTCCGAAATGGCTCCAGTTTGAAACCAATGACGGACCATTCAATGATCCATTCAACTTGGGCTGCAATCCTGGAAGACATGCTTCCTGGAAGACCTCAGGTGGCCCATTCACACTGTGATTCTACACTGTAAATTCCCAGATTAAAACTTTTAAAAAAAATTTTAAAAATTAAAAAATTAAAAAAATTAAAATTTGGTGTGCTTTCAGTAATTCTGAAATGGAATACTCTTAAACTCACAGTGCAATCCTAAATTGTGCTGGAACAGACAGGCTGACAAGCCTGCACTGTATCCAGCACAGGTTTTGGGACAGCTATTGTGATACCACAGGGAAGAAGAGGCTTGTCCCCCTCTCTATGGTAGGTCAATAGCAGTCCCAATGGGTCTTCTGAGGAATAGGCCATCTCTGGTTGCTCCCACTGTCTGGGAAGCAAGGTTTGGATCTGTATTACTCACCTCCTCCCTGCTCTACACAGGAGCTACACTGGCCAGGTTTCCCTTTCTGCCAGCACATGGAGATGTGGGTGGACACACCTTGCTATGCTGACCTAACCCTTTCCCAGGGTGGTGCAAAAGCTCCATATGGGACTTTTAAAACACCCCACACCAGCGCTGGCCCAGTAGGGCTCAGGACTGTGTTCCCAGGGGCATAATGTTCTTTGCTCTCCAGACAAAAATATACCTGACTCTTTTTATGGCTTGCAACAAGATAAAAGCAGCAAGTACTCCTATATGATATACTGTATGTGGCTTGTCCATGCAACAATGGACAGAATAGCTTATTAACATTTTCTTTTTGGTGCTTGGACAAACTCAGGCACATTGCTCCAATTAATTCTTGCTAGATAGTAGAAATAAGTAGCCAAAAGGTGAAAACTGTTCTGTTTTCAGGTAGATACCAGATGACAAAATGGTACAGGTATGGTACAACTCAAGTGAAACTGAACAACTAATGAGGAACATTTTAAAGTACTCTGAATGTATCATCACTAGATATCCATTTTTGCAAGTTAAATATGCTGAGAGTTATTTAAGAATTATTCTAACTTTGTCACCAGAAGATTTTTGGAATAACTTGTTATCTTCCCTTTCTATAAGACAGGCAAGCACAGAAAATTGCCTAGGAAAATATTCTTGACAACCTTTATTAAAAATATAATACCAGCACTAGGATCAACTTTTTCAAATGACACTCCATGTACATCTTGGTGTACATGACTTTAAAATCTAGATAAAAATAATATTTTTACTTATTTACAGGTAATAACAAGAAAGAGATATATTTCCCTGTATTTGCTCATGCCTGCAAACTGCAAGTGCTCTTTGCAAGGCAATTTTGATTTTTGAAAAGCCTCAGGATCAGAGGAAATTAGTTATCAGATCCTTATATCACCTTTGTTTTTTATTGGAGGCTATGCTCAGCTGCTATGCAACTCACCCAAAATCAATCTACAACCCATCTGTGGGTATGACCTACAATTTGAGAACTGGTGACCTATGAGTTTTGAAATGAAAGTCACTTTTTTTCCTTTGGAGGGCTTAATAATATTTTATTACTATGTATAACTTTGTGGACAAATAGTACTTTTTAACTTTGGACTCCAAGTGCTCCTTTTCATGTTTGTCTTCCTTTAATAAATCAATGTCTGACTTAATAGTTTTCATTGTAGCCCAAGGGAAGATCGACATGTCCTCTGTTAGGTAACGTCATTAGGAGTAAAGAGTGTCATAATACATTTGATGATTTGAAGCGAAGTTGAGTTACACCTACTGGTTTGCCCTGAAGATATCCATGATTTTGTTATCACTTTCCTTGATTTTGTCTTCACAATAACATTTTGCAACACCTGTAATTCAAAATTATTGAGGAAAAAAACCTGAGATAGCTGAGAGCATGAAAGCAAAAGAACAGACTTTACAGTGAGCATATATACATACAAGGAGATGTAAACTAAACAACATTTAAATACAGCTGGAAAGTTTCTTAGGCATTCAGAACTAGTATATATGTAATGATAGATAAAACAGAATTCTTACTGTGAATCTCCTGTTCTATGAGGAAGGAGGGATGATACTCATCACTGGCATCAGGAGGCAGACCATACTTAGACTTCTCCAGTGGGGAGGGTGCCCCCTAGTCTCAGTCCATATCAGTGAGCTGGAACATGGGAGTCCTCTGAATAAGTTGAAACACATACTAACAACAACTCATGGAAGGAGTGCTAGACAGAGCTGAGTTAAGGCAAAAGAGAAAAAGGGGAAACAAAAGAGGATCCCCTAGAGCAGTGGTAATCGAACATTTCTGTTCAGGACCCTTCTGAGAATGACAATTAGGGGAACCGCCCCCCCCGGAAGTGATGTCATAGATAGAAGTGACATTAAAAGTCCCCCGTGCCAGATTCCAAGATGGTTGCACTCAGCTTCTTGTGATTCCTCTGAAATGAAGTTGTGACCTCTTAAGGCGGTCCCAATCCCCTTGCTGAATACTACTGCCCCAGAGCCATTACCATCACCAGCATTATAGATCTATATCACTAGCCACAGAGGCTGTGTCTGATCCGATGTGGGTGGGCCGAGTGTCATCCCCCCTGCCTCATAGAATAGGAGATTCATGGTAAGAATTCCATTTTCTCCCTTTGGAAGAAGGGATGACACTCAATGTGGAACCACTTTTTAGAAAAGCTTCCAACCAAAAACAGCCTCAGCTAAGGCGATTCTGTGAAGGTGGAAAGACTTGCCCAGGTGACAGCTTTACAGCTGTCCTCACGGCAACAAAATCCATCAAAAACAGCTGAGGCAGCCACCCCTATGCTGTAATGAGCCATTACCCCTCAGGAAAAGTCTTACCATCACCTGGAATGCCTTAACAATGGCAATCTTAAACAGAGTTGGGCCATGCCTCGCCCAACAACCGGTTCGCCAGAAGTGTGGGTGGGGGTAGGGCAGGGGTCAGGGGCCGGGGCAGGGGCCAGCATGCTACCCACCCCAGCGCGTTGTGGCTGCGCGTGGGTGGGGCGAGGGGCAGGTCCCAACCCTGGCGCACTGCGCATGTGCCAACCCCCTCCAGGAGATGCACTGCATGCCTTGCCGACCTTGGTGCTTGTGCAGTGTGTCTCCTCCAGCTGGAGGAGACACATTGTGCGCGCACCGAGGTCGGCACTTGTGCAGTGCATCTCCTCCCAGCGTGCAAACTGGCATGCTGGGTTTTCTCCCCTGCCCCGCTGCTACCGGTTTGCTAGTGGCAGTGTTTTTGGAACAACCGGTTCGGGCGATCCAGCCCGAACCGACCTGGGCCCACCACTGATCTTCAACCATTTTGAAATGGTGAATTTTGCCACCTTAGTTCCCAAGGAGGAGCCCTTAAACAAGACAAGGAGGGCACCAATTTTCTGAAATGATTTGGCACTATCAATGTAATATCTCAGGGTACCTCAGGGTTCTGATGTCAAGAGTGCCGATCACGTTCTCAGGGATTCTGAAGGTTAGGACAGAAGAAGGGTCATACCAGCTCCTGTGTTCTATGGAACCACGTATTAATCTTGGGGATAAAAGAGGGGTTGGGTTCTAGGATCACCTTGTTTTTCTGGATGATAATTCAACTTAGAAATTCTCCTTGCCAATATCATAGCCACCACTACGATTGTCATGAACAATAAATCCTGTGGGGATATGTAGTGTATTGGTCCAACGGGTGCTGGCATAAGCCCTTCCAGAACCAGGTGTAAATCCCAAGTAGGGAACCTATGGATCACTGAAGGGTTAATTTGGGTCAGCTTAGCTTTCACACTTCATATACACAACATCCCTGTGTGGTAGAATATACTAAGAGATGGCAAATTGTCAACTCCCACCAGGTGAGTTATTGTATGACTGAGCTGGGATTTGAATTGGAGTCCTCCCAGGCAAATTCCAGCATTCTACCCAGTCCACTATACAATAGTGGCTCTCATAATTCTTGCATTGTTTCAACTGGAATCATATAAGAGGGCACAAGTGGACATTTTTAAATGTAAAAAATATGGTTGATGTGCATTGTGTATTGCTGGGATTGTTGGGTTGCATATGGTTTATTAATCCCAAATCATACTGAAACTGTTTAAATATTTGAACTTAAAAATTGAACTAGGTGTTGGGTTCTTTTGTTGGGTTCAAAAATTGAACTAGGATTCTTTTTGGGTGGGGTGGGTTTGAGGTTATTTACTTGATTAACATTAATGTATTTATAATTATTTATTTGTTTGAATTTGCTTGATGATGTCACTTCCAGCCATGAGTTCACTTTTAGTGGATCCTGGACAAGTTGTCCCTCTACAAAGTGGATCCCAAGCTAGACTGTTTGAGAACCACTGCAATAAGTGGTTAGAAAGGTGACACTCTTCAGGGGGTGAACAAAATGCCTAAAAATCATGGTTTGTAGGAATAATCCCATCATGTTATATGTTGGATGCATAATTTGCAGCAGAATGTAGTGAAATAAATCACTTATATGAATTATATTTATTCTATCAAAACATGTGACCATAAAACAAATGGAGGTAGAGCAATGGCACATAACCACATGCACTATCCAGGTTGTTTCCACACCCACTGCATGGGGGTGATATGCTGGCCTCCTGTGCTAGGTGATGCAAATCCTAGTGACGTCCCTGCGACTGCCTATTTTGGACTATGATACTAATGGATCCAAACGCTCCATCGCACTCCAGGCAAATAACTGTAAAGATATACAAAACCTTCTAAGTGTCTCTAAGCACCCTTCTTTTTTTTTTTCCTTTTAGCTCATCCTTCTGACTAAACTCTTCCACGTTTTAAAAGAAGCAAATCTCCTTATGAAAGACTAGCACTCACATTTCAGTTTTTGTTAGGATGAAATAAAACTTGACTGATTGAAGTTGATGTGCTTACTAATTCAGACCTAGGATGTGGGCTTTTTATGAAGAAGCCGTCTCCCTCTCACACACAGAACAAATAAAATATCTCCAGTGAAGGGTGATGATTACTTCCTTTTCATTCCAGAGAAAGACTTCAGTAAGTCATGAGTACCACAAAAGCTACATAATAATCACCCTTCACAGAGAAGATATCCTGTAGATATAAAATGCACAGTTGTCATGTCTTCGAGTCATCAGGCACAATGTGGAGCTGACAAATAAAGGGAAGTGTAAGATTTCCATGCAACCATGTCTTAGTCCTCACTTTTATTCTCATCGTCAGGAAAGGGCAAATCTATTTTCAGCGGCTCTTGCAAATGGGACTCAAGAGGGTCTGAAAGCATTTTCCTGTGGCCAGTACTTCGACAAGCACTTTCACTCTCTCAATGAAATGAAATGAGAGAGAGAGAGAGAGAGAGAGAGAGAGAGAGAGAGAGAGAGAGAGAGAGAGAGTCATCATTTTCATCACCCCACTATAAGTAATATTGGAATCGAACCTACAGGACAAGCAGTGCAATTCTCAGAAATCTAGCTGTCTGCAGTGCAGGGTGACCAGATGCCCGAATCTCAAAATGAGGACAAGGTCTTGGATTCCTCTCATCCTTGTCTTTCTGGAAGACAATGGCATGTGAAAAGCCGCGATATTGGGCACGTTCACTTTTCCATAGAGCTCAATGCATATTTTTTAGTTTTTGATTTTTGGCCATAACATTTGCCCCTCTGCCACAAGTCTGAAGGGAACAAATGGCTTCATCCAGTGATGTGTACCATACTGAGCATAAATGAGCCGGGATACCATCATTCATCGAATCCCCTTTGGGATACGACAAATGATGGATGAGGTGAAATTCACCTGGTGTCTTTTTGGGCACCACTCCTAGTGGAGAAACTCTTAGGTTATGCATTGGGGGATCCTTGAAGGGACCCAACACCCTGCCGGCCTTCATCTCCTTTGCCAGCTTCTTCACAACTACATCCTCCATTCCGACCACTGATTTCAGGTTCGTAGCCCAGAAGACCGGAGGAGCTGGAATCCTAAACCCAACTGTAAACCCTTGAAGTAAATAAACCGCAGCCTCCCTGCATACATAACACCGCAGAAGGGAAGCAAGCATATCCAACTTAATTGGGGAAGGCCCCTTTTCCAGCTGAAGACTGGGGCTGGGACTGGTCCCCCCTCCCTTCTTGGGAACCCTCCGGGCTTTTTCTTAAACGCCCCAGCTCTGCTACAGGACTGTGAGGAGTGCTTGAATCCACAAAACGAACACTGGTGGAGCAGTAGTGGGCTCCAGCGGGTTTGCACCTACTCTATAGAACCAGTTGTTAACAAGAGATAGGATAGTTTAAAAATAACCATTTAAAATTGGCTGCCAGGTGGGCATAGAACCGGTTGTTAATTTCTTTGAATCCCATCACTGTGGTGGAGGAACCTGTACCCTGACTTACTGCACTGTCCAACAGCGTTAAATTCAAAACTGGTTCACCGCATTTGAACCCCCTGGGCTCTCCTGGCGCCTTGGAGAAGGAAGCAGCATTCCTTGCAATGAGATGCCCACTATCAGAGTGATCCCCTGAATTTGGCCGAGCAGTGGATATAATCTGCTTCCACAGCTCAAATTGGGGTACTTTCCATGATAAAGAAGGGTCATGCGAGGCTCTGACTCTGAAATTCTCATCATATTGAAGCCAGGCAAGCCCAGCTCAGTTAGAAACACATGCCTTTTTATCGGCTTACAACAGCCCCCTTCATACTGCGGAGCTACTAATGCCTCATGCAGAGGCCTCTTTCTGCTATTGGCCAGTAATCTGCTGGGCTAAGCAGCTAGCAATGAAACCTAGGCCTATATCCTAAAGAGAAATTAAGCCCCTTGCTCCAGAGCAGTTAAGATGTCTTTCCATACAATAACACTAGAGGGTGACGTAAGTGCGTGGACCCGTAACTACTATGGATTTTGCCCCTAGTGCAACTGGTAGTCATTAGCTAATACTAGATTAATTGACTGGAACTCTAAATATTTCTTCCTTTTTTCCCTCAGAAAAAAATGACAACATATAGTACTTTTGGCCCTGATAAAACGGTTTAAACAAGGAAACTTCCAGTTGCAGATCTGCATTGCCGCTAGAAGTGATGATACATGGACTGTTCTCTTCAACCATCTGCAGGAAAGGGAATGTCTACTTGGGGTCAGTACAGTATATCATCTCTATGTATCTACATAATTTATATACCGCTTTTCAACTTAAAAGTTCACAAAGCGGTTTACAATGAAAATGGGAAAAATAGCTAAGTTAATAGCTAATGGGTCATGAGTCTGTAACAACCATTTCAGTTTCATTTTACCCTGTATATTTTTCTCTTTTAGACAGGGAGAAACATTCTCAAACCCTGTGGTTTATTAATAACAATGAAATGTGAATCTGTTACACAAGCTGTCACTTCCTATTCCTACCCCTGCAGTTTGCCTTCTTAGTTGCTCCTCATTTAGTCAGTGGTGGGTCTGTTTTTCATGCTTTGAAATAAGATGACAACCCCCCTGTACCCAATAGTTCTCTCTGTGTTTGGAGAACTAGTGTTTGCTTAATTCCAGGCTTCACATGGTTTGCTGCCATTCGCAAAGAATTTGAACCATTTATTTAGGCCCTTAGGAGCCAGTTTTCTTCAAACTGCAAGAATGCAATTTGCCGCTCTAAATTACTACAGTTCCTAGTAAAATAAGAAAAATAAATCTCTAGAAAAGTAGCCAGCAAATGGTTTGTACAATGAGGTCTATTTCAGCATTTCTCAATGTTTGTTCCCTGTTGTACCACTTCACATGGCTCACCTCTTGGAAGTACCACTGGGAGGAATTAGCGAAGAAGTACTTGCCAGTTAATTCCAAATTGGGAGGCCAGAAATGACACAACAAACACCAGTGAGATTCACAATGGATAAGAGGGCTCTTTGAAGCACGATGAAGCGCTACCCACCAAGCCAAGTATCCTATCACTGCTTGTAACATTGCAATGCTGATTTCACTGCAAGATGGTAAGGGGTCCGATAGTTCTGTTACTACCACCAGGTATCACCAGGGATCAGTGGTACAAGTATCACTGGCTGAGAAATACTGGTCTACTTAGAGGTGGGTATGGAAGGCAGAAAGGCAACCAAAATGTCTTGCCACATGGACTTAACAAGATCTCTTGCCACAATCATGGTCCCCTATACACACTTTCTTTTCATCTAACTTCAAAGCTGATGGTCAGCCAACACTTCTCAAAGAGCTGCATTTTCTATTCTATATTGCTGCACTCCTGTGTGCTATGTTTATCTGATGTTATTTATTTTATCTATGCTGTTTTATCTGTTAATGCCAATAAAGTTTTCTTGATTGACTGATTTTCTATAGACAACCAGCTGACTATTCTTCATTGAGAACTAAACTTCTTTCAGGCTGACCAGAACTTAAAATTCAGTTCCTCTGGCAGTGTGATTTGCTCTGATTAAATACTTGTGGAAAGTGGTATCATCTGTTCCTTTGGGTTACTATTCTACTGTAATGTAATGTGTAGCCTCCCTGACTCACAAGTCATCACAGACATTTGTGACAATACTGGGCCAATACAAGGGATTTGCGCTGGCCTCTTGTTGTCAGGATTGCACTCTAAATCCTTTAATTTGTTTGCCAGTTGTGAGATGATGACAAAAACTGGAATATGGAAATGTGGTTATAAAAGAAGGTTTAGGGGACAATCCAGAGTTAGACCAATGAGGAGTGCCCAAGCTGGGCTGCCCCAACTATTGTGAATCCAGAGCAAAATGTTATGCTCCATCCAGAGAGTCAGGAAGCCTGGGATGCCCTAACAACTCCAGAGCATGCTCAGTAGGCACCAAGTCAATGACACCTGAGGAGGGCTTGCTTCTGAGGAGACCTTCTCAGATCACACTGAACAAGATACAGTTGTAGTGCCTGCCTTAGAAGGAGTCCCTGATGAGATGCCAGTACAGTCTACAATGAATGCAAGGGACTTCTTGGAGTGGCCTGCTGTATCCCCAGGTTAGTGGCCTGCTGTAGTTGTGCCGTGTCCTGAAGTCAAGAGGTAGGGTTTGCAGCTAGGCTGGCCAAGAACTCGGATTTTTGGTCAACACTGCCATTCTTACTCTGCCTTATCATGGACCCCTATGAGTTTACTCATTGTTATACCTGGACCTGAGGTGGTATAACTCTGAAGAGCTGGAAGAGGGCATTTCTGCCCTGGAAACAGGCTCTGGATACAGAGTAACTGCTCTGTGCCAAACAATGCTAGACATGCCCTCAACATGCCTCTCCTGAACTGCCTAGGCTGCCCCAACTAGGGCAGTCCAGATCCACCTGTCTTGGGGCAGCCTATGTTGCCTTAGGCTGCCCTAAGCCTTTTCCAGAATAACTTTCGACATTCTCACTTCAGCTGTGTGAATTTTCTCCTCCTTTCAGTCCATTTCCGGTGGATGTCCTTTCCTATGGCTATGTTAAAAAAGGCATGAACTGCCCCTGCCTTATTATAAGAAATGTGGTTGCAAAGTATGAGGATAGGCTCAGGATGTTGGAGGTGACTGCAGTTATGTATATTAACACAAAAGATAATGGTGTTATTCCCCAGTGCAGTTTTGAGATGGAAAGAGAGCTCCCTTTCCAGTGAAAATTTGCATCCTCTGCAAATGCAAACTATTGCTTTTCATCTCCATGCTTCCAACCATATCTACCAACACTGCAGCTCAGGAAGAGAAAGAAAAACAGTCTGCAAAAGAAAATAGGGACCATGACAAAAGAAGTTGTTTTCAATATTTTTAATAAACAGGCAGCATTGTATCTGGGCACAAGAAAGAAAGGACTGTCCTTAACTAGAGGACACTTTGTTTTGTTCATTAAAATTCAACCATGACACAATGTCCTATTAAAGTGTATTTCTTTCATCATTACAAAAATCAATATTAGCATATAGATTGTCTGGGAATAGCCTTTGTCAATAGCTGGACTTCCAGGAAGTGAATCAATTAAGTAACAACACTTCCTATTCATTTGATGTGTTTATTAACTAGACCATGATTTTAATTGGAGAGGCAACTATAAGTCTGTTGCTATAGTCTTGTACTAGACAATCAGAAATTTATTGAATATTCTGGAACAATAATCTCAGCAAAGGACAAAGCACTTGCCCATCAATAACTGTCATTTTTATGGTGTTTTTTTAAAACCTGCTTCCTGTGGTTGCAATCAACAGGCTATACAAGCTGAAGTGCTTGCATTTGCGCACTATTTGAGAACAACTGAAGCCAACGGCGCATATGCTTTTCTTAATATATATCCAGAAATATATATATTTACTGGAAGGAGGGATTTCATGGAACTAAACACCTAGGTATGGTTAGGTGAATAACCTTCTAATAAAATTTGCAAACTTGCTTAAGTTAACAAATAAATACTTAAAAGAGCTGGTACCAAATGCCATATCCTTGCGGTATCTCAACAGTGCAATCCTTACCCCTGATTAGGCCAGCACAAGTTTTCAGCACAAGTCCTGTGCTAACCTGTCCTGTGCAAGTCCTGTGCTAACCCAGGGGTGTTGCAAAAATGCTGTAAGACACTTCTTTACCACTCCTGGGGGGGGGGGGTTAGGCCAGTGCACAGACATGTATCAGCCATTACCATGCCACCAGGGGAACAGGGAATAGGTGAGTTGTGCTGACCTAAATTGATTAAGAATGCATCCATAGTTAAATAGGATCTTATGGTGAGAGGCAGAATATATTGATATAAACATTTAAGGCTAGAGAGTGTCAGGCAGGGTATGTTTGTGGAATGTAAAGTTTGATGAATATACCTTCATCACCAATGTCATGAATGGCATTTCCTTGTTCAGGTGACAATAGTGATTAAGGCTACAATCCAGAGTAACTATGGGATCTTTTACACCTATGTAATTTCCTATAGGAAATTCATAGAGCAATCCAGAGTAAGTACCTCTTATGTGCTGCATCCCATGGTGGTGGGCACCTCACAACCATCCCTGTAAACTACCAGTGGGTTTCCTTTGCCTATTTGGCTTGCATAATTCTTTGGAGCCTCAGACGTAAGTCAGACCAAGAAAATGGGGACTGGATCCCAATATGTGTGATGGCTGCCAAGATCCACCCCCCTTCTGTCCTTAAACCACCGGGATCCACTCATTATTCCTCCCACCTGCTGCCACCATACATTATCCAGCATGGTCTGGGTGAGCAAATGGCACACACTTGGAGCATCCAGCAATTTGTGCTGGTGGTTCTCCAGCACTAAGTAACAAAAGTGCTATTTAAACCCAGCACCAGGACTTACAGTGGTGGATGGATTGTGAGATGAACTGCCATAACCCCCATATAGGCTGGGCTGCTTATATGCAAAGTAGTCTTCAGTCCTTATTTCACGCACTTCCATAACACCTAGTGCAGTCAGTCAGTATTGCTTCCATTATAGAAAACTTCAGAATTACTTCAGTGCCCTGACATTTTTCCATGACCAAAATGAATTAGGCTTCTTAGATTCAAGTACCAAGTCGGTAGGCAAGTTTGGCATCATAACTGAGACAAGCTAAAATAATGTGTCTTCTTGGGTTCAAATGGCTTTCAGCAGATGCTTTTAATATCACAATTGTTTACTTCTCTTTCTTGGTGGTCCTGTAATGCTGAAATGTGATAATTAGCACTGAGAAAGTATCACCCTGTAGCTCAATGATGGAGATTTCTCTATTGTTTGTATAAATGGCCAAGTAGGTCAGAAGATGGAAGTGGCCCGTTCTATAATCTCCAAACAAAGCCATCATAATGGGTACCATTAGTTTGCCACTCTCTTTGTTTCAATGCTCGTTTCCCCCCATAATTTGACCTTTGTGTTCTCCCTATTTCGGAAATGGCATCTTATCTTCCTTGTCTGGCATCTGCCCATTCATTCAATGTCAACAATCCTCTCCTTTGTTTTGCCAGCCGTCCTTGGCCTTAATCAGACAGAAACAGCTTTTAAGCAAACTGGCCATCTGGCAATTTAGCTCTTCTTCAAACTATTCGTGAAATAGGCGCCTGCTAAGCTATTGGCAAATTATTGACAAATGAAAAATAAAGAGGTCATCTTAGATGAGCGCAGGAACACCCTTGCAAGACAGTTCAAGAGTGATGCCGCATGCTTAGAAAGTCGACATTAGGCAGCTTGAGGACAGAGATAATCTTACAGCCTTGACATACATTTCCAGAAGAGTTATTGCACCATTTCTCACCCCAGAACTAAAAACCTCGGAAACAGAAACAAAAGACAGAGAGCAATGAGCGTGAGATTTTTTTCATTTATCCTTCTTGCCTCCCAACTGTATTTCACTTTTATCTTTCTTAAACCCCTCTTTTTAAATTAGTCATCACCAATTACATTGTTCTAAAACTATTGATCACATGGAAGGCATCTGCAGAAGCCATAATAAATTTATAGGGCACAATGCAAAAGAATTTATGGCCTAAGGCTGCAAGTCTATCCTAAAATCATGGGGAAGATTTTCAAATAGAGTACATAGATATGACTGGGTTGCAGAAATCATGCAGGTAAGTGATACATACTTAATAGTGTGCACAAATATTTATTTACATGTGGAGCAAATGCACAAGTTTATGATCAGGTTAAGAGTGCCTAATTTGTGCTTGTGCTCAGAGGTTGCAATTTACTGACAAAAAAATATCCTTTTCCTGAGCATGTTCTGACACACAGTGAAATTACACTAAAACAGCTGCAGGATTGTATCCACAAGAGTTGAGGCTGAATTAGGAATAGAAGTTAACTGAAAATAGAATGCATTAGAAAACAGTCACAGTGAGATGGTGACTGGATCAAGATCTCTTGGCGAACTTCACAACTGTGTGAGGATTTGAATCTATGTCTTCCAGGTATGAGTCCAAAAATCTCCCCGCTGCATTATGTTTCCTTTACAAGCTAAATTTTTGTCGACGTAATTTTTCTATGACATTTATTCAGTTGTCTGAACTCAATGAAACTCAATTTATACATGCACCCCAGTCCAGCTTGGGACTATATATACTGTACGTGGATGTTCTTATTGGGATTCTTACCAGGTTGAAGAAAGGATGCATGAACATGGACCACTCATTCCATTTCTCTGTGCTTATTCAATTTCTGCTGCACATGCATAGCCCTTTTAGCAAATCAGTGCAAATATCACCAAGATTTTTAAGAAAGGGGGGGTAGAAGTTTCTCGATTTTGTTCGCTCTGCTACCATACTCAAAGGCCAATTAATAGACCCATCCTAACTTCCTGTGCCAATGCAGCCATACCTTGAGGAATCATAGGGACCTCCTCAAATTAAGTGAATAATTTATCTCTAACCTTAGGTTACACCAGCACTGGAAAATTGGATAAGATATGGTTATAATGTGACTGTCCCTTTTCTAAATGCACCACAGCCCCAGAAATTGTGTGACTACATGGCTGGATCAGAGTTAAAAGTACCCAAACGTAGGATTATGTGCACTGGTTCAAGAGAGAGCATGAAAATATTATAGCTGACTCTGAGTGATAACAGGACTGATAAAAGCACAACTGACAACAGCACAAAGTGAGACTCACAAGCTAAACTGGAATGTTGCACAGAATCAGTATTGTACTGTCACTGTCCCCAAAATGCCACTATAGCTTGATGCATAAGGTACAGAGCTCTAAAGTGCATTCACCTGGTGAATATAAAAGGGAGACACGGACTGTGGTAGTTCCAGGGGCGTCACTAGGGTTCGCTTCACCTGCTGCGGGAGGCCAGCGCATCACCCCCATACATTGGGCAGGGCAACAATTTGAATGGTGGGCATGGTTATGTGCCATTGCCCCACCTCCACTGGTTTTTTTAGCCATACATTTTAATAGAATAAAAATATTTCAGAGTGGTTTGTTTCACTGCATTCTGCTGTAAATTACACAATTGTGTGTATAACATGAGGGAATGATTTCTACTAACCATGATTTTAGCCACTTAGGTTACAAGGGCTGCCACCCCCTTCAAAGATGCCCCCTTTCTAATGCCCTAGTAACATCCCTGATTGGGACCATTTTGGAAGTCTTGTATTCTCCTAGACTGATCTTCCACTCCAGCCAAGGTATGCTTGCTTACTCACCAGTAAACAAAGCTATGCAGTTCACATCCATTTTCAATGAATTTCAGTGCAATCATCCAGGACTTCCTTCTGGGGTGATTTGTGGGGGCTGCGTTCATTGGATCAGGACAATTCTGGTGTCCTTAGATTCCTCTCAGTGTATCCTTTCCAATGAACTATGGCACATTTGCTAACTCATTATTAAAGCCGAGATATAGCTCACTTTCACTTTCCATACATTTCAATATATATTTTAGGTTTTTGGCCGTAACTTTTGATAGGAAGGTGCTATTTCAAAATGGATTTTGCATTGGATTCTGCTCTTCAATATGGATCCAACAGCATATGACAGGATGGGGTTTGACACTCCATCATGAAGTTGCAATTTTTAGGTCCCCCAGTGCATGTCACCCTCTCCACTGGGTGCGTCACCCGGTGCAGACTGCACCATCCTAGTGATGCCACTGGGTAGATCCCAAGAGAATTCAATTGCAACTCTTTCAAAATCTCATTTTAAAAAATTGGTCTTCTTGCTTCTTGTCAATTTTTGTAGACAAAAGTAGTTTTGTAAAACTACTTTCATATTCAAAGATGATCTTGCAAAAAATTATTTGTTTCTGTTTCGTTCCACACCAGGTAGATGATTTCAAATTCCACTGAACACAAATACAGTGGCACCTCACATAGCAAATTTAATTCATTCCAGAGGCATGTTCTTTACATGAAACATTCTTTACGTGAAGCGGATTTTCCCAGAGGAAATAATGGAAACTCAGATGATTGGTTCCACAACCCCCAAAAGATTCATATAAAAATATTAACTGGATGTAAAAATGATGACAGAATACTGGGATTGAATTCAGAACATGCATTCAGTGTACATGATCTTATGAAGTCTACTTAGGCTGCAGTCCTAAAGAAACTTTCCTGGGAGTAAGCCCCATTTAACACAATGGGGCTTACGTCTGGGTAGACATGGTTAGGAGGCTGCAATCCAAGACACCTTCAAAGTGTTCCCCCACTTTCTCCTTCTCTCCATCCTGAGCTTCTCTCTCCCCTGCTCCCTTCTGGCTAGCCCTGAGCTGCTTCCCTCTTCTCCACTGCTCTTCTCTCCCTCTGCCCAGCGGACACCCAGCCACAGGAGGAACAGCATGGAAGTGTTGCTTTCACTCTGGGCAGATGCGCTAGGCAGCCCTGACGCTTTTTAAACAGGCTGCCGGCCAGCGCGTCTGCCCCAACTGCCAACAAATGTGTTCTTTACGTGAAGCATATTCTTTACGTGAAGCAGAATCCTAGAGAAATTTTTGTTTGTTACGTGAAACATACTTTACGTGAGGCATTCTTTACATGAGGTGCCACTGTATATGGAATGAGACAATATTTTAACTTTTCTAAACTATTGCAATATTGAAAATACAGCTCCATTCTAGTAGAAAAGTCATGGCTTAGACTTATGCACATGGCCGTACAATCCAGAGTAACTACGGGAGCACGTAAGAGACATTACGTGTACCCGTAGTTACTGCACCATCTAATGAAAACCTATGGGAAATTCATATTGCAATCCACAGCAAATTGTTCTTACACCAGAGCAAGGACTCCCCGTAGTTACTCTGGATTGTGCCCTAAATCTCTAGTGAAATCTAATGGGCAACCTATCCCTATTCCCTGTGGCACACAGCATGTTGCATGCTGTGGTTTGGTAAACAGGTTTGAATTATTTGGTTAGAGCTTGCTTTTCAAGCCTGCCCCAAATACTACTTCTGAACTTTTCTGGCTTTCTGGGCAGAGTTCATATATGTATTAACAGCTATCCTGACAACTCTTGAAATATTATGGTCTGTATACTGGTATGCATCACTTAATAACAGTGAAAACTGGACATTAAATTATTTCACCTGTTTTAAGCCTCTGTTTAAAGTCTCTTTAAGTCTAAGTGCTCCCCTCATCTTTGGGGGCTTTTCTTAGCCACACAAAGGCATCTGCAAGTTTTAGATTGGTCTTTTTAACTGAAAAATTGCAACATCAGGTTTCCTTGGGAAACTTCTGATAAATTCCAAAGTAACGTTTTTTCCCATATAAGGAATTCTGAGGTCTGGGGAGTCCTCCAGGCTTCCTCAGAGGAAATTGAAAGTTGCAATTTTGGAGTTGAAAGGACCATTTGGGATCTTGCAGAAGCAATACACAGATGCTCAGAAAAGGCTCAGAAAGCCCCTAGAGGCAATGAGAGCATAGCTCCCCTTGTTTCCAAAGTTGTTAGAGGGGAGAGTGATATATTGCATATGTGGGCATTGCTAGTCAGAACATTGCATAACACCATTCACCTATATTGCAAAAGGCAGGACACATGATAGGCCACCAAGGGTGCAATCCAGAGTAACTATGGGGAGTCCTCGCTCCGGTGTAAGAACAATTTGCTCTGGATTGCAATATGAATTTCCCATAGGTTTTCACTAGGTCATGCAGTAACTACGGGTACACGTAAGGTCTCTTATGTGCTCCCATAGTTACTCTGGATTGTAGGGCAAGGAAACCATGCCTGAGTTGATGATAGGCTTTTTTTGGCCCAAAGGTCACACTTGTTACCACTGCACTAACCAATATAGACTGTAATCCTATATGTAGTTCTCCAAGAGTCAATTCCCCTAAACATGGTGGAACATCTTTTGAGTAAACCATCATAGGATTTCACTGTTAGCTTAATCTGGTGCCAAGGCATGCTAGTCCTAGATCAGAAAGATTTCCCCTGTGGGCTGTTTTGGGGTAGGCGTAGGAAATTCTACTGTTAATTAAGGGAGAAATGAAGAGCAAGAAACCACCCTTGCTGCTCAGCATTTGTTTAGGCAGCTGCAAATGAATTCATTAATACAGGAGGAGCATCAACAATAAAGACAAAGAAAGGAAAACAGAAAGTACGGTACTTTCAGCAACCTGTAATTTAATGCTCTGCAATTAAAGTGCAAGTTCATGTTGCTTAATGTAAATGAATAATAGAGGATCTTGGGAAACCCTTTGACTGAGTATGTAAAAATTCATTAGCCTCACAGCTGAAAGAGAAAATTGCAACACAAAACCAGCAGGCCAGAGGACCTCTACTGGCCTTTAAATGAAAATTATACCCAAACAACAATACACAGTTAACCATATGATTCAGAGCATTGTGATGCATCTGAAGTGTACAGGTGACTTTTTTCCCCTTTTCAATATGACTCAAATGTTGGACAATTTTTTGATGGGGAAAAAGTCACAGAACCATCTTTAACTACGGTTGTCAGCTTTATTTCCTCATTTCATTAGCATCACATTCAAAAGTACCGTATTTCAATAAATATGACCTTTCCTGGCTTGAAAAGATTCCTCATTTCATCAGTTAAGAGTGAAATCCTAACCTAGACCAGCACATCTCATCAGTCTTCCTGTTCTGGTGGTGATGTAGGGAGGCAAGAGCATGTCTGTGCACTGGCCTAACCCTCCTGCAGAAGTGGCACACAAGTGTCTTACAGCACTTTTGTGACACCATCAGGTCAGCACAGGACTTATGCCAGGGCTTAGGCCAGCCTAATTGGAGATTAGGATTGCAGCCTTATTTATTTGTGCATCAACAGTGTGCTTATTGATTTAAGTTCTCAATATGGAGTATAATATGCTAAAAAAAGAATTCAAATATAAATTAAAAAAAGAATGCTATCAGTGTAAGAATACAACATTAACCTGAAGGAAAGAATTTAAGGGCGCAATCCAGAGTAAATATGGGGACTCCTTGCACCGACGTAAGAACAATTTACTCTGGATTGCAATATGAATTTCCCATAGGTTTTCAGTAGGTGGTGCCATAACCACATCAACGTAAATGTCTCTTACATGCTCCTGTAATTACTCTGGATTGTAGGGTTAGAGTGCCGTTCCCCATCATCAAGGATTGAAATTACTGTCTAAAAAGAATAGTTAATAGTGAAACCAGCTGATGAAAAGGATATGGCAAACTTCTGATTTTGGAATTTTAGCCTACCATGATGGAGTTAAAAATGCTTGATTAGCTATGATTAGTGATAGTCCAGGTAATTTCTGGGAAGTCCACAGGCAGGAGCTCATTCCAGCGATTTTGCTCACACCAGTTGGCATTCAGAGATGTAATGCTGTCCGCTAAGTGCCTCTGATAGACCTATCTAACAGGAAACGTTTCTAATTTCCTTTGAAAGCCGGGCATGCCAGTAACCAAACTATAGATCTTTATACTGCCTGACATAAAACCATTTGTTGGTGGGTAATTAGATGATACCCATTATACCAAAACAGGGTAGCCCTTTCTCAAACACAGGCACAGTTGGTTCCTCAGAAACTTTTTGCCTTAATTTCCTTCCTCTTTAAACAGTATTTTATCAGATGTCAAACAGGTATAACAAAGAAAAAAGATCTCCCCTTAAAGTCAATAAGATCAAATATCCTGATTATGGTGGTGTTTTATTCAATAACACCATCAATTCTCATTGATTTACATGAAACAGATGTTTTGGAGGAATATATGCAAAAATAAGACAGTTTCAATGAAATTCTCCTTGATTCATGTGAATGTTATGATCATACCATCAAATGAGGCAACATCTTCTAATTTGGAATCAAACATTGCTCTTGCAAATGCTTCATGTAATTGTTATCCATCCATATCTTAGGCTGCAATCCTAAAGACATTTTCCTGGGAGTAAGACCCATTGAACACAATGGGGCTTACTTTTGAGTAGACATGATTAGGATTGTGTTCTCAATCTCTTTTTTTGTTTGTTTCTTTGTGTTTTTATTTTGGAGAAGCAGACTGACTGAATTTCCAGGTGGCTAAATTACCATTTACAGAGAACAATATGATAATGTGCATGTATGATGATCATTGATTCTCCAAAATTGTTTTTAGTTAAGGTATCTCCCCTTGGCAGGTAAAATTTTCAGATAAACATTACAAACTAGTTAAGCTCTTTCTTGGAAAACAAGTGAACATTTTCAAAACACTAAACAAACTCATAAGTTCTGAGCCAATCTAAATATATCTATAGATTTAAAACTGAAACATCACTGATTGACTTACTGACTCATCAACACCAAGGCAAAACTGCCAGGCCTTAGAAGTGTGAAATTTGGAGAGGATGTTTCTTCCATGATGGAGAAACCCAATAAGAACTGGTTTTTGGAAATTCCAACCAGAAGGGGGTGAAAAGGGATACAATGTGTTTTCCTCCCTATACTTTATATTGAAGAATTCCTGACTGAGGGATGCTCTGCCCCAACCCCTGGAGCTAGAAGCATGAAATTTGGGGAGGGTGTTCATTATGTGACATGAGCACCAACCAGGAAATGATTTTGAGAAACTTACCCTTAAGGGGTGAAAAGGGGTGCAACATGTTTTTGTCCCTATGCTTATCGTTGAAGACTGATCAACATCCAGCCAAATTGGTGCCTGGTGTGCATGGGAGGGATGGTGCATGGGGAGGATGGTGCACACGGTTGGGGGTGGTGCGCATGGGTGGGATCATGTGCATGGGAGTGATGCGCAATGGATGGTGTTGAGCAATGGGGGATGGCATATGGGGATATTTTACTCCTGCAAGACAGGTACATTTCACTAGTATATGAAATGTAGTATATATAAAACTGAAAAGTCACTGACTGACTCATCAATGCCCAGCTAAAACTGCTGGACCTACAAGCACAAAATTTGGGGAGGGTCTTCCTTTTGTCATTCCTTCCTTCCCACTATGAACTGGCTTTGGGAAGGTGGTGAAAAGGGGCACAACACATTTTCCTCTCTATAATTTACTCGAAGTATACCTTACACTGACTGACACTCTGCCTCAACCCCCGGATCTAGAAGCATGAAATTCGGGGAACATATTCCTTTTGTGATGGGAACACCCACCAAGAACCAATTTCTAGGGATCCAGGGATCATCCAATGAAACAGATTGATGGCAAAGTTAAGATGGACTAAAGGCCATATGTCTTCCACAAGCATATAGTTGGAATTGGTTGTCATTTTTGGGATTATGTTCGCATACTGGCAAGATTGACAGGGGATCCTGTCCTGGTTTTGTGGAAGAGAATTATGGCAACCCTAACAGAGAAAGATCTTAAATTGGCAAGGAAAAATGCTATAGCCGTAGCCTGGTTTTGGGCACATGACATCTAAATAAATTTTAATGTTCTTTGTAAATTTTTACCCATATATGTACTTTTGACACAAAGTACTTCCAATTCAGTGGGTTGTATAGTTTTGAATTCAAATTGTGGAAAACAATAATGGAAGAAAAGTGTGCCTTGTCTTCTGCTTGTAGGCTTTCTAGAGACAGGTGCTGGGTTAATGGGGCCATGGCCTAATCTAGCAGGGACTGTGGCTTGACCTAGCAAGACTTTTTTAATCTTGTCAAGAAGGTCGTTTCTAGGTAAGGCAAAGAGATCCAGTGGAATACATTTGTAATACATTAAAAGATGTGGCTGTGATTGTACAGGAAATCTCAATGAGATGGTGTTGAAGAGCAGTAAGCACAGTTCCAGGCCTGTCTGAACCTTGTCCATAGTTTAATGGCAGTATGTAAACAAACTCTACACAAAATAGCCACATATTTATACTGTAAGAATTTCTTTTTCAATCCTTAAATTTAGACGCAGAATAAGCAAGAACACATGGGAGTTTTTGTGTGAATGTTTTTCTTGTTAGGACAAGACTATCTCCTTTTTTTCTTTCTCCAGTTGTGGCCATCTTTGATGCTTCAGACAGGAGGAGGGATTGTTTTCCTCTAGTGCTCTGGTTCTTTTGATCCTTGAGTACCTACCATGCCAGCTGCCATATCCTGCCAGCTGCTGCTATTCCCATGTGTAGAAGATAACAGAAGAGGCTCTGGCTAGAAAAAAGGAAGGAAAAAAGATCCCATCATGAACTCCCCAACAATACACTTTTACACAAAGCAAAAATATATTCCTTACGGACTCCTGCCGTGATCAAGCTTTTGCGCAGAAGTCTGTTATTTTGATTAGCGTACAGTGTCTCAATGAGCGTCGCGTGTGAAGGGAGATGGTGGCGTAAAATCAACTGAAACAAACAATACAATGAATCAGATGACACACTGGGCGAGGAAAGACAAGATGGGAGGTGCATTTGTTAATTTTTTTCTGTTCTGCTTCTGCCAAGGGGGGAGATTCTTGACTGTAAAGAGGTTTTTGAAGCTTTATGGCTACAAAGATGGGGAGCTTCTGCCGTTTTTGGTGTCTCTGCTGTGATTCACATTCCAGGCGCATCGTCCCGCTTCTCAACTGTTAAGCATGTTAAATGCACAGAAAGGTTGAAAAAGAATGCCAAGAAATTACAGTGAGATTACCCAAGCCCCCAAAGATAAATCAGAGCAAGATTTATTCTGTGAGAAATCCTCACAGAGTTGTTTTTTCTGTCTCACCTCTAACATATTTCCTGTGTTTTACTATTTTTCCACATAATTCTCTTGAAAAAAAAACAAGAAGAAAAAAAATCAGCCTTTGCAAAGCTTCTCATTTCCAATAAAGAAATAATTGCAGCAGGAGATGTAGGCAGATTTCTATCCCTCGTCATGGTTTTGTAATTACCTCCTCAAGCTCTGTCTTCCATTTCTTATGAATTTATTTAGAAAACAGCCTGCTCATCAATAGTTTAGTAACAAACAAAAAAAATTAAAAAAAACCACAGTCAAGTGTCTTTATATAGAAAACAGCATCTTGCAGAAATTCCCACTAGGAAGAGAAAAGGTCTTTGGGGGACTTTGAAATCATTTTTTTTCTTTGTACACATGCAAGTTTACATCTTGTTTTAGAAAAAGGCTGCTAACGTAAAAGTCATTATTACCTCAGGATCAGAGAGAGAAAATTGTATTTTTTAATTTTTCATTTTATTTTAAAGACTTGTCTTTGTATAATGAAGGGGTTGTTTTTCAGGGATGATTTACAGGGAGATATACATGTATTAATAAGAGAATTATTTATATTTGTTTATTTAAGAGACTTTTTCTATTTATAAGGATCATATCGAACATCATACTAGAGTTAAATTCATTGTTTCAGCTTTGACTAAAGACTTGACATAAAGGTATAATTACACTGTGGCATTCCAAAGGAATTCACTGTGGCATTCCAATGTGTGTCTATTCTTCCCTCAGTGAACTGAATCTCCAGGTGGCTTGACTGGGTTGTTCTTGAGATTTGCTTGCCCCACTTCGTAAGAGCTGACGCAATGTTCTTACAGACCAGCTCATAGTTGAACAGCCAAGGGAGTTGTACATGAAGTCCACTGGAACTCTTTCTACTTGATTTGCCATCTTGGAATTGTCTATTGACCTCAACAGTGCACCACTTTGCAAGCCAAACCAATGTGTGTCTATTCAGAAGTCAACTCTATTGTGTTTCAATGGGGAAAGTGTATACAGTGAGCCCTTATTATCCATGGGGTCCATTACAAGAACCTCACAGACACCAGAATTCATGGATGGTCAAATTTGCAGATGAGGGCATCAAAAATCATCCAACTATGAACAGAATTCTGTTCCTGTTGATTCCAGAGGGTATTTTGAAGGACTGAGGAGGCTACCGAAGGCTTTCCCAAGCCTCAGAATACACATTTCAGGCAATAAATACAATTTCCAGTTTCTCAGGGAATCCAGAAGTGATATTTTATGTTTTTATAAAGTCACACATTTTATGTCCTTATATGTCTTTTCTCCAGGCATGACTACAGAGCAGGTCAGGTTGTGTTTTAAAGATCCAGGTTGGACCACCCTGCAGGTTCAGAATTAATGGATAATTAATGGACTGAATCCTTGGATAATAAGGGACAACATGTACAGGATTGCAGACTTTTACCTCCCACTTTGGTATAGCTCTGAAGCTGGAGAGTATCTTAAAATCATGGTTATTTTATACTTTTTTAAACAAAACAATAGACATAATAAAACTGAAAGTTTTTCAGTCTAAAGTTTTTCATGCATGCTTATATATGATATGGAGCAATATTCTTCTTCCTCCATTACAGAATTAGAACCAGCATTCATTGACTAGGAGTGGCTTGAGGTTTTGAAACAAAAAAGGACATGGTGCTTCATTGGTCTCTAAAAATGATTTTCACACTTGTATGCTGCGAGAGGTCCACAAGTGTGCCATGAGAGTGTGGCAAATTTAGTTTTTCATTAGATAAATATCATTTATTAATAGGACCATTAAGGGATGTTAACCACCCACCAATAGCATGGTATGCCTTGCCAATTGTCAGAAGACTGATGGTGTGCCTTGAAAATTTTAGTGCCTTGTCAATGTGCCTTGAGATGAAAAAGATTGAAAATCACTGTAATATAACATGTTGCCACAAGATGTGGTGATGGCTCTGTTTTAGATGCCTTTTAAAGTCAAATTACCACATTTATGAAGGTCCATGTTTCCTAGTCATGACATCTATGTGTTCCCTTCAGTTTCAGTGGCAGTATGCTCCAAATACTACTGGCAAGAGAGTACTGGTGAGTGAGAAGTCTGCCTTTCTTTTCCATTTGTGGACTTTCCAGAGGCTTATAGTTGGCCACTGTGGGAAACACATTCCTAGATGAGATGGGCCGTGGGCCAAATTTAGCAGGATGTTTTTACGCTCTTATTACCTGGATACTCAAGTGCCAGGTAGCTCAATAAGATGTAATTCCATGTTAAGGGTATATATAAATGTATCCCTTTTTCTGTCAGTTTATGTTGGTCTCAGTTTTACCAAAGTTATGCTGTAATCCTATGTGAGTTTACCTGGAAGGAAGTTGTGTTGAATTCACTGTGACACTTCTGAGTAGATATACATAGGACTGCACTGTTACCACATGTTCTGTTGAAAGCCTTGTGACTAAGAGCTTGATCTTATCCAACTTCCCAGAGCCAATGCAGCTGCAACGCTGCCCAAAGTAAGGGAACAAACATTCATTTACCTTGAGGAGGCCTATGTGACTGCACCCCCCACTGCATGGTGCAGTGCTCATCAGTGCTGGAAAATTTGGTAGGTTTGGGCCCTTATCAATGCTTACACAGATTTAAGCCCTCACTAAAACTGAGTTCAGTGAGGCATAGCATGCAATCCTAACCTAGGCTGGCCTAACTAATTGGTCTTCACTCATTGGTGAAGTAAGGAGGCAACAGCATGTCTGTGGAACTAATCATCCAGAAGTGGTTTAATCATCCAGAAGTGGTGCATAAGTGTCTTATGGCACTTTTGTGTCACACCCCCCCCAGCTCAGCACAGGATTTATGCTGGGGTTTAGGCTGGCCTAACTGGAGATTAGGATTGCAGCCTTACTCCCATGTAAATGAATATAGGATTGTAGCCTTAAATTGGTTAATGATTGTTGTATTAATTCATCCCATTGGTTTCAATAACACTTCATGCACAATCCAGTGGAAGTTTATTTGAAAAAAAAACTTTGATTAAACAACCATGCCAGGAGGAGTTTTAGTGCTGAACAGCAAGTGAATGAGGCCTAAGAAGCAGGGAAAAATCATGTGTGTGTTAATCTTTACAGACCTATTCCTGAATGAACATACTTCATACAGTAGTATTGCAGACCAAAAATAGTAGAAGCAAAATTGCATTGACCAACTAGACCTGCCAACCACAGCCTTGGTTTCATGCCTGCTTTAATGCAAAGTGTATGTAAATAGAAATACATTCATTTTATCCAGTTCTTCAGCTTTTCCTTAATTCTTGGGTACCATTCAGTGCTAAATGAGTTGCCCACCTCTAATGGTGCTGACAAGATACTAAGTAAGTAATGAGGCTTGTATTGTTTACTGGAAGCCACTCTTTAATTTTTAACTGCAAAACTAACATTTCCAGCACTCCTATTAACAGGACATGTTAATGGCAGTGTGAGGTTCGAAACAGTTACATGTGCTTTTTCATTTTAGCCTTAATTTGCTAGAGGTCGTGAAACACTTGTACTTGGTCGCCATTTGTTTAATGAGACATTTTCATATTAGTGAATGAAGTTGATTGCAGGCAGGATTTTGTTTTCCTTTTATTTCCTTCATTAGGAAGACTATTATGGCTGTATATGAGGCCAGATGGAAACCATAACATCTTTTTTATATGCTACCTTCTCTTTAATGAAGCCACAGGACAATATCAAATCCGCAGGCATAGCAGGGTTTTAATATAATCGTTGATTGCACTGCTCTCGTTTTGCGATAATCTGCAATATGCAAATTCTCACTCAAACACCCTTCAATGTGAGTATACCTAAGAACACTAGAAAGATTTTATGGAAATTTTAAATTTGCATGAAGCCCTTTTAATAATGAAGCAGTCCCTCGTCTTGAACGTTGTGCAGTTAATTTCCAGTTTGACTTGAAAAAACTTTAAACAACGGTGCAATTTGTTTAAAATAATTTTCAACAGGAGAGCTATTTCCCCCCCTCTCTCACAGGCTATTCAATGGTATTATAATTTTGGAATTAAAATTAAAATCATATTGATTTCAATCCTCCAAAAGGGTATTAAGATCTGATTCTTATCAATATTTATTTCCCTGTACATTAGCTATAAGCGACTGAAGTTTGAATATGCAAAGATTCAAATATGAATATGAACAAAAATTCAAAAGTACTTCATTAAAATGGAACATACTTATATCAGTCCCCTGTGTTGTTAATGATGCTTCATATGCTCATCAGGAAAAAAATATTATTTAAAAACTATTAAAAGTTTTGCGTTAAGTGAATTAAAGTTGCTAGGTGTTGTCCAGCAGTCTGCTCCTCAAGAGACTTTTCTTTTTTGATTCTTGAGTAGACCAGGAGAAAATTTTGAACAGAAGCAAAAGAGACTTGGCACAGAATTTGATATGGTAATATTTAGTGAGATGACAGATGGCTTGTCACAAAAATATTATTATTACTATTTTTATTATTTATTATTATTGATCTAGTGCCATACCTGTACATGATGTTAAAAGACAGATCACAGCATCAAGAGGTTTATATTTTAGATAACGACTCAAGGGAGAAAACAACTGAGAAAGAGAAGGATAATGAATGCAGTGATAAAAAGGAAGCATCTGCCCTTCTTTGTTGCTTGTGCTGAAGCTTACTTATAAAAGAGAATAAGGACCAAGGCTTTATGCCAAAAGCTTTGCAGAAAAGATGAACCTGAAGAGGAATCAGAAGGTCAAAAAAATACTGTTGCCTAGCAAATATAGGAATGTATTTCTGAGGACACACTTGAGCTGATTTAAAAGACAGCATCAGGCTTTTGGGTAAAAAGCAGACTTTGGTTCATTGGACCAACACCCTGCTCTGCCATCATATTCAGACCTACAATGATTCAATCTTGGGAACATCTTGGTCTAAAATAAAAAGGACCTTCTGGCATGACAATGGAAAGGTCTGTGGCTTTTGATATCACACTGATGATAATAAACTAAGAGCCTGATGGAGATGTGGACTTCCTGACCAACACCAAATCACACCCTGCCCAAGGAGTAGGCATAAAAGGAAATGGACATGTGATGAATGTTCTGTTTTTCTAACTTTTTGGGGTCTATTTTTCTTTATTATGGGGCAATTCTAAATCCTCAGATGTAATTCAGCAGTCTAAAAGTACCAAAGACAGCATCCGCCTGCAGTAGCCTTTGCCCTTTGCTGAAAACGACATTCTCAGCCAGCAGTGAATCTTATGAATTCAAAGTTTCATAAGTTTTGTTTTCTTCATGTTTAAAAACATTTTCCTTCTTGCCCATGGTTAGTCTTCTGAATAGGACAAGTCGCAATGAGGCACTTTTGAGTGCCTGTTGCTTGTCAGTGTCGAGTGCAGCCAGGTGCCTGTTGCCCAGCCATGCCCGGGTCCTACAAATATTGAAATTTTACTTCTATAGTGATGGGCCAATTCCACTAATTATGAGGATAAAAATGGAAAGAGAAGATTCATGTCAACTTGAGTCCTTTTAGGGAGTCTGAGAGAGAAATGTGCCTGCTTGAGCTACTTCAGCTTGCCCTGGGTGACCAGATGCCTAAACCCCCAAAACAGGACAAGGTTCTCCCAAATTCCTGACATCCAAGCAAAATTCCCAACATGTTTAAAATAATGTAGGGCACCCCCCAAAAATGTAGGACAAATTTAGAACATGTTAAAATAAAAGCTAAAACCATTTGTATTGCTTTCCTGCACTTAATTTCAACACTGTATTACTTATCATTAAACTGTAAAAACAAAACTTGTTTGAGTGATCCAAAACCAAAGCTGCCAACCTTTCTCAGGCCAGCATCTCCTTTGCAAGACCTGATTCCAGGACCAAAAGTGTGCATATTTAAATAATCCAAAACCTAGGGTGACCATATGCCATGACAAAAAAAAGAACATGTAGAACAAAATGTAGAGCCAAAATGTAGAACATCCAAGCAAAATGTAGGACATGACAAAATAAAAGCTGAAAATACTCCTATGCTGAAAACATTCAAATGTTGCCATGTGGCACATTTGCTGAGTTCCAGGTGCACAGGATGGAGCTATGAGGAGGGGTTTCCCTGTGGTAGGAGCTTCATTCATTGGGTTAGGAGCAGATGCCTCACACTTCAAGGATGTCCTTTATCACCACTTCTATTTATACTGGTTCTGGAAGTTTTAAACAGAGACATTAAGACAAGATGATAGGATACATGGAGTGAAAAGTAAGAATAACATTTTTAAATTAAGAGCTTTTGCGGATGATATGTATTTTACTCAAAAATTCTCTGAAATATATTGAGATATTAATGACAAATTTAAAGGAATTTGGGGCCATAGCAGGTTTTAAAATTAATAAACAGAAAATTTTAACCAAAAATATGACTATGGCTGCAATCCTAAAGACACTTTCATGGGAGTAAGAGCCATTGAATACAATAGAACTTACTTTTGAGTAGACATGGTTAGGATTGTGCTCTATGTAAGACCAGCTTGAATTGATGAATAATGCAGGTTTTAAGATTGAGAAAAAAGTTAAATATTTGGGTATCAACTTGACAAGCAATAATTGTATGCTATTTCAGAATAATTATGTGAAAGTGTGGAATGAAATCAAGAAAGATTTTATAAGATGGAAAAGATTGAAATTATCTTTGATGGGAAGAATTGCAGTAATTAAGATGAATATACTTCCAAAAATGTTGTTTTTATTTCAGACTATACCAGTTGTAATGTCTGATATTCCATTCAAATCATGGCAAAGAGACATTTCAAATTATATTTGGCAAGGGAAAAAACCAAGAATAAAATATAAGATTTTGCAAGATGCAAAAGTAAGAGATGGCCTTGCTGTTCCAGACCTAAATACATATCATGCAGCATCTGCTTTTATGTGGTTGAAAGAATGGTTGATGTTGAGAATCAAGAGACTTTTGATTTTGGAAGGTTCAGATATATTTAAAATTTAGTTGGCATGTGTTTTATGGTATGATAAAATAAAAGCAAATCCAGAATTTAAGAACCATGATCTTAGACATGCATTGTTAAGAGTTTGGAATAAATATAAGAAAAGATTTTATACAAAATTTTGTATAAAAGATTTTATACAAAAACACCATTTTGGATCTCTCCAAACGAAGCTTTTTTGGAAGATATTCGGGCCACTTGGTTAATATATAGAAATTTAAGAATCTATACACAAAATGAATATAGAATGAAGACAAAAAAGTAACTTTTTGAAGAAGGAATAAAGTGCCAGTGGTTTCAATATACACAGCTTTTGGAGAGATTTAAAACTGATAAGAAATTGTATGGTTTGAAAGATGCTATGGCCCATATCTTAAAGTCAAATTAAGCCCTTTTCTCCAGAGCAGTTAAGGTGACTTTCCATAAAATAACACTAGAGAGTGACATAACTGTGTGGATCTATAACTGCTCTGGATTTTGCCCTTAGTCTTTATTAGAGAGTCAACTATGTATAGAAGAAAAATATGTTATTATCAGGATTTATAAGTTATTGCTAAAATATGAAACAGAAGATGAACAGGTTAAAGATTGTATGATACAATGGGTGAAAAATGTGGGCCATGAAATAGTAATGAAACAATGGG
Source organism: Cryptoblepharus egeriae (assembly GCA_030015325.1). Taxonomy (NCBI): domain Eukaryota; kingdom Metazoa; phylum Chordata; class Lepidosauria; order Squamata; family Scincidae; genus Cryptoblepharus; species Cryptoblepharus egeriae. The sequence continues at coordinate 31,901,042 of JAREYC010000005.1, forward strand.
AGAATTTATGGACCAAAAGATTAAAATGTACATTAAATGTTAGTATTAAAGAAAATTTCTATGAAATGATGTATAGAAGGTATTTGACACCAGTTAATTTAGTGAAAATCTGTAAGAACTAAAATTCTTACAGCTCAAAATATAAGAAACATGAAGGAACATTTTATCATATGTGGTATCACTTGTCATATGGTGAAAAAAATTGGGATTTTGATTCATCAACAGTTACAGTTAATATTTAACATGACTATTCAAATGAAAGCAGAAGCTTTTTATTGGGAATATTAGATGATTAAATCTCTAAAAAATTTGAAGTTATGTTTTTATGCATGACAGCAGCTGCAAGGATTTTTGTATTTCCAATACACTAAATATTGGAAAGTTTCAGAAATACCTTCTGTTGAAGAATAGTGGATTAACTGCACAATCCAGAGTAAGGGCAGGAGCTCTTAAGAGACATTTACGTCGATGTAGTTATGGCACTACCTACTGGAAACCTATGGGAAATTCATAGAGCAATTCAGAGTTAATTTTTCTTATGTTGACGTAAGAGCTTCCATAGTTACTCTAGATTGTGCAGTAAGTTACTGTACTTGGTTGAAATGGATAAACTTTTTTCTTAAAGGGAAGTCAGTAAAAAAAATTTATGGACAACTGGAAACCATTCATGGATTTTCTGCATGAAAAAGAGATGATGAGTCAATTATGGATTTGATGAATAGATACTTGTTATATAATTTTTGATCTCATCTTCTGATGTCTGTTGGAATTAGTTTCAGAAAATTTTTTAAGTTGTAGGATTTAATAGAAATTAATTGAAAGTTATTTTAGACTAAAGAAAGATAAATGAGGAAATGTGTGCTTGCCATATATTCTGCTAAGAATATAATTGTTTACATTTTTGCTGTTTTGTTTCTCCTTTAATCCTTTTTCATTTCTCTTTATCGTTTTTTCCTTTTTGTTTTCTTCTGTGAAAAATAAATATTTTTTTAAAAAAGAAACAGATTTCTCTTAGTCTGACTTTTCCAAATATCTAAGGCAAGTTCGTCTACTTGTGAGTTTAGGCACAATATGGCTCTCTTTCAGTTCCCATAGAAATCAATGCAATTATCAGGGGCTTCCTTTTGGAGTGATTTTGGAGACAACATTCATTGTATCGGGACTATTCTGGTTTCCTTGGATTCCTCTCAGCCTGGCCTTTCTGGTGGACTATGGCACATTTGCCTACCCATAAGTAAAACCTCAATATGGGCACTTTCACTTTCCCATAGAAGCTCAATGCATATTTTTAATTTTAGTTTTTTTGCCATAGGAAGGGGATACTGTATCTCAAAACCATTTTTTGCATTGGATTCTGCTCTTCAATACGACATATGACATGATGGGGTACTGTGCACCATCACAAAGTTTTGAAATGGAGCCCAATTGTAGGACAAGGAGGCCTTTTGGAGTATAACTGGTAGGGGGTTAAAAAAGAGGACAAATCCTTCAATTTATGGTCATATGATTACCCTGCGATCTTGTCTTACCACTTTGGATTTACAGCTATGACACTATGGGCACAATCCAGAGTAACTACGTGGAGTCCTTGCTCCGGTGTAAGAACAATTTGCTGTGGATTGCAGTATGAATTTCCCATAGGTTTTCATTAGATTGTGCAGTAACTACGGGTACACGTAATGTCTCTTACGTGTTCCCATAGTTACTCTGGATTGTAGGGTATGCCTCTCTTTATTACTTTACCTGTGCCTTCACCTTGAAATGTCCTGTGTCCTCTGCTGCTCCACAGGCCTCCATTCTTCTAAAACTTCAAAACTGGATAAATATGAGTCCTGACCAAAGGAGATGTATCTTGAAAGCAGGTAACACACTGACAGTATATGCCAAATATGAGGAAAACCTATGCCCCTACCATTTCCACGTCATTGGGAAATTGTTGTTTGCTTGTAGCTTTTCTTCTGGAGATTGTGTTTTATTTCCATGCTGTTTCCATGAATGGAAAAAAAAATCCACCAGTAATGGCTCATATTTGAAACAAAGAAGACAGCTGGTAGACAAACAGTTCAACTTTTCTTATTAAGGTGCAGGAAAAACAGGCGGCTGCATCCACCTGCCCTTGTCACCTATTGCGAGGAAGGCAACGCAGTTTTATCAGGCAAGGTCATTCTGCATGGCAGTATGCAATTTCTGCCTCTCCTCTTCATTAAACCACAGGGGTAACTAGAAAAGAATCCAGTGGCTCTTCATCGCCGCTACAGCAGGCGCTATCAAAGAAGACTGTCAAGGGCTCATTTGGAATTCCAGGCAAGTCAGAAAACAATCAGGGTATGCTTGTGCTCTTGCTCTCCCTCTGGCTCGGGTTTACCTTATTTTCTGATCACTGTTACTGTGAAATATTTAGTCTTTTCCCCCCTTTTTTGCAATCACATGTCTGTAGTTATCCTTTTTCTGGAAGAAAAATGGTCATGGAAGATAATTTCATTTCAGAAACTTCTTCCTGTTGAAGAAAACTTCCTCATTTCATCTTGTGGCTAAATGCAATGGCTGCTGTATGGACAACCTAGTTCCTTTTACCCACACATCCTTACAGGCTAGGGAAACAATCCTATCCAACTTTCCAGCTTTGGAATAGCCACAATACAGCCCTCTGGTAAAGGAACACATGCTCCCATATCTTAAGAAAGCCCCAGTGACTGCCTTTCCACCATAAAGTGCAGTGCACACCCCACAGGCACAAGTATACATGCACAGGAAAATTGGATACAATTGGGCCATAAATCGCTTACAGTAAGGATGGAAAGAGAAGGTCATGTCAAGAGGGATTTGATTCCCATAATGCCTATCATTGCTTTGCTGAGGATTCCAGGAAAACATGGATAGAACTGAACATAGCATGAGTTGCAGCGGAAAGTACAAGGCAGAAGACTAGATATACTTCCATTACATTTAAATGTTGTAATGGATGATGGAGTTGAGGCTCTAGAAGACCTCAAGATACAATATCCATTTGAATGGCTGAAAAGAAACTCTGTGCTCATGTAATGTGCAGTGGTGGGCCCGGCCTGGCTCAACAACCGGTTCCACCAAAGTGGGCAGGGCCAGGCTGGGTCAGGGGGTGGGGCTTGGGTCAGGGGGCCAAGATTAAAAATCTAAAAATTTTTTAAAAATAATTTTTTTAAAAAAAATCTAAGTTTTTGTTAGTGCACCCCAGCAACCCTAACCACACTTTCCTGGGAGTAAGTCCCATTGACTGTCATGGGACTTACTTCAGAGTAGTCAGCATAGGATTGATCTCTCAGGCTGCAGTTCCAGCCACACTTTCCTGGGTGTAAGTCCCATTGACTGTCATGGGACTTACTTCTGAGAAGACCTGCATAGGATGGGGCTCTGAGGCTGCAGTCCTCTCCACACTATCCTGGGAACAGGCCATTGCCGCTGGAGCGGCAGGGGCAGCTGGCCGGGCACTTTAAAATTTGCCACGGCAGCCAGTGAGGCGCCCCACAAACCCCAGTGGCTGGGGAAAGGACACTGGGTGCTGGGGCACCTCACTGGCTGCCGCAGCAGATTTAAAAGTGCCCGGCTGGCTGCTCCTGCCGCACCAGTGGCTGCTGAACCGGTCACCCCAGTTATAGCGCCCCCCGCCACTACCGGATCGCCAGTGGCAGGGAAATGAGAGCATCCAGTCCCCAGGAACCACCCCGAACCGGTCTGGGCCCACCATTGGTAATGTGTCGGTCTATTTCATGTTAATCAAAGTAAATTAAAAGAAAAATATGCATGTAGCCATGCATATAGAAATGCAAGAATCATGCCAATTTGCATTTCAGGAGAGGTTTCAAGTGTTTCTCTTCTCACACAGCACCAGAACCTGGTGACATTCACCAAAGCTGAATGTTAGGCAAGTTAGAAAATATTTCTTTACCCAGCATATAATTAATCCGTGGAATTCTATGCCATTGGATGTGGTGATGGCTCATGGCCAGGATGCCTTTTAGGAGGAGATTGGACAGATTTATGGAGGAAAATTCCATCATAGATTGCAAGCCGTAATGCGCGTATACCTAATTTGAAGGCTATATGTGAATGCCAGATCTTTATATGTAAAATAGGCTATATGTAGGCTATATGTAAGATCTTTATATATATATATATATATATATATATATATATATATGTAGATCTTTATATGTAAAGTAGGCTATACTTTATATGTAAAGTAGGCTATATGTGAATGCCAGATCTAAGGATATGGTCACAGGACGCAGGTACATTGTAATCTTGCATCCTCCCTAAAGCATTTGGAAGGCCACTGTCAGAGACAGGAAGCTGGATTAGATGGGCCTTTGGCCTGATCCGGCAGGTTATCCTTATGTTTTTAAGTCCATAATTGGCATTGGAAAGTCATTCCCCTCCAGTAATCTTTCTGTGTAAAAATCTGAGAGAAATAAGGAAGACTTTCTGTTAGTTGGGTTTCAGTCTCAAGTCATCAGCAGCACAGGGCCAGCAGCAATGCCGGAAACCTAAAATGTCCTTTGAGATAGGAAGATTTTAGCACAAGGGAGGAAATGGCAGCAGTGGTCTCTGTTTTCACAGCAGCAACGAAGGAAAAGATGTACTATGGAGTGGAAACCTCCTCCACTCCAGGAGTCCAGCTCAGTCTGACTACAAAATGAGTTAAAGCTGCAATGCTGTACACCGTGTTACTGGGACTAAGCACCATGGGACATGCGTGGGATTGTACTGCGCTCAAGTCAATACTTGAACTTGGATGTGAGCTTAAATTGACCAAGAATGAATGCCGTGTGCTCTCCACAAATGCTTCACCAAATCTCACAAGCAATGTTGTCACATGGCTCTCTTTAATTAGTACAAGAAACGCACAGGAAATATCAATGTACTATAAATGGCATAGATTTTTGCTGACCACTCTAAGGGGTGCCTAAGGCACAAACACCACATCATTAATGGCAGCCTTAACAGTTTGTTTTCTTAATGATGCGGTGCGGCGTGCTCCATGCTGCTCTACATTCAAGAAGTGTTTTTTTTTCCTCAGCAATTTAGAAGTCTCTGCTGAGAATGTATGTATTGGTAAAAACAGAGCAATCAGAAAGCAGATAATTCATCACTATATTAAGAGGAACCCCATGGGATTTTTTTTTTTTTTGGTCCTTTCAAAATGCTTTTTAGCAATGATTCCAATTGGTTAAATGCAAAAGAGCCACCAAAACAAAACAGCCACCTCTTTTTGAAGTGGCTATGGTTAGCTATGCAGCTGTGATCATATTTGATTCAGTGCACTGCAAACATTCAGTGTTTTTTCAGAAATATTAACTGAGATCCCAATCCTATCATACTTTCCAGCACAGATGCAACCACAGTGCAGTTCCCAGGTAAGGGAAAAAATTTCCCATACATGATTGTCCCCTACTGGCTTGGCTGCTTCAGTGCTGGAAAGCAGGGTAGGAGTGGGTCTTGAATGATTCTTTCAACAACCTTGCAAGATAGGCCCATATTATACTACAGCTCTGGGCTAAGATTGAGATGACAATGCTTTCTGTAAGGCCAACTGCTTATAATGCTTAGCGGAGGTGAGCATTATATTGCTAGAGCAGGGAAGGGGCATAGGTCTGCTTTGCATGGAATAGGTCATTGGTTTGTTCCCTGGCTTCACCAGGTATAAGTGAGAAAGCCCACCACCACCACAACCACTGGAATTACTGGACATCCATCACCAGTCAGCTTAGATAATACTATAATACCACCAGCTTCTTTTTTTTCTTACACTAAGGCTGCAATCCAGAGCAAATTCAGCCTGCTCTGACCTAACTGCACTCTCCTAACTATTCTGTATCCAGAGCAGAGAGTTATGCTGCATCCAGAGAGTCAGGAAGCCTGGGCTGCCCTAACTGCTCCAGAGCATGCTAAGTAATTGACACAAGGGGAAGACTTGCTCCTGAGGAGACACCCCTCAGATCACACTGAACAAGGAACAGCTGTGGTGCCTACAGTGGTGACATGACTCTGCACATCACCTGGTGCGGAAGTCTGTGCGTCATCCCTGGGATGCGCCCCCCCCACCTGGACTGCACAGTCACCAAAGTTGGCGCCTGCGCAGTTGTTTCTGAAGCCAACTGGCTTCAGAAAGAGTACTGCGCAGGCACCATCTCTGACACCTGCACAGTACTTTTCTGAAGCCTTTTGGCTTCGGGGGAGACTGTGCAGGCGTCAGAGTTGGTGCCTGTGCAGTACTCTTTCTGAAGCCATTCGGCTGCCGCTCCACCTCCTGAGTGAGGCCGAATGGCTGTGCAGAGGCGCGGACTTTCTCTGCTCTAAGGAAGTCTCCTCTGAAGCTGTTCGGCATGCTCAGTGTGTTTCTGCGCAGTGCATCTCAGATGGCCGTTCAGGCCAGCTCCTCAGACAAGTGGCAGCTTCTGGCTGATTCTCTGCCTTGGAGCAGGCCTGAATGGGGGTGCTGACGCCCGGGGCCTGCCAAAGGACAGTCAAACTCCTCCGGCACATCACCCCTTATGGAGCGCATCCCCAATGCAGCCCACACCAGCCGCACCAGTCTGGTGACGCCACTGGGTGCCTGCCTTATAAGGAGTCCCTGATGAGATGCCAGTACATTCTACAGTGAATACAAGGGGCTTCTTGGAGTGGCCTGCTGTAGCCTGAGGTTTGTGGGCAGCCGTAGTTTGTTCCATATCCTGAGGTTGAGAGGAAGGGGTTGCAGCTAGGCTGGCCAAGAACTCAGATTTTTGGTCAGCACTGCCATTCTTACTCGGGCCTTATCATGGACCCCTATGGGTCTACTCATTACTATACCTGCTCCTGAGGTGGTATAACTCTGAGGGCTGGAAGAGGGCATTTCTGCCTTAGAAACAGGCTTTGGATACAGAGTAACTGCTCTGCCCTAGGCAATGCTAAACATGCCCTCAACTTGCCTCTCCTGAGCTGCTTAGGCTGTCCCAGTTAGGGCAGAGCAGGTCCACCTCTCTTAGGGCACCCTATCTTGCCTTGCTCTGCCCTAAGCCTCCTTCAGAGTAACTGGGCTGGAGCATCTTGCAGTTGCTCCAACCTAGTGTTAGATAGGGCAACCTAAGGGCTCTTATGTGGACAGATTAGTTGCTCTGGATTGGGCTGTAAGTCAGACTTACCACTAGTCCGTCTAGGTGAGTATGGCAAATTACCAAACTCTGTCATCACTCACTGTTTGCATCCGGAGGTTATAACACTGGCTTTCCATAACAGAACTGATTTTGATTCAGTTCTTCTCCCCAAGGCACTCAAAGCAGCTCACAAGAATATTAAAATTAAACTAAATTTAAACACAATTATAATTAAACTATAAATGCTAAATAAATGCTAAAAATTCATAAATATTAAACATTTAATGCTTTAAGGACAGCCAACAGAAAATAGCACATATCATAGTTGATAAGACTGTTAAAACATCAATAAAACCTCCGGGTGCCAAGGCTAAAATCAGAAGACTTGCTGGAAAAGGATCTGTTTTTAGACCTCGCCAATAGGCTTATAAAGAAAGAGCAGTTCTTCAGCCAAAAGAGAGAGATTTCTGTAATGAAGGTGTCACTACTGAGAAGGCTCTGTTTCTCACCACCACTGCTCTTACCCATGAAATCTATAATCTTTGATTATGTGAGAGGACATGCAGGATGATAATGAAGGATGTTTTTCAAATATGCTAAATCCAAGCTTTAAAGGTCAACATTGGCACCTTGGATTGATCCCAGACAGCCAGTGCAGCTGCAAAAGTTGTAGTCGGACAGAGTCCTGAATAGGCCCAAAAGGGAACCAGATAAAAATAGTGAATTTTAATAGAAAAACCAACCCTTCTGAATACAGTGGTGCTTCACATAAAGATTTTAATTCATTCCAGAGGATTGCTCTTTAAGTGAAACGCTCTTTAAATGAAGTGGATTTTCCCATAGGAAACAATGGAAACTCAGACAATTGGTTCCACAACCCAAAAAATATTCATATAAAAATATTAACTGGATGTAAAAATGATGACAAAACACTGGAATTGAATTCAAGAAACTATAATATAATACAGACCACAATTACTGTAATAAAACACTGTAATATTCTGTACAGTAAGAAAGAAAAGAAAAACCTATATGGCCAAGGATGACTATTTTTCACTAAAAGAGTCACTGGTGTCTTTTGGAGCATCTTCAACAAGGAACCTCTCTGTGTGAGAGATTGATGTATGTAAAGTAGATAGGCAGTCTGCAACAGCAAAGGGTCCAGATCCTATGCTGTCTACTCAGAATCAAACCCCATTGAGTCCACTGGGACTTACTCACAGGAAAGTGCATAGGATGTAGCCTGACTCTTTCCAAGTTTGCATGACAAGCAACAGCAGAAGAGTCTACTCAGAAACAAGCCCCATTGAATCCACTGGGGCTTACTCACGGGAAAGTGTGTAGGATGTAGCCTGACTCCACATTTGCATGAACTACAACACAGAAGGGTCTACTCAGAATCAAGCCCCATTGAATGCACTGGGGCTTATTCACAGGTAAGGGGGGCTTCCTTGGAATTTGAAGGGGGATTCCAGATGGTGTGCAGGAGGAGTTTTCCCTCCTACTTGATGAAGTCTGCAGAGGCTTAGCTGACCATGTTTTCAGGGTGCAGGAGCAGAGCAGCCATGTTCCTCCCAGTGAAGAGGCTCCTCTGCTCCCTCTGCTGGCCTCTTCATCTACTGCAGGAAGGGGGAGAAAGTCCCACCTCAAACCCACAGCCCAGCCAATGCAGGGAGGAGGGGGAAGCCCAGCCAATGGGGACTCACTATGTGAAAAAGCTCATTAAGAGAGGCAGAAGCCCCCACAAATTTTTCCTCTTTATATGGAACACTCGCTATTCGAGGGCCTCGCTAAGCGAGGTACCACTGTATTTGGGAAAGTGTGGATAGGAAAAGTCAGAGAGAAAGAGGGATAGACAAAGCATAGAGTTAGCAAAATCAGAAGGCAGGACAAAAGGAAGTTGAAACGGGGCACAAGGCAAAAGCAGATGAACATTTTAAGAAAAATGTAATTAACAGCAATAGACCTTTAGGGACCTCGAAAAATGGGCCTGGGGTAGAAGGGGAAAAGAAAGTCATGGCTTTTAAGAGGCAGATAGAAAGGTTTGGCTGAAATTAATATACCAGTTTCAATTAATCAGTAAATCTTTGTCAACTTTTGTAAAATAGTTATAATTTCAAGGATTTAGACCATATGTTACTGAGTTTTCGCCTCATTTACTGGCTCACAGGGTACTTGAGTTTACCTTCTGTAGCATTCCTCCTGCAACTTGGCCTTAAAAATCAGAGGGGGATATTAGATGAAAGACGAGGCCAAGAGTGGTGCTTCATTGCTCGAAAAGCACTTTGAGGTCCTCAGAGGAAGAGCTGTGTGTTTGACTGCTTTGAACCAATTCCTGTCAACCTCAATGGCTCAAAAGACAGCATCAACTTTATCCCCTCTTCTCCCACAGTGGACCCTTTGATCCTATAAATGAGTGACTCTTCACAAAAGGAAAAAGGCTTTGCTGAATGATGCCTGTTGGAGGACTATAGCTAGCAGGGCATGATCTCCAAGGAGTTGTAACCTGGTTCTTTTCATCCCACAAGAAGTCTGGGGGCAGGTTCAACATTACACCGATTGGCACACATCTGGCTCCTGCCTGGTCAGAGATGATGCAAACATAAAATGTTTCTCTCTTCTTCTTCTTCATCTACTTCCACACATCACCCCAGGTTTTCAGAGAAACTGAAAGCATCACATAACTTCTGCTTTAAAAAATGGTCCGTAGAAACCACCCCAGAAATTTGCCACAATAATTGTTCCCTCTTGTAGTCTTGTGAACATGACCTAAATTTTTAACAAGTGGGCAGAGAAATAATGCTGGGCTGTAGATGACGCTGTATGAATATGCTACATAGATGGCCTCATCCTGATCTTTTCTAGAGTTTGTATACCATGCATGGTAATGAAATGTGATCTGAACAAAGGTTTTTTTCCTCTTGTGCTTAAGCAAATTCTCCCATTCTCATCCATGGTGCAGATGAGCAGCCCAAACCTAAAAACAACAGGCGTGCCAGATGAGATGGCTACAACTGCATCCTACGGCCCATGGCAGCTGCTGGATATCTCTTTTGTGAAAGGGGTCTTTCATCCTTTTCTTCCACAGAAAGCATCAACTTGCATTTGGGCTTCTCAAGTCTTTACTGGCTATTTTATCACTGCAGAATTGAGAAATGCATGTTGGGCCTTCTGGTTCCTGTGCGATGTTGAATGCTGACTGCAGTGATGCTCCTCTGGTGGCTTTTCCTCTCTGGTACTGCAGACATGTCTTGTGGTGCTTTTGTGCTGAGCTCACACTGCTAGTGTGAAGGAGCTCAGGATTGGGCTGTAAGAACCTTCTCTCCCGTGTGTGTATGTATACACTAGTGTGCGCATACAAACCCACCAACTGTAGATCAAAACTTCATCACATATATTGAATCCAACAATAATTCATGATACCATCTGCTGTGACCCACTTGTTGGTCTTTAAAATGCCACAAGACTCTGTACTGTTTTTATCCTAAGGAAACTGATTTTCTACTGAATATCTTTGTTTAGAACAAAATAATATCTGCATAACTTCACATTAATATAAGTCTGTTGTCACTTTCAGTTTTGGTCCAGTAAGTTTGTGCTTTGATACTTATGCAGTATTTTCTTCTTGGAGTTTCATCCCCCGTGCAACTATCCTTGGTATATTATTTAGCACTCTGGTTCTCATGGGATTTAGCCACTGCTCAGACTAAGCTGAAGCTTGCTGTTTCATTTCATTGTCCAGCACAGCAGTCCTGCTATGACTTGGGGGATAACTGAAGACGGATTAGGTAACAGACTGACTTTGTTTTGATTTTAGTTCATACTTATTGTCCCAGAAGGGTCAGAACTTCAGTGTAACACCTCAGTGGCCTTCTGTTACTAGGAGACAAATATTTTATATGGTTTTCAGCCAATATCACTGAAGTTCACAAAGTAGTTCAGTGAGAGGTTTTGAGTTTTGTGAAAACAATTGTTGAAGGTATTTGCAATGGTAAATAACATTTCTATACAGAGCTAAGAGTCACATCACTGATAATATAATTACAGCACAATCCTAACTTTCATTTCTCTTTTCCTCTGTTAACACAATGGGAAATATGCTGTATTATGTGGGGTGTATTCAAACTAGTAAGGGAATTTATGTTCCTTTACCTATCTCCACTATCCCAATGGATCAATCTCCACTATCCTAATGGATCAATTTGGATCTTAAACAGCCATTTTGCTGGTACAGAACTGAGGAGTATAACTGAAAGGTAATGGGGCAAAGAACAGGGTTAAGATCCCCATTCATTCCCCTCTGTGCCCCATTCCTCTCACTGCTCTCCACCATGCCCACATACATGTGTTCCTGTTGATTACTGTTTGCAACATTAGGAAGCAAATTCCACCACTATCTACAGTGGTGGTTCTAAAACATTGATGGTAGTGCATACAGCACACCTTCATATAGCCATTTATAACATCAGAACCTTTGATCTTCTGTCACAAAGCTTAGTTAGGACTGACATAAAGCCTGCAATCCAGAAGCGCACTTGGGCTGCCCTATCTATCACTGGGGTGGTCCAAGTCAAAGATGGTGCAGCCCAGTTATGCCAAAAAAGGCTTGGGGCAGCCTAAGACAACATAGGCTGCCCCAAGACAGATGGACCTGGGCTGGCCTCGCTGGTACAGCCTAGACAGCTCAGGAGAGACATGTTGGGGGCATGTTCAACATTGTAATAATAAGTAATACAGTGCTTAAATTAACTACATGAAAGCAATATATATAAGTGTTTTTAGCTTTTATTTTGTCATGTCCTTCATTTTTCTTTGGTGTCCTTAATTTCGGGGTGCCTTGTCTTCTTTTTCTGGTTAACACATATTGTCACCCTGTGAACTGCGGTCTCCTGCTGCAGCTCTTACTGGCTGTCAAGGACTCTTATAAGGCAGGCGCCACAGCTGTTCCTTGTTCAGTGTGATCTGGGGGGGTCTCCTCAAGAGCAAGCCCGCCCCAGGTGTCACTTACTTGGTGCCTACTGAGCATGCCCTGGAGCAGATAGGGCAGCCCAGGCTTCCTGACTATCTAGATCAGTGATTTTCAATCTTTTTCATCTCACAGCACACTTAACCAGGCACTGAAATTGTCAAGGCACATCATCAGTTGTTTTTACCATTGACAATGCACACCAGACTGTTCAAATCCCCCAATTTTTCTATTAATGAATGTCAATCTCCAAATTCCCACAGCACACCTGAGGATTATCCATGGCACACTGGTTGAAAATCACTGCTCTAGATGCAGCATAACTTCCTGCTCTAGATACAGAATAGTTGGGGCAGCCAAGCTAGGGCACTCCTCAATGCCCTCACTCTGGATTGCACTGTCAATCAATGATACTAGTTCATTAGTAAACTTTTCATAGAAAAATTCAAGGAATGACAGTGATGAAATATACAGGTAAAGATTAAAGAAAACACTCATACTTTTGAAAATAAACCTACTTTGAGGGGGGATTTGCTGCTTGGGTAACAGCATATCCTTCATAACAATCTAACCCAGGCTTTCGTGCTTCGCATGCAGCGTATGCAGCGCCGAGCACGATACCATAGTCTTCCAAGACTGACGGAGGCCTGCTTTATCATATCAATAGCAAACACTTTTATTATCATCGTTGGTGAGCACAGCAAATGAGGTAGTTCAATTGGAGCTATTTTGGATGCACACCTGAATTCTACTACATGTGGGGAAGAACTAAAACCCTTACCTAAGGGTACTATGATGCAACACTGGAAGAGCAGACTAAAACTCAGCATGTTCAGGCACATTGCTGCTGAAAGCTAGTAACATGTATGGTTGGTTATTTACCGGTAATTGTGAACCACTCTGGGCATTATAAGCCAAATCAGGCATGCAGGCCCCTTGTATGATGCTTACATTTCTTAGTAGGTTTCATCCCAAACCGTAGTGCTTGAAGTGGTTGTTGATAACCTACAGGAAACTATTTCTTATAAAAGTTAAATACTTAACTTTCTTATAAAAACCATTCAGGATCACTTAAAGCAGGGGCAGCAACCTTTTGACAGTGTAGTGCTGAACTAATGGTACCAATGGAACATAATAATTAATGTTATTCTGTGTGCTGACATGATTCTAATATTATACATGTGCACACAGAGACCACTTCCTGTGGCTTTTCTGTCCTCCAGTCAAGTTGTCTTGACAATTGCCAACTGCTGGCTGTGTCTGCCAGGGGTGCATTGGCATGCCGGTAAGCACCATTCCACATGCCAAGCTCGGTACCTGTGCTGGGGGTTGCCTACCCCTGACCTGGAGGTTCCTGAATTGCTGACCACAGAAAGTTTTCACAGTCTCTCATAGTTCAACAAGATCTCAGTCTAAAATTAGACATATGGCAAATTTACTTGGTCATTCTTCTAAGGACGATCTTGAATAATATCTCCCTCCACATAGTTACAAAAGCATTATTTTTCATTGCCTAGTCTTTTTATATGTTTTGAGTTTTGTATGTATTGAGTTTTTATAAAACTCAAAACATACAAAAGATCCCTGTTTTCAGTGCAGTGAACTTTTGCTATATTTAATTGGAAGATACTTGCTGTGAATTTCTTAATGACACAGCTTACTGGACAGTGGTAATGCTGTGGATGTCATTTATCTTGACTTCAGCAAAGCATTTGACAAGGTCCCACATGACATCTTAATTGGGAAGTTGGAAAAATATGGGCTAGACGGGGCAATTGTAAGGTGGATCTGCAACTGGCTCAACAACCGCACACATAGGGTTTTAGTAAATGGTTCTGTGTCAACCTGGAGATCAGTTTTGAGTGGGGTGCCCCAGGCTTCTGTCTTGGGTCCAGTTCTCTTTAATATCTTCATCAGTGACTTGGAGGAAGGGATACGGGGGAGCCTGATCAAATTTGTGGATAACACCAAGCTGGGAGGAGTAGCAAACATGACAGAAGACAGGAGAAACCTCCAGGAGGATCTGGATAAACTGGAATACTGGGCTGTAACAAACTGAATGAATTTGAACTTGGAATGTTCAGCCTGGAGAAGAGAAGGCTGAGAGGTGACATGATCCCACTCTTTCGATTCCTGAAGGACTGCCATAGGGAGGAAGGGGCTCATTTGTTCTTAGCTGCCTCTGAGAACAGAACTAGAACTAGAACCAAACTTCAAGTAATGAGATTCTGGTTGGATATCCAGAAAAAATTCCTGACAATGAGAGCGGTTCGGCAGAATAGATTGCCAAGGGAGGTAGTGGACTCTCCTTCACTGGGGATCTTCAAGCAGAGGCTCAACGAGCACCCCTCGGGGATTCTCTCGGAGGATTTCTTGCTATAGACAGGGGTTGGACTAGATGACCTAATAGGTACCTTCCAACTCTAGGATTCTATGATTCTATGAATCATCATGGATAGACCTATTTAACCCCAATATCTATGAGAACTAAATTATTAATTACCACTGTAACCTGTGAAAATATTTCATGGATCACCTATATAAATTTTTAAAAATACCCAGAATCCTTGTTTTAAACCTTCTGCATGTTTTCCTAACTGGACACTCTGACCCAAGCATTTTATGAATGGCTAATTCATACACCTGTTCTGGATTCTAAGCATTTGTAGGGAAGTTCTCAGAGAAGCTGAAAGAAATTCAAAGATCAGATTGCAAGTTTCCATGGACAGCAATAGTCCAATATTTTAATATTCTCAGGGAATAATAGTCAAGTGTTTTGATATTTTCAGGGAATATTAAAATGTTGGACTATTGCTGGCCTTGGAATCTTGCTATTTCATATGATGGATCTCTGAGGAGAAGAACCGTTTCAAACACAGCAGTCAATTAAATAGTTAACTGTCATTTCAGCTTTCTATAACATCATGCCCTGTTGTGGGTTTATTTTCCCTGGTGATGTTCTGAAAAGTGCAGAACAAAACAGATCCTTTTAACAACTTGTTCGCTACGTCGACATGGACTTATTCCCTGAAAATATTAAAATGCTGGAATTTAAAGGTTTTGTATGATGTACTAAGAGGCAGGCCATTTCTCTAGAGAGCAACTTCACAAAATTCAGATTACAGCATGTAGCCACAACTATGAACCTGGTAGACTGCTATAAAAAAGTAGCCTACCTGAAGAGTTAATAGTTGCTCCAAAGTCAGTCAAACAAGATAAACAAGCACATACTACAACCAAAGGTAAAAATGGTCAACATTCTGGACAATCTCACCTGACAGAAAAATTTCACACTCAAAATATGGCTGTATATTAGAGACTGAGTACAGGTCCAAACTTGTTAAACATGGATTTTTTTAAAATACATGGATTTGACTTAACATGAATGGCTACTGCAAATCACTCTGATTTTTTATCCAGGGGAAGTTGCAGAATGGAGTGGTGCAAAATGAAGGACAGCTTTACAAGCAAAGCATGCACTTCTCAAAAACACATACTGCACCTCTGCTTTTTTAAAAAGAAATCTCATCTATACGTATCCCTACATTGCTTCATATATTTAATCAACTGGCAGCTTGCAGCTAAATATATGAGCCTCTTTCACAGTGTTAATAATAGCACTGAATACTAGGAAGGAGGCTTATGAAATATATCTTTATGCATTATATCCACCACATCAAGGCCATTTTGAATCTGGCTTTTCTGAAGTCAAGTTTAGAATGGATTTACTTCTGCAACATTCATCTTTCGCTTTTCCTGTTGCTAGTTCCTTCCTTTTCCAAACTATACAAACATGCACAGGGCTCAGCACATGGTCATGGCACTGGTGGTTGAAGCTGCAATCCTAACTCCCAGTTAGGCTGGCACAAAACACAGCACAAACCTGTGCTGGCACAGGGGTGTTGTAAAAGTGCCATAAGGCACTTCTGTGCCACTCCTGGAGGGTAAGGCCAGTGCACAGACATTCATTGGCCTCCACACCATCACGAGAACAGGGAGAAAGGTGGGTTGCACTGGCATCAATCTGTTATGATTGTGCCTTGAGTGCTGCTAACATGTCGTAAAGTACACCTTTGAGCCCCACCTCCAGGTCACCATTGGAGCTAGTCCAAAGCCCAATTTCTGGTACCGGCAAAAAAATCATTTCCCAGAGGAAAAGGATGTGGGAATTCCAACAACATGATTGATTGATTGATTGATTGATTGATTGATTGATTGATTGATTGATTGATTGATTGATTTGATTGATTGATAAAACTTTATTATGGTCAGAAGACCAGCCACCTAACAACATAAAAAAGATATTACAGCCCCTAGAAAAAAGACCCTGAATGATAAAAAAGGAATGTTTCCATCTTTTGTGTGGATATAACAACCCAGGCTATGGTAAACCTTTACCATATGTGGTATAGCACATGAAATTACATTTCATGTGGGGGAGAAGGAATAGAACTATCCAATTGAGATCACTTTCTAGCTAGATTGCCAGCTTATAAAAAATGTCTTATATTTTGGTCTAAATGAGGAAAGATTCCAGACCTTGAAAGGCACATAAGAGTAATAAATCGCTCTAGCAGTGTCTCAGTAGAATAAAAAGAGAAGAAGGGGGGAACTACTAGAGCTCTTTTGAATGATGCTTCTTCCCATAAAGCCCTGTCTTTAAAAGGCCGCTCTGAGGCGGAGAGACTCAGCTTTTGGCACATGATAATGAGATGAGATGGCAATAAGGATATAAACAGCATTGCTTCAGAGGAGGGACTGGAGCAGAGACAGCCAAAGCCACCCACTGAAGTGATGCACACCCTGCTCTGCCTCCTCTCCAAGAGTGGGGGGCTTCCTGGGGAAAAAGAGTCACTGGAACTGCGATGGGGGAGGGAGAAGTGCCTGGAAAGTGAACCATCTCTCTGTGCCCGGCGCTAAGAATAGCATCCTTCATCTTTTCATCATGCACTGACAGTGCCCAGCACCTCAGTTCCATGATGGCGGTGGGGAGGGGGGGCACCACAGCTCTTCCCCCCAGGATGTCGTAACTGCACAAAATAGGACAAGGTGCCACAAAATGTAGGAAACCCAAGAAAAATGTAGGACATGACAAAAGTTTAAAACATTCATATATATTTCTTTTATGTGGTTAATTTAAACACTGTATTACTTATTTATTAAATTTAAAACTATTATACGTCATCTATTACATATAATTTATTAATTCCAATGAAGCTACATACTGCTTGCTCACAAGGAAATGGAGGACAATTATGATTTTTTTCCTAGACCAGGAAAGATTACATTTCCTAGAAAAATAGGACATATGGTTCCCCCCCTCCCTTTTCTAGCTGTCTTCAGGTCCAGCTCCCAAAGTGGGACTGGTTCAGAGTGACCATATGTCCAGTGGTGGGCCCAGCCTGCCCCAACAACCAGTTCTCCAGAAGTGGGCGGGGCCAGGCTGGGTCAGGGGGCGGGGTGGGTCAGGGGGCTGGGTGGGGCAGGGGATGGCACACCACCTTAACCCCTAGTTTACCTAAAAAATTGTATCACTTCTGACTGCATCAATCAGTATTAAGCCCCTGAGTTCAGTGTAATTTATTCTCATGCATTACACTTTGTTATGCTTTCAGGGGGAATGTGTACCACAAATAAGAACATAAAAGCATAAGAAAAGCCTCCACTGGATCACACCAAAGACCCATCTAGTCCAGCTTCCTGAATCACACAGCAGCCCACCAGCTGCCTCAGGGAGCACATATGACTCTTGCATCCAGGTGCCTAATATAGCAGACACTACCACGAGTTCCACAGGTGGTGCTCATTCCACTGGTTGAGAAACACTGATCTACAGTTTAGGACCAGAGTCTGTGGTGTCCCCTCTGCAGGCTGAGGTTTGCCTCTAAGCCACTACTTAAGGCTACAATCCTGTCTACACCTTCCTGTAAGTAAGCTCCATTAACTGTGATGGGACTTACCAGTACTTCTGAATGGTCATACATAAGATTTGGGCTCTTAGAATCCCAGCCTCTTGCTGCAATATAACACTTGCTTCCAGGTGCCTCAGTACCAGCAGACACACCACATTCCACAGGTGGTGCTCATACCACTGGTTCTACTAGCTCATACCACTGGTGCTCATATCACTGGCTCATACCACTGATCTACAGTTTAGGACCAGAGTCTGTGGTGTCCCCTCTGCAGGCTGAGGTTTGCTTCTAAGCCACTACTTAAGGCTACAATCCTGTCCACACTTTCCTGTAAGTAAGTTCCATTAACTGTGATGGGACTTACCAGTACTTCTGAATGGTCATACATAAGATTTGGGCTCTTAGAATCCCAGCCTCTTGCTGCAATATAACACTTGCATCCAGGTGCCTCAGTACTAGCAGACACTAGTTCCACAGGTGGTGCTCGTACCACTGGTTGAGAAACACTGATCTACAGTTTAGGACCAGAGTCTGTGGTGTCCATCTGCAGGCTGAGGTTTGCCTCTAAGCCACTACTTAAGCCTACAATCCTGTCCACACTTTCCTGTAAGTAAGCTCCATTGCATATAATAGGACTTCTGAGTAGTCAAGCAAAGGACTGAGCTCTTAGTAACCAGCCTCTGGCTCCAATCCTATTCACTTTCCTGAGAGTAAGCTCCACAGACTCTAATGGGACTTCTGAGTAGCCAAGAATAGGATTGGGCTCTAATGCTGCACTCCTCTGCACACTTTCCTGGGAGTAAGCTTTATAGATTGAAATAGGATTAACTTCTGAGTAGTCAGGCATAGAATTACAAGCTTTTAAAAACCAGCTTCTGGCTGCAGTCCTATACACTCTTTCCAGGGAGTAAACTTCACTATTATAATGAACTTACTTCTGAGTAGACAGATAATTGGGCTTTGAGGCTACACTCCTATCCTCACAGGGGAGTAAAACCTACTGACATTAATAGGATTTACTTCAGAGTAGGCAGTGGACTGGGCTCCTGGGGGGCAGGATGGGAAATGGGGCTATTTCTTAAGGTTCCTCCCATACTGCCTCCCCACAATCTCAGGTGGAGAGATTTCTCAGAGGGGCAGGATGAGGTGGGGAGATCTGAGGGGGCAAAAGGACTACAGTGTGGATAGGATTGCAGCCTGAGCCCAATCCTAACCATGTCTACTCAGAAGTAAGTACCATTCAAATCAATGGGGCTTACTCCCAAAACTGTGTGGTCAGGATTTTAGCCTTACAGTCCAATCCTATGCAGGCTTACTTAGAAGTAAGTCTCATTCTAGTCAGTGGGGCTTACTCCCATGTAAGTGTGGATAGGATTGCAGCCTCAGAGCCCAGTCCTAAGCATTTCTACTCAGTAGAAAGTCCCATTATAGACAGTGGGCTTACTCTCAGGAAAGTAGACAGGGCTGGAGGAACAGGGCTGGAGGGAGAGATCCAATCCTCTGCCAATCTCCTCAGAAGTAAGTTCCATTATAGTCAGTGGGCTTACTCTCAGGAAAGTGTGGATGGGAAAGTAGCCTCAAATCCTATGCTACTCAGAAAGAAATCCCATGATAGTCAATGGGAATTGCTCCCAGGAAAGTGTGGCTAGGATTGTGGCTACAGGCTGCAGTCCTCTACTATATAGTGTGGCTTACTCCTGAGTAGCACTGGGTAGTACTGAGTAGTTCTCCATGCCTAGTACTGGGCTGCAAAGGCACCCAGGGAGGCAGGAAGGCAGGCAGGCATGGCCCCCACCAGAAGCCCTGGAGGAGCTCATTCTCACAACACTCAGAAGGGGAGGGAGGTTCAGAAGGGGAGGAGGGAGTGGCGCTTCCCCTCTGGGAAGACAGACCCAAAGGCCCTTTAAGAGAAATTCAAACACACTTGCATGCAATTCAAAGATGACGGCCCCCTCTTAACAACCGGTTTGCTAACGTCAGCCCCAAATTAACAACCGGTTCTACAGATCCGGTGAGAACCGGCTTCAGCCCACCTGTGCATATGTCCCTCTTTTCGAGGACATGTCCTGGATTTTAACCTGGCTTGGAAGGTGCCCAAGACAACCACAGGAATTTTGATGTACCAAAGGCTCTGAGACAGCAGCCTGAAGATGCCCGGCTCTCCTTCCTTCTGGTGCCCCCATTGCTCTTCTAGGTCCAGGGTCAGGCTGAAAGACCTGAAGGGAATGCTCTACAACACACACATACGCACGCGCGTGCACACACACACAATTACACACAGTGGGAGAGACATACAAGTATACACACAGAGAGATGTACACACACAGAGAGAAAAGTACATACACACACACAAAGAGAGAAGTATACACAAACATAGAAAGGGAAGTACACAGGAGAGAAAAGTGCATACACAACACACACATAAGCAAAACACACATATAACCAGTGATGGGCTTCAAAGAAATTAAGAACCGGTTCTCTGTCCATCTGGCAGCCACTTTTAAATGGCTATTTTAAAACTTTATATGTACTATCTCTTGTTAAAAACCGGTTCTATAGAGTAGGTGCGAACCTGCTGGTGCCCACCACTGCATATAACACATAAAACACACACATATAATGCACATATGTATAATACACAATTTAGTTATGACGTGTGTGTGTATACGCACGAACACGTCATAACTACAAAAGAAGACGGGATCCTCCCAAAATGTAGGACACACAAGAAAAATGTAAGACATGATAAAATAAAAGCGAAAAACACTCATTTATATTGCTTTCAAGTGGTTAATTTATACACTATATTATTTAAAATTATTTATTACACATAATTTATCAATTACAAGAAGGCAACAAGTTGCCTGCTCACAAGGAAAAGGAGACAATTAAGATTTTTTTCCAGTACATGAGGCTAAAAAAGAGGACATGTCCTGGAAAAGAGGACATATGGTCACCCTGATAAACACACACACAAACCCACAGACATATATATCACATAGAAAACACACAAATACATATAAAACACATACTGTATATACAGTATATAATACACCTGTACATATCACACAGATTACACACACATATAAAAATACACATATAATACACACAGAAAACAGAGAAATATAAAACACACATACCACACACAAAATATACATACGCATCACATACAAAACACACAGCACATTCACATACAAATATAAAACATTCAGTTTATAAGACTATATAAACACTGTATAAATATAAAACAAGCCTAATATGGCTTCATTATTTGGGGGGGGTATTAAATAAAGACAGTGGTACTTATTCAAAAGGCAGGCAGGGAGGGAGGGAGGGAGAGAAAAAGAGAGAGAGGCAGTTTGCATGAGCAGAGATTCCATGTTAATCACTTTGTATTTACTGCAGCTCGAGAAAGGCGCATTTGTAATGCAGACAGTGTTCATTGTCGTAGCTTGATCATTAATGCAACGCTGCCAGCAGCAAAATGAATTAGCGTACTGAATACTAAAACCAGCAGCTCCTGAAGGAGAGTGTGGCACAATGACACTTGCAGGATTAAACTGTACCGCTGGGCCAGGGAGAGGGTCCGTTTCAGAGTTTGGCTAGCTAGCTCACATCGGCTTCTCTTAAGCCTCGGAAAGATCTCCAGAACGGTGGAAAACAGGAAGACAAAACAAGCGAGATGTGATAGTTCAGTGTTCCCATGGGAGTCCGCATTCTTCCCAGAACCCAAGAGAGAGCACTATTGTTTCCCATGCCTGACCACATCCATTTTTTAATCAACAATTTATCATCTCGCCTTGTAGCTGGATGCTTTGAATTTCTACAATTCCAAGCGTTCTGTCGATCTGCGGCAGCGCTGTGGAAAGGGCATGAATACAAAACACCAAGGAATCAAAGCCCTGCTGTGTCCATGAAGAGATGTCAGAGACATGTGCAAAGACAGGGTAACAAAGAGAATGCCACCTGTCACTCGGAGCACTTTCCGACTGCGATGGATGTCACTGTGTCATAAGAGTATTAGCACTCCTCACTGATGCAAGGCTGCTACTGCTGGCTTGAGCCTATTGCTGTACAAATCAGTGAACTTTCACTGAACTAAAAATAAAAAAGGGATTAGGCCAAGCCTGGAATTCTTTGGCTGCTTACCCTCTAGGTGTTTTTTTTTTTTTTTTGCAGGGGAGGCGCCAGATTTCATTGGCTCTGGGAAACATGCGCACAACAAGATGCTTCAGTATTGTCTGAAAATCAGCTTGATTTGGTGAAATCATTCATCGCCAAAAGGCATCAGATAATTCTAAAGGCTTACACACTAATTAAGGGTGAACAGACATTTCAACCAGTTCTGGCATGTTGCCACCAAACTGCATTCAAGGAAAAGTGTGTGATAAGGAATGGAAGAGCCCCACATTTGACTTCAGATATGCACACGTATATTCTGGTCCTCCCTGTGAAAATCAGAGCAGCTTATAAGCAACAGACCCACTGTGACAATCTCACCAGCATCACTTGCCATGATAGGCTTTCTAGGTTATGTTGATGTAGGAAGCTGCTATTTCTTTTGTCCATATGGAGTCAACTGATTAGAGGAGTAGTAACTGGGACCTGGGGCGCAATCCAGAGTAACTACGGGGAGTCTTTGCTCCAGTGTAAGAACAATTTGCTCTGGATTGCAATATGAATTTCCCATAGGTTCAGGGTGACCAGATGCCAAACCCAAAATTCCTGAACCCCATGGCCAAAATTCCTAATCCCAGGCCAAAATTCCAAAATTATGGCACTTTTGTGACACTCCCAGACTTGTGTTGGGGTTTTTGCTGACCTAACTGGAGATTAGGGTTGCAGTCTAAGATTCTACAATCTTGGCTGTAAACTGGATATTCTGCAGAAAATATTTCAAATTGGGCCCCACAGCTGCTATGGTCAGCCCTAAGGGCCATATCCCTCCAGAGTGCATAGAACCACAATACCAGAAGCTCCACAGCAATGCACACCACTAACTAGGAAAGGTTTAGCATCCAGCAAAATTGCAATATAGCTCAGGAATGGAGTCAAGGAAGATATAAAAGCAAGAAGGCTTCATTCATAAAATGAATAGAATGACAGTCATCTTTGTAATTCAAAATGAAATTCATCGAGCCTGAATGAGAACAAAAAGCAACAAAAATCCTGGCAAAAGTGAAAGTGGATAATAAAGGAGGCAAAAATATGAGGAGTGCATGGATGAAAATGTCAAGGCAAACAATAAAGGCTTCTTCAAAAAACATCAAAAGCATGAAAACTATCAGGGAGGCAGTTGAACTATTAGACAGCAAAAGTTTAAAAGGAAAATGTAAAGACAATATGGAAATTACAGAGAAGTGAATTAATTCTCCATTCCATAAGATACAAGGCATATATTCATGCTTGAACAGAATTAGAGAGGCAACCTGAAATACGGTAATAAGTCAAATAGAAGTGATGTGGGATAAGGTTCTAAAAGGTACATACATTAACAATTAACAATTAACAAAACCCTTGGATCTACTGCACTAAGAATCGTGAAGTTGCTCCAATATGAAATTGCCAAATTTCTAACAAAAAATAACACAGTACAAAAATTTCTAAAGCTTAGAATTACATCCTAAGTGATGCCTTTAAACAGCAGAACAGAACAGTTTCTGCAATAGTTTTGCCTCAATAAAAAGCAGGCCTCCGTCAGTCTTGGTGGACTATGGTATCATGCTCAGCGCTGCATACGCTGCATGCGAAGCACAAAAGCCTGGGTTGGATTGTTATGGAGGATATGCTGTTACCCAAGCAGCAAATCCCCCCTCTCCATGCCACTGAATTAGTCCAATGGAAAGGCAGAGCCAATACGATTGGATCCAGCTGGCGTCGCAGAGCTGGGCTAAGGACAGGAGCTCACCCTGTCTTGTGGGGCCGACCCGGGTCTCGAACCCTGGCCTGCTGGTTAACAGACATAGCATCTTAACCTTCTAGAGTTATTTGAATGCATCAACGGATATGGCTATAGGCAATTCAGTTGACACTGTTAATCTTAGACTTTAAAAAGCTTTTGACAAAGTCTGTCAACAAAGATTCTTGAGTAAACTTAGTAGACATGGAATAAGAGGACAGGTTTTCTTATAGAGGACAGGAAGTGAACATAGTAATCAGTGGGAAATTTTTCACCGTGGTGGCATGTAAGAAGTGAAGTTCCAACTATTGGCAGAAGGACGTGTATGTTTTACTTTCTCCATAAACAACAAATATGTCCTCCATAGGTCAGGACCGACTGCAGTGTGCAACGAGGTGCTCATCCCCATTTCTAAACCAAAGAGCCAGCACTGTCCAGAGACGTCTCCGTTGTCATGAGGCCAGTGTGAGTGTACACCGAGGTGCACAGAGTGCTGTTACCTTCCCACCAAGGTGCTATCTTTTAATCTATTTGCATTTGCAGGCTTTCAAACTGCTAAGAGCGAGGCTAAGGATGAGAGGATGAGGATGAGAGACACAGGGCCTCTAACCACTAAGCCGCTACAGCCCTTTCAAGAACTAGATAGGGCTAAATAGCAAAATGACCAAGTTTGTGATGACATGAAACTATTCAGCCAGTGCAGTAAAAACCAAAGTAGATTGAGAAGGATGCCAAAAAGACATCTCTAAACCAGGATGAATGGGCAACCAAATAGCAAATGTGCTTCAAAGTACACAAATGTATAAAGTTGTGCATTGGAGCAAAACAAAAACAACAACAAAAACACCTCAACTTTGTACTGACATTGATATAATGTGATCTGTAGATGATGAAGTGAATCAACAGCTCAGGTGTGCCAATGGAGCAGTACTCTATTCGTGGGAAGGGCACAAGAGAACAAGTGAAGTGAACTTCTATTCATTTACTCCAGAGAAAGCCTCAATTATTGTTATGAAATTTCTTAGATTTACACCTGCTGTTTAGTAGTTATACATCTGAAGAATATAATGAAGGAATTGAGACAGGGTTCAGATATCAGTGCATGTGAGTGCTGCCCATTCTACCACCAATCTGCCTCCTTCCCTTCCCAGATTCCTTCTCCTCTCAGCAGGGTGACCAGATGTTCAAACCCCCAAAAGTAGACAAGTTCCCCCAAAATTCCTGACATCCACACAAAATTCCTGACACCCAATAAAATGTACGACAAATGTAGGATTTATTAAAATAAAGGTTAAAAACACTCATATTGCTTTCCTATACTTAATTGCAACACTATATTACTTCTTTTGAAATTGAAAACCTCACCTGATGCGGGAGGCCAGCCCATCACCATCATGCAGCAGGTGGGGCAATAACCTGGATGGTGAACATGTGCCATTGCCCTCCCGCTACCTTGGTTTTTTAGCCACACGTTCTAATAGAATGTGTTTAAACCATTTTAAAAATTAATCCTCTCAGAAGTATATATGCATAATTAGCATTATTTCTTTAGATTTTACTACCATGCATATAAAGGGGCAAAAGTTATACGCCTAGTTTTCACATTTCATACCTCCACATCCAGAGTAACTACAGGAGCACGTAAGAGACTTTATGTGACCCGTGCCTACTGCATCACCTAGTGAAAACCTATGGGAAATTCATATTGGAATCCGGAGTAAGTTGTTCTTACACTGGAACAAGGACTCCCCATGATTACTCTGGATTTTGCCCTTAATCTCTAAAATTTCTAAAGTTGTATAACATAGTCATCCTAGAAACCTATATATTATTGGGGGCTGTGGGTGTTGCAAGTGGTTAAGACACTGTGCCTATTAACCAGAAGGCCAGGCTTTGAGACTCAGGTCCCCACAAGACAGGATGAGCTCCTTCCTTAGCCCAGCTCTGTGACGCAGCTGGAACCAAACATATCAACTTTGCCGTTTCACTGAACTATTTCAGTGGGGTGGAGAGGGGGGCTTGCTGCTTGGGTAACAGCCTATCTTCCATATTGATCTACCTAGGCTTTTGTGCTTCACATACAGTGTCAAACACAATACCATAGTCTTTCAAGACTGATCGATGCCAATAATATACTTTATATATGTATTACATGTTAAACTCTCATGGCACAGATAGAGAGATCTAAATTCTACCAGGCAATTACAGACCATTCAGTGTCAGCTGCAATGTCTTATCATTACGACAATCTGCTTAATCAATCAATGAGAAGCCAGCTGATTAATCTCTACTGATCAGGAAGAAACTAGTTGCATGCCACAAAAGCCTGATTCTGATAAATGATCATGTAAAAATGAAGTACATGTAAAAACTGCTGTCATTTGGAGGCTGACATCTGGATTGCTCCTATGCTAATACAAAATATATCTTTCAGAGTATAACTTTCAAAGAAAGTACAGTGGTGGCCTCACGTTACAAGTTTAATTTGTTCCGGAGGCATGCTTGTTACGTGAAACGCTCTTTACGTGAAGTGAATTTTCCCATAGGAAATAATGGAAACTGAGACGATTGGTTCCACAACCCAAAAAATATTCATATAAAAATATTAACTTTTTATAAAAATGATTACAAAACACTGTAATATAACACAGTACAAAACAAACAATGTACAGTGGTACCTCGCTTAACAAGCGCTTCACTTAACAAGCATTTCACATAACAAGCAAACATTTCCAAGAAATCTTGCTTCACATAACAAGTTCCACTTCACTTAAAGAGCACTTATACAGCTCTGGCGCTCCATGCAGAGGCTGTTTAAAAGGGTTGCTGGCCAGCACTGCTACCCCTAACTGCCCCCAACTTGGGCGCAGTTGCCTTGGGGTGCCAGAGGCAGCTGCCCCTAACTGCCCCCAAGTGCACCCACCGGCCACCTTGACCTTTCAGAGGCAGCCCAGGTAAGCCTCCCAGGAAAGTGTCTTTGATTGCAGCCTCCTAACCATGTCTACTCAGAAGTAAGCCCCATTGTGTTAAATGGGGCTTACTCCCAGGAAAGTGTCTTTGATTGCAACCTCTTAACCATGTCTATCCAGAAGTAAGCCCCATTGTGTTAAATGGGGCTTACTCCCAGGAAAGTGTCTTTAGGATTGCAGCCTAAGTAGACTTCATAGGATCATGCACAGTGAATGCATGTTTTGAATTCAACTACAGTGTTTTGTCATCATTTTTACATAGTTAATATTTTTATATGAATATTTGGGGGGTTGCGGAACCAATCATCTGAGTTTCCATTATTTCCTATGGGAAAATCCGCTTCACTTAAAGAGTGTTTCACTTAAAGAGCATGCCTCCGGAATGAATTAAGCTCTTTATGTGAGGCACCACTGTAATATACAGTAACACACAACACTGCAATAAAGAAAATACTGTACAGTACTGAACTGTAGCTTTGAATACCTTCATGCCTGATGTGAGGGCTATAGAGAGGAGGACGACTTTGGCTGTGATACTAAAGACACTTTCCTGGGAGTAAGACCCATTGGACACAGTGGGGTGTACTTCTATGTAGTCATGGTTAGGATTGTGCTCTTTCACAATCACTAATGGAGTCACTGCTATCCATTGGCTCAATAGAACTTTTGTCTTTATGTGCAACTAACATTCCCAAGCTGCTGATAGGAGCAGCACTAGAACATTGATCTGGCACACCTTCCACACTGTCACACACGGATCCCACATACAAACCTGGCTCAGGCTGCTCCCCCCAGACCTCCCATTAGTTCCCTGGCCATGGAAGCCTGTTCCAAATTTCCTCAGAAGTGCTCTTTACTTGAGACAGTGCTCTTTACATAAATCAAAATTTCTGAGAAAATGTTGCTCTTTACACAAAACGCTCTTTATTCAAGTCGCTCTTTACTCAAGGTACCACTGTATATAGTATATCTTTCAAAGAAAGAATGTTTGAGGAGACATGGTTAGGATTGCACTGTTTATTGATTATTATTAAAATAAAAAAATATTAAATATAATTTATTACATATAATTGATGAATTACTAGCACACTACATGCTGCCTGCTCACAAGGAAACAGAGGACAATGACTTTTCCAGGACACAAGGCTAATAAAAAGGCCATGTTCTGGATAAAGAGGACATCTGGTAAAAAATATTTTTAAAAATCAAAACAGCCTTAACTCTCACCCCCACCCCTCCCAAAAAAGCATTAAAACCCCAGAGGGAAGAGGGCAGAAGATGAGGCTTGAGTGGAGGGAGAAGAGAAGTTTTGACTCTCACAATGCTTTACAAATTAAAAGTATTCCCTTTACTTGCTGAGCCAGTTTCAGTGTTGGGGGCTGCCTTATGGAGCACTTTCAAGCTGTAGGTGTCTGGGATCAGGGCCATTCTGGAGACTTGCACCCTGGGCTTTACCCCGTTGCACCCCTGGGCTTTACCCCGTTGGCACCTTCCACACCAGCCACAGCACGTCTGCTTACTCTCAAGTAAATGCAACTGCAGTTTAACTTTCCATGGCCTTCAATGCAAGGAGGAGGGAATATCACTGTATACATATAGCGAAGTTCACTATTCTTCCCAAGGAAACCAGTTTATAATGGTAGTAAAGGATATAACTATAAGGAAGTTATAGTTCCTCTTTATACTGCATCGATTAGACCTCACCTTGAGTACAGTGTTCAGTTCTGGGCACCTCACTTTAAGAAAGATGCAGCCAAGCCGGAGCAAGTCCAGAGGAGAGCGACAAGAATGATCAGTGGGATGGAAGGGAAGCCCTATGAGGAAAGGTTGGGGGGACTTGGGATGTTCAGCCTGGAGAAGAGAAGGCTGAAAGGAGACATGATTGCCCTCTTCAGATACCTGAAGGGGTGTCATATGGAGGAAGGGGCTCATTTGTTCATAGCTGCTTCAGAAAGCAGAACTAGAACCAATGGGTACAAACTGCAAGGAAGGAGATTCCAGTCGGATATCAGGAAAAAATTCCAAACAGTCAGGGCAGTTTGGCAGTGGAACAGATTGCCAAGGGAGGTGGTGGACTCTCCCTCACTGGGGATCTTCAAGCAGAGGCTTGACAAGCACCTCCTGGGGATGCTCTAGGAGGATTTCCTGCTACAGATAGGGGTTGGACTAGATGACCTACTAGGTCCCTTCCAACTCTAGGATTCTATGTTTCTATGACATCTTAATATTAAAGTCATCATTAGAAGTATCAGGAGACAAACCTGAGCATCCCACTTTCCCTTTCCTTTAAAACAAAATATTAAAGTTTGCCCTTGCTGAGCTCTTGTATTAATCCACTTCTATTCTAGTCACAATTGTTTTATCTCTTAACAGGACTTTCCTCTTTTCTTCCACTTAAACTTGATTTTCCCCTATTAGGTGAAGGATGCTCAGACAGCATCACATTAATTTCAGTGGACACTGAGCCTTATCTAATTCAGCAAGATAGCCTTTGTTAATTAGGCCTCACAGGACGAGTGATTGCAAAGAATGCCTCTAACTGTCACTGATCAATACCCGCAACAGAAGCAGTTCCAGCAGTCAATTACTTTTTTTCAAAGGCAAAATAAAAAAGGAGCCTTTCTGGTTAGCAGCTCCTGCATTTCCAAAAATCCCGATTGCTCACCCCACTCCGTTTTGCCCTATAAGGTTAGGCCAGTTGCATGCAAACAGCATGTTCTCTCTCCTGCTTTACTGTGCAGATTTGCTAGCAAAAGAGGTTCCTTACGCTCCAGAGCAGAATGCTGTTCAGCTGTATCTCACACTTTCCCAAGTCTGGGGCCGTGATTGATGGAGGAGTCAGCAGTCTGCCAAAGCTGCAAAGATTTGTTGTTTGATCCTAGAGACATAGGCTCTGTTTGATTGGGCCCCTGCAGAGTACGTACAGGAAGCTAATTTAATGTAATACTACCCTGCAATTCTTCAGAGAATGGATGTCGAGAGGACAACAACAAAAAAAGTCAAACGCTTTTGTTTGCTGGATATTCAGTGGCTCTGGATATTCACAAGGGATCGAAGTCGATTTTGTCCCACCTCTGCTGCCAGCATGTAGCCCTTTTTGAAACAAGGTTCTGCCCACTTTTCAAAGCTTTCACGCCTGAAATTTTCATATGCCCGAAAAACAAAAGCCAGCCGTCAGGAGCTAAATATAGCAGCAATGTGACACATTGTCAGCAATGTCCATTGGAGTGATCTCTAAAGCACATACTCTGCAGGAAAAGAAAGGGAATCAAGTGGAGCTAGATGGCAAGCAAAAGACAAATGAATAATTTTTCTATCATTTCATGAACATCTACAGTATTCTACAGTATTTATATACCACTTTTCAACTGAAAAGTTCACAAGCGGTTTACAAGAAAATGAAAAAAATTAATAGCTAATTAATAGCTAATGAACAATATTTCTCTCCTTCTTCTTTCCCTATTCCTGTGTAAAAATAAGCTTTTGTACAAATGAGTAAGGAGAAAAACATTGTGTTGTATGATTTTATATTTAAAATCTGAGAGTGTAAGCCTTTGGCTGCAATCCTATACTCACCTGAGAATAAGTTCCTTTGAACTGAATGGGGCTTACTTTTGAATAGAGCTGGTAAAGGCTTGCACTGTTAATTCCTGTTGGGAACGACAGGGCTGTGGCAGATCAAAATGTCTTGATCTATGAATGCAGAGGTCCAAAATTCAGAGGCAAATTCTTTTAGAAGATAGTACTTGGATGAGCAGTGGAAATACCTAAAATGAAATATGTATCCTGACGAAGTGTAAAACCTGAATACAGGCACCTGGGCAGAAGGTGAGGCAGAATACAGAATACCTGAATACAGGCACTGAGGGCAGAATTTGTACAAGTATTCAGTGGAAGGCTGGGGAGAATGCATTTAATATATAACATAGACTAGGGATGTCACACATAAGGCCTACAAGCCATAAGTGACCTGAGAAAACTTTTTTTCCATCCCTCAGGCTCTCCTAGCAGCACCATCAGCTACTCTCAGCTGCTAAACTGCTATGACATCACTGCTGAAAGGGCAGCCCGCTTTATACCAAAGCTCTCCCATGTCTTGAAACTATGATCAGGATTTGTGTATTTTATCTTTTGCCATTTGCAACAGATGACTTTCTTACTGAGAAACAAAGTGCTTATTTCTGATCATCCTCTGCTTAACAACATCATGTTCTGCTTCATGTCATCACTTCTGGCCCTCAGCAGGCATTGTGAATACTATTTGGCCCACTGATTGAAGTGTGATTGACAGCCCTTAATATACAGCAAAGCAAGATGTGCTACATAATGTTTGCCACAAGGGTCAGTTCTGAACCATTTCAACATGTGTTCGTCCATTGTGTTTTCTTTCCTTTGTTTTACTAACCGAATCAGTCTGTTTTCTTCTTCAGAGAAGAAGAGAGAAAATTGCAGGCACATATCTCGGCTTTATTGTTTCTGGGAAGGAATTGCACGATTGTGTTATTGGTTGAGAACCCAGCTGAAACAGTTTGTCATCTGAGAAAAAGATTGTCAGCTGGAAAATTGTGGTTTAAAAATGAAAAGATCCAAATGTGTGTCGTCATTTGCAGCAGTTAACGCAGCTTGCTGCAGAAGTGTATCATTTCCATTGTTCTGCTGGTGTGTTAGAGTCTGCTCCGAGGTCACAGCAGATTCCTGCCCCATCTGCTTCTGTTTATATGTGATTTAAAAGACTGTGTGTCCAATTTGGGAACAAAAGAGATGCAAATAAAAAGCATTTCTAATTGAGTAACAGTAATCCAGTATTTATTGTGTCTCGTTTTTCTCCCGTCATATGTTCATGAACAAATGCTACTGATACAATAACACTGACAGTAGTGGGCTGTATTGCCATAGCTAACAGCATGATATTCAAAGTATGGGGCTATCATAAAAATGACGAGCATCAAGTGAAGAGCTCTGCTGAATCAGAGCAGAGGCCCATCTAGTCCTGCTTCTTACATCATATAGTTACCCCCAGATACTTTAGGAATTCACACAAGGTAACAGGATACCTTTAGTCTGTACTTCCATTTGTACTTCCAACCAACTTCTATGGGTTGCAGTGGTGCAAATGGTTAAGATGCTGTGTCTGTTAAACAGCAGGCCAGGGTCTGAAACCTGGGTCCTACAAAATGGGGTGAGCTCCACTCCTTAGCCCAGCTCCCGCCAACCTAGAAGTTCGAAAGCAAACAAATGCAAGTAGATAAATAGGTACCACTTTGGTTTGGTGGGAAGGTAAAAGCAGCTTTCCGTGCGCCTTTGGCAGTTATCACCGTGTCCACAGAAGTATCTTCGGACAACACTGGCTCTAAAGGCTTAGAAATGTGGATGAGCACCACACCCTACAGTTGGTCATGACTAGCAATATAACATATAGGAGGCAACTTTTCCTTTTCTTCTATAAACAGGAGGCTACATTTATCCATCATGGCTTGTATCCTGTGATGGATTTTTCTTTCAAAAATCTCTCCAAGCCCCTTTTAAAGGTATTAGGTTGTATGCCATCATCACATCCTGTGGCAAGGAGTTCCACAGATTAATAGGATGCTGGAAAAAGAAGTACAGGTGTCCCTTGTTATCCACTAGAGTTCCATTTCAGAATTTCCTGTAGTTCCATGTATAAAGATAACAATGGAAAAATGGGTTTAAAGTCCCACTTCCAAATTTCCTGCTCCTCTATTGTGCCTAGTTGAATAAAGTGGTGCCTCAATATCTGCAGAGGTTTGATTCTGGGGCTAAAAAATGGAATGATCGTTTGCATGACTGTCTCTCTACAACAGTAGAAAAGCAGTTTTTTAAACTGTGATTTGCACAGGCCATTCATATTGAGTCAAATTTTGTATAAAAAATCCATGTATTAAAATTTTGGACCTATATTTTCTTTTGTCTGTTCTAACTGTTCTGATACTCAATTTTAGTGGATGTTCACTGGTTTTGGTGTTGTGCGAGAAACAAAAAATGCTCTATACAATCCATCCTTCATTCATTGGCATCCTTCAGTCTCGAAAGACTATGGTATCGTGCTCTGATTGGAGGTCCTGAAACAAATCTAGTGTGACTAAAGAGGCCAATTCGAGAGTGTCCATCCCTTCCACACTGAGGACAAATAAATTCCGTCCCCTGCCCAGGCCCCAGGTTTCGCTGCTTTCGGGTCTGTCTCTTTGCTTCAGCCTGCCGAACAAGTGTCTCTTCCAGTTGGAGAAGGCCATGCTGGGTCTTTTGCCTCCACGCTGAACGATCGGAGGTCAGGGTTTCCCAGCTGTTGATGTCCATTCCCAAGGCCTTTAGATCCCTCTTGCAGATGTCTTTGTATCGCAGCTGTGGTCTCCCTCTAGGGCACTTTCCCTGCACTAATTCTCCATATAGGAGATCTTTTGGAATCCAACCATCAGCCATTCTCACGACATGCCCAAGCCAGCGTAGACGCCGCTGTTTCAGAAGTGTGAACATGCTAGATATTCCAGCACGTTCCAAGACTGTGTTGTTTGAAACTTTGTCACGCCAGGTGATGCCAAGAATACGTCAGAGACAGTGCATATGGAAGGTGTTCAGCTTTCTCTCCTGCCATGCATAAAGGGTCCAAGACTCACTACAGTACAAAAGTGTGCTCAGGACACAATTCTATAGACCTGGTTAGTTGTATGTTCCGTCAGCTTCTTATTAAGCCATACTCTCTTTGTAAGCTTGGAGAACGTGGTAGCTGCTTTACCAATACGTTTATTCAGCTCAGTATCTAAGGAAAGAGTGTCAGAGATAGTTGAGCCAAGGTACACAAAGTCATGGACAACCTCCGGTTCATGTTCAGAGATTGTGATATAGGGAGGTGGATCCACACCCTGACCCATGACTTGTGTTTTCTTCAAGCTGATTGTTAGTCCAAAGTCTTGGCAGGCTTTGCTAAAACTGTAGATGCTGTGCCTGTTAACCAGCAGGCCAGGGTTCGAGACCCAGGTCGGCCTCACAAGACAGGGTGAGTTCCTGTCCTTATCCCAGCTCTGTGACACCAGCTGGATCGAATTGTATCGGCTCTGCCTTTCCATTGGACAAATTCAGTGGTGTGGAGAGGGGGGATTTGCTTCTTGGGTAACAGCCTATCCTTCATAACAATCCAACCCAGGCTTTCGTGCTTCGCATGCAGCGTATGCAGCCCAAGCACGATACCA
Source organism: Cryptoblepharus egeriae (assembly GCA_030015325.1). Classification (NCBI taxonomy): domain Eukaryota; kingdom Metazoa; phylum Chordata; class Lepidosauria; order Squamata; family Scincidae; genus Cryptoblepharus; species Cryptoblepharus egeriae. The sequence goes on from JAREYC010000005.1 coordinate 31,935,102, forward strand.
CAGTCTTCCAAGACTGACGGAGGCCTGCTATCAACAATCCATCCCATACATAATTTTATATGTATCAATCTTATCCCTGGAGCCTTTTTTCTAGACTGATGTTTCCCAAATGTCATCTTTCCTCATAAGTGTAGTGCTCCATCTCACTAATCATTTGGTTTCTGTCTTCTGCAGTTGTTCCAGTTTTTTCTGTACCTTTTCCATATCCTTCTTGATGTGTCGCAAGCAGAATTATATCCAGGATGTAGCCTTGTGCAATGACATAATAATATCGGTCATTTTATTTTCAGTTTCTTCTTTTATAGCTTCTGAGCAAGGAACTGACCTTCATCACTGAAACACACTGAGTTGACGTCTCAATGAGCTGACCACCAGCACCCCAAGATCTCTCCCCTGGTTTGTCGTACCAGTAAACATATTTGAGAGAAGTGAGCATTAAACCTGGCAAGACCTGATTAGCAGCTTAGACTCGTAACCATGTCTATGCCAAAGTAAGCCCCATTGTGTCCAATGAGTCTTACTCACAGGATAGTGTCATTAGGATTTCAGCCTGAGCCTCTGTGCTAAACCAGCTCTCAGGAGGCTACCAGTGGGCACAGCTCACCAGGCGATTCTCCCACAGAAGTTCAATTAAATAATAGCTATGCAAGAACAGTGGGACTTGAACAGGAGAATGTCTGCCAAGTTTCTTCATCAGATTCTCAGGCACTTTTATATGTCCACTTTGCTTTTCATTTTAGCCCCTTTTTTATACTTGATGGCTTTTAAGTGAAAACTCATCTCTCTGAAGCCGAGACCTTTGTTCTCAAATATTATTGAAGTAAAGACAAAAACCCAGCATAGCACTGTAGATTCCTGCTGTGGAGCAACCACTACATTACTTTGAATTTTCTTTAAACTCAGCAGTTCACACAGCGAGCAAATTCTAAATCAGGTTGAAAGAACTAAGAAGGTCTTGGAAACATTATCAGCCAGCTGACCTCATTTACAGTTTCTTTTCATTCCAATGTCCTTGCTTTTCGGCATCAAAACAGCATATCGTAAGGTGCCCTTACACAACACCTTTTCAAAGAAGCTATCAAAGAGCTACACAAATATATAAATATGCTCTGCAATATTGCCTCAACAAATGTTCTTTTTTTGCTATTTATAACCTGGTAGGAAATGAAACTCAAGAGATCTAAGTTGAGAGTATGCTGAACAACTTCAAGCATCTCCACATTCTCAGAGCACTTTGGCATTCTCATATGTAATGTTGAAATTACAAAAACAAGTTTATTCTCTCTCTCTCTCTCACACACACACACACACATACACACACAATATTGCAATTAGATTAACTGTTGTAAGTTAAGGCAGGTTTTTGAAAAGAATAGGCAATCTGCTTTAATTAAAAGCACTTTCCCGACAGACCTAAAGATAATTTTCAATGCCAGTCTTAGAACAGTAGGAAGCCATATACATATTCCAGTCTCTGCTGAAAGAAGCTATGCTGACTTACAGCAATGCTCCAGGCCTCAACTTCTGGAGAAGAATTCATAATGGTGTCACCATCACCAAGGTGTCACTGGCATAAATCAGTTGGGCTCATGCAGTGCAATCCTAAGAATGTCTACCTAGAAGTAAGTTCCATTGTGTTCAATAGTACTTACTCCCAGGGACATGTAGTTAGTATTGCAGCCTAAGAGAATCAGAAGCCAGCCACATGTATGTTAAGCTCTAGGCTGTGACACTCTGTGTATCTGCTATTGCATTTGTCATTCTCGACTTAACACTGAACCTGATATGCCAGAGACCAAACAGTGTAAAAAGCATGGTTTTCTTTAAAGTATATTTCAGTCAAGATTGGAATACAGTATTTTTTTAAATGTGTTTCATAAATGAAGAAACCTGAAGTAGGAGAAAATTCAAACTTCAGAGCAGGAGGCTGGCTGGCAGCTGTTACGTGTTTTCCCGTAATGGATGCCCAGAGCATTCAAGAAAAACATGGTGGCCACCATGAGAAGCTCTGATGCTTTTTAAAAACAATTTTTAACAAGGAAAAATAAATCCCTATTAGCCTAATAAATCTATATCTCTCCCTATCATTACCATAAGGTAAACCACCCTATCCTGAAGAAAAATGAGGTAAATGAAAGCTTCCAGCCTCCTGTATCTCACAGTGGCCTACCAGATGCTTCAGGGACCCCACATGAGAACAAGAGACCTGGTTCTCTCCCCTGCACCTGGCATTCTAAAGCAGCCTATACCTAAAATAAGGTTGCCTATTACAATCATGGAATTTAACCCACTATTAGTGAAACTGACATTTTAAACCCTATTTAATGTCATTCAAGTTTCCATTCCTCACTGGCATGCTGCAATAAACTGTACCACTAATAAATGGAACCACAAATCTTAATTTGTCCCCCGTATAGAGGCTTATAATAAGCCAAGAGTAAATCACGAGTTTGACATGTATGATAAAAGCATCAATAAAAGGCATGAATCGTTCATTGCTTCTTAGGATTCATATTCTCACTGTGCTTAGATGGTTGCCATCAATATTTAGTGCTTCTTGAGAATGTTCCTATTAGCTGGTCATGTGCCTTATACAGAAAACAAATCCACACACAGTGAGAAGTGGATGGCAAAGGTAAGAAATATCATGGGCTGCTCTTTCTTCTATACTGATAGCAAGATCAGGTGAAGATACTGAGTGGCCATAAAGGTGAGGGGAAACTCATAAGTGAGTGGACTAAGCTGCAATCCTAACCACACTTTCCTGTGAGTAAGACCCATTGAGTAAGTAAGACCAATGGATCTTACTTCTGAGTAGACATGGTTAAAATTGCAGTCTAAGAATTGTCCATTTCTTTACATGTATCCCAGACATTCATGGCCAGTTTGAAATTCCACATAGGAAGTAGAACTTGTAGCCACTCACATGGGAGATTGAAATCCTGCGCATTATAAAATGCAATTCAAGGTGATGTCCCATACCCCTGTAATCCCACCACCACCAGTCCCCTACTCATCAACACAGAACAAAAGACCATGGTCTATTCTTTTCATTATTGGTTAGCCTTAACCTTGTGATACTACGGAGTAAGCCATATTGAACCCAAAGAGAATTATATCTAAGTAAACATTTTAGGATTGTGCTGGCAATTCTTATGTTCTTGAGTTATTTTTATCCTTGGTGCAATCCATTTCAATCCATGTTGACAGACACTCTTGAGAAGGAAGTTTATTCTCTCTCTCACACACACACACACACAAACACACACACCACACACATTTTCCTAAGGGAAAGAATTATTTTAGGTAAACTCTTTCTGACATGAAAGGTCACACATAATCACTTTAATTTTCTTACCTGTGCTGGAGAAGTAGTTCAGAAAGAGAAGGCAAAGAGACAGCCAAGTTCAATGTGGTAGATATACTCTAGGACAGATTATGTCTCGTTGGTGAACACTTTGACAATCACCTTTTTCCATATACTCCAGAATAGTAAAATTTAGTGAAAGTATATCAAAGGTAAGTAGCCAGGATATTCAAAGAACACAACTATATTTGTGGTTTTAAAATATGCATAGTAGAATGTAACCAAGAGTATTAATAGCATGTTTTCCCATGCACCAACCAACCTGGCAGCATTGATACAGCAGTGATAAGATCCTGTTGGATCATTCATTTGACCTATATCAGTAACAGTATGTTGCTATATATATTGAATGGATACAGGAAGGCATATTGAGTCTTGGACAGGGGTATATGATATCGGCACTGCCATTGTCCTCAGTACACCTCAAGCTTGTCCTTGTCTTTACCCTGATCACCCCCAGAATGCCCCCTCTGCTGACTTACTTGCTCCTGTGGAGATTCCGGAGGTTGTTGACATGTGCTCAGAACAGCCATTTTACTGTTCTGGGGGCTCAAATTAATGCATCATTGGAATGGCTGACATGCCAGTCGCCCAGGCCTTGCATTTATGGAACATGAATTCAATCAGCAGAAGGAATGGATAGGATTGGGCCATGAAGGGGCTAAGACTTGGCTGATCAGGATTTCCCCTAATCCTAAAATCCAGAGTAACTACAGGAAGACATAAGAGGCACTTACTCTGGACTGCTCTATGCATTTCCCATAGGTTTCCCATAGGTGGCACCATAACTATGTCAGTGTAAAAGTTCCCGTAGTTACTCTGGATTGAGTCTGTAACTAACATACAGCCCAATCCAGAGCAATTAATCTGTCCACATAAGAGCCCTTAGGTTGCCCTATCTAACACTAGGTTGGAGCAACTGCAAGATGCTCCAGCCCAGTTACTCTGAAGGAGGCTTAGGGCAGAGCAAGGCAAGATAGGGTGCCCTAAGAGGGGTGGACCTGCTCTGCCCTAACTGGGGCAGCCTAAGCAGCTCAGGAGAGGCAAGTTGAGGGCATGTTTAGCATTGCCTAGGGCAGAGCAGTTACTCTGAATCCAGAGCCTGTTTCCAAGGCAGAAATGCCCTCTTCCAGCCCTCAGAGTTATACCACCTCAGGAGCAGGTATAGTAATGAGTAGACCCATAGGGGTCCATGATAAGGCCCGAGTAAGAATGGCAGTGCTGACCAAAAATCTGAGTTCTTGGCCAGCCTAGCTGCAACCCCTTCCTCTCAACCTCAGGATATGGAACAAACTACGGCTGCCCACAAACCTCAGGATACAGCAGGCCACTCCAAGAAGCCCCTTGTATTCACTGTAGAATGTACTGGCATCTCATCAGGGACTCCTTTTAAGGCAGGCACCCAGTGGCGTCACCAGACTGGTGCGGCTGGTGTGGGCTGCACTGGGGATGCGCTCCGTATGGGGTGATGTGCCGGAGGAGTTTGACTGTCCTTTGGCAGGCCCCGGGCGTCAGCACCCCCATTCAGGCCTGCTCCAAGGCGGAGAATCAGCCAGAAGCTGCCACTTGTCTGAGGAGCTGGCCTGAACGGCCATCTGAGGTGCACTGCGCAGAAACACACTGAGCATGCCAAACAGCTTCAGAGGAGACTTCCTTAGAGCAGAGAAAGTCCGCGCCTCTGCACAGCCATTCGGCCTCACTCAGGAGGCGGAGCGGCAGCCGAATGGCTTCAGAAAGAGTACTGCACAGGCACCAACTCTGACGCCTGCACAGTCTCCCCCGAAGCCAAAAGGCTTCAGAAAAGTACTGCGCAGGTGTCAGAGATGGTGCCTGCGCAGTACTCTTTCTGAAGCCAGTTGGCTTCAGAAACAACTGCGCAGGCGCCAACTTTGGTGACTGCGCAGTCCAGGTGTGGGGGGGTGCGCGCATCCCAGGGATGACGCACAGACTTCCGCACCAGGTGATGTGCAGAGTCATGTCACCACTGTAAGCACCACAGCTGTTCCTTGTTCAGTGTGATCTGAGGGGTGTCTCCTCAGGAGCAAGTCTTCCCCTTGTGTCAATTACTTAGCATGCTCTGGAGCAGTTAGGGCAGCCCAGGCTTCCTGACTCTCTGGATTCAGCATAAGTTTCTGCTCTGGATACAGAATAGTTAGGAGAGTGCAGTTAGGTCAGAGCAGGCTGAATTTGCTCTGGATTGCAGCCATACACAAGAATATGTTCCACTGCACCACACTGCCTGCTGAATTTGAGGTGATTGTCACCCAGAGGAGCAAATGCTCATCTTGTAACTGAAAAACAAATCCATAAACAAAATCTGAACAAAATTTATCTTGGACCTAAGAGATCATTCTGACCTTGTGGTTGTTATTTACATAAATGACTCAAAAACATCTTAAGCAAGCCACAATGAAACTTAATATAGCCAAAGGGCTGCCTTCATTTGGGATGAATACATGCTCTCTCTATATTTCAGCACTGCTCGAAGCAATTTGACATCAATAATACTATTAAAAAAATGTTCCCCATGTTAACGTAACACCAACAAAAAGCAATAAAAATGTAAAATTTGCTTTGAAGACTGAATTTATTTTAAATGAAAGGAAATTCAAACAACTGGTAAGCAGCTCAGTTGAGAAATATATTAGCACCACAAAAGTTCTTGCAGTTTTCTAGAAAGCTCCCTCCACACTTCCAACTCAGCCTGTTAAACAGATCAGAATACAGATTAATTAAGATACAAGAGACTTACACAGGAACGTATATGCTACAGAATGTGACTGCAACTATTAGTCATGCACATAGATTGGTCATGCAACTCAAATAGAAATTAGCTTAGCATCCCCCCAAGGTTTGCTATGCTACATATTTATTTATGTTTATTGAATTCAACATCTAGCCTGTGTTCTCCTCCCAAAAAGGATGACAGGCTACAATGCATTTATTTTACCATACTCCAGACTCGATAGTACATGCCTTTAGCTAAAGATTTAGCAGTTTAATTCAGATCAATATGTGGAAATTGAACCCCTCCAAACACCATTTTGATGTTCCTATTCTTGTCCAACAAAACTCCAACTACTACAGCTCCTTTTGTCAGTTATTTCCCTTACTAGACACAGAGCATTTCCCATCCTGTTCCAAGCCAGAGGCTCAATATGACATTAGGACAGTGATTCCCAACCTGGGAGTTGTGAACCCCTTGCCAGATGATTGTATCCTCTATTGAGGCAAATGGTGACTTGGATGTAATGGTGACAATAGCACTTCCAGATTTGCACTGCAACTGCGACCGAAAAAGTAAAAAAGGATTTTCTACATGTACCCATATGTGGCAGAGGTGACCATCTGGGTCTTTCCACCGCAGAACATGGACAAGCACAACCACCAGTGGTGGGCTCCATCAGGTTCGCACCTACTCTATAGAACCAGTTGTTAAATGACAGATAGGACATATAAAGTTTAAAAATAGCCATTTAAAAGTGGCTGCCAGATGGGCAAAGACCCGGTTGTTAATTTCTTTGAATCCCATCACTGACAACCACCCTTTTAAAAATTTTTACCCCCAAATCCAGAGTAACTACGGGAGCACATAAGAGACTTTACGTGCACCTGTAGTTACTGCACCACCTAGTGAAAACCTATGGGAAATTCATATTGGAATCCAGAAGTTGTTGTTACACAGGAACAAGGACTCCCTGTAGTTACTCTGGATTTTGCCCATCATCAGTCTTCCATCCATCCATTTATTATTTTTATTTTTGGGATTTCTATCCCAATATTTTCTCAGCAAGGAAACCCATTCATTCATTCATTTCCACATTTTTAGGCTGCCTTCCTCCAAAGAGCTCAGGGAGGTGAACATGGATCTTCCAGGTCTGAGTCTAATAGCTCCAATCACACAAATAATGAGAAGAGCAATAAGGTAGTGTCTGCTGCCTGGTGGTGCCTGGTGCCCAGTGGTGCCCGCTGCCCAATTGTAGAGTTGCCTGGTGCCCGCTGCTGCCCACCACTGCCCCTGTACCCTCAAATGCCTGGTTCCCAGCAATGCCTGCTGGTGCCCAGCTGTGCTTGGGCCCCACAAACATTCTTGAAATTTTACTCCCACAATGACAGGTTAATTCCACTAGTAGGTAATAAGAGTGCAGTATAGGCTAAGGTCTCAACCTTCATACAGCTAAGGTTTTGACCAAGCAAACAAACTAGCAGAACTAACAAGTTCTATTTTTCTGACCACAAGTCACCTTGTCTGGAATCCAGATCTTTCCAAACAACATTCCTAACAGGTAGGCTTTGATAATTATATCTTGGACACAAGTCCAAAGAATTTCAGTTTTACTCCTCCCAAATCTGGATATTATTCTCATATAATTCTTTGAAAGTAGAATGGGTTGCAAAATTGCAAGGGTTAAGCCCTGGCTGTATAACATTGTCACAAAGGTAAATAGCTGCTGTAAGGGACCACTTTCGCACAATGGTACCTTTCCCTCTCTTGGGAGAGAAGGTTCAGTGGAGAGATTATCGAGCATGAAAAATTTATATTTTAATCATACATCTTTCCAGCGCTCCAGTTATTTGTGCATTCTGTATACAAGGAAAAGAAGAAAATTGAATCAGACTTTCACTGGAGCATGAGCAAAGAGAATCTATTTGTGGTAATCATATAGTTAAAAAGTAAAAAAATATTTTTAGCAGAAAAGTGTTTAAAAAATGATGTAGATGCCAAAATTATGATTCAGCCTCATGTAAGTCAACATCTTTAACTTTTGGAAAATAAATAGGTTGTTTGGGTGAGATTGTGATGGACACAACATTCAAATGAGTTGAATTTTACTAAGGGACCAGGGGTGTCAAAGATACCATAACATACTACCCCAGAAGCAATTTCTCCATTCCCCATTATAATTGGGCTCTCCCAGCTTCATGAGTTCTCTCATATCTTTAAAATTCACCACCACATCGGTAACTCTTTTTAACCACCAATACAGTGCACACACCTTCACTTTTCTTCCTTTGAGCCTGTTTTGACATGTATGCAAACACCACCTTCTGACTTCCACTAACCACCCAACTGGCAAGAGGATATAGAGATTTCACAAGAACGTCATGGTTCTTGTAAATCTATGGCTCAGGGCATATATCCAAAAGATGGGAATTTCCTATCAAGAGTTGTTAAGCAAGTATTGGGATGATTTTCTTCTACAAACTATGTTACTTCTACAAACTGTAGAGTAACTATTATAAATTAACATAACTAATCACATTTTAAAATCTAATAAGGCTTATCATTCAGACACAACAACACAAGGATAGATTTTTATCTAAGTTGCAGGGTCTGTCCTGGCCATTTGTCATCTCAGACCCGCAACTGGGGTTCGGTACTTCTACTCAGCTCAGCTTTTGAGACTGGGTTGTGGTGCTGCCCCTCAGTGAGGAGAACTGACTTCTTTCAGCCTCCTGATGGGGGAGGAGCGACAACCCACAAGTTAAGAACGCCCTCCTTCCTTCGTACCAGAAAAGAAGTCTACGATAAGAAAAACTTTCTTTTTATAATCCCCTCATAAACTAATATAAGGAAATTCTTCCCTCTCTTGAATTTTCTCGGTATGCTTTATTATTTTATGCCTGAAATATGTCCTCTATGTCTCCTGACAAGTTCTTCCAAGTTCAGCTATCACTTCTCATCTGCTGGAAGAAAAACCGACAGACTGACCAACCGGCCAACTGAATGATTGATCTACCTACCTACACAGAGAAAGAGAGAGGAGAAACATTGAAAAATTTATAAGTAAGCAAGAAAAACAATTAACATCTTTTTTCTCAGTGCATATTCAGGATAACAGCTGAAATTTACTGTGTCTTGGAAAAGAGTGAAAAAAATGAGAAAAATGAAGAATAAAGTACACAAAGTAAATATGAGTAAGGATAACACTGCAATTTAAAACTCTGTTCATATTGATCCTGGATTCTTTGACCCCTGAAGAATTTATTTTATACTCTTAGAGAAGTGGGAATTGTTGGCTAGGAAAAGGGTGACAGGCCCTTCTGCTCCCTACTCGTGCTGACAGTGACTTAACTTCGGATCTGTTCTGAGCACACTCTGTACACTGCCCTAAGCTGCCTTAGGTTCATGGCTGCTGCCTTTGTGCTACAAAAAAGGTGACTTATCATGCTCCTCAGTCAGTTTCTTGCAGAAGTGAAGTTGTATTTAAAGAAATGCTGCTTAGATTGGGCTGAAAGTAAAACTGAAAATAAAACCTGATATCTTGTACTATCGCATTTGAAGACACTGTGTGAAGGGCATGATGGGGATTTGAGCCAATCCTATATGTGTCTACTGAAAAGTAAGGCTGCAATCCTAAAGACACTTTCCTGGGAGTAAGACCTATTGAACACAATGGGGCTTACATTTGAGTAGACATGGTTAGGATTGTGCTCTAAGTCTCATTATAGTCAGTGGGGCTTATGCCTGGATAGGTGTGGATAGGTAAGTGTGGGTAGGACTGCAGCTTAGATGTTCTGCTTTCTGCTTGCATTTAACAGGTGGAAAGTATACCACTGTGGCCTGTGTCTGTATGAGCTGGATAGACACAGTGACAGTAGACTCATATGAAAGGCATCCCTAATCCTATAGTCTCTTGCCTCTCTATAATCTACTTCTGACCTAACATGCATCTCATTGTGACATGGAAGTGTTGCCCGAGATATCTGTGATCCAGACAGATACACAAGGCTGCATTCTAGCTTCAAGATCACATAAAACACATATCTTCCAGATTATATCTAAATATTAAGTAGATCTAGATATTATCTAAAAGTATACACCAATAAGTCTGGATTTCTGTTTCTTCTCAGAGGCATTTTGCCCTTTCCTATGTAGAGCATGTAAAAGTAAAGATGAATTATTTGAAGGAAATAATGGAGGGGAAGTTGTAACTAACACCCTACACAAATAGATTTGTTAAACGACAAATAATTTACTTTAAAAAGTTCATGGAACTTCTTCATGGAATCTTCCTGGAAGATTCTATAATTTAACATTGTAAAACCTTAAACAGATTTCTTTGTATTGTTTTCTTATTGAAATGTTGCCTATATATTTGTATAGGATTTTTGTCTTTTGCAAATGATTGATCCCTCTAGCTCAGAATGCACCTATCTCATACATAAAATTCTCATTTTCCTCTGTGGGATAGGGTATCACTTTGACAGCCAGTTCTTTCTACACATCAAGACTGACAGCACAGTGTGTAGTATAGTGGCTAGGAGACTCAGCTATGAATTAAGAAATTGCTGGTTCAAATATTGTCACTACCATGAATTCCCTAAGAGATCTTAGGCAAGCTGTTCTCTCTCCGCTTGTAATGTGGGTATAATTGCATACCAACCCTGTAAAGAGCTAATATTTTTATTATTGTGCTATCCATGCACATGGCTGTTGAAAATTCGAGAAGTGAAGAATCATGAATGGCCCACATTTTAAGAAGACAGAAGGGTGATGAGAGACAACAGTGAAAGAAGGGAAAAAATTGTGACTGGTGAACAGTGTTTAATGTATCCTTTGTAGGTTAAGGGCACAATCCAGAGTGAGGGCAGTGAGGAGTGCCATGGCTGGGCTGCCCCAACAATTCTGAATCCAGAGCAGAAAGTTATGCTGCATCCAGAAAGTCAGAAAGCCTGGGCTGCCCTAGATGCTCCAGAGCATGCTCGGTAGGCACCAAGTCAGTGACACCTGGGGAGGGCTTGCTGTTGAGGAGACTCCCCTCAGATCACACTGAACAAGGAACAGCTGTGGTGCCTACCTTATAAGGAAGCCCAGATGTTCCTAACAACCAGTAACAGCTGCAACATAAGATGCAAGTACAGCAGTACCTCTAGTGGAGGGTGGATGCAAGGGGATTGCTTGGAGTGGCCTGCTGTATCCACAGGTTAGTGGGCTGCTGTAGTTGTTCCATACCCTGATGTTGAGAGGCAGGGGTTGCAGAAAGGCTGTCCAAGAACTCAGATTTTTGGTCAACACTGCCATTCTTACTCTGCCTTATCATTGACCCCTATGGGTCTACTCATTACTATACCTGCTCCTGAGATAGTATAACTCTGAGGAGCTGGAAGAGGGCATTTTTGCCCTGGAAACAAGCTGTGGATACAGAGTAACTGCTCTGCCCTAGGCAATGCTAAACATGCCATCACATGCCTCTCCTGAACTGCTTATGCTGGCACAGTTAGGGCAGTCCAGGTCCACCTGTCCTGGGGCATCCTATGATGCCTAGATCTGCCCCAAGCCTTTTCCAGAATAACTATGGTGGCCCATCTTGCAGTTGGGCCAGTCCAGCGATAGATAGGGCAGCCCAAGTGCACTTCTGGATTGTGCCTTTAGTTTCAGGATAATATGAAGACTAAGCGACTGCCAGGGAGTTCCAGAAACAAAAGCTTGAACACATAACAAAGGGAAGAAGGTTAGAAAGACCGAGTTCCCCAACTTTTTTCCTCCATGGAAAAACCATACGACCACCAGCATAACTTGACATAGCCAGAAACCGAGGGTCAGAAAGAGGTGGGCAGAACACCCTCCTTCCTTCATACCGGAAAAGAAGTCTATGGTAAGAAAAAACTTTCTTTTCCCTGTACTCAGGAAGGAGGGCGTTCTTAACTTGTGGGATATAGCAAAGCTGTAACTGTCTGGAGGAAGGGAGGGCTGACCCGTAGGTCCGAAGATGTAATTACCCTTTGTAACACCCTCCTGCCAAAAGTTGCATCCACAGAACCTGCTTTATCGATCTTATAATGCCTGATAAAGGTGTTAGGTGATGCCCATGTAGCAGCCTTACAGATGGATTCAATGGACGTCACACCTTCATATGCAGCAGATGTAGCTGCACTGAGAGTAGAGTGAGCAGTAATCCCGGCAGGAGGGACCCTTCCTAAGGACGAATAGGCTAATGCTATGGTTCCCTAGAGCCAATTAATCAGAGTGCTCCTCGATGGACGCCTGCCCATGGCAGGCCCCTTGAAGAGCAAAAAGAGACAGTCAGTTTTACAAAATGCTTAAGTGCGCTCGATTAGTAACTGACAGCTCTCCTAGCATCTAACTTATGCCAGCCCACTTCCTTGTCATGATGGAATGATGGAATAGCCAACTCCTGTGCCCGATGATACCAGGAGTTGACCTTGGGAATAAAGGCCGGATCTAACCGCAAAACCACCTTGTCATCATGAAAGATGCACAAGTTGGGATTGATCGACAATGCCCCAATCTCAGACTCCTGTCTAGCTGAGGTTATTGAAACCAAAAAGATGGTCTTAAGTGTAAGAAATTTTAATTCAGCACTATTTAATGGTTCAAAGGGAGCCTTCACTAACGCTGACAACACCAAAGGTAAATCCCGCAAGGGGAAATGAGGAACCTGTGGGGGACTTAACTGATTCACCCCCTTAAGGAACCTGGTTATGTGAGGATGGGAAAGAAGAAGAGAAAATGAGGAAAGAGAGGAGAAAAGGGTGGCAGTGCTCCCCAACTTCGTCCTGCCAACTGCGAGGCTGGATGAGACTGAGTTGTGGTGCCACCCCACAGTGAGGAGAACTGACTTTGTCCAGCCTCCTGATGGGGAAGGGGCAACAACCCACGAGTTAAGAACACCCTCCTTCCTGAATACGGGGAAAAGAAAAATTCCAAGCATAATTATCAATAGTACTACTTTATAAAAGTCTTTCTGATTCTTCTATTAAATATTCCCTATAGCCAAGTTGAACATATTCTTATTACCCCCCACGGCGAGAATGAAAAGCCGGAGACAGATGCTGGATTTAAGGGCCACTTTATTAAATCTAACAATAATTAAACCCAACAAGGGACTGCTGACAAAGTCGTGCTGGAAACTACAAAAATAAGGGATGGCGAAGGTCTGGCTCAGGTTTCATCCTCGCACTGAAGGTACCCATCATTGCCAACCCGAAGGTTGAGACAGCTGGGCGCTCAGTCAACCAGTTGCCCGGCTGACTTAGCCTAAATCCCAGGTACAGGACTAGCAGCCACAGCCTACATCCGGTCTGGTCGCAATATGCCTGGCGTGCATAGCACTGACCCTTGCTGCCTCAGGCAATCACCGGGCCTATCCTGCCTACTCCAGCACGACACCTGCCACACGGGGAACCTGGCTTGAACATGGTTCCACCGCCCCACTACAAACAGTCCAGCAGTCCCTTAACTATGTTCCAGATGTACTCATCTAGGGCCAGGTCAGTTAAATGAACCCCGTCATCCCTAAAAACATGGGGCAGCTGCCAGAGCACATGTCGGTGAAAAATCACCACCCCGCCCCAGCTTTCAACAAAATTGGCAGCATAGCTGTTGACCCGCTTATGGGCCAAATCAATACTTCGGATGCTCCTGGCCCCTTTCCAAACCCTCCTAGGCAGGAAAGAGGACCAGACAAACCGAATGGCCGGGCACCACCATTTGACCAGGGAAAGATCTTGACGAATCTGAATCCGAAGATCAACAGATTTCATCCTAGTGAGATCATTCTCCCCTAGGTGCACCAGCAAAACATCAGGGGGGGGGGGTTGTGCTTGAGGAACCCACTAACTATGGGAAGCAGCTGCCCCCACCCCATCCCCCTCTTCACAGCCCAAGTTATACACATGCTGGGGCTGAGGCCGAGACAGGAGCCGGCGCCGGTGCGTTCGGCCCTCCTCCGGGCCCAGAAGAGGATGGAGTGGCCAATTGCCAGAACCCGGAGAGGTCTCCCAGCCGAGGTATCTGGAATGCAAACAAACACAAAGTCACTAAACAACTGAATGATCAACAGGTAAGTGAGCAACATCAAACAGGTCACAACAGCAAACGATGCTCCCAAAATCATCATTTGCGCACATAATACCGCAAGGCCCCCGAGCGCCATCGTCCGATGCGCCGGATGACCTCTTCGGGAAGACCCACTGAAGAAGCTAATGTGGCAGCGCCAATCCGGAGGGAATGAACGCTATAAAAATTTGGGGACAGATCAATAGTGGTCACCACCCAAGAAAAAACAGCTCGAAATTGAAAGAAGGTAAGTGGCGAGCCGTCTGCATGTTGAAAGATCGGACCCACGAAATGCACCACTCTGTCTCTAAAGCGGTTAAGAGCCCGCACCGGGCACAGAAGGTGGGAGGGAATGGCCTGCAGTCTGATCAAGGAGCCCCGAGCCCTCTGGTCAGTCTTGGACCTGCGCAAGCGCAATAAACAGCTAGAATCCTGAAGGGTCAAGTCCGACCACCACAGAACCCAAGAGGGGTCGGCCGAACGAGACCTCACCAGAACCTCACTGATTCTGAAGGCCCCAAAAAACATGACCAGGGTCACAGCCCGAAAGAGGTCCCTCTCAAAATCAGAGCTGCAACACCTACCATAAACCTCAACAATCTGACCCAAAATTTGGACCGTCACCGGCTTACGCATGTCCGGGACGGAAGGCCGGTCACGGCGCATGCCCTCCAGCATGTGCCGGACCCTAAAAGACTGAGTGGTGTCCGCAGTACCTTTCAAACCGGCCACAAAGGCCAAGGCAGAAAGGTACACAGAGATGGACCTGGGGTGCAAACCCGACTCGAAGAGAAAGAGAAGAAACTGGAGAACAGATGCCTCCGACAGGGGCCATACCACCTCCAAGTCCTTGGCCTGACAAAAGGCCTCGAACTCTCCCACCTTCTTTTCATAGCTGGTCCTGGTAGCAGGGGCCAGCGAACCCAGAATCAATCTCTGAGCCCTCACGGTCCAAGGCTCCAAAGCCACTTTGTTTGAGCAATATAAATAAATATTGTTTGAGCAAAATAAATAAATCAACAGAAAGTGAGGCAGAACCATCCTCATTTGTTTAATATCCGATAGTTTGTGCACATCCCTCTAATTGTTAAATATCATAAATCTTAAATCATATTTAAATCAATGACTGTTTCTGTTGAGAGCTTAGGGAGAATGTGAGGGAGGATAGTTGTGAACCCTAATCTCTGTAGGGTTCTAATGCAGGCATTGCTAGTTATTTCTGGGTTGGAAAGCAGAGATGTGATGCTACAGTTCAGGACAAGTAGGACTTAGCATTGAAGCATTGAAGTAGGCCACATGTAATCCATGTGCTGAACAGAGAATCCTATTTCTGTCCTGGTCTTACTGCCAGGCTGCAGTTGTCTCCTGAGAGACATGTAGAGCACTGAACAACACCTCAGGTATCATCAGTATGCCTAGAAACCAGTTGAAAACACTGTTCTAGTGGATTTTGTAGTGCAGGTAATTAGCATGTCTGACTAATCAGTTAAGCTGTCTCTGGTATGTATGTCTTTACAATAAACAGTATAGCCCAATCCTAACAACAGATTTACTGATTTATGAATTGTTTGAAGGGCACTTCCAGTGTTATTTTTTAGTCCATTTTATCAAGGGCTAGAAAAAGTGCCCGTGTTGCAGGAGTAAAATAACCCCCTGTATGCCATCCCCCATGCATATAACATCCCCATGAGCATCACCCCCATATACAACAACCCCATGTGCATCAACCCCCATGCACATCATCTGCACATGAGCATCAACCCTCCAAGCACAACATTCTCCCATGTGCATCAATGCCATGTGCATCAACCCCCATGCGCATCAACCCCCATGCACAACATCCCCCATATGCAACTTCCCCTCATGTGCATCAACCCTGCATGCGCACCATCTGGCCCATGCGCAACATACCCCTTCACAATATCCCCCCGTGCAACATCCCCTCATGCACACTGTCCCCCATGTGCACCCCCATTTGCACCATCCCCCCATGTACATCATCTCCCTTATTGCATCCTCCTTCCCAGTTCACCAGGCACCAGACACCAAATTGGCTGGATGTTGATCGATCAGTCTTCAATGCTAAGTTAGGCCAAAAATATGTTTTACCTCTTTTCAGCCCCTTAAGGCTTAAATTTCTCAACATCTGTTCTTGTTGGGTGTTTATATTACAGAGTGAATACCCTCTCCAAATTTCATGCTTCTAGGTTCAGGGGTTGGGGAAGAGCATCCATCAGTCACCAGTTCTTCAATGGAAAGTAACAGTACACAGTATAGGGAGGAAAATGTGTTGTACCCCATTTCACTCCCTTCCAGTTGGAGTTTCTGAAAACTGGTTCTTAGTGGATGACTTCATCACCGAATTAACACTCTCCACAAATTTCACACTTCTAGGCCTGGTGGTTTTGGCTGGCCGTTGATGAGTGAATGGCAGCACAATCCAGAGCAGCTAATCTGTCCACATAAGAACCCTTAGGTTGCCCTATCTATCACTAGGGTGGAGCAACTACAAGATGCTCCAGCCCAATTACTCTGGAAGAGGCTTAGGGCAGAGCAAGGCAAGATAGGGTGCCCTAAGAGAGATGGACCTGCTCTGCCCTAACTGGGGCAGCCTAAGCAGCTCAGGAGAGGCAAGTTGAGGGCAAGTTTAGCATTGCCTAGGGCAGAGCAGTTACTCTGTATCCAAAGCCTGTTCCAAGGCAGAAATGCCCTCTTCCAGTTCCTCAGAGATATACCACCTCAGGAGCAGGTATAGTAATGAGTAGACCCATAGGGGTCCATGATAAGGCCTGAGTAAGAATGGTAGTGTTGACCAAAAATCTGAGTTCTTGGCCAGCCTAGCTGCAATCCCTGCCTCTCAACCTCAGGATATGGCACAACTATGGCAGCCCACTAGCCTCAGGATACAGCAGGCCACTCAAGCATCCATCTTGCACTAGAAGAACTGCAGCTGTAACTGGTTGTCAGGAACTGCTGGGCTTCCTTATAATGTAGGCACCACAGCTGTTCTTTCTTCAGTGTGATCTGAGGGGGGTCTACTCAGGAGCAAGCCCTCCCCAGCTGTCACTGACTTAGCATGCTCTGGAGCAGTTAGGGCAGCCCAGGCTTCCTGACTCTCTGGATGCAGCATAACTTTCTGCTCTGGATACAGAATAGTTAGGAGAGAGCAGTTAGGGCAGAGCAGGTTGAACTTGCTCTGGATTGCGCCCTTAGTGAGTCAGTGAGTGACTTTTCAGTTTTATATACTGTATATAGATTTGGCGCATATTCAGTAGATGACCTTTTCACTAACATGAAGTGAGGATTAAAAATCTTCCTGTGAGTCCTAGCCTCATGTTTTTATGGTTTGGCTTGTATTATTGAATGAAAAAATTCTTCTCTCTCAGCATTATTTGCCATGAAAAAACCTGTGTGATGCTGAATGACGATAGTGGTTCATTCACCCGCTTTCTGTAATGTATTCATCCTCTGGTCCTTGGTTTAGAATGGAGGTAATTTCCTGTTGACTACAAAAACAAACAGTCCAAAAAGTTGGAGTGTTTTCATTTCCTGGTGCCAATATATACAGACTGCTAATATTTCCTCTGTTGTATGGTAAAGAGAATTGGGTTATTTCTGGCAACAGGAGTTGGATTTTCCTCCTAATAATTGCTATTTTTAAAGCTCCCCTGGCATCTAAGAAGCAATAAGCGGGGCTGTGCATTTTTGTGCTCTGGGTTTCTCATTTTGTAGTATGTGAGTGCCACTGCTTGATTTCTAAAATGTAAGGGTGACTTCTTGGACACCATATCTCTGATCAAGATGTTTTTCTCAGATCTTAACATGTAAATGGTTGCAGTCATTTATTGGTGCAGGGGGAAACCTCCAGTTTTCTGTAAATAGGGGCTTCACAACAGTTTCTCTGCAAAAATTAGAGAGGGAAAAAGTGTTACCCACTCATAGCATGTCACTCTCTCACAACAGATCCCCTGTAGTTATTTGGGAACTTAAAAGTACTAATCCCTGTCCGTGTCCTGTTGCTGGGTACAATTCACTGGTTTTCACTGCCATATGATCTGTGTTTGGGGTACACCCTACTAATTGTGTTTTTA
This sequence comes from Cryptoblepharus egeriae, assembly GCA_030015325.1. Classification (NCBI taxonomy): domain Eukaryota; kingdom Metazoa; phylum Chordata; class Lepidosauria; order Squamata; family Scincidae; genus Cryptoblepharus; species Cryptoblepharus egeriae. The sequence goes on from JAREYC010000005.1 coordinate 31,953,364, forward strand.
TCTGACTGAAACCTGGATACAGGGTAGGGCTTTCTCTATGGCTGCGTTCAGACTCTGGAATCCATGTTGGAGATTCACTCACTCTGTCTCTTTCTTCCAATATCTGTTTAAAAGATACCTGGTCTGGTATGCTTTCCAAGTGCACTGAGTAAAGTCTGACTCATACTGCTGTGTTGCTGTGATTGAAAAGTGGCATGTAAAAATAGATGGATGAACCGTGTGAAATCAGGGTGAAAGAAAGGAAATCTGAATAGTGAACTATCTACTGAACCAAATCTTGAAAGAAAATCTGAATAGTGGCCTGAACTAGACGATCCATCATAAGGATGAGCCAAGGCAAGGACTGGTTCATTTTCTGCTTAATGTCTTCATGGCGATGGGCATTGCACGGTCCACTCTTAAAAAATTCCAGGGTTCCCCCACTGAAGATATGCTTAATGATTAGGGGAAGACTTTGCTTTTGTGATAAATTAATTACAACATGCTCATGGGGGGAGGATGTTTTCTGATAGCAACATTTGGAACCCTGGGAACAAATAATATTATGTGAACAGAAGAAACACAGAAGACCACCATCAGATACATATCTTCTGTTTAGCCTTCACAGATAATTGCAAGAAACATAAGAAGGCCAAGGTAAGGCCACTGGCTTCTTCCTCTGACTCCCAAACCTTATTTTTTTAAAAGCACATCACTCCAGATAGACAACCTACATGAACTCTCATATTGGAATAAAAGCATTCTTGAAGGCTGTAAAACAGCTGCAGAAATGTATTTCAGGGACCAAACTATTGGTGAAAAATTCATAACTTGCATCTCATTTTGAAACATTTAAGTTCCTCCAAGGAAGAGTGGGTTTGAAATGTCACAAAGGGCAACTGAAGCATACAGGCAGCCTTTCCTAAAACCTGCTCAGTGAAAAACTGCATCTGCGGTAGCCTCAAACAAACAACCAAGCTCATGTGATAGAAAAATATCTATTTATAAATATATTCTATGAACTGAATTTTTTTTGTTTAAGTTTGCTTGTGGTTGCTGCAAGCTTGCATCTTTTATTCTGAGCAGGGTTCATGATGGAATGGCATATAAAATAGCCCTCCATGAAGTTACTATAAAAAATGTGTTGGAAACATGAATCCTTGAAGCTTTCTTTTCTAGTTGTGCTTAATCAGGACATTTCTAAGAAGCTGCCGAATGTCCAAGTCTAATCCTCTTCTGAGAAGTACAATCTGAAGATTCCTTGAGGGTTTCTGTCACTAGCTTTGCCTCTTAACCCAAATATTTCTTTAAAAGATTTCTTTAACAGCTGAGAAGCAATGGGAAAAGATTGTGCCAGTGTGCTGTTTGACCTGGGTTTCTTTTGGCCCCTCTCCCTCTACCTCCTTCTCTTGCTCATTTCCAGGTAAAGATAAACATTTCCATACAGCAGGAAGAGGAGAAAAGAGGAGGTTCGAGGAATGATTTATAAAATATTTGAGGAATTCTGCCTCCCTTGCATTTTGCAATGCTAAAAATCACAAAAGCTATTGTTAGATGGTTACAGGAGACTGTGATTTAGATAATATTTGGAAGAGCAAGGCTTTTCACAGGATAGGTGGAATACCCAAACTGACAGCACAGTAATACGTTCAGAATTAAATAAAAGGGCTTTGAGAGCAATGGGTTTACTTGCTAGGACTTTTGAAGGGGAAGCACTAGACAGCCCTTATCATCCTCATCTAGGCCAGGGGTCTCCAAACCCCGGCCCGGGGCCAGGTGCGGCCCATGGAGAGCCTTAAATGTGGCCCCCAGCACGAACCCTCTATATGGCCCTTGGGCAAGCCTTGTAATCTGCTCCAATAGATTCTTATATGTAAGTTTATGTAAATTTATTCAAATTTGAAATGTAAATTAGTTTTCCAGCCCCCAACACTGTGTCCAAGAGATGATGTGTCCCTCCTGCCAAAACGTTTGGAGACCCCTGATCTATGCTGTTTTCATTAAAATTTTATAGCAACCCAATCTAATGTACCCTACAATCCAGAATAACTAGAAAAGCATGTAAGAGACGTTTACGTCGACATCGTTAAGGCATCACCTAGTGAAAACCTATGGGTAATTCATACTGCAATCCAGAGTAAATTGTTCTTATGTCAGAGCAAGGACTCCCCATAGTTACTATGGATTGTGCCCATTGGCTGTAATCCTAAACACACTTTCCTGGGAGTAAGACCACATTGAACATAATGGGGCTTACTTCTGAGTAGAGATTATTAGACTTCTGCTCATAGAGTCAACTCCCCATATCATGGAGGCTTACAATTGTTGCTTTCTCCAGAGATCTTTGTAACTGCCTCCCCCCAATATGAAGCAGTAGCCATTTTGACAATGCTATATTGACAGGGTGAAAAAGTATTATTGGGCTGTAAGTGATGTATCTTTCAGAACATAACCCTGGAGACTCTGCTTCCAAAACCACACTTTAAATGCAAGTATCAAGGACTGCTTTTCTTACCATTGCCAGATTTAGAGATGCCGTTGAGCTAGCTCATTCTCCTGGAATTCAAAATCCCTAATGTTTGGCAGTAGCGTTTTATTGTAGGTAATAATGTCAAACCTTGTATAGAGTAAGAATTGCTTGTTTTCCATTTTTTCTATTCCAATCCATTGTATTTTTTTAAGCATTAGTCACCAGTCTTCATAGACGGACATCTTTTTATGAAGCCACTTGTCCTTTTCCCCCTTTCTTTTACAATATGCTTTTTGATATTTTTTTTCCTCCTGTATGACAGCTAACTGCTGAAATGCTACATGAATGCAGTCAACAAGAAAAATTGCTCTCCTCCTCTGACCCCTGATTTTTGCCTTTCTTTTCCAATGGGAAGTCCCATTTTAGAGAAAAGAAAATGCATCTTGAAATGAAGGTTGAGGTACAGGAAGAAAAGTTTACACAGAATCCGTTCTGCTTCAGAGCACTCATATAAAATAGCTTTGCCTAGAAAGCCATTTGAAAATATTTAAAATCATTTTGAAACTCAGCACAGTACAAAGAAATAAGAACAAGCCAAAGTGAAGCACATTTAAGTCCCATTGATTTTAATGATACAGGTGTGCATATCTGGTTTCTAATATTTATTTCCTGGCTGTTTTCAATTTATACCCTGATTCAAACTGATGCTTCTCATAAGATCAACAGCAAGTGTGATCTAGTGGTTGAGCAAAGGGTGGCGAAGAATATGAATCAAGAAAAAAACTGGGTAACTCTTGGATGGGAGACTGAAAGCTGATAAACTTGTCATGAGACAACAGAGCTAAATGTGTCACTGTTTTACAGTGTGGCTGACCTGAAAATTAATCCTGCTTTCTGTAGTATAATTGTCTACCTCTCAGAGTTGTTGTGAGAATAAAAAGGATTTTAAAAGCTATGTAAGCCATCTTGGGCATTTACATTAGCATGGGAAACGTGGGTTATAAATCCCTTAAATAAACTTGGTATCCATCAGCCTTGAAAGACTATGGTATCGTGCTCGACGCCCTTAATAAATGAATGAATGAATGAATGAATGAATAAATAAATAACCAACCACCAGCTCAATCCATTCTCCCACATCTCCATTCTGTCCTCCACCCCTTCTTGCTTCTCTTTCCACTTATCTCCACTAGTAAATTCTGATGGTGCTGCCACCATATGCCACATTTGCTGCCTTCTAGCCAGTGCTCTGCCACCTTGCAACTTTGCATGAAATTATAGTCCTTTTATAACTACTGTAAGAGAGTTAACATGGAAGAAGGTGTTTTGTCAGCATTAAAAACCAATAGTTTGGTCTGTATGAAAGGTCTCCTTGAAGAGGACTGTGGGGGAGAACAAAAAGAACAGATCATTTTACTTAGCAATTGCCAGCACAGTAAAGAAGGTTCCTTTTATAAGTTAGTCCACAAAGGTACCAGGCATAAGGGAACATGAAGGTTGCATAAACTTGTATGAAACATGGTTTATAACAGAAGCTTATTGTGTGCTTCAAGGTTATTCAACATAACCTCTTCCATCGCTCTGTACAAATGACACAGGCTTTACAAAAATGCTCTGAAGCATGCCTAAGAAGAAGTCAGAGATGAAACTGAGTGTTTGAGAAAGTCACAATTTTAAATTTTGTTTGTTTTACCAATAAGTTATATGCATATCCAAGGGAAGGTGCATGAAACAATTTCAAAGTATTTAAAGCAGCTAGAATTCTCTCAAACGTCTGATCCATGGCAATTAAAGAAACTTGACATGGTTACATGTGTATGTTGTGTGTGGCCCAGCTATTTCTTCAGGGATAAAAATCATATGCACATGACCTGTTGATGCAGGCAGTGCTTAGAACACTATGTGCTTAGAACACTAATGATAGATATTACATTATGGAAAGCATTTCACATATATTATCTCCCTATTGCTGATATATATATATATATATATATATATATATATAGAGAGAGAGAGAGAGAGAGAGAGAGAGAGAGAGAGAGAGAGAGAGAGAGAGGGGGGGGGGGGAGAGAGAGAGAGAGAGAGAGAGAGAGAGAGAATCGTCTCTTAAGTCACTCGATGCATTTACAGCCCCGAACAGATTTGTATCAGGATTTAGCTGCAAAATAATAGCTTAATTTTCTAGCCTCTACATACAAACTAGCTGTTCAGACATATAATGCTTATAGCAGTGGTCTTTAAAGTGAGGGTTGCGACCCCCAGAGGGGGTTGCAGGACCTCCACAGGAGGGTCACAAAGGCTGAGGGACCACCATCTTGGTCCTGGAGACTCCAAAAAATCAACATTGTGATGGTGTGCATTATCCCACCATGTCATATTTCACTGACATGTTCGGGTGTCCTCCAAAAGGTCTTCATTGTCCTCCATTTTGGCTTCATTTTGGAACTTTGCAATGGTGTGCAGTACCCCATCATGTCATATGTCATTGGATTTGTATTGAAGAGCTGAATCCAAAGCAACAACCCATTTTGAAATAGCTCATTCCTATCAAAATTGATGGCCAAAAAAACAAAAATATGCATAGAAAATGCATGGGAAAATGAAAGTAATTTATACTGCGACTTTACTCAATAATAGGCAAATGTGCCACAGTCCGGTGGAAAGGGAAGATTGAGAGCAATTCAAGGACACCAGAAGGATCCTTATCCAATGAGCACATCCCCCAAAATCACCCCAGAAGGAAGTTCTCTCCTCACTGCACAACCATGTTTACTCATGAGTAAGCAAATACTTCGGCTGTGGAAGATCAGTCCAGGGGATGCAAGACTTCCAGCATGGCCCTGATTCCAGGCACCAGGAGCTTATAAGTGCTCCAGAAGGCAGCCCCCCACACTGAAAATTACAGAAACTGGCTCTACAGGTAATGTGAATTTTTTAAAAAAATATTATTTGTAAAAATAGTCCAAACTTCTCTTCCTCATCTACCCAAGCCTAATTTCCTATCCTTATCCCTCAGGGGTTTTAATGCTTTTGGGGTGTGAGGGGATGGGTATTTTTATTTATTTATTTTTCAATCAGACGTCTTCTTTCTTCAGGACATGTCCTCTTTTTAATCCATGTATCCTGGAAAAAATAATCTTCATTGTCCCCCTCTTCCTTGTGAGCAGGCAGCCTACAGCCTGCTTGGAATTAATAAATGATATGTAATAATTTTAAATGTAAGATTCATTAATATGGTGTTTAAATTAAGCACATGAAAGCAATATACACAAGGGTTTTGAGCTTTTATTTTTTATGTTCTACACTCTTCTTGGCTGGCCTACTTTGGGGGGGGGGGGCTGCTCTCAGAAAGAAGGGGGCAGCCAGGCTGAGGGAGGAGAGGGATTGCATCAGGAGCACCAGGAGCTCCCAAGCCAACCTCCCTGTCGCTCCACAAGGGCCTCTTGTTGCAGGTGCCGCCAGAGCCCTGACACATGCCTTCTAAATCCTCCTTCTCCTAGGAGTGCATGGGTTGTGTGTGTGGGTGTTTGTATCCATGTGTATGTGTGTGCGAGTGCATGGGTTGTGTGCATATTCATGTGTGAGTGCATGGGGTGAGTATGTGTGTGTGTTGTGCATATGTAAATGAATGCATGTGATGAAAGGTGTGTGCATGTGTGTGTGTGTTTGAGAATGCATGTGGAGGTTCGGGGCAGTGGGCGGGGAGAGAGCATGAGGACTGGGGGCAGAGTGACCATATGTCCCCTTTTTCCAGCACAGATCCTCTTTTTTTTAGTCTTGTGTCCCGGATTGGGGGGTAGCAAGTTTATCAGGAGGTCCTGGGCAGATTCTAAAGATTGTGGGTCCTGAGCTGAAATGGCCGAAAACCACTGGTTTACAGTGCCTTTTTTATTAGCTCAAAAGATTTTGCTGGCCTATCATTGATTTGTTTGATGAAACATCCTTCCAATGGAAACCAAAATTAAACATTTATAGACCACCAGGGAGTGTAAACAACATACACCAGTTCTTCAGGATTTTTACTGTAGCAGGTTTGATCACACAGTAATTTCATATGGATGGGTATGCTTGTAGGCTAACAATAATTGAGTAGTGATGAATAACTTATTTTTCCTTCTCTATTAGTGAATAGAAATAACAGCAAAAAACAAAAAAAAACAGAACTAAAGACTAAAGAGAGAAAAAATAAAGGCAAGAAAAGGAAGGAAAAAGCATGCATAATCTGTATGATATACACTCTGATTAGCCATTTGATTATCAGCCATTTACAAAAGTTAAAAATAAATCTATGCATAAATAGTTTTAAAAGGCTTTCAAATATCCAAATAGCTTTAAAAGACTTCCAAAGAATACATATACAGTATTCTTAAGAAGTTGTCTTCTATAAGCCATATATATTTTCAAATGTTGATAAAGTTAAAAGATCCTTGGACTTTTAACTGAAGAATAGTGTGGGGAAGATTTCCAGTAATTTGAGTCTTTTGGCTACAGTAAATGTACTAGTTCATTTTCCACGGTCCTGCAGATAACTTCCACGAAATAGATAATTCAAAACAATTCTCAATTTTGTTGTTATATCATATTAATATAGGGTTGCCATAATTCTTTTCCACAAAACCAGCACAGGACCCCCTATCAAACTTGCCAGTTTGAGTGTGAACGCAATCCCTTCAAACTGGGATAGTCCTGGTTTTCCAGCACATATGGCAATCCTATATTAATAGTGCACATAACCTCTTCCCAAAAGGACTGCATCATTATACAAGAACACATTATGGACACAATCCAGAGCAAATTCAGCCTGCTCTGACCTAACTGCACTCTCCTAACTATTCTGTATCCAGAGCAGAAAGTTATGCTGAATCCAGAGCGTCAGGAAGCCTGGGCTGCCCTAACTGCTCCAGAGCATGCTAAGTAATTGACATAAGGGGAAGACTTGCTCCTGAGGAGACACCCCTCAGATCACACTGAACAAGGAACAGCTGTGGTGCCTACAGTGGTGACATGACTCTGCACATCACCTGGTGCGGAAGTCTGTGCGTCATCCCTGGGATGCGCCCCCCCCCCACCTGGACTGCACAGTCACCAAAGTTGGCACCTGCGCAGTTGTTTCTGAAGCCAACTGGCTTCAGAAAGAGTACTGCGCAGGCACCATCTCTGACACCTGCGCAGTACTTTTCTGAAGCCTTTTGGCTTCGGGGGAGACTGTGCAGGCGTCAGAGTTGGTGCCTGTGCAGTACTCTTTCTGAAGCCATTCGGCTGCCGCTCCGCCTCCTGAGTGAGGCCGAACGGCTGTGCAGAGGGGCGGACTTTCTCTGCTCTAAGAAAGTCTCCTCTGAAGCTGTTCGGCATGCTCAGTGTGTTTCTGCGCAGTGCACCTCAGATGGCCGTTCAGGCCAGCTCCTCAGACAAGTGGCAGCTTCTGGCTGATTCTCCGCCTTGGAGCAGGCCTGAATGGGTGTGCTGACGCCCGGGGCCTGCCAAAGGACAGTCAAACTCCTCCGGCACTTCACCCCATATGGAGCGCATCACCCAATGCAGCCCACACCAGCCGCACCAGCCTGGTGACGCCACTGGGTGCCTGCCTTATAAGGAGTCCCTGATGAGATGCCAGTACATTCTCCAGTGAATACAAGGGGCTTCTTGGAGTGGCCTGCTGTATCCTGAGGTTTGTGGGCAGCCGTAGTTTGTTCCATATCCTGAGGTTGAGAGGCAGGGGTTGCAGCTAGGATGGCCAAGAACTCAGATTTTTGGTCAGCACTGCCATTCTTACTCGGGCCTTATCATGGACCCCTATGGGTCTACTCATTACTATACCTGCTCCTGAGGTGGTATAACTCTGAGGGCTGGAAGAGGGCATTTCTGCCTTGGAAACAGGCTCTGGATTCAGAGTAACTGCTCTGCCCTAGGCAATGCTAAACATGCCCTCAACTTGCCTCTCCTGAGCTGCTTAGGCTGCCCCAGTTAGGGCAGAGCAGGTCCACCTCTCTTAGGGCACCCTATCTTGCCTTGCTCTGCCCTAAGCCTCCTTCAGAGTAACTGGGCTGGAGCATCTTGCAGTTGCTCCAACCTAGTGTTAGATAGGGCAACCTAAGGGCTCTTATGTGGACAGATTAGTTGCTCTGGATTGTCCTGCTAGTGTCTGATGCTTCAGGCAGAGTTGGAGTCAGAGCCAGAAGCCAGGATGAAGCTGCTATTCCCTCAGTTGACTCAATTTACATGTCTTCTACTGTGATTTTAGTATTTAAGAAGAAAATATTTTTTAAGTTTAAAGTAGTTTTGACTACATTCATTTTGGCTTAAAGCACCAAAATCAATAATAAACACATAATTTTGGCTTTTAAGCACCAAACAGCATAAGATGCTGGCTAACTGTACTTCATAATCTCTCCCCAGACCCATGTTATTCAAACAAAGAGGTTGAGACCACCTTGTTTCTGTAAAACTCCCCCTCTCCTTTTGAAGGTTGGGGCAGGTTGACCATATGTCAGAACAAAAAGAGGGGACAAGGCACCCCCAAAATTTAGGAAACCCAAGAAAAATGTAGGATATGTCAAAATAAAAGCTAAAATTCATCTATATTGCTTTCAAGTGGTTAATTTAAACACTATGTTGTTTATTATTAAATTGAAAACTATTACATACAATTTATTACACATAATTTATGAATTATAAATTCATATACAGTATATGAATTTATATTTGAATTTAAAGAAGTCTCAGTCAGACCTCCCCATGGCTAGAAAAAACGGAAAAGTTTTTGGTGTAATTCAAGGGCAGTAGAAGGAAATGGCTGGCAATCTGCTGGGGAGAAGGAGATGGGTTTTCCCCAATTTCCTTTTTAAAAGACTGGACATGACATCACTTCTGGTTGTGACATCACTTTCTGGGCAACATTTTGAGCTTTGCGCAGGGCTACATGATCAATAGTAGTAAGAAAACAATTTCCTTGTTCTTTCTTAAATACAATCTCTAGGGCTACCAAAAGTAGTCTGATTAGGATTGTGGTATTGAACAACTTTAAAAAGTGCAAATCAGAAAGTAAGTTCTCAATCATGCAAGAAAACATTTTTTTAAAAGCTTTCAGTTTATTTTCTGAGGAATAGTAAACTGTTCAATACTCACTTGAATCAATTTTTCATAAACCTCTCTGGAAAAGGGAGTTTTTGGTGTTTCATTTCTCTCCACAAAAAATTATCTAATATATCTAATATAGACTATCATGTTATTGCACAACATGTAGGGATTATAGAGCACAATCCTAATCATATTAAATCAAAAGTAAGCCCCATTCAAAGTTCAGTGAATCTTACGCCCAGAGAAGTATGTTTAGGATTGAAGCCATGGATTTTGTATTTTAAAAGACCCCACTATTAAAGAATCCTGATACCAGTATTTGAGTGGGTGGGTTGACTCATTATTATTTATAACATTAATTTTAACCAACTTTTTATGGTACCACAGGTTACACCAGAGATGTGCTGCATTTTCAGCAATTATAACATGATTCCTAATCATGTTATAAATTAACAACTAAGAGCACAATCCTAACCATGTCTAATCAAAAGTAAGCCCCATTGTGTTCAATGGTTCTTACTTCCAGGAAAGTGTCTTTAGGATTGCAGCCTAAGGCTATATGCACCTTCGATATATGCAAATGCAGAGAAACAATTGTAGGAACACAAGCAAATGCAGAGGAACAAGATGAATACAGTCATCTACCCACCATCTGCAGGGGTCAGTTCCAAGGCCAACCACAGATATGGAATCCACAGATAAATGGGAAGCAGGAGGTAGGACTCAGATCTGGCAGTTATGCTGGATCCAACCTCACCTCCTGGGCACCTTGGAGCAGCTTCTGTCTGCTCTCATCTGCTCAGATTTAGGCCACTTCAGTAGACCTTTTGGGTTACCCTACTGGGTGAAAAGGGGACAAACCTCCTCTTCCCATGGTAGCACAACAGCAGTCCCAATACTTGCACTGAATTCACTATAGACAAGCCAGCCTGCCTAATACAGCACAAGTTAGGAATGTGCTGCCCAATTGCCTGCAACCTGCCTGCATGTAATGCTATAAGTTTGCATGCTTATAGTGTCTTGTAAAAGAAAGAAACATTTGCCCTGGTAAGCTTCTAAATAATGTTAAGGGGCATAGGAGTGTAGATCTGCAAAAAACTGAATCCTCAGAAACAAAATCTGAATTCATGATATCTGCAATTGTTGTTTTCACTTTTTATGCTATAAAAATATAAACTGAATATAAGTCACTTTTAACATAAAGGCTTAAGACCTTTGGCAGAACATATCTGATTTCCCAGTGACAATTTCACATTCTGCACATTAGCTTCCCTTGACCTATCACTAACCTATCATCAGTAGCTAACCTGTTAACAGCAGACAATCCTTCAGGTACACAACAGAAATAAGCATCATGTATTAAAACAGCCTGTGCCAGTTATCCTTGATCATTCCTTTCTCAGATAACCTCTTGGTTGCCCTTCTCCATCATGTTTACTTAGGTTTGTAGTCATTAGATCTGACATTCATTCCATAAATTGCATACTTCAGACAAATGCATGACCAGACGAGCAAAGGGCTCTCAGTGTCCTTAAGGGAATACAGAGATGACTGAACAATGCTTATTAACCATTAAACACTGAAATGCTTGTCCTTCGGATCATTTTTCCCAGTAACATTTTTACTCTTTAATAAGGGTGTGGGCAATCTTTCAAAGCCCATGACATACCTTGAAGATTCTTTCCTATAAAGAATCTGTATAAATCTATACTATAAATAGTACATGGACAGAATGCATAATAGGGACTGGAAATCCCGCTAGTGCAAACTACTGGATTCCTTTCTCTCTCCCCATCCCATTTTGCATGCCCCCCCTCACTTTTAAAAAAAGGAAATGTAATGATGAAGAACATGGACAGGGAGTTTGAACTATTAGGATTTTCCCTAAGCACTTTTTCAGTGCAACTTACTAGGAAAAAAAATTCCCAATTTTTTGTAACTTAATTATATGCTACTTATTTATATGCAATTTTGTCTCAAACCAAATTAAGTTGGCTTAATGCATAATGCATATTCACAGAGGTTCTTGGAACCAAATTGGAGAGGTTCAACCTGTACTCTATATGTACCACTCTTTCCTTTTTATGCATTGATCCTGAAATACCAATCCTATTTCCCTGCCACCAGCCACAACATAAAAGCACATTCTGCATCTAAACATTTTCTACTAATATCTGCATAAGCACTGGAACCATCTATGGACCTCCTATATTTGTAGTGTATGTCTGAGATGTGGAGAAGTTTTTGAAAAGGAGATCTGGCATATTGCTGCATCTGTGTCCTCCTGTCCTCTGGTTCCTCCCCATAAAGTATGGTTCCTCCCTTCTTGCCACCCATGATTTACCCCCTGCACCATCTTACCTGTTACAAAACAGATTCTTCCTCTTTTCTGCAGTTGTAATGTGCCTGATAAGAGTGAGCTGTAAGACTTCCATTGCCACACTGTAAGTTAATGTGTGAAAAAGAAAATATGAAAAATATCTTTAGATTGATTTTTAAAAGGAACAAAATTAAACTATGGCTGCAATCCTAAAAACACTTTCCTGGCAGTAAGATCCATTGAACACAGTTGGCCTTACTTTTGAGTATACATGGTTAGGATTGTGCCCAATATAATTTATAAATAATTTATAAATAATTTAAAATATTGCATACGATCCACATGCTTTGTATTCAGAGGTGTTAATTTCTGGTGAATAAGAGTACAACCTGTATCTTACTGAACACAATGGGCTTACTTCTGAGTAAAAAAATAGCACTGTTTTCAAACACTGCTAATTATACTGCAAGCTCATTATATACTTTATATTAAGCCTAAATAATATGTTATGTATTATGTATACATAAGTATGTATCATGTGTGTATTATATTCATAGTAGTAATTTGCCTGTGGCTTCACCCTCATGGATCTCTGACCTGAGTGCAAGGAGAAGAACAGAACACAGAGATCACTGAACACCAGCCAATTGCAAGAGGCACCCAGGGCAGTAGGCACCAGGGGCAACAGACATGGGGCAATGCGGGCAGTGGTACTGGACACCATGGGCAGTGGGTACTGGCACCATGGGCACTGTATATTGGGTACCGTGGGTACCATGCACCGGTCACAGCAGGCACTAAACATGCAGGGCTGGGACCCAGTGTTATGTCAGATCCCTTCCGCCATCCCTAAGTGGTGCAGGGCAGCCTTTGTCTGCTCCCATCTGCTCCATAGTTGGTGAAGAACTGAGGACACCCATTGGGGTTGTTGTTGATCATCAGTGGTGGGCTCCAGCAGGTTCGCACCTTCTCTATAGAACCAGTTGTTAACAAGAGATAGGAGACATATAAAGTTTAAAAATAGCCATTTAAAAGTGGCTGCCAGAGGGGCATAGAACCGGTTATTAATTTCTTTGAATCCCAACACTTTGATCACCTATTTGTCACCCATTGCATTTTCAGCACCATCACTGTCCCAATGCCATGCTGGCTACTTTTATCATATTAGTTGTGTTGTTAGGCCAGAACACTTACTGCTTTCTTGAGAAAATAACTGCTTTTCTCCTGAAGCACAAATTTCAGCACCAGTTGACAAAATGTCAAAAAACAGAATACCCATAATTGTGACATCCCTAACATTGAATCTGTTGGAGTGATGATATAACAAATACACGGATGCTCCATCAAGAAAAAAAACAACAACAGATAAAATATTGTCCCTTTCTTTCAGGATGACACAGTTTGAGGTAAAATCTAGAGTACTTCTCAGTTAGACAGATAACAAGTGTCTCCTGTTCTGCCACCCTAATTGTTCTTTCCTTTTTCTGCCACTGATGCATGAGGTGAACGTTTCCATTTCCTCAGTTTCATTAGCTAAAAGAAATTACTGTACCGATTCTGCATCGCTGAAAACTTGTGCGACTCTATTAAGGCTAACCTTGAAGAAACCTTTCTGTGGAGCTCACAATTTTTAACTTTTCTCTTGTGGCCAAGAATTTTGAATTAGCTTGTGGCTGTAAATACACAGCATGACTTTTGATGCAATGTACATCTTTGTATGGGAATTCGCATACCCATGCAGCCACATGAGCACCACCAAAGCTACACTTGGCCAGGACTGGGGCAAGGAACTGTTGACCTGATGGCTTCCCTCTATTCTGATAGTGTCCTCATGAAAATAATTTCACACCCTTCTGCAAAGGTGTGTACAAAATTGCTTAAAGAGGGTCAGTTACAAAAAAAGTGAATTATCTTGAAACTTATGCCCTCTCTGAGTTTACCATAAAATGAGTCTTCCTGCCATAGCTCTTTATGGTGGTCATCTTCTAGATGTGCGTTTTATTCTGCAAAAAAAATAACAAATAAAATCCAAGTTTTCAGATTCATTTTCAGTCTATTTCTCTTTACTTTCCATTCCTGAATCAATCCATGTGGCCCACAGTGGATTATACCAAGATGGAAATGATAGCATTCAAGAGGCTGAGGAGGGACCTAAAGACCAATACATGGTTTTCATTTTTCATTGTCTGACATTCTGGATGGAAAAACGTACGCAGTAGACGCAATCTGGCAGAGATGAAGACCCCAGAAACACATTAATATGTGTTCAGTATTTGTTATTCTTTCACCTACCTTCAAGTGAGGATTGTAAACACCTTGATTAATGGACTGAAAGGCTGCATACTTCCAATGTATCTTCTGCCAAAAAAAGACTTCGCAATTTCAGGTAGCTGTGATCTATTCTTGCATCAGTTTGTTTCCATTTCTACTGCAGCAGTAGAAGGCTGCTGAATTAACCATATAGATCCATAATGAAGCTTTTTTTTGGTAAAATTATGTAGTAGTTGCATATCACTGGTGTGGCAACTTTATCCATGGGTACAGAACCAACAGATCTGACTCACTGCAGGTTCTGGACCGGTGCTAGAGTCCCTCAGCTAACCTCCCAGATCTGACCAGAAACACCTTCTGGTCACATACATGAGGATTTCTGAGGCCCCTGGAAGTGTCAGAAAGGCACTTCCAATTTAAGCACTGTGTGTCCTTCTTGCCCTCATGCTTTACCTGGCTACATTTCATTTTTGAATTCAATGGGACTCAACTGGTGAGTTAGTTCATGGGTCCAATACCTTAGCTCACCTGTGGCCCAGAATAGCCTTGAAGGGCTAATGAACAGGGCAGGCCCCTGTATATCTGTACCTGGAATGGAAATCCCTATCTGTAGCTTGGGTGGTCACAGGGACTGTATTGGTGGCTCCTCCACCTCCTCACAAACATAAAATACATGGATCATGTGGAACAATGCTAATCACAGCAGTGCTGCTACTTAAGGTGAAAGCAGAGTTCTGTTTGTCACTATGGCAGCATAAAACCATACCAAACAAAAGTATGTATCTTTTTCTCACATGAAAATAAATGCTGGAAATGTATATAATTATCAGACCAGCTATAATCCTACACACACACACACACACACAAACACACACACACACACACACACACACACACACACACACATATGTATGTATGTATGTATGTATAGGCATAAGGCCCTTCAAACTCCGTGAAACTTACTTCTGAATAGACAAGCACAGGGTTGTGCTGTTAATTATTTTGCATTTCAAATGCTTTCTTTACTTACTTATTCATAGCATTTCAAATGCTATGAGAGGAGGGAAAGATCATGAAAATCTGACACCTGTCTAGATTACCTCTCATCATTGCATGTGATGTTCTCAGTGTAATGGTAACAAGAAGGCAAATGTACTCCTCTACTGTATGCAAGCTATCTATCTATCTACAGTATTTATATATCGCTTTTCAACTAAAAAGTTCACAAAGCGGTTTACAAAGAAAATAAAAAATAATAGCTAATGGGAAGTGGTGGGTCCAGCCTGGCCCAACAACTGGTTCCCCGGAAGTGGGCAGGGCCAGGCTGGGTCAAGGGGCAGGGGCGGGGTCAGGAGGCGGGGCCGGGAGAATTTAAAGGGGAAATTTTTAAATTTTTTTTAAAATCTAAGTTTTTGTTAGCGCCCCCCAGCAACTCTAACCACACTTTCCTGGGAGTAAGCCCCATTGACTGTCATGGTGCTTACTTCTGAGTAGACATGCATAGGATTGGGCTCTCAGGCAGCAGTCCTAGCCATACTGTCTTGGGAGTAAGCCCCATTGACTATCATGGTGCTTACTTCTGAGTAGACATGCAGAGGATGGGCTGTCAGGCATCCCATTACTTCTGAGTAATCCTCTGCATGTGGAGGATGAGCTGTGAGGCTGCAGTCCCAACCACACTGTCCTGGGCGTAAGGCCCATTGACTTTCATGGTGCTCACTTCTGAGTAGACATGCAGAGGATGGACTGTCAGGCAGCAGTCCTAGCCACACTGTCCTGGGAGTAAGCCCCATTGACTATCATGGTGCTTACTTCTGAGTAGTCATGCAGAGGATGGGCTGTGAGGCTGCAGTCCCAGCCACACTCGCTGGAGCGGCAGATTCAGCCAGCCGGGCACTTTTAAATTTGCTGTGCAGCCCAGCGAGGTGCCCCACAAGCCCCAGGGCAGGGGAAAGGACACTCCAGCGCTGGGGCTTGTGGGGCACCTCGTCGGGCTGCGCGGCAAATTTAAAAGTGCCTGGCTGGCTGCCTCTGCCACTCCAGCAGCCGAACCGGTCCGCCCGGTTATAGCGCCCCCCCCCCACCATTTCCGGATCGGTAGCGGCGGGGAAATGGGAACATCCGGTCCTCAAGAACTGCCCCGAACCGGTCCAGGCCCACCTCTGCTAATGGGTCCCTGTTCCAAAAGGGCTCACAATCTAAAATGCAAAAATAACACCAGTAGAAGCCACTAGAACAGACATTTGGCCAGTTATTCTCCCCTGCCAAATAAAAGAGGAACATCCACTTGAAAGAGTGCCTCTTGCCCAGTTAGCAGGGGTCTGAAACCACCCAGGTATCTGAACCAAGCCAGGCCTGAATTTAGGTTTCATGAAGCCCTAAGCTAATGAAGGTCCAGCTGTCCTTTGTCAACAACAAATTGTCGCTGTTTTTTGTGTTGAATATATGCCTAATAAGTATCTAAATATTTTTATCTTATATTTCGGAAATGTACATCCAGATTTTTTCCTTTAAATTTTTAGGGAGTGTGGGGCCCTAAGCCATAGCTTGTTTAGCTTTTATACTAAATCCGGCACAAGTGGGAGCAATGTTGCATCTATCCTAATTATTAGGCTCAGTGGTGTAGCTAATGATCGTGTTGCCTGGTGCAAAGCTCAAATGTTGCCCCCAAAATGATGTCACAACTGGAAGTGGGGTCATCTCTGGGGATTTTAAAAAAGAAAATTAGAGAAAACCTGCCACCTCCTCCTCAGCAGTTCTAGTGACATAGCTAAAGCACTTCTTTACCATCTGAAGTCGAAGATTTTGTTGCATGCCACCTCAACAACAAAATCAAATTCAATTAAGTAGGTGTCATAATTAAAAAAATTGTTTCTCTTAATGGTTAGGAAACTGCTGGGGTAAAGAGCAATGGTTATTCTTTCCTGCTAAATATAAGAGGAACACCACTCAGAAGTGCCTGTATAACCAGTTAGTTTGGGTAACTATATTATGATACATGTATATGGAAATGAGAGCTGATTCATATTAACACCTTATTAGCTCCATATGGTATCTGAATTGCACCTCATTGGTTCTCAGAGCAATCAGTATCATGGGGAAGTTTGAGTTAAGAAAATTCACATTTTGTTCCGTATGCTTTTGTGTTTTCATTTTCTGGTTAACTGGCCATAACTTTTGACAAAATATAGATATTCCAGTCCTGTTTGTTTCATTGCATTTTGCATTAAATATATAACCAGATGGTATTATCTTTCACACATACCCCGTTTTTCACAATTTTAGCCACTAGTGTCAAGCTCAGCTTGTTGCCTCCCCTAAAGCTTGTAGCCCAGTGAAACTGCATTCCCTGTATCCCACCCTAGCTATGATACTGATTAGTCTGCTACAAGAAGGCAGCACAGAACATGATTCACTCAGTGCATTGGTCTTTGGGAACTATTTAAGTACCTAAACTGCAATAAACAGTATATCTTATTAGGACTAATCACTAGAGGGCAGTTTCCATCTGTGCTAATGCATCATATGTACAGCTGAAATGAACCTGCATTGCATGTTTGGAAATAAAAATAATGAGATAGAGAACACCTCCCTGATATCATGACTTATTCATTAGCTAATGCCAATGCTCTACTGCATAATTGAGGTTTGGAACATTAATACTTTGCCAACATCCAGATTGTCAGCAAAACACATAGTTCTGGTTTACAATTTATGGTGTAGCTCCAAAACCCAATATCCTGAAGGAGAAACTTAGAAGGAAAACAAGAAGCCTGCACTGTAATCCTAAATGCACTTACTGGAGAATAAGCTCCATTGACTACAGTGGGACTTTGGAGTAAGCATCACAATTAACGTGCAATCCAGAGTAACTATGGGGAGTCCCTGCTCCGATGTAAGAACATTTTACTTTGGATTGCAATATGAATTTTTCATAGGTTTTCACTAGGTGGTGCAGTAACTATGGGTGCACATAATGTCTCTTACATGCTCCTGTAGTTACTCTGGATTGCAGGGTAAGTTTACAGGTTTCCATTAAATAGGCAGTTTCTTCAGTGTTTGTCCTGGATGATGGCAGCATCCACTGTTCTGTATCACAGCCATCCAATCAATGTTGGATGTGATGTTGGGGAAACTAACTGGCCTGTCTCAGAGGCTGTTGCTGAGTTACAGCATTCCCTGTACAATGTACGGTAGTTTACTGAAGATTTAATTGCAAAAATCCTGGGACTCTGGGTTTAAGGGCCTATCACAGTCAAACAGGATGAAAAGCAAATAAGAAAGGTGGGCTTTGATTTCCAGCTTTTATCTATCTAGATCAAGCAGATTGTGTTTGCTTTTTGTAGTTGTGCTACTGAGATGTTCCTCAAGAAAAAAAGCCATATAGACTACTCTATCCTTGAATGGCTGGATGGACTAGACATTAACAACCGATTTATCATAAGTCCATGTATTTGTCCTACGCGAAATAAATTAAATACTGATCTTCAGATACTAATACAGGAGCATAGAAACAGATACATAAAATTTAGAAGAAACTTTCAGCCCAGAATTTAGAAGAAGAACTGGAATGTATTTTCTCTGTCACTGCACCCTATGGTAGGAGAGGCTTAGAACATATGCCATTTGTTGCCATCCTAGAACGATGGCACATTAATATGAACTATGAACTGATACATTTATTGTTAGTATGTGACATATGAAGCTCTCTCTCTCTCTCTCTCTCTCTCTCTCTCTCTCTGTGTGTGTGTGTGTGTGTGTGTGTGTTTTGAAAACCAGTACCCATTGAAAATTCACATCTTGGATTGTCTGATATTAAAAGTGAAAGTGACAGCTCCAAATTCAGATGAAGGTATTTTAGGTAGATCACATTTATCTATTGACGCAGATGGCAATAGCAGAATATTCTCACATATGGCATTGTACCGACTGAACTATATTAGATATTTTTAGGAATGAACCATTTTCAAACACTGTTTCTAAGCAACAAGTACTTAAACTACCTCAATGAACTGATTTTGAGTGGATCCATCCCATTCTCAAGTTTTCATAAGAATCTTTTTGTTAGAGGTTGTATCATTACATGTAAATACTAGAGTTCACAAATGAACAAAAACACCTTTGAAGATAGTTTTAAGTTTCTTAATTTATAAAGATATGTGCTTTAACTCTGCATTGGTTAGACCTCACTTGGAGTATTCTGTCTAATTCTGGGTACTCCTCTTTAGAGAAAATGCAGCTAAATGGGAGTGGGTTCAAAGAATAGTGATGTGGATGACCAGAGGACTAAAGAACTTTCTTATGTGGAAAGCTTGAAAAAACCTGGAGAAGGCTGAGAGAGGATATGGTAACCCTCTTCAAACCTAAAGGGATGCCATACTTAAAGATGAACAAACTTTTTCTTAACTGACTCTGAGAGTAGAATTAGATCAAGTGAGTACAAATTGCAAGAGATTATCTGGTTGGCCACCAGGAAGAAATTTTTGATGATAATGGCAGATTTGCAGTTTAACACATTGCTGAGGGAATTTCCCTCACTGCTTGAGATCCTCAAACAGAGGCTCCATAAATGCTTGCTGGAGATGCTGTAGGATTTGTGGATATGGATAAGGTGTTAGACTAGATGACCTTATGGGTCCCTTTAGATGACCTTGGCCCATATCCTAAAGTCAAATTAAGCCCTTTGCGATGGAACAGTTAAGGTGACTTTCCATAACACTAGAGGATGACTTAACTGTGTGGACCTGTAACTGCTCTGGATTTTGCCCCTTATGGGTCACTCTATGATTCACAGCTTCGCTGAGATTTATTAGCAGCCATTGTTGTTTCTCTGTCCTAAGCAACAGATTTCTATGAGTAAATAGATTGTCATTTCATTAACAACCAGCCCATTAGTATGGGGCCTTCCAGTATTGTCAAAACATATCAAGAGCATGTGTAAAATCTACATAAACAGATAAATAGATACAGAGATACAAAAATACCAGATGATCTGGTAAATGACACTAGTGAAGAAGCAGCTTCTCTGAAAGTGGGATGGATTTTTAAATGGTTATCAGAATATCCAGATCAAGATTTAGGAATAATAAGTTATGAAGTTTAATTCAAATTCTGCATTTTCTGAATTCTGATGACAAATGTCCCTATCCAACCTTTGAAGGAGAAAGGAAAGAAGAATACATCATGTGGGATTGTAAACCTGAGACAATGATCAGAGAGTTTCAAGAAAAGTGCTCTGTAATAGGAAGTCTAAGACCTGGAATGAAGAAATTACTTGTATTGGTATTTTGGAGTTTAGCGGAATGTAGTGACACTCAACTCACCAGACTAACTACAGATTATCTTCACAGAAGTAAAGAAAAAAACTCTTTTATGGCTCACATGAAATATGGTTCTGACTACCAAATACCAGAAAAAATATATATTCTGATCTTATAGACTTTTCTTCTGGGAAAATGCTTTTCCATTACCATCACTGAATCCTTTAAACTTCAGACAAATCCTTTGTGTAGCTACCATACAGTAATTGTTCCACCAGCTCCACATAGGCATAATTAAACAATGAAAAATGGAGTTAGGTCCACTCATCTTCCTATAATAGATGCGTATTCTTACCAAACTTGTAAAGGAACAAATAATCTTACGTACCGGTAATTGAATAGTGCACAGTTAAAATGATTTTTAAAAATGTTAATTGAAATTCAGTGCATTGGGGGTATTGGGGGGTATTGTCATTGGTGCATTAGATGAAATTCCTATGATCTTTTATAAAATTACTGATATAGGCTTTGAAAAGATAAAGAGCTGAACAATTACAAAGAGCTGCTCTACTGTGCGAGGAAAATCAAAACATTATATAGCAATATTCCACTAGTTCTTAAACTCACGAGTGAAGTTCAAACTAGTAAACAACCAAAAATCTCAGTCCAAACACGACTGTCACACCACTGATGATGATGACAATGAGGATGAAACTGAAGAACATGTACCAACCTCTCCATGTCACCATGGGAATGGCGAGTCAGGTAAGTTTAGCTAGCCTAAATTGGTTATGATTGCTCCCTAACCTTTGGAAGCTCACTGGGGTCTAACTGACCCCATCTGTAGTTTGTGTTGAGTTTTTTTATGGAATTTATTTTTATTCAAGAACTTGTGACTTTATCCTACTAATTAGACAGTTATAAATCCCAAAAGAAGGAAAGTTTTAGATTTACATTTTTTCCTGTAAATTCAAATTGAAGCATCAAAGTCCAGCAGGGGTGTATCTGACCCCTGTTGTTCTTCACTGGTTATTCAATATTTTGCTAGCTAAAATTATAAACAATATTCATAATTCCACAAAATTTCACAATTAAAATCAGTATAAAGTAGTTATACCAAAAATTGATGCAACCTTTATTCATTTTATGTACAAAACAGTACTTCAGGGGTCAGTTAGACCCTGGTGGTCAGAAGTGATACAAAATTCATGCTTCCTGGAGTATAACTGTCTAATTAGCAGTAAAAAAAGTCATGATTTCTTATCAAATAATAATTCCATTACAAAACACAGCACTAATTTCCTGCAGGGTCCCATACTAAAACTTGATGCAACATTTATTAATTATATGCACCAAATTATAGTACGGGGTCACTTTGGCCCCGAGGTCATTGTTTATACAAAAAACCAAAATAAAAAGATCCTCTAAGGGCTAAGTGAATCAGTGAACAGGATGGCCCTACAATTTTTATGCATGAGCCTACTGTGTCAGGAATACAAATAAATGGACAAACATTTCATACCCAAGGCACTAAAAATGTGCCTTGGTGATTACCATGAGCAACAGCTCAGAGTTGCTAGACCAACTGTTCTCTAACTGTGGGTCGTTACCCAATTTTAGATTCTCGAAACTCAAAGGACAGATGAAGTTATGTGCATCAGGAGTTAAACACACTGCTATTTGGAGGGCACACTACTGCCCTTTTTCCATTATTACTACACCTTTCGGCATTTATTAATCAGGCAGAAGCCTCTAGCACCTCTAAAAAAATTGGGAACCATGTCAGCTAGACCACTGGTCTTCAAAGTGGGTGTCGAAACCCTGGTCACAACTTCATTTCGGGGAATCGTGAAAAGTTAAATGCCGCCATATTGGAAAAAGGCACTGGGCTCCCTTAATGTAACTTTCAGCTATAACATCTCTTCTGGGGGTCCCAGACAGATTGTCATTCTCAGAGGGGGATTCGAGTCTGAAATGCTCAAATACCTCTGAGCTACACCATTGTAAGGCTATTTAGCACTGTTCTATTTGGAACTATCTGTAAAACTGCTGTGTGTTTTTAATTTTTAATATATTTATGTTTTTACTGTGAGCTGCCTTGAATCCCCCCTTGGATGGGAGAAAGGTGAGATATAAATGAATGAATGAATGAATATAAATATAAATAAATAAAATTAAATAAACTAGTTACCTAGCCATTAATTCATGCTCATATTTTAGAACCAGATATTTATAAACATTTGCTGATGTTTATTTGCCAAAACTTTGTCATCAAGTATCTGCCTCTAACAACAGGCTTGATAAAAAGTAGCAATTCAGATAGCTTTGAACACTAGGGAGCACAAATTTGGGTTTGAGATTGAAATCCTAAAATTGCCACTTGGACATATCCTTGGCTACAGTCATAGAAATCTAAGGGGATGATTCTGCATCATTGAAAGCTATTATACCTGTCCTGCTGATTAGACAATAGACTTGACGGCTTTTGCTGCGACAAGTAGATGTTCAATATATTCCATTTCCTAACACGCTGCAGTACATTGTGCTGTTCAAGTTTGACAAGGGCAACCTTTTATATTAATCCACATGGAGTGCCAAATGGGATAACGTTCAAAAGTTTTCAGTGCACTATGTAGGTTGTTTTTCACTGTCACGCGGGAGGTCGAAGGCAGCACTGTATGCAATAATGACCCGGATTAGAAGCACCTGCTGTTCCCCTGCAAATAAGAATGAACCACAGGCCTGCTGTAAGATTCCACTTGGTGGAACACAACATTTGCTCAGATAAATCAGGCTATTACCCTTAGGCAAACACTACTTATGTCAGGAAAATCCATAGGTACAACTTGATAAACATTTGGAGGCAAACATCATTCTTATGCCGCCCTTGTTATGTGTTTTTAATGGACTCCTCTTGTTTATGTGCCACTGCTTTTTTGTCCATTTCAAAAAGCTGTTTTATTCAATGTTTTCGTATTTTTATTTTGAACCACTCTGATTATAGTACATAAAACAGCAGGGCAGAAATCCTTCAAAATAAAGACACACATAACACAGATTCATTCATATCACAGGGTCGACAACTAACACTAAAAGTTAAGAAAAGGAACTCTGTCAAGAGAAACAAAACAATTTTGTTTCTATACTTTCCTTTTACAGATAAAACATAAATTTTCTTCCAATGACGACCCAGAGGCAAGAAAAGGGAAACTTCAGTACTAAATTTAAATTATTACTTAGCCTTCCCTGGATCTATATAAAATGGATCTACAGTATATTTGAATCCTTAGAAGCACAACTGGTTGCCTGGTTGTTGGGGGCAATGAACCATCTTCATTGGACAACTTCCTCTCCTAGGATGGTGAACCGGGTGCTATTACTGCTATCAATATTGAGAGTTGGGATGACCTGGCAAGGTGTGACCTCTGTCTCATCTAATGCCTAAACTGTCCAAATTTTGATGTCACACCTGCTTACAAAGACTTTTGCTATGTAGAGATTAACAGTTCCAGTATGAAAGAGGATCTGAACTCTTATACAGCTTGGACCTATATAGGGTTTTCCAAATTGTGTTTTCAGAGATAGAAGGCAAGGCCCTGTTTGAAGCTTGAAGGTGGTAGACCTTGGATGATACTGGGAAAGCTGAAATCTGCACTAAGTATCTAAGGGCAAAATCCAGAGTAACTACGGTGAGTCCTTGTTCTGGTGTAAGAACAGCTTACTCTGGATTCCAATATGAATTTCCCATAGTTTTTCACTAGGTGGTGAAGTAGGTACACGTCGCATAAAGTATCTTACGTCTCCCATAGTTACTCTGGATTTGGGGGTAATCAAGACAGAGGATATGTTCTGGGAGGGTTTTTTGGTACACTCTGGTATGCATATCAAAGTCATATATACAGTAAATTAATTCCATTTCAATTTTGAACATTCAAAGGTCTGTGTAAATCAAATGCCTGATTCATGAAAGGTGAGAAACATCCATTTTTCTATTTAATGACACTCTAGATATTGTATAAAAGTGATGTATTCATAAGCACATCTGATAAGAAAATGTATACTTTATAAGTGAGCACACAGTCTTCTGCGTTTATACCAACATGGAGGATCAAGTTATATTGTTTGGTCTTCAATGAGCCTTTAAGGACTCAGAATGAGTAACCAGGAGAAAGTTTACAATTATTTAAGTTGTACTACATAAATAGCACAAATATTGTCTCAATTCAAAGGGCTGTCCAGTATTATTTACATTTATATGAGCAGTTGGGGAGAACATCTTCCCAAAAAGAAGATAAGAGAATCTTCCATGTTGCATGAAAGGGGATAGAAGAGCAAGACTCACCATATAGGCATGAGAGTGCTTACAGACAGGTATTGATATAAAACATTTTTTTTCCTGTAATATTATAGGAACATACAGTATTCCTATAAAAACACCATTCAGGGTACAGAGATTGAACAGTATCTCCCATAATGATGTGGGTTAGTAACCCTAGGAAAAGAAACAAAAAAGCACCTTTAAGTTCCTTGTGTGGGAAATTACATTCTGTTTAGGAAAAAAATAAAGCTGAATAACATAGGAGGAGGAAAAAGATCAGTGTTTAGTTACCACTTGACATTAACTTGCAAAGAGAATAGTGCTTTAGTATATACAAAAGAGGTGAATGAGTGTTGACCACAGAGAAATGATTATTGCATTAATTCACAATTTCCTTTGTGCTCTATGTAAAAGTATACATTTCTCATACTGAAATTCATGAGCACTTGAATGATTTAAAGCAGAGCCGGCCATTACGTAGCTGACAGGACTACACTGGAATAAACATTCCCCCTCCCATGCGGTAAAGAGCATTAAGCTTCTGACTAGTCTCAGAAGTTTGCTAGTAAAACTACTTCTGAGGGTCAGGGGAAAAACTACTAATAAAACTACTTCTGGGGTTCAATTTCAGAGATTTCTGCTTGGTCTAAAGGAGCTGAAAGTACAGACAGAGATGATGGACATAAAATGATATAAGTGTGGTCCTGCAAGAAATCATTGCATCTTTCTATCTTTAATGCTCATATTCAGCTGTTAAAGTCTCACAGTGCAATCCTAACTGATTTAGGCCAGCACAACTCACATATCTCTCTATTTCTGTGGTGGGGCGGTGTACATGTCTGTGTACTGACCCCAGGAATGGCACAGAAGTACCTTGTGGCACCTTTCTGCAACACCCTCAGGCCATTGCAGGACTTGTGCAGAAACTTGTGCTGGCCTAACCAGAAGTTAGGATTGCATTATCAAGCAGTTATTTTCTCCCCCTTGGGGATTTTCCTGTTTCTAAAGCTGGCTCTTGGGTTGATCTCTGGAATACAGAGATGACCAGAGCCCTGGATGAGATTGCTCCTGAGTGGCCTTGGTCCAGCTGTAGATCGAACACAGTTTTTTGGTTGTCTGGGGAGCTGCGGGCTTTGAAACAGCAAGCTCAATGCCTAGAGCGACAATGGTAAAAGACTTGTGCCGCTTCTGACTGGGTGACAAAAGGCTGGGTATAAATACTTTGAATAAATTAATAAAATAGAGCAGTAGATGTGGTTTGGGTTTGAGCTATTATTGTGCCTGAAAACACCAAGCAAGATGAAGCCAGATCTCATTGATGATCAAGATGCTCTCATGGAAGATCAATAGATTAAGATACATATAACATCCTGAGGATCAGTCTAAAATGTGTTTTGCAGTTGCCTGCGGAAACTTGGAAAGTGCAGCAGCTATGCAGTCAGGATGACAGTGGCAATATGAAGGGAAACATCTGAAGAAATCAAGAGTTCTGTGAGTTTCTCCCATAAATCAGCACTTGAAAAACTCAATTTCGGGCAGAAAAAAATGGTGTTTATGGGCCAGCCTTTCTACCCGCCATAAACCACCTTGAGTCTGTGAGATTCAAGCCTTTGAGTATAGTACTGAGATTTATAAATAAGATACAATTCAAGGGTAAGGGCTTTTTAAAGACAAGTGATTCCAGCAGATGATTTAACACTATATGTTCTGAAATCTTTTCAAATGAAAGCAATGGGGCTGAAAAAGGTTGACTTTGAGATGCTTTGTACTCTGTCTCCTTTCAGCCTAAATATTTGTCCCATTTATCCCTCCTGTTCAGCACT
Organism: Cryptoblepharus egeriae; assembly: GCA_030015325.1. Taxonomy (NCBI): domain Eukaryota; kingdom Metazoa; phylum Chordata; class Lepidosauria; order Squamata; family Scincidae; genus Cryptoblepharus; species Cryptoblepharus egeriae. Next base: position 31,979,882 of record JAREYC010000005.1, read on the forward strand.
AACAAAACTCAAGCATGGCCTTTGTTATTTTAAACCGTTCAATAATATGCTATAGATAGGTCACTGCTCAGCACTAGCTCTGTTGGTATCTACGTGCAGTTGCCCAATTTCTATTCCCAGCAATGGTTTCTTGGCAGAATCCCTCAGTGGTGTCCTAATTGCAGCATCATTTAGTGAAGCAAGAGTTGCAAATACCTGCTAAGGGAACAGGAATGAGGTATATGCCTTCCTTATTGGAGTGAGTGATCATCTCAATTAAATGTAAAGGGCTGAGGAAATTAGTGACAGTATGAAAGCCTAATGAGCAGAGATCAAGAGAGCTACCCTTTTCTCCCCATGTGTACAATTTTTGATTGTCTTATCAATCTTTCACTACACTGCTTGGATGCCTGAAAAGGGAATAAAAGTTGCTCATCCCCACCTCCATCCTAGCCAAGATGTACACAAGTTTTTTTTAGTTATTGCCTTGTAAATATTGTAAATATTGTCAATATTTACTTTAAATATTGTTTCAACTCTTTGTAACATATATTATATGGTGGGCTGCTCCATCACTGAGTTCCTTTTTAGGAACAGCTGGCCAAAATGAATTAAATTATTTTCACCAGTTTAGCCAAAATAGATGTCTAAGCTAACAGGCTGGATATCTCCTGATTCACTTCAGATCACTTCTGAAAACTGGTATTACAATGACTACTCTCCAGATCTGTAGAAAGAATGCTTAATTACTGTGACAAGTTGCCTGTTTTTCTTATACCCCAATCCTCTGTCAATGGCCATTCTAGAAGCACCGCTATGAGAAGCGCTGGTGCTTCCCGTCTATTGCTAGATCTGTCCACAGACACTGAGGCAGGTTAGGCAAAATAGTGTGCAGTTCAAGCCATCAAAGGTTATCCAAGTTTGGTTTTTATGCCACCTTTTTGTAATTGTTTTATATCAACATGGCAACAATCATCTCTGCTAAAGCCTATTTTATACATCCTGTTAAAGCTGTCACACATCATAAAATGCAGTGTATCGCTATATTTTCCCTAACATAAAATCAATGTTGGGATACACCAATTTGTAAATTGTTGCTGTCATAGATCCATGGAATGTACAGCATGTTGCATATTTCATCAACTTTCTCTTTATAAACCTCGTGTAGACCTGGATAAGATATACAGCAGCTGGAAAGATGCCTGGTTTGGCTCCCACATCTGCATGATCATCCATTTGGCCAATAACCATGAAACAACGGTAATGGTTATTTGTTGATCTTCAGAGGTCACATCATTCATAACTCACAGCCATGAATTTGCTATACATAAACATTTCATGTTCCAGAAGTCACTGAGGAACATAATCTAACATTTACAATAAGCACTCCTGACACATCTGCTTCTGAGTTCTTAAAATTTACTTTCTAAAATCAATATTTTATTTACATATTAAACCAAAGGAATGATAAAAGACAGTTATCACTTGGCCTTAAAGTGTTTTTCTTGTGGTCAGTGTGGCCATGTTCAGTCCTGACATTTCTGGGATTAAGTTAACTATTGATCTGCAACTGAATATAATTCTAACTTACAGTTACTGATTTTTTCACACATAATGAAATTGCCCTTTAGTGCCCCTTTAATTGGCCAGTCCTGTGATGGTAAAACTACGCAAAGGTTGCACACTTGTGCAGGAATTATGTGCCTAGTGGCTTAAACAAGATTTTATATAGTTGAGAATGTCCTGTTCTATAACAAGTAAACTACTGTGCTGAATATTTGTTATGATCAGATGAAGGTTCACCTGTCAAATACTGTGGATAGGTCATTCAATAGAAAACTAAAGCAATATTTCTTCAGTAGGATAAATTCTGCCTTGGTATGAGTAACATGCCAGTAACCAGGAAGCTGACTGCAAACCAGAAGTATTTTTTTTCAGTGATGTCACAAGGGTCTCACCCAAAGCGGGGTGGAGGGAAGGTGATAACAGGATTGATCTGAACAGGATGGGGAGGGATGAAACAGGAAGAAGGAGGGCAGTGATGGCTGGAAAAATCTTTGGAAATGAGGTGTAGTCATGCTAGAGTAGAGCCAAGGTATGTCTATTTTGTAGACCTGGCCTATGAGTCAGCGTGGCCAAGAAATTTCCAGTTCTTCTACTTTGCTGTTACCCAAAAACTGTTATCTAGTGCAATCTGCACCCCCTTTACCCCCTAGTGATGCCACTGTTGTTTTCAACATGATAGTAGATACATACGCTACATCTTCCATCATATGTTTGACACAGAGATTGGGCTGAGAACATAGTCCCAAAATATTAACCCCAAATCCAGTCAGCCTCACTAGTATTGAAACTTCAGTACCAGTACCATGGAAAATCCATCAACTATACAAAACAACATTTAAGAACTGATTGCCAGATACAGCAAAATCACTTCATGATGTTGGTGTGTGTCTATTCTTCAGTGTGCTGCTAAACAATTAAAATTGCTTGCATACAGAGAGATCTGAAGGATCTTAACATACATATAAAAATAACAATAATCAACACCCTCTCAAACCAGAATACAATTTTGAAAGCATTAACAAAAGAGTTAATTACTAAATGAATTGCTACAAGTTCAACAAAGCAAAGAAAAGCACCACAGAATAAAGCCAGACCATCAACAGTAAATCAGCTGTGCTAGTGAGGACCTGATGAACCAAGACTGGTTTTTACAAGTTTCATGATAGTGTTCAAAAGAGTGTTCATCATGAGAGTTACCACAGACTGAGTGGTAGTGAGGGCAAAAGGACAAAGAAGGTCCTCTCCTCAGCCCTCAACATCCCCAGCTGAGCCATTGCAAGAATACCACCAGCACTGACCCTCCACAGACCATCTCAGCTGGCAGAATAATCATACAGAGGAAGGCAATCCTTCAGATTTGATTTCAGGTTTAACCATTATACACAGGAATGCAGAAAACAAATATCATTAAGGAAGCAAAGCATCCACCAACAATGTCAGTAACTTTATTCTTTCAGAAGAACAAACAACTACCTCAGGTCTCATGTGGAAAGGGATCCAAAACTTCCTGGTCTGGATCACAGCAAAGTAAAGAAATATATATTCTCATCCAAAAAAACCCAGTTAAGGGAAAAATTTTAGTATTCCCTCTTTACAGAGTTTTATCCCATGCTTTATACTGTTGCTTAAGCAACAACTACAATAATTTTTTTTCAATATACAGAGACACGATCTTCTCTATCACTTTATAGTTTGCTAGCTGAAGATAAAAACCTTCAATCTTCTGTGGGCCAGAGGTTACTACTTATTGGAATATGTTTCCATGGATTACCTGCTTGGTGAGGGCTAAACAGATTAGTTTGGTAGCTTTAATTTGAACAGTAAGAGTTGCATATTGAGTTTTTCAGCTGACTAGAAAGGCTACATGTATGTGTTCTTTTCTTTAGGAAGAAGTGATGTTCCTTTAAAACTAGAACCATTATCGGTGCATGCCTCCTCCTCCTCCTCCTCCTCCTCCATGCGAGGCTTGCAAATAAAAACGGTATATTGCATGAACTCAATCAGCCTGATCCAGCAAGAGATCTTCATACGAAACCAGTTTTATTGTGTTCTGATGTACATCTGGATGCACATTCCCATTCATGCCTCACAATCTTGGTACTCCTTAGTTACCTAGGTAATCTGGAAGGTACGTCCTCCGTCATAGGATACAATATGTATTATTTTAATGTTTTATGGTGAGCACCTGAATGTGACTTTAGGTTTCTCCTATCATGTCTGGAAGCCTTTCTGAGGCCCATAAAGGATATTGCAGGCCTTAGCAACCCCTCCAGGGTCTGTTGGAAAGGCATTTCCCGAAGGCTTTGTGGAGCCTATAGAGGACATATACAGAATATGGCTCATGTGCCAGCTGAGGATTACCTAAACTTAGAAGATAATTGTCTGCATATTTGATAGCCTGTTTGCATGTATATAAGAAACAGCTGCAAACCATTTTCTTCTTTAAATAGATAAATATCCCTCTACAACACATTTTTTAAAATCAGCCTGCATATTGATGACAATCCTGAATAGTATCTTGAAAGTAGTGAGCACTGATAGAGATACAGCTACAATGATAAATATGAGATATGAGATGTAGCTGCCTATATCCAGGTTCCTTAGCCACATGCAGAGTGAATGGCAATTGAACATTACATTATTCTGTCATGCTCCTTGGGAAGCAGGCTGATAGGATTTTTAAAGCTTGTCACTGAATATAATCCTATCTAGCACAACCCAGTAGGATATCCATAGTGCATCATTTTGGGTGTATTTTCCTCATTTTCCTTGTCCCTGAGATCTATTAGAATGATTCCATCCTATTGTTATCCAGTGAAGGGAAATCAGTGCTCTAAGCACAACCATCAACTCTTTTGCCATCTGGTAATTTAGAAACATTTACATGTATCAACAACTCTTAAAGTTTCATAGAAAACTGCACCTAAAATACATACAGAAGAAATCTCATTTATAGAGATTAAGATATTATTTCAAATGACCTCGAGATAAATCCAGAGAAAATAATTTAGTTGCGAGAGCGCTATACTAGCAGGGTGTGAACTGAATAAAGAAGATTTATTCCTTAACATTATTTTCATCACCACCCATAAATCGCAGTAGGTTGAGGAAACGTAGTAGAGATATGCACCACTTAACAGCTGGGATATGTTTTAAGATCAACTTTGGTATGTGGATAGGTCATTAAATGAACATTCAGCCTTTATTGTTTCCTAGGGATGTCCAATCATTTTGGCAGAATGGCCGCATCATCTCTCTGACACAGTCAGGTGCTAGAAAAATGATATGCATTTCAAATTTACATAAATTTACATATGCATTAGATGAAGATCTGGAAGATTACAAGGTTTACCCAAGAGCTGGATGGAGGGGACTTGCTGTAGGCCACATTGAAGCTCACTGCAGGCCACATCTGCCCGCCAGGCCTGGATTTGGACACCCAGGATGTGAGGGTGATCTGGCTGCAACATCTGTTATCCCAGGGTTGATTCGGTTGATCTGGCTGGCTTGGCGGGTGTCCCCTTCCTCCCTCACCACTCCATGTGCGTCCCTCCCAAATCTGTGCGCTTGGTGGAAGAGGATGATCATCCCAGATAGAAGGAGTGTACCGTTCTTCTTTGGTTTGGACACCCCTGGTATAAACAGACACTCCATGCCAACATTTGCCAGCTACACAGGCTGTTTGGAGGTAGATTGCCTCCTTTTTGCATCAAGAGCCTCTACAGAGCACTATGATCATTATTGGTGCAGACTGAAGATCAATTGATACCATAAAGATAGAAATGTCCCCTTAAACCGAGGAGACCCCCAGCAGCCAAAAAATCCCCTGCTGGATACAGCAGAACCTTTGCTAGCATTGTTGTTCAGGGATTTAGGTAGCATTTGGATGTTAAATGTGAACAGATAAAATGTACATTTAGTGGAAACTGGTAAGAACATGTTAAAAGATTTTCATCAATCATTATACATGTCAATTTATGCAAAATAGAAAGGGAGGTTTTGAACAAGCTTTTTTAAAAAGCAATACTTAGCTTTATGTCACAAAAAGTGATCTATCCCTGTTTCACACTAGCAGTTCACAGCGCCTCTCTCCAAGAATGTCAAAAGTCAAATAAACTATTTGCTGCCTAATCTTTCTTTCATTGTACCTGTCTGATGCTGAGAGTAATCCTCCATGTCTAATAATGTGATCCATCTCCAAACAAAAACAAGGTAAAACTAAGCTCCTGGCTAGAGTGAAAGGTGTAAGTGCAGTGATTCTGCAGCTAGATCCAAAGGGCAAGGAAGGTATATGCGACACCTAATAGGTAGAATTTGATGTACTAACAGGAGTTATTTGGCTCCTGTTTGTACTAAGTATGCTACAGCTGCAGTTAATGATGTATTTAACCACTAATAAATGCCGAGGAATGTCTCACAATTCATACTAGTAAATATGATGTAAAGATATTGTTAAAGAATGAAGCAACTGTGATTGCTAAACTGTTAGAGTTGGGATGTCAAAATCATTTCATAAAATTGGTCAGATACAGGGTGACCAGATAACTGAACCCAAATTTGAGGACAAGTCCCCCAAAATTCCTGTCATTCAAGCTGAAATTTCTCCCATGTTAAAAAATGTAGGACACCCCAAAAATGTAGGAGAAAAGTAGGACATGTTAAAATAAAGCTAAAAACACTTGTATTGCATTCCTGTACTTAATTTTTGCACAAATTTCATTGCGGTAGACCAGATGCCAACCAAAAAGGCTCATGTTTAAGGGATCCAAGCAGCCAGCTTTTTTCAGACTTGCACAGGTTTGATCTTTCAGCCTCCTTTCTATTGCCCCCTTACACAGTATAAGCTCCATTGACTATAATACTTTTGAGTAGACACAATTGGGCTTGGAGGCTTAAAACAAAAAAAGCCAGAAGTTATCCCCACCATTCCTACCCTGAGAAGGTTGCCAACTTTACAACCAGCCCCTGTTCCTCTGCCTTTACAATAGCTGGATGCCCCACAACCTGAGCAACTCAAGCCCTTGTTGTGAAATACATGCTTTCTTGTACAAAGTATATATTGGTGGATCCATCTGCAAAGACATAGGAGCAGGGGAGGATGGGGTTACTCTGGTCAGTTGGCAACACTGCTTTTAAAAAATTAATTCTTCCCCTCCTTTCCCTCCAAGCCAAACTCACTGCAAAGTTTCAGAGCAGCAGCAGCTCCACTTGCAAGGCTCCCTCCTTCCTCTGCTATCCTCTCCAGGAGCCTCAGCTCAGCTCCTTCCTTCCCTTGCAGCAAACTTAACTAGAGCAAGCAGACTTTCTTTCTCTGACAAGTGCAGAGATTGGAGTTGACTGCCAGCAGAGATGCCATTTGCATCTGGAAAGATGTAGTTATGTAGTTTTCCCACTTATGGCTTGGAAAGGTGCTTTAGTATGGGTAGGATAGGTATACTGGGGTATGTATAGGCCAAAAGTGACATTTTAATGGCATCACTTAATAGCATCACTGTTTAATGGCATCACTTTGGCTGTACTCCTAATCTCCAATTAGGTTGGCCTTGGCCTCAGCATCAGTCATGTGTTCATCTGGGGGTGTTGTAAAAGTGCCATAAGACACTTCTGCTCCATTCCTGGGGGAAGGTTAAGCCAGTGCACAGACATGCACTTACCTCCCTACATCACCACAGGAAGATTGATAAGTTGTGCCAGCCTAGGTTAGGATTGCATCATTCCTGCTTTAAATTGGACAGAAGAAAACACTTTTGTTCTCAAAAAGAAACTCATTATTGACAAATGACAGAAAATGTGCAAATATTGATAGTATTATCATGATAAAAGCATGCCCAATCATAAGGAAGGCCAACGTTTCAGAACTGCTGCTTCAGCTCAAGAAGTGGCACTGCTGAAAGGGCAGCCCATGTGATTAATGAGCCCCTACTTCCTTCAGCAGCATCTCCTCCTCTTCCTGGTCTGCCTCTAGTACCCCAGAGTGTCTCTCAATCTTCTTCTCTCAATCTCATAGCGTGAGCAAATATAGTACTGCTGAAAGGGTGACACTGGGAGAGCCCAATTAATCTGAGGGCTGGTTAACTACGTCAGGCAAAGCTCCCTGAGTTCCTGTATGCTCGAAGGTGTGCATAACTGTCCACTGTTATAAAACAGTTGTTAGCACCTATTCTAATGCTCTTAAAGTGATAAGTGATGCTCATTAGGGTGTGCAATGATAAGTGATGCTCATTAGGGTGTACAAAGAGAATATCTGAAATCTGATTCAAAAACTGCATTTATTAAATAAACAATAAATACTGAAATTTGTAATAACAAGGAGGAGCAAAGCTGTAAAAAAAGGCAACCTATACAAACCTATAGTTTGTATAAGTTAGGCTGCAATCCTAAAGACACTTTCCTGGGAGTAAGACCTATTGAACACAGTGGGGCTTTCTTTTGAGTAGACATGGTTAGGATTGTGCTCTTAGTTTAAGTTAGTTAAAGTTGTTAGTTATTAGTTAGTTTATATAGTTTGTATAAGTATAGTTCGCAAAAGAATAAATTGGCCAGGGGGGTCACTACTGTTCCCCCCAAAAGAAACTGGAAAAATGACTAGGGGGTTTCAAACAGTACCTAGAACTAGGAAGGTACTAGGAGGGGCAGGCCTCTTGGCCATCATGGTGCAGAGAGGGAGCAAAAACAAAATCTCATGGAAAAAATTTTCCAGCTACGCCTATCCTAAGGTCAAGAGCTTCTGTGGTTCACATCTGGCTGGGTTTGATACATCTGAAATAGAGTCTCTCTCACACATATACACAGATATCAGAGTCCTACTACAATTTAATTATTCTGTTGTGTGCCCACAGCACCAAACTTCAAAATTTGAAGCTTGCAATCGTAGGCTGAAAAGTTCATTCTCCCATGGTCATTAGTAGCTGAACCCAAACTCCAGTGAAATTCAGGCCAAAGTGAAGGTGGCTGCAAAGATGGAGAGATGTAACTGGGCTCTCTCTGCAATGTATCAACTACTCCTTCCTGAAGCAAAGAACATTAAACTGGCAGCATAACAAGTGTAGCTTCTTCTAGGACTTCTGACTTGAATATTTGGTGTAATATCAGTCACCCTGCAGACTACATGTCCCAGGGCTTCTTGCATGCTCTATATCCATAATGAGCACATGCAAGTTTAGGAAGTCCTTGGACATGCAATTTCCAGGTTACTGAAGTGGCTCTTTTGATCCTGTACTTAATATGTAAAGCATTGGAGACAAGGATCAATCTGCTTAGAATGACAAGTAACCTTGATTCTCCTGCCTCCCTATAATGTATGTGCTATTAGTGGGGCATCCCAGAGACACAAAATCTATTCTATACAAATCAAATGATGCAATCAAAAAAACTGAAGAATATTGGAATGCATTTCTAAAGAAGTAGTTCTGTGTGTCTCTCAGAATTGGTTGATTTACTACTTACTTATTATTGCTTTTTATGCTTAAGTAATTGTATTTTTTTCCTGGCACATGATAGATAATTGTCCTTATAATAATTTGTAAGTAAAATGTGGTATTTGCATAAAGTGTTCCTTTTTTAACATGCTTTCACCTCCATGCTGCTGAGTTTTCAGAGTGATGGAGAAAGGCACCTGGAAAGCAAAGTGGCTTTTAATGAGGGCATGCCTTACGGTAGCATAAATCATGTAACCTTTGGCTTTTGACGGATAGCTTGTCGCCTTGTACTAGGACGCCTCCTCTGTGTAATCGTCATTCCATGACAGTTGTATCCATTGAGCAATATACTGCAATACCTTTGAGAGGATGCCGTCAGGTGTGTCACGATGGAAATGGTGGTTGTGCATTCAAATTTAGATGCTGTTTATTATTTGGGGGCAAAATAAAAATTGCAAAGGGGTGATTGGAGGAACCAGAAACTAGTTCTTCACCTCATTCCTGAGCAATTACATGCTGCTGAAACATGCACATCACACATTTAATCAAGAGTGGGAGCCCTTTTGGTGAGAGCAATCCATCATCAGGTAGACATGGATTGTGATAGATGATGCAACTTAGGAAAACTCGCTTCCCAGCTTGAATCCAAAGAGGTATCCACTCCTCGGAAGTGTTAGGGCTGCTTTCACACTAGGAAGTTAATGAGAAATTTAGCATCCTCTTTTGCTTCACTTTGGAATGCATAGGTATTCAATAATATGTGCACAGTATATATTTTCACCTTTGCCTGCTACTGAAACACACAAAGGAGCAGCAAAAGAAAAATGAAAATGATCAGAGCAGGCATGCATCACCACTTTTCCAGGGCTGTACCATTTCAAATTCTATTCTGGATCACTGGAATTGTACTGGCACTGAGCTGTGGCCCTTCCCCCAAATTGGAAAGTCTCTGAATGATTAAAATTATTATTAAGAGAACCAAACCATTTGGGGACAGTAGCAACGAACGGAATAAAAAATCTTGCCACTGAGAATAGAGGTTACTACGAAGACATCTGAAAATTGACAATAGCTCTCTAGGAACAGGGATCATCACAGCAACAATTGCAAGGTGAAGCATGATTAGAAGCTTAGATCTACCATCTGTTCACCAAAATCAACAGTGGATAAACAAAACATATTAGAAGGAAAGTAACCTGAAATTATAAAAGAAACACATAAAATAAGAGGAAAAAACATTAGAAAAATTGCAGGTGGGAGGGGCAGTATTTCTGGCAGTGATGTTCTGGGGCAGGTGGAAGGCGGTCCTGGTATGAGAAGGAGGGCAGCGGGAGATGGGGTGAGGATCCAACAGTTATGTCAAATCTGAGTAATTATGCCAGTTATGTCTGAGTAGACTGAGTAGTTGAGCCTCTCCTTCCCTGTGGTAGTGTGGCAACAGTACCCATACTTGTGCTGAATACAGCACAGGCATTACAGCTTGCCTGTTCAGTGCAAGTTAGGATTGTGTTGTGAGAGTATTTAATGGGGATTAGACTGATGGGTTGTTGAACTGATTATAACAGGTTGAACACTGAGATGCTAGAGCTGCCCTCCTTCAATTCAGTAAGACTGCCTGAAGGAGACAGAGCAGACACAGGACTAGGGTTCAAAAAATTATGCAACACTACAATGTGATTCACACTGAGCTGCTCTGGTGTAAACATTATCCACAGACTCACCTAATAATAACAAAAGGGAAAAGTGGGGCAAAGCTAGATTTACACTCATAGTTGTAGTGGAAGCCACTTAACAAGCCTAAAAAGGCAGAATTCTTTGAAAACAGCAGTTTGCCACTTAAGAATACCAGCTAAGCTGATTTTTTTAAATGCAAGTACAAGCTAAATTGAAGTGAAGAACTATCAGTCTTACAAACTGATGAGATTAACTCTTGACTAAGTGGTAATGGTGGAACATTAGCTATTTAATATTCTAATGGCATCTTTCTAATTATCTAAGTGATGAGACATTAAATAGGTCATTCTGTGTCATGCACACTGCTTAGTATTACTGAATCATTATTTCCATTTCAGTAACTCCTGCAGGCCCTGTGAGGAGCAACACTAACATGCACGTACACACACAAATGCACACAGACTCTATTTTTTAGGTGTTTGTATCCATTATGGCATCTTTTAAAAGCCTTCATTTTTTATTGTACATTTCCTTGTGCAAAATTCCTATTGAAAAGGCAGGTTGTGGGTGCTAATCTTCATTTTCACCTCTATTTCAATAATGCATTCTATGAAATATGCAAATATGCACTTCTTTTATTATATTTTAAAAGTCAGAAAATATGATTGCTATTAATATTTATAAGTTAGTAGTGGCAAATAGTAGTAGCATTAGTTTTGAAAAACAAAACCCTTTGTTTCACTATGGCCATACACATGTGAAGGTGAGGTATCTCGCAGCACTCCTGCCTTTCAGGAGACATAAGGAGTCTGGACAGCCAGGATTGTGCAAAAGGAGCAAGTTCATAAGAACATAAGAAGAGCCTCCACTGGATCAAGCCACAGGTCCATCTAGTCCAGCTTCCTATAACACACAGCGGCCAACCAGAGGCCTCAGGGAGCACATATGAAACCTGCATCCAGGTCATCCCCCTTCCTCTGACATTTTGAGGTTGTCCACCTCCACACGCACCCCTCAAGGATTGTAACCCGTGATGGTCTTCAATCCGGATCCTCAAAAGGATCTTCAGTGAGGCCTCTTTCTTTCAAGAAGAAGTGGAGAGGGAGTGAGCAAGTGGACCATCTGAAAGGGAGAAGCTGTTCTCCTTCCAGTCACTTAGGGTCAGTGGTGGGATTCAAATAAATTAACAACAGGTTCTATGTCCTAATAATCTAAATTAACAACCTAAATTCTATGTCCATAAAACAACAGGTTCTATGTCCCATTAGTAACTGGTTCTCAGAACCTGGCACTCATTAGCAAAGGATTCTATAGAACCTGTGAGAATCCCCTGAAGCCCACCACTGCTTAAGGTGCAGTCCTAATCTAGGCCAGTATAACCCATCAGTCTTCCCGTTCTGGTGGTGATATAGGGAGGCAAGCACATGCCTGTGCACTGGTCTAACCCTCTCCCAGGAGTGGCGCAGAAGTGCGTTATGGCACTTTTGTGACATCCCCAGGTCAGCACAGGACTTATACCAGAGTTTAGACCAGCCTAACTGGAATTCAGAATTGTAGCCATTATCTCTCACCAAACTCCAGTTATTTTTCTCCCAGAAGCATCTGAGAAAACCTTCCCTCACTCACCATCACTAAAATTTCCATCTCATAATTGTACTTTCTCCCTGAGTCTCTCTCCTGGACCCTCCAATCTATGGCCTTGTGGCTTCACCGCAGGGTTGCCCGGCCACTAGCCATGCTCGGGGGGAGTGAGGTTTGCCCACTTGCCTTGACAAAAAATTGCCTCCAATTCTGTGCCGCTGCATAGAGTTACAGCCCCAGACGTAACAAATTAAATTGAAATATAAGCAACTATTGATCTAAAACTATGCTATTAACTATTTTAAGCACCTTCATTTTCTTCTTCACCTGGTAAAATGTCTACCTTTTTTCGGTTACAATTAAGTTCTTAAGTAACCATTTACAGTGGCCTTTTCTAGCCCTTAACTTTGTAGCAAATGAGAAAAGATGAACCAGAACCTGATCTAATGAAAAATATGTTCTGCTATTCTTTTGTAATACAAAAGCACTATTTTTGATATGAATCATCTGAAATCTAAGTGAAATTATTTTTTTTCTACCTTCTAAGATAGCCAGCCTCAATTCTTAGAAAATAGGGAGAAAGGATCACTTTTGTCAATCTCTGCTTGAATAGAGGTCATTGTGTTAAACTGTCATTGGTTTGCTAATGGCTGATAAGTCGGCAGTGTGAACCTGTTAGCAGAAAAGTGGAAAATTAGAAAATTTTCTGTATGCCCATACCCCCACCCCTTCTCTGATGTATAATACAAAAACATACTTGAAAAGTGAATTTGCTTGCTTGCTTTTTTCTGGGCTAATGCAATAAATATATAGAAAAAACAGAGGTGAGATTAAGAATGTTTTCTGAAAAGCAGTTTTCTGCCTAGCTGTTTAAGGATATGTGGTTACAAACCCAAACTGATTCATGAGAAAAACTGATATAGTTGTACGTGTGGAAACAATGTCTGAACGAGACTGCCTTTATTATTTGTCACTAAAAATATTAAATCAATGTTTTTGTAGGGATTTTCAATTTTTTCATCTCATGGCACACTGTCAAAGGGCACAATCTAGACTTAGGGCAGTGAGGAGTGCTCTAGATGGGTTGCCCCAATAATTCTGAATCCAAAGCAAAAAGTTATGCTGCACCCAGCGAGTCAGGAACCCTGGACTGCCCTAGATGCTCCAGAGCATGCTCAGTAGGCACCAAGTCAGTGACACCTGGGGAGGGCTTGTTCCCGAGGAGACCCTCCTCAGATCACACTGAACAAGGAACATGGTGCCTGCCTTATAAGGAAGCCCAGAAGTCCCTGACAACTAGTAACAGCTACAGCATGAGATTCCAGTACTGGAAGATGGATGCAAAGGGATTGCTTGGAGTGGCCTGCTGTATCCACAGGTTAGTGGGCTATCATAGTTGTGCCATATCCTGAAGTTGAGAGGTGGGGGTTGCAGCTAGGCTGGCCAAGAACTCAGATTCTTGGTCAACACTGCCATTCTTTCTCTGCCTCATCATGGACCCCTATGGGTCTACTCATTGTTATACCTGCTCTTGAGGTAGTATAACTCTGAGGAGCTGGAAGAGGGTATTTCTGCCCTGGAAACAGGCTCTGGATACAGAGTAACTGCTCTGCCCTAGGCAATGCTAAACATGCCTCTCCTGAACTGCCTAGGCTAGCCCAGCTAGAGCAGCCCAGATCCACATGTCCTGGGGCAGCCTATGTTGCCTTAACCTACAATCCAGAGTAACTACGGGAGCACATAAGAGACATTATATGTACCCGTAGTTACTGCACCACCTAGTGACAACCTATGGGAAATTCATATTGGAATCCAGAGCAAATTGTTCTTACACTGGAGCAAGGATTCCCAGTAGTTACTCTGGATTGCACCCTAAGTCAGCCCCAGGCCTTTTCCAGAACAACTAGGGTGGCCCATCTTGCAGTTGGGCCAGTCCAGTGAGAGACAGGGTATTCCAAGTGCAGTTCTGGATTGTGCCCTACATGAATTAATTTGAAACTACAAGGAGAAGAAAATGATATGTTCTGACACTGTGAAGTCAAAGCATTTTTTAAAAAAGCATTACTACTGCTATAAACCACACTTTGACTGGAATGCTTGACTCCATGTTCTCAGTTCTGTTGTAACACATTGAAGGAAAGATCAGCAGTGAAGAAAGTCTGAACAAGTGAAGAAAGTCTGAACAAAATGAAAAGAGCCATATAGCCTCATCTCTCTGTTTTGTCTGCCAGTTTGGATCATTATTTTCCTGAAAAGAAGTTTGAAGTTTTGAAGGAAAAGCTCCATTTGCTTTTGAGATGCCCAAATCTATTGTAAGGTTGAACCTAACACCTAAACAAGAAAATGAGCTGCACCATCTGAGGTGTGACAATACATTAAAAATCAGGCACATAATATCAATGTTGTCATCATTGCTGTTGCATCCTTTTACAAGTTACATGTGTGAAGTTGGATTTTCCACTCTGACAAGATTAAAAAATAGAGAAACTGACTCAACAGTGCAGACAATATGTAATATAGTCTGTGACTATAGGTGTGAATGTAGTTCACACAGTAATATGAACTACACTGGGACAAAATAACAAGCAGCAGTCACACAGATACATTTTTAATTGATGTATTTTATATGATTCATATTTGATTAAAGCATTTTCTTTGCTAATACAGTGTACTTTAAATGATGATTTAAAGGCCTTAAGTTAGCTTACAACTTATCTTGTTTTATATTATATGTTAGACATTTTCACAGGAGTAGGGCAATGAGGATATGAGCACAATCCTTTAACATATCTACTCAAAATTAAGTGGTATATGGTAAACCATATCTACTCAAAATTAAGCCCCATTGTATCCCCCTATTGATCCTTGAAACAAACCTGTAAGAATGATTAGGCTGATCAGCCCAAAATTATCCAGTAAATTTGAGAGCTGAGATTGATTTGAACATGGGTTTTATATTCTACAATAATCATCCAACTATGTTAATTCTTATCCTTCCATTTTTCTTCTTACCCTCAGCCTATGTTCTTGGGGCAACCACGTCTATGGCCTATCTTTGAGCAAAACTATTACAACTTTTGAGATGGGTTGGTTCCAGTTCTGTGCCCCAACACCAGATACGATGCAGCCATACCTAACAGGAGAACACTGCATCCAATCTTGGCCCAAACTACTTACCTTCACATACGCCCTAGGTAATGGGTCTCCTTAGAAATATGTCACATTAATCTGATGGTGTAAGTATATCTGAGAAGAGAAAGTGGGTGAAAGGTTTGATAAGATATGCTATTTTCACTAGATCCACCCTATTTCCAGTTCATCTTCCCTCTGCTTAGTTATATTCTATTCCTCCACTTCCTCCTTTCCCATTGCCAATCCATGCTGTGGATTTACTGATGCTGGGACTCCAAACAGATTACACTTGCACAGCTGGTCCACCAGCAGTGTGATGCATGCTGTACAGTTAGGGTGGGCAACCATTTTGGCAGGAGGGACACATCCCCCACAATCCAGAGTAACTACGGGAGCATGTAAGAGACATTATGTGCACCCGTAGTTACTGCACCACTTAGTGAAAACCTATGGGAAATTCATATTGCAATCCACACTGGAGCAAGGACTCCCCATAGTTACTCTGGATTGTGCCCATCATCTCTCTGACATTGTGGCAGCGGTCTGGGGGAAAAAGAATTAATTTGCATTTCAAATTTGAATAAATTTACCTAAATTTACAGAAAATAATATATTAGAGTTGGAACTTACATGAATGAATGATTTTTATTCAGCTTAATTATAATACATGAGACCTCTAACACTGGAATGTAGAACCACTTGAGGACTATGAACTGTTTGCCACACATTACTTGTGCAGTGAAAACACAAAACCAAGCAACAAATACATGGAATCATAGAATTCTCGAGTTGGAAGGGTTCCAGAAGGTCATCTAGTCCACCCCTCTGCATGTAACAGGAAATCGTCCTGGAGCATTTTTGACAGGTAAAAATGTAAGTTGTTCAGCAGCAATGGAGGGGTTCAAAATAAGGCCCAGGGAAAAGCAGAAAATTCATGGAGACGTGAAGTGATGCACTTGAGACAGTTATGGATATTGCAACCAACAGTCCCACGTCAGTGGGGCTCCAACAGCCTCTGATGAACCAAAACCTCAATGGAAATTAGGAGCTCCCTGAGGGGCAATTGTGTGTCCCTGAGGGCTGCAAATGGTCCCTGGCGCAGGGCTTACCCACCCCTGCTATCCAGCATTGCAGTTCATTACACTGTAGGTCAGGCTAAGCTGGCGGAATGCTAATTTCAGCTGCTCAGCCAGATCATAGGATTGGGATGAGAGGGAAAAATTGAAGTATCCTTTTTTAAAGTCAACAAATAACATCAACAATTTTTTAAAAATCAACAAGTTTTTTTAAGTCAACAAATGTTAAAAATTAATTGTTAGACATGTTGCAAATCAAAGAGAACTGCAGTGATATAGACAGGTTGCCTTTCTTTTTTGAGGGGAAAGCTTGAAATAATAAATTCTTCACAAAGCATGAGGTAAAGTAAGAATTCTTAGTGCAATTTAACTTCCTCTTCTTTAACTGCTGAAAATCACTCCTTCCGTCCATCTTTCAGACAGCAATTCTAATTTTACACACGAGAGGTGCCAATCTTATGTTTGTTTGTTCACCTCTCCTTTGTAGGTTTCTATTCTACTTGTCACAAAACATTAATATTTTGAAGTACTTGTAATACAGGTTGACCTTGATTTTATCAATTACCTCACTCAAGGCAATCATCAGGTAGAACAAAACGTTGCTTTACCTGTTTGGTAACTTTGCAAAATCAATATTTATTCATCAATTCAAGTATTATAAATGCACGTCAGGATCAAATTTGTTCTATTTTCCCTATTTTCAGATGGTGTTATCAAGCAATTTGACCTTGGTCTGCTTCAAATACTGTGGCAATTCTACAATTAAAACATTCTAATTTTTATACATAGATAAGGTGTACTTGTGGGTTAAAACACAAATATACAAGAAGCTGTCTCTACAATAGAAGTAAATCCAAATAAATTGTTTTTTTTTTTAAAGTCCATATTTCATTCCTTTGGGTTTTTTCAGAGAACATTTGAGCTGAATTGGCCCTGTTTGCTTCAATTTCTCATTTGTTGTTCTATAAATGCATACTGCTATTGCAAAAACACATGGCAGCTAGAACTCAGTCAAATTTAAGGGGACCAGAAGTCAGGATCCAGGTGACAATTTAGCAGAGACTGACAGGAAACAGGAGAAACATTTCTCCTGTCTGAAAGTCTGTTTATACTGGGTTTGAAGATCACCCCGTTCTCTGTGCTAGAAAGTGTTTATGAACTAATTTGAAGTCATTTATTTATTAATTCTTCTAAATTCTGTCTCGAATACAGTGGTGCCTCACATAACAAATTTAAATTGTTCCGGAGGCATGTTTGTTACGTGAAACATTCTTTCCGTGAAGCATATTTTCCCATAGGAAATAATGGAAACTCAGACGATTGGTTCCAGAACCCAAAAAATATTCATATACAATATTAACTGGATGTAAAAATGACGACAAAACACTGGAAAAACATGCATTAAATATGCATGATCCTATGCAGTCTACTTAGGCTGCAGTCCTAAAAACACTTTCCTGGGAGTAAGACCCATTTAACACAATGGGGCTTACTTCTGATTAGACATGGTTAGGAGGCTGCAATCAAAGACGCTTTCAAAGCTCCCCTTTTCCTTCTCTTCACCCTGAGCCTCTCTCTGCCCTGCTCCCTCCTGGCTAGCACTGAGCTGCTTCCCTCATCTCCACTGCTCTTCTCTCCCTCTGTCCAGAGGATGCTCTGCCACAGGAGGAACAGCGCAGGAGTTTTGCTTTCGCTATGCACAGGTGTGCTGGGCAGCCCTGATGCTTTTTAAAAGGGCTGCCAGCCAGCGCGTCTGCCCCAACTGCCTACGAGTTTGTTTGTTACGTGTAGCACAGTTTGTTACGTGAAGCAGAATCCTAGAGAAATTTTTGTTTGTTATGTGGAACATGCTTTACATGAGGCGCATGTTATGTTAGGCGCCACTGTATATTAATTTGTGCATTTTTATTCAAATTTGGAATGTAAATGAATTCTTCTTTTTTAGCCCCTAACACTGTGTTAGTGAGATGATGTGGCTCCACTGCCAAAGAGTTTGCACACCCCTGACCTAAATGGTTAAGCCCACGTAACCCACTGGAATGTCTTCTGTATTGAAAATTCAAATTTCTGTCATATAATTGCCAGTTCTCAACCCACATCCAATGTTTATTCAGGCATAACAAATCATTGTTTTACATTTATATTTGGCCACCTTTTGGAACACTGACCTAAATAATTCATATTTGGAATGTCCACTCTGCCCAGTGGAATGTCTAGTTATAATTCAAATGTCATAGAATTACCTGCTCTTCCCCCTTATTCGTCATCCAAAATAAATATCCACTTATTTTGGATAGTTGATAGAGATTGGATAGTCAATAAAGAACAAATTTGTTTAAATTTATGTCAATTTACAAGTAAAACTAGTAATATTTCCCTCAGGAAGAACTATTAAGTTGAGAGACAATAAATGATTATCAAAATATTAAAGTGAATATATATTAATTTTTTTAAACTTACTAAGTAAATAGATTGTCGTTGTTCTTCTATGAATAACTGGCTTGCTTAGCTTGTGATACATCAAGCAAATGTCAGCAACCAGTCATGTATTGTGTTCTGTGGGATGTTTGGCAATCCTCTGGTTTTATAGTTTGAGAGAGACAACAAAGCCAGGATGTTTATTGAGCATCTCATTAGGACATCTAGAGCACAATTCTAACCATGTCTACTCAAAAGACAGCCCCATTATGTTCAATGGGTCTTACTCCCATGACAGTGTCTTGCTGCCTTAGTCAGGGCTGATAGAACATAATTAGCTTGGTGGTTCATAGCCCTGGCTAAGATCTATATATTAGAGATCTATATATTCTTGTCACAATATAAGTCAGCCATCCTGTTTTCCTGATCACTGATCAAAACATTTACTCCTAAAATATGAGCAAAGAAATAAATACATCATGTATATATGTGTGATAAATAATAGGCATTCATGATAATTTATCAAAAAGGTAAAACTGTGGCACATCTTTTCTGTGAAGACCAAGAAATGCTTTGAGATGGCTGCTGCAACAGACATAAGAAATGCTTAGAAAAGCCAAATGCATGCACCCCCTTGGCGTTTTCTCATATGAACACCTGTGGCTCTTATTTTTCCTAGCGGCTTCCAGGGCCGAATTGCCAGAATCACCAATTAAATGAAGGCTGCTTGCTCAGCTAAGTCTTTGAATAGTGCAAGATACTAACAGAAATTAATAACTCACCTCAAAAAATCTTTTTATGTATGTAATTATCCTGAAAGATCTTGAAACTTTAGCTAATGCAATAAAATTGCCTCCATTATCCATGCATGGTGGTGTATTCAAAGTAATTTTTGGTTTTCTTTTTCAAGATAAATTCAAAGAAGGATGTCATTTGACATCTACATTCTGATTGCAAAAACAAAACCTTGACAAAAACAATACATCAGTAGAATCATTGGGCTTGGTATCATTCCATGTGACATGTCACTGCCATGGCCTCACCATGGTGTCTCTCTGGCCTTGTCCTAGCAGGAGAATAAGGGCAGCGTTCCAACCAGATTCTTAGTGTAGCTTACTCCAGTTGTACTTTCCAGTTACACCCACCATGGCACTTCGAGAATTACCTTCTCCTTTGGGTCACCTGGTTCTGCTTGCACCCAACTAATGAACCCATTGCTTTATATCCAGAATACAAGTTAGAACCAGAAAACAAAACTTGTCACAAGTTTTGTGACAACGAGTTTTGTGAAAACTAGTGCACAAATAAGTTCTGCAAAATAGTGTGGCATCAAATGTTTCTCCAGGTAATATGTCACATATACAACACTGTTTCCTACAGATGTTGCCAATAAGTTAATCTATTACCCCATAGGATAAAAAACTAACCGCTGAATCAATAAGTGTATAAAGTATAAAAATTAAAGCACCCTCTCTTGTTTGCTGTGGCACCAATACCAGTACTACAGCAATACTTGTGTTACTTCTTCGTATCTGTCCTACATACCCTGAAACTGTCCTCATACCCTGAGCCATCAAATTACTTGCCTTCCAAATACCTCACATTACACTGAGATCTGTTCTCAAGTTGTTAAAAAAACAAATTAAATGTATTCTCTGCTTATTTCCCCCTAACCTTTTTTTTAAAAGCTGCCTGCATAGCAGTATCAAGTTTGAATCAAGTTTAAAGGGAGAACTAATCATTGAAGAATTGCTAGAAATTTATGAGAATCCAAAAGGAAAAAAAGGTACCATTCTAGGTGAGCAGAAACAGTTTAATCTTCAGGTTGTAACGTTCTGTGTCAAAGAGGTGTTTAATATTCATTAAAAGAGAGGGCAGCTCATAATCAGTAACTGGTGTTAGATTAAACTTGCATAAAAGTACAAGATTAAATTTAGTCAAAATAGTGGGGAAAAACCCTGTATATTACCAGAGTTGTGCCAAATTGATAGGCAGTAAATGAGATGAATATGTGTTAGCTCCCACTCTTGTTATACAACCGATTACTTCCTGACAGAACTTAATGTTTAACAGCTCTGATCAGAGCTCATTTCAATTAGAAGTAAACCAATATGGGAGTCCACTGTTTGCAAATATTTTTGTTTTTCCCACCCTCTAAAATGTGCCCGTTTTTTGTGATTATTCTGAGGTTCTAAAAAGAGCATGAAAATTTGTGTGGACTCAGTTGCTGCAGCAACTGATCCAAATCACTTTTTTGGGGCAATGTATTGAGGCAATGAAATTGAGGCTTTTCACTGCAGTACTGAAAAGTAAAAAAGATATTGGTGAGTTTCCATAAAAGCAGGAACATCTTCCACCTTCACAGCCGTTCTTCTAGGCTCCATTAGTTCTTAATGCGATCATCATGCGGTCAAAACTGATTGGCTGTGTTGTATCTTGGTAATAATCATGACTATTGCTGAGGCTAAAATATCTGTATTTACTCAGTTCCCAAAGCACAGTGGACATATTTGCTGGCCACAAGCAATGCCCTTCCATTCTTAAAGCTGGGTTTGAAGGCCTAGGAAATTGGACTAAATTACGTGCTTGTGGTGCGTGTACATGAGACACTGATCCATGTATTTTCATACTATCCTTGGGACAATGACCTGAGACAAGCATACTTGCATACACATCTCTCGTGTATGGCTACAAAGGTGGACAGAGATGCTATCAGTGCTCTGAACGTTAAGTACATAAGAAGAGCCTCCACTGGATCATGCCAAAGACCCATCTAGTCTAACTTCCTGTATCATACAGCGGTTCACCAGATGCTTCAGGGAGCACATATGATACCTCTATCTGGCATTTTGAGGCTGTCCAACTTTACACACACCCCTCATGGCTTGTAACCAGTGGTGGGATTCAAATAAATTAACAACAGGTTCTATGTCCTAATAACCCAAATGAACAATAGGTTCTATGTCCCATTAGTAACCTGTTCTCAGAACCAGGCACTCATTAGCAAAGGGTTCTATACAATGGTGGGCTCCAGCAGGTTCACACCTACTCTATAGAACCGGTTGTTAACAAGAGATAGTACATGTAAAGTTTAAAAATAGCCATTTAAAAGTGGCTGCCAGATGGACAGAGAACCGGTTCTTAATTTCTTTGATGCCCATCACTGGTTCTATAGAACCTGTGAGAACCCCCTGAAGCCCACCACTGCTTGTAACCCATGATGGTCCTTTCCTCTAGGAATTTGTCCAATACCTATAGAGAATTTTCAATGTCTTCTTAAAGGCAATGAGGCTAGATGCCATCACCACATTCTGTGGCAGTTAGGCTAGGCCTCCTAGCCCTTGTGGATTTGTGGGTTAGCCCTGTGGATTTTGATCAGCTCTGGATATGTCTACTTTAGGCTGCCATAACTAGGCTATTCTCTCTGGCCTAATTCAGGATTGCACATCTTCTCTTCCAGCTCTAGGAGGATATCCTACTACATGCAGGAGGTTGTCCTTGGCTTCCTCTCAGCATGTTCTTTCCAGCAGACTAAGGGCGCAAGTCCTTGCTCCGGTGTAAGAACAATTTACTCGGGATTGCAATATGAATTTCCCATAGGTTTTCACTAGGTGATGCAGTAACTACGGGTGCACATAATGTCTCTTACGTGCTCCTGTAGTTACTCTGGATTGTAGGGTAAGGCACATAAGCCTACTTGCGAGTAAAGCCGAGATATGCAAATTTGGGCCTTTTTTTTACTTTTTTGGCTATACTTATGGCTAGGAAGGTGCTATCTCAAAATGGATTGTTGCATTGGACTCTGCTCTTCAATACATATCCAGCAACATATGGCATGATGGGGTAGTGCGCACCATCGTGAAGTTGCTATTTTGGGGTGCCAGTGTGTGTACTCCTCTAGGCGTGTCACCTGGTGCGGGCCACACAACCCGCAGAACCCTAGTGATGCCAGTGGTGCTGGAGGACAGTGGCTCTGATCAAAGGTTTCTACCAAACCTTGGAAAAACGCCTCACTGTTCTCCTTAATTCTGCTAACACTATTAGAACAGTAGTAAGCTAGGTTGCTGAGCAAATGAGTTCATAATTGACTAGGATGCTTATAGGTTGCAGACCGAGAAGAGAAATGTACAAGAAAATACTCTGAAACACGGCCAAATCCTATAGGCCATTTGCAACAGCAGATTTATTGCTCCACCATCCTAAGTGTCTGTGTTATATTGTGCCACCTTTGTGTACGATGGGGTCACTAGCACTAATATCCAGTGATTCTGCATGGGCGCCAGACTCCTCTATATATGCTCCCATTCCAAATAAGATGGCAAAAGGGGTGGTTTTGCAGCAATTTGGGGGAGGTTCAGGAACAAAGGGCAGAACACAGCTTTCAGCTTGCTCCACACCCTTCCTCTCCTTGGACTGACATCAGCAAAATGGCTGAGGTGGGTCTGAGGAACCACATCAGTGATCAGGCAGCATATTAGAAATGAAATTTTAAAAGATTTTTACTCTTGCTGGCCATCCGATCACCCCACCCCCATCACAGCATGCAGTTAACATCAGCATGAATACATTGCAGAACATTGTGGTGGATATGAATGGGTTGTTAGAAAATGATATATAAAACAAAAAGATCAAAAACATTTCCAAAATGTATTGTGGAATACAATTCATCTTAATTAACTTGAGAATCACAGCCTCTTTTTATTTAGCTTTGATGTTTATGGCTTTTAACTTTTTATACCACCAAAGGGGCCAAGCTGAACCAAGTTCACTATAAATAAGTTTCCCTCTTTGTAAAGAAAAAAAGAGCTATTCATTCTGGAAATCTAATAATTCATTTTGCAAATTTGCACATATTAGGAGTGATAGTCCAGCTAAATTATCACATTGTGAATCTCCCAGTTCTATGTTTCTATAGTAATGGTTGCAAATGTGTCAGTTTATTAATACATTTTTTTTAAATTGCAGTAAAACTTGCCTGGAATAGACTTCCATTTAGGAGATTGGGAATAGATACAGGATAAAGAAATAATATTTCCTAATTTTGGGAGTTGGAGATAGGTATTTTTGATCTAGAGATGACCCAGACCTTTTCTAGGTATTTTTGACCTAGAGATGAGATGAATTATGTAGCTGTCAAGAAATTGGCTTTCAGGCTCTCAGAGGACTGTGGAAAAGAAAAACACACCTTAGACTGAATTATACAACTGGTCCATCTACGTTAGTATTGTTGACATAAACTGGCTGTGGCTTTTAAAGTTTTCAGAAAGTTTTCTTTTTTTGTGTTCTGTTGGCAGGGCTGGCCCAAGACCTTCTGATGCCTGAATGGACATGCCAAATTTTGCCCATCTTACTCAGTGATGTGCCAGACCCTGTTCCTCCATTCACCCAAGTTCCGGTTCAGCACTTTACCTCTCTCCACTTCCTTTGATTGTACTTTCTGTTCCCCATTTCCTTTTCCATTCCAGGAAGTGGGTAAAAGGATGGGTAGTAAAGGCACGTGAGTGGACAGATATATCATCCCCACCATGGAACGCTATTAAGTTTCCCCCATGTTTTAAGTACAGCACCTATTTATCTACATTGCAGGCTTTCAAATTGCTAAGTTGGCAGGAACTGAGACAAGTGATGGGAGTTCACTCTGTCTTGCGGCACTCAGAACTTGAACTCCCAGGCAATTGACCTTAAGGGTCTTCATGCTCTGCATCCCTTATCTTGGCAATTTCCACTCTTTTACCTTCCAGGAAGACAATTCTTTCTCCACCACCACCTACTCCTTAACTGAGTCTAGTGACCAGCTCTTTCAGTGTTAGGTATAGACTTTCAGTTCAAGCAGCTTAATAGTCCTCCCTTGAAAGATACATGAATTTATTTATTTATACTCTGCTTTTCTCCTACAACTGGTTCTCCTGGTGGCTAACAACATATCACTGTAATAAGTTAAAATACATCAAATTAATTTAACAGTAAAGAACAATTATCTTAATCTAATACTGCATTTACCAAATCTAACGTGCCATCAAATCTAATGCGCACCCTATACTTATTTAACCAATGAATCTGTTATGCATCCTGATTTTAGAGACTAAATTCAACTCAAAAGGTGAGCATTAGATTCGAGTAAATACAGTATCTAATTCCAGGGAGGGCAAGCTGGGACTCTTTAGGGATGGGCAAGGTGGGACTCTATGACAATTTCCCTCTTCCACACAATTGTTAAAGGTCCAGGAGCCCTAAAAACCCCATCCCTGATCTAATCAGCAGGTTGGTAAAGAATATTCCTCTTGCACCCAGAAGCTAAAAAGCCCTACTGTAGAGTTATTTACTTATTGCCAACAGATTTGCCTTGTTTCCCGTAAGAAGACGGAAAAAAAGGATAATGATTATGAGAAAGCCCATAAAGCCCATAATCATAAAGCGGAGATTCCGAAAGTGAGCAACTTCATCCCACTCACGTAGTAAAGCGTGGGAACTTCTTTAAAGCCCTCCGTTCTTTGGCAACACCTCTGGAAGGACATTTGTACCATAAAATGTTCCATCTCTGTAATTTGCAGAAACATTCATTATTTTATTATCAGTTTAAAATCAATCATGTCATCCTAAAGACTAAAATTGCTAATTGTTTCACTTAATCTTTCTTAATTAGCCTGTAGTGTAACACCTTAATTTAGTAGTTTAATTTCAAATGACATTTTCAATAGTTAGCCAAAAAAACCTAAAAAACACAACCCAACTTTTTTTAAGATGCTAAAACAAGGCCAAGTACAGTAAAACAAGTACAAGTTAAAAAGAGAGTTCAAGTTAGGCCAGTGAAGCAAACAACAGGGTCACTTTTGCAAGTGATCCAGCCTATATTGGGAAGCTAGAAAGATATTTGGTCTCCCAGAGTAACTGTAGCACAATGAATATAAAAAAATGCAACAACTCACAGCGCAATCCTTTTTGCACTGGAACAGGGAGGCTGGCATGCTTGCACTGTATCCAACGCATGTTAGAGAGGCTGCTATTGCACTACCCTGGGAGGGGGAGACTTGTCCCCTTTCCCAAGGTCAGGCTGCAGCAGCCTCTATGGGTCTACTTAGGCCACCGCTGGCCCCACACTGCTCTCCTCCCTCGCTCCCTCTGCCCACCCTCCAGCCATCTTCTGCTTGTCTCCTAATATTAAATTGTGCAGTGCTTGTGATCCAAATTTTTCTTAGGTAGTGACACTTAAGTAATACTGAAAAACCTGTTTCTGTTATATGAGATACCAAGTATAACACCAGAATCAAACTAGCCATTAACCTACAACTTGTCCTGTTTGCGGCTGAGAGAATTATGCACACTCTTTACTTCCTCTGAAAATGCTAGAATTCAGAATAATCCAATAAATATGATTTATGATAAACTCA
The DNA here is from genome assembly GCA_030015325.1 of Cryptoblepharus egeriae. NCBI lineage: Eukaryota > Metazoa > Chordata > Lepidosauria > Squamata > Scincidae > Cryptoblepharus > Cryptoblepharus egeriae. The sequence continues at coordinate 32,006,114 of JAREYC010000005.1, forward strand.
GAAGAACAACAGAAAGAACTACTTCTTCATGCAGCCATAATTCGATTACAGAATTCAGTGCCAAGGGGCCACAGGAACTAAAAATAGAATGATCCTGTTACTAGAGGCAAAGAAGAGGGCTCCCATCATGATGCCTTGCTTGTTAACTTCTCAGAGCCTCTCTAGATGGTCAGTACTGGAGATAGACTGCTAGATGAAATGAATCTTTGATCGGATCTGCTCCATCTGTTCTTGTGTCATGGATTATGTCAATATTTGATGTGTTGCATGTCAGATTCTTAGGGTAAAATGGCACTGAACTATCATTTTGGCGAGTCATAAAAAGAAAGAATGGCATTCTTTGTTCTTATTTATGAAACTCATTTTTTTTTGTTCATGAATGCAACATGATAAATAAAAAGCCAATAAATTATTTGACTTGGGTGACGGGGTACCCAACTTTTTGGTTGGCTCTCTTCTATTTTATCTTCAGACAACTTTTATTATTTACAAAATTCTACACTCTAAAAAAAGTAGAGTGAAATTTGTGTAGAACTACCAAAACACAGCATTAAATAGAAATGATGTACATAAACTGCATCTTCAAAGGTATATGGCTGACGGAAGTCCAAATAAATGAGGTGGTTATTTTCACATCACTGAGATAAACTTTGAGCAACAGTGTAATGGCCAGAGAATCCCTGAATGCTATTAACTTAGGAGAAAAATAACCCTTTATAAACCAATTCTTTCCTGTATAGTAGAGGAGCAGGATTCTAGCATGACCAGAGATACTAGCTACAGTATATGCGTGTTGCAGTCTTTAGAAACAGATTGATTTTCCCTATTGTTCAACCAGAGGTGGGTAGGTGGGTGGGTGGGAGACAGATTTGGAGTGGATCCAGTGCCAAATCAGAGTACCTATAGGAGCATGAAGAGACAAATACATGGAAAGGAAAGAGCACTAGTGCTTCCATTACTATAGCAACAATGATGTAGTGGTAGATAACTAATTCATAATGTTGACAGTATAACTGTCCCTGACTTGTCACTGCACAGATACATCCCAATGTTTGCGTTAAAGGTTTTCATTTTAAAGTAGTGTGACTTTTTGCATTTGAAGATCATTGGCCACATTTGTGCAAAATCTGATAATTTCTGTGCTATTAATTTCTTAAGCTGTAGAGCATAACAAAATTATACCGGGAAAATATAAACAGAGCTGAAATGTCAGCCTTTATTTTACTGCAAGAATGCAAACACTTTGTTCGTGGGTTTTAAGTGAAGTTAGCACATTGCTATATATAGGAATTAAATAAAATAACAGATTCTTTACTGTTCCTAAGGGTGTGACATTAGATATGTATCACGATTTCAATGGAATATTTTAAAGCCAATGAACACAAGTATGTCTGCTCAAAAGTAAGTTCCATTGTGTTTAATGGTCTTACTCCCAGGAAAGTATCATTAGGATTGCAGCCTAATTTCAATTTTCCAATTGAAATTAATTGCTTTTAAATTAATTTTTAAATTATTAAATAAACTTAGAAATTAATTAATTCAAAAGTGCTGAATGCTGACTGGATTGTGCTCTGTACAGAATAACATACAAAGAGCCTTGCTGGATTAGACCAAAGGCCCAGTTTCTGTATCTCACAGCGGCACACCAGATGCCTCTATATCTAGATATACAATTTTATCAGACTTCAGAATTGAGCAAGATAACCATTATGATGACAAAGTATTTCTACAGCATGTGTTTAAACCATTTCATATGTATTATTTTGTCATCCATACAACAACCCTGTAAGGTAGAGGAGTATTTTCCCCAAGGTTCAACGTTCTTGCCTTCTCGCCTACAGGGCCAAAAAAGTTTGCCCTCCATCTTTCATTTATGCAGCCAAGCACAAAAACGGATGTCAAGGATTGCTTAAACTAGTTTATTTGCTATACTGTGGAGTGCCATGACAAACAGCATCACAAAATGCTCCTATGCTTTTCATTCCTGATTTGTAGCAATCAAGGAGTGCCAAATTCAACAACTTCTGGAGCTTCCTGCTCTTTTGTCACTACCAGGACAATCCAGAGCAACTAATCTGTCCACATAAGAGCCCTTAGGTTGCCCTATCTAACACTAGGTTGGAGCAACTGCAAGTGTTAGACTGCTCCAGCCCAGTTACTCTGGAAGAGGCTTAAGGCAGAGCAAGGCAAGATAGGGTGCCCTAAGAGAGGTGGACCTGCTCTGCCCTAACTGGGGCAGCCTAAGCAGCTCAGGAGAGGCAAGTTGAGGGCATGTTTAGCATTGCCTAGGGCAGAGCAGTTACTCTGTATCCAGAGCCTGTTTCCAAGGCAGAAATGCCCTCTTCCAGCCCTCAGAGTTATACCACCTCAGGAGCAGGTATAGTAATGAGTAGACCCATGGGGTCCATGATAAGGCCCGAGTAAGAATGGTAGTGCTGACCAAAAATCTGAGTTCTTGGCCAGCCTAGCTGCAACCCCTTCCTCTCAACCTCAGGATATGGAACAAACTACGGCTGCCCACAAACCTCAGGATACAGCAGGCCACTCCAAGAAGCCCCTTGTATTCACTGTAGAATGTACTGGCATCTCATCAGGGACTCCTTATAAGGCAGGCACCCAGTGGCGTCACCAGACTGGTGCGGCTGGTGTGGGCTGCATTGGGGATGCGCTCCGTATGGGGTGATGTGCCGGAGGAGTTTGACTGTCCTTTGGCAGGCCCCGGGCGTCAGCACCCCCATTCAGGCCTGCTCCAAGGTGGAGCAGCAGCCAGAAGCTGCCACTTGTCTGAGGAGCTGGCCTGAACGGCCATCTGAGGTGCACTGCGCAGAAACACACTGAGCATGCCGAACAGCTTCAGAGGAGACTTCCTTAGAGCAGAGAAAGTCCGCGCCTCTGCACAGCCATTCGGCCTCACTCAGGAGGCGGAGCGGCAGCCGAATGGCTTCAGAAAGAGTACTGCACAGGCACCAACTCTGACGCCTGCACAGTCTCCCCCGAAGCCAAAAGCCTTCAGAAAAGTACTGCGCAGGTGTCAGAGATGGTGCCTGCACAGTACTCTTTCTGAAGCCAGTTGGCTTCAGAAACAACTGCGCAGGCGCCAACTTTGGTGACTGCGCAGTCCAGGTGGGGGGGGGGCGCGCATCCCAGGGATGACGCACAGACTTCCGCACCAGGTGATGTGCAGAGTCATGTCACCACTGTAGGCACCACAGCTGTTCCTTGTTCAGTGTGATCTGAGGGGTGTCTCCTCAGGAGCGAGTCTTCCCCTTGTGTCAATTACTTAGCATGCTCTGGAGCAGTTAGGGCAGCCCAGGCTTCCTGACTCTCTGGATTCAGCATAACTTTCTGCTCTGGATACAGAATAGTTAGGAGAGTGCAGTTAGGTCAGAGCAGGCTGAATTTGCTCTGGATTGTGTCCTCAGTCAAAATGGGGGTCACCCTACAAAGCAGTCTTTCCCTACTTCCCATTCCTATGAAACATCGGGGCAGGAAGGTGCATGGCCTGTGCATGCCAATTTTGCTGCATTCATGCTCTGGGGTGCTGAGAGTGAACATTTGTCACAAGCCCCACACAAATACTTCCCAATCCCATTCTAGGGATTGTGAGGAAATGGGATGGTATTTAAGGATAAGCCAAATAAATTCCATATTGAGGGGTGGAGAGGCAGACTAAATGAGAGAGTAGATTTCTGAAAGGCCCCAAGCAAATATATGACTGAGATGAGATTTGAACTGTGGGCATTTTGATTTACATCTCAAAAGGAAACCTAATATGCTCTTAGGTTGATGCATGTCTGATCTACAAGTGTTGTATAAGTGCTGTAAGAGCAGTGACTCTGCAGGGATGGTGCTTGGGGGAGATGCACTGATGTTCTGGCTGAGAGGAGGGTGGCACTGTGGGCAGGGGGCACAGCTTGGATCCTATGCCAGATCCTAGCCTCGCTTCCTGGGCAGTTAACATCATCCTCAGAGCCTAACATGGTCGCGTGGCCGAGTGGTCTAAGGCACTGGAAGGAAACTTCAGTCTCTTTGAGGCTCCGGGTTTGAATCCCATCTCTACCTTTAGGGCTGTGGGTGGTGCAAGCTGTTAATCTGTACCTGTTAACCTGTACCTGTACCTGTTAACCAGCAGGCCAGGGTTCGAGACCCAGGTCGGCCCCACAAGACAGGGTGAGCTCCTGTCCTTAGCCCAGCTCTGCAACGCCAGCTGGATCCAATCATATTGGCTCTGCCTTTCCATTGGACTAATTCAGTGGCGTGGAGAGGGGGGATTTGCTGCTTGGGTAACAGCCTATCCTCCATAACAATCCAACCCAGGCTTTCGTGCTTCGAATGCAGCGTATGCAGTGCTGAGCAAGATACCATAGTCTTCCAAGACTGACGGAGGCCTGCTGGCTGTTCCTGTCTGCTCAGACTCCAACCACCTCCAGAGGTGGCCAAAGTCCAAGAAAGACGTTGGGGCTGCTACTACTATACCCTGGTGGATAAGCCTCCCTTTCCCCGTAATAGCGCAGAAGCAGTCCCATAACTTGTGCTGGATGCAGTGCAGGTTTTCAGTCTGCCTGTTCCAGCGCAAGTTAGGATTGTGCTATCTATCTATCTATCTATCTATCTATCTATCTATCTACTGCTTTTCAACTAAAAACTTTATAAAGTGGTTTACAAAGAAAATGAAACAATGGATAATGGGTCCCTGTCCCAAAAGGGCTCATGATCTCTTAACCATTTCATTTCAAATAACTGTACAATGATTAAATAGTAGTGATATAATTGACTGATATAAAAATAATACTCAATGAGTAAGATAATATTCAGGCAAAAGAGACAAATTTATTTTCTCAACTGTGTTTAGTCCTTAATTGATGGCTAGAGCCACCAAGGTTAGATGCTCCAACCTATTTCTTACCTTTTTGTTGTACTTTGTTTTAGAGTTTATGGAAATGCTGATCCTATTTCTGACTAATAATTTATGGAACAGATTTCACAACACTTCTAAAGAAAAATTTTTATACTTTCCATTCATCACCACCATCACTTAACAGTAACAGCAGCAGTAGCCAGCATTTAGTATATTGGAAAATGTCTTTTTTTGTAGTATAAGCAGTCCTGGAGATCTGTGTTTTGGTGCAAAGATGCCTCTTTGACCTCTAAAAATTGTCAAAACACAGAGCAAGCTAATGGGCCACTCTTATAAGCTAGAGGAAGAATGGACTCTTTCCTGCATTTACGTCTGTTCTCTTTTATTCTCTCCTGGCCTTTTACAAGCAATAAAAGACATAACTTTTTTTCTGTAAGTGCTGAAGTTTTAGAGGTTTTATTTGAACCAATATCCTCATTTTAACAAGAAAGGTGTTACTAAGTTCTCCTTATAGGTCAGGATGGCTGTTGAACTAAATACATATTGTGAGGGATCAGTATGGGGCCAAAGACAGACATCTCTGTTTTCGCTTCTGCTCTCTAAATCATTTTTAAACTTTACAGAGGCTATTGAATCCTTGAAGTGTGCAAGCCCAGTAAAGAACAGAAAATAACTTAGGCTGTTTCCATTGATCTCTGAGTAAAACAAGATCTTTCCTTGTGACACCAAAAGACTTAAGGAGACAAAAGAATTTTATCCAACATGCTTTTTGTTATTTGTTTTTGGGCTTAAATGTTATAAACTGCTTTTTAGGCAAATCTCACAAGGTTTATTTCTCAGGAATAAGTCCAAGGGCCCAAACCTATCCAACCTTCCAGCACCAATCCAGCAATGTCAGTGGGGTATGTGCAAACCCTGCAGTGTGGGATGCTAAAGTCATGGAGGCCTCCTGAAGGTAAGCAAATATTTGTTTTCTTATCTTGGGTATGCATTGTGGATGCCTCAGCCCTGGACAGCTGGATACGATTGGATCCCCCTGTGTTCAGTGAACTTACTCCCAAGTAAGTGCTCTCAGAATTGGAGGTTCAACTTTTGTCCTGGTTTTCATCAGGAAAGACATGATCAAGATAGGTGGAAGGCACCAAGATGAGAGGGTTATTTTCTGAATCACACCAACAAAATCTTCACACTAACAAAGAATTATTTTTAAAAACCAATACAGTAAGTCCCCTATTTACAAATGAGTTCTGTTCCAGAAGCTTGTTCATAAATTTATTTGTTTGTAAGTCCAATACATTGATGTTAATGCACGTTTGACCCAATTCAACCCAATGTAAGTAGTGTAAACTAAATATCTTTACTGTAAAAAGTACCTTTTGCTACTACTTTTTTACTTTTTTACCTTCTACTACTGTTTACTGATAAAATATTTTTACAAAACTGCTGTTAAAATACTGTTATTGTATCTTAAATGCAGCAGACATGTAGAAAGTTATGTTAGTATGTTTGAAAGTTCATATCTTGAAGGTATGTTTGTATGGATGAAAGTTCCCATCTCAAATGTTAATAAGTGGGGGCCACTCTGTGCCAGAATTTCAAGACCAGCAACATCACCAAGTGATCGCTCAGGGACACAAATCATTGCTCCTTGTCACTAACTAAAAGGACAAGCCAGCAAAGGACTCTTTCACCTACTGTAAAATTTCCCTGCAAGTGATAAGATGCATGTAACTGAGATATTGGAGGCTGTGGACCTTGCTTTTGTCCTGCCACTATGGCTTCAGGGCTTTGTTTCCCTTTCTACGGATGCAGTTTGCAAATTGTTTCATATATGAGAACATATCTTCCTCCAAATCAAGTCATGCTGAAAATTAAAACAAAAACAAAAATGCGGTGACTTTGAGAGAGCAGCATCGTTCCCGGCAGCTGACAGGACCTCAGGACATTCAGCTCTCCAAAGATTTGCACTTAACATGGGAGACTGTACAGAGCGTCTCAGTGTGTCACAGCAAACTATTTTAATGGTCATGATTGTTCCCTGAAAATGGATGCTTGATAGAAGATTGGCTGAAGAATGGATGTCTTCTGAAGAAAATGAGACTTTCCTTGATCAGAAAAAACAGAGATGTTTCTCAGTTACAGTAACATGACCCAGATACCACTTTTTCCTCAAAGATGCTTCATTCCTCTAGTCTGAAATGGAGGCTTTTTAAGACTGAACACTGCAGGCAAAGTAGAAAAATGTAGGGTTGTGAATCATGGTTTATTTGCAGTGCATGGTTATTTTAAAACTAAATGCAAATATAGGCATCCCCCACTTTCTGACAGTTTGTTTTCTGATGGTTCTGCGCTTTCAACATCTTGCAATTATATCCAGAACTCATTAATTCAACCTGTACTCCACTCTTTCAACCTCTTTCTGCTGATCTAACTGCTAAAATTGTTTTCTATAATGTTGATTTGCATGTGACATGGTATTCAAACTGTTTTTGGTATTTCCTTACGACTTTCTTCAGTAAGTAATCATCACTCAAATACAGTGGTACCTCACTTAACAATTGCCTCGCTTAACAAGCGTTTCACATAACAAGCAAAAATTTCCAAGAAATCTTGCTTCACATAACAAGGTCCACTTCACTTAACAAGCAAGTGCGCTATGGGCACGTGTGCTGTGCAGCCCTGACGCTCCACACGGAGGCTCTTTAAAGGGGCTGCCAGCCAGCACTCTGCCTCTAACTGCCCCCAACTTGGGCGCAGTTGCCTGGAGGTACCAGAGGCAGCTGGCCCTAACTGCCCCCGAGTGCCCCCACCAACCACTTTGAACCTCCAGCAGCAGCCCAGGTAAGCCTCCCAGGAAAGTGTCTTTGACTGCAGTCTCCTAACTATGTCTACCCAGAAGTTAGTCCCATTGTGTTCAGCGGGGCTTACTCCCAGGAAAGTGTCTTTAGGATTGCAGCCTAACTCCCAAATCCAGAGTAACTACGGGAGAATGTAAGAGAGTTTACGTGCACCCATAGTTGCTGCACCACCTAGTGAAAACCTATGGAAAATTCATATTGGAATCCAGAGTAAGTTGTTCTTACACCAGAGGAAGGACGCCCTGTAGTTACTCTGGATTTTGCCCAATGTTGACTTCATAGGGTCATGTACACTGAATGCATGTTTTGAATTCAATTACAGTGTTTTGTCATCATTTTTACATCCAGTTAATATTTTTATATGACTATTTGGGGGTTGTGGAACCAATCATTTCCATTATTTCCTATGGAAAAATCTGCTTCACTTAAAGAGTGTTTCACATAAAGGGCATGCGTCGGGAACAAATTAAGCTCTTTATGTGAGGCACCACTGTACATAAGAAATTCATTGCTGACACATGTCTTTGTTCATTTCACTGTAATTTTCTGAGTATTTTGGCTGTGTTACTAAATATGTGATATTTAAGCTTTTAAAAGTGATATTTATGTCTTTTTGTGTCCATTCTGCATTTGCAAGCTGAAGAAGACTAGGTTCCACTTTTCAACGGTTTTCACTTTTAGACGGTGCTCTGGTCACTAACCTTTCCAGTAAGTGGGGATGCCAGTAAATGTCATTTTATACAAGCTCTGTGGAAATCCTTTTGTTTCATTTTTTTAAAGACATACAACTACAAGGACAAAATATCTTTATTTCATGACTGTATTTTGATGTTGGAAAAAGATGCAGCTGTTGCCAAAAAACTGCAGCTGTATATCTTTTCTCCCTTCATATTTTCTAGTACAGGTGTGTCAAAACCCCAAACCAGGGACCAGATGTGGCCTGCAATGAGCCTCAATGTGGTCCGCTACAAGAATCCTCATCCAGCCCATGGGCAAGTTTGTAATCTTCCATATCTCTCTCTCTAATTCAGTATTAGCTGTAAATTTATATTAATTTATTCAAATTTGAAATGGTGAATCATGTTTCCAGCTCCTGGCACAGTGTCATAGAGATGATGTGATCCTCCACCCAAAAGATTTGGACACCCCTGCTCTAATATAACTGATCTGTGAACAACTGGTCTGTGATGGGGTGTCACAACATGGTGCATTTCCCTGGCCTCTTTCACATTGCTGGCTTTTTGCTTGTGAGAGGGCAACACACAATATTGTGACATCTGAACATGGGTGAGCTACATGTTGTATGTTACATGTTGCTAAAGGTAGGTAACCAAATGCACAGAAGCCATTGGTGTAGCTATCTGCACAACATTGTTGTGTTGTGCCTCTTTCCAGTCTGAAGTGTTGACAAAGATTGTAGTTTAAACTCGTTGGATCCCTGATAAAATATATCATCACACACACACACACACACACACACACACACACACACACACACAGAGAGAGAGAGAGAGAGAGAGAGAGAGAGAGAGAGAGAGAGAGAGAGAGAATTTCTGCATTAATTTGAGTATTGTCTCCTGTTCTCCCTTATAATTTTTTTCTGCACCAGAAAGTATTTGAATAACACTGTAATCTACACACCAACCAAACAGATGTTCACCCTGGAGAAACGGTGTCCTAGCATGCACTTGAAAGTTATATGCAAGTTGACCTGCGGAAGAGAATCTCTTTAAACACTGCTCTGGGCAGTAGAATGACCTTAAAGCATATTGTACAGACAGTAACTTTTTTTTACAGAATTGCTGGGAAGGAATCATATGAAAACAACAGATGCAGCCTTAGTAACCGACATTACAGACAACAAAAATGTTCAGAAGAGCAATGCTGATTCAAACAGTTTCCAGAAGGCAGCCAGAGATCTCCTGAGAGGTGTTTTATATGGGAGTTAGGGAAGAGGGATGAGTTTGTGGCTATATGGATGTTATAGTGATCAGTGCATTGGCTTTAAGGCTGCAATCCTATAGATACTTTCCTGGGAGTAAGACCCATTGGACACAATGGGGCTTACTTTTGATTATATATGCTTAGGTTTGTGCTCTAAGTGAGGTCTTGCAGAAAGGGCATGTTTGGAGAGAGAGTACTCTCATTAGGTATTGGGGTGGGCTACCATTTATAAACTATTCAGGATGTCCTTCTTGGTATAATGGAGGATCTTGAGTGGAAGGCAAAATAATGTGGGGTACAAGTTGTGTTTTTATTAATACTTCAGGGGAAAGGCTGTAGTGTACAAGTGGATACAGTAAAGTGCATCGGTTTGTACCCTTAGTGCATGTGCTTTTGAACAGGCAGCCGGCAGGAAAGTTGTATGCAAGTCAGCAATTGGAGGAAAGGGCAGGGGTGAAAGAGAAGATTTGTGTGGATCCAATGGTCACTGTCGTGCCCAAACCCTTGCAAGTCTCATTGTGGGCAGGGTGTCCAGATGCCCAGAAACCCCCGGACAGGTCCGGAATGTGGCTTCCTGTCTGGTGTGTCCGAGCGTGTTATGTTGTGCTTTGAGCCACATATAATGCTGTTTGGACCAGCGCACGTCTAGCGTTGCCGTCTGAGCAGCCATCTTGGCAAAGAGAGGCTGTGCGCATGCGCACAACCTCTCTGTCCTTGTCCACTGCCCTGTTTTAATTGGTTGTCACTGTGTGCATGTGCACAGCATCTACTGATTAATAAAACAACAGTGCACAGGGATAGAGAGGCGCCCAGCCTCTATCCCTCTGAGACCACCCGGTCTCTTAGACTGAGTGGTCTGTGGCTGCGGACCCATCCTTCCACAGACCACTCGCTCATCTCAAGCACACCTGGCTTCCTGGCGCCTGGCATCAGCGCTTGCGTGCTTGAGACAAGTGAGCGGTCTGCGGAAGGATGGGTCCGCAGCCACAGACTACTCTATCTAAGAGACTGGGTGGTCTCGTAGGGATAGAGGCTGTGCGCTGTTTTAATTAGTAGAGGCTGTGCGCATGCGCACAGCATCTACCAATTAAAACAGGGCAGTGTACAGGATGCATACAGCGTACAGGGCAGCTCTTTGCCAAGATGGCTGCTCAACTGAAAATCTGGACTTTTGGGCACTCTTGTCCTACATTTTGAGGTGAAGCATATGGTCACCCTTCATTATGGGCAAAATCCAGAGTAACTACGAGGAGTCCTTGCTCTGGTGTAAGAACAATTTGCTCTGGATGCCAATATGAATTTCCCATAGGTTTTCATTAGGAGGTGCAGTAACTATGAGGGGATGTAATGTCTCTTACGTGCTCCCCTATTTACTCTGGATTTGGGGGTATGCTTAATAAAGTTTTGTATAAAATTATCATTATGTAAAATACTTTATTAAACATAACAATCACCTTCAGACTGGTAAAGGTGAGGCAAGATTGTATCACAACAACATTGCTTAACAACAAGGTTTGTGGAACATACTTCATTGCTTAGCGTGTGTGGGGATTTTGTATGCCAAAAGACAGATAAGAAACTTTAGTAATATAGCAATTTTGAGATTTTTGATCCTCATGATGCTTTGTATACTGAATATTACTATGACTTAGAATGAGAAAATGGTAATAAGTCAGAAAGAAGGAGAGAGGAGAGGACTTGTAAATACAGAGGAATGTAGAAAGCTTTAAAAAAACAAGATTTATTTATAGACAAAGAACATGAGTCAGTTAGAATCTGGATACAGTTCTGTTTTTCAGCAGAAAATGGGCAACTAAAGAAAAGAATGATGCTATTTTCAGAAATAAGATGTTGCATAAAGGAATCACAGATCTGAGGAATATGAACAGCCAGTGAGCTTGAAAGAATTGTGATATTTTTCACAGCTTCGCAAAAGAAGCAGAAATGCAAAAAGTCCTGGCTATGTACGGTATAAACCGAAGTTGGTGAAAAACTCAGCATTTCATAAAGAAGATTTTGCTGCCATCTTTTGAATATAGTTCTCTGCTCCTCCACTGTGACAAGGACATTATGGAACGGAGAACCACTGGAATGATTTATGTATTTGGAGGACATACTTATTTGAGAAACTACAGGAGGCCTGGGTTTCTCCATTAAATTGAGATAGAGAAACAACCATACTGGGCTGCACAATGTGAATATATCGTCAGAATAAAGCAACTCATTGAATTTCAGGCAAGGTTGGAATTTGAAGAAAGCTGAGCTTGAAAGGAAGTGAACCGCCATACTAAGAATAACATTGCTGTCCAGACAGCAAACTGAACAATTTTAAAATAAGGCAACAGATAACTCTTTTAGCCTTCCTATGACAATGAAGTGTATTCAGTTGGGTTATTTTACTCTGTTAGTGCGCCTATTCAGACACTATCCCAAGAATTAATCAGGTTGTGTTATAAGAATGAAGTATGAATTAGAACGGAGGAAGCCCGGGTCCACATCACCTGGTATGGGACCCTAGCACATCACCACTCTCAAGAGCACCTGCTCTGGATGCTCCTAAGCACGTGCTCCATTTGTGCATGCACAATTTGCTTCCTAAGCCACTTGCACTTTCTCAGGAAGGGCAAGTGGCTTTGGAGGTGAAGAATTCAGCAGGAGAATGCTACCGCTGAGGAAGGGATTGCCTCTGCTGAGGAGAGGAAGCCCTCTCCTCAGCAGGAGTATTCTCCTACAGAAAAACACACATGCAACATTCATTCATATATCCTTCTGAAGGGGAGCATCTCCTCTGAGGACAGAAGTGCCTCTCCTTAGCTAGAGCACTCCCCACTGATCACATCATGCATATATCCTTCATTGGGGAGTGGTTTTTTTTGAGGAGAGGGGCAGTCCACTCCACAGCAGCAGGGGGTGACACACCAGAGGTGGGTGACATACTGGGGGGATTCCTCCGGCATGTCACCACCTCCGGTCTGTCACTCAGTGTGGGCTGTTCCAGCCGCACCATCTCTGTCAACGGCTAGAGCATAGTATATTACTTTGTATATGAGTTAGAGCATTATATCATAAGGCCAAACAGATATATTGCAGACCAGATTCCAATACCTCATAGTAGCCCACCACGTGCTTCAGCATACTGGAGAAGAGATCTGAATCCTGTTGCCACCCCCTATCTCCTCCTGTTATCTGATTCCCACCCACAGCAACGGGAGGCTGTGCATATCCCATATTTGATAAGTACAGAGTGACCATATGACCCATTTTTTCCAGAACATGTCCTCTTTTTTAGCCTTGTGTCCTAGAAAGAAAATCTTAATTCTCCTCCTTTTTCTTGTGAGCAGGCAGAATGTAGTCTTCTTGAAATCTATACAATATTTGTCAAAAATTATATGTAATAGTTTTAAATTTAATAACAAGCAATATAGTGTTTAAATTAACCACATGAAATCAATATATATGAGTGGCTTTAGCTTTTATTTTGTTGTGTCATACATTTTTCTTGTGTGTCCTACATTTTTAGAGATCCTTGTCCTCTTTTTTGGTTACAGTCACCCTGGATAAGATGGGGCAGTGATTTCTGAGCATACATGCAAAGGATTGTGCTGTGTGGATACAACCCTATCCACAGTTTTCACACTGATTATAATGGGATTGGTGTCTGAGTAAGCAGGCCTCTGCCAGTCTTGGAAGACTATGGTATCATGCTTGACACTGCATACGCTGCATGCGAAGCACGAAAGCCTGGGTTGGATTGTTATGGAGGATAGGCTGTTACCCAAGCAGCAAATCCCCCCTCTCCACGCCACTGAATTAGTCCAATGGAAAGGCAGAGCCAATACGATTGGATCCAACTGGTGTCACAGAGCTGGGCTAAGGACAGGAGCTCACCCTGTCTTGTGGGGCCGACCCGGGTCTCGAACCCTGGCCTGCTGGTTAACAGGCATAGCGTCTAGAAATGCATGGAATTAGGCACTGCATGTCTTCACACCTTGACCACTTTCCTATGACACCAGTTAACACATGAAAGGAATTAGTACAAACAATAAGCAGTAGCAAGCTTCATGACTGAGGAATAAGTAAGAGCTACGGAAAATAATACTTAGCAAGTACAAATGCTCTGTTCAATTAACTAAGATATCTCTGTTAGTAGTAATGAAGAGGAGAAAGTGGGAGGAATGTTAGAAATGTCAGTGAATACATGTGTTACACTGTCAACACTACTAGTTTCTAATTAGCTCAAGGAGCAGAAGAAACAGCTATTCTACTCCTTCAAAAAGGGTCAAGGAAGCCCCCTCTGAAGTTACTGAAAAGAAACAGATACAATGAAAACTGATGTGTAAAGAAAATCACTGGTTTAGAAACTGCAGTATGAAAATACTGTAGTAGAATTTCCCCACTTCAAGGCGCTGCAAATCGACAGTGGTCGTAGATCTAAACTGTATCCTCCCTCCCATAAACCTCCTGAAATCTGATGTCAATAATACAAAGGGGGGTGGACATGTCACCCAAACAATGGACATGTCACAAATCTGTTGATAGTATCATCTGATGGTATAGAATCATAGAATCATAGAGTTGGAAGGGACCTAGTAGGTCATCTAGTCCAACCCCCTGCCTGCAGCAGGAATTCCCCCTAGAGCATCTCCAACAGGTGCTCATCGAGCCTCTGCTTGAAGATCCCCAGTGAGGGAGGGTCCACCACCTCCCTTGGCAATCTGTTCCACTGCCGAACCGCCCTCACAGTCAGGAATTTTTTCCGGATTTCCAGCCGGAATCTCCTCTCTTGCAGTTTGTACCCATTGGTTCTAGTTCTGCTTTCAGAACTAGACACTGAATCATTTCAGTAATCATTTCAGAACTAGACACTGTATCATTTCTGTAACTAGCCCAAGCCCATTCCCCACACCCTGGCTGGTGCAGCCACACAAAAAAATAAGAATATTTTATCTTGGAGAAAAGAGTTTGGGAGTCTTAGGACGTGAATGATGATTTAAATACCTTTTTAAAAAATGCACTTACAGACTCTTGAGAGTCCCTTGCACTGCAAGGAGATCAAATCAGTCCATGCTCCAGGAAATCAGCCCTGACTGTTCACTGGAAGGACAGATACTGAAGCAGAATCTCAAATATTTTAGACACATCATGAGAAAGAAGGACTCATCAGAAAAAGCCCTGATGCTGGGAAAAACTGAAGGCAAAAGGAGAAAGGGATGGCAGAGGATGAGGTGGTTAGATAGTGTCACTGAGGTAATGAACATGAATTTGGACAAACTTTGGAAGCTAGTGTAGGATAGGGTGGCCTGGCATGCTGTGGTCCATGGGATCATGAAGAGTCGGACACAACATAATGATTAAACAATAATAAAACCAAACCTCTGTAAGTCCCCCGCACCTCAATGGGTTTCCTTGGACCTGCAACAAGGAAGTTGCATCTGGTTACTAGAATAAAAGTTCAGAGAGGTTCATCCTTCCCACTTTTCCAACTAGGTCTCCATCAAATATAATCCCAATACAATATGATCACTATTGCTAAAGCAACATTCAGACTCCATTCCTATTTCCAATGGTCTCTTTAACAAGAATTGGCTAAGTGAAAAGAGGCCTTTCGTTTAACTTGACTATTTAGCACTGGAAAATGTTCAGGGTAAGAAGATAATTTCAAGGCTTGCACCCATTTGCCTTGCTGTTTCAAGGCTTGCTCACCCATTTGAGTCCTTCTGAGGAAGGTGGGATATAAATCTATATAAATATAAAACTGAAGAGTCACTGACTGACTGACTGACTGACTGACTGACCGACATCCAGCCAAAACTGCTGAATCTAGAAGCGTGAAATTTTTTTCTTTCTTTGATGTATGCACCAAGAACCAATTTTGGGAAATTCAAACTGGAAGGGAATGAAAAGGGGCACAAAGCATTTTCATCCCTATACATTGAAGAATCCCTGACTAATCATTGCTCTGTCCCAACCTCTGGATCTAGAAATTTGGGGTGGTATTCTTCACATGACAAGGGCACCCATTAAGAACTGAGTTTTAGAAATTAAATTCCTAAGGGGATGAAAAGGAATGCAACACGTTTTCCTTCTATACTTAAAACTGAAGACTGATCAACACAGCCTCAACCCCGGGACCTAGAAGAAATTAGCAGAGCGTATTCCTTCTGTGATCTAAGGACCTACTAAGAAACTATTTGATGCCCAGTGGCACCTGCTGTCTACTGTTGCCCTCTGATGCCCTATGCCTGGTGCCTGGCAAGGTGTGGTGCCCACTGGTCCCCCCTACTTGCTGGTGCCTGGTGGTGTTGTCCAATAGGGATGCCCGGTGCTTGTTACCTGCTGCCCACTGAGCGGTGGTGCCCAATTCCCAGTAGTGCCTAGTAAGGATGCCTGGCACTTAGTAGAGATGCCCAGTCCACTGCCCAGTGATGCCTGCTGCCTACTGGTGCCTTCTTACCACTAGTGTCCAGTGGTGCCTGCTGGTGGGTGGTGCCCACTAGGGATGCCCCATGCCCATTGTACATGCTGCCCTCTGCACAGTGGTGCACAGTGGTGCCTAATGCATGGTGGTGCCCAGTAAGGATGCCTGGTGCTCAGTAAGGATGCCCACTCTGGATGCCACCTCTGGTGCCTGGTGGTGCCCGCTGCCCATTGCACAGTAGTGCCTGCTTCCCAATGCTGCCCAGTGGTGCTCATTAGGGATGCCCAGTTCCCACTGGTACTGACTGCCTGGTGGTGCCCAGTGGTGACTGCTGCACACTGCACTGTGTGGGGCCTGCTGGCACCCACTGCCCAATATACACATTTGGGATACCTGGTCCCCACCTGTGTCCACTGCAGCCCACCATTGCCCCCTGGTACTCTTCAGTGCTTGGTGCCTGTTGGTGTCCAGCGGTGCCCAGTGCTTGCTGGTGCCTACTCTCCAGTGCCAGCTGCCCAGTGTCCAGTGGTGCCTACCAGTGCCTGGCTTTGCTCAGAGCCCACAAATATTCTGGAAATTTTACTCCTGCAAGAGTGAGTTCATTCTTCTAGTAAATTAATAGTAATAATTTAAAAAATAGGAGACAGAAAATATCCCCAGAAGACTGAAACACTGGAATGAAAGTGAATTCAGAACATTTATTACTTCTACCACAAACCCCTGCATTTATTTTCCACTGTTGGAGGACTGGGGAGTGAGGAGAAGCAAATTACACTACAGATTTAACATATGAAGTAAAGCCTCCAAATACTGCTTTTACAGATACATGCAAAGTAAATTATACAAAGACCAATCAACACAACTGTTTCTGAGTGGGTACCAGTGGTGGGCTCCAGCAGGTTCGCACCTACTCTATAGAACAGGTTGTTTATAGACAGAGAAAGTTTAAAAACAGCCATTTAAAAGAACCGGTTGTTAATTTGTTTGAATCCCATCACTGGGATTTCATTTCCTCCCACCCTCCCATGAGCTGAATGGCTGTGTGAAAAAATGTGCATACTTTGCCTCACACGTGTCAGTATTTCCCTTCAGAGAAATCACATTACAATAGCCAACATTTATTTACTTCTTTGGCCATGGCTAAAATTACGTGGTAGAAAAGAGAAGTCTTTGAATTCCATGTACTGTAGATGTCCATGATGATATATGTTAGGAAACACCTTCATCATTGTTTATCTATCTTCTATATATATAAAAGAGAAAAGTCACTGACTGACTCAGTCATGCACTGACTGACTCATCACCACCCTGCCAAAACCGCTGGGCCTAGAAGTGTGAAATTTGGGGTGGGTGTTCCTTCCCTGACTGAGGGGTTCCTTCCAACTGGAAGGAGGTGAAAAGGGGCGCAACGTGTTTTCCTCCCTATACTTTGCATTGAGAATTGCTGACTCATCAACATTCCGCCCCAACTGCTGGGCCTGAAGCATGGAATTCTGGGAGTTCCTTCTGTCACCTGAACTCCCACCAAGAACCATCTGGAGAAATTTAACCCTTGATGGGATAAAAAGGGGTGAAACTTTTTTTGTCCTTTACTTAACATGGAAGACTGACCAACAACCAGCCAATTTGGTGCTCGGACTGTGGTGCACAGCAGGGCGGGATGTTGTTCAGAGGAAGAGGTTGCACTGGTGAGGATGCTACGCATGGGGAAGTTGCGCATGGGGGAAGTTGCACATGGGGAAAGTTGCACATGGGGGGACTGATGCGCATGGGAGGATGATGCACATGGGGGTATGATGTGCATGGGTGGATGATGCGTATGGGGAAAGTTGCGCATGGGGGAAAGTTGCACATGGGGGAATTTGGCCATGGGGAAGTTGCACATGGGAGAAGTTGCGCATGGGGAAGAGGCACATGGGGGGATGTTGTGCATGGGGTGTTTATGCATGGGGTGTTGTGCATGGGGTGTTGTGCATGGGGTGTGGGGATGGCGTATGGGAAAATGTTACTCCCACAACGCGGGTAAGCTTTTCACTAGTAATTGATAAAACTAGATGTAAGCTGCTTGATTTCGGTACTGTACAATAGGTGCTCAAGTACCAGATGAATAAGAAGGTGCAGTTGACTCATATTAGCCTTCAGACCCACTCTTCCATTCATTCTCAGACTCTTCAACGTCAAGGTAAAGCAAAGCAAAGTAAAATAGTTGGACAGGAAAGAAAAAAACCCTCAGTGTATTTGATGGTATAAACAGCCATGAAGAAAACTACAAGGAGCTGAGTAAGATGAACACAATGGCAGAGAAGTAGGAATTGTCAGCCCACCTATTCATTCCTTCTGTCACACTGATGTTCAACAACCATTGTCTTTTTCACTCATCTACAGAAATGCCCAAACATTATTTGTAAAAATTTATATCCTATTCTCCTCTTGAAGAATCAAAGTGGCTTAAAAAACAAAGGTGTTCTCCGCAGTTGGCCCTGCTGTTTGTGACTAATTCTAGGGAGCAGTGCTCATCCCCGTTTCATGACCAAAACCTCCCTGTTCATGTGGCTGGCATGACTAAATGCCAAAGAAGCATGGAATACTGTTACCTTCCCACTGAAGTGATACCTAATTATCGACTTTCATTTATGTGCTTTCAAACTTCTAGGTTGGCAGGAGTGGGCAAGAGACAGATGCTCACTCCATCTTGCTGTACTCGGGTCCTGAATTGCTGACCTTTAGGTTGACAAGCACAGCATCTTCAACCACTGAGCCACTGGCTTACACCACTATGAAAAATATTAAAAAGGCCAGATTATATATAATCATGAAAAGCTTGTTGTGTTACTATTTAAAAAAAAATCCAGGATTATTAGTAGTCTACATATTCAATTGCTTTATCTCTGCTTTTTAACTGGGTAACTTGTGAAAAACTGAGAAAGATAGTTTGTTGCCACCATTCAAATCCGAGGATCCAAACTGAAGGATCTTCCCTCTCAGCCCCCAAACTGTGGAGTCTTTTAAAAAAATCAAATCACAAATCTTACTGTTTTGTGGGTTTTTAATGGGAGCAATTTGCTTTTTTTAACTGTGATTTTAAGATAAGTGGTAAATTAAACAAAACCTGAGTCAACTGGGTATTTTCTCTACTCTGCTTATGAAGACTGTCCAAATTCTGGATTCTTACAAAATATCACATGGTGCAGCTGTTGGAGCTGAACAGATACACATAGGAAGGTGCATCTCTCCACTTTTTATATTTTGTAGGGGTTAACCCTTTTAACTCCACAGCGGCAGAGGACCTTATTATCTGATCCACCCCTGGAGACTAATGGATCCAAATGGTTTCCTGAGGGCTCTGGGGGAGTTTTCTCCTGCTATAGCCAGTGACTCTAATCAGGCCATGGTCAATCCCTGGAATATGGAGTTGGCCAGTGCTGTAGATGACATCACTCCTCTCCCAGCCATAAGAGTCAAAGTAGCTCCTTGGGTTATTGAAGATCTGCAGATGCTGAAGCAGCAGGTTAGACGTCTTGAGTGACGGTGGAGAAAGACTAGTGACAAATCCAACCAAACACAGGTTAGAGCCCATTATAGGGCCTACTATAGGGCAACGATAGCAGCTAAGCATTCCTTCTTCTCTGCCACCAGTGGAATTATTCTGTGTAGTACAGATTCTTCTCCATCAGACTCCACAAGTTGATCAGGAGAAGCACATGGACATCTGCTGTGACGTGTTTGCTAGGCACTTTGGGGATAAAATCACTCAGATTCACCATGACTTGGACTCCACTTTAACAATATCTAGTGATGTCCCCATGGCATCTGTCAGTTCTATTCTGTGGGATTCTTTTCAGCTTGGGGAGCCTGAGAATGTGGACAGGATCCTTGGGAGTGTAAGACCATCTGCCTGCCCACTGGATACTTGCTCAGGATAGCTTATCTTATCTGCATGGGAGCAAATGACAGTTTGGGCAGAGAAAGCAATAAATTCATCTTTGAGGAGGTGTTGCCTCTTGCATTAAAGCAAGCAGTGGTTCACCCTCTCCTGAAAAAGCCTTCTCTGGACCCAGCTATACCTAAAAACTATCAGCCAGTCTCTAACCTCCCTTTTCTGGGCAAAGTGATCAAGTAGGTGGTGGCATCTCAGCTCCAGAGGGTCCTGGAGGAAACTGATTATCTGAATCCCTTTCAGTCTGGCTTCAAGCCTGGCTTTGGGATGGAGGCAGCCTTCGTTGTCTTAGTCGATGACCGGAGTGGATGGAGTACATCCTTGCTAGTCCTCCTGGACCTCTTGGCAGCTTTCAACACCATTGACCATGGTGTCCTTCTGAGGCGGTTGGGTGGGTTGGGGATCGGGGGGCACTATTTTACATTGGTTCCTCTCCTGCTTGGCTGACAAGTCCCAGATGGTGATGATGGGGGATTCCTATTTGGCATCCTGGCCCCTGAGGTGGGGGTGCCACAGAGCTCTACATTGTCCCACATGTTGTTCAACATCTACATGAAACCACTGGGAGATTTCATCCGGGGATTTGGAGTTGGGTGCCATCTGTATCCGGATGACACTCAGCTCTATCTCTCCTTTCCACCTGATACTAAGGGGGCTTTCTCTGTCCTGGAACATTTTTTGGAGACTGATGGGATCTGGATGAGGGCAAACAAACTGAAATTAAATCCTTACAAGACAGAGGTCCTCCTGGTTCAGAAATCCTCGATGCATGTACTGGATTGTTGCCTTGCTCTGAATGGGGTTACACTCCCTCTGAAAGAGTGGGTTTGTAGCTTGGGGGTGATCCTGGACTCATAGCTGCTCTTGGATGCTGAGGTGCCAGCTGCAGCCTGGAACACCATTGCCCAGCTCTGGCTGGTGCACCAGCTACAGCCGTACCTGTCTCAGTTGGATCTGGCCACAGTGGTCCATGCTTTGGTGACATCAAGACTAGATTATTGTAATGTGCTTGACGTGGGGCTGCCCTTGAAAATGGTTTGGAAATTACAGCTAGTTCAGAACATGGCGGCTCAGGTAGTTGCTGAAGCTTGGCAGTTTCATTCCTTCACTCTGCTGCTCCAGTGGCTGCACTGGCTGCCAGTTCAGTGCCAAGCTGAATTCAAGGTGCTAGTAATAAACTTTAAAACCCAAAACAGCCTAGGACCAGCATACTTGAAAGACTGCTTTCCTCCGTACAATCCGGCAAGTTCTCTGAGGTAATCTGAAGGGGCCCTGTTGGTTATGCTGCCATGGAGAGAGGTTAGGGGAATGGCTGCCAGAAACAGGGCCTTCTCAGTGGTGGCACCTGCTTTATGGAACTCCCCTTTGAATTAAGATCAGCCTCCTCTCTTTTAACCTTCTGGCAGAGCCTAAAAACCTTTCTATTTTAAAAAGCTTTTGAAGCCACGTAATGTTTTTAATCTGATTCCATCCCTGATCTGATTTTACTGCTGTTTGTTTTTTTATGTTTTTAATTGTATTTAAATGTATTTAATTGTTATTGTTTAATTGTTTGCCGTCTTGGGTGCCCTTCGAGCAGAAAGGTGGTACAAATCAAATAATAATAATAACTGGTGAAACTGGGTCCTGGGTTCCTGAATCTCCTGAATTTTCCACTTCTGGAAATCAGATGGGCTTCATGGTCCACTGATTTAGCTCAAAGCCAGGTTCTTCCTTTATCAGTCAGTTGGGGAAGATAAACAAATAATATTTGCTGCATCTGAAGTGCTCCACAGGGCCTACTATGGGATGCTGAAGCATTACCAAATTCTCTAAGGTATTACAAAGGACCAACCAAGTGGGGAAAAATGGGCAGAATAGGAGGAAATCAGGGATTTTCACCATGGTTATCAACCTGCAGTGTTTTAATGTCAAATTATTTGTAAACCAGTTTTCCATGAAACTATCTCCTTTAAATTAACCCATGAGCTTGCCTTACACTTAACACTAAGGCTATAGAAGCATATGTTAAGATTAAAGATTATAAAATTTGATTTTAAAAAATTTCAAGGCTGATGATAAAATGGCTTGACTCATTAATTGTTTCCTTCATTTTATAATGGCTATTATTATTATTCTGTGGAAGAGATTTTCCCGACTCTCATTTTCTCCTTTATGGTCTGCATTGCTTCTCTATCCCTCTCCTGCTCTTCATTCAATGACAAACGTCAGCTGTTAGCTCAGGCAGAAGGATCATTAGTGATGAAAAAGCTAATCTGTCACAGATATAATGTGCAATGTATGTTTCATACGTCTCATAAATCATCAATTAGTCCAAAGAACCCAAAGTCCTCCCTAGAGGGGAGCAAATTCACAAGATGTTCTCAGATGGTTGGTTCAGAACTTTAAATGAGATTGCAGGAGGTGTGTGTGTGTGTACATGTGCGCATTTGTCAGTGTATGCGCATCTTTCTCCGGATATAGAGCTTACCATTTTTCTTCATGTTCTTTTGTTTTCAATAAAAATTTAATATTTATAAAGAAAACGTATTTCTCTTATTTCAGTAAGGCTAATTAACATTTCCTTTTTATATAAATGAACCAACCACCATATTACTCATTTTTAATGACCTTTTTTGTGTAGCATAAAAATGGTGAAAAGCCCACATGATGAGTCAATGCAGACCACTTGTTTCAGGAATTTTGGCAGCTAGTGGGAGAGAAGGCTAGCAAAAAATGCTTGCTTAGTTTCCCATTGCACTCCCTCTTCCCACAGACTTTCCCCACCATCTAGTAGAAGGTAGATGAAAAGCGCTGTGAAAACAGCCCTCTTGGATGAGAATGCGTTTTTGCATAAGATCCAGCTACTTAGAACTAGGTAGAGCAGGGAAATCACATGAACTCAGAAAATCAAAGTAGAGGAGCAAGAATATGAGGAGCGATCAACAAGTATCAGGACTGGTGCTATAAAAAGAAAACTACAACATGTAACAATCTGGCATTTAACCTCCTTCAAAGTAGTCACCTTCGGAAGCCACACACTTAATCCAGCACTGTTTCCATTGAAGGAAGCGTTCTTGGAACTTGTTTTCTGGGATAATCAGCAGCTGCCTCGTCGCATTCAGTTGGATTTCCTCGACGTCCTGAAATCTTCGTCCTTTCAAGTGGGATTTGATTTTTGGAAAGAGGAAAAAGTTGCAAGGGGTGAGATCTGGGGAATACAGTGGCTGTTGGACTTGAGGGATGTGGTGCTTGGCCAAAAACTGCTGCACAAGCTGCGCTGAATGGCCAGATGGATTGTCATGGTGCAATTGCCACTCACTGGATGCATGAAATTCTGGTCTTTTCCGACGAATAGCATCCTGCAAATGCCTCAACACGTCACAATAGTACTCCTTTATACTGTCTGACCATGTGGAGCATACTCATGATTAACAATCCCCTTGTAGTTGAAGGAAACAGTCAACAGTGTCTTCACATTACTTCGACTCATTCATGCTTTCTTCAGTCTCTGAGAGGTTGGGGTCTTCCACTGCGAAGACTGAGCCTTGGTTTCAGGGTCACAGCATGGATTATGATCATTTTCAAAACGTTTTCATTTTTCTCGACACAATCAAGGAGATCCTGTGCAACTGAAACCCGAGTTTCTTTTTGGTCAGCTGAAAGCAGTTTTGGCACAAACTTGGCAGATACATAGTTTCATACTCAAATCAGTGAGAATGGACTGAACTGAACCATAACTATCAGAATGGACTGAACTGGACTTTAACTATCCAGACATTTGCTGGGAGACAAACTCAGCCAAACATGAAAGCTCCAGTAAATTCCTGATGGGCCTGGAAGATAACTTCATAGTCCAGAAGGTGGAGGAAACAACCGGGGAAGGGGCCATCCTTGACCTGATCTTAATGAATCGTGTGGAACTAATTGACCGGGTCAACGTGGTGGGAACTTTAGGGGAAAGTGATCATGAGCTCCTGGAATTTAGAATATTGTGGGAAATAAAAAAGAGTGCCCAGTGAAACCTCTATATTGGATTTCAGGAAAGCTGATTTCAACAGGTTTAGAGGAGTCATAGGTGGGATCCCATGGGTTGATGAACTAACAGGAAAAGGGACCCAAGATGGGTGGGAGCTCCTTAAGAGGCAACTTCTGCAAGCACAGTCCGAAACAATTCCTATGAAAAAGAAAGGGGGGGACCTGAAAAAACCAGGTTGGCTCCACAAGCAACTTGGGGATCCGCTGAAGTTAAAGAAAGAGAAGTATAGGGAAAGGAAGACTGGAAAGATCACCAGGGAGGAGTACAGGAAGATAGCTTGGTCTTTTAGGGAGGGGGTCAGGAATGCTAAAGCTTAGTATGAGCTGAGGCTGGCCAGGGGAGTCAAGGATAACAAAAAGAGCTTCTTTAGATATGCCAAAAGGAACAGGAAGAGAAATGAGGGGGTGGGGGTGATCCTGGACAAAGATGGACAACAGGTGTCTGGAAACCAGGAGAAGGCAGAACTGTCAGTCTTTTCTCGGAAGGAGGACTGTGCAAATGGGGGTGCTGATCATTGGCTGATGCGGGGATGTGCTTGCATCCCCAAAGAGGTAATGGTAACATGGATGGTGCAGAACAGCAGATTAAGATTGACAGAAAACTGGTTCGCAACCACTTAACTGGCCTAAATGAATTCAAGTCAATTGGACCAGATAAGCTGCATCCTCGAGTTCTTAAGGAACTGGCAGATGTCCTTGCAGAGCCTCTGTCGATCATCTTTGAGAAATCCTTGAGGAGTGGAGAAGTGCCACTGGACTGGAAGAGGGCAAATGTAGTCCCAATCTTTAAGAAGGGGAAAAAGAAGACCCGGGAAATTATAGACCAGTCAGTTTGACTTCAGTCCCAGGCAAGATATTAGAACAAATAATAAAACACACAGTTTGTGCACATGTAGACAAGTACTCGGTGATCAAAACAACCCAGCATGGATTTACCAAGAATAAATCTTGCCAGACAAATCTGATCTCCTTTTTTGATCGGGTTACGAACTTACTGGTCAGTGGCAATGCTGTGGATGTCATTTATCTTGACTTTAGCAAAGCATTTGACAAGGTCCCATGTGACATTT
This sequence comes from Cryptoblepharus egeriae, assembly GCA_030015325.1. NCBI lineage: Eukaryota > Metazoa > Chordata > Lepidosauria > Squamata > Scincidae > Cryptoblepharus > Cryptoblepharus egeriae. The sequence goes on from JAREYC010000005.1 coordinate 32,031,216, forward strand.
TAATTGGGAAGCTGGAAAAATATGGGCTAGATGAGGCAGTCATTAGGTGGATCTGCAATTGGCTTGATGGCCACACTCAAAGGGTTTTAGTAAATGGTTCTGAGTCTACCTGAAGATCACTTTCAAGTGGGGTGCCCCAGGGCTCTGTCTTGGGCCCGGTCCTCTTTAACATTTTCATCAATGACTTGGAGGAAGGGATTCGGGGGAGCCTGATCAAATTTGCGGATGACACCAAGCTGGGAGGAGTAGCAAACACAACAGAAGACAGGAGAAACCTCCAGGAGGATCTGGATAAACTGGAATCCTGGGCTGTAACAAATAGAATGAATTTCAACAGGGAGAAGTGCAAAGTTCTGCACTTGGGCAATAAAAACCAAAAACACAGGTATAAAATGGGGGATACTTGGCTTGGCAGCACAACATGTGAGCGGGATCTTGGAGTCGCCGTGGATCAGAAGTTGAACATGAGTCAGCAGTGTGATGTGTCTGCAAAGAAGGAAAATGCCATTTTAGGCTGCATTAAGAGGACTGTAGCTTCCAAGCTGCGAGAAGTTCTAGTTCCTCTTTATTCTGCATTGGTGAGACCTCACCTTGAGTACTGTGTTCAGTTCTGGGCACCTCACTTTAAGAAAGATGCAGCCAAACTGCAGCAAGTCCAGAGGAGAGCGATAAGAATGATCAGTGGGATGGAAGGGAAGCCCTATGAGGAAAGGTTGGGGGAACTTGGGATGTTCAGTCTGGAGAAAAGGAAGCTGAGGGGAGACATGATTGCCCTCTTCAGATACCTGAAGGGCTGTCATAGGGAGGAAGGGGCTCATTTGTTCTTTGTTGCTTCTGAAAGCAGAACTAGAATCAATGGGTACAAACTGCAAGAAAGGAGGTTCCAGTTGGATATACGGAAAAAATTCCTGACAGTGAGGGCGGTTTGGCGGGGAACAGATTGCCAAGGGAGGTGGTGGACTCTCCCTCACTTGGGATCTTCAAGCGGAGGCTCAACGTGCACCTGTTGGAGATGCTCTAGGGGGATTTCCTGCTGCAGACAGGGGGTTGGACTAGATGAACCACAAGCAGTAGACACTATATATTGCCGGGGTGAAGAGGGCCAGTTATTCTCCTGCTAAATAAAAGAACACCCCCCACTTGAAAGAGTTCCCCTTGCCAAGTTAGCAGGGGCAATGCCACATGCCATAAGGGTTTGTTTCTTCAGCTCTTTGCTGGCCTGTTTGGGCTTGTCACTTGGTTCCATAAACAGTGCACACCACTGGCACTGAGATATGCTCTGTCCTGCTCCAATTTGCCACTTGTCTGCATCTACTGATGGCTGATCTGCAGTGTGCTGTTGGTAAAATGCACTCTTCTTGGCCTTGCACTGGTGGCAGTTCTCTTCAGAACTATGACTGGCGTGACAGTGTCATGCATGATACACTTGCTGACCTCATGGATATGGATAGGATTGGGCCATTGACGAAATTTTTAAAAAGATGAGATCATAGAATCGTACAGTTTTGAAGTTATTAAAGTACATATGAAAAAATTCATAGGTTACTGAAACTTTCTCTGTTTACTCATGCACTATGGTACATAACTATATTAATTTTTTAAAAATGATGTGATTATATTTTAGGGCAATAACATTCTTCTAGTACATATCCAAACTCATATCTGAACACTCTGATGCTGCTCTGCAGAGCTGAATTTATAGCAGCTATAATAAGACTGAAGAATGTAGAATGAAGAACAACAACTGAATGTAGAACGAAGGACAGAAATGGAGTGTTTGCAGATAACAAACCAGCCTATGTTATCATACATAAACATAAAAAGAGACAGCATCACAATTATGTTTTTAGTTTAATTGGTTTTCTATCTTTTCATGAATGAGCATAATGCTATTATCAGGTATTTGGAGGGACCTTTAGGCCAGACATATTTGGAATTAATTTTAGAAAAACAGATTATCTAGATTACCATGTAATTCGTCAATTTCTTATTAGATTATAATCAAACTTTACATTGTCCATTATGTTTACAGCGATTATTATCATATTTAAGCTATTTAAAGGGAGTTTTGAGCAGATCTCTCTCTGTTCATGCACACGTATGTTCTGAAAAACATTAACAGTGCAATCCTAAACATGTCTACTCAGAAGTTAATCCCATTGTGTTCCCAGGAAAGTGTGGTTAGGATTGCAGCTGAATATTGGTGAAATTAGGTTTCAAAAATATTTGAACATATTATTTTTTAATACCTAGCAATGCTTGTTATAGTGGTTTGATATTTATCAGAGCAATCATGTCTTTCCTGAGGACTTTAAATGCTCTGTTAGCTTTCCTCCGGGACATGTTTTTAAATGTGACATGCCTGGGCTTTTTCATTTCCAGTCAAATTAATGTAAACACAGTTTGAAAAAGTTTATAATTATGACTTATTTCATAGAACAAACTCTAATAAGCCCCTGGTTGGAACTGAGCAATTATGACAAAATAGGATCCCCCACAGATGCCTGTTTTACACTTGAAAGTGTTTCTCCTGCTATTTAGCCATATTAAGCAGGAAGAAAAGGTTGTTTTCAATTCCTGTAAATGACAACCGAAAAGCTAAATTTTATGTCATTTGAATGTAATGACTACATTGAAAAAATAGGGGCCAGCACATTAAAATTGAGTTTTATAAAACCAGATTTTCAAATAACCAGTTGCCAATAAAGAAGGAAATGAGATCACAATCTAATAAAGAAGCAGAGGAAGCACATTATATTTGAAAAACTCTGTAAGCATGTTTATTAGAATATGAATCATAGAGACCTGTTACTCTGAGATGATACATTACCAAAATGCTGAAATGGTTGGACATCTCTCTCCTTTTTCCTCTTTCCCTTTCCCGGGTTTGTTAAGTCTCCAACCTCTATGTTAGCCTGACAAACTATTGATTCTCATAGGACGGAAAACATTTTGACTATTTTTCTTCTGTCTGGATAACAATAGCAAAACAAAAACAAAAAAACAAAAACCTGTTTAATTGCCTCCTGAAGTTGACTTCCTCCTGGAAGTCTTTCCATCAAGCCAGACACCTCAATCTATTAATTAATATCCATGAAATAATGTAGCTATGACAAGATGGCATCACATTGGGTATTTATATCTCATGGGGAATTTTTAGCCTCCTCAGGATAAGGAAACTAACATTGCACCAGAGGAGCAAGATAACATGAGGATAGCACCTTGTGGACCCTATAAGAGCAAGTGGTGATGTGAATTTGACAAAAAAATGAAGTGATGTGTTTTCCCTACCCCCCCCCCAATAGCATTATTTATTCATAATAGACAATTTCACTTTTCCTAATGCACAATTTGGACATGGGTCAGTGGTACATACATACAGCTCTGTATTTCTCTAATCAACATTGCAGATTGGTTCACTAGATGAATTGTCGACATGCTTAAAAAGTTTGATTCACGTACAGATGTTTGAGGACACACAGCAAAAGAAACAGTATACAATACATGGATTCTATACAGACAACCATGATTTCATGAAACAGTGTAAAGAAGGAAAAAGTGAAGTGGAGGTGAGGAAGAAAATTGTTGTTGTACTTTGCATGGTTACAAGAGCGAACAGATCTCTGAAGTGGGCAAAAGACGTTCTCCCTACCGTTGGCAGTGAAAGGAAAGACAAAAGGTCAAAAGCATGATGAAAATAAAAGCAGGACAAATGTCAAACAAAAGAAAATGTTTCATTTTTGTATAAATAAAAGGCAAGAACCAGGTAGGACATGCTTGGGCAAACTGGCACCAGCTGTAGGTATAAAGAGATTATAAACACGCTACTAATTTTAAAGTGCTTAAAATTAACAAGCTTTGTGCAAAGGTAAAAATTAACACTGCCGTGCCTGCAGGCTTACAATGTACTCAGCAGGTTTGACTCCAAGCAAAAGAAATTTTGCAGCAGAATGTTTTAGAACTTGTTTCTTGTAGCATCTTCTAATCCAGGTAAATATGTGACTTCCACACAACACACATTCAGAAACAGAATACTACAGATATGTAGAATGGTATTCAGGCAACACAACAGACATTATTCAGACTCCTTTACAGAATGAATCTTAACTTACATGCCCAACTAAAGATTTTTCTGGTAGTTGCATTAGAGACCTCTTTTGATGTGATTCTAAATCAGCCATTTTCAGCTGAGGTTGAATGTTCTACAGGAGTTTGCGGGATGATGTGAGCCTCCCATCAACAGCATGGTGTACATTTTCAATTGCCAGAAAAACTGATAATGGGCACAATCCAGAGTCAGGGCAGTGAGGAGTGCTCTAGCTGGGCTGCCCCAACTATTCTGGATTCAGAGCAGAAAGTTATGCTGTATCAAGAGAGTCAGGAAACCTGGGCTGCACTAGTTGCTCCAGAGAATGCTCAGTAGGCACCAAGTCAGTGACACCTGGGGAGGGATTGCTCCTGAGGAGATCCCCTCAGATCACACTGAACAAGGAACAGCTGTGGTGCCTGCCTTAGAAGGAAGCCCAGAAGTTCCTGGCAACCAGTAACAGCTGCAGCATGAGAATACAGTACAGTAATACATCTAGTTGAGGATGGATGCAAAGGACTTTTTGGAGTGGCCTGCTGTATCCACAGGTTAGTGGGCTGCCATAGTTGTGCTGTATTCTGAAGTTGTAAGCAGGGGTTGCAGCTAGGCTGGCCAAGAATTCAGATTTTTGGCCAACACTGCCATTCTTACTCTGCCTTATCATGGATCCCTACGGGTCTACTCATTGTTATACCTGCTCCTGAGGTGGTATAACTCTGAGAAACGGGGAAGGAGAATTTCTGCCCATGAAACAGGCTGTGGCTATAGCATAACTGCTCTGCCCTAGGCAATGCTGAACATTCCCTCAACGTGCCTCTTCTGAGCTGCCTAGGTTTGGCCCAGTTAGGGCAGCCCAGGTTCATCTATCTTGGGGCAGCCTATGTTGCCTTATACTGCCCCAAGCTTTCTATAGCATAACTGAGCTGCACCATCTTGGACTTGGGCAGTGATAGGGCAACCCAAGTATACTTCTCGATTGCAGCCAATGTGTCTTAACAACTTTAGTGACTTGTCAATGTTCTATGAGATGAAAAAGTCCGGAAAAAAAATCACTGAAATGCTCTAAATATTGAGTGCTACTCAAACTGGCAGGACACTACCCCTCAGTAGTGACTGGATAGTAAGATCCCCTGCTGCCTTTTAAGGCACTGGGAAAAGCAGCAATGTGATTCCCATGATTGTGTCCCTATGGGGGAAGTATTTTTAAACCTAACAGAGGTGCTGCCAATGTCTTCTGGTTTTGTCACAATTGCTACTTTCATGAATCTGACTTCCAGTATTGTCACAATTGCTATTTCCAAACTGTGGGGAACTCTGAAAGCACTCTGTGGGTATCCCCAGGGCTCCCCAATCCCCCCAGAGCCTGGCAGCACCTGTTAGGTTTAAACATAGCCCCAGTTTCCCTGCAAAGACTTATTTAGGAAGTAAAGCGCCTTAAAAGTTTGAGAACCACTGATTAACTAAAAGCAAATTGTGTAGCTATTTACCTGTCTATTCCCAAAAGAATATTTAAACATAATGCATACATAGCAAGCTACTAGGTCCATCCTTCCTTCACTCATCTTGAATTTGAAAGCAGGTCATCCAGTATACTTTACAAAAAATGGAACATAGGATTACAGAAGGAATTATAAACATATCCTTTATTCATAATCTAAATTAACATGGTATATCAAAATGGTAAAAGAAAAACCATTCTCAATTGAATGGTGGCAAACCAAACCATTCTGGCTTGAAATCTTCCATAGTCTTAAGTACAACTGTTGCTTCTTTGGTGAGATCTTTGCTCAGGTTTTCATCTGGGATCATGACCACCTGCATCCCAGCTGTCAGCGAAGCTTTGACCCCATTGGGAGCATCTTCAAATACAAGACACTAAATGAAAAAGAAAAAAAAGATGGTGAGTGATTATTATCCATCCAGTCAATATAAGTAGTGGCAATTTAAGGAGTTTCTCCCAGAGCAAAGAGTTCAGACATTCACTCAAAAATGGATATTTGATACATTTGCAGCAGGGCTCATTTCACAAAACAGAGCTATGTGCAACTGTTGACATGTTGAGTGCATCATAGCCACAATATTGTTATGCTTTTCTGACACACGAGAGTAGAAACTGTTGGTGTACAGTTCGTGGCAAATGTCATAGTGTAAAATAGAAGACGTAAATGCCAACTTTGCATTTACAGATCCAACCTTGTTCTACACTGACAGCGCAATCCTAACAAGTCCTTTACTGGCTTGGGGGTGTCACAAAGTGCTGTAAAATCCAACAGCACTGAAAATTTTGCTGAATGCGTCTATTAGAGTTACACAAGATTCATGTCCCTGGACCTTTCTAACCTCTTCTCAATACTGTTTGAGATTTAAGTTTATCACTACTTTTGAATTCAAAACACAATTTTTTTCCCCTTCCAATCTTTCCTTACTTGCTTAAAAATAAAAACAGACCAGCTCAATCCTATCAATCCTACTTTCAGTGCTTGGGCAATTGTGCCAGTGGGGATTGTGGCATCCTGAGATGGAGAGGTAGTTACTGGGACTCGTAGCTGCTCCTGGATTCCCAGGTAGCGAATGTGGCCAGAGATAATTTTGCCCAACTTCACTTTGTGTACCAGTTGCAGCTGTACCTGGATTATGTAGACCTGGCCATGGTGGTCCACACCACAATGACATCAAGATTGGATTACTGTAATGCGCTCTATGGGATGCTGCCCTTGAAAATGGTTCGGAAACTGCAATTAGTTCAAAATGCTGGAGCCCATGTGGTTGCTGAAGCCAGATGATTCGACCCTGTTGGGCCATTCCTCCAGCAACTACACTGGCTGCCCATTTGTTTCCAGGCCCAATTCAAGGTGCTAGTCTTGACTTAAAAAGCCCTAAATATCTTGGGCCCAGATTATCTTAAGAACCATCTACTTCCATACACTCCAGCCCATTCCCTCAGGTCATCAGAGAAGGCCCTGCTTCAAGTACCACTGCCTAGGAAGGTTCGTGGGGGGGTGGTGGTGGCTAGAAATAGGGCCTTCTCAGTAGTGGCTCCAATGCTCTGGAATTCTCTCCCTCTTGTTCTAAAACCCGCTCCCTCCCTCGAAACTTTTTGGCGTGGCCTAAAAACATTTCTCTTTAGAACAGCCTTCTGAGCTTTTCAGTCTGCTTGTTTTTCTTTTATCTTACAAAGACAAGATTTGTAAGAAGTCTGGCTACATGTACTGCACAACTCTTTTATTATGGTTTTAATCAGTTTTTTAATGTAGAGGTTTTCTACTTATTGTTTTTAAGATGCCTGTTTTAACTGTTTAATGAACTGGATTTTATTGTTGATGTTTTTATGGATTGTTTTGTAAGCCGCCTTAAGTCGCTCCAGGAGAAAGGCGGGATATAAATAAAGTTGTTTATTATTATTATTATTATTATTATTATTATTATTATCCATAAATACACAGTGAACAATTTCGTGCTGGTTTCATTCACATCACCAGTCGGACCCTTTCCAAGAGTCTAGGACTGTGTGATTTAGCGGTGTATAATTTGTGTTGATCCCAGAAGAGCGGCTTTCTGCAGTTGGCAGAGTGATATTTTGTCAATGCCAATAGTTTTCAGGTGCCTGCCAAGGTCTTTGGGCACTGCACCCAGTGTGCCAATTACCACTGGAACCACCTGCACTGGCTTACACCAGATACGCTGTAATTCGATTCTTAGGTCTTGGTAGCGGGAGATCTTTTCCAGTTGTTTCTCCTCAATTCTGCTGTCACCTGGTATGGTGATGTCAACAAGCCACACTTTACTGCTTTCTAGGATGGTGGAGTATTGTGTTCCAAGACCTTCTCCGTCTGTATCCTGAAGTCCCACAGAAGCTTGACCTGCTCATTTGCAACCACTTTTTCAGGCTTGTGGTCCCACCAGTTTTTTGCTACTGGCAGATGATACTTTTGGCACAGACTCCAGTGGATCATCTGGGCAACAGAGTCGTACCTCAGTTTGTAGTCAGTCTGCGCGATCTTCTTGCAGCCACTTAGAATGTGGTCGATGGTTTCATCCACCTCTTTGCAGAGCCAGCATTTTAGGTCATCGGCTGATTTTTCAATTCTGACCTTGATGGCATTTGTCCTGATTATTATTATTATTATTCTCTAGATACGGAAACATATCCCCTTTCCACTGGGCTGTGTTGTGGCTATAAAAGAGCTGGAAAGTTGGCTAGGATTTTGCCCTAGAACAAATTACAGTGAGGTCCTCCTTATCCTCATCTATGGGGGTTTAGTTCTAGAAACCAGATGGATGGAACATGCGGAAGCTTAAGTCCCTTAACAAAAAAGAGAATGGGAAAAGTTATAGGATAAAAAATATTCAAGAAAAAAATTTCTGCATTATACCAGCACATTTGTGATGTCTCCAGCAGCACTCATTCAGGAACATTCTGGTTTTCCAGATTTCCTCCCATTGACTGGATGCAGTTCTGTACTAATTGGAAGAAGTGGCCAAGTCTGGGCAAAATGAAACCTGATGTGGGGTGTTTGTGTGTGTGTGTGTGTGTGTGTTTTTAACTTGGGTTCACATCCTTGGTAGGGGCAATTTGCCCAGTCAGGCTGTATCTATGCAAACCTGAACTTTATAAAGTTCCCTATACAGGAGTCCTCTTGCTACTTGCAAAACTTTGCTGGCCCTTCTTCTGTATGAGTGCAACAGCTTCGTAATGTCTGCTTTTATCACTGTGAAGTGCTGCTCCCAAATGGCAAATAACAGCTTTTTCTTTTCCGCAAGCAAGTGTGACCTGGTCAACAGCATCTTGAAGATGCAGGATACCGATATAAGAAAGAATTTTAGTCCAGAATCAAAATTAAGAAACGTGATATTTTCCCTTACTGACTTTAAATTGATACCTTTGTGAGTAAGACCAAAAAAATATTTTCCTTACAGACTACATTGTCCCCATTGTGTCTGCAAAGGAAATTCTTGGAGAAAAAGCAAAAGGGCATTTGGGATACTGAAGAGAATCCAGAAGCATTCAGGGCATGCAACAGAGAAGTTGCACTACTTGAACACTGATCAGAGCCTAATATGATGCTCATAAAGAAACATTCATACTACTTACAATTCAAGATTCCTTAAACCGCTGCATTTTTATTGATGAATACAGTCTCACTGCATCACAGGAGAAACCCACTCTAGTGTAACAATGCTCCAGCCCTGAGCTTCTCAAACTGGAGCACTATGACACTCATTATGACATTGTGATTATGGGTGTTGCATACTACATTCTCCCTCCTCCTGCCAAGATTTAGTTCAAGGGGTCTAAGAACCCCATCCGTAGCCTATGCCTGAAGTACTAATGCTGCACACACTCAATAGAGCACATAAGAAGACAATATCATAATTTTTCAAATCTTGAATTCTTCTAAAATGCACCCTGAAAAGTACGCAGTGACTAATCGAGCCCTGGAGCACATGCTTGTGCTCAAGTGTTTTAAACTATAATTTCAAGAATGCTGAAGACATATTTCAACAACATGTCGAGGTAAGATATGTAGAAAGGAAAACAATCCTCAGAATATGTTTTAAGGTGAATGGAAGTTTCTAACACGAGATACCACGACATGATTGACAAAAACTAGAGACAGAGTTTGATAGCAGTTTTGCATCTTGGGACAGATTAAAAAAGTGCAACAACAATTGAAAGAAACGTTTCTTGAAGCTTTCGTTGATAAAGCAAATATGAGTCAACTACCAGTTAGGTGGTTTCCTAATGGAAGGCAACCAACCTCTGAATGGCGCAATAGCTATTCAAGGCTGCTCAGAACTTTTTCTATAATCCACATTGTACAAAATAATGTACTTCAGTAGGTTTGTTTGAAGGACCTAATTGACTTCCACAATGTCACTAAGCTTTTTGTATGAAAGTCAACAATGAATGTGGAATGTAATACACATAGCGGAAAAGCTTAACTAATTCCCTAAAACTGGAGGCAATTAAAATACTTAATTACCAAAGAAGCTGGGAAAATGACCCATACTTTCAGTGGCTTTACTGTTACAACAAATAAATGCAACTAGGTATTCCTTTGCAATCATTCCTTTGCTATCATTGGCTACCTAAATGTATTATCAATCATTCAACAGTATAGTATTTTGAGGTAGTTTTATAAGCATCACAAGTAAAGAGAATTAAAACAAATGGTGATAACCAAAGACCCTTTCACTCTGTCCATATGATATCCAGAAACATAAGTGTTCTCCAGAACTGAGAAAAACGAGTGAAAATATTATTTTGTCTGTCAAAAAGACAGATGTTCCTATAAATATTTCCTCTAGAATTTCTGCTCTCTCTTTCTGCATACCTGCATTAACTGTTTAACACTATTCTATCTCTCTTTGCTTATATGATCTGGGTGAGACAGTTATTTAGATTTCAGAAACTGACCAAAAAACAAACTGTAATTAAAATAACCCACACTTTCATTGATGTTTTGTCACTACAAGGAAAAGAGTGCATTTGAATAACTGCAACTGGTGTAGCTTCATCTGTGAGTTACAAGGTCTGCCATTTCTACACAACAGTCAAATGCTTATATAGTTTGCCTCAGCAGCAAAAGTACCTTTATTATTCTAGACATGTAATCTCATGATAAAGACAGCTATAAAAAAGGAGCTTCCTTCTCAGAACCTGATCCAAAGTTGCCCTCCAATGGCATCCCCATTTACTACAATAATACAGAGAACCAATGTCTGAATTGCCATTACAATGACTAGAGAAAGCCTGTGGTGGAGCCCGATCCTGTCTATTCAAAAGTCCTGTTATAATAATTGGAGTTTACTCTAAGGAAAGTGTGGATAGGATTTCTGCCCTAGTTGGGTAGGATGCATGTGCCAGCCCTGTCCTGGATAACTGGGGTTTGTTTTAACATTTCTGGACTGGAGCTATTTCTGCCGTAGCACTAAATTTAAAAACTGATTTTTTTCATCACTTAAAAAAATATATATCCTAGTAATAACCTGGAAGTCTAAATGGTTAAGCAGGGAAGTTGTTTAGGGAGGTGAAAAATTCTGCAGCACAAATTAGCACAATAGCTGTGCAGTCCTGAAAGAATACTTTTTAAACATAGTTTATTAATGAAACCTTGAGACCATAAATGAAACCAAGAGCATCTACCTTTTGTCTTCACTAACAGCTTTCTATTGTGCTATGTGCTGACATATATATTAGACGCAATAACATGGTTTAATGGCCATGAAGTTAGATAAGATTGTTCTTTCTACTGATATGAGTCACATTTGTCTGGAAAGCTTTAAATAATTTAAGAGTGTGATTACTAAGGAACTGAAATTGTTCTGCCTCACATCCATTTGAAGCTAGCCATTTGGCCCAGCAAATACCGAACATGCACACTTGATATTTAATCTCCAGGTGAGGTCAAACCAATGCAGAAGAACTACAACTTCCCGTGACTTGGAGGCTATGGTTTTACTAATGCAGACTCAAGTTGCATTTGCCTTCTTTGCAGATACATCACACTGCTGACTGGTGTTCAGCTTGTTATCCACGGCAAATCCAATATCCCACTCACGTGTTGTGCTGCCAAAGCCAGGTATATCCCATTTTATACCTGTGTCTTTGGTGATTTTTGCCTTAGTGTCAAAGTGCAGAACCTTGCATTTCTCTCTGTGGAACTTTCACTCCAGTATTCTAGCTTGTCCAGATCCTCCTGAAAGCTGCTCCTGTTTTCTGTTGTGTTTGCTACTCCTCCTAGCTTGGTGTCATATGCAAATTTTATGAGGCTCCCTCTTATCCCTTCAACTAGTATACATTAAATACAAGGATGTATCCTTTTTTTGATCCAAGTCATTGATGATCCAAGTCATTGATATAGACACCGAAATGGGTACACACTGCTAATGGGTGCAGACTGGTCACCCGAGGAGTTCTGCTGGTTGGGGGACAGTATCTTGCCAGATGCCAAACCCCACTCCTGAGCTAGACACACTCCCAGCAGGCTTCACAAGTTTTCATGTTTTCTAAATGACTGCACTCTGATATTCACAAGCAATTAAGTGAATACAACCCAGACATACATACATACATACATACACACACACACACACACACACACATACACACACACACACACACACACACACACACACACACAACGTATTTCCCGGTTTATAAGACGCACTTTTTTTTCTCCCCAAAGGGGGGGAAAATGTCTGTGCATCTGATAGAGTGATAGGGCCAATCCTGGAGCACCTTACCCCATCATGTCATATGTCGCTGGATTCGTATTGAAGAGCAGAATCCAATGCAACAATCAGTTTTGAGATATCTCCTTCCTATCAAAAGTTATGGCCAAAGAATTAAAAATCAAAAATATAAAAACAAAAAAATACATTTTTTGGCAATTTTTTTAAGCGGGTAGAAATTTTGGCTTGGGAGGGTAGGAATTTTGGGTTTGGCATCTAGTCACCCTGGCACAGTTGCAATCCTAAGCAGCCTTCCCTGGCTTGGAGACTTGCTCCAAAGTAGACATGCACAAGACCTGGTCCCTCCTGCTCCATGCCTGTGCCTCCCTCACTCTTCCTTACCTTTCTAGATCCCCTCACCTTTCCCTACCTAACCCCCAAAAGAACCCCCCCCCCCAACTTACCTGCCTTCCTGGACTATTTGCAATGAGATTTGTGCAAAATATTGTCTGATCATTTGCAATGAGATTTGTGCAAAAGTCGCAAATCACTGACACTAGAGATGATGAATTTTTGGGGTTTCCAGAAAATTAGAAGAGTGCTTGAAGCTTAAAATCTTTTCTCATTTGTTAATGACAGTGATGGTGGTTCTTAATACCACTGTTGACTTTACATGGTTGAAAAATTATTCTGCTATATTTTATTAAATATATTAGTACACCATTTGGTTCAGAATATTTTTTTTCTTGTTTTGCTCCTCTAAACCTTGGTGCGTCTCATGGTCCGGTGTGTGTAATAAGCCAGGAAATACGGTGTGTGTGTGTGTGTGTGTGTGTGTGTGTGTGTGTGTGTGTGTGTGTGTGTGTGTGTGTATATATATATATATATAAGAGTGCATTCATCTTTTAAAAGCCTTAGTCACATCGTACACACCACAAGAGCTTAAAGTGATCATAGCTATAAGAATTAAAAGTTTGTATTGAATAATTTTTTATTTACATTCATATTTATATTTTATTTACATACACTTTCAGTATACATTCCTTATCTCTTTAGAAGCGTGATTTTTGGACCATTTTGAGGCCCAGAATAAAAGAATTGAGTACGTTTCTTTCCATTTCTCAAAACACAACTGACTGCATTTGGTCAAAATCTCAGCCCCAGCAAATACAACAGGATGGAGAACTTTAGCTCAGATCAAAAGAACAATGAGTGGAAGAAGAAATTGATTTAGTAGCATTCAGTGAACTCTTGAACAAGTGCTAATGAAAAAAGTCTGGGAGTGCAGAGCTACAGTGTAGCTGGTTGTGTTATAGTAGGAAAAAGACAGCAAATAAGGAGGATAAAGGTTATGGGGTATAAACTTGAAAGGACCATTAAAAAGTGTTTGAAAAGAGCAATCATGAACAGGAAGAGGTGGGGGTCACTCTTCATGCAACACTTATTAAAAGTAAAAAAATTGCCTTTCTTTGAGAGGATGAGGTAGTCTTCCAGTAGAAGAGCGCTCTTGAATCCAAGCCACCAATATTGTAAATTTCAGCCCTGATCATGGTGTTCTGGCATTATAGGATCCATTTTGGTGACATGAATGCTGGGCCTCTATAGTGTGCATGTAGCTACAGCTTCAAATGCTTCCATTGGCACGAGTAACTTGGTAGGGATATCTGGGAAGATCAGGGGGAACAGAAGGCATACACCAGACACTATCCTTCCTTACCTAGGGCATTTTGCCCTTCTTTTTTCCTTTGGACTTAATCTAGCAAAATGGCTGGTGTATATTAAAGGAGACCCATATAAATGGGTCAAATTTATATTAAATAATTTATTAAATAAATAAATGTATTTTACTAATATTAAAGGAGACCCATATAAATGGGTCTATTTAATATAAATATTATATTTTACTTACTTATATTTATATTTTACTTACTTCTTTCTGGTTATCTGATCCCCCTGCTCCCAATGCAGCACACATTCTTTCATGACAGTTGCGTCAATGCCAATGGTTGGAATAGGATTGGGCACATGATGCCAAAATAAGTCAATATGTCATTAACATGCACTTTTATGTTTCTGTTGTGACAGTTTTTATAGATACTCTTTAAAATGCAGTTATACATCAACAACATCTGCTAAAATAATTAGTCTGTACATTAGTTTAGAAAAAATATGAAATGTAAATTACAAGTATCCTAACTCAAAAATGTGATAAAGCTTTTGGTTTATTAAAAAAATTCTGTTTCTGAGATACAGAATAGCTAATAAAAAAGGGAAAATGTGTTTGAGTGACCCACTTAACAGAAGCCCTATTGAAGTACTAGTGAATAAATAAATTTTAAATAGATACAATATCTGCAATTTTGGGCTCCTGCTGCGTAAACTGTCTCAAGAATTAGGATTTTAAAAGAATAAAAACTCTGCTTATTTTGGTTCCCTAAGGTCTAGTATATGCACACATTTTTTGAAGACTTTCTGACAGTGACCAAGAACTGTCTGCAAAACCACCTAAATTGCAATTGTTAGTCCAGCTTCATTATTAGATGAAAGTTCAAGAAGTCAAATTTTCCAACAGGAAAGTGGAATGTTAGGAGAAACTGAATAAACTAATTCTCTGCTGAACTGATTCAGCCAAAGCAACACAATTACTCCATTTAAACTGTGTAACTGGTATCCTGAGCTTTTGAGAAAAATTCATCCATTTGGAGGCAAGACTAAAAAAAAAAACTCATATAATTTGTCAGTTTATCAAATAATCTGCAATGTACAATTTATCAGTTTGCAATGTATGCAAATTATAAAATTATCCCTGATCTGAAACTTTTGAAGAACTTCACTTAAAGAGAAAAGCCTTTTAGGAAGCTTCTTAACTATGAAGAAGCTCTAGAATCTTTGTGAAGGTGTCTCTGTAAAGGTGTCCCCCACAGGTTGCCCTGCTAGGCACGACCAGCTCTAGGGTGCTGCTAGGCACAACCAACTCTATTTCTACATCCATAGAGCCAGTGTTGTCTGACAACATCTCCATGGACATGTGGCCCGCATGTACACAGAATGCTGTTATCTTCCCAGTGATGTGGTACCTATTTATCTACTTGCATTTCCATGCTTTCAAACTACTAGGTTGGCAGGAGCTGGGCTAAGGACAGGAGCTCATTTCATCTTACAGTACTGGGGTCTCAAATTGCTGACCTTCTGATTGACAGGCACAACACCTTTAACCACTAAGCCAACCACAACTTATAGTAGAGCATATAATCTCTGAGTTTGATGCAAAAGAACAAGACTTCGGAGACTCCCTATCCAAGCTAAACAAGACTAGTCTTCTTAACATAAGGACCTTCCCTTCCCCATGACTTTCAATGAAATCTTTCCTAACACATCCACAGTCAAGTGATTTGTGGTGAGGTCCAAATCTGGGGAGGCATCACACACCAAAACACACTGAGGAAGAGACAGCACGCAGAGAAATGTAGATTGCAAAATCTTCATTAATGTGAATCCATCTATCTTCCTCTCCAAACCAGAAAGAAATTCAAATTCAAAATTGAAATCTGCCTCCTATGTCCCTTGCATTTGCAGATATAGGCATCTTGCCTATGTTGTGTTAGAAAACAGTACACATGAAGGAATGTACTGGTGTGCATGGCAGCTGGAAACATACAGAGTGATTCTCATGTGAAGAGAAGGTTATTTTACATGCAAGATTATCCTGCTTTTTCCAGATACTTGTAGTTAGCAGGTTCCTTTTATGGAAGTACTATGCTCGTAAGAGGACTGCCAGCTAATGGCTGAATCCTAATCTTTAGCTCATGATCCACCACCATAAAGCTGGAACTGCTAGTACCTCAGCCACTTCTTTGTTCTGCTGCCTCATAGTAATAATATGGCAAGCCCAGAGTCATCAGTGGCAGAACCTCTGTTGGAGCCAGGAAGGTGGTGGTGGGGACAATCAGGGTGATAATTTGGCTGGGCCAACGTGGTTTGTGGGATGTTAGTGGCAGCCATGCATGCCAGATCTTATTGTCCTGTCCCATCCTGGACCAGAAGGTACTTCAGACTTATGCTAGTCAAAGAACAGATATAGGTTTGCAAAGAGCCATGGGGGCCAGCCAGTCTACTGAGAATCAGGTAAAAATCAGTTAAATCTCTCGGACTGCAGGGATCTCCAAGCACACCCATATCAATTAGTGCACACTCCATAAGCAGAACTGCATGCAGTGGGATGGGTCCTGGATAGGACTGGGATGTAAGGTTTCTGTAAAGTGTGTAATGGATCCTAAGAAGTGTCTAAGCCCCTGGTTCCCAACATGCACCATAGGGGGCAATTTGATTTTTAAGGGGGGCAATTCAAGAATGAGTTATTAACCGTGAATTTTTACTTATAAAGCATGTTACCCATAAGAAAGTGTCATACCCTACAATCCAGAGTAACTACAGGAGCACATAAGAGACATTACGAGCACCCATAGTTACTGCACCACCTAGTGAAAACCTATGGGAAATTCATATTGCAATCCTGAGTAAATTGTTCTTACACCAGAGCAAGGACTCCCCATAGTTACTCCTGATTGCGCCCATTGGCTACAATCCAGAGTAACTACTTACGATGATGTAAGTGACACTCTGGATTGCTCTATGCATTTCCCATAGGTGGCCCCATAACTACGCCGACATAAGAGTTACTCTGGACTGTAGCCATACATTGTCTCATATGTATGTACTTGCTATTTTTTCATATCACTTCACATTATTATTATATTTTTAACAACAATTTCTTAGTGATTTCTTCAACTGTCTTTTCATTCTTTTATTTTTCTCTTTCATGGATGACATGTTCTTTGGAAGCTTGTTTTAATGAAATTAATGTCCTTTTAGGCTTTTTCCACATTAGTAGGAGTTCACTTTTTGAATAGTAAGAATTATACGGTATTTTCCAAGGGGCAATCAGGATTTTAGAGATTCTTAGGTGGGGCATGGCCAAAAAAAGGTTGGGAACTACTGATCTAAACATTTCTCTGCCAACACTATACCAGTGACTTCTGTGGAACCTAGAAGTTTCTCAGGAGGTCCTGAGGCAGACAAGATTATCACTACTATCAATATCCCTTTTGAAAGGAAATCATTATTTCAATCAGTTTAATACAGACAAATGATGAGGTAAATAGCAAGTACCAGTACCCTGCATGAATGGAAAAGGTGGCAACATGCTTGGTTTGTGTGGACTAGAGCCCAAGTTTAATTCCCAGCATTTCCACTTATATGATTTAGAATACCATAGTATAGAGAAAACAGATTGTAAAAGCAGGAATACTGTTTGCAAGCGACAGTTTTGCTGAATACACTTGTGGAGAAGAACGTTCCATACACTTCAGTCTTTAATGTACTATGGACGATGAATAATGGACTGGCAACACTGAAGAACTTTCTTAGATGAAGTGCAAGAACAGTCAACAATGAACATACTTCTGCACACAATCACATGCCTGGTTTTGTGGAACTTTATGGTAATTTTAAAGGCATTCTTCGGTTCACAGTGTTTTTATCAAACAAAGTAAGTCATGTTTAATTCTCAGTCATCTCCCTTATTATCATCCTCACTCATCACATTGTTATGTGGCTTTTCATGATGGTACAGATACTTTCCAAAGAGTTTGTACAACTTTGTCACAATTCAAGGTTTTTTGTTTTAATTGCTTGTATGGTCACAGTAGTATACGATACACATTATGAATAAGGAAAATTGTTTTTGAAAGTGTACATTTCAGCCTAAGCTGTGGGCATTGACTACCAAAGTACATGATACTGTGACTGATTTTAGGATTTGTGCCCGATGGTTTCTTTAACAACATAAATCCTATAGGCTTGAAGCCATCTATGACTGGCATTCCAGTTAGGACAGATTAGAACAAGTATGTAATGGTATTAGTATAAGGGCAAAATCCAGAGTAACTACGGGGAGTCCTTGCTCCGGTGTAAGAACAACTTACTCTGGATTCCAATATGAATTTCCCATAGGTTTTCACTGGGTAGTGCAGTAACTACGGGTACACATAAAGTCTCTTACGTGCTTCCGTACTATTCTGAATTTGGGGGGCTAAGACAGTGTTTCTCAAATTGTGAATCTTTAGTCAATATCAGGTAAGTTCCTATTCATTTCAATATTTTATTTTTAATATGTTAGACTCTATGCTACCATAGTACGGTATATGACTGCATTGGGGAAATGTTATAGATCCTTATTTTAAACAGGGTACTTTTATCAGTGTTAGTCTATTGGGATTACTCTTGGGTAAATGTGGATAGGATTGCATCCTAGTACTGTTAAACATTTTCAAGCCTGATGATGTCAGTTCTGGGCATGTCGTCGCTTCCAGGTTAATGACATCACTTCCGGTGGGTTCAGACAGATTGTCATTCTAAAACATGGGTCCCTCTGCTAAAAAGTTTGAGAACCACTGGAAGATATATATTTCCACTTTTTACAACACAACTAGGAATGAGCATGTCTGATCTTATGACCTGGAAGCATACTGTAATTAAAATATGTTATATGCAGCCAAATATAGTTTACGTAGTACATAACATTGTGAGCTTACAAAAAAATCACATCCTTTAAAAATTTTATCTTTTTATCCTTGAAACAAAAGCATCAAGATGGCTTTCTGTAACTACACAAAACTAGGGGTATGTCATTTTAACAATGTATGGTTTTATTGGATAAGAGGACATATGCTACAAAGAGCCGAGGTCCTAGATCTAAACTCATAGCAAGGAAGTTACTGTATATTTTTCTGCAGATATATTGAATGACCTTGACATGTTTGGGTTGTTATTCCTAAATCACTGATTCCATTCCAAAACTGCCTAATTTCATTAGTTTACTCTTCCAACATTTAGATGACAATTACATTCTGTCTTCAGTGTTTTGGGATTTCTTATTACATAGTCTATTTATTGACCTTTCCAACTGCTTGTCTCAAAAGAGATTTGCTCCTTTGCAAGGGATTATTAAATTCTTATCCTCTTTTATAGGTGTATTTATTTTACGCAGCCTTTATGGCCAGTTCAAAGATGGTGAGCCATTAACAGGGGGCAAAAAGTGCATTTCTTTCAGGATCAAGGACACAAGTTACCTTAAACATTTAATAGCACATACAGAAGAGGAAAAGATGAGTCTGCTCTTGTCCACATAGAACTATATATTTTTCTGTATATTCAAAGAAAGCAAAGATATTCTTATAAGGGTGTTACCAAGATTGCACAAACTGAGCTGTATCCATTAATATCCCAGAGGCAAAGCTGATTTTTTATTCCCATCAACCCTCCCACTTGCAGGTTTTTTAAAAAAATGGTAAATATGCATTCAATGAAATACATTTGTAAATCAGTCCATATTATAAATTTCTATATAGTTGTAAACTAACCTGAAAAGAATTTTTAATGATATTTTTTTATTTATGATAATTTCCATTTAGACCAAAGGTTGGATGGCTACCTTCCACTAAAGAACCTTGTTCAGGGAATAATATATATTATTTAAGGTCCAAAGATGAACTCTTACAAGAACTTCCTTCAAGAAGGAAGTTTGTTCCCCTTACCCCAATTTGTGTGGTAGCTGCTCTTATGGTCTACTCAGATCTGTGCCACCTAAATCAGTGGCAGATATCAGAGGGAGCTGGCGTAATGACAGGAAGCTTGGGAGGGAGGGAGTGTTAGGAGCTGATCCTGGGTCCTCCCTGTCCCAGAACGTGCCTGGGATGTCCTTCCCACATTTTCATGCCGCTGGATGCCAACAATGCAAATAATTTTTTCCTTGGGACAGCAACCCAGAAGCTGGATTTGACTTCTGGAGGCTGGTATACTTCTGTGCACTGACCCATCAATTATCCCAGTGGTGCAGAAATACCTTACCAAGAAATGCTGGCCTAAGGACACTTTATGATTAAGTTCTATAATGGGAAAAATGTATTTATGGGACACACAATACTACACTCACAGGCATAAACACACACTACCCAATTCTGTGGGGATAGCATTGAAAGAATCATGAAACTGGCTATGGCCCAATCTTAGCCAGCTTTCCAGTGCTGAAGTAGCTGTACCAACAGGGTACGTTTCACATCTTGTGGCAGACATGGACACCTTTTTGAAGTAAGAGACAGTATGTTCCTTTATCTTAGGGATGCACTGTGGCTGCATCACAGTGAAAGTTGGATAGGACTGCATCACAGTGGCTGCATCACAGTAGAAAGTTGGATAGGACTGGGACCAAGATCTCTGAACCCAACATGGCTTCATGATTGCCTTTTTCATAAAGAGTCCCCTATGATGAACAGGGAAGAGCTTTTGAAGCACAAGAAAGTTCACTTAAAACACATGCAATGGAAAGAAAGCAGATATCTACAGGCCCATGTGTAAGCCTAAAGAGGAAGCTATGCCCTTACCTCTTACATTAAGTTAACATGTACCCCAAAAGAAACAGCAGCAAATATCCAGACATAGGAATTATCATGACTATACGTTTGATTTGCAGGAATTCTCAATGTATTCATACCTATGAGAAAGAACTTGCTAAAAGCTCCATTTTTTAACATCTGAGAAGGAAAATGAAATGTTCTTTTTAAAGTGATCAAAGAAGTCAAATATAAGCAGAGTACAATTGTTCTCTTTAAAGAACTGACCTACTGACAACCAATTATGGATTAATTAGGCAGGGTGATTCAACAGTAATACATGGAAGCTTCCCATGTAAAAGGGTTAAATATTGAGACATTTCCTTATATTCCTCTATGAATTCTAAACCATTTCTGCCCTCAAAAACACTATACAATATACAGAGTTTTAAGAGGAAAACTAGACTTGGTATTCCAGAGTGATCTTCGAAATCTTTTATATTTTGTTTGGTCAAATTCAGTTATGACCGTGAACAAACCTCTGCTTTCCACATTTTTCATATGTAGTTCCAGTGACTTCAAGGATACCATTGCTGGATTTATGTCCTCAAACATGTAATTCCATAACATGCACACTGTGTTGTCTTTTTAGATCAGCATTTCATGGCTAACTGCATTCAATCTTAATAATATAAGATAGCTCATTTATAAAAATCAAAATTAAAGCAAAAATATTTTTTTTTTTGCAGGGAAGAGACAAAATTGGTTTTTTATGCCTTTGGATTGGGACTAAAATGTTTTACACGTGAAAAATAAGCTAACAGGCAGAGGGTGCTAACCTACTTAAATTCTATATAGCAAAATCTTACGTCTTAAGTTAAAAGAGCAGGATGCCTCTGCTGCCCCCTGCTGGTGAAACTCCCACCAACATTCACTTTCAGTATAACATGCTGGTTCCCATTTTATTATCTCTTTCTAACTGAATATTTTGAAAAAGAAACACAAGTACCAACTCTTGAATATGTAGGACAGTATCTTGCTTAGCATTTGGCATGGCAGACAACCTCAATGTAAATTAAATGGAAGGCACTATTTCTTTACAACATCAGGATAATCAAATCCTAAAGCAGAAACCACAGAGACAGGCAGCTTTCTAGATAAATTGACATGCAGGTCAGGAGCAACTAGACAACTTTCTGTTGCTTACTTGGAAGATTTAACTTAGAGGCAGAAAGGAAGGCTCCTGGGGGAAACCTACCAGCTACAGGTATGTCAAGATGACAAAGCATTTCTTACTGCACAATGTATTTATTGACCGCACTTTTCAGACCAAAAAATGCTGTGACAACAGCAAAAGTGAAAATCTATCACAGCACAAAGAAGCGCATTGTATTTAATTTTAAGAAAAACACTGAACTGGACTACTCTTGAGAGATTAATCATTATTTTGTAAGCATATCAGAAACATCAGGTACATAAAGCAGAGAAAGCTTTACGCCATACACACTTCCCCCATAATACTGCAAATGAGTTGAAAGTGTCCCAAACAGTGTGAAAACTCTTTATAAATATGTTAAACAACAGAAGTCACACCAACATTGTTTTCCTTTCTTCTTGTTAACCGTACAAGTTACAGTTAACTATACAAGGTCTATTCAGAAATGATGGTCATGTGGAACTCCTTGCCACCATTGTGATGGCAGCTGGTCTAGACAGCTTTAAAAAGGCACTGGACAGATTTATGGAGGAAACAACCATCATGAATAGACTGATGAGTTTGTGCAATCTCTGTATTTTAAAGGTAGACTACCTCCGAATGCCAATACAAGGGCAAAGACACAAATGAGTTGCTGTTAACAGATATACCCTACAATCCAGGTAAGCAGGTAAGAGACATTTATATCGACATAGTTACAGCACCACCTAGTGAAAATCTAGGGGAAATTCATATTGCAATCCAGAGTAAATTGTTCTTATGTCAGAGCAAAATCTCCCTGTAGTTACTCTGGATTGCACCCATAAACTATAAAATTAGTCTAATCTTCTATTAAAACCAGTAGTGATGGTTAAATAAGTAAGGATCACCAGTAAGTAAGCATATTTTTGGTCCCAAAATTCAAAATTTTTGTACTTAACCTCATTTGATACTTTCTTACTCATTAAATTGGCAGGGGAACTTCAGAGCTTTGAAATACGCTCTCTACCAATCACCTACTGATTTTCACCAACTCTGGTGCCAGTTTGAATACAGTTGTGTCACAGCATCTGCTGAGCCTTACACTGAGTCAAATCCATGACTGGAAAACCTGTGAATGACAAGGTCCAGCCTCTACCTACCTCCATATTTACACCCACTTGTACAAGAAAGAATCCCTCTTCTAAGGTGATGATACTTTGTGTAAGAAATAAAGGAGAAAGCTCCTAATTGTTCATGTTTATGCTGGTAAAGTATTTGTATTTTAAAATACATTTTTAAAAAAACATTCTGCTTGCTGGTTAAATTAGGATCACCCTTTTATGAATTCAAAGGTTTTTAATTTGCCAAATCTAGCCACGTCAGTCCACGAAACATTCAGTGAAATCACTACTTTAAATGAACAAACGTTTAGGCTTTACTCCACCTTCCTTACTCCACTGTTCATGTTTTCATCCCGCTTTATCTATTTCATGAAGAAGTTAATGTTGCTGAGCAAAAGTCATCAGGCAGCAAAGCAGCAACAAACTTTATAATATGGGAGCAACACCTTAATAAAAAATCCTGATCTACTTTTCTGTTCCACTTGAGAAGTGTTACAATTCTATTCCATATAGATATGCACTCAGTGGCAACAACAAATTCTCTATAACAGGCACAAAGACAAGTTCTGAAAGGTTGGTAGAATTAAATTTTCTACAGCTCATAACACAAGTGATCCTGGATACAGCTTCTGATATCAATGATGATTAACTCTTGAACATCTGCACGATGGATACACGAGTAGACTATGAGATCTGCAGTAGATTATAAAGATTGAGGCTGCAATCCTAGACACTTTCTTGTGAGTAAGACCCACTGAACACAATGGGGCTTACTTTTGAGTAGACATGGTTAGGATTGTGCTCTGAGTCAATTAAGGTAATTTGTTTTTTGCACCAAAAAAATGCAAACCAGGCAAATGATTTTCAAACTTTAGAAAGCTATTGTTACTTTTTAGTAATGAAATGTATGGGGAGAAGGGGCAGTTGTTTGTCACACTATCCAAGCTTTTAATATCTGTAGTCATTCAGACTTTCAATTGAGATTTATTAACCTGTCAAAAGAAAAAGCAATTTTAAAATGTACACCATCCTACTTCTTTCTAGCATGTTTATTGCACTATAAACAAAGCATCTAGTCTTGCCTTAAAAGAGATTAAATGCTTTCTCTTCTCCTTGAAAAAAGAAAGAAAATATATGATAAGAACAACCTGAGGAGGAAGGAAGAGGCAGAAATAAGCAATGATGCAATTCTCAAGGTGCAAACTAAAAAAAATTGAAGTGGACTAATTGTTTTTTTTTAGAAAACAGCAATGGTGATTTTAGAAACTGGTTTCTAGGGCAGAGGAATGATATAATCCTAAACATATATAGTCTGAGGCAGACCCAGAATAAGCCTCCACGGGATGGGGAAGTACCCAGACTTGTGATAGCCAAACGCACTCTCTCGGACCCAATCTGCCCACCCCTCACCATTGCTGCTCCATTTCACCTCTCCTGCCTCCCCTGACAATGCACCTCTTTTGCTGTCATCTTCATAGTGCCTCATGACATGCAGGAAGGCTCCAGCTTTCCTGCTGGTGCTCCAGTAGCACAAGACTTCATGTTCTGCTGGAGAGACTATTAGGACTGGGACTAGGACTACTAGGACTACTACAACAATCAGCACCAGCAGAAGAGCCAGTAAATACAGGATTGGGCCATAAGATGTTGTCATGCAATAGCTCAGGAAAGGAGAAATTCAGCAAGATGATACGCAACTTTTGGAATTATTTAAAAAGCCAGTAGGTGTACTTGAACATGGAAATACACTGTATGCATTTTTACTGAACTGCCACTGCTTCTTCTTGTCGTCTTACCCTCAGTATCTGATCTGATCTTAAAGCAACTACAGTACATTTTGTCTCCTATGCCAAGGTTTCATTCAGCACAGACACTGAAATCCTTTTATTAAAATATAAAACTTTCAAAGATGAATTTCTTCATCCTTGGAATGACATTGAGCCTGAAGCACTTTTCCAGTAATCGCTTTAACGCAAAGCCAAAAATCACATACTAGTCTTGAATGGTAAATCTAAGGAGCCGTCATACATACTGCTTCTGTTTTTAAGAACTGAGTGAAAGAAGGTGTTTTTAAATGTTTTGGAAAACTACACTTTGATTGTGCAGAACTACTTATGAATAAGTTGCCTAAAAATCAAATGTTTTGATGGTTTGTTTTTTTCCCTTTGCATATGCCTTAAGAATTCTGTTTGTAAAGGCACAGCTTCACAAAATCTATTCTTTTTTTTCCTTTAGAAGACAAATAAAAGACACACATACAATTCTTTACTCAGAATTGTCAAGATCCAATGAATAGTGGCTTGGCTACATAGGCAAGCGTTATTTGGAGCCACCAACAATTCTTCTCTTTCAAGTCCTCAGATGGCTTGTGCTCAGAAAATCTGAAGGACAAAATATATCATTTGGAAATGAACTTTGGAAAAGGCAGAAGGCAAGATTCCTCATTTTGCAGATCACTAGTTTTGCAGTAAAACATGAAGCACCTCCCAATCTGACCCCAGTAAACTTTGGCATCGCAAGGAACTCCTGAGTTATCTCTCAATCAGTGCCAGATTTATGTATAAGCTGAACAAGCTATAGCTTAGGGGCCCACAAAAATTTAAAGAAAAAAAAACTGGCTGTAAAAAACCATTACTTTGATAAAATACATATTATGTTATGTGTAAATTGCTTTAGTGTCCATAAGCAAAAAAGTGACAATTTGTTGTTGACAGACCCTACAATCCAGAGTAACTACGGGAGCCCGTAAGAGACATTACGTGTACCCATAGTTACTGCACCACCTAGTGAAAACCTATGGGAAATTCATATTGCAATCCAGAGCAAATTGTTCTTACACCGGAGCAAGGATGCCCCGTAGTTACTTTGGATTGCACCCAAAGAACAGCTGGACGTATAAAGGGCCCCATTACATTGCTTAGGACCTCATCAAACCTAAATACGGCCCTGCTCATGCCAGACTGGATTTTGGAAAAGGCCTAAGCAAGAAGGCCAAAGAACAACTATTTCTTTGTAGCAGTTCCATGACTTGAGGCTCACCCCCTAGGATGTATCATGTGCTGCACATGAAGCGTCCTTGGTGGTGAGCCCTTAGTTATGGAACTGCCCTCCTTAGTTATTATATAAACAGTTAGCAAACATTGCTACATATTTAAAAAGAAACCCATGAAATTTCCTATTCTAGCTTTGAATCATTCTAGCTTCTTTTATGAAGTATGGTTTGCAATCACCTTATAATTGCATGAAATTCATGGCTGCTGCCTGTTGCAATAATATCAGCAAGACACTTTCCCCTCTTGAAGCAATAAATATTTTGTTAATGTTAATAAACTTGGCAACTAAAACACATTAATATGTAAACAATAATAATGGCTACATATTCGACAGCCTTACAGAAGAAATTGCAGGCAGACAAGAGGAAAGGGCAATATGGATGACCAAATATCACAGTGATTTTGAAAGCAAGGCTGTGAAAAGATGAAATTGCTATTTTTGTGCATCTTAAAAATAAAAATCCAACAGAACGCATTTGATTTTTTAGAACTCTCTGAGGTAATCTGTAGAATAATAAATTATGGGACCATAAAGTAATGGTTAACTGAGCAATTCCTTGGCTAAGTAGACCTTTTGTTCAGGAGCTATGAAGATGCACTGTTAAAGGCAAGCACTGGGGCAATTAAAAAGGCAACTACACCTACAGAGAAAGATCAATACATCACATCTTGCAGAATATGTCTTAACACATTTTATGAGAAAATGCCTATAAATTAAACTTATACACTCAATGTCTTTTCTGATTATATCACCCAAAGTGTTCAAGGTCTTGGAAGAGGAAAAGTAAGAACTTGGATATCAGTTTGCTATCAGATTAGTTTACTGTTTGCTTCCTCCTTCCCCATGTTTTATATGCAATAATACCTATAATGAACTCCCTAAAACAATTAGCAACATATCTCCAGTGATGTGTTAATCTGAATATAATGCTTCTTAAAACACACTGTGAGCTTTCACACCCACCTCACGTAGTTTGAAAGAGCTGAAAAGACTGTAACATGATTTATTATTCTGCATCACATTTCATCAAGTCCCTCACCAGCTGCTTGATATACTATCAATACAAGCACATTCTTTCCTTCCTCCAGACAAAAATATGGATGCCTCAAAGGATTCAAGCAAATTATGCTCCCTTTTCTTTATACCACCAGTAACATCTACAACGATGGTTGACCAGACTCTCCCTGAATAATTTTTGAATTAGTATAAAAATAAGCCCAAGATCCATAAACAAACTCTTGAGTGGAACACAGGTTGGAAAGGTATATACGCTGACCCCCCCACTTTACAATGGATAGCGTATAACGAGGATCACTATACTATAATTCATATTACAATGCATTAAAAACTGCTGTCAACATGACCTAGTAGGTGATGGATAAGCCAATCAGTGATGCAAATGCAAGCATTTGATAGAGTCTCAGCCAATAGCAGTATTTGTAACATCAAGGTTGTGTATGTAGAGGGAAGAATATAGCTGATGTGAATGCTGATGCAAAGCAAGTATTCTAGGAGGCATATTATCTGCTGGTAGCAGAATTTCAATCATCATATGATTCCTTTATCACAAGTTAACCTCTAATGTAATGTGGTTAAGGGTCAGATGTGGATTAACTATTAAACTGGGAAGACTAACACAATCCTATCCATCTCTACCCAGAAGTAAGTCCTACTGCCTTTAATGAGGCTTAGGCGACAATCCAGAGTAACTATGGGACCTTTTACACTGACGTACTTACGGTCCCACCTATGGGAAATGCATAGAGCAATCCAGAGTAAGTGCCTCTTACATCTTAGTTACTCTGGATTGTAAGCCACTGAATCAAGGATACAAAGACAACCATTTTACTTCAAGACAACTTGTTAATGCAGTCTATGATTTTTTTTCCTCACTGTTTACCCCAATACAGGCTGGGGTAAGTCAAGACTGAAAGGATAAGAGAGAGGTTCTTTAGCCCTTCTCTATCTTCTCTTTTCTCAATTCAAATTATTTCTTCCCAAAACCTATTAATACCCTTGTGAAAAAGACAACACACGAAGGGGGTCCCATGCTTTTTGGGTGTAAAAAGAAGGGTGCAACAATGAAAAATGGTAGGATTTTTCAAAATTTAAAAGACATTCAGCACCAGACCTCCTCTTATTCAGAGGTATCATGCCCCAGGCTGTTTGGATTTTAAAAATGCAAAGGACAGAAAAAAACTGAGATTCCACTTAACACGCAGCAGGATCCTGAGTACTTCCATAAACATTTGTAAAATGAGATTCAAGATGATGGACATTACAGGTTACAGGAAAGAAATAAGGATTACAACCAACACATGAAAAATGAAGCCTTAATTTACTCCACTGGTGAGAGGCCATTTGTTTCTTTCTTGCAATGCCATGAATTACAATTACAATTATGCTAATTTCTGGTATTCTTAAAAGACATATTGTTACTGTTAAATAATATTGTTATTGCACTGTTAAATACAAACTCAGTATCACAGCTCTCTTGTGGCACTGTTACCATAACACTGAAAGTACCAAATTCAAACTTTAAAATGTGCTAAATGTAATTGGCAGTAAGTTTTAGTTGTATTCATTTAAGAGGAGTCGCATTAAGGCAGTACAAATTAGCCCATTACAAACAGCTTGCAAACCATACAACCAGATACAAATAAATAAAGGCTTCCTTGGAACAGAAGACCTGCCTAGGAAAAAAGCACTTTTATTTACTGCTACAGATATAGTATCAACTTCCATGCAGCTGTCCACTTCAGCCGTTCAGTCCAATGTAATATATATCCCAGGGGCTACATAAATTAGTATTTTTTAAAAAGAATTCACTAGAGAACACCAAACTTTCCATAGAAATGCTTTCTTACCACAAAGGGAAGCAAATTTATAAGTGGAAGCAGCCAAATATTCCACAATGAGATTTGCTTTAATGCAATGTGCCTATGTGACAACCTTATTTCAAACAAAAGCTTACAATACTATAAAAAATAAAGCTATACAATTCAGGACACAACATAGAAATGTGATGGAGAGATCATATACAACATAGGCTGCAATCCTAAAGACACTTTCCTGGGTGTAAGACCCATTGAACATAATGGGGCTTACTTTTGAGTAGACATGGTTAGGATTGTGCCCTTTGGTAGCTGTGGGGATTCTGTTCCTGCAATCCTATGGACACAGAAATTTGTGGATGATTGTGGATTTTGGGCCTCCAAATCCTACATATGCAACCAGAGTGCCCATAGGATTTTCTGAGGCCCCCAGAAAATAAAAAATCACTACTTCCAGATTTTGGTCTTCTGAAGGTGGGGAGGCATATCTGTGGGAATCAAATCTGTGGATTCTGAATCCGCAGGTAAAGTAGCTGCCAAAAGTCTGGTCAGAACATTTCAGAGAAATAACTGGCATGTGCAAATTAAAGTATCACATGACCTATGCTGCCGGGTCGGGGGGGGGGGGGGGCGAGATCAAACAATTTTTAAACTTCAGAATTCAGATTTATTAAAAAAAATACTGGAAATAAAGATTTGTTACCCTATAATAAAACAAATCAACATACTGCAAAATATTGTATTCTGTGCAAATGAAGAAGCAGGGACTTCCTTTATCTCTCATTTTGAATTACTGTCCTAAAACTTCCCAAGTTTTAGGAAATAAAGACGACAGCACAACATGGATTATTTATCACCACTACTGCTATCATCAGTGTTGTTATTCCTACCTTTTCTGGAGATGGGGGAGGATGAAATCTCTTTGCACAGACTAAAAACACATCAGGCTCTGGCTTGCCATGATTCACTTCAGGGTCATCTCCCAACACAATATGATGAAATAAATTAAAGAAGTCTTTGTGTCGACTTGTTTTCATCTCAAATGTCACTCGAGCAGAGCTGGTAGCAACAGCTATGGGGATGTTGTGTTGATGTAGATGGTGGATTAGTTTTTCAACTCCTTTGAAACAAAATACAACACGAACGCATGTTAAAATACACTTGTTTGTGACAAGCTGCAAGATACAGATTTATTGATGGTATTCTTTCCCAGAACATTATTGCATAGGATTGCACTGTCAGTTTCTTTCCTGATCTACACAAGTATTAAGAATAACCTCATTCTATTCCTCAAGTAGGCTGTTGAGAGAGAATAATAACGTCTGCCTTAAGCCACTTGCACAATTTCATGTTTGCGTAGACAGGCTTACAAATGCAAGATTTGGACATTTAACCTAATGCAGCTTCTGTTTCATCTGTGAAGTTTAGACATAATATTTTAAAATTTTCCAAAACACCATTGTTTGACTGGTAATATACTGTGAAATAGTGGTCAAAGACTTAAAGCATTAATTAAGAGGAAGGGTAACAATCTGGCTTACACTAATTACAAAAAAGATAAGTCGAGGTTACTTAACTGAAATGGAACACTTCCAGCAAAATCCAGAGCAACTAATCTGTCCACATAAGAGCCCTTGGGTTGCCCTATCTAACACTAGGTTGGAGCAACTGCAAGATGCTCCAGCCCAGTTACTCTGGAAGAGGCTTAGGGCAGAGCAAGGCAACATAGGGTGCCCTAAGAGAGGTGGACCTGCTCTGCCCTAACTGGGGCAGCCTAGGCAGCTCAGGAGAGGCAAGTTGAGGGCAAGTTTAGCATTGCCTAGGGCAGAGCAGTTATTAGGTATCCAAAGCCTGTTTCAAGGCAGAAATGCCCTCTTCCAGTCCTCAGAGTTATACCACCTCAGGAGCAGGTATAGTAATGAGTAGACCCATAGGGGTCCATGATAAGGCCTGAGTAAGAATGGTAGTGTTGACCAAAAATCTGAGTTATTGGCCAGCCTAGTTGCAATCCCTGCCTCTCAACCTCAGGATATGGCACAACTATGGCAGCCCACTAACCTCAGGATACAGCAGGCCACTCCAAGCATCCATCTTGCATTAGAAGAACTGCAGCTGTAACTGGTTGTCAGGAACTGCTGGGCTTCCTTATAATGTAGGCACCACAACTGTTCCTTCTTCAGTGTGATCTGAGGGGGGTCTACTCAGGAGCAAGCCCTCCCCAGCTGTCACTGACTTAGCATGCTCTGGAGCAGTTAAGGCAGCCCAGGCTTCCTGACTCTCTGGATGCAGCATAACTTTCTGCTCTGGATACAGAATAGTTAGGAGAGAGCAGTTAGGGCAGAGCAGGTTGAACTTGCTCTGGATTGTGCCCTTCAATTAAAATTTTATACTGTGAAGGCTGTAATGCTAACCTCCAGTTAGGCATTAATACTGTGCTGACCTGTGGTGTCACAAAAGTGCTGTAAGACACTTCTGCGCCACACCTGGGGGAGGGTTAGGTCAGTGCAGACATGCACTTGCCTCCCTACATCATGGGAAGACTAATGAGTTGTGCTACCCTTTGTTAGGATTGCACCCTTATTCATATTACACAGATATAGGCATCTGTAACACATACCTACACATATTTTATGGTCTCAAAAGTTAAACCTATTCTTGGGTATAACTGGGATGCTATACTGAAAAATGTTATTGGTTTTACCAGATTGGCTTTTGTTTTGGGGAGACACAGCATAGCTACCTTATATGCTAATTCAAGTAGCTTCCTCAAGTGGTTTCAGCTCCTTCACAAAGAAGCTATATCCATATACACAAATGTTATATATGCAAAGCAGCTTCTTATTGAAGAAGCTGACACCACGGCTTCATCACAAGGAAACTGCTTGAATCAACAATTCAGACAGCAGTGTTGTACCCCCAAAACTAAAGCCAATTGGGCACAACTAATGCCATTTTTGATTCACACTCCAAAAATTTATTTTTTAAAAAAACCAAACATCCTCAACAACAAAAAGTAGGGTTTTTATAGAGCTGTGTAATCAGATATAACAGTGTTGCACAGATATAACTATTTGCCATCATTTTATAGTTTTGAAAAGATAAAATGCCACAAATTAATATGTCATTTGGTCTATCATTCTTCTGGTGCTTCTATTCTCCTTCAATTCTGTTGAAACCCAAGTGGCAGAAATTATTTTGATGTCTAAGAGTCTGCTATTTATATTTGTCCTCCTTCACATATGAGGTGTAGATTATGCCAGCCTGCCACCTCCCCTGCTGCTTCACTGTCCGTTATCCCATGGTGGCTGCCACTGCTTTCATCCTTGCTCAGCCACCCATAGACCTGCTGCCATGTCCCAATCTGGCATCAGCACCCCTATATGTTGGGGCCAAGGAGGCAGCCAAGAGGTTGTTGCAACCCAGCTTGTTGCAACCCCCTCCTCAAATGAGGTCATGACCTCCAATTTGAGAAACACTGGACTATATAGTATATAAAACTATTTATAAAGAAAATTTCTAATATTTGACAAAAAATATAGTAGTAGCATATTACTTACACCAATTAAGAGCACAATCCTAGTCATGTCTACTCAAAAGTAAGCCCCATTGTGTTCAATGGGTTTTACTCGCAGGAAAGTGTCTTTAGGATTGCAGCCTAACTTACTTTTGTTACAACAAAAAGTCATTGGGAAACATCTCCCCTCTTACCCCTCAAAACAACCTAATGCGCTCTGACTTAACAAACTCATTAGAATATCGTTCTATGCCTGAAAAGCTATTTTGAGAAGTTATACAACTTTAATTCAAATAAGCACCAGTGAAACAAATGAAAACAAGCTTTTCACCTGGGAGTTTGCAAACCCAGGTGAAAGAAGCATAATTGCTATAGGAGGCCTGAGGCGACGTTCATGAAAAATGAAGCAGTATGCATATTCCTTAAAATTTATCTAAATATTTTATTATTTCCTCCTCCTCCCTAATGTAAGACAGGATCTTCTTAGACTCAATCCAAAAATAGACACTTTCAAATGCTTTGTATTCTCTGAAGTTGTTGGAGATAATTGATTAGAAGCAGAGTGGATTGATTTAAATTAAGGCACATTATAAATTTCCTGAACAAGCATGCATACTAACTGGTTGCTGTAGGAATTAAAAATGTTATTGACTTGCAACTTAAAAGTCTGTATACTACCTGGAAGCATTCATTCAAACCTTTGGTTGTATAATCTACATGTGGCCGCCATTGCAACTTCACAGCTTGCTATGAGTCTAAAAGCTCACTGTGCCCCTCTGTCCACAAAGTTTCACCAAATTTCTCTGTGTGGTGGGAAGATGAAGAAGTGCACAATGTGTAGTAAGCAACCTGTGGGCTGCCTTGAGGACCTTTTAGGAAGTGGAAATATAGGAAATGGTAAGATAAAATATCTTGATAAATATTGAGTTGTGTTGATAAATATATGATTTTTGCACTCAGACTCTTATGTGCAAGAAGCTGGGATATGGGAGATTATGAAATTAATGGGCTTATTATGTTTAAGTCTCTCTACACATATGCACAGGTATTAAGCATGCTCTCTTGCTTGAAGACTAAGGGCTCAGTCCATAGTAACTGGCAGTCTTTGCTCCAGCAGATTGACTGTGGATTGCAATATGAATTTCTCATAGGTTTCCATGTAACTGCGTCGACACAATTCTGTCTTGTGGTGACACATCTAGTGGAATATGGATTGTGCCTTAAGGCTGCCGTCCTAACCACATTTTCCTGGGAGTACTACTGAACACAGTGGAACTTACTTCTGAGTAAACATGCTTAGGATTGCACTGTAAGTGCCAAGAATGTTCAATAAAAGACTGGCTTGTTTCTGAAAAGACAAATGTTTATCCAAGCGATCAAAAGTAAATAGTCTTCTAGTTTGGCTTGTAGTCATAAATGGTCAGAACTTGAAAACCGACTCCTATTGAGAATGGGGCCATTGCGCAGAGCCCTTTGCTGTTGGCAAAGCAGAAGGCACGATATGGATGCTGACAGACTGCACACAGCTAATCTAGCAAATGTTTGGTTTATGGGACAAGAGAAATTCAGGTGGTATTCTGCAAAATTATCTGATTTGATTAGGCTTGCCTCTGCAGTTTGATTTTATTTTGATAATTTCCGATTGATTACTTTGTCAATTTTATTTTTATTTGGTATCTGTTTCGTGATCACAAGTGCATTACTATCTTTCCTTAAATCAATAAAATGTTTGATGTAATTCTTTTTTCTTTGCTACTAGTTCAGTTACACAGTAGGTTGTTTAAATTACCTGATTTTTTCAGTTGATTAGTTGCAATTTATTCAAGGAAGACAAGCACTGGCAATGGCCCTCCCATTTAGATCCCAGCTTATCACTCATGGCTTCCTTTGGTAGCTTGGACGAATTCCTGTTGGACAAAATCTAAAGGGCCTTTACTGAGAACCTTTTCTCTCATGTTGTCTAGGCTTTGAAAAAGCAAAAGTACTTCAATACCCTCTTTTGTGCAAAAGCCTAATGCAAAAAGAGACCAACTTTTCCAAGCTTCAGATCCAAGTATAGTATGTGGTTCTGTTTGTTTGGAAATCTCCACACCAGGAATGTAGACTGACGTGTTTTTTTCCCTTTCTTTTTAGCACAAGGAAAGAATCCCAGCACCACCAGCCCAGCTGATTTCTATACACTGTAATTTGCAGAGAGAAGAATCAAGTTCCTGGGGAACTTGATTAAAAACACTAGAAGTAATATCGCTAGATGGTAAACAGCAGTAACTATTGGGGGTATAGGATTTGAAGAGGCCTGTATCTACCAAATATCCAGTAACTTTTTAAAAATGTATGTTAACTAACCACATACATATACAGAGCTGTCAAAACCACACAGCATCATGTTATCTCTCTCTCCCTTACTCTACTATGTGCAGAAACTAACAGATGGGACTGCTGAAAAGTGCATCATATTTACTCTTCTGTTATTGGAAGACTTCTCTATATGTATATATAGTAATTTTTATGACAATTTCTTCAAATCTCCCAACGCACTGAAAAACTGCCTGGTTGGAGAGAAAAGTTATTTGCAGAAGGGGCTATTAGAATAAAGATTGTCAGAATTTAAGTAATTTGATATGCATATATTTGAATAATAGCAATACAACCTGGCATCAAGGCAGCTGTGGGAAATAATTTTTCTTGCTTAATTTTACTTTCTTGCAATAGCTCCTCTTTGGTTATTGGAAGGTCCAGGGCATCTCGAATGATCTCTGCTCCCTCCAAAGCTTTTTTACCCATAGCTAGGGACTTCACATCCCAGGTATATGTCTTTCCAAAACGGTCACAGATTTCTTGGTACACAACAGTATAAAGACGTTCAGTATCTGGGGAGAAAAGAAAACCAGAATTAATGATTTAAGGCCAGCTTTAGCTCCACTTAAATTTCTACTAACATTAATCATGAACCCAAATCTAAGTAACTGTAACAAAAGCAATAATGCTTCACAAAGAAGGTCTATGTTTTAAATCAGCAACTCTGCCTTATATCAATACACAAAAAACTCCATTTTTATTAGATTGAAAACCCCCATTTTTGTTTTGCTAACTGCAAGATAATAAGAGCAACACTTTTTGCTAAAAAAATGTATCTGAGATTCATTTATGTGAATCAGTGCCTTTCTTAATTTGGGAATAGTGGGGCAAGGGAGAAGAGGAAACATCTGTAAGAACTATAGCAAACAGGATTCAGACTTGCCAAACACACAAAGCTAGGATGAGTTTTTACACTGGCAAGTATTGACTATTAGCATGATTTTCTCAAAGGAGTAAAAAAATCATTTCAAGTTTGGACACACCTTTGTTGCTCCTACTGGAATCAGACATATGACATTTCAAAATTGAATGCTAGAACACACTATAATAGTGGCTAGGAGAGCTCTTCATTTGTTGTACTTATTTTCTATTCACAAATACCTTTTCAGCATAGAGAGAAATAATTCACAAGTTAAGAGCTCTCCTGATCTTTGCCAAGCAGGCTGAACAGTTGACTATGATCAACAGCATCAAACATTTAACAGCCCAATCCTAACCAGAACTGAGTGAAGGGATGTGGGACAGTGGAAAAGCCACCTGCTGTTGTAAATGGATGCTGGGAGTCACACACAGTGCACCATCAGCAGCCATTTTAGGACCATTGCTAGATATGGCAGCAGTTTTGGTGGATCATCAATGGACTTGGCTGCATCCACCAATGTATGTATGCTGGCAGCGACTGGATGTGTGGAACATGGTGTGGATCAAAGGCTCCAGAAGTCCTCTGAAGTGTGCAGGGCAAATATAATAGATGAAGGCAGTGCCAATATCCTGTACCTCTTATGCTTACCTGGAATACAGCAAGGAACAGTATGTTTACCCCAGCATGGCATCTTTTCCAGGATTGGCTGCTTTTTTTCCTTTTGTCTAAAGAAGTGAGCTTATTGTAGACAGATCTCTCTCTCTCTGCTTTGTGAACTACTTTTTTTGTTGCAAAGTGGTATATAATAACATAGTTTGTAAACCTCTCTTGCATATATAAGTAGTTCTATATATGAGCAAGTAAAGCAATGCCTTAATTGGGAGGTTATATTAATCTTAGAACTGTAGATGACAAATGAAGAAGAAAATCCAGTACTCAAGGGATGTCATTACATATTCTATTTAAACTATAAAGTAATTTATTTTTCAAGCCTTTGAACAAGACTTTATAAGTTCTTCAAAAGATACCAGAGTTTTCATTATATCGCCAATGGCACTACTACATTTACATCTGACTATTTTCATTAGAACCCTATAACCTATAATCAAGGGGCTTAAAATATATTCTCTTCAGGCCACATTCATGCATACAAAGTTTCACCCTAAGGATCAAATCTTCTCTTGAACTCTAATTAGTTTAAAAAAAAACCATGCAAACATATCCATAAGAATATAGCTTTTTCTGAAGGTCTTAAGAGCCAACTTTGTGAGTACTTATCTTATGAATAAAGAACAACCAATAGTTTCTCATCTTCAGATTATAGGTCAACTAGGCAATATGGCAATAAGGTAAGTTGCCACTTTGGACACATAAGGCAGAGATGGCTTACTGATGAAAAGGACACTTTTACCTTTATCAAAGCAACGACTACCAGAAATAATAGAGGAGAGCTCTCATTACAAAATGATGCAAGTATGAAGACACTAGGAAGTATCTCAAGTTTTTATTTATAAAAAATATAGCATGGTGCAGCCAAGATAGGGAAAATTGAATACATTGAACAAGATACAGGGGTTGGTGAAAACTTTAGCATAGCATAATAAGCGAAAGGGACATCTCATATACAGTACATGTAATCATCAACCATTCTATCATGTACGCAGTGGTGGGCTCCAACAGGTTCGCACCTACTCTATAGAACCGGTTGTTAACAAGAGATAGGACATATAAAGTTTAAAAATAGCCATTTAAAAGTGGCTGCCAGATGAGCAGAGAACCGGTTGTTAATTTCTTTGAAGACCATCACTGCATGTACGGTACGGGTTAACCTCAATTGTGTAATACAGATTGAAAATCCCCATTTTTGTTTTGCTAATTGCAAGCCAACAAAAGCAACACTTTTCTCTAAAAAAATGTATCTGAGATTCATTTAAATGAATTAGTGCCTTTTTGAATTTGGGAATAGTGGGGCAAGAAGTTTGAAAATTATGCCAGCTGCAAGCATCTTGCATGTATCCTAGAAAATCCATCACTAGGGTCTAAAGCACAAGGATTCTATATCCAAGAAAGCTGGCATGAAAAGGACAATAACCTAATACTCCAAAGTACGAAAAAGAAAGCTTCCTTTTTTGCTGTGTTTACGCAAAGCTGCATATTTGGATCAGACGCAAGCAGAGTTAATGTGGCACATCAGATGGGATCATAACCTCAGCTATACTTCTCACAGCAAATACATCTTGGATTAGCTTTGAAACAGCAATAACTCTAGAGGGAAGTTTATGGAAAGCAATCTCTCCCCTTTACCTACACAGAGAACAAACAGCAGGTGAGAATTTGAAAAATTGAACTTTCCCTTCACTCAATTCTTTTTCAGAAAATTGAGAAATTTGAGAAAAGGTTATTACAGTCTTGCTTGACTCAAATTTAGCATAGAACAGAAATAGCTATGTAGCATTCTTCAGTGAGAGTTTCAAAGTTCAATCTAATTGTTAGTTTTAGATGTGAGCCATCTTATTTTTTTGTAATGGAATTATCAAACATTTTTAATGAATATAGGTTGTCATTTGTTATCCACTGCACTACGTCCATGGATGAAAAAAATGTGGATTAAAAAACCAGTGGAAAAATAGACTTAAGGTGCAATCCAGAGTAACTACGGGGAGTCCTTGCTCCAGTGTAAGAACAATTTACTCTGGATTGCAACATGAATTTTCCATAGGTTTTCACTAGGTGGTGCATATCTCTTACATGCTCCTGTAGTTACTCTGGATTGTAGGGCCAGCTGTAATCCTAAAGACACTTTTCTGGGAGTAAGATCCACTGAATAAAATGGGGTTTACTTTTGAGTTGAAATGGTTAGGATTGCACTCTTAAAGACCCACTTTCATTGTGGGTCATGAAAGTGGGTCTCTTCATTGTGGGTCATGAAAGTGTGTCCATGTGGGTCTCTTCCACTGCTCCTAAAGGAATAAGGCTGTGCCTCGACTTGATTCAAGCAGGGGCTTAATTCTAGAGCTTCCTACCTATACCAAAAATTTTGTTAAATAAAAGCTGCTTGTTTTAAAGTGTTCCTTTACAATTATTTAAAAGCAAATTTTCTTATACAACTTACCATATTCTCAGGCAACTTATTTTAGATATTATCCCTTTCCTAACATGTCCTTTTGCTTCTCAGAATTGTGTCAGCTAAATATTTGGTGTATGTCCAAAGAAACCCATTGGGGAATAGAAGACTTATAAGAAGGAAAGGGAAAATCTTACCAAACCTCCCAAACCGCACCACTCCTCACACTAGCATGCAGCTCACCCCATTTTAGTTTAGCTGAATGATATAGTAGGAAAAATATAGAAATGGCTAAATTTGCAATTTTTCCCCAAGTATCATTTTATGCTTTGACTCAAACTATTACTAATAGACAGTTAGGAATGTGAATGTGAATACCCAAACGTGTGTGAATGTGAATACTCAAAAGCAGCAACGAAAGATGTACAAATTTTGGGGATGGCTGAAATAAAATTTACTTATAAATGTTGGTATCCAGAATAATACTTTAGGGACGACTTGCATGAGCAGAATACTCCAATCTGTGTTCAGAAGGAACTCTGTTCATAAAAATGTTATGCTGGATGTCACACAGAGACATGGATATTTGCTCAAATGGAGAATATTTTATGAAGAACTAGCAAAACGCGTACCTGCGTTGCGGGAGTAACATGTCCCCATACGACATCTCCCCACCGCGCATCAACACCCCATGCACAACTTCCCCCCATGCGCATCATCCCCCCATGCGCATCATCCCCCCATGTGCCTGAACTTCTCACATGCAACATCTTCCATCTGCATCAGTCCCCCATGCGCATCATCCCCCCATGCACAGCATCCTCATCAGTGCAACCTCTTCCTCCGAACAACATTCCCAGTGCACCTGGCACCAACCACCAAATTGGTTGTATGTTGGTCAGTCTCCCATGTTAATTACAGGACAAAAATACGTTGCCCCCTTTTCAGCCCCTGAAGGGTTAAGTTCCTCCAGATGGTTCTTGGGGGGTGTTCAGGTGACAGAAGGAACTCCCAGAATTCCATGCTTCAGGCCCAGCAGTTGGGGCAGAATGTTGATGAGTCAGCAATTCTCCAATGCAAAGTATAGGGAGGAAAACACGTTGCGCCCCTTTTCACCCCCTTCCAGTTGGAATTTCCAAAAACTGGTTCTTAGTGCATCCCTCCGTCACGGAAGGAACATCCACCCCAAATTTCATGCTTCTAGGCCCAGCGGTTTTGGCAGGGCGGTGATGAGTGAGTGAGTCAGTCAGTGACTTTTTTCTTTTATATATATAAATGTGTTCAAAACACATCCACCATAAAAATTAATTACCTATAATTCAGTTTAAAAAATGAAGTTGATGTTCAGCCCAATCCAATATGAATCCCCATGTGGCTATGGAGCAGCACCAGTGTAGGTACACCACATTCCACAAGGAATTTTTGGCTTTTATAGGACTCTGCAAGTAAGGCAGGATATAAATAAGGTAAATAAATAAAGGGGCATTGCCCTGGGGTAAGCCCCAGCAGCTCAAGGAACAGGCCTGGGAAGAGGTTTGAATACAGCATTAACTTGTGCTGCTGATCCCACCTCCCACCAGCATACTTGCTCCACTGCAAAGCATTCTTGAAGTAGCATGGGCCAATGGAACATGTGTTCTACCAGCACAGGACCTTCTTAGGAGTTTGCCGATAATAAACATAAAAATTGGACTCTGCTCTAAGACTCATGCCAATGACCTCCTATAACCCTGCTGATAAATAGACTGCTTTAGATTTTTTTAATTGTTTGCAAAGCTGATAGAAAGAAAGTTTGTCCTTCCCTTTTCAACAGGGTGAAAGGTTGCACAACAATCTAAGGTTGATGAGTAACTGCTAAAAGCCTTACTAGTCACATGAAAATCTGAGTGCACTCATTTTGCCACAGTATGAGATACTCATGTGCTCTGCCTTGTCACATTTGTTGGGTTTTCTTTAATATCAGCCTTTTCCCATGTAAATTGATTACTTCTCACAGTTTCACTATGGTTTTGACTGATGGAGCAACATTGTGAACACCAGCACACACTGGAATGAAGAAAAAGTTCTTCATGCAACCTCTTATGATCTGCCACTTAGAGAGGACCTGGAGAAGGGATCTCCAGTTAGGCCCTAACAAATTTACTGGTTGGGTATGGTTAAAATTTCGGTGATTATCTTCTGAAAATCTAGAAGATAAATGTACATTTGTACTCTCCAAATACAGTGAGCCTCTGCCAAACGTGTATGTGCTAAATTCTAAGCACATAAAGCAGGCCTCCGTCAGTCTTGAAAGACTATGGTATCATGCTCAGCGCTGCATACGCTGCATGAGAAGCACGAAAGCCTGGGTTGGATTGTTATGGAGGATAGGCTGTTACCCAAGCTGCAAATCCCCCCTCTCCACACCACTGACCTAGTCCAATGGAAGGGCAGAGCTGATAAGATTGGATCCAACTGGTGTCGCAGAGCTGGGCTAAGGACAGGAGCTCACCCTGTCTTGTGGGGCTGATCTGGGTCTCAAACCCTGGCCTGCTGGTTAACAGGCACAGCGCCTTAACCGCTTGTGCCACCCACAAGCACATACAAAAGTACATATTTTCCTAACAAGAAGAGTTTTTTAGAAAATATATTTGACTGTTGAACATCTATTTTTAATGTACTGGTAATATTTTTTCTGACCTCATTTAAAAAGTTGTGTTAAACATTTCTGGTGCCCTTTGCAATTTATCGTGATCATCTTAACCCAAAGACCTACATAAACTGTAATCACCAATCATAACTTGAGGGCAGATTTCTTGTTAAAATAATTAGTTAAATTAGCCTGACAATCTCCTTTTCTAGAGCACATTTCTTTTTCTGTTCACTGGAGATTTAGTTTTTTTGATGCTTTCACATCCCAGTTTTACCTAATAAGAGTTTTGACTATTTCTCCATGTATTTCATTAGTGAGATACCGAGT
Source organism: Cryptoblepharus egeriae (assembly GCA_030015325.1). NCBI lineage: Eukaryota > Metazoa > Chordata > Lepidosauria > Squamata > Scincidae > Cryptoblepharus > Cryptoblepharus egeriae. The sequence goes on from JAREYC010000005.1 coordinate 32,072,811, forward strand.
GGGTCATGAGCAGGCCAATATTACTGAGCACTATAGTAGTGGATCTCAAAATCCACTACCGTAAATGTCTCAGTTGTATCACAAACATGGGGCTGATATCGTGTGTTGCGAAGCTGAAGGTGCAAATTGTCATTGACTCCCTATGCAGGCAAGTGGCTCGCAGAAGCCACACCACAGCAGTTGAAGTGGCAAAAAAGTGCTGTTCAGAGGAGGATCTGGACAAATTTCTTTACATCCTGTCCTCAAGAAAGTCTGTAAAGTGTAAATAATGAAAACCTGAGCCTTTTGCAATCCTTGAAAACATTTGTGGAGAAAAAAAATTACCACCACCACAAATCAATGCCAAAAAGGCTAGTCTGGTGTCACAATTTCACCTTGTTCCACGTAGAGTTATTTACATCAAGTATATATCCAGGAGTGGCCATAGGAACTTTTAATCATAGGATCTTTCCATAGGATCTAGAGTGGCCTATTATCACAGGATCCTTCCATTATAGGACAAGTTAACTTCAGTTACACAGAGCCTTCACTGACAATATAAAGGGTTTACACTTTAACTGTAATTAGACAGAAGGGATCATAGCTAGTAAAAGAGCTGAGACTTGCATGTAGAAATTCACTTCCTCATATTTCCACTACAAGAATTTCAGGATGCTGGATTAGAAATTGACCAAACACGTCACTACCACTGCAAAACAAACAGAGCAAACCTGGAAAAGATACCTGGTTTCCCTCGCACTCATAATGTACAATTTATTGGTCTCTCATTATCTAGTAACAAATTTAAAATGAGGTGACATATGGGCTATGATTTTTAAAAGCCAATACAAATAATTAACTTATGAACATGAGTCACACTTCCCCAACAGCTATATTAAACGTCAGGTGCATGGCACACTTGCCTCAAGAACAAAGTATATGATAAATCATGTCTGAAAGGGGAAAAAACAAAATGCATTTGTTGAGAACTATGAATTGCTGCTTTGCACTGATTTGAAAGAAAGATTTTTATTAGCACTTAGCATAATTCAAATGAAATTATAACTAACTCACCTTAAAGAGGAGAAGGTAACTCATTCTTTTAGATTTTAACGGCGAAAAATAAGTTTTATCTTCTCATATCATTCAGAGAATGATATAAACATGATGCATATGAGACCTCCTGTAGCTTAGTGTAAATATGCGCATTCTGCAAGCCAAGAACAACCAACAGGTGTTGAATAGCACCACATGCTCAGCACCAATGAGAATGGAGAACTATTCTACAGACTCACCAGTTGGGTATTACTAGATGACTGAAGTCAAGATATCAGAGGCAGGTTTTCTTAAGTTTCTTCAACACATAAGTACCTGTGATTGCCTCTAACTGTCCATGCCTCATGAAGCAAATTCCAAGGAGAAATGGAAGGTGCTAAAGAAGAAAAATATAGAGGAGAACCAGTAAGACCAGTGGAAAAGGGAGGAGGAGAGGCAGAGAGGTGAAGGAGGAATTGGGATAAAGAGGAATGTGGGAAAGAATGACAGCTAAAGCCTTGCATGATGGGTTTTGTTGTTTGGGAGTTGGTAGACTTGGTGCAAAGAGTGTATGGCAGAAGTCCATGGAGAATGTAGATGTATGACGACGACAACGACAACAACAACAACAACAAGGGCTAGATGGCTCTCCCTTTTTGAAGGCAGTACACAGAAGCCAGGATGACAGAAACGAGGCAAGCCAGTTGGTCACACTGCTGGAAATGATGAGGAGTCAGAGATCAACCCAACCAGCGACAAAGACCTGAGCCTAGGACTAAAAAGTAGAGATGGGAAACGAGGCAGTGAACAACACTCTTCCATTTACATTGTTGCTCCAACATTAATGAATGACTGGGAAGGCCACAGAAGTGGGGTGAGAGAAAACATACATGGGTTTTATTAAAGGTTCATTCCTATCCCACTTTCCAGCACTGATACAGCTGAAGTTTCGCAAATTTCCACTTATAAGAATTTCAGGAGGCAGGGCTGGAAATCATACATTGCACAAAACATTTCACTAACACTGCAAAACGAACATAGCAAAACCTGGAAGATGCCTGGTTTCCATCACATAATTTCCTAATTTGTGAGGAATTATGGAGGCATCCTTAAGGTAAGGGTCATTTTGTTCCCTTACCTCAGGGCAACATTGATGCTGGAAAGTTGGACATATTGGGCCATAACTCTGTAACAACCATCCTTCAATAAATTATCTCCTGTAACAGTGAAGTACACTGTACAGTTTCTAGTAATCATACACCTCATGCAGCCCAGTCATGGAAGTTTTTATACCAGCAACTTTCAACCTGTGTGTCATGACATATTGGAGAACTACTAATGGTCCACAAAAGGGCTATGGTAGTGTGGGAATGTACTATATTAGTTGGGCCACTGGGGAATGTGAGCGCCCACCACCAGCAACAGAAGAAGGCTTCGGCTGCAATCCTATCCAAGTCTACTCAAAAGTAAACCACATTGTGCTCACTGGGTCTTCTCCCAGGAAAGTGTATTTAGGATTACAGCCTTTGTCAGTTGTCAATGCACAGATGGTGTCCCTTGACTGTGTTAGTGTCTTGTCAAATGCAATGAGATGAAAAAGGCTGAAAATAACTGTTCTAGATGTGGATCTTCCAGTCTCAGCAAAAGGCAGATGAAGACGACTGTAACTCTGTTCTCTAGAAACAAAGCAAGCAATTCACAAGCACTCCTAACCAATTTAGGTGGCCTAACTCACAAGGCATTTCTTTCCGTGGTGGCCTGGGGATGTCAGTGTATGACAGTGCATTGGCCTAACCCCCAGGAGTGGTGCAGAAGTGCCTTATGGCACTTTTGTGATACCCTCAATTCAGCATAGGATTTATGCTGGGGCTTATGCCAGCTTACCTGGAAGTCAGGATTGTCACAAATATCACATGGTTTGTATTTGAAGTTTGAACTAAGTCATAATAATTTTCAAGATACGGTGGTACTTTGGTGTACGAGCATAATTTGTTCTGGAAGTATGCTTGTAATCCAAAACGCTTGTATATCAAAGCAAATTTTCCCAACAGAACTAACGGAAACTCAGACAATTAGTTCCATAACCCAAGAAATATTCATATAAAAATTATTGCAATAATGTCTATAACACAAAATAATAAAGAAAATACAAAATATAAAGAAAAATAAAACAAATTAAGCAACACTTAATCTCTCAGGTCTCTTAGGCTGTAATCTATCCCCTAACACCCAGTGGGGTGTTAGCCCCACTGATTATAATAGAACTAACTTTAGAGTACATATGCAAGCCTAGGTCTCTCAGGCTCCTTTCCATTGCTTACTTCAGAGTAGATATGCATAGGCTGGTTTCTTGGGAGAGGCTGAGTAAGTGCTGGCAGAGTGCAAAAATGTGCCGTATCCTGGCCTGGACTATTTTTTGCTTGTATTGCAAGACAAAATTAGAAACTAGCAAAAATGTACCCATGTTGCACAGTAAAATTCTCCCTACGCCATCCCCCTACTGCACAATAACTACATGTGCATCAACCCCCACGCACATCTACACCCCCACGCGCACCATCCTCCCACACACAACTCCCCATGCGCATTGTCTACCCCTGCTAACCAAGCAAAAGGCACTCTTTCAAGTGGGTGTTCCTCTTTTATTTAGCAGGGGGAGAGTAACTGGCCCTCCACACCCCAGCAGTGTCTGTTCTAGTGGCTTCTGCTGGTGTTCTTTTTTGCATTTTAGATTGTGAGCCTTTTTGGGACAGGGACCATTAGCTTTTAATTAGCTATTATTATTTTTCCATTTTCTTTGTGAACCACTTTGTGAACTTGTTAGTTGAAAAGCGGTATATAAATACTGTAGATAGATAGATAGATAGATAGATAGATAGATAGATAGATAGATAGATAGATAGATAGATAGATAGACAGACAGACAGACAGTCACTTCTTTCGCAACAACCCCCATGCACATCGAACCCCTATGAGCATCAACCCCTCTTGAGCAACATCTCCCATACACATCAACCCCCTGTGCATATAAACCCCCCATGCGCAACATCTCCATGCGCAATGTCCTCCCATGTGCATCAACAACCCATGTGGATCAACAACCCATGTGCAACATCCCCCACTGTGCATTGTCTCTCATGTGCATCATCTCCCTTGTGCATAAAAATCCCAGGCACTTTAACCCCCATGCACATCATTCCCCATGCACAACATCCCCATGAACAACACCACCATGCACAATATCCAGCCATGTTCATCAACCCGCATGCGCATTGTCCCCCAATGCACACCCTCCCTCCCAGTGCTTTGGGAACCAGGCACCAAATTGGCTGGATGTTGATCAGTCAGTCTTCAATGTTAAGTAAAGTACAGAAACACATTGCACCCCTTTTCACCACCTTAAGGCTTAAATTTCTCAACATCGGTTCTTGGTGGGTGTTGATGTAACAGAAGGAACACACACACCCCCCAAATTTCATGCTTCTCGGTCCAGGGGTTGTTGCGAGAATTGCTCTCTTACAATATTATACATTTTATTAATTTAATATTATAAAGGTGTTGGCAGAGTGTCTCATTTCCCTTCCCCCTTTCATTTCTAAACACATCTTTGGGGCATACAAACAACTAATCCTTCCTTCTTTGTTAACTACTCTGCTACTGCCATTTATATGCTAATGTGCAAGTCAGTTAAAAGCATGGTCTTATTGTTCTCCTTGCCAGTCACATGGTCACTTCCCCATTCTTTCTCTTTTCAAACCTTGACCAGACTTAGCTGGATGTGTTCTTCTTTATTTTCTGATTGGGTGATGGCCCTCAGGTGGTAGTCTTCCAGCCCTCCCCTTCCTGTAAGGTAAACCGCCTTCCTGGACCTAGGTTATAAAGAGCCCTGCACTCTATTGTTCCTCCTTCTTTCTGCTTGGACCCTCTTCCCCTTTGGATCATCTCTCTTCCTGGACCCTCCTCCCACCTGGATCCTGGCATGGCCTAAGGAAGAAGGTGGATATTGCTCTCCCCCTTCCTTTGCTTCCCCCCCTTTTCCCTGGTACACACTATGCAAGAAACAGGTACACTTCACTCTCATGCTACTGAATGTATGTAATATTGGTTCATGTTTTATGACAATAAAATCTGCTTCTTTGTGACAAGAGTTTTCCTTAGTGTTTAACTTTCTAACAAGGATATTCTTTGCATGACGCTGTTTTTAAGTCCTGCCTAGATCCTGTATAGTAACCAAAGAGAAGCACAAGCTAATTTCCCTATTTTTACTGCTCTCTTGGTAACAGGGTTGGGGTACAGCATCCCTCAGTCACCAATTCTTCAATGCAAAATATAGTGAGGAAAACACACTGCATCCCTTTTCACTCCCTTCCAGTTGCAATTTCCAAAAGTTCTTAGTTTTTCTTAGGAAGAAATACCCACTCCAAATTTCACGCTTCTAGGTCTGGCAGTTTTGGCTGGGCGCTGAGGAGTCAGTGAGTGAGTTTTTCAGTTTTATAAATATAGATGTCTGCTTGTCTTGCAAAATGCTCTCAATCCAAAATGCTCTCAGTACAAAATGCTCTCAATCCAAGTTTTTACTGTAAAACTATTTTTCTGGCACCACTCTGCCCAAAGAACAGCTTAAATTTTGAAAGGTCAATCAGAGACTCATTAGGAAGCCCACAAGCATATGAAAGAAAGTTTAACACATGCAAGGGCAAGAGACAAATCGGAAATGAAGAGCAAAGGAGAGTGTAGCTATTAAAGCTATATTTTTCATTATCCTTACAGCACTGAGACATTTTCGTTATCGTTTGAGAACTGTTCATGGCATAATGGAAACATCATGTTGTGGCTGTGCTTCCAACATGATGATTTAAAAGTTACAACATTTCCTGCTGTGAGTACTATTAAATGAAACCTAATATAGACAGAGATGTTCTATGGGTACAAGAAATTTCATTCCATTATTTTGTTCAATTTTTACTTATGGTGATGGTTATTATTTTTTTATGGGCCGATTCTGTTATGTCTCAGCATAGCAAACAAAAGATCAAACTTGAAGCTGCCTTCACAGAGACGATTAGCTTCATTTGTGTGTAGTTCAGAAGTCTCACACCAGAACGACTTCACTGTGGCAGTTTAAGCAGCCTTATAACAATCCACAGAACTGGTGGGCTCTGCAAGTGAAAATGCTTAAGGAATGACATATATCAGTATGGACTGACTCAATTTCAGTGGTCCATGAAGACACAGGAGAAGGGGCAAAAATCACACAAGAGTGTATAAAAAGCAAGACTGCCTTTTCAAAATATTTGAACCCTGAAAGTAAAATCCTATGTACCGTATTTACTCAAATCTAATGTGCACCCCAACTTAAAAAAAACTTTTGAGCATAATCCTAATCATGTCTACTCAAAAGTAAGCCCCACTCTGTTCAATGGTCTTACTCCCAGGAAAGTGTCTTTCAGATTGCAGGTTTGAGATTTAAAAAGTTTACTGGCGATCGTAATGAGCAGCTGCTAAGCAAGCACAAAATTAATTTTTACTCTATTTTTACTCAGAAGTCATGCTGTGTTCAGAAAGACTTACTCAGAAGTCTTTCAAACTTCTCAGAAGGCCAAGTATGCACAGGATTACAACCTGAGTGTGTGCAGTGATCCTGCATGTCTAGTTGGATCAAAGCCCACCTAAATTCAACATCGGTCGCTGAGCCCTGCCAAGAATCTGTTTAAGACATACTGGCAAATGGTGCAGAGTCAATAATCTAGCATTCAGGCTATATGCTGCACCTTAAGATATCTATCAAGCAACCTTGACACATCAGTGCACTTTCATAAATGCCATTTAAAAATAATCCGGAATAATCTGCAAGCTAACAGAATTGAGGCATGATCCTGAGAACCTTTTCAGTCATTGCAAATCCTATGTGCCAGTTAAAGAGTGTCAGAAAGAGTTATTAAGCATTTTTGTACCATAAAGTACTTTTTCTGTCACTGCAAGGATTATGCAGTGCATATGCCAGGGACTGTATCACCATCCTCACACCTACACTGAATGATTTAGGACACAATCCTAAACTAGGCTGGCCTAACTCATTGGTTGTCCCATTCCTGTTCACTGGACTATTCCTCTGGCAGGAGTGGTGTACTAGTGTCATACGGCACTTCTGTGACACTCCCACGTCAGCATACAATTTATGCCAGGAAACCATATCTACTCAAAATTAAGCCTCATTGTATTCATTGTCTTACTCCCAGGAAAGTGTCTTTAGGATTGCAGGCTTTGAGAGTAAATAAAGTTTGACCACTGCTAGTCTAAAGGGGTATATCTTTTGTTAAACACTTTATTTTAATAATTTTTATATTAAAATAATAGAAAAAAGAAAACAAGACAGAAAGAAAGTACATATTGAAAGTTGTGTGGCAAGCGCTGAGTTCTCACTTTACATTTCCTTGCTCCTCTATAAAAGCATGTAACAAACTAGGTATGATATCTTAAGGAATCTGTTATACTAAAATACATTTTCAAAGAAATGTTTATCTTTTAATTGCCGAATACATTCATATTGAGATAAAACCATGGGTAAAAAATCCACTGATAGGTTATACCTGTACTTGCACTTCTGAAAATCTTTTCTTCCTCATCAAAAATAACAGCCATAGGTTAGGAGGATTGAATCTATATTCTATTATCAATAGGCAGCTGGTTGAAGAAACAGAGTGTTTTAGGGCTCTTTCAACTACTGTTAAAGGCAGCAATATTGCAAGCACTGCTGGATCAAGCTGAATGTCTATTCAACTTAATTCATTGCATATATTCTTTGCAATTAAGGTTCCTTGAGACATCAAATGTTCTGGACATATATTAAGGGCCTGCTATTTCAAACTGGCCCTGCTCTAATAGCCATGTATTAACATAATGTGAAAGTCTGCAAGCACAAGCATCACTCAGTGAACTATAAACTAGAAAAAATGGGTTGTTTCTATTCAGAAATAAGCATGCATAGCTTTTACAAGGCCTCACCTCAAGAAGGTAAGTGTCCCATTGGCCATCTACTTCCATTAATTAGGCCTCCAGGCAGCAGTTTCAACGAGATGGGAAACTCAACTACAACATAATTATAATATATTCCATTAATAAAATCTTTTGGTGTGGGGAGTTTTCACGAACAAAAGCCCTACATGAGACTTACATATTCGAAGAATAAATATCTACAAATCAAAGGAAGAATATGAACATTATAGACCTTCTTCTTTAGTCTCCCTAACACAATAAAAAAGAATTTTAATTGCTATTCTTGTTCATCGCTTCTAAAAGATTATCTTTTACCCTGCTACGGCTGCAATCCTAAAGACACTTTCCTGGGAGTAAGACCCATTGAACACAGTGGGGCTTACTTTTGAGTAGACATGGTTAGGATTGTACTCTAAGACAGTTTCATATAGCTCTTGCACATGCTGTGTCATCAAGTCCTTTTGAAAAGGCAATTGTATAAAAACATATATCATTTCTCTTGAAAGAAATATTTCTGACCATTAGGATTTTTCACTGTGTGTCAAGTTTTAAATTTCAATACATGTTGTGTTTGTACTTTACAATTAACATACTCAAGTTTCCCTCTGTATATCCCTCTCCGCCCTGCTATACCATTATTCTTTTAGGGGCAAGAAGCCATAATACTATGCCATTTTAATGTCACTGTGCCTTTGTTAATCAACTGATCTCCTTTTCTTCAATCAAGGGCTTATCTCTAGTGAAGGTCAGAGGATGATGCATTTTATTGCACCATTTCAAGTTGTTCAAGACATGCCCAGAGGCCTAATTGCCACTGACCTGCTTGCTTGGGCCCAGCAAAAATTGTCCCCAGGTGAGCAAGTGAGCAGCAAGGTGAACTTGCTCTGCACTCCCAGGCTGCAACACAATGTAGATAATAAGACTGTTTCAATTTTGTAAAAGCAAGTCAGGCAGATTGCTGGATAATACTAGGCTTGTAGAATTATGGCTCTTGCACTCCAGCTCTACTGGTTATAATGAGCCAGCGGAAAGAGCACCTTTGCCCTTTAAAGCTAAGCAAGACTATGCACTCAACTGCCTTAGTGCAGTGCCCCTTTCAATTTACTGCATCATAAAATTAGAACTATCCAAACAAAAAGCCTGCAAGAGCGACAAAAAACTGTGATCTTTTTTCATTCAAATCAGGTTTTCCGAATCTTAAAGCTGTCACAAGTTTTAGACTATAATTAGATTATTTAACAGAAGATACGCTTTGGAAAGCAAAATTGCTAGAAAATAAAGTGACCAAGTCAATGATGAGACCACATCAAGGACAAGGGTCTTTGCTTCATCCTATGGAACACTTGCAACAAGAACATGGACAGGACTCATATCTTCAAACATTCTGGGACACTGGAGAGGACATACAGAGAAAGGAAAGCTCTCCAACACATTTTTTGAGATGCTTTGCCTTAGCATTTGACATGTTCTCTGCAGAAATATCAATGTTAACACAGAAGCTCACCTTCATTCATGAAATTGCTCTTATTTTCAAGGTTTCTGATATACCTGCATTCCTTTGCAAATCATTTACCTATATGCATTTGCAAGGATTCTATATGCATTTGCAAGGATTATTTGCAAGGATACACACATACTTGGCATATCCTGGAGCCCTGTCCTAAACAACTTTCCAGCACCAATGCAGTCATTCCAATGGAGTGACATGCTACATTCTGTGGTGGGGACAGTCATGGAGGTCTCGTCAAAGTTGGGAAATACTTTTTCCCCCTACTTTGAGGATGTCTCACAATTGCATTGGTGCTGGAAAGTTGGGCTGCTAGTCATACTGTATTTTATGAATACACTCTGTGCGAACTTTTAAGCCAGCTCCTGGGGAGGGCACTTTGGGCCTTTGGCCCAAAACTAAAGAAACAAATACAGAGGCGCCTAACGTAACAAACGCCTCATGTAAAGAATGTTTCACGTAACAAAAATTTCTCTAGGTTTCTGCTTCACGTAACAAACTGCTTCACGTAAAGAACAAACTCGTTGGCAGTTGGGGCAGATGCGCTGGCCAGCAGCAGTTTTAAAAAGCATCAGAGCTGCCTTGCACGCCTGCCCATAGTGAAAGCAACACTTCCGTGCTGTTCCTCCTGTGGCCGGATGTCTGCTGGGCAGAGAGAGAGAACAGCAGTGGAGAAGAGGGGAGCAGCTCAGGGCTAGCCAGAAGGGAGCAGGGTAGAGAGAGGCTCAGGATGAAGAGAAGGAGGAAGTGGGGAGACACTTGGAAATTGTCTTTGATTGCAGAAAAAAGTGTCTTTGATTGCTGCCTCCTAACCATGTCTACCCAGAAGTAAGCCCCATTGTGTTCAATTGTGTTCATTGTGTTCAATGGGGCTTACTCCCAGCAAAGTGTGTTTAGGATTGCAGCCTAAGTAGACTTCATAGGATCATGCACACTGAATGCATGTTTTGAATTCAATTCCAGTGTTTTGTCATCATTTTTACATCCAGTTAATATTTTATATGAATATTTTTTGGGGTTGTGGAACCAGTCGTCTGAGTTTCCATTATTTCCTATAGGAAAATCCGCTTCACGTAAAGAATGTTTCATGTAACAAACATGCCTCCGGAACAATTAAATTTGTTGCATGAGGTGCCACTGTACATTGTTTCTTGAATTCAAATGGCATGTTTGCCAATTTTGGCCAGACACAAATTCCAATGCTGGATGTTCAAGCAGCAGATGAAGGGCAGATTTTCAATCCTGCGATCATCATCCAGAAAAGTATGTCTATGTATGTCTACGTAGAGTGGCCCCAAATAGAGGGGTTTCAGACACACAGAAGGACAGACAGAATTTGCCATTTATTTATATAGAAGACTTCCATCCCTACCCTATTAGATAAAAAACTGGAACACACTACCTACAAGTATGTGTTTTCAGGAATAAATTTTATTCCCAATACATTCATTTGTAATTTATCTGAGAGCTGATCAGTTTTTTCAGAATGAATAGTATTGGTGGTACAGGTCCAACCTTGTTATACATGGATTTTTAATAGACAGATTTGACTCAACACAAATGGCCACTGCAAATCAACAGTATAAAAAACTGCTTTTCTACTGTTGTAGTGAGGCAGTCATGCAAGCAATCATTCCATTTTTCAGTCTAAGAATCAAACCCCTGCAGGTATTGAGGCTCTACCTTATTCCATTAGGCACAACAGAGGAGCAAGAAACCTGGATGTGGGTCTTCAAAACTATTTTTCCATAGTTTTCCTTATACACTGATTTTTTTTTATCCACAGGAGGTTCTGGAACAGAACTCTAGTGGATAACGAGGGGAACGTGTATAGTGAATCTGAGTTATTTAAATTAACACTGAATAGTCACCAAGTTGTTTTTGGTATCAGAAATCTTTCAGCTTTGCATTAATTTGCCATCTATTTAATAGTGAATTGAATTTATTCAGCAACAAAATTCCTAATGAAGCCCTTCATTATATTTATTAACTTTTTTTAGGTTGTAAAATTAGAATCATAAGTCAACTCCTTGAATTATGTTTTTACATCAGTAAACATGACATAAAATTAAAATTACAAAACAACTGCAACAAAATCTCCAATGTTACGTTTCCTTCCATCTCATCTGTCAGCACCTACTCTTGCCATGGACGTCTCACACTAAATAAGCACGCAAATAAGCACATTAAATAAGCACGGAAAAAGGTGAATAAGGAAAAGAGATTTCTTGTGAAGAGCTGGGAAGGTGACTTTGAAGTCAAAAATTACTTATGCTCCATCTTCTCCTATTTATCTTTTTTTCCCTTATCCATCCCTGGACAATAACTCAATGTCCCTATGTTTGCCTTTCAATGAGAAGTTGTCAAATTTTCTATGATTATTATTCTTCAGAGTTGATTTCCCTTCCAGGAATCTCTAAAAAGTATAAAAATGTAAGGCTTGACTGAATCATTTTGGAATAGACTGTAAGACAACTTGGATTTTTTAAAAATTAAAATACACTGAAACAAAACTTATTTTAAAGCAGAGTAGGAATGTTCTTGGAGGGCAAATATTATTTATTACAGAATATGAAGTTGAGCTTTCCTCAGTTAATTATTTATTAAATTTCCACCCTGCTTTATCTCCCCCAGAGGCATTCAAAGTGGTTTAAAATCACAATTAAATCCATGAATATTAAAATCTACTAGCACTTTAAAAAAGGCGGCTTTAAACGACAAAGAACACAATCTTAACCAGGCCAGAATGTTGACCTGCCTCCCTGTTCCACTGGTGGTGTGGGGAGACTGGCTCATGTTTCTCCACTGGCTTAACCCGCTCCCTGAAGTGTCACGTGTCTTATGGTACTTTTGCAACTCCCAGCCCCGCACAGAACTTGTGCCAGGACTTATCCCATCCTAACTGGGAATTAAGATTGCAGCCATATCTCCCTCTAAAGAGAGAAATTCCACAGATTAAGGAGGAATTTCCATAAGGTTACTATCACAACTGAGAAGGTCCTATTCCTTGCTGCTGCTCTTCCCACTTCTATGGGCAACGGCTTCTGTTTTATTCATTTTTTTCAGTGAGAGAGATTAATTTACGGTTGTCAAACACAAGCCCTGTGGATTATATACATCCCCTAGAAGCTCTTTTTCTGCACCCCCTGATAAACGGGCTTTCTTAAAGCTGTCAGTTCAGCGGTACCACTTTACCAGTACCAACCAGTAGCAAGGTTCTGGGAGGGAATGATGGAAGCAGGCCTCGGAAGCAGTGGTGGGCCCGGCCTCGCCCAACAACCGGTTCTCCGGAAGTGGTTGGGACCAGGCAGGGTCAGGGGACGGGGCCGAGATCGGGGCAGGGCAAGGGTCAGGGGGTGGAGAGAATTTGAAGGGGAATTTTTTTTAAAAAATCTAAAAATTTCAAAAAAATTAAATTTAAAAAAAAATCTAAGTTTTTGTTAGTGCCTCCAAGCAACCCTAACCATACTTTCCTGGGAGTAAGACTGTCATGGGACTTACTTCAGAGTAGGCATGCATAGGATAGGGTTCTCAGGCTGCAGTTCCAGCTGCACTTGCCTGGGAGTAATGCTGGACTGGGCCTTACTTCAGAGTAGACATGCCATGGATCAGGCCCTGAGCTGCTCCAGGCAGCAGAGAGAGAGAGATCTGGAGAGAGCAATGCACCCTTCAGCATCCCTGGTGGGAGGTGGTGCTCCCCACATCAATCAGTATTAAGCCCCTGGGTTCTGTGTAATTTATTCCTATGCATTATGCCTTGTTGTGCTCTCAGGGGGAATGTGTGCCACAAATAAGAACATAAAAGCATAAGAAAAGCCTCCACTGGATCACAGCAAAGACCCATCTAGTCCAGCTTCCTGAATCACACAGAGGCCCACCAGCTGCCTCAGGGAGCACATGTGACACTTGCATCCAGGTGCCCAAGTACCAACAGACACACCACAACTTCCACAGGTGGTGCTCATACCACTGGTTAAGAAACACTGATCTACAGTTTAGGACCAGAGTCTGTGGTGTCCCTTCTGCAGGTTGAGGTTTGCCTCTAAGCCACCACTTAAGGCTACAATCCTGTCCACACTTTCCTGTAAGTAAGCTCCATTGCATATAATAGGACTTCTGAGTAGTCAAGCAAAGGACTGAGCTCTTAGTAACCAGCCTCTGGCTGCAATCCTATTCACTTTCCTGAGAGTAAGCACCACAGACTGTAATGGGACTTACTTCTGAGTAGCCAAGAATAGGATTGGGCTCTAATGCTGCACTCCTCTGCACACTTTCCTGAGAGTAAGCTTCATAGATTGAAATGGGATTAACTTTTGAGTAGTCAGGCATAGGATTACAAGCTCTTAGAAACCAGCTTCTGGCTGCAGTCCTATACACTCTTTCCAGGGAGTAAGCTTCACTATTATATAATGGAACTTACTTCTGAGTACACAGATGATTGGGCTTTGAGGCTACACTCCTATCCTCACAGGGGAGTAAAACCTACTGACTTTAATAGGATTTACTTCAGAGTAGGCAGTGGACTGGGCTCTTGGGGGGCAGGATGGGAACTGGGGCTATTTCTTCAGGTGCCCCCCATACTGCCTCCCCACAATCTCAGGTGGAGAGATTTCTCAGAGGAGCAGGATGAGGTGGGGAGATCTGAGGGGGAGGACTACAGTGTGGATAGGATTGCAGCCTGAGCCCAATCCTACCCATGTCTACTCAGAAGTAAGTCCCATTCAAGTAAATGGGGCTTACTCCCAGGACTGTGTGGTCAGGATTTTAGCCTTACAGTCCAATCTTATGCAGACTTACTTAGAAGTAAGTCTCATTCTGGTCAGTGGGGCTTACTCCCATGTAAGTGTGGATAGGAGTGCAACCTCAGAGCCCAGTCCTAACCATGTCTACTCAGAAGATGGTCCCATTATAGTCAAGTGGATTTACTCTCAGGAAAGTAGACAGTGCTGGAGAAACAGGGCTAGAGGGAGAGATCCAAGCCTCTACCAATCTCCTCAGAAGCAAGTCCCATTATAGTCAGTGGGCTTACTCTCAGGAAAGTAGACAGGCTGGAGGAAGAGGGGACAAAAGCCCTGGAGGATCTCATCCTTACAACACTCAGACCTTTCTCAGTAGCTCTGGCTTCTCTATTCCCACCCAAGGACCCCTTTGTAAAGCTGTCCATGAAAATGCCTGACCCAAAAGAAAGTCAATGGGACTTACTCCCAGGCCAGTGTAGAGAGGACTGCAGCCCTAGACTGCGCATGCACCAACCTTCGTTAGTTGGCGCATGCGCAGTGCGCGTCCTTCAGGCAGCGCATGCGCAGTGCCCGTCCTTCAGGCAGCGCAAGCGCAGTGCGCATCCTTCCGCACATGCGCAGTGCCCGTCCTTCCGCACATGCGCAGTGTGCGTCGGCGACTCGACTCTCCTGGTCCTTCAGCCACAGGTGGGTGGCGTTGTACCCTCCCAGGCCCCGCCCCTGCCCTGACCTGCCCCCTGATCCGGCCTGGCCCCTCCCACTTCCATCAAACCAGTTGTTGGGAGAAGCTGGGCCCACCCCTGGTTGCGCCCCTTTTCACCCCCTTCCAGTTGGAATTTCTGAAAATTGGTTCTTAGTGCATCCCTCCTTCACGGAAGGAACACCCACCCCAAATTTCATGCTTCTAGGCCCAGCAGTTTTGGCAGGGCGTTGATGAGTCAGTGAATGAGTGAGTCAGTCAGTGAGTGACTTTCCTCTTTTATATATAAAGATGATCCATCTCAGGGATGTACAAATCCTGGCCCTGGGGCTGAGTGTGGCCCTCAGCATGACCCCTCCATTGAGCCACAGACAACCCTTTTAATATCTCTAATACAGTCTTATACAGTGGTACCTCTCATAACAGATGCCTCACATAACAAGTGTTTCACATAACAAGTATATATTTCCAAGAACTCCTGCTTCACATAATAAGTTCCACTTCACTTAACGAGCAAGCGCACTATGGGCACGTTTGCTATGGAGCCCTGATGCTCTGCACGGAGGCTCTTTAAAAGGGATGCCAGCCAGCACTGCCGCCTTTAACTGCCCCCAACTTCGGGGCAGTTGCCTAGAGGTGCCAGAGGCAGCTGCCCGTAACTGTCCCAAAGTTCCACCACTGGCCATCTTGAACCGCCTGCAGTAGCCCAGGTAAGCCTCCCAGGAAAATGTCTTCGATTGCAGCCTCCTATGTCTACTCAGAAATAAGCCCCATTGTGTTAAATGGGGCTTACTCCAAGGAAAGTGTCTTTAGGATCGTAGCCTAAGTAGACTTCATAGGATCATGCACACTGAATGCATGTTTTGAATTCAATTCCAGTGTTTTGTCATCATTTTTACATACAGTTAATATTTTTATATGAATATTTTGGGGGTTGTGGGACCAATCGTCTGAGTTTCCATTATTTCTTATGGGAAAATCAACTTCACTTAAAAAGCGTTTCACTTAAAGAGCTTGCCTTCAGAATGAATTAAGCTCTTTATGTGTGGCACCTCTGTATGCAAATTTATTCAAATCTGAAATGTAAATCATTTTTCCAGCCCCTAACAATATCAGAGAGATGATGTGACCCTCGTGCCAAAATGTTTGGACACCCCCGATCTATCTGAATCTTCAGAATCTTCATACAATCATTCATTGTCAGGAATCACACATAGCCATCAATACTCTAAAAATTCTTTGGTACAGGCTATTAAAATCTTCAGTATTCACTTGAGATTTTAACTTGTGTGTGCACACATGCACACACACACACACAATTAAAAAAAAATTCTCTGTGGAAAAACCTGCAGTTGTATAATGTTCCTACATCTAATGCTCAGAGCATGTATTAAGGTAAAACACTTTCAATTTTCCTGTTGCTCCCCTCCCCCACAATCTGCCAGTTTGCTTCAAATCTATTCAGCGTTACATCAAAAATTATAATTTAGTTATTCCTACTCCCCTGGGGTTATGCTACACAGTGAAGGGCGCTTGTTGCATATGCATTATAAAAATTAGGCTCAGAATAGAATTTTAATACAGCATATTAAGACTATGATAGACAGTTGTACTGCAATTAATGAACAATTCATGTTTCTTAAAAAGAAATCAACCACTTCTTTTTTTACATTTTGCTTGGAGGAAAAAAAAACAACCATACATGCTGTTATCAGGCTAGCATTTTTCCATCATTATCCCTGCATAGGCTACTAACTTTATCAAAAGTGTAACAGATAACTTCAAATACAGTTGACAAAATAATACATACAGAACAACTGTTGACACTATTTGCTGAAATGAAACGGGCTGTAATCCTGAAAGCTCATAAAAGCACCAAGCTTGCTATTTCCATACCTTAGGAAAACAGTCTGGGATACAGTGGCGGGCAGTTGTGATGCCCTGCCCCAGAACTGCTGACTGCTTTAGAGCAATGATTTTCAAACATGTTGGGAGATTATGCACAGGATTGCTTAAAATCAGCAAAGGATGCTACTGTATTGTTTTAATTGGAACTAGTTTTATAGCATGGCCATTGACATGTACACAGAAAGAAGTCACACCCAATGTGTAAGAATCTTATCATCAACAGCTACACTCAGGTACAAGACACAGCACAGGAATTCACCTCATTTTTTTTCAACACCATGCTAGCCTTTATCTATAAAAGTTCAATCATGCAATTGTCCACAAATAGAAATATTGAGATACCAAGTGTGGTATTTACAAAAATAACTCTTATTTTCACATTATTCTACAGAAGTAACACAAGACAATGTTTTCTATACAGAGGGCACAATCCTAACCATGTCTACTCAGAAGTAAGCCCAATTGTGTTCAATGGTTCTTACTCCCAGGAAAGTGTGTTTAGGATTGCAGCCTTTGAACACAATCCTAACCATGTCTACTCAAAAGTAAGCCCCATTGTGTTCAGTGAGTCTTACTCCCAGGAAAGTGTCTTTAGGATTGCAGCCTAAGTGCAACACTTTTGTCTCTTGGTTAACCCTTTGAATTTAGCTCAAGGTTACACTCCCAGGCACTTCATTGTGGTTGAAAATCTTGTTTACTCAATGGGCTCTCAACTCAAACTACTATAATACATTCAATGTGGTAGTACAAAAGAAAGTTCAACTGCCATTCAATTTTCAGCTGGGAGCAATTACTATTTGCCCCAAGCAAGAGGGCCAATGGTAAATACGCCTCCAGGTTTATTTCAAACAACTTCTTAAAAAGTGTCATGATTTGGTGAACATTTCTCTTGATTAAATTGCATATGATTTTCAAAAATGCTGATTGTATTGCTGAAATACCTCTCGTAACAGCTGTCCCTGTTGCTTGGTAAAGTATTGGCCAAAACTGGGTCCAGTTTGGCAAGTGCTGACCATTAGCCAAACTGTAGGATTGCCATATGTCCCGAAAAACAGGAACAACCCTCGTTTTGGGGAATAGTGTTCACATACTGGCAAATTGGACAGAGGGTCCTGTCCCAATTTTGTGGAAGAGAATTATGGCAACCTTAAGTCAATGAGGTCATTATCCTGGAAGGTGTTCAGTGGTTGCAATCATCCACTTCTCTTCTCCAGCAACTCCAGGTGGCCATGAGGAGAGCCCTATGGTGGAGGGGCTGGCTAACCGTGCATCCGTCTTGCAGTCAATGGCAGGGAGGGAGATATAGCACCCTTCAACCTTTTGGGACATCCTTGCTTAAGTGTCAAGGCTCCTACCTCTATCAGAGGACATGGAATCTCCCAGACCTTTGTCCAACCGAGTTTAGTACTGGTCCAACTGAGGCCGCAATCCTGACAAATTTAGGCCAGCACAACTCACCCATCTCCCTGTTCCTGCAGGAACATTGGGAGGATGGTGCATATCTAGGATTAACCATCCTAGAAGGCTGTCTTACATCCCTTTTGTGACACCCCAGGTCAGCATGAGACTTGTGATAATCTAACCAGAGGTTAGGATGCCCTGTGACTTTCTTAAGCTTTATGCTTTCCTTCTCCTTCATTTCCATCCCTTCTTCTGTCCATTTCCAAATCTTTTATGAAATCCTCATGCACACTGATCTTTCTGAGCCTATCTGCAGTTGGCAGCCAGGGCCACCTGGCATCATCTTGCCTTGCACCATCATCAGCCAAGGCTGCTGTAACCAGTTCTGGGCCTGCACTCACAGTCCACCCCCAGCATTGGGTACAGCACATTGGGAGGTGCATGGACAGCACTTGCCAGGTTCTTCTCTACAGAGCTGACTGCATTGAGTAGGCTCTTCCATTTAGTTGAGTAGTTTGCCTGTCCCTTTTCCATAGGGTTTACCAGGGATTTCTCTCCCTTGCAGGTAAGCTCTTTGCTTGACCCATTTATTCTCAGAATACAACTTCCTTGATAACCAGTATACAGTAGTTGTTCTGAGGGATCGCAGTTGGCTTACATCTTTGACCATCACACTTACATACTGAGAGCTCAGTGTAATCCTTATATGTAAAGAGCTTCAAGCAAACCCTGAACAACACCTGGTACAAGTATACCCTGTATTGAGACAGTGTGACAAATGAGGAAAATGTAAAGGAAGTATTTTTTTTTTAGAATATAATTTAAAATATTGCTCATGTTTTTATTGTCAAGATGTTGACTGATTGATGTCCTGTGACTGTTTATGTGCTGCAAAAGTGAAGACATACCCTACAATCCAGAGTAACTACGGGAAGATGTAAGAGGCACTTATTCTGGATTGCTCTATGCATTTTCCCATAGATTTTCCATAGGTGGCACTGTAACTATTTCGGTGTAAAAGGTCCCGTACTCTAGAATGTAGCCATACACAGCAGAGTGGTTTTCTATTAACTGTATTTACCATTCAGAGTAGTTCAAGACAATCCGGGTCATACACGTAAATTTAAGTCTGTCTAAAACACCTCAGAGTTTATCATTATTACAGAGCTTCACAGCTCGCCTCTGTTCTGACTGACAGCTCCAAATGACAAAACCCAATTGTCAGTTAAAATTCTGAAAATTCTAATCAGCCCACAACCCACCCAGACTAATAGTTAGGATCAGAAACCTAACATTTATACTACAACACTTTGTATGACCTAGTCTTACAAAAGTGGTTGATTTTAAATTGCAGTCCTATGCGCACTTACTCAGAAGCAAAGTTCAATGAGATCACAGAGTTTATTCTTTTGTAAAATGATTGAGGACTACAGTTTGGGGAGCTGAGGTCCCAATCCTATCCAACTTTGTCATGTTGGTGCAGCTGTGCCAACAGAATGTGCACTACAATCTGAGAATGAGAGGTAAGTAATTGAAACCTCCTCAAGATAGGGAATGTTGGTTTCTTTACTTTGGGGTTGCACTTTGGTGGGAAAGCTGGATAAGATTGGGCCTTGCATCTGTAGTTTCTGGTGTGCGTGCCTAGCATATACAAGTCTATTGCGTTCCATGGGCTTACTCCTGGGAAAGGATGTACAACCTGCCGTCAGTCCTATGCAAACTGACCTGGGAGTTAGCCCCACTGACTAGGATTGTAGTCAATTTATGATTACAATGCAATTTACTTCAGAATAGCAATATAGGCTTCTGCATGCATAGGCTTGGACTCTGAGTGACCATAGAAGGGTGACCATAGAACTGTAAAAGAGGAATTAAAAAAACACACAAACATAAGTTTGTGTTTTTATATATTGTAATTTAGAAGTATTTTAATACAGGGAGTTACTTTTCAATATAGGGAGTTACTTTTCAATCCTGTGTGTGTGTAATACACACACAGTATATATATTTGTGTGTGTGTATATACCGGTATATGTGTGTGTATATATATGTCATATCTATCTATGAGCACAATCCTATCCATGTCTACTCAAAAGTAAGCCCCATTGTGTTCAATGGGTCTTACTCCCAGGAAAGTGTCTTTAGGATTGCAGCCTATATTTTGTAGGAAGACTTAGCACAGGCCAGACCTGACTGCTAGGCAAGTTTAAATGTAAGGCAAGTATATATAAAAATACTTGCCTCACATTTAAACTTGCCCAGCAGCCAGGTGTGTGTGTCATATAACCATATAAAACTATATATAATACATATATATGTTTATATCTATATATACTATAGGCAGTTTTATGTGATTAATTTAAACACTATATTATTAAATTTTAAATTATTACATTTAATTTATTTAATATAATTGCTTAATATTAATATAATATTACATATAATTGAATAATTGCAAGAACTATAATGAGAAGTGTAGTAGTGTAATTAATAATTACAAGAAGAAATATAATTAATTGCAAGAAGGCTGCATGCTACCTGCTCACAAGAAAAAGGATAGTGAAGTTTTTTTCCAGGCCATGTCCTGGAAGAAGAGGACATGTGGTCACCCTATAACAGTGTCCTTCTTTATTCTCGGAGGAGGGCAGTGCAAGTGGGAGCTCTGCAGCCCCAAGGACTAAGCTCCTATGCCTGCCTACTCAGAAGTAAGCCCTATTAAAGTCAATGGGCTTACTCCCAGGTAAGTGTGGATAGTACTGCAGCCTGAGTCTTGCTCCCCCCATGTCACCCTATGGAAGCGGGGGCAGGCTACACACCTAGGAGGGCGCGCGGGCTACACACCTAGGAGGAGTCCGTCCATGTCAAAGATGAGGTGAGTGACGGGCTTCAGCCCTGCGGGGCTCCAACTAGGAGTAGCCATGGAGTAAGCAGCCCCTCTGGAAGGTCAGAGCAGCCTCTCCACCCACCCAAGGCCGGCTGAGCACAGCACTACAGACTCGGGGGAAGAAGCAGCAGCAGCAGCGAGCATGCGCCTGCTAGTAACCTTGTAGTAGCTTGCACGGGAAGCAGTGCAAGGGAGAGTTGTCTGTTGCTCATGCGCACTGTGCTGCCCCAAACCTCTTCCCCCAGGTCCAGTTCAAGAGGTTTGCAACAGTGTTACTCAAGGCACGCTTGCTACATGCAAAGTGTTAGTATCCAGTTAGTTAGTATCCATACTGATGGCTGCTGTTAGATGTATCTCCAGTGCTTTGAGTTGTAGCAGCAATAGCTGCTACTGGAGAGTATTAAATTCTGCAAAGGGGGAGAGGTGGGGAGGGGAGGGTTGCATCACACACCAAGCCTGAACCGAAAGTAAACTACTCCACCGCGTAAAAGGCGATCGCGAGAAGCCCAGTTCTGGCTACTACTAGGCAAGTAAGTACAGTGTAGCAACTAAATCTGTTAGATCAAGAATCCCTCTCTCTCAATCTGATGCCGATGGATCTGACTACTCAAGTACAGGGCAGTTAGGAAGGCACATCCCCTTTTTTTTCCATGACATGAACACAATCCCAACCATGTCTACTCAAAAGTAAGCCCCATTGTGTTCAGTGGCTCTTACTCCCAGGAAAGTGTCTTTAGGATTGCAGCCATGTCCTCTTTTTTAGCCTAGTGTCCTGGGGGGGACTTCATTTATCTATAACTTTAAATATAGTGTTTATATTAACCACAAAAACATTTTATATGAATGTTTTCAGCTTTTATTTTGTCATGTCCTACATTTTTCTTGGGAAACCTACATTGGGGGGGGGGTCCTTGTCCTCTTTTTCGGTTATGACATATAGGCTGCAATCCAAACCATATGTTTTTGGGAGTACTATTGAGCACAAGGGGATTTACTACTTTTAAGTAGACCTGCTTAGGATTGCAAGGTCACCCTGCATTCAGGAGGAATGGAAAGTGTTAATTAACCTCTTCGCACAAAGGTAAAAGATGAAATTATATCAAGAATCAAGTGGGAATGAGACAAGATGATAACCTCAATTTGATATGTCCAGCCTTTCCCTCCCCCCCCAACACATGTCTTTTATTGTATGTCAGATTTAGAAAAGATTTATTTAAGAGATTTATACCTTACTTTTCCTATGCCAAAGCATCAAACAAAGCTATAATTCCTCCCTTCTTATTGTACTCACAACAACCCTATGAGGTAGGTGAGTGACTGGGCCAGTCACCCAGGAAGCTTCATGATCAAGGAGGGATTTAAATATGGATCTTCCAGGTCTTAGTACAGCTTCCTAACTTCTCCACCACCCAGCTTCTGATATTGCACTCTACTACCACCATGGCTATATGTGACACTTTGTAGAATCAGGCCACAATCTAACTAGCAAAATGTGCCTGTGTTGTGGGAGTAAAATACCCCCTGTAAGACATCCCCCATTACATATATCACAGAGTACTCAATCTTTGAATGTTTCATAGGCAGAGCGCCAGATTACCTTAATACATCAGAGAGCAAGAGGGTTTTTGAAATGCATTTCCTTCCCTGGGTGTTCCTAGCCTTAACACACTAATAATCCATGTCTAAGATAAGGGATTAAAAAGGGTTGTAAATTGTAATCCTCAAAGTTGCAATCCTCAACATGCTTACAAAAGAATAAACTTGTGAACTCATTGAAACTTGATTCTGAGTAAGTGTGCATAGGATTGCAATGTAAAAAAAAGCAACCACTTTTGTAAGACTAGATAATACAAGGTCTTATAATCAGTGGCTTAAAGGCAATATTTTAAATTATATTCTAAAAAAATACTTTATTTGCATTTTCCTCATTTGTCATGCTGTCCCAATACAGTACAGTACTTGTGGCTGGTATGTGAGGAGTTTAAGCTGCAAGATAATAAAGTGAACCTGCACTAAGCCACCCAGCTAGTTTGGATTTATTTCCTTTAATTGTTCTACCCTGTCAACTCCCTTATATTTGGTTTCCATTAGTGTTCCTTCAAGTCATTTAAAACAATGAATATTCCATGTATTAAAATGTCTTTTATCTTTGTCTGTCTCTGTGCTGATCAACTCATAAGCATTTCTCAATCACCAAAATAGAGAATTTAAAGGCATCTTCCAAAACAATTTCATTGTTTTTTGCTTTTGCCATCTACAGTCTGCTGACAGTGACTGATCTGACAAAGCAGCTCTAGCTTCATGAAAGTTTACTATCCCATTACAGTGTGCTCATAGCAGTATTAGGCTAGATCTATGGCTAGACCTATGTAGGTTGTATCCTGTAAACACTTACCTAGGACAACACCCCAATTGAATATAATGGGACCTCTAAGCAGACATGCCTAGGATTGTGCTGCTAAACTAGGGCTACAATCCTAAACACACTTTCCTGAGAGTAGGCCCCATTGAATATAAAAGGACTTACTTCTGAGTAGACAGTCTTAGGATTGCACTGTAGGTCTGAGTACAGGTCTATATTTGGCCATGGTATTCACTAAAAGAAGTGCCACCCTCTTC
This sequence comes from Cryptoblepharus egeriae, assembly GCA_030015325.1. NCBI lineage: Eukaryota > Metazoa > Chordata > Lepidosauria > Squamata > Scincidae > Cryptoblepharus > Cryptoblepharus egeriae. The sequence goes on from JAREYC010000005.1 coordinate 32,096,579, forward strand.
ATGCTTTATTTAGAATAAAGCCCACTGAAAGCAGAGAAGCTTAGCTCTAAGTCATCATGTATAGCAGGGGTCAGGGGACTTCTTTACCTTTTACCCCAAAGTATATTTAGATATGCCAATATTACCCTCTTGATTTGAAAGGAAGAAAATCATATATTATTAATTATTTGAATTCAAAATTTTATTGGGTATATTTAAAAAAATCTGGACTTTTTTTAAATGTAGACAAAATTTTGTCCTACATTTTTAAAAAATTAGGAGCCAGTTCCATTGAATCAGTGGGCTTACTCCTGAGTAGACACTTGGGAATGGGTGCTAACTTTGGCTGGGGAGGCTGCTGGGGAGGCTGAGGCTGCAGTTAGGGGCAGGTGGGACTGAGTTCAGCCATCTGGGCAGAAACTGCGGGCATCCATTTTGAAAAGAATGACTGCGCATGCGCACGCAGTCTTTCCCTGCCTCTCAGCCTAAAGGTTCCCATGGAAAGGTTTCTCCGTGAGTGGAGTATCCTTGCCTGACCTCGCTGTTACACGCCTCCAGTTGGAAAAGGGAAAGTGCCAGTGAGTTCAGGAGAGGACACTGCCCACGGAGAAGCCTTTCCATGGGAACCTTTAGGCAGGGAGGCAGGGAAAGACCACGTGCACATCTGCAGTCAGTTTTTTCAAGACGGATGCCTGCCGTGCTTGGACTTAGGCTGCAATCCTAAAGACACTTTCCTGGGAGTAAGACCCATTAAACACAATAGGCCTTACTTTTGAGTAGACATGGTTAGGATTGTGCTCTTAGCCATGCAAAACTGCAGCTGGCTCAAAGTGCTTCCCAGTGCCCCATATAGATTCATATGCATACCTGGCTGTATCTGGGCAGCGTGACCATCCATTACCCCCAGAAACTTCATTTTTACCCCATTGGGGTATTTTACCCCTGTTCCCTGATCACTGATGTATAGGTTTATAAATGATAAATGGGGGTATCATGAGGATAAAGTAGGAAACACAGATGAGATTCGTTGAGCTTCTTGGAAAACATGAAACATGCTAAGAATAGAAAGGGAAAAGAAAATCAATACACAGAAAATTTTGAGGAACACAGTATTTTCAGAAATAATCTACACACAATGCACATTAATGCAATATATGGAAAATGATTCTGTCAGGGGTGGGCCCTGCCTGGCCCAAGAACCAGTTATCTGGAAGGGGGCTGGGCCAGGATCAGGGGGCGGGGTCAGGGGTGGGGCTGGGGAGGTTTTTAATTTAAAAATTTTAAAAAATTAAAAAATAAAAATAAAATAATTTACTTCTGAGTAGACCTGCATAGGATGGGGCTCTGAAGCTGCAGTCCTCTCCACACTGGCCTAGGAGTAAGTCCCATTGACTATACTGGGACATAGGCTGCAATCCTAAACACACTTTCCTGGGAGTAAGAGCCATTGAACACAATAGGGCTTACTTCTGAGCAGACAGGGTTAGGATTGTGCTCTTACTTCAGAGTAGACATGCATAGGCTGGGGCTCTGTGCCTCCCCCCGGCCAGGGAGAGGAAGGAAGAGCGTGGTGGAACACGCAGCATCCTGCTTGCCTCCCCCCACCCTGGCCGGGGGAGGAAGGAACCGGTCCCCATGGTTCTGGGGGCCCCCGCCGGATCGCCAGCGGCAGGGGTATTGGAAGAACCCCCTCTCCTGAACCGGAGCGAATAGGCCTGTGCCCACCCCTGGGTTCTGTATTGTACATACTGTTATTCCTGTTGAGTTTTATGCTCTGAAGATGCAGTGAAATAGAATTTAAAAGGCTGAGGACACAGTCCTAGCCAACTCTCCAGCACTGCAGTAAAGGCAATGCAGCTCCAAGGGAACAAACATTGTCTCACCTTGAGGAGGTCCCTGTAGCACAGCTGGTTAGGATTGTATATGGAATCACCCTTACCCCTTCCTATATATGTGGAGGGAGGGAGAGTTGTGAACTAATTGTGTCTTACAGATATTGGCTGTGATTCATTGAACCATGGCAGTATTGTGTCCTATCGTTGGCTAGAAAGCAAGGGACCATGAATGCCAGCCCTTCTATGCCCATTGATGACAATTAACTAACAGATTATTGGCTTAAGCAACTCTTTGGATTATTACAGAGCATAAAACCAATAAATGCTGTACACACACACACACACACACACACACACACACACACACTTAAATTGGTTGCATCTAGCAATGGATACTGGTGGATATTGAGCATATTTGGGACTAAGAAATCAGTTTTTTCAGGGACCATTGCAAAGTTAAATGTGCTGTTTTTGAGTTGGAGGAATCTAATTGTCCAACAGATCAGTTCCCAGACCGGGAAATGACCTGTAGTGTAGATGTATCTTCATTCCAAGGCTAAGTAGAGGTGTCAAATGCATACTGAATATGTCATCTTGCTTTCATGGACCTGATGTGTACAAGTAGATAATGTGATACAAATAATGGCAAACTTTTCTTTGGGATATAATGAGGCATGACCTGTTTGAATAACAGTTGTGGGAACACTCAAGAGGGAGAGAAGTAGAATAGCATCTAATGAGCTATGGCTAATGAGGCATACCTCTTTACCTGTTGTGTATACAGCGAGATAGATGGACATGAGCTATAGAAATATAATTCTGTAATTAGTCTGTGCTGACAGATCACATCTGGAGGTTCATTTATATTTGTGTTTATATTTGTAATAATATATTTCTTTGCATGAAACAAAGAAGAACTATCTTTTAAAATATTTTATTCAATATTTTATTATATTTTATTTATATTCAATATAAATATTTATATTGAATATAAATATAAATATAATTATATTTAATATAAATATTTAAAATATTTATAAAATATTTTATTCAATATTTATTATTTATTCAATATTTTATTCAAGGGATCTTGAATTTCATCTACTAGAAATAAGTGGCTTCATTTATTTGAGAATTTAATCCTATTTCTACTTCAATCCTACTTCTACTTCTGTTTAATCCTATTTCAAATGGACACTAGTCTAAATAGCGTATAAAGACATTTTTAAAAATCACAAATATTGAATAAGAATAATGTTAAAAGGATTAATATTTTTCACCAGCATTAACAAGAATATAATCAAATAGTGGGGTGAAAAAATGTCAAGTGAAAAAGTGGGAAAAAATGTCATAATGACATAAAGATGTCAAAATGGTAAACTTGATGGACATGTTGGGAAAGGATGTCCCACAATCGTGGTTGCCTTTATCACAGGAAAAGCACAGTTCTACAAGTCAGTTTTCTACCTGTCAGTTGATGAAATGTGGAGAAAGGTTTTCCTTGACATCTTAATTAAGCTCAAGGCATATAAGCTCATAAAGAATAGACCTTTTGTAAAGTATACTAAAGTAAGCCTTTTAAGGCTTTAAAGGCAAAACAAACCTCTTGAGCCCAAGAAGTTTGAAACTCATTACCTGCCAAAGAAACCTTTTCAGTACTAGAGTGCGAGGTATTTTATGCCAGGTACAGTTTCTGAGTACTTTTCAAAAGCAAGATCATGTAGAGTTCACTGCAGTAATTGAGTTTCCAAGAAATGTCTGATGGTGGTAAGATCCTTCTTCTTTATGTATCCAGGAAGCAAATTTTTTTTTGCTTCTTACCGTAGTCATTAAAGTGGTGCCTTGATTTGCAAGCATAATTTGTTTGTAATTCAAAGCAAATTTTTCTATAGGAAATAATGGAAACTCAGACAATTGGTTCCACAGCCAAAAAATTAAAGCCTGCCCGCATTGCAGGACTAAAATTCCCCGTACGCCATCTCCACATGGCGCATCATCCCCCCATGTGCATCATCCCCGCATACGCATCAACCCCCCATGCACATCAACCCCCATGCACATCATTCCCCATGTTTATCCCCCTTGTGCTCATCGTCCCCCTGTGCGCAACATCCCCCCATGCACATCACCTCCCCCGTGTGCATCACCTCCCCATGCTCAGACACATGCTCAGTACCCCCATGGATGGGTACTTGTGGGTAACACAATGGGGCTTACTTCTGGGTAGACATGTTTAGGAGCCTGCTATCAAAGAGACTTTCCTGGGAGGCTTACCTGGGCTGCTGCTGAAGCTTCAAGGTAAGCTGGAGCTTCAAGGTGGGGGCACTTGCAGGCAGTTAGGGGCAGCTGCCTCTGGCACCTCCAGGCAACTGCCCCCAAGTTGGTGGCAGTTAGAGGCAGCAGCGCCGGCTGGCAGCCCTTTTAAAAAGCCTCCACACAGAGTGTCAGGGCTGCATAGCATGCATGCCCATAGCGCACTTGCTTGTTAAGTGAAGCGGAACTAGTTATGTGAAGCAAGATTTCTTGGAAATTTATACTTGTTATGTGAAATGCTTGTTATGTGAGGCGCAGGGCTGGGCTAAGGACAGGAGCTCACTCTGTCTTGTGTGGACCCGAGTCTCGAACCCTGGCATTCTGGTTAACAGGCACAGTGTCTTAAGACTCAGCTGGAACCAATTGTATCGGCTCTGCCTTTCCATTGGACTATTCCAGTGGCGTGGAGAGGGGGGGATTTGCTGCTTGGGTAACAGCCTATCCTCCATATCAGTCTACCCAGGCCTTCGTGCTTGTGTTCAGTGTCGAGCACAATACCATAGTCTTTCAAGACTGACGGATGCCAAGGTTCACAAAACTACAGTTTCCACATAGTGATGTGTAACATTTGTGTCTGAAATTTCTTTCTGTGTTGAATCCCATGGTGATAACCCTTCTGATAGCCACAGACATCAGTCTTAGGGAACTTTTGCCTGTGAATTTATGATTAAGTGAACTAAACATGCCCAGTTTTTTTCCCCCAGGGTATGTCTTTTACATGTCTTTTACATATGTCTTTTACATGCTTGTGTGGTAGTGACTTGTAAAACAGGCAGCCTAGATGGCAATTTGTTCAGAAGCTGGCAAATATATGTTGTGGTTTATCCAGATCTTACTCATCAACCCAAGGAAAAAGTTTCTAATAGTGTATGAGAGCCTTAATTGTTTTGCATAGTATGCGTTACAGAAGGCATAGAAGCCTATCAGTACTCTGAGCCTGAAAGCAGTGCAGATCTATGGAAAAAGCAGTGGGATTCCTCAGAAGAGTACCCACCTGCTGTGAGTTGTTGATTTCTTTCTCAACATGTATACAATTCTGTGCTCATGGTTATATTTAAGAAATGTGTAATTTTTACTGGGAGATGGTTTTCTACAAAGTTGAATGCTGGTGGGTTATAACTTTTTCTAACATTTTTCTGTATCATGCTTTAAGTTTCAAAACAGGTTCCTTGAGAAAATATATTGTATACAGGTTGGGCCTTTTTTATTTTTGAGGGATCTGACACATGTATCCATGGATATGCAAACCTGCCCAGTTCTGGTTCCACAAGAAAACTGTAAATGCCTTTCAGAAACCCGTGAAACTTGTGAAAGCCTCCCCTGTTTGTGTCAGCCCAATCCTAGATAGGACTGAGCTGTAAGCATATTTTTACTAATACTAAGCATATTTTGTAACAAATACTGTACATTGTGAATTTACGGGTGCTCCCAAAAGCAGGTATGCAGGGATCTTGCATTATTTGGCCATAATTCATTGCACAAACTAGTGGTTCTCAAACTTGTGCATCACAGTCCACCAATTCATTTAAAGCTCCTCCTGCTTGGAGATGCAGGGATGTGATTTTTAAGGATTGCATCCCCAAGAAGGACAAGGGGGGTTGCTTTGTCTTTAAAGTAGGAATGGCTGCAGCAGACTCCAGGAGATGTGGGTAGCTCTGCTCAGCTTTCCACAGGTCTCCAGAAGTTTGAGAATCATTGCTGAAGAATAGGGAGTGACTCAGAGGGCATGAAGTCCCAAAGTCATTAATGTAATAATTATGTAATTATTGTGAACAATGATGGTAAAAGCAAGTATAACAAACACAAACATTTGAACATTTTCTGGATAGAAGAAACAGCATACGTAGAGATTCTCCAAACTTCATTGAAATTGATAGAAGCAGTTTATTCATGCACTTGGGGTTACATCCTTGTTCATATACTTTCTTTCTCTTGGCCAAGGTATGTTCCATTTCATGGGCTATTTGAGAAGAGAGGTGGTCTTTGATAGGAAAACTTGAATCTTCAAAGGGCCACAATGCATGTAGGTTCTCAGGGGACATGGTGCTTGGTTCCAGTGGGAGGAAACTCTGAAATGCAAGGGAGGCTAGTGAGGGCAATGAAGAGTGCCCTAGCTGGGCTGCCCCAACTATTCTGAATCCAGAGTAGAACATTATGCTGCATCCAGAGAGTCAGGAAGCCTGGACTGTCCTAGTTGCTCCAGACTATGCTCAGTAGGCACCAAGTCAGTGACACCTGGGGAGGGCTTGCTCCCGAGGAAACCACCTCAGATCACATTGAACAAAGAACAGCTGTGGTGCCTGCCTTAGAAGTAGTCCCTGATAAGACTCCCAGTACAGTCTACAGTGAAGGGGCTTCTTGGAGTGGCCTGCTGTTAGTGGGCTGCCATAGTTGTTCCATATCCTGAGGTTGAGAGGTTGCAGCCAGGCTGGCCAAGAACTTAGATTTTTGGTTAACACTGCCATTCTTACTCTGCCTTAGCATAGACCCCAATGGGTCTACTCAATTCTATACCTGCTCCTGAGCTGGAAGAGGACATTTCTGCCCTGGAAACAGGCTCTGGATACAGAATAACTGCTCTGCCCTAGGCAATGCTAAAAATGCCCTCCACATGCCTCTCCTGAATTGCCAAGGCTGCCCTAGCTAGGGCAGCTGACATCCACCTGTCTTGGAGCAGCCTATCAGCACAATCCAGAGCAACTAATCTGTCCACATAAGAGCCCTTGGGTTGCCCTGTCTATCACTAGGGTGGAACAACTGCAAGATGCTCCACCCCAGTTATTCTGGAAGAGGCTTAGGGCAGAGCACGGCAACATAGGGTGCCCTAAGAGAGGTGGACCTGCTCTGCCCTAACTGGGGCAGCCTAGGCAGTTCAGGAGAGGCCTGTTGAGTGCATGTTTAGCACTGCCTAGGGCAGAGCAGTTACTCTATATCCAGAAGGCAGAAATGCCCTCTTCCAGCCCTCAGAGTTATACCACCTCAGAAGCAGGTATAGTAATGAGTAGACCCATAGGGGTCCATAATAAGGACTGAGTAAGAATGGCAGTGTTGACCAAAAATCTGAGTTCTTGGCCACCCTAGCTGCAACCGCTGCCTCTCAACCTCAGGATATGGAACAACTACGGCTGCCCATAAACCTCAGGATACAGCAGGCCACTCCAAGAAGCCCCTTGTATTCACTGTAGAATGTACTGGCATCTCATCAGGGACTCCTTATAAGGCAGACACCCAGTGGCATCACCAGACTGGTGCGGCTGGTATGGGCCGCATTGGGTGATACATTTCATATGGGGTGATGTGCCGGAGGAGTTTGACAGTCCTTTGACAGGCGGAGCAGCAGCCAGAAGCTGCCACTTGTCTGAGGAGCTGGCCCAAATGGCCAGCTGAGGTGCACTGTGCAGAAACACAATGAGCATGCCAAACAGCTTCAGAGAAGACTTCCTTAGCATGGAGGAAGTCCGTGCCTCTGCACAGCCATTCGGCCTCACTAAGGAGGCGGAACAGCAGCCAAATGGCTTCAGAAAGAGTACTGCACAGGCACCACTCTGATGCCTGCACAGTCTCCTCTGAAGTCAAAAGTCTTCAGAAAAGTACTGCGCAATTGTCAGAGATGGTGCCTGCGCAGTACTCTTTCTGAAGCCAGTTGGCTTCAGAAACAACTGCGCAGGCGCCAACTTAGGTGACTGCACAGTCCAGGTAGGGGAGTGCATGCCTCCCAGGGGTGATGGACAGACTTCTGCACCGGGTGATGCGCAGAGTTGTGTCATCACTGTAGGCACCACAGCTGTTCCTTGTTCAGTGTGATCTGAGGGGTGTCTCCTCAGGAGCAAGTCCTCCCCATGTGTCAATTACTTAGCATGCTCTGGAGCAGTTAGGGCAGCCCAGGCTTCCTGACTCTCTGGATGCAGCATAACTTTCTGCTCTGGATACAGAATAGTTAGGAGAGAGCAGTTAGGGCAGAGTAGGCTGAACTTGCTCTTGATTGTGCCCCTATGTTGCCTTAGGCTGCCCCAAGCCTTTTCCAGAATAACTACGGTGGTCCATCTTGCAGTTGGGCCAGCCCAGTGATAGATAGGGTAGCCCAAGTGCACTTTTGGATTGTGCCATAAGTTTTCTTGCTAACATAGGCCATGCTGGTCATGAGACATTGCTACACTAAATAAAAGAAACTGCATAAGACAGAGGAGAAACAAAGGTTGGCTCCAGGTAACAGCTATTTATTATGGGTTTACAGTTCCCACATTTAATCAGGTTTTTATGAGTTGGCAGAAGTTTGCTTTTTCACTTAGCACCCAGCTGCAGTTTGACAGCTGTCAACAGCAAAAAATTTTCTTCTGTAATTTCTGGTAAATTCAGGAGTCCCATATCAATGGGGGTTTCATTCTGCTCCCATTATGGGGATCAGTTCTTGGGCACCACCATTCCCATCTCTCACAGTACTTTGGTTTTATTGTAGAAGAACTTTCATCACAGGTACTTCTTGTTTAACAGTCTTGCTTAACTGTAGAGCATGTAACTAGCCAAAAACAAAAACTCTGATAGTCACCCTCTAGTCTAGTGTGAGAGCTGGTTGTTTACATGTAAGGCTCTTTAATTAAACAAGACTCGTTAAAAAATAAAACCTGCTGCAAGCACTTCTATGAGAAAACAGATAATGAAAGTGAGGGTGGGGGGGTCTGTGGATCAACACATAACTGAATCTATGCATCTCCTTATCCATAGATCTATATTTCGGTAAACTTTACAGTGCAATCCATTTGTAGTCTTCACAGTGTAATTCTAAGGGGCCACTTGCATCAGCTGAGTTACCGTACGTTCCAAATGTGAATCCTGTGAGGAGAGGAGGCCAAAGCTGTAAGTTGTGTTTCAGGACAGGGAAAGGTAGTCACTTGGTGGGCAGTAGGCATTCCCAAGGTAGGCAGGTGAGTTATAGAGCCATTGGGGCTATGCTGTCTTATCCAGGGAAAGGGAAAGGTTTTCCTTTGCCATATAATGCAGCAGCAGCTCCATTCTTGCAATGAATGCAGCCTGCATGCTCCAGCGCAAGTTATGACTTCACTGTTAGTGACCTTACATTACCCTAACAAGACGGCTGTAGGCTCCACAGCAGTGACACAACCCTTTATTGATTTGATGGCTTGGAATATCGTCAGACAAGAGCACTAGAGGTGATACAGTATCCTTTAGCTCCACATTTTCTCCTGAAGCAATTGGAATGCCGTTTATTAATGCGGAAGCCATGCTGTTTTACCACTCTCCAGAAATTTAAAACTTGTCCATTGGCTTGGCTAAATTTATTAATGAGATAACAGCAGAAGCAATGTATTTCATTCATGTCTTCCAAAGAAATATGCAAATCTTAATACCATAAAGATATTTTCCATGTCTTGTTGGAATTGAGTAATTTTTTTCTTTTGTTTTTAAGATGCTTTATTAGCACTTATTTCTTTTGGGCTCTCTAATACCTATTTGGATTTTTAGTCTGATTCTTCTGGAATTTATTATCTTAAGGACTGTAATACTTTAATTCTTGGGTTTCTTTTCCTAATCCTATTATATTTCATTTTTATTTGGTTAATACTTTGCCTGGCTAAACATCCTCAAACATTCTTCATGTGAAAGAGAATAAAAATCAATTATTTTTCCATAAACTTCCAGTATATTGAGTACATATGTTTATTTTAATGCATTCATTTTAAAGTCGGGGCCCAATCCTATTTAACTTTCCAGTGCTGGCATAGCCACAATACAACACAGAGGTAAGGGAATAAATGTTCCCTTACCTTGAAGTAAACTTGTAGACTGATCCTCCATTGCATGTTGCATCATAGGCACAGCAGCATTATTGATGAAAGTTGGACAGGATTTGGCCCTGAGACGGGTTCCCAGTAACATTATCTCCATGTTCTTTGCTTTAATGTACATTGTGACTCCCTCCTGTTATTTCATTCTTTACAAACTGTTTGGAACAGATGCAATATTGCATCAGTTTTGATGCAATATGTTCCACTATTATTGGAACAGAAGCATTGCAAAGCTTCTCATTTACTTAGGCAAAGATAGGAACAACATTTCACCTGAATTTACTCATTCAATATTTACATAATGTAAAACAATCCTAAATATGCTGGAATTTTAAGAAGCAATAACGTCTGTTGAAATGTAGGCTCCACGTTGATGACTGAAATTTAAATTTACTGCAACAGGATATTAACAAGTGTTTTAATTAATTGAAACATATTAGATACCTTTTGGCAGCAGAAGAAATGAACATTTTGTTTGTTAGATGCGGAGAGATTGCTCTCGTTTTGTTTCCCCACCCAGGTGTAATTTACTGTGTTAATTAACCTACTTGGGTTATTACTTGCTGTGTAGGCGATTTTGGTTGCCTTTGGTACAATAGCAATGACTTTTATCTCTGCAAAAACAGGTTTAATTGATATTAAAACTTAATTTATGGCTTATCTGCCCTCTTATGACTGGCCTTTTGACTAAAACCTGTCCAAATTAAATACAGACAGGACCATAATCATAATTATTTCTATTTTTCTAAAATTCTTCATTCAAACATGTCTTTCCTTTAACTACAGTCCTGAGTGGACTGGACAAGTCTATGAGGGTTCAGGGAATATGATTTCCCTCCAAATCCAAATATCTCAAGCTGTTCCATATGTATGGTTCCTATGGATAGATTTCATTTTATGTTATTTATTTATTTGATTTATATCCTGCCTTTCTTCCTTAAGGAAGGAAAGCCAAGGCAGTTCAAGTGAGTTATAATAAAACTATCTAGGCTGCAATTCTAAAGACATTTTCCTGTGAGTAAGACGCATTGATCACAATGGGGCTTACTTTTGAGTAGACGTGGTTAGGATTGTGCTCTTATTACATCTTTTGTAACATGGTTGTCATTACATGAGTCAACCTGAAAGGTGTTTTTTTTTCTGTACAGTACTAGAGAACCAAACTGACTAATTTGATCTGGAGATGGCCACATAGCTACTTTGCTGGTAGTAAATAGGTTCGTGGAAGATGCTTACCTAATGCATTTGTTATTATTACTCTACTGTTCTTTGGAATAGTTTATAAGAAGCTCAGCCAGACATTTGCATGTCTAATTAGTGTGATGGCTGGAGAAGAAGATTATTGAAAGCAGCAGATAGTCTTTTATAAGGAACAGACTGTGGGAACAAGCCTCGGTCTGAATTAGGTCTGTGTCCCACCTGTAGATATGAAGATAGCCTTTTCAAGGTAGGCTGTTCATCCTGGGAGGTTAAAGGTTTAACCACACTTTAAACCTGACTGGATGTGAGTTGGTGTGTGTGTGTGTGTGAGAGAGAGAGAATTTATGTGGAGGAGCATGTCCCCTTGGGTGTGACAAAATAGCCTATTATGTTGAGGAACCCAGTTTGCAGTTAACTTCTGTGAGTGTATTCTCCAGTGGAAGCAGATGCTTATATCAATGACAGAGTGAATTAAAGTTAAAATTAAATATCTCACGAATTAAAAATTTAACTGGAATAACTGAATTTCACTTTGAGTTTTAAAAATTTAAAATGTTTTAATAGCACAACCAAGTGGCACTGTGCTGGTGCCATGAAAGTGCTGGTTCTCTGAAGCTTGAAAGTCCATGTGGACCACCATGTGACAGAGACCTGAGGTGAAGGGTGGGGGGAATTATGAGGAGGCGATTTGGGGCATGGAAGGGTATGGATATGGTGTGCTGACAGGGAGTGAGATGGGACCAGTGGAGCTTCTCCACATCCGAAATCTTTCACAGAGAGCTTTTCCACAAGGTTCTTTTGCTGCACTAGCTCATTGTGGGTCTACTCTGCTTTCATGGGAGAAGGGGATGATCTTGCTAGCTTGCAGGATATTGTGACAGCTGTTTTTCTGCTGCAGTTGTCTTGGAGCCGTGGGCAGCTCAGTATTCAGTTGCCTGAGGGATCCTTTAAAAAGTAGAAAGTTTATTGCGTGGTCATAATATAGCATAGGTTAAGGTGCCCTTATGCCTGTGGATCTCAAATAATGGGGCAAGCTCAAAATGTTTGAGAGACTTAAAAAACATCCGAGTATCAAAGCTCAAGACATTCCCAGGTCTATAATTGGAATAATGAAAAGATAACACCTTTTTAGAATATAGATATAAATGTATGTAAGCAAATTCAAATCAGTACAGTTTCCCAGAGAATGTTTTCCTTGGTTTTTGTGCTGCTAAAATTCAGGCAGTTTTCTACACTGAAATTACCTTGTGTTAGATTTGGTGGTTGTGGTGATGGATGAAAGAATGTTGTTTGTTTTCCTTAGTTTTGAAAAGAAGAAAAAAATTTACTTGGGTTGAGGACAATATCATCCTCCCTGTCATCTGAGTTAAGAGGTAAATGCAGTGGCTTATTTCTGAACAAGTATCTATCTAAAATGACACCACAGTAAAAGAAAAATCACTGGTTAGGTGGCATCTTCTCCGAACTCCTCCGAATGAACTATCTGTCCCTGAATTCGGAAGGATTGGATACAGGTGTCCCTTGTGGATAAAAACCCCTGTGGATAAAAGTGGAAAAAGAGATTAAAGACCCCTTTCCAAGTTTCTTGCTCCTTAATTACTCCTAATGAATAAATAGGGTTGTGCCTTATTATCTTCAGGGGTTTGTTTCTGGGACTCCCTGTTGATTCAAAAAATGTGTTTTAAAAAATAGTTTAAAAAATAAAAGGGTGTTCTTTTATAATTGTTGAAAAACAGTTTTTCTTACTCTTGTAGAGGCAATCAGCAGTTAGAAGTTTCAAGTACCCTTTGCTTTTGCCTGGTTCAGCTGTAGAATGAAAAGATTGGTTGCCTGTCAGCCTCTCTACAATACTTAAAAAGCAGTTTTTTAAATCTGTGATTTGCAGTGGCCATTCATGTTGAATCAAACCAGTGTATAAAAAAATCCATGTATAACAAGGTTACACATGTATTTATTTCCAGTATTTCAATAATCACCTGGTCTTAGGTCTGGTCAAAGACGAGCCTATGCCTAAAATGTAGCTGGATTTTCCCCTCCCATCTTCTTAGTATTTTAAATCTCTTTTGTGTTTTGTACATGCCGGATCATATTCCCCCTCCCCGTATCATATTCCACATTCCAAGGGAGGAAAGGAACTGGAGTAGGAAAGAAGGAAAAAAATGTCATTTTTCTAATAGCAGATATGATTCAGTGAATAACACTGAATCAAGTGTTTCAATCAAGTAACACTGAATCAAATACCAAGTATGGTATTTGGTATTTTCACTTCTTCCAAGTATGTTATTTGGTAATACCATTGTGCCACGGCACCTACTGACAGTGTCGCCACTAAGAGATGTGAGAGGTGTGGCAGCCAGAGATAGGGCCTTCTCGGTGGTGGCACCCCAGCTTTGGAACTCCCTCCCCTTAGAACTGAGGAAAGCTCCCTCAATACAGAGCTTCAGGCAGAGCCTTAAAACCTTTTATTTTAAAAAAGCTATTTAAGGGGGCAGAGGTTGGGGGGCTCTAGTTTTATCGTTTTTATCATTTTTAATCTATATGTTTTTTAGCTTGTATGTTTTTATTGTTTTTATCAAATTGTTCTATTTATGTTTTTAATTATGTTTTATGTCAGGCTATGACAGGCTTGAGTCGGGCTAATTTGCCCGAGAAAGGCGGGATATAAATTTTTAAAATAAATAAATAAATAAAAATAAATTTGGCAATGCCGCTGAAGAAGGAGATTAGCTGCATTGGTGCCTTCGTGTTGCAGTGCTGCAATGAAAATATGCAAAAATAACTTTACCAAGAGCTGGGTGAAGCGATCAAGCAGGCAGCTGCCAGGGGACATGCTGACAGACATAGGGTGCAGGACTTTCTGCCAATTTGCTTTTTCCCCCAACCCACTGCTTCACTTACCCTCATGGGTGGAACACTCCAATTTTCAGAGCCTAGCTTTCGACTAAGGCCCATAGCCTATGGTTTTCAAACATAAGGCCCGCAAGCTAAACACACTGTATAGTGTTTAGTTTGTGAACATAATTTATTCCGGAAGCATGCTTGTAATTCAAAACACTTGTGTATCAAAGCAAATTTTCCCATAAGAAATAATAGAAATTCAGACAATTTGATGTGGATTGGAATTTCATCCAATCCATGTTTGATGTGACATGGGGGATACCTGGCCGGCCTGTTGCAAGGTCCTGTCGCCGGGATGGTAACTATTTATCTACATGCATTTGTATGTATTCGAACTGCTAGGTTGGCAGGAGCTGGGCCAGAGACGGGAGCTCACTCTGTCTTGCGACACTGTAGGGTCTTGAACTCTGGTCTTAAACTGCCAACCTGCCAACATTCAGGTTGTCCAGTTGGCAAGCACAGTGTTCTAACCACTGAGCCACTGCAGCTCTCACAAAATATAAAGAAAAATAAAACAAATTAAGCTGCACTTACAGTGCAATCTGAAATATGTCTACTCAGAAGTAAGTTCCATTGTGTTCAATAGTACTCCCAGGAAAGTGTGGTTAGGATTGCAGCCTTATGTCTCTCAGGCAGCAATCTGCCCCCTTACAAAGGAGTAAGCCCACTGATTATAATAAGGCTTACTATAGAATAGACATGCAAGTCTAGGGGCGCAATCCAGAGTAACTACGGGGAGTCCTTGCTCCAGTGTACAAACAATTTACTCTGGATTGCAATATGAATTTCGCATAGGTTTTCACTAGGTGGTACCATAACTACGTGTGTATGTAATGTCTCTTATGTGCTCTCATAGTTACTCTGGATTGTAGGGTTGGTCCCTCGGGCTCCTTTCCATTGCTCCCCTCATAAGGAGTGAGTCTCATTGACTGTAATAGGCTTACTTCACTGTAGACATTCATAGATTGGTCTCTCAAGGGAGGCTAAGCAGGTGCTCGCGGAACACCAAAACCGGCTAAATCCAAGCTGGGACTATTTTTTTTGCTTATTTGTCAAGGCATCACTTATATAAGAAGTCAAAAATTATTAGAAATATTTGTTTGTCTTGCAAAATGTTCTCAGTCCAAGTTCTCTTAATCTAAGGTTTACTATAATTGAATTATCAAAAAGTGTGCAATAGATTTTAAGACAAGAGCTTTCTTCCCTTTGGGCCAATTGCTAGGAAAGAAAGTAGCAAGGCTGGTTTTACTGTATTTTTTTCTTCCCCCTTAGCCATTTCTGTAAATCTCCACCTTAGGTTAGTCTCCATTTGTCCTGATGTTCTTTCGCAGCTCCAGCAAGACCCTACACACTTTTCACCCTGTGCCATGATTCAGAGAACTCCCACACAGTTGTAAGAATGAGTTTGCAGCCATAATAAATAACTGCTGTTTTGCAAACTTAAGAATGGGGAAAAAGTTTCAGAAAAATTAACAATCCTTGGAGTTCTAGGGAAAAGTGCATGGGCACGAAACTTGTAAAGTTTGGTGCAGAATAATGGGGAACAAAGTTGAAATTAAGTATAAATCCACAGGAATTCTGCTCTCTAAACATGCTAGCTTTAATACTTAGATGTATTTTTCTTCCACCCCTTTGGTAAAAGCAGATTGCATGGTGACATGCCAAATTAACAATGTGTGCCCCAGTAGTTGGCATATTGCTAACATTACTACACAATAACCGAAACAGACAAAAGACCAATTACTGGAAGCTGTCTGGGGCAATCATGTCACCAGGTAATTTGAAAAGAATGTCTGAAACTGCTGTGACTCAGAAGTGTCAGTGTTGCATATTTAAAGGGTGGAGTGTAAAAAATTTTCTTTACCAAATCAGATTGTCTTTCAGAGATACTACTGATACACCCTAAATCAATGAACTGATCTTGGTTCCCTGAATGTTGAAGAACAACTCTGAATTAAAACCATTTCAGTAGTAATATTTTATATATTGTATGAGAAACAGAAGCAGCATTTCTACAACATTTGTACAAAAAGTTGAATTAAAGAAACACTGTAAAGATCAGCCAGCGTTGAAAATGTGTTAGGAGGTGAAAATGGATTTGAAGATTGTTCAAAACAAACTGGGCTACATCTGCTATGTGTTTCGAGAGCGATCAAGTTGATGACAAGCAGCTAATAGGTGAGAAGTCTGAGCTTACTTTCTTTCTCAGCCTGTGGAAGTATGCCTAGAAGATTAAAACTCATGAAGTGACAATTTATTGTGTATAAGACCGGAGGGGAGCCAATATAATGATATATCACTGTAAAGGCAGTATTACTGGTAGGTCCTAACAAGTGCAGGCAGAAGGACAGAAGAAGGCCTCAGTCAGTCTTGAGAGACTATGGTATCATGCTCTGCACATACGCTGCATGCAAAGCACAAAAGCCTAGGTTAGATTGTTGTGGAGGATAGGCTGTTACTCAAGCAGCAAATCCCCCCTCTCCATGCCACTGAATTAGTCCAGTGGAAAGGCAGAGCCGATACGATTGGATCTAGTTGGCATTGCAGAGCTGGGCTAAGGACAGGAGCTCATCCTGTATTGTGAGGCGACCCAGGTCTCGAACCCTGGCCTGCTGGTTAACAGGCACAGTGTCTTAACCACTTGCACCACCCACAGACTTCAATATATGATACAGGTTCATAATGTTTATATACAGTGTTTGTTGAAAGCAAGGTTACTATATAGAATTGGGGACAGAGTACCTCTACCTTTCACTATTGCATAGAGCAGGGAATTTAGGAAGGTTTAACTCATCACAGAAGGGTTTAAAAAGTAGCACCTGCCAAAATTTCCTCTTCTATACAATGCTTAAAGTTAGAGGCACTCTATTCTCCTCCTTCTGTCACTTTCTATATGGTGAAGAGTGAAAGTGTCCCCTGGAAACTAACCACATTTCCCCCATAGGCTCAATAATTCAGTATCCACTAGGTAGTTAGTTGGAGGTGTGAAAAGATTCCATCTGATGAACTATCTTCCACTTACTCTGAAAGCCTAACCTCTAGTTAGGCTGGTCTAAGTCAGAGCATATTCTGCAATCCTAAACACACTTTCCTAGGAGTGGACTTACTTCTGAGTGGACATGGTTAGGATTGCAGCCAAAGTCCTATGCTGACCTGAGGGTGACACCAAAGTGCCATAAGACACATCTGCATCCTGGGGGAGGGTTTGGCCAGTGCAGAGACATGTGCTTGCTTCCCTAAATCACCATGGGAATGTTAAGACCAATGAGTTGTGCCGGTCTGCATTAGGATTGCACCCTTAAATCTAATTTAGATACAGCCTGTTGTTAGGATACAGAAAAACATTTTGGAATAATACGAGCTATCAGTCAACAGTCTTTACATACTACTTTTCAACAGAAAGTTCACAAAGCAGTTTACAGAGAAAATGAAATACAGTGGTGCCTCACATAAAGAGCTTAATTCGTTCCGGAGGCCTGCTATTTAAGTGAAATGCTCTTTAAGAGAAGCAGATTTTTCCATAGGAAATAATGGAAACTCAGACGATTGGATCCAGAACCTCCAAAATATTCATATAAAATATTAACTGGATGCAAAAATGATGACAAAACACTGGAATTGAATTCAAAACATGCATTCAATGTGCATGATCCTATGAAGTCTACTTAGGTTGCTATCCTAAAGACACTTTCCTGGGAGTAAGCCCCATTTAACACAATGGGGCTTACTTCTGAGTAGACATAGTTAGGGGACTGCAATCAAAGACACATTCCTGGGAGGCTTACCTGGGCTGCTGCTGGCGGTTCAAGGTGGTCGGTGGGGGCACTAGGGGCAGTTAGGGTCAGCTGCTCTAGCACCCCCAGGCAACTGCCCCCAAGTTGGGGGCAATTAGATGCAGCAGTGCTGGCCGGCAGCCCTTTTAAAGAGCCTCCATGTGGAGTGTAAAGGCTGCATAGGACGTGTGACCATAGCGCGCTTGCTTGTTAAGTGAAGCAGAACTTGTTATGTGAAGCAAGATTTCTTGGAAATTTTGCTTGTTTTGTGAAACGCTTGTTAAGCAAGGTACCACTGTAACTAATGGCTGTAATGGGATGGCCGGAATTGTTTCATCTACAGTTTGTATTATTTAATTTCCAGCATATTTATTCTCAACATTTCTTGTGTAGCATCTGGCAGTTATATCTCTGTTGCACCTAATGTAATCTTTCTTGTTTGGTAACATTCTAAGAATGGGAATTGATGCTGGGGTTCTGGTAGAAATGGATCTGAGGAGTGATGATATATTTGTATGGTTTATTAGACAGGACGCTATAGTTTTCATGAGCACTGACTGGCCCTATGATGGTTGTTTGTAAGAAACACTTAGGCTGCAATCCTAAATGCTTGCTAGGCTTGCCTAAACCTTGCCATAAGTCCTGTGCTGAGCTGGGGGTGTCACCAAAGTGCCATAAGAAACTTCTGTGTCACTCCTGGGGTACGGTTAGGCCAGTGCACAGAGATGCACTTGCCTCCCTTCATCACAATGGAAACAGAAAGACCGATCAGTTGTGCAGGCCTTGGTTAGGATTGTACCCTTTCATGTGTATGGTTATTAATGTGTTAGTAATTCAGCTATGAATTTTTTCCATGTCTCTTATGTGAGTAATTAGGTCTTTGTTGGGTGTGTAGTGATTTATTTAAACTTCATGAGTTTTCTTTCTTCCAGGCTTGAGTCTTTTTGTTAAATTCTGGTTGAACCTGCTTTGAGGAAATGCAGTTCAGATTCTTTTTGCTGATTCTCATCTCCTTCTTTCTTCTCATCCCTTCTAAAATTCTATTTAAGAAATTTCTCTCTGTGCTGGACATTTCTTGATATGTTTAAAGTGGTAGATATCCCTACCATTCTTCCATTATTTACCCCATCTAAATGAGAGTACTACAACTACCCCATGCCTAAATGAGGTATAATGTCTATATATAAAAGCAAGCTGAGGCAACAATAGAGGCCTCCTGGAAGTTGAGCTATTTTTCACTTAATTCCCACCCCATCCCATTCCCCCCAACAATCCGCAGGTTGTTTTTTTTTTAATCCACTGGAATTCCAGAACAGAACAATCTGTAACCTTCAGTCATCAAGACAGGATTTAGGAATGTAAATTCGGTACACAAATAGGCATCAGTAGTCATAGATGCCAGTGGCTACAAATGGGCATGATTCTTCTCTGTGCTCATCTTCAGGTTAACTGTTAAAAGCTGTGACCCAGGATATGCTTGAAAATTTATTACATCAAAATGAAAGAACTGTAAAAAAAAAATTTAGCTCTCGGGCTCTTAAATATCTCTTTAGTGGTATCTCACTATTTACTCTATGTATGTAGTGTATATTCCTACATATTAGAGTGTAATCCTAATCTAGTCCAGCACAAGTCATTGGTCCTCCCTTTCTTGTGGTGATGTAGGGAGGCAAGCATATGTCTGTGTACTGGCCTGAGCCTCCCCCAGGACTGGGGCAGAAGTGTCTCATGGCACTTTTGTGACACTCCCTGGTCAGCACAGAACTTTTGCCAGGTCTTAGGCCAGCCTAACTGGAGATTAAAATTGCACCCCTAGTCTAAAAACTGTGTTCATTGCCACCCCCTTGAACCAATTCTGGGAGGAAATCTGCATTAGGGGTTCAGCTGAACTCTCACTAGGCTTCAGTCATTGGGTGTGAAATTGCCTTTTGGTGTGTTTTTGCTTGCTTTTTTGCCAAGAGTATGGCAGCAGGTGCACCCAGCTGAAGTGTCTATTATTTTTAATTAGAGTGGCAAACTCTTTTCCTTCGGGCAGACACAATGCCAGCTGTTAAGACGATTCTGTTTCTGGAACAGAGGCGACCTTTTTCCATCATCAAGTATATTTGTTGGTCTGTTCTTAAAGATCTTCATACAGTGCTGAGCCACATGTGTTCTTCAAAATACTCGGCTTCTATTGAGTGCTGTAGGGTTTTGCCCGAGAGACTGAAAAATATAAAATTGGGTGAAGTAAGTCCATCTTGCCAAATTGGCGTTCACTGTTAGGAGCTTTTTGCATCTTACCTTTAGGTACGCAGTAGACAAAATCTGTATGTAAAATATAGCTATTTTGTCCCTGCATGCTCCTTATTTGTGTATTGATAAATAATTGATGGCTGCAGGTAATTTTGGAATAGAAAAATAAAAAAGTAAAGGTGTCACAATGTGTCATATTTTCTACCTTCATCTAAGTTCCTGTCCAACTTTTTTGTTTGTTTGTTTTTCTTTTTTCTAACCAGGCGTAGTTATACTGTATGTTTTAATTTTCTAATGTAGTTTCTTTGCAAATGAGAGAGAGAGAGAGAGAGAGAGAGAGAGAGAGAGAGAGAGAGTGTCATAGACTGAGTTTTGCATAAACCATTTATTGTGCTGCAGTGTATCAAATAATCCATATAAATATAACTCCAATTGAATTGTGATGCGAAATCCCAGAGTAGCCTATTAATCATATGAGTGGAGAGCACATTGCAGCAAATCAGATATTGCAGAATATATTCCAGATTAGCAGATGCATGTTGTCTATGCAGAAACATAAACAAATTGCTCAGTCAACAACTGGTTTGCTCCTATGGAATTCTCTGAAGCAAAACAAGTCCCACAGTAAATGGGGCATTAATGCCTCATAGCTATTACAGACTCACCATTGTATTGTGAGTCTTTTGTGCTTCTGTTTCACTACCCTTGCAGCTTATCTTAAGGGCATGAAGGCTCACAAAATGATCCTCATACAGTATTAAATGGTTCTTTATGTTATGGCTGATCATTAGTCATCATTACATTTCTTTCATTATTCACCATTACAGGAATCAATAGAAAATAATCACTCCTATGTCCACAGAAGATTTATTTTGACTGGGCTTCAGTGCGTTAGGAAATAGTTAAGTGCTCTCCTATGCACTGTTGTCATGATTCTGACAGCTGTCACAACTGCTCTTTAAGTCCGAGTAACAAATGGCCAAACTGTGCCATTTACATAAAGCACTGTTTAGGACTTAGAAGGTGGTGCAGTAGGTGGTGCAATACCTTGGAAGAGCAGGGTAGTATTTTTTCTATTCTCTCGTGCCCTTTAGAGCTGTCATGTAATAGAAACAGCTTTGCAGGAAGAGAAAGGCAGTAGTAAAATATTAATAATGTACTATATACAGGTCCAACCTTGTTATACAGTGATTTTTTTAATACTCATATTTGACTTGACACAAATGAGCAATGTAAATGAGAAGGAATGTGCTGATCCCTACAGAAGGTGAGGAAATGCATCCCTTTAAAATCACATATAAAAAACTGCTTTTCTTCCTATTATAGAGAAGCAGTTATGCAATCAGTCATTCCATTCATCAGCTGAGCCTAGCAAAGGCAGGTATAGTTTGCATTTCTTAACTGTTGACTGCCTCTCTACAACAGTAAGAAAAGCTATTTTTAAACAATGTCAAGAGACATCCTCTAATTTTTTCAAACTTCTTTTATTTAACATATTTTTATATCAGTGAGGAATCTAAGAATCAAACTATGTCAAGGCATGACCTTAGTCCATTAATAGGAATGGAGGAGCAAGAAACATGGAAGTGGGTCTTTAAAGGTGCAATCCTAACCTAGGCTATCACAACTTATCAGTCTTCCTATTCAGATGGTGAGGTAGGGAGGCAAGGACGTGTCTGTGCACTAGCCTAACCCTCCTCCCATAGAAGTGCTTTTGTGATAACCCCAGGTCAGCATAGGACTTATGCCAGGCTTAGGCTGGCCTAACTGTAGTTTTGGGCTGCAGCCTAAGGTTGCAATCCTAAACACACTTTCCTGTGATAATGCCCCATTAAATACAATAGCTACTGCTTCTGAGTAGACATGCTTTGGATTTCATTGTAAATCTATTTTCCACTTTCTTATCCACAGATTTGGAAAGGAACCCTAGTGGATAATGAGGGACCACATGTATCTCATGAATGATGGCTAGAAATTATGAAGTTTCTTTTCCATACGTTTACTCCCGCTCAGATACAGTTCAAATATTTTTACTCATATTCACACTTTTATTCCAGCTCAAATATTTAATTTGGCTTTATTTTATATAGTAGTGATATTGATGTATCTGTGTATTTCAGAGGAAAACGTTCTGGCAGAAAACAGTCAGTGTCCTTGAATCTAGTCAAATATTTAAAAGGTATGTTCGAACTATCTGTTAATTTTTATCATTTTTCAGTGTATCTGTTGAAAAAAAATATGTATTTTAAAAGCATTGAAATTTGAATTACTCTTAACCTGTTGCTTTTAAACTTTGATAATTTGCATAATTGCTAGAACCAAACTAGAACTTAGTTTCTTTTTTGCAGTGCTGTGTGTTTAATTGCAAGGTCAGTCATTATACTGATATTGAAAGGAATTAGAAACATAAAAAACCTTCTTCTTTTAATCCTAGGTATATATGATGCATTCACATTTTCAAACAGAAGGATGATGACTCTATTCCATTTGATGTTTTTTCTGTGGCCTACAAGCAATGCGAAGACTGAAAATGTTTCAAAGCCCAATATAGTCTTATTCATGGTTGATGACCTTGGCATCGGAGACTTGGGATGCTATGGGAACACAACTCTAAGGTTTGCTAATATGTTTGATACTTTTTATGCATAACAAGTGGTCACATTAATTGTAAAAATAGAACACAAAATATATCCTTATGGTGGCATTTTTCAGCCCATATGTGGCCCATATGTGGCACAGCATGAGACACTGGACAACTGTAGCTATTACCTTTAAAACTAATAGCTCAGATGAAATATTCAAACTGAAATCTAATTGAAAAAATAAGGCTAAGTAAAATGAAATTTTTAAAAAATGAAGAAACAAATGGAAATGGAAAATGAAAAAAGAAACAAAGTGTTCTTTTTTGAATGTCTCATATGTGATAGGTTGTATATTGCATGTCTAAAATAAAACAGTTTATTTTAATTACCTTTAGAATGTAATCCTAACTTGCAAGCCATCTGTGTCCAGTGCTGGTTTGGGGCTGATTGATGTTCAGCCTATGAAAAGGGAAAAAAATTCCCTTTATCCAAGGTAGAACTGTAGCAGCTCCAATGGGTGACAAGGTGGTGCAAATTCAAGCAATTCAGGAATGCTGGGGAATGGGGCTAGGATATGACGTAAGTGCCAGACCCTGGCCTTCCTTCCCTCTACCCTCCACAGTCTTGCTAGCCCTTACCTGACTCTGAAAGCAGCTGGTGAGGAAGAGTTAAACTTTTCTTTCCTCTGCCTACTGCTTCTCATCATCTCTGCAGTGGGCTGAGATAATGACCGAGGGCAGACTGAGGGCCATATCCTATCAGTCTTTCCAGTTTCAGTGCAGCCTCTTTTCAGTCAGGAGGAAAGAGAAGAAATGTTCCTTTACCTTTAGGAAACCTCCATAGCTACCCCCACTGTAAATGCAGCACATGCCCTGTTAGCATAGTGGCATTGGTACTGATAATTTGGATAGAATTGGGCTCTGAGACAATAACTTCAGACAACATTTTTCATTGCTACTTCTGCTACCATCCTCTACCGTTGTCTGCTCACCTCTACCTGCATCTGCAGTTTCATCTCTACACGTTATGTAGTCAAGGATTTTATATGTATTGAGAAATAAATCAGATTTCTCTTCCGGGATGTTTCATATGCTTCATGAAATATGAAATAAACTCTTGGATGAATTTATTCCTGGAAAAAGTGCTTTACAACCAAATTCAATAGAAGTAAATCTACAGTCCTGGAGAAGAAGAAAAGAATCAATATTATTTATTATAATTTTAATGTATAAAAATGTTTTATCTATCATCTTCCTCTCCCAGTGAACCTTCAGTGTGGCTTACAATCAGTTTTTTATCAGAAAAGTAACTAATACATATTACAGTATATGTACCCCAATAAATCTATGTCAACAATAGTAACTGAATCACAAGACAAAAGTACATTAAAACAAAGTATCAGTCCTATACCATACAAAAAAGGGATGTGATAGTTCAGTGGGAAAAGTGATTAATATTAGTCAGTGTTCAGACCTCATATGTTTCATGTTCAGACCTCATATGCCATATAAAAGGGTTTCAGATCCTCTCAAAGAATACCTGATATGTTCCACAAAAGTGGAAATATAAACTATTAATGTCACCAGTCGTGATGTGTGCTATATTTTTGAAACCATTCATTAAGCAATAGAAGGTTAGAATTAAAGTCCTATAGAGGCAATTAGGATCTTGGCTGTTCACAAATTACACACATCCAGCATTGCAAAGAAATACAAATCAAAACAAACTACAGGAAAACAAGAGCAAAGATGAAATGTAGTCCAGTATATTTCACAGTAAAAAACTTAGTGGTTATCTCAAAGTGATTCCCTACACGCAAAAGATTTACAAAGTTAGACGTGTTTTTACATCACCACCACAATACTATGACTAAGATATATAAGGCCTTAGATACAAATAACTTGACTTCCTTTAAATGAAATATGTTGCAGTTGAGCAGGTTCAGTAAGGAAGTGGTAGTGAGATACCTAAGTCCTTGGCCATGAAGAGGTTTGAAGGATATATCTAATGTGCTTCTTGCAGTATTGAAAGCCATTCACAGTTTTTTTTTTAAACTCCAGAACTCCCAATATTGACAAATTGGCTAAACGAGGAGCAACACTGACTCAACATATAGCAGCCTCACCATTGTGCACCCCAAGTAGGGCAGCTTTCTTGACAGGCCGGTATCCTGTTAGATCAGGTATTATGGTTTATTTCTGCATGTTGCATTATTATATGTAAATATGATTGATATGAACGTTTTTTCCTATGTATGTTATCATTATGCTGTGACCCATAATGTGATTTCATTAGGTATGTTTTAAAGTAACAACAAAAATTCAGATCTTGAACTCCTTGCACTTATTATGTGAGCATTTCTGTTATTGTAGAAATATTAGATTGATGCTAAAGTAAAAGTATTGAAGCCATGATGCTGAAATAGATTAAATTTGTTGGATGTCTTCATCTATCAGAGGGATTTTGTTTTCTTTGAAATAAGGGACTATGCATATGTATTGCTACATAAATCATGTTATCATCAATCCATTGTGCTGTGGTTTCCAAACAGTGAGCTGTGGCATCCTGTGAGCCATGGAAAGAGAGCCAAAAGAGCCAATGTTGTAAAGATTTGGAAACTACTGTCATAGGGGATTATACTATTTTTTCCCTTATATTGGATATAAAGAGCCCAAAACTAAGCTCTTACACTGTTTGTCCATCAGTGCTAAGTTTTGCAAATGGGCCATAAGACATGTCTGCAGTCATTAGTGTCCACCTAGTAGTGCTGGAGCAGGGAAGTTGGTGCTTCCCCACTTGACAGTTGCCCAAATTGCCAGGTGGCAGAAAGATGAGTGGGAGCAGGAGAGGATGGGGAAGAAGAGTGGTGGAGGAAGGACATGCGTAGGGGAGAGAATGAGACCAATGGAGCTCTGCTCTGCTGGATCCAGATCTCCCATATTGGGCTGTGAGGTCCAACATAGCCTTTTGATTCTTTGCAAGCTCAAAGGCTACTGAGTAAGAATTGAATAACCACCCCCATTGCTGACTTCTTTCCTTACACATGATCAAATGTCTCCTCATGATGCACCACTGGGAGCTGCTTGGTGCACTTAGCATACTGCAGTCACCATTTTAGCACCGTGTCAGGCATGACACTCTGGACAGTTTAGGATTGGGCTGTAATTTGGATACTTACCTGTTACTGAACTTTATTTTGAGTTGGCTGTAAGGCATTTAACAGCAGTCAAAATGGCAACAATTACAGAAAACCAACTGGGCCAACATAAGGGACAGAGTTCAATAGACTCGTGAGAGCTGGTGTAGTGTATTGATGAACAGTCTGAACGGCAAACTCGGACTTCTCTGGTTTGATACTTGCCTTTGCCATTAACTAAGCAATCAAACAAGACTCTGGTCTTCAGTGGCAATATGGGGATAATAAGCCTTACTTTACAGGATTGTTGTAAGGTTATCATCAAGATAATGCATATGAAGAGCTCTTTTGCATACTCAGAAATGTTACATATTATTATGTCTAATTTGACTAATTATTTATTCCTTCTTTCCTAATGAAAAGTAGGATGAAAAATGAATTTCAGTAAAACTGGTCTGTGCTCCAATTTCTGATTTTAATTGGTATTATTGAACTCATATATTACCAAGCAGAAAAACTTGTTTCTGTAATTGAGCACACTTACCGTAATTAAAGGAAGTGTTTCTGTAGCAGTTCTCACAATTTCCATTCTGTTATGAAATTATATCAGTCCAATTAATTTGTCCATTCAACTGATGAAAATCTGTCCCTCATTCTTGTCCTAGACAGTGCTGAATTTACATATAAGCTAAACAAGCTAAAGCTTAGGGCCCCACTCTTTTTGGGACCCCCCAAAAAATTTAAATTGTATTTCAGTTCAACAATTACTTTGATAACATGCATATTTTGTTATGTGCAAATGATTTTAGATACCTATTAGTTCCATAAATTACCATATATTCAACACAAAAAACAGTGACAATTTGTTGTTGACAAAGGACAGCTAGACATATAAAGGGACCCATTACCTTCAATAGCTTAGGGCAACATTTCTCAAAGTGGGGGTTGGGACTCCTTTGGGGGTCGCCTAAAGACCCCTGGTACAGGGGGCCAGATCAGGCTTGCCAGACCTCCGGCTGTAGCTGTGTGTGCACTGGGGCTTTCTTAGCGGCTGCCCCAAGGACTTCTGACTGCTGGGGGGGGGGGCTTCCCCCAGGCGCGTGTGCCACCTGCCCAAATTCTGCAGGGGGCTTCCCTGCAGGTGCACACACTGCCCACCCAGATCGCACAGGAGGGGGCTTCCCTCCAGGCGTGCACGCTGCCCACCAGCCAGCCCACCAGCCGCTGCTCGCCAGCCACTGCCCACCAGCTGCCAAACTGCTTGCTGTATACCAGCAAGGTAAACTGTTGCTGGCTTGCAGCTTGAGAGGCCAATCCTATGCATGCCTACTCAGAGGTCAGTCCCATGATAGTGAATTGGGCTACTCCCAGGAAAGTGCTAGGATTGCAGCCTTAGAGCCCAATTCTATGCATGTGTACTCAGAAGTCATTCCCATTGAGTTCAGTGAGGTTTACTCCCAGAAAAATGTGCATAGCTCTGCAGCAGTAGAGCCCAATCCTATGCATATACACTCAGAAGGAAGTCAATTGAGTTCAGTGGGGTTTAGTCCCAGGAAAGTGTGCATAGCATTGCAGCAGTAGAGCCCAATCCTACGCATATGCCCTCAGAAGTAAGTCAATTGAGTTCAGTGGGGTTTACTCCCAGGAAAATGTGTATAGCACTGCAGCTGTAGAGACCACTATGCATGCCTATTCAGAAATAAATCCCATTATAGTCAGGGGGGCCTTTTCTCCCATGTAAAAATACATCCTGCAGATCGGATATTTACATTACGATTCATAACAGTAGCAAAATTACAGTTATAAAGTAGCAATGAAAATAGTTTTATGATTGGGGGTCCCCACAGCATAAGGAACTTATAAAGGGGTCACAGCATTAGGAAGATTGAGAACCACTGGCTTAGGGCCTCATCAAACCTAAATCAGGCCCTGGTCCTAGAGTGCAACGGTCAACTAGATTTCTGTTGGCTTACTTTGTGGGTAGTGCAAGTGGCTAAGACACTGTGCCTGTTAACCAGCAGGCCAGGGTTCAAGACCCGGTTCGGCCGCACAAGACAGGGTGAGCTCCTGTCCTTAGCCCAGCTCTGCGACACAGCTGGATCCAATCGTATTGGCTCTGCCTTTCCATTGGACAAATTAAGGGGCTTGGAAAGGGGGGAATTGCTGCTTGGGTAGAATTGTTGCTTGGGAGAGGGGGAATTTGCTGCTTCGCATGCAGTATATGCAGTGCAGAGCACGATACCATAGTCTCTCAAGACTGATGGAAGCCTGCTTTTTACTTTGCAAAAATATTCAGATACTAAAATGTATTCAACAGGATTCTAAGAGCACAATCCTAACCATGTCCTACTCAAAAGTAAGCCCCATTATGTTCAATGGGTCTTATTTCCAGGAAAGTATCTTTAGGATTGCAATGTTGTAATTCCATATATATAATTCTATTTTTTTAACATCAGAGATCTAACAAAGTATTCCAGAGTCAACAACATCCCATTCATTTCCAAAACAATTTTGCAACTGCATTGCTCTCACAGCAGAGATAAGGATTTCCAATACATTTGTGATTAGCATACCTAGTTCTTATATCCTTTTTATTTTATAAAGAATGGTGTCCACAATCAACCAACAAATCTTAGTATTTAACTATTTAGTTTCACAATCACTTGTTTTTTCATGTTGTTATAGTTTTAACTCTTAATTGGCAAGCCCCTTGCAATTTTTGTGCAAGCTAATGTCAAATCTAAAAATATTTACAAAAAGGAGAAACTATTCTGCTGCCTCCCAAAAGTCTATAAAATGCAATGTTTCAAGTAATTAAATCTGGATAATTATTTATTTTTGAGCTTCTTGTGCACATTTATTATTCAGATATAATTCTGAGTCTTGAATTACTCAATTTCTTACAGTATCTTCTGATAAAATTTTAATATTTGTAATAATAGAGATATAATAGATATAGAATATACAGTATCTCTTGCATATCTAAAATATGAAGGGTGTAAGTATTTTTCATATCATACTATACAAGGGATTCTGTGGGATCTGTCTTACTCCTTTCTCCAGTCCCTTTTGCTTGCAGTGGGAATCTCTACTTGCCCCCATAGGACAGGACTGCCAGGGCTCCTACTCAGGCCTCTGAGGGGATTGTGGGGAAGGGGTTCATTCACTCAAATCCTACTACACTGGTCTGTGCTTTTCCTTCCCTGGGTGAAATGAGAGCCAGAGACACTGGGCTGCTTCCTTCTCCTCAGAAGCCACTCGGTTTTCATCCTCCTCATCATTCTGAATTATGTACAATTCTTCTGGTTTGTCCAGAAGTCACTAGTTCCTTCTCATAAGTAGATAACAAATATTTCTCATCTGTTGTGCTGGTTTCTCATCAAATATTTTTCTTCTCTTGTGTGGTTTCTTGTGCTGATATTTCAGGTTGACTTAGAGCACAATCCTAACCATGCCTACTTAAAAGTAAGCCCCATTGTGTTCAATGGATCTTATTCCCAGGAAAGTGTGTTTAGGATTGCAGCTTGACCCATTCCCCCAAACATTCCCTTATATCCTTCCCTTATATTCCTCTTATATTCCCTTATATCCTATTCCCTTCACATCTGACCTTTCTGTGCTGGCACAAGCCTCCACTCCAGTTTAGGAAGCGCTGTCTTGAGGGCAAGAGGAGTACAGGAACTTCTCTGCTGGGAGACAAACACTCTCAATGGAGAAAGGCAGGGTGTTGCTGGATTCTTGCTAGGTCAGGGTTGGCAGTCTTGAGTTGGACAATCCAGAATCAGGCATCCTAAAATGTTATTTTTAAAAATGCAGAAAAAATTTTCTTTTTTCACATCATCCATTCCTACATGCATTCATAATGCAGTCATTGAACAAATCTGCAAAACTGAGCCACTTCAAAAAAGTTGTTAACATTTGGTACCACTCATCCTACTTCAGCTAAAATGTACAAGAAAATGTAAAATTTTCAGGTAAAATTAAGCTAAAATGTAAAATTGTAAGATATTTATTCATTACAACCATTGTTTTCTTGCCTCCCAAGTGAAGGGATTTATCCCCTTCTTACCCTGTAATGTTGGACAAAGTGAAAGAGTACAAGAATAAAGAGCCACCAGTTTAGACATTATTGACTTTTTTTGAATAATTACAGTTACAATTTTCCCCATATTCTAAATCTGCTTTAATGTACACAAGTAGGTCCAAGGTTTAGTTCCTGTCATATAGGGGAGAGAAAAAATATAGGGTAGAGAAAAATGCCCATTTAACTCTTGTACAACTGCTGCCAGTTAGTATCGCCAATGGTTACCAGTAGTATATTGGTTACACCAGTGGTGTAACTCGCAATAAAGCAGGTTCCTATGTTCTGAAAGGATTTTATAATAGCTCAATAATCTTATTCCATATCTGTAGAAAACTAATTTTACAACTGCTTTTGTCTTCTTTATTAGGATCTTACTGCTTATAAAAGAGAAAAAAGGCTTTTTTCCTCGCTATCACTCCCCCAAAGTTAATTTCAGTTACCATTTCCTCACTGGCATTCAAGTAGTGGCAAAGGAATAGGTCAAAACCAAACAACCAAGGCCATGGTGTTAAGTAAGCAAAGCTTGCTTAATAGTCAAATAGGGAGGAATTGCCTGGGGAAAAACATTTATGAAAGAACAAGTATTCATCCATAAGTTTGATTCTGACTTCCAGTGACGACAACAACAGCAGCATAATAAAATGCATCTACATCAGTGATGGGATTCAAAGAAATTAACAACCAGTTCTATGCCCATCTGGCAGCCACTTTTTAATGGCTATTTTTAAACTTTATATGTCCTATCTCCCGTTAACAACTGGTTCTATAGAGTAGGTGCGAACCTGCTGGAGCCCACCACTGATCTTCATAGCATTTTTGAGTTCTTAAAGTGTTTCATATTTATTGTTTTCCCTATATCAGTCCTATTAAAAAAGATAATAAGTGTCCCCTGCTCTGTAGATTAGAGTGGGATGTGAGGGCAGAGGTTGAGTGGTTCTCTTAAAGCCACCCAAATGACTTTGCAGCAGAAATGAGATTTGAATAGCAGATTTCCTGCCTCATCACTCTTTTTCTTAGCCAGCCTCTACATTGATACTAGGCCTTTTCCACTTATTTTGATTGCACCTTTGCATTAACACAAAGTTGCCAAATGATCTCAGGGAGCTGAAATGAAATATTCAATGCTTCATCCGTATGCCATGGCTGACCTGATAAGGTTCTAGTGCTGCTCCATTTTTAAAGTGTGTATTATCTATCAATGAAAGTGGTTTTCCCTCATCTTTCAAAATGATCTTTTGATTCAATTAGGAATGGCTAGCTTGCATCGGGTTGGAGTCTTCTTATTTTCTGCCTCTTCTGGTGGACTCCCTAGTGAAGAAATAACGTTTGCAAAACTTATGCATCAGGAAGGCTATTCTGCAGCTCTTATAGGTATGGTGATTATCATGCACATGTTTAGTATCTGTGTTGTCTGCTGAAATGTGATTAAGGAATTCAGGCGCCACACAGAGCTGGTAACTTCATTGGTTTGTTAACAGAGCTCTGACAATTGAATTTTCTGCTATAGACCTATAACATGACTTATTGTAGTCTCAGGGATAGAAAGCCAAGAAGATGGGTATCTGGAGCTTTGTGCTTAAGTGGAGGGATGGGTGGAGGGAAGAGGAAGCAATGGCAAAGATGCAATTTTCATCAGAAGTGCTTGTAGTTTATTAAATGCTGCAGCTTCTAGTACAAACTTAAGAAAATATTTATATGGTCAGTCACTAAACCAAACGGCCTTTAGAACATGGCCCAGAGACTGGATCTGGTTTTCACGTGGATCTGTCTGTCAAGTGAGCAGACCTTTTGGTTCTGCACAGGTGCTGTGTGAAGTCTCCCTTGAGAGGGGGACAGGCATGTCTACTTCAGGAGGCAGTTTTTGCCTCAACATGCTGTCATGTGGCCTTCTGAGACACTGGGCAGACAACTGTTCAGAGCATCTATATCCTCCACACGAGAAGGACTTTGTCACATTCCAGATGTGCAGTAGTTGCTAGTTTGAGTGCTGATGTTTTAGAATAATGAAATACAAATCTGATTCCTTCCCAGCGAGGAAAAAATTATAGAAAAGAAGGATCTGGAAAATTACATACATTATAGAAAAGAAGGATCTGGAAGTGTATCTTTGGGGAGCAGAAAGCAAAGGAGTATGGACAGGTGCCAGTGTACTTCTTCAGCTGCCAGTGCTTAGCACAGAACATAACATAAAAATATGTGCAAAATGGTACATTCTAGTTAATCAGGATCAACTGCTAAGACGGTAGAATTGAAAGACTTAATTAGCTTTTACAAATGATTTACAAATGTACAGTTTTTGTTGATTGCATAGTAGAGATTTTGCAGAAAAAGAATATGAAATGCTATTCCTTTAGGCAGGCTACCTACATGCATTTTAATTAATCTGTCTGAAATATGTCTTCTCTACATTTAGGCAAGTGGCATCTTGGGATCAACTGCAACCACAGTGATGACTTCTGCCACCATCCCTTAAAACATGGTTTTGATTACTTCTATGGGTTTCCTGTAAACAATGTTAGAGATTGCAAACCAGGCCATGGAAGCGTGTTTGCTAGTGGAATAAAAATGTACATTCCAACTATCCTCCAGATCATAGGAATTGCTTTGATCTCATTGGCAGTTCTGCATTATGTTGGTCTTCTCAGAGTTTCTCGCAGAGCACTGAGCTTCTTCTTCTTAATGACTGCAGTGTTACTTGGACTCTTGCTGTTCTTCTTTTATAACTTTCGATATTTAAACTGCTTCTTGATGAGAAACTACAGTGTTATACAGCAACCCTGGAGCTATGAGAACCTCACTCAGAGGCTGACAGAAGAAGCTACAAGGTTCATAAAAAGGTAGGTATCTTCAGTTGTAATATATTGGAATTTCATCATGGTTACTTCCTTCCATATTAGCCTCCCTTGATGTGGTGAATTAACCAAATATTATTTATTGCTCCATCTCTTTTTTGTTTGAATTTGAAGGTAATGGAACAAAATATAGAGATGTGAGTGAGGCTCTAGCTGAATTTGTGGACATTCTGCATGCTGACAAATAAACAGTTAATTAGATGCTGTATGCAAAGATGTATTATAAATATACAGCAGTTTAATTTGCCAAAAGGATTAATGAAAAAAGTTATTTGGTAGCTATTTGATACAATTACCTTTATCAGGTTATCAATTAATCTTAATTGTCCACAAACATTTTGTCCCACTCTAGGAGCTGAGAAGGGTGCAGCCAACAGTGATTGTGATTTGGAGGTTTCAGTATGGTATAAAGGGTGCCACACAAGTTGAGAGGAGTGGTGAAAGATGAAGGTTAGTTGACCTGAAAATGAGACTGAGGAGATCAGGACAGAAGACCAAACCAAGAAAGATAGTAACACTTTTTCCAGGTACAGTACTGGAAAAAATGTCAGAGCAGAAAGCAGGAGTCCAAGAATCTTCCCAAACAACGTAAGAACAAAAAAGAGGAAGACCTAGATCAGGGCCAGATATATCCTGTAGCTCTTCTTCCTAGTGCTTAAGATAACTTCTCAGGCCACATCAGGCTCTTCCAGCACCACCATGAACTACTGAATTATGGATGCAATCCCATACCTCTCTGCTCAGAAGTAAGTCATTATATTCAATGGGGCTTACTACCAGGAAAGGGTACTTAGGATTGCAGCCACAGTTGAGGTGTCATTGCAGAAATGGCAACTCAAATAATGACTTGGCTCTTCCCATATCTTGAAAATATGACCAAGATTTGCATACTTGCAACTAGTCATTTGCATCTAATGAGTTGGTGAGAGATAACATGGTTATTTCTATTCATGACCTGATCTGATTCTGTTCATGGTTTTGCTTAATGCCATCACTTCCTGCTTAATGCCATCACTTCTGGCCATCAACCACTGCTTTAATGCTACCTGCAGTACTAGAATGCTTGTAGATCAATATTACAAAAACAAAACAAATTTCAAGGGAGAAATCTCTCCTTCCAAAGAAAAACAACTTTGTCAATCTGCCCTGGAACTTTCCTACAGGTGGGAAAATCAGAAATACAGAATGAGATATTGGGCGCAATCCAGAGTAACTATGTGGAGTCCTTGCTCTGGTGTAAGAACAATTTGCTCCGGATTGCAATATGAATTTCCTATAGGTTTTCACTAGGTAGTGCAGTAACTGAGGGTACACGTAATGTCTCTAACGGGCTCCCGTAGTTACTCTGGATTGTAGGGATTGTCTTTTTTAGATAATATTCTACAATTGATCAACTATTAAAAACACCAAACTGTGTGCAACTCACCAGCATATATGCAGCCAACCATACTAGCAAGTTACTTGTTTTTGTTTTTGTCTGTTGGATGCTTCAAAAAATGGAGAAGCTTTGGGTAGGGCTCAGTACAAGGCTGGTGGACTGTATTTGGCATGGAAGGTCCTAACCAGTGGTGGGATTCAAAATAATTAACAACAGGTTCTTTGTCCTAATAACCTAAATGAACAACAGGTTATATGTCCCATTAGTAACCAGTTCTCAGAACCAGGCGCTCATTAGCAGAGGGTTCTATAGAACCTGTGAGAGCCCCTTGAAGCCCACCACTGGTTCAAACTATGTAGCCACAAAGTGGCTGTTGAAAGTCCTGCACAATGGTAGTTCATTATGTTGCAGATGGCACCTTCTTAAAAAGGAAGACCAAACAACTATGTGAATCATATCAATCTGAAATTGATATTTATCATCTACATGGCACATTTATTTTAATTTACAAGTGGATATTGGTGAAAAGACAACAAAGTTTATGTGTTAATTACTTTAACACTACCGTCAGTGCACTTGACACCCATTCTTTGCAAGAATATATTTGCATATATGACCTCCTGTTAAAGGTTATACTGAAAACACAAGAATCCTAACTTGGATTTCGGGTATAACACCTTTGCTAAGTTAGGGTGACTTATCACTAATATAGAAGAAGACCAAATCAAATAATGTTTTGGTAAAAATAAAGAAAGAAATCATAATAGTGATCATGGAGCTCTTTTAAAGATCTGTGAAGTTTTAAGAATTCTCTGAAAGGTATAACCTAATTAGAGTTTTTTTTAATCAGCAATATTGTCTCATCACAAATGAAGCTGACACTTTAAATAGATAAACATCCCTTTGAAAAGATAAACATCCCTGAAGTTGCAGTTAATGGGTTAAAAGCAGCCTGCTAATCATGCTAATGTGGTAGGCAATTAATTATAACTGAGATAGGTTCATAAAGAGTTGTGTCTGCTTTCTGTTTCTTTTCTCACATTTGATTATCATAGGAAAACAAAGTCATAATCACTTCTGAATTGCTTGGTAAGTGGAGGCTTCTGCCTTTGAGCTGAGAGTCAGCTTTTTAAGCCACTTGAAAGGGAACTTGATTCATCCCGTCTTGTTACCATGATTAACATTTGCTTTTGTATCGTGTGAAAATGGACATCCACAGAGGTTCCAGAAACCAGACATGGAGAATGGTTTGGGTCAACCTGTATAGTGATTTGTCAGTACCAATATCTCCTCCACCCCAACATGCCCTGAACATATGCAATATGTTTATTGCAGGGATCCCCATGATGCAGGGATTATGGCATAGGCACAAACGCATGGAAACTACCAAAAGAAGGAGCTGAAGCACTTATGCAGTGGTTCTCACAGTGGTGGTTGGACCCACTGGGTGGGGGGTCATGACTTCATTTCAGGGGGCTCGCAAAAAGCTGGGCATTGCCCTGTTGAAATCTGCCAGTGGTCATTCACACTGTTTTCCTAGGAGTAAGTTCATTGAACACAATGGGACTTCCAAGTAGAAATGGAGGATCTCTGATATCACAGTTATGTCACTTCCTTTTTGATGTCACTTCTGTCCTTGAATCCCTTTGGAAGGTGAGGTTCTGGACTGATTGATATTGATATTTTAAAATCAGGATATTGATATTTTTAAAACGGGGCCCAAGCTGCAATGTTCAAGAACCACTGCACTAATGTTTCTTTCACTTTTTAAGAATATTTTGGTTCCCCCCCCCCCAAAAAAAGAAAAATCCCACTAAGCCATTATACATGGTCCAAAAACAAATAAGGTCAATGAATGAGAATAAATATGCTTGAGTGACACACATGGTATTTATTACCCTTGGCATTCATTTTAATTTGAATGGAATGAATTGGAAATGAGGATTAATTGCATGAATGAAAAATGAGCCAACTCAACCCCATTCTTTATTTTTATTTCTCCTAAAATGAATGCCCACCCTTCAGTAGATTGCAAACTGATTCTGTTTTGATCATTCTGTAAGCCTTTCTGATAAACTTGGCCTGTTTTTTAAAGCTCAGATTCAGATTATGCGAGAGGGTCACACACTGCTACTAGCAAAGAGATCTTTGATAATATCAAAGTGATAAAAATCTAGATTAGTATACTCCTCAAGATCTTATTTATATAAGTAAAATGTATGAAGGTTTTAAGTGCCTACATAAATGTATGCATGCCAACGGCATAGGTGTAACTCACGGCACTGAGTATGGACATGAATTATGTTGATATCAAGACCACAGCCTGGGTGTGCTGATATTTCTTAACAAATCACTCTACAAATTTATACATAATTCCTAGTAAAACAATGAAGGTCTGATTTGGACACTCATTGTGTAAAATCTAATTTGCTTCTTGCAATCTCAGTGCAGATGAAATTGAATCAGGACCTGTGTATTTAAGAGGATAACAACTTTTAAAGGGAATTAAAGACTTATTTAAATTCTGTTGGGAAGAATTACATGTATACTAAACTTGCTTCTATGGTTTCATTGTCACGTGAATTGGCATGATGTCTTCTTTATGTAAGCACCACATTTTACTTTATTGTCTTTTCAACAAATAAAACAGGAGAAAGGAAGGTCTGTCTCCGTAAATTGTGTAGAAGAGAATGGCAGTAAATTTTCAAAGGAGCTGTTCGCTGAAGTGCTCCAGTTAATAAAACAGGACTTTAACTGTTGTTGTCAAATCTCCCTCCCACTTACAAGCTGATATGCCATTCCATTTTCAAGGTCACAGAAAGTGGTAGTCAATCATGATCCCCACCCCATTTCCCCCCACCCGCCTCTCCAAAAAAGCACTTTGGTGTAAGAAAAATAGCCATTTCTGATTTTCTAATCTAAAGGATATTAATAGGTGAGATTCCTCTTCAGCTAGGAACCAGCTGTCAGTCGGTGTCTGGTAAACTTAAAAAGTAAACCAGTGAATGATTTTATGCCCATCTGTCTGGACCATTGATTAGAAAGCTGTTCTTGGAGTAAGAAGTCATGGTGGTATCTTTTATATTGCTTCAGGGTTGTTATCTCCAGAAAATGGGCATGTGTAATAGAGGTGGTGACTCACACCTGTCCTGTATTTATCACTGTAAAGCTATGTTCCCATTAGATGCTGTTGCAAGAGATATGTCTCCCTTTGGGTTCAGTTTTTAATCAATCTGCCTTATTTTGTCCTGCTATATGGGAAATGGGATTGCTGCCTTGCAGTTTTTGGTTGGGGCTCTTAACTCAGGATCGCTATTTGATCCATCATTTGTGGTTGCTGGCAGAGTGAATAAATTCCAATATCAGTCACCTCTAGGACAAACACTAAAATACAGAAATATTTATGCCTGAATGATTTAGTATATAAATAATAGATGAATACATTTGCACAGTTATGCAACTGCACTATTTTTTGCAATTTCCATTATTATGGGTGTGCCTGTCTGTCACTTACATCACAATCAATTACTTGTGGCTTTGCTCCTGCACTAATATTTCAGGCATGTATCCTAAGATACTGATCCTAATGTGAAAGTAGGTGTATTAAACATCACTGTTTTCAACTGAAGCTTTAAAAGGGGTGTTTTGCAGAGAATCACTCATTTACTTGGGTGAATCAAACTACAAAGAGCCTGAGCACTGCAAATTAAGCCAGAATTACCCCATAATGCTTTCAATTTCTTGACTATCTAAGACTGTAACCAAGAAACAAACTTTGCGTCCTGGGTGTTATGTATTGCAATTATTATTTTTAGATTGTGAGCCCTTTTGGGACAGGGAAACATTAGTTATTCGGTTTTCTCTGTAAACTATTTTTTGAACTTTTTGTTGAAAAGTGGTATATAAAGAATGTTATTACTAATAACTGTGTTGGGAAGAGTCCTGTGGGGCTTGACACAAGTTGAGTCAGGTACTCACCGCCCCTGAGATTCGAGTCAAAAGTGATAGCACTTTGAGTCCGCAAGTCTTCCCTTCACAACTATAGGACTAGTCAAATCACCCTATCCCCTTTAAAAAATCCACCATGGGGGAATAAAAAAACCTGAGCTGCTGCTAGGATCTGTGTGTGTTGGAATTCTCTTTAAACACTCTTGCGCTGCTCTGCCCATCTGTAAATAGGGCAGGAGGGGTGAGAGAGACTGTGACAGAACAAGCAATGCAGCCACAAGAGCCATCCTAACCCGTTCTGAATGATGACCCCCCCATGAAGTTTTTCATGCTGTAGGCAGAGGCAGACTTGACCTAGTGACTCAAATACAGACTCAAATCAGTGGGTCCTTAACATGAGTATTTTTTCAGTCTTTCATCCACGTAACTCATGAGTCGGTGAAAAAAAAATGTGAATTTTCACAATTTGCATTTCAGTCATCCAAGTCAGCACTAAATAATAATAATAAATAATATTGTATGGATCCCATAGAAATTTTTATCCCAGTATAAATAACTGCTAGTTATACATTTTCTCCTTTTTCCCCCGTTTCAGAAATGTGAATGCACCATTTCTTCTCCTCCTGGCATACCCTCAGGTCCACACAGCTCTTTATGCATCTGAAGCTTTCCGAGGGAAGAGCAAACATGGATTATACGGCGATGCCGTTGAAGAAATGGACTGGAGTGTAGGTATGTTGTATGATAATTCATGAGTTTACATTTCCTGAACTAATTGCCTTTTAGAAATATGAACATTTATCCACAAAAAATGCTGTGCTTTGGCAAGAAGGCTGTTGTCTTAAACCACTTACACAAGAATAAGTCAAAATGATTTCAGAATATCTGTCTAAGCAATTACTGCTGAATGGTTAATTTAGAGTGCAAGTTAGGCAACACTGAATCAAATGTAAAACTTGGTGTGCTTTTTTCCAGTTTGAATTTTTAAGATGAAAGCTGGGACCATAACAGAGTAGGCTAAAAAATTCATGCTGCAGTTTTCTTTTGCAAACTGAGAAAAGGTGTATGCAAAGCTTTAAAACAATTCTGAAACTGTTCTGGGCCCTCCAAAACTCAGCTTGTGACCCTTTGGTGAGTCTTGACCCTCAGTTGTGAAAAGCTGTTCTAATATATAATGTAAATTTTCTTAAAGGGTTACTTCAAACAAACAGAGCGAAACATTTTAGACAGGAATTCACAATGCACAGACTTCAGAGTAGTGATAATTTATTCTGTTTTGCAAGGACCCTTCTTTATTTGTGGGCTTATTGGAACAGCTCTTCATTTTTAGAGGTAATCATCTGTGAAAACAAGTTCATACTTGAAACAATCAAAGCAAAGCACAGCAATAGTAGAAGATAATATTCACCTTTCATTCCTCTTTCCACATTCACCTCCAACCCTTTTCTGGCTTCAATAAAGCAAAGTACGGTGCTGCTCTCAGTAAACAATGCTGTATTTATTAAATTACTGATTTTCACCTCTGCTGTAGATGCATGTTCAGTAATGAACTTTGCAGCAATATACTTTGATTACAAACTTGAAAGAGTTCAAGCTCATTCACATTTAGTGTCATGAAATTTCAATAGCCGCACAGAGCTATAAAGAGGTTTCAAAGGAATATAGCTTTTCTCATGGTCTTAAACTTCAGAATATACAGTGCAACATGTGTTGAAATGTCAAAAATTGCAGCCATTTGAGTTTTCACTAATTTTAGTGATTAACAAACTGTTCATTCACCAGATCTGGGTTGGCAGGGACTCATAAACCTGTACATGTATCTTTTATTTTGGATGTGTGGACAAGAATCCCACAGAAGTAATGGAGTAGCTCCCATAGTGAATAAAAGAGTGGGAAAAATAGTATTAAGGTATAACCTCAAAAATGTCAGAATTATCTGAGTTTGAATTCAAGACAAACCTCTCAAGAACACAATAATTCAAATCTATGACCCTATCACTAATCAAAGTCTATGACCCTATCACTACTGATCAAAGAGGCAGAAGATCTGTTTTATGAAGAGCTACAACACCTTTTAAAATCAATACCAAAAAGTCCTCCTTATTATAGGGGATTGGAATGCTAAAGTAAATTCCCAAGAAATCTTGCTTCACATAACAAGTTCCGCTTCACTTAACAAGCAAGTGCACTATGGGCACGCATGCTATGCAGCCCTGACGCTCCGCGCGGAGGCTCTTTAAAAGGACCCCTGGCCAGCGCTGCTGCCTATAACTGTCCCCAACTTGGGGGCAGTTGCCTGGGAGTTCCAGAGGCAGCTGCCCCTAACTGCCTCCAAGTGCATCCACCGGCCACATTGAACTTCCAGCAGCAGCCCAGATAAGCCTCCCAATAAAGTCTCTTTGTAGCCTCCTAACCATGTCTACTCAGAAGTAAGCCCCATTATGTTAAATGGAGCTTACTCCCAGGAAAGTGTCTAAGGCTATTGCAGCCTAAGTAGACTTCATAGGATCATGCACAGGGAATGCATGTTTTGAATTCAGTTACAGTGTTTTGTCATCATTTTTACATCCATTTAATATTTTTATATGAATATTTTTTTATTGTGGAAAGAATCGTCTGAGTTTCCATTATTTCCTGTGGGAAAATCCGCTTCACTTAAAGAGCATTTCACTTAAAGAGCAGGCCTCTGGATTAATTAAGCTCTATATGTGAGGCACCACTGTACTTGTTGTTTTTTAAACATGCAAAACCAGTTGTTGTTCTTGTGAACACTACTATTTAAAATCCCATTTTTAAAAAAGGCATCGCTGAATGCCAGGGAAAATTTGTATGCCATCAGTCTGTTTTGAAGAAGAAGAATATAACTGTTGGACAGAAAACTAGCATAGCAGGCAAGTTTCTTGCCATTACCTGTTTTCTTGTGGGCCGATTCATGTCAATGCCAGCTTGTTTGCTGGTGTAGATCTACTACCCAGAAGGGGGCATATCAAGTCCAGGATAGGCGTATAGGACTCAGTGGTCACCAATACTGCCAGGATCAACTCCTGCTAAACTGGTCTCTCTCATCCTGATCCTTGTTTCAGTCTATTCTCACTGTGAGAAAAACCATAGTAGTGGCCTATCTATGAGGTGCTGTTGGTGATGTGTAGCCTTCTGGGATACAGAATATTCTGCTATTCTGTAGCCCACAGAATAGCAAAGAGGCTGTTGTGAAGATGGACTGTGAGTTTTGCCAGCATACCACATTGTCAAGATAGGGCTGCTAACAGGGCTAATTATGCTATGCTACATTGCTATGCTATGCACAGGGAGCATTCAAGGACTAAGAACCTGCATATTTGACCCACCACAAG
The DNA here is from genome assembly GCA_030015325.1 of Cryptoblepharus egeriae. Lineage (NCBI taxonomy): Eukaryota > Metazoa > Chordata > Lepidosauria > Squamata > Scincidae > Cryptoblepharus > Cryptoblepharus egeriae. Next base: position 32,137,949 of record JAREYC010000005.1, read on the forward strand.
TTCAGAACCAGCAGCTGGAGGACCAATAGAGGACCTTCCAGACACAACTAGAGGTCATATCACAGAGATCTGGATTTGCCTCTGAAACTGATCTTAGAGATTGTGCAGTTCCATAAAAGATGGTGGTCCTTGGGTTTCTTGGTCCCAGTCTGAAGTGAGAAACCATCTTGACTTCATGTACTTGAGACCCATGTTCTGCTAAAATTACAGTGCAGCATGTTTATGTTTGTTGCTCGCATGTCTTGTATCCATCTGTGAATAAGCATTCAACTAGTTCAGAAGGAAAGGAGTTAACATGACTTTAAAATATTCTCAATTTCACACATGATCCAAATTTGCATCCAGATATGCTTTACAACAGAAATAGCTCTTCTTCCTGATTAGGAAATGTAGTCAGACACTGATGCTTGTTGATGATCTGTGTTGCATAATAGAATATCCAGTTCCTTTTTGCTTAAGATTTTGCCTGCCTCAAGTCTGACAAGAGCTTTTTAAAAGCAACCCTGGAAAGATTCTGTTTTCTTAGATAAGTATCTGTTCAAAATTGTTGAAAGATTTAGAAATGGCATAGGAACAGAATAGGTCAGCCCCACTTTTTAATACATGTTCAACATCTTTTATGCTTCCTTGAACTCAGCAGCAACTTTTTGGCCATATATTAAATTTTCATTTACTACAGCTTTCTTCCACAGCATATGTAAGTTTGTGTCACAGCTGATACATCTTCACAGTGCCACAAAATGTTTAAGAGTTTCTGGTGGTAAGCTACCTAGGGGTAGGAATTAGGGAATTTTGCAACTGCACTCAGATACCTATCTCGCTATAAAATTAGGGAAGCATTCAGGCAGATGAAGCTGTCTATCTACTCTCTAATCCACACTACAGCTCAGCAAATAGTGGTCAGGGAGGGTACTGCCATATTTTGCCATGTGGACTGGGTGATCCAGAGAACGAGTATGGCCTTTCTGGCTCCCCATAAAGGTTCCTTTAGGTTTGGCATATCAGTCTGAGAAGATAATCAGTATGAGTAGCAATCCATTGCATATCACTCTGCCTTCATCCTGCCTGTCCCATTTTCGGTGTTGCTTTACCTCTTTTTGACTTCTCTATATTAATCTGGAGCATTTCATTTCCTAGTCTCTTTTCCTTGGCCTTCCTACCTATCAGCAGCCTCCTACTTTCTCAAATTCAATCCTCTCTTATTAATTTAAATATCGTATATACTTTTATGGAGCTTAAAAAGCTCCCACGGCTTATACAGGGCAAGTGGCTGGCGTGCCCAAAATGGTGGCCGCTAGTGGTCGCAGCTGCCCGCACGCCTCCTTGGTCGGTTGGAGGTGCTTGGAAGCACCTCTAGCTAATGGAAGAGGTGTGCGGGCAGCCGCGACCACCAGCACCAGCCCACTCACCTCCTCACCCAGCTGGAGAGGCATGCAGGCGGGTGCCACAACCAGCACCAGCCCGCACACCTCCTCAGCCAGCTGGAGAGGCATGTGGGCGGGCGCCACAACCAGTGCCGGCCCTCACGCCTCCTCAGCCTCACAGCTTGATTCTAGGCAGGTCTCCTCAGAAGTAAGTCCCACTGGAGTCAATGGGGCTTACTCCCAGGAAAGTGTGCATAGGATTGCAGCCTCATAGCTCAGTCCTAGGCAGGTCTACCCAGAAGTAAGTCCTATTACAGCCAATGGGGCTTACTCTGTAAATGTTATTTTATTGGTATCTATTTTTATGGTATTTTGAAATGTACCAGTAGCTGCTGCATTTCCCACCCTAGGCTTATATGCGAGTCAATAAGTTTTCCCAGTTTTTTATGGTAAAATTAGGTGCCTCGGCTTATACTCAGATCGACTTATACCCGAGTATACAAGTATATGGTAATTAATATTTAACTCAAATTTAAATAATTAAATTATTGGATTAGATTACCTAATAGGTCCCTTCCTTGCAATTCTATGTTTCTATTCTATAATTCCTTCTCTGAGTCTATACCTACCTTCTCTCAATTATCTTTTGTTAATCCCAATTATCACTCTTTCCCTGTGCCCTTCTGCTACTTCTCAGAGCATTAGGGAAGTATAGCGAGTAACTACCAAATGTGTCCACTATTACAAAATCCTGTTGCATGCTGAAATGCACATGTTACAGCTGAAAATGATCTGAACAGAATGAAATATATTTCCATCTGTTGTTATTTTCCTAACCCCAATATGTTGACCGGAAAGAGAGAGTTTGCCTTCAGTGGGATGAGGCTCTGGAGAGGGCAAGTCATGACTCAGCTCCATCTTTTTATTGGCCTTAACAATGTCTGTAAAAGAGATTCATTCACAGCTTTCTTTGTCTACAGATGGCAAGTGTAGAACAATTGTCAAGTGTCTGACAGAATTAGGAAAGATAAAGTCAACAAAGACTATTGCAATATAATGCAGAGACATAGCAATACCAGCCTGTTTGAAAACTGAAGGACAATTTTAGGAGGAATAAAAATACAAGAGGTGAGCCAAATGTTCAAGTGTGATCAACTTAAGAAAATAGAGTGATATAGGTAATCAGAGGAGAAAAAGGAATTACATATAGCTTCAAGATACTGTAAATATTACATAAGTTGGTTGCAAATACAAAGGAAAACCTTATTCCCCATATATTGTTGAACCATTATATTACTACAAAGCAATTGCCACAGCAAGTATTCAAGCAGCTTCCATAATTTTATATCACAGCTCATTTGGAGCTGTTGGTTGGCAGGCAGTCTCAGCCATCTGGAGCTGTTTCTTTGCAGGTGTCTTACGTGCATCAATTCTCTGCCTGGAGTCTAATGTACATCAGATAGCATAACCTATGGACTCAACAGCATATTATCCTTGGGGCCCTTTTGTGTTGAAATTGGAGTTAGTTGAGCCCTGAATAACTAGATACAAAGAAGATTTAATAATCAAAAAGATGACTAACAGCACAATCCTAACCAGGTATACTCAAAAGGAAGTCCCATTATATTCAATGGGTCTTACTCCCAGGAAAGTGTCTTTAGGATTGCAGCCTAAGGGTGCAATCCTTACTTGGGCCAGCACAACTCAATGGTCTTCCTGTTCCAATGGTGATGTAGGGAGGCAAGCACATGTCTGTGCACTGGCCTAACCCATCCCCAGGAGTGGCTTAGATGTATCTTATGGCACTTTTGTGAAACCCCCAGGTCAGCACAGGACTTAAGCCATGGCTTAGGCCAGTCTAAATAGAGGTTAGGATTGCAGGATTGCAGGTGTCATCCAACTGCAGGATGCAGCACTGCCCCATTGACAATGTCAGTGAGGTTGAGTTGTGAGGTAAAGTAAGGTAAAGTTGTGTCATTGAGATAAAGTTGGTCAGATTTCGGCCTAAAAATAACTATCTAGATAGCAAAGAAGATTATTTCCACAGCACCACTAAAGCATCATTCAGTCTTGCTGTGATGTAACTGGAAATTAATATAGTTGCATTCAAGATTGTATCTGGAAAACTTGCATTTGATTTGTAAATTCTCACAATGATAATCTAATAGCCCAACTTTAGCATCACTTAACAGTAGCATAAATTGGCTGCTATTGATTTATGGAGGGCAGGGAGAAGTGGGCCAGGACTGGTGGAGCTCAGTTCTACAAGATCCTGAGCGCCATATCAGGACACGAGGACCAACATCCAGCTCCTTGATTTTGAACTGGTCAAATAGCTGGTGCAGAACTGAGTAGCCCCACTGTGGTGTAATGTCTTTTACTCAGGCAAAGGACACAAAATTTCCCTTCTCCCAAAGAGGGGGGGGGGGGGTGGGCAGCCACGTGTGGAGTGCTGGATGCCAGGACAGCCATTTTTTGCAACACCGCAACCCAACTCTCTAAGTAGATCAGTTCTGAGCTGTTCATCCTTTGTTCTAAAATCTAAAAACATTGAGACCCAGTGATACATTTCATGACATAAAAGCTAAAGGCCTGTCATATTTTAAGCAACTGTGGAGTAGGTTTTGAAGAGACTGCTGAATTAATATTGTCCCTTAGGCATTTGGCGGAGGGATGTAGGTGGACATTAAAGCTTCATCCTATTAATGACATCAAAGTCAATTTTTTTAAAAAAAAATACCACTAACATGTCTCCTAATTAAAACAGGGAGGCTGTACATGATGTACAAGATCTTATGCTGTACAAAATATTCAATTTTAGATCACTTACCCACTCAAAGCAGAATCTCTGAGTGTTTCAGTTCTGTTTAGTGGATCAGTTTTCAGTCTTGCTTGTGACATGTACGTTGGTAACTTAGTAATCTGTGGAAAAGAATCTTCTATGTACCTTATTTTCAGAATACATACGGAAGAAGAGTTGCTAAATGTGGATAGAATAACAACCACATAATGCTGAATATTTGCAGTCTAATCTATATTCATTTTAGATCATTTTTAGAACAGAGGCAAAAGTTGATTAAAGAAATCAGTGTTAATTTAATTAAAAACCAGAAACAAAACCCAAAATGAGAAAAGACATATGTTAATTCACTCAATAATATTTAGAAAATTTACCATATACCTTAGAAAGTGTAACTTGGTTCTGCTCACAAGCCTGATGGCACATAATGTCAGGTTCCTTCATGTCTCTACTTCAGCTTGATAAGTTTCACAGCGCAATCCTATCCTTCTCCTCACCCTGCTGGTGCATCCATACCAGAAACACAAGGGGGGATCAGGAGGATTTTGTTAGGAATGGGAATTTAAATCCCTTATATCTGCATGAGCCTTTGACTCCACAATGGACCTGGATCTACCATTCCTCCTCTCCAACCAGAATTGCCCCAATCCTCCAATTCTCCTTTCCTTGCCCACACATAATTAAATTTCTTTGCCCCTACCCCCCACTGCCTTACAATGCTGGTTGCTCCAGGGATGGTGTTTACTGTCTGCGGTGGCAGCCCAGCTTTATAGAATGGTGGATTCCAATTTAAAATTACCATAATGCACAATGTGCTGCTAAACATGTGTTTAGCAGCACAGTGTCTCGATAGGATTGGGCCATAAGTGTTGCATTTCTCATAGAGCCTAATGCAATACATTTTATAAATTGCTTTCCATTTTACAAAGTGTTTCTCATTTTATTAAGTGTTCTTCCTTCTGGTAATACTTCTAAGCTTACTGTTTAGTGTCTCTTATCACAAGCAGGATCATAACAACACCCATTAGATTTTCTTTATCCCACAATAAGCACGTCATTTTAGTTATTTGAACATCACTCACTCATGCAAGTGTCAGTGCTCAAAAAGAAAACAGAAATGCAACATCTGTCTTTTTTTATGACACTTTTTAAAGGAGCAGAAAAATGTGCAGTTTTGAATGTTGTTGGATGCCAAATAATGAGAAATCTTGGCTTCTAAAAATAGTTATTGTGAAAGTTTTGTACTCTTAACTCTTACATCATATTGAGTTCACTTTATGTGTTCTTGCATTACCCAAGTAAAAGAGAGATGAATTTTAAAATTACTCCAGTGATTGCTTGACATATTAGAAAACTAGCTACAGCTTTTGGTAAAATAATACTGTGCTAAAAAGTAGGCCAAATGTTAGCTGAACATTTTATTTCTCTCTAACATTGATAATTTGAAATAAATAAATTAAAATAAAGAGAATATTTTTAAAAATCTTTGTAATTATTGTCGCCTTCCTCGTTACAAACCAGAAGCACATACACTTCTGATAAACAATAATAATAATGGTTTCTAAGGCGGAAGTGGACCTTAGATCCAAATAGTGGATAAAACGGAGAACCTTCTTCATTTAGCAGCATCTGTACTGCAATGAAGCAGCTGCAAAAGGCTTCTGTTCTTCAGAGGAGCAGACTTTTACTAAATACCTTGCAATAGATATAAAATGCCTTCAAATGGAGCAACGGGTTGGTTGAAGTGTATCTCAGTCATGTTTGTTTACCCAAACGAGTGGACCCGTGTCTTGGAGCGAACAAAGCAAAGATGAAGCTGCCCAAATCCTGTTGCCAAGGATTAAAAGTATCTGATCTGTATGTGCTACCTGCCATCACCAAAGTCAGGAGATAAAAAGGCGAGATGAGTAGGAGTTTGGCAGTTAACTTGATCAAGATGTGTATTTGGCCAGTAAAGAGACAGAAAAAGCAGTTGTGACCAATTAAACCAGTAGTACTCAGACGGGGGTGGGGTGGGGGCTGACACCCCAATGTGTGTAGAGGTCCCTTTAAGGATCAAGGGAAGGGGTGATGGCAGTGTGGATCATGTTGCTAATGGGGGACAACTGTTATCTCAAACAACCTTTTTATTTTTTAAACTGCTTTTATTTAACACATTATTGGGGATCAGAGGGAGGAGTCCAAGGATCAAACCCCTGTGGATGTTAAGGCACAAACTTATTCCATTATGAGCAAGAAACTTGGGAGTGAATTATTTAAATCTATTTTTACACTGTTTTAGGTCTATAAGGCTGCAATCCTAAACACATTTTCCTGGGAGTAGGCCCCATCGAATAAAATAGGACTGACTTCTGAGTAGACATGTTTAGGATTGCACTGTAAATTTATTTTTCCACTAATTTTTAATCCATTGGAACTCTAGTGGATAACAGGGCACACAAATATAAAAGATCTACCACTTGAGATGGTGCTCTGTTAGCTATGGCCAGTCAAGTTTACAGTAATTTTAATGAAATGATTGCTCTGAAAAATATAAGATTATCAAGACACAGATCCCCTGACTTGAATTAAAAGATCTGATTTATTTTCTTCATATTTTTAAAGGACAGATTATCCATGCTTTGGATCAATGGAGCCTAAGTGAGCGGACTCTTGTGTACTTTACATCAGACCAAGGGGCGCATGTTGAAGAAATATCAAGCAGCGGAGAAGTCCATGGTGGATTTAATGGAATTTATAAGGGTATGAGTTATCTAGTGTTTTTTTCACTATAGTATAGGCATGCATTGGTTAACCACATTTAAACCAGTAACTGACTGCATAGATGACGGCTTTGGTGGTCTACCCGGGAGTGAGCATGCCCAAATAATCCCACCTATGAGTGTACTGAAATCTCCATACTCACCAATTGGTAACCATCCCTTAAGTAGATTGATACGTATACTCGTCAAGATAGCTGTGTTTCACAGTTCAAATAGAGGGGTCCATGAATGGGGACAGTGTAGATTTCACTTTTTTTCTAGCCATGGGAAAATCACCCTCACCATTCCCCTGCAGGAGCATGAGCCGAAGGATCACCTCATTACTCCACCTCCTCCCTACAGAGACTTAGGGCACAATCCAGAGTTAGGGCAGTGAGGATTCATTCATTCAGTGAGGATGTATTCAACGATTCTGAATACAAAGCAGAAAGTTATGCTGCATCCTGAGAGGAAGCCTGGGCTACCCTAACTGCTCCCAAGCATGCTCAGTAGGCACCAAGTAAGTGACACTTGGGAGGGCTTGGTCCTGAGGAGTCCCCCCTCAAATCACACTGAACAAGGAACTTAGATGCCTTAGAAGTCGTCCCAGTATAGTTTACAGTGAATACAAGGGGCTTCTTGGTGTGGCCTGCTGTATCCCCAAGTTAGTGGGCTGCCGTAGTTGTGCCATATCCTGAAAGTGAGAGGCAGGGGTTGCAGCTGGGCTGGCCAAGAACTCAGATTTTTGGTTAACACTGCCATTCTTACTCGGGCCTTATCTATTCATTACTAAACCTGCTCCTGAGGTTGTATAACTCTGACAAGCTGGAAGATGGTGTTTCTGCCCTGGTAACATGTTCTGAATAGAAAGTAACTGCTCTGCCCTAGGCAATGCTAAACATGCCTTCCACAATCCTCTCCTGAACTGCCTAGGCTGCCCCAGCTTGGGCAGCCTATGTTGCCTTAGGCTGCCCCAAGCCTTTTCCAGAATAACTGGGATGGCCCATTTTGCAGTTGGGTCAGCCCAGTGATAGATAGGGTAACCCAAGCACACTTCTGGATTGAGCCCTTAGGCAGAGAGTAAATCTCTCCCTAAGTTTGAGAAATAATGAGATAAGTGTATGAGTGTACCAGTGGCCTACCTAGGTCATTTGGCCCCGCCGGGGCCCACAAACTTTTTGACACCTCCATAAATCAGAATTATTTAATTAATTGTTATCAGTATTATTAGATTCAATTAAATATTAATTAATATTTTCATATTTTTTAAATCATCTTACCAATTAAGCCTCTGTTTTGTTTTTTTTGTTTTTTTGAGGGGGTCAGGCTGCCTTCTGGAGCTCTTGTTGAGCTCCACTTTCACTGGATTGGGACCATTCTGGTGGCCTTGCATTCATCTGTGTCTGACCTGAACATGAGCCAAGGCATGTTTGCTTACTCATGAGTAAACTTGGCTGTGTAATTCAGTTCCACCTCCATAGAACTCAGTGGAATTATCAGGGACTTCCTTATGGGTTGATTTGTGAGGGCTGCCTTCATTGGATCAGGACCATTCTAGAGGCATTGGCTTCCTCTCACTCTGCCCTTTCCAATGGATAAGGCATATTTGCCTACTCACAAGTTGAGGTGTGATACAGCTCTCTTCAACTTGTCATTGAGCTCAATCCATTTTTTATTTTTTGGGCCATAACCTTTGATAGGAATGAGATATTTCAAAGCTGTTTTTTTGCTTTGGATTCCACTGGAAAATACACATCCAATGTTATGTGAATTGATGAGGTTATTACAAAGGAATTTAGAAATTTTAGTGACTTTTGTTATTTTGTTTACCCTACAAGGGTGATACCCAGGGGGCCCCCAGCTCTTAGGGACGCTACTGGTGAGAACAGAAATGTGGATACAGGAAGGGAAATAGAGGTTTACCCAATTGTTTCCTTGCTTGTTGTAACCTGCTCCAAAATTAATTCCTTCCTCCCAAAGTGAATGTGTCCCTAATGCAATTGGAACCTTGTAGGAGTAAAGCCATGTCGGAGAGGGATTTGAACAGGGAAATGAACAGGAAAAAACTTGGAAAAGTGAGGTAACCTGCCCCACTGTTGTTTTCCCTGGTTTTCATAACCCAAAACTATTTTTTAAAAAGCTGGATGCTAAAGTAAGTCATGGTGCATAATATGTAATTAGTGCCATCTTATTAACCACTTACTTGCCAAGTTATAAAGCACTGTAAATTTAACTGAAGAAGATTTCTTGAAAAGAAATTGAGGCATCATTCAGCCTCATGAAACAGGAATGTTAACTGACAGCTCTTTGTCTTCAGTATTGTGCACAAAATCACAGTACTGTAATTTGTGAACATGCAGTTCTTCTGCTGTTCTTCTGCCACATTCATTTTTAATTCCTATGCTTCACACTTTTTATTCATAAATTTATGTAAGGCTTGATTTTTCCTGTCTCACAGAGCAGAACTGCTTCAATTAAAGTTGGGTTTCCAACAATGCAATCCTATCAGGCACTACTGCTGGCAGAAAAATTGTTTCACCAGTGGTGACTCAAGTGCGGAAGTTGTAGACAGGCCTCTAGCAGTACGTAGGGCTCAGAAGGCAGATTTTGCCCTTACCATCACAGTGTCAGAGAAAAATATTATCACTTTTCTCCATAAAAATGAATGGCACCCATCTGCTTAAATGCAAAAAGGAAAGCTTTGCAGATATTTAAGGTGGGCCTTACACCTATTCCTGGCCCCTTTTATACCAACAATTTAGAATCAGACATCTCCTTCCTCTTTATCTACAGTTGTCACTTTTGCGTATCTAGTTCATATATCCATAAAAGATTAATTGAAATGCGACTATCATAAGAATAATCCATTCATCCAAAAAGAAAAGTTCACTGGGCTTTTCTCTTTGGAAAAAATAATCTAATTCAGTTTATACCATTTCTTCAAACTATAGAATACTATATTTAGTTTTTAGAAGAGGTTGGTTTTTGGGAGGTTGTGGGTGTGCAATTAAATGAAAAACATGTACATAAATATATATATATTTATTCTGTACAATAATCTTTCTTGAAAATCAAAATAAATATCAAACATTTTCAGTGTAGGGCTGTAACTGACAACAAAAATGAAGAGAGGAAATATGGTGTTGTGTGCATATATGGAGCACAATCTTAACTGTACTCAAAAGTAAGCCCCATTGTGCTCATTGGGTCTTACTCCCAGGTAAATGTCTTTAGGATTACTCCCAGGTAAATGTCTTTAGAATTAGTTAAAATTGGAACATGTGATGTATTGGTTTATACAAACACCAATTACTGTGTAATTTTCAGATGCCATGTTGTCTGTGATGCCGGTTCTCAATAATGCATCTTCTGCAGATGAACATGTGAAAATGAATCCAGCCAATTAACCCCCTCCTCTGAGATGTAGAGATCTACTTAGCAGTAATTAGCACTAGCTTGATTCAAAAGCTCTCAACACATATTCACAATTTTAATTCTACTATTCCTCTTGCTGTATAGCTAGCTCAGAACCAATAATAAAGCATAAGAGATTTTGGTTAGTTAAAGGGCTGATGACTGCTGAGTTTAAAAAATGGCATCACTGAGATGGTATTTGGGTGTGAGGATAGCCAACAATGAGAAAATGAGCATTGCAACTTTATAAGGCTTAGGGCCCAATCCTGTCCAACTTACCATCACTGATTTGCAGCCCCAAACTAAGGTAACAAGCTTCCTTTCTCCAGTCCTTGGAAGGCCTTTTAAATCTTTATGACATCACTTCTAGTTGTTATGAAAAACTTGAAGTGACATTCTATGGCCTTTTTGAGGCTTCAAAATATACAGTATTTCAGATTCATATTTTCCATCATATCCAGAGGATTACATTTTGATTTTGATTACATTTTGATTACTGTACATTCAGATTTTGTTATCTGCAGGTTTCCTTATTCCGAGTGGGGTCCTAGAATGGAACACCTGCAGATAATGCGGAAGGCTTCGTACTTCTTCCTCCTCACTTGTTAAAGAAAAACCTGGTTTGTCTTTAAATTGCCACAAGATACCTTGTTGGTGGTGGTGGTTGTTTTTTCCCATAGACTAGCATAGATGCCATTCTAGATATTGTTTTCTGGATGTTCTTATGCTTTCTGGTGTGGAGACCTCTGATATCTCAAGTCTCTATCAGAAGTTTTATTCTCTAGGAATTTTATGAATCTACCAAGACAATTATTATGATTGCTGTTGTTTTTATTTTTATTGAGCCCAATCTAAGTGGTCAGGGTCAGTAAATCTTAGCAGTGAGGCGAAATGGTCTTTTTTATTTTCACTTTTGCCAAGGTCAAAGAGCAATTCTTTTGAGGTTGAGATTTTGAAATCTTCCTTTTCATCCCATATATTGGCACTAGAAGATAAAAGACAAAAGCCCCAGAGCCTAATGCTGATTGTAGAAGACTCAGGTCCTGAGATCAAAATTACTTTAGGTATTTAAACAGTTTGACATAATGACAACTTCCTGCTCATTCCTTTTTCCCCAGTAGTGGGCTATGGGTGGTGCAAGCGGTTAAGTCACTGTGCCTGTTAACCAGCAGGCCAGGGTTCTAGTCCGGGGTCGGCCCCACAAGACAGGGTGAGCTCCTGTCCTTAGCCCAGCTCTGCGACGCCAGCTGGATCCAATCGTATTGGCTCTGCCTTTCCATTGGACTAATTCAGTGGTATGGAGAGGGGGGATTTGCTGCTTGGGTAACAGCCTATCCTCCATAAAAATCCAACCCAGGCTTTTGTGCTTTGCATGCAGCGTATGCAGTGCTGAGCACATAGTCTTTCAAGACTGACGGAGGCCTGCTAGCCATAGGGGAACTATCGCAAACTGAGACTGTGGTGAGTGGTAAGGGTAAAATTTGCTACTTCTTTATGTAGTTGGGTCATGACTGCTGCTAACAAAATGAAGCCAGGAATAGAATGATTAGGATTAAATATTTGTTTATATTTGTGCAATGCTCTTTTACTTGTAATTCAAAAGTAAAAAAAAAATTCAGCCTAAACTATGGGTTAGGTTTGCCATATGTCCCTGAAAACTGGGACTGTCCCAGTTTTCAGGGATTGTATTCACATACTGGCAAGTTTGACAGGGGTTTCCCAATTTTGTGGAAGAGAATTATGGCAACCCTACTTTTAGGGTTCAGTCCTAACTTAGGCTGGCACAAGTAATTGGTCTTCTCTTTCCCATAGTAATGGAGGATGGCAAGCGCATGTCTGTGCACTGGCTTAACTGGCGCAAAAGTGCCTTACAGCATTTTTGTGACATTCCCAGGCCAATACGGGACTTGTGCTGGGATTTAGGCTTGTTACTAAGTATTCAGATGGACTTAGATAACCATGTACATTGCCTGATGTGAATTATTCTTTTAAAAGATCTTGTTTCATATCTAGGGTAGTAGGTAGGAGGATACTTATGCTTTGCTTTGTATGTTTTTTAAAATGTTTTTAAAGTGATTTTTTTAATGTTGTCTCAATTCTTAAAGTGACGGTAAGTACAGCATTGAAATGAATAAGTCTGTCCTTGAACCACAAATTTTACTCAATAGAGTATTTTACATTCCTAACCTCCTTCTATTCTTTGCAAACAAAGAAGCTGTATACATTCGCAAACTACTATAATACCAATGGCACAATTCAGAATTAGGGCAGTGAGGAGTGCTCTAGCTGGGCTGCCCCAACTATTCTGAATCCAGAGCAGAAAGTTATGCAGGATCCAGATAATCAGGAAGCCTGGACTGCCGTAGCTGCTCCAGAGCATGCTCAGATGGCACCAAGTAAGTGGCACCTGGGGAGGGCTTGCTCCTGTGGAGACCCCCCCTCAGATCACACTGAACAAGGAACAGCTGTGGTGCCTGCCTTATAAGGAAGCCCAGAAGTTCCTGACTACCAGTAACAGCTGCAGCTGTTACTCTAATGGAGTAACAGCATTACCTCTAATGGAGCACGGATGCAAAGGGCTTGTTGGAGTGGCCTGCTATATCCGCAGGTTAGTGGGCTGCCATAGTTGTGCCATATCCTGAGGTTGAGAGGCAGGGGTTGCAGCTAGGCTGGCCAAGAACTCAGACTTTTTTTTGTCAACACTGTGATTCTTACTCTGCCTTATCATGGACCCCTATGGGTTTACTCATTACTATACCTGCTGCTCCTGAGGTGGTCTAACTCTGAGGAGCTGGAAAAGGCATTTCTGCCCTGGAAACAGGCTCTGGATACAGAGTAACTGCTCTGCCACAGGCAATGCTAACCATGCCCTTCAACATGCCTCTCCTGAACTGCCTAGGCTGTCCCAGCTAGGGCAGTCCAGGTCCACCTATCTTCGTGCAGCCAATTTTGTAGGCTTCCTTTTCCAGAATAACTAGGGTGGCCCATCCTGCAATTGGTCCAGCCCAGTTATAGATAGGGTAGCCCAAGTTCACTTCTGAATTGTGCCCTCATTTTAAGTATAATGTTCGTAGTGAGGCTAAGATAATGTAATTTTGTTACCAGTTTATAAAATGATGTCATGTAACACCCTCAATCCCCCGAAATAATAGGCTTTTTCACCATTACTTTGGTTATATCGGATCAAACTGTGTTGGATTTTTCTAATACATTACTTTCTGTTTTGCTGCCTGAAAATGAATACTTGTCATTTATTCTCTCTTATGAAGCAGAGCTTTATTTGATATTTTTTCTCCCTTTAACGTATGTGAGGTATTCACAATAAAGCTGGCATGCTCCATGACTGCTCTGGAAGGCTTGTAAATGCAGATTTTTATCTTGGCTGTAGTCATGCACAAAATGTGAAAAGAGGATCAGCTTTGTTGTGCATTAAACAGTTTTAACTTGGCAAAGATACCCACCTATTATCTTTGAGAACATGACTCCAAGAACTAGGACAGTAAAGTCTGCCTAATTGGACCAGATCAATGCTACTTTAGTGTTCTGTTCCCAGCTTCTGACCAGGGCATTTTGCCAAAATGTTAGGATTCCTACCTCTGAAAGGTCACCGAGAACATGTCGGTGAAAGCCATCCCCCTTGTTTGACCCCTGCCACTAGTCTCTGAAAAAAGCCACTTAGCAGGAAACTGGTTCACATGGTGCCATCTGAGCTTTGTCTGCTCCCCCTTTCTGACAATTAAAATCATAATGCCCCTCAGTCACTCCTGCTCCTTTTCTATTATTAATAGCTTTCTTGTTGCTATGAAAAGCTATTGGCAATGGAAAAGAGCCAGGAGAGATCATGGGGCATTGTGATCTTTATTGTCAGGAAGGTGGAACAGACACAGTTCAGATTATTTTTATTTTATTTATTTTAAAAATTTGTATCCCACCTTTCTCAGATCATAGACCGACTCAAGGTGGCTCACATTAAAACATAATCAAAAACATTAAATAGAACATTTAATTAAAAACAATAAAAACATAGAAGCTAAAAACAATAAAAACAAACACCCCCAACCTTTGCCTCACTAAAATGCTTTTTTAAAATAAAAAGTTTTTTTGGCTCCACCTGAAGCTCTGTATTGAAGGAACTTTCCTCAATTCTAAGGGGAGGGAGTTCCAAAGCCGGGGTGCCGCCACCGAGAAGGCCCTATCTCTGGCTGCCACACCTCTCAGATCCCTTAGTGGCGGCACAGTCAGCAGGGCCTTCTCAGATGACCTTAGGTGACGGGTCAGATTGTATGGAAGAAGGCGGTCCCTCAGATACCCTGGACTCAGATTATACCACATGAACTTGTTCCATACTATGTAGCCTAATTTTAATATAAACTAATTTTTTAAGCTACCTCCTGCCTTATCTTACTTCTGCTTTCAGACATGATTGCCATGGGGTTTTGTTTGTTTATTTATTTGGACTTGGAGACTTTCTCCAGTTGAATGTGTATATCTGAAAAAAAAAAATCCTTAACTCATTTTGCCTCCAAGGGGTACTTAGTTTGCTTCCCAACTATCACTGCCTGGTGATTTGTTTTGGTAACACACACAAAGCAATGTAATCAGATGTGTGTCAGATACATCATCGCCAGTATTATTTGAATAGTCATCAATGAATTCTAGGAATAAGTTAAATAACTGCAGAAGAGTCAGGCTGTTCAAAGCAGTGAGAGGATAAGTAGAGATAATTACAGGACAGATTGTCTCCATCACAACCCCTGGGGGAAAGCCCAACCAAAGAAACCCTTTTACTCTTCCTGAGAAAAAGTAATTTGCAAATGTATGGCAAAGGTTTATTTTTTGAAAAGCCAAGATGTAATCCTGCTTTCTTTGTGAAAGGAAGACCCAGGCTACAATTCAGTGCACCATTACTTCAGAATAAAACCAATGGAAAGCAATATGTCTGCTTTTGAGTAAATCAAGTTCCTATTACCATATGTGTAGCTTGCTAGTTCCTTGTCACTTACTATGAATTGAATTGCATACTCCCTTGTATGTTATACGTCATAGAGTTTTTGGTTTAACATTCCAGGTACATTAAAGGATTTGATTAATGGTTCTACTGGTTTAATGGTTCTTCTGTTCTTTACTCTGTTGTTTACACTTACTCTGATAGCTTTTATAGAAAATTTGTGAAGACGAGAATTTAAAAAGTTAATGAATAAAAATGTACCATATGATTTTTTAAACTATTTTTAAATAGAAACTGCACAGTTCTCAGGTAACAATTAGTGGTAGGTTATTTTTCAGGAACTGGGCTCAGGGAATCGGACAAAATCATAGTCAGACACCTTCCACTAAGTTTAACCCCCCACTTATCTGAGGTCATAGAAAATTCAATTATTTTTGGCTCAGAACCTTCTCTCATCTTATCTTTGAGATCAACTTATACTCAAGTACTTATAGAAAAATGCAATTTCCTATTAAATGATTGCCTTTTATTTTTTCAGGTGGAAAGTCTACAAACTGGGAAGGGGGGATTCGAGTGCCTGGTCTTCTCTCCTGGCCAGGTGTTATTGAGCCTGATACATTTATTGATGAGCCAACCAGTAATATGGATATATTTCCTACAATAGTTAAACTTGCTGGAGCACCACTACCCAAGGACAGGTATTTTTCTTCATCCTTTTTATTCTCTAGTAGCATTGAAGGGTAGCAGTCAATATTATTTGAAATTGTATTATTTCTGATACTATGCGATAAACATCTAAAAAAAATTTAGATGAGAAGTTTCAAAAAGTAGTTTATTTGAGATATTGATTGTTTGTACCTAGTGGTGTTTGGGCCCGGCCTGACCAAGAACCGGTTCTCCAGAAGTGAGTGGGGCCAGGGGCAGGGCTATGATCAGAGGGCGGGACCAGGATCAGGGGGCGGGGCCGGGGAGGTTTTAAATTTAAAAATTAAAAAAATTAAAAAATTACTTACTTCTGAATAGAACTGCATAGGATGGGGCTCTGAGGCTGCAGTCCTCTCCACACTGGCCTGGGAGTAGACAGACAGACAGACAGACAGACAGACAGACAGACAGACGTGAAAGGCATGGATGGATGGATAGATAGATAGATGTGAAAGGCATGGATGGATGGATAGATAGATAGATGTGAAAGGCATGGATGGATAGATAGATAGATAGATAGATAGATAAGAGAGAGGGGGAGGGGAGGGGGAGAGATAGGAAGAAGTAGAGAGAGAAAGGGGGAGGGAGAGAAAGAGAGGAAGGGAGAAGTAAAGAGAGAGAAGGAAAGAGGGGGAGGAAGGAGGAAAGAGTTGAGGGGGCACCTGGGGACTCCTTCAGCCAGCTGAAGGAGTCCCCCAGGAACGGAGCAGGGGGGGAATGGCAGAGGGGGCAGGCAGGGGAGAAGCTGCTTGGACTCTCACGCAGAGGGGCTTCTCCTGGCCCAGGAAAATGTCTTTAGGATTGCAGCCTTTGGCCTGGGGTCTCCCAGGAAAGTGCAGCCAAAGGCTGCAATCCTAAAGACACTTTCCTAGGTCAGGAGAAGCCCAGGCAGGCCCCCCCACGCTTTCCCTCCCTACCTTCTCCGTTTCTTCCTGCTCCCTCTGGGAGACTCCTTCAGCCCCAGGAGAGGCACCAGGGCAGGGAGGGAGCTGGCAGGGGGGGGGGCTACCTGGGCTTATCCCTGCCCAGGAAAGTGTGTTTAGGATTGCAGCCTTTAGCATTTACCTGGGAGTAAGCCCTGTGTGAGCAGTGTCTCTGCTCTTCCCTCTCTTCCCCCTCCAGGCTGAGAACGACCCTGAGCCTAGGGGAGATCCTGGAGGGAGTAGGTCAGGGCGGGCAGCCGTTCTTCCGCTGGGTGGGCAGGTGAGTGAACAGGCAGGCAGCCCCTCGCCATGCTGGGTGCCCGCCCAGCGGTGTATTGAGCGGATGGCTCTTCCCCCTCCCTGCAGCTCTCGCCTCGCAGCCACTCAGCAGCAGCGAGGCAGGGAGGGGACCGGTTCTCCCTGTTCTCCCTCCTCCCACCACAACCGGCTCCCCAGCAGCCGCCAAATTCGAAGAACAGGCTCGGGAGAGTAGGTGCGAGTAGGCATCTGCCCACCTCTGTTTGTACCTCGTAACTTGCATCTTCAACCTAAGCAATCTCAGTCATATCCAGCACACAATCAGCATTTTATTCATAATGAGCAAAAATGTATTTTATAGCTCAGATGTCATGCTTTTTGTATGAACTGACCGACCCTGTGAGTGAAGTAATTTGTCAGAAATACAGATTAACCAATTGTATGTGATTGGAGAAACTGCATGTGTAGAATGTCTTCCCGCATATATTCCTCCCCCTTTCCCAACATTAAGGTGAGCTATGTAGACAAAAGTGCACAGAGAGCAATTCATCAGCAAGCATTGGAGAGGCTGTCACAACATTATGCTTACCTTACATGGGTTAGCATCAGAGGTCAGTCAAGTCTAGCATTGGCATAGGGGCCACAATTCAGAAGAGGACCTCATGATCAGGTTAACCCCTAAATCCCCAGAACTTACAGCAGTGGTTTACCGGTTCAAGTTTACTGCAATTTACCGGTTCAAGCAATTTACCGTCTGGAGATGAGTACTAGTCAGTGCCATCAGGGATTTAATTTTGGCCATTGCTACAATACAGAAATTATGTCCCTTCTCATGGTTCTATGAACATGTTTGAAAACTCTCAGAGTGCACTCCAGAGGTGGCCTAAATCCAAGTAGACCTGTCAGAGCTGCACTTACTTCACTCTGGGAAATGCTTCCCCTTCCCCATGTAGCATGGTAGTAGTCCCGAAACATGCACTACATTCTCAGCCTGCCTGTTCCAGCACAAGCAGGTTGACCGGAAGCCTGAACCTAAAAAGGAGGACAAGGTGTTGGGTGCTCTCTGCCTGTCCTTTATGATGGACAATGGCCTGTTTGCTTACTCACAAGTAAAGCTGCGATTTGGGGCACTTTCACTTTCCCATAGAGCTCAATGTGTATTTTTTATTTTTAGTTTTTTCACCATACGTTTGATAGGAAGGAGATATTTCAAAACTGATTTTTGTATTGGATTTTGCTCTTCAGTACAAATCCAACAACAACATATGACCTGATGGGTTACTGTACGCCATTGCAAAGTTCCAAAATGAAGCCAAAATGGAGGACAATGAATCCCTTTTGGAGGACACCATGACAGGAGGTTGAAAGAGGACAAATCCAGAAAAATCTGGTCATATGGTCACCCTAAACACAAGTTAGGGTTGTGCTGCCAGTACCTTAATTCTCATCCTAAATTGACAATTAGTTTATTATAGTATATATATATATATGTGTGTGTGTGTGTGTGTGTGTGTGTGTGTGTGTGTGTGTGTGTGTGTATATATATATATATATATATATAGTGCAGAAATTAGACTATGGGCGCAATCCAGAGTAACTACAGGAGTCCTTGCTCCAGTGTAAGAACAATTTGCTCTGGATTGCAATATGAATTTCCCATAGGTTTTCACTAGGTGATGCAGTAACTACGGGTACACGTAATGTCTCTTACGTGCTCCCGTAGATACTCTCGATTGTAGGGTATGTGAAATTTCCTCCTCCTTGTAATTTTCAATCACCATATTGTACACAATAGCAAAATACTTTAATGTTGTTCTTGGCTATTTTAGTGTTCTGTCATTCTTACAGTCTAAATAGCTGAACTTTCAGGTCTGTCTCATTCAAGAGCTTTGATCTTTCAATTCTATAATTGCACTCGTAGCAGTGTTTTAATTACTTTTTCTCTGCATGGCCAGAAAAGCTGCCCTTCTCCCTCTGTTGAGATTACTTTATACCTATATTACATGCTCCTTTTCATCAAAATATAGATGCTAAGGCATGATGCCAGCTTCATTCTGTTCTTTCCTATATGCAGTCAATAAATCACCCACTGTGAACCTTTCCCCTGTAGATCTACAGTAATATTATCCTAACAACTGGTGTCCATTTACATCATGCAAATTTAAAAGTGATTGTCCTGCTTTAATTTAAAACATTTTTTTCCCATCTTTGGTCTATCTAGCATGTCTTTTAATAGGACAGACATGCCATTTGGTACACTATGGGTGCAATCCAGAGTAACTGCGTGGAGTCCTTGCTCCGGTGTAAGAACAATTTGCTCTGGATTGCAATATGAATTTCCCATAGGTTTTCACTAGGTAGTGCAGTAACTAAGAGCACACGTAATGTCTCTTATGTGCTCCCGTAGTTACTCTGGATTGTAGGGTAGATCTGATTCAACAGCCCAATCAATGCAGACCATATCACCAGGATTCCCATACTGTATACATTCCAGGACTCCAACCGTTCCTTGGGAAAAGGGATTTTTGTCCCTTTCCCTTGAGTAGGCAATGGGGCTACCTGATTCTGCAGCAATCCTTTGGTTTCAGTGGAATGCCAAGAAGCCCTACCGAGAGGCTTTTAGAAAACCAGCATTAGAGATAGACTGGCACTGGGGCCCGCAAATATGGTTTATGGCACATATGCAGCACATATGCACCATTGGCACATCAGTGACAGGAGCATGGGATTGGGCCCCAAGTTATTTATCCAATTATTCCAGCACAGAGAGGGAGCATTATGGCACATTTGCAACAATCAGCAGCAGTGACACATCAGTGGTAGGATCATAGGATTAGGCCCCAAGTCATTTATCCAATTATTCCAGCATGGGAATGGACCTTGAAACTCAGAATCCTTAAAGTCTGTGGCAAGAATCTGGAGTCAAAGCTTTTCGTCAAATATATTTTTGTCAAATATTCTTTAGTTGGATACCAGTGATGGAACAACTTGTTTGTGGTTCTCCATTAAAATATTTGAACCTAAAATCAATAATCAGGAACTACAAACAATTTTTGAAACACAAAGAAATAAAATACATTAAAGTTGTGTATTTTCAACATATTTTCCCTGGCATTTCAGTTTTTAAAATGTGAAAAACAGCTTGACAGTAAAAAAATACTAATACAAGCATAACATTAAAACTTGTACAAAAATTAAAAATAAACCCAGTTTCTTAATCATGGAAAGTGTAAAATCAAATTGAGATAGATGAGTTAAAATCCCTCAGAAATGAAAAAAAATCCAGTTGACACTAGGAAGAGAAAAATGATTACCCAATTTATCTAGGAAGTTAGTTTCATTTTTGTGGTGCCACCACCAGAGGAAAGATCCCATTCCTGGTAGTCACCAACAACACATTTGACTGTGGTTGACTAAAGAACAGAGCATCTGTAGCCAAACTCCAGGCACAAGGAAAACCTTAATCATCGTATTATTCAGGAGTCGAGTTGATCAGTTTCATTTTAAAAAAAGGTACAGTAATGATCACTAATATGCAGCCATCCAACTCAGCTCAGAGAGATAAGCCCAACTGTCTCTAAACTGTAATGTGGCATGATCTGCTTCAGGTAGTGATCCAATGCATGCTTACTTTGGAGTAAGCTCCTGCTAGCATAAGAATTTTAAGGTAGATATGCTTAGGATCAGACACCAACTCTTCTACCCACTTCTACAGAATTTAAAAGAAATCTATGCAGACATAATGATATGTGCACATAATTACAAAATAATGCAGGATTATTTGTGACTTTCAGAACAAGGGGAAACACAAGGCCACATTACATTGTGAAAGAAGCATTACTGTCACATGACATGATCCTCTTAAAGTTTATCTACAAATTAGTTTGTTAGTGATTTTCTCTAGAACCCCCCCCCCCATTTTTTGTTCTTGTAATTTTTTTATTTATTATGGAATGAATTTGATATGTCCAGAGAGATTGGGCTGTAGTGGTGAAAGGGGCAAAGGCACTATGAGCACAATATTAACCATATCTACTCAAACTCTATTGTGTTCAATGAGTCTTACTCATTGGACTCATAGGAAAGTGAATTTAGGATTGCAGCCTGTGCCTGTTAACCAGCAGGATATGGTTCCATTTCAGTCTATGCCTGTTAACCAGCAGGCTGGGACCTACAAGACGGGGTGAGCTCCCATCCTTAGATCAGCTCCTGCCAACCTAGCAGTTCAAAAGTATGCAAATACAAGCAGATAAATAGGTACCACTTCAGTGGGACAATAACAGCTTTCCATCCGCATGCGAGCCACATGTCGGACAATGCTGTCTCTATGGCTCTAGAAATGGGGATGAGCACTGTACCCTACAGTTGGTCACAACTAGCAGTATAAACTGCGGGGGACACTTTTGCCTTTAGAGAGATAGCACTCCTTTCCTGAAGTGCCTTTGTGTGAAGCATGGGATTATTATCTTTTTACTAGACAACATCTCTAAAACAATAGTACAAATGCTCTACTATAGCATGGAGGACAAAGAATAAAGATCACTATCCCATTCTAGGGCATGTGGGGATATACACAAGCTAAATAAGGCTGCAATCCAAAATTCACTTTCCTGGGAGTAAGACCCACTGAACACAGTGGGCCTTACTTTTGAGTATACATGCTTAGGATTGTGCCCTAAGCTATAACATAGGCCTCATATTATGAGGGTTCCCATAAGTTTCAAGTTTTGCATTAGTGTATGCAAATACAAAGCTTTTATATTTGTAACTTCTAAAATAATACACGTTTTAGTATAACTATAGGATGAGGCTTCTTAGGCTTGTGCATGTTTATAGCTTTAGCAAGACTTAATCCTTCCTTTTCTGCTGTTAATAGTAAAGAAGAACTTGGTTTAGTATAGCTCTATAATGCCCCACTCTATTCCCTTCTCATTTGCCATTGTTTTCTGCCCCCAAGAGAAAATGTCTGCCTATTTTATGCCCATGTAAGTCAATGGTTTTCCTGGCAGGTTGGCTCAGAAATGCCCCTCTTTTATTTAACAGATCAAAATTCTAATATATATCATGCAAAACTATTAAGGGAGGATATGGTTGGTACTGTTATTGCACCTGCACATCACAGAAAATATTCCCAGGTTCATATTCCCATGTGATGGTTTACTGTGTTCAATGTTAATTTATTCATAACATTGTTAATCTGACTCCTGTGCTAACACAAGAAATAATCCTCAAGGATTTCTCTCCTTTCTCTTGGCACTGTTAAACATGATTTCTGTCCAACCTCATGAATGGATTGCATCTTGCCATGCAATCATTTTTGTAGTGACCATGTACATGTCAGAAACGGTTGAAGATCACGATGCTCATCTAGGATGTCAAGCTATTCTGCTGTCCAAAAAGCAATGTCAGTTCCAAATTTTGCATAGCATGTGCACAGAAAAGAAGCATCTTCTGACAAGCCAACCTAGCATTTCAGCAGAACTTTAGGAAAGGGACACTCTAGGACAATTGTTGATTTATCAAGTGCTTATAGAAAAAGACAGGACTGGAATGGCTAAAGGATGTAAAAGATTAGATAATTGCCCTGCAATATCTAGTATAAATAGTAACTTGGCCAGGCCTTCGCTGAGCCAGTCATCACTTATATATTTCCCCAGCTGGCCTGGTCTCTAGCTGGCCTGCCAGATACAGTAGCCATCTGGGTACTGCACCATGCATGCTGACCCAGGATAGGATTTGGTCCATCAGGATAAGACCTCACCATATGGAATTGGAAGGATTTGTATACGAGTATTTATTTAGGAATGCATGTCTCATCTTTTTGCCAGTGCCTCAATGTGGAAAACAATCAGTGCTTACAGATAACCTTAAAATGTGGTGCAAGAACCAAAGAACTATTATAACCACTGCTGATTTAAAAAAAATTAAAATAAATTTCTCATTTCTCATTTTAAAAAGAAGAATCAAAATAATACAAAGAGCAAATACCACTTAAAACCTCATAGACGAGGGGTGCAATTCCAACCTAGGCCAGCACAACTCATTGATCTTCCCATTTCCAAGGAGACAAGCACCTGTCTCTGCACTAGCCTAACCCTCTGCCAAGAGTGGAGCAAAAGTGCCTTATATCATTTTTATGACACCCCCAGTCCAGCATGGGATTTGTGCTGGGGCGCAGGTTGGCCTAACTGGAGCTTAGAATTGCAGCCTAAGAGCATCTAAATTAGTAGCATCCAAATGGTAGCAATGAAGGTGCAGCACAAACATGATTAAGGATACCTGTCCAGTTATCATACACTTAGCCTCCAGAAGGAAACCCCCAAATCTGAAACCCTTATGCTCTCACTACTATGCTATGCTACTAATGTGGTTTCATTGAAGTCAGCCAATAAGATACTCCAATATACTTTCTAAATACTTAAATTGTAAATTATGGAAAAGAGATGACAAGGAGTGTCTGCTTTTCACTTGCTTGGGTGTTAGAATGCTAAGAGTGCATCCTTTAAAAACATTTTGTGAGACAATGATAAAATTGGTAACAAATCCTGAAATATGGCAGAAAACTAAAGCTATGTAAATGTACAAGACAAAATGTAAACTGTAAGATGGTCACAACTTTTAAAAACATAAATATCATGTATAACATGCATCAGAAAATGGGTTGGCTGCAGCTGCCTTTTAGTATGAAGGAGCTAAAAGCAGGTATGCAACCCTGTAGTGTGTGAAATGGCCCTAATACTATTCCACAGCAGTGCAGTGTTGTCTGTCAAGAAATAAATGTGCACAGTATGAGTTTCTTTTCAAGTAAGGAACGTACTGGTTCTACCATCTGATTTTGCAATGCTTTTTTATTCAGAATTATTGATGGACATGATCTCATGCCCTTGCTTCAAGGCATCACTCTTCAATCCGAGCATGAATTTCTCTTCCATTACTGTAATGCATATTTAAATGCAGTGCGTTGGCATCCAAGAAACAGTAAGTAATTTTTTTAAGATTTTAAATATTTTACACAATTTTTATTGCAACTTGAAAAGAATTGGTGGGGGGAGCTGCTAGAGCTAGGATTATATATAAATGGCTAAACTGTATTTGTATTATTTTTATCATATGATTTTTATCTTTGAAGAAAATACTATAAAGTTGTGGTTCCCAGGGCTTAGTGATTAAAGGCGCTGTGCCTGCCCTGAAGATTGGCAGGTCAGCAGTTTGAGTCCCGAGTACTGCAAGACAGGGTGAGCTCCCATTCTTAGCCCGGCTCCTGCCAACTTAGCAGTTTGAAAGCATGTTATACCACTGCTATAAAGGCAACAATTTACAATTAGACAATTTAATGCAATATGTCATAAAAATGCCAATGCTTCTAGTATCAGAATATGAGTTTAGAACTTTTGTCCAAATCTGTTACGCTGACCCTCTGTTTGTGTCAAGGCCCAATATTAGCGCCTTTATAACACCCAATAGCCCATGTGAGCTGCATTATGTGAATCCAACCATTAGTTCAACTGTCTAGAAATATTTAGCTGTTTTGACTGCATAATGAAAACTTTTCCAGCATTGTGAGAGATGCAAAGTAAAAAGTGGGAGAAGAACCAGAAGGGGGAAGAGATTCTGGATGAGGAAAATGGGAAAAAAATTTCAGCCTCTCATAGGGAATGCAGAATGCAATTTCTTTTAGTCTAGGCATCATTTTTATTTCTCATCTCCGTCTCATCTCCTATATTTCTGATTCCTTTGAATATTCTCATTAGAAACATCTTTTACACACATACCAGTGAGTGAGAGTTCTTTAGACATCCTTTTTTCAATCTAGTGATATATTTCTTTGTAGAGTTCTGTATACAGCATTCTCCATAGTGCAAAGAGAGCCTTTTCTTTACAATTCAGATGGAACTGATTTCCCCCAGCATGTTCCCAATTGTGGAGTCTGCTATTCTTTGATGTTCTTGTATAGTTTTCTTGCCTTCCTTCACATTATGCAGCAGATAGATACTGGGCAGATTTTGGCCTGATGGTTTCAGTTTGCTTTATTTGGGGAGAACAGGCATTTTCCATGCTTCTTTGATGCTCCTGTTCTCCAGAGAGAACACGATTGATGGTTCTCTTGTCCAGTGGCCATCTTTGCAAATCTCTTCTCTATGGATTCAATAGAAGGACATTCATAAAGAATATTCCCAAGGTAGTGAAAGGTCCTTCATGTTGTTTATCTTCCTCCACCTTACTACAGTTGTATATGGGAAAAAAATATCCTTGCATTTCTTTCACTTGCCTGCTTGCTGTAAAGTGTGGTTGATTTTATCAGTATCTCTGTGTGTATTCATAGAGACTGTCTCTATAGAGGTTTTCTTCATTTTCAATCCATTTCTTCATTTCAATTTGTCTCTGGCTACCCAAATGTCTCCTATCTGATACTGTCAAAAACTATTGGTAAGTTACAAGGAAACAGCATAAAATTATGACCAATTACTCTTATTTTGTAAATTGGCTAAGAGCACAAGCCTAACCATGTCTACTCAAAAGTAAGTCCTATTTTGTTCAATGGGTCTTACACCAAGGAAAATGTCTTTAGGATTGCAGCCTAAGTACATTAAATGTATAGTTATCAAATATCAGGATCCAGTTAAACACACTAAGGATGACCTAATCATTCAAACAATAGTCAATTCTAGGTTGGGGCTACTATAATATGTTTTATGTTACCTTTTAGGGGTTAAGAAATCAGATCATTTTAAGAAATCAGCTACCTTTTGGGGGGTTAAGAAGTCAGATCATAAAGTTGTACCACCTTTTAATGTTTACCAATTTACACACACTATTGAGGTTAAGTTTTCATCTTTCAAGGGCTGGGATCAGGTAACTCAAGAACTGCCTACCTCTATTCCACCACTGAAGCCCTTCTTATGGCAAAATCCTTTCCTTCCTCTACTGGTGCAAAGTTAACAGTATATCTATCAGGTGGACAGAGAGCAGGAGGCATCACAGGAGAAAGAGGATTTAAACTCCTTTCACCTCTGGAGAAGCCTCACATCCCACATCCCTCCTTGGACCCTTGCCCAAACTTTTGCTGAAATGGAGGATTTGGCTCCTGAGGGTACAACTGCTTATGGATCCAACCAGTCACAAATCCTCATTGACCAGTTTCACTCCTCCCTGGAACCCCTCTGATTCATATCCTCTGATTTACCTGCTTCATTGGGTGGCTAACTTGGCAACAACATCAAAACATTAGTTCTGCCAGTGTGGCGGCCCCATAGGAATGGGCATGGCCTCCATTTTAATTGATTCCAAAGTTTACCAGTCTAAGCGCACAATGCTATGCTTGTCTATTCAGAAGTAAATCCTGTTGTCTTCCTAGGGGCTTACTACCTGGAAAGTGTACATACTATTGCAGCCTAAAGCCTGTAATTTAGCATATCAGTGTTGATATCCATACATGACTGATTAACTCATTATTTTCTGTGCATTATAGTGAATGCACAAGTTCTTGAGATCTGACTTCTCCATTAGTAGGAGATGACTTGGACTCTCATTTTATCTGTAGATCTGTCTGTGCTGATCTATATACAGTACTTTTGGGCCATAGCAAGGGCATGTGGACATTGCTAAGAATGAATCAGGGATGCATCTGTGATAAATATAGAATAGCCTGCTGCATAAGTAATAGAAAAATAAGGTGCTTCTGAAAGACAAAATGGAATGGAACATATTTCTACCATTTTCATTGTTCTCATTTTAAAATTTGAATGCAGATTAATCTATTCTTCTTTGTGGGTCAGAAATTCAAACTATGAGCACAAACTATGAGACATTCACAATGTTTATTGAAAAGTAGGCCATGTTGTGTTCAATAGGTCTTGCTCCCAGGAAAGTGTCTTTTGGATTGTAGTATATATGCTGACATATCTACAGCATAGCATAGACCAATGTATAAAAGTGCTACTGTTAAGAACAGCAAAGAAAGGAGAATTTAATTCCTTTAAAGGAGGATTGATTTACAAAGAAGAATTTAAAGGAGAATTGATTGCAGTGATAGGAGAAGGTGCTCTTGGTGGAATTCTCCTCTGAACATATTCCAGTCTGTGTCTGACCACCTCAGAAAGGCATTTCCTTGGCCTTAGATGCATTTTTTTCTGCGATAGCTGAGAAATTAAAATAAAGGAGTAGTGCTTTAAAATACCATGAGCAAAAGCTCTGGGACTTTTATTGGCCTATGAATCAGAGTTATTAAAAATGTATTGCTTTGACAACTTCATTACAAGGAGAGCAGTCACCCGATAAGGAGCAGATATGTGGTTACGCAGGACATTTGCATCACTCACATTCGGGAGGGTCATTTAATGGCCACTTACAGACTTGTAGTCATAGTGGAGCAAATGAGTTTACACTAATGTATACAGCCACTGAATCATATTTTATAAGGTATTTTCTCTTCCCATTGCAGACAAAAAATTAATATAAATAACCAAGAATGATACTGAATAACCCTGTACAATAAATTCCTTTGTGTCTAGTAAACATGGTTCTGAACAACAGTGTAGCATAAAGGCTTAATAATAAGTCTAACATTAGTTTAATACTTGTAATAAAACATTATTGTAATACTGATAAATGCCAAGTCAATTGATTTTACCAGTAACAGTGTATCTAGCTTTATGCAATAAATCAAGATTCCTTTTCTTCAATGCCAATGACTGTTTTATTAAAGAAAAACACATAAATACATTGTATTTCCCTGTTTTACAGCATTTGCTTTTATTTTTACAAGATTATTCTAAAAAGGTGCAGGCAAATGGCAGGGGACAAAGAGGAGAGCATTACTAATAGTATTCCACAACCACTAACCAGTAGCTTCAACTGCAGTCAGCAAACCACTTCCCATCACAAAGTTGAATGGAAAATTGCTTTATTTCTGCTGCAGCACTGTCCACTGAGTGCAAGGAACCTTCCTTTTCCTTGTAGCCAGATTAAAGAAAGATGCCTGGCTCCTTGTTGCAAGATATGCTAATTTGGAAATTGTTATCTGGATCCTCATGTTCCAGCAGTACAGCAGGTTTGAGTCATTACAGTCTGTGACAAGTTACTAGGCCACTAATGCAAACAGTGAGCAGCAATGCCTTCTCATCAGGCTCCCTTAGTTCTGGTAAGTTGGTGCAGTGGGTGAGTGGGGAGTGGGAGTAACAGGGTGGAGAGAAGAAGAATCAAGTTGGCAATCAGGCCCACCAAGAGGCATGTCACGGTGAACAGGGGTGGTTATTGGTGGTAAAAACACCTCCAATACGCTATCCACCTTGCCCAGCCTTACTGTCTAACTTGGAATGGAGTTCGGCTATCAGTATGTGTTGCTGTTGCTGATAGTGCCTCCCTGGTTTCCATCTGCCATCCCTGATCCACCTCCCCATTGCACCTTTTCCCTTTCTGCCTTGAACCCCCTGCATGAACTTAACAGTGCTGGCAAGCATCCACCAGCCACTGGCAAGCTATTTCCCACTGGATATTTTGTGATAGCCACAAAGTTCCTTACAATGCCAAAATGATAATTCCAGTGGTGTAAGGTTCATATAGGACAGGGTCACTAATCTCAAAAAAACCACATCCCCTGTAGTGCAGAATGTAGCAATCAACATATTTGTGTGAAATTTTTCTGAGCAATTTTTTTTTGCATACCATAATATCAAGGAGATTTAAGAGAAGGGGAATGGGGAAACTGAATTTCAAATGTACTTTGATCAGAGTAATTGCTTTACAGTGATCCTCGTCAAATCTATGAATAGTCAAAAAGCTATCCCTCTCACTGATTTTAATAAGATTTGTTTCAGTATCTGGAAACTTATCTTTTGCCTGTATCGAAAGCTGTATTGTGCTTGCCTGGATGGTATTCTGTATTAGTCTGTTTGTACACACTAGACACCCAACCTGGCAGAATTCCTACATATAGAATAAGATGGGGTATCTCAAGGTATCTGAGAACTTTGAAATAGTTTCCACTTCCCAACCTCATTTGTGTTGCTGCAATCCTGACCCCCATTAGATGGAGACTGAGGACTCACCTCATGGTGTTTTTTGATAGCAGAAAGCAGCAGACCTCAGGTAGAAGTTGGATTCAATTGGAGCAACTAGGATTTCCTCCCACTCTCTACTAGCAATAGCCTATATTATATTATTATTATAATTATCATCATTTTATTTAACAGCGATTTTGGGTGCAATCCTAACCAGTTTAGGCTAGCCTAACTCACCTGGCATATCCTTGGTGGCATGGGATGATTAGTGTATGCCTGTGCACTAATCCCCCCAGGAGTGGAGCAGACACCCCAGGACAACACAGCGCTTTGGCAAGGGCTTCGGCCAGCCTAAATGGGGGTCAGGATTGCAGCAACACAAATTAGGTTGGCTCTTTAAATTAAAAAATAAACATCCTTACATAGAGATTAATGGCTTAAAAGCAGCTTACATATCATAGTAACATGGCCTGAGCAAGGCTCATGAAGGGTTATATTTGGTTTCTGTATCAGCTGGGAGGGAGACCACTTTCTTTCCGCAAGTGATGTATCATAGAATCCTATAGTTGGAAGGGACTCAGTAGGTCATCTAG
The DNA here is from genome assembly GCA_030015325.1 of Cryptoblepharus egeriae. NCBI lineage: Eukaryota > Metazoa > Chordata > Lepidosauria > Squamata > Scincidae > Cryptoblepharus > Cryptoblepharus egeriae. The sequence goes on from JAREYC010000005.1 coordinate 32,167,694, forward strand.
TCCAACCCCCTGTATCAAAACAAAGTGATAAATACTTCTGAATTGCTTTGCAATGGGAAGCTTCTGCATTTGAGCTGAAACTCAGCTGTTTTAAAGGGAACTTGATTCATGTTGGTTCATCTGTCTTGTAAATATGGTAAAAAATTGCTTTTGTAGAACATGACAATAGGTAGCCACGGAGGTTCCTGGAACCAAATGTCATGGATGCCGAGGTTCAACTTGTAGCCGCCATCTTTCCAGGAATGGATGATTCTGATTTTCCACTCAGACCAATTTTAACTAGACTTCAGGGAATTCTTACTAATGGGGGTGGTAAATCCCTCAAAAATAGCTTCACCCAGAGGAGGCAGAGAGAAGAAGGCATAAGATCTGTCCCACTGCAGTCCTAGTGTTGTGATGTCTTGATGATCTTGAACACAGATCCTGACCAGAAAGCTTCTCTAATGCCTTTGGATGTAGAATGACAGGAAACTCATATACCTTCCCCTTAACCCACAGGTGGTATGGGTGATCAAAGGAGAATTTGTAACCATGCTCAGGGTGAAAAGGGGGGTCCAAGAATTGAAGGAGGGGCTCAGAACATTCCTGTGATCTTTCATTTTCTTATCTCACCCAGACTTACAGCCTGCATCACTTGCTGGGGGTACTACTGTGGGTGCAAGCCACAAGCATGCCACAGGTTCTGGACTAGGAATGAATGTATAACACTCCTCAACATAGTGTCAAGGGAGGAAATTTGCCTACCGCAATAGCAGTTTGGCTTGTGGATCTGCTTACCATGAAAGCGTGTCTAGGAACTAAGACAGTTTTGAGACTATGAGCACAATCCTAACCATGTCTACTCAAAAGTGAGCCCTGTTGTGTTCAATGGGTCTTACTCCCAGTCTTTAGGATTGCAGCTTATATCTACTGCAGAAGTAAGTTTTCATATGCACAGCACATTTTCCCTTCTATAGTGAGCCTAAATACAATAATGCTAATTTTATGCAAAGATTTTCTATATTAAAAAATTTTTAGTGAGACTTAAGAGTGTCTTAGTTTTCTGTATTTCCTGTATCTAGCTTCCAAATCCACATGGGCTGTAAGATCTAGGCTTCTCATCAGGAAGTCTAGTGGACTTGGACTCAAGTCGCAACTTGAGTCGCTCCAGATCGTACAGTCGCAACTCCCTCTTTCATAAGGGGCCCAAAAGAAACTTTGTGTCTCCTGGTAAAATTCCTCTCAAAGGCCCTGCTTGAACTCATTACAGCTGTCACTGCAGGTCCTTCCGATATCAAACTGGCTTCCAGTAGAGGATCTGCTGTTGATCAGCAAGGACTCCTCTGCAGCCACTTTATAGCTTGACAGATGGGCTGTCACCACTGTTCCTAAAGGAGTCCTCAGATAAGGAAAATCTTGCCATGCCCATCTGTAATTTTGAGTGTGTGTGGTATGGATGTATATGGGTTCCTGTGTGCATCCAGACTTCCAAACTAAAGAAAATATTGAAAATCAGAGTAATTTACAGTACAATCCTAAGCCTGTCTACTCAGGAGTAAAGGTAAGGTTAAAGTCCCTGGCTGTGTCTAGTTGCAGGTTTCTCTGCTTCCTATACAGGCACCACCACAGCTGTTGAGTGCAGCACACATACCCCCAATTCAAAGCAGAGAACCAGCACTGTCCGAAGACACCTCCATGGTCATGTGGCCAGCATGATGGCACAGAACTCTGTTTACCTTCCCACCGAGGTGGTACCTATTTGTCTACTTGTGTTTGCATGCTTTAGAACTTCTAAGTTGGCAGGAGCTGACATAAGGAGAGGAGCTCACTGTCTTACCAGCACTCGGGTCTCAAACCATGTCCTCAGCGATGAAAGGAATGGCATCCTAACCAGCTGAGCCACTTCAGCCCCTACTCAGAAGGAAGTCCTATTGTATTCAACAGGGCCTACTCCTAGGAAAGTGAATTTAGGATTGCAACCTTAGTAGTAGCTGTGGTAGTAATATAACAATGGATGTAACTTTAAACTAAAGGGAAGTGCATAATGCAGAAAGACCTTTTTGTTTCATAGGTCTGCCTTTGTGTCTATAATATAAAACTGAACCCACAATTCTACCCGACTTTTAAATCTCGGGTAGAAAGAAAGGCTCGCCTCTAGTAAAGGCTTGCCAAGACTTTATTTAAGATAAAGGGCACAATCCAGAGTAACAACGGGGAGTCCCTGCTCCGGTGTAAGAACAATTTGCTGTGGATTGCAGTATAAATTTCCCATAGGTTTTCATTAGATGGTGCAGTAACTACGGGTACACGTAATGTCTCTTACATGCTCCCGTAGTTACTCTGGATTGTAGGGTTAGTATATAAAGACTTTATTAATTATTTGGCCCTTAAAATGCAAGGTCAAAAAGAAGGAAAAACAATTCTTTTGATTCATGAAGTTATTTTAAAACAAATTAAGATCAAGGCGTATGATATACCAAAGGGTTGTTAATTGGACTCCTTGCCATATGGTGACTGAATGCTACAGTAGTTTCATATGTGAAATGTCAAGCATATTTGTTATGCTTACATTAGTACACAACAACACAAAAGAACAGCACAGTAGACCTATTATAATAGGCATCACCTCTTTTTCATTTTCAGTTTTCATTAATCTCTTCTCTCTGGGTTTTTTCCCCAGCTGCATCAACAGTACGATCTAATCTAATGGCACTGCTTATGAACCCTGGTATTTGGATAAACAGGATTATTGTTATGTTTGTGTCAGCCTACTGATGATAATGCACATAGCGACTGTAGAAAGCTAGTGATTTTCTTGTATACATACTGTAAATGCTAAACCCGTGTTGGGGATCTCCAAACCCCAGCCTGTAAGCCAGATGTGGACCATGGGGAACCCCTCCATCTAGTCTGTGGAGAGCCCTGTAATTCTCTAGAGGTGAAGCGAGCTTTTGCTCTCCTGCTGAAAAGTTTGGAGACCCTGCTCTTGTTCATATCAGAAACAGACTAGCAAATAGGTAAGGGTAGGAAGAGGCAGGAAAAACATCTACTGTGAAACCCAGTCCTAACAAGTGCTGGTGTAGTGGGATTTTCCTTTACCCTTATCTTAAGTGTCATCCTCATTTGGGGCTGCTTGGAACTCTGCCAGCTATTTAGTTCCATGTAAGGATGCCAAGCCCCATGAGAAGGTTAGGATCTTTTGAAGGATCCCTTCACTCATCCACTCTCGCCTCCTGGACCTCATCCACCCCCCTGTTCCACCTTCCCTCTGTCCTAAAATGCCCTCCAAATCACCCTCCTGACACAGCCTTACTTATGCCATCCAGCATAAAACCTGATGCAACATTGGCATATTTGCAACACCTTTACTTGCTCTGGGCCACTGTGTTGTCAGATTGTGCTATTTGGATTGTGCTCTTAGTGACTTTCATGTTCATTTCTCAGTTTTCCTAGGCCACAGAAAGCATCTCAGATGCAACTGGAAGGTTGTTCCAGTTGTATCTGGGAGGTCATGTAGGATGAACATTACAGAATCCATGGTGAGTCAAATCTGCAGATTCCGAATGCACAGATTAAAAGGGTCCAACTGTACATTCTTTCTACCACTGTAGTAGTTCTCTGGTCAGTATAGTCCACAGAGGTCCCACACTCAATATGTTCATATTGTGCTATGTGCTGTAGATAGCTCCACCACCATGATGTGTCTCTGGGGCAGGCAGGAAATGAGACTGTACAGACCACCACATGATTGTGATTTTGATTACTGCTAGGATGGTATTGGCATACACTTCCATATCTAGGCACTTAGAAGTGAGTACTAGTAGCAACATTTGCAAGTATCTCATGGATATGTGAAAGAACAACTCTGGAATAGCAGAGAAGAATATATTCCATGGGATGTGGTAGATCTGTTGATGAAAACCATTGTACTGAGTTCATTTATTTCTGATTTTTATCCTTTCCCCTGAATGGATTTTGGGTTAAAACAGCATGTTTAATTCACAGATTTAAAATTTTAATCCAATTGGGAAGTGTTTTTCTTCTTTGGAGTAAAAGACTGCTAGCATCTGTTTGAATTAAAGCCATCGTGAGTTGAATTAGGAATGTTGTGAGAGGAGAGTGAAATGTTGTCAGGTATGAATTATCATATGTCAACACAGATGTTTTAAAGAGAGTAATTCATTTTTATTTAAACATTGGCACTGCTGTCATGTTGTTAAATACATTTGTAAAATACATTTAAAAAATAGCCTGCAGAATTCAAAATTACCTCTTGCAGATAAAGAAAAAAGGGGAAGAAATGATTAATGACTCACAGATGTTCATGGGAAATGAAGTTAGAAAATTAGCAGTTGCTACAGGATAATTCTTGATTATATAATATAAAGTATTTGATATTATAAATAAAAATAAATATAAATATTTTATTTCACTTATATTTATATCGTATTTCATTTATAACAAAAAATTTCATTTATTAGTTGCTCTTCCATAAAAGAATATTAAAAGAACATTAAAAAAAACTTTAAAAATCTACAATGGTACAACATTTCTAAAAGTCAACATTTTAATTTTAAAAATAAATTCTGAAAAACCTAAAACATAAGTGAACCAGTGAATCCCTCCACTTTAATATCCACTTCACAACAGAAAGCCAATAAGGGGAAGGGCCTCTTGTTAAGTGTGTGCATGCGTGCTCAGATGCCTAAGCACATTCATACTGTCTGCATGTAATGTACATCACTGCAAGGCCCCTGGAATAAAGTTCTCATCAGACTGTGTTTTAAATATTGGTGTTCTTGTAGGGAGCATTTCCATTCATTTCTCCATTTGATTCTGTTCTGCTTATTTACCGGTATTTGTTTGTTTGTTTACTTACTGCTTGCTCAGGGCACAAATCTCATTTTTCTGCATTTCTTCCACTGCTTTCTTATGTTCTGTTTCTCTTCCGTAGTATTTTATTTCATAAAAGGACTAACCCTGAGGAAAATGTCTGAGTAAATCGAGACCTTGGAAGGCTATCTTTTGGAATGCTAGTACATTGTCACAAGAGTTTTGCTTCCCAATTAACTTAATCTGCAACAATGAACTTCAAAGGAGTGGAAGAAAGTTACAGAACACTTATTGGGAAGAGAGGGGATGTGTTCAGTTTTAATAATTGTCTATTTTTTTGTCCCATATTTTCATATTCTTTAAATTGGGTTTTTTAAAGTCATCTATAAAGCCCTGCTTTGTTTAATACAATACGTTTGTGTTTTATTGGGTTTTTTTGTGGAAACAAGGCTAAGTAGTACACAACTTGGAGCAGAAAAGGACTCAGAACCGAGTTACACATATTGTTAACCAAATGACTTCTAGCCACTGTATCAGCCTGGTGAATTTTTCAGAAAGTGCTGCCGGTATTCATGGAGATGAGGAAGCCCATTTCAAGCATTTATGAGATTAAAGTGAAATGAAAGAACTCTGCCAATAAAATATAAGCACCGCTGTCTTCCATAATAAAAGGAAATGAAATATAGTCGCTTGAAAGCTTTATTAGAAACCTCCATCCATCAAGGCAGAACACTAGACAAGACACTGTAAAAACTGCAGCTGGGTTAACCAAGAAAACAACATTCTCTTCCATGTTTCTGAAATAGCAACAAAAACCATAGCTTATTCGATGTTCATGTCTAATGTGTTGGTAAAACAAAACTAGTAATTTCTAAACAATGAATTGGTGCAAAGTGCCACGTTTGTGAGGACTGTGGGGTTCATAACTAGAAGTACCAATGTGTACTGCTTTGAAATGCTTGAAATGAAGGGTATGCATTTAAGATAAATTCATCCAAATACAAAAAAGTTCTGGATGTTATGTACAAAAACAGGAAAACTCCTGGTATATGTTGCCTAATGCTTAAGCAAGCCTGTCTTGTCATTCAACCATATGCAATTCTGTATTGAAACCACATGTAAAATTGAACAGATCCAAGTTGATGGATGTTTGTGTAAACAGAAACTTCTTATATCTGAATTTCTGATTCAGACAGCGTCAGGTTGGTAGGAAAAAAGGCAGCATTGTGTTCAAAAGTCTAAAATGTGGGCACTGAGAACCAATGAAATAGTGTTTGAGGTAGGGTAATGGAGTGGATCAGGGGTCTGGAACAGGGTTACCATATGTCCCAAAAAACAGGGCCAATCTCGGTTTGGGGGGAGTGTGTTCACATACTGGCAAATGGGACAGAGGGTCCTATCCCGATTTTGCAGAAGAGAATAATGGCAATCCTAGTCTGGCACTGTTAAGGATCAGGTGTTGGATTATACTTCTGGATATGAGAATGCTTTGAGGTGATCAAGTGGCAGTGGCCATGAGTCGTTTTTACTGGCTTAGGCTCGAAAATCAACTGTGCTCTTTCCTGGGGAAGGGCATCTTTAAACTGCCACTATCTCTGCAATTTGCTACTGACATAAGCAGCATTGTTCTTTGTTCATGGCGGGCTGCACTTTATGCACTTTAATGTAATACACTATAAATGACTGTTCTTAAAGTACCTTCAGAAATTGAAACTGATACAAATTGGCAGTAGCCAGACCTCTTGCTATATAGCACATACTGTAGAACTTCAATCTTCAGTATTCAAACCTCATCCGCATTGTGTCAATTTACAATATGTTCCCAGGCCAAATTCAAGATGATAATATCTTCCTTTAAAGCCTTAAACCTTTTAAAGAGCCCCACACTACATAGAGGTGCCATTTTGAAGCATTCTGCTGCTTACAGAAGGTTTCCCGGTTGGCTTTTTGGAAAGCCAAAAGAGCCCATAGAAGGAAAAAGAGACTTCAGATAGCTAAGAGCATCCCATGAATGGCATGAAGTAATGGCAGTCCTGCTGCTCTTGGATAAGCGAATCCATGGGTAACAAATACTCAGGTAGCAGGGCCTGTTGTATTCTTCAATACTACTGATTCCAAGTGATTATTTAAAGTGAACTTTTAATGAAATCCCTTTGTGATATTGCAATACAGTATTCTTATTTACATTAGGAAAATAATACAATTTAATACTTGTTTCCATTTTCCAGCATGAGTTATGGATTGCCAGGGCACATGTTAAGCATCATGGTTAATGATCAAGTCATTCAACTGGAGTGCAGTACATTCATATCACTCTTTTCCCCCAAAGATGTATTAGACAGGAAAAAGTGACTGATAAGATCCTAGTGGAACCAATAGCTTCAGGTAGGTCAAGCAACTGAGTCAAGCTTTATCTTTCTGACACACTGTGGTTTAGATTACAAGTGTAGATTTATAGGAAAAATGTATAATGCTTGATTCAAAGGCCCTTCTACTACTTTCCAACTATCTGATCTGGCACACAAATCCATGTTGATGGACGTTTGTGTAAACAGAAACTTCTTATATCTGAATTTCTGATTAAGCTCTCGTAGAGGCATTCTTACTAGGGATTGCAGGGGGTGGTGGCAGTGGTATAGCTAGGGGGTGCAAGGGGTGCTGTTGCACTGGGCTACAACCTTTAGGGGGCAACAAGCTGAACTTGACACTAGTGGTTAAAATTGTGAAAAACTGGGTAAGGAAAAACTTCCTTCTGGGGTGATTTTGGAGGCTGTGCTCATTGGATCAGGGCCCTTCTGTTGTCCTTGGATTACTCTCAGCCTGCCCTTTCCAGTGGACTATAGCACGTTTGCCTACTTGCTTTCATTTTCCCATGCATTTTCTATGCATATTTTTGCTTTTTGGATTTTTTTTTGGCCATAACCTTTGATAGGAAGGAGCTATTTCAAAACAGATTTTTGCTGTTGTTCAAGAGAAATCCAACGATATATGACATGATGGGGTAGTGCACACCATCGCGGAGTTGATTTTTGGGGATCTCCAGGACAAGGTAGTGATCCCTCAGAGTTTACAATCCTGCTGTGTGGGGTCCGTGACTGCCCTGGGGGTCACAACCCCACTATGAAGACCACTGTATGGAACTAATAAGGTATTAATAAGAATCAAGTCTCAGTACATATATCATATACAGTGCGTATGTCATAAAACAGTTACCCATGCTAACTGGTTATACAAGCACTTCTAAGTGGTGCTTCTTTTATATTTTACCTAATTAAATTTGATTTTGTTGTTGGGGGAGGGAAACAAAACTTCTTTGTCTCCAGAAAGCAATTAGGTGCTTTAGCTGTGCCATTCACATAGCAAATAGGTGGTGAACTGCTGAGTAGGAAGAGGTATGTTTTTTCTTATCTCTTTATTTTTTAATAAAAAATTTCTTTTAATTTTTTTAATTTTTTTAATTTTCTTTTTAAAAATACCCACGGAAGATATCACTTCTGGTTGTGACATCATTTTCAGGGCAACATTTTGAGCTTTGCACCAGGTTACATGATCATTAACTGCGCCACTGGTTGGTGGCAGTTACCTGGAGCCCAGCATTTCAGGAGTGCAGCCCAGCTAAGCTTCATTATTATAATTTTTTAATTTGCCATTTTTATGGCCGTTGTAAAGCAACGGAATTGGAATTTTGTGTGACACACATTGCGTATTTTATTTGGTAAGTGTGAAATTACATAACAATCAAAAGGAGGAGAGCATTTCTAGCTTAAGCAGATATTGTCAAACAGTTGAGATGGAGCCTGGGAAAAAATTTCCCCTAATCAACTGATCCACACTTCAGCTTGTGTTATTTTCAACAGCAGTGTGTTTTTCCTGACAAGTATGGAAAATAGTCATATGGTATTTTATTGGCTTTGTGATATCTGAGGCATTGCAATTGTGCTTTAAGCAAAGGTTGTTCATAACTTGACAAATACTGGCCTTACTTGATTGCTGGTCATCTTCCAGATATTCCAGGAAAGTGACCTGTCTAAAACTAATTTAATTATATTTCTTAATTATATGGATGCCAGTTATATTAAAAATGATTTCCATGTGGTGGGCCTCAAGTTAAATGTGTTTTACTTCTCTCTAATATGTTAGCAGGCAACCTTTCGATGATACTCTAATGCTTGCTAGGTGAGGCAACATATTGTAGAGAGGGGGAAAATCCCACTGTAAATGTACTACACAGATATTTTTTTTAATATACCTACATATTTAAAAACATATTATTATCCTTTTGAGACAATATTTATTTAATGATGATCAGGGCTACAAAGAACCATGGCTTTTTGCCTCAAAGTCAAGAATGTTTGTGGTGGGTTAATCTGAATGGTGATACACTTTTCCTACTATGCAAGAAAACTGCATTGTTTTGCTCTTGGGTGATGAAACAAACAGATCCATTTTAAATGAAAATGACTTCATGACTCTGTGCCAACATATATGTTTTTAAACATAATACTGTACCCGTCTCCAGTTTGGTGATTAAAAAATTCCACACCCTGACTTGTCCAGCACTTACCATTCTGCCATTTCCCATTTAGGATGCAATCCTAAGGAGATTCCTGGGAGAAAGCCCTACAGACTGGGAGAAAGCCCCATTGAACTCAATGGAACTTACTTCTGAGTACACACAAATAGGATTGCACTGTTAATCTGAATGCAGGAATATTCTGGGAAATTCTGCCTTTTGGTTGGCATCCCAGCACATTCAGCAGGATTGCCTGCTGAATGCAGCAGGATTTCCAGGCATCCCTGTGCCCAGACTGAATGGAAAACAAAGCAGCATCATGGCAGATCAGTTAGTGATGCTCATGAGAAGAGGGCTTTGGATATGGCCCATGAGCTTTACTTTGGCAAGAGCTGACATACAACATAAATGCTTTGCTAAAGGGCAAGTTATTTCCATTTCACTCTCAATTTCCAGACTAACTTGTCAGACTTGAGGATGAATCAGGGCTCTGCCATAGCCACTTCACTTGCGAAGTATTGACTAATGGAAGATGACAAAGCATTTTAAGATATTTATGTAACAGCCTATAGATGTATTAATATATAGCTAGATCTTTCCTACAAAAGTGTCTTGCAACCTACAACATTACAATGTAATGGAAATCTAAGTACTAAAATAGCATTTTTCTTACTTTATGGTTACATATTTCATTAAAGGATGGCATTTAACAATCACAGTATCTAATGAGGCTTCACTCTTATAAGACTTGACCAGAACAAAAGGATTATTAATTGCAGGAAGATTTATTCAATCTTTGCAGCTATTTTCTGACATGGTAAGATTATATACCACCCAAGAGATGTACAGAGAACAGACTTCCTTTTAATGACCAGCCTTATAACAGTCCATCGGGTTTCCAGATGAGAACTATGACAACTCTTTGTGTCTGACAGCATATTATATTGGTTCTTTCAGAAATGGAGTATCTAAGACATTTTATTTTTTTCCTGTAATGATTAAAAAGGCTGTTCTTAATGCTTGAGTGCTGCTGTCAAGCATCACATCTGGGTCCCATAATCTTGTAACACAGTGGACCATTATGAAATTTGTCCCTAAACCCACTGGTTTATTTGTCCCTAAACCCACTAGCTTGCATACCAAGGAGCACCAGAAAATTGGCCTTCTTTCTCCACTTCCTAAGAACTGCTCCTAAGTTCTTATGTATGGTCCATGTATGGAAGACTCTGCCCAATTTCCAGAGAGTTGTCTGAACCCTGAAGCACATCATGGAGACCCCCTGAACACGTGTATTGGAGGGGCTTTTCAGAGGCATCTATCAGGGAGGAGGGGACAGGGAAGATCCCAAAGTACCATTACTTTAACTGCAAGCCATTGGCTCCAATCCTAAAGACACTTTCCTGGGAGTAAGACCCTTTGAACACAATGGGGCTTATTTTTGAGTAGACATGGTTAGGATTGTGCTAATTGCCTGGGTCTCTTCCTATACAAGTTATAGGTTCAGTTCCTTTTGAAACAAGTTTCCCTGAATTCTTATCACACTTTCTGTCCTCATTTCATCTTCCTGATGTAGAGATTCTGTGTTGTTTCCTTAAGTCATAACTCAGAATAGTCGTATACCACTTTTCAACAAAAAATAGTTCACAAAGCAGTTAACATAGTTAAATAAATTATTCTTTGTCCCCAAAAGGGTTGCCCTTTTTGGGAGGGGAAAAAAACACAACACTTTTCAGTCACTTTTGCAAGACAGGAGGTCAATATCCCATAGTGAGAAGACTGGGAAAGGGATTAATGTTCAAAGGAGCTGCTGATTAGTGATTAGCAAGCGTATCCAAACTCATATTATTTTAAAGATCTCCCTTTTGTAATCTCCCTTTTGCAAAATTACCCAAAGCTAATTGGAAAATGAGAAATAGCCTTGCCCACACTTTCAGTTGTGGGTATATTAAGGGGTCTTATTCATTGCTTAATTCTTCCTCATTCACACTTTCTCAGAAACTACTGTACTTGATGCAGCTTTGTTCACAGGAGGCATTGGTGGGGGGAATTGTGACCGCTCATTTGTTGTAACAAGATTTTCTGTGAAAGTGGTGTCAGTGGCCAAATGGCAAGCTGGCAAAAAAGGTAAGGCATATCCTTTTGCCCTTGGCTGCTCCTCAAAAATTGAGCCCAATATTATATCCTGATTGCAATTCAGACCACTGCAATTCAATTTTTTCACTGTATTGCAGTTCAGGGTGCTGATTGCAATACAGACCACTCCTTGGTATGCAGCAGAGTAAAACTGCAAGCAAAGAGGCTGCATCACTCAAAGAAGGAAAGAAGACCACGAATTAACATCAGCAAGACCTGCAGTCTGGAAAAAGTGAAGGAATTTGACCAAGCACTCAAGGGAACTGTCCCAGGTCCAGCTGAGGCAAATGCATCTGAACGATGGGAACATTTCAAGAATGCTGTTTATAATACCGCCTTGTCAGTTTTTGGTAAGTAGGTTAGAAATACAGCAGATTGGTTTGAAGCCCACTCAGAGGAGCTGACACCAGCCCTTGAGGAAAGGAGGAGAGCTCTTACTGCATATAAAGCCTGTTCTAGTGACCACAACCTACAGGTCTTGCAAGCTGCTCATAGCAAAGTCCAACAGACCGCCAGGAGATGTGCTAACAATTATTGGCTGCAACTTTGCTCTCAGATCCAGGTAGCAGCTGACACAGGCAACATCAAGGGGCTGTGCGATGGCATCAAGCAGGCCTTAGGTCCAACAGTGAGGAAATCTGCCCCCCCCCCCCCCGAAGTCTGCTATAGGCGAGGTCATCCAGGACTGAGCACAGCAGATGGTACGCTGGGTGCAGCATTACTCTGAGCTATACTCCAGAGAAAATGTAGTAACTGAAGAAGTATTAAACAACAGAGAGCCAGCCTGTCTTGGAGGAGCTTGACAGTGAACCAACTTTAGAAGAAGTAAATGTGGCCCTGGATTCCCTTGCTTCTGGCAAAGCACCTGAGAAAGATAACATCACTGTTGAAATCCTGAGGTGCTGTAGGGAGACCATTCTCACTGAACTATATGAAATCTTCTGTCTCTGTTGGAGGGAAGGTGGAGTACCACAGGACATGAAGGATGCCAATATCGTCACACTGTATAAGAACAAAGGCGACAGGGGCGACTGTAACAACTATCGCGGCATTTCTCTTCTTAGTGTTGTAGGGAAGCTACTTGCCTGCGTTGTACTGAAGAGGCTCCCAGTGCTTGCTGAGAGAATCCATCCTGAATCACAGTGTGGATTTCGAGCCAACAGGTCCACCACTGATATGGTATTTTCCCTTAGACAGTTGCAGGAGAAATGCAGGGAACAAAGCCACTTTTTGTAGCCTTCATAGATCTTACGAAGGCTTTTGATCTGGTTAGTAGGGATGGCCTTTTTAAAATCCTCCCCAAGATTGGATGCCCACCTAAGCTCTTCAGCATCATCAGGTCCTTTCACAATGACATGAAGAGCACTGTAGTTTAATGGCTTAACATCAGATTCCTTTGACATTCAAAGTGGAGTAAAGCAGGGCTATGTCCTCGTGCCAACTTTATTTGGGATCTTTTTAGCTGTCATGCTGAAACAGGCTTTTGGAAATGCAACAGAGGGAATCTATCTCCGGATCAGATCAGATGGAAAACTCTTCAATCCCTCCAGATTAAGAGCAAAGTCCACAGTCCAGCTGAAATGCTTGCGGGAGTTCCTCTTTGCTTATAACGCTGCTGTTACTGCTCACTCTGCCGAAGACCTCCAGCTACCTATGGACCATTTTAACAAAGCCTGCCAAGACTTTGGACTAACAATCAGCTTGAAGAAAACACAAGTCATGGGTCAGGACGTGGATTCACCTCCCTTTATTACAATCTCTGAACATGAGCTGGACGTTGTGCATGACTTTGTTTACCTCGGCTCAACTATCTCCAACACTCTCTCTTTAGATACCGAGCTGACTAACGTATTGGTAAAGCAGCGACCACATTTTCTAGACTTGCTTAATTAAGTATGGCTTAATAAGAAGCTGACAGAACATACAAAGATCCAGGTCTATAGAGCCTGCATCCTGAGCACACTCTTGCACTGCAGTGAGTCTTGGCCCCTTCATGCGCGGCAGGAGAGAAAGCTGAACATATTTCATATGCGTTGTCTCCGACGTATTCTTGGCATCACTTGGCATGACAAAGTTTCAAATGGTGCAGTCTTGGAACATGCTGGTATCCCTAGCATGTACACACTTCTGAAACAGCGACGTCTATGCTGGCTTGGACATGTCATGAGAATGGCCGATGGTCAGATTCAAAAAGACCTTCTGTATGGAGAATTAGCGCAGGGAAAGCACCCTAGAGGGAGAGCACAGCTGCGATACATCTGCAAGAGGGCTCTAAAGGCCATGGGAATGGACATCAACAACTGGGAAACCTTGACCTCTGATCGTTCAGTGTGGAGGCAAAAGACGCAGCAAGGTCTTCTTCAATTCGAAGAGACACTCATCCGCAGGCTGAGACAAAGAGGCAGTCCCAGAAACAGCAAAATCTGGGGGCTGGGCAGGGGACTGACTGTATCTGCCCTCAGTGTGGAAGGGATTGCCACTCTCGAATTGACCTGTTTAGTCATAAAAGACGCTGTTTTAGGACCTCTACTTCTGAGCACAATACCATAGTCTTTTGATACTGAAGGATGCCAATGATTATCTCCTGGCAATTTTTGCCTCAGATGTACTTGTAATACTTTCCTCATAGTTGATGCAAACAGAACAAACCTGTGAGACTTATTTCTGATCTCAGGGGGAAAAATGTGTCTTGGGAGCATCTATACTGTTGCTAAATTAAATTTTTTCTTGCCTCTATATTTTCTTCCCAAAGCGTGTGCACTTAAAAGCATTGTTTCTTATTTAAAGACACTGAAAGAAAAGTTGTACAGATAAATTTGCTTCTTTAACTTCAAGCAAAATTGAATGTAGCAGCCTTCACAGATCCTGGTTGCTAAAGATTCTTTGTTTTGTCCTTAATATTTATAAAGCTTTCTACTTGGGTTACAAATAGACATTTCTTTCCATCTTGGCAAAAGCACTCACAAGAGCTGATTATCATTCAGGTCTACAATGATATAATTTTATTCTTTTTCATCATGATTGTGGAAAGGGATGAGTATATTACACTCCTCCATAACTGTCTGTACTGCACCAAAATGTGTACCAAGAATGCCAGAACTGTAATTTAAGTGAATGTACACAAAAGTACACATCATAATGGTATTAGAGACAAGGAGCTATGCAGTTCATTGATTCCCTTAAAAAAACTGTAAAATACAGTTTTACACCCTAATCTCCTTTTCCTGCTACAAGTATACATTTTTGGGGACCAAGAGAATGCTGTTTATATATGGTCCAGGAAGGGAACTACAAACCTTGTAGTGTATGGGGAGTGCAAGTGGATTGGCTGCTGAAATGGGTTGTTGGAGTTGGGCTGTTTTCTGACGTTCAGAGGCAGGAATAATGTTTAGACCAGCCTAAGACTTTTGGTTAGGATTGCAGCCTTGAACAATGTTCAGTAGTATTTGAAGATGGCAAACACTTTGGAGAGGGTTTTCATGAAACATATTCCTCACCTTTATTTTTCTGCTGCTCACTCATATTTTTCTGTAGCTCTACTCAGGTTTTAGTCTCAGTATATTAAGTGAAGCTTAGGCTGCAATCCTAAAGGCACTTTCCTGGGAGTAAGATCCACTGAACACAATGGGACTTACTTTTTAGGAGACATGGTTAGGATTGCATTGACAGTCTCAGGTCGGTATGTATAGTATTGTAGCCTTCATGAAGCCCATGACAAGCTTCAAGTTGTTGAATGTCAGAAATTTTCTGTATTTTAGCACTAAAGACTGAACCTGAGAATCTGCTGAAATGGAAAAATATCCTGAACTGTCACTTTGTTTCCAATGCTTACAGGCAAGTCTATTTGGAAGGTGTTTTTCTTCACTCCAAATTATAGTCCGGAGGGCTCCAATGGCTGCTATGATTTTCACGTGTGCTTCTGTCATGGAAAGTTTATCACGCACCATGATCCACCGTTACTTTTTGACCTCACTATGGACCCTGGAGAAAAAAATCCACTTACACCGGAAACAGAGAGTCGGTACTATGAAGTTCTTCGAGCCATTCGGGAAGCGGTGAACAACCACACCAAGTCCCTGCTTGCTGTTCCCAGTCAGCTGTCATTGGGCAATATCCTGTGGAAGCCCTGGCTTCAGCCCTGCTGCTCTTCATTCCTCCAGTTCTGCTACTGCAATCATGAGTCATGAGAAAACTGTGCTTGGAGCAGGACATTACTAACACTGCTGTCACTCGCAGCGCTTGCAGGGTAAACAAAATGGTTGACAATTGTATCAAACAGGGACAAAAGATGTGAAAAACTGTCCTTTTCTGAACCTCTCAAGCAAGTTTTTGCCCAAATAATCAATATTGTAATGACACCATGTTAGATATACTCATATGATTTGCTGAAAATACTGTCATATTTGCAGATAACTCTGCACTGTGATTTCTTTTAAATCTTTCTTTTAAAGCAGCAAACTTTTCACCAATTTTTGTGTGGTAGGCAGAAATGTGTGCAGGTATCCTGACTTATATCTACTCAATCTTGGTCTGCTAATCTCGTGGAACGCATCGTGGGATTTTTGAGAGTACAGGATGAACATCACTGTAAAACAACAACTGACGCTGCAGTCCTAAAAAACACTTTCCTAGGAGTAAGGCCCATTGAACTCAGTGGGGGTTACTTCAGAGTAGACATGCTTAAGATTGCAGCCTAATAAGGCAAGCACAAACATGAAGTATCACGAATGACTTCCTCCCATTCATCCCATACATGGACATATCCTTTTGTCCACATACACACATGGCAAAGGGAGGCAGACACCACCAGCCACCTCCATTAATTTAATCACCTGTAGGTATCATATTGGGAGGATGGAAATTTCAGCCACAAACAGCCTCATCATAGTTTGCACTATGAAATTCTTTGACACAGAAAAGGAAGTTGCCTTATACAATGAAGCTGCATAGGAAGAACATAGGAAGCTTGTCTTAAAGGAAGCTACGGTAAGTCAAACCATTTGTCTGTTTAGCTCAAGCTTGTCTACACTGACTCGTACCTCTTCTAGATTTTATATTACTAGTTCTCAGTCTTATAGGAGATACCAGAGATTGACCTTGATATCTACATGCAAAGCATGTGCTCACCACTAAAGTATGTTCTCTTCGCCATACCATCAGTATTCATTCAGTATCATATTTGTACCTAATTTCAAAATGAATGTATTTTTTACAGAGTTAGGTATCAACAAAATACAATGGTAAATGTTGGGTATAACTTTATTATTATGTAAGAAAATGTATTGTCTTTGACATTAGTGTGACTTTTATACCAAATCCTTCCGAGAATTCCAATATTATTAACACCTCCCCATATACTTGTTCTTTGTAAACTAAATTTGTGCTAAATCATGTAACCACATGTATTTACAAACTGTGCATTAACTGTAACTTGCTGTGCAATCCTAAAAATGCCTACCGAGAAGTAAGCCTCTCTAAATCCAGTGGGACATTCTCAGGTCAGTATTATAGGATTATGACCTTATTGTACAATTGTAGGCTTGCTTGTTGTAAATTTTGATAGTCAGGATTGTGCAGTTGTTCTAGTGTTGTGCTCAAATCTGGATAATCCAGGTACGCCAATTGGCCACAAGTTTCCTGGGTGACTTTGAGCCAGTCACTCTCTCTCAGCCCAATCTACCTCACAGGTTTTTGTGAGGAGAAAAAGAGAAAGGACTATGTTTACCATGTGGTCTCATTGGAGGAAGGGTGTATTAAAATGTGATTAAAATAAATTAAATAATTCAAACAATTGAGTTGTATTTTGTGATTTTGGAATTCCGAGAATTCAACACCATAGTGTTGCCATATGTCCCAGAAAACCGGGACTGTCCAGGTTTTCGGGGATAGTGTTCATATACTGGCAGGTTTGACAGGGGTGTCCTGTCCAGGTTTTGTGGAAGAGAATTCTGGCAACCCTACAGTAATAGTACCTGCTCACTGGAGGAAGTGGTAGCATATCAGACATTAAATGGGAGGTAGGACAGCAGTGGGAGGTAAGTGGAGCAAGCAGGGACAGGAGTGACTTACCTCCCTCCTCTGATTCCAATGCTGCCATTTCCATTGTTGCTTCATTTAGAAGTCAGTGAAGGGAATATCTGGGATTTGGGGTGTTTTAGCATGATTTGGGCCATGAATTGATCAGGAGGTTGTACATGAGATATATGCAACCTCCTCATTTTAGAAGTGGGCTCCCTCAGAATGCCAAATGCGAGGAAGTGACAACAGGTGTCTTGTTGCCTTGTGTGTTCCCTAAGGCATCAGGTAGGCCACTGTAAGACACACGAAGCTGAGCTAGATGAGCCTTGACCAGCAGGGGCTCTTTTTATATGTTCTTACGTGTTTTTAATTGGTTTGTACAAACTGCCCCTCTTAACTCACTAAGAACATAAGAAGAACCACTGCTGGATCAGGCCAAAGGCCCATCTAGTCCAGCTTCCTGTATCTCATAGTGACCCATCAGGTGCCTCCGGGAGCACACAAGACACCTGCATCCAGGTGCTATCCTTTGCAACTGGCATTTTGAGGTTGCCCTCAGCTATATCTATTTATGCACATACACACACCATGGCTCATAACCTGTGATGATCCCCTCCAGGAATTTGTCCAAACCCTTCTTGGTATTGAGGCTAGATGCCATCACAACATCCTGTGACAAGGAATTCCACAGATTAATTACATGCTGGGTAAAGATAAACCTACTTATAAAACCTCACTGATAAACCTACTCTTAATGTTGTCGTGCATGTAAAGGAATATGTTACCAGTGTTTCTCCAGTTGTGGGTTGGGACCCACTAGATGGGTCACAAAAAAATTTCTGGGACTTTCAATTTCAATATTTTTTATACATCCACTTGATGCTAGCTTGTATGTAGCTGCATTTGCATGTTACAGATCTTTACGTTTAACAGGTTGCTAAATATATACTCTTAATGATAGTAAATGGGACTTACTCCTGGGTACATGTGGATAGGATTGCAGCACAGGATTGTTGATAATGATGTCACTTCTGGTCATGACATCACTTCTAGTGGGTCCTGTTTAATTTTTATTCTAAAAATTGGGTCCTGATGTTAAAACTTTGAGAGCCACTGGTTTAGACAAATGGTCCACACAATGAAAGAAAATATTGCCAATTCTCCCAAACTGGGGAGGGGGAGAACCAGGACACATATACCCTGGTGAGCATGCCCATGCCTTACTCACGTGACTACTTGGACAGATGGCAACACTTAGATATGTATTCTCTGAACTTAACCATTGCCTTTATAAGAATGAGCTGTCGATTCAATTTGGTTTCCTGTGTGCTTTTATTTAATAATGGGAAACACAGTGTGAATTTGGCCAAGATGTTTGTTTACACTTGTTGCTACCTTCCTAAGTGCTTTCCAGCTGTAATCGATGGGAAAAAAATGCACTAGGCCTTTAAAACTGCATTGTGCGACTTTATTCCTTGCAATGCTTACATCTAACGTGAGCAATGATGCTGCGTTTAATTGGAAACCCCACCAGCGCTTGCTGAAGCCAGCAATCGGGAGGAAAACGACTCCTTAATAAAAGATATCTTACATAGTTACCTTGCTAGCCCTTTCTAGATGTGATTATGCAAGTAAGGTTGGGGGATCAAAGAGATTGAAAGCAGAGTTGTATGAGCAAAGATTTCTCTGGGAATGTGTTTTCAAAATTTTTTATTGTTTTCAAAGGCCTTTCCACCACCCATGTCCACCCATGTCCTAGGCAAGCTTGCAACCCCCTGCCATGGATTTCAGTCAATAAGAAAATAATTGCTCTTTGCTGTGCGATGAGAACTGTGCCTGGCTAAGTGGTCCAGTATCTCATATAAAGATTGGATATAGATAGGGTTGCTATATGTCCAAAAAAACATACTGTGAACACGTATGTGTTCACATACTGGCAAATTGGACAGAGAGTCCTGTCCCAATTTTGTAGAAGAGAATTATGGCAGCCCTAAATATAGACCCTCCCTTTGACTTCACTCCTATCATGGACAATGCCAACCTAATGCAACAAGAACAGCCACATTTTAAAATGAAAACTTTGAAAATCAAGTATTTTGTGGCATAGCAGTAAATTTTGAAGTGCGGGATTTCTTCATGATGTTCCCATAACCACACCTCTTTTGCAAACCTTCATAACTATGCAAAAACACTCAAATAAAATAATACTGTACAAGGAATCCCAAAACATTTAAGATAATAGAACAAGGCTTAGGCCTATATCCTAAAGTGAAATTAAGCCCCTTGTTCCGGAGCAGTTAAGATAACTTTCCATAAGATAACACTACAGGGTAACGTAACTGCGTGGAACCGTAACTGCTATGGATTTTGCCCTTAATGTACAAAAGTAGTGACTTATATGTGTATGTATAACAAACTACACAAATCAGTTAACCCTAAAATTGTATTTTATTCTATGACAAAGGATGTACTAAATACAGGAGTTTAGTGCATACAGGATTTAGTACATACAGGATTTTTAGTACTTTTACTTTAGCAAGTAAAGTACTAATACAGGATTTTACATCACTCTATCCAGTGGTTCCCAAACTTTTTAGCATTAGTACCCATCTAAAATCTCACTTTACCAGCCTCTCAAGCTTCTGTGATAATGGATAGTAGCAATCCCTTCAAGTATCAGTAACTCTTGATTAGGATTGCCACATGTCTCAAAAAACTGGATCTGACCTGATTTGGGGGGATTGTGTTCATGTTCTGGCAAGTTCAACGGGGTCCAGTCCCGGTGTTGTAGAACAAAATTATGGCAACCCTACTCTTAATGTACGTTGCCTAATCTACACTGGACGTTTTGCAAACTACCATAAATTATGACCCCTGATGGGTCAGAGGCCCACAATTTGGGAACTGATGCTGTCCAATCAAATTCCAGCCAAACCTCAATCAGCAACAGCACATAAAGCAGTCTTAACTGATGACTTGTGGGGCTGACTGTTCCTGAGATATGTTATGGCTGGGTGCAATTTTTTATGAGAAATTGATGAAATAGGAAAGTATTTAAATATTAACTAGTCAGATAATAAGCTCTCCAGGAAACGATGCATTTCATTCTTTGTCGCTGCTGAATTGAACAATTTTTTTAAAGTATGCCAATGCATTTTCCAGTTTTGATAGGACTGAAAAGTATTAATAATATGATTTCGCATAAGGTTTTTGATATGTAAGTCCTCCTCTATACCCTTTTAGTAAAAAAAAAGGCAATGTAATGGTGTTTATGAAAACTAACACGCCATCTACTGCCATTTGACAATGACTTGGCAAGACCCGATTGCAGATAACACGTTGAGAACATTTGATTAATACCCTGGTCCACAGAATTGTTTAAGCTCAAGAAAGATTGTTAGGAGAAGGAAATCCAGGACTTAGTGCCTTTTTGTCAGCTACATATGAGAAGTGCAGCAATTCATTGTCATCTCATCATTCACTGGGCTTTTAAGAGACGTATTACTTTGCCGAAGGACCATCTCGGTGTTCCGGCCGTCTTCATTCTGATGATTGCTAAAAATGAATGGTGATCCTCTCGGAGGCACTGAGATTTATGCAGTTGAACGACAACCCTCTTTGATTATCTTTCAATGAGAAGCTGTCATGAGCGGCCTTCCCTGGAAACTAGATGGCATTCTGCCCTCTCTGGAAATTCATGACAATGACAAAAGTGTTTCCCCAAATCCCAAGGAACCGCAATCATGTAAAGTGTGCAAGCAGCAGATTATTTTTCTTTTCGCCTCTGAATTTTAAATCAACAGTCCCTGAGATATACAGAAGGTTTTTGGCCTTCATTTTTGATGCATTTCTTTTTGTTTCTGAAGTGACATATCCTATATAGATTTTTTTTCCTTGCATGCCCAATCATATCAATGACCAAATTAAACTGCAAAATACTCAACTGTTCCTGTGTGTAAAGCTTCAGATAAAAACAACATGTTCACTCTCTGTGAGTGACTGGGGTAGGTTGGGAGGGGATAGAAAAAAAAATCTTGCAAACCTAAGCTATGCTTGATTAGTGCATATAAAACTTTATAATCATATATCCCCATATTTACTTGAATCAAATGTACCATTAAGAGGACAATCCTAACCATATCTACTCAGAAGTAAGTCCCATTGTGTTCAATGAGTCTTACTCCCAGGAAAGTGTCTTTAAGATTGCAGCCTGTATCTAATGTGCACCCCAATTTTAAAAGGCTTGAGATTTTAAGTTTACTGGGGATTGTAATGCATAGCTATAAAGCAGGTGCAAAATTTAATTATACTGCATTCAACAATAAGTTATATGACAATGTTAATATGACAAAAGGTTTATGTTATAATTTTTACCTAATTGCACTAGTTTATACAACAATGGATTTATGTTACACTAAAACTGACCTATATTTATAATCAAAATACCATATTTACTCAAATCAAATGCACTATCAAATTTCACCCTGATTTTGAAAGTGAAATTTGGATGAAAAAGGCGAGCATTAAATTCAAGTAAACATCATGTCAACCACATAAGCACATCAACCACTAAGGCAAAATTAGAATTGTTGTGTACCACATGCAACCCTTCATCCCCTTGCACAAAATGAAAATTAGCTTTAGTAGTCCATAGGGGAGCACTTAACAAGACACTAGATGTTCTAATAGTGTCTATGGGCTGCCTGCTTTCTACCCTCTCTGGTGATCATTGCCCTCTTTCTGAGTGAGCACTTCCCCAGAGACCACATGAAAGGGCACAGACAGAAGACTCACATCTGCAGCTCACTTCAGTGGTCCATAGGGCAGTTCTGTCCATAGGGCAGAAGTGATAAGAGGAAGTAATAAACATGCAAGAAGTGATAAAGGGTGATAATCTTTTTTTCTGAGATGTCACCAAACACTAATGGATCTCCTGGACCTCCATGAACCATAGGTTGGGAAGTACTGCTTTAAACCATGGTGTGAAATCTTGAAAGAACAAACACCAGGCTTATAAGAGGTTTCTCGTAGGGACATGCAATGGAGAAAAATTAGAATCTTGTTTCATACATTTCAAGTTGATCATCTTCCATATTGTATTAGGTATTGTAGCCAGTCAGAAGAACCTGTGGAGGAGGACAGGAGGCCACAGAGATGGGATGGTGTGAAAACCATCCCAAGCAGTAGTAACAGTGACAAATGCAAGATCCTTCCTGCCTCATCAGCTCAATTACCTTTTTCTTCCTCCATCTTTGCTCTGCTAACTTTGTTTCAGAACAGGGAAGCATAGTAGACTGGATCAAGAATGCTGGAAGAAGCATCACAAGGTAGGTGACAGTCAAGGTGTCTAATTGGCAAAGTTGGCCAACTGTGCTTGTTTGCTTCCTAAGGCAACCACTCTAACCTCGCATAATACATGGGCCAGTCCTATCAGGAAGCCTTGCTTTTACTATATATGGACTTCAAATTCCATAACTCATTTGTACATCTTGACGCTTGAGATTTTTGTCACCACAAGGAACCTCTCCATGTTTACCAGTTTACCAGTTTCTCTCCTTGCCTTGCACATGAGCAGCAATAATTTGGCGCTCAGGTCATGCTATAGTAATCACTGCCTAACAAAGTGAGCCTTCTTGTCTCTGGTATAAAATTTTTAAACAAAGAAAAAGGAAACAATGTTCCTAAGGAAGGCTTTAGCAGGATTTAAGTCTTTTGTGGGATATAGTACAGCAGTGGTCTTCAAAGTGGGGGTCGGAGCCTCCTTGGGGGTCCCCAAAAAGCTGGGTGCAACCATCTTGGGATTTGGTCTTTAGCACCTTTAATGTCACTTTTGGCCATGACATCTCTTCCAGGGTTTCCTGGACAGTCATTTTCAGAAGGGAGTCCTCGGTTGAAATGCTCAAGTACTACTGTAGCACAATATTTGCTTTCACACTAGTTATAGCTCTGCATCTACTCAGAAGTATGCCTCATTGGATGCAATCCTAAATACACTTTCCTGAGAGTAAGTTCCATTGAACACAATGGAACTTAACTTATGAGTAGACATGTATAGGATTGCACTTATTGTGTTCCAAGATAAATGTGGTTAGATTGGCAACTGTAAAGGATTTGTTGCATGTGTTGTATGACACTTTCAACCAAATTTTGTCTAATTTTCCAGTGCTTATGCAGCCATCACCTTGTATTATGTGCTATGGGACATCCTGAAGTGGGGTGGCAGTCACAGAGGCCTCCTCAAGGTAAGGGAATGTTTGTTCTCTTAACTTGGGATTGCGTCAGCACTAGAAAGTTTTGTGTATTTATTTTAAAATAAAAAATGCCCTAATTTTTTATAAAATTAAATAAATTACTACTAGCATGATCATTCGGCAGAAAGCCAGACAGTTTGCTATGTTTGTTGCCCCCAATTTTACAATTGGAATCAACTGTAAGCAATTGACAGCTTCTCTAAAAACAAAGGCTCTCTGATTCTGAAGAAGTAATTAGAGACCTCTCCAACAATGAGGTGCTTAAAAATAAAATGAATAATGTTTCTAGAGAGAAAAATAACCACACTATCCTTCTAGAAGTAGGTGGAACCTGCCATGGTAAAGCCCAGAGGACTCAATACCCACAATCTATATGTAATGAAAGAGTCTCATTAACTTAGATGGCACTGGTCTGAGGGAAATATGTTGTGGGTTGTCCGCCTAAGGCACTTAGCATTATAATAGCTCAAGTGCCCTTCAAATCATTAAAGAAAATAGTATTGACAGCATCTTAAAGAAAGGCTGCAATTATATAGGTCAAACAATTTGTTTTTAAGGTCATTCTCATCATTCTGTATGCCAACATTTTAATTGGGGCACTAAGATGAGTTATTTCAAACAGAATAGAGTTCGGTCAGTAGTAATTTGGGAGCTTTTCAAATTTACATTAGTCGTTCACATTAATTATAAATATGAGTTGTGGCAAAGGAATATGCTTGGACAGAGTCTCTTTTCTTCAGTAGATGCCACTCATTCATGGGATCAGTTATTTTGTTATTTCTCTGTCTGTTTTTAATCCCTTATTCTTATCAAACAAATATGTTTTCAGCTGTCACTCAAGAGTCTATGGCTGCAATTCTACCCTCCAGTTAGGCTGGCATAAGTCGTATAGCTACCCAGGGGTGTCACAAAAGTGCTGTAAGATACTTCTGTCCCACTCATGTGGAGCTTAGGCCAGTGCACAGGCATATGACGACCTCCCTATACCACCACAGGAAGATATGCCAGATGAGTTAGGCTGGCCTAAATTGGTTAGGATTGCATCCTGTAGAATCTTAGGATCCTAGAATCCTAGAGTTGGAAGGGATCCAGTAGGTCATCTAGTCCAACCCCCTGCCTGTAGCAGGAAATCCTCCTAGAGCATCTCTGACAGGTGCTCGTCTAGCCTCTGCTTGAAGATCCCCAGTGAGGAAGAGCCCACCACCTCCCTTGGCAATCTGATATACCGTATATACTCACATATAAGCCGAGTTTTTCTTAACTCTTTTTTGGAGCTTAAAAAGGCTGCTTTTTCTGTTCTGAGAAGAGAATACTGGATATGAATGGCATTTTTATACAGCAGCAAATTTAATATATTTAAGGGATTTATACTCCATCTTTCCCCATGTCAATGCAAATGCTCAGGGCTTTTAATTCCTCCACTCCTGCTGACTGCACAACAACCCTGTGAGGTAGGGTAGGACTGAGAGTGAGTGACTAGCCCAAGGTTACCGAGGAAGCTTGGGTCAAGGAGGGATTTAAAACTTGGTTTTGAAAAGTCTCAATCCAAATACCTTCCACTACACCAGCTGGCTCTCAATCACACACTGAGACTCAAATTCCACCCCATCCTCACCTGTCCTTTTGCCTTCTCTTCTCCTTCCCTGTGGGTCCATTAATATTATGATTAATCCAGGTGCCTATGCAGCATTTAGCAGCAATGCATATGCCTATACCCATTGCATATGTCTTCAAAATATGTTCAGAGGAGAATAGAATCTGGGCTGAAAAATGAAAAGACACCTTTTTAAACCCATAGTTAGAAATCTGCTACGCTGAGCATTTTTCCACCATCAGAACAAATCATTGCCCTCCAAACATAAAGCATATTTGATTCTATGGTGAACAGATAAAAGCATCAGTTTTTGTATCAACCTCAGGAAGTTAAAAATAACCTTCCAGGAAAACAAATGGCCAGAGACCTGTGTGAATAAGAAAGAAAACATATAACTGCATAAATGAGAAAGACAAATTAGAACTGATAGAATAAAATGTAAGCCTAGCAATATTTGCTTCTGTATGTAGATTTATCAGAGAAGCACCAAAAAATGTGAAGGGGAAAAAGATACCACTAGTATCAACTGCGACATCTCAGACACTATCTTCTTGTTTCAGTCAAGATATTCAGAACAATTGCTTGTTATTCATTATGTTTGTTGCTGTCTTCCCTATTATTGGAAACAGCAAGGAAAAATAGCGGAACTGCCAGGAACAGACAATTTGATACTGGGATATGATATAAGAGATTCAGATCGGAAAAGACCCCAATTTTGTTTGTATTTTTGAAGAGATTCACAGTTTCTTCTCTTTGTGGTAAAGATCCAAATGTAAGGGACCTTCAACACAGTGCCCATCCAGCCTGTGTGTAGGGATCCCCTCCACTTATTGTGGAAGCACATTTGAATTTATTCCATTTGTGATAGGCCAAGAGCAGCAACAGCATTCATATCATGGCGGGCATTATTTTCCAGTGGCTGTGATTCTTTAAGTCATGATGGCTCTATATATGACTGAGAGTGCAATCCTATCTTGTTATTTGATCAGCACAGCAGTCCCTATACTGGAGGAAGCTGTTGCAAATGTGCTATAAAGCACATTGCAACAGCCAGCAAGTAAGCCGCACCAGCAGAGCAACCTGTGCCACCCTGCCAGTTCTCCATTTAGTCCCAACACCAAAGATGAAAGTGAGTTTTGCACCAAATGGCACAGCATGGGAAGAGGAGGGTATTCCAGAGGTGGCAATGGGGCATTTTGGGCTGGGGAGTGGGCAGAACAGGGTGGGATAGTTTCCAAAACGGGAGTCTCCACTATTCCTTAATCCCTGTTCAGGACTTTCTGACATTAACTCCAGGATGCTTGGACATTTGCCAGCTATATAGCTAACAGAGATTGAAGTAGTCCCATAGAGAAGAAAATATGCCCTTACCCCACCTGCTGACCTGTGTTGGATACAGTGCAAGTTATGTTGCCTGGTTGAGCCAGCACAAGTTAGGAACCTGATGTGAACATGATTCAGGTGCAGTGGTGGACTTCAGGGGGTTCTCACAGAACCCTTTGCTAATGAGCGCCTGGTTCTGAGAATTGGTTACTAATAGGATATAGAACCTTTTGTTAATTTAGGTTATTAGGACATAGAACCTGTTGTTAATTTATTTGAATCCCACCATTGGCAAGGGCGGTAGAAATTACTCATTGAGTTTTTTTAAAATTTCATGAAAAAAAATCTATCTACTGTACATGTAGATGACATAATTCTAAAAAATTCCTGATAAACATGTACTATAAAAAGTGCCACTTGCTCTCCTTAAGTGTGATGTCTGAGCAATTCCTTACTTATTGCTTGCTTAGTGGTCAGACTGGCCATTACCTATTTTAATTTACAGTAATTATAGGCTTGAATATCTTCAGATTGCAAACTATAAATATCTATTCAAGGAAAGATATAATGAACCCCATTTTTAAAATAACTCAAATGAATTTCTGTTTATATCAGTCCATACTATTGCCATTGTGTACTTTATGAACAGAACCTGTTTTAGCCACCTAAGTGCATCAGCCATAAAAATAACACAATTCCAAATGCTGGCACAGAAGAACAACAGGTCACATGTTGCAGTTTGACATATGCAGAAATGTTTTTTTATTTGAGAACAGAGAATTAAGAGTACAATCCTGACCATGTCTACTCAAAAGTAAGCTCCATTGTGTTCAATGGGTCTTATTCTCAGGAAAGTGTCTTTAGGACTGTAGCCTTAATACAGAATAGCACCACTGCTTTGGGGTTGCATCCTGACCCAGAAAAATCTCACTGGCAGAATTATTTAGACTTACCCCCAAATCCAGAGTAACCACAGGAGTACGTTAGAGACTTTATGTGCACCAGTAGTTACTGCACCACCTCGTGAAAACCTATGGGAAATTCATATTGGAATCCAGAGTAAGTTGTTCTTATACCAGAGCAAGGACTCCCCGTAGTTACTCTGGATTTTGCCCTTAATTAACCACATCAATTGGTTCTTTTCTTCACTACTAATTTCTGCAGTTTGAGCTCAGACCGAGATCACAGATAATGGAAGCCTTGAGGTAAATATGCTGAAATTGTATTGATACATTCCGGAAAGCCCTACTTTTTTGCAAGCTTCAAAATGGAGAACATGAAAAAACAAAGAAAATGGAATGCAAAGTTACTGTATTCCTTGTGCATTTATTAATTAACTGAACAAAAATAATATGTGCATGTCAGGATTCATTAGAAAGTTTAACAGCATATTAATTTATTTAAGGATTGTCACCCCATGAAGCTAACCCAAAGTAACTGATTGTTTGGAAGAGATAATTCACTGTCTACAAGTTCTCCTAATTGCCTCAAATGAAAATCATGTCTAATGATGAGAGACACAGCACATGGGTACGTTGACTGTTTCAACATTCATTTACATTTGTTGCTCCTAATTGAAATTAATTGTAATAAATGTGTCACACCGTTAAACTGCCAGCACCCTAATTTCAGCAGAAGGATCATGCTGCAGTGCATACGTATGAATGTGCTGCCAAATGCCATTGTTCCTTCATCATGTGCAGCACATGAGACAGATAATAGGTCAGCAGGACTCCAGGGCTAAAAGGAAAAACTTACTAGGATGCGACAAATAGAAACTTCATTCTGTGATAAGTAAATAATATTTTAGAAAGAGAGAAAGAAATGCACATACATTTGTTTTCAATGAACAAAGAAAAATAAAATGACTGGAATCATTTTCTTTTCTTTTTATGAATGGAAAGTTAAATAAATGAGTAATGAAGCAGAGAAAGCCGCTTATATTAAGGGTGCAATCCTTGCAAACAGCACTGATGTGGCAGTGGGGCATGTGCTACATAGTGCAGTTGGGTCAGTCATGGAACCTCTTCAAGCAATGTTTCCTTGCTGGAAAGTAGGTTAGTATTGCTCCCTAACTCAGAATGTTTGTCCATCTAGCTCACTGTATTTTAACTTTTGCCACTAGTGGTGCTTGTGGTGGTATCTGAAACTAGTCCAATTTTCCATAATTTCTTATGGGAACATTTGCTTTGATATATAAGTATTTTAGATTACAAGCATGCTTCCAGAACGAATTATGCTCATAAATCAAGGTACCACTGTATATCAAAATAAAATTTATTAGAAACTAGTGAAATGTACTTGCATTGTGGGAGTAAAATTTCAACAGTATTTGTGGGCACAGCTGGTCGCAGATGAGGAACAGGCAACAGGCAGTGGACACTGGTGAGCAATGGACACTGCTGGGCACCAACAGGCACTGGGCATTGGAGGATATCAGGGGGCAAT
The DNA here is from genome assembly GCA_030015325.1 of Cryptoblepharus egeriae. Taxonomy (NCBI): domain Eukaryota; kingdom Metazoa; phylum Chordata; class Lepidosauria; order Squamata; family Scincidae; genus Cryptoblepharus; species Cryptoblepharus egeriae. The sequence continues at coordinate 32,196,786 of JAREYC010000005.1, forward strand.
GATGGGCACAAGTGAGCATCAAGCATTCCTATGGGGCATCACTGCAAAGCAGGGACCACTGTGCACCACCATGCAGTGGTGGTCCCCTTAACCTCCCCATGTGTACCATCCCCCTGTGCATCATTTTCCCCCATGCACCATTCTTCCCTCATATACCATCCCCCCAGTACCCCAACCCCCATGCAACATTCCCCCTGGGCACCATTCCCCTATGCACAACATTCCCCCTGCACCTTTCCCCTGTGCACCATTCCCTGTACAACATTCCCTTTGCACCATTCCCTCCATGCATTATCCCCCGTGCAATATTCTTCCCTATGCAACATTCCCCCTGCACCATTCCCCTTCTTCATGCACCATGCCCCTCAACTGGTAGGGCACCCCTACTGGGCAGTGCAGAGTTTTAGGCTGGGTTTTACCTGTCTTCAAAGTTATGTATAGGATTAAAATGTGTTGCATCCCCTTAAGGGTTAAATTTCTAAAAAAATCTGTTCTTACTGGGTGGTCACATGATGGAAGGAATATCCTCCCCAAATTTCCAGCGGTTTTGGCTGGGTGAGTGATTTTTCAGTTTTATATACAGAATGAGGCAGAAATACCTCCCGCATTTTAAATGTTCACCTATGTGTTGCTAATGAACTTATGCAAGTGCCAATTATTTCTTCATTTAGTTAATGACTTCCCATTTTTTTCATATATTCACATCTAGCAATATGGTTTGGACTGGTGCACAGCATGCTTTTGCTATGGAAATATTTTTGAAGAATGGTGAGTCTGTAATTGTAACACAGAGAACTTTTCGAACTCATTACATGTTAGGTCGCAGTTCTGTTCCGGACAGAAAAACAATACTGCTATGGGTTGCAAATTTCAAAGCCACAAGTTCAGCACTTCCTCTTTTTTCTCTGGGGTTGCTTGAAAGCAGAGGCCTACAAACATTGACAAGTTACCATTGAAGAATTAAAGGAAATTGTCTACAACAGTGTATAGTGAATAGAGGCTACCATTTGGAGGATGTAATTTTTAAAACCAAATGAATAAAAACTCTTTGTTTAAAGAATAGTGAAATTAATTTTTAATAAATGTTTCTTTTCCTTTTTTAACCTATAAAGTGTGGGAGGTATTTCTGCTTCACCCTGTATATAAAGTAAAATAGATGCAAAACACTCTCAGCTTAAGTCCTTAGACTGCAATCATACGTCACACACAGGAACGAGTCCCATTTAGCTCAGTGGACTTGCTTTTGAGTAGACATGCCTATAACTGTGCTATTAGTTGTCAAACTTTTAAAATACTGAAGCCACTGAGACTGATCATTTTCTGCTTGGAAGCACAGAAATACGGGGGAGGATAACCAGATACAGGCAGCCCCCACTTATTGGATGGGTTAGGGACCAGAGCATCGTCCAAAAGTGAAACCATTGAAAAGTGGAACCAGTCTTTTTTCAGCTTGCAAATGCAAAGTGGCCACCAAAAAGACAGAAATATTTCTTGCAAGAGCCTCAATAACACATATTTATTATTACAGAGCCAAAACATATAGCAGATTGCAGTAAAATGAACAAAAGCATATTTAGGCAATGGATATCTTATGTATTTGCATGATGGTTATTTACTAAAGAAAGTCATAAGAAAGTACCAAAAAACAGTTTGATCACAAGATCACATGCAAATCAACATCACTTAGGACAATTTTAGCCTTCCAGGATCTTTAAACTTTCATCTTCAGGGCTCCAGGACCTTTAACAATTGTGTAGAGAAGGAAATTTCAGCAGGTGAAGCTTTCCGTCTCAAAAATCACAAGCTACACCTGCTGATATTCCCTCCTCTACACAATTTAAAGATCCAGGAGCTCTGAAGTTGGAAGTTTGGAGACCACTGTCAGCAGAGAGAGGTTGACAGAATGAAGCACATGTTGAATGAATGAGTCCTGTGTATAATGGAAAGGTGTTGAAAGAGTGGAACCATCAGTAAACGAACCATCCCCATATCGGGGGATGCCTGTATGGGAAAATACCAAGGTGGAATTAAATCTGAGAGAATGTAGATGTACAGCTGGTTCACATGTGCACTGGTCTACATTATGGTATTGTTTGCTCACAGTTCTATGGGCCTTTTGACTCCCTGGGATGGGGAACATGACATTTGAAGTGTGTGGGAGGTGTGGGTGGGAGGCAGACATGCTTACAATTACAGCATTCTAAACATTTTGCATTCCAACCATCCATCATTCTAACAGCTCAGTCCAGCATTTGTCCCACAATTGGTACTTCTTCCACACTTGCTCATTGACTAGTCTTCTTTTACACTTGGAGCTGTTTCCTGACAACATTGGCCCTTGCGCAGCCATCAATACTTTGCTCAATATCTTTTAAAAACATATGGATCACCAAGATTCAGCAAGTATCAGATATTTTTCTCCAGACTTTATGCTCGGCATGTCAAAAAACATTGTGTTCTCTGTAATCAGAGTGCCCCAGAAAATCGCTTTTGTGTTCATGTCAGCAGGATTCAAATTCTTAAGGAACCATGAAAAATGAAGTTGATTGATATGACTCTGCATGGTTGAAATGAGAGGTTCTTTTTGTCATTGTCAGTTTGATTGACCAGAAAAGTTGCAGAATTAATGTATCTGAAAGCAGGTCTTTCTCACAAAAGGAAGGAGACGTGGCAGAGCATAAATAATATTTTTCTATGTTCCCAAAGTCCAGGGTTCTTGCAGAAAATAAATGCCTTTGTTATTCCATTATATCACTGCAGCCATTTCTTTTAGAAACTCCCCCCCCCCAAAAAAAAATACAGGCAGTGAAAAGGAATGGGACATCCCATAAAATATTCTCTTGCTGGGCTATAATCATGAAATGCTTGAAGGAGAAATTCAGAACTGAAAATCTCATATACAGTATATGGGTTGTAGTAGAATTGCAAAAGGGTAGTGGGTTGTAATTCTGTCATGTTACTGGTAAAACACTGCTGGCCTGTGTCATGTTCCCCATGGCTGGCACCCAGCATCACGTGTGTTTTAAATTAAAAGAAAAAAATAGATTGAGCAGTAATTAATAATGAAAACATTCCTATGTTTCAGTCACTTCCATTTTCTTTATATATTAGATTTTGCTTCAGCATTCAGTGAATGTTTTTATGTTCAAGCATGAAAGCTTTGGAGGATGCTAACATCACAGTTTAAGTTCATGGCTATACCTGAGAAACCATCCTAGAGTTTTAGAGCTGCTGCATGACAACCTGATCCAGTTGAACTGAATCGGTACTTGATCTTCCACCTTCAGTAGCCTTGGCATCCAGATAAAATGGCTCACATGCTTTTTCACTGGGGCCAGGCCAACAACAAACCTATTCCAAGGACAACACATTGACTACATAGTTTGTTTCTGCATAATGGAATGCAGTTCTTCAGAAACACCCACATTAGCGCAGCTCTCTGAGATATTCCTCAAAGCTAAATATATTCAATATTTTATATTAAACTTACAGTTCCTTTATTGCTATCACAAAAGTGCAGAGATGCCATTGACTCAAATAATATAAGCAGCATTATACGTATATCTATGCTATGAAAGAAAGAAATTAACTCCTGCCAACCTAGTAAAAGCATTCAAAGCATGCAAGTTGAAGAAGATGTAACGCTTCGGAAGTTAACATCCTGGTGCCAGACCCTGCAATAGGCTGGCCAGGTTTCTCCAATGTAGTGACAACCATGGTTTGGATAATTCCAGTCCTGAACAAACAGACCCCACCACCACACAAGGCAAACACTGAAGAAGTTGCCTATGAATTATTATGACATTTTCAGAGTTGTCCTTAGCCCAGCTCTGCGACACCAGCTGGATCCAATTATATTGGCTCTACCTTTCCATTGGATTAATTCAGTGGTGTGTGGAGAAGGGATTTGCTGCTTAGGTAACAGCCTATCCTCCATAACAATCTAACCCAGGCTTTCGTGCTTTGCATGCAGCGTATGCAGCGCAGAGTACGATCCCATAGTCTTTCAAGACTGACGGAGGCCTGCTTCAGAGTTGGCTAAAGTTTTCATACTCTGCTATCCTAAGCAGGTTGGGCTTCTTAAATTTGTAACTCTTGACAATAAAGAGATTTGATAAGAACACCTTACAAAATGGTAGATTAGCATTTTTTCAAACTATGAATCAGGATCCACCACTAGATGGTTTGCAAGCCCATTTCCTGTTGGCTCCCATTTATTTCAGTGTGTATCTTATTTTTAATGTAGTAGGCTTGATGCTACTAAGATATGATTCAGATCGGTATTTTTGACAGGCTACTATGTATACACTTTTGGTAATATTAGTAATAAGTCTTCCTTCTTGATAAGTGTAGATAGGATTCCAGCCCTTGGGACATTTGGGAAGCAATTCCCTTTGTCTTGGCTTAACCACTTTCAGCCCCAACCCTGATTTGGCTTGCCTACTATGGGGAAGGTTCGGATTGGGCTATGGAAGGGTTTGGAGAATTCTTATTTATTAAAAATATCAATCCTATACTTATTGTAAACTTTTGAGTTAATTTGATTTTGTCATAGTGGATGTTAAAAATTTTCTTGCTTGATGATGTCACTTCCATCCATGACATAACTTCTGGTGGGTCCCAATAGACCCTTCTAAAAATCCTTCGCTCCTTCTAAAAATGTCCACGTGCAAAAATGTGCTATACTAATTGTGGTAGCTGTTTTAATCTACCAGATTATAACATTAGTTACAGATATTGTGGAAAAAGGATGATAATCTGATTCCCATCACTTCCTGACAGTTTATGAGGAGCTGTCATCTCCATCTGATCCACATTTTGGAGTGTGGCTTAGCAACCTCAGGCCACAAAAGATTGATGTGGCACATGCTCTTGGTGGTATCAAAGCAATAACTTGAAGCATGGTATTTTAGAGGGGTTCTGCATGCATCATCCTTTGTGTAATCATTACACATAAATGTCATGTCTGATTTTGGTTGTCAAACGGTACATTGAAATATCCCAGCTATGTTATGCCTTTCAGACACCATTAATTCAAAGGATTGTAAATGTGCTGGTCATGTCTAACAAATATCATATGGAACTACCATGCAGAACTATTGATTTGTCTTTAAAGGACAAGACTTCTTGTTGTTTAGGCTGCAGCAGGCTAACACCCAGTGCTCCTTATAAAATGACGTTTTGATGAAATTTACATGCAATGAAAAACATGTCTTTGCCTCCTTTGAGGTTAGGAATTGACAGCTTGTATTTCATATTAGCACAACTGCCTTCTGAACGTGTCATTTTCATTATCATCTTTTATAGCTGATAGTATATAAAACAGATAATTATATTTAATCTACTGCCCGTGCCAAACCTGAAATGTATTATACTGATAGCTTCTATTTTCCAAAGCCACACACTGAGGAATCAGCTATGACCTTTTCTCCATGGACAACAATTTAATCAGTTAAGGTTGACAGAATATTTTGCATGTAACTCAACTCTACTGTAAATTTCTGTCTTTGGTCAAGTACGTACTTGCCCTAACCAGTAGGTGACACACACAACTCAGCTGGTATAACTCACATGACATAAGTTCTTGTTAGTACAGGGAGACAAGCACATGCCTGTGCACTGGTCTAAATCCCCCACAGGAGTGGGACAGAGCATGCACTAGCCTCCCCACACCACCACAAGTAGTTATGATAGGTGAGTTATGCCAGCCTAAATTGCACCCTCTGAAAAGCATGCCTCCATGCATACCTGTTTTGCTCAAGCAAAATTTGGGCATGCATATCAATGTTGTATATAAGGGCACTAAATGCACCAGGAGAGATCTGGGACAGAGCAGCATGGCACTGCAGGGCCAGGGAACCTAACCAGATCACATAATCCCATCCAGCAGACCACATTGCCGATAAGGTGGGCGACATGGCCATTACCTGACAGCATCCCTCTCCAGGATTCCAACATCTTCTAAAAGGCTACCTCATAGATTGCCATAAGTTGTAGAACTCCAGGCAGACACATCTACAAATCCACGTGGCACGACCACTGTCATAGCCTGCATCTTGCTTTCCGCCTAGACATGTGGGCAATAAAGTGCCCCGGAGGAGCATCTCAGTTCTCAGAAGATCCTCATAATCTTGCAGAATCTGGGGATAGGCTAATGTTATGCTGCTTTATTTTGGCTGAGCAACAAGCCTTTATTCAAGGCTTTGTTACACTGCTGTTCCGGCCACAATTTTTGCCAGATCCAGTTTCATTGCTGATCATCTGTTTGAAACTGGTATCGTCAATCTGATAAATTTAGGTAATCTTTAACCCATTTTATTTCCATTTTAACTCTTATTGATAAGTGATAAGTAAAACAAATTTTGCCATATGGTTGCATTAAGTAGCTGGATTTATTTTAACCTTGGATACATTCAATTTGTATTCATTTTAGAGTTTACACCGTTAATTAGAAAAGGTTATAAGATTAATAACTAGCCCATGCTAATGTGTGCAATGGACTGTAAGTTTGGTTGATGATTTTTCTCCCCAAAGAAGCTTCAGTGATTTAGTTCATACAAATTAGAGCAAACACATCTTTGCAATCCTTCAGTTCATGCTTTTGTTACCATTCTTAATCTTTGATTAGGTTCAAAAAATACAAAGCAAACTGTAATTTCTGGAGAAGAACTAGGGGCGCAATCCAGAGTAACTACGGGGAGTCCTTGCTCCGGTGCAAGAACAATTTGCTCTGGATTGCAATATAAATTTCCCATAGGTTTTCACTAAATGGTGCAGTAACTACGGGTACACGTAATGTCTCTTATGTGCTCCCATAGTTACTCTGGATTGTAGGGTAATTATTCCAGGCCATTTTAACAGGAAGCTGGTACATGACATGATGATCAGGTCCAGCTTGACCATATCCTGGCCCCTGTGTTACCCCCTGGGCACAGGAGTGATACACGCCACCCAGTGATGGGATTCAAAGAAATTAACAACCGGGTCTTTGCCCATCTGGCAGCCACTTTTAAATGGCTATTTTTAAACTTTATCTGACCTATCTCTTGTTAATAACTGGTTCTATAGAGTAGGTGCGAAGTAGCCCACCACTGACGCCACCCCCCTGCAACATGCTGTCTCCTGGGAGGAGACTTAGATCACAATCTTAACCATGTCTACTCAAAAGTAAGCCCCATTGTGTTCAATGGATCTTACTCCCAGGAAAGTGCCTTTAGGATTACAGCCTTACACAGTTGTACAGTGCCTCATGATTTTTCCAAGCACTCCAAAAGCTTTCTGACAGTGCTTCCATTTTCTGTCAAAAATACTGCTTAAGGGCACTTTGGAGGCCTCAGAAGGCTTTCAGAGAATGGATATAGAATGGGAATGGGAAAAACTATATGGGGTGAGGTGTAAGTGACATGGCAGGGAGGCTGGAGTAGGGATGGATTCAGTGGCAATGGTGTGTGCTGGATCCTATCCCCAATTTTTTTGCTGCTTTCCCATGCACTTTATGTAGGCTGGGATGGGGGGATCCAGTGGCAATGGTGTGTGCCGGATCCTCTTTTCCATTTTTTGCTGCTTCTCCACCCACTTTTTCTTCTTCGATGCAAGCGGGTTGAAGGATGCTCACTGTGGCTTGGGAGACAGGGCAAAATCCAGAGTAGTTAGGGGTCCATGCAGTTACATCACCCTCTAGTGTTCTCTTATGGAAAGTCATCTTAACTGCTCCGGAGTAAGGGGCTTAATTTCACTTTTGGATATAGGCCTTACAGAGATGTTAGTGGGGTTAAATCCCCTTTTGCCTCTGAAGACTCTTGATCCTGTATCCTCTCCCAGTGTATACAGACCAAGCAGCACCAGTGGGGCAGGTATGGATAGGATTGGGCTCTGATAATCCTTTCAATCACATCAAGCAATTTCATCTCCCACTTAAATGGAACACGTAATGAGGTGAACTAAATTAGATTCAGTATTCAGGGGAACCCCTGCAGAGGATGCACTCACAGAAATGTATGAAGTAACTGTAGGGTGAATCAGATCACTGGTCCAACTAGATCAGGACTGCCTAACAATAAATGGCTGTAGTTCTCCATCACGCCAGACAGATCTATAAAGAAAGATGACTTGATGTAACCACATTGACCAGTTTCAGTCAACCTGATCTGGATCATCATTTGGCTAAAGTTAATTGAGTGGCAATAATGTTGGTGTATTTATTCCAAGAAGGTTTCTGGAATCGAACTGCCTCCATAAATCTATAGGAGAGGACTATGATAATGGATCCAATATCACAGCTGGGGTAAAAACAGGAATAGACCTGCATTTTCTGCCTGGGACAGGTAATTTATGCCACATTTATAATTTCAAAATAATAATTCCAGAAAGGGATCTTTCAATGCCAATTGAGTAATGCATATAGAATGTATGTGGGGCATACATTAAGACTAAGATCAAGTCTTAGGCTTAAGACTTGTAAGGTGAGGCCAAACTTGTAAGGTTTGGCTCCCTTACAAGAATCACTATCTGTTCTGTATGCACTTATGTGTACTTACTGCACTTTAAATTTTATGGCATATATTAAACTTTGGCAACAATAACCTTTAACCAATATAACAATGTCTGAATTTTTTCCAATATAGACCACGCTGTCCATGAATGGCTGGATGGACTGGACATTAACATTTGATTCATCACAAGTCCATGTATTTGCCATACGCTAAATAAATAAAATAACATTTAACAAAATCTTCCCTTTATATTCAAGCATATTTTGATGGAATACCTCCTACAGCTTGGTCCTATACTCTTAGAAGGAAATCCCACTGAATTCAATGGAATTTAACACCTGGATAAATATATGTAAGACTGCAGCCTTTGTTAATTCCTGCTTCCTGAAACAGACTACTTGTATTAATTTGACAAATTTACCTTTCCAATGACTCAAAGGGCACAATCCAGAAATGCGCTTGGGTTATCCTATTTATCCTAGGCTGGCCCAATTGCAGGATGAGCCACCCTGCTTATTCTGGAAAAGACTTGGGGCAGCCTAAGGCAACCTGGTGGACTTGGGCTGCCTTAGGTGGGGCAGCCTAGGCAGTTCAGGACAGGCATGTTTAGCATTGTCTAGGGCAGAGTAGTTACTCTGGATCCAGAGCCTGTTTCCAGGGCAGAATTGCCCTCTTCCAGCTCCTCAGAGTTAGACTACCTCAGGAGCAGGTATAGTATTGAGTAGACCCATAAGGGTCCATGATAAGGCAGAGTAGGAATGGCAGTGTTGACCAAAAATCTGAGTTCTTGGCCAGCCTAGCTGAAACCCCCACCTCTCAACTTCAGGGTATGGCACAACTACGGCAGCCACTAACCTGGGGGTACAGCAGGCCACTCCAAAAAGCCCCTTGCATTCACTGTAGACTGTACTGGCATCTCATCAGGGACTCCTTTTAAGGCAGGTACCACAGCTGTTCCTTGTTCAGTGTGATCTGAGGGGGGTCTCCTCAGGAGTAAGCCCTCCCCAGGTGTCACTGACTTAGTGCCTATTGAGCATGCTCTGGAGCATCTAGCTTTCTAGATCCAGCATAACTTTCTGCTCTGGATTCAGAATAGTTGGGGCAGCCCAGCTGTTGGGGCAGTTGGGGCAGGCACTCCTCACTGCCCTCACTTGGGATTGTGCCCAAAGACATATGGCTGTTCTTTTCAACAGTGACAATAAAATATAGATGTGTTTTAAGAATGGAAAGATACAGTGAAGCTCTGTTTTCTCCTTTTACGTGAAACTAAAAGTTCAGCATTTAGGTTGTTTGATAGGAGCACTCAGTCTGTTCTCTCCCCATTATAATGCCATTAGAGTTATCCAAGCTGAAGTATAAAAATAGCTTGTATTAAAATAGCCTCATTACTGCACTGAACTATATTACAGTTTTATCAAAACTCAGATAACTTTGTCATAAAATAGGAATATGAGAAATAAAATATTCATGTCTCTATGTCCCAAATACACCACTTCTTCAAGCTCCAAATAAAACCAGTGTATCATCTGTGAAGTTTTAATGGCAATGCTCCATGTATCATTAAAGGAGCTAACTCACTGTTTACACAAGGGGGTCTCAGTGGTGATGCATCATGAGAAAAAACAGGTGAGTTAAGCATGTGGGAAAGTTGATCTTGACAAACAGGATGAGATGGTCAGAGGTATCATGCTCCTTCCTGTTTCTCTCAAGTGTGAACATAAAAGCAAACGTTACTTGGCTTCAAAAAATTTTAATAAATTTGTTTTTTTAATAAAAGCCAGTTTTTAATTAGAAAGACAAAACCAGAAATCTGTTCTCCAGTGTTATGCATTGACAGCCCAATCCTAACTGGCCTTTATGACAGTGGTTCTGCTTTTGTAAATGGCTATACAATGGTCATTCTGGCCGGGTGGATAGATACCCCAGGTGAAATTTTCAGGCTATATAGGCTGGACAAAGCCTAAATGACTAGACCAGATGTATAGGCCCATGTATATAAATGCATGGGAACCTATGTAAGCAGAATCATAATGACATAATGCAAAGGAATCCCCCAGTTATTTGATGGTTTAGGGATCGGAGCACTGTCCAAATGTGAAAGTCACTGTAAAGTGGAACCCAATATTTTTCAGTTTATAAACCTTGCTTCCAATGCTTTTTTGGCTAGCAAATTGCAAATGTCCCTTTTATCTTGCAAATTTCTATGGCCACACAAAAATTTATGTAAACAGATTTTCATTAACTCCTTTGGGAATTGGATTAAACCAGGAGCTACAACATGTGGAAAGGGGCAATTTTGGCCTTTAGAAGTGCTGAGAGACATTGAAAGAGTGGAATATGCATTAAATGAATGAATTCTAGGTACAATTGAAAGGTATTAAAGAAGATCATTGGAAAACAAACTGTCAGAAAGTGGGGGATACCTGTACATTGTAATGTATTGTGTATGACTGATGCTACCTGGAAGATGAGTCAACCTGTCAGAAGACGGATAATGTAAGGGTGTGATATCATCTCCAAGCTGATTGGTGCTCAGCACTATGTAACACAATACTTTGTAACACATTGTCCAATACTTAACATGGATGACTGACCAACATCCAGCCAATTTGGTTCTCAGTGCCTGGTGCACTGCGGGGGATGTTGTTCAGATGAAGGGGTTACACTGGAGAGGATGCTGTGCATGGGGATGGCGGATGTACATAGGGTGTTGCGGATAGGGGTGATGCAGATGGGGAGGTGATATGCATAGGGAAATAAGCACGTGGGGAGGTGATGCGCATGGGGAGTTGATACGCGTGGGGGATGTTGTGCATGGGGGATATTGCGTATGGGGTGGATGAACATGGGGATGATGCGCATGGGGCGGCTGATGCACATGGGGGATGATGCGCATGGGGGTGGATGCGCATAGGGGTGGAATCACAGGGGGATGTTGCACATGGGGGATGTTATGCTTTGGGGATGATACACATCCGAATCTGTTTCGCCTTCCTTGCCTGAAGCCTTCATTGTCTTTGGGGCCACCATTCTGCTTACTATGCTAAGAGTTGGCACCTCTACAATCCTTTAATCGACAACCATTGCTACAAATGGCAGTGTTGACATCATGTTTGGCCTAAAGTTTTCCATCATTAGAAGCTGTGAAAATAACCTTATGATCAGAACAACCATTTTTTCTCGTTTTAACAAATTTGAAGAAAAAATAGTGAAAAGTCTGCAATGATACATTTGAATAAAATTAAACATTTTTTAAAAAGAAACCAAATTGCATGATAAATAAACAAACATAGATTATCTCATAGTCATGCTGAGGGATCCAGCAAGATATTTGTCATAATAAATGGAAAATAAATATCAATTATTCACACTAGCAATTCGGGAAAAAATTTGGTGAGGCACATGGTAATAAGAAACCAAATGAGATAGCACTAGCCTCTCCTGCCATTTTCTCAAATCACATGATGATGAGCTGGTGAGGACAATACCCTAAAATGCCCTGGAAATTCACTCCATTATATGTCTGCAATTGCTGGTTTTCTGTGTGACAGATTCATTTACTCAGTACTACAGGCAATCTCTGTCTCTAAAAATAGCTTGAACAGCTGTATACAAGGAATGATCACTTAGAGGGAAAAGTACATAAAAGTAAAAGACATTTGAGAAGAATTGGAGACAGATGCATTCAAGGGCAGGTCACTTTCATATGCAAAAAAAGAGATGATGTCCATCCAGGAGCTGCTGCTGTTTCTTCTGAGCTCTGTTATTTTTCATACATCTGTCTCTATCCACCATGCACATAACATAATGCTCAATGCATGTGTTGCACAAGAATACAGCCACCACACTCTACATGAGGCAGAGTTACAAGGGGATGGCTGCACCAGTAATGTGTACCAGTTTGGTGTAGCTTTGAAGCAAAGCTCAGGTTAGTGATTCCTCAACATAAGACTCTACATTCCAGCATTCTGACTTCAATAGATGTTCTGCTTGATGATGTGGGTTGCAATGTCCCTTTCTCAGATCTTGAGGACTTACAAGATCTTTTGGCGTCATCTCAAGGAGAAGATGGGAGATATCTTCTTTGTCTTCTGTTTCAGGTGTAGGAAAAGAGAGTAGGTTGGGAGAGAGGACCACGTAGTTTAGGGGAGTTGGGGAAAGTGGGTTGCAATGTCCCTTCTTTGGAATGCATGTTCCATGCTTGTGGGTTGGAAGTTTGGGGGTTTGCGCAGCAGTGGCTGCCAGATTTCTCCACCTTGCACCCATCCACCCTCATCCCTTTAGTACTTAATTTTAAAGAGAGACAAAAAGAGCAAAGGAGGTAATTGAGGATAGCATAGTTCATATATCCACTATAGTTGATCAGAAGAATCCTTGGAATCATCTTGGTGATGTGGTGGTTGCTTTGGGGTAGGAGGTGGATTTGTTGGCCAGGGAGACCGGATGCCTGAACCTAAAAAGGAGGACAAGGTCTTGGACTGAGTCCTCTCAGCCTGGACTTTCTGGCAGACAGTGGCACTTTTACCTACTCACAAGTAAAGCCGCAATATTGGGCATTTTCACTTTCCCATAGAGCTCAATGCATATTTTTAGTTTTAGTTTTTTTTTGGCCATAACTTTTGTTAGGACAGAGATATTTCAGAAACAATTTTTGCATTGGATTCTGTATTTCAGTCATATGGCATGATGTGGTACTGCACACCATTGCAAAATGGAGGACAATGAAGACCTTTTGGAGGACGTACAGACAGAAGGCTAAAAAAAGAGGACAAATCTGGAAAAATCCAATCATATGGTCACCCTATTTGTTAGTCAGTACAAATACATTGTAGAGCTAGAGAGTGAACTTTATCTTCAGATATAGCCCATTTATTGCAGCTGAATGGTAAGAGAGCAGCTTCATCTGCTGCTAGAAAGGGTTTAGACTGGTTTCTAACTCCTTTACTTTCCTCCGAGAGTGACTCTACTTTCCTTGGTGATTTATTTTTTGAGACAAAAATATGATGGGTGAGTAGTGATGATGTATGGGAAATTGTGATGGATGAGTCTTGCTGTTTGGTGATTTTGGTATCTGTTTTTTTTTCTGATAAGTTCTTGGGTCTGGAAAACAACAAAAAAGTTTTATAGGTAGTAAATGCTAATGGAAAGCTCTAAATCACTAACAGCCGGGTCCTATGGGCTGCTGTGTCTCCAGAACAGTTGTTCTAATGGTGCAGCGCATTTTATAGCTGTTGTAAATGAAAAAATCCTTTGCCACCACAAAGGTGTTCCAGGTGACAGTGACCATATGGAAGCCATAGTACTGGTATGGATACATGGGAGTCGGAGGGCCAACAGGAAGGTGAAATGGGTGGGAAGAAGGTGAAATGACTAGGGTGAGCCTGGGCATGTGTCAAGGGTAAGAAGAGAATGGTTATTGGTGACCACCCTGTTATCATGTTCCCCTTCCCGGCCTCTATCAACCTACACAGTGGAACTCAAAGTGGGGGTTGGGACCTCTTGGGGGACACGAACTTGAGTCATGGAGGGTCATTAGAGGATAGGATTCATCATCTTGGAATCTGACAGTAAACTTTCCTAGAAGTAAGTCTCATTGAACACAATGGGACTTACTTCTGAGTAGACATGGCATCACATCCCAGTAAGTTTTACAAGGGGACCCAGACAAAGTTTTAGGTTTGAAAGGGGGTCCTGGGCTGAAATGCCCAAATACCACTGACCTACACTAATCTACTTTTGCCCCCAGTTTCTGTTAATACAAGACACAAACACTGGAATCTACTTGGACTTGCACTAGCAAAATTGCCAGCGCAGGACTGAGTAAACTTATTAGGACAGTGGAAGCTTACCCCTGGGCAAGGGAAAACTGCAGTCCAAGGAGGCATCCAAAACTCAAAACTCTCCTATAGGGTGCAGTACATGGACACAGTTGTATCAGTGACAGGGATTTACACGCTGTTAAGACTTGAATCCAATGCACACTTGCCTGAAAATAAGTCCCTTTGGACTCAATTGGATTAACTCCTGGGTAGACTTGCCTCGAGTTGCTTACACTGTAAATGAAGTTGATGCCATAGATTCACTCACATAGATTATCTTACAACTGCAAAGGTAATTTAGCTCACCTTAATGTCATGAATCAGATGTTCAGAACCACCCACCTTATGCTAACCACCTTCTTCATGCTGATAGCATTACACTATCAAATTGCAATTTGTCAGAGCCTTCTAAGTTCTGCACATAATTTATTTTTGCAGACAATCTATAAACCTGACAACACAATATTCTTTCAGGTCCAAGCAATTATGAATTCCAGGATGAAGAGAAAGTATGCTGGAATTATTTCAGAGTACAGTGATACCTTGATTTAAAAGCATAATTCATTCTGGAAGCATGCTTGTAATCCAGAATGCTTGTGTATCAAAGTGAGTTTTCCCATAAGAAATAATGGAAACTCAAGATGATGCAGTAACTATAGGTGCATGTAATGTCTCTTACGTGTTTCCGTAGTTACTCTGGATTGTAGGGTATGTCTCAAAATGGCCACTTAACTGTTTCCACCTTCAAATACAAGTAAAGAGCTGTTTTGTCTCTTCTTGCAGCATTCAGTGACTCAAGCCCAGGAATGGAAAGAATCTAGGAAATTGGAACAATCTAGCACAGTCTCAAAGTGGAAAATCAAAGGTCATGACAGGGCTTTTAAGAGCACGGTTTTGTGCATCAAATGCAAATCTGACAGGATTTGATGTAAGGAGCAGGTTGACCAGATGACCGGAAAATCCAGATTTGTCTGGATTTTTAGCCTCCTGTCCAGGTGTCCTACATTTTGGCATCATTGTCCTACATTTTGGCTTCATTTTGAAACTTCATGATAGTGCACAGTACCCCATCATGCCATATGTCATTGGATTTGTATTGAAGAGCAGAATCCAAAGCAAAAATTAGTTTGGAGATATCTCCTTCCTTTCAAAAGTTATGGTCAAAAAACAGGAAAAAAAACATTTTTTGTCATTTTTTTTTAAGTGGGTAGGAATTTTGGACTTGGGGTTCAGGAATTTTGGACTTGGGGTTCAGGAATTTTGGGTTTGGCATCTGGTCACCCTGGTCAGGAGGGATATCATTAGTTCAGTGTATGTAAAATGTGCTAATTCTTATTTTCTAATTCCGAGGGAGTGGTTGGTCATATTATATCATCCAAACCACCCAATTTTTTTGCATAGGTTATATGAAAATATCATAATTTACTGTCACAGGCATCCCCTGCTTATTGGATGTGTTAGGGATGGAAAAACCATTCAAAAGTAAAATCATTGAAAAATGGAACCCAATCTTTTTTTAGTTTATAAATATTGCTTCTGATGCTTTTTTAGGTAGCAAATTGCAAATTACTCCGCCGGGGAGGCGGAGTAGCATTATATGTCAAGAACGTATATACCTGCTCTGAAATCCAGGAAACTGGTCCAGATATCCCTGTGGAGTGCGTTTGGGTAAAGGTTAGGGGGAAAAACAAGAAACAAAACATTGTGGTGGGCGTCTACTATAGGCCGCCAGGCCAAGGAGAAGGAGTAGATGATGTCTTCTTGGAGCAACTGGCAGGCGTTGCTAGGAAATATGAAGGAAATATGAGGGAGTAATGGGGGACTTTAACTATCCAGACATTTGCTGGGAGACAAACTCAGCCAAACATGGAAGCTCCAATAAATTCCTGATGGGCCTGGAAGATAACTTCATAGTCCAAAGGGTGGAGGAAGCAACAAGGGGAGGGGCCATCCTTGACTTGATCTTAACTAATTGTGATGAACTGATAGACCAGGTCAACGTGGTGGGAACTTTAGGGGAAGCAATCATGAGCTGCTGGAATTTAGAATAATGTGGGAAATAAAAAGAGTGCAGAGTGAAACTTATACATTGGATTTCAGGAAAGCTGATTTCAACAGGCTTAGAGGAGTTATAGGCGGGATCCCATGGCTTGATGATCTAATGGGGAAAGGGGCCCAAGATGGGTGGGAGCTCCTTAAGAGGCAGCTTCTACAAGCACAGTCAGTAACAATTCCCATGAAAAAGAAAGGGGGGGGGAACCTGAAAAAACCAGGTTGGCTGCACAAGCAACTTGGGGATCAGCTGAAGTTAAAGAAAGAGAAGTATAGGGAGTGGAAGACTGGAAAGATCACCAGGGAGGAGTACAGACAGATAGCGCGGTCTTGTAGGGAGGGGGGTCAGGAATGCTAAAGCTCAGTATGAGCTGAGGCTGGCCAGGGGAGTCAAGGATAACAAAAAGAGCTTCTTTAGATATGCCCAAAGGAACAGGAGGAGAGAAAAGGGGGTGGGGCTGCTCCTGGACAAAGATGGACAACACGTGTCTGGAAACCAGGAGAAGGCAGAGCTGCTCAACTCCTACTTTGCGTCTGTCTATTCTTGGAAAGAGGGCTGTGCAAATGGGGGCACAGGATCATTGGCTGATGTGGGGATGTGCTTGCATCCACAAAGAGGTAATGAAAACATGGATGTGCAGAACAGCATATTAAGATTGACAGAGAACTGGTACGTAACCACTTAACTGGCCTAATTGAATTCAAGTCATTTGGACCAGATGAGCTGCATCCTCGAGTTCTTAAGGAACTGGCAGATGTCCTTGCAGAGCCTCTGTCGATCATCTTTGAGAAATCCTTGAGGAGTGGAGAAGTGCCACTGGACTGGAAGAGGGCAAATGTAGTCCCAGTCTTTAAGAAGGGGAAAAAAGAAGACCCGGGAAATTATAGACCAGTCAGTTTGACTTCAATCCCGGGCAAGATATTAGAGCAAATCATAAAACACACAATTTGTGCACATCTTGACAAGTACTCCGTGATCACAACAACAGCATGGATTTACCAAGAATAAATCTTGCCAGACAAATCTGATCTCCTTTTCTGATCGGGTTACGAGCTTACTGGACAGTGGCAATGCTGTGGATGTCATTTATCTTGACTTCAGCAAAGCATTTGACAAGGTCCCACATGACATTTTAATTGGGAAGTTGGAAAAATATGGGCTAGACGGGGCAATCGTTAGGTGGATCCGGAACTGGCTCAACGGCCGCACTCAAAGGGTTTTAGTAAATGGTTCTGTGTCAACCTGGGGGTCGGTTTCAAGGGGGGTACCCCAAGGCTCTGTCTTGGTCCTGGTTCTCTTTACCATTTTCATTAATGACTTAGAGAAAGGGATACAGGGAAGCCTGATCAAATTTGCGGATGACACCAAGCTGGGAGGAGTAGCAAACACAACAGAAGACAGGAGAAACCTCCAGGAGGATCTGGATAAACTGGAATCCTGGGCTGTAACAAACAGAATGAATTTCAACAGGGAGAAGTGCAAGGTTCTGCACTTAGGCAATAAAAACCAAAAACATAGGTATAAAATGGGGGATACTTGGCTTGGCAGCACAACATGTGAGCGGGATCTTGGAGTCACCGTGGATCATAAGCTGAACATGAGTCAGCAGTGTGATGTGTCTGCAAAGAAGGCAAATGCCATTTTAGGTTGCATTAAGAGGACTGTAGCTTCCAAGTCACGAGAAGTTCTAGTTCCTCTTTATTCAGCATTGGTCAGATCTCACCTTGAGTACTGTGTTCAGTTCTGGGCACCTCACTTTAAGAAAGATGTAGCCAAGCTGGAGCAAGTCCAGAGGAGAGCGACAAGAATGATCAGTGGGATGGAAGGGAAACCCTACGAGGAAAGATTGGGGGAACTTGGGATGTTCAGCCTGGAGAAGAGGAGGCTGAGGGGAGACATGATTGCCCTCTTCAGATACCTGAAGGGCTGTCATAGGGAGGAAGGGGCTCATTTGTTCATAGCTGCTTCTGAAAGCAGAACTAGAACCAATGGGTACAAACTGCAAGAGAGGAGATTCCGGTTGGATATCCGGAAAAAATTCCTGATGGTGAGGGCAGTTCGGCAGTGGAACAGATTTCCAAGGGAGGTGGTGGACTCTCCCTCACTGGGAATCTTCAAGCAGAGGCTTGACGAGCACCTGTTGGGGATGCTCTAGGGTGATTTCCTGCTACAGGCAGGGGGTTGGACTAGATGACCTACTAGGTCCCTTCCAACTCTATGATTCTATGATTCTATGAAATGCACCTTTTATCTTGCAAATTCTTTTTATCTTGCTAGATTTCTGCAAATGAATTCTCATTAACTCCTTTGGGAATGGGATTAGACAGTTGACTTTGGATGGGTTTTTAATGGGATTAGACCAAGAGCTACAACATGGTGTAGGGCACTTTTGGCCTTTAGAACAGCAGAGAGAGACTGAAAGAATGGAACATGCATTGAATGAATGAGTTTTGACTATAATTAAAAGGTGTTGAAAGAGTGGATTGTCAGAAAACAAACTGTCATCAAGCAGGGGATACCTGTATATAATTTGCTGTTATGCTTTGCCCAAAGACATATTAGCAGTCCATGCCTATGCTTATCTACTCAAAAGTCCTATGATAATAAATAGGTTTACTTCTATGTAAGTGTGATTGACAGAGCTGAACTTCTGAATAAGAACTGAACTGTCATTTCCCATGTTCCAGTTGAAAATGTTGTCACAACATTTCTTTTCAAAGAACTATCCTGATCTTGCTGCTAAACCCATTTGTTAGATCTTCAGAAACCCTTTCCTGTGCACTCAGTTATCAGCTTGAATATGGAAGTCCTGCTGATTTCCGTTGAGAATTAGGATCACCTCCATTGGATGCAAATGGGATGTATCATGCACTGAATATCAACACATATATGCCTTATTTCCTAAGGTCAAAATAAAATTCAATATTTGTGAGCATTTAGATAATCTAACAGAAATCTACATTGCTAAATGACACCTTTCAAAAGGTGTTATCAAATTTGCATAGGTGTATTGGCACAATCCAGAGTAACTATGGGAGCACGTAAGAGACATTACATGCACCCATAGTTACTGCACCACCTAGTGAAAACCTATGGGAAATTCATATTGCAATCCAGAGTAACTTGTCCTTACGCCACAGCAAGGCCTCCCCGTAGTTACTCTTGATTTCACCCTAAGTTTCATTTCTTGGTTTAATGCATGCAGCGTTGTTGCCAAAAAAGAAAAAGTGAACTGTTTTACTTATTCAGTTCAACAAAAAAAAAAATTGGAAGAAATGCCAGCTGGTACTGAAAGGACAATTAAAAAGAAATCATGACACTGTGAAATTTCTATAATGATATCTCATATACTTCATATACATCGTTTATATGGGTAAGATAGTATGGGTAATTCTATTTTTATGATTTATCACTGTTTGTTTTTACTCTAAAGTCAGGACTGCATTGTAAGTAGTTGTCCCTTGTTATCCAGTAGGTTCTGATCCGGAACTCCCATCGATTAAAAACTTAGTGTATAAAGTAAACTATAGAAAAATAGGTTTAAAGACCCATTTCCTAGTTTCTTTCTCCTAATGGAATAAGGCTGTGCCTTAATATTTGCAGGGGTTTGATTCAGGGACTCCCTACTGATACTAAAAATATTAAATCAAAGCAGTTTTTTTAAAAAAGTGCATCCCTTAACAATTGTTAGAAACAGCTTTTCTTACTGTTGTAGAGAGTCAGTCAGCAATTAGAAATGCAAAGGACCACTGCCTTTTCCTGGATCAGCTAAAGAATTGAATGATTTCTTTCATGACTGGTTCTCTACAACAGTAGAAAAGCAGTTTATAAAACTGTGATTTGCAGTAGCCGTTTCTGTTGAGTCAAATCTGTGTATAAAAAATCTATGTATAACAAGGTTGGACCTGTATATTTTTAAAAAATTACAGCATTAGCTAAAAAGATTAGGGTATCAACATTAATTATTTTATTCGTTATGCCAATAAAGGTGACTCAGACTCTGACTAATTATTTTATTCTAGTACATAATATTGGGGATTATATCTTATACGCTCTAGCCATAACTGTTATATCTCTTCTGTTGGCTCTGACAGTTGTCATTAGTTGTCCCCAGTAGTAAAACGCATCCCAGCAGTGTTTTATTTTTTGTTTCTGAACTTCCAAACTGTGTTCCACTGTTGTAAATAAATTACTTTATTGTTTTATAATAAAATAAAAATACATTACTGTTGTAAAGCACTCCATATGCTTGCTAGGACTGGGTAATAAATTATGATTGGATATATACATAGTCTTCCCCCAAATGTACGATTATGCTCTTTTTTAAAACTCTACTTGAATTTATGGCAGAAATGTATAGTATTATGTTTCCACTAAAGATGTCAGTGCCTGCCACCTTCTTCCCCTGTCCCTTCAGGTGACAGATCAGGAGAGAGGGAAGGCACGCTGCATTCTTCTCAGGCATCCCAAAATGGCCACACAAACTGCCCCGCTAGTTAACTGAAAGGTTATATAATTCAACCATGACTTATAAGTACTCTGTTTATATAAATTTAGTTTTAAAAAATGTATGCATATATTGTTTTCATGTTGAAGTATGTATATATATTTTTGGGCCATCCTGTAGATATATATATAAAGATATAAAATTATTTATGTCCTAGCCCTGGTTTTTTAGAATGTGGAGATTAGAGCAAAAAAAATGATTCATCAAAATTTATTTATTTATGTATGTATGTAGATGTAGATGTAGATGTAGATGTAGATGTAGATGTATGTATGTATGTATGTATGTGATTTCTATCCCACTCTTCTCAGCAGCGTTTCTATGCAGTCAATTTTTGTTATCCTATAGGGCAGGGGTGTCCAAATTTTTTGACAAGAGGGCCACATTTTTCTTAGACACTGCAGAAAAGTGATTTACATTTCAAATTTGAATAAACTTACATATAAGAGTATTAGAGACAGATCTGGAGGTCTGTAATGCTTGCTTGTGGGCTGGATGGAGGAGCCTTGCTGCTGGCAATATTGAGTTTTGCCAAGAGCTGCATCAGGTTCCTGTGCTGGGTTTTGGATACCCCTACTTTAGGGTTAGGTTCATGGAAAACCTAGTGGATACTGAATTAGCAAATACTGAATTATTGAGCCTATGGGGGAAATGTGGTTAGGTTCCAGGGGACCCTTTCACCCTTCACCATATAAAATGGAGGTCAGAGTGCCTCTACTGTTAAGCATTGTATAGAAGAGGAAATTTTGGCAGGTGCTACTTTTTAAACCTTTCTGTGATGAGTTAAACCCTCCTAAATTTCCTGTTCTATTCAATAGTGAAAGGTAGAGGTACTCTGTCCCCAATTCTATATAGTCACCCGGCTTTCAACAAACCACTGTATAAACATTCTGAATGTGTATCATATATTGAAATCTGTGGGTAGTGCAGGTGGTTAAGACACTGTGCCTGTTAACCAGCAGACCAGGGTTTAAGATCCAGGTCCTCACAAGACAGGGTGAGCTCTGTCCTGTCCTTAGCCCAGCTCTGCGACGCAGCTGGAACCAATTATATTGGCTGTGCCGTTCCATTGGACTATTTCAGTGGCATTGAGAGGGGGGATTTGCTGCTTGGGTAACAGCCTATCCTCCATATCAATCTACCCAGGCCTTCGTGCTTCGCATGCAGCATCGAGCACGATACTATAGTCTTTCAAGACTGATGGATGCCAATGCTGATGGTTAGCCTGTATAGATTTCCACATCTTTAAGAAGCTGGATTAGGCCATTAATTTCATTTTCTGTCTTAAAGAAACTACAAAAATCACAAAAGAGAAAATACAAAAAAGGAAATGTGATTAGATTTCAAATAGCAATCTGTAAACATTTCTCTATAGAATTAATCAAAATTAAAAGCAATATGCTTTTATTCTTACATACTTGGCAAACATAAGGCAGATTACATATTCAGATGTCAAAATCAGTGTATTCGCTGATTCAAATATGACGGTGATAAAGAAACCTGCAAAAAAATTACAAAAAATGATAAGAACAAAATAGATTCATAGATACTTTAGTCATAGCAAATAATTAATTTACAGTCCCATCCCACATAAATCCTTGTGCTGCAATGTGGCTTCTGCTGCATCTTGAAAGGGATTTCTTGGCTGCTGCATGTCAACATTTGTCGTCATTTGTGACATGCTCTGCCCCAGAGCACTTTACATTACTTTGGTAGTGCTCAGCACCAGCAGAATATACATTATTTGACAGCTTCCTTTTATTACAATTGGCTCATTAGTAGGTCACTAAAATAGGACAGCTGCCTTTCACACTAGGAGACACTATACGAGCATGCATGTTTTTTGTGTCTACAGTTTGAAATGCCTTTGAAATGTCTACAATTAAAAAAGCAAGGAAAGTTTCATCAGTGCATTCAGTCAAATCAACTGAAAATTGTGTGTACACCTCCTCAGGCAAAAACCTTATTTATTGGCTCTGAGTGTATTTCTGGAGTATTCCCAATAGGGGAGAAACAGCTGGTATCCTAATAGTTAAGGTCCTTGATGTTAACGTACTACCTTAGGCATTTCTAAAAGTGTAAAAAAATATAGGTCAAAAATGGCACCGTATTCAAAATCAATATGCAATCTGTGCGTAATAAAATTTTATTGAAAACAAACAGGAGTATTTTCATTAATGCTTTGGAAGTTGCAGTATGATGAAACAGCTGGAACAGCTGGGATGAGAAGAGTTAGACTTAAGAAATCTTTTAATAGTTTGAACATATGCGTGATAACTGTAGCTGAGCACAAAAGTCAACATCCCATTTGAGATGATTTGGTCATACCGTTCCATAGTTGCACATTGTACAAGGTGCTGTTTTGGTTTGACAGGCAGCCCAATCCTATACTCCTTATTGTTATACATCAAACATTTTATCATGTAAGTAAGCCACCTTGGATCAGTAGGTACCAGCATTAGAAACAGAGTTATAAATGTTTCAAATATAAAAAATAATAATTTTTAGATAAATTTGTTAATAGTGCTACGTAGGGAACAGTCTGCTGAAGTGCAGAGGTTGGGGAGAATGTTTGTCAGGTCAATACCAGACAGCTGGCAAACTCAAACATCCTTGTGATTTTCCAATGTTGTGTTGTTAATATTATTTTTCTGATATAGCAATGTATCAACTCTGACAATGCTGTTCAGCCTGGAGGGGAATAATTTATTTTGATGAGCAATTAAAATCTCGTTATTCTTTTCATTATTCTAGTAGGGGTGACTGAGCAGATCTGGTACCTTGGCTGGTCAAATTTTTCTGTGTTGATTTTGCAGGACAGGGTGTGCGTGCCCGTTGGCCTTAATTTTGGTCATGCTGACAATCAGATCTATGAAATTCCAGATGTTTTGATGTCCCTCTTCATGGGCCATAAGCACATTATTGCAAGTAAGTAGCCTTTGTAAGAAAACTGTCAGTACCCATTTTCCACACATGTCATGCTTTATAAGCAACAGAATGAAACCTACACAGTTTCATGTGTATATTCTGTCATTTCAGGGAATACAAGCAATGTGTTCTGGGAATAGCTGGGGCCAGAATAGGGCCATTGTTTGTTACAAATCCATGAATGGCAACTTAGATTCTAGACAGTTACAACTGTTCACATATCTAGAGAGTAATTTCAACTACTCACACAATATTTTGCTTGCAATGCATTTGAATTTGTGCAAACTAGTACACTCCTGACATGTTGCGGTTTTCTCAGATGCCTTGAATGCATTTTTTGCTTCTTTTTTCTGAGAAATGGTGGCAAATATTTTAATTTGTTTTCTTACTAAATGCTTTGCAACACAATCCTATGAATGTTTACTTAAAAGTAAGTTCCACTGAAGTCAATAGGACTTACCCTACAATCCAGAGTAACTATGGGAGCACGTAAGAGACTTTACGTGCACCCGTAGTTACTGCACCAGCTAGTGAAAACCTATGGGAAATTCATATTGCAATCCAGAGCAAATTGTTCTTACACCGGAGCAAGGACTCCCCGTAGTTACTCAGGATTGCGCCCTTAGTCTGAGATACATGTGTACAGAATTACAGCCTAAGGGTGCAATCCAAAGTAACTATGGGGAGTCTTGCTCCGATGTAAGAACAATTTACTTTGGATTGCAATATGAATTTTCCGTAGGTTTTCACTAGATGGTGCTGTAACTACATCGACGTAAATGTCTCTTACGTGCTCCTGTAGTTACTCTGCATTGTAGGGGTAAAGTGCGCTCCTAAGTATGTATACTCAGAAGTAAGTTCTACTGTATTCAAAGGGGCATGCTCCCAGGAAAGTGTGTTTGGGATTGCAGCAGAAAAGTCTAATCTGATCCCCTGCCGCACTGTAGCATGCAGGTGAGACATGGAGACACACACCTCATACTGTGGTGGGACCTTTTCAGTATAGGCTTCCTAATATCATCAAACATCAGATCTCTGCCAATTACATAGGCTGTGAAAATTCAGGGAAAGCCAGTGGCTGGGATAGACTAAAAAACTGGCATGTGTGTCTGCCACCAAATCTACCATCTTACTCCTCCAACATATTTAGCACCTCAATGAATCAAATCCATGGATTCTGAACCTACAGACAGAGATGGCCCACCTGCATTTAACGTATTCAAGCTTTTCCATAACTGAACAGAATTTCATCTTTCACCTTTCTGCTCACTGTATTCCGCTTTTTCTTCTTCAGTGTCAACATTGGTTTTTATATAAAAGAATTTTATAAAATTGTGATATTTCGAAAAGATGGAAAGGGATCATCCTATCGAAGCAAATGTCAAATTCCAATAATTCATTGTGAACTATGTCCTCCGCTTGCCTATGCAATCAGTACCCAATTATGCACAGCTTTTGCTGATCTGCATTGACAAATGTCATAAGAATGGGCACTTGGTCTAATTACTGACCAATCTTAATATGTTTTGGCTCAGGGTGAAATGAGAGGGCAATGAGACCATAGCTTCTGTTCCACAGATGCTGAAAATAATCTAAGACAATGATACCGATATCCATAGTAGAAACAGATTTTATTATGGATATATCATTTTAGGTGAATGTTTTAAGAATGTTGAGCTGAAAGCTTGTACTACACATTTATGAAAACATTTCTGAGCCATAAGATCAGTATTTTTCTCTCCAGTGGCACATTGCACAGATTAATTGTGTCAGGAGAATTTGGACAGTTAAATCAAACATCTGTACTGGCTTTCCAAGGCACTTTTGTATATCTATAAACACTATTCACAAAGCAGCAGAGCAAATAGTTAGGAAATCAAAGGATCTATTTTTGTGTG
The DNA here is from genome assembly GCA_030015325.1 of Cryptoblepharus egeriae. Lineage (NCBI taxonomy): Eukaryota > Metazoa > Chordata > Lepidosauria > Squamata > Scincidae > Cryptoblepharus > Cryptoblepharus egeriae. The sequence continues at coordinate 32,222,483 of JAREYC010000005.1, forward strand.
AAAGCTGTCCAGAAAAAAAAAAATGATTTTCAACAAAACTGCCAGCATTTGGATTTGGATGGTGACTTCAAAATCTACAAGTTGTTCATGGGAAAGTGATGATATTTATGAAACACAGAAAATCATGGATTATTATTTTTCCTCTAGTTTCCTGGTGACAAAGATCTAAGTGGGAATACATAATACACTCTCCGTGTGTGTATGTTCATGTGAATGTGTGTGCAAGTGTGTGTACTCTTGTGCTGACTTTAATTATTTTATTTCTTGTCATTATTATATTAACCAGCTGGGTGTTTTATTGGCTAAATTGTTCTCAGCAGACATGCAAACGAGTGGTGAGTTGATGCATGTCAACAGCAGACACTATGGACTGTCAGCAGCCCTTTTGCCAAGTCCTCCAGCCACAAGTTCAGTAGAGGATAAGATTGGGCCGCCAGCAAGGAAAAAACTCAAGGGCTCTCAGTATATCAACCTGATGTAAAGCACCACTTTTACAGCTGTTTGTGTAAAAAGACACAACTGGGTATTTTCTGTAACCTTAGTTACAATTCAACCAGGCAAATCAGTTTACCACATTTTTCTGCAAAGGGGAAAAAAATTCACACTGCACGTTCTAAATAAAGAAGTGTTTCTGTTATGAGTTTACAACCATCCTGTTCCCCTTGGATAGATATGTAAATCAGCTTTTCCTTGCACCAGGGAGGTAATTATCACTTTCAGGCCTCCTTGTTGAACACAGTGATTGAAGAGTAAGAGATGAAGGGGAATAAATAACTTGGAGCTCACAGGTGCCACTTTTAACAAATAGAGGGCTACAAGCTTTCCATCATGCCTGCTTACAGTTGAGTACATTGCTACCAATTTTGCTAGTGTTCATTTTTCTTTATGGTTGCGGAGATCAATTTAATCAATGTGTTTAACCACTAGCCAGCTTTTGTCACCCAGAGCTGTATTTTAAATAAAATGAAAGCAGACTAGCTTACAAGAAATGCCTTTTAAGAAGCTTTTTGGGAAGTCTTTTGCCAGAAATGAGTTCCTTTGTTCCTGGAGGTCTACTAGCCCATTCATCAAGTGTTTTAAGTGGTGGACAGTTATGGGTATTCTGGGTATGTCCTACTGCCTCCAGCTCTTCCCTACCTATGCATCTGGTTGTCTGCCCATCACATCGGCTCTTGGCTAATCACCTACTCAGATGACATAGCTTAGCCCAGTGACAGCCATCTGTCCTCCCCCTTCTCCTCCTCTTGTCCCAATACACCCACGACAGGCAATAGGAAGAAAATAGAACAAAGTGGTGATAGGTTTCATAATCTCTAGGAGTTGGGGGGCCAGGGAAATGCAGTTGGGCTATGAGAGCATAATCCTAACCATAATTCACCTGATTCCCCATTTTATCGGTGGCTGGGGAGGCCAGTGCACATCTCTGCACTGGCCTAAGCTCTCCAGGAGTGGTGCAAAAATACCTCATGGGGAGTGGTGGGCTTCAGGGGGTTCTCACAGTTTCTACAGAACCCTTTGCTAATGAGTGCCTGGTTCTGAGAACTGATTACTAACGAGACATAGAACCTGTTGTTAATTTAGGTTATTAGGACATAGAGCCTTTTGTTAATTGATTTGAATCCCACCACTGATTGCAACCCTACAAGTCAGTATGAGAGAACCCTCAGAAGCCAGGCCAGGGGTCAACTGGTTCATAGTTCTGTGCTTTGTGAAATGATAATATATTGGTTGAGTCACAATTGCCATGTGTTATTTCCTTGTAATGTGATATTTTTAATTGTAATGCTTCTAACAATTTGTTTTAATTGTGATTTATGTTGTTTGTATTCCAAATTAGGTTGTAAGCCTCCTTGGGGCATTTCAGGGAGAAAGGCAGGATAGAAATGTGAGTATTTTTCAGTCAAAATGATAACAGAGCAAGGCATTTCAATACCTTACTGAAAAGATTTCATAACCTCCAGGAATTGGGGAGCATTATGTGAAGCTCCTGTTGCGTTACTGAAAAAAATGAAATATATATCAGTGCAATCCTAACCAATTTAGGCCAGCCTAACTCACATGGCACATCTTTCTGCGGTGGTATGGGGAGGTCAGTGTATGCCTGTGCATTCGCCTGTCTCCACTCCCCCCCCCCACACACACACACACGTAGGGCAGAAGTGCCTTACAGCACATTTGTGACACCCACAGTTTAGCACAGGACTTATGAGGTTAGGACTGCAGCCTATGTCTACTAACTTTTTGTATATTACTACTAGAGAATTAATAGGAACCCACAGGCACCTGTGAGTTGTCTGCTTTTTTAAAAAAGGTCAGGATGGCTCTCTTTTTAAAATATTAACCTGTTTTGATCCTTGACTATTGCATGATTCTTAAACTTGATCAGGCATTTCTTAAGATTATTTCTCTTAATTTATTTTTTCTTTGACTATTTTAGGCTTGAAGCTTAAGCAAACCTGTTTGTATCTGAGTCCATACAAATGAATTAAATATATTCCCTTGTAAACATGCCTAGAATTGGAATGGGTGCTTCTTTAGTAGTCCAGTGTTTTCCTCCTTTGTCTTCCTCCATGACCTTACACAAGGGTACAATCCTAACCTTGGACGACACAACTCATTGGTCTTTCTATTCCCTTGGTGATGTAGGGAGACAAGCGCATGCCTGTGCACTGGCCTAACCCTCCCCCAGGAGTGGCGCAAAAGTGTCTTACCGCATTTTTGTGACACCCCCAGGTCAATACAGGACTCATGCCAGGGCTTAGGTTGGCCTAACTGAAGATTAGGATTGCAGCCTAAATTACTCGCACTACCATTAGGACATAAGGATTTCATCCATCACATTTGGTAGCTGTGGCTGAAACATGAAACAAAAGACTAACTGCTATAATTTCTAGCTATGATCAGTTTTTGCTGCCTTGGTGATACTATGCCTTTTCCTTACCCACCTGAGGAGAACAGCAGCAAGGTGAAACTTTGAATTCATAAAACACAAACAGCTTTGAGTTCACAGACCAGAACGGTGACATTTAATTTAGAGATTCTCTTTTCTTTTTTTCTGGAATTTTAAGCACAATCCGAACCATGTCTACTCAAAAGTTAGCCCTATTATGTTCAATTGGTCTTCCTCCCAGGAAAGTGTCTTTAGGATTGCAGCCTTAGGCAGTTTTATTTCCCTTTATTACATGGAAGTTCCACAAACATTCCTTAAGAAATCACGATGCTGAAAAGAGCACCGCACACAAACGAATGAACTGTGACAATGAAGAAAAGTGTGTATTTATACATTTCTGAGGGTAGATCTTATTGGAATGAGATGAATTCAGAAGAATTTTTCAGCAATAATCAGTAATACCACAACTTCCTTCACTGCCACGTTCATCACCACATAAAAGTAATGGGGGGTGGGGGGAAGACTTGCTTCCAAAGAACGTTTTGACTGAAAACCAGTGGTGGGCTCCAGCAGGTTTGCACCTACTCTACAGAACCGGGTGTTAATGAGAGATAGGACATATAAAGTTTAAAAATAGCCATTTAAAAGTGGCTGCCAGATGGGCATAAAACCGGTTGTTAATTTCTTTTGAGCCCATCACTGCTGAAAACATAAGTTTGAAATAAATAGGGTTAGTAATGGTCAACAGGCAGCCCTATCCTGAGCTGCCCGGTTGCACAGGGCTGCCATGGGGCCAATATAGCTGCTCTGGCATCCAGAACACACCAGACACCAGTGGTTGTTCCTCGGGAAAAGGGGATATTTATCTCTTTTTCCCAAATAAAAGAAATGGCCCTGCAATGGGGCTTCGCAGCCCTATCTAGCTGGCGCAATGTAAAGAAGATTTGTGTCACAAGGGATCTGGATTAGGTAGACCTGAGTTCTGCCAGTCCGCTTCCTCTCCCACACTCTTTCCTCAGCATGTCTACAACGCATCCTCCTCCTGTCCTGGAATGCTGTTCCCCAGCAGACTTCTCATATATACACAAGCAAAAGGCTCAGTGTAGATCTGTAGGAGCCTAAGCAGAGGTGCCTAAGCAGAGGTGAGGAAGTAAGTACAATTTTTCATTAGCGATGATCTGTGGGAGTGTAGGATAAGCAATGAAATGCTGGAAGCCCCACATCCTGCATGCTGGTGTGGAATAGGTTTGGCCTCTGACTCTCATAAAATTATGATATAATGTTGAAAATATTCATCCCTGTCCACAAATTAGGTATCTCTGAAGGAGACAGAGAGCACAATCCTAACCAGGTCTACTCAAAAGTAAGCTCCATTGTGTTCAATGGGTCCTACTCCCAGGCAGTGGTGGGCCCGGCCTGGCCCAAGAGCCGGTTCCCCGGAAGTGGGCAGGGCCAAGCTGGGTCAGGGGTTGGGGCAGGGTCAGGGTCAGGTGGCGGGGCCAGGGAGATTTTTAATTTAAAAAAATTTAAAAAATAAAAAAATTAAAATTGGTCAGGATTGGGCTCTCAAACTGCAGTGCCAACCACACTTTCCTGGGAGTAAGTCCCATTGACTGTCATGGGACTTACTTCTGAGTAGTCAGGATTAGAAAAAACAAAGACTGCAATATAATGTGATAAAATGGCAGGGGAGAGATAGCTGTGCAGAGTGGTTTTTTTAAATGGTCCTTTCCCTGGGGAGAGGATCTCCAGAGGAGATGTCCTGGGAAAAGAGGACACAGGCACCCCAGAGGAGGGGGAGGCTGCAGGCTGGAGTGCCAGCCACTTTCCTGGGAGTAAGTCCCATTGACTGTCATGGGACTTAAGTCTGAGTAGTCATGCATAGGATTGGGCTCTCAGGCTGCACCTTGTCCACACTTTCCTGGGAGTAAGACCCACTGACTGAAATGGGATCTACTTCTGAGTAGACCTGCCTAGACTTGCTCCCTGAGGATGCACCCTGTCCCACCTTCCTGGGAGTAAGACCCACTGACTGTAATGGGATCTACTTCTGAGTAGACCTGCCTAGCCTTGCTCCTGAGGATGCACCCTGTCCACACTTTCCTGGGAGTAAGACCCACTGACTATACTGGGACTTACTTCAGAGTAGACCTGCACAGGATGGGGCTCTGAGGCTGCAGTCTTCTCCACGTGGATCCCTCTCAGTCTCCCTGGCCAGCCGGGAGAGGCTGGGAGAACGTGATGGAGCCGTGCGGATCCCTCTCAGCCTCCCTGGCCTGCCCTCCTCCCTCTCAGCCTGACCAGCCAGGAGAGGCTGGGGAGAGCCGCGCAGATGCTTCTCAGCCTCCCTGGCTGGGAGAGCATAGAATCGGTCCGAATGTTTCTGGGGGCCCCCTGCTGCTGCCGGCTCGCTAATGGCAGCGGGATTGGAAGAACAGGTTCCCCAGAACCGGAGCGATCCCCCTTGGGCCCACCATAGCTCCCAGGAAAGTGTCTTTAGTATTGCAGCCTAACCCTACAATCCAGAGTAACTACGGGAGCACATAAGAGATATTTATGTCAACGTAGTTATAGCATTTATGTCGACGTGGGCTGTGCATGGCGCAAGTGGTTAAGTCACTGTGCCTGTTAACCAGCAGGCCAGGGTTCGAGACCTGGGTCGGCCCCACAAGACAGGGTGAGCTCCTGTCTTTAGCCCAGCTCTGCAACACAGCTGGATCCAATCGTATTGGCTCTGCCTTTCCATTGGACTAATTCAGTGGAGTGGAGAGGGGGGATTTGCTGCTTGGGTAACAGCCTATCCTCCATAACAATCTAACCCAGGCTTTCATGCTTCGCATGCAGCGTATGCAGCGCCAAGCACGATACCATAGTCTTTCAAGACTGATGGAGGCCTGCTTTTTTTTTTAGTTATAGCACCACCTAGTGAAAATCTATGGAAAATTCATATTGCAACAAGAATAAATTGTTCTTACATTGGAGCAAAGATTTCCCGTAGTTACTCTGGATTGTGTCCTTACTTTAGTAAAGTGGAAAACAGAGCATCAATAGAAAATAGAAAAAGATAAAGATTACTGGTTTGTATTGCAGTATTATTATATGAAGCTCCTATTGCCACATCTTAGTTCTTCTTTTTCTATTCCCAGAGTGACTTTTAGAACCAGCTGAGATCCTTTGTGTTTGTGTGTGTGTGTGTGTGTGTGTTTTCAAATGTAAAGGTGGATGAGGAATTGAAATGCGTGAATTGTTAGCAGCTGGATAAAAGAAGTGTATTGAACAATAGGAAGCTCTCTGTCCTTTTAATGAGACACTTTAGCAGGACTACCTCCTGAATTAGAGCTGCCTTTCAAATGCACCTTGCCAGAGATCAATGATATCCCTTGTGACCTCTTGAATGAGAGGCTGTGCATTCTTAGATACATATGTCCTTTCTGTCCAACATAAAAAAGGATGAAGTACTGAATGTATAAATAGAGTTAACTTTATAGAGGTCAAATTTTAGGGAGTAAAGCCACAAAGCAAATTTCTAGCTTTATCAGAGAAGCTAGAAACATGTTTCTCCATTGATATTTGGATAGATATCACAAAAATATTCTATTTCCTTGGTGATACTTGGCATCCCTCAGTCTTGAAAGACTATGGTATCGTGTTCAACACTGCATGCGAAGCATGAAGGCCTGGGTAGATTGATATGGAGGATTGGCTGTTACCCAAGCAGCAAATCGCCCCCTCTCCACGCCACTGAAACAGTCCAATGGAACAGCAGTGCCGTTATGATTGATTCTAGCTGTGTTGCAGAGCTGGGCAAAGGACAGGAGTTCACCCTATCTTGTGGGGCCCTGGGACTTGAACCCTGGCCTTCTGGTTAACAGGCACAGTGTCCTAACCACTTGCGCCACCCACAGCCCTTGGTGATATGTTAAACATTAATTAATGTTCATCATAACTTTTTCATTTTCTTTCATGAAGCTTTGTGAACTTTTCTTTGAAAAGCGGTATATAAATACTGTAGATAGATAGGCAGCTAGATATGTCATTCCATCGCCTAAAATACAATTTGTATCATATATATCTTATAACATTTTCCCCACCTTGACTTTATCTATATTATTTTCCTGATCTCCGGCTCCTTTGTCCATGAATGGAATAATAACAATAGACCAACCTCATCTGATATCCATCTTTGTGTCTTTTGTATTGGAAAGAACAGCAACATACAACATACTCATCCTTAAGAATTCTCTTTCTTATGAGAAGCAAGAAGTGCTCATCAATCTGACTGACATTTACATTTAGGAGAATAACAGTACTTCCTATAATACTGCAAGTGTGCAAGGTACTTCACAGTCTAATTCTCAATCTAATTCTTACAATAAATGTATTATCTAAATATATATTGCAACTGAGGTTCAAGTACAGTGGATTGTCTAAGGTCATACTGTGTTCATGGCTGACATGAGATTAAGCTAGAGAAGTCCTGCTCAAATTTCAGTCTCTAAAGATGAAATCCTAACCAATTTAGGCCAGCCTAACTCACATTGTACATCTTCCTGTGGTCAGGTGTTGGATCAGCATATGTCTGTGCACTGGCCTAACAACCCCTGGAGTGGGGCAGAAGTGCCTCAAAACCAGGGTGACCATATGCTACACCCCAAAATGTAGGACAAGGGCCCCCGAAAGTCCGGATTTTCAGTTGAAAATCCGGACTTTTGGAGGACCCTGTTCTTCATTTTTAAAAATGTAGGACAAAATGTAGGATGTCCTACATTTTGTCCTACTTTTAAAAAAATAACTAAAACATTTTTAATAACTAAAAAATAACTAAAACATTTACCTTGTCCGGGGATGGGGGGTTGTATGTAGTGCTTTGCGGCACTTAACATGTAGATCAGGCCGGCGCGCGTAGAAGCGGCCGCCCGAGCAGCCATGCCCGGCAATAGAGGCTGTGTGCGTGCGCACAGCCTCTATCCCTGCCCGCTGCGGGTTTTTTTTAAGGAAGTTTTTTTTAAGCCTCTATCTGTCTGAGACCGCGCGGTCTCTTAGACCGAGCGGTCTGTGGAGGGGAAGCATCCCTCTGCAGACCGCTTGCATCCAGCTGAGAAGTCTGCCTGCGGAGCGGTCTGCGTGAGCTCCAGGCAGTGCTTCCAGGCAAACCGCTCACCTCTGGAGCCTCACTACGGATCTCCAGGCATCCAGCGAGCAGGCATCCAGTCTCCAGAGGCGAGCGGTTTGCCTGGAAGCACTGCCAGGAGCTCAAGCAGACCGCTCCACAGGCAGACTTCTCGGCTGGATGCAAGCGGTCTGCAGAGGGATGCTTCCTCTCCACAGACCGCTCGGTCTAAGAGACTGCGCGGTATCAGACAGATAGAGGGGCTGTGCACATGCGCACAGCCTCTTCCTTAAAAAAAACCCGCAGCGGGCAGGGATAGAGGCTGTGCGCATGCGCACAGCCTCTATTGCCGGGCATGGCTGCTCGGGCGGCCGCTTCTAAGCACAACGGCCCAATCTACATGTTAAGTGCCGCAAAGCACTACATACACCCCCCTTCCCCGGACAAGCCCCCCCGTGCCCGGACAGGCCAGACAGGAAGTCTAATTCCGGATCTGTCCGGGTGTTTCCGGGCGTCTGGACGCCCTGCTCAAAACACTTTTATGACACCTCCAGGTCAGCACAAGACTGACCTGCTGGTTAGGATTCCAGTGTTAGCTTAGCCATGGTGACTATATGTCCTGTTTTTCTTGGACATGTCCTCTTTTTCACCCTTGTGCCCTGTAAAAAAACCTTTGTTGTCCTTCTTTTCCTGGTGAGCAAGTGCTTAAAGTGAGCAAGTGCCTAAGGCTGCAATACTAATCTCCAGTTAGGCAGGCCTAAGCCCCAGTATAAATCCTGTGCTGACTTGGGGGTGTCACAAAAGTGCCATAAGACACTTCTACATCACTCCTGAGGGAAGGTTAGGCCAGTGCACAGACGTGCACTTCCCTCCCTACATCACCATGGGACTACAAAGACCAATGTTAGGCCAGCCTAGGTTAGAATTGCACCCTGAAGCTATTTGTCCTTCATGTCCCAAACATTGATTGCTCTTGCAATAATTCAGAAACCAAAAGGCCAGATACACCAATAATTCTACACAAGGATCGTGCATTTGGGCCTCTGGTTTCATTGTCTGTGTAAACCACTTTGAGAACTTTTTCTTGAAAAGCTGTATAAATACTGTTGATTGATTGATTGGTTATGCTTACAAAATGAAATGAACAACAAATTTCTATAAAGTACTTTTAATGCCAATCACTAGTTCTCATATGAACACAAGGCACAGGTGCCATGTAACAAGTCAGATTACAAATCAATTCAGAGCAGTATTGTGGACACTGATTGACTCTGGGCTTCATTCAAGGATTTTTGTCTCTTGCAGGGACTACATTGATTCACGTCCCACTCACCAAATGGAAGAGAGCATGGATGATCCACTTCCTGTATTTTGTTGGGTTTTATTTATTCATTGAAATGATATCATTAAATGATTCATTTAAGCATTTCTTTAAATAATATCATTAAATGATTTGTATAACCACATCAATAACCACAAAAGCACCAAATAACCACAAAAGCACATCACAGGGCACATTATTATTTTATACAATATTTCTAAACAGTCTTTCTCAATGATTCTCACCATGAGCTAGTCTTTTAGTCCCAAGGTGGTTCAGCCATCAGCAAACCCATTTCTTTTTTATAAATGGAGTTTTAACAATTAATGTTCTATGAGAAACTATGAGAAACATATATTCAAAGTAGTGTCAGCTGCTGTAAAGGAGATAGAGTTTAGTTGTGATTCTTGGAGTAGCATAACTTTGCATATTATGTGTTCACTGCATCAGCTGGATACATCCAGAACTTGGGAAGTCAGAGAGTAACCCGTTTTTCTTTTGATGCCGTTTCTTCTTCTTTGGTGCAGGAGAAAGAAAGTCATTTTAGACATTTTCCCTTGTTAAGTATGGGTTAGAGAAATATGTTCCTTCAGATTGAAAGTTTATGTTGTGGAAGTCAAACCTGGTTGAATTTAGCAGCACATTGCTTTATTATTTGTGAAGAAAGAAAACTGCCTGCGGGGAAATGTTTGAGTGTTTAAAAAGTTTATCACTTCGTAAAAACAAATGTTCTTACTTTTTTCCTGCAGCAAAGGATAATATAAATGTTTTCAGTTTACAAAACTCTTATTGCTCTTTTGGTTCAGTTAGATGAGGCGAGCAAGAAATGGAAATGTTTTGTATCTGGACATTTGTTTGAAGTGTTCAGTGATACAACCTAGCCTGACCTTTCAGTTGTGAACTCTCTGTGATGTGATATTATTATCCAAGTACTTATGTTTGGGTTCTTGGTACACAGCCATCTCATCCAGAAGGCTGGAACGGAAGCAATGGCCTCAAGTGGCACACTGATGGTACCCATCTCTGCCCACCTAATTGCCTTCACTGCTCTTCCTTCCACTTCTTGGATTGGAAAATGAAGCAGGGATAGAAAGGAAGAGAAAATATGAAGAGGAGTAAAGTGCTGAGCTAGTGCATTAGAAAGAGAGAGAGAGAGAGGCAACATTTGGCCTGTTGTCTCAGAAAATCTTGAGCAAACCACCTGTAGAACCACTTCCAAGCTGTAACTAATGCCCAATGCAAAAAATAGCAACAAATCAATATGTAGTATTTGATTAGTAAAATCAATATGACTATTCTAGTGAGCGCAGTTCATGAGAACATAAGAACTTAATAAGCGCTTCTGTGGATCAGGCCAAACGCCCATCTTCATGTATCTCACAGTAGCCTTTCTCACTGATTATATCTTGTGGGAACATTGGCATCCATCAGTCTCGAAAGCCTATGGTATCGTGCTCGACGCTGTATGTGAAGCACGAAGGCCTGAGTAGATTAATATGGAGGATAGGCTGTTACCCAAGCAGCAAATCCCCCCTCTCCACGCCACTGAAATAGTCCAAATCGCAGAGCTGATACGATTGGTTCCAGCTGCATCGCAGAGCTGGGCTAAGGACAGGAGCTCATGCTGTCTTGTGGGGTCTCGAACCCTGGCCTTCTGGTTATCAGGCACAGTGTCTTAACCACTTGTGCCACCCACAGCCCCCACAAGACAAGGACAAGGAGCACACAAGGCAAAACACCTATATCCATTTTGTTGTTGCTTGATGCTGTATTGGGGGGAATAGGTTTGGGCTGTAAGAAGTTTTTACATTTTGAATGTACCCACCAATAACCTTGGAGGTGAAAAACATACTAGAACAAACAATCCAACTCTAATTTTCTTTACAGTAGTTTTTAACTTATATTTATATTGTATCCATGTAGATCATATCCAGGCTAAAATAATTAGATTAATATTGATATTATAAAACCAAAATCAGTCACATTTCTTTTGTCTATGTGTTTACTTTTCTGTTGAATTTACTTTTGCTGTGGTTGAGAACAAGCTGAGGTGCTTTTCTTTCAGAAAATTGCCTATGTATCACAGTTGTACATACTTGAATGTATTATACTGACCTTTCATTAATATTAATCTTGGAAAGGGAACGTTGAGTTTTATGCGCAGTTGTAGCATATGCTTGCACGCAGCCCCAGTGGAATAGTTAGAATTAAAAATGTATGAAGCAGTCTTCAAGATGCCATGTATTTCTTGTGCGTGCCAAAGTGAGACCACGGTTTCCTTAGACCCAATGAAGAAGTCATCAGTGTTCTCTATGTGGGTGGGGGGGGGAGTATACAAGTTGTAAGAATCAGTGAGTGATACCTCTATGTGTATGGTGCTTCTAAGAGAAGTCTTGTGATTACTGAAAGATTTCTGCATTCGTTTACATATTCACGGCTCAATTATAACAAAATCCTCCTCCCACAATCTTGCAGCAGCACCCGTGGAAGTGGCCCATGGTTTAATTGCTCTGTGATGATCTGGCTGGGTGGTATGGGTGGATGACATCTCCCCCTCTGGAGTTCTTGCCAATATGGAATCAGGCACGCTACTAAAGTAATTCCACGGACACGGATGAGGCATCTCAATAATTAGATCTTTACTTCTATCCATGATAGAGGCACTTCTTTGGTACAGGTTTCAAAAGGTATAACAGGTAAGTAATCAAACACAAGTCCCTCTTAACTAGAGACAGATTTCAACAGTCCCCTGCATAACAGGTAAGTAACTCTTCTTACGTTTAGTTCTTTGAAGCTGGTAAGTAACAGGCCTCTCCTTCTAAGCTAAGGCCTAACCCTACAATCCAGAGTAACTACAGGAGCACGTAACAGACATTATGTGCACCCATAGTTATTGCACCACCTAGTGAAAACCTATGGGAAATTCATATTGCAATCCAGAGTAAATTGTTCTTACATTGGAGCAAGGACTCCCCGTAGTTACTCTGGATTGCGCCCTTAGTTGCACAAGCATGAACATACCTCCTCCTTCCCTTTGCCTGTCTTTTCCCAGTCTGCCCCTCTTCCCGTCTTTTCTGCTCCTTTTATCCATTCCAGGGGCCCTCCCCCTTGGGAGCTTCCACCCCTCTGCTCTAGGAGGGGTGGAAGGTTCCACCACCACACACGCCTGGACTTGATGGGTCCAGGCTGGTGAAGGGTGAACCCTTGACCCCGGTGCCATCTTGGGCCTTCTTTGAGCCAGCCATTCTTGGACCTCTGCAGCCTCTCTCCACTTCTTCCTCCCTTCCTCCTGTTCCCTGAGGAACCTCTCTGTTCCCTTTGGGTCTTCTTTCCTGCTCTACATTTCCTCAGTCCTTCTGTCCCTCGCCTCCCTCTCCTATGGGGGGTCCTAGAGACTGGCACCTGGACTGCTGGGTCACAGTGGCAATCTGTGTCCCCCTTCTCGTATGACACCTCGAGGTACATCAAGTCCTTAGCTAGTTCCCCCTCCGGGGTCAGCCTTTTGGTGCCCTCACATGCTCCCTTGAGGATTTCGTTGTGTAATCTTCTGTGATTATGTTTTCTGCCTATGACATTCATGATGCCTACTATGGCAAACAAATTTTATCCTCATCTCCTTTTTTTCAGGAAAAAGAAACTTCTAAAATTTATTTATTCTTTATTCTTAAACTTCTCCATTCATTTATATAGCTTGAGGTTAAAGTTGGGTTTTAAACCTCAGTTTTCTATATATGCACAAATTTCTGCTTGTCTGTTCATGGCGTGATAAAATGAAGCATGAGTGAAATGCCCTGATAGGTATGGTGGGACCTCTTTAGTCAATCATGCTCTTTAGCCAGTTCAAAGTGATTTTTATCATAACATCATTCTTAATTAGAGAAGCTCAATTACTTTCCTGTGAGATGATGTATTTTTTTCTCCTTAGTGCTTTTCCTTGTTTTGCATAACAGAATAACAGAAGCGTGTTCTTCCCCTTTTTGAGTTTTTCACTGCAGCACTGTAAATCTTGTTATCAGCTGTATGAAGTTGTTTGATTGTCTCTTTCAAGCAATCGCCAAAGCAAAAACATGAGCATAAACCAGTAGCCCAAGGTCATAAATAACTCAGTTTTCTGGCACAGATAAATTATCATAACCATTGTCCTTGGTAATGTTCAAAAAAGTCTCAGTGCACAGTAGTTTAGTGGGTTTTTTTTTAATCGCTCACAGCTTCATCTCCCTTCCACTTTTTCCTTTTATCATTTCTTGTACATTTTTGTGTTCAAGAAACATGTCATATCAACATCTTATAAGATTTTTTTAAAAAAAAATCTAATTAGAAAATACGTTGTAGTGCGGCAGTGCCATGCACGTTATCTGAAGCTGCTTATCCTGCAATCCTGATCGCTAATTAGGGAGCTCCTCTAAGGAAAAAGGAGCGAGTTTAATTAAAGGCGAAGTGCATAATGTGTCAATATAAGCAGATTCATATCACTTGATTTCCTTACTATTTAGCTGTGCCTCCAGCCTGGGCAAGTTGTAACTAATGAAGTAAAAACACTCCATATCAGTCATGAAGGGTAGGTGGAGTAGGCAGCAACAACAGCAAAAAAAATTCTCTGACAGTCCACAATGCGCAACTGGTAGGCTGTGTCTTGCTCAGTGGACAAGTCATTTGGGTCTGATTTACAGAATGTATCACTGAGTCAAACCACATTGGTGGCTTATTATGTCTATCCTTCCCCTCTTGCTTGAGGGGGAGAAAATAATAGTGCAGGGCTGCATTCGAATTCAACCCATTCATATTAATTATTATTTTGCTGTTTTATTTCTGTACTGTTAAAATATGGGTGTATGCATGCATACTTTAAATCACATATACACATGTATGCACACATTTTGAATTTGGCGGTGACTGATGGCAATACACAATTGCTGTCTCATCTAGCTTGCCCCAGTCATGTTGAACATTGGTCAGGTGAGACTTACAGAAGAGTTCCAGAGGTTCTCCCTCAGCAAGTCTTGTTCTTCAAGATGGTTTAAGGTATAATAAGCACATATATTAAATGTTTGTGGAAGTGGAAAGTCAATGCTATTGTTCTGCCCAATCTTCTTCATGTTGCATTTCCAAAGGCTGAACGTGGACCAGAACTACTCTGATGCCAATTGTGGATATTTTTAAAGACTGAACATTTCAGACCTACTATAATGGTATACACTTCCTTCTCTAGTCATGCCACTTCCCCCACTAGCTGTGCCAGTGTGACTGTTGCTGCTGTTCATCAGTTTTTTGGGGCTGCTGGATGTCTCCACTGGTCAATGGGACATTAGTGACAAAAACATGCAAAACTTTGGTTTGATCATGTCATTAATTAAAGTGTAGATAAACTTTTCCTGAATTGTTTAGGAAGCACTTGATTTACATGATTCCTTATTATGCAAAATGATGTGGTCCTTTTAAATTTAAATGCAACAAATGACTTCAAATAGTCATAAGGTAACTGGCTATGATATTAAAGGATGACATTAGTCCACAATTATCGAGATGTTGGAGATTTTTACACTTTTATCAATCTTTTATACAAGACTAGTTCACTTAAATATGAATCAGGTTTCTTATTATTCAGCTCTGCTTTAACATTACATATACATCCATTAATTTTTCCAAATGATGTTTATAATCTATTTTTTATTCTTATCTTTCAGAGCTGCTGATATTAACAATATTTTTATGTCTTAGGTTTGCATTCTGTTTTCAGGATTTACTAGTCTATAATGTGCCGTTCATTATAACTTCATAAACATTAAACCATTGAGACAGCCCTTTTATGGTTCTGTCTATTGACAAACATTCTTTACTGATGCCTTATATTTTAATGACATTTTAATGATGACTGTAATTGTTGGCAAGCCCTAAATTTATGCACAATCAGATTTTCTTTGCTTAGGTAGTTAATGGACATGCAGATATATATAGTGACATATTAAATATGAGACTTGATGGGTTTCACTTGCCAGTTTTTAAACAGCAGAGTAAGATCAATTAAGTTATATTCTTTATCAATATTTCCCATTGTGCATATACAGAAGGAACACTGGGAACATTGTAAAAATAAAAAATGGTGGCTGGCTTCACAATAATATTGATAATCCCTCATCTACTAATGAATGACATGTTTCTCTGCATTGTATAATGTGGCCAGAACACTGTGGGAAATAAAATGAGGTTCACCAGGACTTCTATTGCCTTCTGTGACCACTGGTGTTAGCAACTACAAAAACCAGACAGGCAGAGATATATAAGCACTAAAACAAAAACAAGTATGAAGAATTAACAGATTGAAAAAAGTTTTCAGCAAATGAATACTGAACCAGATCTCAAGTTTAAGAAATATATGAATTTACTAATGAAACAAAACTATCCTTGCACAGCTCTAGTAAAATAACCAATACCTTTTAAAATATTGTCAAATTACAACATATTGGCATAATCATACTGAAAACAGTGTGCCAGTGGAACGGGTGTTCTAGCAATTTATAGTGCTTTCTGGCTTTTATACTCAGCAATCCAGAGTAACTATGGGAGCACGTAAGAGACATTACGTGTACCAATAGTTACTGCACCACCTAGTGAAAACCTATGGGAAATTCATATTGCAATCCAGAGTAAATTGTTCTTACACCAGAGCAGGGACTCCCTGTAGTTACTCTGGATTGCGTCCTAAATGAAGCTGCCTTAAATTGATAGGCAGCTAAAGACTGCAGAGACACCAAAATAGCTGATTCTACATCTTGTAAATATTGGGTAGTTGCAGTCCGTACCCAGCATTTTCACAGAGTTACTCTGGATTGTGCCTGTATAGGGCAACATGCTGGTGCATGTTGCTTGACTGTAGCATACAACCAGCTCCACATGCCAGCAAACTCTGAATGTCTGCTGCCACAGATAAGTAAACACAGGGGATAGGAGGGAGGTAGATGTGGGTGGAATGGGATGGGGAGAACAAGGATGAGAACAGGGAGAGAGTGGATCAGAAGTTTCATCTAGTGAATCTTATTCTCCCTTTCTCGGCCTCAATTTCCTAACCCCCGACCACTTGGACTTATGGCATCTTCATAGATGGTCTGATTAGATCCTGTGGCCTGGCCTGGGCTTACTCAGTGACAAGTGAAAAAATATTGCCTTTCTATGAGGAGGCCTCCAAAAACCAAAACACTCCCACAGTATATGAGTACTACATTGAGTACCAGTATATGAGTACCACATTGGCAGAGCTGCATCACTGCATGAGGAGTTAATTAGGATTGGGCTATATTATCCAGCTGTTGTCCATACTCTTTTAAAGGGATTTCCATATCAGCAGTCTGAAATTTCAAAGTAAACTTAATGTCAAATTGAAGATCCATAGAGTGCTATCACGGTGTTGTTTCTCACAATTAAGTCTTTACACATTTACATTTTGCTGAGGGGGGTTAACAAGATGCACTTCGGTGGGTTCTCAGAAAAGCAGTTTGGGAAGCCAGTACTGTTCTCCTATTTAAGATTTTGGACAGATTATAAAGAGCTATAACTCTGAATGCAATAGCTTTACATAGCAATCTGAGGAAAGATGCATAGCTCTGCGGTAGAAGTAACATCTGTCTGGAAGATCAGTGTGGAAGATTGTGATGAATATGTTCAATTTTTATGTATGCCTTTAAGAAGTCTGTTTCTTTCCTGAACTCGTATAATAAAAAAGATTTCTTAATTATGACTATGTTTTGCTCTGCCTTTATGCTAGAATGAATAGTTTGATATCCCAATAGGAAGACTATCGTGAATTCTGCAGGAAGGTCTACAGGATTAGCATAATTTATTGTGCTTGCAAAATGCTATTTTGTGACAGATGGCTATTTCTGGATATTTGAGTTTTAATTTTGTCTTCTGTTTCTGAACCTCCATCTATGAAATGTATACATAAATTATTTTTGTATTCACAGGCAAACAGCTCATTGGGGGAGCACAGACAAGCTGTCCAGAGCCTATGAGCCTTAGATATTGATAAGATAAGCAATAGTTTCTAACTGAAATCAGTCTGAAAGTGCTGTTGGAAAAGTTGTTATGCTAATGACTAAAGATGACAATAGAGGGATATAAATATAGGAGAGAATAATTTATAACTCACATATACTGGGGCTGTTGAGAGAAATTATCTGCTGAACAAAGTCACAGTGTGCAGAAATTAATTAGAAACAACGTTTGGAAAGGAATCGAAAGGAACAGCAAGAGAAGAGGCACAACCATATCTAATGAGAGAGAAGGGAGTTTTCCAAATTCCAGTCTTTCTTATTCTTCCAGAACAGGTCTTCCTGTTCATACATAGAGAGGACATAGTATTTTTTTCATATTTTCATTTCTGGAGCCAATCGTTTAGGAAGTGGACTGAGACCTGGAAGATCTAGGTCCAAATCATCCTTCAACCATGCAGCTTTCTTGGTGACCTTGGGCTAGTCACTCACTCTTAGCCTCACTGCTTCACAGGGTTGTTGTGAGGACAAAAGAATAAAAGCTTTGTAAGCCACTCCGGGCATTTGCTTTGGAATGGAAAAGTGGGGTATAAATACCTTAAATGAATAAATACATGAATTAATAATATCCCTTCACTATTCTGTATATAGTCTAAAGATAAAGATAACCGCTGTAAGTGGTACTGCTAGTCATGACCAACCATAGAGTGTAGTGTTCATCCAGGCTGTCCAGACGTCCAGCTTTCCCCGGATACCTCCAGTATTTATTACCATGTCCAGGGGAGTAGGGAAACGCAAGAGTGCCTCTGGAATTTATGAGCCATGCATGCAGCTCAGATTTCCCTAGCCCTAAAACTCCAGCTCTTAACCCTTTCAGTGCCTCTTAACCCTGTCTCAGCCAACAATTCAGGATGTGCTCTACTTCTAGACCTGCAAAGTAACTCCTGCCAGGGGATACTCTGATTCCTCCTTCCCAGTCCTTTACATCCTGGTCCTTCTGGCTCCCCACAGTCTGCTTTTGCACTCTGCACACCCTCAGGGGCACTGCAGATTTCTCTTTGTGGTTCCAGATCCCACCTCCCTGATGCAGAGATGTCCTCCTTTCTATCCCCCTCCCTGCTTGATATCTTGCTTGTGTGTGTATGTTTGTGTGTTTGGGTCTGAACCACATACGTTGGAGTCACTGGCTTGTGTTATGCTACTACAAATGGTTGCTTTAATGTCTGGGTCTGAATCATGCATTTTACAAGGTTCTCAATTTTAAAGTGTTGAAATTAAGTACAGGAAAACAATATGAGTATTTCTGCTTTATTTTAACATGTCCTACCAGTGTCCTACATTTTTGTGGTGTCCTTCAATTTTTTTAAGCACAAAAGGATTTTAGGGATTTTAGGGGTTTAGGGATTTTGCGTTTGTCATCTGATCACCCTGTGCAAAAAACGTAATGTCTGGGCATAAAAATAAATATCTGCTTTTATTTTCCATAATGCCAAAACACAAATGCCAATTTTTCTGCAATTCATTCAAACCTGAGCAGAACCAACATAATACAACATGAAGCTGAATGCCTCATTTGGCAAAGTTGTTTGGAAAACTTTGTGAACCCTCAAAATTGGTTCCGCAACCCCCAAACCAGACTGGGACAGGGTGAGCGGAGAGTTCATCATTTTTCAATTTAAAATAAGTAATATAGGCTGCAATCCTAAACACACTTTCCTGGGAGTAAGACCCATTGAACACAATGAGGCTTACTTCTGAGTAGACATGGTTAGGATTGTGCTCATCGTGTAATATATTATGTACAGGAAAGCAATACCAGTGTTTTTAACTTTTTTTAGTGTTTTAGCTTATTTTAACATGTCCTACATTTTCTCCTACATTTTCCAGGAAATGGAATCAAGGGAGTAGGAATTTTGGCCTTCGATCAGGAATTTTGGCCTTGCTGTTCAGGGATTTTGCATTTGGCATCTGGTCACCCTGGTCCTCATCCCCGTTTCTAAGCCAAAGAGCCAGTGCTGTTCAGAGGTGCCTCCAAGGTCACATGGCCGGCATGATTACACACTGAGGTGCATGGAATGCTGTTACCTTTCCACCAAGGTTGGTGCCTATTTATCTACTTGCAGTTACATGCTTTCAAACTGCTAGTAATGTCTTTGTATGCATGCAAGAGATACTCAGCAGTGTCCCTTGGGTATAATATGGGTATGTCCAGTGGTGGGCTCCAGCAGGTTCACACCCATTCTATAGAACCTGTTGTTAATGAGAGACAGAACATATAAAGTTTAAAAATAGCCATTTAAAAGTGGCTGCCACATGGGCATAGAACTGGTTGTTAATTTCTTTGAATCCCATCACTGGGTATGTCCTTGACCCAATGGAAACTAAAAGCTGTACAAGCTCCAGCATCAGGACCTCTGGAGATGACAGGCTTTTGCCTGATGAGACCACCATACATATGATGCTGTCAACTCACTGCTATGTGAAACATCCATTTGCATTCTGAACACTAAAGCAACACAATTTTTTTACATTGTTTCAACTATTTTCAATGGATGAAATGCTAGAGGTTGAAGGAATCCAGGACCCAGAAACACAAGTACAAGCATTATCATCTTCTGGGGGAAAAGAGGATCCACCACTTATCCACCACTATGTGTTTCTCTGGAAGGCAGCTAACTATGGGAATGTTGTAATGTTTGAAATGCCTAGGCATGCTAGTGTACAATCCCCTTCTCATTTTGGAAATGAAAGATGGAATTTCAGGTCACAAAGTATCAGCAGATACTCTTCCAACCCAGAAGATCAATATACCCAGTGATTTCCCATCAATTCCAGTGCCATTCTTATCTAGGCCCAAATGAATCAACAGCATGACAGTGTGACTGTGAAGACATTGATAAAAAGCTGCATTGATTGACTAAACATCCTTTCCAAAGCAATCATGGTAAGATTTCAAACCATATTTGATGGAAAAACATGATTGTGAAGCTGTACTCAACTATCGAAGATAGGGCACTATTGACGCTGCGTAACTAGGTTTTTTTTACCCACTTATTTGTTCCAAGTACTTGGCCACACCAAGTTTTTGGTTTGGAGAAGTGACATATGGACTGCAAACAGGTAGCAGATCACATGCATATGATAATACACTTTATGACCACTAATGACAGTGGCCTTCTGCCAGGTATTAGGCTTTCCTTGGAAACTATAATGGAGCCAGGAAAATGTTGAGTGCTCAGCATAATCCTAACATAATCCTGAGCCTATAAATTGACACTGCGATGCTACTGGAACAAATAGAACCATAAAAATGAGTACTCAGTGGACATTTGGAAGGATTATTTGGACCCACTAGAATTTGCATGTACCTTCTAGAAAAAAAAATCCTGGCTGCAGCAACAGATTGACTTCGGCTACAATCCAGAGTAACTACAGGACCTTTAACACCAACGTAGTTATGGGAAACCTATGGGAAATGCATAGAGCAATCCAGAGTAAGTGCCTATTACGTTTTCCTATACTCTGGAATCAAGGCGTTTTGTAGCTTAAACAGAAATGTCAACTTTCACCTAGATTCATTTCATGAACATTCAGTGTTCATTGCTCACTGCATATCAAAATCCTTTGTTATCCCGTTGCCCAGATTTATGGTACAAGCTACTTCAAAGATATATGAAAGGGATAAAATAACATCAAATGTCGGAGGAAAAAAAAGTTTTACTCTGTGGACAGCAGGAGTAATGTTGTAAAGTATTTCTGCAGAAAACAAGTCTTAGCACTCCAACGGCAGTCATATTTAACATTTTTATGTAGTAGACACTACCTCTAGACAGCGAGGAAGAGGAGGTGGCTTATGAGATAATAAAGTTTAGGGATTTATGGAGAATGATGGAATGAAATCAGACTGCTAATTTATGATGTGCAATGTGGCATAACTCCAGAGGAGCCAGTGGAGGGGTGGGATGCGATACAGTGGCTGGGCAACAAGCCAGTTTGCAGCATCATTTTAATTGCAGATGAAATAATAATAATTTGTGATCGCTCGCTAATCAGGGAAACCATGGAAAAGGCTGCTGACAAGCGCTATCAAGGTAATTAAGGTGAAGCATTGCATTTGCATAAATTTACACTTTGATCATTGTTCACAAGACACTCTTCTCTCAAAATGGAGTCAGCTGGTTTCAAAATGAGCAGTAAATCAAAGCCATAAAAAATAGCAACTGAAAAACATCAGTACTTACAAAATACATATCTACCTTGCACAGGCAATTACCTTTTAAAAAACCCTGTTACTCTTAATCACAAGATCACGTGCAACTTATTTTATTCCATTAGTAAATATTCTTAATTAGCATATGCTTCCCCACTTATGAGTCTTTAATTAAGCTCTGCAATGCACTTGGGCTAGGGCACTTGGAAGAAGGAAAGCATTTCATTATACTCCTACTGCTGAGGTTTGATTTCTCTGTGTGTGTGTTAGAGAGAGAGAGAGAGAGAGAGAGAGAGAGAGAGAGAGAGAGAGAGAGCGCTACAGTTCTCCATGTAATTTTCCTCATGATTTTAGCTGTTGTCTTTAAGAGTTTTTATATTAGGTACTTCTGTTCAGCATAAGGCATATTGAATTGGCAACAGTATGGCAAGCAAGCCTTATCTATATACAGCGGTCCCTCACATAAAGAGCTTAATTCATTCAGGAGGCATGCTCTTTAAGTGAAATGCTCTTTAAGTGAAGTGGATTTTCCCATAGGAAACAATGGAAACTCAGACATTTGGTTCCACAACCCCAAAAAATATTCATATAAAAATATTAACTGTATGTAAAAATGATGACAAAACACAGGAATTGAATTCAAAACACTCTAATGTAATACAGACCACAATTACTGTAATAAAACAATGTAATATTCTGTACAGTAAAAAAGAAAAGAAAAACCTTTATGGCCAAGGATGACTAATTTTCACTAAAAGAGTCATTGGTGTCTTTTGGAGCATCTTTAACAAGGAGACTCTCTCTGTGTGAGATCTATCTATGCAAAATAGATAGGTAGTCTGCAGCAGCAGAGGGGCCAGATCCTATGCTATCTACTCAGAATCAACTCCCATTGTATTCACTGGGGCTTACTCACAGGAAAGTGTGTAGGATGCAGCCTGACTCCAAGTTTGCATGAAGAGCAATGGCAGAGGGGCCAGATCCTATGCTGTCTACTCAGAATAAAGCCCCATTAAATCCACTGGGGCTTACTCACAGGAAAGTGTGTAGGATGCAGCCTGACTCCACGTTTGCATGAAGAGCAATGGCAGAAGGGCCAGATATACGCTACTCAGAATCAAGCCCCATTAATTCCACTGGGTCTTACTCACAAGAAAAGAAAACTGCTGGCAGGGATGTTGGTGGGGGTGAAGAGGGTGGTTGTAGTGGGGTCCAGGCAGGGCGGCCTTCCTTGGGGGAAGGGGTCAGATTGAGGGGGGCTCCTTAGAGCATGCAGGAGGAGTTTTCCCCCCTACCTGATGGAGGCTGCAGTTCAGAGGCTGGGCTGGCGACATGTTTGCTGGCTGCAGAAGCCATCTTTGTTGGTGGGCTCCCTGTGCTGGCCTCTTCATGTACTGCAGGCAGGAAGAGAAACCTAGCCAATGCAGGCAGGAGGGCACCCATTATTCAAATCATGCTCATTATTTGTGGTAAAATCCCACATAAATTTCAACTTGCTATATGGAA
This sequence comes from Cryptoblepharus egeriae, assembly GCA_030015325.1. NCBI lineage: Eukaryota > Metazoa > Chordata > Lepidosauria > Squamata > Scincidae > Cryptoblepharus > Cryptoblepharus egeriae. Next base: position 32,245,505 of record JAREYC010000005.1, read on the forward strand.
CACTCACTATGTGGGACACTCGTTATGTGAAGTACCACTGTATATAAAACTGAAAAGTCACTCACTCACAGACACCCTGACTCACACACTCATCAGCACCCAGCCAAAACCGCTGGGCCTGGAAGCATGAAATTTGGGAAGGGTTCCTTCTGTGATGGACGGAACCACTAAGAACTGGTTTTCAGAAATTCCAACTGAAAGGGGGTGAAATTGGGCGCAACAAGTTTTCCTCCCTATACTTTACATTGAAGAATCCCTGACTGAGGGACGCGCTGCCCCAACCTCTGGACCGAGAAACATGGAATTTGGGGCAGGTGTTCCTTCTGTGTCATCAACACCCTCCAAGAACTGATGTGGAGAAATTTAACCCATAAGGGACTGCAAAGGGCTGAAAAGGGAAGACTTAACATGGAAGACTGACCAACATCCAGCCAATTTGGTGCTCAGTTCTGCTTGTATAGCATAGTTTCAGGGTTTTCCTAATGTTCTGATTATTTTGTTTCTACATATTTTGATATATGTATTTTGTGTTTGTATTTTGTTCTTATTCCTGCTGGTTATCAGAAGTGTTATTGAATTATTTTCAGTTGAGTTTTGCAAGCCTCTTTAAGTCCCCTAGTAGGAGAAAAGCTGATTATATGCAATACTAGAGGTTTCTTCTTTGAAAATAGGTGTCTGCCGTAACATCGTATGTGATGTCTTACACAAGCCCAATATCATGCATTCTTTGTGCACAAGAACAGGAATATGATCAAGCACAGGAATTATTCAAAAAGGCACAGAAACATACAATGCACAAAGTGTTCCTTACACCTTCTGTTATTGAAGCTTCTAAATAAAAACGGAGCACTTGTCATTCTCCAAACACCAAAGTGACCTTTTGTACTGTTCCATCAAAAGATTTGGTTGCTAAGCTAGATGATTCCAGCAGGCTCCTTGCTTGACAGCACATGTTTTGTGGGCTGGAGGTCTCGCTGCTCAAATTCAATGAGCAGTCACATAACAGAAGCAAGCCCCCTTTCTATACACACGTACACAAACATCCTGCCATTCTGCTAATGTAACCAGGCATGACACAAATGTCATGATTCATCAAACTGACAATATCTAGGGAAGGAACAGCTTGTGAAAAGCTAGTGCCGCAACTTAAAAACACATCATTTTTCATTTAAAGCTAACTTGTAGAAATGCCGCTATAACAATGCTCTCTCCACCATCTCCCTGGTTCACGTTCAACTGTGGCTTGTGTTGTGGCTTGCCCACTTGACTCCTTGATAAGGAAACATTACGGCAGGGTACAACATTTCCTCAAGAAGAAACCCTTGGGGGGTTCACAGCCTCTTGACAGCTATCTATATGCTACACCTCCTCAGAAAGATTTCAACATCAATCCTCTTTATTCAGCCAAAAGACATTTTCTTCTGTAAGTTGAATCCTTTTATTCTTCATACTTCATTTGTTGGGATTGTCTGCTAGGTCACTTATACATCTAAGAAGTTTTAATTGATGCTTATCAGCATGAAGGATAATTCAGCATGAAGAATAATTCAGCATAAAGGATTGACAGTCCAATCCTAAACCACCTGAAGTGTCACTGTATGATTGCCACTGTATCCTAAGTTCACTGGGCAGCTACTTATTAAAGCAGGCCTCCGTCAGTCTTGAAAGACTATGGTATCGTGCTCGGCGCTGCATACGCTGCATGCGAAGCACATAAGCCTGGGTTAGATTGTTATGGAGGATAGGCTGTTACCCAAGCAGCAAATCCCCCCTCTCCAAGCCACTGAATTAGTCCAATGGAAAGGCAGAGCTGATACGATTGGATCCAGCTGGCGTTGCAGAACTGGGCTAAGGACAGGAGCTCACCCTGTCTTGTGGGGCTGACCCAGGTCTCGAACCCTGGCCTGTGGGCCAGTGTCTTAGCCACTTGTGTCTTAGCCACTTGTGCTACTTATGGTTCCTCAGCAAAAGGGGACATTTGTCCCCTTTCCCAGGGTAAGGAAAATAGCCCCACAATGGAGCTACTTGATTTTGTGATAGCTCTTGTTTAAAGTAGCAAACTCTCTGGATGGATGACACAAATGAAGGTTTAGCAGGGTAGACACAAACTTTTGGAGGGACACCACCACCAGTGAGCTATCTAATGTGTTGCCTTCCTCCCACGGAACAGACATTGAGCAGAGAAAGGAGAAATGTGTGTTGCTCCTGCCAAGGAATGCACCAGAACAGCTGAAGCCTTCCTCCTTATCACAAAAAAATTCCCTCCTACATCCTACACCTGGGTCCTTTTCATCTCTTCCACTGCCTCCTTCATGAAAATAAACATTAAAGCCTTCCTCTTATCAGTGCAAAACCCCCTGGGTCGCCACCTAGAACTTACCTTTAGCAGCACCTCTGCTATCATATATACATCTGATGCTTTACATCTGGATCAAATGCTCACAAGGTCTTGTGCCATGATGAAGAATTACCAGAAAAAAAATTAAGTGACTTGGGATGTGAAAATGGTTTCTAGTCCTGAGTTGAGTCACAAGTACCTCACTATTGCTCCCAAATCAAGTTCAAGCAGTGATTGATGGAACCTGTCCATTCTGAAAGCAAGTTGCAGGATCTATATTGGTGGTACTTATACAAAGTAACCATGCTCCTTGCTATACAATATTCCATCTGTTTGGGAAATTTACAATTTAGCTCAACACTAATCAATGCCATTCTCAGAGAACATCTCTGTGTTGCAAAAAAAGACAACTTGTAAAATACTGTTCTTGGCTCAACAGAATTGATTACATATAAATGGCTATTATAGTTCTGCAGCAGGCTGTTGTCTTTGCTCTGTTTGCATTTCTATCAATTCTGTCACCACGCTTAAATCCTAAACAACACGACTTCAGTTGTTTATAGGGTACTGCTGTTTCAATAAGATTCATCATGATGTCAAACTTCTTGAAGTTTCAGGCAGCTTCCAACTTAGTGCTCCTTCAGAGTGTGCTTTGATCATCAGCAGTTTGCCAATTAAGAGGCACCAGATGAGGCCCAATACAATCAGTACACATGCTGGAATGAAAATGTTTTTTAAAAAACTTTGCAAGCCACCTTGAAGATTTAAATAATGGAAAAATAGGAGTAGAAATCTATGAAATAAATAAATAACATTCCTGTCATAAGGACTCGTTTTGGTAAAGAACAGGAATGTATGCAAATAGGATAATTGTGTTCTGCCAATAATTGATGCTGAACCATAAAACTAATATAGGTGTCAAAAATTGTTATCACTCAATCTCTATACCAGTTGCAACCAATCTCATTCATTTGCACCAAAGAGGATGCCCTCAGTCAAACAGCAATATACTAAATACAAGTATAACCTAATTATATGCTATGTACCAGTATTCAGATGAAATTTTTTCTCAAAGCAAATTGGATTGGCTCTTTAAATTAAAAGATAACCATCCCTTGAGTAGCTGTTAATGGCTTAAAGGCAGCCTGTTTTATCATGGCAATGTGGCAGGCAATTCAGTTTGCTGAGAAAGTCAGCTTTGGGGTCATAATACAGCTGGGAGGCAGAGCTTCTCCCTTCCACCAAGTAATAATCCCTTCTTATTGCTGCCTCTGAGCTGAAACTAGGTGACTGAAGCCACTTGCAAGGAACTTGATTCATCCGGATTCATTGCCTGCCTTGTTATGATGGTAACTAATTGCCTTTGTATAATGCAAAAATAGGTATTCATGTAGGTTCCAGGAAGCAAATGTCAGGAATGGAGAGGTTCAACCTCTAGTCTTTATAACTTTGTAAAAAGCATGTACAAAACAAAATTGTCTTTAATGGTATATATTTTAACAATTGTGTTTTTGCATATTTCATAGATTGGGCAAAGAGTGAGAGCCCAATCCACTCTGTGTCAATGGGACAATGCATGCCATTATAGTTAATGAGGCATCCTTGCTCCAGTGTAAGAACAATTTACTCTGGATTGCAATATAAATTTCCCATAGGTTTTCACTAGGTGGTGCTGTAACTATGGAGGCACATATTGTCTCTTACGTGCTCCTGTAGTTACTCCAAGGGTTAGAATACAATCCTAATCATGTCTACTCAAAACTAAGATCCATTGTGTTCAATGAGTCTTACTCCCAGGAAAGTGTCTTTTAGGATTGCAGCCTTACTCCAAGGAAAATGTAGATAGGATTGTACTCTAGGATTGTAGTCCCTGCTAACAGCAAGAGGCACTCTTTCAAGTGGGTGTTCCTCCTTTATTTAGCTGGGGGAGAGTAACTGCCTCTACACACCCCAGCAATGTCTGTTCAAGTGGCTTCTGCTGGTGTTCTTTTTACTTTTTAGATTGTGAGCCCTTTTGGGACAGGAATGCATTAGCTATTAATTAGCTATTAATTTTTTCATTTTCTTGTAAACCGCTTTGTGAACTTCTTAGTTGAAAAGCAATAGATAGATGGATAGATAGATACTATCCAACTTTGACAGAAGTTGGATAGACACTGCTGAACATGATACAGCGAAAGAGAAGTGCTTTTATATTTCCTTTTCTTTTCCAACAGACAGTCCAAGCAAGGAGAGTGCTTTAAGCAACAGTTTAGTGAAAAATTTTAAAGATGAAGAGATCACTCTCCCATAGCCATATTATCATTAAGCTTATGTTAAATTTCTTTATTAGAGTGAATTTATTTTTACTTTTACCCTTCAATTATGGATCTAACTTATTTTATCTCAAACCGTGACCACAGTTATAACTGCATTCACAATCTGACATATTCAATCAGTAACAGCCTACAGCTGTCATTTGCTAAGGTATAATATAACAACATTCATCAGTGCAAAAATGGCTTTCCTCAATTGCCAGAGGAGCAGGGGAATAGAACCCTCAACTTGCTTGACTGACTCAGAAGATGAGGTTCTTCAGCCTTCTCTGTCCCATAGGACCTTTAGAATAGAACCTTCAGCCTGCTTGATTGACATGGAAGATGGTACCCCGCCCCCCCCCCAGCCTTCTGAGCTCCAAAGGAATGGGAATAGAACCCTCAGCTTTCTTGATTGACACAGAAGATGCGAACACATTAAGACAATGTCAAGGCTTTTATACAGATAGAATAAGTTTCCATATTTCAATCTTATGGGCTGTTTCTTCTGCCTGATTCCAAATGAGTAACACTAAAAGACTGTTGCTGCGTAGTAAACACTTTGGTTCTGTCTCTTTTATTCCTGCTTTATGATTGAGCCTTAACAAAACTGAGTAGTTCAAAAATTTCATCTTAACATTCCCAGCACATTGACAACTTGACACCAAAGCCATTTTTATTTCTGTGTTGTTAGTTCCGTACTAGGAGCACAGACTCTTAATGCAATGGTGTGAGCTTTTAAGATCTGTTTGCGTCACAGAAGATTTACAACCCATTTCTAAATATGGTAACTTGGGAAGAGAGATGGATAAAAAGAGAGTACATAGAGCTACAGCTCCATCAAGTGTCAATTATCTCCATCATTGTAAACTCCAGGCCCAGATGGTAGTGCTTAAATATTCATATGATCGCTCTTTTTCTCTCCAACAAGATTGTACATAATTTTGATGTGTACAGTGGTTAGTAGAACTTCAGAGACCCTGGCAAGAAGGAACATCTCTCTCCAGCTGCCAGAGAGAGATGGCTTGGCATTCTGGACCTTGACCTTACTCCCTCTTCTCACAGCTGCTTGTGGCAATTAGCAGTTTAATTAGCAGCAGTAACATCTACTATACTGGTCACCCAGAAGAGATGGTTTTTGGACTCTAGGCACCCTTGGAAGGTCATTGCTGGTACTGCCCACTTGGCTGTGGATTCCCTTCCCACCTAAGGAGATTCCCCCTGCCCTGACCCCCTACTCTATCCTGTCTGATATATGATGAGGGTAGCAGAGGCACATACTCCTACCCTTGTGAGAGAAGGGGAGTGGGTTTTTGTGTATCTGTTACCCCCACCCCACGTGAGAGAGGGGTGTAGAAAATTATCTATTGGATTGGGAAAGGCTGCATATTGGGACGTGGGTTGGAGGGTGGGCTGTTTTTAAATAATTAGGGCCTTCTGGGAAGCAGGTACTTATTTTGTGGTCTCTAGGCCAGGTCTTGCCTGACTTTGTTCAGTCAGATTTTTCATGGCTTAGACAGCAGTGGCAGTGTTGTGCAGTGGGTGGAGGTACTCTCAGAAGTGTTTGACACAGACTTGCAGAAAACATGAAAATCTAATGGAATTTGGTTGCCTCAGGCAGCACCCATATTTGAACTGAGCCTAGGGGGATCCAAAGAACTGTTAAGGAGGAATGTTTCTGCTCATTTGATAACAGTAGGTCTGCCTTGGAGATGGATCAGAAGAGGAAAGCTTCAAGGAAAATCCTCTTAAAACCACTACAATGAGAGTTCAAAACAGTAGGTATTCATATAAGAAGAATTCAGAATTGATTATTACATAACTGGTAGGATGACATAAATAAGTAGATCATGATGATTCTCAGACCTCAGTCAAAGAACCCCTATTTGAAATCTCAGGTGAGTGAAGCAACAACTGTAATATGATAAACATGATGGTAATCCATCTTAAGTGCCACCAGAGCCATCAAAGCAATCATTGACTAAATATAGGAATGCTGGAGACCAAGAACACCATTCAAGTAGAACTGGGTTTAAACTGGTGAACAGCATTTAAGAAATAGTCTGCCTAACACAACACATACAGCACAGCTGGCTATCTGGCTGTTGCTGAGCTCATTTTCTTTGCCTGGAGCATAAAAGCTTAAGGATCATTGATGATGAGAGATCCTTGAATAATATTTCTAGCTAGGAATGCGCAACACACAGCACTATAGAATGAAGAACTAAAAACCCTTTCTCTGATGGATACTCCCTCTGGATGGAGCTATTTGCTTTGGAAATGGGCAGAGAGATATTAACATTTCCTTTTCCAGTGAGTTTTCTGCTAAAACTCTCCCCTCTTGCAGTGTTTTTACTTCTGGTAGGGTTGTAGATCTGTGTTCACAAGGGCATGTGAACCATGTCTATTCAAAAGGAAATCCCATTGCATTCAGTGGATCTTACTCCCAGGAAAGTGTCTTTTTAGGATTGCAGCCTATCAGTGCATTCCTAAGCATGTCTACTCAAAAGTAACTCCCATTGTGTTCAATAGTAATTACTCCCAGGAAAGTGTGGTTAGCATTGCAGCCTATGCCTCCAAGAGAGCCTATCCCTACAATCCAGAGTAGCTATGGGAGCATGTAAGAGACATTATGTTCACCTGTAGTTACTGCACCACCTAGTGAAAACCTATGGGAAATTCATATTACAATCCAGAGTAAATTATTCTTACACCAAAGCAAGGACTCCCTGTAGTTACTCTGGATTGCACCCTAAATGAAGCTGCCTTAAATTGATAGGTAGCCAATGACTGCAGAGATGCCAAAATAGCTGATTCTACATCTTGTGAATATTGGGTAATTGCAGTCCATACCCAGCACTTTCACAGATTGTCATGCTGTGGTCCACCAGTCTGGGGATTACATTGCTACTTTCTCCTATCCCTATCCTTTAAAGGGAGTGAAGGATCATTACACAAATTGGTGGGTCATGACCCCCAACCCAGTTTGAGTAGCACTACCATGGTGGGGAAGGGAAAAAAAAGTCATTTTTAGTATATTGGAGCAATACATGTCTCCTTTTATTGACTTCTGGTGAGGCTGGACTAGATGTTTTCCTTGGCCTGATCCACTGAAGGCTCTTCTTATGTTCTTATGGTTTATTTTATTTAAGAAGCCTTGCTTTCAGAAAATACCATGACAGGCTGCACTTTGCTTGGTAATCTGTCTGACCTGCAAGCAAAGTCACATCCTGCATGTCCTAACACCAAGATAAACAAGACCAGTTGTCTTGTCTTTCATGTATCAGGATGATGAGGAATACTGCTGGATATATACAAAATCTGGGATTCATTTTCTTGTATCTGGATATTGAAGTCTGAGCTCGCTTGCATTAGAATAGTCATTAGAAGCTATTTTCCTTCCTTCCCCCCAAATCCAGAGTAATTATGAGAGCATGTAAGAGACATTACGTGCACCCATAGTTACTGCACCACGAAGTGAAAACCTATGGGAACTCATATTGGAATCCAGAGTAAGTTGTTCTTGGCTTGCTTGTGTCACTTGAAGCTATATGCTTTTTGGGGCATCTTCTGTTTTTTGTTCGGTTTGTGGTCAGGCTTGCTCCAGATCTTTTAGAGTAATGTTTCTAGCTAGGAATGCATAACACATAGCACAACACATAGCCATGTAATGAAGATGGATGGATGGATGAAGAAGAAGATGGATTTCTCTGATGGATGCACCCTCTGGACGGAGCTGCTAGACAGGTAGTTCTGCTCCCCTTTTGAACTTTCCAGCAACATAATTCCAGGACAATGTCAGAAATTAGTAGCTTCAGCTGATAAGTAAAGGGCACCCACAAAATCTTCTAACACTAAAATCCAACACAGCTAGGCATATTTAAGCGAACTAATGCTCACAAACTTGGTGTTCGATTGTCACCTAAAAGTACACCGGCTGTCATAGAAAAAAGAAAGGATTCAGACAATTTGCAAAAAGATATAAAAATTATCTCCGCAGAAAGAACAAGCAAGTTTACTCCTTATGCAGGGGATAAGGAAAAATGTTAAATGTGTTCTAACATTTCTGCAATATTTCCTGGCAATGGATCAGTGATCAGATATGCTCCCTCTGCCTGCCTCCAACCCATGTGTGCATCTCCAAAACACACAGCTCCCCCAGTTGCCCAATCTGCTAATGCATCTGGCTTTAAAATAAAATTGTGACTGTAATCTGCATAGAGAGACTAAAGGCTAATGGGTTTTTCTCTACAGGAATAAAAAAGAATTTCAAGCAAAAAGAAATGCAAAACTTAAAACACAGCACCCAATCTGCTAACAATTATGAAAAGGTTTGAGATGTACCTTCATTCTACCAGCTAACTTGGGAAATATGTTTTAATCATATTGATTTCTCTGTAGTAGATAAATGCATTTTTTAAATTTAATATTTTGTACACTACTTTAGGGCATAAATAAGCATTGTGGTAACTATCCTGTTGTACCATTCTTGAGAGACAGTTTTGTACTTGTTCATATTGCAGAGTGAAAATTTGCTGATTTAACGTAGCTGTTGGACTGTTTAACAACCCTATGTCAGGAGGAAACCAGAGTGATGTTTTGATGCCCTTAGAATAAGGTTGCCATATATCCTGAAAAATGGACAACCCCGATTTGGGGGGATTGTGTTCACATTCTGGCAAATGGGTCTGACGGTCCTGTCCAGGGGTGTGATTCAAATAAATTAACAAGAGGTTCTATGTCCTAATAACCTAAATTAACAACAGGTTCTATGTCCCATTAGTAACCGGTTCTAAGAACCAGGCGCTCATTAGCATAGTGTTCTATAGAACCTGTGAGAACTCCCTGAAGCCCACCCCTGGTCTTGTCCCTATTTTGTGGAAGAGAATTATGGCAACTCTACCTTAGAATACTTTCTGGGTTTCCCCAGGCATATTTCCCCAGTTCAGTTCCCCAGATCCCAGGTTTGGGGATCCTGACCCACTGTTCCCCAGTTTCCCACTTACCTCACCTAAGCCTAGCTGCTTCTTGTAAATATTGACTCCTTCGTTCATTTTGTACAGGGCTGTCCAAACTTTTAACTTCAGAGCTCCTGGACCTTTAACAAAGGTAGAAAAGAGGGAATTTCAGCAGGTGTGGCTTCTCATCTCACAGATCACAAACTGTAGCTGCTGTAGTTCCCTCTTCTACCCATTTGTCAAAGGTCCAGGAGCCCTAAAGTTGAAAGTTTGGACACCCCTGATTTTGTAGGTTGTTCAAGAAAACAAAAAAGTGTTCTCACCAGTGAGTTTCTGAGGGAAATCATTAAATAAATGGCAATCATTAGAAAGAAAGAAAGAAAGAAAGAAAGAAAGAAAGAAAGAAAGAAAGAAAGAAAGAAAGAAAGAAAGAAAGAAACCTGCAACTTACACATTTCTTTACCAGTTAAAAGAAGTTGTGGAGTAAAGAGTGTTTGCTTTTTATGGTATCATAGTATTATGGCCACTCAATTTCCAGTATAATGCCCCAGTCATAATCCCAGTAACTCAGAGAACCCATTACCAACCTGACTTCCTGACATAATAACTGTAAAGAACTAAAGTAGAACCTAATGACTGCTAAACCAGAAGGTTAATACTGCCATCTCACCATCTGTAGTGATATTACCAGCGTTTTCAGACATAACTAAGCATTTCCCTTTTCTGGCAAGTTACCATAGTGTCCCAGTGTGAGGCAGTTTTGAGTGATCCTTTTGAGTGAAGGATTCTTCACTCAGCCTTAAACAGTAATTTCAATTTCATCAAAGGGGCTGCCAGATTTTGCATGCAAGATAAAATAAACTGGAAACCATGTTTAGGGGGCTTGAAACTGTTACCCCAAACTACTGAGACTATTTTGGTAGCTTTAAGCTAGTGGTTCCCACCACTTTTCACTTGCACCCATTTCCAGAAATTGTACCCTTTATATTGCAGCCATTTCCATAAATTGTACCCTATTCTGATGCCAGCCCCAGAAGGCATTCTAATATGGAACTGTCTTAGTTCTCCACTACTCTGTTCTATTTCAAGTACCCCTAAAGGTCCTGGTAAGTACCCCTTAGGGTACATGTACTCCAGGTTGAGAAGCTCTGCTCAAATGTTTCCATTGCTCTATGGTTATCCAGTTCCTGGAATTCTCCAGCAGGACTGAAGCTGTTCTGCTAGTGTTAGAGTTAGAGTTAGTATTTTAAAAGCCAAAATGGTTTATGGTGTAGAAGTGTAGAAGAAATGGTGTAGAAGAAGCAATCCTTTAGTGTACTGTCACTGTCAGCACTGTCACTCTGTTGTCTAGGGAGAGAGAGGGTCCCAGTGAGTTAGTCTGACATGGTACTTAGATCAGACCGAACAGGTACCTGGCTAATACAGATGAAGAAAGCAGACAGAAAGAAACAGTGACGTGCGACAGATTTCTGTCAAGAACGTTTGGTAAACTGGAGCAGACTCAAGTTTGTGAAATGTGTCAGCTGCAAATGTTGTGAGCAACAATTTCATGTCTTCTTCCAAATAATTGATTAAAAAATACCATAAACTGTCATCTTCCCTATATGTCAGCTTTGTCCAACAGCCCCCTAAATGTTGTTTCTGAATTACTACAAATATTATTACAAAAAGTTACTTGTTAGAAACTCTTCCTTGCAGTTTTTTGCAGTTCCATAGACAGTTTCCCCCCTTCTCTATCTGGGATGTGTTTAAATAACCTTGATAGATTTATTGACAAGGAGCTGCCAAAATAATATGCCACTCTCTGAGGGGAGAGAATAATAATAATTATCTAAACAATATAGGCCTGAAGCAATCATGATAACACCCCCAACAAACAATTATGACAAAAATTCATTGTTAGTCAAACTAAAACATGACACAATCTGAAAAATCGGAATTGTTGAGCATTTTTCAAAACAACACACTAGGTTCATTAGTCAGCGTCAGTTTAGGAGTCTCAGGGCCGAATCCTATACAACTTCCCAGCACTGGTGCAACTGCAATGCAGTGCCGAGGTAAGGGAACAAACGTTCCCATAGTTTGAGAAGGCCTCCATGACTGCCTCCCCCACCCCCCCCCCATGGGATGCAACCCTTTGGCATGGTTGCACTGGCTGTGGCAAGTTGGATAGGCTGGGACCTCAGGCTGCAATCCTATCCACACTTTCCAGGGAATATTTTATTTTAGTCAAAAGTGTTTTATAACTCAATCTTATGCATGTCTACTCAAGGAGCAAGTTCATTGCTCTTTGTGGGAGTGGGCTTGCTCCCCTCCCTAAAAACCCAGCTGTGCCAGTAAGAACATGCAGTGAATAAGGACTGCGTATAGGAGGTGTAGGCAAATATCGTGCATTCTGTTTTTAAAAAGGTAAAGGTGACCTCTACAGGTTGTACTGCTAGTTGTGAAATGTGCTGTGCTCATTTCCATTTCTAAGCCCAAAAGCCAGCACTCCATGATTATGTGACTGGCATGACTCTACAACAGTGGTTCTCAATCTTCCTGACGCTGTAACCCCTTTATAAGTTCCTCATGTTGTGGGGACCCCCAACCATAAAATTATTTTCGTTGCTACTTTATAACTGTACTTTTGCTACTGTTATGAATCGTAATGTACATATCCGATATGCAGGAAATATTTTCATTGTTACAAATGAAATGTGTGTTCTGTGCACACATTGAACACAATGGGATTTATTTCAGAGTAGGCATGCACAGGATTGGGCCCTGAGGCTGCAATCCTATCCGCATTTGGACGGGAGTAAAGGCCCCCTGACTATAATGGAATTTATTTCAGAGAAGGCATGCATAGGATTGGGCCCTGAAGCTGTCAGTCAGCCCCAGTGCGCATGCAGCTACAACCGGAGGTTGGGCAAGCCTGACCTGGCCCCCTGAATCAGGGGTCTTTAGGCGACCCCCTGGAAAGCTCTAGGCGACCCCCAAAGAGGTCCCGACCCCCACTTTGAGAAAGGCTGCTCTACAACAAGGCCAATCATGAATGTTGATAACTTTACACTGAGGTGGTACCTATTTATTTGCTTGCATTTCCATGCGTTTGGACTGCTAGGTTGGCTGGAGCTGGGCAAGGGATGGGAGCTCACTTGCAGCACCTGAGTCTTGAACCCCAACCTGCTGGTTGATAGGCATGATATCTTAAGCCCTATTATGGCTTTAGGGACTGCATTATTAGCTCTTATTGTCTACAATTCATACTTTTATCTTACCTTTTTCTGGGGCTGATTTAAAACAATTGCACCATTTGCTGCTTAATGGTAAGACAAACTGACCACAGCTTCATATTCTTCACAGAGGCCTAGGGACAGGTAGGAAAGGGACAGGTAGGAAAGATAGTGTTGACGGAGATGACATGTACCATCTTCTGGCGCACTAATGTAAGTCAGTAAGGGCACAATCCAGAGCAACTACGGGGAGTCCTTGCTCTGGTGTAAGAACAATTTGCTCTGGATTGCAATATGAATTTCCCATAGGCTTTCATTAGGTGGTACAGTAACTACAGGCACACATAATGTCTCTTACGTGCTCCCGTAGTTGCTCTGGACTGTAGGGTAAGTCTTGCTGAATAAATGCAGATTTTAAGATCTACCATACAGTTCTATGCATGATTACTCCAAAGTAATGATTATGTTCATAATTATGTTATGTTTTATGATTATGTTCAATGGGACTTACTCCCAGGTCAATGTACATAGGATTGCAACCTCAAAGACTTCACTTCAATGGAGCTGGTCTGGCAGTACCTGGTTATTTCACCTATGACACCACATTGCCTAAGGCCAGGTATAGTTAAATTTACAATTTTCAGGCTTCATGGCTAATCACAGAGAACTCAACTATAGATGAGAAATAGTAAACAGTTACCCTACAATTGAGAGTAACTACGAGAAGATATAAGAGGCTATTACTCTGGATTGCTCTATGCATTTCCCATACATTTCCCATAGGTGGCAACGTAATGTCAGTAATGTCCCATAGTTACTCTGGACTGTAGCCCAAGGCTCCTTAAGCAGGGCATTTTAATCATGACAGTCCCTGGAATTCATTAATAACATAAGTTCAGTAAACTTAATGAAGACATAAAGAATTTTAAGGACATAAAGAAGACATAAAGAATTTTAGGATAACAGGCTACAATCCAGAGTAACTACGGGAGCACATAAGAGACATTACGTGCACCCGTAGTTACTGCACCACCTAGCAAAAACCTATGGGAAATTCATATTGCAATCCAGAGTTTACTCCGGAGCAAGGACTCCCCGTAGTTACTCTGGATTGCGCCCATAGCAACTGTGAATGTCATCAGCTGTCCTGTTAGAGACTCTATAAAGCGAGCTTTTAAGTAAAGATAACCATTTTATATAACTCGCAGTATACTTATGTGCCAGCCCTCTCTAGAAATGTGTGAAAATAAGTTTGATTTAAGAAAATATTATGAAATGGATTTCTTTAGCTGTGTAAATTGCATAAAAAGAAGCAAAAGGGAGAAGAGAAAAAACTATAGAAATTGGGGGGTTCAAGCAGATATCTTTTGGTCAAGAGAAGTTGTAGGTCTCCTTGTGTCAATATATTCAGAGAAATAATTTCATGAGCATTCAGGCACAGTGTCCAGAAATGTCTGCAAAAGACCGTTGGTTAGCATTTGATTTTGACTGAGATAATTTTGATTTTAAAAAATGTGTTTGATTTGGTGCTATCTTTGGGTGCTTCTGTTGTTTTACATCCTGCCAAAAGCATGACAACAAACTTTTGTTATGCTTTGGAGGCCAGGCTCTCCAAATTGATGTCTTGATTAGATTTGGCTACAGTGGAATGACACATTTCTGTTTCCCCTGGTGGGTCACAACCCACCAGTTTGGGAACAACTGATGTAAAATACATTGCTGAAGAATATACTGACTTACAGTTACATGGATCAATATTTTGATTCTGTGTAACTCACCTTCAGTCCTCAGAGCAGAAGCTCTCTATGAGGTTTCTAGATTACGGACACAATCCAGAGCAAATTCAGCCTGCTCTGACCTAACTGCACTCTCCTAACTATTCTGTATCCAGAGCAGAAAGTTATGCTGAATCCAGAGAGTCAGGAAACCTGGGCTGCCCTAACTGCTCCAGAGCATGCTAAGTAATTGACACAAGGGGAAGACTTGCTCCTGAGGAGACATCCCTCAGATCACACTGAACAAGGAACAGCTGTGGTGCCTACAGTGGTGACATGACTCTGCACATCACCTGGTGCGGAAGTCTGTGCGTCATCCCTGGGATGCGCGCCCCCCCCACCTGGACTGCACAGTCACCAAAGATGGCGCCTGCGCAGTTGTTTCTGAAGCCAACTGGCTTCAGAAAAAGTACTGCGCAGGCACCATCTCTGACACCTGCGCAGTACTTTTCTGAAGCCTTTTGGCTTCAGGGGAGACTGTGCAGGCGTCAGAGTTGGTGCCTGTGCAGTTCTCTTTCTGAAGCCATTCGGCTGCCGCTCCACCTCCTGAGTGAGACCGAATGGCTGTGCAGAGGCGTGGACTTTCTCTGCTCTAAGGAAGTCTCCTCTGAAGCTGTTCGGCATGCTCAGTGTGTTTCTGCGCAGTGCATCTCAGATGGCCGTTCAGGCCAGCTCCTCAGACAAGTGGCAGCTTCTGGCTGCTGCTCCGCCTTGGAGCAGGCCTGAATGGATGTGCTGACGCCCGGGGCCTGCCAAAGGACAGTCAAACTCCTCCGGCACATCACCCCATACGGAGTGCATCACCCAATGCGTCCCACACCAGCTGCACCAGTCTGGTGACGCCACTGGGTGCCTGCCTTATAAGGAGTCCCTGATGAGATGCCAGTACATTCTACAGTGAATAGAAGGGGCTTCTTGGAGTGGCCTGCTGTATCCTGAGGTTTGTGGGCAGCCGTAGTTTGTTCCATATCCTGAGGTTGAGAGGCAGGGGTTGCAGCTAGGCTGGCCAAGAACTCAGATTTTTGGTCAGCACTGCCGTTCTTACTCGGGCCTTATCATGGACCCCTATGGGTCTACTCATTACTATACCTGCTCCTGAGGTGGTATAACTCTGAGGGCTGGGAGAGGGCATTTCTGCCTTAGAAACAGGCTTTGGATACAGAGTAACTGCTCTGCCCTAGGCAATGCTCAACATGCCCTCAACTTGCCTCTCCTGAGCTGCTTAGGCTGCCCCAGTTAGGGCAGAGCAGGTCCACCTCTCTTAGGGCACCCTATCTTGCCTTGCTCTGCCCTAAGCCTCTTCCAGAGTAACTGGGCTGGAGCATCTTGCAGTTGCTCCAACCTAGTGTTAGATAGGGCAACCTAAGGACTCTTATGTGGAAAGATTAGTTGCTCTGGATTGTCCTGTACATGACAAGAAAGACTTATGGTTTGAGCAGAGACCTTCAAAATTGTCAAGGAATACAGAAGGTTACCTTAGGACCTTCTCTTGTGAAAACAGCTTATCTTTATAACAGACTGGCCAATAAACACTAAGGTAAATCTTAGAGCTTAGTGGGTTTTTTTATTTTATTTATTAATTACTTGAACCATGTCGACTCAACTTGTTAATTCACCCACAGCATGGACCTCAAGCCATTAATCTTTTTCTTGTTCCAGGCACCAAGGTTTACAATTATTGATCCTTTTTCCAATTAGATATTTTCAGTCGTTCCCTTCCCTTTTCCCCACCCTCCTTCCACCTAAATTGCGACACAGTCCTCAGAGCTACTCAATGAATTCCATATTAATGCATTTGCCCTGAAGTTGTGTGGAAACACTTTTCCATTTGCTTCATTCAAAAAAAAAAAAGGGGGGGGGGATGCAGCAGCATAAAAAATTTAAGGTTGCACAACACAAACAAGTGACCCAGAATGTTTTTCTTCATGGGAGCTGTTGATTTGACAGGCTGGATACTGTGCTGAGGGCTGTCAGGTGTCCTTTGGAAAAGAAGAGCTGTACTTTCAAAATCAAAAGTGTCTATTAAAGGATTTGCTGGTGCTACCAGGGTGTCCATTCTGTCATTCTTTTAAGAACAGCTTCTAGGCTTACCAAATAAATGGGAAACAACCAGACAATCACAGACTGCCCTGTGACTTTGTAAAAAAAATTGCCTTCATGTTTCATCTTTCATGTTCAATCTTTCAAGCAATATCAAAATGAAGTTCTGCCCACCTCTAATGATTGAAATCTGTATGCCAGTATTTGCAGTGATCAGGATGACAACCTTTATCCTTGTGAGACATTTTCCGCCTAACCTACAATTCTGATTCAGTCTTTTAAAAAAATCTTTGCAAAGGGTCATTTCTGAGCTGCAGCCTTTTTGTGTGAATTGGGATGTGTGGAACAATGGTCTATGGGGGAGAATTTACAAGCACTTTGAAATCCCTGGTTAAGCCGCACAAAATATGCTGAATATGATGGATATACAACAAAACACAATTGCATAGGCCTTGTCTCAGAGACAAAATGTCAATACAGTGAAACCTTGAACTGAGAGTGTTTTGGACTGAGAGCGTTTTGCAAGACAAATTTTCTTGTTTTTCTAACAAATTTTATCTTCCAATACAAGCGATGTCTTACAATGCAAGTGAAAAAAATAGTCACGGCTGGGATATGGTTTTATTTTTCTTTATTTTTCTTTTGTATTTTCTTTATTATTTTGTATTATATTACAATATTGTAATCATGTTTATATGAATATTTTTGGGTTTTGAAACAAATCATCTGCATTTTCATAATTTCTTGTGGGAAAAATTGTTTTGATATACAAGTGTTTTGGATTACAAGCATGCTTCCAGAATGAATTATGCTCATATACCAAGGTACCATTGTAGTTTCAAAGGCCAGTAGAACCAAATAAGTACAGGTGCCTCTCATCCACAAGGATTCTCTTCCAGAAGAAATTTGTGGATTAAAAAACTAGTGGAAAGAAATAATTTGAGAAGTCCCACTTCCATGTTTCTTGCTCCTCTATTAATCCTGATGTAACAAGATTGAATCTTGGTATCTTCAGGGGTTTGATTCTGGCACTTACTGCTCCCTCACCCCAAAACGTGTTAAATAGAAGCAGTTAAAAAAATTTAAAAGTGTGTCCCATTACAATAGTTTATAAACAGCTTTTCTTACTATTGTAGAGAGGCAGTCAACAGAAATGCGAATGATCCCCTGCCTTTGCCTGGCTCAGCTGAAGAAAAGAATGATTGCCTGCATGACTACCTTTTTACAACAGCTTTTGTGCAACAGAAAGCAATGTGATTTGGAGGGACCATTCATGTTGAGTCAAATTTGTGTATATAAAAAAATCTGTGTACCATGTAACTATGTTGGACCTGTAAAATGAAAACAAAATTAGTCTCTATGTTGAAACCAAAGTCTTTATGGCCTATATCCTAAAGTGAAATTAAGCCCCTTGCTCCAGAGCAGTTAAGATGACTTTCCATAAGATAACACTCAAGCAGACCTCTCCTTCAGTCTTGAAAGACTATGGTATCGTGCTCGGCACTGCATACGCTGCATGCGAAGCACGAAAGCCTGGGTTGGATTGTTATGGAGGATAGGCTGTTACCCAAGCAGCAAATCCCCCCTCTCCACGCCACTGAATTAGTCCAATGGAAAGGCAGAGCCAATACGATTGGATCCAGCTGCATCGCAGAACTGGGCTAAGGACAGGAGCTCACCCTGTCTTGTGGGGCCAACCCGAGTCACTAGAGAGTAACGTAAATGCGTAGACACGTAACTGCTATGGATTTTGCCCTATGTTGCATTATTTTGGGGAGTCATTATTTGGGAGTCACAATTAGGTTGCTAGAGGGTCTACATTGGCTAACGTTTGTTATGTCAATTTTTAAATTATACTTATCTTCCAGTTCCTTTGGACAGCTTGAGTGGGAAGTTCCCAGTGATGTCGCTTCAAGCACTGATCAAGCAAAACCTTGTTAATCTTCAATAAAGCTTCAATAATACTACATCGGACTATTTCAAGCAATCTATTTAATTAGATTAAAATTAAAGAAATCACACACTTTATTTTAATATGATATTTTATATTTTCAAAACACATCACTGCAAGCCTTCAGATTTTTGGGAAAGGTTTGTTCACAAATTAATAGAAATAAAATAAAGTTAGTAACATCATCTTTTTCAATATTTAGCTGTCACTCATAATTCCACTCAATATGTGGGAATGATTTCGCTCTTCTTTGCAATTACAACCCAAGGTAAAATTTCACATGAATTAGAAATTGAGCAAAAAAATAAAAAATAAAAAATGCCAGAATTAAACATTGTTTAATGTTTCTATTGATCCCGACCTCCACCCTATCATTTCAAAATGCCTTTGGGCACAATCTTAAGATGCTATTAGCTCTCTCAACCATTTGAGAGTGTTGCAAAAGTGTCACTCCTGCATCACTACATAGGGAAATAATGTGCCAGACATGTGCCAGCTTCCCAACACCGCTTCAGGCTTGGGAAGTGGTAATGTTGTACTGGCCAACCTCAGCCAGCACAGATGTCCACATTCATTTTTCCTTACTTTCTTTGCCATTTAAGACATCAACTCTTCTCTCCGCAAACATAATTCACTGACCATGTGAGTATTTCTGAAGAGCTATCATATTTTTGCAAAGGTGCTAATTTGTCTACTGACCTAGGTAGTACTGCCTTAACAACAGCTGGGTGCTGCTGATAGTAATAGGTGATAATGGCTTGGTTTGGATGATACTTGAATCATGCACTCCCTGTGGTTAAAAGAATCCTGAAAGGAAGAGGAAGAAACAGCATGTGTTCATAGCATTAATGCGCATTCATTTTATTACATAAAGATGGTTTGGGTAAAAAGCATCATCCAGGCTCACCCCATTTGTCTCTATTTGTATGTATTTGTCTCTATTGTGAAAAATCACACTTCCTCATTTTTTTCATTTAAAATATTCATGTGTAGGCTATGCTGCTTTTCTTCCTGGTCTGCTGGCCCTAAACTGAAGGTACAATCCTAACCAATTTAGGCTGGCCTAACTCAGCCAGCATATCTTGCCATGGTGGTGTGGGGAGGTTGGCGTATGCCTGTGCACTTGCCTAACAACTCCCCCCCCACCCCGAGTGGGACATAAATGCCCTATGACACAGTAGGTCAGCAAAGGACTTGTGCTTGGGCTTATGTCGGCTTAACTGCATGTTAGGATTGTATCTTAAAGTGCCTTTATGGCACTTTTGCAACACCACCAGGCCATTATGGGACTTGTGCTGGCCTAATGGCAGGTTAGGATTGCAGCCTGACAATGCAATCCTAACTCATGGCAGAAGACCTCCTGTAAGGCACTTCTGTGCTGCTCCTAGGAGAGTTAGGCCAGTAAACAGACATGTATCGGCCTCTCCACACCACCAAAACAACAGGGAGGCAGATAAGTTATGCTGGCTTAAAATAATTAGGATTACATCCTGATTCTATCAATATTGTTGTAAACCGGGGTTGGGCAAACTGGGTCACTTTAGGGCTCCTGGATCTTTAACAACTGTTTAGAAGAGGGAATTTCAGCAGGTACAACTTGTTATCGCTGTACAGTATACTTGAAGAGACCCTTTGCATGGTCTACCAGAGATTAGGTAGATAACATTTTTCCTTATCTCCTGAATCCTGTCTATTCACTCACACCCCAAACTATAACATGCAGCACACACTCCATTTGCATGGTTGCATGCTATAACATGGTGTATAGAAATGAGAGGTACACTTCCTTCTCATACTCCCACTTTGAGAATTATACCTGGGACAGTTTCCCATATCTATATTAAAATCTTTCAAAACCTATCATCTCAGCAAAACCATTTCCAACCTTCCTTTGTTTGCATCTTTTGCTATGGGAAAGGTTTTTCCTCCTGCTTGTCACAACTCTGTCTTAGCACAAATGCTCACAAATGCTCAGGGCTGTAGTACATCTATGTCCCTTAGCCGCTAAGGTTTAGCATACGTGATGCAGGGTTGAGGTTTGGGTAGGGGATGTTATTGCTGTTCCAATGCGTCTGACATTGACTTGGTTCAGAGTTCCTAAAAGCATGATTTGCTTGCATTGCAATTAAGAGCACCTCTCTAATTTACTCTAGTATTGATCACTTTGAATTTCCTTCTTGCAACATGTGCAAGGCAAGCTATTCCTCCTACCTATGGGAGGAAGAACAATGATTTAAATCTAGCAGTGGACAATTAAGACCTTAAAATAAATTAACTCTTCATCTAGCCAGGTTTCCTGTTTGTGTGGTCATGCCTTTTGAAAATGTCAGGGCATGTTCAATGGCCCTCCAAAATGGTATTTCTAAGAGTCAGTAGGAGATCCTTTGAAACTGAAGGTCAAAAACAGCTTTCACGATATTTATGACAGTTGATGCTATATGTATTTTAAATGTCAATGTGTGGGGTGGGTCCTAAGGAAATTCATCAGTGAGGAGAGGAAAAAAATAACAAAAAACAATAATTTTTTTTAAAAAAAAATTTCTTCATTAAACACAAAAATATTATTTTGAATTGTATTGACCTCTTCTATTGACGGCCTTTATTCATGAAACATATGTACTGCCTAAGTGCGCTGTTGTATAATTGCCAAATTTTGTTGGGCACAGGGAGAAGGTGAGTGTATTGGGGGGATGATGGGGCAGGGCATGAGGATTTGGTCCAGGAAGGGGCAGGATTGGGGATGCTGGTGCATATTGTATCCAAAACCCTTCCTGAGCTTGATCCACCTGCATAGATCAGTGCAGACATCTGCCAGCAATATCATTTTTGCTCAGAATTTGGGTATTTGCATAAAAGCACCTGTATGTGTAGTCCATCAACATGGATTGTTTATTTGCTCCTTTATCCCTGCAGTCTCTCATCTTGATGGGTGGGCAATCACATCCCAATCTGTTTCCACTCATAATTTATACTCTTACTCTATTACTGCCTTGTTGTTCTCTAACTGCTCCATCCTTATTTCACAGGGATGAAAAATCCCAAACTGGATGCTCCTTAGCTCCTATCGGCTTTACTCCAAGGATCAGTTTAAAAGCTGCTCTGCCATATTTTTGATGTCTTGTGCACAGCAATCTGGATCTATTTTGGCTCAAATGGAGTCCATCCCTCTTGTACATGGTCAACTTGTCCCAAAATGTTCCCTTGTGTCTAAAAATCTAAACGCCTCCTCTTGACACCATTATCTCATCCCAGTGGCTATGGAGTGCAGGGGGTAGCAGTTACATCAGGCAACAAGCTTTAGGGGGTAACACGCTAAGCTAGATACTGGTGGTCAAAATTTTGTATGTATGTATGTATCCATGCATGCATGCATGCATGAATAGGGTGTGTATGAATAATAATACAATCTTCTTCTATATCATTTGAAAGGTAATTTAATGCAGAATGCAATAAAACAAACTCCTCTTATCTGTATTCTTTCAACTGTATGGCCAATTAACCAGAAAATTAAAACTACTGCATATAGAAGAAAAAGTGGATTTCTTTAACTCAAAACTGACCTATAAGACTCATTACTCAAGCACCGTTGAGATGTAATTATTATACAATATGGAACTAATAATCCACATATTGATAACCCTGAGCTTAGCCTCAGGAATATATAACCCTTGCTTCTGCATGGAAAAGGCACCACTTCTGAGAATGGGGCTTTGCCCCTTAGCTTCCTAACTGGCAGCCTAAATTTGGCCTACAGGACTGCTAAGCTATACTTTCAGCTTAGCTTGGGCGCCTGGAGGGGGGACTTCCCAGACACTCTGGACCAGGGTAACCATATAGAAGGGAGGAAAGAGTGCCCATACCTTTAACCATTGCACAGAAGAAAAAATTTAGGCAGGTTTAAGTGAACATAGAAGGGTTTAAAAGAGTTTAGAAAGTAGCACCTGCCCAAATTCCTTCTATGCAATGCTGAAAGGTACTGCAATGGAAGCACTCTGTCCTCCATTCTATATGGTCACCCTGCTCTGGACTTCCCATGACTCAAGCACTGGTGGAGGTAAGTTAAAAATAATTCTCCAAAAAGCATCCAATCCTACAGATTATGCGGCTGCAAATAATTACTGCAGTATAATTTATACAGATGCTGTAGAATGGGCAGTAACAATTCAGAGTAATGTAGAAGTTCACATTCACTCAGGGAATCTCATAAGAGCTTTTGTTGGGCCAAGTCACAGCATGTTTAGCCCTGGAACTGCAGTTTCAGTGGCAGAGTTTGTCATGATCTATAGTTTATACTGGAGACGGCAAGAGGTATTAAGTTAACCGAAGTGTAATGTGCAATGAGAACAATTCAGAAGGTGATTCACTGTGCAAATAGCCTCGATTCTGCTTTTAAGCCTGCACTAAGCCTGAACTTGACATTCAGATGAGGAAGTTGCCCTTAAACAGATAGGTCACACCTTTGAACTGAAACCTATTATATGTATAAAGTTCAGCCCTGGAAATAAGAATGGAAAAAGTGAATGTCTTTGAACATTTCAACTCTCCCTTTCAATTTCCCATCCCAACTCTTTCCATGACATTTGAAATTAGGTAGAAGGATTTTCATATCAAATGGCAAGATTTTGAGCAAGTTTTATCCTTGGTGCTTTTCATTTAGCAATTAAGCAAGCAATCTCCCTGAAGTCAATGGAACTTCACTAAGCCTTTTGTATCACAGAAAAAAATTCTAATTTAAGCAAAGAGAAAGAGACCAACCCTACAATCCAGAGTAACTAATGAAGCACATAAGAGACATTACGTGTACCCGTAGTTACTGCACCACTTAGTGAAAGCCTATGAGAAATTCATATTGCAATCCAGAGCAAATTGTTCTTACACCGGAGCAAGGACTCCCCGTAGTTACTCTGGATTGTGCCCACAATTATCTTTATTTTCCCCTGGCAGGAAAATGTCTGAGGGAGTATAACTATTTCAGTTTTACATTAGTATTTTTCAAAGAAAGTGTGAAAAAATACAAATATGCAAAGTTGCAAGTTAAACCATTCATAGTAGTTTGATACTATCAGGAAGCCCACCAGTAATGGAAAGTAGTCTGGTGAAATGCAGCCCAATATCAAGTTTTAACCACCAAATATTCAGCTTACCATACCAGTGTTATGTCTCCCATGCGTGTGCATGCTTAGAACAAAATGCTTCATTTCAAATTAAAATCCCACCTTGTTTCCTTCTAGTCTTAACAGGGTGGCGCAAGTGGTTAAGACACTGTGCCTGTTAACCAGCAGGCCAGAGTTTGAGACCCAGGTCGGTACCCACAAGACAGGGTGAGCTCCTGTCCTTAGCCCAGCTCTGCAACGCAGCTGGAACCGTATTGGCCTTTCCATTGGACTATTTCAGTGGTGTGGAGAGGGGGGATTTGCTATTTGGGTAACAGCCTATCCTCCATATCAATCTAACCCAGGCCTTTGTGCTTCGCATGCAGCGTATGCAGTGCTGAGCATGATACCATAGTCTCTCAAGATTGATGGATGCCTGCATAATGTATATGCTTTTAACAATGATAGTCAATGGGACTTAGGGTGCAATCCAGAGTACCTATGGGGAGTCCTTGCTCTGGAGTAAGGACAATTTGCTCTGGATTGCAATATGAATTTCTCATAGGTTGTCACTAGGTGGTACAGAAACGTTGGGTGCATGTAATGTCTCTTATGTGCTCCTGTAGTTACTCTGGATCGTAGGGTTACTTTTGGGTAAGGGTGTACAGAATAGCAGCAGTGGCGTAGCTAGGCAGTGCAGGGGGTGCAGTTGCTCTGAGCTACAAGCTGGGCTTGACACTAGTGGCTACAATGGTGAAAAACAAGGTCTGTATGAAAGATAATGCCATTATTTTATATACTGTTGAAAAGGTAATGTACTGCAGAATGCAATGAAATAAACTGCATTGGAATAGCTACATTCTATCAAACGTAATGGCCAATTAACCAGAAAATGAAAACACAAAAGCCTATGGAACAAAAAGAGGATTTTCCTAACTCAACGTTCCCATGATAGTGATTGCTCTGAGAGCCAATGAGATGTAATTCTGATACTGTCTGGAACTAATAACATGTTAATATGAATCACCTCCGATTCGTACTGTATTTACTCGAATATAATGCACCTTTGAATATGATGCACACCCTATACTTATAATCAAAATACTGTATTTATTCAATTCTAATTAACATCAAATCTAATGCTCACCCCAATTTTGGAGACTGAATTTGGCTGAAAAAGGTGAGTGTTATATTTGAGTAAATACAGTATATACAGTACATATATTATAACTGTTAACTGGGTATACAGGCACTTCTAAGTGGTGTACCTATTTAGCTGGGAAAGAGCAACCATTCCTCTTTGCCCCAGAACAGTTTCCCTAACCCTAACAATTTTCATTTTTTTTGCTCAATTACATTTAATTTTCTTGTTGTAGGTGGTTGTTTGGGGGCAACAAAGTCTTCTATGACTCCGGATAGTAAATAAGTGCTTTAGCTATGCCACTAACACAGCAAATGGGTGGTGAACTGCTGAGGAGGAGGAGGAGGAGGCAGATTTTTCCCCAATTTTCTTTTTAAAAAATCCCTGGGATGACATAACTTCTAGTTGTGATATCATGTGTGGGGCAACATTTTGAGCTTTGCACCAGGTTACATGATCATTAGCTGTATACATTGTGGCAGTGAACTCAGTGCAGTATTATGGTGTGCAATATGTGTATTGTACATTTCTTTTGGGGAGGCTGAATAGTTAGAGCTGCAAACATTAAAAGTGAGAGTAAAGATCTGCACTGGAAGACTCATAGGGAGGTACTTGGGTCAGCAGTCATACAATCTGACAAATGTGATTTTAGACTGTGAACCCTTTTGGGGTAAGGACCCATTTGCCATTAGCTATTTCATTTTCTCTGTAAAATGCTTGTAAACTTTTTGTTGAAAAGCAGTATATAAATACTGTGGATGGATTGGTTGATGATATGGGAAAAAAGGAAACTTATAAAAAAATGCCCTGGAAATGGCTGTGTTTGATATTTTTTGTCAGGATTTACCTGCAACAGCTGAGAATTATGGCCTATACTGCATTATTATGACATTTAACATTATCCTCTGATAATATGGAGTGAAAGATAACCCGTCATTCATGCAACTCTGTGTTTGATTTATTTGATTGTCTTCAATTGCAAAAAGGCAAAACAGAATCAAGATGTAACAATTTGTACAATCAGCTTAGCTCTTTGAAATGAACCAGTGACATTTATGCCAGCTGTTCGCCTTCCTCGGCTTTCTGTTATCCAAATGTATTCTTGAGTTATCAGTCTTCTCTGAACAGAAGGAAACCTATAGAAATATATTGCACTATTCAGAGCATTCTGTAGTCTTTCCATCAAAGCTGACATTACAAATGGTTGAACATAAAAAGCAATTGCACGATACATCTATTGCTTTTCTTAGCCCACAAAGCCACAGTAATTCATAGTTATAAATCAGACCATGTAAAACTAGCTAAAATGACTGAAGATGTAACCCTTTGTAAAAATGTCACATTTTCCCCCTGTAGGATATTTCAATATAAATTTCACAGAACATATGGATGCTCAACTTAAAGTTCCTGTGTATGATTTAACTGGAATTGTTTCCAGTTCTTATTACTGCTTGGAAAATATTACCCAGATGCTCAACTGCATTATTTATTTATGACACAATTACACTTTGTGCATTTATAATCAAAGTATTGTTGCTGTTCCGAAACGGGTGTCAGTGAAGTGGATATGGTTGTACGTCCCCTGAAATTAGTAGTGAACTCCAACTCAGCACAGTTGATAATCTGCCAACCCTGTCTGACACATCATGGTACCACTGTAGTTAAAGCATTACCATAAATGCTTCAAAAGAACATTAGGAGAATACAAACAATGATTACACTCTGAACAGCTGTCATGAAACATAAGGGCACCAGGTAGTAGAAAGTCATGAAGATATCATCAGATACTGCAGCAGTTCTAAATTAAACATACAAGCAGATGACAGGTAGAGATCTGTAATCTTTGATTTCCTAAGAGAGGAGACAGGACTGCATCTCAATACCATATCGCTGTCCCAGCAGAAGGCAACCCAGACCCAGGCCTTAAGAATGTGTTAAAGATCCTGTAATGAGAAGAATGTTTTTTTCTAGGTTGCCCTTTTCTTCCCCTATTCCTTATACCATTATTTCCTGTTCCCTGATTATGAAGGGCTCCCTCATTGGTATATTTCTACATCATATTTCTTTTTTCTGTTCTCCATTCTTCTACAGAGATAAGAACATAAGAAAAGCTTCTGCCGGATCAGGCCAAAAGGCCCATCCAGTCCAGTTTCCTATATCTCACAGGGCTCACCAGATGCCTTTTGGGGCACACAAGATTTCCATCAAACTTCCATCAAACTTTGGGGCACACAAGACTTCCATCATTTATCCAGATGCCCTCCTCTGCATATGGCATTTTGAGGTTGTCTACACCAATCAATATATACACATTCATACCCATCATGGCTTTTTCCATTTCTTATTTATGGAGAGCAACAAAAGATGAAAAGAACTAGCAAGAAAGGCCAGTTCACTGGAGCCACTGTCTAAAAGTGCAAATCAGGGTATGGAATAGATCTAAAATAATGTTGCCAATTTAACTAAAGTCTGGCATTTTTATTTAGGGGCTTCACAGATAAAGGGTCTTTGCTTACCTCTGCTGCTGCCTGGTCTGTAGCAGACCCTTATCATGCTGCAGAAGCTTCATCAGTGCTGCTGTTCTGAGCTGGCCTAAAATGGCTTTGAGCTGCTAATGAACTATAAGCTACATACTGTTTTGCAGGTATCTATAGGCAAATTTCTTAGTTTTCCTTCTGTTTTGCCAGATATTTATTCTACTGATAATGATATCACTGATCTTGCTAAAGAAAAGGTCCCTTCAAAGTACAGCCCCTAGTATGTTATGGAAAGCTTCTTGGTTGGAGTGGTGAAGGTGACAAAGCTTTATCAGTTCAACCCACTGCCTCCCATCATTGTGGCTGCTCTTTGTAGAAACTCACACCAAGCAGTCACTGGTGCAGCAAATTAAAAGCAAAATATTGAAATGAATGGGGACCAGACTGAAATGGGCTTGCAACCTACCTAGTGCATTCCAACCCACATTTTGAGAAACACTGAGAGAATGATTAACACATCAAGGCTTCCTTTAAACTGCAGCACAAACAGTGGCTGTTTCCCAAAGGTACGGCACACCAAAGCCTCACCTAGCTGGAACATGAATGATTTTCCTTCATGGTATGTATAACTGTGGCTTGTGTGCGCAGGCTTCATATGAGCACATCATCATTCCCATTGTCAGAGGGACTGATTGGTAGCTTCCTTAGATTGAAGCCCCCGATTTGTGACTGTAGAGTATCATATTTACATACATTTGCACCTTGTGAGATGTTTGACTTGGTTTAATTTGCTTTGACAGTTTCACTTCATTTAATTTGCTCTGAAAGCTTTGACTACGATCAAAGCAGACATTTAGTTTCCAGGAGTGTGGTGCTTGATGCGACACACAGTTAATTCACCACAAGTTACATAAACAAGTTTCAATTCATAACTTTCCATTGACAAGGTAACAAATTACAATTCATGAATACAAAGCAGCAAATTATGAATTCATGAATTCAGATAAAAAAGTGACTTGTGAATGATGAATAAACATCTATGTGAATATGTTAATAAGGCAGAGATGAAGAGATTTCTCACTCCAACTAAGAATCAAATCAAATATAAAGACAGAGATGAAGAGATTTCTCACTCCACCAGAATCATACCAAATATATATCCAAACTTCAAATTTCTTCGGTTCTCACTGTGTTTGCGATCTGATCCACTGCTCTTTCCAGTGGTCTTTTACATCCAGGGGTTGCAAATGCTAAATGATCCAGAGATAAGTTGACTCTTCATTTGTTTATTTGTGATTTATTTATTTGTAAACTTTCTATCGTGTTCGTTCTCAAAATAGGACATAATGAATGTGCAAAATACTAAAAAGCCCATAAAACAGGGAAACAAATGTAGGAATTTTTGTGGCATTATTGGAAGTATATGGTGGAGAACTTAACTGCTTAGGAGGCCCATGTCCTGATTAGCACAATATCCTTGATTGACTTTGAGGTTGTTTGATCTGTTCACCCACCTCAATGACCCAATAACTGGCAGGCACTGTTGAATTTGACTTCTGAGCCTACAAGTATTGCTAAATCAAAAATTATAATCTGTGTGTGCATGTGCACATGTAGGAATACACATGCAGGAATACACATGCATGTGAATGAACAGTGTTGGCATCAATGCATACCTAGGTGATCTGGCATAGGAAATAATTCCTTTGTATTTTTGCACTGTAAAATAACGAAGATAGTTTCTTTTCAGGCAAATAAGTAGCATAAATGGTAAAAAAATAAGGCTGTTTGATAGGATCCATGGAGATGGTGGCATCGGACAGTACTCATGACTACATGTTTTGAGATATTCTTTCATTTATTGTGCTAAGGTCTGTAGCTTTCAATAGGGCAGTTATGCTAGAATACTTCCCTGATGCCTGGCGACACACTTAGGTTCTTCTCATGTCTATGTGCTTTTTGCTTTCAAAACTAATCTCTGACATCTGACTGGGCTTCCTCATATACTTGTTTACACTTCCCTGGACTGCTGCATAATAACCATCAGCCACATTGTAACCTGCCTCCAGTATGAATTATGCATCGTTGTTTGTTAGCCTGCACATGGTAAAGAGTTTCTTCTGTATTCAAAGAACCACAGCAAGGCTAAAGGGGAGGGCAGAGCAGGTAAGTTGCCAATGCAATTTAAGACACTTGAGTTCAAGCAGAAACTGTAAACAGCAAAAACAAAGCAAGTTGAGTCAATATATCCCGAAACAGAGATGCTGAGCAGAATGCAATAAGGGAGCACCAATGGCTTTACTCACTTGATCCCCTCAGCCTGTAGTAGATGCAGGAAAAGCCACCCTTGGCTCTCTTTTCACCACAAGGTTGCTTAGCGGCAATGTACCACGGCTTTTCATACAAACCCATGCTGAGTCTGTCATATGAACGCATCACTGCCTTGATCGCACTGAAAACAAGCAATGAGCTAGCATTTTCTGGAATCAAGGATTGTGTGAATGAATCAGCCATAAGAAAGTGTTGTGAATGTACTCCCAGTTGTTGTCTTTTATAAAAAGTGCTGTTTCCCCTCAGCAGGAGGTAGTTTTCCTTGGCATACTTTGACCCAGAGGCATTAACAGCGAGGACAGAGACAGAATCACTATGAGAGAAAAATGCTGTTATTGGCTAGGCCTTTACACAAAAATGAAAAACGCCCTTAGCTTTCCTTGTACACTTTTGGCTTAAACAATTTGCTCAGATGGCCTGAAGCTATTCACCCCTTTTGTAATATGTTTGCTTCTGCTTTTTGATAACCTCTGTGGGTTGGTATATAACAGGGATGTTCAAACTTTTCAATCTGATACAGGACACAGTATTGAAGGAAGAATAATTAAAAAAATTAATTAAAAACATTAGCGATGGAATTCTAGAGATGGATGAAAGAATGAATGGGCTCAAATCACCAGGATTTCTCCAAGCACCAAAACACATCATAGAAATAAACCACATACTCAAATCGACTTCCACTTTCTCATCTCCCAAGCACCTTCTGATAGCATCAAAAGTTACTTCTTGTTTTTGGGAACATCCGGAAGTGATTTTTAAGCTTTCAGAACACCCTCCAGAGATTGCCAGAGCACAGCTCCAGTTGTGTTCAGTCAAGCAGGTCAGAAGCCAGAGGATGGTCACGGGCCAGATACAGCCTTGCCGCGGACCACATCTGACTCCTGGGCCGGGGTTTAGAGACTTCTGGTATATAAGCTTGATTTCTATATAAGCTTGCTTTATAAACTTGGTTCTTGCTGCTGAGCACATGCAAAGCAGGTTGTGGAGGTTGTTCAATCTGTATGCTTTTATTATATATTCCCAAAGTGTGGCTCATGGTAACCCACTGATGGGTCATGAACCCAAACACAGTAAGTTGTGATTGAAACCTTCTTTACCACCCTGCTGATTTGGTTCCAAGTAGGTGTCATTCCAAAAGCCCCAGTACTCCTGGCAGCTTCTCCTGGTCTGGCAACCCATTCTGTGGGTCTCTGTAAGCCTCAGAGTGGCCCTTTGAATCCTCTGTAAGCTACTTACGATTTTTGGGAGGCATTGCTGGTTTGGAAGCCAGTTGGTTGGAAGTGGCCACTAGCACCGTCCGTGACCCACCATAGAGGACAAAGTTGGTTGCAGCTGTGAAACCCCTGGACTACACTGCTCATGCTGATGCTTATTCCTCTCTCTGTTCTTGAAATTAGATCTATAGGGGCCATAATTAACTAGTCAAAGAAATGGTAACATTTGTTGTCTTTTAAAATACGTTTTTTTCCTCTTGCTTCACCCTTGTCACAGACAGCCAAAGAAAAAATGCTCCACTGAACACTAGAGCAGGCACTGCCACAGAAATTATCATTTTCGTCAAAAACTGAAAATAACACTTGGTGGCATCTTCTTGACATTAAAATCCCAAGAGGGTGCTGGGACTATTTGGAAACTGTGGCTCTTTAAATGTCAAAGAAAACATATCCTTCCAGAGATTAAGTACAGAGGAGAGATACATTTATCACAATGGCAACTAAATTGCTCTTTTCACCCAAGGCTCAGTTGTCCCCTGGGTTTTGTTTTGTTTCACTTTTTGTTTTATTTTAAGCATGGAAGTAGTAGCAACATAAGTCCTTTGACTAGCCTTGGGCTTGTGCTTTGCTGCCAGTCGAGGCCCTAGGATTGCTAGAAGGCAAATTGAATCATGTTATATTTGCATTAAGATTTACTCTGCAAGTCTTTCCATCCTTCCCTGCCAGCGCAATAGAGCCATTTTTACTCCTTACCCAGACTGCTCCCATAGCACCTCCGTGCATGTCATAACCCAGAAGATCCACATATTCTGTTTTAATATGAAAGGGAAATCTCGCAATCTCCCTGCTAAGCTTTCAGAGCTTAGAGAGGTTAGGCTAAAGGGGAGATGGGAACGATATAGCGACCATTGATTGGCCTGATGCACTTTTGAGATGTCTCTGGATGTCTTTCTATTATTTCCCCTCCAGCCCAGGTTGACATTATTCTTTTGATGAGATAATCTTATAACACTGACAGTAACATTGCAGTGAAATAGGTCTTATGGGCTCCTTGATTTGTCGCTTGTAGGAAGCTTTTCGGAGAAATGCTGCTTGGCATGGCAGGATAATAGCTGCTTCTCTATCATCAAAGCAAAGGCATCAGTTCATGTGCAAAGGTCAATAAGTGCACTTAAGAGAGCAGACCTCATGATCATGATCACTCTCAAAAGATGAGCATTCATGTCAGCTATAATCTTGCTCCATTTTTCTACCTCTCACACAATTTCTGTTGCTTTTAGGCAGGCTGACTATTTGACAGGAATTCCCCGCAGACTTCCAGTAAAAGGGGGGTTTACCAGGGAGTAGGAAAACACCCCCCTTTCACCAGGATCTGGGGCCAGCAGCCAATTGATTGTGTGCTTCTGTGCCCTGTTCTGGGAGTCTCCCAGAGTGGAAAAGCACTGAGGCGGGACCAGGAGGAAGGTCTTCCCCTCCCTCATGGCCAGCAGAGGCAGCATGCCTTGGGTGCAGCTTCTCTGGGGCCTCCATGGCCCCTACAGCACCCTCTGTGCCGCACCACAGCCTCACCAGACAGCCCTCCCTCTCCTGCAGCCATTGCACTGTCTCTGCTGGCTCCCTGGCCAGCCTGGGTCTCCTGCCCCTCCTCTTCTCTCTCTCCATCCAGCCACCACCTCTGGGGCTTAGCAGCTGGCCCCAGTCTCGCACACCCATCGCGCCACTTCTGCCCCCCTCTCCCGCTGAGACGTTCCACCTCTGGGGCCTCATCAGCTGGCCTGGATCTTCTGCAGCTGCCACGCTGCTTCTGGTCCCTTCTGGCCATGCCGCACCACCTGAAAGTAACTGTGTGCTTGTGTGTGTGTTTGTGTGCAAGTGCATGTGTGTGTGTGAGAGAGAGAGTGACTGCATGCATGGGTGTGTTTGTGTGAGAGAGTGAGTGCATGCATGGGGTGTATATAGGTGCAGGTATTGTTGGGCTGGGGTCTCTGGGATAAGATTGTGTCTGCTTTGAATCACTTCACACGTTCCTTGTTGGTGAAAATGGTGCTTACAAAGATTTTCAATTTTAAAATTGTTGAAATTAAGTATAGGAAAGCTATACAAGTATTTTTCCTTTATTTTAACATGTCCTAATTGTCCTACATTTTTTGGGGGGTGTCCTACTTTTTTAAGAGGTTAGGAATTTTGGCTTGGATATCAGGAATTTTGGGGAAGTTGGGGGGGGGATTTTTGGGTTCGGCATCAGGTCACCCTGCTTTAGGTTATCATTTGGTCAGTTTTAAATGTTGAAGCCACTTTTCTTTCTCTAAAAAATCCACACATATTTCTAATCAGAAAGATATTTTAGTCATATAGTTAGCATATGTGAAGAAAAAATGAGCTTAGGGATAAATTGCATATCCTCAATTTCCTCGGCTGTCCACTTTGTGTGAAGGTTCTCTTTGTTACCTCCTGCAGCTCTGAGTCTAGTCTTCACTTTATTTTCACAGCATTCTGTAAGTAATGCAAAGAAAGCTGAGTTTTGCAAAGCCTAGGAAATAAAGATGTAATAAGAGATTTCAAGTAGGTTTTGCTGCTATCTGTGGTTTCCAGAATCTGTGGAAGCAACAGGAACATATCCCCCGTGGACACTGGCGGATACCTGTACAGGAAAAAAAGCAACTCAGGTTCAACATCTCCTGTTAAATGTCCATAATTGTGCCTCGCCTGATCTTTTTATTTTCTTTTTACTTCAGCTATCTTTCTCACATTATCAGTTAGAAGTCCCTTGATTTAGGCTTAACACAATATTTTAATTCTAAGTATATTCAAGTGCATCATGTTGTTCTCTAGTGTTGTGTGAATTAAATTCTCTTGTGTTATTACATTTAGAAAATACAGATACTGTTCTGAGTGACTGTGAATGATTTGCTGACCAGGTGGATGTGCCACTTTTCGCCCCTTGAATATTTCATGACAGATTGCTGCTTGAGAATGAGATCCAATGTAATTTCTTTTTGTTTTGTGCATAATTGAATATAATGTAGCAGCTCCTTGTGGGAGTCGGAAATTTGATGTGGATTTACAACTCCCCTGCCCACAAAGCTACTGCACGTGATTTTATTTATTTTAAAAATTTATATCCCACCTTTCTTGGCCATTAGCCTGACTCATGATGTGTGTGTGTGTTTGTGTTTGTGTGTGTGTGTGTGTGTGTGTGTGTGTGTGTGTGTGAGACAGAGAGAGAGAGAGAGAGAGAGAGAGAGAGAAATCCAGGTGTGTGTTCATTTCTGTGAGCAGCTATGCTAACTCCTTTGAAATGAATGGTGTACCTGCACACTTATTTGTATATCTCTTAAGAAGCAGTTGATTTTCAGATCATGTTTAGAGTGATCTCTCATTGTAATTTCCTTTTAGAAGTTTTGATCAATTGCAGAAAATTCATCCAGTCAGCCATGCCAAGACAATTGGCACAGTCTGAACGTATCCCACTGTATTTCCTAAAAGAGAAAATCCCAGCCACAGTATTGTCAAATGGCAGATCAGAAATCATGGTGCCATCAAGCGGCACTCTGTTATCCTTATTGGGTTGCCCTTCCATTTCTTACCTCTGCACTTTTCAAAATGGGATATGAGGTCATTCAATGAGGTCACTACTAGTGCCCAAAGACTTATTTGTAAAGAAAGGCCAGAGGCAGATTGTGATGTTTGAAATTGTTGGAAAAAACAATAATAGCCATTTGTCTATCTTTCTTCCTTTCACATCCTAATGAGGATTCTTCACCTGCCCCTCCATGCCCCATTTTTAACAGCATCAGGCACCTCAGTGAGATTTCCTTTGCCAGTCTGTTGAAGTGGCATCAAACTATTTCAACATGAAACTGCTATCTGCACCTGAACTCTAGTCCCCAGATACACCAGCGCTGGCAACACTATTAGAATTTTCAATGTAATGTTTTGTGTTCTTTCTTCATCCCCCCTCCGCCCCCCCCCCCCCAAAATAAATCTGGTAACTTACTGAAAGCTGTGTGATCACACTGAGAATCAATAGCCTTTGGCAAGCACTTTCTAGGTTGAGGCACTCTTTCATGCCTTGATATCCGTGCCAGGAAGCCCTTCTCACCCCTCCCCTTTTCCTGTGCTGCAAAAGATATTTGCACATTATTGTTCCCTAATTGAGCTGTTTTCTTGGGAGAGAACCCTGCTTGTGACAGGGTGTTGAACAGTCAGTCTTCAATGTAGAGTATCCGGTCAAATAGGCCGTGCACCCATTTCACCCCTTCGGGTTTAAATTTCTAAAAATTGGTTCTTATTATTGGGTGCTCGTCACAGAAGGAATACCCTCCTCAAATTTTATGCTTCTAGGTCCTGGAGTTGGGGCTGGCCATTGATGAGTCAGGGAGTCTTCAATGTAGAGTATAGGAACAAAAATGTGTTGTTCCCCTTTTCAATTGGTTCTTTCATCAGAATAACCTACATCGTGGAAGGAACACTCTCCCCAAATTTCATGCTTCTAAGTCCTGTGGTTTTTGCTGGGCATTGATGAGTCAGTCAGTCAGTGCAGTCCTAAGCATCACTACTCAGATGTCCCATTCAATTCAATAGTACTTACTCTCAGAAAAGCGTGGCTAGGATTGCAGCCTTTGTGAGTCAGTCAATGACTCTTCAATTTTCTATATAGAGATTTTTAGATCCCTTCCTTGATACCCTCACCATTAGGATCTGTAAGTTTACATCATTCTATTTCCCACCTTTTTTGTCTGCTGCTTTCCCAAGTAACCAAGTAAAAAACTGTTCAGATTAAATGCACCTGTCACACACTTTGCAGTCAAAGCAGCTATGAAAGGATCACTTCAGGCCTGAACATGGGTTGTGTGAACCCCCCTTTTCTGCACTGTCTTTCACCATGGAGTTGAGACAGTTCCTGACTAGGTCAGAGAACTGTTCACAGTCATCCAAGTAAAAAATGTTCCCAAGATTACGTTAACAAATGGTTTCTTTTGTCTCAGGAGTGGCACCTAACCCAAGGGCTCCATTATCCACCTTCTCTTGGCTATGTGGAAGTAATTAATTTCTCTTCAGGGGCTCTTGTTGAGCGAAATGTTCAGCTGGGGATGCTTTGGTTTCAAGGCTGAGTTTCCAAGGTTTGATCACTATGCAAAATGGATAGAATGTAATTTGAACAGGAGACAGACAAATAAAGCTGTTCCATCCATTAGTTTCCAGTTGTTTTGCCAGCATCAATTATGTATTGATTGATTGGAGAGGCTTCAATTTCCTGTAGTCGGTTTCATTCTAATGCACCCTTGTGGTTCCTTTATAGCAGCGTTTCTCAAAGTGGGGGTCGGGACCCCTTTGGGGGTCGCCTGGAGCTTTCCTGGGGGTTGCCTAAAGACTCCTGGTGCAGGGGGCCAGGAGGGAAGACCTGGCAGAAACTCTGGAGCCGCTGAGGCTGGAAGAAGCAGCTCAGAAGGAGCCTCTGAGCAGCTGTGAGACAATGTGGAGCCTTGGGGGCGGGGAGGATTGCAGCCTTAGAGCCTAGTTCTATGCATGTCTACTCAGAAGTCAGTCCCATGATAGTGAATGGGACTTACTCCCAGGAAACATGGCTGGCTCTGCTGCCTGAGATCCCAATCCTATGGAGGCCTCCTCTCACCCAGGTACTTGCCTTCCCATTCCTCCCTCCTTCCCTCCCCTCCTCTCTCCCTCCCTCTCTTTCTTTCTTTCTTTCTTTCTTTCTTTCTTTCTTTCTTTCTTTCTTTCTTTCTTTCTTTCTTTCTTTCTTTCTTTCTTTCTCAGTCACCCCCTCTTAGCTATGCCACATCTATCTATCTATCTATCTATCTATCTATCTATCTATCTATCTATCTATCTATCTATCTATCTATCTATCATTACGTATTGTTTTTATGATTAATCACTATGCTTTAATTATGTTCAATTTGTAACAACAAATATACATCTTGCATATCAGATATTTGCATTACTATTCATAACAGTAGCAAAATTACAGTTATGAAGTAGCAATGAAAATAATTTTATGGTTGGGGGTCCCCACAACATGAGGAACTGTATTAAGGGGTCACGGCATTAGGAAGTTTGAGAACCACTGCTTTACAGTTTATGGTGCATTGGGGGGTGGGGGAAAGAAACAACAAGAGTATGCTTTTATTTTCTGTCAGTGTTACCTGCTCACTGTAATTAGATTCTAATAGTAAGACTCTGCCAGAATATCTGGAGCCAATCTTTCAAATGTCTATAAGAAGCAGTGTAGACTCATTGCTTGTATAGAGAACTGACATTCTGCGTTGAAGTAGCCCAAGAAAAGCCTGCATTCTCCAATACATTAAGAAATTCACTACAGTGGCATATACAGGTTAAGTCTGATCCTTACTTGCTTTCTATTCCAGTTCTACTTTTCTGCTTTTACCAACACTGATCATTCACCACATACATATGTATGTGTTCCCCCCTCTCTCTCTCTCTCTCTCTCTCTCTCACACACACACACACACACACACACACACACAATCCAAATCCTATGCTTCCGTACTCATATGTAACTCCCATTATAATCAGTGGTGCTTAGGCTGCAATCCTAAACCCCAGTTAGGCTGGCATAATCCCTGGCACAAGTCCCTTGCTGGCCTGGGAGAGTCACAACAGGTCTGTCCTGAGAGGCAAGGAGAAAGGAGAGTGCTATAACTCCCTTTCTGCCTTTGGCTCTGAGGCCAAAGCAAGAGTAGTCATTCCCTTTAGGGCACTCCTGTAGCTTGTTGGCACTGCCCTGGGAGGAGGATCTGACAGTAATTAGATGTTAATTATAATTTCCACCAATTTTGTTGGATCTATTAGGCTGGTTCCTCCAGCTCCCTGTTGAAATGTTGCGGTTTCATGGGATATTTTCCACTTGTCTGACACCAGAAGCTGGTTTAACCTATTTTTGCCTAGCACATTTGATCTGTGTTGATTACAAGCAACACTCGGCAGAAATGGCTTAATGGATAAGTTACAAATTTTTGTTAGAAGACCAGCAATTTCATATCTTGGGTGGATGTCATCACGACCCAATGATTTGTTAATGAACTATTTATCCATATGCTCTAGAACAGTGGTTTTCAACCATTGTGCTGTTGCACACTGGTGTGCCACAGATGGTCCTCAAGTGTGCCACTGTATTTTGGGGAAGGTTATTTATTAGAAGGGCAATGGTGGGATTTGATCCCTCTACCAGCAACATGCTGTGCCTTGTCAATGGTAAAAACAACTGATGATGTGTCTTGATAATTTTAGTGCCTTGTCAGTGTGCCATGAGATGAAAAAGATTGAAAATCACTGCTCTAGAACTTTATCCTTCTCTTTGAGTGAGGGGGCAATCTTAACCAATTTAGACTTGTGAGCCCTTTTGAGACAGAGGTCCATTAGCTATTAGATGTTTTATTTTCTCTGTAAACCACTTTGTGAACTTTTTGTTGAAAAGTGGTATATAAATACTGTTGATTAATCAACTTAAACTTGATTAAGTTTAGACTGCCATAACTCACCTGGCATAACTTCCTGTGGTGGTGTGGGGCTCCTGTGCACTGGCCAACCCCTCTCCTGCAAGAGTGGAGCAGAGCATGTGCTGGCCTCCCCAAACCACCATATGCCAGGTGAATTATGCCGGCCTAAATTGGTTAGGATTGCACTCTCGGTTCTTTGGACTTTCTCACTGAGAAACTGAGTTCAGGCAGTTCTTCTCAAGTTAGAACCAGCCTATCCATGACACAAACTGATGTGGCCTGATGGCTGCAGACTGATGGGGGCACCTGATTCTGTCCACTTGCAGCTTCTTGGAAATCTTTGGCTATCCTGTTTAACCTACCTTTTTATTTACTACTTATCTGATGGTCCAACCACCTTCCTGCTGTTGCTGTATTACAACTCTTTTTATTGTTGCTTTTTTGTCTTCTCATATTCTTTCTTACTATGTTTTCCATATTCATACAGTCAGCTAACGATTCTTTGGTCTGAATTATTATTCCTTCTTGTTCTCATCATTTGGGTCAGACCTCCATTGCCTGATGGAAGACTTCTTTATCTTTCATAACTTATGTGCCTCCACTCATAGATGTGGTTCTCCTCTCCTGTCAAAGAGTTAAAGGGTGTCTATCATGAGCAGATTGATTTAGCATATGAAAGG
Source organism: Cryptoblepharus egeriae (assembly GCA_030015325.1). Taxonomy (NCBI): domain Eukaryota; kingdom Metazoa; phylum Chordata; class Lepidosauria; order Squamata; family Scincidae; genus Cryptoblepharus; species Cryptoblepharus egeriae. The sequence continues at coordinate 32,284,496 of JAREYC010000005.1, forward strand.
TATGAGTATATGAAATATTGATGTGCAGTACTTTTAAAGCACCCTTGGGACACAACTAGGCCTATATTTCTGGATTTCTGAGTCTCACATGCTGTTCTTGAATTCCCCTTGTGATCTGCCTGCTGCCCAGTTCAGATCCTCCATACTGATGTCCTTACATGGATCCGTCAACTTTTGTGAATAAATGTCTGCAATTAAGCCACCGGTCACACTTATATGAATCTCAACTTGGTTTTATTATAGAGATTCTCTTAAGAAAGGAAATATCCTTCATGTTCCCAAAGGCTAATTGGTGACTGATGGATGCTCTGCCCCAACCCCCAGAGTTAGAAGCATGAAATTTGGGGAGGGTGTTCCTTCTGTGACATAAAACACCCAACAAGAACCAATGTGGAGAAATTTGACCCTTAGGGGAATGAAAAGGGGTGCCATACTTAACATTAGAGACTGACAGATCAACATCCAGCCAATTTGGTGCCTGGTGCCTGATGCACTGGGAGGGAGGGTGCACGGGGGGGGGGGGGACGGAGCGCATGAGGGGATGTTGTGCAGGGGGATGTTGCACATGGGTCGGATGTTGTGCATGTGGGGTGGATGTACATGGGTGGTTGATGCGCATGGGGTTGCACATGGAGAGATATTGCGCATGGGGGTTTATATATAAGTAGGGTTGATGCCCCTGGGGGGCTGATGCACATGGTGGATGTTGTGTATAGGGGGTTGATGTGCATGTGGGTAAGTTGCGCATGGGAAGATTTTGCACATAGGATGTTGATGTGCCTGGTGGATATTGTGCATGGGGGCATGTTGCACATGGGGGGATTGATGCTCACTCAGGCATTGATGCACATATGGGCGTTTATGCGCATGGAAATAAGTTGTGCATAGGAGGTTGATGTGAATGGGGGTACACTGCACATTGGAGTAAGTTGCACATGGGGTTTGATGCACATGGGGTAAGTTACACATGGGGAAATGTTGCACATGGGACGTTGTTGTGCATGGGGATTGATGCACAAGGGTGATAATGCTCTGGGGGGATGATGCACATGGGGATGGTGCACATGAGGAGTTGATGCACATGGGAATACACTGCGCATGGGGGGTTCATGCACATGGGGAGCTGATGCACATGAAGGGATGATGTGCATTGAGGATTGATGTTCATGGGGCAAGTTGGGCATGGAGAGATGTTGCACAGGGGGGTTGATGCACATGGGGGTTTGATGTGCTTGGAGAGATGTTGCACTTGGGGGGATGACGCACATGGGGCTGTTGAGCATGGAGGTGATGTGCATGAGAGTGTTTTATGCAATGGGGGATGTCATACGGGGGTATTTTATTCCTGCAACGCGGGCACATTTCACTAGTCATGTTATACATTCTTCATGAATAACTTAAAAGGCTGTGGTTTTCCTCCTGATAAAACCTTGACACTATTTGTCAGGCATGAAGTGAATGAGGTCTGATCCTTTTAATTATTCAGGCAAGCTTGCTTTTTCTTTCTGTTGTAGTTTAAGCCTTGGATTATCACTGGATCTAAACTAATACAAAACCACAGAGTTATTCAGCCAGAAAGCACTTCAAAATCTATGAGCGGCAAGAAGTACCTGGTTGTGGCTTAAAACTATTAATATAGGGGTTGCAAGAGCATTTTGTTATACATTGATACAAACCGAGTGGGCCTATTTTTTATTATTTTAAATAAATGTAAATTGGTGTCCTATATTATGCATGGAGGCCCCAATTGAGAGCCTAAGAAGGCGCTTGCTCTCTCTCTCCCCTGTACTGCATATGTTGAATAAATTGATTTTTTATTTCTTAAAAAAACTGAAATAAATTGCTTTAATAATAGTTCCCCTTCGCTCCTATGGCCATAACATTATAATGTAATATATAATTTATAATCCTAGAATTTTTTCATAAGTTTTCAAGGATTTGTGGGCCTTCACTGTGACATCACTGCTGCCAAAAAGAGTATTTTATAAAATTACTACCCCCCTCCCAAAAGACTTATTAAATAGAAGGGGTAAGATTGCTGCAGATATTACCATTGTAAATGATTTATTTGATATATTTTAAATATAACTTTTCAAGGTATTTAGGATTCTTTTGATGTTCCAATTGCTCTGATCTTTGCTCTTCATTCTCTCAGGACTTGTTAATGAAACGTTTTACAAAAGCACCTAATCTTCTTTACAAGTACTGAGAATTGACTACAGAAGAACTGCTATCCTTTATTTTCAAATAAAGGATAAAATATTCAAATATGATCCTTCTTTTGTAAGAAAAACACAGTGAAAAAAATCCAACCATGTCAGGTCAGAAATCCATATGCTCCAAAAGTCTGATGTTCAAAACAGCAAACACTACTGTAACCCATATGCACCAATATTATCTTTTACTGAGCAAACTGTTCACATTTATATCATTTTAAAGTCCCTTTTTTGGAAGCTGAATCTGAATTCATTGGATTTTCCTTGCAATTATCTAACACAGTTCTTCCAATATGGTAATCGATAAGATGAAGGATTGGGATTGCCTTTTTTGGTGACATCAATGAAATACAGATGCTTGGAATGAATACAAATATTGTTCCTAGCATCTTTGTTGGACAAGATCTACATTTGTACCTGGCTGAAGGGGTGCTTCATAAAATGTCTCTATAGTTTTCATGCACCCTGTTTGTCTCCTTTTGCACTCCATGACCTGAAAGAAGATTGATTATCAGAGCTGATAAAACTTATGAACAGTTCAGAAAGAATTAGATTATAAGCTGCAATGTATAAATAATGAATTTGTATGCATTCGGTCCATAATCATTCATTGGTAGAAGTCTGTGCATTGTTGCATGATGGATTTATAATGACATTTTGTTTTTCACATAGAACTATGTTTTCCTCCTTGCTGGCTGAACTGTGCAATCAGCAATAAGGATGGAAGTTGACCCAGAAGTGTGGCATTGCCTAGGCTCTTAGCAGTTACACAAGTATACAGGGTGATTGAAAAGTAACTCCGTATTTTAAAATACTTATAAATTACAGTATAGAGTATATCCTGTATATTTAAACAAATGTATTCAGAATGAGATTTAAATGGGTTCCTGAAGGACCACCTGATTCCATAAGAAACTGCAGATCTTCCAAAGTCAGTCTTAAGGAAGATCTGCATATTGAAGGTATCTGGAACCTAAGATAGGACATTACCCCAAGACAGATGCAAATAAAGAGCTGGACAAAAGTGCTGGATTGAGAGCCACTTTTATTAACTATTTAACATATTAAAATTAAACAGGGATTGCTCTAGAATAGCCATGCAGTCTAAGGGATGCGGCTCTCTGCATAGTTCCCCATGCAAATGTTAAAGTTGGTTAAGGGCGTTCCCAGCCTGGCTCAGGGCATTGCTTGAACAGAGTTCAAGGATGCCCGTCTTTGCCAACCCAAAAGTCAAGGTAGCCGGACGTGCAGCCACTGGCTGTCTGGCCAGACACTGTGTCTAGGTTTCCCATCCAGGTAAGGGGGTTCATCAGACTTACCCCCGGAGCTGGAAAAACATCACAGGGAGCTTCCTCACCCCCAAACCCTTGCTACCTAAGGCTGCACACCGATGGCTTATCCTGCCTATTCCAACTGACTCCTGCCAAAAGTGACCAGGCTTAAAAGCCAATTAGAGTTAACTCTCTCCCCCGTATAGCTCAGGATAGGCGAAAAAGAATGCTACCAAAAGCCAATCAGGTGGCATCCAAAAAATTCCTACCCACCCCTGAAGCGACCAGCTAATCCTAAGCTGCACTACAGAGCGGGGGGGGGGGATGCTTGCTGGAGCCCGACTTAGCTTCCCCAGGCAGAACAAGCCCGGTAACAGCCGGGCTCCACCCCCCAGGTCCTTCAGCAGCCAATGGCTGCAATGCATTTTGCCCAGCCTCTGCTGCAGTCTGTAAAATGGTAAAGTGAGCTAGTGCTGCGATGTGCACCATCTTCATTCTTTATCAGCTGTAGATTTTCTTCCACCAGGAGGCCTCCCTGGCCACTACCACATCCTTTCACAACACTATGATTTATGGCATTCTACTACAACTCTGGACTTACCATAATTTTGGCTGCTGCCATTTTATTTGTTTACTATTGTTTTATTCCTGTTGTCCTAATTGGTTTGACATCAGTACTTTTTATTTTTGTTAAGCACCTTCTTCTGTGAGGCAGAAAGGTGGGTCTAAACATAATAAATAAATAAATAAATAAATAAATAAATAAATGAATGAATAAATAAATAAATAAATAAATAAATAAATAAATAAATTTTCCAAACCTTTTTTTGCGAACACTATGGAATATAATTTTTTAAAGTTAAAAAACAATATTATAATTATATCACATCAATTCATGAATAAATACCTATGTTCTAATACAACATACACCCTTAACAAAAGAATGTTTGCGTAGAAGGTGTAGCGCTTCAGGTGTTGGATTAACAAGAAGATACAGGTTCAAATCTCCACTCAGCCATGAAGTTTCCCTGGGTGACTTTGTCATTGTCCTGACAGAAAGCAGGCCTCCGTCAGTCTTGAAAGACTATGGTATCATGCTTGGTGCTGTATACGCTGCATGCGAAGCACAAAAGCCTGAGTTGGATTGTAATGGAGGATAGGCTGTTACCCAAGCAGCAAATCCCCCCTCTCCACGCCACTGAATTAGTCCAATGGAAAGGCAGAGCCAATACGATTGGATCCAGCTGGCGTCGCAGAGCTGGGCTAAGGACAGGTGCTCACCCTGTCTTGTGGGGCCAACCCAGGTCTCGAACCCTGGCCTGCTGGTTAACAGGCACAGCGTCTTAACCGCTTGCGCCACCTACAGATTCCTGACAGAATAAGGCAGCTATATGCATCAGCTTAGCCAAGACTGACCCAGTCATCTGTGGTGATAATACAGTGTGCTGTCACAGGGTTGCTTCTTGTTCAGAGGCAGAAGACAGGGGCTGTGGCAATGGAAAGCAGGGCTGTCACCTGGCTTACTGATGGTCTTAACTTCTGGAAGTCCCTGCAAACGTTCAAACACAACACTGTGGTTAGAGATCTGCAGTGGCTCAGCAGAAGCCAAACGATATCCAGGAAATTGCTTCCCCAGTGGTGACTAACATACCGGTAACTGACTTCACATTAGCACCCCTTGGTTAGACCAGCATATGCAAAAGTGCTGCAAAGCATGTATGCATCACTCTTACTTGGGTTAAACCATTGCATTGACATGCATCAGCCTCCCCAAGCCACTGCAGGATCCAGGGGATTGGTGAATTGTACTTGCCTCTGGCTACAATCCAGAGTAATTACAGAACCTTTCACACCAACGTAGTTATGGTGCCACCTATGGGAAGCCTATGGGAAATGCATAGAGCAATCTAGAGTTAAGTGCCTCTTACAGCTTCCTGTAGTTACTCTGGATTGTAGGGTAAATTGGTTAGGAAATGTTGAAAAGCAGTATATAAATACTGTTGATTGATTAATTGTATCCTGAGATTTTAACCTGCAGCAACCACCTCATTGCCCATACTTTCATCAAGTAATACTGCAAAGGATCCATGCTTTATTATAACCATCTACAATAAATATAATTACAAGTTCGTACCATGTGCGTTAGGCAGAAAAATATAGAATACTTGTTTATAGCAGTTAGATGTAAAAGCTTTTGAATTTCAGTTTCTTTTGATTTATTGGGCTCCCTTTTTAAAGATAATTATTCATGATTTAAGAAGGTAGGCTTTCTTCTAAAAGAGCCGAGACAGAAATAACAATATATTATGTAACTGTCATTTAAAGTGAAGTTCATAGAAAGCTTCACAATGCATTTCAGCATAATGGAATCATACATCATGGATGGTAAATGAAGTTTGTCATTATTAAGTGGTCATTACTGGTTGTGGTAATATTCTTCTACAGGCTGAAGATTAATAATAAGCTTCATGCTGTGGTATATTCATCAAAAGTAAGTTTTTGCAACAAAACCATGATGTTCTATATAGCACCATTGCTGCAGCAAGTTAACTTATGAATCATTATTGATACTTGGTGGAGGTGGTGGTGGTGGGGAAAACCAGAGAAATTCATCCACCAGCCATCTTGGCACCCAGAGTGATGCTTCAAGGATTTCTTAAAAAGATTTCAACAACATTTCTGAAGCAACAACATATTTCAAATTGCCATAGTCCCCAGTAGTGGCTTATCTAGGACATGACAAATAGAGACATCTGTGGTCAGCAGCACTTGTAGGTGGAAACGAAGCATAGACTTACCCATATTCTACCAATGGAACATTTTTGCACCAATTTCAGGGGACATCCACAAAAGTGGTAAACACCTGTAGAAAAAAATTCATAGTGCTTCAGTATATCTGAAAAAGAGGTGTCACTAATGCCTGACCCTAGTAGGAAAGGGCATTTCTTTTTGTAGTACTGTCAAGGATTATAGGTATAGATCCTATATATATATAAATTGTTTTCTCACCCTCCTTGGGTGGTATATGTATGTTATCCTCAGTCTTTTCTGGATCGAGTGTTCTGATGTCCTTCCTGGAATCTGTTGGAGCCATTCTTCCAGCTTGGATGTCACAGCCCCTGGTGCTCCAATCACTATTGGGATCACATTCACCTTCACTTGCCACAGTCTTTCTAATTCCTTCTTCAAACCCTGATACTTTTCCACCTTTTCATGCTCTTTTTTCCTGATGTTGCTGTCGTTTGGTATCGCTACATCTATCACCAGGGCTGTCTTCTGGGCCTTATCTACCACCACAATGTCTGGCTGGTTAGCCAGTACCTTCTTGTCTGTCTGGATATGGAAGTCCCACAGGACCTTAGCCCTGTCATTCTCCACAACCTTCAGAGGGGTCTCCCATCTGGTCTTGGGAGGGGTTAGTCCATAGGCTGAGCAGACGTACCTATACACGATGCCAGCTACTTGGTTGTACCGTTCAATGCATGCTATTCCTGCCTGCATCTTACACCCTGCCACGATGTGTTGGATTGTTTCTGACATTTCTCTGCACAGTCTGCTCTTTGGGTCTTCTCTTGCGTGGTAAATCCCCGCTTCTATGGATCTGGTGGTTAGTGCCTGTTCTTGTCCTGCCATGATGAGGGCTTCAGTGCTATCTTTGAAGCCAGCTTTTTCCAGCCACTGATAGGATTTCTCAATGTCAGCAACTTCAGTTATCTGGCAATGGTACATCCCATGCAGGGTCTTATCTTGCCAGGACACTTCCTCAGTTTGATCTTCCTTCCATATTTGCTGTTGCTGTTGTTGCTGGAGACATTCTCTCATCAGCTCATCTTTGGGTGCCATCTCAGTGATGTATTCCTGGATATTCTGGGTTTCATCCAGGATAGTAGTTTTGAAGCTCATCAGACCCCGGCCGCCCTCTTTCCGACTAGTGTATAGTCTCTGGATGTTAGACTTGGGGTGGAAACCCCCATGCATTGTGAGGAGCTTTCAGGTCTTCACATCGGCCGCCTCCATTTCTTTCTGTGGCCAGCTTACTATGCCAGCAGGGTATCTGATGACTGGCAGCGCATATGTATTGATGGCATGTATCTTATTTTTCCCATTGAGCTGGCTTTTCAGGATATGTCGTATTCTTTGATTGTACTTGGATATTGCTGTCTTCCTTGCCTCCTCTTCATGATTTCCGTGGGATTGTGGGATACCTAGATACTTATAGTTGGTCTCTACATCTGTTATGTATCCTGTTGGTAGTTCTACCCCACTGGTCTTAACCACTTTTCCTCTCTTTATGATCATTCGGCTGCACTTATCCAGGCTGAATGACATCCCAATATCCTCACTGTAGATCCTTGTCAGGTGTATCAATGAGTCGATGTCTCGTTCATTCTTTGCATACAGCTTGATGTCATCCATATAGAGGAGGTGGCTGATGGTAGTTCCACTCTTGAACTTGTACCCATATCCAGTCTTTGCAATTATTTGGCTTAGGGGATTCAGGCCTATGCAGAACAGCAGGGAAGACTGTGCATCTCCTTGATATATGCCATGCTTGATTGATACTTGTGCTAATTCTTATATATATCTCATACTCAGAAGCTGACCTTCTCTATGTAGCCTGTTGAATAAATTCATGTGATAGGAGGAACAGGGCCTCCAACCACTGATTTCCCCTTCTGATTGGACAGGGTACAATTTTAATGCTTGTCATGGGTGCCATTTTCTCAAAATACTCCACATGTCCCCAGATTTCTAAGTTTTAATCTTAGCCTTCCCTTTGCAATGTTTTAGGGAAGTTCTAGCCTTCCCTTTGGAATGTGTGACTTACAGATTTACATTCATTTTCCTAAAAGGATCTGGAAATGCAGTGTTTATTGTTCTTGTCCTGATTATGTGCTTCACAGATAGGAGCCAGAAAATATGTGTCTCAATAAGTGAATGGAACGTCATAATTGGTTTTTGTTGTTTCTCATTGCTATTTGATTGCCTTTCATTTCTCGGTTCTTTTATATGCTTTGGTTTTGTTTGGACAACAAACTTAAATCTTTTATTCAGAACTCATTAAGCAGTGCATCCATTTTATTAGTAATGTCTTGTTTTCATTTGGAGGTTAAGCTCTTGCTTAGGCTTGGTGGCTCAAAATGACAGCTTTTGTCTTTGTTTTCCTCTGCTCTTTACTGTGTCATTCGTTGACAGGGGCTTTCAAACATATCAAGTCACCAGAAGTAGAAGTGTGTTATCTGTGCTAAGCTGTCAATTTAAACAATGCAGAGTTGGGCCTTCTGAAGCTTCTATAGCTCCATTGGTGGGATGCCAGTGACTTACAGTGAATTAATGAATAGGAGTTTTATTCTTAGGAACGTAGTCTGAATATGCATTGATAAATACAAGCTGAGCAAAACATTTTCCTTATTTTCAAAAAATATTGACTATGAGCACAATCTTAACCATGTCTACTCAAAAGCAAGCGCTATTGCATTGAATGGGTCTTACTCCCAGGAAAATGTCTTTTGCAGCCATAAGACCCTTTTTCCTAGGGATAAAGCAATCTCTTGACTTTTATTCTCTTAACTGGTATTGCTTTGCACGTCAAGCTTTGCACTTTCAATTGGAAGAACATTTCAGATTTCATCCATATACTTTCCTCTATTGTCTGATTTCATCCAACCTTTCATGACATTTGTCAACATTCTTATTCAATGTTCAACATATATTTTTGTTGATTTAAGTTTACACACATTCACATGTATTGTATATGGTTTGTCACGTGCCAAAATAAATTTGTAAGCTAAATAAAACTCTGCTTTGATATTTATCCATGTTTGACTTTCATCCATTTCTGATTCCTAATCAGATGAAAGTGCAAAGTATTGCATATGAAAATCTCAATGTCCCTCTTGAAGTTGAGTTGCTGTTCTGAATGAACATCCACCAAAGCTCAGGCCTTGCAAACCATCAATTTGATCTCTGCCAAATGTGTCCAGAAAAGACTGAAGCTTTCTGAACATTAAGTGCATGCAAATGTTCTCAGAAGTTTGGAAGAAAAGAGGTTTCTGAGCTGTTGATTCAAATCCTCACAGGAAGTTTCAGGCCGATCTTGCTTCTGTTCACAAATATTCAAGAAAGGGAGGTGGAAGTTTTGAACTTCCCCAAATATTGCACTATTGTTTCAACTGAGTAAAAGCCATTTGAACATTTTCATAAATAAGAACAAATATTCACAATCACATTTGTATTTTGATACCACAGGTGAAATCCAGAGTAACTATGGGGATTCCTTGCTCTGGAGTAAGAACAAGTTACTCTGGATTGCAATATGAATTTCCCATAGGTTTTCACTAGGTGGTACTGTAACTACGGGTGCCCATAATGTCTCTTACGTGCTCCCATAGTTACCCTGGATTGTGCCCTACTACTACTATCAGCAACGCATACTGCTACTACGTTTAGGTAGGTAAGATACTTAGGCCACTTGACACACTGTTGTAATTTATTACTATTGCAGCACAATCCAGAGCAACTAATCTGTCCACATAAGAACCCTTGGGTTGCCCTATTTATCACTAGGGTGGAGCAACTGCAAGATGCTCCACCCCAGTTACTCTGGAAGAGGCTTAGGGCAGAGCAAGGCTACATAGGGTGCCCTAAGAGAGGTGGACCTGCTCTGCCCTAACTGCTCTGCCCTAAGCAGTTCAGGAAAGGCATGTTGAGGGCATGTTTAGCATTGCCTAGGGCAGAGCAGTTACTCTGTATCCAGAACCTGTTTCCAAGGCAGAAATGCCCTCTTCCAGTCCTCAGAGTTATACCACCCCAGGAGCAGGTATAGTAATGAGTAGACCCATAGGGGTCCATGATAAGGCCTGAGTAAGAATGGCAGTGTTGACCAAAAATCTGAGTTCTTGGCCAGCCTAGCTGCAACCCCTGCCTCTCAACCTCAGGATATGGAACAACTATGGCAGCCCACTAACCTGGGGATACAGCAGGCCACTCCAAACATCCACCCTCCACTAGAGGAACTGCAGCTGTAACTGGTTGTCAGGAACTTCTGGGCTTTCTTATAAGGCAGACACCACAGCTGTTCCTTGTTCAGTGTGATCTGAGGGGGGTCTCCTCAGGAGCAAGTCCTCCCCATGTGTCAATTACTTAGCATGCTCTGGAGCAGTTAGGGCAGCCCAGGCTTCCTGACTCTCTGGATGCAGCATAACTTTATGTTCTGGATACAGAATGGTTAAGAGAGAGCAGTTAGGGCAGAGCAGGCTGAACTTGCTCTGGATTGCGCCCTTAATAGAGTGGCCAATGTGTCTTTGTCATCCTCCTCATTTCTGAACTCTGCTAATGTGTTGTTACCCCTGCTAACCGGGCAAGAGGCACTCCTTCATGTGGGTGTTTCTCCTTTATTTAGCAGGGGGAGAGTAACTGGCCCTACACATCCCAGCAATGTCTGTTCTAGTGGCTTCTGCTGGTGTTCTTTTTGCATTTTAGATTGTGAGCCCTTTGGGGACAGGGATCCATTAGCTATTAATTAGCTATTAATTTTTTCATTTTCTTGTAAACCACTTTGTGAACTTTTCAATTGAAAAGCGGTACATAAATACTGTAGATAGATAGGTGTGGAAGAAGGTTGATATGTTGAACAAAATATTCAGCTAGGGAATTATTATTAATTGCTTTTGTAGAAATTGCTGCTGATGTTGTGGAGGTGCTCTAACAAATGGTTTGTATGGAAAAGGCTCCCAGGTGCCTAGAAGGACCTATGAATGAAATTCTAGATAGCTGCTTCCAGTCAGTGTATTGGCAGACAAAATTCTGGATAGACCTTCCCTACAATCCAGAGTAACTACAGAAGAATGTAAGAGGCACTTACTCTGGATTGCTCTATGCATTTCCCATAGGTGGCACCCTAACTATGTCAGTGTAAAAGGTCTCATAGTTACTCTGGATTGTAGGCCTAATGTTGTAACTAACCCTACAATCCAGAGTAACTACAGGTGCACGTAAGAGACACTATGTGCACCCGTAGTTACTGCACCACCTAGTGAAAACCTATGGGAAATTCATATTGCAATCCAGAGCAAATTGTTTTTACACCGGAGCAAGGACTCCCCATAGTTACTCAGGATTGCACACTGTGTGAAAGTCTACTTCATTTATTTACCATTTAGTTGATTCCAACCTCCCAGCCAGCCAAACGTGCTATACCAGCCAGGAGGAAAAGCAACTCTCTAATGCCCTCCTAGCAAAGGGTAAATTTATTACACAGTAGTCAAAGCAAGAAGAAGGCTTTGAATAACGGGAGACATTCGTTAAAATTCCGGATTTGATGGATTATAAAAGGAAGCATATTCATGCTTAGAGGGTTATTAGAAGATCTGAGGACTCATGCTGGCATAACTTCTGTAGCAGTATTAATTATCACACTTCAGTAGAAAAGACACGGAATAAGATTAAAAGGCTCGGTGGCAAAGGGGTCAGATCTTTTGCAATACCTACTTTAATTAAAGAAGAAGCAGCCACTGATTGAAATATACAAAAATGTTAACATACTAGGTGGGAGCTTGAAAAATGTTAAAAGTGATAATAACTGGGGGCTGTTAATTCTCTCTCTCGCTCTCTCCTCTCTCTGTCTCTCTCTCTCTGTCTGTCTGTCTCCCTATCCCCAGAAATATACACCCTGCAATCCAGAGTAACTACAGGAAGATGTAAGAGGCTTTTACTCTGGATTGCTCTATTCATTTCCCATAGGTTTCCCATAGGTGGCACCGTAACTATGTTGGTGTAAAAGGTCCCATAGTTACTCTGGATCGTAGCCATAGTTTGTGAAAGTAGACCCATCTATTTCTGTCTTTGAAAACAGGTATAAGGTGTTCAACGCCTCATGTGTTCATGCAATGAATGCACATGAAAATTGAAGTCAATGCGCACAAAAAACTAATCAAATACAAAGACCTACCAACTGAGATTAGAGGTAGAGTGTTACCTTTGGCAAAGAAAGGTGATCATTGTACAAATAATAATGGATGCTTTAGGTGCCATACCCAAAAATATAGGAGAAAAACTGCATTTAGGTGAACATAGGTGTAGATGAAATTTTCACATAGGCGCTGCAAACAGCAGCTCCTCTGAAACTGCATTCCATTTACACAAATACCTCTAAATATTCTAGATCTTTCTGAAAGATTTTATTTGATAAATAAAACAATATCTATCACTTCTATTTCACCATTATTATTGTCACCATAACGCAGGTGCAGGGCAGAGATATATGTGCTTGCTTAAGGCCACCCAGTAAATTTATTCCGGAGGTGATATGGGATCAAGGGAGCTCTTTCTTCACAGTTCAGCCTCTCAGCCCCATGTTCCGCCATGCTCCGCAAAATAGACTTGTTCGACTAGAACTACGTCAATCAATCAAGGCAAGCACTTAAGCCAACAGCTCCCTAAATGAAGTCTTTGCTATATTATGAATCTTTGTAGTCTCATAAAAACTTAATCTTGTCTTTCGTCTTAGATAAATGTACTCTCACTGAATCTGTTATTTGCTTGCTGTTTGGGTGGAGAATCAACTAGAAAGTGTCAGCACTCCTATAAGCGCTGGGTTTCCTAATGCTATAAGCGGACTAATTGATCAAAAAAGAAATAGAGGGGAAAGGTTTAGGAACAGGTAGTTGGCGATACTTGAACTCTGAAACAAAAAACAAGTAGCAAAGACTCTGTTCAAGGAGTCTCACAGTGAAACGCCCAACGTTTTCTGAATTTTTTATACACTTTATACATTTTTATACACTTTTTCTGATTTTATACATTTTAATACATCAAAAACACTCTGAATTACAAGCAAACTCTGCCATCATATGGGGCAAATAAACTTTGCTTAATATGCAATATTTATTTATTTATTTATTTATTTATTTATTTATTTATTTATTAGATTTGCTCTTTGCCTTTCTCCTGAAGGGCACCCAAAGCAGCTGACACTTTGTTAAAGATAATGGTCTTTTATGTAGCCCTTTAATCATGCCTGCATTATATTAAAACAGCCGCTATTTTACAGTTACTAGGTAATTTTTGTAGAAATTGAGCAGCCTAAACTCTCAAGACATGCCTGTATTGTTGTTGTAACCAGTTTCTTTCCTCTATGAGAATTACTGTGTTCTGTTTAACTCAGTCCATACCCCAACGGTAGAAAAAACATGCAGACCTTATGGTAGAAGTAAATAAGCTACACAGAATAAGTGAAAACCCTTTTATGTAGGTTGTCTTTGGAGTCTGAACTCCTTGAAATAACATCATTGCTGACTGTAAAATGCCAGGAAACTAGACTAACTTTTTGGTCTCTACTCATCATGCAGTATTTGTATAGAAATTCAATTGATTTTTTTTCTTGACAGTGCATGGGATTGCCAGTCTGGTGCATTAAGTAATGTGTCACTTGTATCTTGGACTGCTCTTTTCTGAGTCTTTCATGTGGTAGTATACTGTATAGTTTTTTTGGCCTTTGGAAGGTGTTAGAGGGCACTGAAATCTGTCCCTTGGAAGTTGCACACAATTCTGTCTGTAAAGGGAGCATTTTACCAAGGAGAAATGGTGCAAGCTTTTAGGCTCTCTAACAGCATGATATCTGAAATATAGAGAGGACAGCAATTGGTGCATTACCACCGTCCAGCTGTGCAAAATAGTGTGTTGTGTTTTGTGACCACTGTAAAGAAACGGTTTTTTTTGGGGGGGGGGAGCTTTCCTACCTAAGAAAGTCTTGTGGGAAAGGGGCTAGGGCAGTGACGCGATCCCAGATGTCCACCCGAGAGGGAAGGGGGCTATTTTTAAAGATAACATAACATAACTGATGTGCTTTACAGCACCCATCAGCACCGATGCTGGGGCTCAACATAAGGGCTGTTGGAGCTCTAGCTTGACCCCAGTTGATGGAAGAAACTATTTTGCAAAGCAAGTCCAATTATTAGTTATGATTCTGTGCATTTTCATAGATTTTTTTAAACAACCCCTTATCTTTATTCATTATTCATTAATCAATGATGTCCAAGAGACTACATAGATTAGTGCAATCCAGTCCATTATATATAAATTGGCTCACCTTTGTTCTCCATGGGGAAAAATAATTGTTTAAGTTTTTACTATTAAATCCTGCAGTGCACAGTTACTTGCAGAATATCTACACAGCAAGCATATAGTTTCACAGGAAAAACCTCTTTGCTTTTTTCCCATATTGTTTTCTCCCCATATATTTATTCTTTGGTGCCGCATGACTGATAAATAGCATATCTAATTATTTCAGATTCTGCAGATTATTTCACACTCCCTAGGCTCTCATTGATTTTAGTGGGATCATCATCTAGTGTAATAAAAGGAGAATTGATCTCCTGAGAGGTAACTATATTAGATCTTCTACTTTAAGCAATTAAAAGCCATCTCCAGTAGCATATGAAAAAGTGTGGGTTTCATCAGTGGGCGGTTTAGCAAGTTATTTGAAATTAAGTCAAGCATTCTGCTGCGTTAATAGCACCTTTCTTAATTACATAGACACTTGTTTCTTCGGTAAGTCCTAGAATCAGAGGAATTTTCTAAGCATTCTTGAGAAGCATACTTAGGGCCCATTTCAACTGCTGGTGCTGCTTCATCTGTGCCAACAGGGCACAGTTAAACAGGGTGACCATGTGTCCTCTTTTTCCAGGATATGCCTTCTTTTTTAGCCTTGTGTCCTGGATAAAATCTTCATTGTCCTCCTTTTCCTTCTTCTATTTAATAAATTCTATGTAATTTAAAAAAATTTAATAATAAATTAACATAGAGTTTAAATTAACCACATGAAAACAATACATATGAGAGTTTTAAACTTTTATTTTATCATGTCGTACATTTTTCTTGGGTTTTCTTCATTTTGTCCGCTTTTGCAGTTATGGCCTAGTCACTCTGGAGGTAAAGGGCAGTCACAGAGGCATCCTCAAGGAAAGGGAATGTTTCTTCCCTTAGGGCTGCATTGAAGCTGCATTGGTGCTGAAAACCTATACAGTGCAACTCTAATCCCCTGTTAGTGTTGCAACTTGCCTGGGAGTGTTGCAAAAGCGCCATAAAGCACTTCTGCACCACTTTCATGGGTGATGGATCATTGCACAAATTTGCTACCCACAACACCATGGGGACAGGGAAATGGATGAGTTGTGCTGGCCTAAATTGGTTAGGATTGCACCCTTAATGAAGTTCTTCCACTTTCTGGATCAAACTAGGGAAGAGCACGATTGCTTAACAACACAGTGCTATGTATGTCTGATCAGAAGCTCACTTCATTTTGTTCAGTGGGACTTAGGCTGCAATCCTAATCTCCAGTTAGGCTGGCCTAAACACCAACACCAGGTCCTGTGCTGACCTGGGGGTGTCACAAAAGTACTGTAAGACACTTTTGCCCCACTCCTAGGAAAGGATTAGGCCAGTGCACAGACATATACTTGCCTCTCTACATCACAACAGAAATGGGAAGACAGATGACTTGGGCAGGCCTAGGTTAGGAATACATACTTTATCTCAGGAAAAAGTATGTAGTATTGTAGCCTTAAGGATCACATGGTTATATCTATAGACAGATAAGTTAAACTGCACTGCAAAGGCAAAAGCAAATGTGAATTATGTTTTCTGCCAAACAAGGGTAATTTACCTTTAATGGGTAGTCTTTAATGGGTAGACTACCTTTAATGGTAGTCTTTTTCAGCCTTCAGATAAATTATGAAATAAGATAATTTGAGTAATGCCTCTCTACAGCCCTGCTCAGAGGCTCAAATATCAAATGATCAAAAAATAGTTTGTTCATATTGGGCACATAAAAGTGTTTGCTACCAAATTATAGTTTGTTTGCTTGCTTGCTTGTATGTACCGTATGTACCGTATGTATGTATGTATGTATGTATGTATGTATGTATGTATGTATGTATGTATCTATCTATCTATCTATCTATCTATCTATCTATCTATCTATCTATCTATCTATCTATGTATGTATGTATGTATGTATGTATGTTCATTCTATCTATCTATCTATCTATCTATCTATCTATCTATCTATCTATCTATCTATCTATCTATCTATCTATCTATGCATGATTATATATAATCTTCATTGGCATTAAAAAAATCAAACTTATTTTACTTAACCTAACAGAAGTAGCAAAAGGCATTACAGGCTATATCTATGCCATATGCACTAGAGGATTGGTAATACAGGTATCCCTTGCTTTCTGATGGTTTGTTTTCTAATGATCTGCTCTTTCAACACTTTTCAATTATTCCCATAAATCATTCATTCAACTCATGTTTCACCGCTCTCATTGAACCTCTCTCTCTCTTGCACAACCACTTGCAGAAATCTTTGTGTGACCGAAGGTACTTGCAGAATAAAAAGGACATTTGCACTTTGCTAGCCAAAAAAGCATTGGAAGCTATATTTGTAAATTTAAAAAAGACCAAATTCCATTTTTCAACCATTTCCACTTTTCATAAGAACATAAGAAGAGCCTCCATTGGATCAGGCCAAAGGTTAATCTAGGGTGAAATCCAGAGTAACTATGGGGAGTCCTTGCTCCAGTATAAGAACAATTTGCTCTGGATTGTAATATGAATTTTCCATAGGTTTTCACTAGATGGTGCAGTAACTACGGGTACACATAATGTCTCTTACGTGCTCCCGTAGTTACTCTGGATCATAGGGCTACTCCAGCTTTCTGTATCTTGCAGTGGTCCACTAGACGCCTCCGGGACCACACAAGACACCAGAATTCACACACCCTCCCCTTTCACCACAGCTCCAGTCCCTAACCTGTCAAATAAGAGGGGGATGCCTGTATGTATAAAACACAACCCAAATTACTCGTGATGTATCAAGCAACGTGACAGTGAGCATAAGTGTTAAAGGAAGGTAGCAAAGGGAAAAGTGAATTTAAAATATACTCTGTCCCAAGAATAGGGACATTTTGGAGAAATGAGACATATGTGTGCAGGAAATTACTCAAGTGCCAATCAAAGTAACAGTGTTAATAGGCTTTTTTGGAGAGAACATAATGTAAAAAGCCATTAAAATTGCTTTCAAAATGTGAAAATGGCCAGGTTTTTGCAGCTCCGGTGACTATAATTTTCACTTGATGAATGGGATGATGAATGTTTAAAATTATCATCGTGGTGTAAAAATATTACCAGGAAAGGCTCCTTTTTCAAGGAATTGCATTTTTACACCATTCCATGAAATGTGTTAAGTCCAGCCATTATTCAGGACAACTGAAAAAGGAGCCCATGAAATTGGAAATGAATGAGCAGAAGACAGATTAGTCTATATATATAAAAGAGAAAAGTCACTGACTGAATGACTCACTGACTGACTCATCAATGCCCTGCCAAAACCGCTGGGCCTAGAAGCATGAAGTTTGGGGTGGGTGTTCCTTCCGTAAGGAAGGGGTGCACTAAGAACTGGTTTTTGGAAATTCCAACCGGAAGGGGGTGAAATGGGGCGCAACGCATTTTCCTCCCTATACTTTGCATTGAAGAATTGTTGACTGAGGGATCCTCTGCCCCAACCCCCAGACCTAGAAGCATGAAATTCGAGGAGGGTGTACCTTTATGTCACATGAACATGCATGAAGAACCCATGTGGAAAAATGTAACCCTTAAGGGGTCAAAAAGGGGTGCAACATGTTTTTGTCCTATACTTAACATGGAAGACTGACCAACATTTAGCCAATTTGGTGCTTGGTGCCTGGTGCACTGGGAGTGGGGATGTTATTCAGAGGGTGGGGTTGCACTGGGGAGGATGTTGTGCATGGGGAGTGTTGTGCATGGTGGGATAATACGCACAGAGGACTGGTGTGCACGGGGGACTGATGTGCATGGGGGATGTTGCACATGGGGTGGATGTGCACAGGCGGTGGATGTGCACAGGGGTTGATGCACACTGGAGGATGATGCGCATATGCGGGATGCACATGGGGGTTGATGCGCATGGGGATTGATGCACATGGGGGTTGATGTGCATGGGCAGTTGATGTGCAATGGGATGGCATATGGGGAATTTTACTCCTGCAACGCGGGTACACTTTCACTAGTTATATATAAATATAGCTAATATATATAACAGAATATATATTTTGTAACCAAAGTGGTATCTTGGGAAGTTGGAAGAGAACAGTCTAGCTCAGGCATCTCCAAAACCTGTCCCAGGGACCAAATGTGGCCCACAGCAAGCCTCTGGTCCTTGGCCAGCCTCTGGTCCACTGGCCCACTCAACAGAACACAACCAAAGCTATGCTCTGCTTGCATCCAGAAGGTGTTCTTGGAGCCTCAGATTTAGAATTTCATCTCTAATACATTTATTTAAATTTTATATTTAAATGTTTTGGGCCCTCAACAAGGTGCCAGATATTTGATGCAGCCCTTTGCCCAAAATGCTTGGAGAACCTGGGCTAGCTCAAGCTTACTAGTCATGTACACTTAATATAAGAGACTAGGCCAAAGCTAGGTTGCTTTGATAACCTTGACCAGCTAGGCCAGAAAAGAGTCTCATGTGGAATCGTAAAGATACTCGGTAACTTGGTGCGTGGTACTTGATGCTT
The DNA here is from genome assembly GCA_030015325.1 of Cryptoblepharus egeriae. Classification (NCBI taxonomy): domain Eukaryota; kingdom Metazoa; phylum Chordata; class Lepidosauria; order Squamata; family Scincidae; genus Cryptoblepharus; species Cryptoblepharus egeriae. Next base: position 32,303,585 of record JAREYC010000005.1, read on the forward strand.
GGATCTGTGCCAGCCCATCAGGAAACAAAGACACATTAGGGTGATTGTGGCTGTCACCAGAGTAAGGGGAAAAGTTTCCCCTTGCTTGGGCCAAGCCAGTTAGCCCCAAACTTATGTTGGATATAGTATAGGCTCACTGGCCTGCCTGATAGGATTGTACTGTTACAACCAGTTCTACTGTATATCACACAATGATGCTGCTATGTCATCAGAACACGTTGCATGTAGTGGGGGTGAGTGGGCAATCTGGCATTCTCTCAAAGTAAGGGAACTTCCCTCTTTCCTTTGAGGTAAGCCTCCTTTACCCTAATGGATCTACAGATCTATGCTAGCTATTTTTTAGCACAAAACTGAGGATAGTAAGAAAGCAGAAGGGGAAGGAGAGAGTTCTGGATATCAGCCTATGCAGGTGCCATCCTCCCTCCCTATCCAGAAATGTCCCCATCTGTCACACTCCTTCTCCCATTTTTCTTACCTCCTGCTCATCACTGGCTAACCTAACCCACTGGCAAGAAGCCTCCCAACAGAACATGTGTGATACCACAGATATCAATGCCTAGTGGCTTTGTCACACACACTGGTGGAATGTCATATATGTGCAATTGTATGAGTATAGCCTTGCAACCCTATCCTAAAGGGCCAGACCACAGGCAGAACATGTGTTCTGCCAGTGGAAGTGCCAGTCTGCTAGTGTCATTCTGTCAGTGTTTGCACACCTTCTTGGGAGTAAGCCCCACTGAACACAGTGGGACTTATTTCTGAATGAATATTCACAGGATTCAGTCATTAGACCAAACAATAATGGGGTACCCTCGATCTTGGAACCCTGCCATTAGTGGCATCACTAGGAAGTGCAGAATGTGTGTATGTGGGGGGGGGGGGGTTGCACCAAGTGATGTGCAGTAGGGGGTGAAACCACTACTGGCCAAAATTTTAAAAATCTTACTATTTTTGAATACTATCATGTTATATATCAATGTGTAAAATCATGCAGAATGCAATTAAACAAACCACACTGAAATATCATTATTATATTTAGGCTGCAATCCTAATCTTCAGTTAGACTGGCATCAGCCCTGGCCTAAGTCCTTTGGTGACCTGGGGTTGTCATAAAAGTGCCATATGGCACTTCTGCCCCACTTCTGGGGGGTGGTTAGGCCAGTACACAGGCATATGCTGACCTCACCACACCACCATGGGAAGATATACTAGCTGAGTTAGGCTAGCCTAAATTGGTTAGGATTGCGCTCTAACAGTTATATTTGTTGGCACTCATGATTACATATGAATAAGTATGTGGGCTGGAAGGATAGCTGGATTTTACAAGGCTCAAAATTCTGCATAGCTGATTTAATTTATAGCAGAATGAATGTATCCACAATAGAAAATCCCATTATATTCAATGGGATACTTCCAGGAATGGATGGATAGGGCTGCACCCTTAGCCACCTGCTTGGTTACAGAACTGGGTTTCTGGACTGTAAATAATAGCATTTGAGTCAGGTCATAACCTGGCTCAGAGGGAGGCTGGGTCTGACTGTACAACAAATATATGAGGACCAAAAGGACTAGAGACAGCTGATGGGGGTCAAGGCAGGGTGGATCAAGGTAGGTAAACAGAGGATGTGCCAGAAGTAGAAGTTGTGATCATGGATGAGCTGTAGACTTATTGAACATTAAATCCCACCATATTCAATAAAGCTTATGCCCAGATAAGAACATACAGGGTTGCAGACATAATTCACTTTCAATCTTGTGCCAGTTATGAATTTATTTTGTTTAAAAGATCCTTAGGTAAAAAGTATACTCCATCATTCATCACATATTCTCAGGGATGCATTACAATCACTAACATTTTAAAATAAGAATTATTCTTATAATTTTACTACTTCATCACAACCTATGTTGGGCTGTTTATGGTCTGATTCTATTGTTGTTGTTTTATTAAAATCATTGTATGCACTATAGCTCAAATGCAGCAGTTACAAAGCAGCTATATGTGATTTATATTTGTCATACTTCACTCAGGAGGAAAACTGTCGCCTTTCCTACAAGTGCTAAGGGACAGGGTCTCTCCTCCTGCTTCTGTTTTGACATGACATAATGAAGCATGAGCTGAGATGATTAACTACTACTCTATATCAACAGGGTAATTCCATAAGTAATAGTGTCACCTTGGCATGAACAGATTTTCTGCTTTCCAGGACGTGATAGCTGGCATGCTAGGCTTTGCTTCCTGAATCATGAGTTCAAAGTACCTCCCTATTTCAATTACCGGTACTTCTCTGTTTTATTTGTTGTGTGCTTCATCACAACATCTAGCAGTGGTCACAGCTAGGATTTTGTGGATGGCATCTTATACTCAGCTCCATAAGCATTCTCAGCTAAGAGCACTAGAGCTAGTTTCTATCGCTTTTAGATTTCCCAAGCAATGTCAAGACCCATTTTATTAGTGAGATAATGCATTTTTGCTTATGTGCAGGACATAAGGTTTTGGCTTTTTTTGCAGTGATTCTCATTCTTACGTGCAAAAATTGTCAGAAAGCAAATAAGATGTAGCCTGCAATATGTGCTTACTATTAGAGATGCTAAGCACAGTCTCTTTCACCTGTTTTTGATTCTGGAGGCAAACATACAAAGGCAAACATATTTAGCAGATGATCAAACATTTTCATTTCCAAGCTGCTTTTCTCTTAATCCAGGGGAACTCTTGTGCCATACTTCAGATCAAACGAGGCTACAACACAGAGAACAGTTGCTTTCCTTGGTCTCAGCAGGACATAAAGGGCAGCACCACCTCAGCAGGCACTCACACAGAGTGGTGGCAGCTGTTGGATGTGACAGATGATCATTCAAGTCTCACCTCCAAGGCAGGTGTCCTGATGTATCAAATGCTTGATGCAAACTATAAACTATGGTAAGGTGTTTCTATGATCTTGAACATATAAAGGCATGTCATTCATTTTAGGATTCAAGTATGGACATATGGTAACTCCACTATCACCATCATGTTGGCAAGTGGAGCATTCGGCAGAATGAAGGGTTGGCTTCAGACAGCAGATTCTGAGGGACCATTAAATTTGCATTAAACAGCAATTTGACAATTTTTTCTTATCTCTATATATAAAACTGAAAAGTCATTGACTGGCTGGCTGGCTCACTCACTCACTCATCAACGCCCAGAAAAAACCACAGGACCTAGAAGCATGAAATTTGGGGAGTTCCTTCCATGACAGAGGAACCCACTAAGAACGGGTTTTCAGAAATTCAAAGCGGAAGGGGTGAAAAGGGGCACAACGCATTTTTGTCCCTATAATTTTACATAGAAGAATCGCTGACTGATCAACACCTGGCCCAACCCCTGGACCTAAAGACGGGCAATTTGGGGAGCATGTTTATTATGTGACATGAGCACCCACCAAGAAACAATTTTCAGAAATCTAACTCCTAAGGAGGAGCAAAGGGGTGCAATGTGCTTTCGTCCTTTGCTTAACATAGAAGACTCACTGCATCCAGCCAATTTAGTGCCTGATGTACTGGGAGAGAGTGTGCATAGGGGGATGTTGCATATGGGGGATGTTGCATGGGGAGATGGTGTATATGGGGGATGGTGCTGATGGAGGATGTTGCACATGGGGATGGTGACTATGGGGGATGGTGCACACGGAACAGATGGTATGCATGGCGGGGATGTTATACAGGGAGGGGATGATGCGTGGAGAGAGAATGGTGTGCATGGGGATGGTGTGCATGGTGCACGTGGGGGAATGTGCGCATGGGGAAATTGTATTCATGGGTGGAAAGATGTGCATGGGAGGGATGCTGCACTTAGAGGGATGGTATGCATGGGAGTTGGTGCACATGTGGGGAAAAGTGTTCATGAGGGAATGGTGTGCATGGGAGATGGTGCAGATGGGATGGTTGCATGAGGTGGTGTGCATGGAGGTGCACAGGGAAGGATGGTGCATATGGGGAATGGTGTACATGAGGGAATGGTACGCATGGGAGAGATGTACAGATGGTGCTGTGCATGGGGGGTTATGCACATGGGGATGGTGTGCATGGTGGGTGGTACGTATTGTGAGAATGGTACACATAGGCGGAATGGTGCACATGGGAGGGACAGTGCACATGGGGGGATGGTGCAGATGGAGGGACGGTGCACATGGGGGGACCACCACTGCATGGGATGTGTGTTGCACAGGGAGTTAGCTTACAAATATTCTTGAAATTTTACTCCCACAACGCAGGTACATTTATCTAGTTACATTTAATATGACCATTTCAGCTCTCATTTGATGTGCTGTCTGTGACAGTAGGATGTTTCAGATGGAGTTCCACTAAGGTCTTGAAGGAAAGAAAATCAGAGAAGGCCCAAACTCTCTAATTTTTCATATATTGATGTCCTCTGTCTATTCATTAGGCATGTTTTCCAAATGGTAATAGCTGAAATGAAATCATAATCAAAAGGTGACAGCTGAAATTTTTCAGAACATGAAGAGTGTTGAGAGGTTCAAACCCCCCCCCCCAAATTGGTAACATCTCTTACCGTTTATCATATGAGATTTTATGGACAACCATTCATAAAAGTCACAACACAGCTTCAGTACAATCCAGAGGAACGAAGATAGACAGAGCATCTGAGTAAATATCCTGTAAATATCATCTGGATTTTTGTTAACCATCAATTTTTAAAATATGCTCCTCTTAATTGAATAGCTAAAATTTAGCCTTGATCATTTTATGCATACCAATATTTGAATACTAATTTGATCTAGACTAAGAACAAAAGGCTTATGTTTCATGTGCCATATTTTAATTAAATACTTGATCTTGGGTAACCCCTTAGTCTTGCCAGGATGAAAGTTCAAAACAGATTGGAACCACTCATAGAAAAACATTTTGCCTGGGCTCCACTCTGATATTCTGACCATTAAATGTTGCTATGGCAAACATTTGGAGGAAATCAATCATCCTTAAGACAAAACACCATATAGAAGCTGGAAAATTACAATGTGCTGTTGTGGCATAGTTGAAATCCTATACGGATAGTTTGGTAAAATGTTTACCAATTTACCTTGGACGGTTGTTACTATCATAATAAGAAGATCGATCAAGATGAAGTTCTATCTAGCCATGATTCCAGCAATGGCTAGATTGCTACTTCCAGGAAGTAAGGTGAGCTTTTCTCCATTTCTTGTGCAACTGCTTGTGCTTTGCTCCGAGCAACTGGTGTTCAGTGAGCCCATTGCATGTGTTTTATTGTGAGGATGAAGACTTGAGCATGATAATCTGAAATGGTTTTTGTGCAGCAAGTGCTCAGTGAAACAGCACTCTGATCTTGGAACCTGGAAATGGACAAGTCTTGTTCTAAATAATGTTATAAGCAAACTCCTTCTCCTCCTCCTTTAAAAATGACAGGTCTGCAACAACAAAGAGATTTCTGGCCCATTGAAGAAGTCTTTAGAATGCAGCATATGGAGGAAATCTCCAGTTTTCATGAGAGGAATCACAACCCTCACTCTTCTCCTATCCTTTCTCAGCTCCAGCATGATATATACTTTTCTGCTGCATACCAGGCAATATGTGCTGCGAAGGAGCCTGACCTTGCTACTATGAAAACAGACAGAGGAGCATTTACAGCAAATGGTGGATGAAGCAGGCTCCTGCCTGATTACAATCAGTCCTCTCAAAGTGCTTCTTTATTTCAATGGTTTCTCTCCCTGCATTCAGAGCCACAATACAAATCAAAGCTGAGTTTCAACTCGTTGCCTTTAATGTAACATCCTTTTGCATTATTCAGATTTAATATTTCATTTCACACCTCTGCAACTATCTTTGCTCAAAGCTCTTAGAGCCGCTGCATTGCCTGGAAGATCTTGTCGCGTAATTACTCTCTAGAAACGTTATTCATGAAAACAATCAAAGCATTATGATGCCAGGCTTTCTTTCTTGGGTGAAGGTGAGGAGGATTTTGGAAAGAAGTAGGTACACAGTAGTGCCATCTCATCCTGGGTCCTAAGAAACATGGAGCATGGCTGTTAAGTTGGCAACCTTGGAGGGGATAAAAGAGTGTCATTTAGGGAACAGGTCATACAGTCAATTGGTTATGAGACACAAAGGTGCCTGAGGGCACAATCCAGAGTGAGGGCAGTGAGGAATGCCCTGGCTGGGCTGTCCCAACAATTCTGAATCCAGAGCAGAGTTATGCTGCATCCAGAGAGTCAGGAATCCTGGGCTACCATAGCTGCTCCAGAGCATGCTCAGTAGGCACCAAGTCAGTGACACCTGAGGGGGCTTGCTCCTGAGGAGACCCCCCCCATCAGATCACACTGAACAAGGCACAGCGGTGGTGCCTCCCTCAGAAGGAGTCCCTGATGAGAATCCCAGTACAGTCTTCAGTGAATACAAGGGGCTTCTTGGAGTAGCCTGGTTCGTTGGCTGCCGTAGTTGTGCCATATCCTGAAGTTGAGAGGCAGGGGCTGCAGATAGGCTGGCCAAGAACTCCGATTTCTGGTTAACACTGCCATTCTTACTCTGCATTATCATGGACCCCTCTGAGTCTACTCATTACTATACCTGCTCCTGAGGTGGTATAATTCTGAGGAGCTGGAAGAGGGCATTACTGCCCTGGAAACAGACTCTGGATACAGAGTAACTGCTCTGCCCTAGGCCATGCTAAACATGCCTCAACATGCCTCTCCTGAGCTGTCTAGGCTGGCCCAGTTAGGGCAGCCCAGGTCCATCTTTCTTGGGGCAGCCTATGTTGCCGTAGGCTGCCCCAAGCCTTTTCCAGAATAACTACTGTGATCCATCTTGCAGTTGGGTCAGCCCAGTGATAGTTAGGGTAACCCAACTGCACTTCTGGATTGTGCCCTAAGGCAATTACCTATCTTTTACCCATCCTTTCTATACAGTTAATATTTCTAACCCTCTGAAATAGGTATTAACAAGTCCATTATTGCCCACTGGTGGAGATACACAGGCATATCATCTGTGTGTCTGTGTATCTATAATAGTGTGTCAATGTATTTCATGCTGAGCTTACTGGGAATAAGTTGATTTTATTATTTATTATTACTATATATACACCGCTTTATATACCTGTCATCTTAAGCCTTAGCTTTAGAACACCATGAATCTTGTTTATGGCCGTGATTTTTAAAAATGAGCAAGCTTTCAGGGCACATTAGGAAAACTTATATGTTATATTTCTAAAACCCTTGAAAGCATTATGGTTATAAGCAGACACAGAATGTAAAATACGTAAATAAAAGCTGCAGGATTTTTTGGAGGCAGGGAGGGAAACCCATCTGATTAATCTGTGTTTTTATGTAAGACGAAAATTAGAACTGTATCTAAATGGAAGCAGAGTTGGTATGTTTGAATGGTATGCAAGTCTGGAAAAAGATAGGAGATGACTGAGAAATCTTATTTTATTACTTCCAGGAACTAAGGAAATTAACCTAGTTATGATAAAGAAAAAAATTAAATCGAATTTCTCCTTATCAGTCATATGTTTAGTAGGTATGTAAAAAAACAAGCCTTCCACCAAAAAATCCTTGGAAGTTACCATAATTTCTATAGCATCTTTCCTGTGCCCTATAATCCATTCTGAGTCCACTCACTGGGAACAGGCAGGATAAAGGCTTCCAAAACAGCCCATTATCTTTTTCAAGAAGATATTCCACATTAAAGAAGGAATGCACTCATCCAAGACCAACATAACTTCCTAAATAACACACAAATCTCTCCAAACTGGGCCTTTTCTCAGCATCAGTTTCAAAAAAAAAATTTTTTAAAAAATCAAGAAAATGGCCAATCAAGCAAAACCTCAGAGAGTATTTGCAGAACCATAATATTCCTGTGGCTTGACTTAGAATTTATTTATTTGATTTTTTGTTGCCCCACCTTTCCCCCACTATCATGGGCACCAAGAAGGGTTGCATTAAAAAAAAATCCAAAATCATTAACATAAAAACAACCCAGCGATAACACAAATAAAAATCAACTTACAGTCAGCAGTATTAAAAAAAATCATAATTTAAAACATCAGCAATACATTAAAAATTCATGTACGAATGTAGCAACAATGTAGCAGACAATAAAAATAAAAGCAGGAATCACTGATAACACAATAAAAGACAGCCAACAAAGGTGGTGATTAAAAGTGGGCATAAAACACTTTTAATGTGTTTTAAACACATAAAACAAAAAGAAAACAAAATGAAAATCCCTACCACAAATCAGCTCTACACAAATGCCAAGTGAAATAATAAAATATCCTATGCTTCATTCTTAGGAAAGTGGTAGGGCCTGGCATGGGAGGCACACGGTTCAATTTTATAGTGTTCTTCCTTTCCCATTGGTTCACATGTGGTTACTGTTACCTACTGGTAACTAACCTTCGCTCACATGGTATCATGGTCATGTCTGTGATCTGAAAGGGGTTTAGGAAATGGTTACATCCACTCCTTCCTGTGGTTCCTGTATCCATTCCATGTTCTTCCAATATCATGTTCTTCCAGTACCGTCCCAATATCTTCCCTGTTTGGCCTTGCGCTGGCAAAATGGTGAATGACTTCCAATCTCCTTCAGCAAAGCATTTTTCCAGTGTTATGCTGGTGTCTATGGTGCATCTGCTGGTGTGTGGGATTCTATATTGGCGAAGCTGCGATGGCACCAGTGTAGGTGGTGATATACTGTCATAAAGATTATTTTTAGGAAGTTATTTAAAAAAATAAACTGCTGTGAATGGGTAATGCAATCCTGACTTTAGGCCAGAAAAATGGCCCAGCTAAACTGGCCTAAGCAGGCCATATTCTGAGATGACAGTTAAGCCAAATCTAAAGGGCTAGGATGCCACTATGATGACACAGGCCAAATCCACAGGCTTGAAGACCTCTGGCTGGGCTAACTGCTGCTGGCCTCACTGGGCTGGTGTAGTTGTGCTGTATCCTGATGTTGAGAGGCAGATGTTTATGGCCTAGAACTCAGAATGTTTTGCCATCACTTCCAATTTTTTACTCTGGCTTATCATGGACACCTATGGGTCTACTCAGATTTATTCCTTCTCCTTAGGTGGCCTAACTTTGATGAGGTGTGAGGGGCATATCTGCCCTGGAAATAGGTTCTGATGCAGCCAAACTGCACTGTTATATGCCATGCTCAACATGCCCTCAACATGCCTTTCCTGTGTAGGCTGGCACAGGTAGGCCAGCCTAGGTCCATCTGTCTTGGGGCAGTTGATTTATGCCGGACAAGCCTTTCTGGTGTAACTGGGCTTGCTTATCTTGGAATTGGGCCAGCCAAATGATAGATAGGCTAGCCCAAGTGCACTTCAGGATTGCAGCTAAAGTTCTAGATCCTGTTCCTGAAAAACCCAGAAGTAAAACATGCAATAATAAGCAAGGTTCCTTACAGCAATGCCATTTGTGAATAATTTAAGTGTTGTTGTTATTCATGCACAAGCGAAAAGTATACCCACATTGCGGGAGTAAAATTCCCCTGTACGCCATCCCCCACTGCACATCAATTCCCCATGCACATCAACCCACATGCGCATCCACCCCCATGTGCAACATCCCCCATGTTCATACGCATAATCTCCCCTATGTACATCATCCCCCACACTCATCAACCACCCATGCACAAATCCCCCATTTCATCTCAACATCTCCAAGCGCAACATTCTCCATGTTCATCCCCCACGCACATCAACCCCTCATGTGCATCAACTCCCCATGCACATCAACCCCTCATGTGCATCAACTCCCCATGCACAACATCCCCATGCGCATCAACCCCCATGCGCAACATCACCCACATGCAACATTTCCCCTTACACAACAATCCCCATGCACATCATTTCCCCAATGCACATCATTCCCCCATGAGCATCAACCCCCCATGCACATCAACCCCCCATGCTCATCAACCACCCATATACAAATCCCCCATGCATAACATTCCCCATGTTCATCCCCATGCGCATCAACCCCCATGAGCAACTTCCCCCATGCGCAACTTCCCCATGTGCATCAACCCCGCATGCGCAACAGCCTGTCATGTGCAATATCACCCACATGCACCATGTCCCCATGTTATCATTCCCCCATGTGCAACATCCCCCATGCGCATCAAACCCCCATGTGCATTATTCCCCCATTGCATCAACCCCCAATCGCAACATCCCCCATGCGCAGCATCAACCCCCATGTGCAACCTCTTCCTCCGAACAATATCCCTCCCCAGTGCACCAGGCACAGAACACCAAATTGGCTGGATGTTGGTCATTCTTCCATGTTAAATATAGGAAAAAATCACTTTGCACCCCTTTTCAGCCCCTTAAGGGTTAAATTTCTCCACATGGGTTCTTGCTGGGTGTTCATGTGACAGAAGGAACATCCTCTCCGAATTCCATGCTTCTAGGGCAGAATGTTGATGAGTCATCAATTCTTAAATGCAAAGTATAGGGAAGAAAACATACTGGACCCTATTTCACCCCCTTCCGGTTGGAATTTCCGAAACCTGGTTCTTTGTAATCCCTCCATCACAGAAGGAACACCTTCCCCAAATTTCATGCTTCTAGGCCTGGCGGTTTTGGCAGGGCCTTGATGAGTCACTAATGACGATGAAGATTAGTTTTATAAAACTCATTCTGCCCCTTTTCACCCCCTTCTGTTTGGAATTTCTGGAAACTGGTTCTTAGTGGGTCCCTCCATCACGGAAGGAACACCCTCATCAAATTTCACGTTGATAGGCCCGGTGGTTTTGGCTGGGTGTTGATGAGTCAGTGATGATGATGAGGATGCCTTTTATATATACAGATTCGGTTTAGCTTCCTTTAGCAATTGGCAATAAATTTCTTGGAAGAGAAAGCTTCTTGATGGTAAGGTTTTTTTTGTTTTAATCTAAATTAAAATATGGACTGTACTGTTACAAAGCAAATGCAGAAAACACTTAAGGTAATTATGAATAAGCATGAATGAATCCACCAGCTGTTTGCTTTTTAAATGTTCATAACGTAAAATCCCTCTGTGGGTCAGCATCTCAGCTACTTAAGAAAATGTCAATTAGCTCATATCGGAAGACATTTACTGACAAAACCTCACAAAGGAGCTATGGCCGATTTTCCCAAGGCTGGCTTTGTAATACAATGGTGCCTTGGTTTACGAATATAATTTATTCCAGAAGCATGCTTGTTTGTAATCCAAAACGCTTTTATACCAAAACAAATTTTCCCATAAGAAATAATGGAAACTCACAATTTGTTCCACAACCCAGAAATATTCATATAAAAATGATTACCGTATTATAATACAAAATAATAAAAAATACAAAATATAAAGAAATATAAAACAAATTAACCTGCACTTAGGCTGCAATCCTAAAGACACTTTCCTGGGAGTAAGGCCCATTCAACACAATGTTGTTTATTCTTGAGTAGACATAGTTAGGATAGAGTGTAATCCAGAGTTATGGCAATGAGAATGGCCCAGCTGGGCTGCCCCAAGTAGGTTGTAACCAGAGCAGAAAGTTGTGTCAAATCCACAGGCGGATGAGTACAGCAGTCCCTGGTGGATGCAAGGTGATTTCTTGGATTTGTCCTGTATCTTGAGGTTGATGGACTGTTGTAGTTGTGCGGTATCCTGAGGCAGGGGTTGCAGTTAGACTGATCAAGAACTCAGATTTTTTTTTGTCAACACTGCCATTCTTACCCTATGGGTCTACTCAGATTTATTCCTGCTCCTGATGTGGTATAACTTTGAGGAGTTGGAAGAGGGCAATTCAGCTCAGGAAACAGGCATTTCTGGCCCTGTAAGACAATACTGCCATCATTCAATTCTTTTTTTTTTTCCAAGTACCCCAAAAGATCCTGTCAAAAAGTACCCCTGTGGGTATATATACCCCAGATTGGGAATCCACTGTTCTACAGAGCTGTGCTCATCCTTGTTACAAGGCTGAAGAATCAGTGTTGTCCAAGGATGCATCATGTCATGTGGTTGGCATGATTTAATGCCAAAACACATGGAATACTGTTATCTTCCCATATATTTATCCACTTGCATCTATATATGCTTTTGAATGGCTAGATTGGCAGGAGCTGGGCAACTGATAAGAGATCACTCCATCAGGCAGTACTTGAGACTCAAACCACCAACCTGCCAAACTTCAGGTTGACAAACACAGTGTCTTTAACCCCTGAGCCACGGCAGCCCTTATAGAGATTTATAAGAACTATCTAAATAAGAAGCCTGACAGATGTTTTAGGGGGAAAGTCCTGAAATACCTGATGGAAGGCAATATTTTGACCTCCTTCCATGTCACCTCTCCTAAATTGCACAGATGAAGAGTACAGATTAGACATCTTTGAGATTTATGGTAAATATGTGTCCAGTTTTTTTCTTCCATTAACTTTTCAGCAAGATAGTCTGATGCTCTGTAATGTGGTTGTGGGAGAAATGGAAAATTCAGCCTACCAGGAAGAGCTGCATGGGATCATATTTACTTATGTAGGAAAATGTGGTCACTCCTCTATTAAATGCAATGAACAAATCATTAAACACACACTTAAAAAGACATTTAAAAAAACATTAAAGCCAATGACAAGAAATAATAAAAGCAGCAGGATCAAAAATTCTATTTAAATTTTATTAAAAATAAGACCCTCCAAGGGCTTTGAATTACTTAAATCACAGCTTTTAAACTTGATTTTAATAAAGTCCTGGTGTATCTAAGAGGACAGGGAATTCCTTAAGGTGCTTGCTATGGGTGAAGTAACTCTGTACACTTGTGCATTTTCATATTGTAAATGAATCTGTAAACTGCAATCCTTGCACCCAGTTAGGCCAATCTAAGCCCTGGCACAAGTCCTGTGCTGACCTGGGATTTCACAAAAGTGCTGTAAGGCACGTCTGCACTATGTCTGGGGGAGGGTTAGGCCACTGCACAGACATGCACTTGCTTCCCTACATCACCACTGGAACGGGAAGACCAATGAGTTGTGCTGGCCTAGGTTAGGATTGCACCCTAAGTCAATCTGAGAGAACAGGGATGTGCATGGGTGAAGGAGGACATAGACTCCTAGAATCCTAGAATCATTTTTCCTCTTTTCCAAATAAACATTTAAAAAGATCCCGCAAAGGAACATTCCACTACCCATATCCACTCTCCATATCCCCTATGGATAAACAGGAATTTGGATTTAATTATGGGTGCAATCCTAAGCATGTCTAATCAGAAGTAAGTTATATGGGACTTAGGCTGCAATCCTAATCTGCAGTTAGGCTGGCCTAAGCCCTGGCATAAATCCTGTGATGACTGTGCGTTGTCACAAAGGTGCTGGTAAGAGACTTCTGCCCCACTGGAGGAGAGTAAGGTTAGTACACAGGCATGCGCTTGCCTCCCCTACATCACCATGGGAATGGGATGGCAGATGAATTATGCTGGACTAGGTTAGGACTGCACCTTTACTCTCAGGAAAATGTGTTCAGAATTGAAGCCTGTATCTATAATTGTGTATACATTAAATTCCCAACTCAATTAGACCACAGTCCTAATCACGTCTACTAAAAAATAAGCCCCATTGTGTTCAATGGGTCTTACTCCCAGGGAAGTGTCTTTAGGATTGTAGCCTTTGGAATCTATTACTCTAGCATTCTTGGTCACCATCTCATCCTTACATTTGCTGCCTGGAGACAATGGGTTCAGCTTTCAACCATGGTCTGCTTATAAAGTGAAGGATATTTCAGTTTTGACAGAGCCTTCGCTGCTATAATTTTGCCATTTACTGGAAGAAACAGTATACTTTTGACACTAGATGAGTTGTCAATAATATTTTAGAAGGTTAAAATGGGGCTATTCCATTTAAACATCTCTGGCACAATGTCTACATTATGAGATTGTAGAACACTCAAAACACCATGAAATGGCAAAGAAAACACATAAAATGGAAGCTACGACAATAAGACGAGAGAGAATCAGCAACTTTTAAAGTGATGAAATTCACTTATAGATCTCGTTTCCCATTTATCTTTCTGAAATGTAGCTAATATACATTGCCATATAAGAACACACATTGCTGTTGGAAAAGTTACAATTACAGAACCTGACATCTGCTTTCAAAAAGAAAGATCTACGGTCTTCCCCAATGACTGCAAAGCCTGCTGCTGTCCTGAACCTTATAAAAGAAGTACAGTACCAGAAAGTTCCTTTTGTTTAGGTGGGTGAAATAAAAATACTGGCTGCAATCTCAGATGCTCAAGGAACATCTTGGGGTGCAATCCAGAGTAACTACGGGGAGTGCTTGCTCCAGTGTAAGAACAATTTGCTCTGGATTGCAATATGAATTCCCCATAGGTTTTCACAAGGTGGTGCAGTAACTACGGGTGCACGTAATGTCTCTTATGTGCTCTCATAGTTACTCTGGATTGTAGGGTTGGGCTTTGTCCATATAGCCCACTTAAAAATATCCCACCCATCAACTGCTTGGTCAATAGGAAGAGGACAGAGAGCACAATCCTAATCATGTCTACTCAAAAGTAAGCCCCGTTGTGTTCAGTGAATCTAAGGCTGCAATCCTAAAGACACTTTCCTGGGAGTAAGTCCCATTGAACACAATGGGGCTTACTTTTGAGTAGACATGGTTAGGATTGTGCTCTTACTCACAGATTAAGGGTGCAATCCAGAGTAACTACATGGAGTCCTTGCTCCGGTGTAAGAACAATTTGCTCTGGATTGCATTTGGAATTTCCCATAGGTTTTCACTAGGTGGTCCAGTAACTACGGGTGAACATAGTTACTCTGGATTGTGGGGTGTCTTTAGGATTGTAGCATAAATTCTACTTGCCCATTTTAAAAGATGATTAGTGAAATCCTACACATTTCTGCAGGCGAAAATATACTTTCTGTCCCCATATTTTTTTAGGTACCAAGGGAGAGACAGGCAGAAGATCACTTCTACTTTTGAAGATGTTTAGCCCTCTTAGCTAGATCAAAACACTTGCAAATTTCTCACAGGATATTACCCAGTACTTTCAAGTATTACGTGATTGTGCCGTTTTGCAGCCATTTAACAATTATGCATATTTTATTTAATGCTTCATGTAGCAACCTCCCCTCCATATTATTTACTGTGTAATGCCTCAAGTGCCTTCCTCCCATATTATTTAACAGAATCCTACACATGTTGGAAATTACACCAAAACATTAGTATTATTTCTGATTAATGCAGGTATACAACCTGCAGCATTTACTTTTGAAAAACTGTGCTGAGTTTCCAGTTGACTCGCTCTGTCAATTTAGCCACATATTGGCTAAAATGTTCTTATTCTGGGTTATATAAATCTGGATTAGAGTAATGAGATAGGTTACACTAAGGAATTTATGCCTTAGACTAGAAAGAGGAGACTTTAAAACCAATAGAGTATTGATTATATACACTGCAGAGCAAGCAATTTGGGGTGGGGGGAAGCTTATAGGAAAATGGCTCCAGCCCAGCCCAAATAGGACGAATATCAATTTGAAGAATTCCTTTGTGTTTTGGGAGGAGCAGGGAGGAACAAATGATTGTGATCCACTTAAGGTTTCATGATCACAAACCAAAAGTGAGACACATTCATTATTTTGTTTCCTCCCCTCCCTTTAAACTGTTGCTCCATTCCCCCTCTCCTGCAAGAATTCACCTGTTGCGTTTTACTCCTGAGAGTAAAACTCCTGCGAGAGTTTTACTCCTGCTCGAAGCAATGGATTTGATTGATAAGAAAGTCTGTGTGTAAAGACACTCGATGAACAGAGGAATCCAATTCCTATATCAGAGCTGGAGGAAACATATATGATCAGTTCACATGATTGATGGTTAAACATCCTGTATATCTGGAGGGACATATGCATATATACTTCCCAGTTATAAACTATTCATGAACCATTATAACCATTATAAACTATTCATGGTTGATTTTTCACAAATTATATTTTGAGGTGTACAGCTAAATATTTAGTGAAAGAATGCACAATCCTATGGGCTGGATCCACTGCTGGAAGTAGCATGCCAGAAGCAGACAGCATTTATTGCATTGTGAATTCCACTGAAAAATATTTGTGGGTATTTGTACTTAATAAGAAGCTCAATAAGAAGCTGACGGAACATATAAAGATCCAGGTCTATAGAGCCTGCATCCTGAGCACACTCTTGTATTGCAGCAAGTCTTGGCCCCTTCATGGAGAGAAAGCTGAACACATTTCATATGCGCTGTCTCCGATGTATTCTTGGCATCACTGGCATGACAAAGTTTCAAATGGTGCAGTCTTGGAATGTGCTGGAATCCCTAGCATGTACACAATTCTGAAACAGCGACGTCTACGCTGGCTTGGACATGTCGTGAGAATGGCCGATAGTCGGATTCCAAAAGACCTCCAGTATGGAGAATTAGCGCAGGGAAAGCGCCCTAGAGGGAGACCACAGCTGCAATACAAGGACATCTGCAAGAGGGATCTAAAGGCCTTGGGAATGGACATCAACAACTGGCCTCTGACCTCTGATCTTTCAGCATGGAGGCAAAAGACACAGCATGGCCTTCTTCAACTTGAAGATACACTCATTCAGCAGGCTGAGACAAAGAGGCAGTTCCAGAAACAGCAAAATCTGGGGGCTGGGCAGGGGACTGACTGTATTTGCCCTTGGTGTGGAAGGGATTGTCACTCTCGAATTGCCCTGTTTAGTCATAAAAGATACTGTTTTAGGACCTCCACTTCTGAGCACAATACCATAGTCTTTCGAGACTGAAGGATGCCAATGATTATTTGTACTTACTCCTTTCTCCACCATAGGATGCAATGGGTAGTTGACTAGTAACTATGCATCACATAGTCTGGTGAGGGATAGGATTGGGCAATAAGTAGTCTATTGTGAAATCTGTTGGGGTTAGGAACAGGAACCACTGCCGCTGTATAGTAAATTCAGACTGCAATCTGAAAAACACTTTCCTGGGAGTAAGACCCATTGAACACAATGGGGCTTACTTTTGAGTAGACATGGTTAGGATTATGCTCTCATTTGAAGCGGGGTGCCTTGTCTTCCTCTTCCATCTTGTTTCTTGTTTGGGTTCAAACCATTGTCTGGACAACAATTTCTCTGAGCTGAATTTCTTGTTGATCTAGTTGTCCTGATTCTAGTCCTAGATTCTCGTCCTAGATTCTAGTTGTCCTGAATCGTCGTCTGGCTGCTTGTTGATGGTTCCATCCTTCAACCTACCTGTTGCCCATATTACATCCTAAACATTGGTGTCTCTGTCATATAACAACCCCCATTTCCAATAAATTTCATTATTCCCTTCAGATCCAGGTGTTGCAAAAGAGCTACCTCTCTGCCACTGCATTTTTCTCTAGTACACAACTACACTCAGCTGATCTCGTCTATGTTGTTGTAGCTGAGTGAGCATGCTTATTATGTGAACAGAAATCACCCAAGAGGGAAAACAAATTCCCCGCTCTTAGCAAGGGTCTTTGGTTTGAAACAGACAATTTGATACTTAATGAAGGGCTTCACAAAGCCAGTCAGCTGAAAGGGTCACTCCAGGGTGCATTCCAGCATGCCCAAATCTATCTCACCGGCAATGTTTGTATTACTGAAAATCAATTTTTAACTACAGAGATCTGGGCATGGATTATGGGTTTCAAAGATATAAAGCACAAAGAACAGAACCAGTCAGTAACAATGACATTGTATTCCAAAAAATAGATCACTTAGGTCCTGGAGACACAGGTTATAAGCCACATATGACTATAAAGGTCCTTTTAGTAGCCAATATATCTTGAGTGACTGTATAATTTTTCAAGCATAGTAACATCCATGGGGTGCTGTCTTCATACTTGAAAATCAACAAGAATTTCTCCTTTGTCTTTAAGGTGATTATCTGGTACTACCAGATATGGTGTTTGTCCAAAACAATCACCCTTTGTTCACTCACCTTTTTAGAAGGTTTATGTGATATCATTCATCCATCCATTGTCCACCTATGCTGAGATAAAGTTCATTAATACAGAAATATTTTAAGATGTACTAAGTTGTAACAACTGCACATGTGGAAAGTGCTAGAGCAACTTTTCTATCTTTTTTAACAGGCTTGGCATTGGTTTGCACAATGGACTGCCGTCAAACATGAAGAGACCATAGCACTATTCAGGTGGGCAAAGGCTGAGTAGTAGAAGCAGGAATGCAAATCCACTTCTGGCTCATTACAGCAAAGCAACAATTAAGCAATGGTCTAAGGAAAATCTACAGAAGTGCCCCATATTTTAAAAGCAATGGGATTTTGTTCTTTTAATGGCCTGATCCTATCTGCTGGCAGAAGTGTAATGATGTGCATAAAGTTGATGTGCCAATGGCAAGTAGAAAGAGACTCTTAGCTGCATGTGAAGGCCAGTGCAGAGAACACAATTCACTGCTACCAGTGGTGATGGGGATTGGTAGTGGAAGGAACTGGGACGTTTCTGGGTTGGGAGAGTGGACTGGAGAAGCCTTGTAGTAGGAAGTAGGAAGTAATTGGAACAGCACTGAAGAAGCTAAGGCCTTGCAGATTAACCCCGATGCTGTTATAGTTTCTCCAGTCAAAGTTCAAGACAGTTCAAACTATTATGAAACTGGAATACCTAGAATGTTACAATTGCATCCTGTACTTCAGGACAGTAATTCTCAAATCCCATCCAGTACAAGTATCAGATACAGATATTTCATTACAGGACTTGCAGCTGCCATTCTAGCATTCTTTTGCCCACCAGAAAAAAAAAATCCAGAGATACATGAGGGATTCAGAATAGTTCAAATTACAGTTGACATTTTAAAGTGTCACTTATGGTGGAATTTTGGTACCTCTGTTATTTCTCCTATCATATTTTACAATGGTTCCTTGTTACATTGGTGTTTTCTTTCCTTGCACTTTAAAACCAGTTTGTTTCAATAGAAATTCAATGCTATGCTCTGGTCTGTTGGTTCAAGTTGCTATTTTTTGTTTTTTTGTTTTTGTTTTGTTGGGGGGGGCAGGATTAGGTTCACTATACTGATTCATACAAGTAGCATGCAAATCTTAAATTGCTCCTTTAAGTTTAATTCAAATAGTTGGCTTAGTAGTGCTCCTTAGTATGTGCTCCTTGTGTGCGTGTCTGTGTGATGATTGTTTTATTTCTGTGGGTATGCCTGCTGACAGCCACAGGAATGAAAAAAATTTGACAGTGATTGCACTCCAGAAAAGTGCTTTAAAATTAATTAAAATATTAATTTGGATTAAAAATTCGTAATACCTCTTTCAGCTTTTCCAAGGTAACTCTGCCACCCATCTATCTTCTATATATATAAAACTGAAAAGTCACTGACTCACTGACTCATTCACTCATCAACGGCCAGCCAAAACTGCTGGGCCTAGAAGTGTGAAATTTGGGGAGTGTTCCTTCCATGACGGAGGTACCCACTAAGAACTGGTTTTCAGAAATTCCAACTGGAAGGGGGTGAAAAGGAGAACAATGTGTTTTCATACCTATACTTTACATTGAAGAATCCCTGTCTGAGGGACGTTTTGCTCCAACACCTGGACTGAGAAGCTTGAAAATCAGGGAGGCATCCTGATTGAAAGTCATGTAGGCATCCACTAAGAACCTTCTTGTTTTTGGCAACCAAAAGTGGGTGAAAAGGGGCACAACATATCTTCATCCCTTTACTTTCCACTGAAGAATTGCTGACTGATCAACAACCTGCCCCAATCCCTGGACCTAGAAGCATGAAATTTGGGGAGCACACTTGTTCTGTGATGTAAGGACCCACTAAGAACCAATTTGGTGACTGGTGGTGACCAGTGCATGGTGAATAGGGGGATGGTACATAGGGGGGATGGTGCATGGGGAGATGGTGCATGGGGGTATTTTACTTCCACACCAGTGGGTAAATATTGCTAGTTAAAAAACAAAAATATTTTAGACTGCATCTAGTCATTTGGTAAAGTACCATGGTGAGGGCTCAGTGATGGGCATTCCTAGGTACCACACCAATTTGGTGCCAGCCCTTAGAAGAGATTGGAAGTCTTCTTTCCAAAAAATTGCCCTATGCCTCAATACAAGGTTTTCCTTCACCAGACTGTAACCATTGCCAACATATACACAGCACTTCTAATACACACACAAAGATCTATTATATTTTTGATGTTTACTACTTTATTTGTAGCTATTGATTTCCAATGTTACTTAAATTTGTCATACTGCCCTAAGCTATGCAACCTATTGTAGTGACAGACGTATTGCTTTAAAAAATAAATAAATCAGATGCTTATTGGCTATATTAAACAACACTAAAAGAAATCTATAAGTAGTACTGAAAATACGCTATTAGCTATATTCCCCTTCTCTAAACTGCCAATTGTTGTCTTATTCACATGTACACATGATGTACCATTTCATTTTCTTTAGCAATTTACTAAAGACCAGTTCTCCTTAATGACTCTAAGCAGAAGACATAAAATTGGATCAAAGCAATAGCGAGCAAGTTCTTAACATGTGTCACATGTGGAAAAGGAAGATTTCTTTGGAAATCTTATCACTGTCAGAGATGTCAGGGCACTTCCCCAGAGACTGCCTTGGCCAGCTCTAGCGCATGGGCAGTACTTGACCAATCCCCATCTGCCACCTCAGTATATGGGTATATTAGTACTTTTGGGGGCTCACCCACAACCCCAGTCAGGCTCCCCTACCAGCTGCTAATGGGCCCCCAAGGTACCTGGGCAGTGTTTGGGCTAGCTGCTAATCTCAGAAAATAATCCAGTTTCTCCTATGGTGACATTGCACCTTCTCTCCCCCCCCCCCCCCCCCCATAAAGGACGAAAATTGGACCAGTTGGCTTATTTGGTTTTGTCATTTTGTCCTGCGAAGGTATCCTAATAAGACCCTCTCCCTCTAAATATATGGACATTATCCTTTGGACTTGCCGCAAATACTGAGGTTTATTTGTACTGGTGTATTTTATACAGGATTGTGTTTATTTTTTAACCCATAACCACAGCAGGTTCACCACATCCAGTTTAAACCACTGCATGTTAGTTTTCTTCAAATAACTGTACTGTGCCATTCAACCCAATTCCTTTCACACACTGAAGTGAGGATCAAAAGGTGCAATCAACGAAGATGAGATAACGTAACAACAGAGATGGCAAAGAAAACAAAATATGCAGGTGAATTCAGGTGCTCGTTTCTTCTGTTAGTTTTATTCGCAAGGACATAGTGGAAGTAGCAAACATTAATATACAATTCTTTCTATTTCTCACTCTGTATCTCTTCATTTCAAAGATGTGGTTCAGCCATAGTTTCAGCTTTATATTATGCCTTCAAGCAAAAAAAAAAAAAAAAATCCAAATAAAATGTATTTTGTAGGAAGTGTCAGCTTTGTTTATATGCAATATATTGGTATCTTTTCCCCCAGGTCTTCTTGCTCACAGGGGTTAAGTAAAATTGCTGAGAATAACAAAATGCAGCACTCCATGGTACTTTAATGATGTTGCTTTGTATCAACAATTTTTTTTTGCTT
Organism: Cryptoblepharus egeriae; assembly: GCA_030015325.1. Classification (NCBI taxonomy): domain Eukaryota; kingdom Metazoa; phylum Chordata; class Lepidosauria; order Squamata; family Scincidae; genus Cryptoblepharus; species Cryptoblepharus egeriae. The sequence goes on from JAREYC010000005.1 coordinate 32,325,150, forward strand.
TGCTTTGTTGCTGTTTGTGATAGTCCACTTATCTTTCAGAAATTGCTCCTCAACTTGGTGGAACAAGAAACCTTACTATTCTTTTCTGAGTTACTGTAATATATAAAACGTTTTATATAAACACTCCCATGAAGGTTCTGACTGGCTTAAACACTTTTTTTGCCAGGGTGGCCAGATTCCCAAATCCTGTTCTAACTCGGGCAAGACTAAAATAAAATGGAAAGCTTAGGAATGAATTTCATTTCACTTGCTTATCTTCATTGCAGCTTATCTCATGACAATATGGTTCCGTTTATGATCACATTATATGCAGCACCTTTGTTACTATAAATTAAAAATTTCTCAATTGGGACTAATATGTTCCATTTTTAAAATCACATTTTTGTACAAGGCATTGTGAATACATAAATTGTCAGGTTTCAACTCCTTTCATTTACTGTTGTGTTCTCCTGTATATTACAAATGTCTATCCATATAGAATCATAGAGTTGGAAGGGACCCCAGTATGTCATCTAGTCCAACCTCCTGTCTGTAGCAGCCCTGGGGCACCCCACTCGAAACTGATCTCCAGGTTGACACAAAACCATTTACTAAAACCCTTTGAGTGTGGCTGTCGAGCCATGACATCTAGCACAATCCTAACCATGTCTACTCAAAAGTAAGCCCCGTTGTGTTCACTCCCAAGAAAGTGTCTTTAGGATTGAGCCATCATCAAGATTCTGCCTGTGCATTGTTTTACTGATGCAGACCTTCACTTGTGCGTTTCCATAAATACCTCAGAAGAATTAAACTTAATATGATTGAATATACATTTATAATAAGATTTTTTACAAACCAGATAAACAAGAGGCCTTGCACACACATTTGCAAAAGGCCTTGCAAATACTCACACAGCTTATGAAGGGGATTGCAGGTCCATACAATTAGGTAGTGGCAAGATAGGACATGTATATATGTGCCAGCACTTCTTCCAACATAACCACGATGGGAGCACTGCCTGTTAGTACTAGCCTCAATGCAATCTGTACTAATTGAGCCCTGCACCTAGAGGGTCCCTGCACTGGGGCTGCAAGCAGAGCATCAACATGTTGCTCTGTAGCTATTGCACCAGTGTGGAATCTTCCATACCAGGGCATCACGAGGAGAGTACAGTGAGTAAAGTATAGCCTAATTATGTGATTTATAGTATTTATACACAATTTTGTCTCAAAACAAATGAGGTTGGCTCTTTAAATGGAAAGATAAGCACCCCTTAAGCTACAGTTTATGGCTTAAAGGCAGCCTGCTTACCATGGCAACATGGCAGGCAATTAAGCTTGTTTTAAAAAGTTGATGAACTTTTAGTTTTGTTTCACTTGTGAATTCTTCTGAGCTGACACTGCTTGCAAATTGTTTTGCAAATTGCTTGCACATGCTTGCAAATTGCAGGAGCTCTACTCCATGCAGGATAGTTAGCAGCCACTTGAAAGGGAACTTGATTCATCTTGATTCATTGCCTACCCTGTTACCACAGTGAGTGGTAACACTCACTAGACAAAAATTGCTTTTGTCTAACACAAAAATAGGTAATCATGGAGTCTCTTGGAACCAAATGTCAGAATGTGGAGGTTCAAACTAAAGAGCTTTGCTGCTGGATGTCCTTTCCTCCTGCATTCTCCTGGGTCCAATTGGCTTGAAATTCCCTCCCAGCCCAGAAGAATTGGTGGTGACACTCATGCCAGATTCCTTGCTGCTGCTGCTGTTCATACTGTATGCGTATTTTAAGTGCATATTACCTGAACCAGCTCTGAAGAGATTTTGTTATCCCAAGTATAAGACTTGTCCAACTGTTCTCAGAAAATATAAGAAAATATAAGACAAAATTCAGGGACGTAAGAGATGCAGTATGTGGAGCTTTGCATCATCTGTGGCCCTTGGCATCCTGTTATTTCATTTGAGTCCAGAATAGATTACCATTCTCTCTGTTCAAAAGGGAAATTGAAAACACACAAAACTTTAACAGTGGCAGTGCATCCAACCATCAGAGATACCACATCCCTGTGCATAGTCTGATCCTATTTTTTTAATCAGAGGAATAAAAGGTGATTAATTTTATCAGAGAAATTTTTTTTTAAATCACAATCCTGGATGAAGAAAACACATATTTTCATTGTAATTGTTAAAAAGGAAGTGAAGATTTTCATTAAAGTCCATTAAGATTAATTGCAATGCGCTTATAATAGTTAAACTCAAAACCTGCTTGTATCTAGTTCATTATCTTTGGCATCCCACCAGAACAGATTTGGTGGATTTAAAAACAAAAATAAAAAAAACTCAGAAACAGTTTATGCATATAAAAACAAGAAGATATCCTGGGTAGCTTCTTAGCAGGTGTATTTCCTCCTCAATCTCCAAAAGAAGAATAGAGGCAACCGAAATTCAGCCATTTATTGGGAATGCACTTCTTGGTACATGGGGACGGTCTGGTCATATGCTGATCTTTCAATTTGCATCCTCTTCCAGAAGGTTTGCTTCCTACTTCTCTTATATTGCCCAACAGGCAGACTCTTAAAAAGTCTGCAGTGTCAGTGCAATTCTAAGCAAGTCTTCTCAGAAGAGAATCCCACTGTGATCAAATGATCTTACTCCCAGCCATTGTGTGTATAGGATTGCAGCTTGACAGCCCAATCCTAAGTGGGTCTACTCAGAAGTAAGTCCCATTGAGTTCACTGGGGGCCATTTCCAGGAAAGTGTGTTCCAGGATTACAGTCTGAGGGTGTAATCCTAACCAATTTAGCCCATCATTAACTCACCTGGATAATTTCATGTGGTGGTGTGGGGAGGCCAGCACATGACTATATTCAAGCCTAACCTCCAGGAGGGGGGCAGAACATACACTAAGTTATGATGGCCTAAACTGATTAGGATTGCACCCTTAGACTTCTAAAAATAAAAACTGTTTATTTTTTAGTTATTGTGGAATAATGCATATGTAAAAGTGTGCCACTGGCCCCATCACATTGTCAGTCTATTTAAGAGTGGAACATGGGGCAGTGTCTCAGTGGACTGGTGAATGGCAGAGATTCATAGTTTTATTTGGGAATTTATTTATGTGGGTTTTATTTCACATCACCTGTCAAATCAACACCACATTTTTGAATGAGGCAGTTCGCTGACAAGTTCTCCACCCAGGTCTAGTTGGGGTGGATAGTTTTGAAAGACAAGCTGACATGGAGGTGTCCGAATTTCCCTGTGCGGATGCACGTTATGGGCAATTAAATGACATGGATCTCTGCTTTTACATGTGCTTTACATTTTTTAAAGAACTCCAAAGGGAGATTAGTGTGAAATGACAATTATGTTACCTGAGAATAACTATAATTTCACTTCATAAATATTGATGAAGGAGAAAATTATGGGTAAGCTGCTGTTTAACTGATGAACAGCTCCTGCTGTACATTTACATTTTCTTCAGCTTTATGACTGCATTTTAACTGTGTGACGCTTTTCCTCCTCTTTCCCTGATGAATATATCAGCATCAGTTCAACAGTTGTGTTCCAATTAATGTATCTGGGAAAGGTGGAATATGTGTGAACCTCTGTCCAATGCCTGCAGTTTCACACTGTAAAGCAGTAGCATAGCTATGGGGGGGGGACACACAGCACTTTTCCCGTAATTTTCAGTAAAGTTTAAGAGTATGTCAGCACAATCCTAACTTGTGCTGGAAACAGGAAGGCTGGTGTGCAAACTCATGCACGACTCCCACCCGCCCTCTAAACTGGGTCAGGATCCAACATAAATTAGATCCTAGCCATACAACCAGTCCCTGGCCTCTACTTTAAACAAAACACAAAGTGCATGAAAGGCTGCCAGTGCAATACACATTTCTAGGCTCTTGCAAAAAATACTACACTTCTGCAGAATTGTCATACTTGTACAAAATTGTGGAATATTATTATTAGTATAATATTGTCAAAATAAATATTATTATTACATGATAATGGTAGAGCTCTGGGAGCTGGAAAGATAAATGTGCTAAATAATGAAAAGAAAGACATGGTGGAAATGCCGTTCTGAGAGGTGTTTAGAATGCTACTTTTCAACAAGGTGTGCATGGCAGATGGTGCTCCCTCAGGGTAAAAAACAAATATGCTTGAGACATGAGGATTTTGCATAAGCAAGTATCTCATGTCATCTTCTAGCAATAGTTGGAAAGATGTACTCAGTAACATGGTGACAATTTGTTTCATTAAGTTTTAAAAACTAACTTTAGAAAATTATTTTCTAGGCCTAGGGTGTATGTGTGTTTTTTTCCACATCTCATAATGAATAATAAAGACACAAATAATGTATTGCTCTAGCAATTTTCATTAGCAGCCAAGCTGAACTTTGACAATTAATAAATTATTCCTTCAGAAACTTGATGAATTTTTAGTATGGGATTTCAATGTTATAATCATATTTATGGTTATTGTAATTCTGTGACTAAAACCCAGCTGAAATATAACATGTTTAATTATTTTGTTAGTTGCTGAAGACTCTAATAAAAATATTTAAAAAAATATGATATTCACCAAGTTCATCAGTATATTATTGGAAAACCAGATTGCCTTAAGAAAATTAACAAACAAGTTACAGTATTTCAGTACATGAATTGTGGCCACAATTAATATTAGAAGAAGTAACTTTATTTTTGAAACTTAAGGATTGCTATAAAAATAAGGTTGCTCCCATAAACCTGAAATCACTGTGCTAAAGTCATAATTGGCCTCAAAGCATAACACAACTGAATAAAAGTGCATTTCAAGATAACGGGCAAAATCCAGAGTAACTATGGGGGGTCCTTGCTCTGGAGTAAGAACAAATTATTCTGGATTGCAATATGAATTTCCCATAGGTTTTCACTAGGTGGTACAGTAACTACCGGTGCACGTAATGTCTTTTACGTGCTCCCGCAGTTACTCTGGATCGTGCCCTTATTTAATATTAAGCTAAGGATTAAAATCCATCTCTCTCTCTCTCTCTCTCTATCTGTCTACAGTATTTATATACCGCTTTTCAACTTAGAGGTTCACAAAGCGGGTTACAAAGAAAATGGAAAAATAATAATAGCTAATTAATAACTAATGGGTCCCTGTCCCAAAAGGGCTCACAATCTGAAATGCGAAAAACAACACCAGCAGAAGCCACTTGAACAGGCATTGCTGGGGTGTATAGGGCCAGTTACACTCCCCCTGCTAAATAAAGGAGGAACACCCACTTGTAAGAGTGCCTATTGCTCAGTAAAATTAAACTTTATATTAAACTAAGGATGCAATTCAATCCACACCTATCTGGGATTAAGCCCCATTAATGATAATGAAACTTACTTCTGAGCAGACATGCATTGGAGTGGATTCTCAGTTAATAAAAGTGCGTATATTACTACTGTTTACTGATTTTGCATCTTTCCCAAAATTGCTAATCTTGTTTTATTCTTTCTATATCTCTATAAATATCTTGTAAAATATTTCATGTTCTTTCCATTTTGTTAAAAACAATTTACTTCCTTGAACGTAGTTCATCAAGTTTCTCTTTACCAGTTTTTTTCCTTCTCACCTTTTAAAATGGAATGAAATTTCTACGTGAGGGGATCACTGATACTCATCCTTTAAAACGGCTTCCCTGCATGTAAGCACAAATAGTTGCAAACTCATCTGCTGGCAGAACTGCACAGTTCAATTAACAGCAGGAAGACTCATACCACAGTCCTCAGAAGCATTAGGATTTACATGCTGACCCTCTGGCATAAATTTAACCCAGCATTTCTCCTCCCCCAAAGAGTTGTTCAGCAGCTGCCATTAGAAATAACATTTGTGATGCATTTAATCTATAAGCTATGTTGAAAGACTATTTTATGGTCTTCTGTGCCTGGAGCTCTATTTCCCAATGATAAATAGAGCCTAGAAAGCAGAATAATTAGTGCATCATAATCTGACAGGAGGATTACTACTGTGACCTGTAGGCATCAGGAGATACATTTTAATTCCTTTTCAAGTTTCGTACAAGAACTGGAAACGCTTGTTCAAGTACTATTTATATTCCTGAAAGACATCAGTTCTAAATCTAGCTGTAAGAAGCACAAATATATATCATGCACAAAAAGGCTTTTTCGGAATCTCAGCAAACCAAACTGTTGCTTGTTTATTCAGTGTCTCATAGAATATCCAACAATGTTGGATATTCAACATTGCATGCAAATAACAGTATTATATTCATGCAAATAACAGTAATATATTTATTCAGAAACCTGATTTTCTGAATTGTTTGATTGCTTCCTGGCTGGCTGGAACATGCAATATTAATTTGGGGGTGAAGGAATGTAACACTTTGGATATACAGCGGGTGTCAAAGTACACTTTGTGGGTGTCATTAGTAATCTTACTAATATAGAAAATGAAAGGTGCAATCCAAATAACAGCATGGGCCAGCACCAGTCCATTGCTGTAAAGAACTTTCACACCACTCCCCATTCCAGCAGAGATTTGGACTGGACGATAACAAAAACTTCAAGTATCCACCCTTCCAACTTGAAATGCAAATGTACTAGAAGCAAATGCATAATACACCCATAAGTTATTTTTCATAGGAAATAGTACATTTGCTGTAGGGCTGTGGGTGGCACAAGCAGTTAAGACGCTGTGCCTGTTAACCAGCAGGCCAGGATTTGAGACCCGGGTTGGCCCCACAAGACAGGGTGAGCTCCTGTGCTTAGCCCAGCTCTGCAACGCAGCTGGATCCAATCGTATCGGCTCTGCCTTTCCACTGGACTAATTCAGTGGTGTGGAGAGGGGGGATTTGCTGCTTGGGTAACACCCTATCCTCCATAACAATCTAACCCAAACTTTCATGCTTCGCATGCAGTGTATGCAGTGCCAAGCACGATACCATAGTCTTTCAAGACTGACAGAGGCCTGCGTTTTAGTACATTTGCAAATTATAGACTCCTTAAAAATCTACCTAAGTTACGTTTGGGTGCAAGAATTGCCGGTATACAATATAGGGAGAATTGGACTACTTTCTTTACTACTGTCAAAAAAGGGGAAACTTCCTTCTCTCATTCTTCCTTTAGAGGGATCATTGTGCTTCTTCCAACATAGCTAAAGGGTTTCTCGTGGTGATCAGGGAAAGCAGAGTTCCTCCAGAGTTGAGAGCAATGGTTGAAGTGTGAGTAGGATTTCAGCCCAGATGATAAGCAAGCACCACTTTATACTTATTCCAGGAAGTTGGGATTATTGTTTATCTATTTAAGATTTTTTTCCTTTTTGAAATGATATTATCTGTTCATGACACACTATAATTCATTTTTTCACATGAAGGCAGTTAAATATATTATACATAAAAAATAGATGCAGTCTCCATGAGGACATCATTTAGAGATCATAAAAGATGATAATACACAGGCAACAAAAACTGATCACAACACACTAAAATGGCTGGCTGAAAGAATATTTATATTGCATGGGAACATTTTTCTCTCCAATGGCAATTTTATTTTCACAACTTTAAGATGAACTGTGCTTATTACTGACAAATATCATGGTAAGTACTACTGAAAAATCTGGCATCAAAATATAATTTGGTTTTACTGGTTCCCTGATGCCTTGATATGGAGGGGAAAAAAGGACACAAACACAGGTTAACCTGTATGGACACAAATATAGGTTAAGACATGATAGCAATGTTTCTCAACCAGTAGCACCAGTAGTAAGAGATAGAGCACAATCCTAACCAGGTCTACTCAGATGTAAGCCCCATTGTGTCCAATGAGACTTACTCCCAGGAAAGTGTCTTTAGGATTGCAGCCATAATGACTGGTGGTACTCATGTGACCCATGGACACCAGCAAGACCCAGCAGAACAGCAGTAGGACGCTTGACTCAGCAGGTAAAGCTCAAAAGGAAGCTTTTCTGGAGAAAGTTTTCTTATCCGCCTGATGGGAGACAATCCGTACAATCCAGAGTAACTACGGGAGCACATAAGAGTCATTTACGTCGATGTAGTTACAGCACCACCTAGTGAAAACCTATGGGAAATTCATATTGCAATCCAGAGTAAACTGTTCTTGCGTTGGAGCCACGACTCCCCATAGTTACTCTGGATTGCACCATAAGCCTGTCTATTCAGATGTAAGTCCAATTGTATTCAATGGGGCCTTCTCCAAGGGACGTGTATTTTGGTTTGCAGCCTAACGCTAGTCTCTTACTAATATTTGGTGCATTACTTCTGGCCTACCTACCCAGAAAGGAATAGGTGGACCATGTGAAGTGGTACAGCAGCAGACAAATGTTGAGAAAGACTGCCAAGCCAAATGGCTTTCCCATTAATCTATGGTAACTGATCTGACTAGACCAAAAAAAGATATTGCTATCATTGGTCAACAACATACTGACAAATCAATGAAATCTTGAAATCAATGAAAAATTCTACCTGAATATTTGCAGAACAAACTAATCATTGCAACTATTATTGTATAATATTTGGAGGGAGTGGGGAATTGAGAACATATTCCTTCCAGACATCAGTTTGATCTTGCAGTGCACTGAACTGAAGGATCTATTGAAGCACGTGAACTGATTTGCTGGTTCTAATGAATGCCTTCTCTTGCATTTAAAATGTAGTTCAACTGAATTATACATAGGCTTAAAGCTAACTCTCATTCAAAAACAGGAGAAAAAGCCTTTTTTAAAAAGAGCTACTGCTATAGTAGATACACAGATTTTGTGGTATTCAAAAACGAAAATTGTCTCCCTGAAAAAATATAATTGTATATGACAGCTAAGTATGTGTTACAATACAATCATCACATGTCCTGTAAACAGAAACACACACACATACACATACCTGTGTGTGTATGGGCAAAATCCAGAATAACTACGGGGAGTCCTTGCTCTGGTGTAAGAACAACTTACTCTGGATTCCAATATGAATTTCCCATAGGTTTTCACCAGGTGGTGTAGTAATTACGGGTGCACGTAAAGTCTCTTACGTGCTCCTGTAGTTACTCTGGATTTGGGAGGGTTAGTGAATGTCCTGTGATGGAGAAACGCAACCAACCCAAGAGAAGGATGAGACCATTGGAGCCCTGCCCCACCAGATCCCATCCTCCATGTCAGTCTCCAAATCCTGTCCCAGAAGTTATCAAGTCTGTATCAGCAAAACAGAAGGTGAAGTTTTGGGTAGTCCCATTGCTGAGCCTGCATCCTTATTTGAGGGTGACCAGTGATATCATTTGGGTGCTACTGTAGTCAGAGGCCCTGATGGGGATAGGTTTGGGATGTGTTTAGAATTTAAAATTCAGCATACTCTATTCAAATAATCTCTCAGCATAATTCAGCATAATCTCTCTCTCTCTCTCTCTCTCTCTCTCTCTCTCACACACACACACACACACACACAGAGGGAGAGATCTTTGGGCCAACCATTCACATTGTTTTTCTTTAAAAGGACAGTCCTTTTGAATAGTATAATTAAATGATGTGTAGGAAGTAATTGAAGCAGCAAAATAAACACTTGCTGGGATAAATGAAACTTGGGGGGGGATCAGGAGACCTTGGAGGGAAAGGAAAATTATTTCCTCTTTCCCCTCCACAATACTCCCACTCCTCAATGGATCTGCACCATCTGCAGCTTAGTAGCAAGGTGAAGAAAGCAATGAAGAGGTTTGAAAAATAGAGGATAGGATAGAGCAAATGCTACTGCTTTCCCTTCTGTTGCCTCCCTGCAGTGCACTGTAACCATGAGTATTGTTTTAGTTACTTTACATATTCCAACATACACTTAGATATATATATACACTTAGATATGTATATACCCCAACCTACCTGTGTTCTAACATATATCTACAACATCATCCTAATAATCCTTACAACACTCGTAGAATCATAGAGTTGGAAGGGACCCAGTGGATCATCTAGTCCAACCCCCTGCCTGTATCAGGAAATTCTCATCTTGTGGGGTTCCGGGTCTCAAACCCTGGCCTGCTGGTTAACAGCCACTGTGTCTTAACCACTTGTGCCACCAGAGGACCATACTCATAAAACTTTGTTCTGGTACAAGAGATACATGCTACCCTATGTACTGGAGCTGTAAGCCTAGGGCAGGGGCCTCCAAAGATTTTGGCAGGAGGGTCTCATCATCTCTCTGACATTGTGTCAGGGGCTGAAAAACTACATTTCAAATTTGAATACATTTAAATAAATCAACATATAAGAACGTATTGGATTGAATTACAAGGCTTGCTCAAGGGCCAGATAGAGGTGTCTTACTGGATGCCACATTGAGGCTTGCAGAGGGCTGCATCTTGCCCCTGGGCAGGGCTTTGGAGACCCCTGATCTAGGGAATGTATCTATTGTAAATCTCAAATCATTTTCACAGAATCTGAGATGTAAGGAAATCTTCAATAGAATATTTTCCACAACTACAAAATTGATAAAGGTCCAGAAGCCATAAGTGGCCCAGTTTGTACACCCCTGTTCTAAATTATCATTAATCCAATGTGGCAGAATCTTTCTGAATATTGTCTTCCACCATGTTTGTTTTTCTACCAGTGCACCTCTCTACATTTTGCAATCATTTTTTTTTAAAAAGAACTCTTTCTGTATTTTTGAGATATGTTATCACATTGTTCCACTTGACAGGTTATTAAAGTCATTAATACTCTACATTGCTACTTTTAACAATGAATTTTCTACCTCAGCTATTGCAAAATAAAAAAAATGTGCACATAGATCTATCCCCTTGAGTAAGAAAATACATTTTCTAGAATCCTTCATTTTATAAATTAATTCCACAGACAACCATGGAGACTAAAGTATAATTTGTACATTACTAGTAACTGAAATACTAAAAAGGGATGGACTGATCTGACTGCAGCCTACTTGAAGGAATCTGGGTTGCAAGGGCAGTACAATCAGAGTGACCATATCTCCAGATTTCCCCAGAGACCTCCAGTAAAAACCCCTCCTCTCTCTTGGGGGGGGGAGACTCCAGAGCCCCTCCAGGATTTCCCCTAGCCTCGGCAGCCTGTATATGTCAATAAAGGTTTTTGGAAAAATCAAAAGCCTCGGCAGCCCTTTAAATTGTTGCACACGCAATATAAACTTGGGCGCACGCAGCGCTGAATCTGGGATTTCCCCCAGAGCTAGAAGGCAGAGGTGCACCTGGAGGTAGTTTCTCCCTGCCTCACCTTCTCCGGGACTTCCACAGCTGCTGCTATCTCTCACGTGCCTCCCCAAGGAAAGCTCTGCAATGGGGCTCTGCAGACGCTGGCTTCCTAAAGTCTGCACTGGCCATCCTGGTTCCTCCACAGAAAAATATTCCACATTGTCTTTGTGGTTAAAAAGGAAGAGTACCTTTTAAAAACACTTTTTCCAAATATTTGGAGGTTTGGGGAGCCCTGCAGATCAATTCACAGGTTCCTGGATTCCCCAGGTGGTTGGAGCTGACTGTAGGTAAATATATAAAACACTTTTGTATCTCTGGTATTATTGTGATCCTGGGAATCACATTGTTGCCTTCCCTGCCCCTTAAATGATCAGAGTCAATGTTTCCCAGGCTGTTGCATTGTGACCCACCAGGCTAAGAACCCGTCCTATAGGATTGGGCCATCCCATTAAGTTCTTTTAATGGAACTGGAAGATTTCTATTCGCTGGCAGACTTTCTGTGGAAAATGGAAAGCAAGGAATGAGAAGTAAGATGGTTTTAACTGTTCAAGAAACAAGGATATGCTGGATATAAAAAGAAAGAAAAATAAAAATTTCCTGACAAATGGCTCTGATACAAGCAGTTTCGCTCTAGCTGAGGGAAGAAAGCAGCTCCTCACTGTTCTGTCATAGATTATTCTCACAGAGTGCAATCCTAACCTAGGCCGGCACAACTCATCGATCTTCCCATTCCCATTGTGATGAAGGGAGGAAGCGCATGTCTATGCACTGGCCTAACCCTCCCCTAGGAGTGGCGCAGAAGTGTCTTACAGCACTTTTGTGACACCTCCAGGTTAGCACAGGACTTGCATCACAGGATTTATGCTGGGGATTAAGATTGCAGTCATATTTTTCCAAGGATATTGAAAATATTGAGAAAACATAAACACATCCGATACGTTTTCACAAATACCTTCGAAGGCTAGATCTTTTCATTCCCCTTTCAAGTCAACAAAGCCGAAGCATGTCATTAAAACTATTGATGAAGCAGCAGATGTAATATTAAAAATAAAACCGTGCCAAAACATCATTCACTCCTAGAGTATAAGAGAAAAATACAGACAATAACTCTTTTTATTAAATGGAGAAACTCTTTTTATTAAATGGAGACGCTCTCTCTCCCACCCACCCCCCAAAAAATTTCCCACCTGCCTCATTGCTTTTAAGGAAAGGATTTGCCGGTCTTGATTTGCTTCTTATTTGCTTCTTCTATACCTTTGATGCTTCCTTGAATGCCTGCTTATGTTACTGAGTCTTGTATCTGAATGAGATGGTACCCAAAGAACGAAGTGTGTCACCATGACAACGGACTGGAAAGGAAGAGAGATTCACGGACAGCAGAAGCGGGGAAAAAATTCACATATTAACCTCTTTTAGGCAGAGGAAAAACAAAGTTGCCCCATGAATTCTACATAAAGATATTCACCAACTTGAATATGTTTGTATTGTTGGTTCTGTGTGCAGTATTTCTGATAGGCTTTTCTGTATTCTGTCGGCTTCACTGAGGTGAGCTTAGGACAGTCAGAAGGAAGACATACCCTACAATCCAGAGTAACTACGAGAGCATGTAAGACACATTTACGTCGATGTAGTTATGGCACCACCTAGTGAAAACCTATGGGAAATTCATATTGCGTTCCAGAGTAAAAAATTTTTATGTCGGAGCAAGGACTTCCTGTAGTTACTCTGGATTGTGCCCCTAGTGGGAAATCCAGAGTAACTATGTGGAGTCCTTATTCCGCAGTAAGAACACTATGGATTGTATTGGGACTAGGGCTGTGGATGGCGCAAGTGGCTAAGACACTGTGCCTGTTAACCAGCAGGCCAGGGTTCGAGACCTGGGTCGGCATTGGCCCCACAAAAAAGGGTGAGCTCCTGTCCTTAGCCCAGCTCTGCAACGCCAGCTGGATCCAATCGTATTGGCTCTGCCTTTCCCTTGGACTAATTCAGTGGCATGGAGAGGGGGGATCTGCTGCTTGGGTAACAGCCTATCCTCCATAACAATCTAACCCAGGCTTTCATGCTTTGCATGCAGCGTATGCAGCGCCGAGCATGATACCATAGTCTTCCAAGACTGATGGAGGCCTGCTTTTTTTTTTTGTATTGGGACTACATTGGCTTGTAAAGCCAAGGGTTTATTTGCTATTATTCATCCTGTAGAGAAAAATGAAAATGAATAGAACACCAAAAGATGATCTGAGGTAGTATTTCCGGCATTAAAAAATGCCAAGCATCTAAAATCTAATAGCTTAAGGGCTTTTTTCCTACAGGAAATCAAGGCAACTGTCAGGTGTTACAATGAGATGGTGAAAATCACCTATCCCTTTGTAATAAAACAAAACATTTCAAGCCTTGTAGCATTGTTCAGGAATTAAATTTGGGAAGGATTTATGTATAGAAAAGATATTAGTGGCTAAGGATTATGCAAAATCTCAGGAAAGACATAAAGAGCAACGCCTCTACATTAGCAGCAAGAATGGAAGGAAAAGGCAAAACCCCAGCGCATTCTTTGGGCAAAGTTATATAGTATAATAGCAGTTCTAACAACGATCTCCAGAGTTCTCAATTTCTTCCTAAAGATAGAGGCTGCTGGGACAGTGTGCGCTTTGGATCTAGCTTAATAAACAGCAATAAATTTGCTGTTAGAATAATGAAATCGTAATGAATAATGAATAATGAAATCATAAAACTGGAGTGGCCAAATGATGATCTGTGACCATAAGTGGTTCCCAAATGTGTCACAACCCATATGTACTGCCATATGGTGGGTTGTGATGTGATGCTCCCTGCACAGAGCCTTATTGGGAACTCCTGGAGATCCCTCTTGTCACAGCATGTCTGCAACCTACTCCATTGTCCTCCCTTAGCCCCATAATGGCCTGTGGAAGAAACCAGAAGTAACTTCTATTAAACCAGAAGTTTTTTCCTGAAGTTTTTGCCCTTCCACAGGGCGTTATCCAGTGGTCAGGCAGGAGACAACTTGAATGCAGTTTCTGGGGGCCTTTGATAAAGCACTGTAGTTCAACACAGGGAACATTGTGCCATGGCCCAGTGTACATGGGATGGCAACCCTCCCCATATTTGGTTGTGTGACCCAGCTGTGGGTAAAATTGGGTAAAGGATGATCTATAAAATTATTGTCAGTAGACTGCTTTATAACAACAACCAAAAAAGATGTGCAAGGGTTTACACACAGAATCAGATCATTAAACAGATAGCTGTCCCCAAGTGGTTCACAGTCTGAAAATGTGCAAACAGCTACTAGAAAAGACACTGTGCTGCATTAAAGAAGGGAGAGTTGCTCTCTCCTGGCTAAATATAAGGGAGCCCCACTATCTGGGCTCATTGGCCAGTTAGCAGGGCAACTAGTGTTTCCCAGTAAAGAAACACTATATAAACAGCATCTAAAGAACTACTAAGGGCCAAACTAGATGTGATGGAGCAACATTTGTTGACTCTTGGATCTGTACTGTTCAGTCTTAAATCTTCGTAAAATAATATTTTCTCAAGCGCAAAGCAATGGTTGACGCAATCCAATATGGTATTTGAACTTCAAAGATAAGAGCCTATTATTCGTGACTCCAGTAAAGAACAGGCAGCATTTTTCAATCTCTCTAATCATCAGATCTGTCTAACTCATGGAATAAACATAAATAAAGTGGATTGCTTCTCTTAATTCAAAAAAATTAAATATTTTTTAAATAATGACCCTGTTCTCAACAAAACAGTGCCATTATTGTTGCCAAGAACTCCATAGTGCTCCGATACATATTTACAGGTACTTGCTAGTGACTTTATTCTTCTCACTGCAAGCCTGCTTCATTAATTTATTGGACAAGAAATAAATATTTTGATATGCAGTTAACTGAAGATTACTATGGAACTTTCCCATAGAAACAGATGCTCAGTATTTTTTTTCCTAGCTAAAAAACATTTTTACAATGAAGAACCATACAGTGATATTGTGTCATTTTAGGCAGGGAAATTTGTTCAAAACATTCAATTAGTGAATAAGACGGCTGCTCATTTTATACTTTGGGGGTTGATTAATTGCTGCTATAGAGAAATAGCACACCAGTTACCATGTGTTCATGTACAACAGGTGCCAATGTACGAAATTATACTGCAGTGTCAGCCAGCATAGACAATTCAGTACTTTCCCAGGTATGATAAAGCTCTGTTTAAACCCTGCCGAGCAGCATCATAGTTGCCAAAGAGAAATGATGCATTTGATGCTTCACATTTGAATGAAGCGCATGGTTTGGGCCATTCTAACAAGAACTGTCACTGAGCCCAAGGCATTCTCCACTTTTCATAAACATTTTTTGGCAATGCCAACAGGCACCTTTTCAAACTCTTGTGTGTGATTGTCAACAGTTTCCAGGTATTCGGCAATCACTGCCATCATCCTGAACTATCTCTGTTTGCTGGCAGTGAAATTGACTCACGTGGCTAGTTCTGTTAAATGCTATAAAAGAGGCATCACCTTTCAATCTTCTTTTTACAGCAACTTTCAACTAGCATGTTGTGACACATTAGTGTATATCAAAGCAAATTTTCCCATAAGAAATAATGGAAACACGGACAATTCATTCCAAAACTTCAAAAAAATGTTCATTTAAAAATGATTACGATACTGTCATATAATACAAAATAATAAAGAAAATACAAAAAATAAAGAAAAATAAAACAAATTAACATGCACTGAGTCTCTTGAGGTCTCTCAGACTGCAATCTGCCCCCTGACACTGATTATAGTAGGGCTTACTTTAGAGTAGACAAGGAAAGCTAGATCTCACAGGCTCCTTTCCATTGTCCCCTTTACACAGGAGTGAGCCCCACTGATTATAATAGAACTTTCTTTAGAGTAGACAAGCAAGGTGCTGGCAGCGCAAAGCAGGTACATTTCGCTAGTTTCTAATAAAGTTTGTCTTGCAGTACAAGCAAAATAAATACTTCCAGCTGAAATTCGGCCTGTTTTTGTGCACTGCCAGCATCTGCTCAGCTGAGAGACAAGCCTATGCATGTCTACTCTGAAGTAAGCCCATTAAAGTCAGTGGGGCTCACTCCATGTAAGAGGGGGCAATGGAAAGGAGCCTGAGAGACCTAGGACAAAATCCAGAGCAGTTACGGGTCCACGCAGTTATGTCACCCTCTAGTGTTATCTTATGGAAAGTCACCTTAACTGCTCCATCGCAAAGGGCTTAATTTGACTTTAGGATATGGGCCGTTCATGTCTACTCTAAAGTAAGTTCTATTATTTCATACACCATAAGCAGAGACTATAGGTGTCCTGTGGGACTATCAAACAGAGGCTAAAACCCACATACATTATACTACTGGAATTTCCTTTGTTTTCTTCATGGAAAACCAGCAAAAAATGTCACTACAAGATAATTTTGAGATATAATTAGTATCAATAGTATCCACAGGTCCCTTTTCAGAGGCATATGTACAATGAATAACAATTTGTGTACTGGAGTAGCTACTTGCAGGGAATGATTTTGATCCGCTCCACAAATCAGCATATGACAAAATTAACAGAATACTTAAATGATCCTCACTGTGTGTCAACAAACATCCAGTAGCCAAGACCAATGTCATTTTGACCTCGAGTTACTGGAATCTGACAGCAAATTTAGGTACCATCTGCCAACCATTTGGGATACTCACCTGGGAGCGTTAAACCTGCTGATACATCATTGTGCCAGGTGTCATTGTTGATCAGGTGCAGCATTCTGGGTGCAATGAATGGAAATCTCCTTATTCACTACTGTAGAAGACCTTGCTTTTAACCTGACTATTCTCATTAAATCAAGAAACCTAAGACTTTTCAATACAGACACTCAAGGCAGAAATGAAAGGAAAAAATAGATATCCGTACTTTTTACTGCATGTTCATAATTTACTAATATGATAACACATAGAAATGTGATGGATTTATATTTGCATTATATATAGTGCATTTATATTTATATTAGAAGTGTGGGTGGTGCAAGTGGTTAAGATACTGTGCCTGTTAACCAGAAGACCCAGGTCCCCATAAGACAGGGTCAAGACCCGGGTTCCCACAAGATACGGTGAGCTCCTGTCCTTAGCCCAGCTCTGCAACGCAGCTGGAACCAATCATATCAGCTCTGCTGTTCCCTTGGACTATTTCAGTGGCATGGAGAGGGGGGGATTTGCTGCTTGGGTATCGTCCATAACAATCTACCCAGGCCTTCGTGCTTTGCATGCAGCATCGAGCACAATACCATAGTCTTTCAAGACTGATGGATGCCAACTATATTTGCATTATACATATCATACAACATATAATACTTATGGCATGTGATAATCCTATGATAAATGTGGTTTAAATATCCTTATAAGACCCAAAGCAAGGAAGCAAAGGACATATACTGATAGTATGTGAATGCCTAATGTGGCCTTTGGAGCAAATTATTAAGAAGAGATGGAATTTCCAAAACAGCCAAAAGGGTAAGAAATACATTGTTCTTTAATTCCTACCTAGCTTTATGGCCAATTCATATATGTATACCTGCTGTTCGTTGCATGGTATCTGGCCCCCCAATCCAGAAGTAACTGACAGTGACATCATAACTTCTGGTGGTATTTCCAATGCACGTTAACTATACAAGTTGAAACAAATTATCATGATGTTTGTTTCTCAATATCTTTGTACAATAATACCTAAAATACGTATGCAGCACCGAGCACGTTACCATAGTCTTTCAAGACTGACGGAGGTCTGCTTTTTTTAATACCTAAAAACCAGGCTTTTTTGTCTTCTTAGCTATCTTCTTTACTTCTAATTTCTTTCTTTTCCTTGCCCTTCAGTGTTATCAGCATTCTATTTATCTTTACCCCAGACAGATGCAAATAAGGAGCCGGACAAAAGTGCTGGACTGAGGGCCACTTTTATTAACTATTTAACATTAAAATAAACATTAAAATAAACAGCTCAAACAATAGCCCTGCGGTCTAAGGGGATGCGGCTCTCCGCATAGATCCCCATGCAGAAGTTGGTTAAGGGCGTTCCCAGCCTGGCTCAGGGCATTCCTTGAACAGAGTTCAAGGATGCCCGTCTTTGCCAACCCGAAGGTCAAGGTAGACGGACGCGCAGCCGCCAGCTATTCCGGCTCATCTGCGCCTAGGAAAGGATCCTTTCCATCCAGGAAAGGGGGCTCATCAACCTCACCCCTAGAGCCGGAGCAGCATCACAGGGAGGCATCCGCACCCCCAGACCCTTGCTACCTAAGGCTGCACACCAATGGCCTATCCTGCCTATATCTGCACGACTCCTGCCACACGGTAAGTCAGCCTAGCGCTTGGCTCAACCGCCCCACCACAAAAAAAAAACAAAAACAAAAAGAACTGGAGCAGTCCCTGCTGTAAGGTAACTAAGAAAACATCAGTAGCCATATGATTCAAATGAACTCCGTCGGCTCTGTATACTCAGAATGCCTCCACCCAATTCGGAGGTGCAGAATAACCGCACCACCTATACTAAGGAGGAACGAGCCACAGAAGCGTTAAGTTGCTTACATGACACGTCAACCCTTCGGATGCTTTTAGCATCCAACCGCGCATGCCTGGGCTGCATCTGAGACCAGAAGATGCGTACTCCTGGGCACCAGGCTCCCACAAAGGAGAGTTCCTCCTTGATCTACACTCTCAAGGACACTGAAGTCCTCTGAGCGAGACCATTCTCCCCCAGATGCACCAGAAGTACCTGCGGAGGCGGGTTCCTTCCCAGGAACTCAAAAAAGGCCGGCAAAAACTGCCCCCAACGCATCCCCCTCTTAGCCACCCAGGAGATGGAAGCCCGAGATCCCAGCCCGAGCTGGGTGCCAAACCCGCTGCATTCGGCCCTCTTCTTGGCCCAGAAGAGGACGTAGTGGCCGATGAGCAGGATCCAAGTCCGGGTTCTTCCTACGAGGGAAAGCAAAAACATCGCCATATTAGAATGCAACAAACAGCACTCCAGGCCAAAACCTCAACACCATACTAGACCAAGCCCTAACAGTCAGTCAGTGGGCCGGGGGCGCCGACCCGAGCCCCTACTCTGAATACGGCCCGAAGGCCCAACAGTTGCAGCCCTACAGTGACATCATAACTTCTGGTGGTATTTCCAATGCACGTTAACTACACAAGTTGAAACAAATTATCATGATGTTTGTTTCTCAATATCTTTGTACAATAATACCTAAAATACGTATGCAGCGCCGAGCACGATACCATAGTCTTTCAAGACTGACGGAGGTCTGCTTTTTTTAATACCTAAAAACCAGGCTTTTTTGTCTTCTTAGCTATCTTCTTTACTTCTAATTTCTTTCTTTTCCTTGCCCTTCAGTGTTATCAGCAATTCTATTTATCTTTCTTATCCTGCAGACAAGCAAGATCACTGCAAGTATTTACTTCCCACTTCATTCTTTTGTTCCCCTCAGCACTTCTTTTCTCAAAGAAGCTGCTACATACTCTATCTTTTAAAAATCTATCAAATTCTCCTTTAGAAAAGCTGATGGCATTCATCACTGGACTATTTATACTTATCCTTAAAGCTCTTTCTCAGTGAACTAACCCCCGCTTTAGCTGCTGGATTCAGAAAAGCCTTACCATGCCAAGATAGGAAGTATGATGTGCAGGAAGCTACTAATTATGTCATGTTCTGCTTTTCACCAAACCATTTACCGAGAATAAAGTAATCCCACAGTAGTTTCTAACCGGTGTATTAACAGACAACAGAAAAGATAAAGCAGCAGATACAAACTGGAGGCATAAAGTAAAGCATAATAAAAGCCCCTCTGGATCAGACTAAAGGACTATCCAGCTTGCTGTATCTTACAGCAGCCCACCAAATGCTTCAGGAATCACAGAGGATAAGATGCCTGCATCCTGATGCTCAACCCTGCACATGACATTCTAAGATAGAAACTTCAAGCGTTGAATTTTGAAAAGTTAAGACGTCTCAGAAAATGGTAAGATCTTCACCTGGTATCTTGACACCTCAGTGTCAAGTTGAAAGCTAGGAGCATCTGGGTGTTGCATTTGTCTTAATTATTGACCTTATTTTCTCCCCTATCCCATGAATCACTTGACATTGCTGCCTGAACCTGTTTAGGTTTTCTTTACAAAGCCCCAATAATTTCAATGGGCTTTTCTTCCTAATGAAAATATTGAGAATTGCAATTATATTATTATCTGTCTTTTATCTGAAACAGAACTCAGGAGAAATTGTCCTCTTTGATAGAAATCATTCACATCAAGACCCCACTGTAAGCCAGCTTCATGCGTTACAATCTTGTTCAATCCCTACAATCCAGAGTAACTACAGGAAGACGTAAGAGGCACTTACTCTGGATTGCTCTATGCATTTCCCATAGGTTTCCCATAGGTAGCAACGTATCTGGTGTAAAAGGTCCCGCAGTTACTCTGGATTGTAGCCAATGTCATGATATACACAGGCAGCATCATGCAAGTTTTTTATGGACACAGTAAATTGGTAGTTTATCACCCTCCTGGATTTTTAGCCTCATCAAGCCTGATTCCATGTGCACCACTTAAAGTGTTGTCAAGCCTCTTTCTCTCTTCTACCCATTGTGAGCAGGTTGAAAATGCAGCTTTAATGCATCAGCTGTTTATGTTAATTGAAGGTCATGCAGGCAGGTATAATTACCTTGAAATCTTTCTTGCAGCACAGTGGCTAGAAGTTTTCTATCTGAAAGGCAGGTTTAGTCCTTTGCCTATCCTTTCCTCCTACAGAATCACTTTTAATCTTTTTATTTACAGTTTAACTTGTCCTACAGTGATAAAATGAACAAGCTGTAATTCTGAAGCCCTTGGGATAGGAAAGCCTCTTTTTATTTGTTTTGCTATGTAAACTACTTTGACGTTCAACCAACCACTTTTTGGTTGAAAATCAGCATGCATAAATTTTTAATAATAATATGCAAGGTATTGGTTTGCCTGCAAGAAAAAAGAAGATAGATAACGAAGAAAACACAATATTAAAAACTTGCATCAGAGACTGATCAGAGCCAAACGATAGATAGAAAAATAATAGTTCTTCAAGGTAAAGGCTCTCTCTCTCTCTCTCTCTCTCTCTCTCTCTCTCTCTCTCTGTGTGTGTGTGTGTGTGTGTGTGTGTGTGTGTGAGAGAGAGAGAGAGAGAGAGAGAGAGCCTTTACCTTGAAGAACTATTATCTATTAACTATTCTCTCCCTGTGTGTGTGTGTGTGTGTGTGTGTGTGTGTGTGAGAGAGAGAGAGAGAGAGAGAGATGCAGCAGAAATACAAATTAACTGAGATGATGGAAGTAGATTCCTAATTAAATTGTTAAGAACATGCATGCATGCATGTTTCAGCAATCAGAATGCATTTCTATTAAAGAAGAAACTAAAATGTTTAGGAATCTTGGATACTTAAAAATGGATCCAAAAGAACAAAAGATCCTTAAAACATTGTACAAAATATAAAATTGCTGTGGATTGAAAACAATAATAATCTGTTTTTTATACTCTCTTATAATGCTGGGAATTTTTAAGAATCCAACAGAAATGACACAGTAAAAGACTGAATTCAATGGAACTGTGAACGCTCAGCTGTCTGGGAAAAAGAATTTCCATGCAGTATATCTCAGAACTAATGGCCTGTTCATGAAAGAACATTGTTTCATACTGTAGTTGTCACCTTGTCAGTAATAGAGGTCACTAGAAAAGCATGACCTCAATGAACTTCTTAAACTGCTATCTATCCCCTGAATATCAGGTGGAATTCAAGGGCCTTTATAGCCTAGTTGCTTAAAAAGAATGTATAGCACTGTAATCTTGACCTTCAACATTACATCCATTCTTTAGAAGTATGGAACTGTCAACCACATATCTGAGAAAATAAAGTATAGAACACTATTCAGTGTAAAGTGTCTTGGTTTTATATTCACCATCAATTTTCTAAATTATACCTGTTTTCATAAGAAATTAACCATATTCAAGACAAGGAGTTAACCACACTCAAGTACAGTGGTACCTCGCTTAACAAGTGCCTCGCTTAACAAGCGTTTCACATAACAAGCAAAAATTTCCAAGAAATCTTGCTTCACATAACAAGTTCTGCTTCACTTAACAAGCAAGTGCACTATGGGCACGTGTGCTATGCAACCCTGACGCTCCGCACGGAGGCTCTTTAAAAGAGCTGCCGGCCAGCGCTGCTGCCTCTAACTGCCCCCAACTTGGGGGCAGTTGCCCGGAGGTGCCAGAGGCAGCTGCCTCTAACTGCCCCCAAGTGCCCCCACCAATCTCCTTGAACCTACAGCAGCAGCCCAGGTAAGCCTCCCAGGAAAGTGTCTTTGATTTTAGTCTCCTAACTATGTCTACACAGAAGTAAGCCCCATTGTGTTAAATGGGGCTGTGAGGTGTGGGGCACTCCTGAGCCACCTACCCCTGGCTTCTAGTTGCTTGGCTGGACGACAACAGACCCACCCCATGAGGATCAGCATCAACTGGGTCTGAAGTGCCTCAGTAGGATGGAAGGGGGGTTGAACCAGCCCTATTTCTGCTGCTTCCTAAGCCAACCTCACCATGGGCTCCATGCCTTATTCAGTGGCTCCTCCTCATCCTCGGCATCTTCACCCCTTTTCTATGCCGCCCTCCTCCCAGGGTGGATCCCTTCTGTCTTCCCATGCCACTAACCCCATACCATCCACATTCCTCTCACTCTGATCCCAGTTGCCCTGTCCTTGCCCTGGTGCCCTCCCTTCAGCCTGTGTCCTCCTACCTCTCCAGTGCCTCCCTTGCTCTGAACCCCTCTTTTCTCTTCTCTCCCGTTTTGCCTGCATTCCTCTGAGCCTTAGATGTCCTGCCTTTGCTCTGCGCCAGTCATTCCAGTGGCGAGAGGACCCAGCGGGCACTTCAGCTGCCTCCTCCCGGCTGCTAGGGAGGTCTCCACTCCCTGCCTTGCCCAGCAGTCTTGGGCGTGCACAGGGTGGCTGCCCACCTCCACACCCTGCTGCTCTGCAGGGGATGCCTCCCCCTGATCCCTGCTGGGGCGTCCCGTCCACAGGTGGGCTGCAGCCAGTTCTCACCGGTTCTGTAGAACTGGTTGTTAATTTGGGGAGGACGTTAGCGAACCGGTAGCTTTGAGGGGGCCATCATGTTTGAATTTCTCTTAAAGGGTCTCTGGGTCTGTCTTCCCAGAGGTGAAGCTCCACTCCCTTCTCCTTCCTCCCCTTCTGAACCTCTCTCTTCTTCTGAGGGGGGCTCTCTCTTCTCCCTCCTTCCCATCCCTAAGGTTATTTTTTTATTTTAAAATACAAACAGTCTGTTCCAATTACCATCATTCAGAGAAGGCATTGCAGTCATTCCACAGCACACTCAGACACTACACTGCCGAGATGGGAGGGTGTAAGGACACTAAAAGCTCAATACTTTCAAGTGAGAGTGAGGAGCTTCTTCATGCCCCAAACCTTTGTATGATGCTATTCAGGAAGACTGTCCTTGCTAAACATCTTATTTTGATTAAAAACCTTATTTCTAGCAAGTTTTCAGAAGTTATTTCCTTGTGCAGTTCACAAAGCATGGTGGGTTTCTCATATGCAAATGAGGCAGCCTCTCTGGGGATGGTGTTTTTGTGCGTATTTTGGATCAGGCACTTTGATAGACAGCTTTACAAAGGGGTCCTTTGGTGGGAATACAGAAGCCACAGCTGCTGAGAAAGGTCTGGGAGCCTGTAGGAGCAGCATCTGAGTGTTGTTAGGATGAGATCCTCCAGGGCTTTTGTCCCCCGTTCCTCCAGCCCTGTCTAATTTCCTGAGAGTAAGCCCACTGTCTATAATGGGACTTTCTTCTGAGTAGACATGGTTAGGACTGGGCTCTGAGGCTGCAATCATATCCACACTTACATGGGAGTAAGCCCCACTGACTAGAATGAAACTTACTTCTAAGTAAGCCTGCATAGGATTGGACTGTAATGCTAAAATCCTGACCACAGAGTCCTGGAAGTAAGCCCCATTGACTTGAATGGAACTTACTTCTGAGTAGGCACGGTTAGGATTGGGCTCAGGCTGCAATCCTATCCACACTGTAGTCCTTTTGCCCCCCCCCACCTCATCCTGCCCCTCTGAGAAATCTCTCCACCTGAGATTGTGGGGAGGCAGTATGGGGGGTACCTGAAGAAATAGCCCCAGTTCCCATCCTGCCCCCCAGGAGCCCAGTCCACTGCCTACTCTGAAGTAAATCCTATTAATGTCAGTAGGTTTTACTCCCCTGTGAGGATAGGAGTGTAGCCTCAAAGCCCAATCATCTGTCTACTCAGAAGTAAGTTCATTATAATAGTGAAGTTTATCACTGGAAAGAGTGTATAGGACTGCAGCCAGAAGCTGGTTTCTAAGAGCTTGTAATTCTATGCCTGACTACTCAAAAGTTAATCCCATTTCAATCTATGAAGCTTACTCCCAGGAAAGTGTGCAGAGGAGTGCAGCATTAGAGCCCAATCCTATTCTTGGCTACTCAGAAGTAAGTCCCATTAGAGTGTGTGGAGCTTACTCTCAGGAAAGTGAATAGGATTGCAGCCAGAGGCTGGTTACTAAGAGCTCAGTCCTTTGCTTGACTACTCAGAAGTCCTATTATATTCAATGAAGCTTACTTACAGGAAAGTGTGGACAGGATTGTAGCCTTAAGTAGTGGCTTAGAGCAAACCTCAACCTGCAGATGGACACCACAGACTCTGGTCCTAAACTGGTCCTATGCTTTTATGTTCTTATTTGTGGCCCCAGAGAGCACAATTTGTGCTCCTTATTTGTGGCCACCTGAGTACAACAAAGTGTAATGCATAGGAATAAATTACAATGAACTCAGGGGCTTAATACTGATTGATGCGGTCACAAGTAATACCATTTTTTTGTAAACTAAGGGTTAAGGTGGCGTGCCCTCCGCCGCCCCACCCCTAACCCCAGCCCCAGCCCCTGACCCAGCCTGGCCCCGCCCACTTCGGGAGAACTGGTTGTTGGCACAGGTTGGGTCCACCACTGGTCCCGTCAGCTGCTGCAGCTCCCCTCTCCTTCTGGCTGCCGCCTGGGGAGGGACCCCATCCTTTGCCCCAAGTGAGGGGCTGCTGGAGTTCCCTGGACTACCTTCCCCCAGGAAAGGAGGGGGAGCATCCCCCGACAGGGGCTTACTCCCTGGAAAGTGTCTTTGATTGCTGCCTCTTACATGTCTACCCAGAAGTAAGCCCCATTGTGTTAAATGGGGCTTATTCCCAGGAAAGTGTTGTTAGGATTGCAGCCTAAGTAGACTTCATAGGATCATGCACACTGAATGCATGTTTTGAATTCAATTCCAGTGTTTTGTCATCATTTTTGCATCCAGTTAATATTTTTAAAGGAATTTTTTTGGGTTGTTGAACCAATTGTCTGAGTTTCCATTATTTCCTATGGAAAAATCTGCTTCACTTAAAGAGTGTTTCACTTAAATAG
Organism: Cryptoblepharus egeriae; assembly: GCA_030015325.1. Taxonomy (NCBI): domain Eukaryota; kingdom Metazoa; phylum Chordata; class Lepidosauria; order Squamata; family Scincidae; genus Cryptoblepharus; species Cryptoblepharus egeriae. The sequence continues at coordinate 32,350,844 of JAREYC010000005.1, forward strand.
CATGCCTTCGGAACGAATTAAGCTCTTTAGGAGCTTAACGAATTAAGCTCTTTATGTGCTTTATGTGCTTAATGGGCACCACTGTAATTATTCTGATAATTATTCTTTCCATAGCTTTGCCAAACATTGTCTAAAATAGAGGATAACCAACAGGAAGTGATAGTTTATCCTTTAGGTTATCCTCTCTAACAATGTTTGTCCAGTTCACAATTTAATCACCACTTAAAGAATTCAACACATAGTTCTGGCTTGAATATGTGAAAATCAATCACAGATAAAACTAAGAACCCAGTGTAAACCTATCCAGTGTAAAATGCAGTCCTGTTGTAAGGGATCAAATGTTTTACCTTGAGGAGGTACATACAATAAAGCTGCAATCCAAAACACACTTTCCTGTGAGTAAGCCCCATTGAACCGAATAGGACTTATTTTTAAGTAGACATGCTTAGGATTGTGCCCTAAGTTAAACAGATGACATATAGCAATGTTGTACAGGTCCCAGTTGCTGAACAAAGTGTTGAATATGAAAATCTCTAGATTTCTAAGTGCGCGAATTACAAGAAAAGCTGAAGGCAGAGGAATTCCTACTGATACTTTCCTTGGTTGAACACGCTACACGCATAACTTCAAATACAGGCATTTCCCAATTTATGTAAACCTGGACTTTCAACTCAGAGGGAACTTATCCACTAATACAACCTAACACCAAAGAATCCATACAATTAAACTATTTGTATTGTATTTTCTAGGAAATACATTTTGAAAAACTATGCAAATCAAAATGTAAGAAGTTACGCAATTTATTTGAAGAACAAGATGTACTAGTGGCAAAACACATATGCATAACAATTAAAAGATATGCAATTAAGCTGTCTTGTCTCCCACAGTGTCTTTGTAATTAGAGTTCATGCTTCAGAGTACACTGGGGAAAAAGATATAAAAACCTAAGACAAATAAGTCAATTAATGAGGACACAAACAGGATTACTTGTAAAAGAACATGAGTAACTCCCCATGGACAATGACTATTTTTAGGACACAATCTGAACAATTATCTCAAATTCTTTTCATGTCATTAATCATATTTAAGCATTTCATAGTCCAAACTATGCTAGCTCCAAAAATGAAACTTCTAAGTTTCTCTAGCTCCAGAAATGATACTTGAACTGTTATTAGTTAAAACAGTTCTAAAAGACAAATCTTTGTATTACATACCCTTTCCATTCCACCTGTTTACAAATTCAGTACAACACACCTATATATAAATATTTGTTTGACAACAGCAGATGCAATTTCTTTGGAATTCATTTTAGATAAACAGAAATTGTGACAGCAATTCCTAGGGCTCTGAGGACTGCCTGTAGCTTTAGTCTGACAGCCATCAGACTTTGTTAATTTTCAATGTACATAATCTACTCAAACCAGTTTTCCTTCAATAAAGAAATGTATGGCATCATCATATCCATCTTGGTAGAGTGATTCCATTTTCTCCTGGCTTGGTGGAAACAGAACTTGATGGAGTCTTTCAAAATTGGTGGTAGACAACTGCAGCCAAAAGAGTCAGACAAATGAAAGCATCATATCTTTGAGTTTCCAGCTTCTCTTTACAGAATGTTAATATACATCTTAGAAAGGTAATATGATCATCACTGGCATCCTTCAGTCTCGAAAGACTATGGTATCGTGCTCTGATTGGAGGTCCTGAAACAACATCTAGTGTGGCTAAAAAGGCCAGTACGAGAGTGTCCATCCCTTCCACACTGAGGACAAATAAATTCCGTCCCCTGCCCAGGCCCCAGGTTTCGCTGCTTTTGGGTCTGTCTCTTTGCTTCAGCCTGCCGAACAAGTGTCTCTTCCAGTTGGAGAAGGCCATGCTGGGTCTTTTGCCTCCACGCTGAACGATTGGATGTCAAGGTTTCCCAGCTGTTGATGTCCATTCCCAAGGCCTTTCGATCCCTCCTGCAGATGTCTTTGTATCGCAGCTGTGGTCTCCCTCTAGGGCACTTTCTCTGCACTAATTCTCCATATAGGAGATCTTTTGGAATACGACCATCAGCCATTCTCACGACATGCCCAAGCCAGCGTAGACGCCGCTGTTTCAGAAGTGTGAACATGCTAGAGATTCCAGCACGTTCCAAGATGGCGTCATTTGAGACTTTGTCACACCAGGTGATGCCAAGAATACATCGGAGACAGCGCATATGGAAGGTGTTCAGCTTCCTCTCCTGCCATGCATAAAGGGTCCAAGACTCGCTGCAGTACAAGAATGTGCTCAGGACACAAGCTCTATAGACCTGGATCTTTGTATGTTCCGTCAGCTTATTAAGCCATACTCTCTTTGTAAGCCTGGAGAACGTGGTAGCCGCTTTACCAGTACATTTATTCAGCTCAGTATCTAAGGAGAGAATGTCAGAGATAGTTGAGCCAAGGTACACAAAGTCATGGACAACCTCCAGTTCATGTTCAGAGATTGTGATACAGGGAGGTAGATCCACACCCAGACCCATGACTTGTGTTTTCTTCAAGCTGATTGTTAGTCCAAAGTCTTGGCAAGCTTTGCTAAAAACGGTCCATAAGTTGTTGAAGGTCTTCAGCAGAGTGAGCAGTAACAGCAGCGTCATCGGCGAAGAGGAACTCCCGCAAGCATTTCAACTGGACTTTGGACTTTGCTCTTAGTCTGGAAGGATTGTAGAGTTTTCCATCTGATCTGGTCCGGAGATAGATTCCCTCTGTTGCGTTTCCAAAAGCGTGCTTCAGCGTGACTGCAAAAAAGATCCCAAATAAAGTTGGTGCGAGGATGCAGCCCTGCTTCACTCCACTTCGGATGTGAAAGGAGTCTGATGTTAAGCCATCAAAAACTACAGTGCCCTTCATGTCCTCGTGAAAGGACCTGATGATGTTGAGGAGCTTAGGTGGGCATCCAATCTTGGGGAGGATTTTATAAAGGCCATCCCTACTAACCAAATCAAAAGCCTTTGTAAGATCTATGAAGGCTACAAAGATCATAGAGTTCATTATTTTGACAGTATAACACTTCCTGTTTGTGGTGGTTAGATTTATAAGACCACATGTGACTTGTACTAATATTCAACTCACTATTTGTTACCATATTTTATAATACACTTCAATCCCACTCTTTCTCAAAGAGTAGTATCAAAGTAGGCTAGTAGTACTGTACATAGTGCTTGTCCATAAGGCATTGTGCATTAAAGTGGACAGCAGTACCATTAGTGTCATGCTTTTGAGGGCACCCAGAGAGAAGGATTAGCTATAGTTGGAACATACCAAAGATATGGATTGAAATTATTGGTGTAACACAAAACCCTCAAAAATTAGAGAACATAAGAATGAGTACTTGCAGTATCTTCATGGTACCCTGGCAGCATGAGGAAAGAACACAGATGCAAAACTTCTGTGCACTGTATGACTGTTGATATATAAAATAAGTACTACTGGCCTGACTTGGGTCTGATGTGGGCAGAAGATATCTGGGAAAGCTGGTGCAAGGACACATGTTGGGTAAGGGGATACACTCATCCCCTTACCCTGAGTTGCACCACAGCCACTTCCAACTCTGTGTTGAATAAAATGCAGGCCACTTGGCCTGCCTAGTCTAGTGCAAGTTAGGCTTCGGCTGTGAATTTAAGTGCTATTTTTACATTTATTTATTCTGGGATATTTTATATTTTGAAGCATGTGGTTTATTCAAGTGTATAAGTACATAATTTCCAATTACAAAAAGGCATGTTTTTGGCATGTTAACCAGATACAGTATAATGTGTTGCTAAACTCTCAACCGTTTCTTTTTTAAATGAATAGCCTATGTCTTTTAACTTTTATGTATAATATATAGTACAATCCTAAGCATGTCTACTCAGAAGTAAGTCCCATTGAATCTAGTAGGGATTAGTCCCAGGAAAGTGTCAGTAGGACTGCAGCAATAACCTTAATACCTTGTTCAGCTTTGCTTAAACATATATAGTCACATAGAGCACAATCCTAACCATGACTACTCAAAAGTAAGCCCCATTGTGTTTAATGGGTCTTACTCCCAGGAAAGTATCTTTAGGATTGCAGCTACAACCTTGCTAAATTTTGTCAGTCTCATAATACGTTTGGTGCCCCTTAAAATCCATAACACAAAGATTGTGATTGACTAGAACCCCTTACAGAATACAGAAGCTTTGTGAGTGGATCACCAGAAGTGCATACTGGGGCAATAAAACATCATGACTCCAATAATCGCTGGACTAAATGAATTATCATCTCACTATGAGATCATCATTTGATGTCTTTGATCATTTAGCTGTGTTATTGTTGCAGTGTGTCCAGTTAAAGCAAAACACGGCTCAGGCTACATAGTGAACCAGAAGTAAATAGGATTTATTTCAACATGTGCAGCTGGATCTCCCTGGGACATGCAAGTCCAAATCAGGAAAGATAATGAAACAAAGACCGGCATAAGGTTTTATACCACAGAAAAGCAGAAGTATTAATAAACATTTTGACAACATATGATTGGCTATACATACATTGCTATGCATTTCAGTACACCTGAGCATGTGGGAGATAGCGGGGTAACTTTCCACTTGTAGGACCCTTGGTCTGATGTCATATTGTGGTTAAGATCTTGCAAAGTCTTAAGTTTCTATTTTCTGCCCAACTGGGTAACTTTGCTTATGCTTGCATTGTGGTTAAGCTTGTGATCAGCTTTTAGCAACTTCGCAGAATGGACAATCCTTTGCCCTGTTCTGGCCTTATACAAACAGCAAACTATGATTTTACACAGACTTATTCCTTCTGGCAGTCTGGTACAGAGGTCCAGGTGCATGGACACACAGGTTGTATGAACGCACAGATTGCATCATTACCAAATACAGTTTTGATTCTGTTTCTGGAATCCAACCCAAGATATCTATGATCATGGGTTTCATTAATGGATGGTACTTGCATCACTGTGGCCAGGTCTAAGGTAATCAGGAATAATAATTCAAAACCCATGCCAAATCACATCAACAAATGAGCTGTCTCAGAATGAATTAAACTATTACTTTTATCTAGGTCACTGTAGTGTAATCTGCAGGGTTTCAGGAAACTATCTAGGAAAAAACCCAGAGATTCATATTTTGAATATACTTGTACCCTGCCTTTCTCTACAATGGACACGAAAGGATTGACCCTGAAACTTTCAGCATGCAGAACATGTGCCTCTGAATTATTGCCTTTCCCTAATGAGAGTAAAGGCTGCAGTCCTAACCTCCACTCAGATTGGAAACAACAGTCAGTTTCCCACACATTTCCTTCTTAAAAAGCTTTGCTAGATGGCAGACTATTCCATTATGGAAGTCACTAAAAGGAAATCCAAATGTTTCTTATCTGGTTAAAAACTGACATTAATGCAACTAAGGTAAAAGCGTCCAGAACAAAATGAGAAAAAAAGCTGTCTTGCAGTTTTAATCATCCAGAGTTGCAGGATGAGACATTCCCAAAGGAAAAGCAAGTTCACCCAAGGCCAAGATCATGACCAAAAAAAAATCTGAGTTCTTGGCCAGCTTAGCTGCAACCCCTGCCTCTCAGCTTCTGTATATGGAACAACTACAGCAACCCACTAACCTGGGGATACAGCAGGCCACTCCAAGCACCACCTTGCATCCATCCTCCACTAGAGGTATTGCTATACTGGAGTCTCATGCTGCAGCTGTAACTGGTTGTCAGGAACTTCTGGGCTTCCTTCTAAGGCAGACACCACCGCTGTTCCTTGTTCAGTGTGTTCTGAGGGGGTTTCCTCAGGAGCAAGCCCTTCTCAGGTGCCACTTACTTGGTGCCTTTTGAGCATGCCCTGGAGCACCAAGGGCAGCCCAGGCTTCCTGACTCTCTGGAAGCAGCATTAATTTCTCATCTCGATTCAGAATCATTGAGGCTACTCTGGATTGTGTCCTTTGACACAATAATTCTGGATTGTGTCCTTTGAAAGCGTACTGGGGGAGGAACACTGTTTCACCATATTATCTCCTACATTTCAGGTCACAAAGCCCAACACAGAAGTTTTCAAGTCTGTATCAGCAAAATAGCCAGTGCAGACAATTGTGGGGCTTGAGGCTTCCCTCAAGGAGACTTTTGGAGGCCCTTGTGGTTTCTGCTGGCTGCAGCTGAAACCATTGGGTGCCACTACACTTAATGCAGTCTCTGGAGATATGAATAGGCAGTAAATTAGTCATAAAGCTGCAGCATTTGGGGCAGAACATGTTCACTCCCAACAAAAAAGTCCCACCATGATATCTGCCATTGCAGTGTGCCTTCAAATGTGATTTCTTAATAATTCAGAAGTTCTCACACTGTCACATATTATTTCTAGAAATTCACACAAACATTACAAGTAGAAGAGAAATTGTGAAATAGCGTATAGTTAAAATCCACTTAAAAGAAGCACATCAAGCATGAAGGCTAAGCTTAATGGAATATACATCTGCAAGAAAATGCAGGTATCTAAATCTATGTGACTCTAGGCTCATTTGTTTTAAAGAGCTATGTGTTGCTTCATGAACCACACAAAGTATAATCTGGTGGAAAATGAAGAAAAGTCTGTTTTACTAATCCTCTAAAACTCCATTCAGCATACAGCTCCAGATTGATAACTGTGCTTCGGGGACAAATGTCTAGTTGACAGATACTGTTGGAATCTGGATATTAACAGTACACCTTAGCTGAAGGGTGAAAAGAGTCTTTAGCTAAAGAATATCTCAGCTCTAGCAAGCAGGGAGAGCCCCATCATCAGTATGTGTTCATTGCCAGCAGTGTTCATGTGTTCATCCCCAGCAGTATGTATTTTGATATCCTTCTCCTGTGCACTATTAAAGACAAAAGAACCAACAACACCTGCTCTGCACATAGTAGTAGTTCCAGTGTGAGTCCAACATTTGGAATTATGGCAAAATATGGTAGAGGTTTGCCCCATTTTCTCTTTAATGGTAGAATAAAAGATAATTTTTGTCAGACACATCTCTCTTCTGCAACATCAACTACGGCTCCTGCTGCAGTTTCTTTTCCTACACAAATGTGCAAAGATGCCAATTACATGTGACTCTCAGATGATGCTGTTATTTCCAGTATCTGATGTATCCAATGCTATCTGAGTGGTCTTTATTTAATGGGTTGCTTTGGAAACAACTGTTCCCAGTGCACAACCTACAGAGTTTGGGGCTTTAAAGGCCACGTCATACTGCAGAGGCAAAATGCAAGTTAAACAACATACGACCCAAGCAATCTGGCTGCAATGCTGAATCAAGCAGTAACAACAAAACTTTTGGAGCTATAAAATAGTCATAAACTTTAACAGCACAGACCTCTCCTTTATATACCATTGCATTGATTCTGGCAAACGGGAATAAAACTGCTGCCTAGCAGGGCCGAGAAAAGAAGTAGAAAGGGAGAAACAAACAAAATATTAATATTTTGTTACGAATTATGAATGATAGTCATAATTCTATCATTCATTAAAGGCGAAAGATAAAGGTGTCCCTCCCAAGTTGCCCTGCTATTTGTGACCAACTCTATGGGAAGTGCCCATCAGTGTTGCAAGCCCAAAGAGCCAGCACTGACCAAGAAAACAAAACACTTTTACCTTCCCATCCAAGTGGTAACTATTTATTTTGCACTTACATGTTTTTGAACTGCTAGGATGGCAGGAGCTGGGTAAGGAATGGGAGCTCATTCTGTTGTGCAGTGCTCAGGTGTTGAACTGCTAACTTTCTGCCTGACAAGCACAGCATTTTTAACCTTTGAGACACTCCAGCCCTTTAAGCATTCATTAATCACAATTATTCATTAATCACAGTGAAGTCCAAAATTCCAACTTTCAAAAAATATATAAACCATATATACTAAAGCAAATGGCTGAGCACCTATCACATATTAAATGGTCATTCATCAACAATCTATAGGTTTCTACAACCCGTTAAGTCAGGAGACTTCCTAGGTAGAGTAGTACATAAGCTTCTACATGTAAAAGAAAAATAATTCAGTCCATAAAAAGCCACTGAGCATGCTCACTGACCTTTTTCCTCAAAGCCCCATGTTGGAGGGAAAAGGGGAGGACAAGAGAATATCAGGGCATGGAACTGACTTGTTTGGCTTGGATGGACAATTAGGATTGGGCCAATGCAAAATTTATTGCAGTTCCCACTTTTACCCTTTAATACCAAACTAGATAATTCATGGCATATGAGTTTGGAGGCAAACTGTGCCAATCAAAAAATATTGTTGCTATCTTTGTGGCTGCTAGAATGGAGGTGAAAAAACAAGTTGGTTTTTGTTTTAAAGCAGAGGCAATTTGTAGAGAGAAATAATATTAACGCCCCTCCAGTGATCATACAAAAGCTGATCTTACCCAAAGATAAAAGCCTACATTTTATTTTGAATGAAAATATGGATACAGTTAGTTCAGTATGGAACTTGGTAAGCATCAGAACCAGAGAGATGATATTTCAAGTGGCTTCTGCTGGTGTTCTTTTTGCATTTTAGATTATGAGCCCTTTTGGGACAGGTACCCATTAGCTATTAATTAGCTATTAATTTTTTTCATTTTCTTGTAAACCTCTTTGTGAACTTTTTAGTTGAAAGGCGGTATATAAATACTGTAGATTGATAAATGGATAGATAGATGGGATGGATAGATAGATATGAGACCTACAATGAGAGAAAAATGGAGTATAGAACCTCCCCATTCATGACATTTGGATCCTAGAACCAGCATGATTACTTGAATCTAACACTCATCTTTTTCAGCTGACTTCAGTCTACAAATTCAGGGTGTGCGTTAGATTTGATGGTTAGATTTGAGTAAATATAGTATTTTGATTATAAGTATATAAGTACTTATATACTTATATAAGTACTTATACTTATATAAATACTTATATAAGTATACTTATATAAGTATATAAGTACTTATATACTTATGGGAGGAGTAGCAAACACATCAGAAGATAGGAGAAACCTCCAGGAGGATCTGGATAAACTGGAATCCTGGGCTGTAACAAACAGAATGAATTTCAACAGGGAGAAGTGCAAAGTTCTGCACTTAGGCAATAAAAACCAAAAACATAGGTATAAAATGGGGGATACTTGGCTTGGCAGCACAACATGTGAGCGGGATCTTGGAGTCGCCGTGGATAACAAGCTGAACATGAGTCAGCAGTGTGATGTGTCTGCAAAGAAGGCAAATTCCATTTTAGGTTGCATTAAGAGGACTGTAGCTTCCAAGTCACGAGAAGTTATAGTTCCTCTTTATTCTGCATTGGTGAGACCTCACCTTGAGTACTGTGTTCAGTTCTGGGCACCTCACTTTAAGAAAGATGCAGCCAAACTGGAGCAAGTCCAGAGGAGAGCGACAAGAATGATCAGTGGGATGGAAGGGAAGCCCTACCAGGAAAGGTTGGGGGAACTTGGGATGTTCAGCCTGGAGAAGAGGAGGCTGAGGGGAGACATGATTGCCCTCTTCAGATACCTGAAGGGCTGTCATAGGGAGAAAGGGGCTCATTTGTTCATAGCTGCTTCTGAAAGCAGAACTAGAACCAATGGGTACAAACTGCAAGAGAGGAGATTCCGGCTGGAAATCCGGAAAAAATTCCTGACTGTGAGGGCGGTTCGGCAGTGGAACAGATTGCCAAGGGAGGTGGTGGACTCTCCCTCACTGGGGATCTTCAAGCAGAGGCTCGATGAGCACCTGTCGGGGATGCTCTAGGAGGATTTCCTGCTGCAGGCAGGGGGCTGGACTAGATGACCTACTAGGTCCCTTCCAACTCTATGATTCTATGATTCTATGATTCTAAGTATAGGGTGCACATTAGATTTGATGGCGCATTATGCAATGGCAATTAGTTACCATGGTAAGAAGGCAATAATGAATCAATTTCCCTGTGAAGTGACTGCTAAATTGTCAAGGCACACCATCAGTTGTTTTTACCATTGACAAGGCACACCAGGCTTTTCAAATCCCACAATTTTCCTATTAATTAATGTCAATTCCCAAATTCCCGCAGCACACCTGAAGACTATCTGTGGCACACTGGTTGAAAAATCACTGCATTAACTGCTCTAAGGAGGGAAGATTAGCTTTTAATTTAAAGAGCCTACCTCAGTTGCTTTGAGACAAAATCTCAAAATTTATATACATAGAAATAATGTGCATATAATTAAACTAAACCTGTATCAATTTTTAAAAACAACATATTGGTGTACTTTTATTGCTTTGAAAGACACCAGACGCACATGCAGAACCCTGTTTTACTCTGCTAGCATGATCTTGTGCACCTCCTCTCTTCTCTTCCTGTTATTCTACCTAACGTGTAAAGATCTTGGTTTCTGACTATCATTTTGTTTGGGAGAAAGGTATATGTTATTTACACACTTGCACACAGAGAATTACAAAGGAATAAATAAGGACTCAGTTAGTAAGGTCTGCAGAAATATTGGACATTGCAGTTTATGTTTCAAAACATGGCGGCAGTCCTTCTTAGAAAAGTGCAGCCGTTCAAGTGAATAAAATCAAGAGTGCTCGCTCAGGCCACAGTTAATAAAAGCCAAACTCAGACCCTGGAGACAGTCATGCATTTTCATTTATAGAAGTGATATGCAGTCGTCCTACCTTAACAAGATCATCCCTGGAGGCAAAATTTGAAAGCAAATGATTTTTTTCCATTTTTAGCAGTAGTGACTGATACAAAGAGGCGATTTTCTGCTATCTCATGAGCATTAGGAGGGAGAACTGAATCAATGAAGCCCCTGCAGAAAAAGAGAATGATAAACATTAGTCAGTTTTAATAATTAAACAACCTCCTCCATAATTTAGGAGGGAGAAGAATGCTCTGCTTTCCTCACAGTTATATCCACATGGAAGTTTCTCTGGAGAATGTCTCTGAGGCTAAACAGAAAACCAAATCTGAAGCCACCTTTGTGAAAATACCTAAGTTTTATCATGCCATCAAAGCCTGGTGTTAATGCTCCCAAATAGAGCTCTCTCTCTCTCTCTCTCTCTCTCTCTCTCTCTCTCTCTCTCTCTCTCTCTCTGCAAATGCATAGGTCATCTTTGTGCATACCTGAAAAACAATTTTTTAAAAAATATATATGACATCGTGAAGTGCTTTTTCTTTAAAACTAGAAAAACTGTTTAAGCATGTTCATGTGTATAACTAAAGTTTTAAAAATTGTTTTAAAAAGACAAACAGTACTCAATTGTCAACAATTACAGGCAGTAATACATGCAGACTTTCCTGGATGTCTCATTCAGTGATGTAGCTAAGAGGTGCAGGGGTAAAAACTACACTGGGCAACAGGTTTTAGGGGGACAACAAGCTGAGCTTCCCATTACTGGCTAAAATTGTGAAAAACAGGGTATGTACAAATAATACCACCATGTTATATATCATTGGAAAGATAATTTAATGCAGTATACAATGAAATAAACCATATTGGATGCCTGTATTCTATTAAAGGTTTAATCAATTAACTAGAAATGTATATGCCATACACTGAATAATAATGATGCCTTAGCTATGGCATTGGCTGGGGCAGATGGAAGAACAACTGGATGGTGAGCTGCTGAGGAGAGGAAGCAGATTGTCATCCCCCTCTTTCTCCTTTTTTTTAAAGTCAAGGTGTGACAACATTTCTGGTTCTGATATTGCTTCCAGGACATTATTTTGAGATCAGCACTGGGCTACACAAGACTCATAAAAATGCAAAATCTCAAACAGCCATAGATTGCATACGGGCATACACGTATCAGTCAAAGTTAAAAGAAAATATTAAAATAGCAGTGATTTCCACCAATGACTTGCAAAAGCCTTGGATGAGTGTTAGCAAGATCATTGTCACCAGTGCTAGGGGGAAAAAAGTACATGGAATCCAGTGCAGCAGACTGGGTTTAAGTCAAGTGGTACAACTGATATTTAAATCCTAGCAGATACAACATTTTGCTATTGAGGTTCAGTGAGAACATATTAGAGGAGTTAGAAAAGGGTGAAAGAGAAAGTTATAAACCGGGATGTAGCTAATGATCATGTAGCCTAGTGTAAAGCTCAAAATGTTGCCCCATAAGTGATATCATCCCCAGATATTTTTTAAAAGAAAACTGGGAAGAAACCTGCCTCCTCCTCAGCAGCTCACAACCCTTTTTGCTCTGCTAGTGGCACAGCAAAAGCATCTATTTGCTATCTGGAGTCAAAGAAAATTTTGTTGCCACCCTATGCACCCAAAAACAAAATCAAATTTAATAAAATAAAATAATGAAAAGTGTGCCCTTCGTTGGCTAGAGAAACATCTTTAAATGCCAGAGTGGGGGCGCATAGTGATATTTACTACAAGGCATTGGAGGCTGACCTAGTGGACCAGTTTCCACACATCTGTTCTCATCAAAGATCATCCAAAGATAAACTTATGAACAAGGCTGGAGTTCTGTTGGCCAGACTAAGCATTCAATTCAATCTGATCTGGCTAAACGGCCTTAACTGTTTCAACCAAGCCTCAGAGTTTACCTTTGTTTCTCCAGCAGGCTGCAGTGTAATAGATCATATTTTAATTTCAACTTCATTGCTATACCGGGTGGCTGAATTTTCAATCAGTGATTTTAAAGTAAGTGACCATTTACCATTGATACTTCTTCTAGATCTGGACACACCCAGTCAACGGCTGCCGACATCAACCTAACCAGTGGTGGGCTCCAGCAGGTTCGCACCTACTCTATAGAACCGGTTGTTAACGAGAGATAGGCTATATAAAGTTTAAAAATATCCATTTAAAAGTGGCTGCCAGATGGGCAGAGAACCGGTTGTTAATTTATTTGAAGCCCATCACTGGACCTAACGTGGGAAGGTAATTCTCCCCACCTTCAAGTGGAATAGTTCATCCTTGTCAAAAGTTCATTCTTTATTAAAGAGTCCCATATGCCAAGCATTCAATTCCTGTACATACATGGACAAGAACCCTATAAACTTCATTAAAACCTTTGAAAAAACAATTAGTTATATAGTAAACAATATTGCTCCTCCCCCAAACCAAATACTTTATTAGTTCCTTATAGTAGCAGATTTACATCTCATTGGCTCTCAGAGCCATGATTATTATGGAAAAGTTTGAGTTAAGAAAATCCACTTTTGGTTCCATAGGCTTTTGTGTTTTCATTTTCTGGTTAATTGGCCATAATCTTTGATAGAATATAGATATTCCAGGGCAATTTGTTTCATTGCATTCTGCATTAAATTACCTTTCAAATAATGTACAGTGTAACATGATGGTATTATTTTTCATACACACCATTTTTCACAATTTTATGTACTAGTGTCAAGCTCAGCTTGTAGCCCCCCTAAAGCTTGTAGCCTGGAACAACTGCACCCCCCTTAGCTACCCCACTAGTTATAGAACAAAACTGTGCTGTTCTGTCTTTAGAAACAGTCTCATCTTTATTCTTCAGGTCACCATTGGTAATGTTTGTGTATGTGAGTTGCAGTGATAAGTGAATTCTTTCTTTACATTTTCCCCCAGGCTTCTGTGGGCAAGTAGCAGCTTCAATATCCAATATTTTTTATAATCCTTTCCTGCTGGTCACCATTTTTTTTTCTTTAAAATGAGCCAGAAAATGTGACTCTCATAATTCCTGGCACATCCTAAAGGGGAAAAAAATGGCAGCTAGCGGTAACTGGCCAAGAGGAATATAATCAGTGTTTCAAGTGCCATTGAAGCCAATGCTGCTTGAAGAGATACAGAAAGAAAAAGGGAAAAAAGTCCCACCATCACAAAGAAGCATGCGTTCTCTTCAGAGCCAACTACCCAATTATGTTTGCAGGTGGTTAGATATTAGGGGCTTAAGGACAAGGATAATAATCTTTTAAAAATCATATTTGTTTTGAATGGTATACAGTAGTTGTAAAACCTGGCACTGTGCAATACCACTGACATGGTACATAGCTTCAAGAATCCACTGCATTGCCAGCATATTTTTTTTAAAATGCAAGCTTCTAATGTGGATATTGCAATAATCTAAGACACAATCCAGAATTACACTTGGGCTGGCACAAGTCAAGGGAGTCCGGTGCAAGAAGTTGTACTGGTGTATGTATGCCACCATTCTCCCCATGACTGGGTGAGTGGGAGGTGGAGATGCAACCTAGAACTTGCACCAGATCCAAGCCCCATTCTCGAGTAGCCTGCAGCAGTTCTGGGCTGCTCGGGTCTATGCCACTGTTTGAGGTGGCTCACATCCGAGTAGACCCATTGAGGCTGCTGCTGTGTTACCTGGGTTACCTTTGCCTCGGGTTTATGCAGCAGCTCCAAACTCAGCCTGCCTTCCCCAGAGCAAGCTAGGATTTTGTCAGTAGGTTTGATTTCTGAAACAGACATTGAATGTTGAAATACATGGAAAAAGAACCTGTCACCTACATTATGCAGATAATACCAATTACACTAGCTATAACTATTAGGCTGCAATCCTAACCACACTTTCCTGGAAGTAAGTTCTATTGAACACAATTGGACTTACTACTAAGTAGACATGTTTAGGACCGCACTGTTAGTCTATTTTAGCTTTCGTACAAATATTTACATGGTCTTTTTAACAGTTGGGTTGCTAGATTTTTTTTAGTCTCATGCTCAAATTATTCTTGTTAATTACTGACATTCTTCCCCTACCCCCGATAAATCTTTGCGCACTCTATATTTCAAACTCAAAACTTTGTGCAACTCAGGCTGACCATATAGAATGGAAGACAGAGTGTCTTTACTTTTAACCATTGCATAGAAGAGGGAATTGAGGCAGGTGCTGCTTTTTAAACCCTTCTGTGATGAGCTAACCCTGTCTAAATTCCTACTTCTGTGCAATGGTTAAAGGAAAAGGCAGTCTGTCCTCCATTCTATATGGTCACCTTGGTGCAACTGAATTATAAAGGACTGAATATATCCAGTGATGGGATTCAAAGAAATTAACGACCGGTTCTGTGCCCATTTGGCAGCCACTTTTAAATGGCTATTTTTACACTTTATATGTCCTATATCTCGTTAACAACCGCTTCTATAGAGAAGGTGTGAACCTGTTGGAGCCCACCACTGAATATATCTCAGAAACACTTAATGACAGGGCCTATATCTTTTGCATTTCTCTAGTAACACAATATGGAGAAACACACTGCATGAAGTTGTCATTGCAACATCACATTTAGTCTAGAATTTGCTGACAATGGGTGCAATCCTACCCATGTCTACTCAGAAATAAGGCCCATTTTGTTCAATGGATCTTATACCCAGGAAAGTGTACTTAGGACTGCAGCCAATAATATTCAGCTTTGTTAGAATCATATGGGTCTGTAATAGTTGCATGAGGTAGTAGTTTTAAGAAAGCAACTTTTCCAAAATTGTATGTTCTTTTATCCATTATCTCTATATTTTCTGGCACTGTGGCGATCAAAGATCCTGAAGAAGCTCTTGCAAAGGGCTTCACCATCTTCACACACTTCTTACCATGTTTGCAAAGAACTGATGCTGCCCCCAAGTGGTATATCCCCAGAAACCCACAGGCTGCAAATGACATGTTGAGATGCTTCATATTTGCTGTGGGGGAAAAAAGATCATTTAAGATTCTGCTCTCCTCAAGAAACATGGCTACTCTGATACATAACACAAGCAATAGATCATCAGAATGTGTTGAATTTTCAGAGGGACAAAGTGCTCTACCTTCTTAAACTAAAAGGAAATGGAAATGTACAACAACTTCGGAACTCAAATATGCGAGTTAATAAAATAAAATATCAATTTTTATAACCAGAATTTTACTTCTGTGTAAACTGAAGTATGATGAAAATCAATTTTAATTTACTGCAAAATTAGACATCCTATTAAAGGTATCTGCTGCAATCCAAGAGTTAATTTTTAAAAAATCTTAATTTTTAAAATGAGTTTTCCTGATTATTTTAAAACTCCTAAAAGATGAAACAGGCTATATGTTGGTAGTTCCTAGCTACTTCAGTAAATTACAGCTAGCCATATATTTAAAAGGAGCACATTAAACTTCAAGTACTAAATGATCCTAAAATATTGCCTGTGCTATATCCAGCGCATGTTTAGAGGCTGCTGCTATGTTACCCCGGGAAGGGGAGGCTTCTTATGTATCCCAATGTAAGACTGCAGCACCCTGTATAGGTAACCTCTGGAGCAGCCTAAACCCGAGCAGACCAGAGAGGAGAAGCATCGCTCCCACCTGACTTTCAGACTGGGTCAGGATCTTTGCTAGGGTCAGACTGGTACTATGGTCTACCTGGACCCACCAGTGGCACAAATTGCTTTTCAACACTTTTGCAACACCAAAAGGCTGGCACAAGGGACTAAGGGGACCCTGGTGGGTGCTCCCTCATCCTCTTACCCCGACTAACTTGCCAACCTGTTCAGTGTGGCCTCTCAAATCTGCACCATCTATTTCTTTGGTGCCAACTCAATAAGCCCTGTATTGGGCTTCTGAGTCCAACAAGAGGGATAGGATTTGATGGAGGCTCATCTACTGATCCTATCCCCTCACAGGCCAGGCTCAGCCTCCGTCCAACCCTCTCACACAGAAATATCTGTCCACCTCAGGCTCCCCCCTCAGTCCTATACCACTCAGTGCGTCTACCACTTGAGCTCTACCAGCATCCGGGATGTTGCAGGCCTCCCTGCCAGTACTGTGATCACTGTACCAACACTTGGGCACCTTTGGATCAGGCTACTTCGCTAAACTCAGTGAGGCTTATAATAAGCATGGTTAGGATTGTGTAAAACCACAATGCTATTTTTAATTTGTATTTGCCGCAAAGGTAATCAGGTAAGATCGAGATAACAGTGAATAGTTGCAGCCCCATCATTAGATGGTTTTAGATAGGATAGTTTATAAACCAGAAAACCACTACCATCACCAGAAGAATACAGTGTAAGGTTGGCTTCAAAGGATATAAAAATTATGCAAATATAAAGTTAGTGAGGTGGGAAAAAAGGAGGAATAAGAAGGAACCACCACCATATGAAATACTGAGTGTTCAATAAGACTGTTATAAAGCTCAATATATCATTAGAAATAGCTGAAACCTCTATATTTTCACAAAATCCACTATTCACAATTAGTCAAGGCAGAAATAGATGTTCTGTTTTTAGAAAACTAATGTACAAGCATGACATTCCTGTTCCAGTTCATACCAGAATATCAAATTACTTGCTCAGAAGCTGAATTTATGACAAAAAAGATGAAGGGTAATGGAGGGGATGAGAGTGACATACGATCTAGGTTGCACTCCTTAATTATAATCTCCAGATACCATTAGCTCTGAGAATACAGAACCCTTCATAAGATATGCATATCTAATTAACCACATCTTTACACTTTGCTAAGCCTGATGCTTGAATTAAATATGTTCCACGGCAGAAGAAAGGGAATTCCTAATGACCTGGGAAATCCCCTCACACAAGTTCTGAGACAGTGTCACCAGTGACACCTTCTCCTCAATGGGGTGCTCACTGTTTCTCCAGTTCACTCCTACCACCCATGGGGACAGGATATCCGCTGGTTGGGCTCACTGGCCATAGCTAATTATTTTTGATTTTTGCAATTCTCCATTAGCCTCTCACCTTGAGCAGTTTGTGGAGTACAATGAAATATTTTTGCTGACATGAGGGGTAGTTCTGGACTCTCCAGCAAAAAAACAGCTTATTTGTACTGAAGGGAGCTAGTTAGGAACATTTTTTATAGTGCAGAAAGCACTTTTCAGTATTGGAGCAGGAGATTTTAGGAGATTCTATGATACAGGAAGATGGATTGGATGGACCTTTGCCCTGATCCAGTGGAGGCTCTTCTCAAGTTCTTATGAATCCAGTTAGGTATGCTAAGCCTTGCTATCATACCTTGTCAGTGTGCCATGAAATGAAAAAGATTGAAAACCACTGTTGCCAAGGGCAGTTAATATTTATGTATTAGTAGCTGAATTTACCTGTTGTTGTGGGAGTAAACTTTAAATAATATTTGTGGCCATCAGCCAACATGGCTGGGCACCTTTGGGCACTGCTAGGCACAGGCAGGCATTGGGCACTGTTGACACCAGGTGGCAGACATGGGGCTGTGGGCATCAATGGGTACTGGACACCAGCAGGCACGAGCAGCCACCAGGTGCCGGTGGGAAGTGGGCACTGCTGGGCACCATAGGGCATTGGGCACCAGCGGGAGGTACGTGTGGGAAGTGGGCACCACCACACACCACAGAGTAGTGGGCAACTGGCACCAGCAGGATGCGAGCACTACCAGACAGCAGACACCAGCAGGGAGCATTCACCACCAATCACCACATAGCAGTGGTCAGTGGAGACCACCAGGCACCAAGCATCCTCCTAGGCTTCACTAGACACCAGGGGGCAGTGGGCACCAACAGGAACCAGTTGGCACCAGGTACCATCAACAGCAGGCACCGCCAGGCAGCGGGCATCCTTGCTGTTCACCAGACATTGGCACCAGGCACCGGGTGCTGTTGACACCGGGCGGACACTGGCAGGCACTGGGTTATGGTGGCCACTGGCAGTCAGTGGGCTCCAGCAGGCAGTGGGCACCTAAGGGCAGAGTGCACCAGCAGCAGCATGCACCACTGGGTTTACTCATTATGCCATAGTGGGTCTGTGGCAATGGGCCAATTATGATGAACCAAGTATCACATAATAAAATAAACATTTAATGTTTGGTTACCAACCCATGTCTGTATGGAAACATGGAATCCTTGGGCTCTAATTAAAATGATCAGATGACAACTGTTAGATTATTATAATTATAAGTAGTTATAAATCTTTTCTCCCACCCCCAACAGTCTACTTTAACAGCAGTATATTCACTCAAGGCAAAAAGCAACACTGTTAAGAAATTATAATTTATAAGTTAATAGGCATCATTTCTGAGAAAGAAGTAACAGACTGCAGACCAAATTAGCCATGTAACAAGCAAGTAAAGCAATATGTAAGAGAGAAGTAATTGCATGATATGAATATTTTATGTAGACAGAGGAAGAAAAATGATACAAGACAAAAGAGCATCCCAGAGAGGCCTAGTTTAAAAAATAAAGACAGAAGAAATATCATAGAAGAGCATTAAAACTTCATGTGCGCTCAGATTGCAGCCTAGCATGCAATACAAATGAAAGGAACAGTCTTTGCTCAAATGAAAGCATTGAACCCTGGTTAGAAAGAGTCCGATTTTTTTAACTTCATAGACTGCCACTAATTTTAGAGGTACTTTCCTGTCTTGAAATGGATTATCAAATTACCGTACAGTTTTGTTTGGTCTGAAACTAACATGTGGATGAATTTTTTTTTAAAAAAAAGAACCTATGTCACAGCACAGCTTCATTAAAGTTGCAAATTTATTCTGACCCATGAAAAATGTAAATAACTAATTATATAAGAAATGCAAATTGGTGTAAAACCTAAAGAAACAGAAATAAAAGAAAAATTAAACAGAAGAACTTTGATAGAAGAAATTCATCCTGGAAGGTTGGATGAAATTGGACAAAAGAAGAAAGCACATGTGGACAAAATTTGAAATGTGGTTATAATTGAAAACAGCTCACACAAAGCAATAAAATATACTATATGTAATACTATAAACAGGGTGGATGTATAAGGTACATAGCAGAAGCCACAGCTACTGGGAATGCATATGTCTGCTATTGCCCTTTCCCAGATGAGAAAGAAAAGAATACATACAATTTTTTTACATAGCTGAGTGAAAACGAGGTGAGGGCCTAGTGGGCAAGGACTGTTCCCTGCCATCAATGAAAGTACAAAGCTGCCACTGCCTCCACATTACTACCTATAAGTCAGGACCCAAAGAGAATATGGGGGTGTAATCACTGGTGTAGGTTAGAAAGTGCAGGGGGTGCAGTTGTACTGGGTTACAAGCTTTAGGGAGGCTATAAGCTGAGCTTGACACTAGTGATTAAAATTGTGAAAAACAGGGTATGTATGAATGATACCATCATGTTATATATCATTGGAAAGGTAATTTAATGCCGAATGCAATGAAACAAACTGCATTGGAATATCTATATTCTATAAAATGTTGTGGCTAAGTGAAAACACAAAAGCCTATGGAACAAAAAGCGGATTTACATAACTCAAACTTTCCCATGATACTGACTGGTCTGAGAGCCACTGAGATGTAATTCGGACACTGTATGGAACTAGTAAGGTGTTAATAAGAATCAGCTTTCAGTACATATATAATATACAGTACATATATCATAAAACAGTTATTCATACTAACTGGGTATACAAGTACCTCAAAGTGGGCACTTCTTCTATTTAGCAGGGAAAGAATAACCATTCCTATTTGCCCGGGCAAGTTTCTTTAACCATTAATAAGGGACACAATTTTTATTATTTTACTTAAGAGCACAATCTTAACCATGTCTACTCAAATGTTATGTGGGCTGTGGGTGGCGCAAGCGGTTAAGAGGCTGTGTCTGTTAACCAGCAGGCCAGGGTTCGAGACCTGGGTCGGACCCACAAGACAGGATGAGCTCCTGTCCTTAGCCCAGCTCTGTGACGCCAGCTGGATCCAATCGTACCTTTCCATTGGACTAATTCAGTGGCGTGGAGAGAGGGGATTTGCTGCTTGGGTAACAGCCTATCCTCCATAACAATCCAACCCAGGCTTTCGTGCTTCGCATGCCGCGTATGCAGTGCCAAGCACGATACCATAGTCTTTCAAATGTAAACCCCATTGTGTTCAGTGGATCTTACTCCCAGGAAAGTGTCTTTAGGATTGCAACCTAAATTTGATTTTGTTGTTAGGAGGAGGGCAACAAAATCTTCTTTGATGCCAGATAATAAATAAATAGGTGCTTTAGCTGTGCCACCAGCAGAGCAAATGGGTGGAAGAGGTTTTTTCTTACCTCTTTTCTTTTTAAAAATTCCTTTTAATTTCTTTATTTTAAAAATTTTCTCTTAAAAAATTCTTTTTATTTTAAAAAATACCCAGGTATGACATCACTTCTGGTTGTGACATCACTTCCGGGGCAACATTTTGATCTTTGCACTGGGCTACATGATCATTAGCTACGCCACTGGGTAGCTTATCACCTTAGGGTGATAGTGTTGGACTTAGTTCTATTCTTAGTTCTATCCTTAGTTCTATCCTTCACCTTAGGGTGATAATGTTGGACTTAGTTCTTCTTCCTTGGTGCCATTTTATGATTTCCATATGCCCAGAAACAAGTTGCTGTGCCAGGGGCTATTAAATAGGGTTGTAATAAATAAAACGAAGGAAATTGCCACAGCCAGGGTTACCATATAGAATGGAGGACACACTGCCTCTACCTTTAAGCATTGTATAGAAGAGGGAATAGCAGGTGCTGTTTTTTAAACCTTCTATGTTGAGTTAAACCTATCTAAATTCTTTCTTCTATGCAGTAGTTAAAGGTTATAGTTAAACCACCCTCACCATCAGGAATTTTTCTGCATATCCAGTTAGAATCTCCTTTCTTGCAGTTTAGGATGTGTGTGTAGAACTGGGGGTATGGAGGTGTGGGGTGTGGGGTTCAGTTGTTTGTGGGGGTTAATTATCCCGACTTCAAAGAGGTATAATATGTCTATGCTGAGCAGGTGTGGGTGGACCTAGAAGTGTTCAGGATGTGGAATTGGGGGTGTGGGGGTGTGGGGTTTGGTTGTGTGTGGGGGTTAATCATCCCAACTTCAAAGAGGTATAATATGTCTATGCTGAGCAGGTGTGGGTGGACCTAGAAGTGTTCAGGATGTGGAATTGGATGTGTGGGGTGTGGGGTTTGGTTTTGTGTTGAGCAGGTATAAGGGCTGTGGGTGGCGCATGTGGTTAAGACACTGTGCCTGTTAACCAGCAGGCCACGGTTCGAGACCTGGGTTGGACCCACAAGACAGGGTGAGCTCCTGTCCCTACCCCAGCTCTGCGACGCAGCTCGTATCGGCTCTGCCTTTCCATTGGACTAATTCAGTGGCATGGAGAGGCGGGATTTGCTGCTTGGGTAACAGCCTATCCTCCATAACAATCTAACCCAGGCTTTCGTGCTTTGCATGCAGCGTATGCAGCTCCGAGCATGATACCATTGTCTTTCAAAACTGATGGAGACCTGCTGAGCTGGTATGGGCAGACCTAGAAGAGTTCAGGATATGGAATTGGGGGTGTAGAGGTGTGGAGTCTGGGGTTCTGTGTGGTGGTTAATCCCGGGATCATCCTGATTCCAAAGTGGTATAATACGTCTATGTCAAGCATTCATGGGCGGAGCTAGAGGGGGACCTGATGGACAGACAACATTAGCCTTTTATTAGTATAGATTTTACCAAATTATAAATAAATATTTCAACAAGTGCTTGCTTTTTCAAAATATTAATTAATATTTCTCACTCACAGTAAGAAATTTTAAAAGACAACAATTATGGGTGCAATCCTAACCAAGGCCGACCCGACACATTGGTCTTCCCATTGCTGTGGTGACATAGGGAGGCAAGTGCATGTCCGTGCATTGGCCTAACCTTCACCCTAGAGGGACAGAAGTGCTAGGACTTGTGCTGGGGGTTAGGCCGACCTAACTAGGAGTTAGGATTGCAGCCTTAGGGTGCAATCCAAACTTAGGCCAGCACAACTCATTGTTCTTCCCATTCCTGTTGTGATGTAGGAAGGCAAGTGAATGTCTCTGCAGCGGCCTAACCCACCCCCAGGAATGATGCAGAAATCTTTTATACCACTTTTGTGACACCCCCAGGTCAGCACAGGACTTGTGCTGGGGCTTAGGCTGGCATAACTACAGGTAAAGACTGAGGCCATAGTTAATATAAATTTGAATGGGGAGGCTCAAAATCTTCTTTGCACTGGGTAGCAAATGGTTCAGTTACAAAACAGTTATACAGTACATTTGGACTTGAATGAGATTTGGTTCTTGCAAATCCTGGTACTTTGTTATATGAGAATTTAAGACAAAACAAAACCTTACAGAACATTTAACTCATATCATATTGACTAGTTCTTTTTTAATATGATTTGCAACAGCAAAAATCTTCAGCATTTTGACAAGGTATTAATATATAAATGTTAGGACCATTAATTCCAATATAAAATTAAAGCTTCCAATTTATGTTAATAATGGGCTAATCCAATCCTCACTCTCCTCCTTAGTAAAAAGGTGCACACCATATCCAAGTGGAGAGAAGCAGGAGGCTTCAGAAAGAAAAGTTTTACAGTAGCCATTGCTGGTGAAATAGTTTCATTAGTGAGGCAGCCCAATATTGGGCTGTAAGAATAAGTAAAAACTAATTTATAACTCTAGCATTCATTTTACAGTAATAAGTTCTGTTCACATATACTTGAAAGGAATTGCACTTTGATGCTTCAACTTGAAAGAGCAAGCAGATGTTGGGGTCACCTAAAAGAGAAGGAAATGTTTGAAACTGGGGATTTCTCAACTGTTTATTCAAGTGACTTGAAACAATTCCCATTATTTTAATGCAGATTCCATTCTGGCAAAGATGCTTAAAATAAATTCATCCTTGTTATTTAGATAGTAGAAATTAAATATTTGGGATATACAAAACATCATAAACTTAAACTTTGTCTAACATCTGTCCCAAGAATGTTCCAGGACTTATTTCCTGTGGTGTTTGTTTATAAAGTAATGGCAAGATGAAAGGAAATGATGAACAAAAAAATCTGGACCAGAAAGATCTGGGGAATTAATTTTGTTTGTTGGTATAGCCAGCAAAAGATGATGCCCAACTTCAAGAAGATTTATTTAATTATCTGGAGAGCAACTACTGCAAATGAACTGTTAGTACAATAATGCAAAACAAACATTTTGAAAGAAGAAAGGGCAAAGATCACATGACCCCAATTCAAGGCCTATTTGTCCAAAACTGGGACTAATTTGACTTTCCCAGAGCAGTTAGAACCAAAATTTTGCAAAAATCTAACGTGAATTACATTTCTGGCCATCAATTGTAAATACCAAAAACTGTGCTGTATGTGTATGATCAGAGATATTCATGTTGTACTATGGCCTGAATGGAATATGGTATCTTACACCACACCCAGCACATTTAGAAAAGGGCTGAGAATAAACTCAGCATTGGGTTTATTTTTAAGATAGCTTTTTCCTATCACAAAGAAAAATAACTGAAGGTGTGTCCTAAACCCCTGTTCAACCACATTAAGCATCGAGTAATGGTGCTGAAAGCAATACTTTTTCAAATGACTTTGAGGATTTGGCTATAAATTTTCTTCCACTGTATCTCATGAATGTTCAGGTTTCAGTACTCAAGAGGACTGCTCCCTTCTGGTTATGTTTAAGATACTGCACAGCACTTAAAGCATTACCTGACTGAGGGCACAATCCTAACCATGTCTACTCAGAAGTAAGCCCAATTGTGTTCAATGGTTCTTACTCCCAGGAAAGTGTGTTTAAGCTGGCCTAAGCTCCAGCATAAGTCCTGGGCTGACATGAGGATGTCACAAAAGTGCCATATGACACTTGTGGGCCATTCCTGGAGGAAGGTTAGGCCAGTGCACAGATGCGTGCTTGCCTCCCTCCATCTCTGCAGCAACAGGAAGACCAATGAGTTGTGCCAGCCTAGGTTTAGGCCAGACTTTAGGGAAGAGACAACGGCCCACCTAAGCTGACCTAAGTAGGCAATCTACTATGGGAAATTCATATTGGTATCCAGAGCAAATTGTTCTTACACCGGAGCAAGGACTCCCCATAGTTACTCTGGATTTTGCTCAAAAGCAAATGTCATTAGCAGGTTCCTTGTTAAAGTTGCTCCAAAAGTCACCAGTGACTCTTTTAGTGTAAATTAGTGGCCATAAAGGTTTTCCTTTTCTGTTTTATTGTATAGTATATTACAGTGTTTTATTAATATTACAGTAATTATGATCTGTATTATATTACAGTTTTTTGAATTCAATTACAGTGCTTTGTCATCATTTTTACATACAGTTAATATTTTAATATGAATATTTTTGGGTTGTGGAACCAATTGTCTGAGTTCCCATTATTTCTTATGGGAAAATCTGCTTTGTATATAGAATGCTTTGTAAGACAAACATGCTTCTGAAACAAATTATGTTTGTCTTACAAGGCACCACAGTAATTGTGAGCTGTATGCCCTTCTGGGAAAGTGGAGAATGTTTTGCAGCAGAACTTAATTTTTTTTTCAATCTTTCCATTAGAAAACAAGACTTCTGTCTGAAGTACATTGTTTAGAACTGTACATTTTAGTACGTACATTATCACTAATCACAATTCATTGCACAGCATATTTGGCACATGAATGTAATAGGACTGCTGAAGTCCCAGTCTCTGCTCTATGGCATGTACTAGTACAGACACTGCTGAAAAATGTCAGAGAGGACAGCAGGCACCTTTTCACAGATAACAATGAAAAGAGCAGGAGGAAATATTTCTCATTGTATTTGGATAATTCATCTACAATCCAGACAAATCTGGATTCCTTCTCCCACCAAGGTACTTAAATACTTTTCCATTCTAAGTAATTCAAATAACAGATAATCAACCTGTGCCAGGTTTCTTGCCTTATTTTTTACAAAATATTTTTATTTACCCTTGTTCCAGAAACATATTTGTAATTCAAAATGCTCATCTACCAATGCAAATTTTCCCATAAGAAATAATCAAAAGTTAAATGATTCATTTCACAACCACAAAAATTAATCTAAAATTGATTACAATACTCTAATACAGGGCTGTAGCCAGAGCAAAACACTAAGTTTTGGAGGGATCCTAACCACAGTGTGAAAGGGACCTCCTCCCCTCTGAGCTATTCCAGGAGGGGGAAGCATCCTGGAATGGCTCAGTGCAAGGAATCTCCCCCCCCCCCCCAGCCATTCCAGGCTCAGGATCAGCCATTTGTGTCCAATGCAAAGTTCCATTTTAAAATAGCACCTTCCTATCAAAAGTTATGGCCAAAAAACAAAAATCCCCAAAACTAGAATATACATTAAACTCTATGGAAAATGAAAGTGATCCATATCGCAGCTTTACTTGAGGGTAGGCAAACATGCCATGATTCATTGGAAAGGGCAGGCTGGGAGGTATCTAAGGACACCAGAATTATCCTGATCCATTGAATACAGCCCCCACAAATCACCCTAGAAGGAGATCCCTGATGATTACATTGAAATTCATTGAAAATGGATGTGAACTGCACAGCTGTGTTTACAGACGAGTAAGCAAGCATCCCTTGGCTGGTGTGGAAAGTCAGTCCAGGAGAGTACAAGACTTCTAAAATGGTCCTGATCTGGGATGTCACTAGGGTGTCAGAAAGGTGGCACCCTTGAGGACACTCCTGGTGACCTAAAACACTAAAATCATGGTTTATAGAAATAATCATATCATACCATATAACTTTGGAAGCATAATTTACAGCAGAATGCAGTGAAACAAACCACTTTGAAATACCTTTATTGTATTAAAATGTTGGCTAAAAAAAGCAGTAGAGGCGGGGCAATGGCACATAGCCATGCCCACCATTTATATTGTTGTCCCGTCCAGTGTATGGGGGTGACAAGCTGGCCTCCTGCACCAGATGAAGCGAACCCTAGTGACTCCACTGTGTGTGGCAGTGGGCATGGGGCAGCGTCATGGCCACATGCCAGCCAAGAGGGTTCTGAGTGCCTTTCCTGGTACATGTGCCATAGGTTTGCCACCACTGGTCTGTGTTGATAAGATATGTCCATCCATAAATAAGTTCACATACAAAAATTCACATTGCAAGTATACGCTGTATTAACTTGAACCTAATGCACACCTTTTTCAGATGGATTTACCAGTGAAAATAGGGTTGTGCATTAGATTCATGGGCACATTAGATATGAGTAAATACTGTATGGAAGGAATATAGGAGGAAGGGATGGAGCCAGAGGTAGGATTGTCTATCCGCTTTGTGGATAGCTCTTGGCCTCCATCTGGCCTCTCCTCCCCGATTCCATCTCCATCACTTTGGCTTCTCATGTAGCCTTCTCTCTGTTCCCCTTCTGCTACTGGAAGGTGCCAGATTTTCTCCAAGGCCGCCATGTGGTTTGGTGCATCCCAGCGCATTGCAGTATCACTTCCACCCTAGGCTGGAGGAGAAGCAGCTGCCTCCGTCAGCCCCCTCATCAGGCTGGGGCACTCTGCCACACGACTGGGTGGCTCAGGTCCAGCTGCTCCATGTGTGGTAGCCTCGGGATTCACAGGCAGGTGGGCTGCTGGGGGCTCAGCGCAATCTTCCTGTTGCTGGCTTTGGGGTAATGTAGGAGGCAAAGGTGGAGTGACTTTAAATATTAGGGTGCGCATTAGATTCATGGGCTCATTAGATTAAAGTAAATATGGATAGGTATGTAAAGCAGGTGGTTTGTGTTTAAGATTTTGAACTGTAATTGTACTGCTTGTTATATTTTTATTAGTAGGTACCATTATAGAATTACTCTGAAATGGATGTTCAGCTCCTGATGATAATGTAATTTGCCTTGCAATACATATATAAATATTTAACTTAATATGTATCCAACCATCCCTTCAAGGGTTAAACTTCACTTATATAGATCAGGCTAAAGAGCCTCAGAAACATGGCTGAACCACAAAAAATATTGTTAAAAAATCTAAATTAAAAAGGTTTTAAAGATCTGCACTGTACTCCCAAAGCAACTAATTTCTAGGTACCATGCTTGGGATCCAGGTTACTTATTTTATAAGAAAAGTACATAACTTCAAAAACAAATTGCTTTAGCCAGCATCAATACATACAACAAGGTATGGAGTGCACACTTAATGTAAATTGTAGATGTTCCAGTAATTTTTGAGCCAACCAAAATTGAAGGTTATTCTTTTTATCTGAAACACTAACTTTATAATAATGTGCTTAGGAAAAGAAGTCTAGTAGTTCTACTGCCTGTTATTTATCTATATTACATTAAAATAACATTTTAAAAAATCTTAGTTTTGCAAAGAGTAGTGCCAATTAGCATCAGTCATAATTTGGTACTAAACAGTACCTAATATGGACCAACTCTGAGCCAGTAGACTAGAGACTTAAGACATAATTCATGACTTCTCTAGCTTAAACCTCCAGCAGTTTTTGTACAATGCTAACACATCTAATGTGCATTATTAGATTTAAATCAGAATCACCAAATAGATCTAGCATACACTAAAACTGGCAGAACCTGGGCTGAGAAAAGGTTTGACTTGGCAATAATCTGGTTCCCATCTGGAACCCAGGCATAAATTTCAATCTGTTCAATTTCAGCAGAGATGGCACAGAAATGCTTGGTCTGAATTTTAAGTTTTCTCTTAAGTTCTTCACACTTTTTAAGTGAGGAATCATGTTTATTAAGCACTCCTTAGTTAGGATAGGCAGGATCAATGTTAGGATAGGCAGGATCAATATTTTCACTGCAATGAATGCAGCAACAGCAACAGAAAGGGGGTATTTGGAAACACCATCAATTGCTAAAAAGCATTGGGTTTAAAGCAAAGAAAAATAAATACCCTCCAAAACCTGTAGGTTTTGAGTGGCAGGGAAAAAAATCAAAGCTGTAGCACTTTGGGAATCACTGAAGAGGCAGTAACTGCCAGATCAGTTTTTCTTTAAAGCCAAAAGCCATCTCTGGATCCCCAAGAGAACCAGAGGTGAAGAGTCTAGTGCAGCCCTGATAATAATGTGTACTGGGGGAAGAAAGAGAGCTTGCATTGGCAAAGGAAGTCTTTGAAGAAGAAATAAGAATTATAGCACTGTTTTGTACACTGTTTCTTTAGATTTGGAGTCAGTGAGCGCAATCCAGAGTAACTACGGGGAGTCCTTGCTCCGGTATAAGAACAATTTGCTCTGGATTGCAATACGAATTTCCCATAGGTTTTCACTAGGTGATGCAGTAACTACAGGTACACGTAATGACTCTTACGTGCTCCCATAGTTACTCTGGATTGTAGGGTAAGAGGGCTTTTTTATATTTTAAACTGGAAACATGGTGATTGATCTGGAGTCAAAACATCAGTGCAAAGAAAATGAAGCCTACTCCAATGTTCATTTCTTCCATTTGAACGGATTTATGTATTCTAATTTTTCTTTCATTTCTTTCCTTGTGCCAGTTTATAAATATTTTTATAGTTATATTTCAACATGAATTGACCTTTTCCAGCGTATTTTGACATGTTGAATTGCCTCATGAATACTCAGCTGGGGTCCGGGTCACGGTTGTACACTGAAAAAATTCCTGTAAATAATTATAACACTGTGAGCAGTTCTAAAAGATATGCAAAAAACACCTGCTAACACCTGTGGAGTGTGATCTGATCACAGGGTGCATGATCTGGAGTTGGGTATGCAGACATGGTTTCTTCATCTTGTGTTTGTTGAGACATATATAATATAATCACCTGATCCCCAAAGCTCAGAGCATTTTTGTCTGTCAGATAAGAATAAAAATGTGTCCTATTCATAAAGGACTCCATAAATGTCCACATACATACCAAAGCATAACACAGTGATTGTACTGCCAGGGTCTCAGAGATCTAGGAACTCTGTAAACAGATATATGTAGCACCAAAGGCAAAGAACATTAGATGGAAAAAAAACCCCAAATTCTTATAGCCTCAAAGTGATTCTTAGGAACACTGTAAGTTGGAAATGGATTTGCATAATTAATTATCACATACTTTAAACATTACCTGATAAATTCTAATGGGTCCAGTAAGATTTAAAATAAACAAAAAAAAAAAAAACAGGTGATCATCCTTTGCCACAGTCTGTTGTAGTTGGTATTCAAGGCATTTCATTTCATTAGCTGCCAACTTGATAGTGCAGTTTTGCTGCTAGGAGCCCACAAAACCTCACTGGTGAAATCTGATCCAAAAAAACTTGTCTCTCTTAAAATGTCTAAGGCCTTCCGGTACAATTTGCCATTTTATGACAATTTTAAGTGCAGCTAGATTTGGTAGAGACATGCATGAAGTTCATGGGACAGAAAAGAACGTAAAGCTATAATATTTGGCTGTATAGAAGCAATGGCAAGCAGATTTTATCCTTTGACTTTTTTGTTTACATTCTAAGTTAATTCTAAAGACTTGACATATCTACAACTGCATTGAAATAACAGCACTGAAATACAGCAATAACACTGTAAAAATAAAGCATAGGTGGAGACACTAAACCATGGATGTCCAAACCAAAACAAGCTTCCATATGGCCTAAAGCAAGCCACCTCCATCTGGCCTTTGGATAAGCACTATAATTCTCCAAAGGTGAAGGAAGCTTTAGTCTCTGAACTTCTAGAGGTATTCTGAGGACCGGGGAGGCTGCATGCACCTCCCCACTCTGTGTATGAAAGTGCTTATGAGCCAGTTTGTAGATCATCCTCCTTCTTCTTCTTTAATCCTTAGCTGGCAATTGGGGAGTGGGCTCACACAATACACTGCTCTAGTTGCCGCTGAATTACATGGATCACTCATGATATGCTTCCATTCTTTGTGACTGAAGATGATGTTTTTATCGTCAGTTGTCAGTCGCTGGTTCCTTGGGATTTTCTTAATAGGTTTGAGCCATGTCTTCTTTGGTGCTGCTTGTTGGACCTTCCAGTGGACAGGTTGCTCTTGCCAGAAGAGCTTATGTGGCAGCCTACTGGGGCTCATTCTACAGACATAGCCAAACCATTTCAGTATGCATTTTTGAATTTGTTCTTTGACTAGTTGTTTTCCATATTGTTTCATTACGGTGGCAATCACAAAGGAAGACACTCAGGATCTGTCTCAGGCATCACATTTGAATACCTCAATCTTGTTTGTGTATGATGTCTGACCCATACAGGAGAATTGGCAGGATTCATGTCTGGAAGAGGCCAGTTTTGGTCATGGTGGAGACGTTGGTCTTTCAAAAGCACCATTTGAGTGGAGGCGAAAGCCAATGTTGACTGGCCAATTCTGGTGCAGACTTCAGGAGTAGATGCCACTTTCTTCACCTGCACCTGCGACCTTAGGTATTTGAATTCTTAGAGCTGCTCAATTTGGACTCCACCCAGGACTTGAGGTGAATGTCAGCCTGTGTTATATTCCCTCTCTCTGTCAGAAAGTATTTATGAACTGATTTGAATTCATCAATTTCTTTGTAAGTTCCAACTCTAATATATTCATTTCTGTAAATTTATTCAGATTTGAAATGTAAATCAATTTATGTTTTTTTTTCCTTCCAGCTTCAAGACAGTGTCACAGAGATGATGTGGCTCTCCTGCCAAAACATCCCTTCATGGCTGAACTATGCTTGTTGTGCATCCCAAGACTGTAACTCCTTACATGGCCAATGTGGCTTCTGCTGTATCCCATGAAGAGTTCAGACATGTATCCCATGAGGAGTTCAGACATGAGGAGTTCATCCCATGCCTCCTTGGGATGCCCCAGAGTAAGTCCCAGCAGCCACCATGAGTCAATATGAAGCTGCATCAGCTGTACAGTTGACAAAACTCAACATGGAACAATGAAGGCAGATCTTTAAGGACAGTAGGATCTTCAAGGACATTCACTGCTGCCAATCACAACCTCTTTCTAGGCCTGATTTGCTTCCTCCCCCGCCATTCTACCAATGGCTGATAACAACTGTGAGTTGCAAAGCTTAGTTTTCAGCCTTTGGGAAGTATGGAAGTATGCTTCATTGAGAGTAAGATATTGAGCTTCCATTGCCACAGTGTCAGAGTATGGAATGACAGGTAAGGAATATAGAGCTAAGTTCCACTTGGATCACTTGAAACTGCAGGTGTGTGTCATATAGAAGCTGAAGCTTCAATCAGTGACTTGTCAGTTCATAACCTGAATGTGTGAATTTAGTCTGCTAAAAATATTGTTTTTGAATAATAAGAAAGCTCTGTCTGTAGTGCTTCCTTTGCTCAACATTTTCCCAGGTTATTTCACTTTGCATATAAGATGTACATGAAGCTAGGATTCTTCACACATATAGCTGAAACATGAAAATGAAATATGCTACTTCTGGGATTTTGGGGAATAATTACTGAAATTTTGATGGATGGCTAAATATCAACCGGGGAAATAGTGCTAGGGAAAAGAAATGTTTTGAACGTCTAAAAAGATTTCTGGAGCGTGTTTGGCAATTTTTGAACCCATGAATGCTATTACAGCATTCATGTTCTTCCACAGATTCAAGTACTGCCTTGGGAAAATCACCTTTTCACAGCCCAAGCTAGCAAAGTCTCAGCCATATCAGAATATTGTTTTGACTTTGAAATGTCATTATATATTATTAATGAAAAAACATTATTGATAACACAGTAATGAAAAACAACACTGAAAAGCATACAAATCCTATGCATGTCTAACTCATTTCTGTGGGATGTATTCACAGGTTAGTGTGTATAGGATTGGATCCAGAGCTCATTGTATGTGGATGACACTCAAAACTCTTTGAAATTTTATTTTAAGCTGTAGTTTCATAAAAAGTAGTACAATACAGTAACTTGCTACCACTTCCATAATTATTTTGCATGAAATAAATTATTAAGAAACTTATTATAGACAACAAAACTGTGGTGGCTCAGATTATGTTGAAGCATAAAGTAGATTAGTACAAATGGTACCTCTATTATAGTCCTCAATATATTCAGGGTCCTCAATATATGCAGAGACTCTATGGGAGAGGTACCTACCATTGCAGTGGCTTACCAGAGCGCTGTACCCAGGCCTCTGGAGGTCACACTTGGCTTCACAGTCTCCTAAGGAGAATCAGAATCCAATCAGAAACTGTGGGTGCAGATCAGGAATGCCTTCTGATTGCATCTGGGAAGGCTTCTGAGATATGTGAGGAGCATCCACCTCAGAACACCTCCTGAACACAACTGGAAAACACAGGTGGTGATCTGAGAACTTCATGGATACTGAAATCTGTGGATGCCAAGCCTGTGGCTAAGAATAGCCCACTGTTAACAAATGGTCATTGCATAATTGACTATTTGTTCCCTTTTAATGGTATTTTGTGGTGGTGGTGGACCAGTTATGGAGGCCTCGTCAAGGTAAGATTAAGTGATTATGACTTTAAAGTGACTGTGACTGCTTCAGCATTGGAAAGTTGCTTAAGATAGGCCTGACAGTCTCCCTTGCCTTGATCGCATTACAATATTCTCTGTTTATGTTTTTCCCTGAAAAAAATATTTAGAAACTACAATATGTGCAAAATGTTGCAGGCAGATTAGTGAGATGCCAGGTATGCAGCACAGGTTCCAACTATCTTGTAGTCCTGTTTGCACCTAGAATTCCTGTTTGTTTCAATGTGTGGACAGTCCTATTTAATGTCCTATATGGTTTCCTACCACAATATTGAATCTGTCCACCAATTTGGCATCTCAGCAGAGGTTCTTTTCCATATTCCAGGTGGAAATTCAGTTGCTGATTACCCAAGACAGGACCCTCCCTACTGTGGTGCATCAGCTTTCGAACCTCTTCCAACAAAGTATCCCATCTTTTTTGGTCTTCCAGTGGATATGTTTGACTGAAGTGCACTTGCTGCGTGTTTTTAAAAACTTGTTTATAGATGTTATGTGGCTCGGTGATGTTGGTTTAATTTGATCTGAACATGACTGTGTAGAATCTAAATATGCATAAATAACTACAGAAGGCAGGAGATAACACGGGTTCCCATCCAGCAGCAAAGATGCAGACTGCACATCAGCACCAGTGATGGAGTTGCAAACGAAGTTTGCAAATTAATTGTTTATAGGGACTCAATATGGGAGTTCAAATAATAACTTTAAATTAGCACAGCGAATTAAAATAATAACATCCTCCTAGGAATACAGCCAGGCATCATGCTAATTACTACTTATTTGTGAGTTTGAAGTCAAGCCCTATTGGCTTTGTAAATGTAAAAATCTAATTTTAACACTTCCTATGGTACCAAGGGAAGCATAGATTAAAAGGCTACAGTAGCTTCTGCCAAGCATGTTGTTATTTAACAGACAAATTAAAACCCTGGGGAAAATCCTATCTCCTCTCAGATTCTGATTAGATGTAAGTGAATTTAAATGCTGATTCAGGATGCTAGTGACTGCAGGCTGCAAGGAAGGACTGTGGGAAGGAGCCACAACAGATATAAGGAGATCTTCTCATTCTATGGCAGCAGTATTCATTCAGTGTGTGCCAACAGCACATTAGTGCACCATGAAGGGTTTTTAGGTGTTGCTAGGGGAGTATGTGTTGAAGCACAGAAGCTGAAAATTGCTGGAAAAGTCTTTTGGGTTTTATGGTTCTGTTTTTAGGATAACTGTCTATAACAGTGATTTTCAACCTTTTTCAACATACAGCACACTGAAATGGTACTAAAATTGTCAAGGTATGCCATTGGGTATTTGACAATCAGAAAGGCCCACCATGATGATCTAGGTGGGGGTCTTACATTGCTCAATGGTTGTATGAATAAATGTTTCTCCCCCAATGGTACTGACTGATGCCAACTGTTCGTCATGACACTGAGAGAAAATTAAGAATTAATCACTGAGGAAGTTAGTTTCAAATTAAAGCCTTCAAAAGGTAATATTTCCCATTGAAACAGCAGGCAATTTATGGGGGAAGGACCAGATCCTGCCAACGCTGACTTCTGTTGCCAAACTTGTACAGTTCCCAAAACAACTTTTGGGGAAGCTGTCCAAATCTGGAGTCGTGCTGACCCTGAGCCAGCTCTGTAGGACAAAAAGCCTTTTGAGAGACTGGGAAAAAATGGAGGTGGCTTTGATATATGCAAAAGGAAAATCTGTACCAACTGAATTTTTGTGGCCCAGACCTAACCAGTAGCAGTCTGACACTAAAGATGCTCTCTTTCATGATTTAAAATCAAAGTTATGGGGAAAGGAGGCATTGGCTCAATAGTAAACACTGGATGTTTGGAAAAGGAATAAGGGCTGGAGTGAAAGAGGTACTGAAGGGGATGTCTGGAAGTCCTATGAGACACTGGAATACTATCCAGGGGTCTTTTGAGGTGATACTCACCATTACGGAGTACTGGCACCTCTTGGTAAGTACTGGCACCTCTGTGGCCCCCAAATAGACATGCCTATGGTTACAAATAACTTCTTCATGGTGAGTACTCCCACCTTTATAACATCTTCATGGTGAGTACTCTCACCTATCTTTCTAGAAAAAAACACTGACTACCCACTATTCTCCCTTTTGCACTTCCTCTTGTGCTCTTTTTAATCTAAAGAGTATGAGAAGCAGCATTTGGTCCATTGCCTTAGGTACCTGGTACAAAAATGGATAAAATTAATTTGATAAATATGTACATGGTTATTTTGGTACGTATATATTGATTTAATGTAGGTGTCTTGTAAAAAATTGTATGAGTTTTACTCTTGTGAGCACGCAACGTAATTTCACTTTGTGTGAACTAGCGGGCGTGTACCCATGATACCTATCTTATCTATCTATCTTGTTCCAGACCTGTAGCCCTTATGTAGCCCAATCCTAACCAACTTTCCATCAGCAACGCAGCCCCTAGATGAGAGAACAAACCATGTCACCCTCCACCTCACAGCAGGATGCAACATGCACCCAATTGGCACAGCAGTCTAAACCAGTGGGGCAAAGTGGGGTCGGAATGACATTTCAGGAGGGTCATGAAAAGCTGGGTGCCATCATCTTGGAATCTAGCGCTGGATGCTGCCATCCTGAAATGGGCATTCCGGCTGCTTTCTTGGGAGTAAGTCTCATTGAACAGAATGGGTCTTACTTCCAAGTAAGCATGCAAGAGCTCTGGCACCACAGTGATGTCATTTCCTGCTTGATGTCATGTCTCACCATGACGGTTTTCAGGTTGATGACCTCCCATCACATTCCAGACACTTGACAGTGGATTTAGGGTGCAACCCAGAGTAACTACGGGGAATCCTTGCTCTGGTGTAAGAACAATTTGCTCTGGATTGCCAAATGTACTTCTCATAGGTTTCCACTAGGTGGTGCAGTAACTACAGGTACACGTATTGTCTCTTATGTGCTCCCGTAGTTGTTCTGGATCGCAGGGATAGTCTTAAACGTTTCACCTAATAAACAAAACTGCCTGCCACACATAGTTAAATGCAAGGGAAAGAACTTTACCCAGCCTGAACACTGCAGGTTTAATCTTATCCAACCTTTCAGCACCAGTGCAGCTGCAATGCAGTCCCAATGTAAGGGAACAAATGTTCCTGTACCTTGAAGAAGCCTCAGTGAACCCTCCACCACAGGATACAGTCAGGGGTGGGCCCAGCCTGGCCCAACAACCAGTTCTCCAGAAGTGGGTGGGGCCAGGTCAGGGGGTGGGCGGGGCCGGGGCAGGGGCAACCTGGGCCCATCACTGGATACAGTGTATGCCCCCACTAGCAAGACTGCACTGGCATTGGAAAATTGGATAGGATTGGACCCTTGCAAACTATTATAGGTCAACAAGGGCAGGCAGTTTTTCATCTAGAGGGGCATTCAGTCAAGTGCAATTCAGTTTGTAGTTAGGCCTCCTAACTTTTGCAGTGTAACAACAATCTACGGCCTTGGTAGATTTTCTTTATTCATTCTCCGTTTGCCTGTAAATCTGTGACTGTAAATCTGTCCCACTGAGAAAGGTGTAAATCTGAGAAGTATATACTATAAGAAGTCACTAAAAGTACCTAATACTGCAGAGAATATATTCTAGTTTGAAGCCAGCTTTCAAAACAACCAAGAAATATTACTTTCTTCAAAACCTGAATGTTTATTCTGGAGTGCAGTAATTCCACTTTCTCCACAAAACTTACAAAAACGTATGGATTTTAGTTATAAATAAAACACACCTTATATTATTTCATTGATACTAACACATTTCTCTCAATTTTTTCAATATGTTTCCTTTTTCTTATGGTGTTCCTTTTTGTGTATATGGGGGGAGATATGATTTATAACACATAATAAAAATTTTGGTGAAATTCCAATGCAGTGTGTAGTAATTGCCACACATTTTTCCTCCAAAGTGAAAGATTTCATAGCAACGTCTTTCAAATAACAGATCCCAAGTATATCCTGCAGGGGGCAGTGTACTACAATAAAAAGGAATAATGAAAATAAAGCAATTTCCCCAAATTGTTCAATAAATGTTTATATCACAAAAGGAACAGAGAGATAGACTCTTATTCCTTACTGTTTCACAACCTGAAGTGGCTTTATATAAAAGATATCCAAGTATTTTTTTTTCCTTCTCAGTTTTATAATCTCATTTAGCAAGAAACATGAATTGAGCCTGCAATTGACAGTGCAGCTGGTATTTCTTAAAAAAGGAGAAAGAGGAGTTCTATCAGCTCCGTTGATAGAACTGAAAGGAAGGACTATCATATGATGTATGACCAGCAGTTCCCTGAGTAACAGAGTGTAAAATACTGTATTTATGCAAAAGAATTTCAACATGTAGTTGTAAATTTCATTGTTAAAATTCATTCCCTGTTAAACTGAGTTTAAACAGTGTTAATGTGGTTTGAACATGGAGAGCACTCTCAGTCATCACATGTATTTTCTATGTATTTACTTATCTAACAACAGCCTGATCCTAAGTTTTGCATTTTAGATTTTGAGCCCATTAGCCATTAATTTCTTTCATTTTCTTTCTAAACCGCTTTGTGAACTTTTTAATTGAAAAGTGGTATATAGACAGAGGGATGGAGGGATGGACGGATGGATAAGTTCTCCCATGGGAAATTCAACAAGCAAGCCAGGTCTCCTTGGGGTAAAGAGTTATTTGTTCCATTATCCTGGGGAAAGCCCCATTCATTGTCATACAGCTGCCAGTTATTATATAGCTGTCAAAAATCCAATTGACCATTTTGGCAGATCAAACCCAGGAAACATGCATCAGTGGCTGCCAATGTTTCCTCCCATGCACAGTCTTCCTTCCAGGCACAGCCTCTAGGTATGCCTTTGCAAAATACTTTATGGCACTTGTGTGATGGGTAGCACTTGTGGAGTGGGTGCCCCACCAGCACATATTGAGGATAGTTAGGACTGTGCCATAAGTTCTGTAAACCAGTTTGTCATAACAGTTTAAAGCAAAACATGTTAAATATGTATTATGTAGAAAAAATGAGGATTTTTAAAATATATGACCCATCAATGGCAGCATTTTCATATTTTAGAAAATGTTAATCATTTCTTCCCCTCCCAAGGTTTATCTCACATATTAACTTTATAATCAACCTACTTAAGGCTTCCTAACAGCCAAGTTTATCTCCCTCTTTGTGAGGCAGAGGCCTGTCAGTTAGGCCAGTCTAAGCCCCAGCACAAGTCCTTTGCTGTTCTGGGGGTGTCACAAAAGTGCTGTAAAGGCAGTTCTGTGCCAGTCTTGGTGGACAGTTAGGCCCAGTACACAAACATGTGCTTGTCTCACAGGAAGACCAATGAGTTGTGCTGGCCTAGATTAGGATTGCAGCCTAAAAGTGTTTTTTGACAACTTTTTTTGACTCTTAGGGCGCAATCCAGAGTAACTACGGGAGCCCGTAAGAGACTTTATGTGTACCCATAGTTGCTGCACTACTTAGTGAAAACCTATGGGAAATTCATATTGCAATCCAGAGCAAATTGTTCTTACACCGGAGCAAGGACTCCACATAGTTACTCTGGATTGCACCCTAAATGAATATCTCCAAAGAATGACATCTCAGAAGTCTATGATCACATCAGATATATTAGATTTGACCAAAAAATTAAAGTCTTAAATCAGCTGTAAAGCAAACTCTACAATTGGTACACTAGTTCAAGCAGTAATTGTATCAAGAAGATACAATTAGACCATTTGTCTCTATTTTTAGGGGTGTCAAACACATTTCATACAAAGGTCCAAAATTAGCATTAATGGTGTTTCCTGCGGACTGGAGTCTGATCTTATGCACGTTCACTCAGAAGCAAGTCCCATTATAGTCAATGGAGCTTGAAGTGTGGAAAGTGTGAAGAAGTTCTCAGGGGGCACTTATAATGGAGAGAAGAGCCATATTCAGCCCATGGGTCTTATGTTTGATACCTGTGGATGTCAAGCAGTTACTTTTTCAAATTCTTGTGCAGTCTTATGCAAATTCTTGCACAAGGCACATTACTTGTGCAAGTTTAAATAAACAGATACTTATTCCAATTCCTGGAATTCCAATTCTTCAATATTTTTATAGAAATGTTTAAAGTATAATCTTATTTGAAGAAAAGCAAAAGGTTTTTACAGTGAGATCAAATTAGCCCCATGGCACCATTAGGTTTTTACAATTAGGTCAAAGTTGACCACATGGTAATCTTGAGGAGACTTTTCTCATGGCTACGGTTAAAACCCACCCTGAGTGCTTGTGCAGTGTTAATGCTCTGAAATCACATGTGTCTCAAAAGGCAATGTGAAATATTGACTGGATTTTGGTTTGGATGAACCAAACATGAATCCTCTCTCAACTAAGAAGCTCACTAGGGGGTTTCAAATTGCTGATCACTCTGACAACACAAATGCTCTTCAGAATACCTGGATATAAGTAACTAGTGAAATGTACCTGCATTGCAGGAGTAAAATTCTTCCTGTGTACAATCCCCCCATGCACAACGTCCCCCATGCACAGCAACCCCCCATGTTCAGCAACCCCAATGCGCATCTTACCTCTATGAGAATCTTTCCTTCATGCACATCTTTCCTCCATGTGCATCATCCCTCCATGCACATCAACCCTAATGTGCAACATCCCCCATGTGCAGCATCCCCTTATTTTATCCCCCTATGAGCATGAATCCCCCATGCAAATCAAGCCCTCATGCAAATCAACCCCCCCTGTGCAACACCCCCTTGCAAACCCCCATGAGCATCAACAAGCTCATGCAAATCAACCTCTCCATGCGCATCAACCCCTCATGTGCAACATCCCTCCCCATGTGCAACAACCACCTACGCTCACCATCCGTCCCAGTGCATAAGGCACTGGGCACCAAATTGGCTGGATATCAATCAGTAAATCTTCCATGTTTCTCAACATTGGTTCTTTGTGGGTGTTTATGTCACAGAAGGAATACCCTCCCCAAATTTCATGCTTCTAGGTTTGGGGGTTCAGGCAGAGTGTCCCTCAGTCAGGGACTCTTCAATGTAAAGTATAGGGAAGAAAACGCATTGCATCCCATTTCATCCCCTTCAGGCTGGAATTTCCAAAAACCGGTTCTTAGTAGTTGCCTCCATCACAGAAGGAACACCCACCCCAAGGTTCACACTTCTAGGCCCGGCGGTTTGGGCTGGGCATTGATGAGTCTGTGAGTCAGTCAGTGGCTTTTCAGTTTCTTATACATAGATAACATGGGTTAAAGAACAACTGTTTTGGTGTCCGAAAGCTAATGTCCTCAATTTATAGTGGGGTGTCATATTTTAACAAAGGGCAAAATCGAGAGTAACTACAGGGAGACCTTGCTCCAGTGTAAGAACAACATACTCTGGATTCCAATATGAATTTCTCATAGATTTTCACTAGGTGGTGCAGTAACTGCGGGTGCATGTAAAGTCTCTTATGTGCTCCTGTAGTTACTCAGGATTTGGGGGCTAATCTATCTCTTCCGTCTGTTATATAGATGAACTTTACTTCAGCTACGATCCTTCCTGGGAATAAGCCTAACTGAGCACAGTGGAACTTACCCCTATGTAGACATGCATAGGATTGTGATGTTACTGTGTTAAAAATATATTTCCCACCTCTCCTGGCACAAAACTTAATGTTTTTGCTTACAAAACCAGAAGTTAATAAAGTCAAAAAAGTCAAACCACACAGAGGCCCAAAATAGCTACAAATCAGCATATCTCAGAATTTTTTTTAAATACATCAGCCAGACAGAAAATCAATCCAACAAGAATTGAAATCAGCCTGGTCTTGGCCAGATGTCTGAAGGCTTAGATTCCCTTCCACAGAGCTGACACCATCAAAGAAAAGCCTTAACCTGCTATAGTAGTCTAACTAGCTCTTTAACCTTCCCCATTTTTCTCAACCAAGCAGCAAGTGGCATTTATATCATTTGCTGATGTGTTCCCATTGGGCTTGCTAAATTTGTTATAAAACAAAGGAAAGTGAATATCACCTTTTGACACACATTTGTAACCATTTTTCTCCTGGGCCTGAAACATAACAGACTGGACTTATTTGATTTAGTGTATGCCCCAGAAAAGGCACATTTCCAGTTTGGGATGAAATGCATTTCACAGCTTCACCTTCATAGCTTTACAATTCAATTTTACCTTCAATTCCATATGGATTTGCCATTTTTTTTAAATTACTAGAACATTTGGGGCATGAATGACAGCTGTTTGTGATACTTAATCCCTAAAAAATTCTAGCAATTTCACCCCAACACAGAATTTATGACCTGAGTCATAATGAAACATAACTAATTTTACATAGGATAGCAAGCAAAATAAAGGCAATGATCATATTAGTACTTACGTTTTGTTTCTTATTTTTCCCTTTATTATGAAAATATGTTAAAATATAAACAGTAAAACCAGGGGAGAGGAGGATAATTGTATTAATAAGATACATAAAAATGCAAAAAATACATTATTCATCAGTCTATGCTATGAACCGTAATCCATAAACAATATTCTATGCATATAAAGCTGATCACTCAGTCCTATCTGTTTTCACCAATAAATACAGTGGTGCCAAAAAGGCTGTTGTTTCATGGGGTTGGGGGATAGCAGTTGCGAAGGTTTATTTATTTATTTGCATATGGCAAAAACACAGACTAATGGTAAATCAGATAATGTTCCATTGCCATATATTTTGAGAGCCAGTAGTCCACATTGATGTCTGGCTGCCAACTGTTGCCAATTGCC
Source organism: Cryptoblepharus egeriae (assembly GCA_030015325.1). Classification (NCBI taxonomy): domain Eukaryota; kingdom Metazoa; phylum Chordata; class Lepidosauria; order Squamata; family Scincidae; genus Cryptoblepharus; species Cryptoblepharus egeriae. Next base: position 32,392,723 of record JAREYC010000005.1, read on the forward strand.
AGTTCTTCAGTGTAATCTGGCTGCCAGTTGTTGCTAGTCATTTAGTTGTTTCTTTTTGGTCTTAAAGTGAAATGAATACTTGTTGATCTGGAGCAATCTATAGAAAAAAATATTTTGTTATTCCAGTGCACAGAATGCAGCATGCTGCAAATATATTGTGATTTGTAATTTGGCCCGTTTCACATAGATCACTGTGTGATCACCATCCATTCTAAATTCCTCCATGACAGGTTTTTTTCCCCCTTCCATGAATAGCCATTCAAATGTTTGAATGGTAGGATGCAAGCCAGTCCCTGATGCTGCGAAGTTGTCGTCAAAGATCCTGTCAGATTTAAGGCCAATTTCTGCAAGCGACAAAGCTCTGAAGCAATGGACACTGTCTTTCAAACCAGGCACGATTAGCATTGCTAATTCTGCCATTTGATACTGAGTTCAATTGATCTCTGGGCTGAATGGTGTTATGTTTACACATTTCTCCATATTCTGTTTTCTTTGACACCATGTACCATTTCAGACCTCTTGCGCTCAGCTATAAATATCGTATTTGACCCCGAATTTTCTCATTTGTCTGTTTTCTCCTGCTGAGCCTTTGCCTGTTCTTATAAAAGTCAGGCCGTCTGAGTGAGGTTTGTGAATGATAGCCTGTCAGGGGCTGCTAACCTTGTTGAGCACTTCCCCTCAGCAGGTAGCATCCTGGAAAAGCAGAAAGCATGACAAGTTCTGAACAGAAAGAGCTTCCCTTATTGTGTAAAGTAGCAGCAGACTTTTGATAACTAATTTTTAGCATAAGCAGGTATTAGTAAACACAAATGTCCACAGTTTTTATCCTGGATGACGTTCAGTCTGAAACCTTATAACAGTCACTGTTATGTATGAGGCTAGAAAAAATAAATTCCATAGCTTCTAAAGGGAACAAATTTCAACAAAAATATAAACATGTTTATTTTTTTTAAAAAAAATTATATGTAGCTCAAGATAGTATACGTGGACTTTCCACCAATTCGAGCAAAATCCATAGCAGTTATGGGTCCACCCAATTACGTCACCCTCTAGTGTTATGGAAAGTCATCTTAACTTCTCTGGAGCAGGGGGCTTAATTTCACTTTAGGACATAGTCCTCCATTTCTTCTCCATTTCTTCTCCATTTTATCCTCACAAGAATCCGGTAACGGCCAAACAACAAACTATGTGAAATACATAGGTTGGCTATGAGTGTTTGTGGTTTGTCAAACTAAATAGTAGCTGAAAGGAAGCCCAATTAGGACTTGGACCACGGTGTTCAGGGAGAGTGTATATTACTATATCCTGCAGGCCTGTGGTTCTGACAGAAATTGTGCCCTCCAACAATCCTATTAGCACCAGAGGGGACATTTCCATTGGAGTCTAACATGGGCAAGAGACTGAGACCGCAAGAAGAAGATACCATCAGTAGAAAACTGCCTTCTTCCAACCCTTGTTTTAGTTGATCACCATCAAACAACCAGCTTCTGCAGTTATCAGAGAATGAAGAAATAACTGCAGCAACCAGACCCATAGGGCAAAATCCAGAGTAACTATGGGGAGTCCTTGCTCTGGTGTAAGAACAACTTAGGCTGCAATCCAGAACAAATTCAGCCTCCTCTGACCTAACTGCACTCTCCTAACTATTCTGTATCCAGAGCAGAAAGTTACGCTGAATCCAGAGCGTCAGGAAGCCTGGGCTGCCCTAACTGCTCCAGAGCATGCTAAGTAATTGACACAAGGGGAAGACTTGCTCCTGAGGAGACACCCCTCAGATCACACTGAACAAGGAACAGCTGTGGTGCCTACAGTGGTGACATGACTCTGCACATCACCTGGTGCGGAAGTCTGTGCGTCATCCCTGGGATGCGCCCCCCCCACCTGGACTGCACAGTCACCAAAGTTGGCGCCTGCGCAGTTGTTTCTGAAGCCAACTGGCTTCAGAAAGAGTACTGCGCAGGCACCATCTCTGACACCTGCGCAGTACTTTTCTGAAGCCTTTTGGCTTCGGGGGAGACTGTGCAGGCGTCAGAGTTGGTGCCTGTGCAGTACTCTTTCTGAAGCCATTCGGCTGCCGCTCCGCCTCCTGAGTGAGGCCGAATGGCTGTGCAGAGGCGCGGACTTTCTCTGCTCTAAGGAAGTCTCCTCTGAAGCTGTTCGGCATGCTCAGTGTGTTCCTGCGCAGTGCATCTCAGATGGCCGTTCAGGCCAGCTCCTCAGACAAGTGTCAGCTTCTGGCTGATTCTCCGCCTTGGAGCAGGCCTGAATGGGTGTGCTGACGCCCAGGGCATGCCAAAGGACAGTCAAACTCCTCCGGCACATCACCCCATACGGAGCGCATCCCCAATGCAGCCCACACCAGCCGCACCAGTCTAGTGACGCCACTGGGTGCCTGCCTTATAAGGAGTCCCTGATGAGATGCCAGTACCCTCTACAGTGAATACAAGGGGCTTCTTGGAGTGGCCTGCTGTATCCTGAGGTTTGTGGGCAGCCGTAGTTTGTTCCATATCCTGAGGTTGAGAGGCAGGGGTTGCAGCTAGGATGGCCAAGAACTCAGATTTTTGGTCAGCACTGCTGTTCTTACTCGGGCCTTATCATGGACCCCTATGGGTCTACTCATTACTATACCTGCTCCTGAGGTGGTATAACTCTGAGGGCTGGAAGAGGGCATTTCTGCCTTGGAAACAGGCTCTGGATACAGAGTAACTGCTCTGCCCTAGGCAATGCTAAACATGCCCTCAACTTGCCTCTCCTGAGCTGCTTAGGCTGCCCCAGTTAGGGCAGAGCAGGTCCACCTCTCTTAGGGCACCCTATCTTGCCTTGCTCTGCCCTAAGCCTCCTTCAGAGTAACTGGGCTGGAGCATCTTGCAGTTGCTCCAACCTAGTGTTAGATAGGGCAACCTAAGAGCTCTTATGTGGACAGATTAGTTGCTCTGGATTGGGCTGCCTCTCTGGATTCCAATATGAACTTCCCATAAGTTTTCACTAGGTAATGCAGTAACTATGGGTGCACGTAAAGTCTCTTACATGCTCCCGTAGTTACTCTGGAATGGGGGTTAATATCTCCATAGAGAAGTGCTCGTTCACCCCATCTTAGCTGTCTCCCCTTTCTTGCTGTTTGACCAATGGGACTTGAGCTAGCAGATAAAACCTAGGTAGGAAGCAAGCCAAATATGAATTGCAGAAGGCTGGATGAAGGATAGGGTTCCTTCCATCTCCAGGAGAGCATATATATCTATACTTTTGTTAGGCAAGGAGGACATCAGCAGATGCTGAGAGGAAGGTATAAGGGGCTTGAACTTAATCTTGTCATAGAGAATAATCCTACAGCACATGATGACCAGAGACATACCCCACAATCCACAGTAACTATGGAAAAATGTAAGAGGCACTTACTCTGGATTGCTTTATGCATTTCCCATAGGTGGTATCGTAACTACGTCGGTGTAAAAGGTCTCGTAAGTACTCTGGATTGTAGCCATCAATGGTTCGTAGGACAATGGTTAACATTATAATAAGCCACTATATAATAATAATAAGCCATTGTAGCTGGTTGCCTGGCGGTGGGCCACTGTGAAATACTGGAAACTGGACAAGATGGGGCCTTGTCCTGATCTAAATATTCTTATTCTTATTTTATTCTTATATGTTCTTATGTTTAAAATCAATGCAAAATCAGCATACAAACTTTGAATATTCAACTGTATAAAAATTTGGGCAGAAATCTCTTTGGTTTGGAAATATGTCTAGTATTGGATAACTCGCTGAAAGAAACTTGGAAATGTCTGATATCAACAATATATATTTTTAAAAGATTCCTAACATTCATCCAACGAAATACCCTTTTAAAGCCTTTTCTATGTTAATATATTTTCCACTATGTTCCTCCAAGCTCAGGACTGATTTCCACTGTTTGTAGACATCATCACAGACAGTGCACATGAACAGTGCATTTCCTCCATTTCCTAAAGAAAAGCATATCACTGATTTACCTTGTATTTCTTACTAAACAGGAGAGAACCTGCGCTTTGTCTAGGTGGAAGAGGAGGTGAAAACTAAAATACCAATTTTCACTGGCAGGAGCATCAATACACAAACAAATGTTGTGATGACCAGCTGTGATTTTTGGCAGAAACAGCAAGCTGATGGAGTGGCACAGCAAAGAAAACAGGAGAAAATGTAAACAGTTTGTTGGCAAGAGAAGATCTCTAAACTGGATCGATGAATGGCCTCTTTTCTCTGTTTCTTTTTATCACATCTCTTACGTAGTGTGTGATAAGGAAATGTATCAAGACAGCAGAGAGGGAGTTGAAAGCTATACTTTAAGCTAAAATGCTCAGTGTACCCACACAGACATGGGTTCATGCTGCAAGACTATTGAAGCTAATTTTTAAGGATAATTAGCAAAAATAAATGCATCATTGTGACTGGAGGAATATTTTTCTGCTGACTTCTCAAGGTATATGTTTTAATAGAGGTGTTCATGAGTCCTGAAGCATCAGATGGACAGACTGAACTCAAACAAGGGTTCAAAAGGCAGAGGCTCATAACATAGCTAGCAGGCGGTTGACCATGCCCTGGACCTCACCCCAAATCACATTAGACCTGCTTTATGATGTACCTTCTAATTTGGGTAGGTTCTGATAAGTATGTTGTAGAATATAGGGAGACCATGGGCGGGCAGGTGGAGAGTGGGAGGCATGAGTTGGACGAGCAGTTATACTGGATCCCCTCTATGATCCCCTCTATATGGGGGCAGCACAGAGCAGCCAGAGGTTGCTCCCATTTCCTTAGACTGTGCTGGATACAGCGCAAGTTAGGGCAGACTGCCCATTCCAGTGGAAGATAGTATTTTGCTGTCTCACCATCATTTGAAGACAAAAAGTTTATTTTCTTCAATGTGCTGATTTCTAACATATTTAAGGGCTCAGTTCTACTTTCCCCCTCCCACTCCAGTGCAGCAACATTGCCAGATTGTGTCCTCCTGAATAAGAGGACAGCCAGAGGTGTCCAGAAAAGCAAAAATTTGTTGTCCTACCTGGGGGGATGGTTAGGGTTGTCACTGCCATACCTGTTCCTTCAATTTTTGCTGTTCAAGTAGACATGGGAAAGTGAATGAAGGCCTGTTTCAATTTCGGCCCCATCCTGTCCCATTTCCATTCTCATTTCTCCCCCAACCTGCCTCATTCCATCTATCCGCACCTTCTTTCTGCCCTTTTGCATGGATTTTTAGAGTTAGGAACCAGAGGATCTGCTGGCAGGCTGCCACTTGCTGCTTATAGTGGTGTTCTAGGTTTTCCTGATGCATGGTTTAAGGTCATCCTAGTCTTTAGCAGTAAGAGTGTCTTTTTAAAATACATTATTTTTTATTTTCAGCATGAAAAATCTTATTTCCCTAACCTTTTCGTCACAGAGAGTTTATGCATATATGAATTCAGAAGGAATTCTTGGCTTACAGTCTGAAATGGTGCTGTCTTGTCAATCACCTTCAGACTTGCAAGCTCACTGTTTGACAAGTGCTGACCAAGTTGCTTCCCCACTCTCAGTTTGAATGGTGAGGCACCATAGGTTGTTTCTCTTTGATTGTCTAGCACTGCTCCTAGACATGGTGTTATTAAATGCTATAAATCTGGATTAAATTTCTCTTTACATATGTCCAGGGATGATTAGACAGCTAAGAAAAACAAAGTGAAACTAAAATCTGCAATTTAACATCAAAAACAAATTAGTCCAGGTTTCCCCTTAAGGCAGTGCCAGAAATAAAACAACACTTTAAAAAATCTTTTTAATAGCAGAGTCGTGTTCCTGGAAAGTAGGAAATCACTGCAAAATAAATTGCAGTCACATTAAGAAATGCACAGTGGAAGACTGGAGCAATGCTTGCGCTTCTCCTGGAAACTGCCAAGCCTTTGCATCGATGCCCTCCTCACCGTAAAGACCTGTTGATTTAATTCTTGATAGTGCAGAATTGTCCATGAATTATTTGCATGCAAAAGGACATTTCAGAAGAATAATTTTTCATGAGTAGTTTCTAATGGTGACACAATTCCTGCCCACTGAAAGTAAATCTATATGAACATCATCATGATTTGTGCTAACACCTATATTTTTTTCTGCCATCAGTGCACATAACCCAGCACCACTAGGCCAGCCTCCTTTTTTACATAAGAACATAAGGCGTGTCATGCTGGATCAGGCCCAGGGCCCATCTAGTCCAGATTCCTGTATTTCACATTAACCCACCAGGTACTTCAGGTATTATACATGACTCAAGAGACCTGCTTTCTGGTGCCCTCCCCTGCATCTGGTATTGTAGTTAAAATTTTATCCCCTTTCCTTTCTAAAGGACAACACAGTTGCACTACCATGAATATTTGTGTGCTTTTCATGCTGTTTGCAAAGCAGGAACAGTGACAATTTAAAGTGTTAATATTTCAAGTTTCTGAAATGTCAATTCACAAGGCTGGCAAAAGACATTCACGTCGTCCAGCATGGTCACATTCATACTTGTCACATTCATACGGCAGTCCTTCATAGAAAGTTTAATTTTCTGGCAGCCTGAATGAATGAATTCATAGGCCTCGTTGTTTCGATATGCCATTCAGTTTCTACACCTCCAGGAATGTACTCTGCATGGTCCAAAAAGAGCACTCATTGCAATACCTTCAGAGGCCAAATACACATCTTTAGAAATCTGTGATGAATACCAGTAAGACAGAGGAACGGTATGCAGGTGCAGAAATACAAGCAAGGAGAAGTTTTAAAGACAGAAGTATGAGCATTTCTTTTATACAGAGCCGCTGCCAGACTGGCATAGGTTCTGTTAGCAACCTAATGAGCCATATCCGAACACAAACCACACAACAGTATAGCTGACTTTAAATGAGTTAAACCCATATGTCTTAATGAGCTAGTCATGGAGTTTTTGAAATAGGCTAATTCAATTTGGCAGGCTATATAGAAGCATTTAAGTTGTAAGTACTTGATGTACCCAAGATATATCATCAAATGCTGTGAGTTTAAAGTTTTTTATAACGTAGGATTTAGGACCATCTCCCATTTTTTTTCTGAGCAGTATTCTCAAATTTAGAGCAACTCCCAATACTTTCTTTCATGGAAAGTATTTTTCCATGTAGGAGAAAGTGTGATACCACCCCATGTATGTCACTGTATGTATACAACTTGAGTTGTCTCACCTCATATGTGTGCACCAAATACATGTGCATTTGTATCACACATGATAATCTGCATGCTTATTATCATGTTGCATGCTATTCCTACATTTTGCATTTCATGAAGAAAATTTGTCACACTGAAAAAATATCATAGAGTAGGGGTGGTGGAAAGAGACAAATAGCAAAATCCTAACAATGTCTACTCAAAAGTAATCCCTGTTGAGTTCAATGGGTCTTTCTCCCAGGAAAGTGTCTTTAGGATTGCAGCCTAAGAGCCAATCCTAAACTCACTAACATCAGCAGTGTGTACTACAGTGTGTGCTGCAAATGTGGCAAAAAGCACATTTATGATACCCAGAGAGGATGGAGTGTCAGCACTGGGAGGAAAATGCCATAAGTAGCACTGGCTGCTGGTGGTGTGGCTTTCTGGTATGGGATGAGGGCTGGGAAGGGAAAAATGAGGGGAGGGACCAGTCTAGGATGGAGATGGGACCAGCAGAGGTAACCTCTCCTTTTGTCCTATGCCCCACACTGGATTGCAAAGCCCAAAATGGGGTTTCTCAAGATGATGCGGATTAAAGTAGCTCCACAGTGTAGCCTGGGACTTTCCTCAAGGGAAGGAGATTTCTTCCAGCCACTCTGGCCTTGTTGGATACAGTAACAACCATTTTAGCATCACCGTAACCTGCAGCACCAGGGAAGATAGGATTGGGTTGTAATATGTGGTAGTAGGTAGTAAGTCACTGCTTCCCAAACTTCTACAAGGGAACTGGGATCACTATGCAAGGGAGAGGCTAAGGCAGCAGTTCAGTCCCCAGGATCATGTTGCAGCTGGGGGAGAGGGGGATTTTACACTTAGTGCCAGCCTTGAGGAAGGTGTGGGGAGCCCTGAAGATACTTCAGCAGGGCTCCAAAGTCAGCACTTGCCAGGGCTCCCCTAAGCGTGGAATAGTTAAAGTACCGACCATGACGAAACTGGAAGTTCAACTTCTGGTTTTGTCATGGATGGAACTGTCACTCATTTGAGTATCCCAAAGTTGGAGTACCATTTGTGTGTGTACTGTATTTGTGTGTGTGTATTCATATTCAGAGGGCATGTTAAAATATGAATTTTGTATGAACATGTTTTCTGGTTTTTTTTCTTAAAGTTGATTGTACTTCATTAACACCATATGTCCAATGCAATGCTGTTAAAATACACAGGCTCCATGATATCCCATTGGATTAACTAAATTCCTATCCAAAAATAATATAAAAATGACAAAGGCATTCCGCTGTATTACATAATAAAATAAATTCAATCCATTTCTTTTTGCTTGAAACAAATCTCTTCAGGGCACATTTGAATGGAAAACTGTTTAAGATTGAAATATTGATATTGTATGCTCATAAGGCTAAATCTCTTTGCGTTGTTGGCTGTGAAATTACATGAAACTATTAAAATGATTAGTTCAATCTGTATTTAGTTTTCAAACTTATCTTCTCGTGCAAGCACTACCAAACAGATTTATGTCAACCACTCCTACTTTATTCCTTGCCACAGTCCAAGTGAACTCGTGCTAAAATGTGAACATGCTAACATTGAATTGTTTGGTGTCTTTCACATACATAAAAATAGGATGACATGCAATCCATACATTTTGTTTAAGTATCATAATTATGTGGAGGAATAGTTGCCTAGGAGGATGTGTAGAATTTCTTTTGGATGTAAGGCTATATAAATGCTGGTTCTTGTGTAGTAATCCCTGTTGTTTGTTTTAGACAGGGGATTACTTGTAAAAGAACATGACATAATAGCACTGCATAAGTGTCTCTCTAAGGGAGCAGAAGGAATGATAAATCAACTTTGATCTGGTATCCAAAGGTACAGATCTATCATTATAATTTGACAGTTTCAGAGCAGGGACCCTTGTTTGATCCAATAAATCCATGCCAGGGTTTAAGGTGAGGTTCACTGAAGTTAGTCCTCATGCTTGTTTTTAGTGCTGTGATTAAGCCTTAGATTTCTTAGGCTGCAATCTTTGTTCCAGTTTAAATATGACCACAACTTTCACTGTTGGAAGCTGTGGGGGAACCCTGGAAGCATTCCACATGTCTCCCTCCCCAGGACCCTGTAAGCACCTCTGTTTCATCTTAACATAGCCCCCTTCCCTCAAAAGGACATTATCCTGGGGGATCACATCACTGCCCTTGTTCCTCCCCACAAAGATTTATTTAGGGAGTAAATTTGTAAAGTGAAGTTGTTCCCCAAGAAACACAAGAAACAGGAATATCAGTTTATTTGGTATGAGAATTTTGAGTATATCAATCAAAATAACAAAGTTAGTAGTTTTTTTCCTGTTGTCTATGAAAATTATTTTCAGGCATGCACATATAATCAAATATCTACCAAGGAAATTTAGTGCTTCTCTCTCTGTGGCAGTTGACGATACTAGAATGGAAGAAGCATGCTTGCGTTTTGGATTCCTAGTGTGCTTTCAATGAGCTATACTTACAGACAGGTAAGAGCAATTTAGTTATTCCCAAAAGTTCATTTCATGCTGGGTGTGAAGGTAGAAAAACAGAAGAGGAAATAGCAGGTGAAAGAGCAAAAAGGAATTAGTGAGCCAGATTAGAATTCAGTCATGAGTTTGTCAAGATCAAAACATGTTTCTAGAATTTTGCTTGATCAGCCACAGGACTCCCATCATGATATTTAAGGTGAAAAAGGAAAGAATTCAAAGAATTGAATCAACATCTGTTGCTATTGGCAGGAATTCTGGATTTGGTGAATTCAGGAAAAAAAATAATGAAGTGTTATTTTTCAGGTCAAGAAAGACTGTGAAAGTGTCTCAGGACATCCACTAGCTTAAAAGACTTATTTTTCATTTCTCTTGAAAAATGGGAAGTGGGTCATGATCACAATTTTGAGGGTCTCCACAACATTGTTAGTGCTGCACTGCTCTCCATACCTCAGAGAGGCTACTGCAGCAACTGGTGAGTGACAGTAAGCCACTGCGCCCCTCCAAAGTGACATGATCCTGGGGACTGCATCATTTCTTTGGCCTCTCACTTGCAAGCAGGGCTGGATAGTGAGGCTCCAACTCTCTGAAAGTGGGAACCACTGCATTAATGTCTTGTGATCTATGAGATAACAAATAGCGCCAGCTGAAACTCCATCTTCCAGACAATTTTTAAAGGTCCAGGACCCCTAAAGTGGCCCAGCTTGCCCACTCCTGAGTCTTTGGGGTTGTTGTTAAAATGCCTAATTCCCAGTTGTAGAGTTAACATATAAGTCCCAATCTTCTTCTCACTGAAATTGACAGGTAGGGGAAAATAGAAATGTGAAGATCTCTTGAGGAGATAGGGTGTGATGTCAATAGTGACCCTGTGCTCAGGCAGTCTTGCATGGGGTTAACAGCAGGGCCTTAACTGCTGTGAATGTGCAATTCACAGCTGTAGCCACTCAGATGCAAGAAGGTCCTCAGGGAAGCAACACCTGGAGGAAGGAAAAGGATATGGGTGTGGAAAGAAGGAGCTTGGAGAGAATAAACTTGGAGAGAAAAGAATTGACTTGCTGGTGGATTTATTTATTGACTGAGAGACTAATGGAGTGGCTGACAGACAGCTAGACTCAATGATGGGTGGGCAGGCAAATGGACTATTGAGGATTGCTAGACTGGGGACTGCTGGAACAGAAACTGATAAAGACTGGTGTGTGGCTGACATGTCCAAGATCTGATGAGAACCAAGGTGTTGCTGTAGTGGACTGGGGACTGCTGGGGACTGGGGACTGCTGGAAAGAAGGAGTGCTGTATGTTGAACAGATGAGCTACACTGGTGGTGGGGTCCAGCTGTGCTGTACTGCAGATCTATGGCCATATGTTGGGGGGAGCTGAAATGAGGGAACTGCTTAGAGTTGGCATAAGTTTTCCAGGTGAAGCTTGGAATGGGAATATGACAATACGGGTGGTGAAACTCTCATTGATCTACAGACACCATTTCAACTTCATATTAACGCTCCATATTCAAGAAAATATTCCCCTTGACTAAGACACTTTAACAAACCAATTTTTTCCTGTAGTGCTTTTAGAAGCACACGTCTAGGCAGGAGCCCACTGCTTTAATAGCTATAAATTTGAAGACAAGATGGATTAGTTCTCAAACAGTAGACATAGGTGAGCATGTTCTAACTCTGGGTGGTGTGGTAATTAAAAGTCAGGAACACCACACTCTCTGACAGTTCATTAGACAAAACAGTATGTAGATAGTGTTTGTCAAGTCTAATTACTACAGCTGCTTGCATTTTGGGACTCCAGTTCTTGGGAAACCAGCAGGAAGAATTAATCATATGAAAAAGTCTCTTGCTGGTTTACATTTATCCTCCTGCATGATTTAAAACATTTGATTCTGATTTGCATCTACAGCTTTGACTGGGGAGATATTGAAAAGATTTGGTTAGACAGATGCAACGTAAAGCATAGAGTCAGCCAAAGGATATACTGTGTCTTTAGCTGAAGTTTAGTAAAAAGATGAAACCAGGAAATCTTACCACAAAATCAACGGTAGCAATTATAAATCTTTACTGAATGTTTGAGTGTGGTGAACATTTGCATACATATGCTATTTACCTGTCAAATACTTATTCACAAATGCATATTTTAATTAAAATATATGTACTTTTTTACCATTTGATCACTGTACTACATTACTTAAGTGTGTTGGAGAAAATTAAGAATATATAGATATTTCTCCAATATAGTATCCACAACTATGTTATGACAGAAGGCCATTGTGCATAGTTCTGGCAAGTGATGCCTAAATGTTTTGGCCAAAATAAGGCCGACACAGCTTGTGACCCATCACACTGAAGACAGACCACCAAGCATATATCATTACTTGCCAGCCATGTGTCAATCACATGGTTTTGGCTATTTCTGGCAGTATATTGTGTCCTGTGGCCTTCCATACAGGGCTTGTGAGCAGAAAGCTGATTTCATGTGGTGGCTAAGTGTGTATGTAGGGAGCCAAATGTCTCTAGATTCAGATGTTACTTTCTCACAGAAACTCACTAGCTGGCCTTAAGTAGGCATCAGTTTCTCAGACATGAGTTGATAACCAATTTTTTTGCAGGGCTGTGGTAGGAAATATTTGGTTGTGTAGCTCTTTGAAGATAGAGAGGGACAAATGGGCCATAGATTAGTAGCACAACACATTCTTTGTACATAGCAGGCACCTAACTTAGGCTACAATCCAGAGTAACAATGGGACCATTTACACCAACGTAGTTACGGTGCCACCTATGGAAAACTTATGGGAAATGCATAGAGCAATCCAGGATGAGTGCCTCTTACGTCTTCCCACAGTTACTCTGGATTGTAGGGTCAGATAAGATAAGACTTTATTACCGTCAAAAGACCAGCCACAATTGTAGGGTCAGTTAGCAAGGTCCAGGTAGAAAGACCCCTTGCTTGAGATCTTAGAGACAATCTAATCTGAGAATATACGGGTTCGTTCATGTAATAGTTTGACTCAGTATATGTTACCTTCTATGTTCAAAGTGGTTGAACTGCTCGTTCTCTACTTCCTATTTCTAGTATAGATGAAAGAGCATGTAAAATACTTCAACTTAAGTGATAAGCAACAGCACTGCAAGAACAAGAAAATTAAATGGTTTCGCTGCCCATAAAACGTGGTCAAGTGAACAATTATTCATAATAGGAAGTTCTCAAAGTGATGGACTTTAGTGAGGGTAGTCACCAGAGGTTACTATTGATACTGAACTTGAAGATTTTAAATGAAGTCTTTCTGCAAATGCTGCACATGAATCCTTTCTTCAAGTCACCTTCAGATGTGTTGCCTCTTAAGTTGCTCAGTTCACCCCCTCAAAGCAATTACTTATACTGCTGCTTGAGCAAGAACATCTCTTGATATCACATTGTGAGTTTCTGCCAAGTTTTTTTTTGAAAGTATTATCAATGAAAAACCATGTGGCTAATCCATAATTCAAAATAGCTACTTAGGAATTACAGTAATCCTTATTACATTGTGTCAGTAATTTACTGTTCCCTCTTTGATGGAATTAGTGTCCCAAGCAGGTTGATGCATCACCCAGTAAAGGCAGGGTAGGGGGCAGCATTTGGCATTCAACTCCAACTCTTTAAATGACCAGAAAACCTGGAAAATATGTCACAGCAATTTGAAGCCTCTGCTCAAAGATTTCAAGCCCTGCAGAGGGTTACGAAGGGCTCCTTCTCATCTCCTGGAACTTGCTGTAGGTGAAAGTTAAGTAAAAGTACCCACTTTGAAACATTGCCCCTTCTCTAAAGGAACCAGAGGACCTTTACACAAATAATTTGTGGAGTTGTGACAATTTGAGTGTCACTATTTTACCCTTTTACCCAATCAGTGGTTGAATTTTTTTTTTTAAAAAAAAACACCTCTTCTTAGTGGTTGTCTATGTCGTGGAAGGAATATAATTCCTGAATTTCATGTTCTAGGTTCAGGGGGCTGAACTGGGGCAATCAGGGCATTCTTTTTTATATAAATAGAGAAGGGAAAATAAAACATTGTATGTGATTTTATGGAAGCAATATTTTAGACTTTCAAATGTCAGTTCTTGACTGAATGATTGCAGTAGGATGATGAGGTGATGGCAGAGTGATAAAAGAGGACAGGAAGAAGGGAAGCAGATTGCAGTGTTTTAATTCTCAGTTACTGTAGTCACTTAACCTTAAGCATGAGAAGGGCAGATATAATTGACAATGCTTGATGGTCCCTTAGAAACATTATACTGTTAAAGGCTGAGCTAGAACTGAACTGAATGTTTTTATTGTAACATTTTATTTCACATCCATGTCTCACTCTTTATATTCTAAATGAAGGCACAACTTATATTGTGAATCAGAATGATATTGTAAAATTTCAGAGTGTGGTACTGAAATTCCCTGCTAACTGGTATATAGGCACTTAAATTTTTTTTTTCAAACGGTGCTACCCTTAATTTAGCCAGTGGGATAGCTTCATTCCCTCACCGCACCGGCACACAGTGTCTTTTCTGGTGGCTATTTGCTAATCTTTTTAGATTGAAAATTCTTTTGGGATAGGGGCCATTTAATGAATTTAATTTGACTTTGAAATTAAAGTGGTATATACAGTAAATATTCTTAATAATATTTGAATTGAAATACCAAAGCTACATATAGAATAAAATTTGATCTCCATAAAGTTATTTAGGCTGCAATCCTAACCTCTAATTAGGCCAGAATAAGCCCCAGCACAGTGGTGTAGTTAGGGGGTGCAGTTGCACCAGGCTACAAGCATTAGGGGGGCTACAAGCTGAGCTTGACACTAGTGACTAAAATTATGAAAGATGGGATATGTATCAAGGATACCATCATGATATATATACATAAAAAGGTAACTTTATGCAGAATGCAATGAAACAAACTGCACTGGAATATCTATATTCTAGCAAAAGGAATGGCCATTTAACCAGAAAATGAAAACGCAAAAGCTGATGAAACAAAAGTAGATTTTCTTATCCAACTTTCCCATGTTACTGATAGCTCTGAGAGCCAATGAGATGTACTTCTGATACTATATGGAACTAATGAGATGTTAATATGAATCAGCTCTCTGTACATATGTCATATACAGTACACATATCATAAAATAGTTACCCATGCTAACTGGCTAAACAGGCAGTTCTAAGTCATGCTCATCTTATATTTAGCAGGGAAAGCATAACCATTCTCTTTGTCCCAGCAGTTTCCCTAATCAATAAAAAACAATGTTCATATTTTACTTAAATTTGATTTTGTTGTTGTAGGGGGAGAGCAACAAAATATTTTTTGTCTCCAGATTGCAAAAAGTTGCTTTAGCTCTGCCACTAGCAGACCAAATGGGTGGTGAACTGCTGAGGAGGCGGAGGATGGTTTTTCCCCAATTTTCTTTTAAAAAAAATACCTGGGGATGACATCACTTCCAGTTGTGACATCACTTTCTGGGCTACATTTTGAGCTTTGCACCAGGCTACTTGATCATTAGCTACACCACTGCCCCAGCATAAGTCCTGGGCTAACCTGGGGGTGCCACAAAAGTACTGCAAGTTACTTCTGCCCCACTCCTGGTTGTTAGGCCAGTGAACAGGCGTACACCAACCTCCCCACACCAGCATAGAAAAATATGCCAGGTGAGTTAGGCTGGCCTAAATTGGTTAGAATCGCTCACTTTGGCTGCAGTCCTTAACACACACTTTACAAGTAGACAGAGCACAATCCTAACCATGTTATTTTTTAATGAATTTTTTTTAAGAACTATTGATCCTTCGTAAATACCAACAGGTTGTTTTACTTTCAACTAGAAATTTTAGATGGAGAGTTGTGACTTTGGAAGTGCCAGAAGAATCATTTAAACTATTCAATGGTACTAAATATGTAACCTTTTAATTGGCTCTTATCTTGTTACAGCCCCTGAGGATATATTTACTTCAGGCAATTGAAGTTTTTGAATGTATCAGCAGGAGGACTTAAAACAACCTTGTGGCAGGCAGTGCAAAAACTCATTCATCAGAATTTTGCAACGGTTTCAGATTTAAAGAGAATATCCCGGTTACTGTGTCAAAGTTGTCAGTCAAATTCTCATTAGTTTCAAGGTCAAACGATCTGACACGTATAATTGTGTTCAACTGCTTTTTCTTTTGAACACTGCAGGAGCTTGACATCTGTATTCTCTTTAAGCTGCCTTTAAAAACAAGGAGAAATTGTGGGGTCAGTTGCAATTTGTAGTAATAAAACTACACTTGTTCAAAAAAATACAAACTTTTTCATTTGTGAATTTTAATCAGCAAAAATTCATAAAACGAAAATGGAAAGAGAAGCAATACACTGAAATTTATTACTATCAGCTTGTTATAACTCTTAAATAAATATTTAATTTTCTATGCAGTTGGGAAAGTTAATCATGCACAATCACATTGAAATAATACCATTTAAATACGACTGACATACCAGTCCTAAATTTCTGGCACCCTTTGGAGAAAATGCACCAAATCAGTGACTATGGCTACAATCCAGAGTAACTATTGGACCTCTTACATTGTTGTTGTTACGGGGCCACCTACGGGAAATGCATAAAGCAATCCAGAGTAAGTGTCACGTTGACGTAAGAGGTCCCATAGTTACTCTGGATTGTAGCCTTTGTATTCAGTGAACTCTGTGAGCTGCCAGATGGTCTTCTGGAGGGAAGACATTTTTTCCCCTCCTCCAGAAAAAGCCCCAAGCTCCACAAGGGGGTTTCTCAAATCTGTGTCTACTGTTTTACCTGTATAGACCTGAGAAAATTCATGTTGGACCTTTTGGTCTGACATGGAGTTCAGGATATGACAGAAGAGCACCACTGTTGAACCCTCCTAGTGCACCCTCATTTCACCCTCACCTTCCCTCCAGTGGCCGCACTACCACCCAGCAGTTTCACTTATCTTGGGTGGCAGAGCATCTCCTACCCACTGTTGTTGGTCCTGGTGTCAGATTGGTACAGGCCCTGCCTCAGTGTTCCTCATTTTCCAAGAACTGTGGCACCCAGCACTGGCATAAGGCTCAGTGATGACATTGGGTGAGTTTAGGATTGGGTCCTGAAAGAGCAGCACAATCCTAGCCCCTCAAAATCTGTAGCATGAAGTGCCACTAATGGAGCATGCACCCCATGCTATGGTGATGGCAGCAAAAAGACAGCTTGAGATGCAAGTAAAAATATTTCATATCTATCTTTTATAGGCTGCCTGGTTGTGTGGGGTCTCCTTATACCCAAACCTGGTCCAAGTCTAAAGCATGTCAGGCCTGGAAGTGAGAGATAGGACCTCACATCTGCTGCTACTACTGTGTTCCACCCCTTCCACCTCTTAACTGTGGCTAATACCCCCTCTCCCAAACCACCCACAACTGTCCACCACTTTGGTGGAGTATGTACAGCTCATTTTGCAGTGGGTATGTGGCGCTTTCAGCCATTTACCTAATAGTGGTGGACTTTTCATGCTGCTTAACTTGACTTAAAGAAGCTGATCACAGTGTTCCTGAGATGGGTCCAGGACAAGATTTATTTCTCATTAAATTTCAACAACCTTCTCCTTTTTCGGCCTATGGGATGTCCTATTTAGAGTATTTGAGAGTAAGGCTGCAATCCTAAAAACACTTTCCTGGGAATAAGACCCACTGAACACAATGGGGCTTACTTCTGAAAAGACACAGTAAGGTTGCACCCATAGTCCCAATGAAACAAATAGAACTTACTATTGCATAGAAATGCACATGATCACACACACACACACACACACACACACTCACACACACACACACACACACAATTTATACATTTTAATGTATATATAAATATTTTTATTTATATAAATATTTTTATTTTATTTTTATTTATATTTCTTTTTATTTATTTAAATAAATATTTTTATTTATATATTTATTTTATTTTTATTTATATTTATACAGTATTTTAAAATTAGCCTGAATAGCTAATAATTTGACTAAGGGCGCAATCCAGAGTAACTACGGGGAGTCCTTGCTCCAGTGTAAGAACAATTTGCTCTGGATTGCAATATGAATTTCCCATAGGTTTACACTTGGTGCTGCAGTAACTACGGGTACACGTAATATCTCTTACGTGCTCCCGTAGTTACTCTGGATTGCAGGGTATGAAAGAACTAAATATTTTCACCAATCAGCAGCATTCGGGAATAGCATTTGGGAATAACACCGCTATCACCCTCCCACAAAGCTGGCTGAGCAGTGAGGCTTGGCGTGGCTAGCCGTGGCATCCATTTTAAAAGAAATGACTGTGCGCATGCGCGCACAGTCTTTCCCTGCCTAAAGGTTCTGGCGAAGCTCTGTGGGCACAGAATCCTCTTCTGACCTCACCAGCACTTTCACTTTCCTGATTGGAGGCATTGGTTCTTGAAATCCAGATGTTTTCTGTAAGATGTCTGTGATGAGACTTGGGAGACTCTAGAAGCAGAATTTTTGGAATGTCGCATTTCAAGATTTATGGGAAACAATAGAGCTGTGTGTGGGGTAGAACCTTACATAATCCTGATTTCAAGCCAGACTAGTCATCCCTCGTGAACATTATATATACTTACAAATATTTAGGTCAAAGTAACTGCAAACCAAAATGTGTATTTAATATTAAATTCAGTGTTGTATGTGAGAGGGAGCTAGTACAAGAGAGATTTATATGCCGCACAGAATGCTAATGTCATATAGACTTTCCTTGCATCAACAGAAAAACCGAACTGCAAATCCCTCTTAAATTTACAATATAGAACCTGGCTTGCATTTTGTTCACAATTCTGCCAAAAGGAATAATACAATTTTTTCTAAATGTAGATCCTATAATCATAAAAGACAATACATTTGATTTATAAAATACAAATAAAGTTTTCCCCAACCATATAACAAATGCTTCAAGTCCAAAAAAGCAGGCCCCCGTCAGTCTCGGAAGACAATGGTATCGTGCTCGGCGTTGCATATGCTGCATGCGAAGCACGAAAGCCTGGGTTGGATTGTTATGGAGGATAGGCTGTTACCCAAGCAGCAAATCCCCCATCTCCATGCCACTGAATTAGTCCAATGGAAAGGCAGAGCCAATACGATTGGATCCAGCTGGCGTTGCAGAGCTGGACTAAGGACAGGAGCTCACCCTGTCTTGTGGGGCCGACCCGGGTCTCGAACCCTGGCCTGTTGGTTAACAGGCACAGCTTCTTAACCGCTTGCACCACCCACAGCCCACACAGCCCACAGTCCAAACAAGTTTGTGAAATTGTCATTGTATGGCTCTTTTTTTCTTCATGGTTTCTTTGAAAAAATTGAGTAGTTACATATTAATTTTAGAGTGTTTGGGAACAGGCAAAGCCAGAGGAGGCCTGAATCGGCTCCAACACTGAGGAGGAATGGTGCTTATTGCAAAGCATGCTGTACTTATCACTCCATCCCATTTTATTGCTCAACTTTTGCTTTCAGTCAGCCCAATCCTAAACTACCTTGGAGCATGCAGGCCACAGCCAGGGCCAGGTTGCAGTGCATCCTGTAAGGGAAATCAATTCCCTTACCTTGTGTTGCACATAAAAGCAGCTGTCCTTATGGAATTTACTTAAAACCTGTGCCACCTAAGAGCAACCTTTGCACCTTGCCTTTTTCACAACTGTGTGAATGGCTAAGGATAAAATGAGATAAACGCCTAGTGTGTCACCTTCAGCTATTTTATGGAAAGATGGAATAAAAATGTGATTAAAAAATGAAACCATTATATCTACCTTGGGATAGGCGAAGAAGCACAAGAGGAGTGCAGAGGATCAGTTCCACCTATGTGTTATTTCCATTAGTTATTTCATTTTCTCTGTCAAATGCTTTGTGAACTTTTGTTGATAGGTGAACTTATGTGTATAGGCTAAAGTAGTATATAAATACTGTTGATTGATTGATGTGTTCACAGTAAACTAGATTATTTTGGTATATTTATATATTTAAATATCAAATAGCAGTGGGGTTAGTTGAAAAAGACACACATTGTGAAACCATGACCTACACACAGTAGTGTCGTATATGGAATTGCTCTGCCAAAAGCGTTTTTCAGTCATCTTAATCTGTGCAATCAAAAGTTAAATCCTTAAGGGGGAAAGAACATCTGGGTCCAGTGATGACTCATTCAAGAAAAGGTCTAAAAAATTGTAAAAAGCAAATCTCTTAGGTTGGCACCAACAAACAACAATATATAAACTCCCAGTATAAGGTTAGAAATTGGATTGCTTTCATTTATTTTATAGCCTTTCTGACATTTTTGTGACTTTCCACCAATTGCAGTGGCTTGGTGACAAAAACATGATGGAACTACAAATAAGGCCATTAGGTTTTGGAGTAAGTTCAGGCTTTCTGCTGACAAGCTATTGCATTTCACCAAGATGGGAATATGAGTTGTCCAAATGTCCCTGAACGTGCTTATGTATGAGTGGTGGAAAAAGAAATCCCAATAAACAAGCAATCTGGCTTGCCTAAATAAAAGCCATTGTTTTGGGGGAAAGTGACATGTCGAGATTAATAGGAGACAAGCTAAGGTTAACAATTTCAAATATAGTATTTTCAAAGTGATGCTGGTTAGAAAGACCTGATCACTAGGCGCTGTTTATTTATTTAGTGTATTGTAATTGCAATTGCTGGGAGATACTTTTTGAGGTGTAAGTGTACACTGTTTATACCCATGTAAGTATATTGCAGCCAGTAAGTGGCCACTGTTTATGCCCATGATACAGGCTACTCTACATTTTACTATGGGTAGTCTTTTCCATGTGGAATTCTTCACAGCATGGTCATCATCACATCTGGAATCAGGGAATTAAAAATTCAAGCTTCCAGCAGGAGATTTCTTCTCACCACCCTTCACACACAATTGCTGCAATCATAAAGACACTTTCCTGGGAGTAAGACACACTGAACACAATGTAGCTTACTTTTGAGTAGACATGATTAGGATTGTGCTCAATGTCTGTGTTTGTTCCATTTTTTGCTATCCTTGATACAATCCCTGGCATCTGTGATAACAGAAATTGCTTATAGGAGGAGGATCCTGCGATATAAGCCCACCATCCCTTTCTCCTTCTTAAATGATCCTTCACCAAAGCAAACTGCTCGAGCTGTAGATTGCTTAATATTCATGCAGAATTTGTAATGAGTTCTCACTTGCTACAATATATAAAATTGCTCCATGTTCATGGAGAAATGCTTGGTTGGTTCCTCCAACGTTTTTATGACCTATGCTGGGATTTGGAATGCACACTGAAGCTGCTCCATATGGAAGATCCATCTTGATGAGGTTTTCCAAGTTTAAACCTGTTTAAACTTTGAACCTGTTTAGGGAACTGAGGAGACTTGCATAAGCTGTTTTCATGTGTATTTGTAACATCTGAAATTGGAGCTTACACCTTATGGAATTGGTAACTAACTTATCTGTTTTGCAGCTACTTGACACAAATTATAACAGTGTATAGTATTTTGTATATTTCCATCAGCCTTCATAGAAAAGTTTATTCTCAATCCCAGTGAAGGAAAAACAAACTGAGGGTTACAGGACCTGAGACAAAAAAATAAATAAGATAAATCAAACCAAGATAAACAGTTTCTCGTAGTAGAGTGTTAGTTTAAACAAATGAACAAAAAGTGCCAGTTGGTTGTATTCAGCACTATGAAATGTAGCAAAATTATTGTATTTTATTTAGAACAGACCTTTACAGGTCTGTTGTTGGTCTCTCCTCAGACCAACAGGGTCTGAGGAGAATTGTTATGTGGGAATAGGAACCAAAGTTAGTAGGAATATGATTTTGGCTGCAATTCTATGAATGTCTCCTCTGAAGTAAGCCCCATTGGGTTCAATGGGGCTTACTTCCAGAAAAGTGCTCTTAGGATTGCAGCCAGACATACAAAGAGGAAAAGGGGGAAACATGGTTTTCTTTTTCAACAGGATACAAAAGTTCAAACTGAGGTACAATTTGTACAATATCCTACTTTGGGTACAAATGTACAAGATCCAGCCACACTGTTATAAGGTCAGAGACCCATTCCTGAACATCAGACACTTCTAATGAATAAACTGGTGCTGTAAATACTCTGAAAAATTATTTTTTTGTCATGAACTGGTAGCTGAAGGTATCAAATTTGTTTCATCAAGGGCTGAATAGCACTTATGGTGTCAGTTGAAGTCCAGAAGTTACATTAACAGCAAAAATCCAGAGCAACTAATCTGTCCACATAAGAGCCCTTGGGTTGCCCTATCTATCACTAGGGTGGAGCAACTGCAAGATGCTCCAGCCCAGTTACTCTGGAAGAGGCTTAGGGCAGAGCAAGGCAAGATAGGGTGCCCTAAGAGAGGTGGACCTGCTGTGCCCTAACTGGGGCAGCCTAAGCAGCTCAGGAGAGGCATGTTGAGGGCATGTTTAGCATTGCCTAGGGCAGAGCAGTTACTCTGTATCCAAAGCCTGTTTCCAAAGCAGAAATGCCCTCTTCCAGCTCCTCAGAGATATACTACCTCAGGAGCAGGTATAGTAATGAGTAGACCCATAGGGGTCCATGATAAGGCCCGAGTAAGAATGGCAGTGTTGACCAAAAATCTGAGTTCTTGGCCAGCCTAGCTGCAACCCCTGCCTCTCAACCTCAGGATATGGCACAAACTACGGCTGCCCACAAACCTCAGGATACAGCAGGCCACTCCAAGAAGCCCCTTGTATTCACTGTAGAATGTACTGGCATCTCAGCAGGGATTCCTTATAAGGCAGGCACCCAGTGGCATCACCAGACTGGTGCGGCTGGTGTGGGCTGCATTGGGTGATGCACTCCGTATAGGGTGATGCGCTGGAGGAGTTTGACTGTCCTTTGGCAGGCCCCAGGCATCAGCATGCCCATTCAGGCCTGCTCCAAGGCGGAGCAGCAGCCAGAAGCTGCCATTTGTCCTCGGAGCTGGCCCAAACAGCCAGCTGAGGTGCACTGCGCAGAAACACACTGAGCATGTCAAACAGCTTCTGAGGAGACTTCCTTAGAACAGAGGAAGTCTGCGCCTCTGCACGGCCATTCAGCCTCGCTGAGGAGGTGGAGCGGCAGGCGAATGGCTTCAGAAAGAGTACTGCACAGGCACCAACTCTGATGCCTGCACAGTCTCTTCTGAAGCCAAAAGACTTCAGAAAAGTACTGCACAGGCATCAGAGAAGCCAGTTGGCTTCAGAAACAACTGCGCAGGCACCAATTTTGGCAACTGCGCAGTCCAAGTGGGGGGGGGGGTGCACGCATCCCAGGGGTGACGCACAGACTTCTGCACCGGGTGATGCTCAGAGTTGTGTCACCACTGTAGGGACCACATCTATTTCTTGTTCATTGTGATCTGAGGGGTGTCTCCATGTGCCAATTACTTAGCATGCTCTGGAGCAGTTAGGGCAGCCCAGGCTTCCTGACTCTCTCGATGCAGCATAACTTTCTGCTCTGGATATAGAATAGTTAGGAAAGAGCAGTTAGGGCAGTGCAGGCTGAACTTGCTTTGGATTGTGCCCTAAGTAAACTTAGAAATTCTAGTTTTGGCACAGCTGTGCCAATGGGACAGGTACTGTAGTTGTGTGGCAGAATACTCCTCAAAGTAAGGCAGTGTTTATTCCCTTACTTTTCACTGTAATGTTCCTTCCCTTGGGTTGCAGTTATCCCAGAACTGGAATATTGTTTAGAATTGAGTCCTTTGTTAAAGTAAGTTATAGTTCCCCTACTGTTGGAGTAAGCTATTCACACATAACGTATGTGGCCATCTAGAACTTTGAAATCACGTGTGCCATCCCTGACTGAGGCTAGACATGAGTATTTTTCTGTTCAATATGATACAACAATAGCATTGAACTGAGGAGGACCTGTTGAAATTTCCAGAATGGCTTTCAGTTGCCACCTGGAGATCAATGTTGATTTCAGGCCTTGGAGATCAATGCTGATTTTAGATTATTCCTTGAGGACTAGCAGTCCTGGAATGAGGTTTTAATAATATAATCTTTAGAAGGCTAAATATGATGAAAGTCACTGTAAATTTCTTTGCAATCTATTGCTTTCCAGAAATTCTAAAATAATTCTCTGCATATTTCTTCACTGATTTTGTCATTTCAATGATTGTACAAACTTTTTACTGCATTTTATTGTATGACACATTTTGGATCTAATTTTGTATGATTTCCTTGCACAGTATAATGCTCCATCTGTATACAAAATAAATCAAACCACCATACACAAGTACTCCAGAACTGATGATTATCCTTTTTAACATTAAATACAAATGCCAAACCTTGAGACAAATTTTCTGAAAGCTCATTCAAATGACAATTATATTAATGGCCATATAACATACTTATATCCCCTACTATACGTAATATAATATAGGTAAAATCCCTTACTTATGAACCTTACAAAGTGGGTCCCAGATGTTTGTTCATACCTCTAAGAGTTTGCAAGTTGGAGCTTTGTTTCCACTCTAAGGAGCTGGCATGGCAGCTCTCTCTGGGTCTTAGTGCCACCTAAGATCTAGGAAGAGCTGCCCATGCTGGCCCCAGGGACTGGAAGTCCCCAATGGTGCACTGGAATCGGCGTGTCTAAGGCAAGGGGAGAATGCTTCTCCCCAACCCACCCCAGACACTGAAAAACCCTATGGGATTAGCAGGGTGTGGGGCAAGGAGTGATGAATCTCCCCCACTACTAGCCTAATGCAGGACAGGCTGGGTCTGGTGAGAGGGAGAGATGCTTCTCCCCACCCCTGGCCCCAGACATTGAAAGCCCTGCGTATGTTGTACTCCCAGTGTCTTGAAGTTTTGTTCATAAGTCCAACACACCTTTGTTGGACTTATGAACAAGTTCCTGGATCAGACCTAGTTTGTAAGTCAAGGACTTATTGTAGATGATTATTTTATTTTCTCATGTGCAGCAGAATTTGTGATCTCTAATGTTGTCTTAAGTGCCAGTGATTGGTTTTTAAAACGGCCTGTCCCCAGTATTGTATGAAGACAGTATACAAATAACGAGAATTCACAGTACCAGTAAATACTTGAGTGAACTATTCTAATATGCAAGTAAAAATGTAGCTGTATGATATAGTCCAATTAAGCATTTCAAAAGTATGCTGCATTAAGCTTCTGAATTGTCCACTCTGAATTGAATATTCAGATATTCATTTTGCTGTGTCTCACATTTTTTGTCTCTAGACACACTTAAGCAGTTCAGCATTGGCAGGGAAATATTTTGTTTTCCTTTCATAACTTGGCAAGCTGATCAAATGTGCAGCCAAGAATGATATAAAGAACCTCCAATGCTCTCTGTTCAATTTGTCATTCTTTCCTCCATCACACTTCAAGAAGATGGATTATCAGTCTTTTGTTTTTCCATTAGACTCCAACCCATTCAAAGAGGGATGCAGAACAGCAACATCCCTCTGGTGGAGTGGTGGAAAACTAAATTTCCTGCTCCCATCCAGTGGGAAAACTTGCGTTTTTCAGCTGTCAGAATGGTGTATGTTTTAATGATGTGTTTGAATAAACAGAGCTATGGTTTTGAGTGTTCATTCATCCACAACTGGCTTTTATGACATGCTCACTTTCTAGAACTCACCAGGGTGTGCACTGAACGTTATGTAACTCTCAATAAAGGGCAGGTTAAGCAAGTAGTTTTTTTTATAAACCTGCTAACTGGGCTATGGGGTGCCTTTTAAAGTGGTAGATCTCTTATGGTTAGACTCAATCCTACTTTTGTACTGTGTCAGCATAGCAGCCAGAAGTGAAAATGGGTTAGGATGCAAACAACTAACTTTTCAGCAGTTGCATAGCTGTGCCAGTGAGGCAAGTGCAGCATCATGTAGTTGGTGAGGGGAGCACAAAGGCTTCCTCAAGGTAAAGCAATGCTTGTTTTCCTTAAGTCGGAGTTGCAGTGTCCTTACCCGAGACCTAAAAATTTGATTAAGATTGCACGCTTAGGCTGCAATCCTAAAGACACTTTCCTGGGAGTAAGACCCATTGAATACAATGGGGCTTACTTTTGAATCAACATGATTAGGATTGTTCTCTTAATCTATGATTCATTTTCTTTTGTATCAATTGGATACATTTACATTTGTATCAATTGGATCATTTTCTTTTGTATCATTTTCTTATGTATCAATTGGAACACTTTTGTTGGTCCTGGAGTTTATTAATTTAAAAGATTTATATCCCACCTTTCCTCTGTTAAAAACAGTTGCTCAAGGTGACATATGGTCTGTTACCATAACCTAAGGAACATATTAATTAGCTAGCATGTTAAAAAGATTTTACGTCTCATAAGGGACTAGCGCAACAGAATATCGGTTACCTCTTTAGATAGCCACAGGCAAGAAACCTTTACTCTAGGCCAGGGGTATCTAAACCTTTTGGCAGGACAGCCATATCATCTCTCTGATAATGTGTTGGGGGCTGGGAAAAAGATTTAAATTT
Organism: Cryptoblepharus egeriae; assembly: GCA_030015325.1. Classification (NCBI taxonomy): domain Eukaryota; kingdom Metazoa; phylum Chordata; class Lepidosauria; order Squamata; family Scincidae; genus Cryptoblepharus; species Cryptoblepharus egeriae. Next base: position 32,418,910 of record JAREYC010000005.1, read on the forward strand.
CCAATTTGAATAAATTTATATTAATGAGTATAGTAGAGACAGAACTGATGAATGAATTCAGATCAGTTCATAAACACTTTCCTAACAAAGTGAGAAAGGGAGAGAGTGTATGCACTTGCATACACACAGGAAAGAGGAGTGTACAGCCTCCTGCTTTAAATACCCTCTGGAATTGAGGGGAGCAGAGCTTTAGACACTGCTGCCTATAGGCTTTCAGAGCTCATGGGCCTCCAAACCACCTTGTTGGGGCTGGATCTGACATTCAACAAATCTTTCTCTGGGCTTTGCCCTGGGTGGACCTTACCATTATTTTCCACAGCCACCTTCATCATATCAAATCTTAACTGACCCTTCCACCAAGGAGCCAGTTTCCCTGGAAAACTGGGGCATAAAGCCTTCTGAGGAGACACGACACAAAAGTGACTCCTCAGCATGAAGCTCTGTGAAGATCATGCAGGGTGGCTGCATGGTGGAACAGTAAGGTTTTGACACCTCCTTGCTACTCCCAGAATAAAAATCCCTGAGGTCTACTAGCTGCAGTTTAGTGAACACAGATCTATCTTTATTTAGATCCATCATTAAATTAATCTGCAATAAGAATGGCCAATATACAAGCCACATATAATAAACTTCAGATGTTTGAAATGAGAGATATGCTTGAGATTCACAATATTTAAGAAGCTTTTAAATATATTCGATCATCATGAATATCAAACTTATATTTTAATCCCGCAAACTCTCAGTTTTATATTTGGCAAGTAACTGAAAGTTTCTTATTTACATTTATATTAATTGTGATGCAAAGAGAAGCTCAGCCAACATATTTCCAAGAGACACACATTATAGGTCAAAGAGCTGCATGTGGCTTGATTGCTTGATTGCCCCAGTCTAAAGCAGGCCTCCGTCTTGGAAGACTATGGTATCGTGCTCAGCACTGCATACGCTGCATGCGAAGCACGAAAGCCTGGGTTGGATTGTTATTGAGGATAGACTGTTAACCAAGCAGCAAATCCCCCCTCTCCATGCCACTGAATTACTCCAATGGAAAGGCAGAGTCAATATGATTGGATCCAGCTGGCGTTGCAGAGCTGGGCTAAGGACAGGAGCTCACCCTGTCTTGTGGGGCCGACCCGGGAATTGAACCCTGGCCTGCTGGTTAACAGGCACAGCGTCTTAACCACTTGCGCCACCCTATACTAGTAGTTTTAAGTCTTGAAGGTCTATAAAAGTATTGGAATTGAAGAGTCTAGAGAGTGGAAAAGCATGGTAATAAATCAGCAGGGGAAGCCCTTCCAGGTGTCTACCAATGACAATAATTAGAATCTCTTCATTGACTTTGAATTATATTTTTACTATCAGGATGCGGGGACTCATTTGCTAATAACTACAGAGAAAAACTGCTTTGTGCGAAAATAAACATTCTGGAAGCAATTGCATTCATGCAAACAAGAGTAGCTCTCAATCCACATGAAATGTTATTTTAAGTTTCTTTTTTTAATGTACATAATCATTTTCATACTGTTCAACTTTAATGTGCATAAAGGTTTACAATATAAAAACCAGTGGCAAATGGAAATTTTTAGTGTAATTTTAATGTCAAATTATTTTGAAATTATATTAAAGACAAAATGTTTTATAAATATTTTATTCTCTCTGTTAAGGCCTTCATTTTCTGAATCCTATTTTTTGCCTCACAATTCAGGTGTTCCTTGTTAATGAAGGGGAACCCTCTCTCTTTTTGTATTTCTCACCATATGCTGCTTTTTGGTATAACTTAAATAGAAGAGGGCTTGGTATTTTGATATTAAAGGTGTTCATTCCTACTGACTCACTGAAATCTATTCCTGTTCTTAATCCCCCCATGGCACAGAATAAGTACAAGGAGGCAGATGTGGAATTAAGGGCCACTTTATTAACGACTTTTAACATTAATAAAAAAGCAGGGGACTGTTAACTAAGTCGTGCTGGTAACTACAAAAATAAGGACGGGCGAAAGCCTGGCTCAGGTCACACTCTGGAGGGTGCCCTTCAACGCTAACTCCAGGGTTGAGATAGCTGGGCGCTTGGTCAACCAGTTGCCCAGTTGACTGAGCCTATATTACATCCCAGGTACAGGCCTATGTCCGGTCCAGTATATACTCGACCCGCTCTGCATTGCCATGATCCTTGCTATCTCAGGCAGTCACCAATGGCCTATCCTGCCTATTCCAGCACGACACCTGCACATGGGGAACCTGTCTCTCACATGGTTCCACCACCCCAATAAAGACAGAAAAGCAGTTCCCTGGTCAAATCCTACAAAAACCATCTAAAGCTTGGGCCACGAGATGCACCCCTTTGGGCCGAAAAAACAAGGGGCAGCTGCCACAAAATTGTATTTACCAGTCATCTATTCCTACTGACCTACTGAAATCAAGTTCTAATTGCATTGTCCTAACCCCCTCCCAGGAATGGCGCATTACAGCAGTTTTGTGACACCCCCAGGTTAGCACAGGACTTATGCCAGGGCTTAGGCTGGCCTAAGTGGAGGCTAGAATTGCAGCCTAAAAGATATATACCACCTACACAGGGTGACCAGAAGCCGAACCCAAAAATCTCCCCCCACCCCGCAAGTTCCCCAAAATCCCTGTCATCCAAGTCAAAATTCCTACAGAGTTAAAAAAATTTAGGACACCCCCAAAAAATGTAGAACAAATGTGGGACGTTAAAGCTAAAAACACTAGTATTGCATTCCTGTACTTAATTTTTGCACAAATCTCATTGCAATAGTCCATACACCAACCCAAAAGGCACATGTTTAAGTGACCCAAGCAGCCATCCTTTCTCAGGCAGGCATGCCAAGGCTTGGTCTTTCAGCCTCCTTTCCCTTGCCCCCTTACACAATATAAGCTCCATTGACTATAATGCTTTTGAGTGGACACAATTGGGTGTGGAGGCAAGACAACTTGGGCATTTCAGGTTCTGTCAGATAAATTCCTGTCGTCTGGTCAGCCTGCACCTACATGACATTTACATTTGTCATTTGATTACATTTGTTAAAAATGCTTTAAATTGATCAAAACATTAATTTGCAATGATAACCTAAAACACAAGCAGTGATTTCAGCTTTTTTTAAAAAAGGTTAGCATCACCATCAATGGAAAAAATAAAATGGTTTTAACTGCCTCTACCTTTGAGTATGGAGCTGAGCACTCAACCAGTCACTTGTTGCCTGAGATGTACAGGCACCAAACTTTAAAAAGTTCTGCCTGTGTTAGTGTCTTGATGTTTCAAGTGAGTCTGAAGAAACTGGATCTGGCTCAAGAGGGGTGATCAAGTTCAGTTTCCCACACTTAGAGCCTGCGCTTTGCACCTGACTGCTACTGTTGGCTTCAGAGATCTGATAGCCTTTTCGCTCTGAGAGTACAATCCTAACCATGTCTACTCAAAAGTAAGCCCCATTGTGTCCTATGGGACTTACTCCCAGGAAAGTGCCTGAGTCTTGGCTGTCACTTGGGGCCATCCCAACACTCTGAGTTCTATGTTCATGTTACATATTTTAAAAGGGCCATAATCCAAAGAACTTTCTTATTTCTTTAACAGTTATCAGCAGCATCTTACAGTGTGTGACTGCAATCCTAACCTCACTTTCCTGGGTGTAATTACTATTGAACTACAGTGAGATTTACTTCTGATGAGACATGCTTAGGATTGCACTGTACAACAAATAACACATTCAGAAAGAAACAACATAAATGATAATACAAGACAGGCACAAGTCCTTAAAATAGCCCTTTGGATTATGGCCAGTGTTTTCAGCTGCAAGATATAGATTTGTATTTCCCTACAACAGATCTATCCTGGTTAATCCTGAGGAAGCCTTCAAAATCCAATTTAATTTCTATTTTGAAAAGCAAAGACAGGCCAAATCTTCAATTTGAAAATAACAGGAAAACTGGGTGCTTGCCGGTGAGAAAGTCTGAAACAAAACATTTTGGACCAGAGAGAAGCTGTGCAACATTTTCTCCACCGCTGTTAATCGCTTATTGCTTTGTTGTGGATAAGATTTGCATATAAATGCAAACAAACCATTCAGAAATGGTTATTATGCCCATTTCCATATGTACGATACATTGGACCTGAAGACAAGTGTTTTATTGGCTCTGTCCCTGCCTTTCATGAGATACATTTCCTAGCCATACATAGAACAAGATCTCATGTAGCTGTTCTAAAGGGGAAAAGGAGTGATTTGCTCTTTTCCATACACCATAAAAACTGGAAAGAAGGAAGAAGCATGTAAAGCAATTGTTGCCTGTCCCTGACACAGCAAGGTGGGAGGCCCATAAGTTTACATATGTTAACCCAAGCTGGATGAAGTGTCATGTGTGCAAAGAACACATGCCACATGCACCATTCTCTTTTCGGTTCCAGCTGCCATAAGGACCCTCTTCAAGAAGCTTCCACTTCACCCATTCTTCCACCCTATCAATTTTCCTCCTCTTTTTTCTGAACATTTGGACCACATGACTGGTAAGTGTATTGTTCTTTGTTGATTTGTTTATGCCTAGCTGGGCTGTAGAAATAGATCCTATATGGTTAAAGATTACTGGATTTAAGACTTTAGAGCAGCATTTCTCAAGCTGTGGGTCAGGGTGGGCCAAGAGTCAGCTCCAGGTGGGTCATGTAACACCTGGCACAGCCAGCACTGAAATATGCAGGGTGTCCAGACATCCAGGTTTTCCTACCTTGTCTGGCAGAGTAGGAAAATCCCTGGGCCCTTCCAAGATTCTGGGGGGTGGGTGGGAGAGTGCTTGAGAACAGTTAGGGGAAGTTAGGGGCAGTCACGGCATGGCTCAGCTATGTTCTAGCCATATGCAGCTCCCCTTGCAATTTTGGGGGTTTGGGGGCTCTCCTGGAGGGTTTAGGGGCTGCTCTGGTGCGGTGTGGCTTATTGCCGTCCACCCAAGCAGCCGGCGTCTACTGCACATGTGCGCAGAAATATGAAGCTATGCTTCCTGAAGACTGGGGCCAGGCGTGGGTGGAGCATCCACTCCTGGGACCCAGCCCTACTGCATGCGCCTCCACTTTCACTTTTGAAGAGGTGCGCACATCCAGGCCAGGTCCCAGAAGCAGATGCTCCTGCAGGCCGCCATGCCCTGCCACCTCTGGAGTGGCAGATCCCCCATGTGGCCAAGGGAGAAGTGCCAGCAGCAGGCAAGATCTTCCCCCTCAGCCAACTCACCACCATCCACAACCCCCTCAACCCTCACCCCCCGCAACTGCAGCAGCATCCCACTGCTGTCCATTTTCCCCTCGGCTCCCCCGTGGCTGCTCCAGCTGCTCCACCGTTGTCTGCCTCCCCCTTGGCCCACCCGTGACTGCTTCAGCCCCCCTCTACCTATTTAACTCCCCCAACTACCTGCCTAACCAATCCCTTCACCTACCTGCCTAACCAACACGTCCATCTACCTACCTAACCCAGCCATCTACCAACCTATCCCCCAGGTCTCCACCTATTCCCTCCCTCACCCGGGTCCCCACCTATCCCCTCAACCACCCAGCCACTTACCTTCCCCCCAGATCCCCAACTATCCTCTCCCTCACCCAGGTCCCCACCTATCCCCTCAACCACCCACCTACTTATGTTCCTAATCACCACCTCACCCACCTATCCCCTCCCTCACTCAGGTCCCCACCTATCACCTCAACCACCCAGCTACTTACCTTCCCCCAGATCCCCACCTATCCCCTCCTGCACCCAGGACCCCACCTATCCCCTCACCCAGCTACTTACCTTCACCACCATCAACATATCCCCTCCCTCCTCCAGGTCCCCCACCTATCCCCTCACCCACCCAGACTCCACCTATCCTCTTACCCCATTACCTTACCCATCTACTTTCCCCATCTCTTGCATGGGTTCTGTTGCTGCAAACTGCTCTGGGAGCATCTTGCATGTCTGAATTGGGTCCTACATTGGTCCTACATTTGTCCTACATTATTTGGGGTGTCCTACAATTTTTTTAACCGAGTAGGAATTTTGGCTTAGGGGCTAGAAAAACTGGCCTTGGGAATTTTCCAGGAATTTCCAGGAAGTTCAGAAATTTTGGGTTTGGCATCTGATCACCCTGAATATGGGAAGATGTGATGCTGGAAAGGGGGGACGTTTTTTTTGTTATTTTGATTGTGTCAAGGTTGTTAATAGACTTTTCTTTCTGATTCACTTTTATATGGAAAATGAGTGAGGAAAAAATCCAACCTTTTGCTGTATACTCAGAAAAGCAGCAGGTTCTCACATCAGAATGAGTGTACTTTCTACATCTACATCTACAGTATTTATATACCGCTTTTCAACTGAAAAGTTCACAAAGTGGTTTACAATAAAATGAAAAAAATTAATAGCTAATTAATAGCTAATGGGTCCATGTCCCAAAAGGGCTCACAATCTAAAATGCAAAAAGAACACCAGCAGAAGCCACTAGAACAGTCATTGCTGGGGTGTGATGTCTTGTCTTTCTACCTGATGATGTCACTTATGGGCAAGACATCACTCCCAGATTAAATGGATCATTTCTGGTTGGTCCTGGACAGATTGTCCTTCTTACAGGTGGGTCCTGGTGCTAATAGTTTGAAAACCACTTTTTTTTAGTGCTTCAGAGAAAATCGTGCAGAAAGTATGAAAAGTAGCTTCAGAAAATGCATGTAACATCACAGGTACCTTGTCAGTAAATCAAAGTATGTTTTTCAGCCAAGATGTCAACTAAATTCAAAATCTGAATATCCTTGGTGGAGTTAAGAAAATGACATAGCCATATATGATAACGTGTTTCCAGTTATCCGATGCCCATTGATGAATGTGAATCCTTCAGCAAGACATTCAGTCCTGAAGCCCTTTTCTGTAAAATCATACAAGATGCCAAGAAATACTTGTCATGGTATTAAAGTAAAAACTTAAAGGCCCCAAAACATATCATTAATCCTTATTACTTGTGAGAAGTTCTGTCCAGAAAGCAGTTTCCCAGCTTTCTGAGCTGCTTCTCAGTGACATTCCCATTATAGAAAACTAATAATTGGTAACATAAGTCCCTGAGCCCAATTGTGATCAGTCAAACCCAAAGAAAATGTAAATTCTCCCCTCACACCTAACATCAAACAGCCATATGGTAAAAGACCGTCCTTCCTCTTGCATTTCCCATAAACAAAGCTTACTACTGAACTTATCACACATAAAATATACATCTGGTCTAAAACTGTCATACACTGGCATTTTCACTGCTGCTTCTCTATACCTTGATTCCACAACTCCAAAACAATGTCAGGCTCATTCTGAAATAAAATTTACATTCCTCTGTGCATAGCAAATTAAATTTCCTTCCAGAACAAACAAGACTGACATTTAAAAAAAATACCAAACCCCTTTTCTTTTGAACACAGATGTGGATTACAGTAATTGGAGTCTTGTCATCCAAATATTCTCAACACCCCTTCAGTCTCTCTTCCCCCTTCCTCAGTAAACATGCCTTTCCATTTACAAATAAAATTCAACCTTACTTCTTGCCATTTCTTACAAAAAGAAAGGATGAAGCAAACCACATTTCTTCTGCCCCAGCATATGCAGTGAAGTGGTGCAGGGTTGAAATGCTCCTGGATTCATTTATTAATATTATTTTCACCCCACTGCAACCTAAAGGCTGAGCAATAGTGATAAGCGAAAACAGATTCAAAGTGAATTATGTGCTTAATGAGGACAGGAGATCTAAATATTAAATATTGCAGCAGGCAAGGAGAGAATTTGAAAGACAAAACTTCAAATGCAGAACATCTTCAAAAACTGTTTCTTTGGGCACAGCCTCCAAAAGTCTTAGAATAAAACGGCTGAATTTAAAGAAGTGTTGACAGTACATTCTAAGTTATCAATAACTTGTTGTTGAGCAATGTGTATGTGAACCTGGATAATTATCTTGGATGTGGTGCTAAGATGAGTAGGTGTGATCCTAAGCAACTTTCGAAAACTGGCACAACTGTTCCAGTAGGGCACATGCAGCATCCTGCAGTTCAGGGACAGTCCTAAAGGCCATCTCAAGGTAACCTGGTGTTGTTTTGCCCTTACCCTGGATCTAGAAAATCGATGTATTGTGCCCTCCCAGCCAATCCTATAGACTTGCCAAAAAATTATAAGGCCCTGTTTCAGAAAAGGAACAGAAGTGGTTCCTACAGCAAAGAATAAAACAATGGAAGTTACTGACTTCCAGTTACACATGTGGTTGTGAGGATGTATTGAATGCCAGACACATTTCAAGAGCAGATAATATTATTTCACACGCTTGGTATCAAGAGGAGTAACTTGCAACATAACATTAAACCATGAAATAGAGATCTGGCAGAAGTTCCAACTGACCCGGGGGAAAAAAGATTATAATCTTTAGACTGATAAGAATAGGCAATCTAGGTTGAGATTAATGTGAATATCTTACTTGGTTTGTTTTTTAAAACCAGATTTAATTTTAGTTATTTGCTATCTGTATTTGATTTGATTCATTATCTTTATAGATTCCCAGCAATAATGTGTGATGGAAAGAAAACCACTCAGTTCGGACTGCAATCCTAACCCACTGCTAGCCTGGCATTTGTCCTGACACAAGTTCTGGACTGAGCTTAGAGTGTAACAAAAGTGACTTTAGGCACTTCTGTGCCCCTCCTGGGGGAGGCAGTGGTTAGGCCAGTACACAGACATATTCCAGCCTCCCCACACCACCACCACAAGAACAGGGAGACAGGTGTGTTATGCTGGCCTAAATTGGTTAGGATTGCACCCTCAAAAATACCATTTTTGAGCAGAGCAAGGGTCCTCCTTCTCATGTTCAGCTATATGAAACACACATGCAAATCAAGGACAAGAAGGCTCTGCGGAAACATTTGTCAACTGGAAAGTGCCCTTTTGCCAAGGGAAAGGCTCACAAAGGCAAAGCTCACTGCACACTGCACAAAGATCCTGGCTGAGATCCTGGCAGTTTGAGTCCAGGGATCTGCCTTGAGCAGAAAGTCACTCGCCTTTGGACAAACCCCTCTGGCACATCACCTCCCTCTGGCACTTTGTCCCCAGAACTTCCCCGCTAGTGCCAAATAGGTCTTGGGGCCTAGTCACTTATGGCTGGGGGCTCCAGAAGCACAATGTGCACATGCAACAATTGCAGGTGTGCATTAGACTTTCCAGCCCAGCACCGCGCAGGTGCTGTATAACCTTCACACATGCACATTAGGCTTCCCCAGCCCAGTGACAGGCACGCCTGCTCAGTGCTGGGGAGGGAAAGTCTAATGTGCACACGGGATGGTCATGTGCGTGCACTGTGCTTCTGGAGCCTCTAGCCCTGAGTGACCATTGCACATGTGCAATACAGGGGGTGATGCTTGCTTTTTAAAAACACTTGCTTTGAGTATCCTTTTTACAGTAAGTAGAATGGTGGGGTATAAATCAATCAATCAATCAATCTTTGAGTACCTTCTTGTTACTCTTTTCAAGCAATCTCAGATTCTGAAGCAATACAGGGTTGGTTCTGAAAGGACCTATGTTGTTTTGGCTTAGAACTTGAGGAGAAGTGTGATAGAACAAAAGCGATTCCAAATGGGGAGAAGCTGACTTGACCAGTAGGTGTCACTGCTTGCCCCACCATGATAACCCAGTAAACATTCAGACAGTGTAAGCAAAACAGGTGGAGCTTGTGATCTAACTCCGCTATCTCTTGACTGCATATATATTAAAATATGCTACCATTTCTCAAATTTCGTTCTACATAAACAACAACCATTCTGTGCAGGTGTTTGAAATGCACCCAGTTCAAATTGTTGAAAAATTGTTGCATGATGTATATGACGGATGTATTATGATAATATACAGGATGTATGGATGTGTAAGATGTATGGATGTATATTATAATATTGGTGAATTTAAGTTGTATTTTAATAAATTTTGCTAAAATGCACAGAAAGGGACTTATGTCTTTGTACCCAAAGGATCACGTGACACACTTGTTTTTGTTTCGTGACCCACCTTGTGAGTCCTGATCCACCATTTGAAAAATTCTACAGTAATGAGTGCACCTGAAAATGCTCAAAAATGGACCATGACCTGCAACTGATTCTTTAAAAAATCTTAGGAGCCTTTGCTTAATGCACCCCCAAATCCAGAGTAACTACATGAGCATGTAAGAGACATTACGTGCACCCGTCGTTACTGCACCACCTAGTGAAAACCTATGGGAAATTCATATTGGAATCCAGAGTAAGTTGTTCTTACACCAGAGCAAGGACTCCCCATAGTTACTCTGGATTTTGCCCATAACATACAGCTTTTATTATTTTTTTCAAAGGAAAGAAAATAAAAATAACTTCAAATAATATAGGAAGAAATATTAGATCTGTCAGGCATTGAAAGAAGCACTCAGCAAGTTAGGCTATGATATTAGTTCCTCAGTGGTGATAGTTTCTCAGTGGAAACAATCTATTTAAAAACGTTACCACAAAGCAGTTTTTCTGTCCTATAAGCTGGTCAAGGGTAGCAGTTTAAAATAAAGTATCATCTTCCATTCCCTCTGTGCAGAAGCCTCTTCTTGCACTTCTTAACTGTTTGCGTTGTGGCTTTCCTTCTATTTTGCTCTCTTTCTTGGGTCTATAATATTCTTATAAAATAAATCAGGAAAAGCCAGCATTTATTTCTCTCCATCACATCAGGATAAAGCAAATGCAACTAAGAAGAATGTGCTCGAGTAAGCCATTACTCTGGAGAGGAGCTGTTGGAGTCATAATGCCAGTAAAATGGTTTAAATGCAAAACAGTACATGCATTTCATTTGCATTAGTGACTCTGGCAATGCTAATCTCAAGAGATAAGTGAAATTACAGTTGATTGCACCTAAACAGCCTCTTGTGTAGGCTTTCTCAGGAAATCGCGAACCCAGCAACATAACACAGTCTCGTGCAGAAGCTATTCAAGGGTCAAGAAGAAAAGCTTTATGAATTTGGGGAGCGGGAAAAGATTATCATGGATAAAAGGATGATCCTCATATCAGGTTTTATGGCATTGAGTATACTGCATGGATTCAATCTAAAGATTATTCTACATAATAGGCAGCATGGCAGGAAAAAGCATCACAACAGCCAACATGTGTCTTTAGGTTTGCAGATGGCATGTATTAACTTCCTGGATAAGTTCACTTTCTTGGACCTATTTATTAATTTTAAAGTAAACTATATCGCTGTATGACCACAAATACCACATTTGCAGAGGAATGAACTATGAAGAAGTAGCACATTCCAGAGCAGAATTAGGATAACAAGCAGGCCTCCGTCAGTCTTGAAAGACTATGGTATCGTGCTTGGCGCTGCATACGCTGCATACGCTGCATGCGGAGCACGAAAGCCTGGGTTGGATTGTTATGGAGGATAGGCTGTTACCCAAGCAGCAAATCCCCCCTTTCCATGCCACTGAATCAGTCCAATGGAAAGGCAGAGCCGGTACGATTGGATCCAGCTGGCGTCACAGAGCTGGGCTAAGGACAGGAGCTCACCCTGTCTTGTGGGGCCGACCCAGGAATCGAACCCTGGCCTGCTGGTTAACAGGCACAGCGTTTTAACCGCTTGCACCACCCACAGTCCTAATTAGGATAACAGAATTTTGGATTTTGAAAGAATCTCCATTCAGTCCAAAGAGTCCTTACTTTAGAACGGGGTGTCCAAACTTTTAGCTTCCCTGGGCCACATTGGAAAAAGATGAATTTGTTTGGGCCACACATAAACACTAACAACTTTTTTAAAAAATGTAGGACAAAATGTAGGATTTTGTCCTTGGAGTAAGCCTCATTGACTTTAGTGTGGTTTACTTTTGAGGAGGCATTGATGCATAGGATGGGCTGTGGTCCCCTCCAAGTTTAACCTTGGAGATATACTGCAATCCTGAACACACTTTCCTGGGCGTAAGACCCACTGGGTACAATGGACCTTACTTCTAAGTAGACATGGTTAGGGTTGCAGCATATGTCCAAGGTTAAGCCTGGAAGGGATCACAGCCCATCCTATGCATTACTGGGCTCTCAGACTGCAATTTGGGAGTAAGTCTCATTGACTTTAACGGGGCTTACTTCTAAATAGGTCTCAAGGGCAGCAGACAGCAGCTGTGATAGAGGCTGAGGCTGCCTTTGGGGGATGCGGGTGGGCGAACATTGCAAGGTCTGCAGGGGCCTGAAGTGCTCTGAGTGTCAGGAGGCAAGTAGGGGGAGGAGCCAGGTAGCCCAGTTTTGTGGCAGCCGCCCAGGCAGTGCGCAGAAAAGCATGCGAAATTTGAAAATGGCTGCTGCCACAAAGCCGTTTTTTCCAATGATGGTGGTCAGTTTTGCAGGAGGGACGCATCCACCCTTGTCCTTTTGTGGGAGCTGTGTTCATTGGATCAGGATAATTCTGGGGTCCATAGATACCTCCCAGCCTGCCCTTTCCAATTAACTACGGCATATTTGTCTACTCATGAGTAAAGCTGCAATATGGATCACTTTCTCTTTCCATTGTCCCTTATTCATCTGTGGATAATTACGCAGGTAGCAGATGCATTCATTTGCTTTGTGTCGTGCCAGTAATGGAAGGAAATGTACAGAATAGACTCCAGTCTTGGTTGATTCAGGGTCCAAATTGATTTTGTTTTTGGACAGACCAAAGAAAATGTTCAGCCAGGATGTTCTACCTTTCTCATGACAGAAACCAAGAGAAGTTGAAACCTGATCATCTGCCCAAATGACAACAGATTTACAAGCACTGCAGTTTGTTAAGTTTGCTGTGCTAATTGAAGCCTTGGGTGATGCATGGTTTTTAATGTAGCAATGTACAGTCTGCTCCCATTCTTTTGTTAAATGGGATTTCTCAAGTCTACATTTTTTTTCATTTGTTCAGGATCAAAAGCTATTTTGATGTCTATCTATATCTGTAATGTAATCTTTACAAGAAGTTGTGAATCATATTGCATTTGCAGAGTGTAAATGATAATGTTAATTTTCTTTTCAGCACTGCTTATCTTTAGCAAGCATGGCAAATTGGCTACTCCCTTTTAAAAGTACATCTGTGATGAGATCTCTTAATGTTAAAAATCTCTCTAAAAATAATTTGATTTCATTCCTTGGTTGATATGAGCTGTTAGTACATGAATAGCTTCTGCAAGGAAAATCCCTACAATGTTTCTTTTTTAATTCTTACAATTTGCCATCATCCTATCTGTACAAGGGATTTGTAGGACTGTTTGCATCCAGTATTGAGCAACCAATTAGACTTCAATGAGCAGCTAATTAGACACTAGAACTGATAAGTAATGGGCTTTGAGCTGCTCTTGTGATGCAGCAGCCTAAATGCACTGCTGTTTGACCACTATCCTAAGTGGGCTGGACTAGACATATGACAAATTGTTTCATGGATCCATGATAAAGGCAAACTTTGTTTACTTGTTCTACAAGAAAATGTACAAGTCACTATCATTGCCTTCCTTACATGTTTTCATGGTTCACAAACTCTTGAAACCTTATTGTTATGTTCAGAAAATGTACAGTATCTGCTATGGATAGCCTTTACCCTATTTCTCTGCAATATTATTTAGCCTTTATTGGACAGGACTAGAACATCCATGTGGAATCTCATCAGCAAGACTGCATGATTTTTAAAAAGCACCTACAGACTTCTTGATCAGGAACGAATGAGAAATATTACAAATACTTGCGAACTCCCAGTCCAAAAGTATCAAAATCTGCAATTCTATACACAGAAGGCCAAACTGGAGAACAGGATGTGCAAATTAGATACTTTTAGGCCAGACAGGGCTAAATAGGGCTGTGGGTGGTGCAAGCGGTTAAGAAGCTGTGCCTGTTAACCAGCAGGCCAGGGTTCGAGACCCGGGTCAGCCCCCCAAGAAAGGGTGAGCTCCTGTCCTTAGCCCAGCTCTGTGATGCCCGCTGGATCCAATCATACCGGCTCTGCCTTTCCATTGGACTAATTCAGTGGCGTGGAGAGGGGGGATTTGCTGCTTGGGTAACAGCCTATCCTCCATAACAATCTAACCCAGGCTTTCATGCTTCGCATGCAGCGTATGCAGCACACACCACGATACCATAGTCTTTCAAGACTGACGGAGGCCTGCTTTTTTTTTTAGGCCAGACAAAAGGCTGAAACTTGGGTTCACATGAATTACTAAAGAAAACTGGAAAATGTTAATTTGATGGTATGAAGATTTTAATTTTAATTTGATGTATGGAGATTACCCCATACCTCAGTTTTCTACTGAAAATCAAAGATTCTTGCTATTTTTTCCTTAATGTTTTCTCACTGACTAAACTCACTGGTTTAATTCACAATTCACTGGTGGGTCCCAGCCTGCAATTTTGGAAACGCTGCTGTAGACCTTTGCAGCATCAGGATATCATGGTGGTACACAAACATACATTTCCACTTATACGAATCATTTTATGAAACAATAAAATGCTACTTTACTGCAAAGTTTAGGTTTTTAAGGTTACAAACCACCAACAGGTACAAAATAATGACTTCGGGGTGATGGTGAACATGCCCTTCCAATTAAATAACAAAGTCACACTGACTTACTATAAGGATGTGCTCAGCCCAGGAAATTGTTTTGGTTATGAGATCTGAACTCAGATTCACTTCATACCATAATCCAGTTCTGGTTTCTCCCCACCTCCAAGTTTCTTCATTTTAGCTGCTTACTTTATAAAAAAAGCACAAGCTTTAGTTGCTATTGTTGCCAATCCAGCACAAAACACCCAGAGATCTGCAGAAATTAACCTTTTTATTTGTTTATTTGAATAAATAGAGGGTACAAAATTCATCACCAATTTTCCAGCACCAAAGTAAGGGCAATGCAACTTTGAACTAAGGGAACAAATGTCACTTTACCTTGAGGAGACCCTCCATGCCTGGCCTCCAACTGCAGGATGCACTAATGCCCACTAACACAGCTATGCCAGTGCTGGAATGTTGGTTAGGATTGCACCTTGAAAAAATTATCAGAAAAATTAATCTTTGATATCTGCTGTAACATTGTTCAGTTCCCTGAAGCTGATGTGATTATGCTAGAAGATGTGGGTCTCTCAATCCTAAATTGTGTTTTTTTAAAATATTTTTTTACATTGAAAATACTGAAAATAAATAATGCAGAAACACAACATGCAAAAAGGAATTCTCTGATCTTATAATATTAAATTGAACTTACACTGGGGCATGAGCATACTTTATGCCCACTTAAAAAGCTCATTATACTGCTTTTCTGGGAATGGATTAGCAAGCTAATGTCCAAGGAACACTAAACTCTGATCTAAACTATAGCAACGTGTGCTGGCAATATTAATTTCATTTCCTTTTTTATCTGACAGTTGGGAATACTTTATGCAGGG
This sequence comes from Cryptoblepharus egeriae, assembly GCA_030015325.1. NCBI lineage: Eukaryota > Metazoa > Chordata > Lepidosauria > Squamata > Scincidae > Cryptoblepharus > Cryptoblepharus egeriae. The sequence goes on from JAREYC010000005.1 coordinate 32,434,322, forward strand.
TAAAAATAGTTATTTCAGGAGAAGTCCTGGGGATGGAGTGTTGTTTCTGCTTGTAGATGTATTCTGTATGTCCAAAAATAATCCATGGCCAGATGGCAGGGAAGTAAGCCACTCAAAAGCTGAAAAGAGCAGGGACTAACATTGTTTCCGTAAAATCAGCAGAAGCAGTATAACCACTTGTGGTCCAAAGAACTCTTTGATCAACATCCTACAGTGGCTTCTGGGCAATCAACCTGCTAACATGGAATCTTTCATTCTAACTTTCCTGTCTAATCACCTCCATCCCCATTCCAAATCCTCTTTCTAATTGGTAATGTTTTTCCTTATGTTTTATTACTACTAGTAGTACTTATATATCCTTTGCCATTTCCCCCTATTCCTTAATAAATCTCATCACTTAATTGTTTACAATCTATTTCAAATTAAACTCCCCTCATTCTTCTGACTGATGCATTTGCCATTCATACAGTCCAATCCAAGCCAGATTTACTTAAAAGTAATTCCTATGAGCTGTCAAGTTAGGATGAATAGGCTTGTAGGCTTCAGATTATTTTAGTACAGTGGTACCTTGTAAGACAAATAACTTGTAAGACATTAGGCTGCAGTCCCTAACACACTTTCCTGAGTAAGTCCCATAGAACAGAATGGGATTTACTTCTGAGGAGACATGCTTAGGATTGCACCCAAACACTTTGTAAGACAAAATAAAATTTCTAAGGAATTCTGCTTTGTAAGACAAACTGCCTTGAAGACAGTTTTACCATAAAAATTCTATGATTCTATGATTGAATTGATGAATCTGCATCATGAGCACCAGCAAGGATGACCAGCACCAGCATCGTGACCAAGGATGACTAAGGCTGCAATCCTAAAGACACTTTCCTGTTGTAAGACCCATTGAGCACAATGGGGCTTACTTCTGAGTAGATATGGTTAGGATTGTGCCCTAATTTTCACTAAAAGAGTCTTTCACTGGTGACTCTGTTAAGAAGAAGCCACAAAAAGCCATAAACAACAACAATTTTAAAGTTGAAAGTAATGAGTCATCTGAAATACTCACATGTATCAAGTGGTATCAAATACTGTGGTTTTCTCAGCATGGACAAATTGATTTAGGAACTAATTCTATCTCTACCACTCCAGACCATATACCTTTGCTGACAGGGTATGCACTATAGAAGAGAAACCATACAGCCCAGAAGATGTAAACAAAAATCTTTACCTCTCCATAGACCAAATGATCTCCAGAGGGTTTCCTTGGACCAATACCAGATCTTTAGCTCTTTAATACTTGAACCAACTCTTGGTCTATTGAGAATCCTGCTGGTGGGTCTGGGCGAAGAGTGGGAGTAGGATCTCAGCAGGCATGGCTGCCAACAAAATCTTCCCCCTTCCATTCCTGATCCAGCTCACTCCCCACTCTGATCTTTCCACAATCTTCCCCGAACAGCTTGCCACCACTAAGTGTCAATGCAAGTAGAGGCAGTTTAGTAGGTTATTGTCCATGCACAGCTTTCAGCAATTTGTCCTGATAGTTGAGGCTGGTGGAGTGGCTTTTGGGTTGAAGGAACAGCACTCTCCCTGATGGGTCATAGGATCATCAGTGTAAGCCCTGAATAGGTTTGAGCTATTGATCTATGAAACCTCATTCAAGATCACAAAAAATATTGGTTGTTTTTGTTGGTTTTTTTAGAAGAATAACTGTTTACCACGGACTGATTTTGTGGTGTTTACAATGATCTGCAGTCAAATTTAATTGTCCTTGCCAGAAGAAGTCAATATGTGTCACATTACACACAATACAAAACCACATGTCATGTAAACACAAATGTACACAGTGTGCAAATATGTCTTGTTGAATACATCTGTACTCTATTCAAAGTGTAGTCCAATGTATGCCTACCCACTCCTGGTTATGAGTATGTAGGAGTCAATGTCTAGAAATCAGAGCTATTTCCTGCCTTTTCAAAGATCACTTCTGGCTACAAATTCACATGACTCATCTTTGAAAGGAGGCCAGTGAGGAGTCCTCTTGAACATAATGAAGAAATAATTTAGTTGAGTAGAGGAACAAGCTGAAGTAGCAACATTGAAGTTAACAAGGGTATGTAAAATAGGGCAGCTGGCCTATGCCGTATCCATCACAGGTGAGGTGCAGGATGGGGCATACAATGTCCCAGCCAACCCTATGGGTCTACTCAGATTTGCTGTAGCAAAGTTGCTTATGCAAATCTGAGCAGCCCATGTAAGTCTCACCACACCAGGGCCAGGGATTAGGAACCAGCCTAAATGTCATATCCTTTCTCCCTCTCTTGGCCAGTCTACCCATTGGCCCATCTCCCCCACTCTGGGACATCCAACTCTTCACTACCTTCCAGAAATCCTGCACCAGCCTTGAGGGGCCACTGCAAACTTGTCTGCCTATGTTGGCACAAAGACTGAATCTGGCCTTCATAGGCTGATGCACATTTTTGCACCAGCCCATCTAACTCTCAAAGAAGTGTCAACATACCTTACAGCACAATTGCGTCACGCCTAGGCTGGCACAAATGACTGGTGCAAGTCTAACAAACACCTAGTATTGTGCTCTGAATTAACTAAGGGCACTCTCCTTCCAATCTTCTAACATATCTGTGCATTGGGGCATGTGTTGCATCTTGCAGCTCTGGTGACAGTCCAGAGACCTCTTCAAGGTAAGGCAATGTTTGCCTCCTTACCTTGGAGTTGCATTGTCCTTACCCTGCAGCTGGAAAATTTGTTAGGACTGTATCCAAGAACAACAAAAGGAATCTGGCCTCCAAATGGAGCAATTTCAAAAAATGAATAGTTTTAATTTTGTTTTGTACATCTCTAAGTTCTTAAAGAACAGAATGGTTTTCAAGAGTTAAGAGAAGAGGGAGTGGAAAGATGTTTGAAAGGATGTGGCTGGACTTTGCTTGCCAAATTGTAATGCTTATAAGCCCTGTTGGCTACAATGGGAGACAGAAGGAATATACTGGGGTCCAATGGCAGCTGCTTTATATATCCAGAACTTCGGAATTGTGTTCATGTCAAGAATGCATGACAGGAACTTGACTACATTTGTTTTACATTCTGACATGTATATCTGCATCAGTGATTTTCAACCACTGTGCCATTGCACACTGGTGTGCCTTGGATGTTCTGCAGGTAGGCCACAAGACTTTGCATATGTTAATAGGGTGATTGGGGAATTTGAGTCCCCTTCCAGCAGCATGGTGTGCCTTGTCAATGATCAAATAACTGATGTGCCTTGACAATTTTTCACTTTGTCGTTGTGCAATGAGATGGGAAAGGATGAAAATTGGTACATTGATGGCCCAATCCTAATGTGCCCTAGAACTGGTGCAAGTCTCTTGCTGACACCATGGAGGGTTGCAAATGTACCATAAAGCACATTTTCACCTCCTCTTGAGCATGTCAGACTGGCACATGGAGGTGCACCAGCCTGCAGAGACTGAATCCAGTCTCCAAGGTGGCTTGCAGAGAGATTTCCACACTGGGTGAGCTCAGCCGACATGGAGATCTGTAGGTGGTGGGGAGAGAGCAGGGAAGAGGAAGAGGGAGGAGTTCTGGGGTAGATGGACAGTGGACAGTGGCAGGACTGTGGGCAGGGAGCAGGAGGTTGGGCTCAGTCTCCAGGCAGCCAGAGACTACTCCTGTCTACTTGGATCTGCACCATCTTCAGAGGTAGATCAGATCCATTGGGGCTGTTCTTACCTTATCCTGAGGGAAAGGAAAAGCCTTTCCTTTGCCCCATGGTAGTACAAAAGCAGCCCCAAAGTTAGCCTCCCTGCCCCAGCGCAACTTAGGATTGTGCTCTTTGTCACCAAACATATTCTGTGTGGTTATCAAAGAGTTTTGGTTAAACAACTGGAAAATGTTCCTCCTAAAATATGCAAGAAAAAAACCCACCTTGAAACCAAGATTATATTCTCAGAACACAAGATTTGTAGTGTTTGTCTGTGGTCCAGTTTTCAAAGCCAACACTGAAAGTGTACTTGCCAACTGCGACCTGTGGACAGTGTTTCATGATTTCTGGAATTCTCAACATCCCAAGGAGATTCGGGACCTGCAGGCAGAATTACATTGCTTGATTGTCAAATCTCATCATACTGATTTCAACCATGCTTGAACTTGCTTTGACCTTGAAGTTTACAAGCTAATGAGATTGGTTATGTAAGTGAGAACATATAAATATGACAGAAACAGCCAGCAGTATAGATTCACTTCTATCTCCGGTAGACCTAGAAGCCAACTGACCCAAGTGAAGTGAAAACCATTCTTCGTTGCCTGCAGGGCTCACATGAATAGTACTTTACTATATCAGTTGTTTTAGAATATTTAAGTAATAGCCATAAACTATGTTTAAACGTTTCTACAGCCTATCATATTGATTGATGCATAGAAGATGACATGAAGTCTTTCATTGAGAGGCATGTGGCACATTCCATGTGGGATGGATTTCCTGGGCTTGTTTTGCAATAGATTTAGCAACAACTCACTGACGCTGTTATATTTAGTTGGCACACAGTCAAATCCTATGGGTGCATAATGCCGCAGAGCATGTGTTCGCCAGCACAATGCACTTTGCAACTGTCATAAATACAACACTGCTAAACTGTACTGCCTGGACAGATGGCTGTCACAAATGAGACATGTTCACATCTTGAACTAAGACCACAAACAGGTTAGCTGCCGATCCAGCTGGAGGAACCGGATTGGGCTGAGGATGGGTTGAAATTGCCTATTTTCCAGGGAGAAGCAGGACAGGTTGCTCCAGGTTGGGCAGAGAATTAGCAGAAGGCAGGAGGGCAGGCAGCAAAACCAGCAGTTATGTTGATTCCAAACCTCACCTCTCAGGCAGCCTCTGGCTACTCCCATCTCCTCTCACTTACCCCCAAATCCAGAGTAACTATGGGAGCATGTAAGAGACTTTACGTGCACCCGTAGTTACTGCACCACCTAGTGAAAACCTATGGAAATTCATATTGGAATCCAGAGTAACTTGTTCTTACACCAGAGCAAGGACTCCCCATAGTTACTCTGGATTTTGCCCTCTGTTGATCTCCAGAGGTGACCCAAGTCTGAGGAGACCTATTGGGGCTGCTGTAGCCCTGCCACAGGGAGAGGACTCCTGTTCCCAGTGGTAGCGCACCAATATTCTCAATACTTGTATGGATACAGAGCAGGTGAGGGTAGCCTGCCTGTTCCAGAGCAACTTAGGATAATGTGCAAGTTTTGACATTCCTGCATCAAATTATCAAATTATATTCAAAACCAAATCAGTCATCCCCTTTATAGATATTTGTATTTATTATGTACTAGCAAAAAGTGCACCCGCGTTGCGGGACTAAAATTCCCCCTTATGCCATTCCCCCCATATGCATCAACCCCCCATGCTCAACTTCCCCATGTGCAACTTCCCCCATGCACATCAACCCCCCATGCGCATCAATCCCCCCATGCACATCAACCCCCTATGCGCAACTTCCCTATGTGCATCAACCCCCATGCGCAACTTCTCCTCATGTGCAGCCTCCCCCCATGTGCATCAACACCTCATGTGCAACTTCCCCCATGCGCAAACCCCATGCACAACTTCCCCTATGTGCATCAACCCCCCATGCGCAACTTCCCTCCATGTGCAACTTCCCTCCATGTGCAACTTCGCCTTATGCACAACTTCGCCTCATGCGCAACTTTCCCCCATGCGCAACTTTCCCCCATGCGCAACTTTCCCTCGTGCGCAACTTTCCCCAGTGCACAACTTTCCCCCATGTGCAACTTCCTCTCATGTGCAACTTCCTCATGTGCAACTTCCCCTCATGTGCATCTTCCCCCCATGCTCAACTTTCTCCATGCGCAACTTTCCCCCAGTGCACCAGGGTCTGAGCACCAAATTGGCTGGATGTTGTTCAATCTCCCATGTTAAGTATAGGACAGAAACACGTTGCCCCCTTTTCAGCCCCTGAAGGGTTAAATGTCTCCAGATGGTTCTTGGTGGGTGTTCAGGTGACAGAAGGAACTCCCAGAATTCCATGCTTCAGGCCCAGCAGTTGGGGCGGAATGTTGCTGAGTCTGCAATTCTCAATGCAAAGTATAGGGAGGAAAACGCGTTGCGCCCCTTTTCACCCCCTTCCGGTTGGAATTTCCGAAAACCGGTTCTTAGTACACCCCTCAGTCACGGAAGGAACACCCACCCCAAATTTCACACTTCTAGGCCCACCAGTTTTGGCAGGGCAGCGATGAGTCAGTCAGTCAGCGAGTGAGTCAGTGAGTCAGTGAGTGAGTCAGTGAGTGACTTTTCTCTTTTATATATATAGATATGCCTTTTGGAAATTAATGTCGGTATAGTCTTCTGTGAGTAACAATTTGTTTATTCCATTTTTTGGTTTTTTTTTGTTTATTACTCATGTCTCATTGATTAATCTGCCGTATGATTAAATTAAGCTGAATAGTACTGATTTTCAAATCCCATTGTTCAATTTGAATCAAAATTTGTTGGGAAGCAAATTGTATTACGTAAGACTGTTAACTCATCCAATATTAACTTGAACTTGTTAAAATACTTCTCAGTCCTTTCATTTTATGATCTTCCTTCTTTCTTACCAATTGTTCCTTAATATTCATTTCTATTCTATCAACTGGATTATTTTTCTATATTTATAAATCAAACTTAGATATATAAATATCAGAATTATATCTATAAATCAGATCTGTATTGGGGTGCTCTTTCTCCCCTTCACTGACAACAGATAAAATCATAAAAATTAAAAATCTGTAGTCCAACTATCACAAAAAGTACTACAGTGGTGCCTCACATAAAGTATCTTTCACATAACAAACAAAAATTTCTCTAGGATTCTGCTTCATGTAACAAACTGTGCTTCACGTAAAGACACATTCGTTGGCAGTTGGTGCAGATATTAACCCTTTTAAAAAGCATCAGGGCTGCCTAGCACACCTGCCCATAGCAAAAGCAACACTTCCACGCTGTTCCTCCTGTGGCCTGTCCGCTGGGCAGAGGGGCAGAGGGAGAGGGAGAGAAGAGCAGTGGAGAAGAGGGAAGCAGCTCAGGGCTAGCCAGAAGGGAGCAGGGGAGAGAGAGGCTCAGGATGGAGAGAAGGAGAAAGTGGGGAGATACTTTGAAGGTGTCTTGGATTGCAGCCTCCTAACCATGTCTACCCACAAGTAAGCCCCATTGTGTTAAATGGGTCTTGCTCCCAGGAAAGTGTCTTTAGGACTGCAGTCTAAGTAGACTTCATAAGATCATGCACACTGAATGCATGTTTTGAATTCAATTCCAGTGTTTTGCCATCATTTTTACATCCAGTTAATATTTTTATATGAATATTTTTGGGGTTGTGGAACCAATCGTCTGAGTTCCCATTATTTCCTATGGGAAAATCCGCTTCACGTAAAGAATGTTTCACTTAACAAACATGCCTCCAGAACGAATTAAATTTGTTACGTGAGGCATCACTGTATAATGCACTTTTGCACTGGAGGTACAGGCTCACCTCAGGCACCAGGCCAAGAAACATTTGATGTAGTGCTGTGTGTCTGAAGAGCACAAGGATAGGGATCTGGTGATAAATTCTGCCACCAGCCAGTGGCATGGTATTTCAAGATGGGAATGGAGATGGAACTGGGTTGGGGAGAAGAGGAGTGTTCCTGCAAGGGGACCAGAGATGGCAGCAGGCTCTTCCACCATGTCCTGATCCCCCCTACAGCCTGGGACATCTAACATGGGTCTCCTCAGTTCTGTGCTTGCTCAGTTGCAGGCAGGGATCTGAGGAGACCAATTGGGAGCTTCCTGAGCATATGATTCCTTACTCCAAGGAAACCTAGAACAGCTTCCCTGACTCAGGATGACTATATAGAATGGAGAACAGAGTACTTCTACCTTTAACCAATGCATAGAAGAGGAAATTGTGGCAGGTGTTGCTTTTTAAACCCTTTAATGATGAGCTACACTTGCCTAAATTCTCTCTTCTATGCAATATTTAAAGGTAGAGGAACTCTGTTCTCCAATCTATATGGTTGAGTAGACATGGTTAGACCTGTCCTGACACCATTGGATGCAGCAGTTGCCATTTCAGCTGTATCCCTGAGCACTATAGAAACTTAGTATTGGGCTGTGAATGTGACCTACACATGGCTGTTAAGGTCAGGAAACACACAGCTACAGAATTCTATACGACTCTTGTCTACTGATGTTTTGTTTCAAAATCCCTACAATCCAGAGTAACTACGGGAGCACGTAAGAGACATTACATGCACCCGTAGTTACTGCACCACCTAGTGAAAACCTATGGGAAATTCATATTGCAATCCAGAGTAAATTGTTCTTACATCGGAGCAAGGACTCCCCATAGTTACTCTGGATTGCAGTGTTTGTCTCCTTCCTGTTTGAATATTGCTGGGAAATGATATGAGAGCTTTGAAAACTGTAATCTGGAAGGACAACATAATGGACAATTAAATGTCCCTTCCAGTGAGAGCAATGCAGTGTGAGTAGAGTTTTACACATATTCAGTAAACGCAGCCTGGTTGTTCTAATACTCTGCATCAGAGGAAAGATGGGTGGCAATGCCCAGTTTCCCAGCCATCTAAGAGACTTTCAGAAAATCATTTCATAAGGGGCAGAGTGACCATATGTCTTCTTTTTCCAGGACACGGCCTCTTTTTAAACTTGTGTCCTGGTAAAAAAATCTTCATTGTCCCCCTTTTACATGCAGGAAGCCTGTCATCTTCTTAATTGACAAATTTACTACGGGTGTAACTATAGGAGTAACTACGGGAGTTACTATGGGAGTAACTACGGGAGCACACAAGAGACTTTACGTGCACCCATAGTTACTACACCACCAAGTGAAAACCTATGGGAAATTCATATTGCAATCCAGTGTAAATTGTTCTTACACCGGAGCAAGGACTCCCCGTAGTTACTCTGGATTTTGCCCTATATGTGATAAATTACATGTAATGGTTTTAAATTTAATAAGCCATTCAGGCTGCAATCCTAAACACACTTTCCTGATAGTAAGATTCAATGAACACAATGGGGCCTACTTTTGAGTAGACATGGTTAGGATTGTGTTCATAGTGTTTAAATTAACTACATGAATGCAATATATATATGATTGTTTTAGCTTTTATTTTGTCATGTCCTACATTTTTCCTAGGTTTCCTACTTTTGGGGAGGCTTGTCTTCTTTTGCAGTCACCCTGATATGGGGGGCAAGCTTTTTGAGGTGTTTACAAACTCAGTACCCCAGAGCTCTTGATCAAGTCCTTCCATAGGTTACCTCAGTAGGCATTTTTTAGCTCTGCATCTGGAGATAAACAATTTCTGGGTGTTTTTTCAGTGGTGGACTTTGGGGCATAGAAAACAACAGCTTTTTGTTAATGGCTGCAATCTTAAAGACATTTTCCTGGGTTCATTGTGTTCATTGAACACAATGGGACTTAAATTTGAGTAGACATGGTTAGGATTGTGCTCAATATATTCTTTTTATATTGGTGGATTGGAGCAAAGCAACAGAAAGCGTTACCGTGGGGGGTGTTTAGTAGTTCACATACAATTCAAATTACTCTTCACAAAGGGAGAATGAAAAAAGAAAGGGAAAGGAAATCTAATTACGCTGTTTCCTAACACTGTTATTTAGAACATTTACCGGTAATTTCATAAAGTCTAGAATTAAACAATTAAGTGAACCACTCATCTTGCAACAAAGAGGCTATTACTGAGGCGACCACATCAAACACACACATACACAATACAAAGTTCAGAGTTCCTTAAAATCACCCTCAACTTCCCTGTTTTCCATACAAATTTTTCAAAGAATGAAATGACACCCTTCAAATGTAAGACTTAAACACATGAGCCACTTGGCACAGCTTCAAACAAAGGAGTTCAAACATTTTGCTCTTCATGTGTCTGTCGGCATGGCTCATGCTACCTTTTCAAGGTCTCTGAAAGAGTCAGGATTTTTATGAGTCATTTTTGATGAGATCTTTTATTTTTGTCAAAAAGATCCCGAACCAGGAACATATCACTATAATTACTAAAAGAGACTGTGTCTCCCTGAATATTTTTCTACCCACCCCCCTTGCAGATATGAATAAGGAAAGTCTTTCCACTTGAGAGATTTTTCAAAAGCACACCTGGACCTATAAGTCTATAGTTTTAAAAATCTAGTCATCTGGAAAACAAAACTAGATGCTCCATAAATATTGGAGGACTTTCACATTCTTTCCCTTCTGTCTGTCAAGTGACAGGTTTATTCAAGGCCATGATAGTTTTTTTTGTTTTTTTTAAAAAGGTTAAATCCAAATGAACCAAACTAGGCCATCAAATCTAAAAACAAACATGCTTGATCTGAAATAGTCTCCTCTTATGCAACACTTATCCAAGTTTATGGCTTGTGATGACAGAACAGTGTTTTGTGAACAAGTAACTCAGTTTTAAAAGAAGAATCAAAATGAAGTTATTTGCCTAAGAAAGGTCACACACACACACACACACACACACACACACACACACACACACACGATGAACTCTGGAAGATAATGCATACAACAGTAGTTTAGCTTTGGAAGATGGTGAAGCTGAAGTTCTGATGGAAAATGGCAGGTATTTCCTTAAACTATTTACAAGCCGAGCAAAACAAATATGTTTGATTGACAAGACAGTTATTGACCCTTGATGGAGAAACGACAGAAACAAAAGAATTCTTTTGGTTCAGGAAGCTTAAGAAACACTGAAGTATATCACCTGGCCATTGCTTCAGTGTGTGCATGTTCAACCTATAAATTAAAAAAATACAAATTCCAGAAATACCAGATTTATTTCATTTATTTTACAATATACGAATCGTGCTTTTCTTCCAATCATGTTGAATAGCTTGGCCATTTTTCTGGCCTAAAGTCAGGATTGCATTGCCAGCCTCCCAAAGCACTGTGTGCATTAGATTTGATGGTGCATTAGATTCAAGTACATATGGTGTTTTTTAAGTAAAGGTCAGTATTAAGTTTAACAGCTTATTGTAATAAAAAAGTAACATGAACCCATTGTTGTATGGGTTTTATTACTGGTGCAATTAAGAAAAAAATCATAACGTAAACCCATTGTCATATTTTTGTTGTTATATGCAGTAAAATTAAATTTTGCACCTGCTTTGCAGCTGCACATTACAATCATCAGTAAACATTTTTTATCTCAAGATTTTTAAAAATTGGGGTGTGCATTAGATTTGATGGTGCATTAGAATTGAGTAAATATGAGTATTTGGTTCAAGTAATGGAATAGTTGTCTTATATGAGGAAAAAATACTGACTTAGAAATGCAGTGCAATGAGCTGAGGATAGATCTGTTTAAATAGAAGACATACAAAATATGCCTAGCTAACCTTATCTGAAGACAGCTGACTTCCTTTTTGACATTCAACATCTTATATTCTGCTGACATTTCAAAGGTTTCTTCCACTGGAAGGAAAGAAAAAGCTGTTTTAGTATCTTTCCCTGTTTTAGTAGCTATCAAGTGACACTACCCTACTCTCTTTTACTCTCTTTTTCAAGTGCTTTTCACATAGCTTATTTTGATTATCTGAACATTTCAAATACTGGCATCCATCTGAGAAGATTCCAGAGAACAGTTATTGGGCCAGACGTTATAAATGTAACTAATTACGAACGTATAAGATGACAACTGGAACTCTTTGTTATTTTAGGGCACAATACAGAAGTCCACTTGGGTTACCCTGTCTATCACTGGGCTGACCTAACTGCAAGATGGACCACCCCAGTTATTGTGGGAAAGACTTGGGGCAGCCTAAGGCAACATAGGCTGCCCCAAGACAAGTGGACCCGGGTTGCCCTACCTGGGGCAGCCTAGGCAGTTCAGGAGAGGCATGTTGAGGACATGTTTAGCATTGCCCAGGGCAGAACAGTTACTCTGTATCCAGAGCCAGTTTCCAGGGCAAAAATGCCCTCTTCCAGCTCCTCAGAGTTAAGACCACATCAGGAGCAGGTATAGTAATGAGTGATTACAGGGGGGTCCATGATAAGGTAGAGTAAGAATGGCAGTGTTGACCAAAAATCTTGAGTTCTTCGCCAGCCTAGCTAGCCTAGCTGCAACCCCCACCTGTCAACCTCAGGATATGGCACAACTGTGACAGCCCACTAACCTGTGGATACAGCAGGCCACTCCAAGCATGCCCCTGGCATTCACCCTCCACTAGAGGTACTGCTGGACTGCATTCTCCTGCTGCAGCTCTTACTGGTTGTCAGGATCTTCTGGGCTTCCTTCTAAGGCAGGCGCCACAGCTGTTCCTTTTTCAGTGTGATCTGAGGGGGGTCTCCTCACGAGCAATACCTCCCCAGGTGTCACTGACTTGGTGCCTACTGAGCATGCTCAGGAGCAGCTAGGGCAGCCCAGGCTTCTTGACTCTCTGGAAGCCGCATAACTTTCTACTCTGGATTCAGAATAGTTGGGGCAGCCCAGCAAAGGCACTCTCACTGCCCTCACTCTGGATTGGGTCCTTAGTGTTGTTTTAGTATATATATGCATCGTATTACTTGTAGTTATTAAATGAAAAGGATTTGGATAATGCAGTGGTTGTCAATCTATTTAGCACTGGGATTCACTTTTTTAAAATGACAGTTTGTCAGGACCCAACCAAAGTGGTATCATTAACCTGGATGTTGTGTCCTGGTATTAAATGACATCATCAAACAAACAAAAAATTAACTCCCTCATACAACAAAATCAAATCAATTAAAGAAATAAGGGCACAATCCTAACCAATTTAGGCCAGCAAAATTCACGCCTCTCTCCATTCTTGTGGTGATGTGAGGAAGCCAGCACATTTATGTGCACTTGCCCAGGAGTGGCACAGAAATGCCTTATGGCATTTTTGAAACACACGCAGGCAGGCTAAGGACTTGTGCTAAGACCTGTGTCAGCATAACCAGGGGTTAAAATTGCAGACAGTAAATTAAAAGTTTGCAATAGGTATAAATTTAAAAAATTATTTAAAATAAAGAACTCTTCTACACACACACAAACCCCTCAAAGTACCTGAGAGTTTGTGGAAAAATCAAAATGTACTTTGTTTGCTTCCCATAAGGCTGACCAAGGCAGTTTCAATGGATCACCTCTGGTTCAAATTTTCAGTTAATATGTGCTTCATCTCTAACCCCACTGGTTGTATTAATATTACTTTGGATATATACCAGTATAGCATTTTAGAAAGTTTCAACTACTACATACATTTATTTCAGTAACACTTATAAAGAAAGATAGTGCTATTTCAATCTGGAGATGGGAAGTTGAGCTAAAAGACTCACAGAAGGTCACCAAGGGATTTATAGCTGAAATTTGATATTTGAACAGGGAATTTCTTTATTCACATTCATCTTAACCACTAGACAATTTTTCTTCCAAACAGATCGGCTTATACTTATTGGAGTATTTGTTTATAGATCTGGCATGCTAAAAGAAAATAGATTAATGCAAGCGGTAATAATAAAATCACATTTTTTGCTGTTCTTGAACTGATCATGTTACATTCAGTGAAAACACTTCAGAAGATATTCCAGATGATCTGTGCATTTAGATGGAGGTTTGTTAAAAAGTTTGTCTCAGCTAAAATGCTGTTTCTCTACTCGCTCGTGAGGAATACCTAGGTAATGCAGGCTTCCACAGGAGTAAGTTTACCCAGATCAGGATTCATAGTTGGGTCCATAGGTCTGAAGGAGAAACCACACATTATGCTAGAAGTACCATTAAAGCTTCTTTCTTGTTTTAACATCAGACTAGCAGCTGCGGCGGGGAGGTATTTGGGATTGAAATTTTGGTATAAAGGGAGAGGACATGTAATTAGGAGGGCATCCTAATCCTAACTTTTCCCATCTCAAAGTGGCTACTAGCCTGGAACTACCAGCATCCATAGACTTCCATGAACTTCCAGGGGTTCACAGGATGGGTTGGGTTGATTTTCCTGCGAATAAAGTCCAACCCTCTCACATGCCCAGTACCAACCCTGATTAGGGCTTCCCAAGGCTGCTGTTTTAAGGACCATTTGCATGAAGGTGGTCAACAGTGGTGTTGCCAATGGATGCAGGGGGTGCAGTTGCACTGAGCTACAAGCTTTAGGGGGACTACAAGCTAGGCTTGACACTAGTGGCTAAAATTGTGAAAAATGGGCTACATATGAGTAATAATCCCATCATATTGTATATTGTTGGAAAATTTTTAAAATTTAAAATATCTGGGATGAAATCACTTCCGGTTCTGACATCACTTCCAGGGCAACATTTTGAGCTTTGCACTGGGCTACAGGATCATTATCTATCCCACTGGTAGTAAAATCACAACCAAGAAACTCTAGAGGAGTACCTCAGGTCTCTCATAGCCTGCAGCAGAGTGTCTGCTTGCACAACAAAGAGACTCCTTATGCAATGAAGAAGACTCTGGTAGTCTGCAAAGCCAGTGAGTTTTGGCAGGGACTGTCTTTTTACCAAACAAAGAGATTAGATTGGGATGAATGTTCACTTAACAACCAATCACAAAACAGGGATCAGACAACATATTCCAGTGGTTAAGTGACGCACACCTGAATTATTGCCATTTGCTCATTTCAACGAAGGTGAATTAGAAGCCATCAGCCATCATGGGAATACATAAATTTATGTAGATTAGAAGCAAAAGTTGTGATACAGTTTCACCTTTGTGTAACTTTTCCAAAGATGATTCCATAATCCCAAGTATGAAAAAAAACTCAGGCTACAGAACTGGAACTCAATCTGGAACATATATTCCTTCAGGGAGAAGCCATTTACAAGGTGTCTCCTCTTAGCAAAAGGTCTGCTTTACATCAAATTAATAGAACAGCTCATTTTTAAAAGTTGTGACCATATGTGCATAAACTTCTTAGGAATAGCTACATTCAGTTTTGTCATCTTACACTTTCCAGCCTGACAATTATTCGTTTGGCATTGCCAGAGTATCCTTTAAGAATTTTCCTTTTCCTTGTTAGTAACTTTTTAAGCATTTCTTGCTCTACTTTTGGCTTTATATCTGCAATAGATCGTCTATTCCAAGTAGGAGTTGTTTTACTAAAGTCCTGGCACCTCCTAGATTGAACATTATTTTTATACTTTGCTATTACAATTCCATTAGCCTGGAGCTTCTAGGTCCTATTGCACTCTGGAGGTCTCATTAGGATTTGAAAATCATCAATCAGATCAAGAAAGCCTGCTTGTAGCAGCTACCCCAAGTGTGCCTTTCAGCTGAGAGAACAAACGATACTGTCTGCTTGGAAAACTTCATAATCTAAGCAAATCTGTTGTCTTTTTAACCCTACAATCCTGAGTAACTACGGGAGCACGTAAGAAACATTAGTTACTTACGTAGTTACTGCACCACCTAAAGAAAACGTATGGGAAATTCATATTGCAATCCAGAGCAAATTGTTCTTACACAGGAGCAAGGACTCCCCGTAGTTACTCTGGATTGTGCCCTAAGTGTTCTACGGGGTGATTGAAAAGTAACTCCCTATATTGTAATTTATAAGTATTTTAAAATAGGGAGTTACTTTTCAATCACCTATATAGAGCATACAGGCCAACCTTTATATAATACTGTTTTACAAAGGTTAGTGAAACTAATCACTGTTGCCAGCAAAGAAATACTCAGTATCTTAGCATATGGTTTCTGTTACCAGTGTTTAAAGGGTGGTTAATGGAGAATAAGTTATAAGCAGATTCAGAAAATGGCAATCATAACAGTTAAACACTGCAGCTTTTTGCAGCCAAGAAAGTTGCTGGCTGGGATCCTTCCAAACAGAACCATGTGCTCCATGTGAAACGGAAATCTAGAAAATGGAAGCTTGAATGTGACTGACCAGGTTAATTTTTTGTGTAACCAAAGCCCAATATTTTTTTTAATACATCCAAATGGAACAAGATGTGGAAGCTTGCGTAGAGCTATCTGAAATCACCACCACCACCACCACCATCAACAGTACTTATATACAGCTTTTCAATTAAATGTTCATAAAACAGTTTACAAAGAAAATTAAATAACTAATGGCTCCATGTTCCAAAAGGATTTGCAATCTAAACAGATGTAAAAGAACACCAGCATAAGCCACTAAAAAAAGACACTGCTGGAATGAGGAAGGCCAGTGAGTACATAATTGATACACACCCATTAAATTAGGATGCCTTAGGATCCTGTGATATTTTTTTACCACATTATACCACACGGGTCCATTAGACCTGGTTTGAAGTTTGTGTTGTGTTTTTTACTGAATTTATTATTATTACTTGACAAGACTTTCTGAGATTTTTACTGCTAATGAGACAGTTACAAATCCAAAAGCATAAAAGTTTTTGAATTTATAGTTTTTCCTGTAAATTCCAATTTATACATATCATCCAAGGATGGGTCTATTAGACCCAACTGGAAGTTTGTGTTGTGTTTTTTACTGGAATTTATTATTTTTACTTGACAAGACATTCTGAGTTTTTTACTGCTAATGAGACAGTTACAAATCCAAAAGCAGAAAATTGTTTGAATTTACAGTTTTTCTGTGAATTCCAATTTATACATATCGTCCCAGGTCGGGTCCATTGGACACATTTTGCATGGATGATATGTATAAATTGGAATTTACAGAAAAACTGTAAATTCAAAAACTTTTCTACTTTTGCATTTGTAACTGTCTCATTAGCAGTAAAAAACTCAGAAAGTCTTGTCAAGTAAAAATAATGAATTCCAGTAATTCCAATGGACCCGGTTGGGACCCTAAGGTAGTAGCAACTTCAGAAAGTAAATTGCAGGCATTTTGAAGGCCAGAATTTTTTCATCATGGCATCTTGGACCATCTGGAACAACCATACTCTTGAGAAGAACTGACTGGTCCAAGCCATGCGAGTACAGTATCAGAAAAGTATTTTCTCCATCTTAAAAAGGTGGTATTGAATATTTGATTCATTCTTATGGCTTCATGTCTTATGGCAATATAGAAGGGAAAAAACCCAAAATGAATAATGAAAAAATTGTATTTGCATACATAAATTCTTCTCATAGTCCTATCAGACTGCAGAAGTATGTCCACCAAAGCAGTCATGGCAGTTGACTAGGCAGTCCCATAAAGCAGTTTTTGTGGAATTTAAACCATAGCAAAGACTGCTTTAATGGACATTCTTCTGCATGAATTTAACATCATGTTATATACAATATATGTATATTTCAGCAAAAGCAACTTAGACCTTCTAGTCATTCCAGTGCTTTCTCACCCAAGTTTGGAAAGGCTAGAAGGAGCCTTGCTTTAAACAACTTGAAATATAAGCAGTGTCAAGATTTTTCTGATTTCCACACAGTTTGCCAGTTTTTTTGGTTTTTTTTTTTTTTTTTGTTCAAAGTTAATCAAAGCAAGCACTGATTTCTGACAAACTGAGCAACTTATAGAGGCAGAACTTTGCCCTTAAATTGTTTTGGAATAAGATATTCAAACTCCAGTTGAACCAGTTTGAACCAACCAATATAAATAAAAATTTGCATGTGTCTAGATTATGCATGATACAATTTATTGGAAGTGTGTTTGTATCTGCATAATGGACTTTTATAGCTTTGTGACTTATGAGCATTAGGCACTGATCCCTGCCACACTAGTCCAACCAGTTGTGATCCTGGATCATGTGCCACCTGGAATCCAGACTGAAAAATGCCAAAAAATGCCCAAGGGCACCAAACAACAAGGGCAGCACCATGCCCACCCCCCCCCCAAGTATCCATTTTCTGTTGTTTGTTTACAAAATTAACACAACAGTGACTTTGCGTTAAATTAATGCAACGGTGACTAAGGGCAAAATCCAGAGTAAGTACAGGGAGTCCATGCTCCGGTGTAAGAACAACTTACTCTGGATTCCAATATAAATTTCTCATAGGTTTTCACTAGGTGGTGCAGTAACTACGGGTGCACGTAATGTCTCTTACGTGCTCCCGTAGTTACTCTGGATTTTGGGGTTAAGGCTGCAATCCTATCCCCCAGTTAGGCCAGCATAGGTCCTGGTATAAATTCTGTGCTGGCCTGAGGGTGTCAGAAAAGTATAAGGCACTTCTGCCCCACTTCTGGGGAGTGGGTTATGCCTAACTTAGGGGGTTAGGTTAGGTATGTGCCTGCCTCCTCACACCACCATGGAAAGTTATTTCAGGTGAGTTATGCCAACCTAAATTAGGGCAAAATCCAGAGTAACTATGGGGAGTCCTTGCTCCGGTGTAAAGTATCTTACGTGCTCCCGTAACGTATCTTACGAGTGCATGTAAAATATCTTACATGCTCCCGTAGTAACTCTGGATTTGTGGGTCAGTTAGGATTGTGCCCCAAGAACTCTGTACTCTTTGCGTTTACGTTGGGGAGGCCTACTTCCCTCCATACTACAGGTGCACAAATCTGGTTATTCCAGATTCATGAACTGTATTCTTCTTCCTTGTATTTAAAAGAGGACTTCTAGTCTGAACGATGCTAGAAATCCTCAGTATTTAAAAGGGGGTTTCAATCCACTTCAGAATATTCTTATTTTCACATTACATCATATGCCTTGCAGCCAAAGACAAAGAGCAACTGCTGCTAGGAAAGCTGGGATTAATTTCTGGTGCTTTTTTAATCATATAGGCCAATGCAATAATACTGGAGGGGATTGGCAATGAAAATGACCTTTTCTGCATTTTTTCCCCATGGCTTTTCTTTGCAGAGTTTAAAGCGTAAAGAAACAGCAATCATCCCTAACAATCCAATGAAGCCTTGAAACTTAAATCACTGATATGCAACAACACAGCAAGGAGTAGCAGAGTGAGATCTAACAAGGCAGGAATTTACCATTCCAGTCACTTATTTGTTGGACTTTGAACAGAACTGGCAGATGATGTAGCTGTGAAGTTTTACTGTGTTTATTGAAGGCTCACTCAAAGGAAAATGTGTGCTCCTCTAGAGCAAAGGAAAATGTGTGCTCCTTCTAGAGGCTGGCTCCTCTTGCTCAGGACCAGCTTTAGGGCCATGTGACCTGGGTATCTGCCCCAGGACACTACGTATGCCAGCCTCTAGAAGGGTACCCAAGAGCTGGGATCAAGGTCCTCCATGAGTTGTAGAAAACTCAGAAGTCTCAGAAAACCACAGATCAGAACATTTATGGACAATGCATCGCATTTTGGACACTGCAGTTTCCCCCAGGCTTTTGAAGCCACTATCCAGAGTGGCTTCTGCAATTGGGTCATGCACATGATGCTCTTGGAAGATTAGTAGCTGCAGGAGGTCAACTGGAAACCTTTGAGTCATAACTATTTTTGGTACAGCTGTTTTCTGCATTTTGACCCAAGACAACACAATCTGCATTTGCAGATAGTAATTTCCAAGGGCCAAGTGAAACAAACGATGTAGCTTTTGCTTCAGATGAAAACAAACATCATTTATAACTTTTGCTGAATTTTACACAACCTAAAGAAGATGTGAAAGTACAGGCTTGTCAATTCTAAGAGTCCCAAGATGGTTTTTGACTTCTGATGCAAAACATTAGCAACAGTGTGACTATCAGTTTTTGACTTGGGAGTACTGGGACCCAGGGCTCGCTTCAAGCTAACTGGATCAACTGTTCCCAATTGGG
The DNA here is from genome assembly GCA_030015325.1 of Cryptoblepharus egeriae. Lineage (NCBI taxonomy): Eukaryota > Metazoa > Chordata > Lepidosauria > Squamata > Scincidae > Cryptoblepharus > Cryptoblepharus egeriae. The sequence goes on from JAREYC010000005.1 coordinate 32,454,016, forward strand.
CATCGCGCCTAAGAGGATGTCACATTTGGATAAACTACTCAAGTCTTGCCAAATATACACAACAACGCACTGCAGGATTTATAGAACACAGCATCAATAGTATGATTTATCTTTTATTTTTTTTTAATCATTTTTAGAAATCCAAAATAACAACAGCATGTTCTCAACTATGCTGTTTACTCATGTTTCGATTTTTTTAAACAATAAAATTAATATTTTTACTAAATCATTACACAGTTACTGAATGAAGTCTTTTTGTAACTACTGGTATTTATTTTTCAGAGGTAATCTACACATTGGCCCTACAATCCAGAGTAACTACGGGAGCACGTAAGAGACATTACGTGTACCCGTAGTTACTGCACCATCTAATGAAAACCTACGGGAAATTCATACTGCAATCCACAGCAAATTGTTCTTACACCGGAGCAAGGACTCCCCGTAGTTACTCTGGATTGTGCCCTTTTTTCCTTAAAGGCTTGTTGTGGTTTTATTTATTTAGCCATGTTCAACTCTTGGTGATTTTATAGGTAAGAGCTCACCATGCTACCGTGTCAAACATAGCTTCTTTCAATTGTTGAAGGTTCATCTTGTTTTGTTTTGTGGTATATGAGGAGGTTGGGCTGTGGGTGGCGCAAGCTGTTAAGACACTGTGCCTATTAACCAGCAGGCCAGGGTTCGAGACCTGGGTCGGACCCACAAGACAGGGTGAGCTCCTGTCCTTAGCCCAGCTCTGCGACGCCAGCTGGATCCAATTGTATTGGCTCTGACTTTCCATTGGACTAATTCAGTGGCGTGGAGAGGGGGGATTTGCTGTTTGGGTAACAGCCTATCCTCCATAACAATCCAACCCAGGCTTTCGTGCTTCGCATGCAGCGTATGCAGCGCCGAGCACGATACCGTAGTCTTTTGAGACGGAAGCCTGCTTTATATGAGGTATTAAACATTACTTCCAATTTTTTATTAAACTGAAAGTCATGTGTTTTTGCCTCTAAAGCTCAATCTGACCCCAGATGAATGTCCATAACATCTCATAGGCTCAGTTGACCCTCCATAGACCCACCTCCAGAGGGAGGCATAAAAGGGAGGTGTGGGAGGAGGCATGGACCAGATCCATGGATAAGTGAATCTACAGAGATATGTTCCGCAGATATGGACCTGCTTTTATGCCAATAACTTACTAGAATGTAGAAGATAAACTTAAACTAAACTTGGAAACAGTTCATAAAATAACCACATCCTCTTCAAAGAAATTGTAGGTGATGTAGATTGTCATTAATATTTCCAAAACAAAGTAGAATGTGCATTAATATATTTTGTGGTATATATGAAGAGAAGTAGTGAATATAGATATAGATATACATTTCAAAATTTTGCTGACATTTCACAATGGAAAATGTGGGTTTCATTGAACAGAGTTTGTGTCTTTGATACAGCTGTACAAAATCTGTGATAAATTGTGTTTTTGTAATTGATTCTGCCTGAGCCAAACAATGAATTTTTATGGATTTTTGATCTGGCTGTTGTTCTGCCACATTTTTCTCAATTGCTTCCTTCAGATACAGACTCCTGAGGTTTTTCCCACATACGATTTCACTAACAATTGCATTGCATCATTGTTGTCTAAAGACATGGATAAGCTTTGGATTAATTGATAGGAGAAGTTATCCAATTCTATTTGTCTACACCTGTGATTTTCAATCTAAATTTTTTTACCATACAATCCAGAGTAATTATGAGAAGATGAAAAAGGCATTTACTCTGGATTGCTCTATGCATTTCCGATAGGAACCTTTTGCACTGACGTTACGGTATCACCTATGGGAAACCCGTTTCCCATAGGTGACACCGTAACTACGTCAGTGCAAAAAGTTCCGTTGTTACTCAGGATTGTAGAGTTAGATAGCTAAGAAAGAGAGCCTGGAGATTGTAAAGAAGTGTTAATTAGTAAGTTAAAGATGCTAAACTGTTAAAGAGGTACTGGAGTGCAAGTAATTAGCTCTAATTAGATGTGGAAAAAACATGGGGCACTTGGTAATTTGTCACATGTATACGGGAGGTTGTGCTATTTGACAGGAAATTATATATTAAGGGGCTTTGGTTTCATTGGCAGGTCATAATTCCTGAATTTGTTACATGGCTTAAGAAGTCTGTAGCTAACCCTGATATTTCACTCATATTTTCTGAAGTTTCAAAATATTATTTTTTCTTGGAAGAGAAAATAAGTAAAGAAGACAATTGGTTTCCCTGGATCCCTATTAAAGGAAAATAAAACAATTATCCAAGTATACAAACCATATTGTATTACCATATTCCCAAATTGCAAACTTCTCTAGCAAATGACAAAAATACATAATATTTGGTTACTTGTTTTTCTTGCTCACAATGACAGATTATTCCTAAAGTTATTTTCTTTCTATCACTTTTGAACATGATTTTTAGAGCATAGTATTAAGATGCAGAATATTTAAGAAAATAATTTAACAGATTACTGAAAAATACCCAGTTCAAGGAGATAGCTGCATGTATCAAGGTGAACATAGGTAGTATATTGCAAAGTCTATTTGAACAAATGACCACTGTATTTTTTCTATAAGCAATTTGTTAATTCAAATAGCAGTGCCAGTCACTATAGATAATTGCTGATCATTACGATACCTTGCACAATTATTACTTTGAATTCTCAGACACTATAATTCCTGTTATTTCCTTAATAACATGGAAAATGTTCTTTCCAGGTTCTTAAACCATCTTGCATTCATGCAATTTCCCCTTTTCAGCTGTTCATCCAGTATTTCCCCTCTATAGATTTATTTGCAGTTTAACAATCAGTGCCCGTAACTCATGCCCTGTTTCTTCTTAAAAACTGATTGCTTCTTTCACCAAGCTAGACAAGCTGCAACTCAGATATATGATCATATTTCACAGAGTAGGTGGACCATCTGCCTCTCAGACAGCTCCATGCAACTTTGATTAAGTGTTCTGTGCCATCAAATGTTCTTCTCATGTTTACTTGAGTGACGACATAGTGGTTGCTGCTTCCTTGATGTATCAATGAGGTCCTGGAAGTAACAGTCCAATCCTAACTAGAGCCTCCCACAAATGCAACTGTACCAATGGAGTGTGTGCTACACCCTGAGGTGGTGGGTGACATTTGCAGAGGTGTTCTTATGGTAAGAGAACTTTTGTTATCTGGAGCAAGCCTATAGTGCCCAACTATAGTATCTGTGCTAACCATTTCTTTTCAAAATTCAAAAGAAAACTGAACATACCTAGCTGGATCACTTGTGTAATCTCCAATCAGATGTCACATCTCATTCCCCATGTAAAAATAGCATTATTAAAACCATTTGAATTTATCAGGGTGTCATACAAATAATATTGGGTACTCCCTGGCTTCAAACTAAATACCCAACATGCTTCCAGTGCTCTTTGTAGAGATGGTTTGCATCAAACATAGTTGATGCCCCCTTATTCTTTTTGAATTAGTGTGCAATTTCTATTGCTTAGAGAATAAAAGTCAGCAAGGAGGAAGAAGCTTATCTCTCATGGTCCAGATTTAGGTGGTTCTCTGGGAACAAGGGTGGAGACATTTAGACTGGCTGAACTACAATCCAAACGTCCAAAAGAAAACATGGAACAGGCAATACCGTGGATTCTTCAGTGCATGTTTGTGGTCACTGCTGATGTATTTGCTTGCAGGGAATGTCACAGCTTGTACTTGTACAAAGAAACACATTACCAGTTTACAAAAAATGAAAAATCAATTGATTCCAGTTGGGATTCACATAATCATTGAATAGAGCCAGAGAATGTAAGAATGTAAGATGTGGTTTTGTATGTTTTGACTGATATTTCCCTCAATTATCATGTTTAAGCTATTAGGCAGAATGTAACATGGAAATATTTGTTGTACTTGGATATATATTTTGCAAATACTTCACACTGTTAAACAAAGGGCTTTCAAACACCCTTAGGCCCACTGCTTCCCCAAGAAGCAATTTATCCACCCTTCCTCATTGTAATTGGGCTCTCCTAGCATGAAAACTGGACTCTATCTTGAAAATATGAACAAGGTTTGCACATTTTCTCTTCCGTCATTTGCAGCTAAGGAGTTTTTAAATGATTTCTAGCCATCTGCTTAAAGATGTAACTTTTGCTTATTGAAGTTATTTCCAGCCCCCAGTAGGCAATACAAATGCTAACTTCAGCCCTATGTTCGAAACTAGTTTGACAGTCCTCCTCCAGGGTTTCTCTCTCTGACTCACTTCTGACTAAGGATTATTGTTTGCTTATTATTATTACAAACACTGAAGATCTGCAACTCTTCCATGTTCCTATCTGCTCTGTGGACATAATACATGAAGCGGAGATGGGGGAATAAAGAGAACAAAAGCAGAATACATTTACAGAGGAATTTTCTGTATTTGTAATTTAGCACTCAGCTACAAGAGGTTATACGCTCAATTCCTATCAGACACTCCATTCCTGGCCCAAATTCTCCCTCTATTATTTGCAGATATGATTATCATTCTTATTTCATAAAGATCTGAGATCTTCTCCTGGAAGATCTGAGCTACATTGCCCTTTCCTCGGTTCTAGAAAGTTGGTTAGAAAGTTGTACCCTTAGAATTACAAATAAGGGGTAAAATATCTGCAACAAAAACCATTTGGATCTGATTAAGATCCATTAGATGTGAGCAGAAGATCAAGCACTGACAATTTTAACACTCTTTTTTAATATAAAATGTGAATAATCTCTGAATACATAGAATCAGGTAGCCAGTTCTATATAATAAATATTTTCAAAAATGACTTGTATATATTAAATCCCTAGAGGGGATACATTTCACATAACTGATACATTTAGAAGAAATGTGTGTTGGGGTCAGGAACACAATCTCATAGAGTAGACCCTATCCCTGACTGTGTTCACATAAGGTTGGAACGGGACAATACATGCCTGGAGCTCTTTCCATGGAATCACATCAGAAACACTGATAGCCAATTATGCGAAGAGCGTCATAGATGTATGCAATTGTGGATATGTAGGATTTCTTCTTAATAATACACAGTGCACCTGTCACATCCAAAGGAATTGAATTTGCAGATTTCTTTGACTCACCGCAGATGCCAATGAATAATGTGTGGTCCACTTTGAAAGGCCTTTAAAAAAAGCAGCAACAAAATGCCATTTCCAACCTTTGTGCTGTAAATTTCCCAGACTGTAGAGCTATTTTTAGATTGTGCTAACTTAGCACTGCTAAGGTTTCTCACTTTTCCCAGCCTTACTTGAGAAAGTATCACCAATTCCTCCTTATGCAGCTTCTAGCGGTAGCCTCCAGTTACATCTAGCTTTCTGACACAACACAGTCCTTACCATATCTACCCAAAAGTAAGTCCCATTGTCTTCAATGGAACTTGCTCCCAGGAAAGTGTCTTTAGGATTGCAGCCTAGAACTAGTAAGTAAGTTTTGGTGTCATGAAGACTGTGGTTCAGGTGAAATCACATCCATTTACAAGGAAGCAGGCAGGCAAAGACCAGCAGATATCAAACATTTGCTGCCCATGATAAATTCTATCTGTGATTAATTTTGAGGATCTCTTAGAGGCTAAATTACTTCTTGATGCAAAATTTTGTCCCTGAATGATGTTCCTAGGTGAATATTTTGTTTTCAATGAACACACATGTTCTTTCTGGCTAGAGAAATAATAAAAATCACACTTTGTTTAAAATATGTATTTGACTCATGTTATGCAAAAGCCTCAATTTTAAAATGTCAGATAAAGAAGGCTACAAATTCTACCATTCCAGAATTTACAGTCTTCTCTTTTTGCTGCTTTTCTCTCTCTTAGGGTGCAATCCAGAGTAACTACGGGGAGTCCTTGCTCCGGTGTAAGAACAATTTGCTCTGGATTGCAATATGAATTTCCCATAGGTTTTCATTAGGTGGTGCAGTAACTACGGGTACACGTAAGGTCTCTTATGTGCTCCCGTAGTTACTCTGGATTGTAGGGTTAAAAAATAAACTTTAAAAAATGCCCCAGGAGAAATTAGCATGAACAAAGAATACTTGGCATATGGTCTCCGGGTACCACCATTATTAGGTAATGTCGTTCATCACTTTAACCTTTTAATACACACAAGTTCATCAGAATAAATCAAATGGATAGATGTCATCAAGAAGTGGGGTTATTTTACCACACTGTCCTTCTTGAGGACTTTCATGTTATGGTTTCCTTTGCTGACAGCTGCCATTAACTGAAAAATAGATAATGAGGAACCTCTCATAACTACTGTGTGAGTTGTATAAGGTCTTTTTCTTTCATGCATTGAAGGGATTTTTCAATTTCCAGTGGTAGTATTGTGCCAGAGTTTGATCTCCTTCATACAGGCCCATGCACTCATACATACAGGCCCATACAGGCCCATGCAATTGAATACCAGGGCATCAGAATGTTTAACTGCCCTTTAAATATGAGATTTGTGTAGCAATTTTTTTTCTATGATGTTTGACAATACATGGTTTTCACAGGGTTTGAAGACCATCTTTTCTTGCCTTGTCTATGGGGAGAAATCTACTTGTTAGAGACCAATTAACTTTTATTAAAAATTAGCAACGTTTATGCTGCTATACATTATTTTACCTTAATTTTCTCTATTAGTGTTTTTTAATTGTTTATGGTTTTAATGGATTGTTGTTATGAACTGCTTTGAAGTTTTAGAAAAGCAGTATAAAATATTTTAAAGAAATAAATAAATCTGGGGATGCTGGATCCACATATATCATGGTTACACTGTAATCACAACTCTAAATCTTAAAACATTCGTTTTTTAATTTTTTTTAATCATCTCTAATTTTTTTCTGCCTCAGGAGATATAGATATAAGACACCATGTTGAGATTTTTCAGTGATTCAGGTGATCTGTGCCATGCGATCCGTACAGTGACCATTCACTCGTTCATTGTACCATTCACTCTAGGGATCAACACAACTACTGTGTGGTTTCCAGGAAGGGGCTACAAAACTGCTGTGTAGGGATGTTACAAATGTATGAACGGACAGAGAGTGCTAAGAAATTCAGTGATTGACTTTAGCTCTCAGTGAAAGAATCTTTGATTTTCTACATCTGAGAGATTAGATGCTGACAACAGTTAACTCTAGACAACTTTATTTACTACTAGTCCTGCTGCCAGAAGGAGGAAAAGCCTGTTCACTTGACAAGATTCAGGAATACTGATTATTCGATAAAGAGAGAAGGCAAATGGCAGACCGCCAGTATTCATCAAAAATCTGCTACTCAGCAGATAAGTTCAAGTAGAAGTTCAGAAGTTAAATAGTCTTATTTGTAATTCTAAGGGTACAACTTTCTAACCAACTTTCTAGAACCGAGGAAAGGGCAATGTAGCTCAGAGTTAGGGGAAAAGACTTCCCCTTACCTTGAGGAGGTCTCCATGATTGCCCCCCGCCCCAAGCAGGATGCAGCCAGTGATGGGATTCAAATACAACTGGTTCTATGCCCATCTGGCAGCCACTTTTAAATGGCTGTTTTTAAACTTTATATGTCCTATCTCTCGTTAACAACTGGTTCTATAGAGTAGGTGCGAACCTGCTGGAGCCCTTGCCCTATTGGCACAATTGTGTAAGTGCTGGAAGTTTGGTTAGGATTTGGATGCAAAATTACGCCCTAGGTCAGTGAGGTCAATGAGACAAGGGGCACAATCAAGAGTGAGGGCAGTGAGGAGTGCTCTAGCTAGGCTGCCCCAACTATTCTGAATCCAGAGCAGGAGGTTATGCTGCATCCAGAGAGTCAGGAACCCTGGACTACTCTAGATGCTCCAGAGCATGCTCAGTAGGCACCAAGTCAGTGACACCCGAGGAGGGCTTGCTCCCAAGGAGACCCCTCAGATAACACTGAGCAAGGAAAAGCTGTGGTGCCTGCTTTAGAAGGAGTCCCTGATGAGACTCCCAGTACAGTCTACAGTGAATATAAGGGGCTAGCTTGGAGTGGCCTGCTGTATCCCCAGGTTAGTGGGCTACCATAGTTGTTCCATATCCTGAGGTTGAGAGGAAGGGGTTGCTGATAGGCTGTCCAAGAACTCAGATTTTTGGTCAACCAGTTGGCCATTCTTATTCTGTGTTATCATGGACCCCATGGGTCTACTCATTACTATACCTGCTCCTGAGGTGGTATAAGTCTGAGGAGCTGGAAGTGGGAATTTCTGCCCTGTAAACAGGCTTTGGATACAAAGTTCTCCCATAGGCAATGCTAAACATGCCCTCAACATGCTTCTCCTGAACTGCCTAGGCTGCCCCAGCTAGGGCAGTCCAGGTCCACCTGTCTTGGGGCAGCCTATATTGCCTTAGGCTGCCCCAAGCCTTTTCCAGAATAACCAGGGTGGCCCATCTTGCAGTTGGGTCAGCCCAGTGGTAGATAGGGTAGCCCAAGTGCACTTCTGGATTGTGCCCTTAGTTGAGTTCATTCTAGCTCTCAGCTATTGCTCTAATGTGGCCTAGCTCAATGAGACTACTCCCAGGTAAGTGTGGATAGGATTACAGTCCAATTCTATCCAATTTTCTAATGTCTATGCAACCTCAATAAAGTCCTGACATAATGGAGCAAATGTTCTCTTATTTTAAGTAGGCCTCTTTGACTGCCCTCCTGCCACAGGATGCAATATATGCCCCATTGGCATGGCTTGCCTGGAAAGTTTGATAGGATTGGGCCCTAAATCATTTATATGACCTGTAAAGTTTAAAGCTGAAATCCATATTATTAAGATGATCAGAGTGGGTGGTCTTGGCATGCTATTTCTGATTAAGTAGGGGAAATAGTGCCAAGAGTAACCCAAGAGTGATATATTAAAAATCATATTGTGATTTTTTTTAGTGGAACTTATCTGATGTTTATAATGCATATTGTTCAAGGCGGGAGCATATTATAACATACGGTATGTTTCATACATCAGAAAAGCGGATATTGGAGCCCAGTTTCCTTTAGTCCACTGATGCCAAACAACAATGCCATAGCTCAATTTCTCCTCAATGTTTGAGGACACTGTCAGTGTTTAGCTATTAGTTAAGGGAGGGGTCATAGCTCAGTGAAAGAACCTTGCATGGAAGATCAGTGGAAGCTTCCATGTGTTGAAAAAGAGTCCCAGTTCCAACCTTCACATAGGGTAGAAGGTTGTCTGAAATAATGGAAAGTTATTGCAAGTGAGTGTTCATAATTCTGAGCTACATTAAAGAATGGTCTGACTCAGTATGGCAGCTCTTCTATTCATTCCAGCATACATGAGAGGGAAGTAAAGAAGGTAATTTGTACCTAGGCCCAGGCTTAAAATGTGTGCCCAGAAACCACCGAATTAGTCCCAAAATTTCCTTGTATCTAAGGGCTCCTATCTGGAAATCCTCTGGTCTTGGGCCAGAAGTAGATCCCAGCATCAAGTAAATCCTAGTTTCAGTCCCTGGTGTGTTCTGGATAGGCAAGACTGAGACAGCTTTCCATGGATTCCAAGACCTATGAAATATTTCTCAACTGCCACCACTCTATATCAAGTTCCAGAGACACCTGTTTCAAACCCCCTTATACAAGAAGCAATGTGAAGCTTAACATTTTATTAACACTATGCATGTTTTACTCAAAAGTAAGTCCTATTGTGTTCAACAAGGCTTACTCTAAGGAAAGTGTGGATAGGATTGCAGCTGTAAGAATTAAGCAAACTAGTACAGAAGTGTTACCCAGAATGTGCACCCTGGTGCTTGAAGGCTCTCCAGAATGTCCTTGGTATCCTTTTATTCCTTGTTCTCCAAGATGTCACCATCACAAAATCACAACACCTTTTAAATAGACCCAAGCAATATTGTATGCAAAAGGAGAATTTTGGCACATGCCAGTCTTTGTCAGCCTCAGATACACAGGCCAGGATTGCACCATCAAGTGAGAAAACACTGTTTCATTCTAAACTTCCAAAATTTCATTTGTGCAGTTCAAAGGGTGGAGATTTATCTAAGCACCGTATTCTATTTTAAAGGTTGAGTATCAGATACTGAACATGCACATACTCCTAGGGTGAAATCCCATTAAACACAATGGGGCTTACTTTTGAGTAGACATGGTTAGGATTGTGCTCTAAATCCGAAAAGATGTAAGGCATAGAATTTTACAAGCCTCTTAAGAGTTGGGGGCATTTGAAAGTAGTTTGGGTAGTATCATGGGGAAAGTTGGAAGCTTTGGTTACTGAATGACCTTGATTCACAATGGGAAAGATGCACGAATAAATCAAATATTTGCACATTCATGCCACGATCCTAACCAGTTTAGGCAAGCACAACTCACCTGTCTCACTGATCCCATGGAGGTGTGGTGATGCTGGCACTAGTTTAACTCCGAAGGAATGGCACAGAAATGCCATACAGCACTTTTGCAACACTGCTGGGTAGCATAGGCCTAACTGGCCATCTACTGGCCTAACTGGAGTTTAGGATCTCAAAATTCATTATATGTGATGTCAGGATAGAGGTTAAATTTACTAACTAAATAAATAGAAGGAAAGGGCAGAAACACAAAGCCCTATACTTTAATATATACCTTACTCTAATTCCACCCTGACCTAAAATCTATTGTAGGCTATAAAAGAATGATTGTTTTCATTCTTTATTTAATCTTTATTTTTATGATTATTATTTTATTCTTAAGGTAGTGATTACAAACCAAAGCTACAATCCTATGCACACTTATGGAAGTCAGTTCTATTTAACAAAGTATGCCATGAGATTGAACCTTTCTTTTGCATTTAGCCTTGAGGTAAAAGAAATAACAAAAAAGTAAGATTTTTATGATTAATAAGGGAAATATAAGCTATATTTAAAAATTTACATTCCTAAAAATGTGGAGATAACCTAAATAAAGAGATGTATCAGATTGTAAGTCAATCAAGACAAATCTAGAGGCTTGGAACTGGGCATGACAAGGTTCAACATGTTGACTTTTGGCTTCTCAATATGAATTAATAAGAAATATTGGCAATTCATTTGGTTCTGTTTATGATATTGTATTCGGCAGAGACATTCTATAGATCCTAATCTTTAATACAACCATCCCATTTTCAACCTTCAGAGCAATAACTGACATATACTAATTTTCATAAGGTTTAGAATCAGTAGAAGAAAGTAATATTTGATTATTTAGAGGAAAAACTTTGTTCCTGCAGCCAAATGACAGAAAGTATCCATAACACAGACTATTTACCTGTTTGTGTGAAACCATGTAAGCCTTCAAACAAATTATGGTTGACACTGTGGCCAAAAGACCATTATTTTTTTCTGTAGAAGTCATACAGTATGGAGCCTCTGGGGTTTGGCTCTTTCTTCTGGGCGGATGCACAGTGCTGTCAATTCTTTTCAAAATAAAAATAAGATTAAACACCAGAAAATGAGTAAAACGCAAATAAGCGCCTATAAACTTCACAAATGGTGATTTATTGCAGCAGCAGCAATATGCTGATCATTGTTTCAACCGTTATGATCTCAAAAATTGTTTGAGCCAGTTTGCAGACAGCTCCCTCGCCTTGGCACCCTGACATCTGTGTTTAATAGAACCACAGTTTCCAGTTGTTTTCAGAGAAAATACGAGAAATAAGATAGAAGATGTTCTGTCTCGCATCTAAGAATGCACGTCTGGGATGGAGGAGGCTTCATGGTGGTCAATCCCACAGTGGCAGAATCACGGCTGTCATCATTCTGGAAAGTTCTTTTCTTCTCCCCCTTAAAAGTTGTGACTCCACAAGGCTCTGTGGAACAATGAGATGCATTTGCATATGACTGGAAGGGTTAGGATCGAAAACACATGCCTGGAATATGATGCTGTTCCTCTAACCCCAGTCTGCTTGGCAAAAAAGGCCAGGAACATTAACATGTGCTTGGTTTTCAACATCAAAACAATTATTAAAACCTCAATTTTATGAAAGTCCCATTCTCAGTAATCATCCATTACTGATTATTTATGACTCTATGCACGAGTCTAGAATGAATGAAGGAAAGTTAAAATATAGGAAGAAACTTTAAAGATAGATCTCACTATCATTTTCTCACAATTGTCTTCTGTTTTCTCTATCACCTCCACCCACAAAAATCTTCATAAAACTGTTGACATAGGTTTCCCTCGTTACTCTCTATGATTCTCTTCCAAAACCTGTTGTGTTTCATGACTGCTTCTCTACAACAGTAGAAAAGCAGTTTTTAAAAACTGATTTGCAGTGGCCATTCATGTTGAGTCAAATCCATGTATCAAAAAAATCTGTGCATAACAAGGTTGGACTTGTATCTTACGTTACACTTGATTCCCTTTCCAGGTTATTGTATCTTAATCACCATAATCAAAGCTATTATTGTTGCACTTTTGATAACTTACCTTCCGCTTCATGCTGTTCCACTGACTTCTGTCATGAGCCACTGTTGTTGATTTCTATACTGCAACAGATTTCCCCTGTGCGCACATGTCACTCCTGCCTTAGAGCATGCTTGGAAACACATTTGACTGGGAACCATCAGAAATGGTGTTCTGTTATTTTAAGAGTCTGCTTATGCATATTAACATAAACATTAGTACACTGCAAAGGGAAAAAAATGTCAAAATGTGTCTTTTTCATGTGCATTATCATGAAGATCAGTCTACAAAAATGGGCTCAAAAATTATAGACATTCTATCACCAGCAGATGATTATGGCCAGTTATACAATTTGAGTAACAGCCCCAGAAACTTTTCCTTACACTGATTATGGCAATATCAGGTGCAAACATGTGAGAAAATAATAATAATAAACCTTTATTACAGACTTAGACCAGCACATATGTGAGAAAAATACTTGCAAGATAAGGTAGATTAGAAAAACAGACGATTAATGCTTCGATTCTGCACACATACCATAAACTAAACCCAGTTGAACTGGAATGTGCTGGAGGGTCCACATTCCCCCTTAATTTACTTTCATTTTTCCATCTTATTTTTTAAAAGAATGTTTGCATTTGTACCTCTATCCTCCGTTTTCTTCCACTTTCCATCCTTAAAAACTTGGTATGTACGCTCTCTTCTCCAGACATTTTAGGAAACAGCTGGCTTCTATTCTATGCGCAGGTCAAATGTGGTCACATGATATCAAACCTTGACAGGACCCTTGGGTTTGTAGACAGATCTAGTATTCAAAGATGAGTCTCCTCAGTTCTGTAAATTTACGCACTAAAATAGCTATCAGTAAAACAGGCCTACTCTCTGAAACATAAACTGAGACATGTGTTGCACTGTCTGAAATAGTATATACCTTTTTCACAAAGCTATATATTGCTGCCTTTTCATCTTTACATTCCCGCTGCTTTTTGTGGCCATTTTGTCTGCATAGTTTACGTATGAGGTCATATATATGCCAAGCAATAGTGTTCCTTCAAATCAACTGGAGGTAGGCTGCAATCCTAACCATACTTTCCTAGGAATGTGGGTGCAATCCAGAGTAACTACAGGGAGTCCTTGCTCCTGTGTAAGAACAATTTGCTCTGGATTGCAATATGAATTTCCCATAAGTTTTCCCTAGGTGGTGCAGTAACTACGGGTATATGTAATGTCTGTAACACGCTCCCATAGTTATTCTGGATTGTAGGGTAAGTCGTATTGAACACAGTGTGACTTAATTCTGAGTAGACATGCTTAGGATTGCACTAGTAGTCAATTACCTAAGAATTACCTGTGTGAATAAAACATTTAGAGCAGAGGTAGTCAAACGATGGGGTTTGACCCAATTTTTGGTGTGTTTTTGAGTCTGACGCAATTTTTGGACCCAAATTTTGTCAGTTTGTAAAAACTGACAGGGCAGATTAAGCTATGTGTATCAATGGTTACATAAGCTGCTACAAGGAAGCAGTCATCATTATAGCCATATTTAGATATTTGGAAATTTAGAAATTGGGCAGCAATTTGAGAATCACTTGTATAGAGAACCACTTGTATAGAAATCAGAGACTTCCCCTACAAAGCAGATATATACAGTAAGTAGCAAATGTCGTATGTTCATCAGTTTCACCATCAAGGAACCTGCATCAGCAAGTAAGAGAAGGGCTCTGATTTACTTGAAAATTCTTAAGGACTTTATGTATCTCTTCTTAGAGCACAATCCTAACTAGGTCTATCCAAAAGTAAGCCCTATTGAGTTCAATGGGTCTTACTTCCAGGAAAGAGTCTTTAGGAGTGCAGCCTTAAACAGCCCCTCTCAGTTCAATAGGACAGATGCCAATGAAGTATTGCAGCCCTAATTCAGAATTAAGCTTAATCTAATTAAGGTTTCCAATCAGAGACCATCCTTTCCTAAGATTTTTCAGCTCCTCTGAGATATCAGGGCTGCCAATGAAACTATGATACCTCTACTTGCAAATTTCCCTACATGGCGTCAGAGTAGATTGGCCAATTAAATCAAGAGGAAAAAGATTTGGGAGAAGATTACAACAGTGAGTAGGGTAGACAAAAAAGGAACAAAACTGCACATTTTATTTATGGGGTATTGTATGGGGTATACTGGGCTGTGGGTGGCGCAAGCGGTTAAGACGCTGTGCCTGTTAACCAGCAGGCCAGGGTTCGAGACCCGGGTCGGCCCCACAAGACAGGGTGAGCTCCTGTCCTTAGCCCAGCTCTGCGATGCCAGCTGGATCCAATCGTATTGGCTCTGCCTTTCCATTGGACTAATTCAGTGGCGTGGAGAGGCGGGATTTGCTGCTTGGGTAACAGTATATTCTCCATAACAATCTAACCCAGGCTTTCGTGCTTCTCATGCTGCGTATGCAGCGCCGAGCACAATACCATAGTCTTCCAAGACTGATGGAGGCCTGCTTTTTTATTGATTTGCAGACACTTTTGTGATTATGTATGGAGGTAGAAGGTCTTCTGTACCTTCTGGTATAGCTTCCTCCAGTTAAAGCACGTAGTACAACCTAAGAAGTTCATGGTAGTTCTTGTATTATGTATTCATGTATTGTGGAATGGTTCAGTTTGTGGTACAGACTCTGTTCTACTGTTCCACTTTTCCTGGATGTGAAGGTCCCTTTTGCTTGATCTGTTTCACGTTACCTCTGTCTTGCTGTCACAACTTGTTTGCTTGGTCACTGCAAAATTGCGCTGCAGTACAAGCTAAACTTTTCAACTCACCAAGGGCGACACACATTGTGCCAGTTTTGTTCTGTGCATGAAGCTGAACATTCTTACATTGGTTTTATGGCTTTGTTCTTTTATATTCATCTATTTCAAGATTTTGCAATTCATGAGGGACTGATAGAGTACGGCTCAGAAATAAAACAAGGCCACATGTGAGTGAAAGTGTTTTTATTTTCAGAATTTATTTTACTAGATACAAAATCTGTCAGAGAAAATAAAAGAATTTCCACAGTTCTAAAATAACCCTCCTCTCCTCTCTACTGGCCCCACTACACTTTTGATTTTGAAATATTAATGGTTTTATTTATAAACTAGCAAAAAGTGTGCCCAAGATGTGAGGGTAAAATTGTCCCCCCATGGCACATCATCTCCCCATGCACAACACCCCCATGCGCAACACACCCATGCACAGCATCCTCCCCAGTGCAACCCCGCCCTCCAAACAACATTCCCCCCTGTGCACCAGGCACCGATAACCAAATTGGCTAAAAGTTGGTCAGTCTTCCATGTTAAGTATAGGACAAAAACACATTGCACCCATTTTCAGCCCCTTAAGGGTTAAATTTCTCCACATCGGTTCTTGGTGGGTGTTCATGTGACAGAAGGAACACCCTCCTCGAATTTCATGCTTCTAGGTCCGGGGGCTGGGGTAGAGCATTCCCCAGTCACAGATTCTTCAATGCAAAGTATAGGGAGGAAAATGCATTGCGCCCCATTTCACCCCATTCTGGTTGGAATTTCCGAAAACCAGTTCTTAGTGACTCCCTTTGTCATGGAAGGAACACCCACCCCAAATTTCACGCTCCTAGGCTCAGCGGTTTTGGCTGGGCATTGATGAGTGAGTAAGTCAGTGACTTTTCTCTTTTATATATATAGAAAGATAAACGGTGACAATGCAGCCATGTTTATAAAACAGAAAACTAATACAATGCCTCCTTTCTGGTACCCAGTCCTTATTCTGTATTCCTTGAGATGTGGAACATGAAAGAGAAGTCCAAGGAAACACGAATTAACTATTAAACTGTACCTGAATTTCCTTTGATAACATGTCACATTTTTGAGAATGTGGGCAACCATAACTTTGTATTTAAATCTATTTTTGCTGCCTTAATGACTCCCTATAAGTATAGTATATGGTGAGGCTTTAAGATACTGACATTCAAGAACAAACTTTTTAAAAATCTCATTCCCCATTGTTTCTTTTTTAAAATCTCTAGTTACTGTTTTAATTTTTTAACAGCTCCTTTCAGATTTACTAAAACCTCTGAAGCATTATGTTTTCTTGGCAGGGAATTTCTCTCAAACTCCCACAGTTCTAGTTTTAAAATAACACTGAAACCCTTTCTGCTGTTACAATATTCCCACAGGATTTCTGATTTTTCACAGCCAGACATGACAAATATGGAACTTGGTTATAAGGAACACTATTTTACTATATTTAACCATACCTTGAATGATAAGTCCAACAATCAAGATTCCAAGAACTTGGAATCAAGGTTGCTTGATTTTAGTTTAATCCTTATTTTTTGTTTGTTTTAGACCAGAGAGGCAAGAGAGGCAATATTTTGCAAGACAGGCATGGAGGACAGGAGGCTAAAAAAGAGGACAAATACAGAAATATACAGTCATATGGTCACCCTGGTAGGATTTCCACTCTGGCTCAGGTATTCTCAGTAGAAAGCATACAGCTAATGGGGGTTATCACTTAAAGATAACATTTGGCAAGTTTGCAGATTGCCGAAAAATTAATTTGACTGCTGGACTAAATAGCCACCTGCAAATGAGATGGCTGATTTTCAACACCAGTTCGCTAAACTGCAAACACCAGTTCGCACCAGTGGATGATTCAAGAGATGAAAACCATTACTGTAGAATAGATATGAAACATGTTTCACTTTGGCTTCAATCCTTACCACATTTAACTGGAAGTAAGTACTATTGAACACAATGGGACTTACTGCTGAGAAGAAATACTTTGGATAGCACTGTTTGAGATTTTCATCATTAGGCTTGTATTATTTGTTCCTGCACCCATTAGATTGGTATTATTTATTCCTGCAGCTGCACATTGCATCTTATAAACAGTGTCTTATTATGGCCTTGGACTAAGGGTTGTGATAGATGATGAGCTCAGTATGCTCTATGTGTAAATAGAATATGTGTCATACTTTGGTTCCCACTCATGGCATCATTGGTTAGAGAAAATATTAACTCATTTGAGCTAGATACAGAGATTTCATACACTTGACCTGGAATTTTTTTTCTTTCTATTTCATTTGTATATATCTGTGTCTTGCAGAATAAAATATAATAGCATTATTTAAAAGGCCAGGCTGTCTTGGAGGCTCTAACTTAATCAGCAGTGGACTTAACCTTCAGTGAAACCTAGATAAATCTATCCAATATTAAATATTAGCCAAAGGCCAAGAATAAAATCACATTTGGATTTATAAGACTCACTGTGAAAAGGGAAGGAAAAGACATTGAATTTAGGAAGGTTGATTTATGCCTCTTAGAATATTTTCTTCCAAAAGGATTCCCTGAAGCAGCATTTCTTTAAACAGAAATGTAACCTAAATTGACCAGGAGTTGTAATAATCTTTATTTAGAAGGCAAAGAAGAATTCTGTTCAATCAAAGAAGCAGCAATCGCCATAAAAGCTTCAGTTGTACATCAGATGAAGAAGGGTAATTGGAATGAATAATTTCTTCCACCAAAAAGGAAGGGAAGTAGAAAGGATGTAGATACCAGTGAGATTGCCACCTTGGGTACAGGAGCTCCTTGTTCCATGTTTCAGTTCTTTCTTGTCAATGGCTACATGTCAATGGCCAGAAATTAAGAAAGCTTGCATGTGCAGCATAACAGAAGTGCGGTATGAACTAATCAACCTATTTCATGTCTGCCACCTTAAATCCCAGAACAAAAGTTGCTTTCTCATTCAGAGGACCAAGTAATCCAGCACGAAAGACATGAGAAAGGCTATGCATGAGCACCACCAACCTGCAGAATTTCCCCATCCTGTTCTGGTGGAGCAAGTAAGTAGGAAGCCAGGAGAATAGCAGTGAGAAGTTCTGATCATGGGCAGTTCAAGAGCGGAAGATCTTGGTCTCAGCAATGCACAACCAAGATCCTATTCTTTACCTGGACCTGCCCTGAGAATTGTAAGACTTACACCAGTAAATAGGTTCAAGGAGATCCATTGGATGTTAGGTGACCTACAGCAAAGTAAGGAAAATGTTCGCTTTTCTCATCCAGGCCATCTGTCATGACCCTCACAATGGTATGTTTATCCTTTAAGACTGACTGATCAATGATCTTTGTGAGGAATCAGTGATCTTGTGAGGATCTGTGTGATCCACTTTCCCTGAGGAATTATGGTACTTCAGATGCAGCCTCTGGCAACAAGAGGTAGTAGCTAGGGTAGGGACTAGCTTGTGGGGGTGTTAGCTCAAGTGGGGGTGTTAGCTCAAGTAGGCTCTGTCTACTGTACTGGGAAGATGGGGTGCTGCCCCCTGGGAGGAGACTTCGTCTGAATCCAACCCATTCTCCAGAAGTGGGAGGTGCCAACCTAGCCTGTGAATGCCCTTCTTTTCCTACTTCCGAGAATTTTCATGGAAGAAATTCATAATTGTTGTGGTCAGGTCCTTAGTCAGTGCATGTTCTGCCCAATGGCCCACCTTGTCCCTCAGGCCTATTGATGATCTATCCTCTACACACCACAGATATCTTGCATCTTATGCAGCTCACCATTGTATTATGTCTGGTAATATCTCATAAAGTGGCCCCCCTTTTCTCCATATGTTGTTGTCTGGAGTGTTCATTGATCAGCACACAAACAAATTTCCCCATGTCACACAGCAGTCACACTAATGAGGTTACTTGGATCTGTGACAGTGAAGTTGCTTGAGGCAGATCCAAGCAACACAGTGTAACACCAGGCTGCTTAGGATCAGAGGTTAATATCTGGACTAGGTTGACCAGGTTGGTTCCACCCCCTTTTCAAGTTGGAATGCCCACCGGCCTGACCTCTATCAACATCCTCCACCTTAAAACACCACCATTACACCATCCCTATGCCTTCTGCAACTCTACACCCTCCCTCATTTGGTGTAAAGGTTGGTATGCATCTTTATGCTGCCTCTGGAGTCATCACTCATGTGCCTTATGGCACATTTGCAACATTCCTTCCAGTGCAAGGAATTTGTGTCAGACCAGACTTAGATGGTGCCCTGAGTCAATGTATTATGAGCCTATGATTTCATTTATGTTTTCCAGCCTTTCAGATCAGTTAAAAAGGAAAATCATGCTTACCACACCTATTTCTTCCAAAAGCAATTTTGGAGGGTGGGAGAGAGAGAATTCCTCCTGAAAAGAACTCCTTATGAAGCTGATCAGCAGGAAATTATTTATAGTGCACCTTTTTCAGTAAAATAGATCTTCTTTTAAGACTACATTTTAGCTATCAAAGTGCATGTTCTTGGAAAATGCAGCATGTGCAGGTAAAAGGATATCTACCGGTACTTCAATTTGGAATACATTTTCCTCTTTATTATTACCATTGACATGCACTCAAACTCTGCCCAAGATTAGGAATCCATTCAGGTGTTACACTAACAACACGGCTGGGTTTTGGAATACTTCCCAAGATGCATAAAAGGAAGGCTATTTTTTAAATCCACTTTGAGTTGATAATTATTTTGGAATGTAAGTCACTGGTAGCATTTTTCATTAATTGGAAATGAATGAGACATATTTATAGCGCAACTTTCTCAAAAACTGGTAGAGGAAAAGCAGTTAGTTAGAAGCTAGAACAAAATTTTTAAAAGCTTCCTAATCTAGAAATTCAACTCAAAAATATTATTTTGATATCCAGAGTCACTTGGTTAATGCTTTTTACATATTTGAAAGTTGTTCCCTGCTTTGTGAAATGAATGAGTATTTAGTTCACCAAAGGAAATGCCAAAATAAGTGCCAAGTCAGCTGTGACTACTTATCAGCTGTCAAAACATGCCAAAGTTTGGTAGATAGTTCATGCCATGTGTGGACAGCTGCAAGTCATATGTCAAATAATAGTTGCAACCAGGGACAATGCCAGGGTCCGCGTCACCTGCTGCGGGATTCTGGCGCGTCACCACCTCCCCATACATGCGCAACATTTGACCTTTCTGAAGGTCCGCGTCACCTGCTGCGGGATTCTGGCGCGTCACCACCTCCCCATGAATGCGCCAACACTGAAGCCATTTGACCTTTCTAAGAGGCAAGAGGTAAAGGCAAGAGGCAAAATGCCAGACAGCTGAGATTCCAAGGAAGTGTCTCCCAATAACGACCTTCTTGCCTAAGGACCCAGTGTCATGCTGACCTGGGCTCTTTTCCTGTTGCTTGAACTCTGGAACTCTTGGAAGGATTGGGTCCCCTGGATCTTGGGAGAATTCTGGCATTTGTCCAAAGAGACAGAGTCTGGGCACTGGACTGACTGCTGTGACAGAAGGAAGACCTGAAGGAACAAAAGGAACTAAGTTTAGGAGGATCCTTCTTGACCGAAGGGAGGATCTTCCTTTTGTCCTTGGACTCCACAAGTAAAGATTCAGGGGTGGCACCAAACAACTTTTCCCCTTCAAAGGGAAAATTTGCGAGCTTGGATTTTGTCCTCATGCCAATTGCACAGCCAGATATCCCGTCTAGTGGCCACATTCTAAGCCATGGCTCTGGCCGTGAAATGCATGACATCTAGTGACAAATGAGTGGTGAAGGCTGTTGCCAGATAAATTTTCTTTAGGGTATCCTCTTTACTAACTGTTCTGACCAAATGAAGGCAGCCCTCACCATGACAGAGTTAGCTGAAGAGGCATGGAAGGCCCAAAAAGTTGACTCAAAGTGTTTGAGAAGAGACTCCATGCCATGAGGTCTGGTGGTGCCTCTGACCACTACACTTTGGAGGTTGTGGGCTGCAATGGGACTGTCACAGCTTCTCCCACAATGGGAAACCATCCACTGGGGTTGACGCCTCCAGGGAAATCCCCAATTGTCCTGGGGATGAAGCTGCTGGTGCGCCCAGAGGCCATGAAGAGCAGGTACTTCCCCACATGTGGGAGAACTCTACAGAGAGACTCTGGGACACGCAGCCACACTGGAAACACACCACTCTTAGTGGTGGGAGTGGGAAGTGAGGCAACTGAGCCAAGAGCCGGGTCGCATGTCCTCCTTGTGCCCGCTGGTGCTCTGAGCTGCTGCCATATTGCTGCTCTGAGCTGCAACGATATTCTTCCTAGTTTGATAGTTTGATAGTTTGACATAGGTTGAAAACATCCAACATATTTTTTCATATATTGAGCTGAAAGGCATTTGGATAACTCATCCCATTTTGATCTCCAAAGCAGGACTGCATCCTAACTGAAATGAAAAAAAATGAAATTAATTTCTCCAAGAAACCCCAGAACCTCAACTCTGTTGTCCTTTATGTCCACCTTATCACAAAATGGTAAATTTAAAATGGGCCATGTTTGGTGATATATTGCAGTGCCATGGCTAGTCCTAAGGTGTTCCATGGGAATTTGGGGATTGATATTAATTAATAGGAAAATTGGGGAATTTGAAAAGCCTGGTGTGCCTTGTCAATGATAAAAACAAGTGATGGTGTGCCTTGACAATATCTGTGCCTTGTTAGTGTGCCTTGAAAAATCTAGTGTGCCTAGTGTAAAGTGAAAATCACTTTACTATGGCCTTGCCTAGCCAATTAATCCCATAACAGTCTTTATTCATTACATTAAAAACATTGGTCTTTGTTTAACTGCACCTTTCTGAAACCCTTTCTACGACATCCTCAAAGATCAATTTAAAAGAGATTATTTTTAAATTGTAGCCATGCCCTTCAGTTCATAGACTGCTATGTTTTGTTCTCTATAAATTTGATCAGTACACTTTCCATCCCATTCTTTTCATCGGATCTATAAAAGAAGGTATTAATCAATGCCAGGCCCATAAGTTGCTTCTGTGAAAGTCAGTTGTTTTATTTTTCTCTCTCCATCTGTTATCACCTGCCTCAGTATGACTTATAGTCAATTGTTTATCCAGTAGTAGCAAATTCTCTTTTGCTTAATTTCCCTTGGTCTTCTAAAAGCGGCATATGGATGCGCATGAAATCTTTATATGGCTCAAGGAACTGCATTTGCCTAACAATCGCTTCTCTGCTTTCATTTATTGTTTATTCAGGTGCTCAGATACTGAATAAAATTGAGTATCTTTCAGCAATGAATCTGATTTCTGTCTCAAGAATATGTACCTTATAGCTACTTCATGAAATGAATGGAAATTCCTGGTGTGGGGGAAAGGTGAATTTTGTAGCATTGGCAGGTGACGGAAAATACTTCATGGACAAATCACTGACAGAGCAATTTAAATTCTGGTTATGGTCTTTGCAGGAGTCACTGCACCAGTTGAAGGCATTGCAAATGTTATTAAAGCATGTTTTCAGCATTTGAAAAGTGGGATACACTGGTTGGGAGGCCTACGCCATCCCATCAGTGTCACATTCAAAGCCTCTGGCCAACTTTATCTCAGCAAAGAGCATGATGAGGGTGATGGGAATGTGGACAGGGGGCATTTCTGTACAGACAGAAGGCAAAATATGGTCAGTTTGGGCGTAGGAAGGAGTGCAATTGGGCAATGCCTTTTCCGTTGTATCCTACAACCCCCTCTTGGCCTTTCCAATCTTACACCAGGCTTCCCAGATATTCACCACCTATATAGAGGGCTGTGGGTGGTGCAAGTGGTTAAGACACTGTGCCTGTTAACCAGCAGGCCAGGGTTTGAGACCCGGGTTGGTCGCCACAAGACAGGGTGAGCTCCTGTCCTTAGCCCAGCTCTGCAACGCAGCTGGAACCAATTGTATTGGCTCTGCCGTTCCATTGGACTATTTCAGTGGCGTGGAGAGGGGATTTGCTGCTTGGATAACAGCCTATCCTCCATGTCAAATCTACCAGGCCTTTGTGCTTCGCATGCAGCATCAAGCACGATACCATAGTCTTTCAAGACTGATGGATGCCAAGTTATAGAGGGGGTGAATTCAATAGGCTCCATAGGGAAATCTGGGGCTCAAGATATCAGGATAAAATGCCCCCTCACCCTGGGAAGGCCTCCAGCCACCTCCTAACCTGTGCTGGACTGTACATAGGTTATGAATGGGCTGCTGAGACACAAAAATCCCACAATCATCTCAGCTTATGGTAAGAAAAACATATTACACAGAAGACTCTACTTGGGTACTTATGCATAATTTGAAACAAAAAGTGGAAGCTGAGCACAAATATCAAGAATGTTCAGTTATTGGATTTCATTTCTACCCTAGGGTAGAATGACGATAAGTGAATGACCCTTAACTCTGTTGGTGAAACTATTATAAAAGGAAGTAAGATAAAAGTAGTGTTTACAGGCCCACAATATTCCCAGTGTTACAATTTGCACAGGGGACAATGATGAGTAAATGATATACTGCATACAGTACAGGTACGACTGCCAAAGAAAGCTAATAGCTTTAGTTAAGGAGTGTTATCTGATGTCCATGTGGAAGAAAGTCCCTCATGTAAAAAAATGATTAATTCAGGAAACATCTGCTATGAAAGCAACTTGAAAGCAAAGAAGGTTGTAGTAAAAAGCCAACTTTATGCAGACAAAAAATTCTTCCTGTTGTGGTATCAGAGCTATTTAAATTATCTGATGAGTGAAGATAACACATGGTGTTGAATACAACACATTTTGTGTCTTCACTAGTAAATGTGAACCTAAACTTAACCACAAAAATCAAGCTACCATTGAAGCACAAGGCAGCAGCTTAGCCCATTAATGTCCAAAATTTAGAAGCAACCCATGTAGTTTTAACTCAGTAGGTTCAATTTTTATCACCTGTATGTGGGCCAAATAACACACTAGCTAGGCCAGGAGAATATTCTAATGTCCATGGGTTCCTTTGCATATATACAATAGACCTATGCACTTTGTAAGGGATAAAGACATTCCTGCATTATAACATTTAAACTAAGGTTTCAATCCTGGTTTATAACAATGAAACCATGGTTGTTTACTAGTTAATTACAATGAGTGGGAGGGCAAGGAGCTGCACACGGGGCTCAGTTGTTCTTCCTGGTTGCTCCTATCTGCTCAGACATAGGCCACCTCTAGAGTAGACCCATTTGGGTTGCTTTAGTCCTACCATGGGGAAAGAAATGAACCTCTCTCTGCAGTACCGTGGCAGCAGTCCAATAATTTGTGCTGGATACAGTGCAGATATTCCAGCCTGCCTGCTCCAGTGCAAGTTCAGATTGCACTACAAAGGTGTGAATTTGCTCCATCCAAACATGTGGCATCCGAGGAATTTTATAACATGAACATTTGGACTTCAGTGAATGATCTAGAGTGGTTAATTCATGTTCAATCAAGTCATCACTTGATGCAGCCATATTCAGATAACGAACATGCCTCCGTGGGACAGGCATTCAGTAAGGCCATTCTTATATATCTCTCTTTACTGTGAACCTTTTCATTTGTGAATATTTACGTAAGCAACCAGTGTTGTGGTACATAAAGTTTCAGAATATCCACTATATAATGAATAATGAATATTATTTAAAATAATGAATATTTTGGAAAAATGCTCATAAAACAGTAAAAGAAGTATAGTTGGCTGATTGATATTCATTGTTTTTTCATTGTAGGTCATGTGTAAAATATATTTCCTGCAATGGAAAGTTGTTCCACATGTTGGGTTTTATACACTGTTTCATTTTTACAGTGTGTGTGAAATTTTATGCACACACAAAATATGCTGGCACAAGCAAACACAACAATAAATAAAATCTAGATCCTAGAGCGAGCCTTTCATGGACTATAACACTTTAGAATAACCACAGATGGAGAAAAGCCAGTCCTTCCACACCCAACAGTATATACAGTAATGACCTCCACATGCAGATATAAAAATACTACCACACCATCATTGAGGATCCTGCAGTCTTTTGAAAGGAGAAATTATGGGTATTTGTTTTCATGTTTTGCAGTTGGAAAACATATATGAGCTCCACTGATTATCAATTTCATTCCAAGCTGAATTCAAAGCGCTAACACCATTGCACCCTTTATGGTCTAGGTTCTGGATATCTGACAGAGTGCTTTCTGTTTTATGTTTCTTTCCAGTCACAGACCCAGAGGCAGCTCTAGATTTTTTAGGTGGGTAGGTCCTACGGCAAAAACTGAACAGAAGAACCTGAGTGGCACTATGTGTGCACATAATTAACTGCCTTTAGTGCCTGGACAGTGAATACATGACAAGTTGCATATCCCCCACCCTTCCATGCACAATCACATTATTCATTCTGGTTGCATCTGGAAGCTGTTCTGAATCCTTTAGGATGCCTTAAAATGTCAACTCTGGTTTGGGGTGGAAACTGGAAGTTACATTTTTATGCTTCTAGAAGGCCTTCTGAGTCCATGAATGACAAAGAAGTTCCAAATCTGCACTGCTCCACCACAGTAACCTTGTAAATATTTCCATGGCTTACTAGGCTGAGATGCTGAAAGCTGGGCTTTGGGCCCAGGGCAAGATACAGAAAGTGTCTCCCTTCCTGAATTTTGCAATAAATTTGTTTTGTGCTGTATAATTTGATTATATATTTTGATATAGCTGGGCCCAGAGATGTTGCCCCCCCCCCCCCCCCGCAACCCTTTTCCTAAGATCTGGTAGCGAGCAGGGGCAGCAGTATAAGTTTGCTACATCCAATGCTGTCCAGACATAACTAGAAATGCTTGCAAAGTCATGGGGCCTCAAGTCCTTGCTCCACCAGACCCAATCTGCACAGCCAACCTTGCCGTCTGAGTGAGTTTGTGGCAGATGTAGAGATTTAAAATTTGGATTCACTGCCCAATCTCTTAGCCACTACTTCTAATTTAAAGCTCATGTAACCAATATCCTCTCTGAGAAGCATGATTTTAAAGAATCAGAATTGCCCTGAATACACCCAGGCTGATTGAGGTCCAACTCATTTTTTGCCCCAGCACCTCCTTTGCAGAATCTTTCAAATCATGTTTACAAATATGCTAACTTTGCATTGAACTGTTTTGAAAAAAATGCTGAGGCTACCTTTCCAGGTGATTTGCAATTTTTTTTTTCAAAAAAAGCAGGCCTCTGTCAGTCTTGGAAGACTACCAGTGAGAAAACATTAAGGAAAAAATAGCAAGAATCTTTGATTTTCAGTAGAAAACTGAGGTATGGGGTAATCTCCATACATCAAATTAAAATTAAAATCTTCATACCATCAAATTAACATTTTCCAATTTTCTTTAGTAATTCATGTGAACCCAAGTTTCAGCCTTTTGTCTGGCCTAAAAACAAAGCAGGCCTCCGTCAGTCTTGAAAGACTATGGTATCGTGCTCAGTGCTGCATACACTGAATGCGAAGCACGAAAGCCTGGGTTAGATTGTTATGGAGGATAGGCTGTTACCCAAGCAGCAAATCCTCCCTCTCCACACCACTGAATTAGTCCAATGGAAAGGCAGAGCCAATACGATTGGATCCAGTTGGCATCGCAGAGCTGGGCTAAGGACAGGAGCTCACCCTGTCTTGTGGAGCCGACCTGGGTCTCGAACCCTGGCCTGTTTGTTAACAAGCACAGTGTCTTAGCCACTTGTGCCACCCACAGCCTGCTTTTTCAAAAGCAACTAAACAAAAAGAGACAGCTTTTAAGGTAAATTATGTCGGGAAAGAAAACCAAATTGATTGTTTTGAGTAACTGGGTTGAAAAAATTGCAGCATTTCACAGCAAAGGATACTTTATTACAGCAAAGGCACATTGAAAAGACATGAAATAAGAAGACGACAGGCCATTTTTCTGCCTGAATGGATATGCCTCCTTCTTGTTATAAAGGTTCAAAACAACCTCCTTGTGATTCAGTTGGTACCCAGGCTTACCTCACCTGAGGTATGATGCTCTGAAGACACTAGCTTAGAAATGGATGCACAAGACTAATGAAGTCTGTCAAGAAGTCACGAAAGAGATGTGCATGAGTACAAAATAAAAACATCCTCTTTGATGTAGGAAATCCTGAAAGTAACCTAGATCTGTCTTTTTCTTACATTGTACAGGCTTTTTTTTCCTTGTACGGAAAAGAATGGAAATGCATTTTAAGATTATACTGGATGTATGGATTTCAGGATGCTTCAAAGTATGGACTGTGTGCTGATCTATTTACATCTCTGCTGAAATGAATGCCAAAAGTATGATACCAGGATTTTTCTAAACTCACATAACGTGCACACGGAAGAAAAAGAGTCACGTGCAGAAACCCTTTGTGGTGGCCAATGACATAGCAGTGAAAGGGAAACATAGATGAAGATGAAGGTACACAAATGTTTACTACTGGGCTCCAAAAACCTAAAAGGGGTTCGAAATGTTCACCTGAACATGTTCCATATTCACTTAATTCTCTGATTGCCCTTCTTCTATCATAAAATGTACACACCTTTTTTGAAGTGGCTACATCACTGCTGGTGATGGTGGCTAGAACTGGGCTGATCAGGTATGAAGAGTTCCCCTGAATGAAAGGGGCATGAAAACCATTCTAAATAAGTGTGATATGAAAGAGAAGTTCTTTTATTTCCATTCAGATTATTGGAAAATCTGCTCTGGATTCCCAAGTCTGAGTTTAAAAAGAACAGGATGGTGTTGAAGAATCCCTGAGTGAGCCTTTTCCAAGGTAACATTAGTGCTTCTTGAGTACAGCCACCAAAAAGGCAACTTCCAATTTCACTGTGGACAATAATAGACTGATCAGGATAATAATTACTTCTGTAAGACATTTTGTTAAATAGACCTTTGTTCCCATGCGATATATTTAGAGTGGAAAGATTTATATGAATTTTAAATAAGTCAGATTGTTCTAGCATATCCCACTGACATGGTGTGAATAGATAAAAGTGGGAAAAATGCATAATTCCCCTGCTGAAGCAGATGTACAGAATATGCTACTTTATTATCTAGCAATAATAAGGATAATTTTGTCATAGCTTTGATGTTAAAATGTGTCAGTATCTTAGCTGTTCCGACAGCTGATAGCTTAATGCCTTTGGTTCATTATCATTAATTTTCAGTAATAGTCTTCTTCTGCAAAATAATGAGATTCTTTTCCTCATTTAAAATAACCCCAAACCTCCCACTCTTAATCTAAAACTTCAGGTTGTTTCAGCTTAAAAGGCAGGTGGAGTGAATATAATGTAAAAGGTACACAGGACATATTTTGTTAAAAATTTCCAAACAAATACATGAAGCAAATGTTTGTGTGCTGATCTCTCTCTTGTCCTTTATCAACATGCCTTCATGCTATCTAGCACAAATATTTTAATGTTGTAAAAAATTACTCCTATAAATGCTGATACAATAAAACATTAGCTAACTAATTATCCGTCCTGAACATGTATATAGGCTGGCCCTTTGATTTGATCATGGGTTCTAAAATAGTGGGGTGGCCCAGCCTGGACTCTCTGAGCACAGCTCCAATCTCATCCCAAAGGCATTTTGAGGGGGGATAAAGGCCATATGACATTCTTACCCTCAGAATGCACATTTTTGGCCAAAAAAACTCCAAAAAAATAAAAACAAAAAACCTTCAACTTTCTGAGGACGTTTCAGAGGCCTGGAAAAGCCCTACTCCAGTCCCATTTGTGCAGATCACCCTAATAGTGTCTGCATTCTTTATCAAACTAATCCTCCTGAGTTAGGAGGACAGATTTTCTTTTAATCGGGATTCTGGATTATATTTTTATGTACTATAAAAATAGTACATGTGTTTTGGGTGCCCTATGGGGAGAAAGGTGGAGAAATTTAAAGAGAGAGAGAGAGTTTCCTGGAGAACAAGTGATTAGAATTTTTGAGTGTATCTGTTTTTGTTCAGTTCTCAGCACCTTTGTTCCTTCAGGCAAGTCACAAATCCCAGATATATATTTTAAGAAGTGGACCCTATGGCGATGATGGATGCAACACACCCTCTATATATAGTGTGACAACACAACCGAGTGAGAAGTGACACAATTCTTTTACCACACGTTGCATGTAATAAATTTTAACTTCAAGCAAAAGCCGGCCATAAAACACAAGTGATGGGGTTACCAGATGGTGTTGGTTGTAAGATTTTAATAGATATCTTTATTCTTTTAGAACATTTTCTTTCTATTCTTTCCCATAAATCTAAAACAAAAATACCTGTCTAACCACCAGTTTGGAGATGATCAATGATTTGACTATATCTTAAGACATAATAAACCATACACAGAGATCAACAGATAATTACAGTACTTATTCAGATGACAGAGTAGTAGGAACATGTGGCTAGACTTTCATAAGTCAAGAGCACTAGAAACTTCTAAGAACAGGGGTCAGTAGATTAATGTACTCTGGGCTTGCGTTGTACAACTGGGCATGTGTTAATAGTGTGGCCGTTATTCTTCCTGAAGGCTGCCAAGTAAAACCACAAAGTTTACAATAAAAATGAAAATATGTGAGAAGATTAAATTGCTGGATTTTATCATTCTTTTGACCAATTATTTATGTTTTATGAGCAAGAAAGATAATGTCTTTGAAAACCCAGTTGAGAGCTGATATAATGAAAATTTGAGAAAATCTTCCAACATCTCTGGTTTTGTTTGGGTTGACCCATGGGGGGGGGGGGAGGTAGGGAGTGGGTGAAACCATTAAAAAAATTCCTTGTTGCTGAATTCCTTGTTGCTGATCTGCCTATGTTGTGTGATTAAATTCCTATATCATATTTGGGAACACCAAAGAATTTATAGGCTACATGCTGAGAGTAACGCATCCTGCTTAAAAGCACAATGGAACAGAGTGAAGAGAAAATCTTTTTATCTAATTCATTAGGACACCTTTTGACATAAGACAACATCCTGTTAACAAAGGTATTTAAATAAGTGCTCAGTTGAAATGTGTGCCTAAAACGAACACAATAATTACAGTCAAACTCCAGAGATGTGAATTCCAAAGATGTGAAATAAGTGGGCCAACCGCTCCCTGACTTAGCTAGAGAATGAAAGGCATTCTTCAGTGGCTGTGGCTGTGTCCAAGGGAGGAAACTTTATAGCAGGGCTGGGAAACTGGAAGCGTCCGAGCCAAATCAGTCCCTTTCCTTTCTCTATCTGGTCCATTGATGCTCCTTGGTAGTCTTTTGGGTCCAGACCGTTTTCATCCAAGCCTCAGCACTTTTAGTTGTTTTACATTCTGTACCTGATTTGCACTTTTGAATTAAAAAGCTCAGAAGTTACCATTATAAAAAGAACAATAAGAGAACATAGCTACATTGACATCCAATTTAATTTTGCTGCTTATCTTTGGTCTGAGTGTTGTCACTGACAAGAGGTTGTTCTTGACAATCCTCAAAAGCATCCTATTAAGCTGCAATTCTGTATACACTTTCCTGGTAGTAAGAGCCATTGTACACAATGGAACTGACTTCTGAGCAGATATGCATAAATTTGTGTTATAAATTGGAGTCATAAAAAAACTTTATGTCAATCCAAGTCGTCAAGTATAAAAGTACACTCTCCATGTATAAAAACAAAGATATTTTTAAAATATCAATAAATATGAAAATCTAAAATTAACAAAAACCATAAAGTGATAACACAGAAATTCATTTTCCTTCCATTAGGGAAAAAAGGATGTAAATGACAAGCAATAGTATGGGTAATAAATTTCAGGAATAACAGCATTTGAAGGTTTAGAGGATTTTATGACGCTTTGTAGCCTTAGAGTGGCATTTACAGTGTTACAATTTACAATTACATGGACAATTTTTATAGCACAACACATGTTCCACGTTATAAAATGAAAGTATGCATGGTGCAATGTTGACCCAAGCTGTTCTTGTGGTCAGTGATCTCATGCATCATCTTGCGGTGGACGCACATTTACTAGCAGGAAGTCTTAAAGCACATGTGGAAAGGCGGAATCCACCAATTGTTTATCTCTCTAATGGAGAATTCTTTTGACAAGCCCATCACTAGTACTGGAATGGAATGTTATATTTGTTTGGAATGGATATCAAGGTCAAACCTATTGGGAGGGTTCTACTTTCACTCCAGAGAGGGCTTTTGATGTCAGTGATACCCTTCAGACAAAGTTGCCCTTATAATTATACCTTCCTTCTGCATTGCTGTCTCCTTACTGACTTGTAATTTCCACAGGGAAATTGGTTTTGTATTATGTCTCCTCACTTACTTTGACTGATACCTGTTTAATCCTACCATTAAGGAGTTAACGCCACTGCAACGCAACAAATCATTTTAAAGTGTCATCCATTGTGTAGGAGGAAAATAATTTATATTTATGCAGGAATTAGCATGCAGACAGAAAAAAATTCCAGACTTTGAGGTCTGTGTACTTTCAAAGACATTCACAAGGCTATTCCAAACTTTATAAGGCTGGATTGGTGGTGAGTATCTTGACAAGGTACTGCGGCTAATCTTGGCTTTCTGATGCAAGGACAAAATTATTTTTGTGGTGGTGGTGGATGTTATACTATCATGTGTTTACAGGTATTATTTGCCTTGTACACATCTTACATTTTTAGATTTTTTTAAAAAAATCATTAGTGTATTATCTAAACGTATCATACGTAAATCTGAAATATTTACCATTTGAAGTTGTTATGCAACTCAGATAAATGTGTTGTTTCTTTCTATTCCAATCAATATTAGGAATGTGAATTTAAGACTGCATGTGTGCACACACCGTAATTCATAGAATTATAGAAGAAAGATGCTCACAAGAAGGATTGTTTGCTTTTGGTTTTACTTCTAGGAAAACAATCTTAGGACTTAATAAATACTCCTAGAAAAACCAGCTTAGGACTGTTAATGAGGAGGTATCAATTTTTATCTTGGATCAGAGGTGACAGTATGATGTAGGAAAACTCTCAGGCCGAGGCTAAATGTGCAGTACATCTGTAGAAAATTAGATTTGTGAGTCACATCTGTGAGTGTCAAACCACATGGGATTTGCAACCACATGTTCACTCCAAGCTGGAGACTTATCTGTGCAGAAAGCAAGACTAGTTCCTCCTTTAGCCTTGTCAGTCATCCTTCAAAAAATAGTCTTCTGGTGTCTTCACTTGCCTCCCTCCCAAAAAGGGTGGGAGTTTAAAAACCTTTAAAAAAACTGATAAAATCAGGACAGTGCATGCTCAGGCCACAATAGAGGCTTCCTTTAGTGGCAATCTAGGGCAGTGGTACTCAGACATTTCAGCCCAAGACCCTCATTCAAACTTAAAAATCTGCCTGGGATCCCCTGTGAAACTTACCGGGATGTGACATCGCTGTGATGCCAGTGCTCCTTCATGACTACTCAGAAGTAAGTCCCATTGTGTTCAATGAAATTTACCCTACAATCCAGAGTAACTACGGGAGCATGTAAGAGGCATTACGTGCATCTGTAGTTAATGCACCACCTGGTGAAAACCTAAGGAAAAGTTATACTGCAATCCAGAGTAAATTGTTCTTACACCAGAGCAAGGCTCCCTGTAGTTACTCTGGATTGTGCCCTTAGTCCCAGGAAAGCCCAGTGCCAGATTCCAAGATGGCAGATCCCACCTTCCTGCAACCCCCTACCTGAGGTCATGACCCCCTCCAAGGGGGTCCCAATCCCTACTTTGAGTACCACTCGTCTAGTAGTACTTCACAGCATTTCACCTCCCTGAAGTCACAGAACCCATCAGACAACATATGTGTCTCCAAACATATGTTCAATGTGGATCATTCCGAATGCACCCTCCCAACACATAGATAAAAAATGGAAAAGGCACTTAGCTTACTCCATGACAAAAAATAAAAAACCCATATGGGTTACGCATTTAAACATGTGCTACATCCATTGATATATTATTTACATCTTATATCTATATTTATATACCTCTAGTCCACAATATGTGGACACATACAATATAGAAATCCTGAAGAAGTTACCTTTTTATTAATACAATTAATAAATTAATACAATTAATACAATTAATAAATACAATTAATAAAAATAAAATTCTTAATTTATATTTTTATAGCAGCCTTCCTTTAATGAGATCAGGGTGATGTGCACAGTACCTCCACTTTTGTTCTTACAACCCTATGAGAAAGGTGATATTTCACTCTGGGTTTTTTTATTGGATTCTGCTATAAATTACACATCCAACAATATATATATAGCATGATAATGTTATTCCCAGTGTTACCATATCCCCTACAATCCAGAGTAACTACGGGAGCACGTAAGAGACATTATGGCTGCAATCCTAAAGGCACTTTCCTGGCCTATTAAACCCAATGGGGCTTACTTTTGAGTAGACATGGTTAGGATTGCGCTCTATGTGCACCCATAGTTATGGCACCACCTAGTGAAAATCTATTGGAAATTTATTTTGCAATTCAGATTAAATTGTTCTTACACCAGAGCAAGGACTCCCCGTAGTTACTCTGGATTGCACCCTATGACCTCTTTTTCCAGGATATGTCCTCTTTTTTAGCCTTGTGGAAAAATCTTCATTGTCCTCATTTACCTTGTGAGTAAGCAGCATGTAGCCTTCTTGTAATTAATAAATTATATAAAATAAAGTATATGTAATAGTTTTAAATTTAATAAGTAATATAGGGCATAATCCAGAGTAACTACGGGGAGTCCTTGCTCTGGTGTAAGAACAATTTGCTCTGGATTGCAATATGAATTTCCCATAGGTTTTCACTAGGTGGTGAAGTAATTACGGGTGCAGGTAATGTCTCTTACGTGCTCCCGTTGTTACTCTGGATTGTAGGGTTAGTGTTTAAATTAAACTCATGAAAGCAATTTTTTGTGCTATGTCCTACTTTTTTCTTGAGTGTCCTACATATTTGGGGTTCTTGTTCTCTCTTTGTGGTTATGACATCGGGTCACCCTGTGTTATTCCGAACCAATGTGATATTAACTATTTTGGTCACCAGTTGTGCCCCCCTTGAGAGTAACTCCTAGGGCCTGTTGACCCTGCCTAGATACACTACTGATGTGCGCACAGAATTAAGCCCCATTATATTTGATGGGCTTACCCGCTGGTGAATATGGACAGGATTAAAGTCTTTATTTCCCAGTTTATTATTCAAACTGGATAGATTATGAAATATTTCACTGAACTATTGAACCTCCCCCTATATTAATTTTCAGACTCACTGCAATATAATGACTCTTTTTTTTTTCACCCACGGTTTGATTACAACAAACCTCTATTGTCTGCATTAGACACAGAAAACAAAAATTAAAATGAAAGCCCCCCGTAATCTGCTGGTGCTCAAGGGAAATATAAACTAAGGTGCAGAATGCAGTTCCACCTCGCATTCAAAGTCCGAGAGGTATTTCATTTCCATTCCTTTTAAAACTTCCAGCTTATAGTTATACAAGCTACCTCAAAGAATTGAGAAAGTATTGAAGAAATGGAGGATTTATGGACTTTGCATCTGCTTTTGTTAAAAAAAAAAGGTCTGTTTTGCTTCTATGGTGACAAACATGAGAAATGAAACAGCTTTAAGTTACTTCAGCTGTAGAGTGACAAGTGTCAAGGAGAAGGTGAAACATTCAGCCATTGTTTGAGATTATAAAGCTCCACTTAAAGAAGAATAATGTACTTTCTATTTTGTGAGCTGATGTGAGATCTGCTTGGGGGAAAATATCAAATTGCCAAAAATCTGGCAACGAGAAATATTAGAAAAATATTAGATAACGTGTCAACTTGCTTCTTGGATTTATTTTTTCTGTTCCTCTCAGTGTGTGCTCTTTTTATAGGGTGGAAGGGAACAACATCACTATTTGCCAATATTTCTAGCTATTTTGAATAAAAATAGCAAATCAGATGGAAAATGTTACTAAAATTTGGAAACAATTGCTATAGGTGTTTCATCTCGAGATTATCATGGATGGGTTACCAGTGTTCATGCCCTATGCTATTTTGGCAAATGGAGTGAAAATTATATGTATAAAAACCATTAGGGAGCATACATACATTTATTAATTTCCAACTGCAGTTTTGTGATTGTGAAGACAATTCTACTTTCACTTATGTTATATGGGAGTAAACTCCTTTGACAAAAATGGAGCTTACCTCTGCATAGATACCTCTAGGAATGGCCTCCTTTGCTCTCTACAACATTCTTGCGCTCACAAATCACAAACAGGTATATTTGTGGAAACAGTAAACAACAACAACAACAACTTCAAAATACCTCCACTTTTTGGCACCCATCTTTGAAGTTCTTGCATCTAACCTGTAAAGGTTTTACTATAACAAATCTGGTCTGGTATAACCCTCAGCAAGCAATGTTTAGTGTTTACTGGATAAGAACACTTCTTCCTTCACCTCATACAAGACTTGTTGAAGTCCATCCTATACTGCTTAAATCCCATTTAATTTATTTGCAGTCTGTGTGCAAAAATGTACACGAAGAAAAAACCAGTAGAAAGCAATCTGTAGTTCATGTATCTGCTTTTGACCAGATTCTTTTATTTATGACATGAAATTAGTATGTAATATTATAACATGAAGTTCCACAAACATTAATATTAATTTACTGTTTAATTTAATGTTGTTTTACTTTAAAATATACTTAAAATTGTATTTTCCCTTCTTCCAGTTGGAATTTCACTATTTAATTTTAGCCACTTATACTTGAAATCCTGTCTTAAAAATGAAGAGCATGATCCAGCTAACAGTGCAATCCAAACCTACACTGAAGCAGGCAACTCCCCACCTTCTCCTGCTCCTCCACACCCCAGCAATGGCTGAGATTGGCCAGTGAAATTACTTGTGGGGCTGCAGCAGTCTAGGGAGACCAGTGCAATTCCATGCATTGGCCTTGGCCTCCCCTTTTTACCAAATATCACAGATGTGCTTCATACTCATTTGTGATACCCTGCGCTGGTGCAAGTGACTTCAGCTGCAATCCTAAAGACACTTTCCTGGGAGTAAGACCCACTGAAAACAAGGGGGTTAACTTTTGAGTAGACATGGTTAGGATTGTGTTCCTAGCCATTTAGGATTATATGGTTAATCAAAATCCTATAAACACTTATCTCAGGGTAGGTCCTATTGCATTCAGTCTGACTTACTTCTGACGAGACATGCTTTTGCTTGTGCTATAAGTTGAGTACTGTAAGTTGAGTTCAGTTCATTTTTATTTCATTTGTTTAACTCTCCCAATAGAATCAATTGGAGTAAAAACTGACTGGCAAATCTATTTTTGTTTCCATTGAACCATCACATTTCAGCATTGTCTGAAACTGAGAATTAAAAAAAACAGAACTATATTCTTTTTGTGCTTGTGTGTGTGTGGGGGGGGGTTAACCTCAAAAAACATTGTTTAGTTTTAGTTTCAATTACTGGCAAAGGTTTAAGAAGGAGCTTAATTCAATCTGATCAAATTTCTGGTCCTTATTGCCTACATGAGCATTTTCAGAATTACCAATGGACTTATTGGTATTGCTTGCCACTAGAATGAAAGAGCGAGAGGAGAGAGAGAGAAAGAGAGCGAGAGAGAGAGACAGACAGAGAGAGAGAGAGAGAGTTTCAGCAAATTAGACCATTGGAACACATTCTTTTCTACACTAGGAAAACTAATATGTTTTTGAGAAGAAAATTGAAGCAAGATATAGAAATAAATGAGTAAAATAATTGTTTTGACATTCTGCATGAACTCAACCTTCTGTATGATACAGTTAAAAGAACAATCACCTCTGGCTTATTCTACTCATGTAATCTCCTGTGTTTATTATAACTGTAGAAATCGCTTCTTGAACTACTACAGAAATTTTATCATGCATAAAAAGATAAAGTATGAAATCCAATTTAAATACATTGTACATAATATTTGGCACCTAACAAAAATAATATAATACCAGAGGCTTCGTTCTTTTATACTTGAAACAATGATTGTTTTCAGAGCTGCCTTGAAAAACACTATTTGATTTTAATAGGCTGTTAAGTAGATAAAATACCCACAAGAATCAAGAGGTTTCCCAAGGGGGCCAAAAATCATGGCTGCAGGAACAAGGTGGACAGTGTGGGAATATTTGGCCAAGCCACAGAAGGAGGAATGAAAGCATGGATGGATGTGAGTAGTCAGAAGGAGAGGGAAACGTAAAGGTGGAAGAAACCTCTGAGAGACTGGAAGAAGTGGCGAGAATGGCAGGAGACAAGAAGATGATGAAAGTTGAAGGGAGACAAAAGGAAAAGGGAGGTGACTGACTACAAAGGAGTGAGAAAAAGTAGAGGCATGGAAATGAGAAAGACATGAAGAAGGGAAGGCAGGGTGATCATTGTAGGAGTCCAAAAAGGTTGTGAGTAATGAGCAGAGGTGCAGACAGAAAGGGACAGAGCACAGGAGAAGGAAAGTCATCAGGAGGCAAGATGTTAGTAAAAGGAAAAGGAGGAGGACTAAGCGTTTATGCCATCTCCAAAAAGAGGGAGAAGACAAGAAACCAAACATCATCACAAGGATGGAATCTACAGGAGGAGAGGTCAAGAGAGACTTTCATCCCTTTGAACTTCCAGGGGAAATAGTGACAGAGGAAGTGTCAAGCTGCATTTGCACCCCAGACGCTGTAATTTGCTTTCCATCTCAAATAAACAAACCTGGAGCAGTATGTCTGAGTGCTGTGTGTGAAGACACCCTAGTCCCTAAATGTCATTCATGATGAGGCAGAAGAGGTAGGCAGGATCCCCACCTCAATACTGAGATATTTACATGAAGCATGTTGAATTCTTCTTTGAAAAGACATTAGCCCTACAATCCAGAGTAACTACTGGAGCACGTAAGAGACATTACGTGCACCCGTAATTACTGCACCACCCAGTGAAAACCTATGGGGAATTCATATTGCAATCCAAAGTACATTGTTCTTACACTAGAGCAAGGACTCCCTGTAGTTACCCTGGATTGTGCACTAAATAAATACTATTATTGCTATTCCTCTGACCTCACAAAGAGAAATGCCCACAATAGTAACCATTTAGTATGCTTAGATAATGAAGCATTTACTATTACTATGCATATCACAAATATGGTGGTTTATTGGAACTTTTTCCGCTGTCTACAAGATGAGGACAAAAACATTTTAATAGAGTGAACTTTTTGAGAGGTGGTTGGGGAACAATTGAGACGCAGATGAAACGAACAGCAAACCACTGAACAGAAAGAACGATAAAATTCCTCTCCTTCAATTGTTTTTGCTTGCACTACAAGGTCCAGAGCCAACAGGTCGGTGTGTTCATAAGGATTCAATCTAGTTCTGAGCACAGTGGGGAGTTCACTTGATGGCTCTTTGAACTGAGATTAATAGCTTAGCTAACCCTTTTTGATCCTGCCATTTTGAAATGCTTTTAGGAATAGCCGATTGAACCCACTTCCCCACATAGGCCTCCCTCGCCCTTTACTTCATCATGACTTTCACTTATTTCTTTTTATGATTAAAAAGGCATGGATCCAACAAGGTTTGAAATCCCACCATGCTAATGATTTCTGCATTCTGTTTGTATTGAACTGAGGCCCTGAGCACTTTCGACAATTTGTGTAAATACCGCTATTTCTGTGCATAGAAATTTTCTAGATGTTTAGTAAATCTACTGCAGTCACTAACAGATTTACAGCACTAACACCACTTCTGCTTTCCTGAACCAGAAGTGAATTGGGGGGTGGCTTTTAAGGCATTCTATGGCCCGGCCTCAGAAACAGCTTGAGTACCCATGACTACTTTGATATGCATCACAACAGCCCATTCCCCACTCTGCCTTTATCACCATCACCCTGCCCCAGTTTACCAGCACTGGAGGAGCTGTAGGAACAACTGCCATGAGGGCAACACTACTTGCCATTTGTGGCAGTGGCTCAGTAGCAAGCACAGTGTATTACATTCCCGTAGCACATATGTGGGTAGGATTGAGGAGTTGGTTGATTTGGCATCATGACAGACATTTGAAAATGCAATGTTTTAATTTACTTCACCTTTCATAATCTTTACCCTACATGACATGTGGAAGTTTAATGTTTCTTTGCATTCCAAGACCAAGTTCTGAGAAATTGGTGCATTAGGACTTCAAGAATGAGTAATTTTTCATTGAAGTCAACGGGAAAAATATACTTCACTTCAAAAGGAACATTGCTAAGCTGATATTCCTATCAGGAGCAAACTCATGCAAAGGCTTGTGGGCACCCTCTATCAGTAACCCTTACCATAAAAGTTGAGCTAGTCTAAAGATGGGATGAAATGATTATAGCATTTCTTTTATCTTCTTAGAAAAGAACAAAATCTAACTTTATGAACATTGTCATTTACTTTTATGATCTACACACATTTTCTGCTTAGTGAGTGAAAGTTCTCTCTGCCCGTCCAAGTGAAAGGCACTGATTTTAAGTGCATCTTACAGATTTTTATGCCTTTGACACTTTCAGCACATGCTTGAATAATTGCTTAGGATTCAGTTCTTGGTTCAGCACTGGCTAAGGTACAGTGAGTTCCCGAATTCCACTTAGAGTTCAATGCATTGAGACACATTCCCAAGCGGTGGAATTTCCACTCTTTGCAAGCATCCATGTGGTTTCTTTTGACATTGCAAGTTCAGCAATGCTTGTCCCAACCTAAGCAAGTGGTTAAGTGGAAAATATTGCCCTCACTATGACCTCTGATTAGGTTTTGTTCTTCTGCACATGAGCATATAGGCTATACGGTACCATTATCATGTAATTTTTTTAGTTGAGGGGGTAAATTACTTTTCTGCTTCATATGCCTATAATCCAGGGGTCTCAAAACTTTTAAATTTAGATCTCCTGGACCTTTAAGAAGTGTGTAGAAGAGGAAATTTCAGTTTGTGATCTGTAAAATGAGAAGCTGCAGGAGTATCAAACATAAGGTCTGCAGGCCAAATGCAGTCCTAAGAAGCAATTTTTCTGCCACCCATAATAATTTGGCTCTCACATATCCTGAAAATGCATATTTTCTCTTCTGATTTTCATTCTGTGATGGGAGCACCCACTTACGCTCCATTTTCAGAAATTTCACCCTTGGGGCGGTGAAAAGGGCTGCAGCCTGTTTTTATCCCTAGACCTGCCTTTGGGAATCCCTCACTGATCAACGAATGCCACAATCCTGTACTAAGAATCATAAAGTTTGGGAAGGAGGATGTTCCTTTTATGATGGGAACACCTACTTTCACTCCATTTTCAGAAATTTCACCCTTGGGGCAGTGAAAAGTGGTGCAACACGTTTTTATCCCTAGACCTTCCTTTGGGAATCCCTCACTGATCAATGTCCTGGACCAACTTATGCATTTAGAAGCAGGGAATTCGGGAAGTCTCATGTTCGTTTTGTGATGGGAGCACCCACTTACACTCCATGTTCAGAAATGTCACCCTGAGGCCAGAGAAGAGGGGTGCAGCATGTTTTCATCCTTAGGCCTTCCTTTGGGAATTTCTAACTGATCAACGCATGCCACCGTCCCTGTACCTAGAAGCGTGAAATTTGGGGAGGCGGATTTTCCTTCTGTGATGGGAGCATCTACTTACACTCCGTTTTCAGAAATGTCACCCTCAGGGCAGTGAAAAGGGGTGCAGCGTGTTTTCATCCCTATACTTAACATTGAAGACTGATCTCACGCAGCCCCTAAATTTGGAGCTTGCCAGTACGGGTACCCATGGCTCTGGGGGGATGATCAAAAGGCACTGTTGTATTGGCAAGGCTGAAAGGTTTCCAGGACCCACTTCCTGCGTTCTTTGGCATGGGGCTCCTTCCTCAGCTGGAAGGTAGAAGCAGCATTTCTTACCCAGAATTCCCGGTGCTCATTTGCATACTGCTCATTTGCATACTGGCACCTTCTCTTCGGCAGAGGAACAAAGCAACGGAGGAACGAAATGAAAAACGGATAACGGGATGTGATGTTTCCAGGTCTTTTCTCCATAGATGGTTCCTCGGGGCCTCTCCAAGGAACTCACTCTGACCTGAAAAGCTGCCGTGAAACACTTGGTGGCGGAACAATTTCTTCACTCACCATCTCTGTGGCTGCCTGGTATGATACATGGCGCCTGGCGCATGTTTCACCTACTGCCCACTGGTCTGTGGTACCTGATGGTACCTAGAAGGCCTTGTGGTGCCAGTAGCCATGCCCAGTGCCCACTATCTGCCGGTGCCTGCTACTAACCGGCGGTGCCTGGTCAGGATCCTGGTACTTGCTGCTGTCCACTGGGGCCCATTGGCACCCAGTGGCCAGTGTTGAGTAAGGTCCTCTGGTGCCTCATCCTGCCCCGGCACCCCAAAAAACACGGTACAAAAATAGATTTTAAAAAAGCCTTAATTCTGCTAGTATATGGCAGTGTCTCTGAGTGCTACAAGCATGAAGTTTGGGGAGGGTGTTCCTTGCGCCATCATGGAGGCACCCGCTGGGAACTGATTTTCGGAAATTCCCAAAGGAAGGGGGTGAAAAGGAGCGCAATGCGTTTTCCTCCCTGTACTTGCCTTTGGGAATCCCTAACTGATCAATGTCCTGCCCCAACCCCAGCACTTAGAAGCATGAAATTTGGGGAGGTGACGAGAGCACCCACTTACTCTGGATTTTCAGAAATTCCACCCTCAGGCCGGTGAAAAGAGGTACAAATGTGTTTTCATCCCTTTACTTGCCTTTGGGAATCCCTAACTGATCAACGCAGGCCACAGTCCCTGTACCAGAGGTGTGAAATTTGGGGAGTCTGATTTCCATTCTGTGATGGGAGCACCCACTTACGCCCCGTTTTCAGAAATTCCACCCTCAGGCCCGTGAAAAGGGGTACAAGTGTGTTTTCATCCCTTTACTTGCCTTTGGGAATCCCTAACTGATCAACGCAGGCCACAATCCCTGTACCAAAGGTGTGAAATTTGGGGAGTCTGATTTCCATTCTGTGATGGGAGCACCCACTTACACTCCATTTTCAGAAATTTCATCCTCGGGCCGGTGAAAAGAGGTGCAGCGCGTTTTCATCCCTACACCTGCCCTTGGGAATCCCTAACTGATCAACGCATGTCACAATCCTGTACTAAGAATCATAAAGTTTGGGAAGGAGGATATTCCTTTTATGATGGGAACACCCACGTACACACCATGTTCAGAAATGTCACCCTCCGGCCGGTATAAAGGGGTGCATCGCGTTTTCATCCCTTCACCTGCCTTTGGGAATTTCTAACGGATCAATGTCGTGGACCAAACTCTGCACTTAGAAGCAGGAACTTTGGGGTTTCTGATTTACATTTTGTGATGGGAGCACCCACTTATGCTCCGTTTTCAGAAATTCCACCCTCAGGCCCGTGAAAAGGGGTACAAGTGTGTTTTCATCCCTTTACTTGCCTTTGGGAATCCCTAACAGATCAACGCATGCCACAGGCCCTGTACCAGAGCTGTGAAATTTGGGGAGTCTGATTTCCATTCTGTGATGGGAGCACCCACTTACGCTCCATTTTCAGAAATTTCACCCTTGGGGCGGAGAAAAGGGGTGTAGCGCGTTTTCATCCCTACACCTGCCTTTGGGAGTCCCTAACTGTTCAACGCATGTCACAATCCTGTATTAGGAATCATAAAATTTGGGAATGAGGATGTTTCTTTTATGATGAGAACACCTACTTTCACTCCATTTTCAGAAATTTCACCCTTGGGGCAGTGAAAGGGGTGCAACACGTTTTTATCCCTAGACCTTCCTTTGGGAATCCCTCACTGATCAATGTCCTGGACCAACTTATGCATTTAGAAGCAGGAAATTTGGGAAGTCTCATGTTCGTTTTGTGATGGGAGCACCCACTTACACGCCATGTTCAGAAATGTCAGCCTGAGGCCAGAGAAGAGGGGTGCAGCATGTTTTCATCCTGAGGCCTTCCTTTGGGAATTTCTAACTGATCAACGCATGCCACCATCCCTGTACCTAGAAGCGTGAAATTTGGGGAGGCGGATTTTCCTTCTGTGATGGGAGCATCTACTTACACTCCGT
The DNA here is from genome assembly GCA_030015325.1 of Cryptoblepharus egeriae. Classification (NCBI taxonomy): domain Eukaryota; kingdom Metazoa; phylum Chordata; class Lepidosauria; order Squamata; family Scincidae; genus Cryptoblepharus; species Cryptoblepharus egeriae. The sequence goes on from JAREYC010000005.1 coordinate 32,497,266, forward strand.
TTTCAGAAATGTCACCCTCAGGGCAGTGAAAAGGGGTGCAGCGTGTTTTCATCCCTATACTTAACATTGAAGACTGATCTCACGCAGCCCCTAAATTTGGAGCTTGCCAGTACGGGTACCCATGGCTCTGGGGGGATGATCGAAAGGCACTGTTGTATTGGCAAGGCTGAAAGGTTTCCAGGACCCACTTCCTGCGTTCTTTGGCATGGGGCTCCTTCCTCAGCTGGAAGGTAGAAGCAGCATTTCTTACCCAGAATTCCCGGTGCTCATTTGCATACTGCTCATTTGCATACTGGCACCTTCTCTTCGGCAGAGGAACAAAGCAACGGAGGAAAGAAATGAAAAACGGATAACGGGATGTGATGTTTCCAGGTCTTTTCTCCATAGATGGTTCCTCGGGGCCTCTCCAAGGAACTCACCCTGACCTGAAAAGCTGCCGTGAAACACTTGGTGGCGGAACAATTTCTTCACTCACCATCTCTGTGGCTGCCTGGTATGATACATGGCGCCTGGCGCATGTTTCACCTACTGCCCACTGGTCTGTGGTACCTGATGGTACCTAGAAGGCCTTGTGGTGCCAGTAGCCATGCCCAGTGCCCACTATCTGCCGGTGCCTGCTACTAACTGGCGGTGCCTGGTCAGGATCCTGGTACTTGCTGCTGTCCACTGGGGCCCATTGGCACCCAGTGGCCAGTGTTGAGTAAGGTCCTCTGGTGCCTCATCCTGCCCCGGCACCCCAAAAAACACGGTACAAAAATAGATTTTAAAAAAGCCTTAATTCTGCTAGTATATGGCAGTGGCTCTGAGTGCTACAAGCATGAAGTTTGGGGAGGGTGTTCCTTGCGCCATCATGGAGGCACCCGCTGGGAACTGATTTTCGGAAATTCCCAAAGGAAGGGGGTGAAAAGGAGCGCAATGCGTTTTCCTCCCTGTACTTGCCTTTGGGAATCCCTAACTGATCAATGTCCTGCCCCAACCCCAGCACTTAGAAGCATGAAATTTGGGGAGGTGACGAGAGCACCCACTTACTCTGGATTTTCAGAAATGTCACCCTCAGGCCGGTGAAAAGAGGTACAAATGTGTTTTCATCCCTTTACTTGCCTTTGGGAATCCCTAACTGATCAACGCAGGCCACAGTCCCTGTACCAGAGGTGTGAAATTTGGGGAGTCTGATTTCCATTCTGTGATGGGAGCACCCACTTACGCCCCGTTTTCAGAAATTTCATCCTCGGGCCGGTGAAAAGAGGTGCAGCGCGTTTTCATCCCTACACCTGCCCTTGGGAATCCCTAACTGATCAACGCATGTCACAATCCTGTACTAAGAATCATAAAGTTTGGGAAGGAGGATATTCCTTTTATGATGGGAACACCCACGTACACACCATGTTCAGAAATGTCACCCTCCGGCCGGTATAAAGGGGTGCATCGCGTTTTCATCCCTTCACCTGCCTTTGGGAATTTCTAACGGATCAATGTCGTGGACCAAACTCTGCACTTAGAAGCAGGAACTTTGGGGTTTCTGATTTACATTTTGTGATGGGAGCACCCACTTATGCTCCGTTTTCAGAAATTCCACCCTCAGGCCCGTGAAAAGGGGTACAAGTGTGTTTTCATCCCTTTACTTGCCTTTGGGAATCCCTAACAGATCAACGCATGCCACAATCCCTGTACCAGAGGTGTGAAATTTGGGGAGTCTGATTTTCATTCTGTCATGGGAGCACCCACTTACGCTCCATTTTCAGAAATTTCACCCTTGGGGCGGAGAAAAGGGGTGTAGCGCGTTTTCATCCCTACACCTGCCTTTGGGAGTCCCTAACTGTTCAACGCATGTCACAATCCTGTATTAGGAATCATAAAATTTGGGAATGAGGATGTTTCTTTTATGATGAGAACACCTACTTTCACTCCATTTTCAGAAATTTCACCCTTGGGGCAGTGAAAGGGGTGCAACACGTTTTTATCCCTAGACCTTCCTTTGGGAATCCCTCACTGATCAATGTCCTGGACCAACTTATGCATTTAGAAGCAGGGAATTCGGGAAGTCTCATGTTCGTTTTGTGATGGGAGCACCCACTTACACTCCATGTTCAGAAATGTCACCCTGAGGCCAGAGAAGAGGGGTGCAGCATGTTTTCATCCTTAGGCCTTCCTTTGGGAATTTCTAACTGATCAACGCATGCCACCGTCCCTGTACCTAGAAGCGTGAAATTTGGGGAGGCGGATTTTCCTTCTGTGATGGGAGCATCTACTTACACTCCGTTTTCAGAAATGTCACCCTCAGGGCAGTGAAAAGGGGTGCAGCGTGTTTTCATCCCTATACTTAACATTGAAGACTGATCTCACGCAGCCCCTAAATTTGGAGCTTGCCAGTACGGGTACCCATGGCTCTGGGGGGATGATCGAAAGGCACTGTTGTATTGGCAAGGCTGAAAGGTTTCCAGGACCCACTTCCTGCGTTCTTTGGCATGGGGCTCCTTCCTCAGTTGGAAGGTAGAAGCAGCATTTCTTACCCAGAATTCCCGGTGCTCATTTGCATACTGCTCATTTGCATACTGGCACCTTCTCTTCGGCAGAGGAACAAAGCAACGGAGGAAAGACATGAAAAACGGATAACGGGATGTGATGTTTCCAGGTCTTTTCTCCATAGATGGTTCCTCGGGGCCTCTCCAAGGAACTCACCCTGACCTGAAAAGCTGCCATGAAACACTTGGTGGCGGAACAATTTCTTCACTCACCATCTCTGTGGCTGCCTGGTATGATACCTGGCGCCTGGCGCATGTTTCACCTACTGCCCACTGGTCTGTGGTACCTGATGGTACCTAGAAGGCCTTGTGGTGCCAGTAGCCATGCCCAGTGCCCACTATCTGCCGGTGCCTGCTACTAACCGGCGGTGCCTGGTCAGGATCCTGGTACTTGCTGCTGTCCACTGGGGCCCATTGGCACCCAGTGGCCAGTGTTGAGTAAGGTCCTCTGGTGCCTCATCCTGCCCCGGCACCCCAAAAAACACGGTACAAAAATAGATTTTAAAAAAGGCTTAATTCTGCTAGTATATGGCAGTGTCTCTGAGTGCTACAAGCATGAAGTTTGGGGAGGGTGTTCCTTGCGCCATCATGGAGGCACCCGCTGGGAACTGATTTTCGGAAATTCCCAAAGGAAGGGGGTGAAAAGGAGCGCAATGCGTTTTCCTCCCTGTACTTGCCTTTGGGAATCCCTAACTGATCAATGTCCTGCCCCAACCCCAGCACTTAGAAGCATGAAATTTGGGGAGGTGACGAGAGCACCCACTTACTCTGGATTTTCAGAAATGTCACCCTCAGGCCCGTGAAAAGGGGTACAAGTGTGTTTTCATCCCTTTACTTGCCTTTGGGAATCCCTAACTGATCAACGCATGCCACAATCCCTGTACCAGAGGTGTGAAATTTGGGGAGTCTGATTTTCATTCTGTGATGGGAGCACCCACTTATGCCTCGTTTTCAGAAATTCCACCTTCAGGCCCGTGAAAAGGGGTACAAGTGTGTTTTCATCCCTTTACTTGCCTTTGGGAATCCCTAACTGATCAACGCAGGCCACAATCCCTGTACCAAAGGTGTGAAATTTGGGGAGTCTGATTTCCATTCTGTGATGGGAGCACCCACTTACACTCCATTTTCAGAAATTTCATCCTCGGGCCGGTGAAAAGAGGTGCAGCGCGTTTTCATCCCTACACCTGCCCTTGGGAATCCCTAACTGATCAACGCATTCCACAATCCTGTACTAAGAATCATAAAATTTGGGAAGGAGGATATTCCTTTTATGATGGGAACACCCACTTACACACCATGTTCAGAAATGTCACCCTCGGGCCGGTAAAAAGGGGTGCATCGCGTTTTCATCCCTTCGCCTGCCTTTGGGAATTTCTAACGGATCAATGTCCTGGACCAAACTCTGCACTTAGAAGCAGGAAATTTGGGAAGTCTGATGTACATTTTGTGATGGGAGCACCCACTTACGCTCCGTTTTCAGAAATTCCACCCTCAGGCCCGTGAAAAGGGGTACAAGTGTGTTTTCATCCCTTTACTTGCCTTTGGGAATCCCTAACTGATCAACGCATGCCACAATCCCTGTACCAGAGGTGTGAAATTTGGGCAGTCTGATTTTCATTCTGTGATGGGAGCACCCACTTACGCTCCATTTTCAGAAATTTCATCCTCGGGCCGGTGAAAAGAGGTGCAGCGCGTTTTCATCCCTACACCTGCCTTTGGGATTCCCTAACTGTTCAACGCATGTCACAATCCTGTATTAGGAATCATAAAATTTGGGAATGAGGATGTTTCTTTTATGATGAGAACACCTACTTTCACTCCATTTTCAGAAATTTCACCCTTGGGGCAGTGAAAGGGGTGCAACACGTTTTTATCCCTAGACCTTCCTTTGGGAATCCCTCACTGATCAATGTCCTGGACCAACTTATGCATTTAGAAGCAGGGAATTCGGGAAGTCTCATGTTCGTTTTGTGATGGGAGCACCCACTTACACGCCATGTTCAGAAATGTCACCCTGAGGCCAGAGAAGAGGGGTGCAGCATGTTTTCATCCTGAGGCCTTCCTTTGGGAATTTCTAACTGATCAACGCATGCCACCATCCCTGTACCTAGAAGCGTGAAATTTGGGGAGGCGGATTTTCCTTCTGTGATGGGAGCATCTACTTACACTCCGTTTTCAGAAATGTCACCCTCAGGGCAGTGAAAAGGGGTGCAGCGTGTTTTCATCCCTATACTTAACATTGAAGACTGATCTCACGCAGCCCCTAAATTTGGAGCTTGCCAGTACGGGTACCCATGGCTCTGGGGGGATGATCGAAAGGCACTGTTGTATTGGCAAGGCTGAAAGGTTTCCAGGACCCACTTCCTGCGTTCTTTGGCATGGGGCTCCTTCCTCAGTTGGAAGGTAGAAGCAGCATTTCTTACCCAGAATTCCTGGTGCTCATTTGCATACTGCTCATTTGCATACTGGCACCTTCTCTTCGGCAGAGGAACAAAGCAACGGAGGAAAGAAATGAAAAACGGATAACGGGATGTGATGTTTCCAGGTCTTTTCTCCATAGATGGTTCCTCGGGGCCTCTCCAAGGAACTCACTCTGACCTGAAAAGCTGCCGTGAAACACTTGGTGGCGGAACAATTTCTTCACTCACCATCTCTGTGGCTGCCTGGTATGATACCTGGCGCCTGGCGCATGTTTCACCTACTGCCCACTGGTCTGTGGTACCTGATGGTACCTAGAAGGCCTTGTGGTGCCAGTAGCCATGCCCAGTGCCCACTATCTGCCGGTGCCTGCTACTAACCGGCTGTGCCTGGTCAGGATCCTGGTACTTGCTGCTGTCCACTGGGGCCCATTGGCACCCAGTGGCCAGTGTTGAGTAAGGTCCTCTGGTGCCTCATCCTGCCCCGGCACCCCAAAAAACACGGTACAAAAATAGATTTTAAACAAGCCTTAATTCTGCTAGTATATGGCAGTGTCTCTGAGTGCTACAAGCATGAAGTTTGGGGAGGGTGTTCCTTGCGCCATCATGGAGGCACCCGCTGGGAACTGATTTTTGGAAATTCCCAAAGGAAGGGGGTGAAAAGGAGCGCAATGTGTTTTCCTCCCTGTACTTGCCTTTGGGAATCCCTAACTGATCAATGTCCTGCCCCAACCCCAGCACTTAGAAGCATGAAATTTGGGGAGGTGACGAGAGCACCCACTTACTCTGGATTTTCAGAAATTCCACCCTCAGGCCCGTGAAAAGGGGTGCAAGTGTGTTTTCATCCCTTTACTTGCCTTTGGGAATCTCTAACTCATCAACGCATGCCACAGTCCCTGTACCAGAGGTGTGAAATTTGGGGAGTCTGTTTCCCATTCTGTGATGGGAGCACCCACTTACGCTCCATTTTCAGAAATTTCACCCTTGGGGCGGAGAAAAGGGGTCTAGCGCGTTTTCATCCCTACACCTGCCTTTGGGAGTCCCTAACTGTTCAACACATGTCACAATCCTGTATTAGGAATCATAAAATTTGGGAATGAGGATGTTTCTTTTATGATGAGAACACCTACTTTCACTCCATTTTCAGAAATTTCACCCTTGGGGCAGTGAAAGGGGTGCAACACGTTTTTATCCCTAGACCTTCCTTTGGGAATCCCTCACTGATCAATGTCCTGGACCAACTTACGCATTTAGAAGCAGGAAATTTGGGAAGTCTCATGTTCGTTTTGTGATGGGAGCACCCACTTACACTCCATGTTCAGAAATGTCACCCTGAGGCCAGAGAAGAGGGGTGCAGCATGTTTTCATCCTTAGGCCTTCCTTTGGGAATTTCTAACTGATCAACGCATGCCACCGTCCCTGTACCTAGAAGCGTGAAATTTGGGGAGGCGGATTTTCCTTCTGTGATGGGAGCATCTACTTACACTCCGTTTTCAGAAATGTCACCCTCAGGGCAGTGAAAAGGGGTGCAGCGTGTTTTCATCCCTATACTTAACATTGAAGACTGATCACACGCAGCCCCTACATTTGGAGCTTGCCAGTACGGGTACCCATGGCTCTGGGGGGATGATCGAAAGGCACTGTTGTATTGGCAAGGCTGAAAGGTTTCCAGGACCCACTTCCTGCGTTCTTTGGCATGGGGCTCCTTCCTCAGCTGGAAGGTAGAAGCAGCATTTCTTACCCAGAATTCCCGGTGCTCATTTGCATACTGCTCATTTGCATACTGGCACCTTCTCTTCGGCAGAGGAACAAAGCAACGGAGGAAAGAAATGAAAAACGGATAACGGGATGTGATGTTTCCAGGTCTTTTCTCCATAGAGGGTTCATCGGGGCCTCTCCAAGGAACTCACCCTGACCTGAAAAGCTGCCGTGAAACACTTGGTGGCGGAACAATTTCTTCACTCACCATCTCTGTGGCTGCCTGGTATGATACCTGGCGCCTGGCGCATGTTTCACCTACTGCCCACTGGTCTGTGGTACCTGATGGTACCTAGAAGGCCTTGTGGTGCCAGTAGCCATGCCCAGTGCCCACTATCTGCCGGTGCCTGCTACTAACCGGCGGTGCCTGGTCAGGATCCTGGTACTTGCTGCTGTCCACTGGGGCCCATTGGCACCCAGTGGCCAGTGTTGAGTAAGGTCCTCTGGTGCCTCATCCTGCCCCGGCACCCCAAGAAACACGGTACAAAAATAGATTTTAAAAAAGCCTTAATTCTGCTAGTATATGGCAGTGTCTCTGAGTGCTACAAGCATGAAGTTTGGGGAGGGTGTTCCTTACGCCATCATGGAGGCACCCGCTGAGAACTGATTTTCGGAAATTCCCAAAGGAAGGGGGTGAAAAGGAGCGCAATGCGTTTTCCTCCCTGTACTTGCCTTTGGGAATCCCTAACTGATCAATGTCCTGCCCCAACCCCAGCACTTAGAAGCATGAAATTTGGGGAGGTGATGAGAGCACCCACTTACTCTGGGTTTTCAGAAATGTCACCCTCAGGCCGGTGAAAAGAGGTACAAATGTGTTTTCATCCCTTTACTTGCCTTTGGGAATCTCTAACTCATCAACGCATGCCACAGTCCCTGTACCAGAGGTGTGAAATTTGGGGAGTCTGATTTTCATTCTGTGATGGGAGCACCCACTTACACTCCATTTTCAGAAATTTCATCCTCGGGCCGGTGAAAAGAGCTGCAGCGCGTTTTCATCCCTACACCTGCCCTTGGGAATCCCTAACTGATCAACGCATGTCACAATCCTGTACTAAGAATCATAAAGTTTGGGAAGGAGGATATTCCTTTTATGATGGGAACACCCACGTACACACCATGTTCAGAAATGTCACCCTCGGGCCGGTATAAAGGGGTGCATCGCGTTTTCATCCCTTCACCTGCCTTTGGGAACTTCTAACGGATCAATGTCCTGGACCAAACTCTGCACTTAGAAGCAGGAAATTTGGGAAGTCTGATGTACATTTTGTGATGGGAGCACCCACTTACGCTCCGTTTTCAGAAATTCCACCCTCAGGCCCGTGAAAAGGGGTACAAGTGTGTTTTCTTCCCTTTACTTTCCTTTGGGAGTCCCTAACTGTTCAACGCATGTCACAATCATAAAATTTGGGAATGAGGATGTTCCTTTTATGATAGGAACACCTACTTACACTCCATTTTCAGAAATTTCACCCTTGGGGCAGTGAAAAGGGGTGCAGCACGTTTTTATCCCTAGACCTTCCTTTGGGAATCCCTCACTGATCAATATCCTGGACCAACTTATGCATTTAGAAGCAGGAAATTTGGGAAGTCTCATGTTCGTTTTGTGATGGGAGCACCCACTTACACTCCCATGTTCAGAAATGTCACCTGCTGAAATGACAAAATGCTTATTTTCTCTTCTGTCTTTTACCCCTAATAAGGTTCAATTTGAGAACTAAGTTCTTCTTAATGATGTCACTTTCTACTAAATTTGGCCATTCATATGAAACAAATTTGACACTGAAGAGTTGGCACATTTGACACAAATGACACTAATGAAATTTGACACAAATTTTTCTCATTTCACCTGCTGAAATTCCCTCCTTTAAAGGTCCAGGAGCCCTGAAGTTATAAGGTTGGAGACCCCTGCAATAGTCCAATCTAACTGTCCAGCACAGTGTAGCACTAGTCACAACCTTCTTCTTTACAGAATCAGTCTCTCCGCCTATGTTTGCTATTGCTCAGTATATGGTTTGAGTTGACTTTGCTCACCATAAAAGTATGCAGTCAAGAAACTTAATATCAGATTAAGAACAAATGAAGTTAAACTATAAAAAGAACCCACATTTCCGATATCTTTGAATCTTAATACAGTCTCTGCTTAACATCCCCTCTGCAAGTATTTCTTTTTGAGACACATTTTGCATTTTGAGTAAGTGCTTTCAGATTTCTTGCTAATTTTTATATTTCTTTAACTCCAGAAGTGCAATGTGATCCATACCACAAAGCACTGAACCCCACGATATTAAGGCCAACCTCAGTCTCAGCAAGTTGGGGTCCAAAAATGCAGCAAGAGAGAGATTTAAATGACACAGACAAACATATGTGAGTGAGCTGAGCAGGGTAATCAGAAGTGGAAAGGAACTCTGTTCAGCAAAAAGAGGTTTTTATTTAATGCAAATTTTCTTAGATCCATATTCAATAACATAATGCAGTGTTTCCCAAAGTGTGAGTTGGGACCCACTAGGTAGACAGACAGGTTCATTTCAAGTGGGTTCACATGCATTTCCATGTGTATTTTATTTTTGTTAGACTATGGGCACAATCCAGAGCAACTACAGGGAGTCCTTGCTCCGGTGTAAGAAGAATTTGCTCTGGATTGCAATATGAATTTCCCATAGGTTTTCATTAGGTGGTACAGTAACTACGGATACACATAATGTCTCTGACATGCTCCCGATATTGCTCTGGGTTGTAGGGCCAGTGACTGCATTTGGGGAAATGTTACAGACTTGTACTTTTAACAGACTATAACATGCATACTTTTAAAAATGATAGTCAATGAGGCTGGGAGCACAATGTTAACCATGTCTACCTAGAAGTAAATTTTACTCCCAGGAAAGTATGTTAAGGATTGCATCATTACTTCTTGGTAAGATAGGGTTCCAGCCAATGAGGTATTATGGGAACGCTTTAAGCAGATCAGCAATTTCTTGGGATGGTTAGGAGGGCTCTTTTATATTTAAAAGAATTTTTTAACTTATACCTTTTGTAAACTTTGAACTTACTTAAATAATTGACAACAAAATCATTTGGTCCTGCCAGATTCCTTTAGAATTTAATCCAAACTAATACTTTATAGCATCAGATCAGTTCCTCTGTTTGGACTTGTAATTTAAACTCTCTCTCTCTCTCTCTCTCTCTCTCTCTCTCTCTCTCTCTCTCTCTCTCTCAAACAAGCAAGCCGGAATGAATCACAAGAGACTTGAAAAGAGAGATAACACTATCATGGTTCATGGTGGAGTTTTTAAAAAATAAATCTTATGACTGAGATAAATATTAAGCATTCTGATGTATCAGGTGGGTTTGGAATGAATTCAACCCACCGAATTGGCTTGGAAATAATGCAGCTACAGTATTTAGTTTGAAACTGATTAATTTAAATCTCATTTTAAATCCATATCCTTTTCTCCAAGTTGTAAACACTTGAGATTCAGATACATCAGAAGGATCATTGAATCCCATCATTTCTATTCATATCAATGCACCTGACCCACTGAAAGACAAATTGAAACATTCTTGGAAAAGAAAAGAAAACTTTCTTTTTCTGGGTTTTAGGTAGTTTTGATATACCCTAATGTTGTTTTCCTCAGATACCTGTAATGTAATGCTAGAAAAGTAATATAGGTTGACCTAAGTAGTAAGGCCACAATAACATCTTTCACAGATAATCCTACTGCAATCAATGGCATGGCTTAGAAGTAATTAATTTCATGGTTGCAATGGGCATGACCTGAGACCAGGAACCTGTTTAAGCTGAAGTTTTTAATTAAAAAAATGTAGACTCAGACATGCAGAATACAGCTTTCTTTGTTAAGTTAGCAAGCCCACTGCACACCCCTCTTGGGGTGGTAGTTTCCAGAGACAATGGAAACCCCGGCATCTAACTATATTTGAAATAAAACACATGTCCATTGGGATTGGGTCCAGAACGTTATAGGAATTCTGAAAAGAGGAGCCTTAGAGGATGATGGAATGATGGGAAAGAGTGGGATGAAGAAGCAAATCCTCTACATCTTAACTACAGTGCTGGAACCTATCCTCTTCAAATCTCCTCACCCTTTTTCTTCTCCCCAGACTTAGGCTAGCTAAAGAGGTGCCAAAGAGATCCAAAGAGACCCTTTGCAGGCTTATGGAGGCACAAGGTAAATGTACCCCCTGCAGGTTACCCTGCTATTGTTGACTGACTTTAGGGAGCAGTACTCATCGCCATTTCTTAAGCCATACAGCCAGCGTTGTCCAAAGACACCTCCACATTCATAAACATCTCCACATGAATAAACACCAAAGCACACAGAACGCTGTTACATGCTCATATTTACATGCTTTCAAACTGCTAGGTTGGCAGAAATTATGCAGTGGAGCTCACTCTGTCTTGTAGCAACCAGGTCTTGAATCCCAGCCTGCTGGTTGACAGGAATGGTGTCTTAACCACTGAGCCATTACAGCACGGCATTACAGTACACTACATCCCCATTATGTTATAAAGGGGTAAAAAGTAATAATTCCCCTTTCTTCTGTTCAGACTTGTGATCTGCACTATGCTGGAATACAGCACAGGCCTTTTTCCATAGAATACAGCACAGGCCTACTGCACTGGCAGAAGGGGGACAACACCACATACACACCACATTAAAGTACAATGTGATTTAAGATCAATTTAACATTACCTAATTTACATTATCTTTACCATGATTAAATATCACGTAGCATAAATTTAGCATGACTTTGTATCACACTCACACTTATATTGCCCTACATAAATCCAAAGGTATATACCGTATTTACTTTAATATAATATTCACCTTTTTCAGCCAAATTTAGTCACCAATATCAGGGTGCACATTAGATTCAATGGTTAATTAGATTAGAGTAAACACAATATTTTTATTATAAGTACAGTGGTACATAAAGAGCTTAATTTGTTCCAGAGGCATGCTCTTTAAGTGAAACACTTTTTAAGTGAAGCGGATTTTTCCCATAGGAAATAATGGAAACTCAGGCAATTGGTTCCACAACCCAGAAAATATTCCTATAAAAATATTATCTGGATATAAAAATGATGACAAAATACTGGAATTGAATTCAAAACATGCATTCAATGTGCATGAGCCTATGAAGTCTACTTAGGCTGCAATCCTAAAGACACTTTCCTGGGAGTAAGCCCCATTTAACACAATGGGGCTTACTTCTGTGTAGACATGGTTAGGAGGCTGCAATCAAAGACACTTTCCTGGGAGGCTTACCTGGGCTGCTGCTGGAGGTTCACGATGGTCAGTGGGGGTACTTGGGGGCAGTTACAGGCAGCTGCCTCTGGCACCCCCAGGCAACGGCCGGCAAATTTGAGGCAGTTAGATGCAGCAGTGCTGGCCGGCAGCCCTTTTAAAGAGCCTCTGCGCAGAGCATCAGGGCTACATACCACGCATGCCCATAGTGGACTTGCTTGTTAAGTGAAGCAGAACTTGTTATGTGAGGCAAGATTTCTTGGAAATTTTTGCTTATTATGTGAAACTCTTGTTATGTGAGGCGCTTGTTATGAGAGGTACCACTATATAGGGTGTGCATTAGATTCGATGACATATTATATTCAAGTAAATACGTTATATGTATGGGATGTTCTGATAAGTGTGAACCGGTTAATAATTCATTCATCCCATTGTCAATTGTCAAATGTTTAAAATTGTACTATGTGCTGTTCAATTAATAATAAAATGGACAAGTTCTTAAAGGAACAGCTTTCAATCTAACTCATGACAATTTTTTTTTCCTATTAACCCAGCATCAGTCATTAATTTCAGATTTCTAAAAAACATTTTTAAAGTGCAATATTCTTTTATGGGCTTCTTGAGCATGATAAGATTAATTAATACCATCTTAGATAAATTTGCAGTCATCTGTTTTTAGTAAATTCAATTTTTTAAATGGCATATGCAGTTTAATTCAAAGTATTTCATCCTTCTGCCAATCAGAATTACAGTTCACAATCTCATGTGGGCTTAATGTGTCCTTATTTAATTTGGAAATTGAATGTGACCTGAAAATCATTATGAATAATTTGATGCATGGGGTTTTTTGTGAAAGAAAAAATTGTTTATTATAAGTGAAGCTATATTTTTTCCAATGTAAGTTTCGTGATTGTATCACAAAAATGATTACCTGTAACTAGTATCTATCATATAGAAATTTTGTATTGGTCCTAACACATTATTCAGCTGTCATGGAACAATTTAATCAAAAACATATTAAGAATAGAAAATAGGATAAAATATTGTTTTAATCCTAGCCATCATCTCTTGATATAAGTGACAATGTGCATTTAATCTTGTGACGGTTCTTGTCCTAGCCCTCAAAAACGGTATAACAATACACAATACAGGTATCCCTTGTTTCCCCTAGTGTTCAATTCTATAACATCCCATGGATTAAAAAATTGTGTACAAAGAAAACAATGGAAAAATAAGTTTATAGACTCACTTCCAGGTTTCTTGCTCCTCTGTTTTGCCTTATTGAGTAAGATAGTGCCTTAATATTCACAGGTGTTTGATTCTGGGACTGAAAAATGGAACGGTTGCTTGCATGACTACCTCTAGAAAAGCAGTTTTTAAAACTGTAACTTTCAGTGGCCATTCATTTTTGAGTCAAACCCATGCTTTAAAAATCCATATATAACAAGGTTGAATCTGTAATATACTTTAATCATCACTATGAGATAAAACATTGTCTGCTCCAACAGTGTTAATAAAATTTAGGAAAGCACCTACAGCTGTAAACTCCCTCATTCACAGTTCCTGTGTGCACACAGAAGCACTAAATCAGCCGAATGAAACTGGGATTTCACAACACCCCAGTTTTTGTAAAGATCCTTCATTCCCTTTAAGGGGAGGGAGAAAGGAAAAGCAGTACTGTGATCCCCATGATCTCACCCCTATGGGGGGGATGGGATGCCGTTTTGAAAATTGCCAGAAGTGCTTCCAGGGACTTGGGTTGTGAGGAGCTCTGCAGAGCACTTGTAGGATCCCCCAAGCCTTGAAAAGAGTGGAAGTGCTATTGCAGCTGCAAATTTCACTCTTTTCAAGCCTCAGGGAAAATTGCAGGTGCTCTGCAGGGCTCTTTACATCCCCAAACTCTGGCAATACCTCTGACAAGTTTCAAAATTGCCCCCCATTCCCATGCAGCGGCATGTTCCTGGGGAAAATGTCACTGCGCTAGCCCCTTTCCACAAACAATTAGTTAGAGGGTAAAGCCCCCTGAAAGTTTGAAAACCACTGCACTAAACAGTACACAGCTGCAAACTGGTGATATCAAATTATCTGCAACAGCCTGTTTATATTACCCATGCACACACACCCCAAAAAGCATGTAGACACAGACTTGGGAATTAGGGCCACTTTACTGAAATACCACAATTAAAAACTGCCGCAAGGATTAAGATAAATCACATCCAATCCAGCACATCCACCAAAGGAAATGGCCAGCCAGCCTGAGTAACCTTGTTGACAAAGAGGCTCTGGTAACCAGTCAGAGGCTGAAATTCTTGTGCCTCCGTCACTCAAACCATAGTATGTATTGATGTTGTCACAGCCCACCATATGAATGGACTGGGATTGTTGGGTTCTCACTAATTCAATCACAACTTAAGAACTGGTGAGGAATCACTGTATAATGTGCAACCTTCCTGGTACTGGGGTTTGTTGCAGTTGTTTCTGTTATCTTCTCAATGCCTATCCTGATTGAGTGATTTGGTGACAAACTCAGGTTTGCTTTTATGTACCATATGGTACATTCTGGTCTGCATGCTGATGCCATAGGACACTGATTTTTAACCACTGTGCTGTGGCACACTGGTGTGCCACGGATAGTCATCAGGTGTGCTGTGGGAATTTGGGGATTGACATTCATTAATCAGAAAATTGGGGGATTTGATCAGTCTGGCATGCCTTGTCAATGGTAAAAAAAAATTGATGGTGTGCCTTGACAATTTCAGTGCCTTGTTAAGTGTGCCGTGAGATGAAAAAGGTTGAAAATCACTGCCATAGGAGATCTATCTGCTGGGCATACATGACATGGTGTTGACCAAACTTTAAAATTCCAGCCTTCAAAAATTCTTGGAGCTACATTCATTTTGGCATTTCAGCCACCAGGGTTGATCCATCCAGTTTTAGGAACAAAGGGATACTGGGAGATATTCTGACTGAAAGTTGTGCTCTCGCTGTTGGCTTTTCAAAGGGTGCATTTGCTGTTTTAAATTATGGGTTTTTATATAGGTATAAAAATCATTTTTTAACTCTCATAAGCCATTTTGGGGTCTTTTCTGGCAAAAAGTATTATAGAAATGAAACAAATGAAATTAGGTGGTTTATGGTATGCCCACAATCTTATGAAAATAGTTTACCATGCCAAAACTCTCTAAAAGAATCACAAGAATATAAATTGGTCATAACAGACTTAGCTTTTATGTCAACAGAATTTTACCAACCATTAATAGTTTGAAGATTCTATAAAAGTAGTTCTAATATGTTTTGTTAATCTCACCCACAGATATTTGATTATATTTTTCAATAGTTCAACAGAGCTGCTAAATCTAAATATCAGAAATCAAAGAGAAAATTGCAAAATACCAAAATCAGTCTTTGAAACGAAAGCCCATCCAATGTCTCGAGACTTTCTTAATATGGATGATCTTTTTCATGACATCAAGTTGTTTAATATAATTAAGGAAGACTAGAATAGATGGATGAAACTGAAAGTAGTATGGTTTGATTACGCAGAGCTGCAATTTTTAAAATGAACATATTCCTTTTTTAATTTAGCAATAATGCTATGTGTACACACATTGACATCTTGGCAGAACATGCTCTCTATTTTTTATCTTTGGGGGTAAATAGAAAAACATTTCCTTAACAACTCAGAAGAAAATGTCAGCATTGCCTTCCCACATTATTTATTACTATACTTATGGCCCAATCCAATGGGCTAATGGAACATGTAGGCAGTAGGTAATTCAAGGATGGTATGGGGTGCACTTGCATAGCTTAGGAGGAGGTCACATGGATGCCTTCCCACCAGTCACAGTGATCCTGCCCCACCTTGCTCATAACCATGCCCACATCTCTTCTATATGTGATTGGAGCTGGGCTCCTATCATATCCAAATGATGTTCTGAAGCCTCCAGAAGGTAGAATGTCACTTCCAGTTTTGGGGGCAAATCTGGCAATGATTTTCTAATGCCTTCTGGAGGCTCAAGAGAAAACGTGAGTCCATTTCAATACTACTTTCCAAAAATAAGAGTTATTCAAGAACTGAAGGAAGAAGTTGCTGATCTCTTAACAAAATATGCAACTTATCCCTTAAAATGGCCATTGTGACAGAGGATTGGGAAAAACCAGTGTCAGAACTTGGCATCCATCAGTCTTGAAAGACTATGGTATCGTGCTCGGTGCTGCATATACTGCATGCGAAGCACGAAGGCTTGGGTTAGATTGATATGGAGGATAGGTTGTTTCCCAAGCAGCAAATCCACCCTCTCCACGCTACTGAAATAGTCCAATGGAATGGCAGAGATGATATGATTGGTTCCAGCTGCATTGCAGAGCTGGGCTAAGGACAGGAGCCCACCCTGTCTTGAGGGGAACAGGGTCTCGAACCCTGGCCTTCTGGTTAACAGACACAGTGTCAGACCAATTTTTTAAAAGGGAAGGAAAAGGGACCCAGGAAACTATAGGTTCGTCAGCATAATATCAGTTCCCAGTAAGACGGTGGAATGCGTGTTCTTCTTCATTTCCTCTTTTACCGCTTTGGGTGTCGAGATAGGATGGAATGTGTCATCAAAGAGAAAATCTTAAAACACTTAGACAAATGGGTCTTGCTGAGGAAGAATCCACATGGGTTCTTTAAGGGTAAGTCTTGCCTCATAAACCTTTTAAAATTCTTTGAAAAAGTCAACAGGGCTGTGGATGAGGAAGTATCTCTGAACATTATATATTTAGGCATTTGATACGGTCCCTCACCAAAGGCTGCTGAAGAAACCCCACAGTCAGGGAATTAGAGGGCAGCTCCTCTCATGGATTAGGAACTGGTTGAGGACAGGGAATCAGAGAATGAGTGTCAATGGGCAATTTTCACAGTGGAGGAAGGAAAATAGCAATTTACCCCAAGATTCTGTCCTGGAACTGGAGCTTTTCAACCTGTTCATAAATGAAGTAGAGCCAGGGTTAAATGGCAAGGTTGCCATGTTTACAGATGACACCAAACTTTTCTGAGTAGTGAAGATGATAACTTGATGAAAACGTTGACACAAAATGTGGTGGCAATAAAGATGGCTAATTCTATGGTTGGACTCTTTCAAAAGGGTCTCTTGTCTTGTGTGCCACCTGAAGCGTTTGGTGAGCCACTGTAAGATACAGGAAGCTGGACATAATGGGAATTTGGGCTGATCCAGTGGGGTCTTCTTATGGTCCTTATATTTTTAGAATTTTAGAACACAGTGTTTCCAAGAAGGATTTCCAGTTAGATTCTCTAGTGAAATGCTCTGTGAATGTGCAATATAAAACAAATAGGAAAGCAGGACAAATGTTAAGTGTTCTACTTGCCGGATAAAAACATACTGAAAATGGATTCACATAATGAGTGGTGCATATTCAAGAACAAATGCCAAATAACTGAAACAACTGATCAGGAAATCTAAGATAGTATGACAAATTGGCAGTTTCTTTACATGCAGGCGTTTTACTAAATGTCTCAAACATAACACTGGGATAACACAGATTTTTCTAATTAAACAGTGCTTTTAAGAACGAGAATTGAGCACAAATTCTAAAAACTGTTTAGGGTTCGATTTTCAGACTCTTCTTTCTGGATACTATTTGATGTCGTTGGACTGACTTGGCATATTTGGATTTTAATCTCTAGTAATCAAAATTTTTTTGCAGTTTCTATCTACCTGGGACATTGGCACTGTCAAAGGAAAAGCCATGCCTGGAAAACCTTGAGGCTTACTTCTCCAACAAAATATATTACTGGCAGAATTTCAGCTGGAAACATTCTGAAGATCACTTTGGAATGTTTATATTTGTAACTGAATCACAGTTTTGCTCGACAGTCTCTGTCTCCATCTGAATCATGCTTTTTCTGCCAACTGAGTTAATGGTGCACACTGGGACATCCATCTTATAGCCTCTTCCTTTGCAGTGGCACACCCTGTATAGGCTTCTTGTCATGTAAATCCAAACCAAACATCTCATTCGGTATTTGACTAATGCAAAGTATTTTGTTGGGGGTGGGGGGGGGGGAAGATGTTTTCAGACTCAACATTTCATTAAGTTTAAAAAAATTATCATTTATTTGTTTTTTTAAAAAACCTGGTTTCATTCTTTTATGAAACCTAGTTTCATTCATTCCTATAATTCCTTTAAAGGAAGGAATTATAGGACAGTCTATGTGATATCTAGCATCAGAAGGCAGAATTTATGGATGATTCCTAGAGTCTAAACCCATCTATAATTCCCCCTTCCTTTACAATGTAGCCAAACTTCAAGATCATGCACTGCAGTGCCACCTCCACCCCTACTCTTCTATCTCTACCCTTTTTTTTTTTTCCCCTGGTAGCCATACCAATATCTTCACTTTACTAGTGCTAATCTTCTGAAGAATCTGGGGCTTCTTTCCAAGATGTGGGCTACTTGCAGCAGAGACCCAGCTACCCAGAATGGCAGGTGGTGTTTTGTGATCACCATAAAGCATGCAAAACCACTGGACCCTAAGTTCTGGTGGTGCAGCAGAATCAGCCCTTAGGAATCTCTCAAGGTACATCTGGGCAGCTCATTTGAAACGTTCAGGGTCCATTTCTTCATACAATCTATCTTATATTTATAGATAATTCAAATGTTTCTGATATGGTACAATAATTTCATAGGCCAAAACCACCTCAAAAAAAATACGCAATTCAAGTTTCACAGCATCTCCCTATCTCAAAAAGCATGTGAGGGTCCTTTGTCAAATATGCATAAAAATATTTCTGCTCTTGGCAAGTTTATGCATCAAGCACAGGAACAGTCTGAAACTTGGGCTAGATGCAGTGAAGGTGTTGTTTCCATTTCTCCCTCTCTCAACCAGTGAGCAAGATAAAAGAGCAATATAAACCAGAGATTCTGGAACAGACCAAGACTGAGATGAGATTTGATCTGAGGGTTGAACATGAGCCAAAAGATAGCTGGCAGCTAGCAGCTGCAGACGAGCTTGGAAGATACATGCAGCTGATGTTGCTTGCAGGTGTACCTAACTTCATCCAATGCTCACACCTGTATATTTAGATAAAGCTACTGTTACAAAGATCAGGTTTGCAAGTCCAGACTTAGGCTGTACTAAAGTCCTTGGAAATTCTCACTGTTCTGAGAAATGGGGCCCAGGCACATACCAATATCTTTCCTTTCAGAAAACAAGTCTACCCATGTGACTAACCTGTCAAGTGGATTTCGGGGAAGCACCAGATAATCTTGACTAATTTTAATTCATCAAGAATCTCAAGGTAGTTATGGCCATCTTAATTACTGTCTACCTTTCATAAGAGCATTTAGAGCTGTGTGTTTAAGAAGCACATTTTCAGCTCCTATAAAGCCTTTGTTTTTCAGTAAAAAACGTAAGTTGTCTACTGCTTAGTATGGTCAAAGTTCCATAGCAATTTACAAGAATTCTGGGTTTGACATACCATTTGCTAAAGGCTAATTTAAGAACTATGAAACTATAATCAGATTCCCATCCCCAAATACTGTAACTTGTTTTTTCCCCCAGATACTTCTTGTTTCTGTTTGTCAAAAATTAGTGACTTATAAAGCAATTAAGGTCAGATTATATAAAGTCTTCCAAAACAGTAACTAGAAACCTCACATTTAATTTGTGGTCTCATGTAAAATCAACTGATTGCAATTTTATTAATGATTCTTTCATGGTTACACATGGAACTAATAAGAACCTTGCTTATGTTTCTTGGGAGGTTTCCTAGAGAGTTTTCTAAAATCCTCACAGAAATTTTTACCCAAAAGATTTTTGTAAATAACATTGTGACTGTCCTGTTGCCTCATCAAGTGATTATAAAAATTGAAGTATATTTTTAAAAAGCAGTTTTTATCATTTGACGTTTATGTTGGGTTTGTCTGATACCATTATGTATATAGTTTTCAGGATAGGGGAGGATATTATTTATATTTAAATTCCTATCTGGGAACCATGCTTCTATATGAATGTCGTTAAAATAAAGAAACTTGAAAACAAATAATGTGTCCATAAAAGTGGCCAGGAAACCCAGTAATCTTTTAAAACACATGCATATGTGTTTGGGGGTGGGGTTTCTTTTCCTTTCATATATTTATGGAAAGGGGTACACTTTAGAAACCAGATTGCTTTTAAAAAAATTGTGTATAGCATTCTAATTAATATAATCAAGATTTTGGTTTGGGTAGAGGGTTTAAGCATGGTTTTCCCCATCATCAGAAAATTCAATCTTTTTTGTGAGGTGTGTACACATAATTTGAGAGCCAGAAGTTCATTATATCAAGATGCACAGTTTTGTAATGCTTTATGGCATCTCTTCTGCAAGCTTATAAATCTCATTCCGGTTTGAAGGTGGCCTCTGGAGGCACAAAGAAAATTAAACTGTTTATCGTATGAGAACATACAATTCAAATGTTGCCCTTCCTGTGTGGCTGAGATTTGTTTTCAAAAGCAACATGCAAGCTGGGGGTATGAAAATTCTTATTGGCAAGGACAATGGTAAAGAACCTAGCAATAAAACGAGAAGAAAATGATTGAGACTAAGGAGGGTTAGTCATTAAAATGAATCCCAACCATTGTATGCTCCCTTCTGCCATTGCATCAGCCTATGGGAGGGAGACATATTGCAAGATTTTAGTCTCATGGGGGGCAGGAACAAAGACTAATTGGATTTTGGCTTAAGATTTGAATATTGCGCCACTATTTGATTGGCCACCTGAGAGATCCTTCTTCCTGCTTGCCAATTGCTTTGTACAGGTTGGTTTTCCACTCCCCCTTCTACTTTCTTTCCTAATCATGTCAAGGTTTCACTCTTGAACATCACCTCATTTTCTTTGGCTGGAAGAACTGGGGCTGAATAGAGATTGTTCCCGGATGCTATGCATTTGACTTATATATGTAGTATCCAGTTGGTTTATCTTTTATCTTTGCTTTTCTTTGGTGCCATGCATGTATATACTTTAGAACCTGCATGCAAACATCTGAACAGAGTTAGCTGATCAGGAATGTGATTGTGAGATTAAATTGTACAATATATTTTTAAATTTCTGGCAAATTGTTGTTCATTTTATATCAGCGGTTTATTTGTGACAGCTTTGGTTAGGAGACAGTAGAGGAGAGTTAAAACTGACAAAAAATTTCCTTTACCCAGTGTGTAATTAGTTTGTGGAACTCCTTGCCACAGGATATGATGATGGCATCTGGCTGAGAAACCTTTAAAGGCGCAGGGTGACCATATGACCAGAAAAACCCGGAATTGTCTGGTTTCATTGTCCTACATTTTGGTTTCATTTTTTAACTTTGCAATGGTGCGCAGTACCCCATCATGTCATATGTTGTTGGATTTGTATTGAAGAGCAGAATCCAAAGCAAAAATATCTCCTTCCTATCAAAAGTTATGGCCAAAAAACCAAAAATATAAAAACAAACAAAAATACATTTTTTGGCAATTTTTAAAGCGGGTAGGAAATTTGGCTTGGGGTGTAGGAATTTTGCCCTAGGGGGTAGGAATTTGGGCCTTGGGGTTCAGGAATTTGGGGTTTGGCATCTGGTCACCCTATTAAAGGGAGATTAGGCACTAGTTACAAGTCGTGATGGGTATGTTTGTGCAGTGTAAAATCACAATAAAAATAGTAAACATTACAAATCTACTTAAGACTGCATTAAAACTTTATCATTAAAAAGCCAAAGAGCACAATCAAAAATAAGCCCTACTGTGTTCAGTGTGTCTTACTCCCAGGAAAGTATCTTTAGAATTGCAGCTAAAGAGAAATATAATAAACAAAGAGCAATAAAAAAGGTTCTGCCCCATAAAAATAACTCTAAAGTGCATAGAAACACACAGTATCCAATGACCTGGACTCAGAAGGCTGATCTAAATAACCATGCCTTTAAGCCTGCCCAGAGTGCCAATATGTCCTCTCTTTCCAGGACATGACCTTTTTTTTTTTTGCCTTGTATCCTGGAAAAATATCCATTGTCCTCCTTTTTTCTTGTGAGCAGGCAGCATGTAGTCATTTGTAATTCACAAATTATTTATGATTATATGTAATATTTTTGAATTTAATAAGTACAGTAAGCCTCCTACTCACAAACATTTGACATGTGAACTTTCATGCATACAAACATGAAAGATATGAACTTTCAAACATACAAACATAACTCTCTAATTGTCTGCTGCATTTAAGGTACATTAATAGTATTTTAACAGCAGTTACTCTTCCCCTGATAAATAAAAATTAGTCAAATTGGATTGATGCTAAAAAGTTGGTTTATGCCTCAATTTTTTTTACCAACCATCAGTTGAAATCAAATTGTCTGGTTTTCCTGAATTTCAGAAATACATATTGACTGAACAGTCAAGACCATATTTCAAAAGTTCAACTATTACATTATCAACTACACTATCAACCAAGAACCAAAGGTTCTGTGAAAACCCTAGTAAGCCTCTTGTGCTAGTATCTGGTGACTAAGAGAAAACACATGCAGAAGATATTGGCATTTAAATTCTTGCAGGTTTAGGCAGGAAAAACATACAGTGTTGAAAACTAATATGATTCACAAGAACCCACCTCTGAGTAATGATCAGAGCCAAAGTTCATGAAAAATTGTCTTGGAAATAACCATACTCTCAGTCCTTTAAAGACTTCATGATATTTAACAGATGCATAGTCATCTAACCACTTCAAGTCATAGAACAGCTTGATCATGCACAGCAATTATATTTTAAGGAAAATTACTTCTCATTTTCATATTTGAAGACAGTTTCTTGGAAATTTCTGTGAGACAAAAAATTTTGATTTCCTGAAATGAACAAACTTCCCAAAACTGGAGTCTATAATGGTCTAATATTTTGAAGTCTTACACTCTGATTCATATCAATGGAATCAACATCAAGATCTTGATTACCGGAACACCCTTCTGACTAGCACAGGGGGGGGGATTTCTTTTCTACTATGAAAACTGGAGGTGACCTCCACAGTGAATATGCCACAGAAGAGTAATGGAACTGTCCACGGATTATACTAGATGTTAAGAGAATAATTGGTTCATTCATTCCTATGTGCCCATGACACTTACAACACTCAGGGTTACATGGCATGGCAATTGTCTGTGATAGCTGGATAAAGAAATCACAGTAAGGGTGCAATCCTAACCATGTCTACCCAAAATCCAGCCCCATTGTATTCAATGGGTCTTACTCCCAGGAAACTGTCTTTAGGATTGTAGCCTTAACTAGATAAAAATGTGGCTAGGAAACTATAGAATTTCACCAAAAAAAAGCAGGCCTCCATCAGTCTTGGAAAACTATGGTATCTTGCTTGGCGCTGCATGCGAAGCATGAAAGCCTGGGTTAGATTGTTATGGAGGATAGGCTGTTACCCAAGCAGCAATTCCCTCCTCTCCACACCACTGAATTAGTCCAATGGAAAGGCTGAGCCAATACAATTGGATCCAGCTGGCGTCGCAGAGCTGGGCTAAGGACAGGAGCTCATCCTGTCTTGTGGGGCCAACCCAAGTCTCGAACCCTGGCCTGCTGGTTAACAGGCACAGTGTCCTAGCCTATATTTCACCAGACTGAGCAATGAAACAAACATATAGCACAAGAGAACATAACTTGAGATGTTAATAGAGATGTAATTAAGTAAAGCTGCAATCCTAAAGACACTTTCCTGGGAGCAAGACTCATTGAACACAATGGGGACTACTTTTGAATAGACATGATTAGGCTTGTGCTCTTAGTTCCTTAATCAAATTAAATGTCTTCAGCTGTGATTGAAATGTAGGCAAATGGAAAAACAATTAGATGTGATAGGCTGCAATCTTAAAGAAACCCTCCAGGGAGTAAGATCCATCGATCACAATGAGGCTTACCTCTGAGTAGACATGGTTAGGATTGTGTTGTAAGAGTAAAATGCCACACAATGGATGCTGCTGCAGAGAAGGCATTTTCTCTAGTAACCACCATCATAAGCAGAACTTACAGGAGGACCAGGACAACTGTTTGCAGGGGGGAACACTAGTCCCTCTGGGGAAGATGATCCTAAGGTCCCTTGGCATAAGCGGTATACAATTTTAAAAAAAACAGCCAACAATCAGTAATGAACTAGCAGCAAATGACTCCATCAAATAACTTTCAGACAGATAACAAGTTGTGCAGTGACATTATGCAGTAACTGAAGTGTACAAGTGTTCATGAGGGCATAGCTTGTGATTGTGGTAATGCAGGGATTGCAGTAGCAAAGGGCTGACCAGTTGAATCTTCCTGGGCAAGTATTGTCAAAGAGTTAGAAAAAAGGCTATGAAGCAAGACTTTTGCTTGCTTGGAAGATAGCCTGATGAGGAAGTCAGGCTGCAGCATGCTACTAATTCATGTGCAGCAAGGTAAGTTAGGGTGTGCATGAAGAATGGGGTTCAGGAGCAAAGAGGAATTTAAGGAATTACTCGTATCAACATTCACATTTCTCTCTGTTCTCAGTTGGTGGTCCCATTTTGGTCCCAAATCTAGAGGTCAGCATAATAGGAACAGATGATATATTACAAATTTGCAAACTAATAAATAAGAGTTCACATGAATCCATCCAATCGAATGTAAACGAGAAGCTCCCTCAGTAGTTGACCCTAAAAACAAACAGCTGTGAACATGAAAGCTAGAATTATATCTCTTGTAAGCAAATGGAAAGTGTCTAGGGCCAAGAAACTATGAAGCCCATTTTGTTAATATGGATCATTTCCACCACACTTCAGAGTGTCTAATGTACTTGTATCTCTGGATGCTTTCCTTATGCTTTGCCAAAAAGCCACGTGCATGCTGGGGAAAAGTACATATCTAAAAAAGGAACAGTACATTCACTTTTCTAAGAACCTTTCTACACTATACATGTAATGATACAGTATATCACATGTTCTTACTACATATTTACTATGAGAAGGAGGAAGTATAGAGGAGACGGAGGGTGCTGTTTTCAATGAGCACCACACGTCTGCAATGTAAAGTGCTTTATAGGCTTTGTTGTTTTTCCTTTATAGGCTTTCTTCATTAGAGCAATGAAACATATGCAATACCCCCATGCTCATTATCTCCCCATGCGTATCATCCCCCCGTGCAACAACCCCCTGCACATCCCCCCGTACAACACCCCCTCATGCGCACCATCCCCATGCACATCATTCACCATGTACAACATCCCCATGCGCACTGTCCTCCATGTACAACACCCCCATGTGCATCATCCCCTCATGTGCAATACCCCCAGGTGCACCATCCCCCCATGCACATCACCCCCATCATCACACCATCTCCCCATGTGCATCATTCCTTGTGCATCATCCCCCATGTGCATTACCCCCATACAACATCCTCCATGGGCACCATCTCCTTAATGTGCATCACCCTCATGTGCAACATTTCCCCATACACACCATCTCCCCATGTGCATCATTCCCCCTATGCACACCATCATCCCCTGCACATCATTCCCCCATGTGCATCATCCCCCATGCACATCATCCTACATGCGCATCATCCCCCAATGTTCACCATCACCCCCTGTGCCACCTCCCTCCCAGTGCATCAGCTGGATGTTGATCAGTCTTCAATGTTAAGTATAGGACGAAAACACGTTGCACCCTTTTTCAGCCACATAAAGTTTCAGTTTCTCAACATTGGTTCTTGGTGAGTGTTGATGTCACATAAGGAACACGTTCCCCAAATTTCATGCTTCTTGGTCCTGGAGTTGGGGCACAGTGTCTCTCAGACAGGGATTCTTCAATGTAAAGTATAGGGAGGAAAATGTGTTGCACCCCTTTTCACCCCGTTCCGGTTGGAATTTCCAAAAACCGGTTCTTAATGGCTCCCTCTGTCACGGAAGGAACACCCTCCCCAAATCTCATGCTTCTAGGTCTGGTAGTTTTGACTGGCCGTTGATGTCAGTCGGTGAGTCAGTCAATGCCTTTCAGTTTTATATATCTCCCAGTGTTATAAGGTCCAAATCTGAGCATCAACCAACACTAAAAATACTTTTTAAAATATCTGCCCATTACATATGAAACCACTCACTTTTTATACTTGAAATTTTGCTTTGGAAATCAATCTTCAGGCCACTACCAAAAATTTTGCAGGCTTGAGTTTTTTTAAAATCTCTTTTAAAAGATACTGTAGTTTGAAAATAAGAATGGTTTGATGGGAAACTTTCACTTTAGCCAAAGGAGCAGTTTAAAAGCTGCCAGTTTCTGTGGTGAAAGCTAAAACTGTTTTTAGGAGCTGCCATAGGTGTTGGAAGTCACTATGCGGGTGCTTTAAATTTAACATGCCCCAGAGCTAAAAATTATTTTACAAGTATCCATAAAGAACAGCAGAATAGTCTATTTCACTTCCATATATAAGTATAACGATATGTCAGATCCAACAATTCTGACGTGGCCAACAGTTTCTAATGAGAAAATAATGGTGGAGGTACTGTATAATGGACTTGGAGCACTAAGACACATTTGACAAAATCCCTCACCAAATGTTTCTATGTAAATTCACCAATAATAATAATGTCCATATAGACAGGTTTTTATTGTTCTGGGGTGGTTTCTCCTGGGGAGAGCCTCCCCCACCCCCAACGTGGAGAAGCAGAAGCCCCCAAAACTCATACTGGATACAGTGCAGGCATTATAGTCTGCCTACTCCAGTGCAAGTGAGGCTTGCGCTGATAATTTATGAACTGTAAGAAGGCTAAATACTGCCTGTTCACAAAGAAAACAATGAAGTTTTTCCAAGACACATGGCTAAAAAAGAGGGCATGCCCTCAAAAAAGAGGACATATGTTCACCCTTAGTCATGGCCCCCCACGACTTACCTTAAAAACAAGTCATAAAGGGGTCACACTGCTGGTGTGTGTGTGTGTGTGTGTCTGGGAGAGATAAAGCAGTGCCATGAATTTGTCTAGGATGGCTAGGATCTGCTTCCCCTTCTTCTCCTCTCATTTATTCAAGGGAAAAAAAATCTCCCACCCTTGCTTGCCTGTTGTAAGGCTAGAAACCCTCTTTCTATTGTCCCTCACCTAAATAAAATGCCAGACACCTGTCCTTTGTCCAGTGATCATCACTTCTTTCAGAGATGGGCAATAAAGCCCATGCCTGCCTCCCTTGCCTTCCCTAGGCTTTTGCAGCCAAATGCAAGACAAGAACACCTTTAGCTCCTTCTTCTGCCCTCCTTTAGCAAAAACAACCATCTTTTGTTCAATTATCATTCCTTCCCTCCTTCCTTTCTATCAGAGATGGGAAAGAGAACCCTGCATTGCCTCCTTTTTATTCATTGCAAGAGGAAAATGTTAACTGTTCCCTGTCTTATGGCTGGAACTGCCTGTAGCACACCCAGTCCGAATAACAGCTCCACAAGGTTTTTCATGCCACGAAAACTGTAAGCATGCACACCAACACAAACACTGGCAGACTCAAATCTGCACACGTGGGGAGACGTTCAGTGATGGGATTCAAAGAAATTAACAACCAATTCTATACCCATCTGGCAGCCACTTTTAAATGGCTATTTTTAAACTTTATATGTCCTATCTCTCATTAACAACTGGTTCTATAGAATAGGTGTGAAGCTGCTGGAGCCCACCATTGGACATGCTCCAAGATAGGAGACCCTTGACTTTTTCTGAGTCTTCCACCCTTGGGACTTATGACTCACTCTTTATTACAAGTCAAGTACAGATCATATGACTCAAATTCCCATCCCTGACAAATGTCACAACATAAGTAAAAACTGAAATTTTCTTCTACAAACCCTCTAACAGTCAAAATATAAGCATACAGATATGTCACACCTAGTCACAGTGATTTGAAGATAAACATATTAAGCAAAATAGAAAACACATAACTTACATTTACAGATAAAAAAATATATGATAGCAAATACACTCAGGCTCCAATACTAACCTTCAGTTAGTCTAGCATAAGCTCCAGCATAAGTCCTGTGCTGATCTGGGGGTATCACAAACTGCACCCTCCTGGAGGGTTAGGCCAGCACACTGGCATATGCTGACCTCACCACACCACCATGAGAAGATATGCCAGTAAACTGGCTAGGATTGAACCCAGAGAAAAAGAAGTTCACTTAATTATTAATAACTGCACAAATAGATTCATCTTCTCTACATAGCAGTCTGTTGTTGATTAGTTGTTTATCTATGTTACTGAAGTGCTTCTGACTTCTAGCTGACATTTTATATTGAATTACTTTCACTGCTTCTGCTTATAAACCAATGAGGAACCAACCTTCTGCCTATTAAATCAGACACAATTAATTACAGTGTATATAGTTTATGAAGCACTTATTATGCCTGTGCTACTACCAAGTCCATCAATAACTGTTCAACTACAGTCAAAGGGACTTTCATTATTTTAAGGCCATCATTCATATTGCAAATACTAGTGAAATGTATCCATGTTGCAGGAGTAAAATAACCCCACATACACCATCCCCCATTGCACAACACCCCCATTGAGCAACATACCCCATTGCACAACACCATCCTGTGCTCAGCATCCCCCAATGCACAGCATCCCCCATGTGCATCAACCCACCATGCGCATCACCCATGCGCATCACCCTCCCATGCGCATCATCCTCCCATGAACATCAATCCCGCATGTGCACCAACCCACCCCAAGCGCATCAACCCCCCCATCTGCATCAGACCCCATGCACATCAACCCCCCAATGTGCACCATCTCCCCAGGCACAATATTCTCAGGCGCACCATCTCTGCCAGTGCAACATCTCCGTGTGCACCATCCACCCCAGTGCACCCTCCCTCCCAATGCATTAGCTGGATGTTGATCAGTCAATCTTCAATGTTAAGTATAGGACAAAAACACTTTGCACCCTTTTACAGCCCCTTAAGGGTTAAATTTCTCAACAGTGGTTCTTGGTGGGTGTTCATGTCACAGAAGGAACAGCCTCCCCAAATTTCACTCTTCTAGATCCAGGGATTGGGGCAGAGCATCCCTCAGTCAGGAATTCTTCAATGGAAAACATAGGGAGGAAAACGTGTTGTGCCCCTTTTCATCCCCTTCTGGTTGGAATTTCTGAAAACCAGTTCTTAGTGGGTGCCTCCATCATGGAAGCAACACCCTCCCCAAATTTCATGCTTCTAGGCCCAATGGTTTTGGCTGGGTGTTGATGAGTCAATGTGTGAGTAAATCAGTCAGTGACTTTTCAATTTTATATATATAGCTATAATAGCGCAAGCTGTTAAGGTGCTGTGCCTGTTAACTTATCGATTCCCAGGTCGGCCCCACAAGACAGGGTGAGTTCCTGTCCTTAGCCCAGCTCTGCGACACCAGCTGGATCCAATCGTATTGGCTCTGCCTTTCCATTGGACTAATTCAGTAGTGTGGAGAGGGGGGGGATCTGCTGCTTGGGTAACAGCCTATCCTCCATAACAATCCAACCCAGGCTTTTGTGCTTCGCATGCAACGTATGCAGCTCCGAGCACAATACCATAGTCTTCCAAGACTGACGGAGGCCTGCTTTAGCTGTTTCATTCTTGACTTGAATGATAATTTGGATGAGAGTCAAATACTGGTTGACAAATTTGAGAGCTCAGCTTGCCTGCTTGACAAATACAACAAGGCAAAATTCAGCATCTTGCTTTTTGTTTTGAAATCTAATCCCGTATGAAACTGTGAACTCTTTTTGTTCATCTTTTGTAGTTGAGATATGTCCTCCACTCCACATTTTAGAAGCTCATTTAGAAAGATCACAGGAGAGACTGTTTTCAGTTGCAACTCCCAAGTACTTTTTGTCCTGGTTCATCCTGCAAGGAGCATGCAGTGCAATCCTAAACAGGTCTTGCCTTACAGTGCAATCCCATTCAGGTCTACTCAAAAGTAAGTTCCATTGAATTCAATGGGCCTTACTCCCAGGAAAGTGCTCTTAGGATTGTAGCCTTAATGTTGTATATTTTGCAGCTTATGTTATTGTTTCAAAAATCACCAACAAGGTTTTAATTATGGTGTCCTACAACAAGGAGAAGAGAAGTTACCGGTAAATCATATAATTTATAAAGGATGTTTCTGGCCATTGCCCTTATCAGTGATGAGCACTTGACTTGGGGTGATTCAACTTGAGCCTTTCTAAGGTTTTATTTTTGACAACATGAGTCTTGTTGAGTCATAGATATCACTGACTTTGACTTGACTTGGGGTCAGTGACTTAAAAAAAGAGTCTGAAATAAAAGCGACTTGGGCCTTTAAAATTGGAAGCATAAGCACAGAAAAGGGAATGTACCAGAAAACTTTCAAGACAACTCCCCTGTTCTCCACCAGCAGAATCCATCACATAGTCTGGTGGCATGGCTGCATTGGCATGGAGCAGGCTTACATAGGATTGGTTTGTTATTTTTTGTGACATATCTGACCAATACAACCCATTTCTATTGTTTATGTATGACTGACCAGTGCTCACTTATTACTGAGTGGCTATGACGTATTCAGTAGCCTCTCATCAGCAGTATGGTACATGCAGTTTCCTTAGGCTGCAATCCTAAAGACACTTTCCTGGGAGAAAGACACTTTGAACACAATAGGGCTTACTTTTGTGTAGACATGGTTAAGATTGTGCTCTTAGAGCAGCGTTATTCTCAAAGTGGGGGTTGGGACCCCTTTTGGGGTCGCCTGGAGCTTTCCTGGGGGTTGCCTAAAGACTCCTGGTGCAGGGGGCCAGGTGGGCAGACCTGGCAGAAACGCTGGAGCCGCTGTGGCTGGAAGAAGCAGCTCAGAAGGAGCCTCTGAGCAGCTGTGAGACAATGTGGAGCTTTGGGGGCAGGGAGGATTGCAGCCTTAGAGCCCAGTTCTATGCATATCTACTCAGAAGCCAGTCCCGTGGTAGTGAATGGGACTTACTCTGAGGAAATAGTGGCTGGCTCTCCTGCCTGAGATCCCCAATCCTATGGAGGCCTCCTCTCACCCGGGTACTTACATTCCCATTCCTCCCTCCCCTCCCCTCCCCTCTCTCCCTTCTTTCTTTCTTTCTTTCTTTCTTTCTTTCTTTCTTTCTTTCTTTCTTTCTTTCTTTCTTTCTTTCTTTCTTTCTTTCCAGTCACGCCCTCTTAGCTATGCCACATCTGTCTGTCTGTCTGTCTGTCTTTACGTATTGTTTTTATGATTAATCACTATGCTTTAATTATGTTCAATTTGTAACAACGAAAATACATCCTGCATATCAGATATTTGCATTACTATTCATAACAGTAGCAAAATTACAGTTATGAAGTAGCAACGAAAATAATTTTTATGGTTGGGGGTCCCCACAACATGAGGAACTGTATTAAGGGGTCACGGCATTCGGAAGTTTGAGAACCACTGTCTTAGAGCATGTCTACTCAAAAGTAAATTTCATTGTGTTCAATGGGTCTTACTCCCAGGAAAGTCTCTTTAGGATTGCAGCCGTAGACATTCATAAGACATAGAAGGAGGACGGCTTAAACTTCAAGGGTGAAAATAAACTTACTACAGCCAGAACAGCTCAAGGGATGATTTAGGTTCATGGAAAAATAAACTGTGATTTAACAGCTTTGTCTGATCTTGTGTGAAAGATCTGAAGTGCTCAGCTATGTCTCAGCAACATGCCGCCTTATAATTATGTATGAGGACCTTACATATTTTTGTTTAATCCATGCAACACTAATGCCTCCTTCAGAATGTTTGAATTCTCCACTCCATAAAATGTTCATTTTAGGGAATAAAGCAGATAACTAGAATGAGAATCAATGTGGCATACTCTGTAAATCATACATCTGGAAGATTGACTAACATAATTGAAACCACTGTGATTCTCTAGTGGGTGAAATGATGTATTCTTTGGATTTTCCTCATTGGTGACTGAGCAGAGTGGGAAAAAATATTTGGGGGAAACAATGTAATTTTTCTTAGAATTCAGAAGCACCTTCACATGATAAAATGAAGGTCCATAGGAAATAGAGCAAAGAATTGCACCCTGCTGTTCTTTAAAAATTCAACATTGGGTTCCTTTAAAGTATTTTCAAATGTTTTACATTCTTTTTTCTATTAAAATAGCAAAATGGACTCAGCCATACTAACCCCATGACTCTCAAACTACATTAGAAAAAAATATTGTATTCAGCTATGATAAATACCGCTGTAACATTCAGGTATGGAGCTCCTTTATCTGAATTTGGTAAATGAGACAAAATTCAAGGTCTGAAAAAAGAGAAGATGGCTTTTATAAGTAGGCAGCTAGGTGGTAAACTCAGAAATTTTCAAATTCTGACTGGTGAATATCAGTGTTTCTTTGTAACATTAAAGGTACTTGAAGTGGTGTCCGATGGTATGTGCAGCACCCCAAGAATCCCGTAACCTTGTGGCAACACCAGCAATCCAACGTGACAACCAATTGTCGGATGCTTAACTCAGCAGGCACAGTTCTAGCTTCTGCTTTTTGCAGGCTCAGAAAAAGCCCCCCCCCCCGCCCATCCTGAACCTTTTACCTATCTGGCCTCCCAATCTGGAAGCAACTGGCAGTGACATCATCACCAGTTTCTTCTGGTGGTACTTACAATAGGTGGACAATGCAAAGTAGTATAGCAGGGGACAAACTGATGCTGCTAAATGGTATACCAAGCCTAAATAATAATCTAATATGAAGAGATTCCATACTAGCCTTGGAGCTGGCTCCAAACATACGTTGCCTTTTTAACCCTCATTCATTTACAGACCGATCCTGTTCTGATGCATAGGGCCACTGATGGAGTGTATGCTGCATGCTAAGGGCCAGAAGGGGACCAGACAGCCCAGGAGAGGTGAATAAAGAACTTTTTTACTTATCTCGTTATAAGTGACCTGGTCTCCAATGTATGTCCTCAAACATATGCCAGCACATTAGCTAGTGTACATCTGAGGAGACTATGAGAGAAAGGTTGTGGCCATAAAGGGGGGGGGACGACAGGATCTTATATGTTCAAGTGCCACCAACATCCCTCTTATCACCTTGCCACCCTCTTATCCCCTCCCACCTCTGTCCTGATGAATTCCTGCCTTAGTGTGCAATCCTAACCAATTTTCCAGCTCTGGAGTAAGGGGAATGCAACTCCAAGGTAAGGAAACAAATCTTCCCAAACCTTGTGGAGATCTCCGTGATTACCCTCAACTGTAGGATGCAAAAACATGCCCCATTGGTACAGCTGTGTCAGTGCTCAAAAGTTGGTTAGGATTGCTGCCTTAGTCTTTTCCCAGTCTGCTGCTGTTACCAACTTACCCTACAATCCAGAGTAACTACGTGAGCACGTAAGAGACTTTACGTGTACCCATAGTTACTGCACCACCTAGTGAAAACCTATGGGAAATTCATTTTGCAATCCAGAGCAAATTGTTCTTACACCGGAGCAAGGACTCCCCGTAGTTACTCAGGATTGCGCCCATAGTGGCAGTGGTAGAGGTTCTGCTAGCTGGTGTCTCCCACATTCAGTGTGAATCATTGTGTTGAATGGCAGGGCACTTGTCATCCCAGTGGAATGATCTGGACAGGATTGGGCCCTTAAACAAACGTATGTGAAGTAAGCAAGTCATAATGTAGCAATTTCTATTATCACAGGATCTTGGCAAAGTGTCAACAGACGTGCATAAAACTATCATTGAAGTCCAGGTGACATGATTCGTATCTCTTATATATAAAACTGAAGAGTCACTGACTGACTCACATACACACACTTGCAAACACACACTCACCAATGTCCAACCAAAACCACTGGACCTAGAAGTGTGAAATTTGGGGAGGGTCTTTCTTCCATGATGTAAGCACCCACTAAGAATCAATTTTTAGAAATTCAAGCCAGAAGGAGCACGTGTTTTCATCACTATACTTTACATTAAAGAATCCCTAACTTACCAATGCCCTGCCCAACCCTAGGATCTAGAAGCATGAAATTTCAGGAGGGTATTCCTTACATCAGTGGTCTTCAAAGTGGGGTGTGGGACCCCCTTGGGGGGTTGCAAAAAGCTGGATGCAGCCATCTTGGAATCTGGCACTAATGACACTTCCAGCCATCTTGGAATCTGGAATTAATGACACTTCCAGCCATGATTTCACTTCCAGGGGTTCTTGAACAGATGCTCAGAAGAGGGTCCCAGGCTGAAATGCTCGATTACCACTGCCCTAAATGTTGTGAGCACCCGCTAAGAGCCTGTTTTTAGAAATTTAACCCCTAAGGGGGTGAAAAGATGTGCAATGTGTTTTTGTCCTATACCTATCATTGAAGACCGATCAGTCTTCAATGACTGTTCCCCAACCACAGGATGAAGCACATGTCTCACAATCAGGGTTTTAGTTGGAAAGTTGGATAGGATTGGGTCTTCGATCTGCCAAATCTGACAAATCACAATATGTTTCTGGCTGTTGGTTTCGAACCACTCACTTTATCCTAATTTCTCATCATGCTGTGGGAAAGGAAAAGGACAGACAAATGACAGATGAAACTGGATCCATTTTACATACAATGTGCATTTTTCCCATATCATGGGAAACAGAACTGGAATGGATTAGTCAGAAAAGATCTATTTTTAAATGGCATTTTAAAAATGGATTGTCAGCTGAAGACTAGTGAAGATGATGAATTGCTTCTATTACCCATGTTGAGAAGATGATTTTTATTCTGAAAGGAAAATGAATCAAGCAATCCTATATCAATTGATTTAAAAGCTGGAGGTGAAGGAGAGAACATGGATGAATGGAAACTTTTCAGATTATGCATATCTCTTGCATATTCTGTTGGTGATTGCTTAAATGTGCAATTAGAGAAGAGAAAAGGAGTGTGGCTAGGGAAAAGGCAGTTCAATTATTCCTTAAGTTTAAGGGTAATAGTTATTTTATTTATTTAAAATATTTCTACCTTGCCTTTCCACCCCTATGGAAGCTCACAACAGCTTATGAAATAAGATAAACATACAAAAAATCAATAAAATAGAAAGAGCTAATATTAACAGTGACTCCTAATTACCTAATGTCTTTACAGAATATATAGATTCTTGTGAGAATAGACTTTTTTAAGCTTATGAGTTTGAACCCATTTAGACTTTCCATCACTAGACTTTTGACTTGTGCTCAAAAAATTCAGGTGGACAGTAAAAGGGATTCATCGTGATGTGGACACTGCACACTAATTGAAGTTACTGGAGAGTCTAGAGTAGTTCAGTCTAGATTAGTAGTTATCAAACTTGAAAGGAGATTTACTCCCTAAGAAGTCTTTGTGAAGAGACACATGCATGGAAAGATGCAAAGGGCAGATGCTTTGACTTACTTCGATGTAGGTAGGGCTGCAGAAGGCTCCATATGTGCAGAGGTGCACGATTCCTGACATCACCGTGAGCCTACCCATATTAAAATTAAGCATCCCCCTCTACCTCCACCTAAGGATGTGATCCTGCTTCTCCTCTTTCCCCATCCCTTAAAAGGGCAAGGGAAGCTTAACATGAATTGGTGGGTTGCAACCCACCAGTTTGAGAGCCACTGGTCTAGATGTTACCAGTGACTGGGTAATTATAGCCAGGTCAATCTGATCTGGGAAAGGATGCAGTTGGCAATCTAGTCAAAACTGCTTTATGGCAATCCTAGCAACTGTCAACACCTGACAAACCAAAGTCAAGCAGATTTACTGCTTCAAAGTGAGTTTTACCCCATTACGAGCAAGCTGTAATGCACAGTCTATGTAATGCACACTCAAATCTATATGCACAGTCAGAGCACAATCCTAAACCAGGTTGGCTGGCCCAAGTCCTGGCATAAGTCTCGTGCTGGCCTGGAAATGTTGTTAAATTGCTGTAAGGCACTTCTACACCAATCCAGTGGGGGTACGTGATACCAGTGCATAGATATGGACTGGTCTCACACACCCACCAGCATGGGAATGGGGAGACAGGTGATTTGCACTGGCCTAAATAGAGAGGGAGGGAAAAACAGTGCTGGAAAAAATGTATTGCCAAAACACAAATAAGGGAATTAATTGTCACAAAAAGCTCTTAGAACATAATTGTGAAATCCGAATGGTATTTTATAAAATTATTTGGGCAATTTGTGCATTAATGCTACCTACAAATCAGGTCTCTTTCTTTCAGAAATTCTGTCCTTAACTCTCCCACTCAAGAAAAAAAATCAGGGGAGTAATGTGAAGTGGAATGGATTCAACAAGAGTGAATTTGAAGTCTGACCACATTACTGACTGAGAACTTAATCCACAGCAGTCAGTTATCAGTCACAAATCCACTGTAATTGCTCAGACAGTATAAAAGGGATTTATATGTCAGTAGCCTGAAGGTCTGAGTTGTACTGAGTTTCAAGAGTTCATTAAAGAACCATTTCATATTCCTGTCAATCTGTCATTTATTTCAGGTGATTGCCATACGGCGAGGTTAATCCCAATGAATATAAGGCCCATATAAGAAGATTTTGTTCATCTCTATAGCTCATCGGCTTGACAAGTTATTGCTTTGGTAATGTAAAGCATTATAAAAAGGGAAATATTAAAAGGGTACCATACTCAGTTCAAATCAACAGTTTATGACCCCTTTTTGCAACAGTATATTGTTAAGGTGAGTCCTATTTTTTCTCTTTGCCACAAAGAGCAAAATATCAGTTTGGGCAAAATCCAGAGTACCTACAGGGAGTCTTTGCTCCAGTGTAAGAACAATTTACTCTGGATTGCAATATAAATTTCCCATGCAGCACAATCCTAACCATGTCTACTCAGAAGTAAGCTCCACTGTGTTCAATGAGTCTTACTCCCAGGGAAGTATCTTTAGGGTTGCAGCCATAGGTTCTCACTAGGTGGTGCAGTAACCACGGGTACACATAAAGTCTTTTACATGCTCCTGTAGTTACTCTGGATTTGGGGGTTTGTCTGATATTCATAGTACAGAGAGATCCACTCTCTGGAATTCTTACATCCAAAGTACACAGAAGTTTAAAAAAAGAAAAAGAATGATATGATTGGTTATTTCAGGAAACATTAAATAAAAGTTTCATGAGGAAAGACTCCCATTTATGTTCTTTGCAAAAGATTGCCTTTTGATTAAGTCTCTCTTTTTACAGTTTCTTATTACAGGAAACTAAGATTGTAACTATGAGAATGTGTTCCAAGACCAACATTTTATCTATTATTTTCTCATCCGTATGTTACAGGAGAAGCATAAATAGAAAGATCTTGAGAAATTCAATAAACTCCTTGTTCTCATACAGCTTTTCTGTTTCTTTGTAGGCTGCCAGAATCGTGGAAAGTTTAAGCTCGTTCATATTGTTATGTCAGAACAGAACACTGATATAAAGTGCTAAAATTTGTCAAGGCACACCATCAGTTTTGTTTTTTAAAAAGTACTGATATGGCACACTGCACTTCCGGCAGGGGAAGGGGCTCATGTCTCCTAATGACCCTACTATCATCCTGTGGCACACATATGGCACCAGTGTGCCATAGCTCAGTGGTTGAAAATCACTGTGATAGAATAATAAAATACTTATGTTCTGCACTTTCTATTACTACCTTCCACATACCTGGGTTTTAGATGGAGTGCACGATTATATGCTATGGTCTCCTGTGTTGTCTCTTCTTTGTACATAGGTGTTTTTTTGTCTTGGAAAGGGACAGAAATCTCAAATCTTCAGATGATCCTACTTGCAGCCTATGCACTGAACAGCAGGTAGAACATTCTGAACATTTAATGAACATTGATTCACCCTACAATCCAGAGTAACTACAGAAGGACAGGAGACACTTATTCTGGATTGCTCTTTGCATTTCCCATAGGTTTACATTTGTAACTATGTCGGTGTAAAAGGTCCCGTAGTAACTCTGGATTGTAGCCTTAAGCCTGTAATTGACATTTAATGGATTTTAGAATTCTTCAGTGATAACAAGCAATCACTATTAGAATGCACATCAGTTCTAAGAAGCTATCTCATGCAGAACAGTGCTACATGTTGCCAGCCAGCTACTCTGTCATCAGCATTGTATTAAAGTTGAATGATGAGATTCAGGAAGCCCTACTGATCACCTGGCCAGGATCACCAACCAAAGTGCAGCCTCGGAGTTCCATACAAGGTTAAAAAGCCTTGTATTTAAAAAGTTAAAAAGTTAATTAAAAGTTAACTAAAGTGGCTGGCTGGCACTCAAGAAGTGGTGCTATACCAGAAGTATCTGGAACCACACAACTACCTTTCCCAGAAGTTGGGGTGATGTGGCTGGAATGGTCAGAGAATCCAGATAATATCATATTAAAATGGAGTCCAAATGATTGTAGTTGGAGACAATTCGACTCACTGCCTTTCCTGAGTGGAAGATGCTGATAGGTTTACTGAGATGTTTACTGGTGAGTCTACTCAGAAGTCTACTCAGAAGTAATTCTGTGCTCAATGGGTGTTCCAGGACAGTATTCATACAACTGCAGCCCCAGGCAGCAATGGATGCATCTGGTAAGATATGGGGCACTATGGAAACTCATGAGACTGCTGAAATGCTTAAGACTAGGAGTCATTTATATAAGGTGCTATTTATATAACAATGAACCTCTTCACAGGGTTTCACATGATTTGAGCTATCATAGGACATTTTTCTCAAGTTATTATTGCATCATAGACAGAGGCCACATGTACACTCCCACATGGGATCACCAGTTTCTACAAACACTTTCATGCATTTGCTTCTGGGGTTTGTGACTCAACCTCCTTGAACCACCATCACATGTGAACTAGCTTGAACTAGACCAGCAACTTAAGTGACAGTGATTTCATCTCCTTCCACTTAGAGACCCAGCTCACCTTTACCCTCTGAACTTTACAAACATAATCACACATGAGAGAGGGAAAAAATGTTGTCATATAAAGCTTGGCATACCTTTGCATAGAATGAAAAGTAGGTTCCGATCCTGAAGGGCATACAATAATTTTGCACAATGGAAACCACAGAAAATAGAAAGGGATGATGGCAGTAGAGCTATAACTATGGTGTAGCCTGTGGGACACTTGCCCTTGCCATGACTGCCCCCAGGCTTCTCCCTAGTTATGGAGGAGACATTGGTGGCTTCATGGAGGTGACATTGGTGGCTTTTTTCTGCTCTGGAGACTCCCAGCCTCCAGAGAAGAAGGAATGGGGTATGCAAACCCAGTGTACCAACTGCAGCTTCTCTGGTGAGGACATGAAAGTGCAGCCTAACAGTGACATTGTGCAGGACCTGAAAGTGACCTTGTGACATCACATGAAGTCACTGCCCTGGTCATTACGTGTCTGAGTGACAGGAATAAATAAGAGAAGCTGATGCAGTTGTTTCGCAGCTGGTCGACCAGCTTGAGGACACGCACTGCGCATGCGTTGGAGGTTGATGCATGCGCAATGCAGGGCTTCCCCAGGCGCACCAAACCGGTGCACCTGGTTTTCTGCCCCCCCAGGTACCAGATTGGTAGCGGGGGGTCAGAAATAAGAAGTGGTTCGGGCGATCCGGCCCGAACTGGCTTCAGCCCACCCCTGCTGCACAGTGGCATAGCTAAGAGAGTGCAAGGGGTGCAGTTGCACTGGGCTACAAGCTTTAGGGGGGCTACAAACTGATTTTGACCCTAGTGACTAAAATTGTGAAAAACAGGGTTTGTATGAATGAAAATGCTGTCATGTTATATATCGTTGGAAAGGTAATTTTATGCAGAATGCAATGAAACAAACTGCATTTTCTATCAAAAGTTATGGCCAATTTACCAGATAATGAAAATACAAAAGCATACGGAACAAAAGTGCATTTTCTTAACTCAAACTCTCCCATGTTACTGATGGCTCTGAGACCCAAAGAAATGCAATTCTGATACTGTATGAAACGAATGTGTTAACATGAATAATCTTTCAGTACATATATCATAGTACAATTACCCAAGCTAATCGGGTATCACCACTTTGAAGTGGTGCTGAGGTACTCCTATTTAGCAGGGAAAGAATAACCATTTCTCTTTACCCCAACACAGTTTTCCCAACCAATAAGGGACACAATTTTCATTTTTTTACTGATTTTGTTGTTGGGGAGGGCAACAAAATCTTCAACTCCAGATAGTAAATAGGTGCTTTAGCTATGGCAGTAGCAGAGCAAATGGTGGCAAACTGCTGAGGAAGAGGAGGCAGATTTTCCCCCAATATTCTTTTTTAAAATAACCAGGGATGACATCACTTTCAGTTGTGACCGCTTCCGGGGCAACATTTTGAGGTTTACGCTGGGCTACATGATCATTAGCTACGCCACTGGACATCCACTTGTTTCCCTACATGATACCAATGAGTTAAGCTGGCCTGGGTTAAGACTGCATCCTTTCTTTCAGCTTAGTTACAGCTGGAAGGAGGACATGGGTGTGATGATAAAAACTTTTTGCAAATTTCCCTATTTTACCTACTTCAGCCTCCATTTTTCCCCAGCTTTTTTCCTCACAGAAAAGTCCTTTTGTAACATCAATAAATAGCTTGCTTTGAGTGTTTTCTTTTGGCCTTAGCTGCTTTGGCAGAAGGTGCTTCCAAAAAGCAATGCCTTTCGACTTAATAATTAATGGCAAAGATAAGTTAGGTAATACAAACCTGAGGTAGATAGGATCCCAGTGGACAGACTCTTTCATGTTGGGAAACGTTGTGCTTGCAGGTCGGTAGACTTTTATCTCTACTAACTTTTGAAATGCTCACACCCGTTGTGGTGAGCTTTCTGTAAGCTAAGCTCCTTCTGGCATCAGTAAAACATTTTATGCTTCAGACATTTTTAGTCCTGAAGCAAAACAGTAGGTATTGAATAACTGCTAAATCACAACTATGCTTCCCCCCTTTTCTCATGCTGCTCTGTGACCTGCCACTCAGGAGCAATACCTATTCATTGCCAAAGTCTTATTTTTTTCTTAGATAATTATTTTTTTAAAAACATCTCCTTTGGCCTGAGTTGAATTTAAACACATTCTTGTCTCCTGTTGAAGGCCTCACAAAGCAGACATTGCTATAAAGCTTTGAAAAATCAATTCCCATTAGATTAGAAACACAAGATTAAACTTCTAATTTATGACAAGGATGCAAAAGTTGCCGTAATCGTTCTTAATGACATGTGATACAATCCTTCTCCATTCAGATGAGCTGCAGCATTCATATCCATAGTGAAAAATGCTACATGTGAACCTGCACGGACTTTAAGGTTTACTTAAGCTGGCTCTGCGATTGGTCTCATGAATGACACAGAAGCATTTTCTGTGGTGGTATCTTACTTATGATGAGGCGGAGGGGCAGGATAGGCTGAGCTCTGCTTCACCAGATACTGAACTCCATCTTGGCCTTCTGGCCCAACACCAAGTCTCTCAACTCTGCATGGGCAAAATAGCCAGTATGGACTTGGGGCTTGGATTGGAGGGCTTGGGGTTTTCCCTCAGGGAAGGGAATGAATGCCCCCTTGCACCAAAGAGACCTCCAGCAGCTGCTGCAATGCCACCAAATAAAGAGGCAGCCAGGGTGACCATATGTCTTGGGTGAAGAGCACCCAAGAAAAATTTGAGAACTTGATAAAATAAAAGTTTTTTTAAAAAAAAACTCATATTTTGGTTTCATATGGTTAATTAAAACAGTTATTACTTATCATTAAAATTTAAACTATTATATATAATATGAGTAATATGGAAAAAGAGGGCATATGAGAATTCTGGAAATAGATGCTTTGATACCACTGGACCTGACAGCAGCACCACCTTTAGAACTAAGTTATTACTTAGGATGCAGTCCTAACCTAGGCCAGCACAATTCATTGGTCTTCCCATTCTGTGATGATATAGGGAGGCAAGCGCATGTCTGTGCACTGTCCTAATTCTTCCCCAGTAGTGGTACAGAAGTGTCACAGCACTTTTGTGACACCACCAGGCCAGCATGGGACTTAGGTTGGCCTTACTGAGAGTTAGAATTGCAGCCTAACTTACTTACTTGCTTAAAAGATTTCTATGTTTTTTTTTTCTCTTGGAGAAACAGGAACTTTCGTATTTATATTTAGGTATATACGTATCAACAGAAATTATTCCCACCCCAAAACCCTTATTTCCATTAATTTTCTCTAGTATTAAGTGAACAATGCCATGTATAAATTTTAGTACAAACCACACTTCAATATACAGTACTAAAGATACATTCATTAAAATATTTTACAATAATTTAGTAGATTAAAAAGTGTCTTAAACACATCTGTTCTGCATTAGAGAAACTTGTGTGACAGATAACCTTCTTTAACTGTATATGTGTGAATATTTCCTTTATATATAAAGCTTTTTGTGTTGAAAGAGAAGGATGCATTACCTGATTTGCTGACTGTTTAAAAAGTGAAGATTAATGAAAAGGAAAAATATTATTCTGTTCATAAAATGGAAGCCTTTCTCATTTATTTTTTCATATAAAATTACAGGTTGGAAGTAATCATGATCCAAAAAGCCACCCTTAGAGGTACTTCCAAAATTGAGACACCCAGTGTTAAAGATGCTAAAAAAGATAGGATTACGCATATTGTGAATGTAAAGTGGGGATAATTTATTGCATCCCTTTACTTTGCCACAAAAGTTTATATTAACATTATTAGCACATGGTATTAGAAGTAAGACTGCTACCAAAATCTATCTTGGTTTAGTGATGACTGTTGGTGCTCTGAACTTGAAATTTTTTAATACTATTATTCTTTTCGACTTCACAGATGGAAGACTTCCATAAGGAGTTGAATTCAGCACAGGAAACAAAACCCTAATACTATTTCATCTGCCCTCTCCCCACATTGATAAAGGAGTCTCTTCATCTGAAACTAAGGAAAACCTCAACAAACTGCAGCATTTACATTCAGATCATAGGGGTTTATATTCTTACAAAGCTGAATTTACTTCTCAATTGTTGTGTTTCTAAGTACAGACAAACCATTAGTTGTTCTGTGAATATTACTCTTTGTGTACACATATGATGTTTTTTCTCTAAAACTAAGAAAACTATTGTTGAAATAAATCTAAGAGCAATTAACATGTTTATATGAGTCATGGATCAGAAAATCATATGTTGCTCTAAAATGAAATTCTCTCTGCCTTTTAATCAGAAAAAAATGGGAGAGTCAATGATACACTTAATTAGAACAGTATTTAATATGGACCATCCCTGCTTGATTAAAACATTAGTGGTGAAGTCACTGGCAATACCACTTTATGGAAAATATTTGTCTGAGAAAAACCGTTTTATGGAATCAACTTTTCAACACCAGGGAGGAACATCACTTATTTCTGATGACAACTTGCATTAAAAATTTTGAAGCCATCTCATTTAGATTGGTTATTAAAATAGGTAGCCTAATCTGATACAGCATGTGGCAGGGCCACATGGCACATGCTGTATCCAGTGCTGAAGTTAAGTAGGCTGAAGGCCTCCTTGGAGTAAGAGAATAAACCCAAGGTCAAGCCTTAGCCTGCCATATGGGAATACCTAGATTTGTCAAGGGTCGGGTTGTCCCAGTAAGCCTCGCAGCTGCTGCATGTGACCGTCCTCTCTTGCAGCTTCTATCCTTTCTCTTTCATTCCCCCAAATCCAGAGTAACTATGGAAGCACATAAGAGACTTTACGTGCACCCGTAGTTACTGCACCACCTAGTGAAAACCTATGGGAAAATCATATTGGAATCCAGAATAAGTTGCTCTTACACCGGAGCAAGGACTCCCTGTAGTTACTCTGGATTTTGCCCTTCTACCCTTTTTACAGATTGGGCAGGGGTGTGTTTGAAGAGCACTTACACACATACACACACACACACACACACACAGAGCGTGACTTAAGTCTTTTAGAGTTGTGAAGGAGCAATTTGGCAACTTGGAAAGTGCCCCATTATCACTTGTTTTTAAATCACATTACTGAGGGCAGTGTTACTAGATTTGACTTGAGTCTAGCCAGGCTGGACTTCCCCTCCCGGCAATTACAGGTGTTGTGAGTAAGCTTTAAGCGTATAAGATTGTCTTTATCAACCATAACAGGAAGGCGCATAACAGGAAGAGCAAGGAGTGGGTGGATATGTGCAAGAACATTGCAAAAACTTCAAAGCAATTGCCTACACCTTCCACCATCCTATGCCTTTTTTTGCAGATGAAGCAATTTATGTTTTTGTCTTTGAACAAGAGATAGTGCCATAGTGCAATATCAGATAATTCATTTTGAAACATACCTGTGGTTTGATGTGGGGTGATAATTGTTTAAGAAACATATATCCAAGGCCTTCCAGGTGTTGTTTGGAACAACATATGTTTGAATTGAAGTTATATTACAGAATTTAGATTAGTTTGTTACATTCTCACCAGCTTGAGGAAGTGGTTGGTAATACTGTTTTTATTAACTTGATTGTATTAATCATGCACCCTCATGTTTCCAAATGTTTTATCTCTTTACATTACCAACAAGCTGGAACAGAGGAAGCATGAAATTGTTGTGCTTCCACATTTGCAGTTCACGTATAATGTGGGAAGTGGTAACTCAGGCTGCAATCCGAACCACCAGTTAGGCCGGCACTAGCCCTGTACTGGCCTGGGGGCTATAATGCACTTCAGTGCCACTCTTGGGGGGGGGGGGGTTCGTCCAGTGCATAGCCAGTGCCCCAAGAACACAAACATTTTTAATAATTCCTTCCTTACCCATACAACCACCACAGGCCACAGAAGACCCACAAAAACCAGACATGTCTTTCTAAAGACTCCAGGAGACCTGCTGAGTCTGTGCACAGACTCTCCAAGCCCCTGAAAGGCGCATTTTTCA
The DNA here is from genome assembly GCA_030015325.1 of Cryptoblepharus egeriae. Lineage (NCBI taxonomy): Eukaryota > Metazoa > Chordata > Lepidosauria > Squamata > Scincidae > Cryptoblepharus > Cryptoblepharus egeriae. The sequence goes on from JAREYC010000005.1 coordinate 32,542,077, forward strand.
CCTCAAATCTTCTACTAGGGATGCAGGTTGGCAACCCCTCAAGTAGTGGTACCCCACTGCCTTTCTTAGCTTTTTTAAGAATGCATAAGAGCTCCAGAGTCTGCAAAGTATGAACAGTGCTGACTTAAAGCTTCAGAGAGCAGAAGGAAAGTAAGGACATTTGATACCACTCTACAGTTTTGCTTCGGGCATGTGTTTGGTTAATACATTTATGTCTTCCATTATAATATCAGACTCCAAGCAGAATATGTTCTAAATCCTGTTTTACTTTGTAACTTGCTAGGGTGTCAACCTATGGATAGAAAAACGAATAGTTTGTAATTCCAATATTTCTGTAGCTCGGGGGTGGATTTGTCAAACACATGATTTTTAAATAAGAACATTGAGTGGAATGTCTAATTTGTCTAATGCTTTGGTTGGGTCAACAGAACCTGAAAAGAACATTCACAGATTTAGTTCAGCTTTGTAAAATTTCCAAGACTGTGGAGAAGAAAATTTGACAGCAAAGCTTTTCAGTCTTTGGGGGAAATTAAATAGCCATAAATATTTCCTTATTTCAAATCTTCAGGGTGTGTTTTATCAGTTTTATCACATTCAAAGCTGTTCTTTCATTTCAGCAGACTTCAGTGAGGTTTAAGCAAGCAACATTTACACTAAATACATATTGGTGCCAATGAAAATCAGCATCTGCAAAGACATAAAGCTAGCAAAATAACAGAAAAAGTCTACAAGGCTGCTGAAAATTTCTTACTTTTCAGTTTTCAGAAAATTCTGCTTTCCTAATTTATTGCCTGCACACTTAATTTGGTAATCTGGAGTTCTAGTTTTTTGAACATTGCCCAGGACAAAATATTCTGGCCCCCACTCTATTGGTGCCATCTGATTTTATAAACTTCCGCATGTTCTACCACTTTAGCTGAAAACCCTCTCTCAAAATGTTTTTAGATTTTTGTCATTTTAAAATCAAACAAGATTTTGCAAACAAGCACATATGCAACTATGGGCGCAATCCAGAGTAACTACGGGGAATCCTTGTTCCAGTGTAAGAACAATTTACTCTGGGTTGCAATATGAATTTCCCATAGGTTTTCACTAGGTGGTGCCATAACTACATTGACATAAATGTCTCTTATGTGCTCCGGTAGTTACTCTTGATTGTAGGGTATGTGCTTTTGAGAATAGATTTTTTCTGTAACAGATAGCATGACAGAGATATAAAAGGGGAGGTATAAAACTTCCTAAATCCAAACAGAAGTATGGGGACTTTAATGTGTAGCCATTGCTGTCGTTCCTATTAGCCATCCATTTAGCTGGTGAAAATCCAAAGAGCCAAATCAGGGGGGTTTAAGATACAGTTGAGGTCTCTGCTGTCCCACCATCTCCTAAGCCCAATCAACCCTGTTCTGTCCACCCCACTTAGAAACTTCCACTTTCCTCCACCCTCTTTAAGCCCTTGCGCCTCTCAGCATCTTACCACCTTGCACTGGTCGGTGAAGCTCTACATGGGGTACTGGTTAGCCAGTGCAGACCTCCTGCTAGTGCTGTATCTTCCTGAGTTACGACCACCTTCATTTTTTCTGTGCATTTTTGCTCAAGAACTCATAACTCATGACTTGAATTGACTAAGGCTGCAAGTTAGGATTAGGTTAGGACTGCACATATTATGTGTAAAAACACTCTGTGGTACTTTTGCAATGGTTTGCACTAGCACAGACCAAGGTTTGAATTGTACAATCAGCGCAATTCTTGTTGTGGAACATATGGAACTACATATGGAACTACATGCAGCCATATGAATATATAAAGAAAGAGAATTGTTCGATCAGATCATAAGAATATCATAACATTGTGTGTACAGTGGTATCTTGTAAGACAAACGCTTTGTAAGAAAAACTAAAACTCCTAAGGAATTCTGCCTTATAAGACAAACAGTGCCTTGAAAGACAGTTTTACAATGAAAATTCATTGTAAACGAACAAATTGATGGATCTGTATCATGAGCAACAACAAAAGGTTATGGAGATCTCATCTGCAGAGGAGGAGGAGAATAAGAAGGAGGAATCCCTCACATCAAATGAGATTAAGGACATTTGTAAACAATGGGAAACTGCACAATTTTGCAGAAAAGCACCAGCCAAATAAGGCTGTAGCAGTGTGAGCGAAGAATCTATTTAATGACAATGCAGTGTCACATTTATATGAAATCCTCAAAAGGAGACAAAAGCAAGTGTCATTAAATAGGTTCCTGGTTAAAGTTGCTCAAAAAGACCAGTGACTCTTCAGTGAAAAGGTTTTTCTTTTCTGTTTTACTGTACAGAATATTACAGTGTTCTGTTACAGTAATTGTGTTCTGTATTATATTATAGTGTTTTGAATTCAATTACAGTATTTTGTCATCATTTTAACATACAGTTAATCTTTTTATATGAATATTTTTGGTTTGTGGAAGCAATCGTCTGCGTTTCCATTATTTCCTATGGGAAAATCCGCTTTGTATAAAGAACGCTTTGTAAGACAAACATGCTTCTGGAATGAATTATGTTTGTCTTACAAGGCACCACTGTATTTTCTTAAGAAGTATTGCATGGTGAAGCACTTTGTGTCTGTACTAAGTATATTCCTGGTAGAGACTTTCCACTCAATTAGATGGATCTGTATCCAAAACCTGCCATGGAGTTTCCACTATGCAGGACATTTCTGATCAGCTTGCATCTAGTCGCTATAGAATTTGAATCAACTCTTCCTGCAGATCCGTAATCCATTAAAATAAAATATACAGGCCTCCTTTTCCAATTTTTCTCTACTTTTCCCAGCATGGCAAAGACTATTTTCCCCTTTATCTAAAGAAGTTAATCTAATGCATTTGAAGCCCTTTGGCCATTTTGAGTTGAGTTATTTCAGAACATGAAGCCAAATCATTGGAATGAAGCAGTGAAATAGAATCTTGCTTGCCAAATCCACAAATGAAAATAATTAACTATGTTCAAAAGAGACAGGATTTATTGGAAAGGGTAATTTATTGAAAGCACTGATGAGATCTTTTGTACCGCAATGCTAAATGACCTTTCTCCTACTAAGATATTTATTTCTCACACTGTTGAAACACATTTTCTTAGACAAACACCAGCATTAAACAGAAATATTGATTGCTCAGATCAAAAATTCAGTCTATGGCCATTTTCTCCAAGATTAAGAACCATATTTTCCCGATTAAGCATGCAATCTGAGGTGGACTTGCCTGCACCTCTCAGAGAGGAGGAGATGCTGACATAAGTAGTTGCACTGGCCTCCCTGTGCCAAATGGGGGCCCAATGATCAGGCAAATTGTGCCAGCTGAGCATGGAGAGCACATGGTAAGGGTGTGTGGGGAAGATGGGGATAAGCGGGCAGAATGCATTTCAGGGTAAGGAAAGGCAAATGGGAACTACACCCAGCACTTGTGCCAGATCCAAGCGCCACTCTCTGGGCAGCCCAGGCTGCGTGGATCTGTGCCACTGTTTGAAGAGGTGCTGATCCAAGTAGATCCATTGGGGCTGCTGCTGTTTTCTTTTGCCATGGAGTAGTGCAATAGTAACTCCAAACTTGTCCTGGATGTATCACAGGCATGCCGGTCTGCCTGCTCCAGCACAAGTTAGGATAGTGCTGTAACTGTCTTTGAGAGAAGCACTTTGAGGACAATCTATATATCTAGATAAACAGGACAATCTAGAGATAATTCATGAATTTCCCTCGCCATTTGTTTTTATTCTCTACAGTGTAAAAGTATGACTATTAGTATTCTATATTTATTATTTTAGTAATGGATTTTGTCTAAAGATTTCAGAGTTTTCCCATCCCCTAGAGAAAGGGGCTGAGTCCAACACCCACTTTCCTGAGCATAACCACTTTTAAACACAATAGGATATTGGGATGTGCCATAGGATGTGCCATAGGATTGTGCTGTGTAGCAAACATGCTCTGCACACAAAATAGAGGTGTCCCTCATCATCTACTAGGGTTCTGTTTCAGGATCTCCTGAAACAAATATGTGGATAAAACAAATATGTGGATAAGAAAATAATGGAAAAATATATTTAAAGACCTTCCAGGTCTCTTGATCCTTCTCTACTCCTAATGGAATAAGGTCACCCCTCAAAATCTGTAGGGGTTTGATTCTGGGACTCCCTGCTGATACTAAAAAAATGAGGCTGCAATCCTATTCTCAGGTTCCTTGGAGTAAGCTCCAATGACTATAATGGAACTTACTTCTGAGTAGACTGGCATAGGATTGGGCTCTAGGTTAAATAAAAGTAATTTTTAAAATTAAAAAGTGTGTCACTTTACAGTTGTTTAAAACCACTTTTTAAAAAACCTATGGTAGAGATTCAGCCAGCAATTAGAAATGCAAAGGACCTGTCTTTACTTGGTTCAGATGAAAAATGAAATTATTACTTGCATGACAGTCTCTCTAAAATAGTAGAAAAACAGATTTTAAAACTGGTGATTTGCAGTGGCCATTCATGTTGAGTAAAATCTGTGTATTAAAAATCTGTGTATAACAAGGTTGGAGCTGTATTCACGTATTTCCTAGCACTTAAAAAACAGTGTTGTGTATGGCAAACTGGGACTCGTGCCGCAATCCTAAAGACACTTTCCTGGGAGTCGGACCCATTGGACATCATGGGGCTTGAGTAGACATGGTTAGGATTGTGCTCCAAGTCTATTTCAGACAGTTTTGTAAATACCTGGAACTGATCAAAATAAAATCTGCTTCAGGTTTCAGAGCTGATCGTGCTCAGATGACTCAGAACGGTGATTAGCAATCTGTGCATATCATTGCTATGAAGCATTTCCTGATTAAATGAACTCACTATCAGACTATATTAGTAAGGATAACAATAGCTAGCTTCTCTTTAGATGCTCGAGTTCAACAGGTTGCAAAAGAATTGGTGTTATCGGGTGGGCTGTTCCTGCTTTTTCCCAGCTGTTCACAAAAAAATGTTCTGAGTCATACATTTCTTGAGGTTTTTAATAAGCGCACACAGAATCTTTCATCATTTCCAGTCAATCCCTCAGGGAGACGATCCTGACTATTTATTCCCTAAGCCCAGAATGTTCCCTGCCAAGACCAACCTTCAGAGTGCCACACTTTTTAAACTAGAACTAACAATTCACTCAGCTTTTATGGTTGCCCTCCTTGTTAGACAACAACCATCTCCTAAAACATTCCCATCTGAGAGACAACAGCCTGAACCTTGCTGCAGGCGACCAGAGGTAACTTGATTTTACAGGTTCTCTGGAGTGTAAGTCATACAAAATGATTGACTGGGTTGAAACAAACTCAACTTGCTGAGTGAATTTTGGAATGAACATCACAGAAATCCATGCAACTTTTCCAAAGAATTTTGACACCTGTAGAGATATAGAAACCCCTAAGTAGACACTATTAATTTAATTTGTTCTTGTTTCAGCATCCTTATTTTCAAATGTTTGTGTCCTTACAATGACATGCCATAATCAGATGGATGCAGCTTTTGATTGAGAGTAAATGTAGTATGTCATGTAGTCCTCTTTCTTCTCAGGGCAAATAAAGGGTAATATCTTTGGGTAATAAAAGGGTAATAAAGGGTAATAATAAAAGGGTAAAATAATAAAAATAATAAAAAAGGGTAATAAAGGGTAATTACACTTTGGGTAATATCAATGAAGTCAAGTATCAAGGCAATGGCAATACATGCCTGGCCACCTGAATCTGTCACTCATTGCTGCCTCCCATGGACACAGGAGAGACTTGAGTGAGTGGATGTACTTCCATCCCCTTACTCTTTACCTGAAAAACACTTGCCTTACAACCTTCCCAGCTTGTGTTTGTAGCAAATAGAAAAGTAGTAGAGTAGGAAGGCTGCAAGCAGTGATCTTCACAAAGAAAGGAAGAGTGGACAGGATCCAAGTTGTCCAACCTTGCCTTTTTGGTGCTTTGTACGTTCAGGAGTGGTTCAGGATGCAGACCAGGCAGGAAGACGTAGGATGCAGGATGAGTAAAAGCTGAGGATGAGTAGGAGAGGATCTCAGTGTCAAAGGTGCAACTTTCCCCTTTCCCCACCCCAAATTACCCTGAGAGTCCTTGGATTAATGCCCGCTAAATAGCTGGTGAAGGTTCAAGAAGACCCATTGGTGACCAAATGGCCTACACAGATGTACGTAACAAAGATTTTTTACTTACTTCACTTGGTCTGTATGGTTGCCCTGCCCTTTATCATGCGCCATGTGAAATACCAGCACTCTAGCTGGGAAGGAATAGAATAGGGCCCTGAGTCACCCTGAGGATATTTGTGAAAACAGGATCTAAATGGATGAAATAAATAAATGAAATTCCTTATGGGAAGGAACAGCTGATTGCCATTTCAAGCAGCAGGTTTTGAGGAAACTATTGTTTCTGGTAATGAATGCTGGAACATTGCAGGAAAATTAGTTCCTTTTTAACATGGTATTAACTTTCTTGAAATAAATCCCAGAGAAGCTTCTCTTCAGCAGTGTGAGGTCCATAAATTTGATGTGAGTTGTCATGTGCAACATGGCATCTCCTTAGGTATTCATTGGAACACACATTACCCCCATTACTCATTACCCCCATTATATGAACAAAAGTCTAACGGGTTATTATACTGTTTAAGAATGAACCATGTTGAAATTCAATATAATAATGTAATGTATTGCTTCAGTTTTTTCTCTTTTAGGAAAATGTTTGTTGGACAATGGTCATCATTTTATGACTTGCACGGGGTGGAGAAATTGTTTTATTCATGGGTGGTGAAGTGTGTAGAACCCACAAAATAGAGGGATTTTGGCAGTACTTATACGAGCCATCACCCTCCTGGATTTCATGAAACATCTGGACACTATTCTGTGTGGGAAGTTACTTGAATGAAACGTCCCTCACATTTTGGCAGATTCCAACCACACTATTCCAAACATGCACCACCAAGACAAAATGGATGACTGAAATAGGATGAAACAGTAATCAGTGAAACTAATAGGAAAATCTTGCTGGCTCAGGCCAAAAACCCATCTACTTTGGCATCCCGCTTCCCACAATGGTTCACCAGCTGCCTCTGAGAAGCCCGTAACCTGAATCAAAGGTGACTTCTCTCCATCCATTGCTCCCCTTCAACAGACCTTATAACTAATTTAATGTGTAACACAGACGGAGGAGGAGATTCTGATGCGTTCTTCTAATTCATCCAAAATGGCGAACCTTTTAATGGTTTACATATTGTACGTTTCAATAAGACATCTTGAGCATAAAAAATAACAGGGCATGTGATTTATATTAAGGCACATGTTTTCTGGCCTTGAACATATGAACACATTTTTATCTTAGATGTGGCATCTCTTTTTTAAAAAAAACCATTTACGGTGCTCTTCAAAGTACTGCACTGATTTGAACCCATACTTGTCAGTACATTTTAATTAAATTAGAACAACTGTTGTAATAATTTTCTTCATGAAGTGTTGTATGACACATGCTCGCCAGACCTTGATGTTTGTGTTGAAAAGCTGTTTTGAATAAACTTGAAGAGCACCCCTTAAAATGCTTCACTTGTCACCAACGAGCACCATGAAATAATTAGTCACACGTCAAAACATGACTGCTCTGTATTTTCTTCCTTGAGGAAAAAAAATAAGAAGGATGGAAATGAGGAGACTCTTGTAGTCTTCAGCTATGCTGCTGACATCTTACTTATTTCTTACAGAGTTTATGTTTTACGACAGATTTAAACATATGAATATCATCAGTGTCAGCAAAGATGAGATTGTGCCCTATCATTTCTGAATATTGAGCGCATGTATCTCTCTGTTTTCCATGTGGTGACTCTAAATTATTGCCCTCTTAATTAGGACTGAAGTGCCTCTGCTGCATCCAACATAGATTTGGAATGGGCTGGAGGTTTCTTCAGATAGAAGAAGAAACTTTTTCCCCTTAGTCCAAGTAACACCCCATCATGCCCAATGGGGGTACTTGGATCTCTGCCATCTATTTAGCTGGTGGAGGTCTGAGTGACCTGATGTAATGCTGGCTGGTCTGGGGAGGGAGTTAGGATATGGTAGGCAGTGGTTCTCAAACTTTTATGGAGGTTTACTCCCTAACTCTTTGTGGGTGAAAAGTGAGAGTAGCAACACAGTCCTCAGAACCATGTCCCCGCAGGGGAAGAGAGGCTATTATTAATGAAACAGAGTTGCTTCTAGGATCTCATGGATCATTTGTAGGGCTCCCATGCCTTCCAAACAATAAAAGTTGCAACCACAATTAAACTAGAAGTTCTGTTTCAGGTTTAGTTGAGGTTGCAACTTTCACTATTATTTTACTCATTGAGTATCTGTGGTAGATAAGTTATCTATAACTTGGTAGATAAGATATCTATAGATAAGATATCTATAGCAGATAAGTTACTTCTGGGAAGCTTAGGATGATACTCTTAAAATATCCATACAACACGAGTCAATTTATATTCAGTGAAAAATGCTTATAAACCCCTTTGATCCTAGCAAGAAAATGAATGTGATATTTTGATTGATTAGAAAGGGCCCATTTGTATTGTAGTAGTTTTTGAGATAAAAATCAGTACTTAGTAATTCTGGACTACTAGCAGAATGTATATTTTACTAGAACAACTTTAAATTGTAGTTGCCTCCTTTAAGTCTGCTTCCTTAGACATTTTGGCTCCATAATAATTTTTCCTTCCATTGGCTCTAGCAACACAGAGCCCATGTTATTAGTACAGGAAGTGGGATATGCTGCTATTCTTATATGCAACAAGATCAAAGTGTCTCTGCTGATCATTAGGTTGCCATTCACCTCCATCACATTAACAGGATGCGGTTTTCCTTCCATCTTGAAAGACTGTGGTTTTGATTTTGCCTCCCACCTTCCACCTACAAAGAATATTGGTTTGGAAAGTACCTCCATAGAATACACAAACCTGCCAATGTCTGCAGGAAAATTTTATTCAGCAAATCTACTTTATTCATTGGATTACTTAAAAGCGTGCCTATTTTAAGGTAAAGTGTGCTTATGAACATTATGATATTGGAACCAAGGAGTTTGGTCAAGTCCCATCATGGACATCAGTTCCTCAAAACTAATAATATTTAAGGTCATTTTAATAATGAGATCACACAGATTTTGGACATTTTGTTTGCTTGGGCATCAGAGCAAGACTTAGGGCACAATCCAGAGTAACTACGGGGAGTCCTTGTTCCGATGTAAGAAAAATTTACTCTGGATTGCAATATGAATTTCCCATAGGTTTTCACTAGGTGGTGCCGTAACTACATCAACATAAATGTCTCTTATGTACTCCTGTGGCTACTCTGGATTGTAGGGTTCCCTAGGGTTTTGGTTGATGAATGACAAATCTCACATTTGAAACGCTTTTCAAAGTAATGCCTGATTTTAAGTTCACTCATGCCTTTTACTTATCTTTGATGATCTAGTACTAAAGAATTCCTTTGCCCTATCACAAGGATCACTGGATTAAGTGGAAAGTGTGGATAAAATAAGTCAGGAATGTTAATTTCCCTTCCAAACCATACACTTTCACAAAATCCCTGTTAAATATATTTGTTAGCCAAGTATTTGGGGAGTGTGTGATTCAGTGTCCAAGCTAACTTAATTCTATAATGGAAGTTTCTTTGTACTTTTACTTGCATTTAAAAATGAATTACTTTCAGCTGTTCACATATCCCATATTTTTTTTAAATACCTCCTATATTAGCAAGTCAATTTCTATTTCAGCAAAATTTTAGGGCTGGGATTCTCAAAAACCATACAAGTCACTTGCCCTTCAGGTAACAATCATACTGTTGAATGATGTCATCATTGAAGTTAACATCAATGAACGAAACCAAGGAATAATGTCAGAGCCCAATTCTAGGTATACCCATTATAATCCTAACCTTAGGCTGGCACAAATCCTGGCACAAGTCCTGTGCTGGCCTGGGGGGTTTCAGAAAAGTGCTTTAAGGCACTTCTGTGCCACTCCTGGGGGTTAAACCAGAGTACAGACATGCACCAACCTTTCCACACCACCACATAATGGGGAGCAGTTGAATGAGTTGTGCTGGCCTAAATTGGTTAGGATTGTGTCCATGGGGCTTACTCCCAGATACCTGCAGATAGGATCGTAGCCAAAGTTCCATACCAAGACCTCTCTGTAGAATATCCTTCCTTATTTTGGGGTGACCAAATTCCATTTCCAAACTGAAAGTAAGTCAGACCTGGTTTAAACATGATCGCTACTATCACTTTTTTCAAGTTCTGAGGAACCCTACAAGCACTCTGCAGGGTTCCCCGTACTCCCCAGACTATGTGGACCTGTGTCAAGGTTAAAATTAGCCCCCTCATTTCCCTGCAATAGCATGATCCTAGAGATTGTGTTGCTACTTTCCCCCTTCTCTATCCCCTTATGAGGACTGGGTGGACTTTAGATGAACAGTCTGAGTAGCACTGTTTTTGAATCAAAAGCCATTTTAAAATCCAGTTTCCATGTCATGGTTACTTCCAACAGTACATCTTAGTTAAAGAGGAAATTTGGCCCAACTACAATAGACTTTTGAAAAGAGAATGTTTCAAACTAGATTTTAATCTGAACTCCAGGCTAGTAACTAGAAAGAGGAACAGTTAATGAGGAATAATTGCATTTAATTAGGAATGGTTGTATCAATGTCCAGTTGGGACAGAGTCAATGAATTTCATATAGAATTTGACAAAGAGGAATCCTGGATAAGTCAACAAGATGCTAAAAAGAAAGTTTAATTCTGTATAGTAGTGGCTGTGGATTGGCTCACTAGTTCCTGCATTACACCAGCATTCATGAGCATACTAAGGGGGAAAAAATCACAGGGCCAGCAAAGAAGACATTACACAACCACTTTCTACAAAGGCCTGGTCTGGAAAAATTGTATGACAAGCTTCCTCTGTGCGTGGCAGCTTTGGTTACTTAACAGAAATGCAACTCTTACTCATCATGAATTTTTCAAAAAGGCTTTCAGCCTATTCCAAACTGGATGCCAGTAATATCAAGTGGCAAATGTAACCAAGTGTAAACCATGGCCTGTGCACACCCAATTAATCACTTTTACCTTAGAGGCCAGGAGTTACTTTTTTGGGTGGTTGAGTCTTTGTCCCCACCCAACCCATGCGATATTTCACACTATACAAGCTACAACCTGGCCACTGCATCACCTAGAATCAATATGCCTAATATAAAAGAGGGCTATAAAAACACAGGAAGAGACATGAAAATGTCAGGACCGCATGTCAATGGAAAGAGATCAGACAGCCAGTGTGAGCACCTGATAGCGTGAGATTGGCAATCTAGTTCTCTCACTGCTGAAGAGTGATCAAATAACAAGCATCTGCTTATATCTCCTGTGTTTTCTTCTTTTTATAGCATCAAAGTGCTGGGACCTGTCTTAGGCACACACCAATGCCAGCCGATCTGGCACTTAGCACAAGTTTTTGAATGAAGTCATCAGACTCTGCTCCTTTTCCAACTATAAAAGGTGGGTCTTGGCTCAAATGCATATAATACGGTATGCTTAACTAATGTGGTTTAACTTCTCTGCAGGGAACCACCCTTCAGTCACCAAGCTAAATGCAGTATAATCCCTGGAAAGATATGAGAAGGAAGACATTTATAACTGATTTCTTCTCCAAAGTTTTGGTTTTCTCCAAATGCTCAGAACTCCAAATTCCATCTTTCATATATTTATCACAGTGCCCTACAAGGTCAGGTTATACAAAAGCAAACTGGGTTAATGCGAGGTTAAATCTTCTTTAGGTCATGCAGGTTGATCTGTACTAACACATCGAAAAAATGCAACTCATACTCATCATGAATTTTTCAAAAAGGCTTTCAGCCTATTCCAAACTGGATACCAGTAACTACATTCCAGAGAAGAGTCCAAGAGTCCATTCTAAAGAACTGCATCACATATAGGAGCTTAACAATCCCATAGGCTGCTCTGGAGCAGAAGAACAAAGGTCTGCTGTTATGAATGCTTTTATAGTGGCATGCGCAACATGCCACATGTGACCAATATTAGTCACCACTGCAAACGGTACACAGATTTGCCCGAGCAGTGGTGAATGTCCCTAATCCCACAGCAAAAGTGTATTCAGAAGGGGCAGGTGGAGGACAGAGAGGAGAAATGAACAGTGAGAGGGAAGAATGAGGGAGATTTTGGTGGGAAGGGGGGGAGAGCAGGAAGCATTTAGAGAGGGAAGGAGTGAATCTCAGTGGCACTGGTATATTATATACAGTGCATTATATGCGATTACTCCTTGCCTTCTCTTTTTAGAAACTATTATGCCAAATTTTGAAACAACCTTTTGAACTAGTCTTTTTGAAAAAGAATTCTTCTGAAATGGAGAAACTCAAAAGAAAATACGGTAGGCATATCTCTCTGGATCGTACGCTTGCATGCAAGCCTCTATCATAGTCCTTTGCAGTTGCATCCAGTGATAAATTGTGGGTTTTTTTCCCCATCATGGAAGAGGCAAGACTTAGTTACCTTGTGCACGTATTCTTTTGTGATGCTTATGATAAAATTATGTGTTGGTTTATGAATAATAATAACAAATGCCATAGAAGCAACTCCAGCTGCTGACAGGGCTGAGAAATAGGAGGCAGGTTTTCACTCTGGTGCCACAAATAACACATCTTGCAAATGAAATATTAGCAGATGCCTCATCAATAATGTACCTCGAATCTGATTTGTAGCCACCAGACACTGAAGGATTACAGCAACAGGGGAAGGACACATCACCCAAAGAATCTCAATTACTTCCCTGCTTTCACATTCTGCAGGAAACCAAAACTACAAGCAGATGATACTGGAAAATATTTTGGCTAAGAATTGCAGAGTAGATTTGACACCAAAATTTATAATCTGTCATTCTGTTCCAGAAAACAGTCCTCTGTAGTGGCTAGTAAGCTAAGTAAACTCACAATAAAACAATAAATCAACTTCAATAAAACAGCTGAATGTCATTTTAAATATCTCAGGGCAGGCACCACCAGAGAAACATCCAGCAACACAAATTCCCTTTACTGAAGTCAAGACAATACTGTACCTCATTCAAAAAAAAAATTGAGACATTTAAGACATTGTCACCTTGTTATAGATGACTGTCCCCTGCCAAAGCCTACACTAGAGGTATCAAACATAATGTTCGTGGCCAGATGCAATCTGTAAAAGGTCTTTGTCTGGTTTCTGTCAGCTGCTGAGGGTCTAAAACAGCAACCTATGTGATTATTAGGTTCTCTAATATCTTTAAAATTATGATCAAGATTCCCATATTTTCTTGTCTGTCAATATAGCTTATTTATTTATTTACTTAATTTATATCCCGCCTTTCTCCCCTGCAAGAGGGAGCTCAAGGCGGCTAACATCAGGAAAACAATAAAACACCATTAAAATGGATCATAAATACAAATTAAAACACAATTAAAATACAATTAGATTGAATAAAAAAACTGAGAACAATTAAAAACATGCAGACTAAAAACATTTGTTAAAAACAATAAAAGAACTGCCCCCCACCTCTGCCCCATTTAAAAAGCTTTTTTAAAATGAATTCTGAAATGGGAAAAATGCTGTTTTTTGCCATCACCTGCTTATTAACATTATTATCTGCTTAATGATATCACTTTCAGCCCTTAGCAGGCATCAAGGATGCTATTATTATTATTATTATTATTATTATTATTATTATTATTATTATTATTATTATTACTTTATTTATATCCCACCTTCTTCAAAAGCTCAAGGTGCCTGTTGTGCTTGGTGTATGAAATGAGCTGGACACCTCTGCCCTATATGGGCATGGGTTAAATCAAAGTATCACAACTAAGGGGATCCATTCATGAAGTTGAGCAAGGGTCTTAACCACTTGCTGACACCAGCAAACTTATGATTCAAATCATTCTTTCCCAAACTTTAGGAGGGTTCTTCTGAATAAACACCCAATTGGTCTGGCCAACCAGAAGTGACGGAGAACTAGGGATATGAACATCGGAATAGGAGAATGCTGGGTTGATACATTTGGGGGCATGGTGGGTGGGAAGCTAAGCTCCAGGCTCACCCCACTGTGTGACAAGTTTGATGCAGGACAGGGAGTAGGAGTAGGGATTTTGGTGTGCATCTTGGGTACCAATCCCTAGATACTGCCTAGCGCAGGGACATTGGCTGCTAATTCCTGGGACTTGGACCTCAAGTACTTCGTGCAGGTGGTGCAGTTCACCTTCGTCAGTCCTTCAGGGTTGATGTTGATAACCACCAAGTGATGGCTGGCAGCTTGGAGTCAGGGAGGGAACATTTGATATGGAAAGAAGGAATTGATTGAAATTGACTAGGATAGAAACACAAAATAAATTTGAAGCAGGACCATTTACTGAATGATTCACAGCCCAATCCTAATCTGCACTGGAAAAGGCAGGCTACTTTGCCTGCCCCATATCCATTGCAGGGTTGGGTGTGCCTGCAGCTCAGACTGGGGCAAGGCAAATTAATTTCCCTTACCCTGAGTAACACAGCAGCAACCCCAATGGAGCTATTCAAGTCTGCGCTATCTACTAGTTCACCTGCTTCACCCAGGAGGGGGGTTAAGGATCTGGCACATATGCCAGATCCTGACTCAACCCCCTTCCGGGAGTGCCACCCACCCTCCTGGTGCCGTGAAATGCTTCAGTTTCTGACACCTGTCTCCAGCCTGACATGGCCAGCAAGAATTCAAATGTCACCAGCGGGGATCTGGTGTGGGGAGACCAGCACATGTCCATGTGTCAGCCTCATTGATGCCCAGCAAATGTGAATGCTCCCAACACTCCTGGGCCATTGCAGATACTGCAATGCACTGGCCCAAAAGCTTAGGGTTGAGCTCTCAGATGCATCTTTTGTGAAGGTATTTGGAAATTGTGCTGTTTATGTTACAAAGAAGTAACCCCTTTGCATTTAATAAGATTTACTGTATTCCTATCTTACAAAGGCTGCAATCCTAACTATACTTTCCTGAGAGTAAGGACTATTGAACACAATGAAACTTACTTCTGAGTAGACATTCTTAGGATTTCATCTTCAGTTAGATACTACTAAACACCTCTAAACATGTTACTACCACTACCACTACCACTACCACTACTACCACCACCACCACTACTACTACTACACACCCCTAGTTATTGGGTTATACAGTATAGAAATGTGGCCCAATATTTCTCCAAATCACTTGTCTTGTGTGTTTGTTGGAGGGTTCAAGACCCAGAATATACTGAAAGTGCACTTTTGACTAGTGCGGTTCAGGTCTAATTTTATATGCTGATTAACACTGTAGGAGCTGCCGAAATGATTCCAGACATGCAAGCGGACTTTAATCATCAGATAGGACAAGGCCATTGAATTGTTGGTATGTGAGATTAAACTATACCATGCTTCTGTGATTTGCTTGTCTGAAGTGGTTATCATAATTTTAATCAATGCAAAAATCCATTTGCAGTCTGATATATCAATGTGTAATTTTAACTTTCATGATTCTTTAATTATATTAAAGTTCACATTTATATAAAACCTATTCTTAATATTCAATTAGCATTTTAAAAAAGATTTTTAGAAAGATTTTTTTTAAAACTGTGCAATAGTTTTGGTGATCTATTTTTCTATTGGCTTACTAGCAAAATCCTATAAATTGTGCTGGTCAAAGACCGTAATAAAGGATTTATTATTATTATTAATCCTATAAATGTTTACTGAGAAGTATTCAGTGGAACCTATTCTCAGGTAAATGGATGTAGGATTAAGGGTTAACATTAACCCTTTTCACTGATTTAAATATTAAAGTCTTTTTAGTGTTGCTATTTTGTTAGTGCCATTTACATTAGTAACTCCCAGTTTTATCTTTTTTTTGGGGGGAGGTGCTTGTAATCAGACAAGCAAGATGTAAATCAACATCCTGTCATATCATATATATGATGTGAATCATGTCAAACCATATTAAACAATATTTTAACAATTATATTAATAGAAAGGAATAAAAGGGGAAAAACAAGGAGAGATGCTGGGCATCTAAGGGCGCAATACTAAGAAATTTAGGCTGGCCTAACTCACTTGTCCCATCTTTCCATGATGGTGTGGGGAGGTCAGCATATGCCTGTGCATTGGCGTAATCACCCCGTAGGAGTGGGGCAGAAATATCTTACTGCATTTTTGTGACACCCCCCGGTCAGCATAGGACTTAAGCCAGGGCTTAAACTGGTCTCAGTGGAGGTTAGGATTGCAGTCTATTTCTTTGAAAAAACAAAACTTGACATTCTAATTTGTGCAACTTTCTGGCATGGCTGTACTAGTGGGGCATGTGTTGCATCCTGCAGTTGGGGGAAGCCACAGAAGCCTCCTCAAGGTAAGCCAATGTTTATTCCCTTGCTCCAAAATTGCATTGTCCTTACCACAGAGCTAGAAAATGGGTTAAGTTTGTGCCCATATGCTCAGAAGCACATCCTCTTTTATTTCCTCACCTACATCAGTGATTTTCAACAAGAATGCTCTTCCATCCCTTTGTCGTCCATGCCACCTTGTCCCAACATACATTTCTAGAGAGAATTATTTTTTTCTTCCCCAGCTTTACATTAATTAGATATAACTATGACTTGATAGTTCAGTCAAACCTCCATCTGCCAGGGAATTTTGAAGTTCTAGAGACTTTGCATGCTATAAAATAATCCTAGTACATCTATCAACAGTTAATTATCTTTGGACAGCTAATCAATTTAATTCCTATCTAAATATTTCAGGTTTCGTGGCTTATTAAGTTCTTGTCTACTTTAAGTATTAACCCACATACATATAATTGCCAATCCTAAATCCCACAGTGGGAAATCAGTAATAATTTAAGTTAAGTTTAAATGAAAATGGAGTATATTATTGAGAGCTTAAATTTATACAAAGTTTGGG
The DNA here is from genome assembly GCA_030015325.1 of Cryptoblepharus egeriae. Taxonomy (NCBI): domain Eukaryota; kingdom Metazoa; phylum Chordata; class Lepidosauria; order Squamata; family Scincidae; genus Cryptoblepharus; species Cryptoblepharus egeriae. The sequence goes on from JAREYC010000005.1 coordinate 32,559,066, forward strand.
AAAGCACTGTGAAAATAGTACAGTTGCATTGACAAGATTGATGGCATGTTTTGCATTTTGCTGAACTTCCAGCTATGTATTTTAAGTTCTGAAGCAGGTTCATTTTGTCCAGCACCTGTTTTTTATAGAGCTCAATCTGCTCCTTTCAGAAAGTCAACAACCAGGACATTGATATTTATAACTGAAAACTCACTCACTCACTCACTCACTCACTCACTCACTCACGCCCATCCAAATCCACTGAGCCTGGATGCATGAAATTTGGGGTGGGCATTCCTTCTGTGACATCAATACCCACCAAGAACCAATGTTGAGAAATTTAACCCTTAAAGGGGGTTAAATGTTGAGAAATTTAACCCTTAAAGGGGCTGAAAAGGGGCTCAATGTGTTTTCCTCCCTATACTTTGAACAACCCCCATGCGCATAATCTCCCCCATTTGCATAATCTCCCCCATTTGCATAATCTCCCCCATGCACATCATCCCCCATGGGCAACATCCCTCATTCGCACCCCCCTATGCACACTCCCCATTCACAGCATCCTCCCCAGTGAAACCCCTCTCTCCAAACAATATCCCCAGGCACCAGGCACCGAGCACCAAATTGACTGGATATTGGTCAGTCTTCCATGTTAAGTATAGGACAAAAACACGTTACACCCCTTCTCACCCCTTAAGAGTTAAATTTCTCCACATCACTTCTTGATAGGTGTTCATGTGACAGAAGGAACACCCTCCCCAAATTACACGCTTCTAGGTCCAGGGTTTGGGGCAAAGCATCCCTGAGTCACCAGTTCTTCGATGGAAAGTATAGGGAGGAAAATGCGTTGCGCCCCATTTCACCCCCAGTGAAACCGGTTCTTAGTGCACCCCTCAGTCATGGAAGGAACACCCACCTGAAATTTCATGCTTTTAGACCCGGCGATTTTGGCAGGGCGTTGATGAGTATTGGCTGTGGGTGGCGCAAGTGGTTAAGACACTGTGCCTGTTAACCAGCAGGCCAGGGTTCAAGACCCAGGTCGGCCCCATAAGACAGGGTGAGCTCCTATCCTTAGCCCAGCTCTGCGATGCCAGTTGGATCCAATCGTATCGGCTCTGCCTTTCCATTGGACTAATTCAGTGGCGTAGAGAGGGGGGATTTGCTGCTTGGGTAACAACCTATCCTCCATAACAATCCAACACAGGCTTTCATGCTTCTCATGCAGCGTATGCAGCGCCGAGCATGATACCATAGTCTTTCAAGACTGACAGAGGCCTGCTTTTTTGATGAGTGAGTGAGTCACTGAGTGAGTGAGTGAGTCAGTCAGTGACTTTTCTCTTTTATTTATATAGATAGGATCAATGCTAACAGTGGCGTTTTGTTTTTGGAAAAGAAATACTGAAAGCAAAGGATGAAATAAGATGAAATCCTGTACTCACTAAATCCCCCCTTTTGAGAATGGTAGAATTACTGCAGTAAGAAATGTTATTTGTTATATGAAATGTGGTCTTCAAAGGACAACATTTAAAGGACACCAAGTTCTTTTCAGATATATTATGACAACATAATATACTTTGACATTAAGATATTTCAAACAGTACTGTAAATGTATTAAACACCTATTGAAAGGTCTTCCAAATGGCAAATGATTGGGTTATTCAGATGCATAAATGATAATGAAAATATTTGCTTGGGAATCAAAGTAAAACAAAGTTACAGAATTTTTCCATTCCTAACAGATCTCCTCTACAAATTCAGCATATAATTTCTAAAAATTCAGCGTATAGTTTTTTTCAAAATGAATTGGCTATGTGAAATACTTTGAGTTTATAAGACTCTCGCTCTTCGTGAGAGTCAATGAAAAAGTATTATATAAATACTGACGAAGAAGAAGAAGAAGAAGAAGAAGAAGAAGAAGAAGAAGAAGAAGAAGAAGAAGAGGAGGAGGAGGAGGAGGAGGAATGAGTGAGTGAGTGTCTGTCTGTTTGCCTGTGTGCATATTGCAGAAAAAAGGGAAATTGCAACCAAAATGCATGTTTATCTATAAAAACAAGCCTTGGTTTTAGTCCTCTGGAACACCCAGTATATGACATGACCTACATGTCCAGGGATGGGCATTATGCCACTAAATCTAACAGTGAAATTAAATATTAAAACAGTATTAGTTTTAAAATCTCTATCCATTACATCTGATTAATCTTCTCAAAATGAACTTGATTGATGTTTCAATGTACCATCTGGGCACGAGAACATGAAGGACAATCTCAAAATTAATCCTAATCGAGATGGTGAAAGCAGGAGAAAGCATAAGTAAATAAAACAATAGTGATTTGTGTTACAGAAATTTGAGGTCCATACACACATGGACACGTGTCCAGCAATAAAATTATGTTTTAATATTTTGTACCCTACCATAACGCTTCAGTGCATTTATAGAAATCCCATTTACTACAATGGCCTAATTCATATGTTCCCTTCATGGCACAGTTACTGCCATGAAACTGTTCTTTAAAAAAAACCCTGTACTATTAATGTGTAAATGTTTGCCATTCACATGTGGATAGACCCCAACACGGAGTTACTGCCCATACCAGCAGCCCCAAATTGAGGTCATAATGTAACCACTTGAATCAAGCTACTATATGATGCAGAGTATTTATATGGAATTCATGTGGTCCAACCACAAAGATGGTTGAATCCTTTGCCCCATGAGGCAGTAAACTGGCAAAGAACACCATGTAACCCGTGCCTTTCTGCCACTCACTGTTGTTTGGCTGCCAATTATCACCTAGTGTCTTCAGAGACCATGCTGGAGGACGATTTGAAGAAATACATCCTCACATGCTGTATCTTCTGCAATAGCAAGGGGAAAAAATAAGGGAATTGAGAGATTCCACTTTCAGGATTCCCCAGATGGAGCCACTCTACAGAAAGCAGTATTGAAGCTGGGGCAAGACAGTAAACTGTGTATGCTCAATGGGGCAGGCTGGGGTAATGATGCAGTAGGGCAGATGTGGAGCAGAATTCTTCTGATAACAAATTGCCATATTTTGGCAATTATCATGGCATTTAATCCATTTCTATAGTCATGACTGTGACGAGGCCAGATATTTCTGGGATCAGAGTAGGGTCGAGAAACAAATGCACATACACACCATAAGTATAGGAAACAGATAAGTATATTCTATTTCTTTCCAGAAAGCACAGTACTTGGTTACATGTAACTTCAGAAGGCCTCGACCAACTGTAACAACCAACAAACAGCAACAAAATTCTTTGACAATCTCTCTCTGATGGGGCTAGGCAAGCTCTGCCTCAGCCAGGTTGTGCAGCCAGCCTCCTTCACTTCTTCAGCACCAACTGCCCTCCCCCCTTTAGCATCTCCCTTTTATTCCCCCCTCTCTTCCTGCCTGCTCCTGAGATCCTGATAAGAGCATCAGGAAAACAGGGACCTCCCTTGTCAACTGCCTGGGGCTGGCCTGAAATTTAACCCCCTCGTTGTATTTCTTCTCCTGCGGGGGTTTGTTCTCAGGCTCGCTTCCACACCTTCAATCAGCCAATTCAACGTCCTCCTCCTGAACCCTCTGTCCTTTGAGGTTCATGAAATAGGGTGTACACCCTCCCCCCCCCAGAAAGTCTTCCTCATCAGAGAGGGGAAGATGTAGCAGGTCCTTCTCTAGTTCCTCAGCAGAAGTCAGGATCTGAGGCTCACCACAATGACTTTCCTGCAAAGGTGACATCAGGTAAAGGTGTCCCCTGCACCTGGCATGTGAGTTGTGACTGACTCTATGAGTGGTACTCATTCCCATTACACGGCCAAAGCAGTGATGGGCCCAGCCTGCTGTAACAACCAGTTCTCCAGAAGTGGGCAGGGCCGGGCCAGGTCAGGGGCGGGGCCAAGGTCAGGGGGTGGGGGCAGGGAGAATTTTTTTATTAAAAAATTCAAAAAAATTTAAGCATGTGGCTTACCACTGAGCAGACCTGCATAGGATGTGCTCTGAGGCTGCTGTCCTTTCCACTCTGCCCTGGGAGTAAGCCCCATTGACTAGAATGAGGCTTACTTCTGAGCAGACCTGCATAGGATGTGCTCTGAGGCTGCTGTCCTTTCCACTCCACCCTGGAAATAAGCCCCATTGACTAGCATGAGGCTTACTGATTGGATAGGCTGCATAGGATGCGCTCTGAGGCTGCTGTCCTTTCCACTCCACCCTGGAAGTAAGCCCCATTGACTATCATGGGACTTACTTCTGAGTAATCAGGTTGGGCTCTCAGGCTGCAGTTCCAGCCTCTTTCCTGGGAGTAAGTCCCATTGACTATTATGGGTTTCAGCATCCTCAGAGCCCAGACCTGTGCAGGTCTACTCAGAAATAAGCCTTATTATAGCCAGTGGGGCTTACTACAAGGAAAGTGTGCAGGTCTATTCAGAAGTGAGCCCTATTATAGCCAATGGAGCTTACTACAAGGAAAGTGTGGATAGGATTTCAGCATCCCAGAGCCCAGACCTGTGCAGGTCTACTCAGAAGTAAACCCTATTATAGCCAATGGGGCTTACCCCCAGGAAAGTGTGGATAGGATATCAGCATCCCAGAGACCAGACCTCTGCAGGTCTACTCAGAAATAAGCCCTATTATAGCCAATGGGGCTTACTCCAAGGAAAGTGTAGATAGGATTATCAGCAGCCCAGAGCCCAGACCTGAGCAGGTCTACTCAGAAATAAGCCCTATTATAGCCAATGGGGCTTACTCCAAGGAAGGTGTGGACAGGGTTTGCAGCATCCTGAGCCCAGAACTGTGCAGGTCCACTCAGAAATAAGCCCTATTATAGCCAATATGCTTACCCCCAGGAAAGTGTGAATAGGTTTGCAGCAGCCACGTTTCCTTTCCCTGGCTGTTGGGGCTAGAGCAAACTTAAAAGTGCCCGACCAGCCTCTTTAACTCTTTAACTGCCTCCAGCTGCTGAAGGAGCATCTCTTTCCCCATCCAAGGAGCCCTTTGTAAAGCTCTCCATCTACAGCGTGGCTGCCTCATTTGCATATGAGAAACCCATCATGCTTTGCAAACTGCACAAGGAAATAACTTCTGAAAATATTGCTAGAGAACAACTGAAAATTTGCTGGAAATAAGGTTTATAATCAAAATAAGATGTTTAGCAAAGACAGGATTCCTGAATAGCTTCAGATAAAGGTTTGGGGCATGAAGAATTTCTTCACTCTGACTTGAAAATAAAGATAGAGACATATATAGTGCTCCAGACCCCTCCCATCTTAGCTGTGAGTGTTTGATATGCTCTGGAATGACTGCAATGCTTTGTCTGAATGAGGTTAATGGGAACAGACTGTTTGTATTTTAAAATTAAAAGATAACCTAGGGAGGGGGAAGAGAGAAGGGGGGAGGCTTAAAAGGGGAGGGGAGAGAGAGCCCTGCTCAGAAGGGGAGGGAGTGGAGCTGAACCTCTCGGAAGACAGACCCAGAGGCCCTTTAAGAGAAATTCAAACACACTTGTATGCAATTCAAAGATGATGGCCCCCAATTAACAATCGGTTCGCTAACGTCAGCCCCTAATTAACAACCGGCTCTACAGAACCGGTCAGAACCGGCCTCAGCCCACCTATGGGCCAAAGTTGTATTTTAACACAGGGAGACCCATGTTTTCCTTCACTCTTAAGAGTAAAGTTCCAGAAACTGGTAACCGGAACTATGTATAACAGCAGAAACTCAGGTAGCCTTCATGTTGCAATAGTGATTACCTAATACCTTCTTTAAACACAAAACTGATAATACACAATTCCAGCATAGCACATATAAAAGTTAACTGAACCAACATGTATTATATTCAATGGGATTTTGGAACTTTCCTTTCTTGAGGAACAAATTGTGGTGATCAGATCAGGGAGGCTTGAAGACAGTGCCTGCCTTCTTTCCCTGGATGTAGAGATTCTCTAGAGCAGAGAATTAAAAGATATGTCATACTCCACTGCCACAAAAAGGCAATGTCAAGCAGAGAGAGAGAGAGAGAGAGATCCTCAGAAGTACCTCCCAATCATGGGGAGAACACTCTCCCAACATAACCAATAATAGTGTGTGGTTAACAGTTGGAAAAGTTTGGAATAAAGCTCTGAGTTTAATGAACTACAGGAAATACAGATTTAAAACATAAATGGATGTGTTATGCATCCAAGCAGAAAGAAATACCCACAACCATCATCACAATAGTCTAATAATTGTTTTAAGGCCCTTTCAGGCCCTAATGTAAAATATCCCCCTGTGTGAGCCACTAGTTTGGGGAATCGGCACTAGCCATCTACCTCTTCTGGGTTATACAAGCATCACCTGCTGGGTCCAGATCCTTGATCCTAAGGTGATTGCCCTAGAGAGCTTATCATCACCAATTACAAGCGGTAGAGAGGTCATGCAACCTTCAGGAAATCAGCCCACCGCCTCCACTTGTGCAGCAGCAAATGTGGTTTCCCATTTTCCCTCCTTAGTCTGGCTTAACTGGAGTGCCATGTAAAGCAAGGACAAAGTTCTTCTGGAGCTTCATGCTCTTTCGTTAAGGGAAACATATGGGAGGGAAGAAAGGAGCTAAATCTTTTCACCTATCAAGGTAGATTCTTTGCTGACTTTACCAGGTAAGTATTTCTCAGTGCAATGAAAAAACATACACATGTTTTGGGGAGGTTCATTGTTTTTAAATGAACATGTCTAGACTGCATTTTACATTTTTTGCTGCCAAAAGCTGCAAATCATTTGGAAATGTGTCACATGTGTCTATTATTTGGCTCTATGCCAAACAGCATTGATTTCATAGTAGCAGATGTGCATGTCAGACTGCAACTCTATTCTTCAAAACTATGTATATATATTCAAGCAACTGCTTAAAAATGTCCAGAGCTTTTTTTCCAGGAAGGTTTAAAGTTTTATTTTTCCTTAATGACTTCAATGACAAAGGACCAGCTCTAGCACCTACCAAATGAAATAGACTTACCAACTTGATATGTTATGGCTCATCTCAGTCCTACATCCCAGAAGATTTAAAAATGGATTTATTCAGTGGTGGCTTGTTTAGCATCTAATCCCTCTTGATTTTAAAAGAAGCACTTTCATTAATGGAAATGCTGAAAGATCAAGAAAGCTTTTAGTCCTAATGACCTCCAATTTGGAGCATGACAATTTGGACCTCAAATCTGGTCTACATATTTTTACTCCTTCTTCTCCTTGTCCTGGAAACAATCAGAGGAGCTTTGTTCCCATACTATAGAGTACATTCTTAGCCCTTTTCTGCTCACCTGGCTTCATCTCCAAGTGTTTCCCTTGGTTTGGTTGGTTTTGGAATTGGAGCACTGACTCACCTCTGGCCTTGTCTGGTTTACAAGCTCTTCAATCCTAGCTAAGACCCTTATGTATAATAACAGTGCAAAATGGATGTCAAGTACTCTGATACTCAGAAGCATTTTTATCTTGAACAGGAGTTTCATTAAATGCTTTGTGGTGGATAATATTTTGTACTCACAAGTAGTATTTCTGATCTCTTAAAGCATAAAGCAAGCCCTGACAGTATACAAGTATAGAGTGCGTGCATGTCTGGACCTGTGTGGGCACTAGTAGTTTTCATATGTGCTTTCCATACTTGTTGAAACAGTGAATAAATCATAATACCAGAAGCTGATAATTTATAAGATCTGATTGACAGAGGTTTTATAAGAATCTATAAGCTGACTGACAGAGGTCTTATAAGAATACTAGAAGCTGAGTAGCTATAAGACCTGACAGAATTATAGTTCTTTGCAGTGCAAGGGTGACGCTTTGCAAATGTATGCTTTTAAAGTTATCTGTATGAATTGTTCAAACCAATTGTTGAAGAAATTCCTTCTTGAAACAAATCTTCCTGTTTTTAGAATCTGGCCATCACAGAAAGATTCAAGCCCATTCTGTATTGCAAGCTGAATACATGGACTTTATTTCACATGAGGTGTGGAGAGCAGAGCTCCCTTTGCCTCTGGAGTATTACAGGGCTTTCCCAAAGGTTGGATTCAAGACAAAAATGCTTCTGCATATCAGAGTACTTGACATGCATTTTGCACTATTATACATATGGAGTATTAGCAGCTTCTCTTTAGGTTTTAATTATTAAATACATATTAAATTATTAAACTATCAGTGTCACCATTAATTACCTTTATAACCCAATGCAAAGCAAAAACAAGGCAAACATTGCATGTTACATGTGGCCTGTCTGTTTCAGTTTCCTGTATCTCACGGTGGCTCACCAGATGCCTCAGGGAGCACACAAGACAACAAGATACCTATATCCTGGTGCTCACCATGGCATCTGGCATTCTGGGGTAGCCTGCTTCTGAAATCAGGTCCCTGCTCTTCATCTCCTCCCATGTGTATGTTACATGTGACTTTTTTTAAACACTGCTAAAAATAAGTCACTACCTTCCTTTGTTGGATAAGTAATGATGTCCCCTACAAGTTTTTATCTTGCTGGTTGTGACCAAGGGTGGTGCTTATCTCCTTTACAAAACCAAAGAACCAGAATTGTCCAAAGACATTTCTGTGGTTCTGTGTGCAGCATATCTAAATGTCAAAGGTGTGCAGAACACTGTTACCTTCCCACCAAAGTGGTACCTATTTATCCATTTGCATTTACATGCTCTCAAATGGCTTGGATAGCAGGAGCAGGAGAAATTGGGAGTTCACTCCATCTTGTGGTACTTGGGTCTTGAAACACTGACTTGCCAACCTTCAGGTCAACAAGCACTTCTGACCTCTTAGCCACTTCACCCCTACCTTTGTTGCATACCTTCCACCAAAAATGTACACCCCTCCAGAGTGCTGACATGAATGGCTTTAGTGGCTTGTGACCATGTGCCACACATAGAGGTTCATAACCTTCAGCACCACGTCTTAGAGTCAAGACAGATTACGTTTTCCTGCGATGTAGCCACATTTCTTTAACATTGCCACTTTGTACGTTGGCCTGAACTTCAACCTACTTGCAGTAACCTGCAACTCCTTTGCATTCTGAAACAAATATTTGAGAGATTTCCTCTTGAGATCAAATTAGAACTCATTTATCTTATTACTTAATTAAATAAAATGATTTTCAGCAAGGCCACGAAGGAGTATAACATTAATACAACAATATCTATGGCAAAAACTCCTACACTGTTAAAGTACGTCAGCAGTTGTTTTTAAAACAATACTGTGTCGGATCTTTTAAGCCATACATCTCTGCTTGTTTTGTGCACAGGCTCATTTCAACTGCCATGTTGATGCCTTATTTGTTCAAAAAAAATTGCAGAGCCTAAAGACACAACAATTTTCTGTGATAAATACTTCTGAGAAGCAGGTCACATCTGATATATTGCAGTGGTTCTCAGTAGAATGTGTACATCAATAAGAGCTAGATAGTTTGAAATTGAATGCACAATGCAAAAAAAGCTATCATATTTTAGCAATTTCATCCATTCTTTTGCTTTAATGTTGTTTGATGAGCAGATCACTCGAGAGTCATATGGCCAATGAACTCCCCTCCAATCCATTTTGGACATCTATTTTTTCAAAGGCTGGGGCTGCTCACAAAAATTTCTACTTTTGCAGACTGCAAGAAATCCCCCACAATAGGACACAGAGTGTACCATTTTGAGATGCTGAGTGTACCAAGATTGAGACCTGTTTTTAAACAGGGCTGCGCTGCCCATTCCACAGTTCTGATGTACAGATAAGCCCCAGCTAGGCCAGCAGAAGTCCCACCACAAGTCTATGCTGGTCTGGAAATATTGCAAAAGGGCCATAAGGCACTTCTGCACCACTCTTGGAGGAAGGCCAATGCACAGCCCTGAACCAGCTTCCCCACACCATCATAGGAATGGGGAGACAGGTGAGTTGCATTGGCTTAAACTGGTTATGATTCCACCCTCATAGGGTGAATGAAAACACAATTGTGGTACAGATAGTGCTTTTTCTGGGAAAAAGTTGCTGGTACTCATGGCAGTGACATAGCTAAGTCATCCCAACATGACTAATTATTAACTAGCTGCTGGTGGGGTGTACCTCCAGAAAAAAGCCCTGGTGCAGATTGCAAGGAAACCCCCAAGGAGCTTGATCACCCAGCTCCACCAAATCTGCCTAGTACAAGGGGGAGGATGGGAGGATGCAACCACCCAAAAGGAAATGGGGAGACCACGGAGAATGAGGAGTGGGGAGAGAAAGGTGTTAGAAAACATAGAGAAGTAGAGAAGAAGTAATGTGCTGGAGGGTTAGCAAGGGATAACCTTTATCATGGAAGGTGCCTGAGGAGGAGGAGAGAGGCAGTAAGTGGAAAAAGATGAGGAAGTGACAATAGTCTGGGTGTGGCAGTTGAGGAGGCAGCACATGCAAGACAGGCAATGGAGCCCTGGCTGGACCACAGAAGGACCAGACCTCAGCCACATGGTCTTAGACAGGGTCCCCAGGCTTGAACCCACTAGACACTTGAACCGTTTGACTTCTTGTACCTGTTAAAGAGAAAGAAAAGTCAATGTAACCAAAGACTAAGAGCACAATCCTAACCATGTCTACTCTGAAGTAAGCCTCATTGTGTTCTATGGGTCTTACTCCCAGGAAAGTGTGTTTAGGATTGCAGCCTAAGCCTGCTTATACAGGAAAAGTGAAGTAAAGTTACTCTGTTCTAAAAATGTACCTTACTGGAGTCTGAGTCTTCTTCAATTACAGAGTGGGTACCAATGGAGGAAGGTAAACCATTTAATGTTCCTCTCCCCTCATGGCAAGGAGCAACCAGTAAACACATGACACAAACTCAGTAAATACTGCAGAAGAGAACTTTTGCATTCCTTACTTTCTTGGAAAGATCCTGTGTTCATGGAAACATTACTCTGGACGTCACAGTAATTATGACTTTTACATGGAGGCTGCTTTGCACTAATACCATATGTGGATGTGTCTATAGTAAAGACAACACTAATTATCAATGGATACATGAAAAAGCCCTTCCTTAGCCTTGCTCTCTTTCCTGACCTGGCAGTGCTGTAGCTAGAGTGGCAACCATATGAAATTGAAGTCGGAGGCTTTCATAGTGTCTTCATGCAAAAATATTAGAAAAAGCTTGCGTGTCACAAGGTGAACAGGATTAGTGGGTGTGAAAAATGTCAAAAGGAACAAGATTACATTGCATGTGATACACAAAAAAATCATAGCTTAAAGTATGAGGAGAGGGTTTTTGTTAGGTCGTACTACTAAAGCTGCCCTTTCAGGCTGACAAAAGGATGACTAGGCAGGAAAAGCTTTCCATTATGCCCTTGAAATGAATGTGCTAATTAATTGGACTTCACTGTATGTACTTTTGACATGCTTTCACATTCTGCTAAGAGAAAGTATTCCTTTGAAGTGTAATGTAGTGGAAATTGAAAATATCATCAACTTTGAGGGAAAGCAGTGTGTTTAAAATCTCATGTGACATTGGCTGCATGAACATTGAAATTCTCTTCCAGTAAATACGTACAATACATGCAAGTGACCATAGAAAAATGTGAAGTACAGTACTTTACAATACCAATATTGTCCTCACAATATGGCAGTTTTGTGTCCACATTTGCCAGTGCAAAGATGCCTTATGAGTGAACAAGTATATAAGGCAACCGAGCTGTGCATCACTGGAAAAACACCATGCTGAAACGACTATAACGCTGTTGAGACCAAATGAGAATATGGGGTCACGAGATGCAAAGGATAATGAGAAGTTGACATACATATCCAAACCCTCCCTTTAGAAACAACACTACAACTACAACAAAGATAGTGTATGAAGGTGTAAACCCACAGGGAAGAATGGGGGGAACACCTCAAAATCTCACCTTCTTCTGTCACTCCCTATACTCACATTTCTGCAACAGAACGTAGAATAGAGTCTACACTCAGTAGACAATCAGAACCCACCAATTTTCGCAGGTAATTTTCGCAGGTAAGCCCCACCAGGAGGACTAGAACTCAATAAGATCCACAACACTGTATCTCCCTGGTCTGGTCTCTGAAAGGACAACAATGGTGATGGGAACTATTATGAGAGAGGAGTTGGTGCAAAAAGGAAGCACTTTACACAAACCACAAAAAAAATGTTTCTCTATATATAATATTGCATTGTAGATGTACAGTATTTACGCATCTGTCCTAGTTGCCAGTCTTAACTTTCACTGGGGGGTTGAGACTTGTGCTTAACATGCACTTTTCCTAACGGTAGAAAATTGATTTCAACAATGTAATTTAAATCAATTTTAGAAGTACTTCACACCTTGTAATGACAGATGATTATTCAAAGATATCATTTTTTTTAATTCAGTCAAAACTCAGTTAAATTTTCAAAATGGAGAATTAACTTTTTGCACTGTTCAGATTGTTTAGATTAAAGGCAAACATCTTTCTGTAAAATAGTGAAGCCATTATTTGCAGAAATATGTAGTTATGAAATTGTTTGATGATGATAATTCTGAACTTATTATTCTCCAAGTATTTTGTTTTACAAATTATGTTCACAGGAAACCCAAGTATGTTGGAAGCAAAGAATTCTCTCTTCTGAAGAAAAGAATTCAAGAAACTGGTGTTGGACATTTGTAGTTCCTACATTTCTTTTTCTTTTCTGTGCATTTGATTTCATGGAAGTCTTTAGAACATGCGCAGAGGCAAAATGGATTAACCAATCAATCATGTGAATAATAGTATCATTAAAGTATTATTACAGTAAAGAGCACACATCATGGGTAACAAAATAGATACAATTTCCAGGCAAGATGTACTAGGTCCATCATGAATGGGCAAGCCAATTTTGTTCACCTATCACTAGGCTTGGATACATACATCGCTAAAATATCAAAATGAACCAAAATTGAGGCATAGGTGTAAAATAGCAGCTATTGATATGGCTCAGTGTTGTGGCACAGTGGCATGTTTAACTCTTTACCTCAGCATCATTTTCTTAGTGGAAATCCACTTCAAAACTGCTATGAGCCTCAAAGATGCCATATGGTACAATGCATTTATCATCTTTATGTCATTTGCAACACTGTTTTCAATTTCATGCCTTTTTTCACCAATTTCATGCCTATCTTGGTCAATATTTTTTTAACACCTCAAAAAAATCACACACATGCGCACGCACACACACACACGAGAGAGAGAGAGAGAGTCAACATTCTACAGGTTCTGAAAACTTACAGGGCCATTTTGAAGATCAAAACAAGAACCCTTTATGCTTCTAGCTTACACATTTATTTATAAGAAAAAAGGGTTTCAGTGTTTCAGACTGCAAAAAAAAAAAAAAAAGACTGTAGCTGGAACAGTTTTCTCTGACCTAAATAGAGAGCAACAGGCAACTTGGTAAACCATGTTGCACAGAGAGTTGATCACAGCAGCAACAGGCTGAGAGATTCTCTGTTCATACACTTGCAAAAAATGGAAGCATTCTTATCCTAAACTGGAGCAAAGTCCACTGCTTACATTCAATTCCTCTTTCCAGAAGGGGATATTCCCTTTCCATATAACAATATGGCAGGGAACAAGCTTGCCCATCTTTAATCATGTTCTTGTCTTTCTTATGACACACCTCTACTTTATGAAGAATGGGGTCTCCCTACCTTGGCTGAGCTTTCTTAGGGAAAAATCCAGAGTAACTACAGGGGGTCCTTGCTCCGTTGTAAGAACAATTTACTCTGGATTGCAATATGAACTTCCCATAGGTTTTCATAGGCAGTGCAGTAACTACAGGTGCACGTAATGTCTCTTTCGTGCTCACGAAGTTACTTTGGGTTGTGAGGTTATTCTATGTGAGCTTCAATGCAATCCTGACTTTAGTCCAGCTCTGAGCTGACAGTTAGGCCAAATCCACTTGCCTAGGAGGCCTCTGAGTGGCCCAACTGCTGCTGAAGAGGTTGTAGAGGGGCAGCATGCTCAGTGAGCTGGTGTACTTGTGCGATATCCTGAGGAGAGCTGGTGTAGTTGTGTTGTATCCTGAGATTGGCCTAAGACTCAGAATTTTTTGCCATCACTTCCATTTTTACTCTGGCTTATCATAAGACACTGTGCTTGTTAACCAGCAGGCCAGGGTTCGATTCCTGGGTCGGCCCCACAAGACAGGGTGAGCTCCTGTCCTTAGCCCAGCTCTGCGATGCCAGCTGGATCCAATCGTATTGGCTCTGCCTTTCCATTGGACTAATTCAGTGGCGTGGAGAGGGGGGATTTGCTGCTTGGGTAATAGCCTATCCTCCATAACAATCCAACCCAGGCTTTCATGCTTCGCATGCAGCGTATGCAGCGCTGAGCACGATACCGTAGTCTTTCAAGACTGACGGAGGCCTGTTTTTAATGGGACTACTCAAATTTATTCCTGCTCCTTAGGTGGCCTAACTCTGAGGAGCTGTGAAAGGCTGCCCTAGCTCTGGATACAGCTTAACTGCTCTGTTCTAGGCTATGCTGTACATACCAGTAAACATGCCTCTCCTGAACTGCCTAAACTGGCACAGCAAGTCTGGCCTAGGTCCATCTGTCTCGGGCCAGCCTAAGTTGACTTACGTAGGCTCAAGCCTTTGTTGTGTAACTAGGCTGGCCTATCTTGGAATTAGGCCAGCTTTTTGATGGATAAGCTAGCCCAAGTGCTTACGTACATACCAGAGCATAATCTGTACATACCAGAGTACAATCAGAGCATGATACCATAGTCTTTCGAGACTGAAGGATGCCAATGCAACATAATGGCACCTCCAATTGTCACCAGCAACTTCTGGTGAGGTTCTGAGGTTCTTCATGGTTATCTGTATCAGATGTTCTTTTGCTTCATCTGTATCAGATGTTCATTTGCTTCTCACACATTTTTAACAACTGCACTTTTGGATGAAGTGTTGGGGGTGTGTGGGTGTGTGCTCATGCGCACTCAAAATCAATATTTCAAAACAAGGGAATTGTGAGATAGAGAGAACATCTGTTATGTTCTATGATGCAGCAACTACTTGGGAAAAAAGGATAGTCCACCTGGGGGTGATTTAGAGAAGTAAGAAGAGCTTGTACTCTCTCTCTCTCTCTCACATACTCACAAATGTTCCAGACCATATGTATCCCCAGAAGCACCTCTATATCTGACTATTATGAAATATATAAAATTAATGTAACGACAACCTGTGCTCTTAAATTATACTGCTCTTTTGCAATTTAATCTTAAATTTCCCTAAGCATACTCAGTCCTTTGAACTTTGATGGAATCTGTTCTTCCTTCCCCATTAAAAACCTCTTTGCTCATCCACTGAAACCTGAAATGCCAGCCTTTTTAATTGTTTAAACTCATAAAGCAAAATTTAAATGATACAAGTGGATGAAATTCAGGTTTCCCATTACTGGAAAAACAGTCAGGAGATGTATTTAATTGACTCCTTACACTTCAGTCAGTAGCCTAGAGGATGATTTATAGGCTCAGATCTCAGGTATAGTTTGGCTTCACAGTATCTCTGTTTGTACTAAATTATTTGGATGTTTTTTCTACACATTAAGATAAAGGATTAACCATTTTACTATGTTAAATGGATTATATTTCAATGCCTGATCTGAAAAGTTGTAACATTTTAAGTTGGATGCTGGTAAAGTTTTATTAATAGGGGAACATTTTTCTTATGGACCTAGAAGAGAAAGGCTTGGTTACTTTATCTTGTTGATTATGAAACATTACTTATCTCCATCTTCACACAGCCATTTCTTCTAATCACACAGCCATTTCAAGGTCCAAATGTATTCTTAATTAATATTGACTTATCATTGAAATAGATGATTAATCTTTATCTGATTCCATCTGATGATAAAAACCAATCAGATTGTTTTCAGTGCCATCAAATCCAGAACTTCCTTGAAAGTGGAGCTATGAATAGAATAAAGCTACTTTCCTAATAGTAATTAAACTACAGGCCTCAAGCATCTCACTTAGGCATCTCATGTTATTGAAGTATCTCATGTGTTATTGAAATCCCTTGAGTCAGTGCAGGTTGGTTCCCAAACTGTAAGGTGTGACTGCCAAGAGAACATTAGAAATCAGTCTGAAGAGCTACAGAATCCTCATGGACAACCCACTGCTGTATAGTGTATACGTGCCCTCCTATGGACCTGTTGCAGTTTATTCTTTACTTCATTCAGTCTTTAATCATCTTAAATTTTGGTATCAGAACTGGACACATTATTCCTAGTTTCAGAAAGCAAAATATGTCTATACCTTTAAAATCCTATTCATGTTTTCCATTTCTCTAGCTCAGCATACATTTTTTGTACAGAAATGTTTTGTTTGTTTTCATAAATTGGCAGAGAGAAGCTACCCTTTGCAGGAATAGTATAACATTCAAATTGTTGTACGTATGCCTGGTCAAAGCATGGGGGATGCCCCAGGCAGATCAATACCCAATTCCTTGTCACTTCATCACTCTGTCTGCTTGAAGCAAATGTTTTGGTTGACTTGGCTGGCCTCGATTGCAAACCATGTTAAATAAATGGATTTTGTGGCTGTTTAAAAGTTGTTTATATAATAGTTTAAAACTTAGTTTAACTAGAATTCTTAACTGGTATTCTATAATAGTTTAACTAGAATTCTATACTATATATGTATTTCTAGTGAATATACACATATTTCAAGTGAATGAAGAACAAGAGTCTTGTGTCAGCCTCTGCTTTTTTGAGAGAACAACCCCTTTAAACTGGTTTCCACTGAAGATCATAGTGGAAGCAAAATAATCCTTAATCTTTTTTGTGAAGGCATTTGTTTTGACTTCTGTGTGATTCAATTTGTCTACAACGCCAACCAAATTATCCATGGAATGCTAACACATTTTTCTCATGAGGTTTTTATAGGCTATCTAATCCCAAAATAGCCGTTTAATTATCCTATAACCAAACATTCGCTTCATTTGTAGAGATTTTATTTTGTAAGTAGCTCTTTAAAAAGAAAGAAAAGTATGATCACAACAAATACGGTCCGTTTGTTGTTTTACAATCGTTGAGATAAGCTAATGTATGAAAATAAATCCCTCAAAGACGTCTGACAATTATAATCTATAAAGACGAGATATAATGACTGAAATAATCTAATAAAGGCTCTGAGAAACCATGAGCGAAAAACACGCCCTCGTTTTTTCAAGAACTGCAATGTGTTATTTTAGCTGAAGTGTGAGCTTGGATTTCGGAAGGTAGCATCCCAGTGCAAAGAAAGGCAAATCGAATCTCCTATTTGCTTCTTTCATTGAGTTGCATTTGGTCTTCAGCATGCACAGAACATTTGTGACTGCTCAACTTCCAAAGTGATTTTAGGATAATTATTATGAGAAAGACTCCGAAACAAAGATCTCTTTTTCTCACTCCTGAAACTGTGTAGGAAAACAACATGCAAATTATTCATGAGAGACATTCCAAAAAAAGGAGGGTATGAAATGATGGAATACACATTTGTGGTTCCTAAGGGACAAACATCCAGCAAAGATTGAAAGTATTGTCAGCATCGTGTTGTTTGATATTATCCAGACATAGGAAGCTTAAATTGCTCAGAGAATCCATCTGACAGCCTCTGGTATTCATTCACATCTGTTTAGCCAATGAACAGAAAAATGGTTCCTTCCGCAATCTTGATCATGTAACCCAAGAATAATGTGTAGGCCTTGCAGTGTTTGCCAAATTATAGGTGACAATGATACCTACCAGTTCAACACATGCTTTCCGATGACACAATAGTTTGCAAATGAACCCTTTTAAAATATGCTGATAGTGAGACATTCTAGCTACTGCAATAAAATACTATCTTAAGTGAGCAGCAATATGGTACCTATGAGTTTCCAGTAAAAACAGAACTTCACACACACAGACAACTGTCGAGTAATCATCATCTCTTAAATTATTTATAAGTATCATTTATGCCAGATAGGTTTTCCAGGGTGAGCCTGCAAAATGGAGAGAGAAAAAGTTCGAAAGTCGTCAATATCTAATTTTCAGAAATCTCATAGATTAAAAAAGCATTTGTAAAAGCAAAGCTGAATCAACATATTTGAAAACATGACATTCAGTCTGATATAAATAGTAAACAGAATTCAACCATAAATGGTGCAATCCTAACCTAGGCTGGCACAACTCATTGGTCTTCCCATTTCAGTGGTAACGTAGACAGACAAGTGCTTGTCTGTGCAGTGGCCTAACCAGTGATGGGATTCAAAGAAATTAACAATCGGTTCTATACCCATCTGGTAGCCACTTTTAAATGGCTATTTTTAAACTTAATATGTCCTATCTCTTGTTAACAATCAGTTCTATAGAGTAGGTGTGAACCTGCTGGAAACCACCATGGGGCCTAACCCTCCAGCAGGAGTGGCACAGAATTGTCTTATGGCACTTATGTGACACCCCTGGTCAGCACGTGACTTAAGCAAGGGCTTATGCCTGCCTAACTGGATTAATCCTATTAGGATTGCAGTCATAGTTTATTATAAATTATTGTTTTGCATATTAAACATAGTCAGGTATTTCCAAAGATGAAATAGATTAAAATTTTTAAAACATTAAAATTTTTTATCATTCACACAGTTGAGGAAACAGATAATTCCTCATAGTCAAGCCATATTCAATCAAGCCAAGGAACAGCTTCAGGAATCACTACTTTACATAAAACCGGAGCATAATTCTTGTCATTCTTTTGTCTGAATCGTCTAAATACTTTTCTACAATATTTAGCCAAAAATCCTCAATAATCATTCCTTCCCGGCTGAATGCAACCATATGCAACCAAATGCTAAATTTAATCTTGATGCATCATGTTTGAACTCAGTTCTGTTTGTTATCCTCTTAGGTTGGTCCTGACCTTTGCCATTTCATTGTTGCACGTGAGATTTAGCGAGTTGTTTTAAGCAGTTAATTTTTATTAACTGCAGCTTTAACTATATCTTCCATTCCATCAAACATCTTTTCAGTGCACTCTTTACTGATTATTAATTAATCACTTCAAATAAGCTATGTTATTTCCTCCAGATAACGTATTTTATTATTTAAATGATGTCTATCTTGCCTTTCCCTCTGAATGAACTGAGTGCTTCTGCACGAATCAGGCTTATTCCAGAGTCTGCAAACTGAGCTACCTGACTTTGATGAACACTCCTTTCCACAAGAACATGCAAGTAGTAAATAGATATCTGATCAGCCTGAATTACATCCTCTCATTGGGATTTGTACAAATATTTCAAGGAATTCTATCCTTTCTCCTCTTTACAACTCAACAAATTCAATGCCTTCTCCTCAGCACTATGAGTAAATCTCACCTCCATAGCAAGCCTGATTTTTATATTTCCCTGCTGAGATATTCACCTTGTCCGTTCCAATCTGTAGGTCAAATTTTGCTCCTCTAGAATTTTCCATGAGGGCCTTCTGCTCACAGTCTTACTATTAGTAACACTGACATTTTTCACTGGGAAAAGTATCCTAAAAGTTAACAAAGGCTACAATCCAGAGTAACCACAAGAACTTTTACACTGATGTAGCAAAGAGAAACCTATTGGAAATGCATAGAGCAATCCAGAGTAAATGCCTCTTACGTCTTCCCGCAGTTACTCAGGATTATAGGGTGCATCCAGTTCCAAGAAGGGTGGTTACAAATTCATATCCAAAAGCAATGAGCAGATGATCCCAATAAAAAAACACAACTGATAGCAAGATTTACTGCTGTTGTATCATGTGGAATTATACATACCTGTATTAGATCCTACAAGTCAGTTCCTTTGATTTTCATTCTGTTATATTTCATTGGACAAAAGCCAATATTTTGGCTTAAGGGCTTTTCTTTGGAAATGGGCCTTTTCCAAGTAATAAAATTCATGGATAATAAAAAAATAAAAAACCTGTAAATTGTTTTGTATCTAGGTCTTCAAGCACAGTATTGGTGTGCTGTTTTGGATGAAAAAATCTCATTGTCCACAGGCAAACATTTTATTTAGTTAGGTGTTATATTACTATAGATCAGGGATCTTTAAACTTTTTGGCAGGAGGGACATATCATCTTTCTGATACTGTGGCAGGGGCCGGAAGAAAAGAATTGATTTACATTTCAAATTTGAATAAATTTACATAAATGAATATATTAGTGCTGGAACTTATAAATGAATGAGTTCAAATAAGTTCATAAACACTTTCCACCATAGAAGGTGATCTTCAAACCAATTCATAAGCACTTTCATGTGTGCAGCCTCCCAGACCTCAAAATACACCCTCCCACCCCCGGTTTGGAGATTAGAGGTCCCCTCACCTCTGGAGGATTACAGGGCTTGCTCAAGGGCCAGATTGAGGGGCTTGCCAAATGCTGCATCTGGCCCCAGGGCCGGGATTTGGAGACCCTGAAGGAGAGAAAACAGCTAAATGATACTGATAATGCTAAGAAACATACACAGAGAAAAAATGGTCAAGCAACCTCTTATTAATTTATGCACAACATATTGAAGGTTCTGAATTTCATGGACTTTGGGTTCACTTGGTTGGAGACTTTGTAGATTTAATGCAGAATCAAACCTCTACTTGCCCATCTTTCATATCTGCTGAGTGGCACTGTGGTTAAATTACATTCTTTTGATGAACCTCTAAGTGCTTGTAGTTTACAGATAAAAATCAACTGCAGAAATATGTCCACTAAAGAAGTTCTAAACTTTAAACAAATAATGTATATCTGCTCAAATAATGTATATTTGACTCAATCCTTATGCCTTTGAAACACAGCTTGAAACTGCATGACATAGCAAGATGAAACAAATGATGTGTGCTGTCCTTTAAAGAAGTTATAGTTTTCTGGTCCAAATGCAGCCTTCATAGCATGATCCCATGCAAGTCCTTTCAGAAGTTAGAAATTTAATAGGATTTACTTACTCCTAGGTAAGCATGTAATACGTCAACAGCTTTACAGCCCGATCCTGAAGGCTTAGCAGGGGGCATAGTGTAGCTGGGTGTTTCAAATATGCTGAAAAGGACACCTGCAAGTCCTTTGCTGCTTGGAAGTCCATGTTGACCTTGGAGCAGTGGGAAGCTGACGGTGGAACGAGGGAGGTGGAAAGGTGATTAGGTGTGGGTGGGCTGGAGGTGTTACTGGTGGAGCTCCACTCATCTCACTCCACTGCTCGCATGTGGAGCTTTTTGCCATTATACAGAGACTTTTCTCCCTGCACCAGCTTAAGAGTAGTAATAAATGTGATAATAAAAGGGTGGTAATAAATTACATTAATGTAATCAACTATCAGTAGTGTATAGGACTTTAGTGTTTAAGACAGAATCAGTAGTGTATAGGGCTGTAGTGTTTAAGACATTGTGCTTGTTGACCTGAATCAGTGTTGGCTCTTTGGCCTTGTAATGGAGATGAGCAACCCACCCTAGAGTTGGTCATGACTAGCAGGACAACCTGTGGGGTACTACCTTTACCTTTAACCTATGGTGTACTGCAGTGGTCTTCAAGATGTTTTTAGCCACAACCTCAATAATGCAAATATGACAATGGGGAGTTAGCTCTGTTCCAGTGTGTACCCCACCAAACCCTCCCGGGATCCAAGCCCTCTCTTGAACAGGAATTTAGTGGTCAGATCCAAGGATACTTGTTGTTTATTGTATTGCTTGGCCTAGGGTAAAAGAACAATTGTGGAGATTCTGGTGGTTGCTCCAGTCCCACTGGAAGCAGCGGTGGTAGCCATTTTAGTGTCACTGTCCTGCAAGGTGCTGACGGACCATAGGCTTGGGCTGCTTGTGGTGCTTAGTACGTCTCCAAAAACATGCCCCATCTCATTGTGTTTGGAGAAAGCCCATACTTGAGAGAAGACTAAAGTAACTGAAACTATTTACAATTAATAATTCTCCAATTAGTTGCACATTACATGACACTAATTGGACATCTAGTTGCACATTACATGACACTAAATTTCTATATAGAGGGCAGTTTATTACTTAAACATATGTACAAAATCTAAACATGAAAATAATGCGAAACAGAGCAGCAGACTATTTACAATCTTTTTTACAAAATGTTTTTACAAGAACCATTATTCTCTCTATGGAACAACACACATACACACACACCAACCCTCCTCTGTATAACATGTATTAATAAATACAGACTTTAAAATGACTGCTATAAGAACATCTACAGCCAATTTAGTTAACATATGAGTAGCTCTGTTATCTTCACACTACAATATAATTACATAAGAAGAAAAAATATTTTTTTTTACATATAGAACCTCTGTTAATTACTTTGTAAATTGTACCTTACTAATATATTCAATAGATGTAATACAGTAATACAGTTCATGCCTATAACTGAATTATGAGTTTTGGCATGCAGAACCATAGAGATCCATCAACATTTGCAGATATTAATTTACTTATTTAAATAAAGTTTTGATTTTTTTTAAAAACATGCAACAAATTATAAGGATCATATTCTGGGTTTAAAATGTACAATTGTGTATGATGTTTGTTCACAGGTTCTGATCAAAGATTTAACACAAACCGTAAGAAAAACCATATATAAAAGAAAAAATAAATAAGTTAGTATCGCAATTGCCTTTGTAGATAAGTCTTGGGGAAAGGAGTAAGTAGTACACCAAAATGAAGCATTTGGGCTCCTTAACTTTTAGTCCTAGATAAAGGTAACTGGAATTTTTGTTTTTCAGACTCATTCCTATACAGGGAACTACAAGTCCTGGCAAGTTTCTCAGTTACTTCAATGCAATGTAGGCATCCATGTAATAAGTGATATATTACTCAATGTGAAAAAAGAATAAAATAAGAAATGTTCTTTTTCCTAGGCTCAGACAAGTTCACACTTGCCAGCATTATCACTAGATTTCCCAAGTCTCGATTACTTGCAGCTGCAACCTACTTAATTGAAAAGCATTGCGGTGGCCAAGATGTGAACATTGTAGTCTCTCTCTCTCTCTCTCTCTCTCTCTGATGGTGCTACAGGTCATCAGCGAATGTCAGTGTAAAGCAGTTTATTGAAACCTGGAGTAGAGGTCTTCACCTGCCATCTTGGGAACTGTTCTATTTTCTTTGAAATCAGTAAGAAAGAAAAAAACCAATCAACTTTAAAGTGAATCAGCCACCAAATTGTTCAGTGCTTTATGCTTTAGTTCAGCGATTTTCAACCACTGAGCCATGGCACACTGGTGTGCCACGGATAGTCTTCAGGTGTGCCATGGGAATTTGGGGATTGACATTAATTAATAGGAAAATTGGGGGATTTGAATAGTTTAGTTGCCTTGTCAATGGTAAAAACAATTGAGGGTGAGCCTTGACAATTTCAGTGTCTTGTTAGTGTGCCGTGAGATGAAAAAGATTGAAAATCATTGCTGTAGTAGTTGAATGCATGAACCATCTTTCTTTCACCAACTTTACTGTTCAAAGGAATGTTAAGATAACATAAAAACATTGGTTGAGCTTGAAAAGTGAAGAACCTATGCAAATCTTTACATGACGCTATGATAAACTCAAAAACATGAATGAACCCTCTTAAGGATCACATCTTTTCTGCCAAAAATTGATTCACCAAAAATTGTTTTTCTCTACTGAATAACTATTAAGTATTCAATTGACAACTGAGTAATGTGAAAATGTCTCTTTTGCTTTCATGAATAAATATGTTCATATTGATATAGTTCTGCTTTTCTTTTTAAAATGTACTTTAATATTTTCCTCCTGTAATATCAACAGCTTGATATAAATGGAGAAAGTATCTTTTTAAAAAATGGATGAGTTCAGCAATTTTCAAAAAATACCCAAGTCCTGTAATTTTATGCTAAGGAGAGACAAAATATTTCTTCTATGACTTACTGGCTAAATTTTCAAGGCATTATATTACTAACACCTACAGAGCCCACATATGAATATGCAGAGACTCTAGAATCTTTTCACCATGCATGCTTATAAAACAAAATAGACAGGATCAAAAAACAATTAGCTGCAAATTTTAAAACATGACTCAGAAGTGAACTGAAACATAAGGAAAAAGCGTATGGAAATTATTTGAGTTAACATTTAACTGTATACTTTGGTAAATAAAATGTATTTATTTTACCCTAGAATCATTTCACAATATGACAGAATTGTATGCATGTTTCAGGACACAATTAGTTGTATTAGCCTTATTCTTATGTGCACTCCCATTTTAAAATGAATCTTTTCCTCGTGTGTGGGTATTTCCTCATCTTTGTATTACAGTGACAGTTGTGCAAACATCCTTTTGCATGCACAAAGCTGTTCCCTTCACGTAAGTGAATTGGAAAGCTATGACAGAGCGAGATGCAAAATGCACCTTGACGAATACGGATCTTCTGTTTGGTTGACTGGCTAGTTGTTAAGGATAAGAATGAGGAATCGTGCTAGTAAAATTCATTAGAGAGCTATTTTAAAAAATAGCTTACTCTCAATTTAATAGGTAAATGTGTGTAAAGGGTGTTCCCATTAGTGCAGGGATGGGCAAGATGAGCTACTGGACCTTTAACAATTGTATAAAAGAGGGAATTTCAGCAGGTTTCAAACATGATGGACCACTCCCCCGTCCCCTGCCTCATATTCTAGGAATATAACATTTATAATTGTGGGCAATCACTGTAATAAACACCCCATGTTGATCAAAATAATTTATGTGTATTTCTTTACTCTCCCTGTGTGTGTTAATGTGGTCTTTATAAAACCAATCAAAATATAGATTTCATTTCATTAGTAATAGGCTTTGCTTTTATGGCAATTTAAAATGGTCTAGATCTGTTATGTTAAGCAAACAAATAATAGCTGAATTGGATATATTGTTTAAATTTTTATGTTTAAAACTTTGAATAGTACAAAGCAAACAAACTCAAAGACAGTTATGGAGACCAAGTGTCAATGTATGCTATGAAGCTGATAAGTCACAAAGATCAGATACTCTTAATGTTTATGGAAGTTGAATGCTTCTATTATGTGAATACAACTGATCCTTTCATGTCACACTTCCTCCTGGAATTAGTACAAACGTGCTTTCTTCAGTTCATTTGAAGTAGCTGTATCTGCACAATTTGCGCATGAGGAACATCACCAGAAGCAGAGATCCTTCTGAGCTTTAGTACATGTGCATTTCTCTGATCTTCAGTTTATATTCTTTTCCAGTAAAATAATTCAATATAATTTAGTACTTTTCAGGTGGTGGCTTATAGTGATGTGGATGGTGTTGCTTAAGATGAGGCCCTGAAAAGGAACAATTTAAAAGAACCATGATTTCTTTGAAAAAATATACACTTTACTATTGATAGAAAAAATGCATCAATCACAATTGTTTTTTAAAAATGTAATACATAATTTATAGGCAATCATACTTCATATTTTAGAAATACTATGATTCCAGTTTTGCAGAAATGGAAGAGCAGTACATATGCCTGTTATATGTTGCATACTGTGCCTTTACCATGTGTAATACAGAACAGATATTTTTATTTGCTGTACTGTGTTTGAATTATATTATCAGCAACATTGTCAAGTATGCATTTCAAGCAGGAACTTCTTTACAGTTTCTCTTAAATTATAACATCTATTTCAACTGAATGATGTATCTTAACAAAATCAGAAACAAGCTGAACTGATAGTATTGGACAGTGGGCCAGCTGTATCTGTGGATTCAGAACCAGTGGTTCTGGGTTTTAAGATAATAAAAGTTGCTATTTTTAAGATTATAAAAGATTTTTAAGACGCTACACAGTCTTTTCTAGATTGTCAAATAAAACTGTTCCCAAGTTGTTTGGAGAATCAGGGAGCCTAATGGTTCAGCATCAATTTTTTTTGTATACTGAACAAAAATGGTGTTTTCCCATATACACATGTAGAAAGAAAGAGGAAGCATATAAGGAGGCAGACGTCTGTAGCAGCCTTGCTATAAGAGTCCCAATGGGTGACCAGATTTCATAATCACAAAAGAAAATAAGAACCCACAAAATGTAGGGCATGACAAAATAACAGCTGAAAACGCTCGTATAGTTTTGATGTGGTTAAAACAATTAACTATATAAAATTGATTAATTACAAGTAAGCTACATGCTGCCTACTCACAAAGAAATGGAGGACAATGAAATTATTTTCCCCATCACACAAGGCTAAAAAGAGGACATATCCTCTGCAAATAGGGCAAGAGGCATTCTTTCAAGTGGGTGCTCCTCTTTTTTTAGCAAGAGGAGAATAACTGGACTTCCGCACCCGCACAATGTCTTGTATAGAGCCTTCTGCTGGTATATATATATCACTCACTGTGTGGAGATGTCAGCAAATCAGGGGTCCGGAATGATTTTATTGTGGCTGGTCCCTCTCCACCTGTTGTCAGCACTTGAACCTCTAAACGGTAAAGTGTTGATGGCCTCAAGTTGGGCACTGTGAGTACATGGTGATCCTTAAAGGAAATAGCAACTGTTATTCCAAGAGCACAAGTGCATTAGACCCAAGATTTGCATTGTCAAAGTACACACAAAACTGTATCCGCACTTTATCCCTCCTGCACAGCACTAGGGAAACAGACTTACTACTGGCAGTATTTGTGACTGCGAGATAATGCTGTTGGGCAAACTGTTTTGTCTGCTCTCTGTTGTGACCTCTGCCCAAGTGACTTGGAATCCTGTCATGGGTTGGAGAAGATTTGCCTTTGATATTTTCCATGAGAAGTGGCCAGTAATGTTGACATCCTGGACAACAAAAGAGGCAGAAAGGTTCTCTGGCTTGGCCAACACCTTTGGGAGAACTGGAGCTGCAAAAAACACCAACAAGCCACAAAATATTAGCAGTCAAGCCTTTCAGACCCATTTTAAAATATACATGCCTTCATAATAACTTGATCCCAATATTCTGATCCTTTACTTAGCTTACCCCACCATTTTTGGCCTATTTATTAAACATCAAACATTGCAATACATATATTCAGTTTTCTGTTCATATTTCAAAGTTCTACGCCCTGTTCAAAAACCTTATGGAAATGACTAGTGAAATCAGAGGCTATTTCTAATATCTTAGAGCAGTGATAAACTGGGGGATCATGAGTACCCAGTTCACGGAAAGGTCCCCCAGTCCATTTAATGGGCAAGAGGGAAGGCCCTCCTCTGCAAATACTTCCTTAGGGAGTAAGTCTGCTTAAAAAGTTTGAGAACCACTGTCACTATGTAACACATTCATTTATATATGTAACACATGACCTATGTAACACATTCATTTGGCATATAACACATATATATATATATGCCAGTGGTATAGCTAATGAAAGTAGAGACCAGTACAAAATGATGCCCCAAAAGTAATGTCACTTGCAGAAGCCGCTAGAACAGTGGTATTCAGGCATGTCAGCCCAGGAGTCCCTTTGAAATTTAAAAATATTTCCAGGACCCTCTTTCAAACTTACTGGGATGCTCCTCCATGTCTTCTCAGAAGTAAGTCCCGTTGTGTTCAATGAGACTTGCTCCCAGGATAGCCCAGTGTCAGATTTCAAGATGGTGGATCCCACTCTCTCATGACCCCTCTGACCTAAGGCCAGGACCCCCACTTTGAAAACCAATGCTCCAGAAAGTCTCTGCAGCATTTACAGACTGTTTGACCCTTCCTGGTATATTTTGCTGGTTTCCTAAGGATCTTGATTCTTCCATTGGCATGTAACCTTATACAGGTTTTTACTGAAGGTTTACAGATCTCTACTTACCCTCTTCCTCAGGACAACTAATGTGTTTATGTTTCTTTCCTTTAAGATCAGAACAAGGTGGAGTATTAAAAAAAATACTCTCAGCCTTCAATCGGTCTTTGGATCTTGCTGGTTGCACTGTAACCTTGTATTTGCATGAAAATGACAGGTCCTGAAGAATTATATAGTTCTCCTGAGGAAAAAAAGATTGATTCCAAGACATTATATGTATAAACTTGTTCATTATTTTTTCCCTGGGCACATTTGGCTTTTTCATTCCAAACACTAATCTTTACCAAAGTGGTTTAACATAGAAAATAATAGTTCTAATAATTAAAAATGGCAACTCTTCCATTTCTATTGACTGTTGCCAGTCATAATTAGACATCACATTTTGCCTTACCCAAACATGGCAGAAACCTTAGAAACTGTCCAGTCCCTCCTGACTGTTTTTTGTCAATGATCACAAAAGCATCTTCAGACAACATTGCCTCTTCAGCTTATTATCAGATGAGCACCACACCCAACGGTCAGTACGGCTGACAGGGCAATGTGTGGGGGACTATTCTTATTTTAATACCTTGAATAAAACTATTTGTGTATATGGTGCCATCAGTTTATACAGCACCTTATAAAATTATACAGGCAAAACAATTCTGCCTATCAGAAACTTATAATCCAAGATAAACAATGGAATGCATACAGGAGGCATGAAAGAAAAGAGATCCCAAATGGATATTGGGGAAAAATTCCTGGCCTTAAAGACAGTTCAGGTGTGGAACAGATTGCCAAAGGAGGGGGTGGATTCTTACTCACTGGAGATCTTCAAGCAGAGGCTCAACTGCTAAAGATGCTCTAAGAGCTACAATTAAAGGGTTGAGGACCTTGTGGGCATTTTGTACTCAATGATTCTATGATTGGACTGAACAACACTGCCTAAGTGATGAATCATGTAGGGGCCCATCAAACTACATCTCCCTCCTAGTGCTCCATACCACAAAATCATATGGTAGGGCAGGAATGACTGGTGGGGCAGGAATTAACACAGTCTATTAACACAATATAAACAATACTTAAAGTATTTAAACTACTACTGAAGTATTTAAATCATTTGGTAAGGTGCATTATGATATTATATGGTGGACAGAAGAGTGCTAGGGCTGCCATAATTCTCTTCCACAGAACCAGGATAGGACCTCCTGTCAAACTTGCCAGTATGTGAATACAATATGGCAACCCTGGTGAGTGCACATGTATCTTAATATGTTTCAGAAAGTCAATCAGGTGGTATCTTCAAAACTAGCAAGAAAGCAAACCAATGGAGGAAGAAAGGCTGAATGTTGGAAGAAAGCAGGCCTCCGTCAGTCTTGAAAGACTATGGTATCATGCTCAGCGCTGCATACGCTGCATGCGAAGCACAAAAGCCTGGGTTGGATTGTTATGGAGGATAGGCTGTAACCCAAGCAGCAAATCCCCCCTCTCCACACCACTGAATTAGTCCAATGGAAAGGCAGAGCCAATACGATTGGATCCAGCTGGCGTCGCAGAAAACTAAATGTGTTTAAAATGCAGTTTTAGTTGGTTATGAGGATTTGGAGGATAAGTCACATGGGATAAATGGAGTTTTAAGAAGCTCTCAGAGGAAGAGAGATATTAGAATTTAGGGGCAAAATACAACACATCAGGATAGCAATACAGAATGGACAAAAAATGTCAGTGAACATGAAACCTTCAGCCAGCTGAGATTAGCAGACTAGGAGGAAGAAACAGCAAGAAACAGGGATCAAAAGATATGGCTTGGGCAAGGAGAGTGAAAAACAAGGAGCCTATAAAAGGATCTGATGAGGACAGGCATATCTCTTTAAAAAACAAATGACGCAAAATACAACAAATGTTTACAATGGAAACTGACAACCAAATCCCATCTCTGTGTATATAGTTCAGGATCATGCTCTCATTTCCATTCAAATGCTGCATCAAGAAGAAGACAAATATTTAACTTACATAAGTTATTCCACTGGATTTTTCAGGTCTTCTAGTATCATTTCGTGCACAAGATTCTGGAAACCACTGAACATGATATCTACTTCGGCTGATATCATCTAAGTGGAAGCAAAACAATACAAATATAGTTAAATGTTAAGGATACCAGCAATGTTTTTGGCTTTACTTAAAAAGAAATACAATTTTAATGCTTTTGGAGCATATAAAATTTTGTAAACAGGAAAACATAATACTCATCATCCACAAGAATATCACAATCACAAGTGAAAAAGTGAATACTTATGTAGTAACCATGTAAGAATAATGCAGTTAAAGAAATATAAAATAGATTTAACAGCAATGTTAAGCACTATTTTCAGGAAAAAAGGACAAAACAGGTCTTGCTGCCAAACTAGTTCAAAATGATGAGCACCCTCCAGAAAGACAGCAGCTTGTTCCAGTTTGAAGTCTCCCTTAATTTTACACTTTTAAGAGTTATTCCCAGACTGCTGACTCCCAATAGGTGACTCCCTTGATCTACTGGGCCATTGGCCATGGTTCCCCATTAGGTGTACATTTCTATACCTAATATAGGGTGCAGGTTTTTGATAAGGATTCTGTGGCTCCCTGGCTAGTTTCCAGGGCTGTTCAGAGTTTTGAAACCAGTGCTTAAGGCATCTAAACATCATTTATCTGTACATGGATCATCTAAACCCAAATTATTTTAAGGCAGTATTATTTCAACAATCTTTGAATCTTCTGTGCTATTTCTAAAATGGATCACAAAGACATTTATATTAACTTTGCCTTGTGACATTTCCACCATCACCCTCATTTTAACTTTTTCATGACTTACATAGACCCAGAAGCCATTACAAAAACTACAAAATGGCAAAGGAAAGCTTAATCCAATCTACAATAATTAATTGGGTTTAATTTGCACATTATGCAAAGTGAAGGTAATAGAACACTGGACTGATCCATTTCGGACTGCGGGTGAGTTATTTCTTAAAAAACTGCAAACACCCTGCATTTACAAAACCCACAGATCAGGGAGAAACAAGTGATAAATCTTTTCTTCATGTTGTCATTTACAACACACAATGTAAGGGTTTCTTTTTCCTTTTCTGCACGGTTAAGCAATCTTAACTTATGACTTCTATACCTGCAAACCAAAGAGAAGCAGTCCAGAATTTTACCACTTCATTCTTTGCAATGTATGAACTGCCATCTAAATATTTAATCATCAACTAAAACTAATTAAATAACGAGGAAAGAAAGCACATAATGAATATTTATTTAAGCTGTGACACTCAGGTTAATTGCTGTCAGGAAGTAGCAGTTCTAACTGCAGACACTCCTGGACAGATGTTCTTTTTTCCCCATATAGCTACATCCCTTCATTCTGACATGTACCAAAATCAGAATCTGCACTATAAGGTCTGCCTAACAAAAATAAAGAGAGAAAAGTAGCAGAAGAGAAGCAGAAAAACAACATCACAAAAGACTAAAAGGAGAGCATGCTTAGATAGAACAACTTTTCTAATCCATGATAGTTTTAGGGTGCAATCCAAACCTAGGCTGGCACAACTCAGTGGTAGGTGAGGTTATTTTTTCCTGACAAAGGATAATACCACTTTGTCAGAAAAAAATAACCTTGCCATTTACAGGTCCCTACCCATCAGTCTTCCCATCCCCATGGATATGTAGCAAGGCAAGCGTGTGTCTGTGCACTGGCCTAACCCTCCACCAGGAATGGTGCAAAAGTGCCTTAGGGCGCAATCCAGGGAACTATGGGGAGTCCTTGCTCCAGTATAAGAACAATTTACTCTGGATTGCAATATGAATTTCCCATAGGTTTTTACTACATGGTGCAGCAAATAAAAGCAGGCCTCTATCAGTCTTGAAAGACTATGGTATCGTGCTCGACGCTGCATACGCTGCATGCGAAGCACGAAAGCCTGGGTTGGATTGTTATGGAGGATAGGCTGTTACCCAAGCAGCAGATCCCCCCTCTCCATGCCACTGAATTAGTCCAATGGAAAGGCAGAGCCAATACGATTGGATCCAGCTGGTGTCGCAGAGCTGGGCTAAGGACAGGAGCTCACCTTGTCTTGTGGGGCCAACCTGGGTCTCAAACCCTGGCCTGCTGGTTAACAGGCACAGTGTCTTGACCGCTTGCGCCACCCACAGCCCAGTAAATAACAGGTATACAAAATGTCTCTTAAGTGCTCCTGTAGTTACTCTGGATTGTAGGGTTACAATACTTTTGTGACACCCCCAGACCAGCAGGGATTTTGTGCTGGGGCTTAGGCCAACTTAACTGGGAGTTAGGATTCCAGTCTTGCTTACATAAATATGTTATCAGTCAAGACAAGTTCTCTATAACCTGGATTTTCTTTACAAAGTTCTGCTAATAATTATAAAATAGTTCAAATAGTACATTAATTTCCAAAGTTATACTTATTTATATTTATTTTTCCAAAGTTATATTTTACTACGTATCTTTCCCCCATTGTGGGGAACAAAAACAATCTTATAAAAGTTATTTTTAATTACTCGTGGTGGAGAGAACTAGTGGTGGAAATAACAAAATAAAAACACATAACACACTTTTTGCATTTTTTTCATTTTTGTAAACCAATCCCAAGATTTGCAACAGATAAAACTGTTTTATTTGGCTTTACTTATTTAATGGAAGGATGCATAGGGAATGACTGTGCCTGCATCTGCTGAACTATACCACCTATTATCACCTTCCTAGTATTCTTTGAAAGCTATAATAATATATATTTTGAACAAAAATTCATAACTCCTCTTTCTCAACTTCTAACTTTGGAATACATTAAAAACAGAAAAAGCAGAACCCTTTTCTCTCCCCTCTAATTCTTACTGCCATGTCTTTTGCAGATATCTGCTTTTGCCTTACTTCACCTTTCTTCCTGAAGACAACAAGTCAGGGAACATTTCTTAGGGTCTTATCAGAAAAAGCCTCACTGGGGTATATGGGAACAATGCCAACAAAACAGTGAAGTCTGCAATCTTCAATTATAGAAGCCAGCAGATTCCAGAGAAGTCTGATAAAGCAAGTGTTTCTATGTCATGTCAGATTTAAAGACACCATGTGACATTTACAATGCAAAAACCTCTTTTTGTTACTGGCAAAAGAGATATTATTATTAAAGTCCCATTTTATATATCATAAAATCATAGTTTATTTTGAAACAAGTAAATCACAGAGTGCTGTACTTATAAGCTGTCAAGTAACAGTTTGTGATAGTAGCCCCTGAAACATTTCAGCATCATTATGGGCTGAACTGGTTTTTCAACATCTATCTTGTCTCAGGAAATGTCAATAGTCAGGGATACCACAACCCCTCCGTTTGAGTACTGCTGCTCTGGTTTAATGAGAAAACTGTGTATACTAGGTCAGATTTACATGTATCTAGTTCCTTCATATACATATACTTGTAATTAGATCAGTTTATTTAATGAATAGTATTAAGGTTACGTGTATCTTTGAAAGTAGGTATTTTGGAGAATAAAAACATTGCACCCAATGTGCTAAAACGATAAAGCTACACTGCTAAGCTTACATGTTCCTGTGCTTACATGGATCTGTCCCACATCTGAGCATAAGCAAACGATAGCCCTTCAACCTGTGGTACCAAAGCTGATATGAACAGTTGCCCATGATGGTGAAGCTTCTGGAAAATGATCTGATTACCTGAGGCAATTGAGCCCTCTGAAACCTCCCCTGAATCAAGGCTGCAGCCAATTCCCAATTGGCAAAACCTTGTGGATGTAGCACATTATCAGGCCTCCTACCTGGCTGGAGATTCAAGATAAGGTGTTTTCTTCCCAGTCCACTAACAAGCTTTATTCCCACAACTGCTGCAAATTGTTTCCTCCCTTACAAGATAGAGGGTGAAATCTAGAGTAACTATGGGGAGTCTTTGCTCCAGAGTAAGAACAAGTTACTCTAGATTGCAATATGAATTTCCCATAGGTTTTCACTAAGTGGTGCAGTAACTACGGGTACACGTAATGTCTCTTACGTGCTCCTGTAGTTACTCTGGATTGTGCCCAGAGTCAGACTTAAGCCAGTTATTTCAAACCTCTTTATACTGATGTATCACTTGCAGTGGCTGTACAGGAGCATACAGGGTGGCTGATTTTCTAGCTGTCTAGTTGCAGAGGGATGTAAACCTCAGCACTGGGACTAGTTAGCACATTAGTACTCGGGACTATCAGCCCAGAACCCACTTTCAAACTTAAAAAAAATCTGTCTAGGACCCCCTGTCCTATGTAAGAGCACTTCCATGTCTACATGAAAGTAAGTCCCATTATGTTTCAGTCTGGGACCCCCTTTTATACTTACTGGGATGCTCCTCCATGTCTACTCAGAAGTCCCATTGTGTTCAATACTCCCAGGAAAGCCCAGTGCCAGATTCCAAGATGACGGATCCCACCCTCTGGTGACCCTCACAGCTCCCCAAGGGGATCCCAAACCCCCATTTTGAGTACCACTGAGTTAGTACCACAATAACAGTAAAAATGGCACAGTTCCAAGAAAAAAAGGATTGGCTTATATACCAACATCTCTATTTGCCTTGGAAGTAATACTTGTACCTCTGGATGTCAAGTACATCTTCAGGAGAAAATAGATCTGATAATACAACCTTTTATATTTTATTTTTTACACTGACTTGTTTTAAGGGAACTAACAAAATAATCAGCAAAAAACAATTTGAACATCAAAATTATAACAAACACCAGAACATGGAAAATTGTTCTTGTTAGAGATGTTTTTGATTGCTGATAAATAATCACTTTTATTTAAGTTTCCTTTGAAATTTCTCAATTTGAGCTGCATGTGTTTGTGAGTGGATGAAGAAAAACTATTTTAAAAGTCTATGGACTGTGGTGCTTGGCTGTATCAGACAAAGAGCTTGCTTAATAAATGGCAGGGATAGTTTGCATATTTTGCACATGTCCACTGGCTGGCAGCAGAACAAATTTAGCTGGAAGAAAAATAATCAACTTTAAATGGTAATTTTAGGACACAAGAGTCTAAAGTGATGCATTTTTACTTTCAGTTTTCCATGCAAAGTTACAGCCCCTTTCAGAATTCTTTAAAAATTAAGATGACAGAACTCCACAACCACCTCTTGCCTACATGGACAGGATTAACTCAGGACTGCTGCATTTCATTGCTGTGGGCCATTTCCAATATAAATGTTTCCTATTGGAATGTTTCCTTTTTGTAAGAATACACAGAAAGTATAGATTAAAACTAAAAATCTACATGGATCACTCAGGAAAGCTGAGCTGAACACCAGAATCCTGCCAGCATTCCTTTCACAGTCTTTCTGGGGTAATTATACTAGTATTTTCATTCTGAAATAGTATTTTATACATGCATTCCTTAACAGGAATAATTTAATATTCAATCCTGTGGAGAAACACACTTATCTTGTAAGATTCATGCCCAGTACAGTCATATACTTTTTAGCCAGGGTGGTGGTTGCTGAGTGAAAGCCAAACAGCCACACATTTCCTTGAGACTTCTCCAAAGGCTTGTGGCTTCAGAGCACACCAGACTTTTCAAGCCTCTTCTATTAAATTGTGTGAAATCCTGCTGCTTTTACTTTAAATAGCAAAAAAGCAGAATTGCTGCACATTTAAAAACATTTTAAAAGTCTGGGAATACTTTTAAAAGCCTTGTCGTCCAAAAGCTAATTTTTTATTCATCAAATAGTGAGGAAAGGAAGGGTGAATTGAATAACATTTTAGTGATTTTAGTATTGCACATGACCTTCTGGACCCTATTATCACATGTAGTTAATCTTCTCAGGCTACTGAAGGTTGAGTGTGTTATCCGTTCCTGGCAACAGAGACTTGCTCTCAGGTTGTAAGGTCTTAGTGCCAAGTAGTTAAAAGTGATTTGTTTGAGTAGGTTCTGCTTTATTATATAAAATGCAAGTGATTTCTAATTTCATGCAGCTAAAATGGCCAGAAAATCCAGCCACAATTGAATTCTTGTTTTTAATGCAAAAAATCTATATCATAAGGCATACATACAGTGCAATCCTAATTCTGTCTACTCTGAAGCAAGTCCTATTGTATTCAATGGGGCCTTCTCCCAGAAAAAGTCTGTTTAGGATTGCAGCCATAATCTACACTACAGCATTTTCTAATTTTAATTCTGTGTCAAAAGGAGTAAAAGAAACACACTTTCCTCTTTCAGAACAAGAAATAATTGTCCTCACTTAATTACTATATACTTTAGTGATAATTATGGCTAGACAAATTATGAGTATTTTCAAAGTGTTTTCTATTACCCAAGGCAAGGGGTGATTCAAGTTAATGCATATACTGAAGAGCATGTTTTTATTGCTAGCGTGAAGGCAGCAATTTATCCTGAATTGCATTTCAGAATATGATTGATTGAACATTTAACAAATCTTTGAGGTCCTATGTTCCTCAAACTCTTTGAGCCAGTATGACAAACTGCATGGAATAGTAGATGAGGAGGCCAAATCCTGTCCACCCGTCAAGAACAATGTAGCCCCACGTTCATGGAAAAAATGCTTCCTTACTTTGAGAAGGCCTTACTGCCTGCTCCCCCCTACAAGTTGCAGCAATGGCATAGCTGAATTGACTCTGTAATAGGACTGGACCAAGCAGCTCTATCTTGAGCCTGATCAGTGCCACTTGCTCCTAAGGTGTGCCCATGCAACAGCCATCACAAAAGTGTCATAAGGCACTTCAGTGCAGAGAAAAAAGCACAAGTTGGCCACCTCGAAGCCCAGGAGAAATGTGGAGTGATAAATGTCCTCAATGGGCAGTGGGGAGGCGATGCAGGAAAGGGGTGGAATGAAGAGTTTGATCACTCAGGCCTTCAGAATGTGGGAAGGGGACAGGGATGGAGGCAGATTCTGCCGCCACATCCTATATTTCGTTTATGACTTGGCTATAGATCAAGACAGATCATTAGGGAAATAGCCATCCCCCCAGTTGTTTGTCTCACCCAGTCCCAGTATTCCGAGCAATACTGCCTCAATGTATAGATTCATTTAGGCATCCTAGGACATTATTTTCCTAGAATTCTATGGAATAAAGTCTGGTACTCTGAATTTCCTTGGCTATCTTCCAACCTCATAGTAAGAAGGCTGATTTTAGTGGCAAGTTGCATGTTTTTGTTACCGGATCAATAATTTCACATTTGAGCTCTCCAAGGCTCTCAGGTTTATGCTATCTAGGCTTTGACTTGTTAATTTTTAATTTGTCAATTAGCCTCATCTCTTCTCACTTCTATTTGACTTACTGTCAACTGAAAAAGTT
Source organism: Cryptoblepharus egeriae (assembly GCA_030015325.1). Lineage (NCBI taxonomy): Eukaryota > Metazoa > Chordata > Lepidosauria > Squamata > Scincidae > Cryptoblepharus > Cryptoblepharus egeriae. The sequence continues at coordinate 32,596,080 of JAREYC010000005.1, forward strand.
TTAAGGTCATTAACTGCCTTGTGTCACCTTTGTTAAGAAATGTGCAATATAAATATTTGAAAATATGTTAATCACAAGCTTTCCTGAAGGAAATGGTTCAGGAAATGGTGACTATATGTACATTATTATACTTTATACAAAGAATGCATCCTGCTTTTCAGATAATTCCCTTTTGACCAACAGGAATCTTTCCACATCTTAACAGCGAGTGGTAAAACTGATTCCCTGGTAAGAAAGAGGACTATTCGAAGAAAACATTATCAATTTGAAGAATGCTTTTTTCAAATTGTTTTCTGCTTACTTTATTAACAACAAATTTGCTAGAATTTGCACTTAAAGTGGGCAAATTCCCAAGGATCAGTTTGTATTGGGATTGGCAATTGCAAGTACAAATGAGGTCAGTAGGAAAATGATCCTGAGAGTAGATTTTATGTCTCTGATTGCAATTCTCATAAAATGTTCTCCTTAGGCAACCCTTGAAAATAAAAAAGGAGGCGAGTCACCAGGGAGAGAATCATAGTTGGAAGTTGGAAGGGACCCTGTAGGTCATCTAGTCCAACTCCCAACCTGTAGCAGGATATCCTCCTAGAGGATCTCTAACAGGTGATGCTCTAGGATTTTTTTTCCTCTGAAAGGAAAAAATAAGACATCCCCCCTAAGCAGGGGGGGAAGTAATCTGCCACTGCCAGGGTTGGGAAAAGTTCTTTTATATCCTGTTGCACTATCCAATTGAAAGTGGGTGAGAGGAATATGAGCAGAGGACTACTTGGGTGCATTGACCTTACTCTGGAAGCAAAAAAGTTGCTGAAGCTCATAGTCTCAATCAAGAAACTAGGAACTTGGGCAACAATGTTCCTTTGTGCCTCTTTCTTTGTCTTATTTAATTCAGATTCTTCAACAAAAACTTCTTTTTGTCTTTGCAGCCTCCTTGACTCTGCCATACTGGCATCCTTTTGGACTTATGAGCTTGTTTCCTCATCTTTGGCACATATTCTCTCTCAATTTCTATTATGGTTCTAAAATTATTTCCAGCCATCTTGAAAAGATTAGACATTCCTGACCCCCCCCCCTCCACTTTGTTTTAATTAAATCCCTCATTTAAAAAAAAGTTTTCTCTTTTGAAATGAAGTATGTTAGATTTTTGGGCAACTTTCCACTTCTATTCTGAATTTGTTGGAACTGCAACAGTGATAACGAGCAGTTAGGCAACACAACTTGCATCAGATATTGGGTACTACTCAGGATTAAGTCAAGGGGTCACAAGTTGTCTAAATCAGTTCTACAACTAAATTGTTCCAAGGCACAGTCATTTATCATGAGTTGTACGAGAAAACCAGGAAAGAAAGGAAAATGTGTTAATTTAATGAATGCTTAGAAGTGCTCCCAAAACACATCTTACAAAGAAGTGCCACAACTGTGTGATATTACAGGACAAAAAACAGAAATGAGGGAGATGCTGACTACAGCATTTAAGCACTACATATCTTCTAAAAGGTTCTGAAAATAACTTGTGCAATAGATCAATTTTCACATGCAACAGACTTTTGCTAGATTGGAAACAGACTTTCTGTGGGAAGAAGAGAACAAGTACAGGTTTTCTACTAGCATAGTTACTTTTGAAACTAATTTCTAGATTTTTGTCTTTATAATCAAGTCGACTACAGTCACAAGTTCTTTCAATATGTTGTCCTTTGACTTCCTTATTTGCCATACATTCTGAGATCACCCTCAGATCTTCATTCAGATCAACAATGCTCCCCATAAACCTATTCAGTTTAGAGCTTCTTAATAAGGTTTTCTGAGGGCACATCAGTTAATGATGGAGATTTGTGTCCTTTCATCTCTGTAGTTAATGATATGTTAAACCTGGGCAAAGCCTTCAGTGGTGAGGATTGCTGGGCTGGAGACTGAAGTAGCATTTTTTTTATTTTTCTAACTGAATACTTAGTAGAGTTCTGGAGGCTTAGGGGTGGGGAGAGTTGCTAAGTGATATTAGTGGTATCTGTGGTATATACTGTTTCTGTGGTATATACTGTACCATATCAATAAGGAACCATGGCTCAGTGGAAGAGTGCATGTTTAGCACACTTTAGCATGCATGAAGATTATAGGATCAATCTCTGACATTGTCGGGTGCTGGCGGAAAAGACCCCTCTGTGAATTCACGGTAAACAATACTGAGCATGGCTGAACCAAAAGCCTGACCTGGATAAGGCTCTGCATGTGTTCATATACACTCAAGTGATAGTTAAGAGAATTATCTCACAAACCTTCTGTCTTCTTCCAGTAGACTTTCACCTGAAGCTGATCATCTTGATAAAAAGGCACTCCAACTTCAAGAAGGCGTGTGGGTCTTCTTCCTTGGAAGGATGGAAGAGCATCAGTTAATCCTTTCATTGATTTCCCCACTACAGATTCCTGATCTTCTGCAAGACAAAATAAACTGGGGTGTTTCTTGTTTTCAAAGATGAAGGGCAATATCTTAATTACACTTAATTGGGTCGGTATGTGCCACTTCTATGAATCTTTTCATTGAAATTACAGTCCCCAGAGTTTCCCAAAGAGGTAGAACTAAACCAGTACTGAATTATTGTTAAACCTGTAAACATTTGCACTGTATCTATGCCAAAGACCCTTAATCAACATATCAATTAGACTTTATAGACAGAAATTAGGGCTTCAATTTCAAACTAATGAAAATCAGTGTTAAAGCTGACTTGGAACAAATCAGGATTAGAGATGAACCACACTCGAGAACAGTACACTCAACAATGCATTAGCCACATTATAAACAATTTTCATAATATAGGACCTCTGATATAAACAGTGTGCGCATTTGAAATGATAAACAGGTCTCAGGCTCCATTAGGTCCTTTTCAGTCATTGCAAAATAAATAGATATAATTGCAAATAAATCAAATGGCTCATATCATTCTGATCTAAAGTAACATTTTAATTTTTGTAACAAGCTTATTTTGTAGCATGGCAATAGGAGACGCCTTATCACTTTACTACAAAAAAAATTTAAAATTGAAAAGGAACGATAGGACTACTTTTGGTGGCCCACTCTGAAGATGACCAGGTTTGCTGTTTTTTGTTTTGTTTTTTATATACCAGTCATTTCCAGAAAATAGAAGCTGAGTTGAATTTTAGGGTTTGAGAGGGATTACAATTACCAAAAACATATAGTGGCATTTTACCAAAACAATTACTAATTGTCACTAAATGTAATTAGTGACAATTACCAAAAACATACAGGCAGTATAAATGTTTTGCTTTAACATTCTGGAATGACCCACCTGAAGCATTGTAGATAAGAATGGCTGTCTCCAGAGACAACCAGAGTATGACCACTCCTTTTCTTTAAACGGTTAAAAGAGAAAAAGCCTTTTGCTCTGGCACGATATTACAAACAGCTGCCATTTCTTATGGAATGAGTGACAGTTTAATAAACCAAAAACTAAATATGGGGCCTATCCAACTTTCCAGCAGGAAGATAAGGGCAATGCTGCCCCAAGGTAAGGAATCAAGATTCCCTTCCTTTAAGGAGGGCTCAGACCACCATTCAACTGAAGGATGCAACATATGTTCCATTAGCATGACTATGGCTGCAATCCTAAAGACACTTTCATGGGAGTAAGACCCATTGAACATAATGGGGCTTATTTTTGAGTAGATATGGTTAGGATTGTGCTCATAGTCAGTGTTGGAATATCGATCAGGATTCAGGGCTTTCTTAGGTAAAGAAAAGGAACAACAAAATAAAAATTCTTACTATCCTGCTTTTTATATTTTAATAAAAAATCCATATCAATGAACTACTGTGCATATATTGACAAATCACAGTATTCTACAATTTTAGTAACAAGATCTCACACTGCACAGTACCACAGAAACAGAGAACGGAAAATAAAATAAAATCGAATTATTATTCAAGTTTGTTCATGGTTGATTTTACTGTTTCTTTTTCAACACACACAGAGTATGTGAAAAGTACTCATGATGTATTTATAGCTTTAGTGAATCGAAATGAAGTCAGCCACAATGAATTCGTAGCCTTCAGATAACTCAGCATTCAAATAAATGCATTTGCTATACTTGGCCAAGTCTGGTACAGGGCACTGCATTTAAAGCCAACCAAAGCACTAATCAGAACAATGATAAGACTTATCAAAGCTCACCAACCCCAAAATATAAATTAACAAAACAGAAGCAGAATGTGAGGAAAAGAAACAGACAGCAAGCTTCACAGAACTTTAAAAAAAGAAACTTTAAAAAAAGAAAGAAAGAAACAGGAGTAAGACTAGACAACCCTAAAGCAGTTTTTTTAAAGTTAGCTACAATGATGAGAAGAAAATTACTGATCTGTTCTGAAAACCCCAGGAAAAGCCAAGGAGTCTTTAGCAAGTTATTAAATGCCACAGTGGGCAAAATCCATAGCAGTTATGGGTCCTCGCAGTTATGTCACCCTCTAGTGTTATCTTATGGAAAGTCATCTTAACTGCTCCGGAGCAAGGGGCTCAATTTCACTTTAGGTTTAATGTTTAAATAATATGTTTAAATAATATATGTTTAATGTTTAAATGTTTAAATAATATATCGAAGACTATGTTCAAGGTGAAAAACAGGTGTTTGCAAATCTAGGACAACCTACATTTCTGAACCTTGTTTTCTGAAGGAGAAAAAGGGAAGGACTGGAATATGTCTCTAAGTAGTTGTAAGAATGAATTTAACGTAGTTATGATAGTGATGGGGGAAGGGAAAGCTGACAGAGGGGCAGTGAATGTAAACTGATGAAACCACAACACTCACATGAGATTAGGGTAGATAAACTAACATCGGCAAGGATATAATATGTTGTAGATTGAATATAATCCTGCAGCAGAGGCGGGAAGCTGCTTAAGGGAACTTACGACAACTGGTTTTTCTCCACAAGTTCTAACGTATCAGGAAACTAGCTGAGCAGTCCAGTCCTGAGCTGATCCCGGTTCCATGTCGAATGAAATAGCAAATGGCTGCTCCTATGTTCTGTGGCAAGCAGGCTGCCTCAGCGTCTGCCGTATACTTTTTCAGGGAAAGGGACATTAATCTCCTTCCCCCTGTAAGTGAGCAGCCTGCAACGAGGCTACTTGTTTCTGCACTAGCAAAAAGTCCTCCATGGAGGCTCTGGATCTGAGGAAGCTGAACTCCAATGTCCTGCCTCCCTTTTCCCAGCATGTCTCCCACCTGCCCTATCCCCACACCAGAACGCCTTTTCCCCACCTCACCTCATGCACACCTCAGTCCTGTGCTACTCAGTGGTCCACATGGACCACTGAATGCAAACCTGGGTTTACCTGAAGCTAGCGTGCAAGCACTCAGCACTGGCTAGCTCTGGCGATGGCCTGATGGTGGGACTTGTGGGTTCACCTCATGACACATTTACAACACACAACCACAACCATGGCCCCACACTGAGTCTTCAGGATTGGGCTGTGAGTGCATCTAAAAAAAAAAGCAGGCCTCCGTCAGTCTTGGAAGACTATGGTATTGTGCTCGGCGCTGCATATGCTGCATGCGAAGCACGAAAGCCTGGGTTGGATTGTTATGGAGGATAGGCTGTTACCCAAGCAGCAAATCCCCCCTCTCCTTGCCAGAATTAGCCCAATGGAAAGGCAGAGCCAATACAATTGGATCCAGCTGGCATCGCAGAGCTGGGCTAAGGACAGGAGCTCACCCTGTCTTGTGGTACTGACCTGGGTCTCGAACCCTGGCCTGCTGGTTAACAGGGACAGCATCTTAACCGCTTGTGCCAACCACAGCCCTAGAGTGCATCTAACAATGTACAGAAAAAGTCTTGTGATTGTATCAGATTGTGATCAGAATGGCTCACTCTAATCAAATGTATAGGAGATATTTTACCTTTTAATTTTATATATAAACTAGCAAAAACATACCCATGTTGCGGGAGTAAAATTCCTCCCGTATGCCATTGCTCCACTGTGCTTCAACCCCCCGTGTGCATCGTCTCCCCATATCTATATACTCCCCATGTGCATCAACCGCCCCCCCCCCCCCCAGCACACTATCCCTCCCAGTGCATCAGGCATCAGGCACCAAATTGGCTGGATGTCAATCAGTCAGTCATCCATATTAAGTATAGGACAAAAACATGTTGCACTCCTTTACAGCCCCTTAAGGGTTAAATTTCTCAACATTGGTTCTTGGTGGGTGTTGATGTCACAGAAGGAACACCCTCCCCAAATTTCACACTTCTAGGTCCAGGGGTCGGGGCAGGGCCTTGATCATTAAGTATTCTTCAATGTCAAGTATAGGGAGGAAAATGTGTTGCACCCCTTTTCACCTCCTTCTGGTTGGAATTTCCGAAAACAAATTCTTAGTGGGTGCCTCCATCATGAAAGGATGATGGAAGCACTAACCCTCCCCAAATTTCATGCTTCCAGGCCTAGTGGTTTTGGTTGGGCATTGATGAGACAGTGAGTGAGTCAGTGAGTGAATGAATCAGTGAGTGAGTGAGTGAGTGAGTGACTTTTCAGTTTTATATATATAGATTTTTCACATGGTTTACACTGCTATTTTTTAAAGGATCTTAGGGTCGTATACATGTTTTCTTCACTTCTTTTGTCCTCACAACAACCTAGTGAGTTAGGAGAGCCTGAGAGAGAGTGATTGGCTCTGGATCTTCTTGGAAGATCATGGTTGATCTTCTAGGTCTGACTCCCAAAAAATTACACCAGTAGTTCCCAAACTTTTTGTATGGCATCTCTCTTGCTCTACTGAGCCATTGGCCATAGCTCCCATTAAAGCTAGAGTTACATAAATTCTGTAGGGTAGCAGGTCATAGCTGATGTACAGTTACCACATGGTTAACATAAAAAGGACACCTGAAGTAGCAGCAACCAATCATCTGTCTCTCGATATCTTTCAAATGCCACCATATTTAATGTGTATGTACCAAAGAGCAGTTTCTATGGAATTAATTTTCCATGCAGTACTACAACATAAATGAAATACATACACACATGCATACTTAATAAAGAAACACAAACTCAGATTGTGCTAATCAAACCACTGTTTAAAAATAGTAGTGCAAGCAGATTGCTAAACAAAAGAACAGATAAAATAAAATTAATTTCCATGAACATAGCAAAGATATGATCTACGACATTTGTATATAAAGAAATTCCCTTGGACAAATGTCATGACATTTTAAGATTTGAGAGCATCACTTACTGTTGTTAACAGCTGTCTGAGAAGAACTGAAATAGAGAGACACCTTGGCACTTTTCAAGCGTACTTGACCCCAGTATGTAACTGCTTGCAGCTCAACCATGTAATTGCTATTGGACTGGAGACTTTCAAGGACTACATAATTCTGTGTCTATATAATTAAATAGAAAATATTTACAGAGAGATCAGTGATAGATTTACTGAATCACTTTCACATTTGTTTTACCAAAATGAAGAAGATAAAAAGTAAAATATCTTTCATATAAACCTACTGTAAGTAGGGGAGGAAACGGAAGTTTCTGCATTGCACCTTTATCAAGAGGATGTGCCACTGAATCACATTGAAAGCATGATTTATAAGCAATTAGAAATAGCAGTATTGTTTATAAATAAAATCAGCCTGGTTGGTTGTCTTGCAATATAGAAACATAAATTAGTTTTCTTTTTTTTTAAAAAAAAATCTCATTTTACCTATTCTCCCCAAACCTTACAATTTATTTTTGCATGAAAAGCATTGCTGTTGGCTTTTAGGCTGTGATAACAACATAAGTTAGCATAAACATAAGAATAACATTCAGTTTTCAAGTAATGCATTGAAGACAGTAAAAATATTGTAGTTAGATTTAAGCACTCAGGACTGCATGTATCTAAAACCACCTTTTCTGAGTTCGCAAAATTTGTCTACTTTAGGCAAAACATATGATGCTACAACATTTAAGCTATACCAAGTCTGGAAATAGTTAGCTATATAAAAGGTGTCAATTGAGTATTTACAACTATGCAGACTGACTATTTTTTACATGAGTTGGGTATAGTCTGTAGACACAGGAAAAACATATCTAGTTACCTGTGTTATGCAAAGATTGTATCAAATGCTGTATTTTGCATCTTTGCTTTTTTGCCACATTATATAAATTGAATGTTTAAAATTATTGTTGTTAAGAACATTTATATACTGCTCTTCAGCACAAAAATTCACAAAGCAGTTTCCTGCTTTGAAGAGAAACCACACTAGGGTGAGTAGCTTATCACTGCTAAAAGCACCATTTGAAATGTTAGCAGGGGAAAATTTAATGAAGACTACAATCACAATCTCCAGTAAGGCCAGTATAAACTCTGGCATAAGTCCTGTGCTGACCTGGGGGTGTCACAAATGCTGTAAGACACTTCTGCCCCACTCCTAGGAGGTTTAGGTCAACGCACATGAATACGCCGATCACCTCACATCCCCAGGAAGATATGCAGGTGAGTTATGCCAGCCTAAATAGGTTAGGACTGCATCCTAAATTTTGCACACCATTTCAGCCACAGATGACATTTCAGCTTGAGTGACAAGCTGCATCTGCTGAAATTCTCTCTCCTACAAAGCTGTTAAAGATCCAGGTAACCTAAACCCAGCCCTACTATAAATGCAATCAAGATACTTTCCTAGGAATAAGACCCATTGAACACAGTGCATCTTACTTTTGAGTAAACATGGTTAGGATTGTGCTCTAAATAAGCTATCATTTATGCTCAAGTTCTAAGTGATCTAATTTTTTAAAAACAATTTTCTTTTAAGAACATAAGAAGCTTTGTAGAAGGGCAATATTTATGGAAAGTCTATGGTGATATCTTAAAAGAACACATGTACATCAACATTTGCTCCATTCTGAAAACAACTTTTATTTACCCCATCTGTGGTCTTCTTTCTTTTCTTTTTAGCTGGGACAAGAGACTTGCCACTGACTGTCCAGCTCCAAAAGACTTTGTAGTGATGGACTGGGATATCTGGTTCCTCTGGAAGGTCCCAAACAATTCTTACACTTACACTTCCATCACTGTTGACAGTAGAGTTGGCAATTCGAAGATTAGATGGGGCAGGTGGAGCTGATGGGTCTAAATCAGAAAAAAGCAAGAAAAGTAAAATTAAGTTGTGCCCTTTTTATCTGTTTCACTGGTTATTTCAATTACCAAATGTTCATTTCTGAACATTTTCTGAACATTTCCAATGTTGACCTGACAAAAAATCCTAAACAGTTCTCTTATTTAAGCCAGTGCCCTTCCATCCATTGCAGAACTCTGAATGCAGGGTGCCTGCTCGAAGTTCACACATGCCCTGTGATCAGAGTTGCAGTTGCAGCTCTATAATTTGCCCTGGTGAGGGCAAAGTCATTCATTGGTTATTGAGTTCTGGGTATAATTGAAAGGTGTTGAAAGAGCAGAACCATCAGAAAATGAACTGTCAAAAAGTGGGGAACATGTATATAGAAGCATTGCAAAGTGGAAAAAATGTACAATTTATATTCACGGGAAGCTTTTCATCCATGCTATTGGAAAAGAGTAGAAACTAATCTACTCAGATAATCACAAATGGCCATTTGTTTTCTTTCAGTTCTTGGTGGTCCGTTACGTTGCTAAGACAAAAAACAAACAAATTGGTTTGGCTCATGTCAATATCCTTGTTGTGAGCAAGTTTTGGACCAAACAATGTGACAGCTATATCACATCTCACTTCCAAAAAATGATAGCCTGTTTTGGTCAAGGTTGACATCATCTCATAAAGCACTGCAAATACCATAACTAGTCAACAAACACCTAATGGGTTATGCTCATGTACAATTTCTGACTTGCTGTTTAAAGCTGGATTTCTGTTCATTTTCAGATGCATGTTCAACTTCTAAAAGAGCTAGAACTAAGGTTAGAAAATAATAACACTTCCTCTTCTTTCTTACCCATCAAACACCCATCAGACCACGTCCATGGTTCTGGTGTTGTGTGAGAGAGAAAAGACCATCTCTCTGCCCTGGGGTTGCCATAATCCTCTTCCACAAAAAGGGACAGGACCCCCTATCTAACTTGCCAGTCAGTATGTGAATGCAATCCCTGAAAACCGGATCTGTCCCAGTTTTCCAGGACACATGGCAACCATACTCTACCCACCCTATCCACCCCCTGAATAATTTTGTATGTTTCAATCAGTTTCCTTCCAGGCACCTCTTTTTCAGACTGAAGAGCCCCAAACCCTGTAGCCTTTCCTTCTACAGGAGGTGCCTGTGCCCCAGCCTAAACATCATTTTAGTCACTCTGTTGTACACTTTTTCCATTTCCATTATACCCTTTTACATTGCAAGCTACCTTTAATAACATGAAAACCATGGTAAAACCAAGTAGAAAAGTCAATATTATGCTGTTTTTCCTACTCTCACTTTTCAATTTCATTCACAGGTTGCATCTGATTGTTTTTTGGGCCAAGAAGTGTGCAGCAGCCAGCTCTTCTGGCATCTAGGTGGGGCTCAGAGGGGCTGCCACCATTCAGTGAACTGCCAGAAGAGACTTATTTTGAAATATTAGGAGGTTTGACATTCTCAGGTACAATGTGATTGTGCTGCTCCGAAGCAATAAGGTATACTTCTTTGATGCAGGGACAGATATGCATTTGGCTGACTTATAGCAGGATCTTTGGAGTGTTTTATTGACTGGTGAGGGCAAAGGGCTAGACCCAGGCCTGTGTGGCAGGTTAGATGCAGGTTGGGGGAAGGCACAGTAGTGTCCATCTGGGGGTGGCAAGGTTTGACTGAATGTGCAACCTGATCAAACATGCTGGACCAGCTTAATGAGATGGATGGATGGCTCTTGGGCTGGATAGCCTCAGTAGTGTTACTGTGAAGGTATATGGCGGTGTTTTCCCCATATGCTCTGGAGCCAGGTGTTTCGCAGTATCACCTGAGAAGAGCTAAACAAGTAAGAACATTTCCCCTCATCTTTAGAACCTGCACCTCCTAGTGTTGTTTGACCTTGTAATTTATCTAATAGTTCCTAAATACAACTTTATTTGTGTAACCATTTGGTCATTACAAAACATATCTAATAGTTAATAAAGTGGCCCTTTCTACCATATATGTTTTCATAGAATCATAGAATCATAGAGTTGGAAGGGACCTAGACCTAGTCATCTAGTCCAACCCCCTGCCTGCAGCAGGAAATCCCCCTAGAGCATCCCCAACAGGTGCTCGTCGAGCCTCTGCTTAAAGATCCCTAGTGAGGGAGAGTCCACCACCTCCCTTGGCAATCTGTTCCACTGCCGAACCGCCCTCACCGTCAGGAATTTTTTCCGGATATCCAACCGGAATCTCCTCTCTTGCAGTTTGTACCCATTGGTTCTAGTTCTGCTTTCAGAAGCAGCTATGAACAAATGAGCCCCTTCCTCCCTATGACAGCCCTTCAGATATCTGAAGAGGGCAATCATGTCTCCTCTCAGCCTCCTTTTCTCCAGGCTGAACATCCCAAGTTCCCCCAACCTTTCCTGGTAGGGCTTCCCTTCCATCCCACTGATCATTCTTGTCGCTCTCCTCTGGACTTGCTCCAGTTTGGCTGCATCCTTCTTAAACTGAGGTGCCCAGAACTGAACACAGTACTCAAGGTGAGGTCTGACCAATGCTGAATAAAGAGGAACTAGAACTTCTCGCGACTTGGAAGCTACAGTCCTCTTAATGCAGCCTAAAATGGCATTTGCTTTCTTTGCAGACACATCACACTGCTGACTCATGTTCAACTTGTGATCCATGGCGACTCCAAGATCCTGCTCACATGTTGTGCTGCCAAGCCAAGTATCCCCCATTTTATACCTGTATTTTTGGTTTTTATTGCCCAAGTGCAGAACTTTGCACTTCTCCCTGTTGAAATTCATCCTATTGGTTACAGCCCAGGATTCCAGTTTATCCAGATCCTCCTGGAGGTTTCTCCTGTCTTCTGATGTGTTTGCTACTCCTCCCAGCTTGGTGTCATCTGCAAATTTGATCAGGCTCCCCCATATCCCTTCCTCTAAGTCATTAATGAAAATGTTAAAGAGGACTGGGCCCAAGACAGAGCCTTGGGGTACCCCCCTTGAAACCGACCTCCAGGTTGACACAGAACCATTTACTAAAACCCTTTGTGTGCGGCCATCGAGCCAGTTGCAGATCCACCTAACAATTGCCTAGTCGAGCCCATATTTTTCCAACTTCCCAATTAAAATGTCATGTGGGATCTTGTCAAACGCTTTGCTGAAGTCAAGATAAATGACATCCACAGCATTGCCATTGTCCAGTAAGCTTGTAACCCGATCAAAAAAGGAGATCAGATTTGTCTGGCAAGATTTATTCTTGGTAAATCCATGCTGGGTTGTTTTGATCACAGAGTACTTGTGATCTTTTCCAAGTACTTGTGTACTTTCCCAAGACTTGTTTCTGGATATGTATGTAAAGTCAATGAAAAGCAGAGTCATCTCCGCATCCTAGACTAGGCTGGCTTTATAATCCTTGACATGCTAAGGTCACTGAAAGTTACTACCAAAAAACATTACATCTGGATTAATCATATACAAATATGTTAGAGGAGTGGGGAAAAGAAATGAATTAACGCTATAAGGGAAAGTATGCAAGAATCTGGAAATCTCATTTTCATAATTCAAAATTGAAGGTGATGAAGGTGTTTTTCTCTCAATTAAAGTTTTCTCTCAATTTCTCTCATCACTTATTATTCTCTTAAAAAGTGTTGTTCCTCTCTTTAAAGAACTGTTGAACCTACATCATAGACATGTTTCCAGCTACTAAATGGTTTCACAGCACATGCAAAGGGATACGCTTTGCCCACTGGGATTGGCACATAAACCAGCTGTGCAACAATATAAACAATTTATTGGTCCTAAGAGAGCAACAAAGATTTTTACTGATACAAATGAGTGTCTGTTCTGGCTTTACTAACACTCTGCATATGCATATCACATTTAGCATGGGCACTTATGTCCTATGAAAACACTGCTGTCTGCTTAGTGAACTCTTGATAATTGTATTGTGGCTAACAAATTCCCTAGTTCTAAAAGAAATAAGGTGAGTATTTCAAATTTTTTTGCAGGAATTTTGTTATATTTCAGTACCAGCATAACCGGACAGTAGACTTGCACAGAAAGTTAAATGCTAAAAGAAAGGGTAAATTTCAACATTACAATTAATCTGCAGGTTGGCTCCAAACTGTCAAAGATGAATGTCCTTGTCTTATCAAAGGTCAACTTGTCAAGCTTCACAATGTGCTTGTCAATACTCAGGTCTACGAGTTTCTGCTTAAACAATGTTTCAGACATCTCCACAGGATATTTAACCCAAACCCATATACAAATATTATACGTGTCAAAAGAGTTGGCATGTAATGCATACAACAGATTTCTCTTCTCTATACTTGCGATGAAATTTATACCAGTAACTGTGAAAGTAGCTCAAAGTAGGGCTGTGGGTGGCGCAAGTGGCTAAGACACTGTGCCTGTTAACCAGCAGGCCAGGGTTCGAGACCCGGGTTGGTCCCACAAGACAGGGTGAGCTCCTGTCCTTAGCCCAGCTCTGCAACGCAGCTGGATCCAATCGTACTGGCTCTGCCTTTCCATTGGACTAATTCAGTGGCATGGAGAGGGGGGATTTGCTGCTTGGGTAACAGCCTATCCCCCATAACAATCCAACCCAGGCTTTCGTGCTTCGCATACAGCGTATGTAGCGTCGAGCACGATACCATAGTCTTCCAAGACTGACAGAGGCCTTCTTTTTTAGCTCAAAAAAGTGGTTAAAGGCACAATGCTATACAGCTTTACAGTGCTGATGTGTGATTGATGTGTCACTGCTATGTGGATGGCAGTGAAAGAGGCCTCCTTAAGAAAAAGGAACACAATGCTGCATTGGCACTGGAAAATCAGATGTAGGAAAAGACATACTAGGATTTCCATGATCATTGAGATTCATTTCTCCTCTTCTTACATAGTGTACATGAATGGAAAGAGGTGCTACCCAACAATAAAGACAGACACGTTCATGTGAACCCAGGGCTCTTGTAGAGACTCAAACACTCTAGATTACTCCATAGGGCATATACCATTGCATTAGGAAATGTGACCAATAGACAGCTGTGTGGTGTATAAATTCAACAATAAATTAATATATCCGTACCCAAATGTAGTTTTCCATATGAATTCCTGCAGTGTAATCTGGAAAGGCCTATGCACTAAGTGCTGTTTACCCCCAAGCTCATCAGCATGAAACTTCTTTTAGCTGTTTCTATGACTCTTCGGATCAGGGCAACTGGGAATAATCCAGAAATTTAAGCATGCATAAATCCAATTAGGTTCTACTCCATGGGGTTTAGACACACAGTTAAGAGCTTAAGACTCAGTTACAAAAATGGGACTTAAGCATGCTTAGCTTTCTCTGGATAGCACCCAAGGCCATAAATACAAATGTATAGCAAAACATTTATTGCATACTAGGCATTTCTGAAAAACCTTTGACTGGATTTTCTGAACTGCGTAACCATACTGTACACAAAGCTGCCTAAATATTGAGATAACACTTATTTTTAATTGTCTAGTTTATCTTCCCCCATGAAAATATATGCCAAATATTTCAAGTATCAGAAAGTTAAACATACATAATGTACTGAAGATTAAATTGATCCCAGTGAAGCAAATCAATAGCCTGAAAAGCTATTTTCTTTAAAAAAAAACTTTCCGCATCATATTATACCCAGTTGCGCTTCTCTTTAAAAATAAAAAATTGTATTTTAAATGCATTTTAACAGTATTTGTTATCTAGTTTTAATGGTATTTTTATTGTTGTTTTTAAATGTTGTTAGCATCCTTGGATTTTCTTTTGTTATGGAAGAAAGGCGGGATATAAATCTAATAAATAAATAAATAAAAACAGAAAATTCCTTAGAAACATTCTGTGTTTTGCAAGACAGCCCATTTTAATCTACTTGTGCCCAATCACATGGGGAAGTTTATAAGTAAGATTTTAAAAGTGTGAGATTATCCTTTTAAAAAGGGATTGGAATTGCAATTTGGTCACCAATGACACAGGGCTTCTTGCTCTCATCATATTCTTGACTTCACTTTGTCTTGGATGAAGCAGCAAGAACATGCATTTATACATTTATACTGTGTATATACATTATACATTGTATAATGTATATACATTATACATTGTATAATGTATATACATTATACATTGTATAATGTATATACATTATACATTGTATAATGTATATACATTATACATTGTATAATGTATATACATTATACATTGTATAATGTATATACATTATACATTGTATAATGTATATATTTACATACATTTATATATACAGCTATACATTTATATTGTGTCCTGTTCTGTGTCATCAGGCCCCATTCTCACCAGAGGAATGAAAAACCTGTTACCACTTCCTGGTGTTTACAGATAAGGCATAGGATTCAAGAAAATGGACAATTGATAAATATATGACATTCACTATATGCCACATGTGGGCTGTGGGTGGCGCAAGTGGTTAAGACACTGTGCCTGTTAACCAGCAGGCCAGGGTTCAAGACCCGGGTCGGCCCCACAAGACAGGGTGAGCTCCCGTCCTTAGCCCAGCTCTGTGACGCCAGCTGGATCCAATCGTATTGGCTCTGCCTTTCCATTGGACTAATTCAGTGGCATGGAGATGGGGGATTTGCTGCTTGGGTAACAGCATATCCTCCATAACAATCTAACCCAGGCTTTCGTGCTTCGCATGCAGCTTATGCAGCGCTGAGCACGATACCATAGTCTTTCAAGACTGACGGAGGCCTGCTTTTCATATGCCACATATGTTGTGGTAGACATATATATCAGATGGGCAAAATCCAGAATAACTACGGGGAGTCTTTGCTCCGGTGTATGAACAACTTACTCTGAATTCCAATATGAATTTCCCATAGGTTTTCACTAGGTGGTGCAGTAACAAATGGGTGCACGTAAAGTCTCTTACATGCTCCCGTAGTTACTCTGGAGGTATGTCTACCACGGGGAATCAGAATCATGCTTTTTATTTTAAAAATCATGCTGCAATTGCAAAACAGGAAATACCGTATATAATCAGATAGAATACCAGCAGCTAGACAAAATGTCTCTTTCTAAATAGTTTGGCACTTATGTTTTTGAATAAGCATATTAGCAAAATTAAAAGCCTTTTGTGAGACATTACTTGGCCTGACTTTCTAATCCAGCTTGTGTCATTAATATTTCACAGAACATTAAGGTAAAATTCACCTTTTTAAATGAGGCGTTCAAACGAAGAATATATTGTCATGGTTCTTAAGGACAAACTACAGTATGTATTTGTTACAGATAAAATTGAAACTATATTTTTTAAAATTATACAGCTTATTGTAAAAAACTGTAAGAAGACCACGTATCAGATTCTATAACTATGAGTGTGGTTGCAGCTTTAGCCAAGAATAACTGTTTATTTCTTGTTGAATTTTATTAGTGTTAATATACAAGGCTACATATTAAATGATTGCATGCAGCTTGACTCCCAAAGACCCAAGTAAAAAATTATGGATTAGAAAGCATCTGTTGCCACCCCTTTTGTAGACCAACAGCACATCTATATAAGATATAAAAGTTAACTAAAAGAAGAAATTAGAGCACATGGGTTTTTGCTTAAGAGGCTTATTGCTCCGTATAAAATTTTTTTAAATCACTACCATAAAAAGTGCAAGTCTATGTATATATTTGGAGTATAATATACTTGATAAGCTTTAAGATATCATTTTTACACATATAGAAAAATGTATTATGTCATGTCTTAAGTACCCAGAGTTTGGGAACATCTTCTCAGTAATACCAGAGTAATATTTTGATTTGATGTTTCTATTTTGGACAAGTGAGACAGTGAAAAAAAACAGTTAAGTGAACATCTTCAAACACAGAGATCAAGTAACCACGTGACATTCAATTCCATAAGTATTAACTGATCTATTGGGTAGAATGAATCCAACTTCAGATATATACTGGTGAAATCTGAGCTGTGGATGACTAACTTGGGGCACAAACCAGAAGTGCAATTGGGTTACCCTATCTGTCACTGGGCTGACCCAACTGCAAGATGGGCCACCATAGGTATTCTGGAAAAGGCTTAGGGCAGTGTAAGTCAACTTAGGCTGGCCCAAGACAGGCGGACCTGAGCTGCCGTAGCAGTTACTCTGTACCCAGAGACTGTTTTCAGGGCAGAAATGCCCTCTTCCAACTCCTCAGAGTTATAACACTTCAGGAGCAGGAATAACAATGAGTAGACCCTTGGTGTCCATGATAAGGCAGAGTAAGAATGGCAGTATTGACCAAAAATCTGAGTTCTTGGCCAGCCTAGCTACAACCCCTGCCTCTCAACTTCAGGATATGGCACAACTATGGCAGCCAACTAACCTCGGGATAGAGCAGGCCACTCCAAGAAGCCCTTTGTATTCACTGTAGACTGTACTGGCATCTCATCAGGGACTCCTTCTACAGCAGGTGAATTAATTAAAGTGAATTAATCCATCTCCTCCCATGTTACTCAGACTTTCTAGCAGGGTAGTCAACTTTAACAACTTCCTGCTTGCGTTCCCCTGCCATGAACTGGGCTTATCCCATTATTTCTCAAGGAGAAATAAGTCCTCACTAACTGTGGTCTGCTACCCAAATCATGTTTTCAGACCCCATTACCATTACAGATAATCAGACCATGTACTAAAGAGTCTTGATTCTATTCCAAGAATGATGCCACAATGTGAATAAGAGGCATAGTAAATTTAACACAAACCTTTGGAAGAGCGGAAGTGCTTGCTGGGAGCAGTGAAACCCCTTGTTCCATGTACATTAATGGCAGCCACTCGAAACTGGTACCACCTGCTGGCCCTAATATCAGACAGGTGTATTCTCTCATCTGTGGTCTACAAAAGAAAGTGTTTGTTAACACTCCAACTTCTGAGTTATAATCCTATTACTACTTCTCTGCCACCATGTTTTATACTTTTAGAAAACAAATACAAAGAAGTTTGGGTTTGCTTTTTCTCATTTACAACTTTGCAAACTGGTGACACTTATGTGCAGGCTGGATCATGTAAATCATTTCACAAAATTCAAACCTGTTTTTTAGAACTCATTTTCTAAGATCATTAGTTTTATTATCCTATAGTAATGTATATGGCTCGTTGCTTTCATCCTTCAAGACTGCATGTATAGATTTTAACAAAGCTTATTGACTATAAATAGTTCAAGGCAGTGGTCTTCAAAGTGGGGGATGGGACCCGCTTGGGGGGTCGCAAACATGGGTCGGGGGAGTCACGAGAGTGGGATCTGCTATCTTGGTATCTGGCATTGGGTTTTACTGAAAGTCAGTCTCGTTGAACACAATGGAACTTACTTCCAAGTAGACACGGAGACACTCTGGCAACATATCCCAGTAAGTTTGACAGGGGGTCCAGGATAAATTTTTAAGTTTGAACGGGATCCCAGGAAGCTAATAACAAATCCTTCAATATACTATTGTGCATTTATTCTCAGGTTTCCTAGCCATTGAAAACCCGGGAATTGACAAAGGCAAAAAACACTGCAAAGGTTTGTACAGAGTTAACAGAGTTACTGAGTTCAGGCACAACAAGCAGCACACACATATTATAAAGGAGACTTGAATTATAAGTTGAACTAATAGAGAAGAACCCAGAAAATCTGAAAACTGACCTGTGCCACAGTTTGCCAACTTGTAGCATCATCTTCACTAGGATGAATCCCATAGTTCCATCTCCTTTGTACCACATACAGTACAGGTTCAATTGAGATATTGAATTTTGAAGACCACTTAACTTCTAGCTGTCCCGATTGTAGTTCCGTGAACTTTAATTCCTTTCTGGGTTTCAAGGGAACACCTGAAACAAGTAAAACATTTTTGATACAAGGCATCAAATATATCATGCATTCCATCTCACTTAATTTCATAATGTTCAAAGAAAGGCATGCTCATACAATATGCCCAACTGTGTTTTTAGTTAAATATACTGATTGCTATTCAGAAAAAAGGCTCACACAGAGAAATCTATGACCATAAATATGAGACTCACTCAACAACACCATAGCCGGTCTACATTTCATTACTTTAGCTAAACAAGATTGACAGCTAAATCATACAATGAAACCAGACATTTATATTCTCCAGCTGATCTGTACCATGTGCAGAATAACATGAGGAAAATTCAATATAAAAAGGATACATGTAGACAGTGTTGCCGATCTCAAGCAGCCGTTTCGAAGGTCAGTTGTGCAGCTGTGGAAGTGGCTGCGGGATGATATTTCTATGTATAGCCACAGATTTCAGTATAAGATCTATCCTCATTATTTTGTACATAGGGTGTGGGGAGCGCTAAACCAGACTACACGGGGCTCCTCAATGCACAGAGACACTCAAAATCGCAACCCACTTCCAGTTTTGCAATCACCAGAAATGGGTTGTGATAGTGATTTTGACTATCTTTGCATAAGGGGAAATACAATGGAGGCTGGCATGGGGTTCCCCCATACCCCTAGAAGGCTGCTGCAGATTATGGTAAGTGCTCCTGTTCTCCTCCAAAGCAACATGATCCAGGGGATGTCATTCCTCTCTTTCTCCTCTCTACTCCATTGAGGAACAGAAGTCAAGGACTTCTCGTTGAACCGCTGCACCCAACTTGTGGGTCTTCAAACCACTGTTTGTTGTATGGTGTTACCATTGCCTGTCTTACTCTTTTAATCATTATCTGCTTTATTTGCTATTTTAACTGTCTTTGAGTGTTTGATAATGTCTGATGATTTTTAAAGGCTTTTTAAAATACAAAAGTGGTATATACATAAAATATAATGTATTCAAACATTTTAGTTTATTCCCCAGAGTCAAATCTTCCTGCTTGCATTCATTTAAGTGATTCTCCCTCCTCCTTTTCTTAAACTCCTCCAGTCATTTTGGATTACCGCGAGTCTGATTCACTGGCATTCCAGCATGATTTATAAATTTGGAAAATCTGAGATTCCTTTTTCTAGTTTCTACACTTTTCTAGCTAATGTATCTTTTTCAGGTACCTTAAAAAATTCCCAAAGTGCTCCAGTTACACAATATATTTTATAAAAATTTTATGTACTGTACATCGATAAATGACAAGGAATAAAATCCAATATTGGCTCATAAATTTAATTCTGGCTATCAAAAGCCACCAGATTTCATGTTATGAGCCTAGTTATCCTAGTACCAATTTCTACATTTTAAAATCCCTGTTTAATTATTATGTACAATAATACTTCAATTTGCATGCTGAGAAATCTTCCATCTGCTTTGTGTTAGGGTCAGTTGGATTCACTTGATTGGAATTAACTCAGCTCCTCTGCTGGTTGGTAATTGTATGCAGATGGATGTCATGAGTACTAACAAGTAAAGCACAGCACAACTGCATTTTCAAATATTCTAATGCAACCAGAATCATCAATTCCATATCCAGATGTGCACTTTTATCCATTTAGAAATGTGCTTTTCATTAGATAAAAAGTTCAGCATCCATCACTGCAGCACTAACTAATTAGTACTGTGAACTCCACAGTGCTTAGCCTTGTAGAAAAAAATTAAAACTTGTGCTTTATTGAGGTTATATAAGACAAGTTTTCTTTATTTGGCACACAGACCTAAGCACAAGCTTTGGTTGTAATACTAACCACAGTATGCCAAAAGAAAACAAACTAAGGGCAAAATCCAGAGTATCTACAGGGAGTCCTTGCTCTGGTGTAAGAACAACTTACTCTGGATACCAATATGAATTTCCCGTAAGTTTTCACTAGGTGGTGCACTTACTACGGCTGCACGTAAAGTCTCTTACGTGTTCCCATAGGTACTCTGGATTTGGGGGAATGTGCACAATCTTAACCATATATACTCAAAAGTAAGCCCCATTGTGTTCAATGGGTCTTACTCTCAAGAAAGTGTATTTAGGATTGCAGCCTAATTTCATTCACTAAGGGCAGGAACTCCTTTCACAATTATGAGCCACAAAGCACAATTCTAACCATGTCAATTCAAAAGTAAGCCGCATTGTGTTCAAGAAGTCTTACTCCCAGAAAAGTGTCTTTAGGATCTGAGCAATATTCAAGCAATTCCTGGTCTATCTTTAAGTTCAAAATACATGTACATAAGAAAAAGTACATCTCAAACAACTAAAAAAAACCCCAAAAATAGCAAAAACAAAAACAAACAAAAACAAACCCACAAACATACACCCTTGTAAAAACACTGTTCTGCACCATAGACTATAAGGGTGCAATTCAGAGTAACCACTTGGGCAAGCCCAGGCCCTCTTGACATCTCTGCAACATCAGGGGGAAGCGGTTGCAGGAAGGTGCACTGGCTTCCCCAACTACCACAGATCCCAGAAGAGGATAAGTTGTGCTGGCCACTCATCCAGTGCAGCAATTGGGGGGGGGGGGGGTTGAGATAGAGCAGGCAGGAAATAGGCGGAAGACATTTGGTGGTGGGAAAGGTCAGACTGCAGGCACGATTGTGGGTAGGCAGCCAGGGAGCAGGAGCTGGGGGTAGAACCCACCACTTATGCTAGATCCAAGCCTTGTTCCTGGGCAGCCTGAGATAGTCTGTGGCTGCTCAGATCTGGGCCACTGAAACTGATGGTACAGATCTAAGTAACAGCTATTGGTTGTGCACTACCTAAACCAAGGCTATTTGTAATAGTGCAGATTTTATTCCTTTCCTTTCTGCATTCCTTTTCTTCTTTCCTTTTTTGTAGCTTTAATACATTCTTTAAACTTGCTTCCTGAACATGGTTATTTGAAATCAAAGCCTTGTTACAGAAATGAGTGTTGTTGGAGAGTAAGCAGAAGGGATGCTTTTTGAGATTGTCCCTTTTTGCCTGACTTTTTCCTCATGGTGGTGACAGAAACTACCAAGTTTGGTTCAGGCAAATGACAAATCTGTGGGAAAAAGGTAGCACCAGCTACAAGGCTTCCCCTCACCTCCATCAGCCCAAGATGATAGACCAAAGAAAATATTTCTGAACAGAATGTACTTACAAACATATACCTATTTTGAGCTGCTTTAATAATTATTACTTTGTGCAAGATATCTCTGAAAGGAGAAAATCCTAGTTTTATGAAGGACTACAAAGATTGTGATTGGACTAAATGTCACAGTTTCCTTCGGGACGTTCTATAAGACAGCACATGAATCTAATTTGAGGGGAGATATGAATACACAGTACAAAAAACAACAATACACAGTAAAACACCAATACTATACTTATATAGTGCAAAGCATTTCACATGTTATTCATATGGGTCTTAAACAAACACTATTACTTCAGTATTAATAACCCCTTTAATGATAGTTGGAGAGCTGAAGCTGAGATTCTAGGTAGGATAAGGATCATAACATATCTATTTTCACATGGAAATCAAGAAAATACATAACTGAGAAACCCCAACATGGGGAGAAAATTCATGAACAAGACTTAAGCATGGAAGGTATGGTCGTGTTCAACATTTCTCTTTTTCCAGTGCACATTTCTAGAACTTTTCACCACACTTTGGGCAGGTACGGACCCAACCCAGTATATTTTTTAAGCATGATAAAATAAGCAAGAGTGAAGAGTTGCCTGTTTTCTCAGTTCCCACTCTCTTCTTAACTGCCATTTTATCTGTACCCAGTATTAATTAACCCTTTTCTGCCCAGCCCACGTGTATACCCAGTTGGTCCACGTTAACATATATGCAACATAACTATGGTTAGCATTAATCACAGTTCACTCTTAACGTGATTTCGGCTCAACTGGTTCCGACTTACTTATTGGGAATTGGGAATTTACTCCCAATTCCTTCTGAATGAATGAATGGACAACATTACTTAAGTTTGTTCCATTTCTTTGGTTCCACCTACCCTTTTGCTAGTCTCCAAGACAACATAATCTCTTGCTAGAAAATTAAGGCTTTGGATGCTCTAAAAATGCCTAACAATCTCTACCTTTGTACAGATTTTTTGGTACTTGGCATGTATGTCCACATCCATTGGAGCAGCATTTTTTCACACCAGAGCATTCATTGTCAGCCTCGCAGCTTTCAACACAGGCAGCTGCAAAGCCGCTAGCCTTCTCCGGTGCTGGGCAGTCTCCTTGCTTTACTGACAGGATATACTTGAGGAATTCACAGCTAGTTAGGCATTCGTAGTTCTTCTTTGGGAAAAGAGGCTAAAAGGAAAAAAAAGAGAAAGGCAAAATACATCACTAAAAAAGAAACAGCTGAAATATTTCAAAGTTAATGCCAGAAAGGGGATCCATATTTTATCTATGTCAAAACTATCCATGAAGATGCATAGAACTGCAAAGTTTTTAAACACAAATGGTAAGACACTGTATTGAAGTCTCTTAAGGGGAACCATCCCCCCTGGTGAACTAATCCAATTGTCTCTCCCAGGTCTTCAATTTTCCCATTTGTGTTTGATATAAAGATATTGTATTTACTTGAATATAATATGCCATCAAATTTATTGTGCACCCTAATTTTGGAGACTAACCCTACAATCCAGAGTAACTACGGGAGCACGTAAGAGACTTTATGTGTACCCATAGTTGCTGCACTACCTAGTGAAAACCTATGGGAAATTCATATTGCAATCCAGAGCAAATTGTTCTTACACCGGAGCAAGGACTCCACGTAGTTACTCTGGATTGCGCCCTAAATTTGTCTGGGAAAGGTGAGCATTAGATTTGAGTAAATACAGTACTTAACAACAGGTGAAGTAACATGATAGCTTTAAGGAAAAAAATAATGCAGAGTAGAACTAAATGTTTCAAAATTTAAGAATTTTTCCCTTGTATTTTGATTAAAAATTAATAAATGCACACAAATTTATGGTGCTTTCAGGACAGGTCTACATGTTACACCAAAATTCATGCAACAAAACTCCAGTAAAAAGCAACTTCAAGAGGATGAATCTAAAGCACAGAAATAGCAGGAAAATGAAGAAATGATTGATGTGTTTCCTGCCCTCATCTTCTGTCATCTCCTAGCCACTTTCCACTAGCAGGATCCCTCAAGGGTTAGATCTGTAGATATCCTCACAGAGATGTTTTTGGAACTCTGCAGAGTGAAGAGAGCAATGGTGGGATTCAAATAAATAAACAACCGGTTCTATGTCCTAATGACCATCATGTCCTAATGACCATCATCAGCAAACAGTTCTATAGAGTTGGTGAGAACCTACTTAAGCCCACCTCTGGAAGAGAGCCATATATTAAAGCTGTGGTTCTTCAACAGTCATGATGGGTCAAGACCCACAAATTTGTATAAAGGTCATTTTATGAGGCAAACGAAGTGGGGAGGACAACAATGTGACCCAGGATCCAATGTAATCCAGTATCACATTGCTAAGGGAGAGCGAGGGGATGCTTTCACTTGCTATCACTTTCTTGGGATGGTTGCAGGCTCCAGGAGGTGCAGAGAGCCCTGGGCAGCCCTTCCTCAGGCTTGGAACCTTCACAAATGAGCAGTTCAAAGCTCCTGCTCCAGCCAGGATGTGGTTGCAAATGTGAAAGTGAAGTAGCCTCCTCTCCCCCTCTCCTCAAACAAGCAATCCTGGGGATCACATCACTGCCCTCACCCACCCTCTGCAAAAACTTACTGAGGGAGTAAATCTCCCCCAAAATTAACAACCACTGCATTAACAATGTGGAGAAGTTTACATATCTTTATTTCCACCTCCTGCAACAGATATCTGTTTCTGATAGCTATTTTGCCCTAGCAAGTTCAGCCACTGAGCTTTTCTTACATGCAGCTATACATATTTATAGTTATAACCCTTAATTTCTTGAATTTGGGAGGAGTATAAATTATTTTACATCTGTCGCTCTCCCTCCACAAAGCCATTATTACACAAAAGTTCTATAAAATAAATGTATCAATCATCATTTTGTTCTTTGTGGTGAAACAGTGACATTCAGAACAGGTAGAGGATGGTGGGAAGAAGTTTTCCATGTGCCATGCCGGCCACATGACCACAGAGATGTCTTTGGACAATGTGGCTCTTCAGCCACAGACACAGAGATGAATACAACACCCTATGGCCAGTCACGGCTAGCAGGGCAACCTGTGAGGGGTTACCTTATCTAACACTGCAATCCTAATCACACTTTCCTGGGTGTAAGACCCATTGAACACAACGGAGCTTACTTTTGAGTAGACATGGTTAGGACTGTGTTCTTCCTTACTTTTCCTACCAAGTTCTACTGGAGTTGCCTCTCTGGAGAATAGCCTACTATTGCTATTTCAGTTCAATGCAAAAGGCAACTTCTTCAGCATTTGTAACATGTGAGACAGTGTCCACTTGTTGTGGATTGGAGTTTCCTCCAATCCATGATGGACGCGACATGGGGCTATATGGACAGCCTGTTGCAGGGGCCTGTCGCAAGGACGTTGCCTTTCCCATCGAAGTGATACCTATTAAATCCAATGCAGGTCAGGAGAAAAAAACTATGAGGTTTTCTCTCATTTGAGACACAAAACAAAACACAGAAAGTATCCATTGCGACAATGAATCAGCAATTACAACAGACTTTTAACTAGATCATCAATAGCTATGAGGTATGATGTCATAAAACTACCTTGGTAAATAATCTGTTGATAATTATCCTGTGTGTGGTAAGTATAAGTAAAAACAGCAACCTTCTGAAATAAGCTAATGTTGCTTAATTGGATTTCATTCACAAAATCATGACCACTGGTAAAATGTTTTCTAAATATAACACTGAAAAAAGAGAAACTAGCAATTTCAGATTGTGGCTGACAAGAGCAGAGGTTAATCAAAACAATATGCAACTGATATTTAATTTATGTGAGGGATGATTGATGGGCAGGTGTACAACACTAGGTACGTGCCCACATAAAATCTCACAAATTTTCAGCTAGTTAATTGAAAAAAGTCTTTTATATTGCCTTAAACATAAGATGCCTTTGAAGCTTCTCTTCTTCGACTTAGTTCATGGCTGTTTTCAGCAATCCGTTAAATGTATAGCTTTTTATTTGCAGCCTTTTAAACTTTACATTTATCTTCAGACTAAAAATGCTAATTAAAGAAGGATGCTAGCAAATTCTAACTACAGCTTGAAAGTGTTTATACTCTCCTCTTAGTCAACCCCTTTGCTCAGTAATGTCAGCACAAATGTAATGTGTTTATTTTACATTTATAGCTCACAAACACAGGCTTCCTTGTAAAACTCAACATCCTTCTGATGGTAGAATTCCAAAAGAAGTCACTTGAACCCACTTTTTTTGTTTCTTAGGGATAGTTAACAGCAAGTGCTGCTACAGAATCTGTATAAAATCACAGTACAGTCATACCTCTTAGATACAATCATCTCCTTAGCACCAACTTAGCACTGACTTATAATGCGCTTTGTCCCTCAGTGGTTTTACCGTCATTCAAGTCAATGAGAATAGCATAATGCATCTGTCCAAACCCATCTGCTATACTATGTGTTTAATAACAATGCGGTTTTGAACAGCATTTAAATTTCAGGGAAAATACCCTCTGCACCATTGTAGGCACTACTACAGAGCATCAATCAATCCTATCCCTTATACAGTGAAATGTGAAAATAAGGCTGTAATCCTAACCTCCGTTTAGGCTGGCCTAAGCCCAGGAATAAGTCCTGTGCTGATCTGTGGGCGTCACAAAAGTGCCGTAAGACACTTCTGTGCCACACTGATATTAAATCAGTGCACGGACAGACATGGTCTTGCTTTCCCACACCACCACGACAACAGGAAGACAAATGTGTTGTGCCAGCCTAGATGAGGATTGCACCCTGTGTCAAATATGTCCAACCTGTCGGATCACTCCTGCCCAAGGGGTATATATATTTTAAAAATAAAATGATTTCCATTAGATTTAAAGAAGATTCAAATGCAAAAATTCTAGAGAAATACTAGTGTAGCCAGAAATATTTGAGTAATGCTATTATTTTGTCATCTTCTCTAAGACCTTATTTCTACTTTCTGTTTCCAAAGTCCATGCTTATTTCAGGAGAATAAAAAAACCACATATCAATCAATCAACACCATTGATATACTGCTTTTCAGTGACAGGTTCAAAAGTGGTTTACAGATAAAATATAATCATTAATGGCTGTCTGAACACCAGAAGAAGCCACTGTAAAAGACATTGAAGGGGTGAGGAGGGCCAGTTACTCTTCCCCCGCTAAATAAAAGAGGAACACCTACCAGCAGGGAGATGGCCCCTTCATATTTGGTGACAGAAAAAGGAGTTGCATTCTGTGGAGATGCCATGTATAGGAAGATCACTTACAAGGGACAGACAACTGGAGATCTAAGGCCTTGAATCTAACTATCCAGCTAGCCTCTGAACCAAGTCTGTGGTTTCAAATATTGCCACTTCCATCCCCTACCAACAAACAATTATGAAGCTCAGTTACTTTTATTCAAGCTGAGAGGCAGGCAATGACCTCTTTAATCTCTTTAAGTTTGGCGGAAACCTGTTCTTACTTTGCACCTCAGCTGCAAACTCCTGACCACAAGCCAAAATGTAATAAACAGTTAAGATACTACAAGCAGAATTTTGCAAAAGCTTTTGCAGCTGTTCACTCCTCTTTCCCAGCGGATAAGAGACCTAAGGCCCATCTTTCAGCCTGTGTAGGAGAGTCAGTATACCAAATATGTTGCAAACTTTCAAGTTCATTTGCAATTATGTTCTCCGTTAAAATACAGATATCATCTGGGGGAAATTTGGTTGTCAACCATTTTGAATCTAACAATGTTTCCCAGCTTGTATCACAGAAAAATTAACCTTCAATCCTAGTGAAAAGATTATAAACTTGAAGCCTGAAGGTTTCTTTGAAATGTTAAACTTTTGGACCTGATTTTATATATTAGTTTAAGAGTTTTAAGAACATCTTTTACCATTTTCCATTTTGATTGATGCATTTATGTAATGCAGTTTATAAATGTGAAAAGAGTCCAGTTCAATTCAAGTCATTCGTCACCGCTTCGATCATTGGAAAATGAAGCAAGAATGCCTAGCAGTGTAATCCAAGCTTTCAGTTTGGCTGATGCAGGCCCTCTGCACTGGTCCAGGAGTGCCGCAAACATACCATAAAGCAAGATGCTGGCTTTTCATGGGCTGGCTAGGCTGGTTCTAGATACAGCCCTGGATGGATAAGTTTGTGCTGGCTTGATGCAAGGAGTGGAAGAGGGTGGTGAGAGGGCATAACAGGGCAGGAAAGAGCATTTGGGGCAAGGGAAAGGCAGTATAGAAGGTAGATCAGGCCTGGAAGAGCAGTGGGACTGACCACGACAATGCAGGGCAAATCCTAAAAACTACTCCCACTCAATCATCTTTACAAAGAACTGCTCAAATCTGCGCCAGCAACTACTCTGGCATAGATCTAAGTTGCTTCATGGGGTGGAAGGCTGGGCATTACACAGGTAAGAAGAAAGTATCCCTTTACCCCAGTTGTCCTCCAGCCACCTCCTAAACTGGATACACTGTAGGCCACTTGGCCTGCCTGTTCCAATGGAAGGAATTTAAGCTATTGCTAGATTAGGCTGTACTGAGAATGCAATGTGGTTCATGGAAGACACATCTGTACTGATCTGTACTTAATGATACAAAATATTTGTTTGAAATTTAAGCAGCAATCTTGATGCTAGTGCAAGATAGAAGAGATTGTAGAGCCACCTTTACATTAGTGCATTTCCAACTAAGGTACACCAAGCTTGACACTTGGATCAAGCTTGATCCAATATTGGTACATTGTGAAGTATTCAAAAAATAAGTAAGTAAATAAATAAGGAAGGTGTCCAACTATCACAGTAACAGAGTAAAGATAATACTAGTTGACATGCATAATTTGTGAAGGGCAGCTTCAACAGAACAAACAGTAAATTTTGAAATAACTTTTGTTGCATGGTTTTTAAAATCACTAAATTCTTGTGTATCATATACTCCTGATAACTGAGAAGAAAACAGAATAAAATATAAATCCTATGCTTTTAATTAGCTATCCAAATAGACGGGGCCACAGCTCAGCGGAAGAGCATTTTACCTGCTTGCAGAAGGTGCTTCAATCTCTAGGCACGAAGGAAAAATTTCCTGTATGAAATATCCTGTATGAAAGCATGGAGAATCACTGAGAAAGCATGAAGAGTTCATAGGGATAAAAATGATAAGCTAGATGGAAAAATGGGCTGACTCAATTAAAACAGCTTCTTAACTCATTAATGAAATAGTTTAAGCAGTTTTACAGCATACCTCACAGAAACTTTGGCAGTGATTTTTCTTCAAGTCCCATGATTCTTTGCAAGGCTCTAAACACTGAAACACAAAAAATACAAATGTCAAGAAAAAATAACACATTCTCAGTATGTTCAAATTAATACTGGAATTTTGTTTATTGTACAGTCATTAAAAACAACATTAAACACAGTTTCTCTGGATCATGCCATAGGTACAGAGGAAAAGTTAGTGACAAAGGTAATCAAAAAGAGCTCATAAAATAGCTCATTTTTATTTTGCTTGTTCTATTTATATATTAAAAATAACTATCAGTGCACTTCCAATACTTTACATTATGGTTGCTTTCCGTTAAAGCTATTCTAACAATTATTGGATTAACTTTTCCAATATGCAATATTCTATAGCAGCATCTGTTAGTTTTGTCATGTTCCACTGACATGTTTGCTTAAGCAGGGTTTCAATTATCACTTAACTTTACTTGATTGGTATGCAGAAAATTAAGACAGTAAAGTAATTCCCTTTTGCAAAGGACTATGAAATAGAAGCAAAGAAATATAGTATACTAGCGGAAACATACCCATGTTGCGGGAGTAAACTTCCCCTGTACACCATCCCCCCACCGCGCATCATCCCCCCACATGTGCATCCATCCCCCATGTGCATTATCCCCCTATGCGCAACACTCACCCATGCGCTTCTACCCCTTGAGCACAACTTTCCCCCATGTGCAACACCCCTCCCCCTGAACAACACCCCCCCCCCCCCGGTGCACCAGGCACCAAGCACCAAATTGGCTGGAAGTTGGTCAGTCTTCCATGTTAAGTATAGGGCAAAAACACGTTGCACCCATTTTCAGCCCCTTAAAGGTTAAGTTTCTCAACACTGGTTCTTGGTGGGTACTGATGGCACAGAAGGAACACCCTTCCCATATTTCATGCTTCTAGATCCAGTGGGTTGAGGCAGGGCAGTGATTAGTCAGGGATTCTCAATGGAAAGTAAAGGGAGGAAAATGCATTGTGCCCCTTTTCATCCCCATCCAGTTGGAGTTTCTGAAAACTGGTTCTTAGCGGGTGCCTCCATCATAGAAGGAATAACCTCTCCAAATTTCATGCTTCTAGGCTCAGCGGTTTTTGTTGGGCATTGATGAGTGAGTGAGTGAGTGAGTGAGTGACTTTTCATCTATATACAGTGATGCTTAAAGAGCTTAATTCGTTCCGGAGGCATGCTCTTTAAGTGAAACGCTCTTTAAGTGAAGCGGATTTTCCCATAGGAAACAATGGAAACTCAGGCAATTGGTTCCACAACCCAAAAAAAATTCATATAAAAATATTAACTGTATGTAAACATCCTAACGAACATACACATCCTGCATGTACACATCCTAATGAAGCAGATTCAGCAAAATGCTTTCACCTGGATTTCAGTGCTATGGTTTTATAGATCTCCAATAATCAGAAATGAGAAGAGGAGAACACTGTCTTTGTCCAACTGCTACTAAATTTCTTTCCACTTCTAGAGCAACCACAGGCATCCACAACAACATATTCCGCATCACTAAATAGTAGGAGCTGTGGGGCTTTTCACTTCTAATTTCACGCTGTAATAAGACGTAGTGGTTGTTTGACTGTGGGACCTGAAAGGCTTTTCTTTGTCAGGTCTATTGACGGTCAGGGTAAATATCCTATTCTGGCAGAAAACATCTGTGCTTTTCCAGGCAGCCATGATGATGGGAAAGAAAAGGGAAAAATATAAAGACAGAAGAAACGGTTGAAGCTTTCTTAAGAGTCACCTTCCTCATGGAAGAAACTAGACCGATTTCACTTTCATACTACTAACAAAAGTAAAATGAAAATTAAATTGGTTTCTCTATAGAGGTCTGCTGTAAAAGTTGTGGTGGTTCAATATGTGGTTCAATAGTGATCTCATGTTCGATTCTTGTGACCCCATGGATTCTGGCACACTAACTCCCCCATCTTCCACTAACTGTGGTTTGTCAAAATCCATGTTCATGGCTTCAGTGACACTACTTAACCATCTCATTCTCTGGCACCCCTATCTCATTTTATCTTCATTTTTTTCACAACATCAGGGCCTTTCTAAAGACTTCTAAAGGCTTCAGCATCTTCAGCATCAGTCCTTCCAATGAACTGTCAAGGTTGATTTCTTGTAGGATTGATTGATATGATTCTTTGCAGTCCCATAATTACAGTATTTCCTAATAAAGAAAACACACTTGCATACTGTCTACAAGATCAGGGAAAGGTTCCAATTCTCATACACGTGGCCTTCTAATTTAATAAAGAGGTGTACATAATTTAAATATAAATGTTAGAGAGCCACACAATGTTTCTAACAAGTGCTGTTTCAAATGTAAACCACTATAAGAAACATCTTAATACCTAGAAAACCACATTAAGAAACCACTTTCAAATTCTAATCTAACCAAGGGTATAAGGTGTTCCATATTGTACTGACTTGTTAACAATTATTTCAACATTATGTAATAATGCAAAATTAAATGTGTGAGAGATAATATTCTTTCTCCCCTTTCCCGTCATCTCACCTCAGAACCAGAATTGTGATTTCTTGATTCTTTCCTATTTTATACTAACTCTGTCAGAAATCCTAAACACACTTTCCTGGGAATAAGACCCATTGAACACAATGGGGCTTTCCTTTCAGTAGACATGGTTCAGATTGTGCTCACAGTGTCTGTAATGCTTGTAAGTGATCACCCGCAAAGTACAGTATGCTATCAAATGTTTAGTAATTAAGCAAACTATTTGAACAGGAAGTATTAAGAGCAATAATCACTTACAGTAGAAATACTGGGCTTCCTAGACCCAAATAATCCAGGAAGCTCAAGTCACCATATTATAGGAACAAGATGGAATTCCATCCCAAAATGTACAGGATGATGTGTGCTGATGAATCTATGAGCGTGAATTATAAAGTTAAAAAGCGTTTTTAACTCAGTTTTATGTCTGTGATTAAAAAATGTTAACAGACACACAGAAATGGACTTTATAAATTTGCTCAGAGCAGTTTCAGGATGGCCGAAGTAACACCAGCACGCTTATTTGCATAAGGATAAAAGAAGTAAGCCTCTTTAGCTCCCTTTTGCACAAGGAAATTATTTTCTAGTTGCATTTAATACACAAGCCAGTTGATTAGTTAAGTGTTGTTTCTATTAGTTACAATTTTTTGTCAATTTACAAGGTCTGAGGTTGCCTCAGTCTATAACACGTAATTGTCATCTACATATAAAACTTTATAACAAGTTGGTCAAGGAAAAATAGTTTGCTCTATCTCCAGCTGTTAATTGTTGAAATAGAATCAAATTAGCATTCTCAGCCTGTATTACACTAACAACAAGCTTTCAAGCTGCAAATAATTTGTAATTCAAAAAAGGCCTCTGGTCAATAGACTGAGCATGTGAAACATGTTTTGCACTTAAGAAGTCCAAGACCTGTTGAATACACAAAGTATTAGTTTTCATGTTCTTTTGCCTAGTGAAAAACAACTAAAATAGCTGTACAATCTGCATGAAGAATTAATCTCAGACAGTGAATCCATGCATATTAATTAGATGGTATCGCTAATTCCCAAGTAGATCTTTGATGACAAATTATGATCGCAAGAGTTCAGGAAATAAATTTCATTATATATTTCTTCTAAGTTCATTTATTTCATGTGCTTTCATTTTTCATGTGCTCTTTCATTTCTTTCCTCATTATAATCTGTGAATCTACTTTTTATATACTACAATGTGAATATGCAATTGAAGCCAAAGAGCACAAGCCTAACCATGTCTACTCCAACGTAAGCCCCATTGTGTTCAATGGGTCTTATTCCCAGGAAGGTGTCTTCAGGATTGCAGCCACAGTTCTGTAACCTGTATTTATGTGGGCATGTCTTGGCAAAATTGAGAAGTTTTTGATGCCTAAAAAAGGTTTTTGCTTTTTTGCCACCCTAGTGGTATGCTTTTCTTTTCTTCTTTTGTCTTCCTTTATGGTGATATATTTAACACATTTTTAGGCTTCCTAATGTCATACTTCCAAATGGTTTGCAAGTCCATTAAGAACATCTTTAATTTGATCCAAAACACTGGTTGTTCAGGTATGAATCCATCCACTCAAACAGCTTCCTTCTCTTTCCAATTATGAAAGAGAGCCAGGACTGTGCTTGCAAAGTGTCGGACAAAAGCAAGCAAAGCAAGGGGACGATCCTGCACAATTCAGATGTCATTATTATACTGTCTGCCAACATAAAACAGGAGATAAGGGAAGTTTCCCTCCCTCACACACCTTTGTTTCTCATGGAGTCAAACACATTGATACAATAGCCAATAATGAGCACCTATAAATTGTTAAATAAATTAATCATAAGTGTAGTGAGGACGGTGTGGTTCTAGATGCATGCCTGGTGAGTGTGAGCTGGTCCTGATGAATGCTGTTTTTTCCTGAAGTTCCTACCATGAGAGCATCTCATTTGTTACATTGAGAACCTCCATGAGAGCAAACCATGAGAGCATCTCACATTTGTTAACTAGCTTTATTCATATGTTATAATTGTTTCTTTATTAACACTATACAATAACGTTTGCTGCATGCTATACAATAATAAACTGTAGCACTGCTTAAAACAGAAAAATAAATATCACATTCTGGCATACCATGAATTTATATATTTCAGTCATGCTTTGAAAATCTGTGCAATATCCATGTCACTAAGAATACAATCAACCATTTACCTCTAAATGTTTACCTCTAGTGTTTTAAAAGAAAAAAATAGTAAATAAGACCAGAGATTCTGCAGTTTGATTTTTCAGGAACGTCTCTTTTCTTCTTCAATCTTATTTTTCCTCCACTCTTTTTAACTGAACTAATATCCAATCTGAAGAAGAGTAGTTGAAACCTGGCATGATTAATTATTGGTTGGTCCTAATAAAGGTATTATTTTACTATCCTTGTAACAGATCAGAGGTAATGGCTCTGCTTGACCAGAGCCAAGGACTAGGAATGTTTACTGAGCAGTTTTTCCCACAGGAGTGCTGGAACTCCCAAGTCAATTATTAAAATAGACAGAGCAATACTAATTGAACAACAGTGTCACATTCATTCTATGTGTCTACAGATTTTTCATTGTTCAAAACTAAAGGTGAATAAATAAACAATGGTCTTGCAAGGAGGAAACAAATTAGAAGGTGAATGCTTCTCTTTCCCAGCACTGTGATCAAATCAATATTAAAAATTGAACAACAGTATATGTACTGTATTTCCCGGCTTATTACACACACCTGACCATATGACACACCTAGATTTAAAGGAGGAAAACAAACTATCCTTTAAACAACATGTCCTTTAAAACTGTCGCATCCCTGGCCGGTGCACCCAGGTCTGGCGTGGCCATGGCGCTGCCTCCTCCAACCTGCCCAAGTCTCTCAGAAGCTTGGGCGGGCTGGAGGAGGCGGGGCTCTGGCCGCGCCAGTCCCTCCCAAGCCAAGTCTGAGAGACTTGGGCACACAGGAGGAGGTAGTGCTCTGGCCACGCAAGGCTTGTGAGGGTCTCGCGCAGCCAGAACATCACCACCTCCTCCAGTGTGCCCAAGTGGGAGACCCTCCCAGGCCAGATCGCTGCCCCACTCAGTCTGGGAGAGGTGATGCTCCGACCATGGGAAACTCTCCTACGTGAGATCGCCACCCCCCTCAGTTTGTGAAGGCTGAGAGAGGCGGTGCTCCAGCAGTGGGAGGGCCTCCTAAGCCTTACGTGCCTGTAGTGCCATCCTCTGCAGTCCACCCAAGACTCTGAGAGGGTTGGGTGGGCTGGAGGAGGCAGCTCCATGACCACACCAGACCCAGGCAGGGGGGGGCCAAGTTTTTGGCTTATAAGACACACTGCCGTTCCCCTCTCCCTTTGGGTGGGATAAGCCAAAAAATGTGTTATAAGCCAAAAAATACGGTATGTTATATTTGTAAAAATAGTTACTCACTATTTTCCAAACTGGATTGGGACCCATCAGTGGGTCAGAAGTAAATTTTGAGTGAGTCACAAAAAGTTTTTAACATTAAAAAAAACTTTGCAAGCACCCTTGCCTTGTTTGCAGGGGAAAAAATTGTTAGCTGTGTTATATGCTTAATCGTCATCCCCAGTGTTGGGCCCAGCCTGCCCTAACAACCGGTTCTCCGGAAGTGGGTGGGGCCAGGATGGATCAGGGGGCGGGGCCAGGGGCGGGGCAGGGGAGGGCACGCCACCTTAACCCTTAGTTTACCAAAAAAATTGTATCACTTGTGACAGCATCAATCAGTATTAAGCCCCTGGGTTCTGTGTAATTTATTCCTATGCATGATGCCTTGTTGTGCTCTCAGGGGGAATGTGTGCCACAATTAAGAACGTAAAAGCATAAGAAAAGCCTCCACTGGATCACACCAAAGACCCATCTAGTCCACCTCCTGAATCACACAGAGGCCCACCAGCTGCCTCAGGGAGCACATATGACACTTGCATCCAGGTGCCTAATACAGCAGACACTACCACAAGTTCCACTGGTGGTACTCATACCACTGGTTGAGAAACACTGATCTACAGTTTAGGACCAGAGTCAGTGGTGTCCAACTGCAGTTTGAAGTTTGCCTCTAAGCCACTACTTAAGGCTACAATCCTGTCCACACTTTCCTGTAAGTAAGCTTCATTGAATATAATAGGACTTCTGAGTAGTCAAGCAAAGGACTGAGCTCTTAGTAACCAGCCTCTGGCTCCAATCCTATTCACTTTCCTGAGAGTAAGCTCCACACACTCTAATGGGACTTACTTCTGAGTAGGCAAGAATAGGATTGGGCTCTAATGCTGCACTCCTCTGCACACTTTTTTGGGAGTAAGCTTCATAGATTGAAATGGGATTAACTTTTGAGTAGTCAGGCATAGGATTACAAGCTCTTAGAAACCAGCTTCTTTCCAGGGAGTAAGCTTCACTATTATAATGGAACTTACTTCTGAGTAGACATATAATTGGTCTTTGAGGCTACACTCACAGGGGAGTAAACCTGCTGACTCTAATAGGATTTACTTCAGAGTAGGCAGTGGACTGGGCTCCTGGGGGGGTGGGCAGGATGGGAACTGGGGCTATTTCTTCAGGTACCCCCCATACTTCCTGCCCACAATCTCAGGTAGAGAGATTTCTCAGAGGGGCAGGGTGAGGTGGGGAGATCTCTTGGGGGGGGGGGGGAGCAAAAGGTCTACAGTGTGGATAGGATTGCAGCCTGAGCCCAATCCTAACAGTGTTTACTCAGAAGTAAGTACCATTCAAGTCAATGGGGCTTACTCCCAAAACTGTGTGGTCAGGATTTTAGCCTTACAGTCCAATCCTATGCAGGCTTACTTAGAAGTAACTCTCATTCTAGTCAGTGGGGCTTACTTCCATGTAAGTGTGGATATGATTGCAGTTTCAGAGCCCAGTCCTAATCATGTCTACTCAGTAGAAAGTCCCATTATAGACAGTGGGCTTACTCTCAGGAAAGTAGGCAGGGCTGGAGGAACAGGGCTGGAGGGACAGATCTAATCCTCTGCCAATCTCCTCAGAAGTAAGTCCCATTATAGTCAGTGGGCTTACTCTCAGGAAAGTGTGGATGGGAAAGTAGCCTCAAATCCTATGCTACTCAGAAGGAAATCCCATGATAGTCAATGGGAATTGCTCCCAGGAAAGTGTGGCTAGGATTGTGGCCACAGGCTGCAGTCCTCTACTATACAGTGTGGCTTACTCCTGAGTAGTACTGAGTAGTTCTCCATGCCTAGTACTGGGCTACAATGGCACCCAGGGAAGGAGGGAGGCAGGCAGGAAGGCTTGCTGCTATTACTCACCTCAGCCTCCCAGAGGTTTGTATTTCCTAACCCTGATTTTAAAGCATGGAGCTAACAGTGATGCAAACACCCTCCCTCTCAGCAGTCAGAGTCTGGATGTGCTGTGATGGTCACAGTGCTCTGTCTGAATGATGGTAAAAGGAACACTCTTTGTATTTTAAAATTAAAAAATAAACTTAGGGAGGGGAAGGAGGGAGAGAGAAGGGGAGGGGGGCTCAGAAGGGAAGGGGAGGGGAGCGAGGAGGAGGAGGGAGGAGTAGAACTTCAGCTCTGGAAAGACAGACCCAGAGGAATGCAAACACACTTGCATGCAATTCAAAGATGATGCCCCCCAATTATCAATCGGTTCGCTAACATCAGCCCCTAATTAACAACCACCTCTACAGAACCGGTCAGAACCGGCCTCAGCCCACCTGTGGTCATCCCCCAAAATTAAAATGGCACATTTTCCAATTTTCTCTAGTAATTGGCATGCTATAGGCCATATGTGAACTCAGTTTCAACCTCAGCTTCAACCATCTCCATTTCAGTATTCTGGGTACCCTGAAATAACTGCAAAGTTTGGGGGGAAGAGTCCCTGAACTCCATTTCTGTTCTGGGGAAGATTAGCAAATATCTATACCCATATACTATATATAACATCTCTGGCAGCCTCTGGAGTTCAGGAACCCAATTATTATTAATAAATTAATAATAACCACGTCTAGGTTTCTTTCTCTTCTATTGTCAACCCAGAATGGATTGGTATAGACACATTCAGCACTAGATGCTGTGAATAATGGAATCTCATGGAATAATTTAATCAATATCAGAGGTGTCCAAACCCTGGCCTGGGGCTATATGTGGCCTACAACAAGCCTCTATGCAGCCCACAGCAAGCCCCCTCTTGGGGCGGGCATGTGGCCCATAGTGAGCCCCTTGTACAGCCCTTGGGCAAACCCTGTAAGGGTTTGAGATGAGGGAAGCTTTGCTCTTTGAATTTCCAGTGGATATACTGAGAGTTGGGAAAGCTGCACATACCTCCACTCTCTATGCATGAAAGTGCTTATGAACCAATTTGAATTCATTCATTCATGAGTTTAATCTCTGATATATTCATTAATGTAAATTCATTAAAATTTAAAATATAATTTATTTCTTCTACCCTCAAACCCAGTGTCAGAGAGGTGTGGCTCTTGCCAAAACATTTGGACAAACATACTCTATACCAATGCATTCCGGGGTGATAATGGAGGAACATTGGTCTTTAAATCTATTCCTAACAATGGAGATGGTGCAGATTGTAGCACCGGCTCACTTTACCCTTCTGCAGACTGCTGCAGAGCTGGGCAAAATGCATTGCAACCATTGGCTGCTGAAGGGCCTGGGGAGTGGAGCCCGGCTGTTACCGGGCTTGTTCTGCCCGGGGAAGATCAGTCGGGCTCCAGTAAGCGTCCCCCACCCTCCCTCCCTGTAGTGCAGCTTAGGATTAGCTGGTCACTTTGGGGCCGGGTAGGAATTTGTTGGATGCCACCTGATTGGCTTTTGGTGGCATTCTTTTTCGCCTATCCTGAGCTGTACGGGGGAGAGAGTTAACTCTAATTGGCTTTTAAGCCTGGTCACTTTTGGCAGGAGTCATGCGGTAGTAGGCAGGATAGGCCTCGGTGTGCAGCCTTAGGTAGCAAGGGTTTGGGGGTGAGGAAGCTCCCTGAGATGCTCTTCCGGCTCCGGGGGTAAGTCTGACGAACCCCCTTACCTGGATGGGAAACCTAGGCGCAGTGTCTGGCCAGACAGCCAGCGGCTGCGCGTCCAGCTACCTTGACCTTTGGGTTGGCAAAGACGGGCATCCTTGAACTCTGTTCAAGGAATGCCCTGAGCCAGGCTGGGAACGCCCTGAACCAACTTTAACATTTGCATGGGGAACTATACGGAGAGCCGCATCCCCTTAGACTGCACGGCTATTCTAGAGCAGTCCCTGTTTGATTTTAATATGTTAAATAGTTAATAAAAGTGGCCCTCAATCCAGCACTTTTGTCCGGCTCTTTATTTGCGTCTGTCTGGGGTAACCTATCCTTAACTCCAAGAGGTTTACAGCCAATACAGTTTAACAGCAAGAAGACAGGAAATTGGATGTTGTTGTTTTGTCCTTTGTTTAAAGGTGTCCTTTGTTTAAAGGCATTTAAAGGTGAATTTCCAATATCAGTTGTAAATCAAATCAATGGATGCTAAATCAATGGATACTGAGGTCACCCCAGTCCCATTCCAAATCAGAATGCATTGTGAAAAGGATCAAATGGAATGAAAAAGAAAAGAAAGAGGGGAAAGTGGTATCTCTCTGAAGCCTTCACCTTCGCTCCTGATGGACAAGTCTTTTTTTCAAGTTGTCCACTGCTAGAGAGAAAAGATGCTAGACAAGACACTCTTTGGTCACTAGCAGCCTGTTCTGAGTTTTTTTTAGCCTTCCTCAGGCTGTGTCCCACCAAGGCCCTCCTTTTTCAACAACCATACTTTGAACTAAAGCTGATCATTTGTTTCAGTTCACCATCTCTCAAACTTCCATTTATAAGCATAACTTGGGAGTATACACACAGAATATTTGTACGGTTCCCTTATAATGTGGCTGCACCTACTGTTCAATTCCTGTATACAAAGCTTGCTGACTAAATGCTAAACTCCCTGGGTTATTACAGTGTACTATTTGAGAATTCATCCAATTTGGAGGAATCAAATGGCGAAAAAATAAAACACACTGTCAGCTATGGACTAAAATCAGCTGAATGTCATATAGCTTTCAGTGCAGTTCTATCTATAGATACCTGAAGGGCTGTCAAATGTAGGAAGGGACTCATTTGTTCTTAGCTGCCTTGTTCTTAGCTTAGCTGAAAGCAGAACTCGAACCAATGGGTATAAATAGCAAGAAAGGAGATTCCAGTTAGATAGCCAGAAAAAATTCCTGATGGTGAGGGTGGTTTGGCACTGGAACAGATTGCCAAGGGAGGTGGTGGGCTCTCCCTCTCTGGGGATCATGAAGCAAAGGCTCGACGAGCACTTGTCGGGGATTCTCTAGGAGGATTTCCTGCTACAGGCAAGGGGTTGGACTAGATGACCTACCAGGTCCCATCCAACTCTAGGATTCTATGATTCTATTCTATGATCCTATCTTCACATAAATAATTTCACCTTACTTGGATTTGAAACAATAGTTTCCTGAAAATATCTGCAGAACAGTAAATATTTGTAAAATCATTATTTTTTTCACATTCAAGTTGACCATTGACTTCAGTGAAAGAATTGC
This sequence comes from Cryptoblepharus egeriae, assembly GCA_030015325.1. Lineage (NCBI taxonomy): Eukaryota > Metazoa > Chordata > Lepidosauria > Squamata > Scincidae > Cryptoblepharus > Cryptoblepharus egeriae. Next base: position 32,636,550 of record JAREYC010000005.1, read on the forward strand.
TACAAGAGCTGAGTAAATCTTTAAAGAAATTTGCTCTTTTAGGGGTGTAGAAATTTGATCTTTTATGAATCCTTGGAAATCAGTTTCTACAATACTACAATAACTAATCCAGTTGCTCTAGAGCAGGCATGTCCAACAAGAGGCTCGAGGGCCGCATTTGGCTTAGAAAGCCCATAGATGCTTTCTATGGGGCCCTGTGTTGGACATGCCTGCTCTAGAGCAAATAAATTACTACTTCTTTACATTTATGTTTGTTTCAATGTAAGGGTGAAACCTACTTATCTGCATTTTATTTATCAGCTATTTTGTCTCAACACAAATGAGACTGGCTTTTTGGATTAAGAGATAAAAATCCTTTAAGAAGCAGTTAATGGCAATTAAGCTTGCCTTAGAAAGATTCAGAAAGGGTTCAGCTTTGGTTTCTGTGTCAGCTGGGAAAAAGACCCCTCTATTTCCCCTCAGATCAAAACAAAGTGATAATCATTTCTGAATTGATTTGTAAGGGGGAAGCTTCTGCATCTGAGCTGAAACTAAGCCTGGGGAAAAGGAAATTGATTCATATTTATTCACAGTCTGCCTTATTACCATGGGAAATATTTGCTTTTGTATAACACAAAAATGGGTAACCATGTAGGTTCCTGGAACCAAATGTCACAGATGCCAAGGTTCAACCTGCAATTTAAAAATTGCATCTATAAATGAAGCAAGTTTCTCTGAAGACAGCTTTAAAGAGTTGACTCAGAACATGAAATAGAAAAGCATTGCTGATGGTTTTATACAGAAATTAGAATTATCTCCTCTGTATGCAATTTTTATAACTGGTGAATAAAGTGTGCTGATGGAAGAAGTTCCCAAAGCAGAAGGAAAAAAAACTACCAATTCCCAAACTAGAAAGGTTGGGTAGATAATCAAGATTGAAAAACTAATATAATAGCTTTACCCCGTGCAATTCAAGAAGCACAAAAACAACAGAAATAAGCATAGATTTTCATGCTTAATTAACACAAAGAAAAATCTTTGTTGAAATTGATGGCATTGTAGGATTTATAAGAATAAAACTTTAAAAGGAGTTTTTGAAAGGGTCACTGTAGTTTATAGGATCCACGGGAGGGGGGTGGGTTTCAGTGGCTCAGTGGTTAACACTGTACTTGACTGGGATTTTGGCAGTTCAAGACCCAAGTACTGCAGGACAGAATGAGCTCCCATCTCTGGCCCAGCTCCTGCCATCCTAGCAGTTCAAAAACATGTAAATGCAAAGCGGTGAAACTGTGCAAACCCCTCCAAGTCTGGTATTTAAGGCTGTGGACTCATCCGGGGAAACTGCCAAGGCCTGAGAACATGGACATGGGGCAATTCCCACATTTATCTGACCAAGTATGCCAAATGTCATAGATCCATGTCACTATGGGTTTGTGAGGTATGGCCCTGATACATGTAACTGGTCACCCACTGAAACAGATTTTCACTGCTGGTGACTTCAGTGACTTTTCTTTATTCAAACTACAGTAATGGCCCTGAAGACACAATGATCAGCATAAAAATGACACTGTACTATGTGCATCTTTCTATTTCAACAAAGATGATACTGAAACATCCTTCCATATTTTTATCACATTATTATCATTGGTAGTCTTGTGATGTCCTTTGCAAATAGCCAGGAAAAAAACACAAAGAACTCTATGAGGAGGCATAAAATTGCTTTTTCACTTTAGATATAAATGCTTAAATCATTACCTAAAAGTAACAAAGATTCTGGTTTAGTCAGATTCCTTCTTAAAGGGTAAAGGCCCGTCTCTGCCACTAGTGACACTGTGAAAGCTGAATGGGTCAGACAGTAACTTGAGCTGTTCTGTTTGAAGACTGGATAAAGCCAACTGTTTGAAGTGTCCAAGTTAACAATAAAGCTAAATAATATGCTGATGAAATGTAGGAAAGTCAGCATTAAGGACAAAGGCGTCTTGAAATATGAATAACAGTCAGGTTTCCAGGGCTGGTAACCAAAATGGTATGCAGAATGCCTTTGATGATGCTGAGTAGGCTCAAAAGAAATACAACAGGTGGTAAATGTTTAATTCACCTGGAAACCTGGTAAATATGTATGGTCAGGAAATGGAATGGGCTGGAAATCGCAATGTTATCAAGTGATAAAATACATTTGCTCCATCTGGTCAAATGGTAAAAATTTTCTGTTGAAAAGTTCAGCTCCAGTTCACAAATGAGCAATTTTTCTTCTGCTTCCTTATGGGCTAGATCTCACACTGCTATGGTTGAACAATTGTAGACCAAACCTAACCAAATCTTCTATACTGACATAGCTGTATAGGGCAGTCAGCATAGGGCATATGCTGCATCCTGTTGGGTGGCAGTCATGGAAGCTTCCTCAAGGTAAGGGAATGTGTCTTCCTTGACCCGAGCTACACTGCCCTTATCTAGGTGCTGGAAAGTTGGTTAGTATTGCACCCTCTATTTGTGGTCTGATCCCTGACCATAAGTCCCATAAGACTTTTGAGATGAAACAATTTTCTCTTCAGATCCTGCAAGGGGGTGACTAAAATAAGGATAAATCTTGGGTAGATGTCTGGCAGCAATCCCAGGCCCATTTTCCTGAGAAAAAACCTCATTGCCCAAAGTGTTATAGAATGTCATTTTATATTTACTTTCACATGAGCAACTAGAGAAAGGGACTGCAACTTACTGCACATAGGCTGCAATCATAAAGACACTTTTCTTGGAGTAAGACCCATTGAACACAAATAGACCGTGAGTAGACCTGTTTAGGATTGTGCTCTTAATGGCACATCTCTTACAAACCAAAAGTAGTTTCAGCAGACACTTCTTGATTAAAATAATCTGCACATGTATGAAAGTATATTTTAATTTGAAAGATTTTAATCTGAAAGATTTGACCTGTATTTTCTTTCATTTACAAATTCTGGAAAAAACAATCACACTTTAAAAGCTACAAAAAGTTAATCTTGAGATCACCCTTCAGTTAATTTAAAAAGGGAGATTTTGTTATAGGAACAAATAAGGAATTCCAACAATAATCAAAGAATTTTTACTACCAACATCTACAACAGAGAAGTTTCCTATTCTTCAAAAAAGAGAAAAGGGTCAGATAGTTTAAACTGCATTTAAACTAAAGTGAACAAACTTTGTTGCTCATTCCTGCATTTGTGCATATAAATTCCTACAATCACAGCCCAATTCTCATTCAGTAGTCTATCTGGTTTGGTTTAAAAAACTGTGGGAAGTCGACCTACATGGCAGAGTATGCTTGTGAATGATCAGAGGTCAGTGTTATTATCTCTGTTGGCTACCAATGGTGCATTTGTTCCACCCTATATACAAGTCATTCATTTAAAAAAAACCTTCACTGTGCTTTGAAACTGCTGAGAGAGATGGGTATAGAAGCTTATTTCTTTTCAATTGGATGAAACATAAAAACAACCCAAAAAGAGTTATCCTTAGTATTTAACTGATCAGCTAGAAGATCATTAACTATGCAATGAATAAATTAAAAAGAAAAGCCTTAGGAATACTCATTACATTTCCTAGCAACTTTAATTGTGTTACTTTCACATAACACTTTAATAAGACATATCAGAAATCTCATAAGCTATAAAATAAACCTTTAACTCTCATATAACTAAATATCAGTGTTCTTACACTGTCATGAATATTCAATCTTCTAAGAAAATATGCATAAACCTAAAGTGCCCTAGTTTCCATTCTCAATTCTACCTTTGACATATAGTCTACACTAGCAAAAATGTAACCACGTTGCGGGAGTAAAATTCCCCTGTATGCAATCCCCCAATTGTGCATCAACCGCCCCATATGCATCAACCCCCATCCGCGTCCACCCCCATGTGCATCAAATGCAAATGTGCATAATTCCCCCATGGGCATCATCCCCCCATGTGCAGCATCCTCCCTAGTGCAACCATATGCATATGTGGTGCTCCCCAGTGCTCCCCACATGCAACACCCCTGCCCCCTAACAACATCCCCTGCAGTGCACCAGACACCTAGCACTAAATTGGCTGGATGTTGGTCAGTCATCCATGTTAAGTATAGAACAAAAAAACATTGCCAAGAGCTTTTCTAATACAGGCCTTCCCCACTTTTTGATACATATTAAATTTTTGCCCAACATTGCATACGGGCAATAGAGACCAAATGTGTACACATGTCAATTGGACAGAAATGGGTTCATCTAAGAGGCAGGAAGGGGCACTGACTGGCTTCGGATACACTTGCTTCCACTGGCAAGAATGACTGTCAATCAAGCAGGGCAAAGAATGTACAACAAATTGGTGCTAAAAGCTGTGTTATAATTATAGTATAAGTATACACGTCTCTCTCAAAATCATGTGTTTCAGATTAATTTTCTTTTTGCCTTATTTTGTTTTTTAACATCAGACGCAAGTGATAGTGAATCAGTATGCAGAACTCTTCCTGTACCTTTCCTTAGTTGCAAAAAAGCTGCATTTTGTAAGTGCATGCTATACATCTCAGCTTGTACTAATTTTATAATTATGAGCTTTCTCTTCCATAAAGAAGGGGAAAACAGCAGTTTATTTTCAATCTATCAGAAAATAGTCTTTAAAAAAATAATGCTGTGAGATAATGGACATCCAAATTTAAACAACCCTATATAAAGGCAACAATAGATGAGCTAAAAAGAGTACCATTGAGTGTCTAGCAATACGAAAATCTTTCAATATACTGGATATAAAAGCACAAACTTAGCTATGCAGGCAGCAGTTAAGATACAGAAAATTTATTAAAGTTTTTTCCCCTTGATTTAGTAATAAGAGAATGGCTAAAATGTTCATCGTAAAGAATGATCAAGGACTCTCTACGGTCTTCACAGTTTAATCCAAGACTGAGCAGTTGATAAAAGTATCTTTTTCACTTGTTTTGTTTACATCTTGTGGCATTTTTAGGTCATGAACAATACAAACCCAACATTATGCATTTAAGCCTTTTCTTACTATGAAGGCAAAGATGTCAAGACAGGTAAAAATGACATGACATTGCCAGGAAAAGGCAAAGAGGGGAAAAAAAACACCTTGACAGCTTGACAACCCCTCCAGGCTCCGTTGACTGTTCTCGCAGCACTCACAGCAAATGGGAACCATAATCAAACTAGGTCACAGTGTCATGTTATCAACAAGATCAAGAGGATATGATGCTGAATGTGCAAAGTGGGTACAACAAGAGAGCTCATGTAACTGCTTGCATACGTGATGTTTCAGTTTAGTGAAGCACACTGGTTCTGTGGAAGTATTTAACTCACTCACTGACCACCAGCATCCATGTTATTTGGAAAAAGTTACATTTGGAGGCTTAAGCAGGCAGTTCTCACTTACTCTCTTTCCTTTGGGTATTTTAAAGTAGAGGAAGGCAGATTATTCCAGATATTGGATGTTTAACATACAACTTCTCTTGATCAGAAAGTTGTACTGAGCACAGGTTTATTAGCCAAATCCTACCAAAATCAGTGTGGGTTATGTTGCATCCCAAAGGACATTTTGGACAGGTTTCTTGGAATGGTAGGGGAGCATTTATCTCCTTGTCCCTGGATAAGCCCCATGAGATGTCCCAGTGATATCACTGATACAAGTCTACATTGATCTGTGTAGGTGAATAAAGCCTGGGAAGGTGGTTTGGATATGGTGCACGCCAGCCCTGCTGATCCTGTTCCCCCTGCTGGGCATAATCCACCCATCCCTATCCCTGCTGCTGCCCTGTTCTGTCATCCCTCCGTTCCTGCACAGCACATACCTCCTTTGGTAGATTGCACAACAACGTCTAATCTTCCCACTAACTAGCGCATCCGGGCATTATGCTGTCAAAGCATACTGAACTTATGCAAAATCATGTGCCAGCGCAACATTGATCTTCTAGGACAGGCTCTCAGTACGATTGGGCCATAAGCGTGGAAATTCTTGCTCAACTAAAATGAGCCGGATAAACATAAGGGCAAGAAGGTCAAAGGAAGTTGACATCTTTACAGTCTCAACTTTACCATGACAGATGTCCCAAAGACACAAAAACCTTGTTATGTCCAAGCAACACAATGAGTTTCTTTACAACCTTTTATGAAGATTTTCATCAGCTCTGCATTTTTCAACAACATGCCGTCATTCACCAAGTAGCAATAACTATTTTTCAAAAATACTTCTTTGTAGCAAACACAAACTGCAACAGCTATTCTTGAAGATGTGTGGGTTCTCTTATGACACACTTGTGCCCTTTGTTTTTACTTAAGAGACAGCTGGAAATAAATAGTTCTGTAATAAATGCCACACTGAATAGTTTCCTTAAAATACTGATGTCAGTCACACATATTATTTGCTTAAAGTTGTATAGTTTTGCTACAGTCAGTAAAGGGAACCCACATCAAAACTGTTGACTCACTGGGTGGCCTTGGTGAAGTAGCCTATTCCAACTTGCCAAAAACTCTGGCCTGTGTGAATAGAGCAAAACAAATCCAGACGTGTCTTTTTTATAGAGAAAAGTAAAACGTAAATGTAATCAACAACTTCATATGTATGTAACAATAAGAGCGTTCAAAACACTTCATATTACTTTTATGTAATTTCTTTTAAAGCATTTGTTTCCTTCTCTTCAAGGCGCCTAGAGTGGCTTACCCCAAAATTAAACCACGAGAAAGTACTGCAACATGGGAAAGTGACTGTGTAGTGAGGGAGAATAAAAAATTGTTTATTTTCTCATTCTCTTCTTCATAGGAAAGATCAGTGGTATCACTACAGGGTTGTGGGCGATACTGGTTGACACGCATTGGGGATGACACCACTTCTGACCAAAAATTTTAAATTCACATGTAGTGAATTCATGAGTGAAGTGAGATTCTTACTAAGGATTTTCCAATTTATTATTCCATTTCTTGGAAACTATGGTGAACAGTCTTTCTGCTGGTGAACAGACAACTGGTGAACAGTCTTTCTGCTGACAAGAACACTTTTTAATACAATTATTCTGGTACATAAGGAAAAGAATTATCTTCTTTTCTATATATATAAAAGAGAAAAGTCACTGCCTCACTCACTCATCAACACCCAGCCAAAACCACTGGGCCTAGAAACGTGAAATTCAGGGTGGGTGTTTCCTAGAGGTAGTCTAGAGGTAGACTAGAGGTAGTCACTAAGAACCGGTTTTTGGAAATTTCAACCAGAAGGGTGTGAAATGGGGTGCAACACATTTTCCTCTCTATAATTTCATTGAAGAATCAGTGACTGAGAGATGCTCTGCCCCAACCCCTGGACCTAAAAGCATGAAATTTGGGGAGGGTGTTCCTTATGTCACATGAACACCCACCAAGAACCGATGTGTAGAAATTTAACCCTTAAGGGGCTGAATAGGAGTGCAACATGTTTTTGTGCTATACTTAACATGGAAGACTGACCAACATCCAGCCAGTTTGGTGCTCGATGCCTGGTGCACTGGGGGGATGTTGTTCAGAGGGACAGGTTGCATTGGGGAGGATGCTGCACGGGGGTGTGTGTTGCGCATGGGGAGATGATGCAAATGAGGTGATGCGCATGGGGGTCATTGCAGATGAGGGTTGATGCGCATGGGGGGTTGATGCGCGGTTGGGGGGGATAGCATACAGGGGAATTTTACTCCCACAATGCGGGTATGTTTTTGCTAGTAGAATTATATAAAAATCTATTTTTAGAAGCCACAACTGCTTTCAAACTATGGTGTATATGATCATACAGATGTTTGAGAAAGTTGGTCAGTAAAAAGTGCATATTTACCAGGCTGCCAAGGATAAAATGTGATAGGAAATAAACTCATATTAAGATTTGATATTAGTCTATTTTAATAATGCTATACAGATTTATACTGCTTCCTGCCATATATAATTTTGAGAGATAATTACTAATTTCCTCCAGAAGACTTTAGCAGAAATATCCAGAAGCACAATGCACATCATGCAGATACCCTTCACCTTAAGACAAGCAATTCTAAACAAATAAAAAGAAAGCGTACCAAATACCTCACTGAAGAAAAAGAATTCAGTCCCATTGAGACATCAGCAGGACTTCAAGATATACTTGCAACGTAATCCTGACTGTAGGCCAGAAAAATGGCCCAGCTAAGGTTGCCTAAGTAGGCCATATCCTGAGCTGACAAGTTAGGTCAAATCCACATGATTAGAAGACCTCTGGCTGGCCCAACTCCTGCTGAAGAGGCAGCAGCACAAGGGTGGCATGTTCACTGGGCTGGTAAAGTTGTGCTGTATCCTGAGGTTGAGAGGAATCGTTTGGTCAAGGACTCAGAATTTTTGCTATCACTTCCAGTTTTACTCTGGCTTATCGTGGATCCCTATGGGTCTACTCAAATTTATTCCTGGTCCTTAGGCGTTCTAACTCTGAGGATCTGCGAGGGGGTATTTCTGCCTTGGAAACAGGCTCTGCATATAGCCTGACTGCACAGTTCTAGGTCATGCTGAACATGCCCTCAAACATGCCTCCCCTGAACTGCCTAAGCTAGCACTGCGAGGCCAGCCCAGGTCCATCCGCTTTGGACCAGCCTAACGTTGACTTACACTGACTGGTCCAAGCCTTTCTGGTGAAACTGGGCTGGCCTATCTTGGAATTCAGCCAGCCCAGTGATAGATAGGCTAGGCCAAGTAAAGTTCAGGATTGTACCTCTGTCTCATAACCACCATGCTCCAGGAGCTTTCAGAAACTGATGTTAGAGTGCATGCTGAAAAGAAACAAAGCCTGAAGAGAAAGCTATGGGGCAAAGTTTCAGTCCTCTCACCAGAAAACCTGTACCTGAGAAGCATATTTTAAATTACGAAAACATGGTACAAGAATTTTTTGTTTAAGGTGCCACAGAGCCTTTACAATACTAGTTTCTTGAAAAACTAGTCATTCTTCATTCTTGCAATAAAAAGGTTCTTACATAAAGTAATAAACATTTGCCAAAAACTATACCTTTGCACATTTTGGGCTCTGTTCCAGAACAAGTGGTAGAGAGGTTGTTTGGAATGTATTTAGGGCCAGACTGGTGCCAAAGAGCGGTTAGGAGAGATACCAGAGAACTACTACGCCTGGCTGCCATTGGCAGACTTCTGTTTAAATATTTACATACTAGTTATTAATGAGAAACATCAAATTTTATAGCCCAAGTTATTTCTCTCAAGTACAAGAGGATTTCAATCACCTTGTATAACTGGAGTTCCTCTGAAGTAGATAATACAAACCAAAACTCAAACCAGGTTTGAGTGGTTGCAAATCGGAACTGAAACTAAGATTGCACACCTATGTTTTCCTATGAGTTAATCTCATTGAAAACAATAGAACTTACATCTGAGTAGCCATATCTAGGACTACACTTGCCTTGAACCTGAGCCAAGCACAGAAGCACAAAATCCTGGGGGCGCTATGGCTGCGTGCCAGCAGAGAAGGCTCTGTGTGCCCCCTCTGGCCCATGTGCCTTAGGTTTACATTCACTGCTTTAGGAGATAGTAAAGATTGGACCAAACTGGCATCATCCATTGCCCCCCCCCCCCCAAAAAAAAAGCAAACTCCATCGGGAGGTTTGGAAGTTGTACTATTGGTTTTAGTGTAGTGCTCTTTTGTGGCACCAAATGACCTTGCTTTTGAATTGCACAGTGTTTCCCAATATCTTAAGGGTTGATCAGGCACTTTATTTGCAACCCAGAAGTTATAATTTGGGGAAATTTGCCTCCTAGTCCTACTAAGTGATTTACTCAATACAGGGGTGAAATTTTAAAGGCCAAAGCTCTGGAATAGAGGAGGCTATTTTACTCCTTTACTCATTGCACCACTTTCCAAATCTAAATTCTTTTTTCCAAAGTTGCCATTTTCCTCTATAAGACAAACATATATTAGAAGGCAGACAAGATTGATCACACAGGTAACCATTAAGAAAAAAGGACAGACAGAAACAGGAAAAAAGATTCTGAGACCAATAGTCTGTTTCTGCACTTCTCTGACACAAAGAACATCATCATCATCATAGCACTCCTGGAAACTTCACACATATTGAGAGGATATTTTGTGTTTCCTAGTTCCTTGGATAGGAACCGTATCACAATAGAGCCAGTTCTAGTCAAACACCTGGGGACTGTGAAATAGTACATCACCATCATCATAAGAGAAGAGGGAACCATTGAGGGAACATCTACTGCTTCTCCAGATGACAATTGGTCCTGCTCCCCATCTCTACCTGTCAGTTGAGAGCATGGCTTGGGCCTGGAGAAGAGGGAGCCATTGTGAAAGAAAGAACATCCACTGCTGCACCCATACCCATAAAACAATATGGTGAAACATAAGAATCCGAAGTCTATCCTGGCTCAGTCGTAGCCCAGGATAAAAAGGTCCGCGGCAGATGTTGTTGATCCTGGACATCCGTTGACAAGTGGGCTACTGGATCAGGAAACACCATCAAATGAACAACCACAAAAGCAGCAGAAATGTGGCACAAAAGAAAGGGAAGATCACGGAAAGTGATGGCATTGAAATGCCGAATGGTCAAACCATTAAATGCCACCAGCCTGAAGCCTACAAATATCTGGGCATACTGCAGCTGGACAATATCAAGCATGGGAATGTAAAAACTGTGGTCAGCAAAGAATACATACAAAGGGTTAGAAAAATTTGAAGAGCAAATTGAATGGCGGCAACATTATAAAGGCCATAAATACCTGGGCCATACCTGTAGTTAGGTATACTGCTGGCATTGTGAACTGGACACAAAAGGAACTGGATGACTTGGACAGGAAAACAAGGAAATTAATGTCCATTCACTATGCTCTACATCCACGTAGTGATGTTGACAGGCTTTACCTGTCTAGAAGATCAGGGGCAGAGGACTTTTGCAAGTGAAGCAGTCAGTTCAAGAAGAAAACATGCCCTAGCAGATTATGTGCGAGAGAGCCAGGAATCTGCTCTGATTGAAGTCAGCAAGAGAAAGTTGCTGAAAGTGCAGCAGACCAACTATGAATATCGCAAAAGTGCAATTCAGGCTCAGACTGCCAGTTGGCAGAATAAAGTATTGCATGGCCAATTCCTTGCCAAGATCAAAGGAAAGGTTGATCAGGATAAGACCTGGTTGTGGCTCACGAGTGGAACACTAAAGGAGACGGAAGGCCTGATACTTGCTGCCCAAGAACAGGCAATCAGGACAAATGCCATCAAAGGTCAGAATTGAAAAATCAGCCGATGACCCAAAATGCTGACTCTGCAAAGAAGTGGATGAAACCATCGACCACATTCTAAGTGGCTGCAAGAAGATCGCGCAGACTGACTACAAACTGAGGCACAATCTGTTGCCCAGATGATCCACTGGAATCTATGCCAAAAGCATCATCTGCCAGTGGCAAAAAACTGGTGGGACCACAAGCCTGAAAAAGTGGTTGCAAATGAGCAGGTCAAGCTTCTGTGGGACTTCAGGATACAGACGGACAAGGTCTTGGAGCACAATAGTCCAAATATCACCATCATAGAAAGCAGTCAGGTGTGGCTTGTTGACATCGCCATCCCAGGTGACAGCAGAATTGAGGAGAAACAACTGGAAAAGATCTCCCGCTACCAAGACCTAAGAATCGAATGACAGCGTATCTGGTGTAAGCCAGTGCAGGTGGTTCCAGTGGTAATTGGCACACTGGGTGCAGTGCCCAAAGACCTTGGCAGGCACAGAAAACTATTGGCATTGACAAAATATCACTCTGCCAACTGCAAAAAGCCACCCTTCTGGGATCAGCACGAATTATACGCCGCTACATCACACAGTCCTAGACTCTTGGGAAGGGTCCGACTGGTGGAGTGAATGAAACCAGCACGAAATTGTTTGCTGTGTATTTATGGATAATCATCATCATCATCATCAATTTTATTTATATCCCGCCTTTCTCCTGTAGGGACTCAAGACTGTGTCCCTCTACATTCTACTTTTCTCATACGAAGGCAACGAAAAACTGCACTGGAGACTACTATAAAATTTCTACAGAATTATATTTCAAGTGATAAATGGAAAGTGACTGGTTTTTCAGATCAGCGATGTCTGGCTAGTCCGATTAGGATATTGAACTACTCAGGGAATGAATAATGTCAAGAAGCAAGGGATACTTCAAGTAATCAAACATGTTGGCCCATATCTGGATTCTTTTATTAATGAGCTTCAACTCAGTAAAACTTAAATATGAAACATGCCTTTTTAGATAAAGGTAGAACTCTGTCAGATTTAGTTTTTGGTTACTCAGACCTGACTGCCAGAATTAAACCTACCTAATCATACTATAGATTGGCAATCTGCCACAATTTACTAAAATTACAGAACAGCAGGATTCTGAGATTAGGTAGGATTTGTTAACTGACAAATTTAAAATTAAACTCCCTTCAGGTCCAATTGCTAAGTACTTAAACTCAAATATGACATTGTTGCTCTTATAACAAAAATATGCAACTTCCTCCTAAAAACTCCTTATCAGAAGTTTGGAAGGCAGCCAACACCAACTTTTTTGTAAGGGAGTTTAGAGGATCCATGAAATTACAGGATGGATGAATGGCTACCCTCAGTATATCAATGAACAGCAGTATTTAAGTTAGAACTATTAAACTTCTAGCAAAGTAAGTATTGTTAAGGAATAATTTGCATGATCCTCCAACTTCTTGAAGATAACAGAACATATGAACCTGTAACTAGAGAACAGGTATAGGATAGAAGTAAACATATTCTGACAATAAACGGTAGAAAATACAACCTCCAGATACTGTGTATTGGAACATGTGATGTTTCATTTATTCAGAAACTTTATGAAGGGATGATCAGTAAAACAGTGAAATCTTTGAATGACACCAAAGAATTTGGGATCCTGAAAACCCAGGGAGATGGCAAAAATTCTTCAAAGGGATTCTTCCACACTAGGTTGTGGGGGAACAAAACAGTATATACAGGCATCCCCTGATTTCTGACAGGTATGGAGCTGTGATGGAGTGGAAATGGCCAAAAGCAGAACAAATTGTGATTTTTTTTTTAGCTAGCAAATTGCAAATGCCCTTTTTATCTTGCAAATCTTCCAGTCACACAGCTTTCCACAAAGGGATTTTCATTAACTCTTCAGAAATGGGAATAGACAGGAAGCTAAAATGACCATGTGTACTCTCTCTCTCTCTCTCTCTCACACACACACACACACACACACACACACACAGACACAGACACACACACGCCAAAACATTTTGAATCACCATGTCATATGCACGTCAACATGGGGAAGCCAAATTTAGTCTTTAGAACAGCAGATAAAAGTTGAAAGAGCAGAGCATGCATTGAGTGAATGACTTCTGGGTATAGTTGAAAGGTGTTAAAAAAGTGGATTATCAGGAAGTGAACCACCAGAAAGTGGGGGATTCCTGTATAAATTAGTGTAAAGTGAAACACTTTGGGACCAAAAATCCTAGAAGGTTTCAAATGGAGAAAATAGAGCAAGAAAGGAGAGAGAACACAGCAAAAGTGTAGTGTAGCCTGCCTCTGATGTTCAGTTTGATTTTTTTTTTTCAAAAATGGGACACCACAGACCAGGGGTCAAAATCAGAGATGATTTCACGGTAAGTGATCCTACATTACTGCTGAAGACACTCTTACTTACCTAGGGTGCAATTCTAACCTATGCCACCACAATTCATCAGTCTTCCCATTTCCATGGTGATGTAGGGAGGCAAGTGGCCTAACCCTCCCCCAGGGGTGGCACAGAAATGTCTTAACAGTACTTTCATGACATCCCCAGGTTAGCACAGGACTTATGCCAGGACTTAGGCCAGCCTAACAGGAGGTTAGGATTGCAGAATCACTGAACGAAAAACTAATGAAAAATCAAAACTATGCAGAGATGTGAAAGCAAAGGAGAAAGGCACTATAAATTTGGTCTGAAACAGAAAAAATTGGAAGTTTGGTAAAAGATGCATAATATTCATGTTAATATAATATGTTAATATATTATCTTTAGAATGAGTTAGTTTCAAAAATGCTATTTTAAAATATTGCATATGATTCATACTGCCGACAATCTTTTAGATCCAAAGATCAAAAGAACTAATCAAGTGATGATAGCATTTTTAATACATATTTGGCTGCCTTACCAAGCAACAGGCTTAAAGACTTGTAATTTCAAACCCTGGACAATTCGGAACATCATGTATTTGGCCTAATTTAGGAACCTGTCAAACAATATTCTGCTATATAATGATAAGGTCTTTGTGCAAGTGCAGCCACCATTTTTAGGGGGTTGTCAACAGCCTTAGATGTTTCAATCTTCTGCATCAGGTAAAATAAACCCATGTTTGAACATGCACATGCCCAGTCAAATAACAAAAACAAAAGTGAGAGAATTGAAAAGTGGTTTTTTTTTTTTTTACTTCTTGGAAACCACATATTCTGAAGCCTATGAAATGAAGAATGCTCAGGATCATAAGCTATTGATATTTTAGATGCTGAGTCCAAATAGAGAGGTAAGCTAGATATTTGGATCTTGGCCATTTTTTCTAACCACAGAAAATTAAATCATTCTTCAGCGCTGATGGTTTCAATTGTCAACTTTTCTTTTTATTTCTGTTTTCCCAATAGGCAAAAAGACAGGCTTATATGTGTGAAGGTGAAGTAACAGGTCCTAACACCTGGGATATTTGCATAAAATAAAATTTTATTTTTAAAATATGCAATAAATCTACTAAAACAGAATTATCTAAAAAAAAACTCATACGATCTGAAAGGACAAAATATGGGCACAATCCAGAGTAACTACAGGAGCACATAAGGAGACAGTACGTGCACCTGTAGTTACTGCACCACCAAGTGAAAACGTATGGGAAATTCATATTGCAATCCACAGTAACTTGTTCTTACTCTGGAGCAAGGACTCCCCGAAGTTACTCTGGATTTTGCCCTTTGTAACATTTCCCAATCATTTTTTCCCCCAGAAAAATCTCTCCCCCCACTGCTTCAAAATATTTGGAACTTTAACATTCCTCTTGCTAAATTTCTTGCCTTCTTCCAAATCCCTGAAACAAATATGAGTAAAATAGAGGTTAGAGAGAACAGACTGGCTGTTTTCACGTTTTAAGGAATAAATCTGTTACTCTGAAATAAACTCAACTGTTAATTTGTTGAGTGTCTCAAAAGTCTGTCCTTAACCTGTTTGATCAACTCTGCTTTGGCACTGATTGAACTACTGTTAGATGGCCACTTAATCAACTGCTTCTTAGATGGCCAAGATTTACAGCTGATTAGACTGCACAGCTCAGTTGTTTTTGCTAAAAGTTCTAGAAAAGGATTATTTTTTGTGCTCAAATAGCTCAAAAGAAAGGAAGGGGCTTGCTCAGAGCCTGCAGTGTGAATATCCTAGATTCTCTACACAGTGTTCACTGAAGCAGATAAAGCCATGTTAAAGAAGCATTTAGTGCTTCAAAATGCCAACCTTAATAAGTATCTTTGTGTGCACTTTTTTAAGAGGCCTCAGTGAACCACTTCCCCCTCCTCCTTTTATTTATTCAATTCATATACTGGTCTCAGACCAGTACAGCCTCCTTATATTGTATAGGCGCACTGAAGGCATAGTTGGAGATGTAACCTTAAATGTTTCCCTATGAAAGTTCTATAAAGCTCACATTACTTGGTACTCCACATTGGAACTATTCAAAAGCTGGTAATTTGTGTCCTTTGTGAAAAAGAACGCTGTAGTGAGCAATAGGTAGTTCATCCATGACTGGCTAAGTTCAACAATTTAGTTACATACTGAGAATAAAGTAATCAGGTGTTGATTTCATCTACCAATGGGACAGATAATTCAGCAGCAGAGAAGGACACGAGACACCTAGTAATTTTCTCCACAAAATGTCTCAACACAAAAACATAATAATCTTAACAGAAATTTAGATCAGTAAATAAATGCAGGGTGTCATTAAACATGAAACGTGAGTCTTTCTGATAAATGACTCCTTTTTCCCAGCCAATGGATACAGTCAAATGCAAGCACAAGGGGCATTAAGTTTGACTAGCTCAATTCTGGTAGACTGCCCATTATAATGTAATTTATACCCTTATTCTAAAAAAGATTTGAAGTGAACTCCATTGTTTTCAATAGCACTTGCTACAAAGAAATTGAGTTTGCATACAGATTTGCTTCAACCAAGTTGTTTTCAGTGCAGAAAAGCCTAATTTGCAAGATTTTTTTGCAGTTAAAAATTGTTTTTCAACCTCAGGCATCTATAGGTTTTCACAAGCCGAATAAGCTTAGACTCTTCAAATGATTCATAAATCGTGAATTAATAAGCATTCAAATAAAAAACTATGGGATCGCATTGTGCTATAGTTCTGAAAATGGAAGAACTTTGGGTTGAACAAATTGTGTAGGAGGAAGATTGTCACTAGTCATCCCTCCTGTTGTAACTCCAACCCTCCCCCCCCCCCCCCGCCCATGTTCAGCTTAAGAAGACCATAATATTGTGCTTATCTGCTTTAAAGGAACTTCTGGCTGTCTATGATTAAATAGCTCTGATCATAGAAGATGCCATCACCCAATTCAGAAAATCTCAAGGATGACCTCAAAACATAGGGAATAGAGGCTGCAATTCCAACCTCCACTTAGGCTGGCCTAAGTCCTGGCATAAGTCCTGTGCTGACCTGGGGGTAATCACAGAAGTGCAGTGAAACACTTCTGCCCCACCTCAGGGGAGAGGGGGGTTAGGCCAATGCACAGGCTTGCACCAATCTCCCCACATAACCATGGAAAGATAGGCCAGGTGAATTAAGCTGTTCTAAATTTGTTAGGATCGTGCCCAAAATCATGGAAAACAGGGATGGAAATCCATTTCTACTTTCATCTAAATTATGGTATGTAAAGATATCCAGTCAATTACATCTTTGGATGTAATCCTAACCTAGGCAGGTACAATTTATCAGTCTTCCTATTCCCATGGGGATGTAGGGAGGCAAGCATATGTCTGTGCACTGGCCTAGCCCTCTGCTAGGAGTGGCGCAGAAGTGTTTCTGCACCACTTTTATGATACACCCAGGTCAGTACAGGTCTTATGCCAGGGCTTAGCCCAGCCTAAGTGGGTTAAGATTGCAGCCTTTATACTTGCTTACAGTCTTCAACAAATGGGATTTGGTTTTAAAGCAATCAAGTGAGGGAGTAGCATACAGTTACTTCTTCATGTGTAATTATTTCCATGGCTGTTAAGATTTATATACTTGTGTGAAGAATCTAGAACAGATACGATGGAGTCCCTGGTTCACAGCTAAGATCTGTAGAATTTTGGAGATACTGCACAAATACAGTTATAGCCTTTACATCTCTATGGTAGAAGGAAATCAATCAAAATGAGGGCTTAAAATGTTTAGCAGTTAATGGACCAAATGGATCTAAGCATATTTAATATAAAAAATTATATACAAGACTTACCCTACAATCCAGAGTAACTACGGGAGCACATAAGATACATTACGTGCACCCATAGTTACTGCAGCACCTAGTGAAAACCTATAGAAAATTCATATTGCAATCCAGAGAAAATTGTTCTTACACCGGAGCAAGGACTCCCCACAGTTACTCTGGATTACGCCCTTATCCTAGCATGGAAGGATAGGAACTGGGCCCAATTGGGAACAATTGCTCCAATTGGCTTAAAGCCAGTCCTGATTATGAGAATACTAACTACACTTTTATCCTGTTCTTCTGGGGATCCAAAACAGCAAAAGTACAAAACAAAACCCAAAGAACAGCTGCTCTTTTTCATTCCTCTTTCTTTCGTTGTACTAAAATCTAATTTCACACCTAATTTCATACCTTTTGCCAGCCTCTCACAGTATATAACCATCATTTGTGCCCAAAATCAAGTTATGATAATAAAATCTTCCTTAAATGTTATATCTATATGCTCTACACCAGTAGTTCTGAAACTGTAGGTCAGGATAGTCATGAAAAAAATTTTGGTAGGTTGATGCAAAGATCAGATAACTAATTTTATCAAGCCCTGAGGCTAACCAGAAATCAGATACTGAAAGCTGCTAATTATCCTGCAAAGAGCTTTGCAAGTATTTGTTTAAGAGTCTTTTACTGAGTTTCTATAAATATATTCCTCAATCACCTTTTTAAAAAGTTGATAAAGCTGGGTAGATCCGAATTTTTTTTAAAGTGCTAAAAAGTTTGGGAACCACTGCTTCACTCAACTGCATCACAACTGTGGTTGAGTTACTTTCCAGCAAAGCTTTTTTTTCCTCCTTTTCTTTTTTAAAGTGGAAATTCCCACAACTGCAGGCTAACAATCCCTTCAAATGCACACCAGTATGTTCAATAAAAGTTTCCCAGCATGAAAACATGGAACACTTACCATAAGAATGACAGTAACACGGTCAGGGCAAATCATGACATGATTTCAGGCTGAGCTGGATGCTGCAGGCACAAATGAAAAACTGTGCACATTTATTTCGGTGGACTTTGACAGATGGGAGAGTGCAGCAAATTTCTAATTGTTTAGATCATTAACTCATCTTTCCACCTGTATTCTCCCTGGAAGAACTCAGCTGGAAGCCTTAAAGAACAACTCAGAGGATTCTGGAGCACAGAGATTGTCTATAAGGAAACCAGACGGGTTTTCCAAGGCTGAATGTTTATTTGGCTGTGCGGCATTTGTGTTCTTAGTTATCTTTCTTTCTTTCACAAAATCCTCTGTGTTCTGAAGACTCGGAATGGCCTTTTGGCCTCGCTGCTGAGTCAATCAATCAATGACTATTGTCAGTGCGTTGTCAGCACCAAGCAAAAAGGAGGGGAGAGAAAGCTGGATTGAGACTCATAGTACATCATGATGAATTCCCACTTATTTCCAGCCCTTGTAAATGTCATTGCATAGGCAGCCCTAAATTATGCCTTCTGGTCATTTGGCTCCCAATTGTGTCCAAGCTGTGAAACCCTGAAGCTGTAAAATCATCTGTATTTTGAACTACCCCTCAAAATATTTTCTACAAAATAATCCTCATGCAAGAATTCAGTATTAATTTCAAATTCTTCATTTCAGCAAGATATTCTCAGGGTCTATTTACCACAATTGTTGGATTCGCATATTAAGATTACAAGCCTGCAATGGTGTGTTGCCTTCACATAATATATATCCTTTTAAGTGAACAACATGAAATTCAAGCTAGAAGTTATTAATTATCAATTTACTGTAACGCTTTTCAATTCAAAAACAGTTTTTGGTATTCACCCCTACAGAAATGTCTTCAACTCCAATGTAGATTTGATAGCAGAGTTGAAACTACAACTTGAAGCTACTAATTTACATTTTATGTTGCTTGAGTGAATGAAAAAAATCCTGTTTTTACAAAAACTCCCTGTATATTTTAAAGATAATAATCTCAAGTTATGGTGGATTTCAAGTTCTAGGTGATAATTAAAAGTATTGATATAACGATGTTTCTCCGTTAGTTGCATTGGCTATATTTTAAGACAAGATCAGAAACAGTATAAATGCATGCAGTTTGTATACAACCAGCTTACTACACCCCAATCACAGCTGTAGCAGTGGTTTTCAGACCCACATTAACAGATGGAGAGGGGTGCTTTGGGAAATCTGATGTGTTATAAACAGAAGCTTGGAGATTATCACACAGTACATATGTCTTATTAGAAACCCGTAAGTAAGAATACACCCAGAAGCATTAGTGAAGTAGATAGAATGGGGACAATCTGATGTTATCTCACACAAAAGTAATTAAGAGGAGATGACAACTATGCAGATTTTTGAATGTGATAAGAAGAAGGGAATAAAGGTGGAGTAAAATATGGGAAAGGAGTGAATTTAAAGAAAGAAATTTAGCCTACCACTGTCTACATGCTGCAGAGAGCTCACCCACCACAAATAGATCCTATTTATTTAATCCAGCCATGCTCCAAAGCATTTTTCACCTCTGTTCACTTCAATTTGTTCTCCCTAGTTTCATTACTATTATGAATATAAACTGATGAAAGATTGTTTCCTTATGCAACAAAGCATATTAAGTGAATTTTTTTCATTTTACTTATATTTATCTTTTGTCGGAGATCCTACCTTACATTATTTATAAGTTACACACAAGTTTCACTTGTTTCCAAAACGCTCATGTGTCTAATCTCTGCCATACTTTTTGCTTTGCATTGTTTAGCATGGTGGCCTCCCTGACCTTAAGCTGTCATGTTTCACTCCAACTGCTTATTCTAGCTCAGCAATTTTCAACTTTTTTCATCTCAGGGAACACTGGTAAGGTGCTAAAAAGGCACGCCATCAGTTTTTTGGCCACTGACAAGGCTGCTGGTAGGGGGCTCAAATCCGCCAATAACCCTCCCTAAACTCCTGTGGCACACCTGTGGACTATTCACAGCACTCCAGCATGCAACAGCACACTGGTTGAAAACTGCTGCTCCAGCCTCTTGCTACCCAAAAGCATCTTATTGAAGCACCTGTAAGATTCAAAATAGGCTGTGACCTACGGATCAACTTGCCTCTCTGTAGTTTATATGGCAACAGTTCAAAACTAATCAGAGCAGATTTTAGTGCTATCAAGTGGAAGACTTCACCGATTCATGCGATGTACTCCTCCCTCCTTGGAAGGATAGTGTGGCTGCCAAGAGAAAACATATGTTTAAAGTAAAACAAGCCTTTGCTGTCAACCACATTTGTGGAATTATGTATGAAGGTAAGGCGCTCAAGAAAAATCACTACCAAAACTAGACAAAAAAATTTTTTACAGCTAATATACGGCTCGTATAAGGCTCAACTGCATCTGATATCATGGACTTCAGAATATCATGATATTTCTGAAGACAGAAGCTCAAAATTTACAACTGCAGTTGATAAAATTAAATTAAATGAGTCCATGGGATGAAAGGTGTGTGCACATGTGAGTGTGTTTGAGAGCACATGTGGAGGTTGGGGGCAGTGGGGTGGGATACTGTCTCGGGGCTTGGGGCAGTTGTGGGTAAGAGAGGACTTGTGGGGTTGGGGACAGTGGGGTTGGAGAGAGCAGGAAGCCTTGTGGGCAGAGTGACCATATGTCCTCTTTTCCCAGGATAGGTCCTCTTTTTTAGCCTTGTGTCCTGGATTGGGGGTAGCAAGTTTGACACGGGGGTCCTGGACAGAGTCCAAAGATTGAAAGTGGGTGCTGGGCTGAAATGGCTGAAGAATGCTCTCCAGAGACATACACGACATCCTGTAAAAAAAAACACTGCTTAATTGTGTGTGTGTGTGTGTGTGTGTAAGAGAGGGGAATTTAAGAATGCTGCAGCATGCACAAGTCTGCTGGGTATCCATTACGTCTTCTGTAGGCTTTGTGATGCTGATAAAGTTATACTATCAAATTCACGTTGGTAACTTCAGCAAGATATCAAAAGGACAGCAGCCTGCCAGAAGCAATCTTGTCAGAAGCAATGTCTCAAAACATGTTAGAACCAGAACTGAATTAAAAAAAAGCTGGAAGTAGTATTTTAGGAGTAGATTCAAACTGCCATTTACTTTCGTCTGCACTTCTGTGCCTAGCCAAGTATCCACCATTCTGTTTCCCTTGCTGGAGGAGAGGAGTTCCTCTTTTCCTCACTCCTCAAAGACATTTTTTCTCATCCTTTCAGTTCTCATAGAGGCACATCACAAGGTTGCATGGGGGCAACACAGTTGCCATCCAGAAAGCCTGACCCACAGTTGCTCCTGACCCGCTGAAGTGAATTTCCGATAAAGCAAAAGCCATCTTCACTGCTGTGTCTTCTGCTCACCATGCGCAAGGCAGAAAGGACTGCTGTCTTTTAAAACCAAAACCAGTGAGAAAGATTGTGCTATATTGATTAAGGGCTCTTTAAGGACATATACATCCAGGGTTGATACAAATATATGGGTGTCTCACAGATAAGAAAACCCCACATGGCTTTTGCATCTAAACATCACATTTCCATTTGGAAACACCCATTTATTGTGCTTAGAACTGTAGCATATGATTGCAGATAAAGTGCTGGGAATGGACCAGAAATGGAATCTGGCATTGGACACCTTTAATGTCACTTGCAGCCATGACATCGCTTCAGGGGGGTGTCAGACAAATAATTATTCTCAGAAGGGGGTCCCACACTAAAATGCTTGAGTACCACTGCCATAAGGCGCTTCTGCCTCACTCCGCAGCGGGCGGGGGGGTGGTTAGGCCAATTCACAGACACAGAAGTTATGCCAGGTGAGTTATGCCAGTCTAAATTGTCTAGGATTGCACCCTCAGTCTTATATCACAGGACTGTTGCAAAGGTAAAAGGTGAGGAACAAGCATGCATAGCACCTTGAAGTCCTTGGACAAAGAGCAGTATACAAATATGAAAAATAGTGCTTTGTATTTATGATATAATTATTTGGTGACATTTGGACTACCACTTCCACTGCCAGGTACTCCTTTCATAAACAGAAGCTTTCTCAGTTCATAAAAGGAGTGTTTCATCAAGAGAAGAAACCCATATGCAAGGACCTGTAGTTCAAATAAAATATTTTTCCATGAGCAGAGGAATCTTCCATTTACATAGAGTTTCTAGCAGTAGTAGTGCTAGTCAGTGTTGTGTGATTCGAGAAATTTATTTGAAGAGTGGGTTATAATTCATATCAATTTCTTCAAGCTTTCCCTGAAATTTCCTCACCTCGGTTTTACCTTCTCTGCCTCCCCCCCCCACCAAAAAAATTGATTCTCACAACTCACTGTAAATTCATCATATCTCCACTCTTCACATCTTTATCAAATGCAGATTATACTCCCTCTAAACAGAAAACATAATCCTTTGGTTTGCAAAGAGCTTTATGCGTTTGATGCTGTATAGTTTGCTTGCTACATTCCACTTTATCCTAAGTCACTTTGCCCAGCAAACTCATTAAAAGATGATATCGAAGATGGATTAAAGATGTTTGCCAAACATATTCACGATATATGAAATTAAAAACATGCTTGCATGCTTTCACTTGATTCCAAGGACACACTATTACCTGGGTTATAGCTTTCACATAAAGTGCTAGGAATAGATAACACTGCAGGCTTACAGTGCCTTTGTAGTATTGCTGTGCTTACACATGTAAAAATTGAGCATTTGAGCAATTAGATAGCATACACTTGTTCTCTCAATTGGCAGCTCTGCTTCCCAGAAGATACCTTGGTCTTAGCTCCTTCCCTTGATTTCCATACCACCTCCATCACCCATAGATCAAATCCTAGTCTCTTTTTTCTCACTCATAATGTATACTCCCAGAAAGTGCTAGCCACCTGGCTTTGCTATTTTCAATGGCCACTTGAGAGAAGTCAAAAGTCTTTACCTTACATCTCTCAGCCTTAAGCCTTCCCCCAAGTCAAAAGATTATTTGAAACTCTCAGTCTCCTAAAGTGGTTTCCCACACATTTTTTTCATTCTTCTGACTTATATCATCCCTATTTACATGAAAAAAACAGTTGGGCAGTCCAGTATTTCCAGTGGTAACCCAATACATCAGTCAGCTTTGCAACAATATAACTTGGTAGTTCCCAAGATGACTCCCAAAGCCTCTTCTTTCCAGTTCAGCTTGATGCCACCGTCCTGGATTTCATGAGATCCAAGAGGGTAATGCTCAAACCTTGCAAAATTTCTTGTGAAATTTGGTTGCCAGATGTATGTTGGATTTGGACATCTCCATCTTGGATTAAATGAGAACCAAATGGTGGCACCCAAAAGAACAGGTATGAGAGGCACACCTGTGCTTCTCACATCAACAAAGCACACCTGTGAGCATGTTGCAATGCCCTCAACGTGGTCCCAACCCCCGCTTTGAAGACCACAGCAGGTATCCTGCTATCTCCCTGCTATTACCTTTATAAAGCATGTCCATAGCAACATGTATAAGCATCATATACATGTTATAAATATTGTATAAACAAGCAAATCCTGTGAGACAACAGTGAGATATTCACTACCCCAGCAGTTCCCATCAGTGGGTCATGTCCCAATTTTCTTTGGGTTACAAAATTGATAAGAATAGATTAGGCTGTGTGGATCATGGGTTAAACAAGCTGCTATTGGGGTTAGCACTGCTGCTCAGTCACCAGGATAGCTGTGGCCATTGGCATTTATCAGGCAGCAACCTTGAGGGCCTGTAAAATGCTGTGGAACCACCATACTACCCTGTTCAGTAGCATTTATGGAGAATATACAGGTCAAACAGCCACCAGTTGCCAGCCATTGGCACTGTTTCCTTGGTAATTAGAAACCATCCTACAAGCATATTTAAAAAATAATCAGAAATACAAGATAAGGGTCAGAAAAGTCTAATAATGCAAATCTATACAATTCTACTCAAAAACCACAGAGGTAGTGAGTTCAAAGAAAGACCATTTCCCAAGAAAATGTATATAGGATTGTAGCATTAATTCACTAAATGATTGTCAAAAGTACAATAAGTAAATGTAAAATCAATACTAAACAAAATAGTACCTGACGCAATGTCTTGACAGAGTTAGAATAGATGTAATATTTAGGTTCAATCCTTACCCCCAGTTAGACCAGCATATGCCCCAGCACAAGTCCCGTGCTGGCCTGGGAGTGTGACTAAAGTGCTGTAAGGTGCTTCTGCACCACACGTAGGGGACGTTTAGGCCAGTACACAAACATGAGCTTGCTTCCTTGCATCACCTTGGGAATGGGAAGACCAACGAGTTGTGCTGGCCTAAGTAAGGATTGCACTTTTAGTCACTGTTCTGCTCTAGCTAATGCTATTTTCCTATAATTATTTGTTTCTTACTTTATTCAAGGGACTATTTAGAATTCACTCCATTTCTTATACACTCTTAACAGAGTAGTTTCAACCTCAAAGGCAAGGAAGGCAACACCAGCATAGATGAAAGGGCACGCCAACACTGCATCTTGCTGAAAGGATTATATAACATTTGTACAATGAACGAACAATCTCATGTTAAGCAATTCTGTAGCAACTCAACATGAAGTCTATTGTGCAAATTTAGAGCATTACAGTATTAAATAAACATCAGAATTAATCAAATAGTCTTCATTATAGTCAAGCTTACCAAAGTTTTTGTGTAGCTAATGTTGACATGAATAGGTCATGAGGCGCAGTTAAGAAGCTGCTGCAGACTTTGATGCTCAAAGGCTTTTTAAAAAATAAGATCAGGCGTACTATGCTAATAGATCAATATTTATTATAGAACAGGGGTCTTCAAATTCAGGCCCTGGGGCCGAATGTAGCCCTTGACAAGTCTCAATGTGGCCCTAAGCCACCTTTCCATCCAGCCCACAGGTAAGGCTCGTAATGTCTCTAATACAATCTCATGTGTAAGTTTACATAAACTTATTCAAATCTGACATGTAAATCATTTTTCTTGCCCCCAACACAGTGACAGAAAGATGATGTGGCCCTCCTGCCAAAATGCTTGGAGACCCCTATTCTAGAATATTGAATGAGACAGAGTATTATGGATGTTTTCCTCAAAAAACTACAATTTCATTCAGTTCAAGGTGAAAATATCTGAATTATAAAGTATATTCTATCTGGAAACCACATAAGAAATACCAGAGCCAATTTCAAACTAAAATGGACTTACTGTATTCTACTGGAAGGAATTGATGCCAAATTCCAATTGCCAAATTTAAAAAAGCCTTCCAATTACAAGTTGAATATTGTTATACACAGATTTTTTTAGGCACAGATTTGTTTCGACACAAATGGTCACTGCAAATGAGAAGAAATTTGTCGACTGCTAGAGAAGGGGAAAAATGAATCCTTTGAAGAATCTCCGTTCAAAAAACTGTTTTTCTTGCTATTGTTGTTGTCATTCTATTCTTCAGCTGAGCCAGGCAAGGGCAGGAGGCCCTTTGTAATTGTAATTCTGACAGCCTCTGAACACCAGTAAGAAAAGCTGTTTTAAAACACTTTTTTGTTATCAGCAGGAGTTCCAGAATCAAACCCCTACAGATATTAAGACATGATCTAATTCCATTAGGCGAGATGGAAGAACAAGAAACCTGGAAATGGGTCTTTATTTTTCCACTGTTTTCATATCTACATTTTTTATTCACTACTGGTTCAGGAATGGAACCTTAGTAGATATAACCATATGTTATATCTAATGATAGCCTAGAGAAGGATTACACTAAGAGCGATATATAAGCCTCCTTATGCTAAAAAGGTATCGCTGTTCATAAACAATTCACTTCTTCATTCCTTCCCTATAAACCAAAGAGACAGTGGAGATTTGGCCTCATTTATAGTTTCTTTTAAAAATTTACCATTTATCTTGAGTTATAATCTTAGCATGCTTGAATGCAGGTTAAATTGTAATCATGGAGATATAGAGAAAAAAAACTTGAACATAAACGTTTGTTACAGCACTGGCTTAACATTTTTTCAGGTAAAATTTTAAAACAGCAAATAGATGTGTTCAGCATTGCACTAGAATGAAAAGAGCACTGATGAAGCCCTACAGTTTCACTCTGACGCTTTAAAGCTGATGCTTGTTGCATCTCACTAGGCAACTTAGCAAGATCAGCCATTTCACTTCTCTTAACTTGAGAAATTTGAATGTAGAATATAATAAAACTTTTTCAGATTACATAAAATTGGGAATAATTAATTTCTGGTTAAGCACTTATAATCCCTTTGATTTCAAACTAAAGACAGATAAAGCATTTATCAATGCAATCCACAATAGGTAAAACACTCCATTTTGGCTTAAGGTGTGCCCAAAATATATACAGTGATTGTATATTTAAAAAGATACCATATTAAGAGACAGAAAATTATTTACACTTAAGTAGGTAATGGCATTAGAGGCATGAGAAGGAAGTCTTTTTACCATTTGGAATTGTCTTGAAAGGAATAAAAATAATGTGGCAGCCAGCATACTTGGAAGAACATTTTTGCAACTCTAAAAAAAAAAGCAGGTCTCCGTCAGGCTTGAAAGACTATGGTATCATGCTCGGAGCTGCATACACTGCATGCAAAGCACGAAAGCCTGGGTTAGATTGTTATGGAGGATAGGCTGTTACCCAAGCAGCAAATCCCCCCTCTCCACGCCACTGAATTAGTCCAATGGAAAGGCAGAGCCAATACGATTGGATCCAGCTGGTATTGCAGAGCTGGGCTAAGGACAGGAGCTCACCCTCTCTTGTGGGGCCAACCTGGGTCTCAAACACTGGCCTGCTGGTTAACAGGCACAGTGTCTTAACCACTTGCGCCACCCACAGCCCTAACTCTATAGAATAATGAAATAATAAAATAATGAAGCAATAATATATTACTATTTTAGAGCCATAAAAACAAAATGAAGAAACAACATACCTTTGAGCATTGTTTGTGATTCTGGCACCAGACCAATGAACCGTTATTCTGGGGGGAAAAAAATAGATGTATCAGTAAAATCAAGAGCAACCTACAATTACTTTTCTGCTAGAGTTTTGCAACTGAACTTAGTAGACCTGACAGATTAAAACTGCCATGAGCACATCAAGCTTAGCAAGAGCACTTTTATCCAATACTGTATAGAGTACAATCCTAACCATGTTGACTCTAAAGTATTATATTCAATGGGTTTTACTCCCAGGAAAGAGTCTTTAGGTTTACAGCCATAAAGTGTGGGAAATAGCCTATAGTTTAAATTCAGCAAAGTGGGAAAGTAGCTAAAGGTTACAAAATCATATTTATATACAGTAGTTGCAGACTGTTTCCATTTCTATCACGAGTTCTGGCTGGGGAGAGAACCATCAAGTTTATCCTGTCACAGGGCAAACAGTAGCAATAGCATTGTGTTGAACAAATGATCCCCTACAGCAGCATTTCACTATCTGTAGGTCACAACCTCATATGGACTAGAAACATGATGCTGCCTTTGCAGTGAGGGTCGGTACCCCTTGGGGGGTTATGACATCATTGCAGGGGGGTCATGAAAAGCTGAGTACTACCATCTTCGCACTGGGTGGTGCTATCTTGGAATGGGGCACGCAGACTGAAATCCATACTTTCCTAGCAGTAAGATCACAATCCTAACCATGTGTACTCAAAAGTAAGCCCCATTGTGTTCAATGGGTCTTTAGGATTTCAGTGTCTTTAGGAAAGTGTCTTTAGGATTGCAACCTAAGTGGTTAAGACACTGCGCCTGTTAACCAGCAGGCCAGGGTTTGAGACCCGGGTCCCCACAAGACAAGGATTTCCTGCTACAGGTAGAGGGTTAGACTAGATGATCCACTGGGTCTCTTCCAACTCTAGGATTCTATTATTCTATGAGGGTCATTCTTAGAAGGGAGTCCCAGGTGCTTCCACCTAGGCTGGTGCTTCCACTGGCCCAGCACAACACAGAAGTAGGCTCCAGTGATAATAATGCATTATAGGTGCTATAAGGAGTATTGGAGAACTAGGGGCAAAATCCAGAGCAGTTACAGGTCCATGCAGTTACATCACCCTCTAGTGTTATCTTATGGAAAGTCACCTTAACTGCTCCAGAGCAAAGGGCTTAATTTGACGTTAGGATATGGGCCTAAGTGGGTCACAGAGCTAAAAGGTTTGTAAACCACTGCTTAAGAGTAATGGACTAGAGAAAAAGAATTATGGTCAAAGTGGCATGATTTAAATACTTCCCTACATTTACAAACTGGGAAAATCTCATTGTATGGCTATAGTCCTTCACAACCTAAATACAGTGTTACTTTGTAAGACAAATGCTTCGTAAAATGAACTAAAATTTCTATGGGATTCTGATTCGTAAGACAAATGTGCTTTGTAAGACAAATGCCTGTTGGCTGGACTGTGTGGCTGAGGCAGGACTTCTCCTCCTGCCTGCAATACCAGTGACCAGCCAGAAGAGGGATGCACAGGCAGCAGCCTTCTCTGGCCCTCCCAGGCAGCATGTCTGAACCTCCTGCAGCCACCATCATCAGATAGGATGGAAACACCTTTCCCCCAAGGAATTCCCCTCTCTGCCTGGACCCCACTACAACTACCCCTCTCCCCCCACCACCTTCCCTGCCTGGACCCCAGTCCACCCACTTTTGCATCCAGGCAGAAGCCTATGCAGCTCCTGCTTCTGCAAACTTGGAAAGTCAGGCTGCTATCCTACACTTTCCTGTGAGTAAGCCCCAGTGGATACAATGGGAGTTGATTCTGAGTAGACAGCATAGGATCTTTTCTCTTTTGCATCAAGGCATAATCTTTTGCTGCTGCAAACTACCTATCTGGTTTGCATAGACAGAGCTCAGAGAGAGAGAGAGAAGTTCCTTGTTAAAGTTGCTCAAAAAGACACCAGTGACTCTTTTAGTGAAAATTAGTCATCCTTGGCCATAAAGTAGATGTGCAAGGCTAGGTCTCTCAGGTGCCTTTCCATTGCCCCCATTACAAAGGAGTAAGCCCCAGTGACTGTAAAAGTCTTACTTCAAAGTACATGCACAGGCTGGTCTCTCAGAAGAGGCTGAGCAGGTGATGGCGGAGCGCCAAAACTGGCCATATCCTGGCCAGGACTATTTTTTTTCTTGTATTGCAAGACAAAATTTATTAGAAATGTTTGCTTCACTTGCATAGCACTCTCAATCCAAAATGCTCTCAACCCAAGGTTTTACTGTAAATATGTCTGCATGTCTGCATTTTCTCAACCTTGTAATCTGTATATTGCACCCCCATCCTACAGTGTATGCAATAAGAACATACTGGACTCGGGGAGAGCACCTAAAAAAAATATCAATTTACTTACTACCTATGCTCTCTCTCTTTTTTTTAAAGATATCACTAAATCAAGAAGAGAATGATATAGGCTTAAATTGGTTAGGATTACACCATGAGTGGCCACTGGTACACTGTTAAGACGCTTGCAGTGTCTCTTCATTGTTTCAGGTATATAGAGATCATCTTTCCTTGTCCCATTTGGAATGCCAAGAATATCCTCCATCAAGTATCCATCAAATATCATCCATCCCACACACATCAAGTGTTCTTTCATAGTCAGTTTCCTCCTCCCCCCCCCAAAAAAAATTATAAATATCTTATGTTTATTCTGAACACAACATGCCATGTTATCAACATTTACGAACACATACATTCCTGGATGTTATCTTCCTAACATCCCTTGTTAATAAAACAGTCACCACTAAAAAAGTAATATTCTTGTGATTGGCAGAGTCATTCAGAAGTATTCTAAGAAATGTGAAACAAAATGTGTGCAAATGCTGACAAAATGATAGCAACAGAAGAAATAAAAGTTTAGAAGGATGCCATAAATAATACACTTAATAGAAGTACTTTTGAGTCTCAGTGCCAGTCAAGAATTTATTGTTTCCTTTTCCACTAAAATAGACTAGACTTTGCAAAAGTAATATTTCATGTGGAACATTCAATTCCTTATTACCTTCTTCACGCAAGGAGTGACAGAAGAGAGTGATGACTGCAATAACAGATTAGTATTTTCTTTATTTATTTAAGAAATTTATAACCTGCCTTTCCTATGTCAAAGCATATGCCCAGGTGGCTTACAACACTCCGTAATAAAGCATCAAAATGGATAAGAAGCATTAAAAACATTTTAAAAGTTAAACATAAAAAGAAAGGTAGATCATTGAGCCTCGGAGGAACAAATAAATCCTAGGAGGCAGTCAACTTACAGAACTATTTCAAAGGTACAGATAACCAATATCTATCTGTTCAGTAACCAAATATCAGATGCATTGGGTCGATTTTGAGCCCTCATTGAAAAGGCATGAGAAGGATTAGGTCTCAATTCCATGGGAAGTGTATTTCCTAGTTGATGTGCCACTACACAAAAGGCTTACCCTCAAGCTGCCACTTTTCTCACTTGGAACAGAGTTAGCACTTATACAACAGCCCTCTCACTTGTCCTAAATGGGTGGGCTAAACTGTATGGAAGGAGGCAGTCTTTCAGATAGTTTGGACCCAAATCATGATGAAGGGTCTTTAAGGTTGGGAATTAGCACCTTGAATGAGGACTGGAAGCAAATGGGCAGCAAGCTTAGCTGACGAAGCAATGTCATATGCAGCCCATGTAACTACCCAAGCCACCACTCTGCACTAATTGCAATTTCCTAACCGTTAGAGAGTAAACCCACATAAAGCACATTTCAATAGTCCAGCGCTGAAGTTACTAAAGCCTGGATCAACATGACCAAGTCCAAATGGCTCAAATATGGTCTTGGTGCACCAACTGAACTGGTATATGACAAACTTTATCATTTACAATCTATCCTCTGCAAGTTTTGTATTGGATTAGTGAGTCAGAGGTGTCACTATGGGGTGCAGCCCACACCAGATGACGTGCCCAAAGGAGGGGTAACGTACACTGGGGGACCCCAAAATGCAACCTCATGTCATATACTGTTGGATTTGTATTAAAGAGCAGAATCCAACACAAAAATCTTTGTTTTGAAATAGCATCTTTTACCATCAAAAGTTATGGCTGAAAACCAGAAAAGTGCATTGAACTCTATGGAATGTGTAAGTGACACATATGTGACTTTACTCATGAGTAGGCAAATCTGACATAGTCCACTGGAAATCCAAGGACACCAGAATGGTGCGAATCCAATGAACACAGCACCCACAATCACCCCAGAAAGAGGCCTCTGATGAATACATTGAAATGTACATTGAACTGTATTTAAAATGAAAGTGAACTGCGCAGCCACGTTTACTAGCAAGTAAGCAGGCATGCCTTGGCTGGTGTGGAAGGTCAGTACAGGTTGTACAAGGTAGTAAAATGGTCCTGACCAGAGACATCACTGGAGTGTTAGAAAGGTGGCACTCCTGCGTGGGGTGACACCCTTAGTGACCAAAACAGCTAAAACAATGGTTTGTAGAAATAATCCCATTGGGATATACCACTGGGTGATATACCATTTAAGCAGAATGCAGTGAAACAAACCACACTGAAATATCTTTATTCTATTAAAATCTTTATCCTATTAAAAATGTATGCCTAAAAGACCAGTAGAGGCCAGGGAATGGCACATTGCCACATCCACCGTTCTGGTTGTTGCACCCAACTCCAACTAGAAAATGTCAATTGCAGCTCTCCATTGATTCAGAATTTTAACAGCATGTGATCTCTCCTCCCCTCCACCCTCACAAACCACTTTATGAGTTAATTCCTTTCCAGAACAGCGGCAAGATCCATTAATGAACATTAACAACATTAATTAACAATAACATTAATGAACATTTTTTCTCAAAGGCCCAGCCACCCTGATTACTGTGAAATATCAGTATTTGAAACTACTCCGCACACATTCACACGAGGTACATATCTGACTCTAGGCAATGCACAATGATTTAACAATTCATTGAAGCTCTTCTCCAGTACCTTTCTTTTCATAACCAAGAATGACAGAAAATCCATTTTCAGGAGTATGGAAGAAAATTCTTTTTAACAGGGAGCAACATTCTTCTCATCTGTTTTCTTTCATTACTGTGCCCAAGGACTAAGATTTAAATTGCAAAATCATGAAGCTAGAGATCAATGCTTTTTGCAGGGAGGTGATGATTTGATATAGTACTCAGTAAAACTGATCACTGAAAATGGAGATGGTGTACGATATAATTCCAAAGATTAAAGTAGAATAGTTGGTACCAGACAGAAATATTTATTCTACAAATAAATGATAAATGATCTTGCTACATCTCAAGTGTTTAAACTCATCTTCAATGTACAAACTAAATAGGAAATATGGTATTATCAGAAGGCATCTTTGAGAACAAGATTTAATAATGAGCAAAGGTTTTTTCCCTCCATACAATAATAGTTGAACATTCTAGCAGCGTCCCTCAAAGAACTCTGTAACTTTGGTTCAGAGGCTCTTGGAATCGGACTTCACACTCTTCTATACGGGGCTATACCACTTCAAACTACAGTTGGGACTCAGACGGTTCAAGAAATGAAAGAAATTCCTACACAGAGAAAGGGGAGGGAATGACTTTGTACTGAAAAGCACTGAATCATATCTTCACCCTTTAATGGTAGAAACCAGACGAAAATGACATTTATCTTTCCCAAGACAAATACAGTGGTGCCTCACATAACAAGTTTAATTCATTCCAGAAGCATGCTTGTTATGTGAAACGCTCTTTATGTGAAGCAGATTTTCCCATAGGACATAATGGAAACTCAGACAATCAGTTACACAACCCAAAAAAACATTCCTATAAAAATATTAACTGTATGTTAAAATGATGACAAAACACTGGAATTGAATTCAAAAGATGCAATCAATGTGCATGATCCTATGACGTCTGCTTAGGCTGCAATCCTAAAGACACCTTCCTGGGAGTAGGCCCCATTTAACACAGTGGGGCTTACTTCTGGGTAGTCATGCTTAGGAGGCTGCAATCCTAAAGACACTTTCCCAGGAGTAAGCCCCATTGAACACAATGGGGCTAACTTCTGAGTAGACATGGTTAGGAGGCTGCATGGAGAATAGGGGGGCAAGCTGGGCTGCTGCTGGAGGTCAGAGGCCAGTGGGAACAGTTTGGGGCAGTTGCCCCCAATTTGGGGGCAGTTAGCGGCAGCAGTGCACTGGGCGGCAGCTCTTTAAAACAGGCTTCATGCAGAGGATCAAGGCTGCCTAGCGCACCGCCCATTAGGAAGCAACACTTTCTGTTTCTCCATGTGCCTGAATTTCGCGTCCCCAGATGACCCGGCCAGGTCACTTTCAGATTGCCTGGAGCTTAAGTGAAGTGGGCTTGTTAAGGCAATTCCCAAAGGGAATTTGTGCTTGTTATGTGAATCACTTGTTATGTGGGGCACTTGTTATGCAAGGTACCACTGTAGGTCCACGGCTGGATTGATACAGGAATCAGAGATACAATTTTTGTGTTTACTTGTTGGTAAGTTGTTCACTTGCAGGTTTGGCTGTCATAGTGATACTATGAAATAGAGTTCTCTGGTTTGACAGAAAAGCGATATGCTAGTTTTTTTAATTTATTTTTTGGAGAAATTTAGATCCTCCTATGCAAAGCAAATACCCAAGGCAGCTTACAAAGCTCCACTGAGAGTACAAATTATTTTTTACAAGATAGGTATCCCCCTACTTTCTTACTGTTCATTTTTTGACAACTCCTTCTGTAAGTATCTTTCAATTATACTCAGAATTCATTCATTCAATGCATGTTCCACTCTTTCAACCTCTCTCTGGTGTTCTAAGGCCAAAATTGCCTTCCCCCATGCTGTAGCTCCTGGTTTAATCCTTTCCCAAATGAATCAATGAAAATCCATTTGCAGAAATCTTTGTGTTGACAGCAGGAATTTGCAAGATAAAGGGGGCATTTGCAATTTGCTAGCTAAAATAGCATTGGTAGCAACATTTATAAATGATTGGGTCCCACTTTTCAATGGTTTTCACTTCTGGACAGTGCTCCAGTCCCTAACCTGTCCAATAAGTGGAGGATGCTTGTAACTATTCTTGTAGAATCAAGTTGTAGGGCAACTTGTAGGATCCTTTTCTTCCAGATGGAATCCTTCATGTGATGGTGCTCATCACATCTGGCATCATGGTATGCCTTTGAGCTTCCAACAGGAGCAATATCACATTGGCTCAACTGTAAACTAGCAGCACTCAAAGTGAGGGTGCAGACCCCAATGAAGGGTCATGACTTCAGGTCAGGAGGGTCATGAGAAGATGGGATCTGCAATCTTGGAAGCTAGCACTGTGCTTTCACAATGGGACTTACTTCTGAATAGAAATGGAGGAGCTCTGGCATCGCAGTAATGTCACATCAGTAAATTTTAAAGGAGTTCCTGGGCTGAAATGCTGCAACCACTGCTGTAAACAGTGACTCCTCTTGGCACTGATGTCTCACAACAGCTTTATCAGCTTTCAATCTCTCATCCAAAATTCAACCAGGACGTCTCCTGATCAACATTCTTCAGACATTCTTGCACTCAACCACCAGATTATTAATTTTTTTTAAAAAAAATTAAATGGTTTACTCAATGAACAATTACTCTCCACTACATATTAATTAATTAGGGAAAGACTGTGCAATGATGTGATCTTCAAAACTGTGGTCCTGCTTGGGAATTGGGTATGATTTTCTCCCCCCGGGGTCCTCCTAGGTCCTGCCAAGGTCTGGGGGCCCTAGAGAGCCCTACAAATAATTGGCAGGGCTCCTTATGGCTGGACAAGAGTAAGGTTTTCAACTTCAAAGAAAACATGCATTTTCTCAACAGAACAACAAGAACACATTTGGAAATCACAATCCACCATCAAGTCTAATACTTCACTAATAACATCTAAAGTTAGCTTTGTCCTATATCACTCTTGTTTAATCTTGCACTGAATCTTATACGCGAGTCACCACAGTAATGAAAAACAAACATAAGAGAGCCAAGGGAGCTTTGGGTTTTCCAACTTTTAACAAGCTACTTTTCAAGGCAACAATTTAGGAACTAGAGTGGATTCATATTTAGTATCCAATGCCAAGAATCAAGGGAGTTCACATTAGTCATTTGGAGATTCCCTGAAGTCTGCCCTAAGCAAACAAGTTTTAAAAACCAAGTTCTCTGCAAAAATCTATTCTGGATTATGTCCAAAGACTCGAGGTCTTTCCACCTACACAACTAACTCTATGCAGAAACATGT
Organism: Cryptoblepharus egeriae; assembly: GCA_030015325.1. NCBI lineage: Eukaryota > Metazoa > Chordata > Lepidosauria > Squamata > Scincidae > Cryptoblepharus > Cryptoblepharus egeriae. The sequence continues at coordinate 32,672,218 of JAREYC010000005.1, forward strand.
GCCTAACTCAAAGCATATAATTTATTAGATAGTATTCGGCTGTCTGTTTCAACCAAGATGCTCTCTGCTACACTCCAAATCTGCTTTTTCTTCCTAACTTGCAGCTATAACACAGATGTGTAAATAGGATCCGAATACTGCTATGGAATTAGAATACTTAGGAGAAATGAGACACTTGGCTGTAGATTACTATAAACATCTAGAAATATATTTAAATCCATAGGAATCTCTCCAGAATGTTTGTGTGTCTGTCATGCATGCACACACTATTTTTCATATGTCTCAAAAGTAGTGTAGAAGTAAAACTTTTAGATATCATTACAGGCACAACCCTAATAAACTGTCCAGTACTGACTTAGCCACAAAGCAGCCCCAAGGTAAGAGGACAAACATGTTCCTATATTGAAGACTCCTAGATTGCCTCTCCACTGCAGGATGCAGCGCATGCCACCGTGGCACAGCTATGCCAGTACTGGAAAGTTGGTTTGGATGGCTCCCTACATTGCTTAAGTTACACTGGACACTATTCAAGTGGTTACTAGAAGGAAGTCAGAGTGATTGACAGGCTGCAGAAAATAAAACATGAATGATCGCACTTGCCACAGTGATGAGCTTCCAGGCCAGCCAAGAACTTTAAAAGGTGGTACCCTCTGCCCAGTATTTCCTGGTGTCAGGTAGGGATGTGTGGTGCCTGGTAGAGGGGCGCAGTGCCCTGTTGTGCCCAGTAGGGGTGCCCAGTGTCCACTGTGCAGTGGTGCCCAGTAGGAGTGCATAGTGGCACCAGTTGCCTGCTGGTGTTTATTGCTGCCCAGTAGGGATACTCAGAGAGGGATGTCCAGTGGTGCTTGCTGCTCATTGGTGCCCTGATACCTGGTGGTAGGATTCCTGATACCTGCAAGTGCTTCCTGGTACCCTCCACTGCCTGGTGCCTGTCAGTGCCCAGTGGAGTCCAGTGCCTGCTGGTGCCTGCCACCTGGTGCCCACTGCCCAGTGCTCAGCAGTGTTCACAAGTGCCCAGCCAGGCCTGGGACCCACAAATATTCTTAAAATTTTACTCCTGCAATGACAGGTAAATTCCATTAGTATTCTATAAATTGCCAGAAGTTACCATCTGCACACATTTCATAAATGTTGTCACTATCATTGGAAGATGCAGGTTAATTCCTAAGTTCAGAAAAATGTTTAAGGAAATAAATTAACTTTCTCCACTGAATAAACTATTTCAGATTGGACTGGGCTACAAATTACATTCCTGAATAGACCTACTAATCCAACACTCACTCCATGGAAATTATAACTGTTCAACATCTGGGGAATCAGTCTGGTTTTCAAGCAGTCTTCGAGTTTATTGGGGTTCCCCCTCTGAGACAGTTATTAAACCAAATATCTTTTAAAATGTGCTACAGAGTGCTAGTTAATCACCTAAGTAATCCATATGTAAGTAGGACATTATTTTCATAGTCTTTCCATTTAAATGAAACACATTATCCTAAATACCATTTATAGTACAGGCGGCCAAATAAAACTTCCTAAAGCAAGGTGAATCACCTAGTCTAAAGAGCAGAACAGCATAAGCCTTGGGGTACAAACGCTACATTATATCTAATTCACATAAGACCCGAGAATACAAATTCTCAGAAACAAATTCTGCAATCAAATTACATGTTTAGTACAATATCACAGCTGATGTATTGGATCAGTAATGGAGGAAGTTGACTTTTTTTCTTAATTGTACTACTGTTTATACAAAAATAACACAATCCTGAACTGAACCTTAAAAAAAACAATCCAGGATAAAAGTTTAGGAAGAAATACCTGTTTCTTATAATCTAGATACCAGGTGATATGTTCTATTACATGTACCTGCACCTTATTCTATACACCTGATTATTGTAACTTGTTCCTTATAAGAAGGATTTAGCAAGCAAGACTTCTAACACCATCAAGGATTTAGCAAGAGGGATTTAGCAAGCAAGACTTCTAACACCATCAAGCTACCTTTAGTTAGACCAGAGTTGCCCAACCTCCAGCAAGATGGAAATTGTGGCCTGCGGCAATCCTCTGTGTAGGGTTTGTACACCTCTCATTTAAACAGCCTTTTGTCTAATATCTCACCTGTCCCCCCTTGCCTCTCTGCTTCTACCAGGACTTTAAAGAACCAACTTTTTAGAAACAAACTAGAAATATTTTTCAGTTTGTTTTCAGACTCTCCTGTAAAGTTTGTACAAAATTTCTCTACAGGTTTGGCCCCAAATACAGCAAGAAAACTAAAAGTGTACCCTTAAATCTATTTTTCCACTGATTTTGTATCCACTGACTTTTTAAAAAATTCATGAAATGGGACAAGGCAGGACCTGTAGTGTTTTGCAAGTTTGGTTTAAGATTCAGATTTTAGTTTTTTGAGGGATGTTATCACCATGTTGGCTTTGGGAATGTAATTTTTTAGTATAGTCAAATTTCTTTAATCTTTTTTGTAAGCTGCCTGTGGCCCCTCTTTTTGGGGAGGACAAAGTTTAAAAAAATGCTTGCTCAGCCTTCCCATCACATTCTTTTCTTCATTACTTTCCCCAAACCAATCACTTATACCCAGGAGAATTTTACCAATGTGATAGATAAACTTTGTATTGACTATTACAAAACCCAGGAGTTGTTTTTACTGAACCAATGCATGTTGACAAAAATGTTCATGTTTCACAAAATTCCAGACCTTATAAACTATTCCCAACTGATGCTGGACCAGTAAAAAGATCGCTTAATCTACTTCATTTTCTTTGAGACCAGCTTACTCACTACCATCAAAGCAGTTTCTGTACTCTCTCTAAATAATCAGAGACCAGAACAGACAAATCAAGAGTTGTCTCAGGACAGAACATGCCATATCTTGTATTCCTTAGCAAAAAATGCATATGTTCCTGCTGTTATGCCAATGTTTGACTCCCTTTAAATCCAAGACATAATAAAAGAATACAATGTGTGTATCATTTGCACTCTGAAGACTTTTTAAAATGACTCTGGTAAAGTAGCAGTAAAGAAAATACAAAGAAAAGAAAGATCCTTTTTCATGGCAGAACAATGCTGCACGCACCTGTTTGACCTCATCATCTCTTGTGTGTATCAAATAGAAAGGTCACAGCTTGTTTACCATATTCATCTCCCCTTTTCCTATTACTTCAATTAAAAGAGATCAAAAAGTTTAACGTTTATTAACAAGATCACTTTGCTTTTTGAACATTACTGTTGTATCAAGTCTCGAAAGTATTTAATCCCCTGTAATGTTAATTGATTGCATTGTGCTTACATAGGTCAGGGTTAAAGTCAACAATTTGCAACTGACTGCAAAAAAGAAGAAACCAGTTATTAAGTCTTAACTGAATAATTTGCAGCTTATTTCACCCCAGCTAATTAAAATGTAATCACTATTGTTTGGCAATGTGCATTCTGTCAGCAGTTTTTACTTCAGAAAGAAATCATGCCAAGAAAGCACACACATAAAAAGGCCTTTCACTAGAAACTGGCTGGTGTAAATTGCCTCCTTTAGCCAATGAAACTGTAAAACAAAAAGAATTACAACCAACTGACAACAGTAAAAAAAAAACCTAATCCCCTTTCAAGATAATTAATTGGGTTTAATGATTTCCTGCCTTTGATATATTTCTTGAAGAAAGTATATGTTCACAAAGGGCAATTCTTGAATATAAAATTGAAGGCATCTTGCTTAATATATCTGGACTTCTAACTACTCCATGACTAAGGCCTTGGATAGATTAAATTGCATAATGGAAGTATATGTGTGTGCAAATATGAACATATAACTGACTTGATCTGTACTTTATCCTCAAAACAACAGACATCTTTGCATTTGCTTCGTTCCTCCAGGTTCACCTGTTCATTGATAAAACACTTTGTTTGCTGAATTAAGCATTATGCAGTCATACAGTGGTTCCCAAACTGTGATCCGTGGCTCCCAAGGAAGCCAAAGAAACCAGCCAAGGAAAGTGCAGAATCCTTACAAAAGGCCTGCAACTCTGTACAATTATAGGATTGTAGCCCTAATGGGGAGCCACAGCCAATGGCCCAATAGGTCAAGGGCCCTGTCAGTCAAAAATATTCAGGAACCACTGTAGCTGACTGTCTTCCAAAGCCCAAATGTTACTTAAGCTGAAAGGTACATAGCAATAAATTATGTATATACCTCATTTTGTGCTTTGGTGCTGGCAGTCCAGTCTTCCGCTGCTCTGGCACTGCATGGTACAGTAGAACCAAAATGGCTTGCATCCTTCCTGCTGGACACTCTCAGAGAACATTCCATTGGCATTGAAGCTCAACATGCACTGGGTCTCTCTGCCTCACTTGTAAGTGGTAGATACCTAATGCTAACTGTGTTATAGCCAATGGTGGACACCATAGGATAGGAATCCTTAGTTTGAGATCAGCACATGAACATAGAATCAACAGCTCATCTAATATATTTGTTATTGCCGATGGTATTGAAAGTCACTTTCAGACATGGAGAAGACGTGCACTTGAGCACACACAATTGACTCAATTCAGGAGTCAAATCATTAATTTTTTAGATCATCAATACAGCCTTGCATTACAAAGCAAAAGTCAAATGAGAAAACCAGGAATGCAAAGAAGCCAAAGCATGAATGAACACTACTTATACTATTCTTTTGGAGTTTGTCATCAGGTTCTTGACCCAAACAGGTGCAGCCAAATTGTATGCATATTTTCTCAGTAGTAAAGCTCATCAACATGCTTACTCACTGAGCCAACAGGTTTCCTCCTAGAGCACACAGCAGCTTCAATGGAGCAAGTCTCATCAAGAAAACAAAGCAAGTGAAAAGCTAACCCCTGTTGTAATGTAAACATTACAGTCTTGATCCAAGTGGCTCCAACCCTTACTCCTTGCTGCTATTAGAATACATGAATACTCATTCATGAATACATTTAACTTCATGTGTAGTTCATCCCAGAGAACTACAGGATTCAGTCCCAAATAAGCTTCACACAAGATTGCAACTGGAGTCTTATTTTACTCTGTAACCCATTAGAGTACTCTCGTTTTACTAGGATTGCCATACATCCCAGAAAACTGAGATTGTCCCAGCTTTGAGTGATGGCCAAAATGTTCTATCTGGCTGAGTAAAAATCCCATATTTTTAAAATCCATGATTACTCTATGGCCAGGATACAAACTACTCAGGCACCTGACCAGGTGAGGGGCAAGGGAAAGGAAGGAGGCAAGTGGGGATCTACATAGAGCAGCCTGTCCAGCTGGGAGTAGAGACAGGTGGCAGAAGGAAAAAGATGCAGTGTGAGTTGAGGCGTGTGTGAAAGAGTGAGGTGTGTGTGTGTGTGAGAGAGAGAGAGCGAGCGAGCTGTGTATGTGTGGTGTGAACAAGACAGGTGAGTGTGAGAGAAAGTGAGGTGTGTTTGGTGTGAGTGAGAGATAGATAGGGGTGTAAGTGTGAGAGAAATTGTGTGTATGAGAGAGAGAGAAAGTGAGATCTGTGTGCGTTTGTGTGTGCTGAAAGTGAGGGAGACAGAGGTGTATATGTGTGGCACAAGTGATTTTTTTAAATGCAGGTCTACTTAGAAGTAAGTCCCAATGGTATTGCCAATGGTATTGAAAGTCACTTTCAGACATGGAGAACATGTGCACGCAAGCACACACAATTGACTCAATTCAGGAGAATTCATTGTGCCAACACAATGGATAGGATTACAGTCTCCCTCTCCCAGAAGTAAGGCTGCAATCCTAAAAACACTTTCCTGGGTTTTACTTCTAATTAGACAGGCACAGGATTGCACATTATGGTTATCTATCTATTTATCTTATTTATATACCACTTTTCAACTAAAAAGGTCACATAGCGGTTTACAAGAAAATGGAAAAAGCTAATTAATAACTAATGGGTCCATGTCCCAAAAGGGCTCACAATCTAAAATGCAAAAGCCACCTGAAGCAGCCAGCAGAAGCCACTTGAACACACATGCTGGGGTGTGGAGGCCAGTTACTCTCCCCCTGCTAAATAAAGGAGGAACATCCACTTGAAAGAGTGCCTCTTATCCGGTTAACAGGGATCTCCTTGAATACAAGGGTTCTTACTTCACAGTAGACACTGAGGTGACTCTGATACTGTCAAACCTACTGGGATGTGGCCATGATGTCTCTACTGGTGTGATCTAACTTCCAGGTTGATGACATGTTAGATAGAAATACTGTATATAGATGTTCACATCCCAGCAAGTTTGACAGGGCTTCACTTTCTCTGAGACCAGCTTACTAACTACCATCAAAGCAGTTTCTGTACTCTCTCTAAATAATCAAAGACCAGAGCAGACAAATCAAGAGTTGTCTCAGGACAGAACATGCCATATCTTGTATGCCATATCTGTCCGAGTTTTGTGGAAGAGAATTATGGCAACCTTATATTTTACTATATGAAAGCAGATTCAAGTTTCTGTCACTGGGAGCCACAAACAGTCTCCGGCTGCCCTCGTCTTCTTGTGATTTAGGGGTCTTTTTGAGGGTATTGAGTATCAGTACTAAGTACCAGCACCTCTCTGTGAGTACTGGCAACTCTGTGGTATCAGCACCTCTGTACCCCCCCCCCCCAAGAGACATGTCGTTGATTACAAATAACATCTTCAAGGTGAGTATCCCCACCTTTATTTCTAGAAAAAAGCATTGTTGTTACCTAAATCTGAACAGACCTATTGGGATTGCTGCAGCCCTACACCAAGGAAAGGGAAAAAGAGATATAGCATAGACTAACCCTACAATCCAGAGTAACTACAGGAAAATGTAATCACTTACTCTGGATTGCTCTGTGCATTTCCCATAGGTTTTCCGTGGCACCATAACTATGTCAGTGTAAAAGATCCTGTAGTTACTCTGGATTGTAGCCTAAGCCAGTTAGGATTGCACTCTGAGTATCCCTTATTGCAATGTTACATTGGACCACTCCATTAAAAATATAAAAGAAACACACAATGTTGAATCAAGTGCACATTCTAAATGTGCCAAACATCAGCTCTTTAGTTCATGAGAAAATACTCTAATAGCCAAAGTACCTATTTATACTCTTGCTACTCCTTCATTTAAGACTTTCTAACTGATCCTACAAATGAACATTTTGACTGCTCTCTCTAATTACATAAAGGATACAGCACAAGTATAATGAATGGTGTTTCTTGACTGAGGTGGCCCTTTGCAAATACAGGTCCAAACTTGTTATACATGGCTTTGACTCAACACAAATGGCCACTGCAAATGAGAAGGAACATACCAAAACGCATCTCTTTAAAGTCACAGTTTAAAAAATTGCTATTCTTACTGTTGTAAAGACCCCATTCGTCAGCCTCGCCAGGCAAAAATGGAGGTCTTTCGCATTTCTAATTGCCGACAGCTTCTTTGCAATAGTAAGAAAAGCTGCTTTTTAAAGAATTGTAAAGGAACACAATAGTTTTTAAAAAACCAAACACGTTTTTATTTAACACAATTTTTTTGTACCAGTCAAGTTCCAGAATCAAACTCTTGCAGAAATGGTGTCATGGCCTTATCTATTAGGAGCAATTGAGAGGCAAGAAACTTGGAAATGGGACTTTATTTTCCCACATTATTAAATCAACCTATCTTTTTTCATCAACAGAAGTTTCCGGAAAGGATCACTAGCAGAAAACAAAACTTGTATAGTTAAGTGTTTTAGGGCGCAATCCAGAGTAACTACGGGGAGTCCTTGCTCCGGTGTAAGAACAGTTTACTCTGGATTGCAATATGAATTTCCCATAGGTTTTCACTAGATGGTGCAGTAACTACGGGTGCACGTAAAGTCTCTTACGTGCACCCGTAGTTACTCTGGATTGTAGGGTTAGTCGTATATCAGATTAATAAACCACTGTGTCACTAGAATGTCTTTAGATTAAACCTAATATAACAACTGTGTCTGTGTTGGATTTCAGAGAAACCAGCAAATTCATATAGCAGGCTGCAGTAGCATGCCAGATTCTGCTTTATAGGCTAGTCAATATTATAATGGCAAGTTCAATCAATATCTAGACTACAATGATACCTTATAACACACACAAGCTCCATTTAGTTCAGCAAGACTCAAGTATTCATAACCCTTAGAATACCAACTAGGTACATCAGATCAAATTTATAATGTATGCAAATTAGGCTATTGTAGCCTTAGGGCACCCATTCAGCCCAACATCTCCCCAAACTTCTTACTGAACTCTTTGTGATAAGCTCAGGAAGAACACAAAACAAAACCTTTGTTGAACAAGGTACCTTTATTTCCTGTCTTGGTTATCACAAAGCTGGCCAGGCAGAAAGAAGAGCCAGAACCAGGCAATACCTGGATGACAAGAAACAGAGGAACCCGAGAGTACCAACAAATTAATGCATCTGTCGGATAGGATTCAGAAAATACACCAAATATGCTTTTGAATTTGGATTACCACGTGCCCTGTAAAGCAGGGACTGTCCCAGTTTTCAGGGATGGCATTCACATACTAACAAGTTTGACAGGGGGTCCTGTCCTGGTTTTGTGGAAGAGAATTATGGCAACTGTATTCTGAATCTACTCAGAAGTGAATATAAAAATATGTTTCGATAGCAGATTTTGCATGAGTGGTAAAATGTCATCAGTCCTGCATGACTCACAAAATCTGTGCTAATCCAACTAACCCTACAATCCAGAGTAACTACGGGAGCACGTAAGAGACATTACATGTACCCATAGTAACTACACCACCTAGTGAAAACCTATGGGAAATTCATATTGCAATCCAGAGCAAATTGTTCTTACACTGGAGCAAGGACTCCCCGTAGTTACTCTGGATTGCACTCTAACTGTGGCATTGGAGCTCACAGCTTCTTTGAACAGCTAAAAACTGGAGGGATGTGATATGTAATTTGGATATGAATAGGTGTGGTAGGAAAAGATTTTTTTAATAAAAGGTATATAAAATGATGTGATTACTCTCAGAGTCTAATTGAATAAAGCAGTAAGTAGATGGTTATTGTTCTGTATTTTCAATGAGCACATAGATAAACTATACAAAAAAGAGGGGAAGAAGGAGACACACACCATTTGCTGTAAACATGTTAAGGACAAGTAAGATCATCAGCTACGCAGTCAGAACCAAAACACACCTGAGAGAGCAGACGATAGTCTTTCCTGCTTCATTTTCCACATATCAAAAGCCTCTCTGAGTAGAAAACACAATATGCACATGAACATATAGAAATAATCATTCCAGCATACCGCCAGTGGCAGAAAGCACACCCTATGCTAGCAAAATATCCGCTAGGGAAAGAAATGTACAGTTAAGTGGGACAACTGCAAAGGAGATCTAAGTTCTTCTCTCCTTGCCTTCAGGGGTCCTGTTTCAAGATTTACAGCCCAATCTTGTTTTGAACTGGGCAACATGGCACACCAAAATTCAAGGTTTTCAAAGGAATTATGTATTCTGAACTCTGCCTAGGATCTGGCACACAGTGTGCTGAATTCCTCTTGGCCAATCAAACTGAGCTGTTCCAAGTCTAATTACAAAGGTAGAACCGTAGTCTAGAGCAGCATTCAGCTACAAGAGGTACCCAAAAATAATCTGCCAGAAAGGGGAGGCTCTTTCACAGTTATGCGCCGGGGACACACACACATGTGCACACACTGAATCCTTGATCTGGGACAGAGATCGGGGAGAAGAGGTCTCCAGTACCATCTTCTACTTTCTCAGTTATCTTAGACTACGAGCTCCCCTCCTCACTCACACACACAAGAAATGCAAAGTCTGCCACAGCTAGGAGGTGTGATTCAAAGTAAACAGCCTATGACAATCCAGAATAACTACTTCACTTTGGTATTAGTCATTCACTAAAGTACATATAATTTTAAAGCGTACATATAGATTAGAATGCACAAATGCACATGTACAATGCACAAATACATTCACAAATGACTGAGAAGGATCCTTTGGGATACCAGTATTTACCACTATGTTGAGGCACTGAAATAACTAAGGGCAAAATCCAGAGTAACTACGGGGAGTCCTTGCTCCGGTGTAAGAACAACTTACTCTGGATTCCAATATGAATTTCCCATAGGTTTTCACTAGGTGGTTCAGTAACTACGGGTGCACGTAAAGTCTCTTACATGCTCTTGTAGTTACTCTGGATTTGGGAGTATGTGTACTAAAATCACTAGTGCAACATACTAGAGGGAGTAAGGTATCCTGAACTCAAGAGCGATTGACTTCTGACAAAGCATACCCAGGAATATAATGTGAAATCACATGGACCAACACAATTATATATTTTGTTAAAAAGAAAAAGTTTATCTCAATGAGCTATATACAATAGGTATTGCTCAGGTAAACACAATACATGATTGCAGCCTTGAGTTTATATCCTCAAGTTCAAACACCAAGAATATATATTTATGTATGTATGTTGCATATAAACATGAAAAATTACGACCAGTTCTGTACTGACAAGGTTGAAAGATATTCCATGCATTGAAAAAAATGGAAAATAACTTTTAAGAAAAGATAAAATAAGGGGGAGTCTTGTGTAGACTTTAAGAGGTAATTAACCTAAAAGAATCTACATGACTTGCTCTGAAGTACCCATCACAGGTTCAGACAGTCAAACAGCAGGCATTAAAAACAAACCTTCTCACCCATTCTGACTTGATATTTAGTGGACTTAGTATTTAGTGACCAACTTTATATTAACGAAGCTGAAACACATCCAGTGCTCTGTGCTACTATGAAACTCTTCTGAGTATGATGTGTGTTGTGTCAATCAGTCTACACACCATGATCCATAAGGGCTATTCATATAACAAGATCATCAGAGATCCTTAGGATTCTTCCACAGGTCCCAGCATACCAGGCTTACAGGATCAAGTTCAACCCACTTATTCTCAGTGATACATGCTGCCTCTCTGTGCGCTCTTGAGCATGCTTCTCAGCACCACAGACTTCAGTAGGACTCATTCCAAAAGAGCATGGATGGAGTGGTCTGGGTGGGTGGATTTGAAACCATCTCTCCCAAGCAATCTGAGAGGGAGGCATGCTTTACTAAGGAGCAAGGCTACAACCCTATCCACACTTGCCTAGGAGTAAACCCCATTGACTATTGACTACAGTGGGACTTACTTCTAAGTAAACATGCCTAGGATTGAACTGCAAATCAAACCAGGTTCAATGGGATGTAGGCTGCAATCCTATCTGCATTTCCCTGAAAGTATCCCCAGGTAAATAAAGGGACCTACTTGTATTATAAAGGGACTACTTCTGAAAAGACATGCCTAGGATTGGGCTGCATGTCAGGACAAGTTCCACGGGATGTCGGCTACAATCCTATCCACATTTATTTGGGAATAAGCTCCATTGTCGATAAGGGGACTTACTTTTGAGTTGTCTAGGTAGTCAATGCCTGGAATTGGGCTCTTATGCACATCAAGACTGCAACCTCATCAGGGCAAGTTTGAGTGACAAGCACCTCTGAAACAGGGTGACCATATGTCAAAAACCAGAAAAAAAAATATAGGACACCCAAGAAAAATATAGGACATGGCAAAATAAGGTAAGTGGTTAAAAACTGTGGTTAATTGAAACACTCTAAATTATTTATTTACTTATTTATTTATATCTCACCTTTCTCCACAGAAGTGGAGGCTAACATCACAAATAAAACACATAAGCAGACAATACATATTTACAAACATTATAAACATTCCACATTATGAATTACATATTTTATTTATTATATATGTTATTTATGTATTAATAATATATCACTTAGTATGACATTTACAAACTAATTCGTATAATTTCTTAATGCTAAGAAGGCTATGTGCTGCCTGCTGACAAGGAAAAAGAAGACAAGGAAGATTCGCACACACAGACAGAGCCTGGGACCCAAGGCTATAAAAACAGGGCATACCCTGGGGAAATAGAGGACATGTCCTGGGGAAATAGAGGAGATGTCCTGGGCAAAAAGGACATGTTGGCTGTCCAGAAAAAGGACGTTTTTGGAAAAAAGAACATTTCCAAAAGAAGGCATGTCCTGGAAAAAGAGGACTTTTTAGAAAAAGAGGACTAACTTTTATACTGTGAGCACTTTGGGGACAGGGACCCATTAGTTAACGAGTTCATTTTTTCCTACTTTGTGAATGTTTTATTGAAAAGCTGTATATAAATATGATTGATTGATTGATTGATTGATTGTCCAAAAGAAGGCATGTCCTGGACAAAGAGCTGGACAAAGAAGACAGGTCCAGGGAAACAGATGACATGTGGTCACCCTGCTCCTGAAAGACCCTGTTTCTTCTGCGCAGCCTGGTACCCCATGGAAGGGTGCATGGCTGGGGCAAGGGGGTGCTTGGGGTGTATGGTCTCCCTGTCCCTGTCCCTCCACTCCACTCCCCCTACCTGGAAATGCTTGAAGAAGGCGGAGATGCGTGTGATCTGGAGGCTGAGACACCTGGAGGCGCATCTGGCTCCGTAGACCCCGTCCAGGGAGAAGGACTCGTCCTGCCTGCGCGCAGCATCTCCAGCAACCAGGCAGCCACAGGAAAGGCTCGTCCAGAGGAGAAGCCTCCAGGTCCAGGTCCAGGTGGAGGAGGAGGAGGAAGGCACGTCCAGCTCCCTCCAGTAGCCCATGGCGTGGTGAGCGCTGCAAGGGTGACCTGCCCAGGGGTGGGAAGGGACGGAAGGCACCTTCCCAGTAAGGCTGCAGAGGGAAAGAAGCAGCTCCAGCACTTCCAGCAAAAAAGTTCCCTCTCCCAACTCTCCAGGCAAGCAGCCCTCCTCCCTGCTGGACGGGTGGGTGGGGAGGGGGGGGGACAGCAGCAGCAGCAGAGGGGATTGGCTGCTGCTGGAGACCTGAGCCAAGGACGGGGCGGGCTGTCTGACCGCAGGCAGGTCCTGGAGGGGGGAGAAGGCTGCAGACAGAGGGGGCGCAAGTGGAGCTCCAGGACCGCCCCGGGCTGGAGGTGGAGATGATGGGGACACCTGCCTGCATTCACCACCCATCCATGAAAAGGGGTGTTGGATGGGGAGGGAAACTGCAGGGGGAGCCCCACTATCTGGAGTAAGGGGACCAAATGTCTTCTTTAGCAAGCCTAAGTCTACTCAAAAAGCAAGTCACAGTACAGTCAATGAGGTTGCTCCCAGGAAAGTGTGGATAGGATTGCAGCCTTCTTTTTTTCTTGATTTTAGCCTGGGGAAAAAGAAAATCTTTTAATGTGCTATTTTTCCTTGTAAGCAGGCAGCACGCAGCCTTCTTGGAATTAATAAATTATATGCGATTTAATATTACATTTAATATTAGTAGTATTAAATTTACTAATACTAAATGGTACTGTATTAGAATTAGATTTAGTATTAAATAGTATTAAATTTAATAATTCCTAATACAGGCGTCACCCACTTACTGGACAAGATAGGGACCGCAGCACCATCCAAAAGTGAAAACGGTTGAAAAGTGGAACTCGGTCTTTTTCAGCTTGCAAGTGCAATTAGCCACCAAAAAAAGATGTATCACTTGCAAAATCCTAAAAGAGCAATCTAGCAATGTCTACTCAGAAGTAAGCCCCATTGTGTTCAATAGGTCTTACTCCCAGGAATGTGTAGTTAGGATTGCAGCCTAAATAACACGCATTTAATCACAATCCTAACCATGGCTACTCAAAAACAAGCTCCATTGTGTTCAGTGGGTCTTACTCCCAGGAAAGTGTCTTTAAGATGGCAGCCTTAGCTAAAATACATTACAAATTACAGTAAAATGAACAAAGGCTTGTGTGGGCAATGAATATCAAAAACAGTTTGATCACCATGTCATAACATGCAAATCAACAACATCAAGGAAGACCATTTTAGACTTTAGACCTGCAAAGAGAGGTTGAAAAAGTGGAGTGTGTGTTGAATGAACAAGTTCTGAATATAACTGAAAGGTGTTGAAAGATTGGAACCATCAGAAAACAGTCAGAAAATGGGGGACGCCTGTACAGGTGTTCCTCATTATCCCCTAGGGGAGTGGTACTCAGCCCAGGACCCCCTTTCAAACTAAAAAATCTGTCCAAGACCACCTATCAAATATACTGATATGACATCACTAGGTTCCATTCTGGAACTCCTATGGAGTTAAAAAAATCTGTGGATTAAGAAAAAGGGAAAAAATATATTTAAAGACCCACTTCGAGGTTTCTTGTTCCTCCATTACACCTAATGGGATTTTTTTAAAAAATGCATCAGTATCTGCAGGGCTTTGATTCTGGGACCAAAGAATGGAATAATTCCTTGCATGACTGTCTCTCTACAAAAGTACAAAAGCAGTTTTTTAAACTGTGATTTGCAATGGCCATTCATGTTGATTCAATTTGTGTATAACAAGTTTGGACCTGTAAAGTGTATCAATTAACCACATGAGAGCAATATACATGAGTGTTTCTTTTCAGCTAGGGCTGTGGGTGGCGCAAGCGGTTAAGATGCTGTGCCTGTTAACCAGCAGGCCAGGGTTCGAGACCCGGGTCGGCCTCACAATACAGGGTGAGCTCCTGTCCTTAGCCCAGCTCTTCGACGCAGCTGGATCCAATTGTATTGCTCTGCCTTTCCATTGGACTAATTCAGTGGAGAGGGTGAGCTCCTATCCTTAGCCCAGCTCTGCAACGCAGCTGGATCCAATCGTATTGGCTCTGCCGGTCCACTGGACTAATTCAGTGGACAGGGTGAGCTCCTATCCTTAGCCCAGCTCTGCAACGCAGCTGGATCCAATCGTATTGGCTCTGCCGGTCCACTGGACTAATTCAGTGGACAGGGTGAGCTCCTATCCTTAGCCCAGCTCTGCAACGCAGCTGGATCCAATCGTATTGCTCTGCCTTTCCATTGGACTAATTCAGTGGACAGGGTGAGCTCCTATCCTTAGCCCAGCTCTGCGACGCAGCTGGATCCAATCGTATTGCTCTGCCTTTCCATTGGACTAATTCAGTGGACAGGGTGAGCTCCTATCCTTAGCCCAGCTCTGCGACGCAGCTGGATCCAATCGTATTGGCTCTGCCGGTCCACTGGACTAATTCAGTGCCGTGGAGAGGGGGGATTTGCTGCATGGGTAACAGCCTATCCTCCATAACAATCCAACCCAGGCTTTCGTGCTTCGCATGCAGCATATGCAGCGCTGAGCATGATACCATAGTCTTTCAAGACTGACGGAGGCCTGCTTTTTTTTCAGCTTTTATTTTATCATGTCCTACATATTTCTTTGTTGCCCTACATTTAGGCGAAACCTTGTCCTCATTTTCGGTTATGACATGTGGTCTTGCTGGGAGTGCCCCCTGTGGATAGCCTTTTGAGGTTGCAGGCCTATGCAGAGTTGGGCACAGGTAAGGCTTGCAGGTGTATTGATAAGCAAACACCAACCTTTTTTGCTCTTGAGTGTCTGAATCCATTTCTGCCCAGCCCTCCAGATGTACATATTGGGTTCCTAATGCATATATGCAACTAATGCATATATGCAACTCTCGTTAACTAATGGGTCCCTGTTCCCAAAGTGCTCACAGTATAAAAGTTAGTCCTCTTTTTCTAAAAAGTCCTCTTTTTCCAGGACAAGCCTTCTTTTGGAAATGTTCTTTTTTTCAAAAATGTCCTTTTTCTGGACAGCCATCATGTCCTTTTTGCCCAGGACATCTCCTCTATTTCCCCAGGACATGTCCTCTATTTCCCTGGGGTATGCCCTCTTTTATAGCCTCTATTTCCCAGTATGGTGTTGTAGTGCAATGGCAACTTCTTCAGTGTTTGTACCATGTGGTGACAGTGTCTGCTTATTTTGGATTGGAGTTTCATCCAATCCACAATGGACACAACTTGGGGGTTCTCAAGCATCTCAAGGTCCATCTGGGACCTCCTTTGAGAATGACCATCTTTCGGACACCCCACCTGGTAGTGATGTCATTGCTAGAAGCAACATCAAACAGGCAGTGACATCACAGTTGCACCAGAGCTACTACATGAATACTCAGAAGTAAGTCCCTTTATGTTATGAAACTTATTCCCAGGAAAGCAGATTGAGTGCCCCATTACAAGATGGTGCCATCCAGTGCCAGATTCCAAGATAGCGGCACCCAGCTTTTCATGACACCCCTCTGAAATGAACCACCTCCCAAGAGGGAACCGACCCCACTTTAAGGTGGGGTTCCCTCCCAAGAGGGAACCGACCCCACCTCCCAAGAGGGAACCAACCCCACTTTAATCATTAAACCCCACTGGTGTAATGATTAGGGACTTGGACTGAATTCTGGAAAATCTAGTTTCAAATCTCCCCTTGACGAAGAGGTTTCCTTGGTTTATCTATGTATTCATATTTAGGGTGACATTATGACCAGAAAAACCCGGATTTGTCCAGATTTTTAGCCTCCTGTCTGGGTGTCCTACATTTTGGCTTCATTGTCCTACATTTTGGCTTCATTTTTGAACTTCACAATGGTGCACAGTACACCATCATTTCATATGTCTTTGGATTTGTATTGAAGAGCAGAATCCAATGCAAAAATCAATATTGAGATATCTCCTTCCTATCAAACGTTATGGCCAAAAAACTGAAAAACAAAAAAATACAAAAACAAAAAAATACATTTTTTGGCAATTTTTTAAGCAGGTTGGAATTTTGACCTGGGGGGGTTTAGGAATTTTGGCCTTGGGGTTCAGGAAGTTTGGATCTGGCATCTGGTCACCCTGATTCATATTGCAATTACAATTGCTGGGAGATCCTTTGTGATGTCCAGCAGTCAATATGTGTAGATTATTTATGCCAAGGGTGCAGGCTTGTCTACATTGTTCTATGGGCAGCTCTTAGAACTCTTCTTCTGGATGGAATACTTTTCACCGTGTGGTCATCACACATCTCACATCAGGGTATGCCTTCCAAACTACTAGCAGGAGTGGTTTTTTCCAGGCAGGCCAAGTTGTAAACAGCAACACCTGGGTAATCTTGGGCCAGTCGCTCACTTCACCTACCTTACAGGGTGGTTGTGAGAACAGCAGGAGGAGAGGAACGAACATTTTGTAAAAAAACCTTCGCCATTTTACGTAGGCATGGAAAAGGTCAGTATAAACCCCTGGAGTGAGTGAGTGAGTAAGTAAGTAAGTAAGTAAGTAAGTAAATAAATAAATAAATAAATAAATAAATAAATAAATAAATAATGGCTTAAACAAGAACAGCCAGCCATTAACATTTATATTCCTATTAACATCGTAATTTACAATCCTTTTCATCTCATGGCACACTGACAAGACACTAAAATTGTCCACCGGGTTTTTGACAATTGACATGGCATGCTATGCTGCCAGTGGAGTGCACACATCCCTCATCCCTGCTAATAATTGTGACCTTCCTTCAAATTCATGTGATGTACCTTGAGACCACTTGTTGCACACAATTTAATGGAATTAGGCAGGTTGTGTGAAAACTTGTGCAATCCCTGTTCTGATATAACTTACAACATCTCTTGCACCCAACTATCATGGAGCACAATCCTAACCATCTCTACTCAGAAGGAAGCCCCATTGTGTGTCTTTAGGATTGCAGCCATAGTTTGATGGGAATAAGCCACAAATGTTACTTTCCATAAAGCTGTTAAAAAAATGAAGAAATAATAGTTTGCAATCCATTCCCAAATATATATAGTTAAAATATATAGTTAAAAATATATAGTTAAAACTAAGCCCTATTGTAGCAAAATTTACTTCCAAGTATGCTTATCCCAATTTCATGCTGAATGTAGCAGGTGAAGTTTGTAGAAAACCTCAATATGTTGTTTAAATATGAAGTTTTAAAATCAGTAAGTCTAGTGCCTTTGCGTAAAAAAAGTGCTACTTAGAATACCAGACTTCTTGAGCTGACAAAAATTGGCTAAGATTATGCAGAACTACTTTCCTGTTTATTTTTAGCTTGTGTAACTGCTATTGCAATCTGGAACTCCAAAGCTATTCTGTATCCAGAGCAGAAAGTTATGCTGCACCCAGAGAGTCAGGAAGCCTGGGCTGCCCTAACTGCTCCAGAGCATGCTAAGTCAGTGACAGCTGGGGAGGGCTTGCTCCTGAGGAGACACCCCTCAGATCACACTGAAGAAGGAACACCTGTGGTGCCTACATTATAAGGAAGCCCAGCAGTTCCTGACAACCAGTTACAGCTGCAGTTCTTCTAGTGCAAGATGGATGCTTGGAGGGGCCTGCTGTATCCTGAGGTTAGTGGGCTGCCATAGTTGTGCCATATCCTGAGGTTGAGAGGCAGGGATTGCAGCTAGGCTGGCCAAGAACTCATATTTTTGGTCAACACTACCATTCTTACTCGGGCCTTATCATGGACCCCTATGGGTCTACTCATTACTATACCTGCTCCTGAGGTGGTATAACTCTGAGGGCTGGAAGAGAGCTTTTCTGCCCTGAAACAGGCTTTGGATACAGAGTAACTGCTCTGCTCTAGGCAATGCTAAACATGCCCTCAACATGCCTCTCCTGAGCTGCTTAGGCTGCCCCAGTTAGGGCAGAGCAGGTCCACCTCTCTTAGGGCACCCTATCTTGCCTTGCTCTGCCCTAAGCCTCTTCCAGAGTAACTGGGCTGGAGCATCTTGCAGATGCTCCACCCTAGTGATAGATAGGGCACCCTAAGGCCTCTTATGTGCAAGGAATAGTTGCTCTGGATTGGGCTGTATGGGAGCATGTAAGAGACATTACACGCACCCGTAGTTACTGCACCAGCTAGTGAAAACCTATGGGAAATTCATATGGCAATCCAGAGTAAATTGTTCTTACACCGGAGCAAGGACTCCCCATAGTTACTCTGGATTGCACCCATAGTATACTATACTTTTTCTTGTTTCTGCAGTGTATGTTTGTCTTTTCTTGTTTCTGCGGTGTACGTTTGAGTGGAAACAAAAACAGTTAAAATAATTTGTAACAAACAGTATAACTTGTCTCTGTCTAATAATATTCCGTCAATTTCTCCTCAACCCCTTTACCTCATTTCTGTAATCTATTTGCATGGAACTCATAAATACTAGAATGCTGTAGGAATTTCTCCAACATTTTCCTTATGCAGTACCTTTTTTTAGGAAATGCCATGGAATTTGAAAGTATTTAGTGGAGGTGACATTTACAGCTAAGCACACATAATGTGAAGATAACCATGACATTAAAAAATGTGCAGGCAATCATTTGCAAGTATACTTGACAATGTTCTGCTGTGGCTACAATTTTCTCCATATTTACTTGAGAATGAACCTCTAGGGAATTTCATATGTACCTGATTTTGAGCAAACATTCTATTTTAATTTTGTATGATAAGGATCTAAAGGAGCACTTGCAGTTTTATGCCCATCAACTGGGTTTTCAGGTTCTCAATTTTGCAATGATCCTAATTTTCCAGACAGGTCATATGCAGGAAGTTTTTTAGGACACAAATCCATTCAAATACGAGTATTCTTAGGTTTCAGATTGACATCAGAAATACTGTTCCGCCACCGTGACATACCCAAGGTATAACTTAATGGATCTTTCAGAAATTAATACAACTGGAACCAGTATCCGAAGGCTCTAGGGCAAAGCCCAGTTTTGGGCCTCCATGGTGATCCACCGAATTTTCATTACGTGCTAGCAACAGTGAGGGCTCAGGGATATTCTGACAGGGTGTAAGTTCTCATCTTGACTTTCAGCCACTGCCAAACAACTCAGTTATGTAACCAGGACTTACATAAGGATTTGGGGTCTGGCAGGGCTTACATAAGGGGTCTGGCAATTAACATGACATGGGAATTCACAGTTGTTTTCAAGTCCCAATACTGGTTTCCTGACATCAAAATATGCTATGAAATACACTGGGTTGAATCAGAACTGTGATAACTGATTTTAAATCTTGGTTCACACATCTCTTCAGTCAATATAGATGGGCCCTCAATATTCACAGGGGTTCCATTCGAGAATCCTAATCCTTGTAACAAGGTATAGATACATTCAGTCACTAGTTCGAGTGAATATTTCAGTTAGGGCAAAATCCAGAGTAACTTTGGGGAGTCCTTGCTCCAGTGTAAGAACAACTTACTCTGGATTCTAATATGAATTTCCCATAGGTTTTCACTAGGTGGTGCAGTAACTACAGGTGCACGTAAAGTCTTATACATACTCCCATAGTTACTCTGGATTTGGGGTTAGTTTAATTCAGTTCAATTATTCACCCCACCTGAATGCAGTATATGGTCTCTATACTAAAAAATTCTGGACAACAATGGAGGAGCAAGAAAATGAGTAGGTAACTATCTTTAAATCCAAGAAACTTGCAACTGGTGTGATTTAACAAAATGAAGGTAGGAAATGGGATTTTTATTACCTGCATTCACTCAAATATAATATAATTCACTCAACTCAAATATCACATCGAATCTAATACTTATAATCAAAATACCACATTAACTCAAATACCCATTTACATGAAATCTAATGTAAAAAAATGCACCCTGATTTTGGATACTAAGTTTGGCTGAAAAAGGTGAGCATTAGATACAAGTAAATACAGTAATTTTTTCCTTATTACAGAGCATTTAATGGTGGGCTGTATCAGTGATAACTCAGTGTATGCTGAATGAATGGATATGTAGGTGCCACCTGTATTAGAAATCTACAACATCTCACAAATTTGAGATCTGGTCAGTAGTGGCTACTTTAAACTGCTACTGAGTTGAAACTGGGCTCTGAATCAGGGCTTCACCTGTTGGACTTTTACCTTGATCATGAATCCCCACCATCTGGCTTTAGGCAAGCCACTCCCTCTGAACAAATAATGTGGAAATGTGGAAAAAACTCTTCCCTTACAAAGATGTTGTGAAGATTAAAAGAGTACAGTATGTATAAAGGCTTTGCACAAGTTCTATTCAAATACTATGTATTATGTGCCATCACATTAGTATATCACGTTCATCACTCGTCATCAGATTGAATGAAATGGTAAATCCTATCACTTCTTCGCTTGACTTTTCAAAACTGGGCTAAGAAATTGTTCAAAGTGAGATTACCAACACAATGGAAATTAATTTATATAAGA
Source organism: Cryptoblepharus egeriae (assembly GCA_030015325.1). Lineage (NCBI taxonomy): Eukaryota > Metazoa > Chordata > Lepidosauria > Squamata > Scincidae > Cryptoblepharus > Cryptoblepharus egeriae. Next base: position 32,693,324 of record JAREYC010000005.1, read on the forward strand.
ATTCAAGCCGCCTGGCTACTTGTAAAAAATAAACTGCAGAAGCATCTCCTAATATTCCTTCAACCCATAAAAATTGCTTACTGCGTGAAATTTTTGTTTTGAGGTTACTAGTAATTAATAAATTCTGCTCCAACATGTCATTACACCCCATGTATTCTTTCTTATTAATTATAAACTGGCCTGCAGTTTGTTTGTTATCCCACTTTTTTAAAAGTTTCACCTTAACGTTAATAAGTTTCTTAAACAACTCAAATATGGGGGCAGGAAAAAATAGGTAACATCACTTAAACCTCCCCTATTAGTAGGAATATAATCATTATATTCTGTTATTCAGTGGTTCATCACTGTGATATATCAAAGAACACCCCAGATATTATCAATTAGAAATATCAGCTAGCATATTAAATATTCCTTCTGGTTCTGGAGCACCTCAGTATTATCCATCTGGCACCACTGGAAACAATGGTGCCAAAATAGCCACTGCTACATCCAGTTGAGCCAGGGAGGATGCTGGAGGTCTCATCAGAGGAAGGAAACTTTTATCTCCTTTCCCAGAGGAAAGCACCAGACCCCACAATGGGGTTCTTTGAAGAAGACGTGTCTTCTGGTGCAAAAATCTTCAAGATAAACCAGGCCCTTGATTTCCATCTTTTTTTCTTTCATATAGCTAGATATTATTGAGGTGGTCTGGTCTTCTGCAGGAGTCTCCAAACTCTGGCCTAGGGGCCAGGTGCAGCCTGCAGCAAGATCCCTCCATCTGGATGAAAGAAAACATTGTACTCATCCAGATCTGTCTCTAATAAACTCTAATATCTAAATTTACATAAGTTTATTCAAATTTGAAATGTAAATCATTTTTTCAACCTCCAACATAGTGTCAGAAAGATGATGTGGCCCTCCTGCCAAAACTTTGGACATCCCTGTGCTAGATGGTCAAGAGAAGGTTTACTGAGCATGATTCTAGTGATTTCTAGAGACACACTGGATCATTCCAAACATGAATTCCACAGTGGTCTTTCCTAAAGGTCAGTGGCATAACTAGGGGTGCAGGGCGCACTGGTTGATATGTTGAATGGGTGACACTGCTATTTGTCAGTATTTTCTAAATCTTGGTCTTGTTAGATAATATGAACATGCATTCCCTTTTCCCATAAAATTTAGATCCCCCCCAAAATGTAATTTTTATGTGTTAGTTCTTCTGTCTGACTTAACTTTTGTGTAAGGTCATAAATTGGGACAATCTGGTAACTATGACAGGCTCTGTTTACACTCATGAAATCAATGGTTGGAGAAATGCCTTACAATGAGAAAATTTTACCAGGAGGATATCTCTAGTAACATTTCTCTCATCCCACTTTGTACACATTCAGACAATATTTCTCCTGTTAGCTTCATGGCATAGTCAAGGCTACAGAAGAACAGTAAAACAATCTGTTTTCTCAAGTCTAAATGTATACCTGTGATCACCAATAGTTTTTTATCAATTAATTAAAGATAAAGGAACTGGTGAGAATTTCAAAAACCAACTTTTCTCTATTCAGTTTAGACTAACAATATCAATATTGCATTTTTATAAGATACATTTTCTTACAGGGTGCCTATGCTATCAAAATCAATAATATGTTTCTTTAAAAAAAGACTTATGAATTTTGCTTTCCTACGAATTCTAATCTATTTAAAAGACACAGAACTCATTTTAAATTGTGTGGAAGTTGGTTGTGTCGAAAAGGTCAGAGTCACCATGATCATCAGTCTTGCTCTGAATTCCTTTTAAGTAAGCTCAGTTGTCCAGACACAAAAGACTGGCTGTTCAATTCCCAGTAAAATCCAATTCCCACATAAAATTTGCCTTCTAAAAAGAGCTAACACCCAGTCCTTGAACCACATTTACATGGAAATCAGTCCTATTGATTTCAATTAAACATATATCTATGTAATGTCTTAGAACTGAAATGTGTTAGAATTGAACTGTAAGAATACTATCTGTACCTCAATCCTTAATTGCATACACATCTCTTTATTACAGTGAAAATTGCTTGCTGGGCTTAATTTGAGGCATGACTGGGAATCTATGCCAGTAAATCTATCAGTCTTACCCTTCAATCCAGAGTAACTACTGGAGCACGTAAGAGACATTATGTGCACCCGTAGTTACTGCACCACCTAGTGAAAACCTATGGAAAATTCATATTGCAATCAAGAGTAAATTGTTCTTACACCGGACCAAGGACTCCCCCTAGTTATTCTGGATTTCATCCTTTGTAAGACTAACAAGCAAATGTTTGGGCAAAAAAAAAAAAAAGCAGGCCTCCGTCAGTCTTAGAAGACTATGGTATCGTGCTTGGCGCTGTATACGCTGCATGCGAAGCACGAAAGCCTGGGATAGATTGTTAAGGAGGATAGGCTGTTACCCAAGCAGCAAATCCCCCCTCTCCACGCCACTGAATTGGTCCAATGGGAAGGCAGAGCCAATACGATTGGATCCAGCTGGCGTCGCAGAGCTGGGCTAAGGACAGGAGCTCACCCTGTGTTGTGGGCCGACCCGGATCTTGAACCTTGGCCTGCTGGTTAACAGGCACAGCATCGTAACTGCTTGCGCCAGCCACAGCCTTATATCCTAAAGTGAAATTAAGCCCTTTGCTCCGGAGCAGTTAAGATGACTTCCCATATCATAACATGAGAGGGTGACGTAACTACATGGATCCGTAACTGCTATGGATTTTGCCCATAGAGTCAATTTACTAACCACTTTTAATCACTTCACTAGTGTATAATGTATAACATTCATGTATGACAAATGCATTTGGAAAAGAAATGGTTAAAGGTGTGAGGTGCTGCAAAGTTGTGTATGGCAAACTGGGTTGTTGGCTAGGACTGCTGATCACAGGTACACGCTGAAAATAATAATGCGTTTGTTGATCTTTAATCTGGGAAACAGTTTGAATATCAATATGAAAATTCAAAATTAAAATGATATATTGCTATCGAGCACTTCTTGCAGCAGACCTCACAATCCATTGCCATAGTTTAGACTGTGGTATTAAAAAGCTACGGAACTGTTGTGTACTTTGGAACTACTGGCTCAAAAACTAGAGATCCAATGTGGGCCTTGGCAGCTCCTGGATACCACCTTAGTGCAGTTATGGTGACAGCAAGGGCAGTTCAAGGATGGGCAGGAAGGATCGGAGAAGAGCATGGCAGAGAGCTGGGCAGGCAGGTGGCATTATGAGGATGGGAGGTCAAGGATATCAGTGGCATTAGCACCTGCCATATCTTTTCCCTGTTTTCCAAGCCTGACACCCTTCCTGTCTCTGTTCAGACTTACACCAGCAAAATGGTTCATGTAGGTCGAAGGTTACCCACTGACAGCCAGATAGCTTACAGAGATGTAAGTAAATAATATAACTCTCCTAAACTGTGTTGGATGCCGCCCCCCTGGTTGTATGGGCTGCCAACATGGCTGAATCATATAGGATTATGAGCGCTGGGGTTGGGTCATAAGAAACTTGCTCTATCCCTTCTCCCAGGGAAACAGAAGAAGGTGGAGGAAGCAAATCCTATAAAGAAGCAAAAATCCTATATGAAGGAGCAAAACTATGCCTTTTTGCCACAGTACATGTATAAAAACATTAGTCACTGTTACTTAAAAGACCAACCCCTTTTCCAGACTGTGGTGTCCACCAATTTGAACCACTCCGATGATTCAGTTCAGACACAGTTTGAGAGCCTAACAATGATTTGCACTTCAAAGAGCCAAGTAGTTCAACTTATAAGGAACTTATAAAGGGGTCACGGCATTAAGAAGATTGAGAACAACTGCTCTAGGCGGATGTCTTGGAGAAACAGAGAAGCTGTCTTCACTCTTTGAGGAGAAGCTGCAGCTGAGAACCACTCAGGTAGTGGTTCCCAGGATCAATCCTTAGCCTCTCTCAAGGAAGGGCAAGAAAAATGTCCTGTCCAAAACCCCAGAGAATAGCTGCCAATCAGTGCTGACAGTACTGAGGTAGATGGACCGTTGGACTGACTCAATACTGGCATCTCCACTTATTGGACAGTTTAGGGACCAGAGCAATGTCCAAAAGTGAAAACCGCTGAAAAGCGGAACTCAATATTTTTTATTTTTGAATGCTGCTTCCAATGCTTTTTTAGCTGGCAAATTCCAAAAAGCCCCTTTTATCTTGCAAATTTCTGCTGCCACACAAATATTTCTGCAAATGGATTCTCATTAAAAACTCCCTCAGGGATGGGATTAGACCAGGAGCTACAACATGGGAGAGAATAATTTTGGCCTCTAGAACAGCAGAGAGAAGTTGAAAGAGCAGAACATGCATTGAATGAATGAGTTCTGGGTATAACTGAAAGGTATCTAAGGCAGCTTGTTTTGTTCAGTAAGTTCTGGGAACAAGAACTAACAGGTTTGTACTTAGGTTTAGCATGCCTGACCTGAGCTGAAATCTATTTTGAAGCTGCCCGCAACTTTGGAATGTCTGTTGAAAAAGGAAACTATGCTTACAGTCAGCTCTGGCCACTGTGGTTCAATCATCTTGCATATAAGGTAGGCAGGGAAGTGTCCAGTTCAGCACAAAAGCACATTTATAGGCATTCATGTACATATGTTTGCAGTGAAAAGGAGTCAAGTATGCAGTTAACATGGATTTGGAAACAAGTCAAATGCCCAGGCTTCACATTTTTTTGTAATCTTAAGAGGAACAGTTGTTTGAATTTCTCACAGAAATATACTCAACCTTTTAAAAACCACAATGATATATTAACTAAACAAATTTATCCTTTAAAAAAAATCTCAAATAGCAGCTATCTCATGAGCCACTGTTTTGTTTGGAGTTTATTTGGAATATTAGAAAATCCCCTTCTTGTCAATCATTCACATTTAACGAAATAGTGTTTTAAGTGTAAGAGCTTAGGACAAGGACTTATTGTAGCTTTTCTTGGTCTACCAAAAGCAATATTTCTTGGGGGTTATTTTTGGATCTGTGCAAAAGGTTCTGCTTACCACTGAAAAAACAACAGTTATGAAGACCCAAAGCAAATTAACCCAGAGACTGGAGTGCAAAGATTGATTGAAAAGCTATTCCTAGGTGGGAGACTAGTTCCCAGTTCTTGAAACTAAAGTGGCTCATGGAGCAGGAAGGGTAGGTGCCAGCATACCTGAATACCAACTTTAGGAGAATCATTGGTGGTTTCTTCCCAGAAAACATCGCCACATGCTGGTGGTAGAGAGAAATTAAAAGTGCAGACAGACACTATTCCAAAGAAATTTCATCCGGAGTTTTGATAACTCAGGTGGCAATCCTGTTCATACTTACCTGGATTAAGTCCTATTGACTACAGTGGGGTTACGTCTGAGTGGACATGCATAGGATTGAGCGGCCAGTCACTTGAGGTAGTCATGCCTTGACAAGAAATATTTGCAACAAACACCAACATGTTCAAAATGCCAGTTTGGAAGACATATAACAAACAATTTGGAAGACAAATTGTTTTGCCATCTCAAGCAACTTCACAGCAGCCCGAGCTATTAGATTGGAAGCTCAGTCCTGAGCACATTAATTTGCTTATTCAATTAATTGCACAAAATTTCAGTCAAGAACTTAGACGGCAGCTGAGGAAGTCTCTGAGCACAATCCAAAAGTGTCCAAAAGTAAAAACCGTTAAAAAGTGGAACTCAATATTTTTTATTTTTGAATGTTGCTTCCAATGCCTTTTTAGCTGGAAATTCCAAAAGCCCCATTTGCATGTCTACTCAAAAGTAAGCTCCGTTGTGTTCAGTGGGTCTTACTCCCAGGAAAGTTTAAGATTGCAGCCTTAATACATTTTGGAAAATTTTAAAGTGATGCAAACATCACTGTAGCTTTAGAAGACTGTATGAATGGAAAAGAGAATGTCCTTTGCTTCAGCTTTTTCATACTGCACTATGAAACCACCTATCAAATTACGCATTGTAACATATTAAAGCAGGCCTCCGTCAGTCTTGAAAGACTATGGTATCATGCGCAGCGCTGCATACGCTGCATGCGAAGCATGAAAGCCTGGATGAGATTGTTATGGATATGAGATATGAGATTGTTGGGCTATTACCCAAGCAGCAAATCCCCCCTCTCCACGCCACTGAATTAGTCCAATGGAAAGGCAGAGCCAATACAATTGGATCCAGCTGGCATCGCGGAGCTGGGCTAAGGATAGGAGCTCACCCTGTCTTGTGGGGCTGACCCAAGTCTTGAACCCTGGCCTGCTGGTTAACAGGCACAGTGTCTTAACCACTTGCGCCACCCACAGCCCACAACGTATTATTATTACACCATTATTATTACCTATTAAAGATCCAACTTGTCTTAATATGCATCTAGTCTTTGGAATTGTATTAGAGTTACAAGATGCTATAGAGAAATTTCAGGGTGCAGGACAGGAATCCAGATAATCTATTACTTTCTTTTGCTCTCCCCCACCATTTGTTTTATTCCATTCTTACCTGTACAGTAAGGTGGAATAAGCTAGAACATGGGATTTAGCTTGCAAGTAAGGTATTGCCTTTGTAGTTAAAAGCACTCTGTGCTTATGTTGCTTAAAAGAGCAATGGATTTCCAATGGTAAATGGGACAGAAATAAGATTAAAGACCCTGTATGTCCACACTATGGTTGTGATTTAAACCACTGTGCATAAGAATATAAGAATATCAGAAAGCCCCCTACATAAGACCAAGGGCCCATCTAGTCCAGCTTCCAGTATCTCACAGCAATGCACCAGATGACTGAGGGACCACACAAGACAACAAAAGACCTGCAACCTGGTGCCCTTTCCTGCATCTGGCATTCTGAGTTAGCCGACATCTCTAAAATCAGGAGGTTGCACATATCCATCATCACTACCAAACTGTGATGGATAATTCCTTGAGAAATTTGTCCAGTCTCCTCTTAAAGGCATCCAGGCCAGATGTTACCACATCCTGTGGCAAAGAGTTCCACAGACTAATTATATGCTGGGTAAAAATAAATTGTTTTGTCTGTTCTGATTTTCCCAACACTCAATTTTAGTGGATATTCTCATTTCTACCAAACACTGCATATATGCAACAAGGACCAAATGTGTGTATAAGCTGGGCAGAAATGGGTTAACACTATTGATAAAACTAGAAAAATATTTCCATGCAAGATTATTAACACCATAAACAAAGGACAGGACATAATTTTATTATTTTGTATTGCTTTGTATTGTCACTTTGTATTGCTTATGTCTCCACCACACTCAGTCCTGCACAAGCAATACATCATTCCAGATCTGGGCTTGCCATTACATGTTCCATAAAGTTTATGAGAATATATGGGAACATATGTGGATTTGCTTACCCGCATTGTAATAACAATTCCTCAAGGCCAAGTTGTGCCTTAGTATTTTGACAAGAGTCATTCAATAACCATACTTTATATATGAGGTTATTGGAGAAGAGGGCAGGGAGCTTGGAAAAGAAGAGCAACATTTCCCAGGGTAATCATTCCAAGAGCTGCAATCGAGAATTTACAGCATTTAAAATATTTCATCATGGTAATGACCAAGACATACACCAGCCAAATATACACAAAGCCAGACTCTCTTAGGATAAATATTATTAAATGGTCTTAAGTTAAGACCATTCAGTTGAATCTCATAGGAACAACTGTGCAGAATATTGTAGAGTTATGTGTACTCAATATATTCTTAAGAAGTTTGGATGAATTTATTTTAAAAACCACTTTTCTATATATTTTACATATAATTTATTTTCAAATGCAGTGGTACCTCTCATAACAAGTGCCTCACATAACAAGCGTTTCACATAACAAGTACACATTTCCAAGAAATCTTGCTTCACATAACAAGTTCTGCTTCACTTAACAAGCAAGTGCACTATGGGCATGCGTACTGTGCAGCCCTGATGCTCCACGCGGAGGGTCTTTAAAAGGACTGCCAGCCAACTTGGGGGCAGTTGCCTGGGAGTGCCAGAGGCAGCTGCCCTCAACTGTCCCCAAGTGCCCCCACCAACCACCTTGAACCTCCAGCAGCAGCCCAGGTAAGCCTCCCAGGAAAGTATCTTTCATTGCAACATCCTAACCATGTCTACTCAGAATTAAGCCCCATTATGTTCTATGGGGCTTACTCCCAGGAAAGTGTCTTTAGGATTGCAGCCTAAGTAGATTTCATAGGATTATGATATTGAATACATGTTTTGAATTCAATTACAGTGTTTTGTCATCATTTTAACATATAATTAATATTTTTATAGGAATATTTTTGGGGTTGTGGAACCAATCGTCTGAGTTTCCATTATTTCCTATGGAAAAATCTGCTTCACTTAAAGAGCGTTTCACTTAAAGAGCATGCCTCCAGAACAAATTAAGCTCTTTATGTGAGGCTCCACTGTACTGTGAGTGCAGTCCTAACCAATTTAGGCCAGTCAACCCACCTGTCTCCATATTACTGTGGTGGTGCAGGGAAGCTGGCACATGTCTGTGCATTGGTCTAAGCCCCCAGGAGTAGTGTCTTATGGCACTTCCGTGACACCCCCAGGCCAGCATAGGACTTGTGCCAGGATTTGTGCTGTCCTAATTGGGGATTAGGATTACCGACTGTGTCAGTCAAAACATCAGAGCTGGACAACAAGACCACAACAGAGGAAGTAGTTCAAGGCAGCTATTTGAATCTTCCAGTTATTTCCAGGTATATTCCAGTTAGGGCACTACCATTTTATAATGTCAGGGAATTATCCCCAAATTGCCCATATTGGAAAACCTCCTCAAATGTGTGTCAAATCCCTCCAGTGGCTCAGAATTGAGTACACAACTATCCCATTCTAACGAAAGTCTTGAAAAACTATTTTGTATATCAGGATCCATCGCATCCTATTCAGGGTGTCCTGCCATTGAGCTTCAAATCTGAATGCTCAGCTACAAGGGATGGTTTTTCCTAATAACAGCTTTGTTTTCCCATTACAGCATTATAATTGCAAAAAATGGAAACCCAGTTTGTCATGAAATATGCAGTTCTATTATGGGGCTGGTCTTATGTATGTGTTTAGGATGCATCTACTCTTCCCATCTTTTTTCTTGTGTCTCACTTATTAGCCTGAACTTCTAACTTCAAACCTTGAGTGGTTTAAAATCTCATTAAATCACCTTGCTTATTGTAATTAGCATATGAGTAAATAAATAATATTAAGATTGGAAAGAATCTGTTTACAACATATTTTTTTCCTCTCCCTCATGTTTTTTCTAGTGTGTATCCTTTCCTAGAGAGTGAAGCTACAATCCTATCCACCCTTACCTGGGAGTAAGCCCCACTGACGATAATGAGACCAACTTATGAGTTGACATGCATTGGATTGGGCTCTTAAGGGTACAAGGTTCCCTGACCAATACAGCAACAATGCAGCCTTGCAGCAATAGTATACGGTAAATGTTGCCTTACTTTGTGGAGGCCTCCATGACTACATAACTCCATACCTATAGTGACAGGATTCAGTACAGCCCAATTGGCACATATACCAGGGCTGGAAAGTTGGATAGGATTTGGCCCTCAGTCTCTTTGTGAATACAAATTACAAGAGATTTATGTTGTCATCTGCAACATTTACAAGAACAAAAGTTAAGCAGTCTGGGGAAAAACATATAACATAGGCAGGAATTATGGGTCCCCAAGGCAGCATATGTTCTGACCAACTATGGTGCTTTCCAGGACCTCTTAGCAATGTTTTCCAGAAAATGCCAAAATCAAGACTGTTTCCTTCGTCATCCTCCAAATCTCAAACTCAAAATTTTAAGCAGGAATAGAAACCATTTCTGAAAAGCAAATCACAAAGCAAATTGTTCTAGTAGAGGACAAAGAATCTCTTCCAAAAGATACTATAAATATGGCGTACAGGTACAAGCCCTTGAATACACCTAAAAGCTGCCTTGATTTCCTTTGTGAAAAAGGCAGAGAATAAATGAATTAAATAAATAAATAAATAAAAAGGATTTGGATTGCAGTCCATTTATGTGAAAAGTTAAAAATAAAACACAGCTACAGGTGCTGTCGAATGTTTTCAAAACCAGTTTGGCAGTGGGACAGATTGCCAAGGGAGGTGGGGATTTTCAAGCAGTGGCTCAATGAGCACATGTTGGAGATGCTTTAGGAGGATTTCCTGCTACAGGCAGGGGGTTGGACTAGATGACCTACTGGGTTCCTTCCAACTCTATGATTCTATATTCCAAAGACACTTTTGCTAATATATTAATCAACTGAGACTCTCCAAAATTAAATAATTACTTGCTAACTAATGACTGGGCTGCTTCTCTTGTGGAATGTGCATTCTGCCAGTGCTAGCTGCTATAGGATTGCTGGAAAGTACTCTCCAGCAGCATGCATTGCCCTAATACCAGCAGGAAGGCCAAAGCAACTCAACAGTAGGTCCTGACCCACAATTTGCAAGCAACTCGATTAGAAGATGAAATGCCTGGCAGAGGTTTCTTTCTCCAAGGAGACATCCAGCAGCCAAAATTCTCACAAGTGATGGCGTGGAAGCCATCCCAGTGCTACTGCACCAATAGCATTTTTCTTGGAGTAAGCCCTATTGAATAGAGTGGGACTTCTGATTAGACATGCATAGAATGGTACTGTTAGAATTGTAAGTAACACAGAAACCACTAAGGTCCAGACTGGAACTGGGAGGTCAGTACAGAAAAAGGCAGGTACGGTATATTGCATCTAGGAACCCTGTTCAAAATCAGTACTAAGAAAAAGAACGTTAGGGCTGAGAGCATCTTCATCCCTTATTACTATATGGCCATATGGCTTCTCTAAACAGATTCAAGGTGGTTAAAAGAGGGCTGAACATAAATCCATTTTTAAAGAGTATTATTCCATGAAACAATCTCATTGGAATTTGATGGAGTGCTATTTCACCACAATTATTAGTTTCAATATATTTATCATTGCTTTTTGTCACTGGTATCATTGTGTCACCGGTGCAGATGGCTCTTTCTGGAGTAAGCAGTTTCCCATCCTCCTAATCGCACAATCCTTAACATCTTTTTTAATTTAGTCAACCGCCTAGGGAAAATCAGAGCTCCAGGAAATATCTGTAGACTTACAATAACGCCAGCCTCAGCAACCTCCCAACTGCATCACAAATTATGTCGGCAGGACCCAGTTTGCTTTGCCATCCAAAGTCAATGATTTATTTCCTGAAAAAGACTTTGCTGAGGAATTGGGGAAGGAACAGCACAAGAGATGCTCACCAACATTGGGGCACTTATAAATTATTTTCAGTGTTTTGCCTGTTGACAAGCAGTGACGCTGAGTGGGAGAGCACAGTTCTGTATGCACACCTGTCTCCAAACCAAAACACAGCTGTTCAGTCTAATTTGGTCGAGCTTTGCAGTGTCCAATTAATGTGTGTATTTTTCCGAAGAAGTGCAGCAATGAAAATTATACCTTCTCAATAAGCGCTTTGTTCCCTGCGTAGCTGCTTTTTTTGGCTTAGATTCTGACAGCTCTAGACAGGTTGAAACCACCTTTGCATCACAGATACCACCGTGGTGTAATTGGCTGCGGAGAATTCCGGGTGCAAATATGAACATGAGCAAGAATTAACTTGGGCAGCATGACAGATGAAACATTTCAGGGTAGAACAATCTGATTTTTACCATTAAGTAACCCCACTGGTGTTCAGCATTGCAGCCTTGGAGTTGCATTTCACACTGTCCAAAGGAACAGTTTTGTGACGTTTTGTGACTGTGGGAGGATTTGGGCAACTCCATTATGATGATCAACTTGGATAAATTCCTACAAAGGGACTGGAGGAACTTACAAATCTGTCATATGTCAAGGTATTTGTTTGTTTGTTTGTTTGTTTGTTTTATTTACTTACGTACTTATACCCTGCCTTTCTACCTTAAAAAGGATACCCAAGGTAGGTATCATCTAACTTGAAGATGGAAAATCTGCCTGTTTTGTGCACATAACTTTGTTCTGACATATGGGATGGGAATACAGTATAAGCAAAGATCCTTCCAAAACACTATTCCTCCCTCTCATGTGCCAGCCTGCTTTCTCTCCATCCCCAAGCCTTCTTCCCCTTGAGCACTTAAACCACAGCTCAGCCCCACCACAGAATTGCCTTTCAAAAAAATCTTCCCTTCAGAAGCAGTCTTTGATCCCTTGCCTTGCTTCCATTCCTGAAATTGGCTAATGCTTCAAACTCATCCCTCACCATTGGAGGCTTGGCCAATGTCGCCATGCCATGGAGCCATGCATCATATTCAAGAGTGGGATGGCCATCAGACAGCCTCCATGAGGAGAGTTCCTAATGTCTCAGAGGTCCTTTCAGACCAATCCCAGCCCTATGTATAGCTGAGAAAAAGGGGGGTCGACCACAGTATGCAAAGGGGTGTAGATAGGATCTGGCATGGTGCCACCAAAATCCATGCCCTCCTTAGTTTATCTCTGTCCATCGTCTCCTCTGCCCCAAGACTCCCCTAAACGAGATCTGTCCATCCTGACCTGCCTGGAAATTCCCTGTACCCTCTACCTTCCTGCTTCTTACTCAGGTCAGCAGATCTCCAGCAGCCACTATCAAGTGCACGTAGATTTACATCCTACATCACGTCTTCACTCTCCATTAACATATCTATCCTTCTTTCCAAGATCTCATGCAAGATCTCACCTTTTCAAGCACTGCTGAGCAACCATTTTGCACAGTGCATGTATTGCAGAGCATGTTTTCTAATGATCCTCTTTCTTAACTATCTTCCCAATAAACAGTATTGTGTTGCACAATGCATACAATATATGCACACAATGTATCTTCTTCGCACTCTAATCCTTCTTCAATGTTAATCCACTGAAATGTGTCAGGAGCCATTCTGCCAACGGCCCTGTTCACGTGTTCAAATCCCCAGTGTGTGCATGTCACATGCAACTCTGAGCATGCCCAGTGACATCACATTGAAAGTTTCAGACATGGAAAAGATGAAATCAAAGACAAAAAACCCAATATGCGACCAAATGAAAAACATCATCACACATAATTCATGACATTTCAAATTCATTTCATACCACAGATCTCTTGCAGGAAACTCAGGAAATGTACATTTTCATAAATAAACTTGTCTGACCTTTAACTGAATCTATACAAAAGCTATTCAATTGATATTTCACCAGATAAGCTATTTCAGGATTGTGACCTCACCAGGAAGTCAATGTATTAAATAGCATTGCATAATTCCAGAATGTTCTGAACGAACCAGATGTCATCTATGCAAACCTACACAATAACAAAGTTTATCATAAAAATGAATTTAAAAGCTATGCTTTAAAATTCCAACCCACCTTCCTTATGTTTCTGTTCCTCATTAATGTTTATATGAATATGTAATTCTATCTTACTAATGAGCTGAAAATGTTCAAAACAGGAAGCTTGTTTTCAATGTAATTTTGGCATAATTACACATTTTTAGCTTATATGTTGTGACATTCTTCAAATACTCGGAATAGTCCCCTCTGGTTCTTCCAAATCTGTTCATCTGTTTACCAAATGAACTGGAGTGACCTGAGATCTTGAAAAGCCCTTTGAGGTCTCTCAAATGATGTCTCCAAGCCTATTTCTCCAAGTCCAGGTCATTTCTCCAAGTCCAGGTCTCCAAGAAGGTCATACAACTTGTGAGATTCTGGCTGCAATCTTAAATCCAAGTTATGCCAACATAAGTCTTGTGCTAGCATGGGGGCATCATTAAAGTGCTATAAGGCACTAACGCCTCTCTTTGGGAGTTAGGCCAGTGTACAGTCATATGCCAGCCTCCTCACACCCCCACGGGAATGGGAAAATGGGGGAGTTTTGCCATCCTAAATTGGTTAGGATTGTTCCCTCAAGCCCCAACCTTAAGGGCACATGTTCCACCAGCAAAACATGATTTGTAGCTGTCACAAGTGTGACACTTGGAGAAATCTTGGCCACCATTGGAATCAGAGGGTGTCTGGGTCCACATGGTACCAGATGCTCACTGCCTGAGGTAAGGATGATCAGAAGCCAAGGCAGAGCTAGGAAAAGGCAAAATGACATGGAAAAGTAGGCAATACATGGGGGCAGTGAGTAGGAGGATTGGGCCCAAGAAGGTTTAGGCACACCAGCACCTGCTGAATTCTGATTCAACCTTTCCGGGACCATCATGGGAAAACGTGGACTTGGGCCAGAAATATAGAGAAAGGGAATTATTTTCTTTTTCCCTACCCAAGCCTGCTGGGAGCTCCTTCCCTCCCCACCATGCAGCACAGCCCATTTTGGCATGTCTTCATGCTTTGAAATATCCTTTATTAAAATAATTCACTTTCTGATGGTTTAGCATGGAAGCATCAGTAAGTAGGCGTGTGTTCCCTTGGTACACCTAGACTTGATATGTAATGTGCATGCCTTGCATATGGGGAAGGTTTGGTGGTATAGTCCTTTTGGGGATTTCTGGATGGCCTTTTGGAAATTTCTAACTCTACAACTATGAATCTCCAAGAAACAGAGTCACCACTAGGGGCTACAGGCCACACCACACGATGTGCAAGGGAGGGATAACACCATTACTGACCAAAATTTGTAAAATTGTTGTTTTTAGGAATGCAGGCCTCCGTCAGTCTTGAAAGACTATGGTATCGTGCTCGGCGCTGCATACGCTGCATGCATACGCCTGGGTTAGATTGTTATGGAGGATAGGCTTTCCCCAAGCAGCAAATCCCCCCTCTCCACACCACTGAATTAGTCTAATGGAAAGGCAGAGCCAATACGATTGGATCCAGCTGGCGTCGCAGAGCTGGGCTAAGGACAGGAGCTCACCCTGTCTTGTGGGGCTGACCCGGGTCTTGAACCCTGGCCTGCTCGTTAACAGGCGCAGCGACTTAACCACTTGTGCCACCCACAGCCCGTACCATAATATTATATACCAGTATTAATTGAGGCGTAATTTCATGCAGAATTCAGTGAAACAAACAGCCTTGAAATACTTCTCGTCTATCAAAACTAGGGCAGGATTTAGGTTTGATGAGGCCCTAATTTATTGAAGTAATGGGGTCCTTTATATGAGCAAACCAGTGATATTTTAGGGCACAGGCAGGGTCCATTACGTACATCATATGAACCTACACAACACAAAACCCTATTGCTATGTGTAGGTTTTATTTTATTTGTTTTTTACTATATATTCTGGAAACGTACATCCAGTTTTTTTTCCTTTAAATTTTTGGGGGGCCTCCAAGAGAGTGGGGCCATAAGCTATAGATTGTTTGGCTTAGATGTAAATCTAGTACTGATCAAAACATATGTAGACAAAAAGCTAGAGAGGGTAGGGCAATGATGGGTTCCCATGCCCCTGACCCAGGATTTTTCCTGCTCACTGCATGGGAGGAGGTCCATCATGGGGGCGTGATTTGCTGACTTTCTGCACAGGCAATGCAAACCCTAGTGATGCTACTGCTGAGAAATAGAATCTTGTGGCTATATTTTAGATAGAGGAAGAAGGCATTTTCTGAAATTTAAGTTGTATTAAACTGAACTTCTGTACAGGGAGTAATTTGTTTACTTTAGCATCTTTTAGTGGGAGGACAGCACAGAAAGTCATAAAATATATAGCAGTATGACAGCATCTTTAAAACAAACTATAATTTTGGAATAAAGGAGCCTCAGGGTTGCTAAGCAGGATTCTGCACTATATTACACCACAGTGTAAATTTTAATCCTTAATAAGGCATCTATGATTTAATATGTAACCTGAGAATTCTTTGTTTATCCCCCCAAGTGTTAAGATTTATTGATTGTCCCAGTGATCACATTGCTGGTTGAGTCCAAGTTGTATTCCAGCATGCAATTTATTTCATAACTCTTGGAGCAACAAAACCTGTGGCATTTAACCAAACAACACAGAAGCCATCTTCATCAGAAGCCAATTTCAAGAAATTTATAAATTAGATATTTATATCAGCAGTTGCTCATGATCACTAGTCAAATTAAGTATGGCTGCAATCCCATGCTCTAGTTAGGCCATCATAAATCCTGGTATAAGTCCTGTTCTGACCTGGGGGTATGACTTCTGCCCCACTCATGGGGGATTAGGCCACTGCACAGGAATATGCTGCCCTCTCCATACCACCCTGGAAAGATATCCCAGGTGAGTTAGGATGGCCTAAATTTGTTAGAATTGCGCCCTAAGGCTTCAATCCTAACCAATCCTAACCTAACCAGGCTAGCCCTACAATCCAGAGTAACTATGGGAGCACGTAAGAGACATTATATGCACCCATAGTTACTGCACCACCTAGTGAAAACCTATGGGAAATTCATATTGCAATCCAGAGCAAATTGTTCTTACACCAGAGCAAGGACTTCCCATAGTTACTCTGGATTGTGCCCTAAGTCTCATTATAAGTCCTGTGTTGACCTGGGCATATCACAAAAGTGCCATAAAACACTAATACTCCACTCCTGGGGCGGTTTAGGCCAGTGCACAGACATGTGCTTGCCTCCCTACATCACCACAAGAATGGGAAGACTGATGAGATGTGCCAGCCTGGGTCAGGATTACACCCAATGTTACTGATATAATTCTGTGCATCTACGGTAAGCTTACAAGTTGAAACTTGCAAATTGAAGGAGTTTTGGCAAGGAGAAAAAGACATTTCTGCAGGCTTAAGAACTGAAGCTGGGCTAGTAATGGCTACTGCTAGCTTACAACATGCTTACAACTTGGATTGTAAATTGTGTCAAATGTATTCCAGAGCTAGCCTTAATAAAAACCTGTAAACAAATACTATCCCATTCACCCAGCCTTTCCCCTTCTGCTTTCATTTTGCTCATCTGTACATTTTCCTCTGTTTCTCATCCAGGAAATAGGGATCAAATAGGTTGTCTGTATGGCAAAATGTATTCCTGCAGGGAACCATACAGTGGAATGCTATGGCTGCTGTGGCCATGCTTGGCTGAAACAGGCGGAAATCCTGGCCATAGTGGAAAGAGGATCTCTCTTTGCCAGGAGGAAACAAGAAGCAGTGGATATCACGTCAGTATCAGATCAAGGAAAGTGAAGGGCAGACCAAGAAGGGTGAAGACCTTCACCAAGGGGTGAAGGTTCACCCCTGCTAACCGAGGTTCACCCCTGCTAACCGAGCAAGAGGCACTCTTTCAAGTGGGTGTTCCTCTTTTATTTAGCAGGGGGAGAGTAACTGGCCCTACACACCCCAGCAATGTCTGTTCAAGTGGCTTCCGCTGGTGTTCTTTTTTTTGCATTTTAGATTGTGAGCCCTTTTGGGACAGGGACCCATTAGCTATTAATTAGCTATTTTTATTTTTCCATTTTCTTGTAAACCGCTTTGCGAACTTGTTAGTTGAAAAGCGGTATATAAATACTGTAGATAGATAGATAGATAGATAGATAGATAGATAGATAGATAGAGTGAGAGAGTGAGAGAGTGAGTGAGTGAGTAAAAGACAACATCCACCAGCTTGCTTCCCGGCCCAGCCTGCTATCTGAGACAACTATTTCAACCAACCAACCTCCAGAAAGAGCTATGAAAACTGAAACCCATGATGAGCAACTCAGCAACTAATGCTCAGCTAGAACCAGCAGCCTGATAGTAGAAAGTGTCATAAACTTATATAGCAAGTACAACATTTTACAAATGCTCTTTGAGGGGCATAATGACAATTGTTGTCCAGCTTCTGGTGGGACACCTACCATCCAGATGTTCCACCCCATCAAGACCTAGTGACTGACTGGCAAAAGCATGGTTCCCTGATTGCCTGCCTAGGCAACTAGACCCTAGATAGGCTGTGGAGGAAGGGGGTTGCTTCACACTTATCTTTTTTAGACTCACATACCAGCCAGCTTTTACACTTGCCCTCCTTCACACCATCAATGACCTTCATTCCTGCCCTGCTTCTGCCTTATAACATCAGGCAGGGGGGAAATTGCTAACCCTTGGGATGTCTCCAACCACATGGATGCCAGACAAATCCAGACAATTTGGTATGAATTGGTTTTGGTTTTCATTAGAACTTCTATAACAACAATTTACATCATACAGAATTCAAATTCTTTGCACAAATGGCCAGGTTTCAAAGTTTAAAAGTCTGAAGTGAGTTACAGAGGTTAAACTGGACAGCAACAAAGAAAACCAGTTTGGGAAAGGTGTGAATTCAACATTTGTAAAAGATTTTTTTAATGATGGAAAGGATGGGATTTTTTAAAAAAGATGACAGCAGGAAGACGGATGGGTCGGGTTACAGCATTAGGAAAGGAAGGGTGAAGCAGAGTCAATCCAAGGTCAAAGTTCCTGACAGAAATGGCACATGTGACTGAGAGATTAGGCAAGGACAGTTGGCCTGTTTTAAACATTAACTTGTATTTAAGCATTATCTTGTAAGCTACAGATGCATCCAACTGTGTTTTGATGTGGAAAAAGACAGACCTATGTTGCAATCCTAAAGACTCTTTCCTGGGAGGAAGACCCATTGAACACAATGGGACTAACCCACAAATCCAGAGTAACTACAGGAGCACGTAAAAGACTTTACGTGTATTTGTAGTTACTGCACCACCTGGTGAAAATCTATGGAAAATTCATATTGCAATCCAGAGTAAGTTGTTTTTACACTGGAGCAAGGACTCCCCGTAGTTACTCTGGATTTTGCCCTTAATTTGAGTAGACTTGGTTAGGATTGTGCTCATATATAATATAAAAGAAATGAAATTCTTGAACTTCCTTTAAAAACAACAAAATACAGTACATATCAAAATGCATAAGTTTCAAATGAATCTAGAACAACATTTCTTTCAAAAAGTTGTCAGATAATGTTAATTCAGAAAGAAGTGAGATGAAAGCAGATAAATTCTGCAGTGTTTCCTGCAGATGTGTTTTTAATTTCTTATATGTAGTAGTAGTTGTAGCAGCAGCAGTTGCTGCTGCATGTGCAGCTGAATATCACATACTTCTGCTGTAAAAATGAACATTAAAAATGAGTGAGGAATATTTTTTTTTAAATGATACTGATATTTTCCCAGGTGGATTCCTACTGATTAAAAAAAAATCCAAACTTTCTGGACAACAACATAGAATGTGTAAAATAAGAATTCATATATAACTGTTGATTCAGCCTCAGCTCAACTGTCACCCCCTTTTCAACACCGCCGATAGGACACTTGCTGAAGATGTGCTGCTTCTGATCTCATATTGAAATCACAACTCTGAAGATTAATTCTAGCTGTGCGGCCAGTTCAGTGCTCAGGTGGCTGTGATGCCAAAGGAGCATTTGATTGATCATATACAGTCAAATTGGTTTTCTTGCCTGTGATGAGGCATATTGCAGAGCTTGCTTATCTCAGTGTCAGCTGGAAAATCAGTTCAGTCTTATGACAAACTAAATGGCTGCTTGTCTCACCTATTAGACCCCAGCTCAGGAGGTTGCTAGATAAGAAGGCCACATGAGAAAAATACATTTGAGAATATAAATATAAATACAAAATATAAAATACAAATACTAAAAAATACAAATGAGAAATACATTTCAATTTTAAAGCTGAATTCAGACAAATTGTGTTTATGAACAATGTCCATGGTTGCAGCATTAACAAGCACATATCAGCAAGCCACACACCAATCTGGCTATGCTCATAAGCATCTCTCTCCACACCAGCTCTTTTGTTCATAGGGAAAAAATCCTGACATGGCCAGTGTTTCAATTGCATTGACACATCAGTATGGTTACACTGCATGTTCTTGTCAACGTGGACTGGTTTTGATCAATATTATATCAGACAATTAATCACTGAAAGAAAATCAAACAACATTAAGCCTGAAGGCTTTAAGAGTATACATATTAATTAACTGAGCAAACTTATGATGGTTTACTCAAAATTAATTTCCACAGTAATCAGTAAGGCCTATTGCTAGGTATAGAATTGGAGCCATAGGGTGCAATCCAGAGTAACTATGGGGAGTCCTTGCTCCGACATAAGAACAATTTACTCTGGATTGCAATATGAATTTTCCATAGGTTTTCACTAGTTGGTGTTGTAACTCCATCAACATAAATGTCTCTTACATGCTCCCATAGTTACTCTGGATTGTAGGGTTAGTTTCCTTTTTATGGCAGTGGGCTGGTTCTTTAATAAAGACACACAAGACTGGGCTGCACAATTATCACTGATCAATAAATAGGGACAATTTTAATTGTTGAGACTGAGAGATTTGGGTGCCCCTGTTTACTTAAGCATATGTTTTGAAACCTCCCTTATTACTGAGATTGAAATAAAAAATAAATAAACCTTTCTTCTAATGATGTGTTTTTTATCTTTACGAAATCACAAGCATCTCAAATTTCCATCTATATCTAAGAGTAATTTATTGTGTACTAAACTTCTGGTTATAGGGCATGTAAATTTAGGCATATGTTTAATCAACTACAACTTTTAAAATTGATTTTGTATGCAATACACACTGTGGTTTGCTATTGATCCTTATAAAACTGTTATAGTTTAAGTGAAATCTGAAGTAAGGTGTGGGAATTTAAAGTCCTTCAAATAAAAAAATTCCTTGGTTATAGTGGTACAGCTAGAATACATGCAATGCACGAAGTTCTGAAGGGAACCTTACTGCAGTGTGCAAGTGGCATGTATATGCCTCCATTTTGCTCCCCCCATGCAGAATGACTCTGAAGAGAGGGACTATTCGTACACCATGGTGAAGTTCCCTGCAAAACATAGTGCTTTGCACCCCCTCCTGCTATGCCACTGCTTGGTTGCTTTCTTTTCTAGCAAAAAGTACAAGGTCATTTCCACATTCTTTTCCATTTTCCCCCCAAGAACATTTGAAATACACTCAGTAGGGTTACGCCTAGTCTCATTCAAAGCCTTGTGTTAGCAGTTTGTAAGCAAGGAGGCATCACATTTCCTCCTATGTCCTGTCAAGTATTGGGTTCCTTCAACAGGAAGATCTACACCATAACAATTCTCAGCCCGGGGGGAAGGTGACCTTATGTAAAAATGTAAATGTCAAATTCTGGCAACAGCTTTATTTTTAAAGGCCTCAGAGGGAGAGAAGAGCTCTATTTCACATACTAGAGGCTGAAACTGGGTTGGCAGTGGCAGCCTTTTTAGCGTATGACTAAAGGTGACATTGAAGTAGTAGTTCTGGTTCCCATCTCTCACTTCAAGACAGTTTTGTCTGATTTTTATTTTCTCCAAGGAGGGATACTCATCGAGGAATACACAAAGAACAACATTACATCAGAATGGAAAGTCCCACAAGGGTTTTAGAAAAATCCACCTGAAAAACCCTGAAGAAAAACATGCATTTTAAAGTATCATGGATGTGACCTGAACATTCACAGGCTGCATTCCAAGACATTGGCTTTCAGAACAAAATATATGTGTTCAAACAATTCCTGCCATACTTGGGATTTACTCTAGCTTTGTGCAAATCTAACCACTTGTATTTACTGTCCTATTTCATGTTAAATAAACCATTCACAGTATAATCTGAGGTGTGTCTACCAGTGGTGTCGCTAAGGGGTGTGGGCCACACTGGGATTATGCACACAGCGGGATGACACCACCACTGCCTAAAAATTTTTAAATCTAGGTATTTTTGAATAATACCATCATGTTGTATATCAATTGATAAGTAATTCATGAAAATATAATGAAACAAATCACAATGAAATAAAGAAGACTCAAAAAACTATAGACCTGTCAGTTTGACTTCAGTACCAGGGAAGATATTAGAACAAATCATAAAATACACAATTTGTGCACATCTAGACAAGATCTCGCTGATCAGAAGAACCCAACATGGATTTGTCAAGAATACATTTTGTTACACAAATTTGATCTCCTTTTCCGATTTGGTTACAAACTTACTGGATGATGGAAATGCTGTGGATGTCATTTATCTTGAACTAGCGAAAAGTGTACCCACGTTGCAGGAGTAACATTTCCCCATACGCCATCCCCCATGGCACAACCTCCCGCCATGGCGCAACCTCCCCCTATGCGCAACTTCCCACATGCGCAACTTTCCCCCATGAGCAACATCCCCCATGAGCAACCTTCCCCCATGAGCAACCTTCCCCCATGCACAACATCCCCCCATGCGCATCATGCCCCCATGCGCAACTTCCCCCATGTGCATCTTCCCCCCATGCCCACCACGTGCAATTTTCTCCCATGCGCAATTTTTCCCCATGTGCAAATTCCCCCATGCTCAACATTCCCCCATGTGCATCATCCCCATGCGCATTATCCCCCATGTGCAACTTCCCCATACGCAAATTCCCCCATGCGCAACATCCCCCATGCGCATCTTTCCCCCTGTGTACATCATCCCCTATGCGGAACTCCCCCAAGCGCATCATCCCCCATGCGCAACTTTCCCCCATGCA
The DNA here is from genome assembly GCA_030015325.1 of Cryptoblepharus egeriae. Classification (NCBI taxonomy): domain Eukaryota; kingdom Metazoa; phylum Chordata; class Lepidosauria; order Squamata; family Scincidae; genus Cryptoblepharus; species Cryptoblepharus egeriae. The sequence continues at coordinate 32,715,766 of JAREYC010000005.1, forward strand.
CAACATTCCCTCAATGTGCAACTTCCCCCATGTGCCTCATCCCCCATGCGCATCATCCCCCACGCACATCATCCCCCCGTGAGAAACCTCCCACATGCGCAACTTTCCCCATGCACAACTTCCCCATGTGCATCTTTCCCCCATGCGCATCATCCCCTATGCGCAACTTTCCCCCATGCGCAACATTCCCCCCATTCGCAACTTCCCACATGCGCACCATCCCCCATGCGCAACTTTCCCCCATGCGCAACATTCCCCCCATTCACAACATTCCCCCCATGTGCAACTTTCCCCCATGCACATCCCCCATGCGCATCATCCCACCATGCGCATCATCTCCATGCGCAACTTCCCCCATGCGCATCATTCCCCATGCACAACTTTCCCCCATGCGCAACTTCCCCATGCGCACCATCCCCATGCACAGCTTCTCCATGTGCATCATCCCCTATGCGCAACTTCCCCCATGCTCAACATCCCCCATGCGCATCATCCCCCATGCACAGCTTCCCCATACGCAAATTCCCCATGCAATAATTCCCCCATGCGCAACTTTTCCCCCATGCGCATCATCCCCTATGTGCAACTTCCCACATGCACAACATTCCTACATGTGCAACTTTCCCCCATGTGCAACTTCCCCCCATGCTCAACATCCCCCATGCGCATCATCCCCCATGCGCATCATCCCCACGCGCAAATTCCCCCGTGTGCAAATTCCCCCATGCGCAACTTTTCCCCATGCGCATCATTCCCTATGCGCAACTTCCCCCATGCACATTAACCCCCATGCGCAACTTTCCCACAAGTGCAACTTTCCCCCATGCACAACTTTCCCCATGCGCATCACCCCCCATGCGCATCATCTCGCCATGCGCAACCTCCCCCATGCGCAACTTTCTGCCATGCGCATCATCCCCCATGCGCAGCTTTCCCACATGCGCAACTTTCCCCCATGCGGAACATCCCTCATGCACAACTTTCCCCCATGCGCAACTTCCTCCTATGCGCAGCATTCTCGCCAGTGCAACCTCTTCCTCCGAACAACATCCCCCCCTCTGCACCCAGGTGCACCAGGAGCACCAAATTGGCTGGATGTTGGTCAGTCTTCCATGTTAAGTATAGGACAGAAACACGTTGCCCCCTTTTCATCCCCTGAAGGGTTAAATTTCTCCAGATGGTTCTTGGTGGGTGTTCAGGTGACAGAAGGAACTCCCAGAATTCCATGCTTCAGGCCCAGCAGTTGGGGCGGAATGTTGATGAGTCAGCAATTTTCAGTGCAAAGTATAGGGAGGAAAACGCATTGCACCCCTTTTCATCCCCTTCCGGTTGGAATTTCCGAAAACCGGTTCTTATTGCACCCCTCCTTCACGGAAGGAACACCCACCCCAAATTTCACGCTTCTAGTCCCACCGGTTTTGGCAGGGCGGTGATGAGTGAATCAGTGAGTGAGTGAGTGAGTGAGTGAGTGAGTGAGTCAGTCAGTCAGTCAGTCAGTCAGTCAGTGACTTTTCTCTTTTATATATATAGAAGATTCAGCAAAGCATTTGACAAGGTCCCACATGACATCTTAATCAGAAGCTGGTAAAAGTATGAGTTAGATACAATTGTTAGATGGATCTGCAACTGGCTGGACAGCCACACTCATAAGGGTTTTAGTAAATGGCTCTGTGTCAACCTGGAGGTCAGTTTTGTGTGGGGTAACTAAGGACTTTCTTTTAGGCCTGGTTCTCTTTAATATATATTCATTAATGACTTGGATGATTGGATGATAGGATACAAGGAACCTTCATCAAATTTGTGGATGACACCAAGCTGGGAAGAGTAGCAAACACACAACAGAAGACAGGAGAAACCTTCAGGAGGATCTGGACAAACTGGAATACTGGGCTGAAACAAACAGAATGAATTTCAACAGGGAGAAATGCTAAGTTCTGCACTTATGCAAAAATAACCACAGGCACAGGTATAAAATGGAAATTATCTGCCTTGGCAGTACAACATATGAGTATGATTTTGGAGTTGCTGTGGACCACAAAATGAGCATTGCTGTGGATCACAAAATCAGCAGTGTGATGCATCTGCAAAAACAGGCAAATGCCCGTTTAGGCTGCATTAAGAGAGTTATAGCTTCCAAGACACGATACATTATGGTACCTCTTTATTCTGTATTGATTAGGTCTCACCTGGAATACCATATACAGTTCTGGGCACCTCATTTTAAGAAAGGTGCAGCCAAAATGGAACAAGTCCAGAAGAGAGCGACAAGAATTATCAATGCTATGAAAGACAAGCTGTATGAAGAAAGGTTGAGGGAACTTGGTATGTTCAGTCTAGAGAAGGCTAAAAGGAGACAGATCACACCTTTCAGATACCTAAAGGGCTGTCATATGGAAAAGGGCCAGTTATTCTCAATGGCCTCTGAAAGCAGAAGCATATAGAGAAGCTTGTTATATGCAGGACTAACATATAAAGCATATAACTAGCTTCTCAAGTGCTTTATTTATAACCCAAGGGGAAACTTCACTTATCAAGAATGCTACAACAAACACCTGATGTGTGCATTTTAACTTCAAGAGCTCTTCTTATCTACCAAGATGCTGTCAAGAAATAAAATTCACCTGGCTCCATTTTGCATAATGACGCCACTCTTGTCCCAATTCCTAGCCATTTTGAAGTGCTTCTACAATAGTAGCAAAATAACCCAACATGAGAGTTTGATCATGAACATGATGTTGCTGCTCAAACATCTGTCACTCACATCATCAGTCAGTCCAGGTTCTTTCCCATTTTTCATGGTGGCTGAGCTCATTCACTCCTTATAATTCCCTATTTTAGGGCTATGTTAAATAAAACAAAATCAGAATCAGTTTAGATTGAGCGAACGTAGCGTTCTCTAAGCTGCACAGCTATCTGTAACTCGATGCAGTCATTCTTTTTTGATTGTATAGGGTTTATAATCAGGCTCTTGTTTTCCCCAAAGGCTCTTGCCATCTCCAGCTTCAGCAAGTATCCACAAATTAGAGCAGTTCAAAGTTTTGGGAAGCGTGCCATTAGCTGTGTTGCAGCAAGAGGATGCCAGGATTTTGAGGAGCCCAGGGAAGTGGACCAGACAGTCTTAAAGGGAGAATCTCAGTGGCATGCAAGGAACCTATCCCCCTTTGGAGCCATTTGACTATGCTCCCCCTGAATGCAGCAATTCCAAAGAGGACAGCCCCTTGCTTCCACCAAGATTCCTCCCCCCTTTAGCTATGCCACTGGTCATAAGGAGCCCAGGTGAGGTCAGTCATTCTCTGACACTCCACCTCTTGCATTCTGCTCTTGCGCTGCAGATTTGGATAGATCAATGAAATTTGAGGATGCCATCTAATTTCATTACAGTACAGGCCAACTCCAAAAGTGAATTCCACACATCAGTCAGAAGGAAACCCAGCCACAGAGTTCACTTGCCATTCTAAGCAACTAAAATGTTTGAGTTTGTTTAGAATGTTCTAGTTTGTACTAGTTTGTTTAATTTGTTCTAGAATATTTAGTTAAGCAACTAAACTCCCACTTCCTTCCCTGGGTTATCATCATCATCATCATCCTCTCATCTTGACCACCTGACTGGATTAACTACATACTTGCCACAGGCTCCTCTGACCTCTGTTTGGAGCCTGAAGTTGACAATGCACCTGCTTCTGGTCTTCTTGATTTTCTATTTCCACACTGGATCTTCACCTATGTTTATTTTTGTCTACATATTTGCCTCCAGTTTCTCTGATTTCTTCTTGCTTATATGAAAGTCAACCCTTGCCTGGCTTTAATCTAAATATATTGCAATGCATTCATAGGCAGCAATTCCACGTGTTAGAACCCCATTCCCTGCTGGGGCTTGATATAATGCAATAGTGAATCTCTAAAATAATGAATCTCTTATTTAGTGACTATCTAGACCAAAAAGATAATATGTGTATAGTACATATATTCACACACTTCCTTGAATAGTTCCAAGATACAGATGAGTAGAATCATAGTCAGACTTCCAGACTTCCCCTGTTGTTATCTAGGAGTGACAGAGAGCTTGCTCTCCATGTGATAGCTTGGCCACATCAATCAAAGTTTCACCCCTTGCACAGCTCATGACAGAAATAAGTTGAGATGGGATGGAAAACATTTGTATTCTGAAGTGTGCAGAATCTTCTCTGAACTGAAGCTGACAACTTCAAGAGCCAGAACACACCATAGAATTCCCAGCTGATGCCGATCAAGTCTTCCAGGTTGATTTGCATACAAAACTAATTCCTGACTGTTGTCCCTAAAGCAGGCCAAACTGGCAAGAGGTTGAGGCAGTTTCCAATCAGAAAATCATCTAGAGAGCAAATAGTGTATCCAAGGCTTAGGATTTGACAACTCATTTCTGGATTGAGGTACCGGTAATCCATTTTTCCATGAGAAAGGGACATATTACCTGTTACGGTCATGGCAAAATGTCAAATATAGCTTGCCTTCTATAAATATTTATAACTGGTATATAAATGTGAACTGACATAATGCAAGCCAGCCAGCATTTTAAAGTGCCAAGAAAAGTCCTCAAAGTTTTGTAATACAGTATTATGCAAGCTTAACCCCATTAAAACCAATAGGCCAATTTAGTGGATAAGACATTTAAAAAGAATTTAAACTGAAAATAAATGAAATTACAAGGAACGCTAAGGACAGGCATTGATTTGTTACCAAATTTCTAGTGGCAATATGGAAGAAAGGGCAGAATGTGATTTAAGTGCTTATGAGCACAATCCAGAGTAACTACGGGGAGTCCTTGCTCCGGTGTAAGAACAATTTTCTGTGGATTGCAGTATGAATTTCCCATAGGTTTTCATTAGATGGTGCAGTAACTACGGGTACACGTAATGTCTCTTATGTGCTCCCGTAGTTACTCTGGATTGTGGGGTATGTCTTATAAACATTACATTTTGATACATTTCCACAGAAATTATTCTACCCAGAGCCATTATAGTAAATATATACAGAGATTTTAGCACTTTTGCAAAGTGAAGGCATTTTAAAGAACAATTATTGTTAAGTGCACACACATTTTCAAAAACAGGAGATTCTGTGAATGTTTGTTTTTTTCTGACTTTTTAATTTACATGATAAACTCCAGAGGAAAAAAAAACGGTTCTTTTGTTTAACTCTTCTATAAAATAACACATATAGTGATGGTATGATAATCATAACACATTAACGTAGCAATAAATATAAATATATTCAAGTACATGATACAAAATTATATTTTAGCACCACTACAGCACATGTAAAAGATGTCTCTAGGACTTCATTGTAACAGAACTCTGATGTGTAATGCCTCAACAGACACTAGGTGGCAGTGTTTCCATTCTTCTGAAAGCAAACAGCAAGAGATAACAGTAGGGCATTTTCAGTAAGTTTATTTGCTGTTTATCTCTTTTTTTTGATAAGTAACAAGGTGAGGGACACCTGAATGTTTACAAGAAGCACCAGAAAAACTACAATTAAAAGCCCTGACACTGTAGATGCCAAATTGTTTGTACCCATGGAAGTTTTATGCTTTTTTTGTTCCACCAGGAATGTTTTCTTTAAGTGATTTTGAATTGTTCAAATAATTACCATTGGATGCACCTGTTGTCGATCCACTGGTCTGGACAGTTTTATGTGGCTTCCTGTTGAAACCGTTTGCTAGAAAATTCCATTAAGAGCCAGACTGAATTCAGATTTGAACCACTCCATGTGATTAAGGTAGTGCATTTTAAATAATACGTATAGTGATGGTATGATAATACCATGGACCATCATACCACATGTCTGGCCCTGAACCTAGCATTTAGTTGTGTTTCCTTAATGGTGTGGGAGACGCTTGTACAGATGTTCTCTCTACATGTTCTACAATTACTATACAGTACATACATACGTTGAACAATATCATGGAATACAAACATCACTATAACATGTTCCATTAGCATCAATGTGTCTACTGCTGACCATGCTTTAGGAGTTGACAGCCCTCCATGCCCTTTTTACCTTTTTGAATATAGTGAATGGGAGAAGTGGAGCATTGGGGTTGTCAGCTTGTGCACCACCAGGAAAGGGAGTGACTTTTGATGTGCTATCTCCACCACTGGGAAAATTGGTCAGGTCCTGCTTCAAAAATTGGCCAGAGTTTAACTAACTGCGATGAAACCTGAAGTCAGTGTGGAGAACTTTTATTGACCTTAACTACAAGACTGACTCAACCATTTACTCGAACTGGTAAATATCTCATCAGTGGCACTTGAGGTTGGATTCCCTTTGGTTCCCTTTCCCCTTTCCCCATACCTTAACATTTGTCCCCTCCCACACCACTTCAAATAGTCCACCTACTGAAAGTACCACCAGAAGCAACTGGTGTTCATGTCATCACTGGTGATGACATCTGGGTTGGGGGGCCAGACAATAGATGGGAGGGCTTTTTCAAGCATGCAAAATCCACGCTTTGGAACTCAGCCTGACAAACCTCCTACTGCTATTTGTTGTGTTATATCACTGGTCTTACTATGAGGTGACAGGTGTCTGGAGATCCCACAAGTACCATCAGACACCACCTCAAGTACCACCAGTGATACCCATACCACTAATTGAGAAACTCTGCCCTAAGGTGTCTCTGCCTCTGCATAGATCCATTTGATTGCTATGCAGCAAATAGTCAAGAAAGGAGAAATAGTCAAGACACCTTGACATTTCAAGCTGCATGGCAATGATGTCAAACTTAATTACGGGACTTTGGGGAACACGAAGTAGAAGCTTGGCTTTGGTGGACTTCGAATTGTGTAGCCACACAGCTCTGCAGATTAAAGGGAACAATGTTTAGAATTAGATTTTATATATAGTGAAATCCTTACTAAGTAAATTCCTAGTTATATTCAGTTGACATTAGAAGTGAAAAGTTAACAACTATTAACTAAAATTCTAGAAAAGCTTTTGGGGATAACATGATATTTAATCTTTGGCAGCCAAGATTGCTTCCACATCTAGAGAGATTTCTCCATTATAAAACATTTACGTTTCCATTCAGGAAAATCCATTTTTCCTTTTCACAAGCAAAAACTCATTCACTCTGCCCCAAAGTTCAGGACTTAGATTCAAGTCTCTACAAATTAGAACTGGCAAAGGAGGGATCAAATCTTTCTCTTTCATTTCTGTTTCTTATATTAAGCAATCAACAGTATTGCTCCCTTGCTTTGAAGGATTAGATTTGTAAGTGGCAATAATATTGTCTGGGTTTATCTGATGGTTCACAACAGAGGTTAAGCATATTTTTTTAACTTGGGGATAACTTTTGAAATGTCTTACCAAAATATGTTCAGATAAATGCAGGAAGACCTTGAAGTACATGAAAGTCTGGTTTGTCTTCATGTGGCCTTTTCCAAAATGCAAAATGAGACCTTTTCCTTTATATTTGTGAACGTTGTCTTCTTCCAAAGGCATTAAAGGCAACTTAATACAAATGTCATAAAAACATCAAATGTCATTAAAATGAGGCCGCAAATAAAACAAACAAGCTGTTATAAAAAAAAACTTGTCTAGGAACTGAGGTGTGCCCAGCCTCATTTGCAGAGCCCATCGTAAAGATCACCTAGGTGACCAAACAGCAAACTTACAGCAAACCAGCTGCCATTTCCTTTTTGTCATATATAATAATAATAATAATAATAATAATAATAATAATAATAATAATAATAATAATAATAATAGTTATTATCCATAAATACACAGCAAACAATTTCATGCTGGTTTCATTCACTTCACCAGTCGGACCCTTCCCAAGAGTCTAGGACTGTGTGATGTAGCGGCGTATAATTCGTGCTGATCCCAGAAGGGTGGCTTTCTGCAGTTGGCAGAGTGATATTTTGTCAATGCCAATAGTTTTCAGGTGCCTGCCAAGGTCTTTGGGCACTGCACCCAGTGTGCCAATTACCATTGGAACCCCCTGCACTGGCTTACACCAGATACGCTGTCATTCGATTCTTAGGTCTTGGTAGCGGGAGATCTTTTCCAGTTGTTTCTCCTCAATTCTGCTGTCACCTGGAATGGCAATGTCAACAAGCCACACCTTACTGCTTTCTATGATGGTGATATCTGGAGTATTGTGTTCCAAGATCTTGTCCGTCTGTATCCTGAAGTCCCACAGAAGCTTGACCTGCTCATTTGCAACCACTTTTTCAGGCTTGTGATCCCACCAGTTTTTTGCCACTGGCAAATGATACTTTTGGCATAAGACCTGGTTGTGGCTCACTAGTGGAACACTGAAGAAGGAGACAGAAGGCCTGATACTTGCTGCCCAAGAACAGGCAATCAGGACAAATGCCATCAAGGTTAGAAGAAATTGCCGTGATCCATTATCAATGGAAATAAATTGTCAATGAGTTGCAGAATCCACCGGCACCTAGAGCAGCATACTGGCTGAGAAGAAAAATAACTCTGCCGACCGTCAGCTCAGGGCTTACATAAATGAATGAAATGAATAACCCTGATGGGACTACTTGGATCTGAACAATCAAATTCTCCCCCACAGTTTCTCCATAATCTCCACCACTAGTTTCAATTCAGAACTGTATCATTGGTACTATCCACTAAGAACCAGGCTTGCCTCTTAATTACTACTTTCTGTCTGCTATATTTCATGTTCTCCTGCTCAGCCTTCAGGTGATGTATCCAAATGCCAGCTCCCAGATAAAGCATCCAACACTCATCACCAACTAAATTTAGGAATCAGAGATCTCCCAGCTTTGACATCTCACTGTTAGTATCGGCCAAGTTTCCCAAGGCTTCCAGTGAACACCAGTTGTAAACCTGGGAGATGACCTCTGGATGGCTCTGTAAACAAGCTCATTCCATTGACAGCAGCTTTCCCAAGATTTCCACCAAGTTTGAAATCTTCTGGGCAATTTTTTATAAATTGAAATATGTAAATGTAAGAAGCTGTGAAATGTCAAAATACAGTTCTTGCCTTTTGTCTTTCCCTTCACCCACGCACCATCATAAATCTATATATTGATATAATCTTCATGCACAAGATAACCTTAATTTACAAGTAAATGAGATGTAATTACATCTGTTCCATTTGTTCTTCTGAAATAATTGTAGGAAAACATTTTAACATTGCTTTTTTGCTTCACCAAATACACTAAATTAACGGCTGCTTATCTCTGCTTTTTAAGTCAGTGGGCATCTCATTAACTTTATTGCTCCTTGCTGAATTCTTCCATAATTGTTATCTTTATATTTCTTCTACTGAGATTTGAAAATTGGAATATTGTAATGCTGAATATCAGATTAACTGCAAACAAAATTTGTCCTTTTGAGGCTGCAATTTTATACAGAACTAGCAAAACATACCCACATTGCGGGACTAAAATTTCTCCTGTACGCCATCCCCCACAGCACAACAACCCCATGTGCATCAACCCCCCCATGTGCTTCAATCCCTCTTGCGTATCAACCCCTCATGTGCAACAACCCCCAAGTGCATCATCCCCACATGTGCGCTGTCCCCCCATGCACACTGTCTCCCATGTGAAATGTCTCCACATGTGAAAAGTCCCCCATGTGCATCATCCCCATGCACATCATCCCCCTATGCGCATCAAATCCCATGCACAACATCCCCCATGCTCATCAACCCCATGTGCATCATACCCCCATGAGCACCACCCCTATATGCAACACCCCATGTGCAACACCCCATGCGCACCATCCCCCATGTGCATTATCCCCTAATACACACCGTCCCCATGTGCACTGTCCATCCATGCTCACCATGTGCAACACCCCCCATATGCATCACCCACCATGCACACCACCCCCATATGTACCATCCACCCACACATACCATCATCTCCTGTGCACCCTCCCTCTCAGTGCATCAGCTGGATGTTGATCAGTCAGTCTTCAGTGTTAAGTATAGGATAAAAATATGTTTCACCCCTTTTTAGTCCTTTAAGGGTTAAATTTCTCAACATCAGTTCTTGGTGGGTGTTGATATCACAGAAGGAACACCCTCCCCAAATTTCATGGTTTCAGGTCCAGGGGTTGGGGCAGGGCTTGAATCAGTCAGGGAAAGTATAGGGAGGAAAACTCATTGCGCCCCTTTTCACCCCATTCTGGTTGGAATTTCCAAAAACCGGTTCTTAGTGTGAGCCTCCTTCATGGAAGGAACACCCTCCCCAAATCTCACGCTTCTAGGTCTGGCGGTTTTGGCTGGGCATTGATGAATCAGTCAGTGAGTGAGTGAGTGAGTCAGTGACTTTTCAGTTAAATGTACAGGTGATTGAAAAGTAACTTCCTATTTTAAAATACTTATAAATTACAACATAGGGAGTTACTTTTCAGTCACCCTGTATAGAGATTCCCTGGGAGTCAACTCACTGAACACAATCTACTCAGAAGTAAATAGAATAGATATGCTTATTGTTCTGTTAGTGTCATATTTAACAGTGTATTTACTTTTCATGAAACATATTTTATTTTATAAACTGTTAGAAGCGTGTGTTCTGGAGTGTCCAAGGTGACAACATTCCAGTCTGAGGCTGTGGTTCTGGCAAGAGTTTCATTTATTCAAATTAAAGTACAAATGGAAAAAAAAATATTTAGGAATAATGTAAAGAAGAAGTTGACAGAAAAACTGAATATATTTGAATGATAGGAAGGAAAAGAAGACAGCCACTTAAATGACATAAATTGATTTAAAAAATATTAAAACAGTAACAAAACTGGAAAAAAATAACAACATCAGGATGGGAATTATGAATGTCCGCTGCCTCATAATGTCCTGGAAGTTTAAAAAGGAGTCCAAGGAAATCACTGTCTTGCCAGGTGGCATATCCATCACTTTCACTAGTGCCAGGAGGCTGCCAAAGAACTCGTAAAAGCCCAAACATGTGACAAGGGCATCTGTGGTGGCTATCTTTCCCTTCCAGCTTGCTTCACAATTCATCCAAAAACAACAAGTCTTTTATTATCAGCAGTTGCAGCCCACATCAATCAGCTGGATCATGTTTTCTCCATCTAGTTCCAATCCTCCAAATTCATAATCTTTGTTCATGAATACTTGAAATGCTATTTTTCAAGCAGTCTTTCCACATTCTTTATCCCGTCTCAAAGCCACCTGTTCTGTTTTTGTATTTGATGTTCTAAATGACATAACTAGAGAAACTCCTGTCATAATGTTAGATAAATATTGCAACTAGAATTAAAGTAGTGAATATTGGTGGTTAGGTGGTGCAAGCGGTTAAGACGCTGTGCCTGTTAACCAGCAGGCCAGGGTTTGAGACCCGGGTTGGCCCCACAAGACAGGGTGAGCTCCTGTCCTTAGCCCAGCTCTGCGACGCAGCTGGATCCAATCGTTTTGGCTCTGCCTTTCCATTGGACTAATTCAGTGGCGTGGAGAGGGGGGATATGCTGCTTGGGTAACAGCATATCCTCCATAACAATCCAACCCAGGCTTTTGTGCTTCACATGCAGCGTATGCAGCGCTGAGCATGACACCATAGTCTTTCAAGACTGATGGAGGCCTGCTAATTGGTGGTTTGAAGCGGATTTTGAACCATATTAGCCAAGCAGCTTATTTGAGTGTTTTACTTATCTCTCTCAGGCTATCTGATTGTCCTCTCCACCATAAGATGTAATGCATGTTCTATATGTGCCATTGTATCATATACGCTGGTGGGGAATAGGATATTGCCATAAGACTGCCAAAGTGAGCAGATACAGAATGCTGAAGAGAGAACTATTGTTATAATGGTGACAGATTCTTTTGTGAAGATCTGTATGTTTCTTCCAGCTATCACAGCAGAAATAATTGGATTAGGCTATTATTCTGAAATTCCAGATCAGGAACATGGCTAGAGCTACAAGTTATGGCCTGTGGCTGATGATAGAAATTCATCCTTAATTTCCTGAATGTGGAATGAATTATAATTTATAGAGATAGAAAAATTCATTCTACATTCAGCCTTCCAGATTTCCATGACAAATGAAGCAATTATTATATGTCAAGTATGCAAACAGTTATTCATCAACATTTCAGCTTATTAATTCTAACATTTGCAATTCCGTATAACGTATTCATCACATTTTATTGCTTGTTGATGACAATCAAGCACAGTTCTCTCAATTATCTTTGCAAAGCAGCATTACTGGAAAAAATATCCAGTGGAAAAAGTCTATCAGTCTAAAAAGCTATCAGAATACTTCTGATTCATACAAAGACTTGAATTTAATTCACAGAAATACCTTTAATGGCCTAATTTACAGACTGATATTCATTAACCCAGCTTGGCTGAAAACTTGGTGAGAAAGCTTATAATAAATAGCAAAGCATTTTGAATTGAGCTAAAGGGCATTTCCAATCACTGGTGACTATGGCTGCAATCCTATCTATACTCTCCTGAAAGTAAGCTCTATGGGCTACAACCGGACTTCCTTCTGACATAAGATTGGGCTCCATATTTTAGGAAAAAATACAATTTATTTTTCAAGAAAATTATATCCTGTCCTTCCTTAGATAAGAATGACAGACATGGTCCATCTCCAATCTCATTTTAGCCTCATGAAAACCCTGTAAAGTATGTTAGGTTATCCCTACAATCCAGAGTAACTACGGGAGCATGTAAGAGACATATACATTGACGTAATTATGGCACCACATAGTGAAAACCTATGGGACATTCATATTGCAATCTAGAGTAAATTGTTCTTATGTCAGAGTAAGACCTCCCCATAGTTTCTCTGGATTGCGCCCTAAGAAACAGTGATTGGCCTAAGGTCAAACAGTGAGCTTCTTGGGTGAATGTATCTCATCCACCTGAATGTTCTTCTCTTCATAATTGCATTGGCATCCTTCAGTCTCGAAAGACTATGGTGTGCTCTGACTGGAGGTCCTGAAACAGCATCTAGAGTGGCTAAAAAGGCCAATTCAAGAGTGTCCATCCCTTCCACACTGAGGAAAAATAAATTCCGTCCCCTGCCCAGGCCCCACGTTTCACTGCTTTTGGGTCTGTCTCTTTGCTTCAGCCTGCTGAACAGTGTCTCTTCCAGTTGGAGAAGGCCATGCTGGGTCTTTTGCCTCCATGCTGAACGATCAGAGGTCAAGGTTTCCCAGCTGTTGATGTCCATTCCCAAGGCCTTTAGATCCCTCTTCAGATGTCCTTGTATCGCAGCTGTGGTCTCCCTCTAAGGCGCTTTCCCTGCACTAATTCTCCATATAGGAGATCTTTTGGAATCCCACCGTCAGCCATTCTCACGACATGCCCAAGCCAGCGTAGACGCCGCTGTTTCAGAAGTGTGAACATGCTAGAGATTCCAGCACCTTCCAAGATGGTGTCATTTGAGACTTTGTCACACCAGGTGATGCCAAGAATACATCGGAGACAGCGCATATGGAAGGTGTTCAGCTTTCTCTCCTGCCATGCATAAAGGGTCCAAGACTCGCTGCACTACAAGAATGTGCTCAGGACACAAGCTCTATAGACCTGGATCTTTGTATGTTCCGTCAGCTTCTTATTAAGCCATACTCTCTTTGTAAGCTTGGAGAACGTGGTAGCCACTTTACCAATACGTTTATTCAGCTCAGTATCTAAGGAGAGAGTGTCGGAGATAGTTGAGCCAAGGTACACAAAGTCATGGACAACCTCCAGTTCATGTTCAGAGATTGTGATACAGGGAGGTGGGTCCACATGGCCTGCTGTAGTGCCCAGCAACCATCTTCCTTGCATGTCTGTGTGACGTCCTGCTCCTGGAAGCTGTCTGCCTTCCTAATAAGCTACCATATCTAATCTAATATAATGCACCATCAAATCTAATGCGTACCCTTATTTTGGAGACTGAATTTGACTGAAAAAGTGAGTGTTAGATGCAAGTAAATACAGGGTGATACTATGTGTATGTATCTACTCCAAAGCCCCTTTCGATATTTCAGGGTGCAATCCTAACCCAGGCTGGCACAATTTATCGGTCTTCCTGTTCCTTTGGTGATGTAGGGAGTCAAGCGCATGTCTGTGCACTGGCTAACCCTCCCTCAGCAGTGTTTCAGAAGTGCTTTATAGCACTTTTCTGACACCTCCAGACCACCATGGGTTGGGTGCTGGGCCAGCCTAATTTACCATGCTTGTCTTCCAATCATTACCAATCCTTGCCCTAGGATTGCAGCCTTAGGGCACAATTCCAAGTGAGGGCCGTGTGGAGTATCCTCACTGGGCTGCCCCAACTATTCTGATTCCAGAGCAGAGAGTTATGCTGCATCCAGAGAGTCAGGAAGCCTGGACTACCATAGCTGCTCCAGAGCATGCACAGTAGGCACCAAGTCAGTGACTCCCAAGGAGACCCCCCTCAGATCACATTGAACAAGGAACAGCTGTGGTGCCTGCCCTAGAAGGAGTCCCTGATGAGATGCCAGTACAGTCTACAGTGAATACAAGGGGCTTCTAGAAGTGTCCTGCTGTATCCCTAGGTTAGTGGGCTGCTGTAGTTGTGCCATATCCTGAAGTCAAGAGCCAGGGATTGCAGCTAGGCTGGCGAAGATCTCAAATTTTTGGTCAACACTGCCATTCGTATTCAGCCTTATCATGGACCTCTATGGGTCTACTCTTTACTATACCTGCTCCTGAGGTGGTATAACTCTAAGGAACTGGAAGAGGGAATTTATAGATAGGGTAACCCAAGTGCACTTCTGGATTGTGCACTCAATCAAATCCCTCCATCTCCCCGCTGGATACAGTACTTGCCTTTTTGGCATGCCTGTATCTAAAGCCAGAGAAAGGAAAGGGCTGATCTTTTCATATAACAAAGTTACTGAAAGTAGTTGAAGTTTCCAATAGGCAAAAGGCAAAGTTCAGATAAGTTAAAAGGCAGTAAAGCCATTACTTTTATTTTCACACTGCCATGTCATAGGCACATTTAAAAAACAAGGAGAACCCGTGAAAGAATTCATTGACAATTCAGAAGCAATTTAGGAACTGACTTGACCTAATAGTGCCATCTGGTGCTGAATGATATGATACTAAATCTATATAGAAACTGATGTTGTAAACATCAATTGTTTATTTAACCTATCTCATACTATATTTTATTTAGCCTATTTATTTATTTTATTTAACCTAAACTTTTATTTAACCTATCTCATACTATATTAAAATATGTATTGAGTACATTAAGCCCGAAACAGAGAGCTATTCAAATTCTATCCTAAACCAAGGCTAGAATGTGTTTACCCATTATAGTGCACCAAATAATAATAATAATAATAATAATAATAATAATAATAATAATAATAATAATAATAATAACAACAACAACAACAACAACAACAACAACAACAACAACAACAACAACAACAAGTAGTGTATCTGGCTACACATTTCCATGTAGATGACTGTACCTGGCTTATTTGCATAGATCAACAAAATTCATTTACCATACATGGCACAAACCAACAATGATTGTATCCAAATAGACAATTGTAACCGGAGATAGTTTCAATGTATTTATAGGTCTTCTGTTAGTACAAAAGCCCTATAAATAGCAGACTATCCATCAGGAATCCTTTCTAAATATATTTAACATAACTTATTTTACTTACTTTATTTTTATTCTGCCTTTCTCTACGAAGAGACCCAAGGTGGCTAAATAAAAGCAAAGTTTCAATGCGACAAGCAGTCTTGGCAGCTGCTGAATTCTTCATGATATGGATATCTGAATGTTAGATCTTACCTGTAGTGAATACCTGTAGTGAAAATCCACAAAATCCCTATTTCTACATATTTGTCACCTATTTTGAACCTTCCTACTGCTCACAAGGCTTCCAGCATGATTTCATATCCTGATGCGGCTGCTGAATCATGCAGATGACTTAGAGCACAATCCTAACCATGTCTACTCAAACATAAGCTCTATTGTGTTCAGTGGGGCTTACTCCCAGGAAAGTGTCTTTAGGATTGCAGCCATAGTCTCTGTTGCTTTGTTAAAGTGACAACCTTTATCCACGCCTTTCCAAATTGGCTTTCTGTTTGAATCCCTTCTGGGAGGGGACAGCAAACACTCTTGTCCCAGTTCATTCCCAATTTAACCAGTTTAAAAAGTGAAGCAGAGAACAGGGAAATCTGTGCCAGTTACCAACATGGCTACCACAAGCTTATGCACCCATCTTGCCTTTCATCTATGCTTACCTTATCCACATCTAATATGCTTTTAAACAAACTTGGGATGTCCATGGGACATATTTCCTGAGCTATTTCATGTTGATAGGATGCTCCTGTGTGAGAACCATACAAAATGGCCGTGAAGCATGAGAAACATTTTCATCATTGAAACCGTTTTTTCTCACTCAATCTATTTTTTTAACGCAACTTCATGATGTGATTCACTCAAGAACACATTGGCAAGCAAGCATATTTTGCACTGTGCATGATAATTGACAAGATCATAACTATACCAGTATAAATAATGCTGTATCTCTTGGAGAATTTTCACTGAAAGTTATATAAATGCTATTGCTTAAATCCAATCTGCTTTCACTTCTTTTAAAAAGCTGAATAGAATATTTGTATGCTGTCAGCAATGAATAGGACAAAGATGAATCACAGAAGTGAATGCTAGCTGTCAGTTAAAGGTAGGCTCTTTTAAGCAAGAGATAACATTGCATTGTATTGCATACTTTGAAATCGAATATTTTACACAGCTTCCATTTACCCTTCAATTTAATAGTGCAAACTTCTTGCACTAGATGGTGCTATAATGTACTGTATTAGATATCTATGGGGGTGAGCAAGGCAACAACTAGGCAAAATGAAAACATTGTGTACATAATTTGAAGATAACTTAAGGGCTGTGGGTGGCGCAAGTGGCTAAGACACTGTGCTTTTTATCCAGCAGGCCAGGGTTCAAGACCCGGGTCGGCCCCACAAGACAGGGTGAGCTCCTGTCCTTAGCCCAGCTCTACGACGCCAGCTGAATCCAATTGTATTGCTCTGCCTTTCCACTGGACTAACTCAGTGGCATGGAGAGGGGGAAGATGCTGCTTGGGTAACAGCCTATCCTCCATAACAATCCAACCCTGGCTTTCGTGCTGCGTATGCAGCACAGAGCACAATACCATAGTCCTCCAAGACTGAAGGAGGCCTACTTTTTTATATGACCAGAGCGCACAGACATAGAAAAGGCCACCTTTATGTTTTAGTGGTGTCTCAAAGAGCTCATTTCCAGTTAGCAGATCTGGAGATCTCATTTCCAGTCAGCAATTTAGGCCCATCTACATTTTATATGCATTTTATAACAGCGTTCCATGTGCAAGAGGGCCACATGACCACGGAGGCATCTTCAGACAATGTTGGCTTTATGGCTTAAGAAACAGGGATGGGCACTGTTCCTAGAGTCGGCAACCTGGGGGGGGGGGGACACATTTACATTTTATATTTTATCATGTAGAAGCCATTTGAAACTGCCTTTGAAATTGCCTCTATGCAATGTGACTTCACTTGTGGCTGGAATAACACATGTGATGTGCCACATGTGTTATTCTGCTCTCCATGTGATGTGCCAATTAGCAGAAGGGTCAGGCTAGCAGTGAAGCAAGGTGAGGCATACTGCGTCAAACAGCAGATAGGGACAGGCAGTATCCTACAACAAGCACGGATCCTCTATAGAAACCTACCTAGCTAATATGAACCCATGTGTTATGGCTTGAAAAACAGCAGCAGAGTGAGATGGAATTACAAAGTCAGAAAAATATTTCTTCACAAGTGAGAGAGGAGGGTACAGAGGTGGGTGGATCATGTTCAGAAGGGGACAGGATCCATGTCAACAGTACTCACAATATCCTATCCTCCTCCTTCCCTCCATCCCAGACCAGATGCATAGACACATATATGTTTGGATGTGCTCCAGTGATTTAGCAGGAGCACATCTGAGACCTGTTGCCTCAGCCAGGCTTTTCCTGGAGCATGAGGAAAAATGTCCCCTTAGCTTGAAAAGACCTCGGGACATCAAAATTCCTCCTCAAGGTGCAGGAAAACCTGTGCTGGCCTTTCTTCCACATTGGCACACCTTGCCTTCACCCACATACAACTCTTCTCAAAGGTAACTTCTTCAGCATTTGTTCCATGTGGTGGCAGGTCTTCTATTCCAAATCAGAGTCATCCAATCCTTGTTTGATGCAACACTGAGGTAACTGGCTGGCCTTATGCAGTGACCTGTCAATGAGATGTTGCCTTCCCACAAGGACTGCTAGGTTGGTAGGAACTGGGGTAAGTGATGGGAGCTCACTCCATCATGCAGTACCTGGGTCTTCAATCTCAGGACTGCCAACCTCCAGGTTGACAAAGACAGCATCTTTAACCAAGTACCGAACCACCAGATCCCCCTATGCAACTCATCTCAATCTGCAACATAATTTGGAAGATGAAGGTCTAATTCCTTCCTGCCATTCATCCTCTATATAGATGTACAATAGAAAACTCATTGTTTTCTGGGGGAAACTGGGAATACTGCTAACAGCTGGATGGAATTTGAGAGGAGCTGGAAGGTGACAGGGAAATAAAGTGTGAGCAGCTCAGTGCAATGAAATAACAAATACTGAACACAAAAGGACAAACATATTATTTGTATGAAAATGTTTTCCATGTGCAGGGTTTTGGTTTTCCTTTCTTGAGGAAACAATTTGTTATTCACTGATCAGTGCAAGATGAGTACGATCATATTTTAAGAGGACTGGGAGTAGGCCACTGACATGACATAGGGATTTAGATCAAAACTATACATTTGTTCATAGCTTTCAATTGTGCTTTTCAAAAAACAATGTACCGTACTCAAAGTGATTTATAAAAATATAAATTCCAACAAATATTTGTGATACATCAATAATTATATTAATATTAAAGCAGGGAAATATCTTTATTAAGTCCAAGTAAGCTATCAGGCAGTAGTGTTCACTCCACTGAGACATTTTAGTTGGTCTTTTTATGAGCATAAACCTAACCAACATTCTAGCACTAGCATAGCTGTGCCAGGAAGGCCATGTGCTGCCTCTTGTAGTTAGGAGGAAGTATTGGAGGCCTCCTTAAGGTAAAGCAATATTTGTTCCTTGGAGTTGCATTGCCCTTACCCTAGAACTGAAAAATTAGTTAGGATTGCATCTTATTTATTTTATTTCTTTAAAGAAAGACAATAAGCAATCAACAACATTCAAACAAAAACATACTTAAAAGTGAATTTAATCAAAATTGAGGGGTGGGAGGAACTTTGGGAAAGTGGAACAGAAACAGCAAGAGGAAGGAGGAGGTTCTTAATTGGTATCTATATCACAGAAGGTATACTTTCCCCAAATTTCATGCATCTAGGTCCAGCAGTTTTAGCAAGGTGTTGATCAGTCAGTCAGTCAGTCAGTCAGTCAGTCAGTCAGTAACTCTCAGTTATATATATAGATACAGAAACCATAGATAAGATAGACTTGTACTGAAGTTTCAGGTTTTTCAGTTTCGTTGAAGTGGAGCAGCTTTTGGTGATAATGAACCATTTCCACATTTTGACATGGTGACCTATTCACCACAAGCTCAACTCTACTTCCCGTCCCTAGTAGATGTTAACTGGACTGAGGCTTCCAGATCTGTGTACATATGGTTAAATGGTAATATGGTTTATACTTTAATTTAAAGTATAATTTGGGAGGAGGTGCACTGCATGCAAACCAAAAGTGTCCAGCAAAAGTTTTTTTGCAAAAAAGAAGTGTCTTTCAGAGGACTTCAAGATGTCTTATGAGATACAGGGTGTTCTTTGGAGGCAACCTCCCCAGAGCACAAAATACCTCCTTAATGATGGCAAACTGGAAGCCATTTCCCATCTTGGCCATGAGGTCCTCTGAAGCCCTTCATCATGGGTTAGGTATCCATGTTGAGTGCAAGCAGCAACTGTCTTTCACATTATGTCAATAGAATCATTGCCCAGCATATTCAGTGTTGTTGTTGATCCTATATTATGTTGAAGGTCTCCTAGCATAGCATGAAGACAATCATACTAGGGGCAAAATCCAGAGTAACTATGGGGAGACCTTGCTCCAGTGTAAGAACAGCTTACTCTGGATTCCGATATGAATTTTCCATAGGTTTTCACTAGGTGGTGCAGTAACTACGGGTGCATGTAAACTCTCTTACGTGCTCTCTTACGTGCTCTCTTACGTTGCTCTGGATTTGGGGGTAGGCTGCACTAGATTGCATTATTCATGTCCAGAGTCACTCCAGGAACTTCTGGAACCCAAATTGGATGACTGGATCCTTAACTGCTAATGCAACACTTTGCGGAGGTTTGCTAAATCATAATTCATTCAGGACTTTTTCAGGTAGGTGCTAGCAGTTTGACGTATGCCTTCTACTAAAATGAATATACTGGTAAGTAGCAAACTCAAACTCAAGTGGATAAGGAGAGCCCACTGTACTTTGGCCCCTTCTAATTGTGTGATGTGCTGCCACAAATTCAAATATGGATTGACAGCAGCATGTCAAAAGCAGCATGTCAAAATCTGAGCTCATATATTCATATCTCTGTTGCAGTAACCCAGATTTTGGAAGAGACAGTATGGGATTATTCTACACTTTATGAGAATTGGGTCCAATTTCCACTAAAACATTTATCAACAAATATCTGGACACTGAGTGCTGGAACTGAAAACACATATGGGTTTTTTTAATAAAAATACTGTAGCATGTTGTAATTGTGCTTTGAATTGGTGCTTTTCTTTGACCTAAAATAAAAATCCCTGTGCTGCACTGGTCCTTGAAATACATCGTGAAAGAACTGACTCCTCTATCCTTGAGTAATATTTATGGATTTGAAACTGATTAACATCAAGTCAGCAAAACTAAATGTAGCAACAAAACTGCTTTAGGATTCTCATTTTGCAATAGTAGACAAATAATGTTGCTTACTGTGCTGGCTGGTGGGAGAGTGGTAAGAAATAATCTCATTTCTACAGACTCATTCTTTGCAGACCTCTAAAGTAGATGGTCTTTAAAACACCTGCTTTACATTCCTAGACAACTTGGCTTTTGTGATTTCAAAACTTAAAATCCAATTGATTTGGTTACTCAACGTTTCAGAGCTGAGTGTATGTCCAGTTCAGCAGTTAGGGCACGATCCCAAGTGAGGGCAGTGAGGAGTGCTCTAGCTGGGCTGCCCCAACTATTCTGATTTCAGAACAGAAAGTTATGCTGGATCCAGAGAGTCAGGAAGCTTGGGCTGCCCTAGCTGCTCCAGAGCATGCTCAGTAGGCACCAAGTCAATGAGGAGGGCTTGCTCCTGAGGAGACCCTCTCAGATCACACTGAACAAGGAACAGTTGTGGTGCCTACATTAGAAGGAGTCCCTGATGAGATGCCAGTACTGTCTACAGTGAATACATGGGGCTTGTTGGAGTGGCCTGATGTATCCCCAGGTTAGTGGCTGCCGTAGTTGTGCCATATCCAGAGATTGAGAGGAAGTGGTTGCAGCTAGGCTGGCCAAGAACTCAGATTTTTGGTCAACACTGACATTTTTATTCGGCCTTATCATGGACCCCTATGGGTCTACTCATTACTATACCTGCTCCTGAGGTGATATAAGTCTGAGGAGCTAGAAGAGGGAATTTCTGCCCTGGAAACAGGTTCTGTATGCCTCTGCCGTAGGCAATGCTAAACATGCTCTCAGCATGCCTCTCCTGAACTCCCTAGGTTGCCCAGCTAGGGCAACCCAGGTCCACCTGTCTTGGGGCAGTCAATGCTGCCTGAAGCCTTTTCCAGAATAACGAAGGTGACCTATCATGCATTTGGGTCAGCCCAGTGATAGATAGGGTAACCCAAGTGCACTTCTGGATTGTGCCCAAAAGCACCTATTTGCTATCTGGAGTCGAAGAAGACTTTGTTGTCCAACCTCCTCCCCCACCCCCACAACAAAATCAAATGTTCTTAGCCCAGCTCTGCCACGCCAGCTGGATCCAATTGTATTGGCTCTGTCTTTCCATTGGACTAATTCAGTGGCATGGAGAGGGGGGATCTGCTGCTTGGGTAACAGCCTATCCTCCATAACAATCCAACCCAGGCTTTCATGCTCTGCATGCAGCGTATGCAGCGCCGAGCACGATACCATAGACTTCCAAGACTGATGGAGGCCTGCAGCCTTTCAGCAGCACCACCTCTGCTTAGGCATCATTTCACACACAGCAGCTAGAGATGCTCTACAACAGTGATTTTCAACATTTTTCATCTCACAGCACACTTAACCAGGCACTGAAATTGTCAAAGCACACCATCAGTTGTTTTTACCATTGACAAGGCACACCAGACTGTTCAAATCCCCCAATTTTCCTATTAATCAATGTCAATCTCCAAATTCCTGCACACCTGAGGACTATCTGCGGCACACCACTGTGCCATGGCACACTGCTTGAAAATCACTGCTCTATAAACTCACAATTTTGTGATAGTTTGGCACTTTCAGCCATGTCTCCTTTTCTCATCCTGGTTCATGGTGGTTCCATAGAAGATCGGGGCAGAGGGAATAGGCTTGATTCAAGGGGAGGTTCAGGAGTGTTCAAAGTTATGCCAGCAAAATAGGTGAAATATTTTCAAGAGATCTATTTGTAACTGTCAAGGCAATAAAAATAATTAATTACTTTTTTATAATTTATAGGCTGTCTGGTCACCTCACCATAGTATGCAGCACGTAGTCTGTTAGGAAACAGGTGCATAGAGTAGGATTGTGGAGGGTAAGATTGATCTGTGAATGACAGATTAATTTGAATAATTTGTTAAGCACAGAGACAAACCCTACAATCCAGAGTAACTACGGGAGCACGTAAGAGACAATACATGTACCCGTAGTTACTGCATCACCTAGTGAAAACCTATGGGAAATTCATATTGCAATCCAGAGCAAATTGTTCTTACACCGGAGCAAGGACTCCCCGTAGTTACTCTGGATTGCGCCCAAATTCTATTTCAGCAGGAGTCTCTTTTACAGACTGTTTGGTACTTTGCATTCTAAATAATCTGGAGGTGAGAGGGTTATAAACAGTGGTGGGCTTCAGGGGTTTCTCACATGTTCTATAGAACCCTTTGCTAATGAGTGCCTGGTTCTGAGAACCGGTTACTAATGTGACATTGTCTGCAATCCTAAAGACACTGTCCTGGGAGTAAGATCCATTGAACACTATGAGGCTTACTTCTGAGTAGACATGGTTAGGATTGTACTCAAAGAATCTGTAGTTAATTTAGGTTATTAGGACATAGAACCTGTTGTTAATTTATTTGAATCCCACCACTGGTTATAACTCTGACAACATTCCAAAGAGCATTATGAATCCTATGGTTGTGTAATACAGCATCCACCACATACTCACTCTTGACTTTGATCCGCCACAGAATGCAATTACTATTCCATGAAATGAAACTGTTGAATGGTTGATGAAAGTTAATTTTAGCTTCTCAAGGAAAAGGAAGTGGTGTGATAGACATATCAAGTGTAAGGAGTAGCCCCATTTTTTGCATCCCATTTTCTTGGTGGTGTAATTCAAATCCTTTCGTTTGGATTTAGGACCAAAACAAGTGTGACAAGGAAGACTTTGTAGGCAAATGGGTGATTACAGATTTTAATTAGCCAGAAAGCAAACACCTGTGTTTGTGATTATAATCAGAACAGGGACACGGGGATAACAGGAGCCCTTTATTTGTTAGATTTGTACTTCACCTTTCTCTCTGAAGAGTACCCAAGGTAGCTCACATACCTTTTGCCATCATTTGTTCACATTTGTTCATCATTTGTTCACCATCATATTCACTTTTAGTCTTCAATCTTCATGTCAATATGATGATTTAAATTAATTGCAAGAGAAAAATGCTGGGTCGGGTGAATGCTTTCATTTCCCTAGGCAACCAGGGCAACCAATGGGTTCCCTATGGGCAACCAGGGCTTTTTTCTGAGGGTACTTAGTGGTACTCAGTACAGGGACCTTTTTCCACCCCTCCCCACCCAGCAACTAATTAATTAGTCATACTGAGATGACCTGTGCTGAGTAGCGGTACCTTTTTCCCCCCAGGAAAAAAGCACTGTGGGCAACCCAGAGGTAACCGGTCGGCCAATGTCAGAACAGGATATGATGTGTATAAATCAGTGGTTTCCAAACTCATACCCAGAGTTGGGAACTCAACTCCAATGACAGACCCAAGTCTCAAAAATGCATTTTTTCGCTGACTCGGTGACCCATGAGTAATGCATATGGAAGGCTCTGAAAAATACTCAAGTCAGCATTCATCCCCGTGCATGCTGACTCAAGTCTGTTTGTTTCTGGGGTACTTGCTTACTGTTTTGTGGCATGAAAAATCTTGTGGGACCATCATTCAAACTAGGCAAGCAGCAGGGAGTGTCAGCCATGAGGCAGGGAAGGGATAATGCTTCCTTTCGTAGTGAAGGGAGCTGAGAGAAGCCTTGGGAGCAGGAGGAAGGGGGTGTTTGTAGCAACCATAATTTCCTCTGCATGGCTGCATGGAGAAAGATCTGAAACTATTGAATGGTGAGAGAGAAAGATTTAAATTATCTTCCCCTAGTGCTCTGATAAAAAATTAGAGGCCCCACTGGCTGCCTTAAGTCCTTTAAAAGCACTTTGTTTTTATTTTTAAATTGGGGGTCATAGATCTTCTTTCTCTTTTATATTCCATTCACTTTAATTGTTGAGAAGTTCCAATACCTGGAGTCCAAAATATGCCAATGTCCTCTTTTGGTGGTGCAGATCCACCATATCTTTAATTTATCCGAGACTCAGAGCAAGTTGAAAGTCCACAGTCCCATCTTGTAGGGTCCCAAGTGCAAGAGAAGAATTATTCCATCACACAACACATATCCTTGATCCTTTGAAACTTTAATACACTGTGGCAGTCTAACCTTAAAAATAACTCTATGAATATCAATGTCCTGTTGTGGAATTGGCACAATTTCTACAGCCGGGCAGTAGGCCATGTCCAGCATTTGGTATGCAAAGTATGGATCCTGTCCAGGGGAATGCAATTGACTCTGGGCCTGTTGGATTACCTTACACAAGCATGTCCTTTGCCTACTGAAGAGATTTATTTTTGTTTTAATCTTCCATTGAGCAAACAAATGACCTTTGAAAGAATCAAGGATAAGTATGACTTCTAAGGCATGCTGGGACTAAGCTGGAGGAATTTCTGGAATGGAGATCTAAATAGGTGATTGAAACAAATAAGAAAGAGTTCTTTCTTTCCCTGGCTTCCTTTGCTAGTGCAGCAAGACACTGAATGGTGAAGTATCCATTTGCCGGTAATCCTGCTGCAGTTTTGATTCAGGCCAATTTCATACATTAGACAGATGCAAAACCCAAGTTTGCCAGCAAGTGTACCACATTTAGCAGGGTCACAACTCTCTGGCAGAGTATGCATCCACATTCACACTTTGCCGGTGGGTGCTCTTTGGTGGTGCTCTCAAATAATTTAAGAGCGCAGGTCAGAGTGCAACTCTTTGAGCTAGCACAAGAATTTTATGGACTTCTCCAGGCCTATTGAGGCCTGGGGATGTCATGCACAGCCTCCCCACACCTCAGAACACCTCCAAGATGCAAACAAAAGACTCTTCTGATCACATCAGAGAGGTCCTCAAGATGCAGGGTTGGCATCTGGACTGAGTCAACCCCAAGGGTTCAAAATCTGGGGTAAGAAGCACCCACTATTTTTACCATACATATTGTGTGGCATTTTAGTCATTATTGAAGGTATGTTGAAAACATATACAAACCAAGCTACTACTTTCTGATGCAAGTATTCATTTAATACACACTCAAATATTTGCCTTTCAAAGCAGAGTCCTGGCTGTATTTTGTTACATCACTATGCAGCCTTTCCCGATCCTTTAGAAACAAAAGACCTCTGTTCTCTAATGCAATGAGCAAACGTCCAAAAATATAAAAAGTCTCATCATTAAGAGTGAAGCACATGTAGACATTTGACTGTTTACCAATGCTGCAAGCAGCCAAGGTCTTTACTGGGAAGAAAAATTGCAGGCACTTTAGTGTCAAAGACAAAAAATTAGCTACTTTCTAAAAGGCATCCTGCTGTCAGGAAGCTCCTTGTATAAAAAAAGGCAAAGCAAGAACTGAAGGCATGAGTAACTCTTTGGCTGGTAATACAGTCAGCCTTGAACAATTACTATAACCAATCTGTTCAGCAGAAATTTCTTAATGGCCTTCTCATTATGCATTTTCTCAAGAGGACAACCGTCTCTCTTGCATCATTCACTTCTCTCCATCTGTTATTCTCCTACCCATTCAATATTAACAAGATAAGCACAGAAGCAACTGACACGTTCCTAGATAATAAAACTGCAGATCACCATTTAATTGCTTTTGAGTAGGAAAGTGCAAAATTGAATTGTGGCGTACGCTTGCTGAAGTTTCCATTCTGTGAAGAGACTGTGCAAAGTTAGAATTTCTATACTTGTTTACTCACTTTATTTGAGCGCCTTTGATGATTTCAAATTTGTTTGGGACTGAATACCGTCATTTGGAAGGGCAAATTAAAGTTTTATACCTACGTCTTAAGTATTCTACTTGGAAGTTTGATAGAACTTGTTTGTTGTAAGTATGTTCAGATTCCAACCTTAGATGATTGCAGGATAGTATAATCTGCTTGCAATAGCTGCCGACTGAGGTGTCTTCTCTGCAGTTCAGTTGTTCCTATCAAGGCACATTTTGTCTTAGTTGTAGAACAGGGTCTGCATAAATTCAGTTTTCAAAATTGCCACTAGCCATTTTCCTTCTGCTGCCCATAAACAAGTTTGAGAACAGCTGTTCAACCAGGAACTTGAGAATCACTCTCAGAAAACCAAGTGAAACATGCTCATAAGTTTCCTTCATAATGCTTCTCACATTCACAAAACAGCAGGATTTCAAGCATGTCAACCACCTAAGAAAAGATGAGAGATCCTGCTCATTCATAATTATGTTGTTTCTACCTTCGCATCTCTCCAGCAGGGATGGGACAAATCTGAGTTACAGAAATACACATTTTTCACTAACTTGTGGACATTTGAGTCCTGTGGATGGAAGACTTGGAAAAATAAACCAGTCACGAGCCCCTTGACTCATGACTTGCAGTCCTCTTGGGTGACTCAAGTCTATCCGTGTCTGGATATGCTTGCTTACTTTTTTGTAACATGAAAAATCTTGTGGGGCCATAATTCAGGCCAGGTGGATAGCATGGACATTCCAGCAAGGAAACAGGAAAGAGTTAATGTTTTGATTTTTCATCTAAGCAGGAAGATTTTGTATCTTGCTCATCCGACAGCGCCGAGCACGATACCATAGTCTTTTAAGACTGACGGAGGCCTGCATCCAACAGAAAGAAACCAATTATCATTGGATGAAGGATGACTGTTCTGATATTTTCTTCAGTTGAGGCAGCAGAGGAAGATGTTTTCAAAGGGGTTCTTGCCCTACAACTGACTGGTAAAGGAAGGTGATTCATAATGCTCATGCTTGCCAACTGCATGACATGGCTCCTGGGAACTCCATGTTACTTGAGAGGAGGGAATCTCATAGATTGACTAATGGCATTGGGACTACTTATGACCAGGCTTGCCAAGGATTGGGTCATCTTGGTAAACCTCCCAGATGCTGTGCATGACCATCTTTCCTCTTGCACTGTCCCACTCCAGTTTACAGATAGGATGGAGCAGCTTAAAGGGAGTGCTAAGATAGACAGCCTTTCACAGTCCTGTCTTCCTCTACATAGCTATGGTGGACTTTTTAAGGGGCTAACTTGTGAAACAGGTCTTCAGGTATTTGAGCCACAAAAATGCTCCAGGCAACTTGGAAAATGTCCTCCTTATGATTTGCTTAGTCATGGGAGTGGTGACTAAAGACTCAACTCAAGCTGTGCTGGATTTGCCCATCCTTGCTCTCCAACATATATTTATTTTGTTTTGCTTCTAGTATTATTTTGGAAAGTAATAGATTATATTTTAATCAGACACGAAGTTTGAAAAATGCAAAAATAAGATATACTCAAAATGTTTGGAGAGCAATTTTGCAGTTGGAGAACTAAAAGCAATTTTTGTTACTATAACAGATATGAAAGAGTGTTAAATCTTTACCTAAGGGCCTTAAAAGATTAAAAGTTCATCTTTCCAGATTATCAGACTGAGTACTGTAGAAAAGAATCCAAACCCACATCCAAATGCACAGGGAATAGAATTTAAGTGAACTCTAAAACTCAAAGCAATAGCTCTTCCAAATCAGATTGATTCTCAAACCAATATTTTCCCCAACCCCTACAAGTAGTGTATGAACACTATGTAATCCATCGTTGGTATTATTTGCCAGATAAATTACATCTTCTAAAAGGAGCAAATTATTTTTCACAAACCCTACAATCCAGAGTAACTACAGAAGCACGTAAGAGACATTTACACTGACATAGTTATGGCACCACCTAGTGAAAACCTATGGGAAATTCATATGGCAATCCAGAGTAAATTGTTCTTACATCGGAGCAAGGTCTCCCCGTAGTTACTCTGAATTGCACCCAAAGACTTATTGTGCAATACTATACCTGTTTTCTCATAAATAAATTAGTGCACTACGCTTTAAGTTGTTGCAAAACATCATATGCTGTTGTATGCTGTTGGATTTGGAAAGCAGCAAGTGATGAAGCAGATGGAGGAGATGCTAGAGGAGGCATGCCATTGGGATTGGAGGGCAGGAATCCTTAAGGACAGATTAGGGTGGGCAATGACAGGCCATGGAAGAGTTTGAGGGTGGATTCCAGATGCACCAGCATGTGCTAGGTTCATAACCCCTGCTAAATGAGCAAGAGGCACTCTTTCAAGTGGGTGCTCCTCTTTTATTTAGCAGGGGGAGAGTAACTGGCCCTGCACACCCCAGCAATGTCTGTTCAAGTGGCTTCTGCTGGTGTTCTTTTTTGCATTTTAGATTGTGAGCCTTTTTGGGACAGGGACCATTAGCTTTTAATTAGCTATTATTATTTTTCCATTTTCTTTGTAAACCGCTTTGTGAACTTTTTAGTTGAAAAGCAGTATATAAATACTGTAGATAGATCGATTATTGCCCCTGCCTTGTCTGCTTCCTGTCCCAAACCATGCCCACTACCAAATTACTTTCTCTAAAAGATATCTGGGAGCCACTGTCAAATTCACAGAGCCCCCAACCATTTGTGCCAGTGTCCCCAAGGTTTATAATAGCAACTTGGATTTTGCACCAGCATCCTGGACTTCACTTGGATCTTCCACCATTAGGCCCCATAGGACTGGGCCTACAGTTTTCTTTTCCTGCTGTAACTAAGGCTGTAATCTTAAGCACACTTTCCTGGGAGTAAGACGCATTGAACACAATGGGACTTATTTCTGAGTAGACGTGGATAGTTGTGCCCTATGTTATGTAATTGCAACAACCACATATGTTTCCTTCCCTACCCGGCCTCCATCCCTTTCCTGTATGCTGTCTCCTTTAAGTCAATATCTGGATTGTAAGCCCCTCAAGGCAGAGCCCTGCCTTTTCATTTTATGGAAAGCACAATTTCCTCCCTTCTTGTGGTTAAACTGCACTGGTTGCAAGCTTCTTCACCACATTTCAGTTTTCTAAAAGCACATGCCATTCGTTCATCTTAATGTCATACAAGCTTCATTACAAAGCATAAAATATTGTTTCCACTTAGCTTGTACAAATCAGAAGCACCAAACATATGGTGTAGGACAAAGCACAAAGGTAAGGTCTCCTCTTCCATGTGGGTCTCCAGATTTTTGACCAGCCTTCCAGATTTATCACTTGAAGTGTAAAGATGAAATCAACTTGGACCACTCTTTGATCCTAGGGAAAAACAACACATCAGGATTTAGAAAGCTTCGTATTCCTTTAGAAAATAACATACCTGAGAGCTAATTGAATGTCACAGTAGGAGCTCCCTAATTGCTTCTGGGGCGCTGAGAAGCAAACCCATTTATCAACATTTGCTTTGAGAAGGCAGTTATTGAACTTTAGAAATCCATGTGCTTTTTACAGGAAAAAAATGCAGTACCAAGGAGTTTGTCAGTTTCAACTTCAACTTTTTAACAATACAGTTTGGTGTTTTTCATTCAATGTTCCTTCTGTACTCCACACAATCTAGCTGGTGTTATGGTTTATGTTAGCTTTCCATCTCACAAGGTAGATTCACTTGACACCTGTCCTTTCATCACCATCCTCAAATTGTATTAAGCTGTGCTTACTCGTTCAAGACTGCTCTTGCACAAACTCTGACACTACATTTCAACTATCGTATACATTGCCTTTTCTCTAGTGAGTATAATATTCAAATGCAGTGGTACATGAGCATAATTCGTTCTGGAAGCATGCTTGTAATCCGAAATGCTTGTATATCAAAGCAAATTTTTCCATAGAAAACAACTGAAACTCAAATGATTCATTCCACAATCCATAAATATTCATATAGAAATTATTACAATATTGTAATATTCAAAATAATAAATAAAACACAAAATATAAAAAATTAACCTGCTCTTAGTCTATCAAGTCTCTCAGTCTGCCCCCCCCCCAACACAGGAGTGAGCCCCACTGATTATTACAGGGCTTACTTTATAGTAGACATGTAAGGCTAGCAGTCCAATCCTAGCACGTCTACTCAGAGGTAAGTACAATTGTGTTCAATAGTACTTACTCCTAGGAAAGTGTTGTAAGGATTGCAGCTGTAGGGCACAATCCAGAGTAATTACGGGAGCACATAAGAGACATTACGTGCACCCGTAGTTACTGCACCACCTAGTGAAAACTTATGGGAAATTCATATTGCAATCCAGAGTAACTTTTTCTTACTCCAGAGCAAGGATTCCCCGTAGTTACTCTGGATTTCACCCGTAGTCTCTCAGAGTCCCTTTCCATTGCTCCCCTTACATAGGAGTGAGCTACATTGACTTTAATAGGCTTACCTCAGAGTAGACATGCATAGACTGATCTCTTAGGAGAGGCTGAGCACATGCTGGCAGAGTGCCAAAACCAGTGTATTTTGACCAGGACTAATTTTTTTCTTGTTTATCAAGACAATTGCTTGCATATCAAGTTATAATTTAATAGAAATGTTTTCTTGTCTTGCAAAACACTCTCAATCCAAGTTACTCTCAATCCAAGGTTTTAGTGTATTAACATAGCACTAGGGCAAAGAAATAGATCCTTCTCTGCTTGTGATACAGCTCCAATTCTGATTGGTTCTATATGGGATCACATAATTCAGATCATGGTCCCAGGCAGGACCGGCTATTCCTGGTGATGCTGCTAACCTATATCAGTGATTTTCAGCTGTTGATAGTCCTCAGGTGCGCCAGGGGAATTTGGGGATTGACATTCTTTAACAGGAAAATTGGGGGATTTGAACAGTCTGGTGTGCCTCATCAAAGGCAAAAACAATTGATGGTCTGCCTTGACAATTTCAGTGCCTTAATAGTGTGCTATGAGATGGAAAAGGTTGAAAATCACTGCTGTATGTGATGGGCAAATACAGGGACTTATGCATGCGGAGTCTGTGCTTCTATCTCTACACTAGGAACCTCCCAAGACTTTCCATTCCTTATTTGTTTCCTGTGTCCCAAAACAAACCTGCTGTCCTCATTCTCAGCATGACTGATTAGTATTCTGCCCTTGATCCAGGGGAGCAAGGCAACAACAGTGCTTCCACCTACCTTACCCACCAACAGCACTGTTAACCTTGTTACTAATATGAGCAGATTCATCTTGCAGTCAGCGCAAATCTAATTTACTTAACAACTGTTTTGAGAACCATGCTGCCTGGCATTTATTCAAGATCAGATTAAAGTGTGCCCGCATACCTTGAGCACAGTCCCACAGCACATACGTGCAAAGGCAGCATTGATTACTGCATATTGGACTCATCTGGATGAGGTGACTGCCAAGATGACGAGATTCAGCAGAGGCTGCCCTCACCAGTGGCGCATCTCTCTGTAAACAAACAACCGAAGCAGGTTAAATGCGCAAGAAACTTGTCAACCTCTTCTGAAGGTTAAGCCAGGCTTCCAGGAAGGATTTCATTTCAGAAGAACACTAAATCAGAGTTTATAGCAGTGCGCTATCATTCCCAGAAATGCCAGCATCGAGAGTGGTGATTCCAGGAATTATATCAGAGAACATGGCTCTGCTCCAGCTCATTGGCAAAGGTATAGATCTAAGGATTTAACTACATGACTGAAGACAGCAAAATTCATTGCAGTATTTAACAATACGGAAGAATTGTCAATTTCTATGCATAGATCTTTTGCAGCGTTTTTCCACAACAGAAAAAATGTTTTGAGCTATAATTAAGACATATTTAGTTGTGGATCAAGTATATTAAAGGAGCCACCATGTAGGGTAATGCAACATTAGCAGGCCTCCATCAGTCTTGAAAGACTTTGGTATCGTGCTCTGCACTGCATACGCTGCATGCGAAGCACGAAAGCCTGGGTTGGATTGTTATGGAGGATAGGCTGTTACCCAAGCAGCAAATCCCCCCTCTCCACGCCACTGAATTACTCCAATGGAAAGACAGAACCAATACGATTGGATCCAGCTGGCGTTGCAGAGCTGGGCTAAGGACAGGAGCTCACCCTGTCTTGTGGGGCCGACCCGGGTCTCAAACCCTGGCCTTCTGGTTAACAGGCACAGCATCTTAACCGCCCTAAACGTTCCCAGAAATGTATAAGTACAAAAACTGCCTTGGTGTTATTGGTTAAATGTAATAGAAGAGAATCCCTGCCAAATCAGACCAAAAGTCTATCTAATCCAGCATTTGATTCTTCATAGCAGCCCACCAGCTGCCTGTGGGAAGTCCGTAAGCAGGAATGAAAGGCATATGTCTTTCTCGCAATTTCTCCTTCACACCTGGTAATTCAGATGCCTACTGAAACTCTATCTGAAGGTAGCACGTAGTCATCATGACACACAGCTATTGATAGACCTGTCCTCCACAGGCCTGTGTCTAAATGCCACTTCATACATATGGCACCTTCACACTATCCCACTTCATCTCTCCACATCTTCCCAGAGATAATCAGGCAGGAACTGATGGATACATAAACTGATGCAGAGTCTGAATGTTTGCAAGTTTGGCTTTTAAAAAAAAGTATTCATTTTTTTCAAATGTGTTTAGCAAAAAGGAAGATAAAAACGGGCAGTGGTGGATCAGTGGTTAAAGACGCTGTTGTTCTGCAAAATTCCTGCTCTAAATTTGGTCCAGAGAACTTATGTCCACTTATGCTAATTAGTTCCCCTGGTTCAAGCACAGCTACCTCTAGAAGTGTATTAACCCACTGCTAAACTAAGCCCTATCTTCAGATTTGTTATAGTTAGGCAGTCCATCAAGCAGCCAACAGATAGATAGTCAATTAGTCACAGGTTGACCATATGTCATAACTGCAAAAGAGGACAAGGCCCTCAAAATGTAGGTCATACAAGAAAAATGCAGGACATAAAACCTAAAAACGCTCATACCATACTGCTTTCATGTGATTCATTTAAACACTATACACTCAGTATTTATTGAATTTAAAACTATTACTTATGATTTATTACATATAATTTATTAATTCCAAGACAGCTACATGCTGGTTACTCATAAGGAAAAGGAGGATAAAGAAGTTTTTTTCCAGGACCCAAGGCTAAAAAAGAGGACATATACCCTACAATCCAGAGTAACTACGGGAGCACGTAAGAGACATTACGTGTACCCGTAGTTACTGCACCACCTAGTTAAAACCTATGAGAAATTCATATTGCAATCCAGAGCAAATTGTTCTTACATCAAAGCAAGGACTCCCCGTAGTTACTCTGGATTGCGCCCATAGTCACCCTAATAAGTCAGCAAGCCAGTTAGCCCTAGGAGATCAGTCCATTATACCAAAAATCCTCCGCTTCTCACCTCCCCCACTCTCATCCAGCTTCAACCCACAAGCTTTCCCTGGTCAGCACACTGATCTGGCTGCCTCTACTGCCTGCAGCTGGGCAGAACACCCACTGCTAATTAAACCCAGGGATTAACCCTAGTTTTCCTGGCTGATCTTGTGCAAAGGGCCACTTCTAGCATTACACCCTGTTTCTTTGATGGGGTGATGCAAACCTTCTGCAATTCTGCTATAGATATGCTTTATCAAACCTGGAGGTTGGCAGGTCAATGATTTGAGATCTGAGAACCCTATGACAGAGTGAGCTCCTATTATTTGCCCAGCTCCTGCCAGTCTAACAGTTCAAGAGCATGTAAATTCAAGAACATGAATAGGTACCACTTCAGTTGGAAAGGAATAGTGTTCCATGCACTTTGGGCATTTAGTCATGCCAGACATATGGCCACAGAGATTATCTTCAGACAACACTGGCTCTTTTGCCTTGTAATGAGGATGAGCTCTGCTGTTAGAGTTTGTTGCAACCAGCAGGATAACATTCAAGAGGCACCTTTACTTTTAAGGTGACAACTGGGTAGCATAACAACATATAGTTAGAAATATGTAGGCCATATACATTAATGTTATATATATGTAGACTTCTAACGCTATAGATATAACTACAGTGGCGCCTCACTTAAAGAGCTTAATTCGTTCCGGAGGCATGCTCTTTAAGTGAAATGCTCTTTAAGTGAAGCAGTTTTTCCATAGGAAATAATGGAAACTCAGACGACTGGTTCCACAACCCAAAAAATATATAAAAATGTTAACTGTTTATAAAAATGATTACAAAACACTGCAATATAACACTGTACAAAGCACTGTAATATGCAGTAACACACAATAATGCAATAAAGAAAATACTGTACAGTACTGAACTCTACAGTACCTTTGAAAACCTTCATGGCTGGTGTGAGGGGTACAGGGAGGGGATGACTTTTACAATCAGAGTCACTGCTATCCATTGGCTCAATGGAATCTATTGTCTTTTTGTGCAACTTTAACATTCCCAAGCTGCTGATGGGGAGCAGCACTAGAACATTGATAAGGCACACCTTTCACGCTGCCACATAGAGATCCCACATACAGACCTGACTCAGGCTGCTCCCCCCGGACGTCCCATGAGTTCCCTGGCAGTGGAAGCCTATTCCAAACTTTGCCCAGGGCCCTACTGTAGCTCATGCTAGTCTCCTCGTTCCACCTGTGAGTTCCCTTGCCATGGAAGCCTGTTCCAAAGTTCCTCAGAAGTGCTCTTTATTCAAGACAGTGCTCTTTAAGCAAGTCAAAATTTCTGAGAAAATTTTGCTCTTTATACAAAACGCTCTTTATTCAAGGTACCACTGTACATATAGTTAGAAGAAATTGCATGGTAGGCATGAAGATGCCACATATTGTTGGTATGTGGGGAACAGGAAATGCTTTTTTAAACCATCGCTTTCCCGGATAGAAATCACTAAAACATTGAACACTGGAAAAATCATTATAGCATTTCCAAACAATAATTTTAATACTTTTTTGAAAAGGCCTGAAGTAGCTCAGAAATGTGAGGAAGGCAGGGTGAGCATCCTCTATATCTTCAGCCCATCACTCACACACTTACCATGCCACAGAGCTGATGTATCACACTATTTCTGACAGATATTTATTCTGCTAATATTCTGTGGCTCTGACTGATCTCCAAATTTAGGAATGTGTCTGTTCGGAAAATCAATGACTATAAACCGGGCCACTTTTTCGGAACAATAAATAAAACGGTGGGTTTGCTTTGCTTTTCCACACTCTCGCCCTGTCCTCTGATATTGCATTTCATAGTCCATCTGCAACGCCTGCTTCAGATATCATAGGGCACAACAAAACACACTGTCATGATCACTTATCCCGAGGAGTGTGGGCGTAAATAATGGGCCATTTGTGGAACGGGGAGAGATCTCTATGGAAACACTTAATCACTGACATTTAAGCTCCTGGTGGTGCTACAGGGAGCAATGGATTGACCTATTCTAACAGTTTATCAAGGTAAAAAAGAAAAGGAGGCTCTGTCTTGAACAACCAGCAATGATGTGTTGACAGCCCATCTTTCTGCTTTTCTCTCACATCAGGAATAACCTTGAATTTTCCAATCACTTCTTCCTTTGACCCTTTCTTCATTTGGCATTGCTCCTCGTTACAAAATTAAATTTGGCCTGCAAGAAAACTCTGAAATATCAGGCTTTGATGCATGAGGTCATCCTTCTCCGACATTGCTTGACTCCTGCAACAATCTGAGGAATTCTTATCCGTCCGTAAAATCAACTCAGGCCTGCTTGTAACATCTAAAATTACTATATGCAGCAGTGACAGACAAGTCTTTGAGTTCAAGCAGATTTACTGTGGAAATCAATTTAGGAAATTTCATTACAGCTAAAAAAAATTGGCTCGTTGGCTCAATGTTACATATGTCAGACTCCAGAAAATGAAATTACGTGCAACCCAATCATATGTGGACATTGTAATAACGGTGCAATGATGCCAGCGCAACATTATATACCAAGGCATCTAGCCAATGTCTCACCAATGCAGCCCTCTCAGTCATCTAAAAGTAGGAAAGAAGTGGTCAGGGGGGACGGTGCTTGGAGGAACATACATACCTGTGTGGGAGGTGGAAGGTAGGACACGGGCGGCTGCCTCAGAGAAGGGGAGGGACGGCATACCACATATGCATGTGCAAACAAGTGGGGGTGTTGGTGGAGCCCAGAAATTGGGCGGCAGAAGGCATGTCCCTGGGTACCAATTGGGCGAGCAATGCCCCTGCCTACCAATAGATATTCCTAACCTTGAATTCAACAAATAAATTTAGTGAATAGTGCCTCTAACCCAGGGGTCCTTAACCTTGTGAGGACCATGGCCTGGCACCATGGAGAAAAAATTCCCACGGCCCAGGCAGGATGCACAAGTGCAGCTTGCCCTGGCCCCATGATGAACTGCACAGGTGCAGCCTGGTGTAGAGCTGTGCTTGTGCAGTTTGTCCTGTAGTAAGGGTGAATTGCGCAGGTGCAGCTCAGCAGCTGGGTTGCACTTGCACAGTTCTGGGGCAAAGGGCTGACACAGCCCAGTTGGGAAGGTGCCATGGACCGGCACTGGGCCATGGGGTGGGGGTTGAGGACCCCTGCTCTCACCACTGCATCTACTCCCTGCTTATCTAGAAGCAAAGGGATCAAAAATCAGACCCATACTTAAAACCAGTTAAATCAGGGTTTGGTCACCTGATTCTGGAATCTATAGCTACAGGTTTGCTTATAACACATCTTCCATATCATGGATGCAGAAAATTTATTTCTGTTCTAAAAGCCAAAGCTGTCCCAATTCTTCTTGCTACCAAGTTCTATCACCACATAGTGAGACTCAGAATTATCCTGACCACACCAAAAAGTCTGAAGTCCTGGTTTTTACTGAATCTTTTTGGTATATTTTCCTTCTTTTATAATGAAGTCTTCGGTTTTGAAACCTTTGGAGGAGTTTCAAACCCACTTCCCCGTAATTATTATACCTGTACATCTCTCAGGCATCATTCAACCTGGAGCAAGTTTGCTTTGTTTTGACCAACATTTCTGAAATCTTAGTTATTCTTGTCAGCAACATTGTGTACTCTCTGCCTTGCCATTCATTGTCAGAAGGGGGGGGAGCTATAGAAAGGCACCGGGGACAGAAAGATAAATGAGGGATAAACTTAGCATCTTGCCACCCTTCAGTGCTGAGCTGTGCATTAGAAATGGAGAGTCAGCTCCGTTCAGACTTCCAGCTGTTATTAATTCCAAAGTGTCTGGAGAGATTTGGGAACATTCTGTTTTAACCTTATGCAGTTATAAATATGCTTAGCATCTTTCTCACCAATGCATGATAAGGTTTCTGTTCCATCGTTTCAAGAATACATTATTCAAATCACTCCATATTATTCAGAGTACAAACTCTTTCCCTGATCTCCTGGATTTCAGGGGCATTTGTCTGCACAGAATGTTCCATCAACCCATGTCAGAGAATGGGTGTTGTTTAACCAAAAGCTCAGGAATAATTAATGTTACAAACACCCATGTATCTTGTTTTGTTGTTGACTAATTAGAACAGCAGGGACTACCAATGATTATTTTCTCTGTCTCCCACAGCTATATCGACATGGCTAATGGTGGGGAGGGTAAAAGGCATGCTGTCAGAATATCATACATATTTCTAATTTTGGTTCATAGTTGCCTAGGTATGAAATGTAGCTTTGTTACAGGTTATCAGCCCAATCCTAACCTGTGCTGGAACTGGGCAGCCAAGTGGCCTTTGCAGTATCCAGCACAGGTTAGGGGGTGGCTGGAGGGGAAAGGAAAGATGGTTGGGATTGAAACCCACTTATGCAAAAGGTTTCTAGGAAAAATGAACCTAACTCAACAAAATAACAGGTATAAATACATTTTTAAAATTTGTAATAGGTCATTTTTTCACGCTGTTTAAAAGGGTCCATCATACAGAACATTGGTATTTATGTCCCTGAAGACTGTGCTTTCTGTAGCATACCCTTTCTATATTTATGAAAAATTTTCACATCAGTGGAGGAGCTAATCAGAGAGATTTACAACACAATTTTAAAGGGATGGAAGAAAATTAAGACAAAGCATGAAAATTCACTTGACAATTTTGTTGTTCAAACCCCCAGCCAATTCTATCCCCACTGAGTGAATTTAATGTAAAGGTTGTATTGCTCTAACGCAATAACCTATATCAAAATCTAAACAAAATGTGTGGCACAATGAAAGATGATTTCAGTCATCTCTTCAACTTAACGCTACTGAACTGAAACATTTTCGGTACTTGACTCTCTTGTGGGTAACTGGCACTTAAGGAGGAAATTAGTATATAATATATTCCTCCCACACAACATTTTCAAAAGAAAGTGAAAAACAAAACACATTTCTCTCCCACGTATTATACCATTTCAGTTCAACAATCATCTGACACACATCTCATTGGCTTTTTTCTGAGCCAGAGCTCGCAAAGTTATGTACAGAAAATGGCATATAAAGAAGAAAATTAATAATACCTGCAGAATAGATCAAAATGGAGATTGAGGGTACAATCCTCACCAATTTAGGCCAGCACAACTCACCCATTTCCCTGTTCTTGCAGTGGTATGGAAAGGCCGGTGCATGTTTGTGCACTGGTATAAACCACCCTCCCCAGGAGTGGCACAAAAGTGCTTTACAGCACTTTTGTGACACCTCCAGGACAAGACAGGACTTGTGCTAGGACGTATGCCAGCCTAACCATGGGTTAGGATTGCACTGTCAGGGTGCATAAGTCCAAGAACAAGTCTCATGTTGGCCTGGGTGTATCATCAAAGTGCCATGAAGCACTTTTGCACCAGTCCTGGACAGCACACAG
This sequence comes from Cryptoblepharus egeriae, assembly GCA_030015325.1. Classification (NCBI taxonomy): domain Eukaryota; kingdom Metazoa; phylum Chordata; class Lepidosauria; order Squamata; family Scincidae; genus Cryptoblepharus; species Cryptoblepharus egeriae. The sequence goes on from JAREYC010000005.1 coordinate 32,755,182, forward strand.
ACATGCATCACACCACCATGGGAATGGAGAGACAGATGGGTTATGCTGGCCTAAATAGATTAGGATTGTACCCTTAATTTGGAGTGCTCCACACTTTGTTGGAAAGACCCCAGACTTCCATAAGAACATGTGGTTCCCTGGATCAGGCCATTGGCCCTTATAGTCCAGTTTAGGTAACTCACAGTGGCCCAGCGTATGCCTGAAAGAGCACACAAGACAACAAGAGACCTTTCTGATGTCCTTCCTTCATCTGTCTTTCTGAGGTTAACTCAGTGAACTTGAGTTTAACAGGATAATTTGTGACACATTCCTTCAGTAAATGCATTTGCTCCACAAAAATCTGGAATAAAAGGAATATTCTGGTTATTCTCGAGTTCTACAAAATACACATCAGCCACTGCAAAAGAATGAAGGCTAAGGCCACCTTGTATGGATAGCTGGCAGATCCAGGTTAATGCAAATAGAGCACCCCGCTGCAACAAAAGTAGGTAAGTCTGCAGCAGGTAGGATATTTCAGGAAAGTATGAAGTGAGGTTCAGTGCCAACCAGGAGTATATCAAGGGTGGGTTGGGTGTGGATGTCAGCATCCACATTCTCAATATCCAGTGCAACAGCTCAACCTTAACATATACCCTGACCCATTCAGATTCATACTAGCAAAAAAAACTGACACAGAACTCAGTAGGCTCATTGGGGACCGATGAATAGGCTCATTGGGGACCATAGTACAACATAGTTTTTACCTCTCCAGTACTCCCTGGACCCTGGCTGGATCATAGGAGCAGCACTATTTGGTCCAGACCAGGGTAGGTTTGGGCTGTTCAACTGGAAAAGGGAAGATAATGGGGAAATATAATAGTTACCTTCAAGGCTATCTGGACAAACAGATCTACTGGAATAGTTACTATGGATTGTGCCTTTAGTTTTTTGTTTGTTTGTTTAGAAAGCACTTCATGTGAATAAAGCAGTTGCAAATTCCGTTCCACCATCTCATAGAAGGAAAAGCCATGCTATTTGAAGCAGCACTCTCTCCCCTTTGAATAATGCCTTTTCACCTCAGTTTCACTTATTACCATAATGATTGTTTGAGTCTCCACCTGACAGTACATTTTCAAGGTCGTGTCTTTATATTAGGAATTAAGAACTGTGAAAATTGCTTCTTTTCTTTTTAGACTTTTGGCTTTCACTAACATAAAACCAAATGTACTGAGATTAATAGAGGTGAAATCTGAAAGCTCCTTACTCATGACTTTGCACACATTTACTCTACAATTATAGGGCTCTCACTAAGAACAGTGTTGTTTGCCTGCCAATAACTTCAAGACTGAGCGAGGTACAGTATTGTGCAAGATCCAACATTGTATCCATCAAGGTCGTTTAAGATTTGTATAGGAACAATCAGTATGATGGCCGTTAGTTGTTTTATTTGTTAACTTTGCTTCTGTTCTTGAACCCCAAAATTCTGAATAGATCCATTTTAAGAGAGTTTTATTAAATCCCTCTAAGAAGGTCACTCTAAGCAAGTCTCAGAACCACTGAAGCTCAGATTTATTTTGAAGTCCCCAATAGTGCCGTGTCTGTGATGTTCAGGTTGTGCTTTTAGCTCAGTGGTTTTCAATCACTGTACCATGGCACACTGGTGTGCCGTGGATGGTCTGCAGGTGTGCCATGGGAATTTGGGGAGGGTCTTTTTAAAAGGACTTTTTAAAAGACTTGAGACCCCTACCGGCAACATGCCTTGTCAATGGTAAAAAACTGATGGTGTACCTTGACAATTTTAGCTCCTTGTCAGTGTGCCTTGAGATGAAAAAAATTGAAAAATAACTGTTCTAGCTGGTCAGTCAAAAGCACGTGAAGTAGCATAATGATTCTGAGGACATCATTCTCATGTTTGGAACTTCTCCTTTCATATCCCTCACTTACCTGTCAATCTTCCCTCACATATTAGCTTAGCTGTCCTAAGCTGCCCATCTTCCCCCATCCCTGCACTAAGCTGCCCATCTTTCCCCACTTACCTGCCCATCTTCCCCCATCCCTGCAACAGTTAAGGTGAAAAAAAAACACGCCATCAGCTCAGTTTTCCAATTAAAACAAAAGTTAATGGAAATTACTACATATAACGAAGTATGTCCTTATTTTTAGATTTTAAGAACCAGAAACTCTCCTGGTGTAGTGTGGCATGTTTCAGGCAAAATGCAAACTTGAAACTGCATGCCTCTGCAAAACTGCAGGTTATCCATGGATTTGTGAATGACAGCACAACAGAACAGTCTCTCTAATATTGCCGTTATCACTTTTGCTAATGTTACCATTTACTCTGTGTCAAGTATTTGCTGTGAAGTTAGGATCAAGTCTGTCTGTATACATAGTACCTGTGATGAACCCAGAATTGGAAAGTACATGTTCCACCATGACTTTGAAGAATCTCTATGTAATGGAGTCAAAAGTCTGTATTGATGTCTTCTTTACGAGGATGATTGAGATGATTTGGTAAATTTCTGAGAAATTATACGAAACTCTGAATATCTATTTAAAGCCTGATCCTGAAATTATGCCTTGGAACATGTGTTTCCAGCTATTACAAAAGGTGATTTCTGGAAGTAAACGTCCACCACCCCAGGCAGGACCATACCGGACAGTGGCATAGGACAGTGGCGAAGGTGAGTGGAATGGGTTGGGATGATGTGGGATGGGTTGAGATGATGTTGGGATGGATTAGGACGATGGTATCACCAGGATCCACTTTCTTCCTTTCCCCACCCAAAACTTGTGACACCAGCTTACCAAGTCAGTGCCTGCATCAGTAGCAGCAACAGGCCCTGCACTGAATGTTTACAATTTTATACTTTCACTGAACCTTTTACAACAGTGCAACATGCCATTCTGCTATAGTGACAGGCCCATAGGACTGGGCCATCAAGTGTGATATGTTCTTCCTTCTCAGTTAATTAACACATCACTTAATGATTTGCACTGCTTGCACTCATTTGGTGATTACATTTTCTGACACTAATTATATTTCAAAAGCATGCAAGCTATGAATATTCTTGGATTCTGTTTGCAATTGAGCAATAGTGTTCTGAGCTTTTTTGCTATCATAGTCTTGCCAGAACTGGTGAGTAAATTAATAGAAAATCATTTTTCTCATCACGTTTGAACAAATACAATGTGTGATCAATAAGTATCAGGACTGGTGCTATAAAAAGAAAACTACACTTAACAATTTGGTATTTAATCTCCTTCAAAGTAGTCCCCTTTGGAAGCCACACACTTAATCCAGTGCCTTTTCTATTGATGGAAGCGTTCCTGGAACTCATTTTCTGGGATAATTAGCAGCTGCCTCATCACATTCACTTGGATTTCCTCAGTGTCCTGAAATCTTTGTCCTTTCAAGTGGAAATTGATTTTTGGAAATAGGACAAAGTCGCAAGGGGTGAGATCCAGGGAAAATGGTGGCTGTCGGACCTGGGGGGAGATGCTGTGATTGGACAAAAACTGCTGCATAAGCTGTGCTGAATGGGCCAGTGCATTGTCATGCTGCAATTACCACTCACCTGACGCATGCAATTCTGGTCTTTTTGGACAAATAGCAAACTCCGCAACACATCACAGTAGTATTCCTTGTTTACTGTCCAACTACGTGGAGCATACTCATGAAGAATAATCCCCTTATATTTGAAGAAAACGGTCAACAGTGTCTTCACATTGCTTCGACTCATTTGTGCTTTCTTTGATCTCGGAGAGGTTGGGGTCTTCCACTGCGAAGACTGAGCCTTGGTTTCAGAGTCATAGCCTGAAACTTTTCAAAAAGTTTTCATTGTTCTTGACACAATCAAGGAGATCTTGAGAAACTGAAACCCAAGTTTCTTTTTGATCAACTGAAAGCAGTTTGGGCACAAACTTGGCAAACATGCCTCTCATACCCAAATCTTCAGTGAGAATGGACTGAACTGAACTGTAACTAATCTGCACATCCTCCGATAACTCATGGATGGTGATTCGACAACAGCTGCTCGTACAACTGCAATGTTTGTCTCAGTTCTGCTGGTTGCGGGTCTCCAGAATGTCTGTCACTGTCGACATTTTGTTGGTCATCTTGGAAACATGTGAACCACTCATACAGTTGTGTGCAGCTCAGACACTCCTCTTCATACACTTCCTGCAACTTTGCATAGGTCTCTGTGCAAGTATCGCCTGGCTTTTTGATGCAGATTCTCTGTTCAACTTTGTCATACTCAATGCACTACGAACACACTACACGTGTTCCTTCCAAGCACTGATACAAAGAGAGGAAGCCTCAATCTATGCCAAATGGCTTCACTCTGCATATCTTAGCTCCTTTACTATGACACCAGTCCTGCTGATGTCATGACCTTTACTATGACACCAGTCCTGATCACACTCGTACATAAAAGGTGTACCAAAAATGTAGATACCAGTAATCAAGGGTCATGTGCTACATTTTTCTTCAGTGTCCTACATTTTGGAATGGCTTGTCTATTTTCTGTTATAGCCAGTGATGAGCTTCAGGGGGTTCTCACAGGTTCTATAGAACCCTTTGCTAATGACCACTTGGTTCTGAGAACCGGTTACTAATGGGACATAGAACCTGTTGTTAATTTAGGTAATTAAGACATAGAACCTGTTATTAATTTATTTGTTATTTATTTATTATTGTTATTTATTTATTGTCCCACCACTGGTTATAGCATCTGGTCACCCTGGCTGAGTTGCAAAATGCAGTCACTATTTATGTTTAAAATTGTGTCAGTAGTGGAAAAAATAGTCTTTGCAACAGGTTCCAATCATTTCACAGCTTATTGCTTTCAAATATTGCTTCAAAATGTATCAGGAAAAAGGACATTGCCAATGGTGAAAGTTCGTTCCTCATAAAAAACAGTTATGTTGAGAAAGAAATCAATTTTTTTCAAAACCCTTAATCTATATATATCTTCTATATATATAAAAGAGAAAAGTCACTCACTCACTCACTCATTCACTCACTGACTCATCACCGCCCTGTCAAAACCGGTGGGCCTAGAAGCGTGAAATTTGAGGTGGGTGTTCCTTCTGTGACAGAGGGGTGCACTAAGAACCGGTTTTCAGAAATTCCAATGGGAAGGGGCTGAAAAGGGGGCAACGTGTTTTTGTCCTATACTTAACATGGGAGACTGAATAACATCCAGCCAATTCAGTGCTCGGTGCCTGGTGTAGTGGGAATGTTGTTAGGAGAAAAAGGTTGCACTGGCGAGGATGCTGCACATGGGGGGAAGTTGCGCATGGGGGAAGTTGCGCATGGGGGATGATGCGCATGGGGGATGATGTGCATGCGGGGATGATGCTCATTGAGGGAAGTTGCACATGGGGGAAAGGTGCGCACGGGGGAAAGGTGCGCATGGGGAAAGGTGCGCATGGGGGAAGTTGTGCATGGGGGATGATTCGCATGGGGGAAGTTGCGCATGGGGAAAGGTGCGCATGGGGATGATGCGCATGGGGGATGATGCGCATGGGGGAAGTTGCACATGGGGATGATGCGCATGGGGAAGTTGCGCATGGGGGAAAGGTGCGCATGGGGGAAAGGTGCGCATGGGGGAAAGGTGCGCATGGGGATGATGCGCATGGGGGATGATGCGCATGGGGGATGATGCGCATGGGGGAAAGGTGCGCATGGGGTGAAGTTGTGCATGGGGTGAAGTTGCGCATGGGGTGAAGTTGCGCATGGGGGAAGTTGAGCATGGGGAAAGGTGTGCATGGGGGGATGATGTGCATGGGGAAGTTGCCCATAGGGGGAAGTTGCGCATAGGGGGAAGTTGTGCATAGGAAAAGTTGTGCATGGGGGGATGATGCGGATGGGGGATGATGCGGATGGGGGATCATGCACATGGGGGAAGTTGCGCGTGGGGGGAAGTTGCGCATGGGGGGAAGTTGCGCCGTGGGGTGATGTCATATGGGGAAATTTTACTCCCGCAACGCGGGTACGCTTTTTGCTAGTATATATATAAAGAGAAAAGTCACTGACTCACTCACTGACTCACTCACTCATCAACGCCCTGCCAAAACCAAACCAAAACCCTTAATCTATATATATCTTCTATATATATAAAAGAGAAAAGTCACTCACTCACTCACTGACTCATCACTGCCCTGTCAAAACCGGTGGGCCTAGAAGCGCGAAATTTGGGGAGTGTGTTCCTTCCATGACTGAGGGGTGCACTAAGAACCGGTTTTTGGAAATTCCAACCGGAAGGGGGTGAAAAGGTGCGCAACGCGTTTTCCTCCCTATACTTTGCATTGAGAATTGCTGACTCATCAACATTCAGCCCCAACTGCTGGGCCTGAAGCATGGAATTCTGGGAGTTCCTTCTGTCACCTGAACTCCCACCAAGAGCCATCTGGAGAAATTTACCCTTTAGGGCCTGAAAAGGGGTCAACATGTTTCTGTCCTATACTTAACATGGAAGAATGACCAACATCAGCCAGTTTGGTGCTCTGTGCCTGGTACAGCGGGGGAGGATGTTTTTCGGAGGAAGAGGTTGCACTGGTGAGGATGCTGCACATGGGGGGAAGTTGCGCTTGGGGGGATTATGCGCATGGGGAAAGTTGCACATGGGGGGATGATGCGCATGGGAGGATGATGCGCATGGGGGAAAGTTGCGCATGGGGAAAGTTGTGCATGGGGGAAAGTTGCACATGAGGGAAAGTTGTGCCTGGGGGGATGATGCGCATGGGGAAAGTTGCACATGGGGAAAGTTGTGCATGGGGGATGATGCGCATAGGGGGATGATGCACATGGGGGATGATGCGCTTGGGGATGATGCTCATGTGGGTTGATGCGCATGGGGAAAGTTGCGCATGGGGAAGTTGCGCATGGGGGTTGGTGCACATGAGGTATGATGCGCATGGGGGTTGATGCGCATGGGGGAAGTTGTGCATGGGGGACTGATGCGCATGGGGAAAGTTGTGCATGGGGGACTGATGTGCATGGGGGATGATGCACATTGGGACTGCTGCACATGGGGGAAAGTTGCACATGGGGAAAAGTTGCTCATGGGGAAAAGTTGCGCATGGGGTTGATACGCATGGGGAAAGTTGCACATGGGGGGATGATGCACATGGGAGGAAGTTGCACATGGGGGAAGTTGCACATGGGGTGTTGATGCGCATGGGTTGTTAATGCGCATGGATTGTTGATGCGCTGTGGGGGGATGTTGTATGGGGAAATGTTACTCCCGCATCACGGGTACGCTTTTCACTAGTCTGTATATATAAATCTGAAAAGTCACTGACTGATTCACTGACTCATCAAAAGCCAGCAAAAATTGCCAAGCCCAGAAACATGAAATTTGGGGCGAGTGTTCCTTCTGTGATGGAGTCACCCACTAAGAACTAGTTTTCAGAAATTCCAACCTGAAGGGGGTGAAAAGGGGCATAACATGTTTTCCTCCCTATACTTTGCATTGAAGAATCCCTGACTGAGGGATGTTTTGCCCCAACCCCTGGACCTAGAAGCATTAAATTTGGGGAGGGTGTTCCTTCTGTGACATCAAAACCCACCAAGTGTTCCTTATGTCATGTGATCACCCGCCAAGAACTGATGTTGAGAAATTTAATCTTTAAGGGGGTGAAAAGGGTTGCAACATGCTAGCAGTGTAGCCAAAACAGGCATGATATGAGAGGGATCTAGGAAGGAAGTGTAATGGGACGGAATTATCATAAACCAATGTTCTAAGGATTCAGTGTGCCCTATCACATCACTTTCAGTGACCTAGGGCCACCTCCTGACTGCTTCTTTTGATGATCCTCATGTTCTTGCCAGAGGGCAGTGAAAACACAATTGTCATCTCAGGTGCCGTAGTATCATGATGTGGTCAGCCACAGCCCCTTAGTGACAACACTTGCTGCAATGACTCAGATATAGAGACTCTCCCTCACATATTGCTGAGATGTAAACTTTACAACAATGTACCAAAAAATTATTTAACCCAATACTCCCTTCTGCTTGTAGATCAGAGATACAAGCAAGAAATCATCTGTTATCCAGAAAAGACAAGCAGCACACCATCCAGGTTGCGAGGCTCCTCTACCTGATTTTGTTGAGAAGGGAACATCAGGGAGCCAGACAGAATGTTTTTAATTAACTATCCAACTTAACTAAACATATAAATGATTTGTGAACCTATTTTCATATACATACACATCTACACTGATGTCAATTCTATTGTTTTGTATGCCAGTAAAGATATCAGAATCAGAATCAGACAACACTTGTATTTTGGCACTATCCCAGTTTTACAGAGAGTTCTTTTTCAATGTATGATTATTTTTATCTTCATGAACGAATGGTAGGGGAGAATTATTATATTTGCTTATAGATTTTATGTTTGTATTGCAATTTATGTTTTTCTCCAATGATGAAAATATATTCCATGTCATTTGCGAATTGAATAGGTTATTTTTTTCTCTTCTCCTGCCATCAGTTCTGGTGTCAGTATAATTTAACTGGTATTTGGGACATGAGCTGGAGCAGCATCAGCGGCAGCAGAGAGAGAGATTATCACTACCCGACAACAAATACTTCCTTCCAAAAATGCTGGCAGCATCTCCGGTTAAGAGAGATAAAGAAGACTTTGATTTTGACTGGAGGCAGCTGCAGGAGATGAATGGCTTCATTTGGGAAATGAGCATGTCCCATTTTTATTTCTGCAAAACAAACAAATAAATAAATCCCCGTCTGGCACCATAATTGAGTAACACTCTTTCTCTGCTGACTTCACATAACTTATGTTTTTCTTCCTTTCCATATATTTAAGGACTCTTGACACCTTTTTCAGATCAGGGAGGGAGGTTCTCCATTATGGCCTCTGTCTGGCTTCCTGGCCTTGGTGATAGCAGCAGCAGCAGGCCTCCGTCAGTCTTGGAAGACTATGGTATGGTGTTTAGTGCTGCATACGCTGCATGCGAAGCACAAAAGCCTGGGCTGGATTGTTATGGAGGATATGGTGTTACCCAAGCAGCAAATCCCCCCTCTCCACGCCACTGAATTAGTCCAATGGAAAGGCAGAGCCAATACGATTGGATCCAGCTGGCATCGCAGAGCTGGGCTAAGGACAGGAGCTCACCCTGTCTTGTGGGGCCGACCTGGGTCTCGAACCTTGGCCTGCTGGTTAACAGGCACAGTGTCTTAGCCACTTGCAGTGATAATAGGAGCAACAAACAATGTCCCCAAATAGCCATTCGTGGAAGAAAAGAAGACTGAATATTAGGAAAAGAGGAATGCCATGAATTACAATGTCTTCTTTTGCCTGCCTTCTACATTTTCTGGATGTGTCCACCATGAAGAGAGTAAACCAACAAAAGCTACAATGTAATGGTTTGAAACCTACAAAAGTTAGACTAGTAAAGGTACAAAAGGAGCTGTCCAATGTTTATTTCTTATATATGTGTAAAACTCAAAGGAAATGAACAGCTTCCAGTAAATATTTACAAGAAATTGGCCTAAGCTTTTCCAGGGGATTTCAGCACATTAGTTACAATAATTAGAAACCACAAAAGCAAGTCTTTAAATTAAGTGCAATGATGGGCACAATCCAGAGTAATTATGGGGAGTCCTTGCTCCAGTGTAAGAGCAATTTACTCTGGATTGCAATATGAATTTTCCATAGGTTTTCTGTAGCTGGTGCAATAACGACAGGTGCACATAATGTCTCTTATGTGCTCCCATAGTTACTCTGGATTGTAGGGGATGTTCTTTTCTCAGGGGAAAAAGGCACTAAGAGAAAGAAAAAGGGGCTGCAGTGGCTCAGTGGTTAAAGACACCATTACCATGGAGGCATCATCAGACGGTGCCTACTATTTAGCCTTGTAAAGGGGATGAGCACCACACCCTAGAGTTGATCACGAGTAGAAGGGCAACCTGTGGGCCTTTACCTTTCACTCAGAGAAAAAAGCCCTCCATTTCATGGCAAAGTGAATTATACTAATGTTGATAACTACTCTGGATCAAGAGGTTGGTTACTTGAAGGGCTGAAAGTGTTCTGAAAGGAGCCTTTGATGATCCATAAGGGGATTCTATTTTGAAGTGCAAGAAACAAATAAACTGCGGTCATTCATTTTATCTTCCATTAAAGATAAAGCCATCTTTCTGACATCATCAGATGTATTCAGCTAGTGTGACAGTCCTGTCGAAAAACATTCCCACAGATCCAACTGTCCAATCCATGAGTGTTAATGATCTGTATAACACTTCAGGTACTGATCCAGCTTCTGTCTTGGTTTTGTTTTGCCTGAAACATCTGCTTCCAGATCTGGAATTAGCAGTGGCAAATCATTCAAATTCTAAGTTATTCATTGCAGACCATATACTGAACTCAGAACATCCAGTACTTTTATGTTTATGGATGCAATCCTAACCTAGGCCACCACAACTCATTAGTATTCCTATTCCTATGGTGATGTATGATAAGTGTATGTCTGTACAATGGACTAACCCTCTATTAGGAGTGGAACAGAAATGTCTTATGGCACTTTTGTGATACCCGAAGGTCTTATGCTGGGGCGTAGGCAGGCCTAACTGGAAGTTAGGATTGCAGCCTTAATCATCAACTAGTTCTGACTTAATTTGGAACTTTGTTATTCCCAGTAAGGCATGAATCCCATGTCACCTTTGCCTCATCATTTTGCATATTTTGACAACACAGCCACTGGTAAATTGGCATGGGGTAAGTCAGATTGGATTTTGGCAGGGCTGTCAAGTCAAGGATGGGCCTTTCATGTTCTGAAGATGCTTACTTACTAAAGCATTCAGTGGACAACTGATATAAATATATTTCCTTGGACATGAGGAAAAGAAAGTTCAAAACAAGAAGTGAAAACCAAGAAGCTGCCTGACATTACTGTGTTAGATTTTTTTTCTCCTGTAGTGGTAGTTTCATCTTGTAAACAGAAGAAGGAACAGATCTCTTTATGCCACTCTGAATCATTCAGGCATGGGTTTTTGATCTGTGCATCGCAAAACCTCAGGGTATCATGGAGAAACCCCATCCTGCAGGGATAGACACTGCAGGAGGCCATCCAGAAACAAGACCATGGTGCAACCCTAAAATTAGTGTTAAGATGCCTGCCATGGTAGGCAGAGCCATGGTATGCAAAAACCACTCACTTGAAAAGTCTACCTTCCTTTGTCCTCCGTACCATCATTTTTAGATTCTGTTTAGCCTCGCAACCAAGAAATAAGTGGCTGGTGAGATAACTGCATGACACAAATTGTGTACTCACCATTTACTTATGGTTTTAGTGCTGGGATGGGTGTCACCGTCCAGGTAAGTGTGGAAAGCACTGCAATGAGCAGCCAACAGATTCTATAAATGAATAAATATTGTATCCCTCTATAAGTGTTTCCTATATGTATATATGTATTTTTTGTTTCTCTAATTGGCTGTCACTATTGCTTCTTGCCAACTGACATTTAACTACCTTCTCTGAACCATTCTCCTAAATACATTAATTTCAAATTCTATGTTACTTCAAGCTTCCTTTTTTGCGTATGCAATTTCCCCTTGAATCTCGCAAGAGAAACTCACTTCACTTGCAGAAAATGAGAGATAATGAATTTCTCCTATACTGCTGATCATTAATAAATGAGGTTATTTTCCCTCTGGCTCATAGAATTAGATGTGACACAACACTATAATGCAATCGGTTTGCTCTGAGACCCTGAAATTAGGAACCCATCAGCTTGCAGACATAATGGGGAATTCATTATCTTCCTGCTAATTACTCAACACAAGAGAGTGGAGACAACAGTGTGCACAGCTTCTTAGATTTTAAATATGCTATTTGAGTACTTCCATGTCTGGGAAGGCTGCAGTTCATAAAAGGTGATCATCTGTGATATTTCGAGCATCTCAAAATGCAGAATGTGCCTTATTTTCCACAATGTTAATTGTAGTTTAGCTTGAAAATAAATGTAGATTGTTTCTGAACGTCTCTGCAGAGCCGACCTGTTTTCTATTTATCCAGAGTATTAATAACAAAAGCTAAATTTCTCTGAGAAGTTCACCTTCAGTCAATAGTTTTTTTCATGATGTAATTACAGAGATCTATCTATCTATCTATCTATCTATCTATCTATCTATCTATCTATCTATCTATCTATCTATCTATCTATCTATCTATGTGAAAGTGAATGTGGCAAGTGAAGGTTAATGTGATCCCAATAGTGATTGGAGCACCAGGGGCTGTGACACCCAAGCTGGAAGAATGGCTCCAACAGATTCCAGGAAGGACATCAGAACACTCGATCCAGAAAAGTGCATTGCTAGGAACAGCTAAGATACTGCGCAGAACCACCAGAATACACACACACCACCATATATATTTAGATAGATAGATAGATAGATAGATAGATAGATAGATAGATAGATAGATAGATAGATAGATAGATAGATAGATAGATAGATAGATGGATGGATGGATGGATGGATGGATGGATGGATGGATGGATGGCGCAAGTGGTTAAAAGACGCTGTGCCTATTAACCAGCAGGACAGGGTTCAAGACCCTGGTTGGCCCGACAAGACAGGGTGAGCTCCTGTCTTTAGCCCAGCTCTGCGATGCCAGCTGGTTCCAATCATATTGGCTCTGCCTTTCCACTGGACTAATTCAGTGGCATGGAGAGGTGGGATTTGCTGCTTGGTTAACAGCCTATCCTCCATAACAATCTAAGCCAGGCTTTCGTGCTTCGCATGCAGCGTATGCAGCGCTGAGCACGATACCATAGTCTTTCAAGACTGGCGGAGGCCTGCTATATATATAGGTCTTGGGAGGGGTTAGTCCATAGGCTGAGCAGACGTTCCTATACACGATGCCGGCTACTTGGTTGTGCCGTTCAACGTATGCTGTTCCTGCCTGCATCTTACACCCTGCCACAATGTGTTGGATTGTTTCTGACGTTTCTCTGCACAGCCTGCACTTTGGGTCTTCTCTTGTGTGTAAATCCCCGCTTCTATGGATCTGGTACTTAGTGCCTGTTCTTGTGCTGCCATGATGAGGGCTTCAGTGCTATCTTTGAAGCCAGCTCTTTCCAGCCACTGATAGGATTTCCCAATATCAGCGACTTCGGTTATCTGGCGATGGTACATCCCATGCAGGGTCTTGTCTTGCCAGGACACTTCCTCAGTTTGATCTTCCTTCTGTATTTGCTGTTGCTGTTATTGCTGGAGACATTCTCTCATCAGCTCATCTTTGGGTGCCATCTCAGTGATGTACTCCTGGATATTCTGGGTTTCATCCAGGATAGTAGTTTTGACGTTCATCAGACCCTGGCCACCCTCTTTCCGACTTGTGTATAGTCTCTGGATGTCATGGGGTGGAAACCCCCATGCATTGTGAGGAGCTTTCAGGTCTTCACATCAGCCACCTCCATTTCTTTCTATGGCCAGCTTACTATGCCAGCAGGGTATCTGATGACTGGCAGCGCATATGTATTGATGGCATGTATGTTATTTTTCCCATTGAGCTGGCTTTTCAGGATCTGTCATATTCTTTGATGGTACTTGGATATTGCTGTCTTCCTTACCTCTTCTTCATGATTTCCGTGGGACTGTGGGATACCTAGATACTTATAGTTGGTCTCTACATCTGTTATGTATCCTGTTGGTAGTTCTACCCCACTGGTCTTAACCACTTTTCCTCTCTTTACGATCATTCGGCTGCACTTATCCAGGCCGAATGACATCCCAATATCCTCACTGTAGATCCTTGTCAGGTTTATCAGTGAGTTGATGTCTCGTTCATTCTTTGCATACAGCTTGATGTCATCCATATAGAGGAGGTGGCTGATGGTAGTTCCACTCTTGAACTTGTACCCATATCCAGTCTTTGCAATTATTTGACTTAGGGGATTCAGGCCAATGTACAACAGCAGGGGAGACTGTGCATCTCCTTGATATATGCCACGCTTGAGCGATACTTGTGCTAATTCTTTTGAGTTGATTTCCAATGTTGTTTTCCATTGCCCCATGGAGTTCTTAAGGAAGGTCATTAAGGTCTTATTTATTTTATATAATGCCAGGCATTCACAGATCCACATATGTGGCATTGAGTCGTAGGCTTTCCTGTAGTCAATCCAAGCTGTGCACAGATTAGTCTGTCTGGTTCTTGAGTCTTGGGCTACAGTACTATCTATGAGCAGTTGATGTTTTGAGCCCCTGGTATCGTTTTAGATATATATACACACATATACACACATATACACACACACACACACACACCCTGGTATGGATTTTGCTTCACGTAAAGAAAGTGCTTCACGTAAAGAAAACATTTGTTGGCATTTGGGGCAGACGCGCTGGCCAGCAGCCTGTTTAAAAAGCATCAGGGCTCCTAGCGCACCTGCCCATAGTGAAAGCAACACTTCTGCGCTGCTCCTCCTGTGGCCGGGCGTCTGCTGGGCAGAGGGATAGAAGAGCAGTGGAGAAGAGGGAAGCAGCTCAGGGCTGGCCAGAAGGGAGCAGGGGAGAGAGAGGCTCGGGATGGAGAGTAGGAGAAAGTGGGGAGACACTTTGGAGGTGTCTTGGATTGCAGACCTCCTAACCATGTCTACCCAGAAGTAAGCCCCATTGTGTTAAATGGGTCCTACTCCCAGGAAAGTGTCTTTAGGACTGCAGCCTAAGTAGACTTCATAGGATTATGCACATTAAATGCATGTTTTGAATTCAATCCCAGTGTTCTGTCATAATTTTTACATCCAGTTAATATTTTTATATGAATATTTTTGGGGTTGTGGAACCAATCATCTGGGTTTCCATTATTTCCTATGGGAAAATCCGCTTCACATAAAGAAAGTTTCATGTAAAGAAACTGCCTCTGGAATGAATTAATTCTGTTATGTGAGGTGCCACTGTATGTGTAAATGTATGTGTAAATGGATATGGATATATATATATATCCAAAACAATAAAATTACAGTTACAATCAAAGAGCAACAAAAGAATCTACAAAGAATACACCTGTAAAAGCTGGTTACTAAGGCCAAGATTCAGAAGACTTGCCCAAATAAAAAAGTTTTCAGGCCTTGCTGGAAAGACTGCAAGGAGAGAGCAGTTTGTAGTTCAAGAGAGAGGGAATTTCAGAGAGTTGGTGCCACTACTGCATATTAGGAAAGATATTTACTGCATATCTTACAGAATACAGTAAGCTTATTTCTGAGTAAAATAAAAACACCCCCTTCCTCGTCAGCAAAGGACTTATGCCAGAGTTTATGCCAACCTAGCTGGAGGTTAGGATCGCAGTCAGAGTCATGTCATTAACACCAGTCATTAATGATGACCTTGGTAAATCATTCTTGCTCAGCCTAAACTACCAGTACTTTGCTGTTTTTGTCCTAACTGTATATGGGAGACTGAAGTCCTTCGAGAAAGGGAAAATGGAGGAGATGTCTTTTATGTTGTAAAATTAGCATGCCACAGCAATAAGTGACACAGGCATTACTTATGGGACCACAGCTAAAATTTCATTACTCCCTGTATTGTATATAAATAACCTTGTGGATCTTTAGCAATGTAAAGAGAGAGAAAAAGTAGACTAGGAGATAGTCCAAACCATGGTTTGATAGGAATCTGCTATTTCATGGTAGTGGTTCCTCTGATTCAGCCTTAAAACTTTTCCAGTTTCTTTCTGTCACCCCGATATACAGATTACAGTAATGGCAAAAGTTTCTTGTTGTTTGTTCAGTAGCTCTGTCTAGCAAATTATAATTTTGGTGGATGGTGGGCTGTTTTTAATGCCAACATAGGGCCACAACAAATATGAAGTAGTATTAGGTCTAGATGTAATTAAGCAGTATTTAGTCTTGATGTAATTGAACTGAATGCAAAACACATCTGAAGGTTAAAGAAAAGAATTAATCCTAAGGCTACCCTACCTAGCAAAGTACACACAATTCTAAATAGGTCAAGGCTAACAAAATTTTAAGAACAGTTACATCAATCATGGAGAATAACAAAGCAGGGATATGGCAGTTATTATCTTGCCACTGAAAAAGCAGGAGCAATTGTTATTTGGTCAATGTTTCATTTTGATTGCTGTCCTCTAATTCAGGGTGTTCAGGAGACATCTAAACATGTACATATAAACCAGTGCATTTAAAAATGTGCAGTCGGTGCTCAGCGCCTATCTGGAAATCAAGAGTAAAAAAAAATAATGTGATCATTTTCAGGAACGATGGTGAAGCACCCCAGATCAATGGGCCAAGAGAACCACACTTTTGATGCAAAACCATGCAATCACGTTTTCTGTTGCCTTAATTAATCAAAGTTCAGTATTCCAAATTTGAATGGAAACTTGTTTACTCTTTAAATGTTAATTGACTTTTCATGCCTCTGAGACAAAAGTTTCACACCATCAACATTTTTCATCCAATTCCCAAAGAAAGAAGCTCACTGGTGGTCCTGGCCATTACAGCATCCCGGGACACACAGGAGGTGCCACCCATTCTAAGTCCACATGGACAGAAGACC
Source organism: Cryptoblepharus egeriae (assembly GCA_030015325.1). Taxonomy (NCBI): domain Eukaryota; kingdom Metazoa; phylum Chordata; class Lepidosauria; order Squamata; family Scincidae; genus Cryptoblepharus; species Cryptoblepharus egeriae. The sequence goes on from JAREYC010000005.1 coordinate 32,771,699, forward strand.
TTCTGAAGACATTAAAATGTCCTCTGCAGATTGTCATACTAGTCATGAGTACTGACATGAGTACTAAGAGTATTGCTCATCCTCGTTACAAGGCTGAAGAGTCAGCGTTTTCTGACAACAACTTCATGACTGGCATGACAAAATGCCAAAACACACAGAATGTGGTTACCTTCCCACCTGAGTGTTGCACATTGCATTTACATGCTTTTGAAACTGCTAAGAGCGGGGCAAGTAATGGGAGCTCACTCTGTTGTTCAGTACTTGGTCTTGAACTACTAACCTGCTGGCCTTCAGGTTGACAAGCACAGCATCTTTAACCCCTGAGCCACTGCAGCCCAAAACATTTAATGCTTTCTTTCTTCCATTCAGTCCTATCCAAAACTGCACAATGTCTTTCTTTTTCTTCTCAGTCATCACTTATTTAGCAGGTGCCTTCAGCCTCTCTGTCAGATCATCTTGTTCTATCATTGTTTATCTCGTTGTTTATCTACATATATATATAACTGAAAAGTCACTGACTCACTCACTCACTCATCAACACCCAGCCAAAACCACTGGACTAAGAAGCATGAAATTTGGGGGAGGGTGTTTCTTCTGTGATGGAGGCACCCACTAACAATTTTGGGGAATCCAAACCAGAAGGGCATGAAAAGGGGAACAATGCATTTTTATCCCTATACTTTGCAATGAAGGAATCCTGATTCATTGATGCCTTACCTAGAAACCAATCTACCCCTACCCCAACCTAGAAGCATGACATTTTGGGAGCGTATACTTTCCATGATGTGAGCACCAACTAAGAAGCAACGTTGATAAATTTAACATATAAGGGAGCGAAATGGGGTGCAACATGTTTTTGTCCTGCACTTAACACTGAAGACTGATAAAACCCAGCTTCAAACTCTGCACCTGCCCAATAAGGGTATCCCTATCCCCAGATGAAGGAGGATGGTGCACAGGTGGGTGGTGTCACACGGGGCGGGGGGTGTTGCAAATGAGAGTGTTGCACGTGGGTGTGTGTTGTATTGCACATGGGGTGGTATGTTGCACGGGAGGGGTGCTGGTGGGGGTGTTGCAGAGACGGCAGTGTTGCGTGAGAAAGTGTTGCATGGGGGGCAGTGCCAGATTTACATATACAAGCTAAACAAGCTATAGCTTAGGGCTCTACTCTCTTGGAGGCCCAAAAAAATTTAAAGGAAAAAAAAAAGATGTACATTTCCAAAATATAATCTAAAAAAACAAATAAAATAAAACCTACATACAGCAACAGTGTTTTGTGTTGGGTAGGCTCCTATGATGTAAGTAATGGGCCCCACATGCTAGCCTGCAATTCAACTATTTCAGTTCAACAATTACTTTGATAAAATACATATTTTGTTATGTGCAAATGGCTTTTGATACCTATTAGGTCCATAAAATACCATGCAGCATATAATCAACACAAAAACAGAGACAATTTGTTGTTGACAAAGGACAACTGGACATATAAATGAACAACTTGGTGTTTTAATCTTTATATATGTGCTATTTTAATGATGTTTTATTCCCTGATGTCAGCCGCCTTGGGCTCCCCCTTGCGGGGAAGGAAAGGCGGGATATAAATTGATTAAATTAAATAAAATAAATATAAAGGGCCCCATTAATTTCAATAGCTTAGGGCTTCATCAAACCTAAATCCAGCCCTGCATGGGGGGCAGTGTTGTGGGGGGGGGATGCTGCATGGTACTCTCTGATTCACAGATACTGTCAGTGCCCAGTGGTGCCCACTGCTCATCTTTGCCCTCTGCCTGCAGGCCAGTGCCCAGCAATACCCAAGAGTGCTTAGCCATGCCCTGGCCCACAAACATTCTTGAAATTTTACTCCAACATGGTGGGTAAATTTCAGTAATTTAATATACATGTAAGTATGTGGATTTTAATTAAATTGTCTAGAGTTTTTTACACACACACACACACACACACAGAGAGAGAGAGAGAGAGAGAGAGAGAGAGAGAGATGGTGTTTCTTTAGCACAGCTGTTTAATCAGTTGCCCTGCCATTGTGAGTTCAGATAATTCTTTTTCCTTGCCAGTTATTACTGCATGACTGCTAACATTTTTCAATTATTCTACTATTTGTCATTATCTCCATATCGGCTGGATGGGATCAACATTTTATAGGCCTCCTCGGTGACAAGTGGTTTCATTCATTTTATGACTGGTGACTCGCTAGCATGCTAAAATGGATTTTAATTTTTGCCACACAAAGTATGAAAGCCCTTCCGTTCTTCCATTTCGGCCATTCAGAGCAATAGAAAAATAAATGCTTAGGTCAGAATATCCCACTCTTTTTGTTCACACTGTGTTCTGTGATTCTCCGGCATGGGTTATTGGATATGAGCATGAGATGAAAGCTATCTGATTCCCAATGTCTGAAATTTTAATACCCAATTTAAAACAGTTGCTCTACAGTCCATAGATTCCAGTATTTTGAACAAATGGACCATTGAAAGGTAGCAACCTAGTGCAAGCAAGGGACAATATGATGTCTTGAACAAAGGTAATAAATTGCCCTCATTAATCCATCAGGACCATAATTCAGATCAGTGTTGAGTGTAATCTGCCATATGCAAAGTACTGCCCAGCCTAGCTTCATGCTTTGCATAGGTTAATGAAGCTCCAACCAGAGCTCCAGTGCACCTGGGGAACAGGAGAAAACAAACTTACTTATATTAGAAATACAGTGCTGCCTTGTAAGACAAATTTAATTTGTTCTGGAAGCAAGTTTGTCTTACAAAGCATACTTCTTTCAAAGCAGATTTTCCCATAGGAAATAATGGAAACTCAGATTATTGGTTCCACAGCACAAAATATTCATATAAAAATATTAACTGTATGTAAAATTGATGACAAAACACTGTAATTGAATTCAAAACACTGTAATATAATACAGAACACAATTTACTGTAATAAAACACAGTACTATATTGTACAGTAAAATAGAAAAGAAAACCCTTTATGGCCAAGAGTCCTGCCAGTAGAAGGAAATCCTCCTATGGCATTCCTGACAGGTGCTTGTCGAGACTCTGCTTGAAGATCCCCAGTGAGGGAAAGTCCACCACCTCCCTCGGAAATCTGTTCCACTGCTGAACCGCCCTCACCATCAGGAATTTTTTCCGGATATCCAACTGGCATCTCCTTCCTTGCAATTCGTACCCGTGGGTTCTAGTTGTGCTTTCTGAAGCAGCTATGAACAAATGAGCCTCTTCCTCCCTATGACAGCCCTTCAGGTATCTGAAGAGGGCAAACATGTCTCCTCTCAGCCTCCTCTTGTCCAGGCTGAACATCCCAAGTTCCCCCAACCTTTCCTCGTAGGGCTTCCCTTCCATCCCACTGATCATTCTTGTCGCTCTCCTCTGGACTTGCTCCAGTTTGGCTGCATCTTTCTTAAAGTGAGGTGCCCAGAACTGAACACAGTACTCAAGGTGAGGTCTCACCAATGCAGAATAAAGAGGAACTAGAACTTCTTGTGACTTGGAAGCTACAGTCCTCTTAATGCAGCCTAAAATGGCATTTGCCTTCTTTGCAGACACATCACACTGCTGGCTCATGTTCAGCTTGTGATCCATGGCGACTCCAAGATCCTGTTCACATGTTGTGCTGCTAAGCCAAGTATCTCCCATTTTATACCTTGTTTTTGGTTTTTATTGCCTAAGTGCAGAAACTTGCAGATCTGCTCAATTGGTGCTTCAGGGAGGACCAGAGTGGATGCTACTGATTTTCAATGGAACAGAAAATTTCCATTTCTGAAATGAGCATAATCGAGGACGTTTCAAATGAAGGTTCAAAGAGCAGTCCCCACCATGTCTACTCAAAAGTAAGCCCCATTGTATTCAATGGATCTTATTCACAGAAAAGTGTCTTTAGGATTGCAGCCAAAGTAGGTTCTATAGCGTCCACGGTGGAGAGGCAGAGTGTTTGCATATTTTGTGGCTGAAGCTATGATAGCTTGCCTACGGCCACTGAGTGAAACGTTCATTGATGATCAGAGGAGAGCATTGACCACAGACAGGGCTAGCCCAAGACTTCTGGGTCAAATGGAAGAGGCTTCCGGTGCCTCCCATTTGGGACCTTAAAACACAATTAAACAGCTGCCTTATAGGGGATCTTTAACTCATTGAAGTCAGTGCAGATGCAGGGAGTAATCTTATACAGAATCAACTGGGAGGTCCAATGGCCCCACTTCTGTTGACCTAGGGCACAATCCAGAGTAACTACAGGGAATCCTTGCTCCGGTGTAAGAACAATTTGCTCTGGATTGCAATATGAATTTCCCATAGGTTTTCACTAGGTGGTGCAGAACTACGGGTGCACATAATGTCTCTTACGTGCTCCCGTAGTTATTCTGGATTGTAGGGCTAGTCCCCTTCCCATGCCTGCTCCACACTCCACCTCTGGCCTCCCCAATAACCACCCCCTTAGGAGTTAAATTTATAGAAATTTGTTCTTAGTGGTGATCGCATCACATGAGGAATATGCTCCTTGAATTTCATGCTTCTAGGTCCAGGGGTTGGGAAGAGTGTCCATCAGTCAGAGATTCTTCAAGTATAGGGAAGAAAACATATTGCACCCATTTTCACTCCTTTCCAGTTGGAATTTCAAAACAACCAGTTCTTGTTGGGTGCCTCCATCACAGAAAGAACACCCTCCCCAAATTTCACACTTCTAGGTCAGTGGTTTTGACTGCACAAGCTGCACAAGGTCTGACTCCAACAGGAAGGCCGGAAAGGGGAGCTTGAATTGGCTGGCCTGGCAGGATTTTCTTTATATAAATACAACCAAATTTAGCAACGTGCTAGAGATGGAAGTAGCAGGTGAATGAGAACCAATGTTTTTTATTGCCTAAGTGCAGAACCTTGCAGATCTGCTCAACTGATGCTTTTGGGAGGACCAGAATGGATGCTACTGATTTTCAATGGAACAGAAAAATTCCATTTCTGAAATGAGCATAATTGAGGACATTTCAAACAAGGGTTCATAGAGCAGTCCTCACCATGTCTACTCAAAAGTAATTCCTGATGAACACTGAGAGTTGCCTTGACCAAATCAGCACAAGATGGTGATCTCTTTCAGGCTAGCTTACCTTGCAGGATTGTTTTAAAAGAAAATATTTTGCCTTGATGCAGTTTCAGAGGTCAAAAACATTATCACAGTAATCCATATAATCTATATATATATAAGAGAAAAGTCACTCACTGACTGACTCACTGACTCACTGACTCATACACTCATCACCGCCCTGCCAAAACCGCTGTGCCTAGAAGTGTGAAATTTGCGGTGGGTGTTCCTTCCGTGATGGTGGGGTGCACTAAGAACTGGTTTTCGGAAATTCAAAACGGAAGGGGGTGAAAAGGGGCGCAATGCGTTTTCCTCCCTATACTTTGCATTGGAGAATTGATGACTCATTAACATTCCTCCCCAACTGCTGGGCCTGAAGCATGGAATTCTGGGAGTTCCTTCTGTCACCTGAACTCCCACCAAGAACCCGTGTGGAGAAATTTAACCCTTCAGAGCCTGAAAAGGGGTCAACGTGTTTTTGTCCTATACTTAACATGGAAGACTGACCAAGTGAACATATACTTAACATGGATTAAGTATATGTTAATATACTTTCACGGACTTTCACTTGCCGGAAGAGTTCACTTGAGGTCCCGCCTACTCAGGGACTCTCTAGGACTCTCCCGGCCACTAATTAGCTGCGCACACATGCGCAGTTTTTTTGGATATCTCAGTAGCGGTTAGCCGTAGAAACATGAAAGACTGATCAACATCCAGCCAATTTGATGCTCAGTGCCTGGTGCAGTGGGGGGTTGTTGTTCAGAGGAAGAGGTTGCACTGGGGAGGATGCTGTGCATGGGGGTTTGCAAATGGGGAGATGATGCACATGGGTGGTTGATGGGCGTGGGGGAATGACGCGCATGGGGGAATGATGTACATGGGGAATGATGCACATGGGGGATATTGAGCATTGGGGAATATTGCACATGGGGGTTGATGCACATGGCGGGATGTTGGGCATGGGGTAATGATGCGCATGGGGAAATGATGAGCATCGGGGAATGATACACATGGGGGTTGTTGCGCATGGGGAGTTGTTGCGCAGGGGAGATGATGTGCATGGGGAGTTGATGCACAATGAGGGTTAATGCACGTGGTGGACATATAAACTTTAAAAATAATCATTTAAAAGTGGCTGCCAGATGGGCAGAGAACCGGTTGTTAATTTCTTTGAATCCCATCACTGCCAAAGATGTCTAATTTTCACTAAAAGCGTCACTGGCATCCTTTGGTGTAACTCTCTGTGTGTGAGATCTGTCTATGCAAACCAGATGAGCAGATGACCTGTTATGTCCCTAAAGAGTAAAAACAATACAACAACAATACAGGCTTAGGCTGCAATCCTTTCCTGGGAGTAAGCCCCATTGACTATAATGGGACTTACTTCAGAGTAGACAGGTATAGGATTGCACCCTAAAACTTTCCCACTAAATTTCCCATTAAAACAAAACAAAAACAATACAGGAAGTTAAAAACAATACCAAAAAAGTCAAAATGTCATACCGAACAACTAACAATTTGGGAAAACTCTCTCTCTCTCTCTCTCTCTCTCTCTGTGGGGGGGGGGGGGGGGAGGAGAGGCACAATCCTAACAAACAACTGGCATAGCTGTGTCAGTGGAGCACGTGTTGCATCCTGCAATTGGAGGGCAGTCACTGAGACATCCTCAAGGTAAGGCAATGTTTCTTCCTTAATTCAAAGTTACATTTCCCTTATGCCAGTGCTGGAAAGCAGGAAATCAAAGTTACTACCTGCTTTGGAAAGTTAAGATTTTTTTTTACTAAATCAGGGTGACCACATCATAACTGCAAAAGAAGACCCAAAAAGTAGGATACTCAAGAAAAATGTAGGACATGACAAAATAAAAGCTAAAAACACTAAAGAATTTTGCTTTCATGTGGTTAATTTCAACACTATATTATTTATTATAATTGGACTGCTTTCACCACATTAGCAAATTGCATAGAGCACATTGCATTTAGAGCACAATCTATCTATGTCTACTCAGAAGTAAGTCCCATTGTGTTCAATGGGTCTTACTTCCAGGAAAGTGTGCTTAGGATTGCAGCCATACAGTGCAATCCTAAACCTTCACTTAGAACTAAGTCCTATTGTATTCAATGGCACTACTCCCAGGTAAGTGTGTTTAGGATTACAGCCATAAATTATTAATTAAAAGAAGGCTACATGCTGCCTACTCACAACAAAAAGGAGGACAATGAAGATTTTTATTTGCAGGATACAAGGCTAAAAAAAGGATATGTCCTGAAAAAAGGAGGACATATGATCACCTTATACCAACTTAAGTTTTAATACCAAGAAAATCCCCCATTTTTTTCTTGGCATCCAGTTCTTCTTTCCTAGCCAAAAATATGTGCTGGCAGATTACACTGCTTTTTGGTAGTATTTCCTGTTAACATTGCTTGCTGGGTTTAGGGTTTGTTTTCCCTGCATTTTAAACATTATGGAAGTGATCCAGCCAAGTTAAGCACCTTTAAGGCTGCAGTCCCAAGAGTAAATTCTTGGAAGCAAATTACAGTATTCTAAAATAAAGCAGAGGGGCGCAATCCTGAGTAACTACGGGGAGTCCTTGCTCCGGTGTAAGAACAATTTGCTCTGGATTGCAATATGAATTTCCCATAGGTTTTCACTAGGTGATGCAGTAACTATGGGTGCACGTAAAGTCTCTTACGTGCTTCCGTAGTTACTCTGGATTGTAGGGGAGGGCTTTATTTTCCACTAAAACTGGATAGTTAACCTATGATTACCCAAAGATATAAATGGGAAACTATCCAATGCTATAATCTTTCACCTTGAAAAGGTTCCTTGTGAATCCAAAGTACTTACACTTGGCTGGACCATCTTCTGTAGCTTTAGTAAATAGTTAAAACCGAGGGACTGGGTATTATTCAGTCACCTTGCCATAATAGCAGCTTCAAAGTCTGATCTCTGCAACTTGGCAACATCATTAATGTAATACTGTAGATGGAGCTAGAAAAGCAGCTCTAGCTCGGGTGAGCTTAGAAAATAATATAACCTTGCCTGCCTTGATACAACTGTTGCTCCAGGAATGGTTCCTCGATCTCATCCTCAGTGAAGTGTCAAGTAGGAACAGAGTGTGTAATCAATCTGTGGAACTCCTTGCCACAGGTTGTGGTGATGGTGTCACACCTAGATGCCGTTAAAGAAGATTGGAAAACTTTCTGGAAGGAATCTCCATTACAGATTACCAGCCATGATACAACCTCCTAATTTTAGAAGAAGGCTACCTCAGAATACCAGATGCAAGGGATTGGCAGGTGTCTTGTTTTTGGGTGCTCCCTGAGGCATCTGATACAGGAAGTTGGACTAGATGGGCCTTTGGTCTATGCTGTCATCACATCACAATCAGTATGTAATTCCTGATTAGTTGGGATCTCCCAGAAACAAGAAAATAGCCCTCGGTGGGACAAAATATCTGAATGTATCAGAGAACAAGAATAATTGAATCTGACTTCAGTTATGGACAATTTGGAGATAGTCATCACACACAGCCAGAGTGTGTGGATTAACAAGAAATGGTGAAGTGGACCAATATCTACTGAAGGTCCCACCCAACCATCTCCTGAAGCCCCAGTGAAACCTATGTTTGCATGGCAGCTATGAAAGTGGTTGGGCAATATTCTCATAGACCACCTGGTTCTGAGATCTGTGTATTTAAAATCTTGGCTCCCAGTTCTGGTTGAGATATGGGTGGGTAGTGTTTATTGAATTTTGCCTTTCCATGATGCAATGTAATTACTTCCAATTAGATCTCTCTGTAAAGTATTAATAAGCCCTATTTTTTAATACTTGGCTTCTTCCAATTTTATATAGCCAACATAAATAATTATTTCTCTCCCTAATCAATTTTCTTGCTCTTATTGTAACACCTTGTAATTTGTTAGTTTCTAATGAGGTATTTATAGGGTAATGAAAAACTTCCATATGTGCCAATAAGAAAGATTTTTATACCAAAGTCCCCTTCAAATGAGTATGCTTTTAATATACAGTTTTATTGATGTTATTATCAGTCACATCTGTGTGTGGTCAGTGATGATTTGTAATCTACACAACATGTTCAATTTTGTGTCTTGATAAAATCTTTTTTCTCTGCTCCTCTTTGAGAAGGAAAAGAGTAACTTTTACCTGTTTTTCTTTTTCCATATAATTTTTTTAGGATTCCAGTTCTACAGCAACTTCTTCAGCATTTGTGATTCCACAGTCAGCTTTTTATAAGTTTCAGCTAAACTTGTGTACAAACAAGTGGCATGAGAGAAAGGCTTTTCCATGTATCCAATACATCCATCCCAAACATGCTTCCGTTCCGTCAATATACGAGTATGAGCACATCAGTTTTTACAAACATGTCCATTACACAGCTTTAATTCTGATATGTGCTGCATTGAGAACAGATAAATATATGCCAGAAAGTCCACCTGTGCTTAGAAGTGTACTAATAAACAGCAAAACCCCAGCAATGTCTATTATAGAGGCTTCTGCCAGTGTTCTTTTTTATTTTAGTTTGTGAGCCCTTTTTGGGATGGGGACCCATTAACCATTAATTTTTTCATTTTCTTTGTAAACCGCTTTGTGAACTTTTTAGTTGAAAAGCAATATATAAATACTAGAGGGGGGGGCATTTAGGACCCAACCCTGCCAGTGTGCTTTGTTACAAATGTGCACCATCATTCCAGGTTTCAGATGTCTCCCAGCCCTAATTCCTTAGGTATTAAAACCCATTCACTTTATATTACAAACGCACTCTTTAGTTTCATGAATATATGAAATGTGATTGCCTTTTATAGGTATAAACAAAGGTATAACAAAAAAACACAAGAACATAGATAGCTATGAAAAACCCAGTTCATTTATTCCATATGTGATACAAGCTGCAGTGTTATGATTCCTTTTATAATATAAAAGGGCAAAACCTGGTTATACCTCAATGTCTTTTTCTTCTTTACTAACAGATGTAACATTCTCCATATTTTGCTATTTTATTATCTCATGCTTAAAGTCAGTGGAACACATGGCCACTAGAGGCCACTACAACCTCAGTCCTCCTCTGTGTAGAAGTTGTGAAGAGGTTCAACACCTCTGCCTTTGCTGGTGGAGGAGCTGTTGACTTCAAAAGGGATCTCATCTTCAAAAGGAATTTTCCATGGGACTTCTATATAAAATACAAACTTTAGGCTGATTCATATTTTTTTAATAACCAGAGGTCAATCTACACAATGGAAAAATAGGATCAACGGTCTTTTGGCCCACACTATTTTCAAAGTACAGTGCTAGAAACAAAATCTGTAGATTACACAATAATTTTGCCATTTTTGTAGGAACTATCACTTAATACTATTGCCTGACTCTGGCAAGAAAGAGCAGTTTGGAGAACAGTTCTCATGACAAATGGATGTTATCAATCTTACAGCTTAATCCTAAACTGCACTGGTACAACCAGGCCAGATGGCCTGTGCTATGTCCAGTGCAGCTCAGAAGGCTGCTGGAGGTCTTTTTGGGGTAAGGGAATATATTTCCCCTTACCCAGCCACCTCTATGGGGGTATATCGCTGGAGCAAATCCAGAAAGCTGTGTGTCTCTGGCCTCAGAAGGGGTTTGGAAGCAGCATACACTACCGCCATCAATCCCTCCCCCTCCTGGGCCTGATCCTGCCCTCACTCTGTACTCCCACCAAAATGTCCTCCCACCTCCCTCTCCCAGCCCTCATGCCACCCAGCCCAACTCCAATCAGCACTGAGATGGATATGACACCAGCAGGCCAGTGCAGACTGTTTGGTCCAGCACTGCTGGCTCACAATTAGCTGGCAGAAGGTCCTTTGGGGGAAGAAGGGGTGAAATAAGTAAGTGGTGGCAAACACACCATTTGTTTGCAAAATTCTGAGCTGAGCTGGCATGGCGGCAGCTGCACTGGTTCAACAAAGAATCCGGATCAGGTCATTAGTCATGTACTGTATATTACATTGAACAATGTTTAATTATTGGGTCTATTTTTATTATTTTCATGTTTCAGACCCAAAGAAGATAAATTATTCCCCCCTCGCACTTTCCTATAATTTAGCAACTCAGAAAAAAAGAAAACATAGTCCTATCGTTCGCTTTATACTGATTTCACAAGTGCCACTAGAGCATTTTTATATCTCATTCCTACTGCTGGTTTGCATGAGTAAAAGACATAAATTCATTTTCAAATTCTCTTAGGTTTTTTAACAATTCAAAGGACTAAAGTAGCATGAATTTGTGATCAGATTTTAGTCTACTTTTGTGTGTGTGTGTGTGACTTTAATTTTGTCCTTTGGAAATTCTAGTGTTATGTATTTCTTTTCTGTTGTTTTGTGTCATACATGTGATATGTATGTTTTTAAAGGGATTTGAGAACACATCCATTTAATTATACTACATCATGTCTTAAGACTCCATGAGATATATTTTCTAGACTTTCTGGAGATATTTCAGATATTTGAAATGGCTCCTTGCCCTATTCTCACAGTTTCACAAAAGGTGCCTCATTTATCTTATGGGCTAGGGATTGGAGTTGTGGTTGAAAAGTGGAATCTGGTCTTTTTTTAGTTTACAAATGTTGGTTCGAATGCTTTTTTAGCTAACAAAAGCCCTTTTTATCTTGTAAATTTCTATTGTCACACACAGATTTTTGCAGATTGATTCTCATTATTCCTTTGGAGATGGTAATAGATCTAGAGCTAATGTGGACATTCATGCTCTCCCTCACACATACATATACATGTCAAAAAAGTCTGAATCACCATGTCATATGCAACATGAAGGAGAGCAATTTTAGCCTTTAGAACAGCAGAGAGAGGTTTTTTCAATATGCATTGAATGAATTATTTTGGGTAGAACTGAAAAATGTTGAAAGAGCAGATCGTCAGAAAATGAACCATCAGAAAGTATAGGGTACCTGTATATCATTGAGAACTTTATGAAAGTTATGATATGTTCTGCCAAAAAATGCACATAAACACATACAGTACTCACACTGTTTTGCATACAATTTATTTCATTGCTTTGGGAATTGATTTCCATCACATTGGGAGGGGGTAGAGAAATTGCAATGGGCTCTTGAAAAAACTGTAGGCCTGTTTTCATCTTAAAGTTTACTTTCCCTCTGTGTAATCAGACAGCAGAGGTGCCCATATTGCCTGCTTACAAGAAAAAGGAGAACATTGAAGTCCCCCCTCACAGGATACAATGCTAAAATTCAGAATATAAACTGGAACTAACCTTGTTAGCTTATCATCAGCGATGTCATGATGAAAATGCATCCAAGTCTAGTCATATGATGGTACAGACAACATCCAGGATAGTCAACGTGAGTTTTCTCCTCCTATTCAATAACTGCCCACCAGATTGACTCATATACATGAAAATATATTCTTTCCAATGAACTTCTGCTTCCAGTCCTTGAATAATGTCACGAAATATCTAGTGGCTCATTAAGTGAGATTCCAGGATTCAAATTCCTCTGCATTCAAGCACTGAGTCAGAACAGAGTGTTGTGCACTGCATATATTTTTATGATAGGTGAAGTATTTTTGTCCTTAATTCCTCCTAGTTGCTCGACTTAACAACTGGGTTAATTTTATTACTGCTATTAGATTCTGAATAATGCTGTCTCCCTAGCATTGGAAATGTGAACCAATTTCTAAAAAGATATTTAACTCTACACAGTTATCACTGTTCTTCTAAACATGGACAGTGAAGCTTTCAGACTTAAGTCTGATCACCACTGGTACGAGATGTCATAAACGTGCATTAAAGTAGAGAAAGGTAAGACCACCAATCGTAGTGTGGGCTTTCAGGGCAAGGGGAAACGTTCTAATGTGAGAAAGGACAAGGCAGGAATGACCAGGCCAGAGGGTTGTGGGATAAGTAGAGGCCTCCTCCACTAGATCCTATCCACCATGTTGGGCTGAAAAGACCTCTCATGCTGGTGCCTGCAAAATACAGCAGCCGCCATTTTGGCACTGCTGTTCCTCCTGGCACAGGGAAGTTTAGGATTGGGTTACTTGGAGGCTATCCTATAATGTGGATGTCACAATGGAAAAACAACCCTTTCACTTGTGAAATCTACTTCAGATTACAGGGTGACGTGACAAAAAACTCAGTGAGAGAACAGAGTGCCCTATATTTGCAGGAATTATACTCTGGAAACTGGTTATGTGAAACAATATATATAGGCAAACACGACACCTTATCTTTCCCCATCACTTGTAGGTTCTCTGAGCCCAGGCACTCAGGTCCACCGGAGGCCTCTGCTGGGCTCACAGCAAGCCTGAGAGTTAAAAAAACACTAATTCCAGTTTCTCTATGAAACTGGAAGTGACTTTTTAAATGTGTTATAAAGCATTTTACTTCAGAAAGTAATGACTTTGAAAGTTCAGTGTCCATGTGTATTTAGTGGCGTTGTTATGTTCAACTTCATTTCCAGGGTGCAAAGAGCAGGTTTGGCAAGCAGTGAATTTTTCTAATTTTAAATCACTCCTTTTTTCCTTTATTGTTGCATTTCTAGAATTCTCGATACATTACTAAAGGTGGATGGAAACCGTTCACTGTCCTTTGAGACTCCTCAGCTTAACAGGAGACCAAAAGCAGTAAGTGTGGGGTAATGTGAAATCTGTTAGAAATGTGCTGGCAGCAGGTCATTCGGGAAGGGTGTGTTGAAACTAAAAATGTTTGGATTCTGTCCTCGATTGCCGAGGTTGGCTTAAAGACAGCCTTGGCCAGTTGACTTTTCTTACAAACAGAAAGAGCATTTAATTTGTTTTTTTCCCCTTTGTTTATTTTGCCTGAAAGGAAACAGCTGTAAATTGTAAAAATATAATTTCTGGTGCAATGATTTTCGTACCTGAAAGTGTTGCCAGGGCCATAAACAATGACATTTGTAAGCTGTTTTCTTGCCTTAAAAAAATAAAAGTCTTTGCAAACCTGAACTTTATATGCAAGTCCTAAGACAAAATTTGAGATCAAATTCTTCACTGACATCCATTTTACAGTCTGGATCCTGAAACCTGAATCAAAATTGGTTAAATTCAGTGGTGGGCTTCAGGGGGTTCTCACAGGTTCTATAGAACCCTTTGCTAATGAGCACCTGGTTCTGAGAACAGGTTACTAATGGGACACAGAACCTATTGTTCATTTAGGTTATTAGGACATAGAACCTGTTGTTAATTTATTTGAAACCCACCACTGGTTAAATTCATAACATAGCTAAGGGAGTAGTGGTGGCACCAGGCTACAGGATTCGGGGGCACTAATGTGCAACAAAACCCAGCACATGACTTACACTGGGCTCCTGCTGCCTCACCAGGCACACTACGCTACTGGAAGATTGTCATCTGCTACCATCACTACTGTGTATGTACAACTCACATTAGGCTGTGAGCTCCAACAAGCAGCCAAATGTAAGTTGTGTATGCACTCTGGTGACAGGATAGTCTCTTGTCTTTCCTGCAACTGGCAGCACACAACAAGAAGTCCAATCACACCACTTTTAAAAGCGATGCAGTCGAGCCACGTGTGTGCTGCTTTTGTGATTTACGTTTGGCTGCAAGCCCTGAAATCAGCTGAATAAAGAGACTAATCCAATCCATGCTTTCCTGGAAGTAAGAACCATTGACTATAATGGAACTTAGTTATGTTGAAAAGTGGTATATAAAAAGTGTTGCTTGCTTGGTTGCTTGATTGCTTGATTGTTTCTGAGCTGGCATGGATTGGATTGGGCTCTTAGGTTGTAATCCTAACCCCCAAATAGGCGGACACAAGTCCTATGCTGGCCTAACTGGAGGTGTCACAAAAAAGCCATCTGGCACTTCTGCACTACTGGAAGTTTTAGGCCAGCACACAGACATGTTGACTTCCCCACACCACCATGGGAATGGGGTGATGGGTGAGATGTTCTGTCTTAAAATGGTTAGGATTGCTCTTTAAGAGCTCAGATTAAGGCCGGTGCAAGTCCTCGCACAGGCTTAGGGATATCATAAAACTCAGGATTAATTAAGAGTCTGTGAGAAAGACTGTGAGCTGTGTTCTTCCCCACCCCAACTGCCAAATGCATCATGCTCACATGGCTAAGCTGCAGAAGTCAAATGTGCCTGTAAGTGATGCTGCTGTGCATCATACACTACAAGGCTTTTCCAGGTTACAACTTTCCAAAACGGGAGGATGTAACAAAGTTGCCTGTGATCACTCAGTTTATAGATAGATAGATAGATAGATAGATAGATAGATAGATAGATAGATAGATAGATAGATAGATAGATAGATAGATAGATAGATTGATTGATTGATTGATTGATTGATTGATTGATTGATTGGCCAAGTATGAACTCCATGCCCGGAACTTGGCTTCGGCAACGGCTGCAGACATACAAACGTATGTTTGTAGCTTAAGTTTCCCTTGAAGTTAGAAGTTACAGTAAAAGAGAGGAGAGGAGAGGAGAGGAGAGGAAAAAGGTTGTCTAATGATGCCTGAAAAACAGAAACAAGGAAACAGCAAACTAGAGGAAGTCTGTGGTTAGTTGGGACATACCATATTTACTCGACCCTAATGCTCACCTTTTTCAACCAAATTTACCCTACAATCCAGAGTAACTACGGGAGCACATAAGAGACCTTACGTGTACCCGTAGTTACTGCATTACCTAGTGAAAACCTATGGGAAATTCATATTGCAATCCAGAGCAAATTGTTCTTACACCGGAGCAAGAACTCCCCATAGTTACTCTGGATTGCAACCTTAGTCTCCAAAATCAGGGTGCACATTAGATTTGATGGCACATTAGATTTGAGTAAATATGGTATCTTGGTTGTAAGTATAGAACAGTATTGAGTTTAAACAGTTTACTGTATTGTAATAAAAATGTAACATAAACCCATTGTTGTATAAAGCAGTGCAATTAGGTAAAAATCATAACATAAACCAATTGTCATCAAATTTACTAATTGTTGTACATGGTAAAATTAAATTTTGCACCTGCTTTGCAGTGGTGTATTACAATTGCCGGTACACATTTTTTTTAAATCTCAAGTCTTTTAATATAGGGGTGCTCATTAGATTCGAGTAAATGCAGGTATTAGGAGAGGCTGGTATGAAGAATCTACTTCTATTTTTTATGTAGAGTGTCCTCTGCAATGCATTTGACCTATGTATTTGTTTCTACACTCTCAACAAACATGTCAGAGAGGTCATTTTTTATTTCCAGTATTTAGATTGGGGGTTGAGACTGATGGGGAAGTAGCTTGGCAGATATCACATGGTGAACCATAGCAAGGCTAAACTTGGACCTAAATTCTTAACTTTGGTGCTGTTTCATAAATTTAGAATTTCAATTCATCTCAGTTTAGAGTTCTGCTATTTTTAATTTTGTCCATTTTTTCACTGAAAACCTTCACAGCATGATAGATAGAAAGATCATCTGCTGATGTCTGCCGACAGAGCATGCTTTCTTTTCATTAGTAAATTCTATGTAACACATTATGTGTAATAATTTTAAATTTAATAATAGGTTATACTGTGTTTAAATTAACCACATGAAAGGAATATATATGACTGTTTTAAGATTTTATTTTGTCATATCCTACTTTTTTCTTGGATGTCCTACAACTTTTTTCAGTTATGACATATGGTCACCCTGTCTGACCCCCTCCCACCCTCTGTGCCACCCAACCATACACTTTTCTGCTCTGGCTAGTGCAAGGTTAAGATCTAGCCCAGTAATTTTCATCTCATGGCACACTGACAAGGTGCTGAAATGGTCAAAGCATGCCATTAGATGTTTGACCATTGACAAGGCACATCAGGCTGCTGGTAGGAGGCTCTAATCCCCCAAGTGACCCTCCTCAAAATCTTGTGGCATATCTGCAGACCATCTGTGGCAGTGGTGGGCACCAGCAGGTTCGCACCTACTCTATAGAACCGGTTCTTAACAAGAGATAGTACATATAAAGTTTAAAAATAGCCATTTAAAAGTGGCTGCCAGATGGACAGAGAACCGGTTCTTAATTTCTTTGAAGCCCATCACTGATCTGTGGCATACAAGTGTGCCACAGCAAGTGACTGAAAATCACTGATCTAACCTAATCCTCAGAACATGAGTGCTGTCAAATGTTGAGTAGGGGCAAACTAAACTTGTTTTACAACAGTCATCGCCAGTGCCTTCTTTCTGTCATGCTGTTTTGCAGGGATGGAAATTATTTTCAGCTGAAAACAAGGGTTAACATGAGCTTTTCAGAAGAAAGGGGAGAGGTATAAAAGGAAGGACGTGGGACATGCCTGGAAAAATTGGGACATTTCAGGTTTTAGGGGTCCCATCCCATATGGCTAGATCCAAATCCTGGTTTGGACTGAGCCAGAAAGAGGAGGGGGTATGTGGATGTATGTGGTCTGAGTGAGAGGTGTGTGTGTGTGTGTGTGTGTGGTGTGTGTGTGTGTGTGAGCCCAAGAGGGCTCTTCCCAACTGGCACCCCAGGTAAGAGGGGGCAAGGAAGATGTGCATCCATAGAGGCACGTTCATGGGAGTAAGCCCCATTTACTGTAACAGGGCCTACTTCTGAATAGACATGCACAGGATTGTGCCCCGCCCCAAGGCACTGACATGGTTTTGTCCCAGTTTGCAATAGTTTTGTTCCATCCCAGTTGTGTGGAAGAGAATTATGGTACCCCTACCTACTTTCCAGTGTTTGTTTTTCTGTTTGTCCCTTAGGTTTGCCTCCCATTCTTTTGAACTCTGGAATTAGTAGTTTTTTCTGAATAATCTGGGGTTCTGCAATACTCTGTTAGGAGAGAGTTGATTTTTGCCACTTTTAAAACAGGTTTTTTTGCCTATCTTTATTCCTAATGACTTGTTATATCAAGTTATTTATGCAATGAATACATTTTTAGTCAATTGTGTGTGGAATCTATTGCCTAGGATTTCCAGATTTATGTTCAACCTATATTCATTGATCTTGAAAACTCTCAGTCATGGCTAGCTTTACATTACTCAACCAAGAAGCAAAGTTGAGTAATATGTTATATGAAAGTGTTATATGAAAGAAGATAGTCTTTAAAGTTTCTCTCCCCTCCCCCAATACATGATTTAAAAAATATGGAGAAAAGGCTATATGGTACGGTAAATCTGTGGCATAAGTCTGTAGGCAGTTTCACTGCAGCATTATTATTCACCAACCAGCTCAGTCTCAAAACATCAGCACTTTGTTAATCAGTGTGTAGGAGGCTGGGAGTTTTTGCATACATGTGAACCAGTTTTGCATAAGAGCTCTGAGTATTGTACAGATGGTTGTGAATCTGCTCTCATGAAGTACTAAGACCATGACATTACTTCCCAGAGACAGGGGAACATACAGGCACTTTCTCAAATAAGTACCCTGTAATGACACCTTCAACTCATAATCCCCTTTTTGTTTTGCTCAACTTGGCATAAAATCTGAGGGGAATATATGTGGGGCAATGGCCACCTTCTGTTTCATGAATGTTTCCTTTTTGCAAAGCATATCTTGATTTCTCAGAAAAATTAAGACAAACATGATCAAATTAAAATAAGTATTTCCCTGAAACTGCTCTGGATTTGCTTCTGGTATCTTTGCTTATCTGCAAAAATAAAAATACAACCACATCACAGAGCTTCCCAACGGTACTAAATTCTAACCAATTTCAGTATAGCATTTTTTGATCACTTGTGCTGCTGTGTTTTTTGTTTGGTTTAACCAGTCTTTGCATCTGCTGCCCTAGCCATCAGCCCTCTAGCCTGAGATACAGCTAAGAATGTATGCCATAACTGTCAAGGAAAGTGTGTGTGTGGTGTGTTTGTGTGTGTGTATATCATTCATGTGTGTGTGTCACTAGTGACAAATAACTTCCTCATTTAATAATATCTAGTATATGTAAAGTACTTTTAAGAGGATGCAAAGCATTCCACTTGTTTGCAACAGTTTCCACTTGTTTGCAACTTGTTTGCAACTCTGCGCCCAGTCATAGCTCCGCAAGTACCAATACAGCTGTACTAATGGAGTATGTGTTGCATTCTGCAGAGAGGAGAATCATGGAGGCTTCCCCATGATAAGGGATATTTCCCTTACCTATGGCTCCATATCCCCAATGAATCTTTCCAGATCTACCCCCAGCTATTTTACACCTCCCTACCCATTCCACCTCCCCTTCCCCCCTCCAACCAGAAACCCCCTTGCTCTTCCCCTCCCTGCCCTGTTCCTCCCCCTGCCTGCCACATCCACCTTCCTGCAGATGGGCAGTAGTGGCAGTGGTCCACCAACACTAGTGGTATCCCTCAATTTCTGATCTTTCAGCACCTTTTAATTATACTCAGAACTCATTCGTTCAATGCATGTTCCACTATTTCAACCTCTCTCTTCTATTCTAATGGCCAAAATTGCCCTCCTCCATGTTGTAGCTCTGGTGTCATCCCATTCCCAAAGGAGTTAATGAGAATCCATTTGCAGAAATCATTGTGTGGCAGCAGGAATTAGCAAGATAAAAGGGGCATTTGCAATTTGCTTGCTAGAAAAGCTTAGGAATCAACATTTATAAACTAAAACAAGATTGGGTTCCACTTTTCAACAGTTTTCACTTTTGGACGGTGCTCCTGTCCCGAACTTGTCCAATAAGTGGGGGATGCCTGTATTTACAGTAGTGCTCCAAAATGGCAATGAGTGCACACAGTGGCATTCCTGAAAGGGAGGGTTCAAAATGCTAAGTTTTTTTCAGGCACAGGGCACCCATTTAAAACATACCTGCCCCCCTTGCCTTCAGACTTAATCATGGCTGCAACTGCCTTTGCTTTCAAGACTTACTCTGAAGGTAAGGCGGAATCATTTTGCACAGGAATCCTGTGTCTGCAAAAAACGTAGGTTTTTGCCCGCCCCCCTCCATGAATACCAATGACAAGAGTACACTACCTTATTGCCAGTTAGAAAAAAATTGTACCCATATCTACTTATTTCTTTATTGATTCATACATTGGTTTGGGGACTGTATAAATTGTGACCTGAAGTTTAATACCAGTTACATGCTTTTTAAGGTTTCTGTTGGCAAAGTAATTCTTTTTTAGGCTTTCTGCTCTGAAAAGAAGCAGATTAGATGTTGAATGAAGGTAAAGGTGTCCCCTGCAGGTTGCCCTGCTAGTTGTGACCAAATCTAGGGAGCGGTGCTCATCCCCGGTACTAGAGCCACAGAGGCAGCATTGTCCGAAGATGCCTCCATGGACATATGACCCACAAGCACATGGAACACATAGCACCTTCCCACCTGTTAATCCATTTGTATTTTCATGCTTTTGAATTGCTAAGCTGGCAATTGTTCAGCTAAAAACAGGAGCTCACTCCATCTTGCAATATTCAGTTCTCAAACTGAAGACCTGCCAATCTTCAGATTGACAGGCACAGCGCTTTTAACTACTAAGCCTTAAATCCTCATCAGACAATTTTTTAAAAGAAAAGTTAAGACCGCTAAAAACACAATGCATGTTATCTTTCATAGAGCACAATCCTACCATGTCTACTCAAAAGTAAGCCCCATTGTGTTCAATTGGTCTTACTCCCAGGAAAGTGTCTTTAGGATTGCAGCCTTAATGGAAATAGCCTCCATACAATTGCTTCTGTTTGAATGGCTAGAGCCTAAATTAGATGTGTACATTAAGCACTTGCTCACTAGTGTGCCGCATCTGAGTGGCCGCTGTCTGCATTTGAGAAGAGTTTTACTCACCGATAGATGTACATTAGCACAACGGGAACTTGCAACCCAAGCATGCTCTCACCGCATGTGTATTGAACAGTGTGCTCAGTAAGCACCTTTAAAATATGTTGCTGACCACAGAGGAAAGCACTCCAGATGAAAGTGCTTCACATGGGGCAGCACTGAGTCTAAATCAGACCTGAATAAAGATAAACAGCCTACGGAGAGAGGTATCTTGCTGACTAAGCAGAACTGCTCCAAAAGAGCATCTGATGTCATAAGCATATGAACTTTGGTGCAGAGCCAACATTAATATGGTATATTGCATTCTTCCAATAGCAACATTTAATTGGGACATTGGGTATTTATATATATATTATATATTAATTATATGTGAATTCCAGCCTACGTGCATTGGTTCCTGACTTGTCTCTAGACAAAAGTTAATGGCAGACATGGGACTGAACCAGACAATATAGTCCACGTTGGTGGAATAGTGCCACAATTGGACACAATTATTAATGAAGGTAACATAGGATTCCCAATCCCATGTCTTGCAAACTGGGAGCTAGAAACTATTTGCAGGGGGAAATTAGGCAATAATCTTTTTTGTATGACCATTACTTATGCCCCAATTCTATGTATGCCTTATGATGAAGAAACCCGCAGCTAAAGTTCCCACTGTGTCAAGACAACACACTGTTTTGAAGAGCTAGCTTAGGCCACCACTGAAAGCGGTGACCCAGCAGATACTCCATATATCTTGGTATTGGTAAGCCAGTGCAGGAGACAGAATGGAGGTGGAACAGAGATGAGAGGGGATGCACATCAACCCCCCCATGCTCATCAAACCCCCCAACACAACAACCCCCATGCACAACATTTCACATGTGCAACATCCTTCCATGCGCAACATCCCCAATGTGCAACATTTCCCCATGCGCAACATCTCCACATGTGCTTCAACCCCCCATGCACAACATAATCCCCCCATGCGCATAATTCCCCCATGTGCAACATTCCCCATGCTCATCATCCCCCTACACGCATCATCACCCCCACGCGCATCAAACCCCCACACGCATCAAACCCCCATGCACGTCAAATCCTCACATGCAACATCTCCCCATGCGCAACATCTTCCCATGCACATAATTCCCCCATGCGCAACATTCCCCATGCTCATTATCACCTGTTTGCATCAAACCCCCACACACAACATCTCCCCTTACGCAACATCTCCCCATACGCAACATCTCCCCATGCTCATCATTTCCCCTCCATGCGGAACACCTCCTTGCGCAGCATCTCCCTAGTGCAACCTCTTCCTCCAAACAACATGCCCCCCAGTGCATTGAGCGCAAAAGTGGCTGGAGGTTGGTCAGTCTTCCATGTTAAGTATAGGACAAAAACATGTTGCAACCCTTTTCAGCCCCTTAAGGGTTAAATTTCTCCACATCGGTTCCTGGTGGGTGTTGATGTCACAGAAGAAACACCCTCCCCTATTTTCATGTTTCTAGGTCCAGGAGTTGGCACAGAGCATCCCTCAGTTACCAATTCTTCAATGCAAAGTATAGGGAGGAAAACGTATTGCACCCCTTTTCTCCCCCTTCCAGTTGGAATTTCCTAAAACCGGTTCTGAATGCACCCCTCCGTCACAGAAGGAGCACCACCCCAAATTTCACACCTCTAGGCCTGGCAGTTTTGGCAAGGCATTGATGGGTCAGTCAGTGAGTGAGTCAGTCAGCGACTTTTCTCTTTTATATATATAGATAGATAAAACATTATGTTAAAACATATCGGCATTCAAGTAATGTGACAATATAAAATACTAAAATCTTATCAAGGAAAAAATTAGAAAAAAATTTAACTATTTAATAAGTGCTTTCCTGGCTTTCTTATGTGTAAAACTTCTAATAACGCTATCAAAATCAACTTGTCTGGCAATGCTAGACTCAATGCTTAGTCTTGCTAGGTCAACAAGTCGAGTTTGTGACACAGTAGACTGCAAATAATTTTTTATAAGTTTAAGCTTACTGAAAGATCTTCCAGCAGATGCTTTATTGTTTTACTGTAAAACAAAAGTAAAAAAAAAACTTACATTTGAAATTGTATGTATGTATGCGTGTGTATGTCTTTCAGATGATCCTCAAATGGTCCTTCAGTCATGGGCCCCTCTGTAGCTCTTGGGCCCCGGAACAATGTACCTGCTGGACTCCCCCCTCCTCTTTCGCCCTGGATGTAAGGTTACATTGGTGGTAAAGGGAATGGATAGGATTGGGCTGGTACTAACATTTATCCTGCTGATACCCTGAGAATTTTAAACAGTTTTTTTCTTCCCCACTTGCATGTTGGAAGTGGCTCAGGTAAGGAGAAAACATCTTCAAAGACATTTTCAAAGAGATTCAATTGGTGCAATGCCAAAGAATGTCTCACAGCCATGTACTTCCCTTGTGTTTCTTGACTGCATTCTTGTTATCTTAGCAATGGTAGAGTTGAGACTCTGCACTGAGATAGCATATACTTTTATCCTTCCTTCCAGTTCCATTTTAGTACAGAAATGCTAAAGTAACATGGAAACTTTTGCATCAATACTTTTAATCTTATGCTTAATCTAGGATTCCATGAATCTCCTATGGATGATTTTGAGCTAAATCCATACGTTCAGCCCTGTCTTGCCACAAGGACATTGCATTTCCATTGAATTGGTTATCCTAAAGTTTATCATTTATGCTCCATAAAGATTTCCCATAGCCAACATACTCAAATTGTTTCCTGTTGACAGTATGCATGATTGCAGTATACCCTGATTTTATTTACATACCGTATTTCCCAGCTTATTACACGCACTGGACCATAAGACGCACCAAAGTTTAGAGGAGCAAAACAAGAAAAAAAAATTCTGAACCAAATGGTGTACTAATATATTTAATAAAATATAGCAAAATAATATTTCAACCATGTAAAATCAACAGTGGTATTAAGAACCATTCTCACTGTCATTAACAAATGAGGAAATACTTTAAGCTTCAAGCACTCTTCTAATTTTCTGGAAACCCCAAAAACTCATCATCTCTAGTGTCAGGGATTTGTGACTTTTGCACAAATCTCATTGCAAATGGTCCAGGAAGATAGGTAAGTTGGGGGGGGTCTTTTGGGGGTGGGGCGATCCAGGTAGGTAGGGAAAGGTGAGGGGATCTAGACAGATAGGGAAGAGTGAGGGGTGCACAGGCATGGAGCAGCAGGGACCAAAATTTGTACCCGCTTTAAAAATTGCCAAAAATGTATTTTTTTGTTTTTATATTTTTGTTTTTGGCCATAACTTTTCATAGGAAGGAGATATCTCAAAACTGATTTTTGCACTGGATTCTGCTCTTCAATACAAATCCAACGACATATGATATGATGGGGGTTAAAGTGCTCCAGGATTGGCCCTATCACTCTATAAGACGCACTGACATTTTCCCCCACTATGGAGAGGGAAAAAAAGTGTGTCTTATAAGCCAGGAAATACGGTATATAAAACTGAAGAGTCATTGATTCAATCCCTAATTCAATGATTCGTCAATGTCCACCCCAAACTTACAATACTCGAAGTGTGAAATCTGGGGAGTGAATTCCTTCTATGACATGGGTACAGAACATTCCCTAGGGACATAAGTCCCTAGACTTAACATTGAAGACTGACTGATCAACACCCAGCCCCAACCCCTGCACCTAGAAGCATGAAAATTGGGGAGCATGTTCCTTCTGTGATGTAAGGACTCACTAAGAAACAATTTGGTGCCTGGTGGTGCCTACTACCCTGTGTTGCCACTGGTGCCTTGTGGTGGTCGTTGTCTGGGGTCCAGCATGGATTCCTGGTGCTCCAGACCCACAAATATTCTTGAAATTTTCCTTCCGCAATGACAGATACATTCTGCTAGTTTGTTATATATTTCGTATACATTGTATGCAATACAAAGTATATCCTATAACTTTTATTATTTTAAAACATTTTTCATTTTGAAATCAGATGTTTTTAATTTTCTGACCAGTTCTGCCCCTTTCACACATAACTTTTAAAAATTGTATATAACAATGTTATTGGCTTCTAGATCTTGGGAGTAGTCTAAGTATATAGGATTTTTTCCCCTTTTTTGGGTAGTTTTCTTTCAAAGAGCAGACAGCTATGTGTGCCTTTTGAATTGCTTGTGACCTGAATGGCAAACACATAAATTTCAATTTGCAGCAAATAAAAGACATACACATTTTCTACTTTGCTAGAGATTGAAATGCACATACATTCTTAAACAGTGACTGACAGCCCAATCATAATGAGGGCATGTACTGACGGAACATGCATTCCCCCAGACTCCTGTCACAAAACTTGAAACACTTTGAGATAGTGTAAGGTCCAGACAAACCAGTCAGGAGGTCATAGCCTTCCCACAAGTCTTGCAGATGGTAAAGGAACAGAGGGCAGAGTTGAACCTGGTGGGAAAAACCAGAACAATGGCTGGGGTAGGGATCCAGCACAGAATCATACACACCATATCCACACTCCCTTCTTAGCCTGAATTGCCTGCACAGATCAACATGGATTTGCTCCAGCAGATGCAGGTCCAAATGGTGGACCTGGTGCTCATTGGTGCAGATCCAAATTTACCTGTTTGGGCTTCTGGAGTTTACTCCAGAAACCTCCAACAATCAAAAATTCCCCGCAAGATGCTACATAACGATATGCAAGCAGTGATGCATTGCAATGAGTGGGTTTTAGGTAGAGGATCTTCCTGATTTTACCACTGGAAAATCTTTTATACAAGGAATGTTGTCTCTTTTACATCTTCCAGACATGAGGAAGCTAAACACACAGAGGAGAGTGAATCTGACAGATGACGTGTCTTCACTAATCGCTGCAACGTGAGGCCCTTCCCATTGTGAATAGGATTTATTCTTTGCCAACAATAAAGAGTCCAGATGCTGCAAGGTGGGGAAAAGGAGGATATGATGGAAAACAACTAGCCTGGTGATACGACAGACAAGATGAAAAACAGAAAGTTCACCAATTTCCTTGAGACAAACTATTATGTAAGGGGCGAGATTCAAAATTCCAACCTCTTAGTTGAGGGTATCTCCTTAGTATTTAATTTCAGTTCTACCTTGAGGAAAATTGTAAGCCATAAGGCTTACATATCCTTTCCCCATACTTTGGAAAGGATATGCATGTTCACCATGAATGGCAGCCATGTAACTGGGCGGTGGACAAGCAATTGTAGTCATTCACTGAAGCTGCTATCATTATGGATGGCAACATGAAAGAAAAAAAGTCTACTGATCCTACCACTTTCCCACTTCTTCCTTGGAGCCTCCCCATTCAACCCGAATGGCTTAGTGGGGAGCAACTGCAGCAGCAGTGGGGAAGTGGACCTATGGATTCTGGTAACAGTGAAAATCAGTGGTAATAATAAGAAACCCCTACTGCATGGGAAAGGGGAAGTGTTGGCTGAGGTTGGGGACCAAAGGGGGGGAAAAAGGTCAGGATCAGATGAAGTTCCTGCCAAAACAAGAGCCAGCAAGAGGTTCAGCCTTTGTCACAATCCCTTCTAGATCACTCTCCAGAAGCTGGAGCTGTGATGATAGCAAGAATCAGCAAAGATAGGACACTGGCTGAGCATCCATCAGAGGGTCCACCTGGCTACATTGTTCTGAAATCTCACTACTAGTGGCTGCATTCAATCTATAGATCTCAGAGGTGTTTGCTTTCCATAAGAAAACAGCCGAAACAGCCGGTTTTGCAGCCAAAATCTTGCTGAACATGATGCGTTTATTTTTGAGTAAAATAACACAGTTTTCAAAGAACACTATCAATATGCCATCAAAAGCTGAAAATCAGATTCATGGGGCGGGCGTTGCACTGTAGGGCGTTGCACCATTGGCCCCAGTAACCTTGCTCTGGTCCTGACGCTTGAGCAATCTAGAAGGTGAAAGTGGCAGCCAAACCAACAACTTGGGGGATCTCAGATCTTAACACCCCCTTTTCTGGTTGGATGTTTCCATGTCCAAGGCTGAACGGGCACCCAAAACCAACATGCTATTCCCAGAGCTTGTGACAGAGCACAGTCACTGTTCTTTCTTCTCCTCCGTCACTGTTCAGAGCCTGGAAATGTGTTGTCATCGTAGGAAAATGTGCAGTAACATTAGTCTCTCTGGCTCACAATAATCAGAATTCGATCATAAGCAAAATACAACTTGCTCAGTTGTCCACGCATTCTTTCCCTTCCTGTTTCATGCTGTCTGGAGGCTTTGGGCAAGCAGGCCTCGAGGCATTGCTGGCTCCGTAATGGAGATGACCTCATCTGAATGCCACACAGCTGCAGGGACAAGCTGTGTGCACTCTGCTTGGAATAACAAGGTTTCTGGAGGGGTTTATTTGTTCACACATGAACAGTAAATCAGTTTTCAGGGTTTTCTGTTGTTTTTAGCATTGTGGGAAATGCTTGAGCATAAGGTTTCTATTTTGCTGTTCAGGGTAAGGTGGAAAGAAGCAGAATCTCTCCAGAAATCTCTCCATAACAAAAGCAATGAAGAGATAGCCTCCAGTTTTTTATATATAACACACTCACACACAGAGAGAGTATCATTATTCATTCTGGAAGCATGCTTTTAATCCAAAACACTTGTATATCAAAGCAAATTTTCCCATAAGACATAATGAAAATTCAGACAATTTGGTCCACGACCCAGAATTATTCATTTAAAAATGATTACAGTACTGTCATGTAATATAATAAAGAAAATACAAAACATAAAGCAAAATAAAACAAATTAACCTGCACTCAGTCTCTCATGTCTCATAAGGCTAAAATCTGCCCCCCTTACACAGAAGTGAACCCCAATGACAGAGTTTAGAGTAGACATACAATGCTAGGTCTCTCAGGGTTAGGGTTAGCACACATGAAGCAGTTTGCCAAGTTCTGAGTCAGTAGCCACTTATTTGAGCAGTTCTTTAAACAGTTGGGGCAGATTCCAATGATTCCAACCTACAGTGTTCAGATGTAATGACTTATCTATGGTCTGGATTTCAGGAAATGTGAACCCTGCTCTTCTGCTTTCTCATTCCTCTTCTTTCTCTCCTTTTCATATTACACATCCTGGTTCCCTCCTGCACATCCTGGTTTCCAGTGGTTTCTGTAATTCTATCACTGCTAACGATGGTTACTGTGCACAAGTACAGGACGGAGCTATAAAACATAAGAGCAATAAGGAGGATATGAAGAATAAGGAAGAGATGAAAGGAGCAGGTGATCATGATTTACATACCTGATAGTCAAACCATTATTTGACATGGGTGGAGGCCTTTGAAAGGGAGAATCAACATGCTGTAAATGTTTGTTTAGCTGCCTTACACCTTTTATTTTTCCCTTAAAATGTCCCTCTTTTTTTGGCCACTTTTCCTCCCAAGACTGATATATAAGCATGGCCAGGAACTAATAGGTACACCTGTATGTAAATTTGAATGGAAAGGCTACATATAGAGGTATCCCTTCCTAGTCATGAGTTTATCTGGAAGAGAACCTCACATGGATATAAAAATCCATGGATAAAAAAGTGGAAAAATAGATTTATAAATAATCTAAAAATAAACCCACTCCAAGTTTCTTGCTCCTCCATTGCTCTTCACCCTTTGTGTATGCTCCTCCATTGCTCTTCACCCGTTGTGCTTCACCCTTAATGTATGCAGGGGTTTGATTCTGGGACTCCCTGCTGATACCAAAAATGTGATAAATGAAAGCAATTTTCAAAAATTACAAAGTGTGTCCCTTTACAATTGTTTAAATAGTTTACAGTTATTTTCTTATTGTTGTAGAGAGGCAGTCAGCAACCTCTGCCTTTTCCTGGCTCAGCTAAAGAATGGAATGACTATTTGTATGACTGCCTCTCTACAACAGTAAGAAAAGCAGTTTCTTAAACTGTGATTTGAAGTGGCCGTTTGTGTTCAGTCAAATCCGTGTATTAAAAAAACAGTGTTTAACAAGGTTGGAACTGTCTGTGAAAGCATTTTCAGTCCATCCCTTGAAAACAATTGTGATTACAGACTGGAATAGAGTCACATTCTGATCAAGGAGCCTTTCCGAGCAGTGGAGAATCCTTCAGCTAAGAGTTCAAGCAGTCAGCTCCACGCTACTCAGTAGAAAGTGCTATTCCCATGGCTGTTAGTTGTGGCGATGCTGCAATCACTGTGGTGCCATCACCTGCCATCGACAGCAGGAGGAAAGGCCTGCTTCTGGTTCTCCTGGTGGATCTCTTTCCACTGGTTTGAATCTACTAAACCTACTGAGATAAATTTAAAAATATTGCCTTTCTGTTCATTTTGGTATGTATTGTATAATAATCCCTGTTTTATTAATCCTATAACCTCCTGCAAAGTGTCTATTTCCCTTTGCAGCACACAGCCAATGGCTAATTTAGCAAATAAACTATTGATTCAGGCTGGCATACATTTATCTTTTAGCTCATTGCTTCCCATTTGACCTGAAATGCACACTTGCCTGGCAAGGCCATTTTTTATAGATTAATCAATAATACTCCACCAATCAATGATTAAGGTTTTTAAAAATGGCCCACCCAATAGAGAGATAGGTAGATCTCTGCTTCAGCACGGATTTGCTTATCACATTGACCTCTGCTCCACATAAGCTATTTTAGATACTAATGCTGCAATCCTAAAGACACTTTCCCGGAAGTAAGACCCATTGAACACAATGGGGTTTACTTTTGAGTAGAAATGGTTGGGAATGTGCTCTAAACCAGCTATTCTCTGGACAGCTTGATCAGAGGTGTCCTTGCAGCTGTAATATGTACAACCACCAAGTGGAAATGCAGAGCAGCACCTTCCAAAACTATTTCACCATTTCATGCTGCAATCCTAAAGACACTTTCCCGGGAGTAAGATCCAATGAACACAATGGGGCTTACTTTATAAGTAGACTTGGTTAGGATTGTGTTCTCAAGCAGTTCTCATTAAATAATTGCTGTATTGTGTTGTCTTTGCAGACTTGCCTAATGTTTCATGATTGAAGAAGAAAATCAATGGACAGATGGCCAAGAAGCAAATATTTCCATTCTAAATCGTTTCAGTAAAGGAAGCACCACCCAAACCTTCTGACATGATTCAAAGTTGGAAGGAAATATGAAAAGGAATAGCTGTGGGCCAGTTTATGCACAAGTGTTTTCAGGTTCCCAGTGAAAACCAGGCCACCAGGACTTTTGGGCTCTCCTATCTGGTGCAATGTTAAATTTTTTGAATCGCTTAAAAATAATGGAAGGCAACATCACTCAACAACTTTTTATACAGAACTATAATATTTCTATTTAGGATTGAAACTTACACTTCAAGGGACTCTTGGCGGTGCTTTTAACTCTCTAGTTTCACCTCCTTAGATCACAGTTTAGCCAAAAATGTTTTCAAAGCATGAGCTCTGAAAAATCAACATATCGGTAGGTTGTTTATATTTAACTATACAGTGTGCAGCTGTTGTGACTTGAATAATGAGAGGAACTCATATTTTGTAGCTTAACATCATCAACACATCTCTTAGTGAATGGTGGAGGATTTTTAATGAAATCACACGTATGCTATTTATTATGTTAATTGTTACTTTTGTATGTTATAGGAGACACTTTATACATACAGACACTGCTGTATGTCAGCAGTAGACACTTTAAGAATTGAGCTGTTCTGTTGCATAACCTCAATTATGGGTTCTTTCATTTAAAACCAGCATGAGTAGTAGTTGCAAATAAGATAGCCGACTCTGCATTGAACTTATTAAAGTGTGTTGAAAATAGCGTCCATATAAATAAAACTATTGTAGGAAACCAGGCTGCAATCCTAATCTTGTTAGTCCATCATAAGCTCCAGTACAAGTCCCATGCTGGCCTGGGAGTGTCAAAAAAATGCAGTAAGACACTTCCACACCTCTCCTGGGTGAGGGTTAGGCCAGTGTTTAGACATGTGCTTACCTCCTTACACCACCATGGGAATAGGAAGACTGAAAAGTTGTGCCAAACTTGTAAGTTAGCATTGCACCCTAAGAGGAAAAACAGTTATGGACCTGCCCCTTGTTGCACTCTAGGGTACAGGACAATGATGCTGAACCCCTGCATAAATCTGCCCCAGATCCCGACTGGGACTCATGTAGTGATAGAGATGCCTCAGAACGTCTTTGGAGGTCTTCCTGCGCAAGTGTACATCTGAGAAGCTTTTTTAAAAAGATGTAGACAACCTCAAAATGCCAGGTGCAAGAGTAAGCACCCAATGCAGGTGTCTTATCTTATGTGCTACCTCATGTGGGTCACTGCGCAGGGTAACCAAATGCCCAAACCACAAAAGGAGGACAAGTTCTTGGATTCATCTCAGCTTGGCCTTCCCGGTGGACAATGGGGCATTTGCTGACACTCGAGTAAAGTCGTAATAGTAGGCACTTTCACTTTCCCATACAGTTCAATTCATTTTGTTTTGTTTTTTGGCCATAACCTTTGATAGGAAGGAGATATTTCAAAACTGATTTTTGCATTGGATTCTGCTTTTCAGTACAAATCCAATGACATATTGGGGTACTGCACACTGTTACAAAGTTCCAGAATGAAGCCAAAATCGAGGACAATGAAGCCCTTTTGGAGGACACCCAGACCAGAGGCTCAAAAAGAGGACAAATCCAGAAATTCTGGTCATATGGTCACCCTGCCACTGTGAGATACAAGAAGCAGGACCAGTGGAGGCTTTTCTTATGTTCTTATGTACTGCTTAAGATCACATCAGTCTTTTCAAAAAGCCTGCACTTGGGGATTTTGACTCCCTGCACCCCCTCCAAACCACCATTGGGTGGGAAGCTGTAACAACAGTATATTTAAAAGGGGGTTAATGTAATTAATGTCCCACTACATGCTTTAATAATACGTTTACAGTCACTGTATGTGTAGATATATAGTATGAAACACCACCGGACATGAAATGTATATGTACATGTACAAGCTACACAATGCTTGTCATCAAATATCAATAATTGTATTCTACAATCTGAATTGGACCGGTTTTCCTGTCCATATGCTTGATCTGTTTTAAGTTTTACGCCAACTAGCTAGACAATTTCATTTCATTAGAGTCAGTTTTTCTCTCTTCACTGGCAAAATGAGCATACTGATGAAAACAGTACATGCTCAAAAATAGCTCCTGCCTCCAATTGTGGAGGTAATAAGCACAGAGACTCCAGCTCTTTTGAGCTAGAGGTTTAAATTTGCATAGAAAAGAATAACAGCCTTTCCATGGAAGCTTCAATCATGTGAAAAGGGAATCCCCTCTTTTGGCCATGTAAGGTAACAAACGTGCTGCGGAAAGATGAACCTCCCACAAAACCAGCCAGCTAGAAAGAGCACTAACAGGAAAGATTTAGTGTGTACCATCTACAGTAAATTCCTCTGGGATTTCAAACACAGGTGGGGAATGAGAATTTCTTTGACCTAGACACCAGATGCCTTCTTTTAGTAAACAGAAGAGGGTAAAAATCACATGCAGGCATTAAAACTATATTTATATCTGATAAAATAGAAATACATGCACAGGGAATTAGAAGCAGTGTGTATGGGGCATTGGGACATGAGGGCAGCACTGGAAAAAACAAAAATAGGCTCATTTGATTGAGCAAAATGGCAGGAGAGAGCTTTACACACACACACGTGTGTGTGTGTGTGTGTGTGTAACTATATAAGCACACGCACACGCACACACACACACACACACACACACACACACACGTATATATATACGTATATATGTGTGTGTGCTTAGAGTCTGTACAGCTGTAAATTTCTAGCCAGCTCCTTGTCAGCTGAGTTCAGTGAGCTGTAATTTGGAGGAGGAGGAGGGCAGCAGCAAAAGAGATTGGATCTCTCTCTCTCTCTCTCTCTCTCTCTCTCTCTCTCTCTGTGTGTGTGTGTGTGTGAGTGTGTGTGTCTGTCTGTCTGTCTGTCTGTTATGTGATGTGATGACTGAGAAACCATCAAATCCTCCCTATACCTTTCTGCTTGATCCGGCTCCAGAAGCAATATGGAAAGCTCTTGTGGTTGCCCAAATGGCCACAGATATGCTGTTTCTCTTCCCTCGTTCCCTTGCCGAGCATCACCAGCATGAAACTGTCAAAATAAAGTTATAACTACATAGTTAAAGCAGTAGTGGCACAGTAGCATCAACCCATGGTGCTCACTCCCATGCAAGGGAGCAGGAAAGTGAAGTGTATTGACACAGATGGCCTTTGTCAGGGGCTGTGCAACCTGGGATGCTGTTTGATGCTACCTCAGGTCAACCTTCCCTGGGCTTAAAAAAACACATGGTGCTGCCATGAAATATGGAAGTGTGGGATTTCTGATTTCCTTTATTGGGACAGTATGAACTGGTATTCTGCCCCGTAAATGAAATCTGTAGTTCCACAATTCTGGGTTTCATGAGAATAAGTGCAGATCATAAGATAGGGAATGATCTGCTTCTCATGACTGGAGAGCAGTGCATAGGTAGAAATGCAAGCAATTTGGCTTGCATTAGCAGTAGGTTGGAGAGAGGCAACAACACAGTAAGCAATCAATATATTTTTTTAAAAATATTTTAAAACATTTTATAACATTCCAACACCCTGAACTACAGAAAAGCTATTTAAAACAACCCACCAGCCTCTGTGTTACTTAAAGGCCCATATAAATGTCTTCAGGCCCCACTGAAATCTCTAGAGGGAGGGAGCTGTTCTCAGTTCCAAGGGGACTGAGTTCCAGAGCTGGGAGGCATCCACCAAAAAGGCCCTGCTCCTTATCACCTCACCCTTCACATCTCTTAGTGGTGGCACCAGTCAGCAGCGTTCCCCCAGATGATCTTAGGTAACAGGCTGGATTGTATGGACAAGGTGGTCCCTCAAATACCATGGACCCAAACCGTATAGGGCTTTAAAGGTCAAAACCAACACTTTTAGCAAGAAATGAAAAACAATATAGCCACCAAATTTTTCTGTTATTTTGGTGTTGATACCCTTGCAACATCATCTTAAAAAGAATTAAGTGAAAAGGACAGAAGTATTTCTTATGAAAGGAATTTACTCCCCAAATCTCATGTTTCTGGGTTCAGGGGTTTGGTCTGGGCATTGAATAGACCGTCAGGACATATTTCTATAGGGAGATAGAAAAAAATAAAACCTTGGAGGCTTGTACAATCTTTAAATTGTACAGTCTTTAAAAACTTTTTAAAACAAAACCATGGATGCTTGTACAATCTAGTCCAGGTATCAATCGCAATATTGTAGAACAGCATTACTTTTTATGGAGGTTTTGCTGCCACAGCTTTCTCTGTTTTGTTCTCGGTATTTCCTGTCCCTTTGGTCTGCCCTTCCTTTCTAGCATTGGGATGTTCTTACATTAACCCTTCCTTTCCTTAACAGAAGTATGCTCTGTTATTTTTAGTTTGTTTTGCTTTCTGAATTGCAGCTGCAGGGGATGCTACCTAACCGGATGCATGTCTAGAAGCAGTTGCTACCCTGTTTGCAGTACGAAGAGGAAAAAAAATGATAGAAAGCTGTTACCACATCCTTGTCTGGAAGTACTCAGATAATGTTTGGGTCCCAATGTGTTATTTCTCCCTTCACCTGCTTCCCCACCCTGCTATTGGTTTTTTCCCCTCTAACAAATGACTTTTCAGTGTTTTAGGTTTTGAAATGCTATTTGATTAAATGATCTTTGTATATGCATGTTTGATAGGTTTGTCCCACAATTCTACAGGAGAAACCCTAAAGAAAAAGAAGTAAATGCATCTTTCATTCTAAGGGCAAAATCCAGAGTAACTATGGGGAGTCCTTGCTCCGGTGTAAGAACAATTTACTCTCGATTCCAATATGAATTTCCCATAGGTTTTCACTAGGAGGTGCAGTAACTACGGGTACATGTAATGTCTCCTACGTGCTCCCATAATAACTCTGGATTTGGGGGTAATACTGTGCACAGGATTAAATGACACTAAAGGAAATCTGAGAAGATAAATTTGTTTTTGTCTAGAGCCTAAGCATTTTGCAAGCAGTCAGGTGAAGCTGAGACATAGTAAAACAGCAAATGATAAACTGCTGTATCTGTTCTCTACCAAAAGTAGCAGCTTTAAAGCTTGGTTTAGATTTTTGTTCCCCTGCTACTCTCTTACCAAGTCACTACTTAATTTATTCTGAAATCCTGCTGGTTTGAACAGACTCATAGGTCCCATAAATGCTTTAAAGTGTCAGTAGGCAAGTGCTCCATTTTGGAGAGACAAGAATTTCTGTATGGAAGGGCTCTGACACATTCCACTTTGGAGAGAAACACAAACAACAGTTGTAGTTGTTTTGCAGTATAAAATTATTTTCCATGTAACAAAATGGTTTACTGTCTCTGTGCCTCGTAGGAAGTAGGTCAACATTTCTGCTAGTCGTGAAAAGAAGGCATGCTGACTGCTCAGCAAAAATTATGAGCCTTTCATTATTTCTGAATATGGGTCAGAAGGGCTCATAATCTGTTGGGTCTTGACAGAAATTCAGGTTAACAAATCTGCAGAATAAGCACACATGGATAGGAATTTGTGTGGTGTGTGGGTGTGTGTGCGTGTGAGAGAGAATATAGCACAGCAAAAACTGTATTAAGGTGCTTGAGGGGACCACAGAAAATTCATAGGGGCGCCACATTACATCTCCATGTCCTGTCATGTTCCATGTCCAACTTAAATCCTTTAGCCTAATTAGCTTCTCTTTTCCATAAGTATCCAGCCTTAGTTATGTGCAAAGCCCCAGTGAATCTCAACCACCTTTGTAAAGGCAACCAATGAGTAGCTTGCCTGTTGAAGATGCAAGGATCTTCCTTTCCTTCCCCTGCTCCAGTGAACAGCAGGAGAAGCAATGCTTTGGTTCTCCACCACCTTGAGGCTCAGCAGACACATACAATTTCCAGTAACCTCCAACAATCAATCAATCAATCAATATTGTTTGAAAAATCAAACATAAAACTGTGTGTGTGTGTGTGTGTGTGTGTATATATATATATATATATATATATATATATATATATATATATATATATATATATATATTTCAATCTCCAGTGTCTTCACTGTTGCATTTGGTCATGATGATTAAAATAACCCCAAACTGGTCACCTAGATATGATCTAGCACTTACAAGAGTGTGTCTAAAAAGTGAGGAAACATCTTTTCTGGAATTTGTAAGATCCGTCAAGAATATGCCATCAAAACGTTCAACACATTTTTAACGTTCCCCTGTAAACGGCAGCTATCGCGTTCCAGATGCACTGTGGCTCAATTCTACAACACTTCTCCATCACCACCACTACCATCGTTCTGTCCTTGCAGGGATACCTGTAAAAATTCTTACACCAGAAGGTAAAATCCATACTAATTTTGCATTCCCATGCAATCTATATATATATAAAAGTCACTGACTGACTGACTCACTCACTCACTCACTGACTCACTCACTCATCACCGCCCTGTCAAAACCGGTGGGTCTAGAAGCGTGAAATTTGGGGTGGGTGTTCCTTCCGTGACTGAGGGGTGCACTAAGAACTGGTTTTCAGAAATTCCAACCGCAATGGGGTGAAAAGGAGCGCAACACGTTTTCCTCCCTATACTTTGCATTGGAGAATTGCTGACTCAGCAACATTCCGCCCCAACTGCTGGGCCTGAAGCATGGAATTCTGGGAGTTCCTTCTGTCACCTGAACTCCCACCAAGAACCATCTGGAGAAATTAACCCTTCAGGGGCTGAAAAGGGGGCAACGTGTTTTTGTCCTATACTTAACATAGGAGACTGAACAACATCCAGCCCATTTGGTACCCAGTGCTTGGTGCACTGAGGGGATGTTGTTAGGAGGAAGAGGTTGCACTGGCAAGGATGCTGCACATCTATCTATCTAGCTACACTATTTATATACCGCTTTTCAACTAATGGGGGGAAGTTGCAGATGGGGGACTGATTCGCATGGGGGGAAGTTGCGCATGGGGGAATTTGTGCATGGGAAAAGTTGTGCATGGAGGAAAGTTGTCCTTGGGGGACTGATGCACATGGGGGACTGATGCGCATGGGGGGAAGTTGCGCATGGGGGAAGTTGCGCATGGGGGAAAGTTGCGCATGGGGGAAAGTTGCGCATAGGGGACTGATACACATGGGAGACTGATGCGCATGGGGGGAAGTTGCGCATGGGGGGAGTTGCGCTTGGGGGACTGATGCACATGGGGGACTGATGTGCATGGGGGAAGTTGCGCATGGGGGAAGTTGCACATGGGGGATGATGCGCATGGGGTTTGATGTGCATGGAGGGAAATTGCGCAGGGGGGAAGTTGCTCATGGGGGAAGTTGTGCATGGGGGGAAGTTGCGCATGGGGGGAAGTTGCACATGGGGGAAGTGGTGAATCTATGCACCTGCCACCCCACCGGATCTTTACAATGCAACTTTCAGAACAATTGTTTGTCTAGACTGGACCTTCCCAACCCCACCTAAAAATGTGTCCTGCAAAAGGGTGGGAAGTGCACCAACTTTATCCCACCATGCACGCAGGTATTTGTTGGCTCAGAGCAACTGTCTAGAAACTTTGTTTGCTAATTCATCCCATTCCTAAATCTTCAGTGTACCAAAACAGGTGTTAAATTATTTACAATCTCCTTGTATATCTGCCAAAATTAATCTTAGTGGACAGCAGTGCCTTTTCTGTTTGATTTCCTTTATGATGGAATTCTCCTTTGGAATTGCTTTAGAAAGCAAATTGCTTACCTGTTCTTCTGAGTCCAATTACCTAAGCCTTGTGCTCCACTCCTATTAGAAATGTGTAATAAAACAAGAACCTGAAATATGCCTCCGAAAACTGTTATTGCCAACTTTCAGATTTTCTGTCAGATTTTAAGCCCCAGAGTGTGTCACTTATCAACTGCAGCGTGGCGCAAAAGATCTCTCTAGAAAATTGGAACAAACAAGCACATATATACGCACTTACAGAAAATCTTATATATTTAATGACAGCTGCAATTGGATACTTTTTCCTTTTATACCCTTCCTGCTATTCTCTTGAAACTTTATAGGGCCAGGCCTGTTCTCAGCCTTTACTCAATTGACATTTACACTTAGCTGTACATTCACACTTCTTAAAATTGGCCTAGGTTTGCCCCAGCATGAGGACTCAGAAGACTAATTTAATATGGAGTTAAATAAATAAACCTGAAACAATTGGCAAAAACTGTGCAGTTACATGTGTTTTTGCTCTGTATTACTCAGTCTCTCGTTCAACCCAACTGTTCCCTTGCATTGTGTTTAGCCTTTAAAATGTTGTGAAAGTTTGTTTTCAGAGCCACCATCTTGGTGAAGATAAATGATGCGGCCATCATGGTACAGTAAAGGAATTTTGTGCACTGACATTCAAACTGGAACCTTAGAATACCATTATAAAACAAAACCATTTGGGATGAGATTAATGCTGTTTAAATGATGTCTTCAGATTGTGTCACACGGCTCATACTGTGTGTTCAACTCAGAAAATACAAAATGTGGCATCCACCACATCACTTGTCAAATGTTCTCACCCCCATCCAAAGCATCGCACAAGGTTTTTACTAATTTTCTTCCCCAGCGACACATCTGTTGCTCTTTTATATCAAATCAAGGAACAGTAGAAGAGATTAGGAACTGGTGCAGCACTGAGGAAGGAAATGAAGGGGCATGAAGTGTTGCTCCAAAGCACTTCTGTTTCTTTCCTACTTCACTGGATATGGGGGTGTGAGAAGGGGTGATTTGGATTGAATTTGTAACTTTTACTTATAAAAGCAAGCAAACGTTTACTTAACAAAAAATCATAGTAGAGAGGAGTGCCATGTTTGATGAGAAGTCAAATATGTTCAACATGGATATAGAGAAAATATTGTTTAGAACAAAACATAAGATCCAGCAGAATTTGCCTACGATATTAAAAAAATAAACAGAATTTATCTGCTGTTGTAGGAGTAAAATTTCAAGAATATTTGCGGGCCCCTGGCACTGCTGGGGACTGCTGGGCACTTGCACCAGGTGGGGGCACCAGTGGGAACCAACAGGGATTGGGCACCAGAGGGTAATAGGGGAAAGTGGCAGGCAGCAGCAAGCATAGGGCATCCCCACTGGGTATTATCAGGCAGTGAGCTGCATCACTGTGTAGTGGGTAGCAGGCACCACTGAGCATTGCACATCCCTATTGGGCACCAGACACACTTGGGCAATGGGCACCCCCACACACCACCAGGCAGTGGGCAGTGGGTAGCACTGGGCCCATCCAAGCAGTGGGTCCCACCAGGCACTGGGCATTCCTACCAGGCACCAGTGGGCAGTGAGCACCCACAGGACCATCATGCCATGGGCACCAGACACCATTGGGCAGCAGGCACCTGTGGGCACCAACGTGTAGTGGGCAGCACTGGGTCTCACCAAGAACTGGGCCTCACTAGGCACTGGGCATCCCTACCAGGCACCAGCAGGCAGTGGGCACCACCAAATACAGCAGGTAGTGCGAACCACTAGGCATCACTGGGCACCAGTGAGCAACAACAGTGGGAGTACTGTTGTTATATGTGTGTGTGTGTGTGTGTGTGTGTGTGTGTGTGTGTGTGTGTGTGTGTGTGTGTGTGTGTAACACACATATATATAAACATCCTTTCATCAAACATGCATTTTCTCATTCTAGGGTTTGCTTTTAATGTAAGAACCCCTGGCTGAATTTGTGGGGCAAGATGAACAACATGGATAGTGGAGAAACCGGTGAGGAGGAGGGAAACAATATTTCCACCCTGCCTGTGTGGCTGCGCCAGAGCCCCACCAAGACAATTGATGCACCCCTGTGAACTGCCACGAGAAGGATTCTCTTTGCTAGGGAAGGATATCAAAAAAATATGATTTAGGTACATGGAAATAAGTCCTCCACCCCCATCGCCTACATTGATTTCACTTGCAGCTGATGTGTGCCGAGGGTGCCTGCCTGAGTTGGAGAGGAAACTGTGAATTTTATCCAGTCTGGTAAAAAATATTTGGCATTTGCATCTTAATCAGTGTGCGGCATGAGGCTGCCTGGGCTGCTCCCTCCCCTGCCTTGCCTTGCCTTCCCTTCCCCCTGCTCTCCCAGCCAGCCAGCCAGCCAGCCAGGAGTGCAGTGTGTGAGCCCTTCCCCCAGCAACACACATTCCCATCCAGATTCTGTGCTGTCTAGAAAGGTCACGTGACCCTCATCAGTCTCCTGGGGTGGAGGAGGGGAAGCAGATTGAACCTGTTCTTTGTTAAGAGGTCAACGCCAGCTAAGGCAAGGATTACCAACCACTCTGGAAAAGCCGCGCACTCCCTTTGCCATGCCGCTCCTCTGCTCAGACCGAAAAGGAGGATTTCTTGAGCTAGTCCCAGGGTTGCCATATGTCCCAAAAAACCCGGGTCGTGTTCATGGCCTGGTACGCTTGACGGCAAGTCCTGTCCCGGTTATGTAGAAGACAATTATGGCAACCCTCGCTAGTCCTTTTCTTTCCTTTCCAAGATGCACAAGGCATTGCTCTAGCATCAAAGAAAGTTCATAATCCCAGGATGAGGGCGTAGTGGTTAGGGAGTTGGACAAAGACCGAAAAGATGCAGGTTCGAATCTCACCTTGGCCAGAAAGGTTCCTTCCAGTCTCTCGTAGGGGGTGATGCGCCAGTGGTGGGCACCAGCAGGTTCGCACCTACTCTATAGAACCGGTTGTTAATGAGAGATAGGCCATGTAAAGTTTAAAAATAGCCATTTAAAAGTGGCTGCCAGATGGGCAGAGAACCGGTTGTTAATTTCTTTGAAGCCCATCACTGTGATGCGCATGGGGGATGTTGCGCATGGAGGGATGTTGCACATGGGGGTGATGCACACAGGAGGGGATGTTGCACACGAGGTGTGTGTGTTGTGCTTGGGTGTGTGTGTTGCACATGGGGGTGTTGCACATGGGGGTGTGTGTTGCACACAGGTGTGTGTGTTGCACAATGGGGGAATGGCACCTGGGGGTACATTAATCCCACATCACCGGTACATTTTGCTAGTCTACATATATAAAACTGAAAAGTCATTGACTCACTCACTCACCAACACCCAGCCAAAACTGCTGGGCCAAGAAGCATGAAATTTGGGGAGGGTGTTCCTTCCATGATGGAACTGGTTTTCAGAAATTCCAACATGAAGGGGGTGAAAAGAGGCGCAACACATTTTCCTCCCTATACTTTACATTGAAGAATCACTGACTGAGGTACACTCTGGCACAGCTCCCAGACCTAGAAGCATGACATTTGGGGAGGGTGCTCCTTATGGCACATGAGCACACACCTTGACGTTCAGAAATTTAACCCTTAAGGTGATGAAAAGGGGCGCAACATGTTTTTGTCCTATGCTTAACACTGAAGACTGACTGATCACCATCCAGCCAATTTGGTGTCCGGTGCCTGTTGCACTGGGAGGGAGGATGCGCATGGGGGGGGGGGGAATGGTGCACATGGGGAAAATGGTGTGCATGGGATGTGTGTTGCGCATGGGTGTGTGTGTATTGTGCATGGGGGGTGTTGCGCATGGGTGTGTGTATTGTGCATAGGGGTGCTGCACATAAGGGTGCTGTGCATTGGGGGTGCTGCACATGGAGGGGTTGACATAAGGGGAATATTTTTCTCCTGCAACGCAGGTACGTTTTTGATAGGATAATTCAAAAAAATTATGAAAATAAAAATAAAAATTTTAGATTCATTTCAGCACATGGAATAACATTGTAACATAAGTTCAGCACTCCATTTCTGAAAGGTTGCTGACCCCTGTTCTAGGTTTACCAGTATGTTAAAATGGAAAATCCCGCAAACAAACAAATAAATAATCCTGTAAGTAAGAAAAGCACAAATTCTGAGGCTCACCAAATATTGTATTTTCTGTGCAATGTGGCCAGGGGGAGTATTGTAAACACTGCAAGCATCACAACATGCAGTATAACTGGTCCCTTCCTGCTCATCATCAGAGCTATTCTAAGCAATGTGCAGGCATTTGGTTCAGCAAGCGCCAGCACATTGCCATTGCTGCCTGGAATGGTTCCATCGGTCAGTGGGAAGGGCAGAGTGTCCAGATGTCATAACTACAAAATAGGTCAACATCTCCCCAACCCCCATGTACAAAAATATTTTTTTCCAGGATGCAAGACTGGAAAGGACATTTCCTGGAAAAAGGGGACCTGGGAGGGGAGCCACTTACATGGTCATTGTGGCACCTGCAGTACTCACCATACACCCCAATAAAATCATGGCTCTGGTCTTAACTCTTTCCAATCCTCATGGAACCCTGAAAGTGTTCTCCAAGTTTCCACATACCTCTCAGACCTTGGCAGGACATCTGATAATTATAAAAATAGCCCACCTCATTCCCCTGCAGGGGTTTTGCCCTTCTCCCATCTGTGAAAGGGAATGGAAACCTTTACATGAACTGGGGAATCACAACCAACCAGTTTGAGTAACACCATTCTATGGGTGCAGCCACTGTGGGCCTCAGAATGAAGAAGGGCAATCCCAGTTATTTGCAATCAGTGGTGGGCTTCAGGGGGTTCTCACAGGTTCTATAGAAGCCTTTGCTAATGAACGCCTGGTTCTGAGAACCGGTTACTAATGGGACATCGTACCTGTTGTTAATTTA
The DNA here is from genome assembly GCA_030015325.1 of Cryptoblepharus egeriae. Classification (NCBI taxonomy): domain Eukaryota; kingdom Metazoa; phylum Chordata; class Lepidosauria; order Squamata; family Scincidae; genus Cryptoblepharus; species Cryptoblepharus egeriae. Next base: position 32,814,270 of record JAREYC010000005.1, read on the forward strand.
GGTTATTAGGACATAGAACCTGTTGTTAATTTATCTGAATCCCACCACTGCTTGCAATCTCTTTATAATACAGGAAGCTAGACTAGATGGGACATTGGCCTGATCCAGTGGAGGCTCTTCTTATGTTCTTAATTTCAATTAACTATTGGGGAGGTTCTGGAACAGAACCATGCAGATAGTGGAGCATGTCTATATTGGCATTATTAACAATCCAGTGGATGATTAATCTTATAGAAGAGGGGTGTTCCCTTGTGTTGTGTCTATTACAGAAACTCATACTATGAAGCTGTTGAATCTGTATGAGTGAATCACTACTCAGCCTTGAGTCTGGTCTCCATCATTTCGGCTGTAGCCCTAACCTCCATTTAGGCTGGCATAAGCCCCAGCACGTGCTGATCTGGGGGAGTCACAAAAATACTGTAAGGGCTTTCTGCTCCACTTCTATGTGCTGTCAAGACACATCGGACATGATGTGATGTCCATCAAGTGACATCATCAAGCAAGAAAATTTGTAACAATCCTGGGCTGCACTCCTACCCACAGTTGCCCAGGAGTACGTCCCATTTATGATCATTGTTAATGGTCTGCGGGTGGCACAAGTGGTTAAGACACTGTGCCTGTTAACACGGTGAGCTCCTGTCCTTAGCCCACCTCTGCGACACAGCTGGAACCAATAGTATCAGCTCTGCCATTCCTTTGGACTATTTCAGTGGCGTGAAGAGGGGGGATTTGCTGCTTGAGTAACAGCCTATCCTCAGTGATGGGATTCAAAGAAATTAACAACCAGTTCTATGCCCATCTGGCAGCCACTTTTAAATGGCTATTTTTAAACTTTATATGTCCTATCTCTCGTTAACACCTGGTTCTATGGAATAGGTGCAAGCCTGCTGGAGCCCACCACTGCCTATCCTCCATATCAATCTACCCAGCCCTTCGTACTTCACATACAGCATCGAGCACAATACCATAGTCCTACAAGGCTGATGGATGCCAGTACAATAAAAGCATATGCACAGCAGCATATTAAAAGATCATATCTGTTAACATTTCCGCACATGCCGCCCCATACCATGGTAGCATCAAGTCTAATATATTAAAAATAAAATATAGAAATGAATGGGGACCCACCTGAAATTCTCCTGCAACCCACTTAGTAGGTCCTGACCCACAGTTTGTGAAACACTACTCTGAATCACCTTGGAAAGGCAAAATGCAGTAACATTTGGCATTCCACAACTTTCCAAGGTTGAACTGCTCATTATAATAAACAGGTGGTGTCCGCCAATAATGACAACTTCACTTTTCCCATTCTGTAATGTAGTAAACCTTACCAGCATCCTTATACAATCCATCAAATCACACACTTCCACAGTAGTGACAGCCAATGATATTTATTGGTAGGGGAGCACACTGTTTAATAATGCCATGACTGGAATGAACTTTTATTAACAGAGGAAGAGGGAACTGGACTCCACATAGGGGTGCCATGTTCATAATATCTGTTCTCTGTGAAAGTTACAATAAGGGTGATATGGTTGATGAGCCTTCACTCTCTTCCAACCTGTTACTTCATTAAAGGCACAATCCTAACCAATTTAGTTCAGACATAACTCACCTGGCATATCTTCCCATGGTGGGTGTGGGGAGGTTGGCATATGCCTGTGCACTGGCCTAACCTTCCAAAAGTGGGGCAGATGTTCCTTATGACACTTTTATTGCACCCCCAAGTCAGCACAGGACTTATGCCAGGGCTTATGCCAGCCTAGCTGGAGGTTAGGATTGCAGCCTGAGCACTGTTTCTCAACGAGTGGTATGGGTACCACCAGTGGTACTTGAGTTGATGTCTAATGATACTTGTGGGATCCCTGGATACCTGCCACCTGATCAGGACCAGAAATGTAACACAATAAATTAGCAATAGTAATAAACAGTAATAAACACAACAAAAAGCAGAAGATACGGCCAGTTGGAAAATAACCGCATAATGATTATTTAGGCCCTCCTCTCGCCTTTTGCTTCTTCAGCATTGTACTGACTTTGATCTCCTTTCCAAGCTGAATAATAAATTGAATGCTAACTTTGACACCTCTTCCCCACTTCCTTTTCCTCTGGCTCATTGTAAACTACACAGACATCTGCTTTTGACCACTTAGGTTAACCTCCTTCTCCTCCCCCAACTGAAAGCTTGACTTTGTCAGTGGGGGAAGAAAGGAGGGAGAAGATGATAAACTAGAAGCTGATTCTTGACCTTTGTCCCTTGTTTAGACAGAGGAGTGGGTGGAAAGGTCAAGGAAAACAATTTGTGGGGCTTTTTCTCTCGCCTGCCCCCCCCCCCCCAATTTACTTGAATTCCCTACTAAATAAATCCAGACAGTGGGTTTTAAATGAACTATTTATGGGATTTTTTTTAAATCTCCCCTCAGGATTGCGCATATTACAGCCTTGGTTGGAACTGAGGTGATTCTAAAATATTGCCCAGTGGGACCAGAGGTGTCTCAAGCTCAGCTTCCTACGGCAGCTTATTGCGGAAAATACATTTAAACTAATGGTCGGGGAACCACCGAACAATTACAGCAATGATGCTAGCTTGTGTTAAGGAGATCTCATTTCCTGTTACTATTTAGAGTATGTCATCATTTGAGACTCAGAGGCAAAGGGAATATAGGCCTAGCTGTTCTCATGCTCGGTGTACCAGTAGATTTGATGGTCCTGGCATTTATGCATATTTGCAATCAATTCCTAATTATGACTTCAATCCTAACCTCCAGTTCAGGGTGACCATATGACCAGAAAAACCCAGATTTGTCCGAATTTTTAGTCTCCTTTCTGGGTGTCCTACATTTTGGCTTCATTTTGAAACTTCACAATAGTGCACAGTACCCCATCATGCCATATGTTGTTGGATTCGTATCGAAGAGCAGAATCCAGTGCAAAAATCAGTTTTAGATGTCCCCTTCCTATCAAAAGTTATGGCCAAAAAATTGAAAAACAAAAACAAAAAATACACTTTTGGCAGTTTTTTAAATCAGGTAGGAATTTTGGCCCTGGGGTTCAGGAATTTTGGCCCTGGGGTTCAGGAATAATCTGGTCACCCTGCTCCAATTAGGTCAGCCTACACCCCAGCATAAGTCCTGTGCTGACCTGGAAGTGTCAACAAAGTGCCATAAGACACTTCTGCGCCACTCTTGGGGGAGGTTTAGGCCAATGCAACAATAAGTGCTTGCCTCTCTACACCTCCGTTGGAATAGGAAGACTGATGAGTTGTGCTAGCCTAGGTTAGGATTGCATTCAATGTTTACTTAGAAGTGAAACCTTCCTTCCATGGATATATTCTTACGTCATCAACCATAATTGATTATTCTAATAAAATCTATTGTCTCTATTGCATTATAATTGCATCTAGATAATTGTATTAAATTATATAATTGTATTAAAATTGTATCAACTGTATTAAAAACTGTATTAACATTGTATCAATTTTAATACAATTGATAGACACAATAGGTTCAATTTTAATACAATGGATATAGCTTTAATACAATTTAATGCATACTAATTCATACAATTTTTGGACAAACGTTGAAAGTTGGTAGAAGATAGGGGGCCTGGCATGCTGCTGCCCATGATGTCATGAAGATTCAGACATGACTTAGGGACCCTAGGATGAAATCTTCACCTAGGCTGGCACGAGTCACTGGTTTTCTCATTCTTGTGGTGATGTAGTGAGGCAAGCACATTTCTGTGCCAAGGGCTTAACCCTGCCCCAGGAGTGTTGCAGAAGTATCTTACAGCACTTTTGTGACACCCCCAGGTCAGCACAGGACTTATGCAGGTCTTAGGATCGCAGCCTTAGGCTGCAGTCCTATCTACACTTTCCTTGGAGTAAGTTCCATTGACTGTAAGGAATATTACTACTGAGCAGATGTACATAGCATTGGAATGTAAATGACTGAACAGCAACAATAACCAATACAATTAGTATGCATTAGTGAATTTTTATGTTATTTATCAAAAAGTCTCTTTAGTAGAACACCCATGTTGCTTTAAAATTATGGCCAGTTGGTTCAGTTGTGCAGAGAGACTTTGCTGCCTTATAACTTTCTTTTGTATATTTTATTTTGTTCATAGAAGAATTCTTTTTTCTGCTATAATGAAACTAACAAAACACAATTGTGAAAAACCACCGATTGGATGATAGAAATAACATGCTGGGTCTGTTTATGAGCCAACTGAACATTTTCCAACAAACTTTATTTTAATTGGAAACAGATTTGTTTGTTTGCAATTTCCTGGATGTTGTGTGTGTGTGTGTGTGTGTGTGTGTGTGTGTGTGTGTTAGCATGGAAATATACAAATGTTTGGTTTTAGGTGATATGTTCAGTTGCCAAATATCTCAAGAAAACATTTTACAAGGTCTTTTGTTTCCTTCCTTTATTAATGAGAAGAAAAACCATTCAAAAATTCTAACTTGTATGTTGCGTGTATGATTCTCCTTCCAGCAAATCAACTTTTTAAATGCCTAGACACCACTACACAAAAGGAAATATTTAGTCAGGCTACAAAGGGTCAGTGGGGGGGGGGGAAGGGAGGAACTGAGGCATGCTGAGCAGCGGGAGGGAGGGTGAGCCCATGGAAGAACAGACTTGGTAGGACATTGGGGCCAGGATCAACCCCTGGGGCCAGGGTTAGGGTTAGGATCCATGAACCCTGGATCAAGCAACTGGGTGCAACACCAGGTTGAGCAGATCTGCACCACTCCATTGAATGGCACAGGTCTTAGTAGTCCATTTGGGTTCTGCCATGTTACCCAGAGTAAGGGAATTGGCCATGTCCCAAGAAACACCCTCCCCAAATTTCACACTTCTAGGCCCGGCAGCTTTGGCTGGACATTGATGAATCAGTGAGTCAGTGACTTTTCAGTTTTATTATAGATTGATCAATTTGGATTTTCATTCTTTAAAATGTCAGTCAATGTAATGGGAATAATTTGATTTCTACTGTGCTGTGAAAATTTCAAGGAGTTTCCATTTTTTTTTTCACTGTTTTCTACGCTTCTTCTTTGAAAATGCCTAGAACTTTGTCCTGCAAATTTAGGGAGGCATACTAAAATCCTGGCCAATGACATTATTGCATTGTAAATAACTTAGTACATACTGACAGAAGGGATTGTTCAGGGTACTTCTTGTCCTCCTTATGGTTACTTCCTCAAGGTGGTGAAAATTACTGTTTTACTGCAGCAACGATACTTCTGCAAAGGTAACCTTTAGAAAGTACACACATTCAAGGGTTCATGTTTTATTGTCTGGACATTGCTTATAGCACAATCAATTGTTTTATTGTATAATAACATTATGTTATGAAACCATATTGTGAGAGAGCCAGCAGAAAGGTTTTATGGAGGACATTAAATGCTTCCATAATTTTAATACAAGTGCTACATCTTCTGGTTTCTGTGTAGGAAGAAGAGTCAAATTCCAGTATAATAGCTGTTTCAGTTCATTGAAACAAAAAGCAACAAAAAGTTCCATGACACCTTTAAGACAAAGTTGGTATGCATTTGAGTATGGTACAGATGCAGGGAAAGCTGTTATATACAGACTATTAAGGGCAATCCTGGATGCTTCTGGAAGTATCATGAAATCTGTGATCCAAACAGCAGTATCTAAGAACGCACTGTGAAAAAACAAAAACATTGTACTACGGCCATCGCTCCATCTTGACTTGTTGATCTTGACTTGCGAGTTTCCAAGATTTCATGCAGGGATTTTTCTGTGCCCTACCTGACAACACCTAGGATTGAACCTGCGAAGCATGAACTCTCTCCTTTGATCGACAGCTCCTCCCTGCAAATGCACCATGTGGTAATGTCACTGCATAGAAAAAGTGAATCAGCCTTGTGTGGGGTTGCCAAACTGGCAGGCTGGTTTGCTGTGCTGTATCCAGTGCAAGGACTGGGGCTGCTGCTGTGCTACTATGGGGAAGGGGAAGATTTTCCCTTCCCCAGGATAAGGGAAGCACAGGATGATGGGTCTTTTGGATCTAAACCACCTCTGGAGGCTGATTGTGGATGTCTAGGGACAAAGAATCATATCGATATGGATATGGATCATATCTGTATTCAAGCCCCATCCATATACCAAGCCATATCTGAGCCACACTTCTTGCTCTCTGCCCACCTCCATGGAACCACCTTTTGCCCATCCTCTCCTGTCCTGAACATCTCCCTCCACTTCCTTCCCACACTCTTCCTGCCCTCTTCAAACATCTGCATCGGCTGAGCTCAGCTGGCCCAAAGGTCTCTCCACCAGCAACCATGGAGCCTGGATTCCACTTCCATGCATCAGACTAGCATCTTGATGAATCACCTTTATATGCTTTACAGCACATTTGTAAATGTGGCTGGTGCAAGGACATGCACTTGGTCCAGCACAATCTCAGCATTGTTCTCTAACTTCAGCAATATATTCTATTTGTCCTGGTTTTTAAAAAAAACCAAAAAAACCCAGCTTCTTGTAATCCTTATATTGGCACAGTTGAAACAACTAAGTACTGAGCAGTCATCAGTGGCATCCTTCAGTCTTGAAAGATTATGCTATCATGCTCTGAGTGTCCTCTCCAGTGCACAATGGCCTGGGTAGATTAATATGGAGGATAGGCTGTTACCCAAGCAGCAAATCCCCCCTCTCCACGTCACTGAAATAGCCCAATGGAACGGCAGAGCCGATACGATTGGTTCCAGCTGCATTACCAGAACGTGATTGTAATACCTCATGGTTGACTCCTGAAGCCTTTCCCATAGATGGGTATAGCCACAAAGCAGTGGAAGTTTGAGGTGGGAGTTTTCCTTCTCTAGACAATCCATGTTCAGTGGGATTTTGGCAAGTTTAGTCTGGCTCCTCAACAAAGGCCCATCTGGCATGGGAGTCCCTGCCAGTAGCAACGCTGTCGCCAGCATAGCCCTTTGTATCACTGGAGCACACAATCCCACCACTATGAAAAGGTACTGTCCATCAGTGGCACTGAACAGTGAAACCTATGAAATATATGTATAGTGAATTTTCCAACCAGTAAAGGGTTTTTGCTTGTTCCTTTTTAGACAATAGAGTCATTAGTTTTTGACGAGAGTTTTTCTTACAACAAACCAACTTTTTCTTGTTCTTATGTTGTTCTTTTCATTTATATCTTGTGCCCCTTGGCAGGTCAAATTCTTTACATGTATACACTGAATTCTGCAGTGGAAGCAATACATTTGCAATATTCAAACAAATAGGCATGTGGCGTGAACTATAGTTCTGCTGTAAATATAGCTGCAGTGACCAGCCATAAAATTCAATCCCATTCAGCAAAATGAGTTTCTAATGAGTGCCGATATCTTTCTGATGAGTTTCTGATGAGGGCATTTTGGGTAAAAGAACGTTGCTGGCCTGGAGTTTTTGGATTCAAATCACACCCCAGCTCTGAACTCATTAAGTGGCCTTAGGCAAACCTCTTTCAACCTCAGCCCTTTACCTGCAATATACGGACAATAAAACCAAGACTGTGTTTGGGGTCTTGGGGGACTGTTCCAGAGGGGTGACTGTGTAAAGTGCTTTGAATACTCTAAAAACCAGAACCGAAATCTTAAACATCATCAGGCATGTTTTGTAAATCAAGAAAGGGCATATTTGCATAGTTGACAATTATGCTACTTTTTATGTGTTACAGCAGTGCTATTCAAACAGGGAAGCTGCAACCCTCTTGTTCATGTAAAGGTCCCCTGCTCCCTTTAAAGGGTGGGAGAGAAGGAAAAGTGGCAGAGCTATCATAAAGATCGTGCTGCTGCAAGGGATTTGGGGGTGATTTTCTACCTCCCCAGGGATCCTGCCAGGCTGTGCAGGATTGCAAGGCAGAGCTCCCCATGGCTAGAAAAAATGGGGAAGTTTCTGGCATGATTCAAGTGGAAGCCAAGCAATCTACAGACCTCCCTATGGGTAAATCTTTCCCTAAGGGCGCAATCCTAACAAATGTAGGCTGGTCTACCTCACTTGCCATACCTTCCCATGGTGGTGTAGGAAGGTTGGCATATGCCTATGCACTGGCCTAAGCACCCCCAGGTGTGGGGCAGGGTGCCTTATGTCACTTTTGTGACACCTCCAGGTCTGCACAGGACTTATGCCAGGGCTTATGCTGGCACAAGTGAAGATTAGGATTGCAGTTTTATGTTTGAGAAACACTGTACAGCATGTCAAAAGTGCAGGCAAGGGATATCCAAACCCTGGCCTGGGACCGAATGCAGCTCTTGGCAAGCCTCAATGTGGCCCTCAGCAAGACCTCTCCATCCAGCCCTTGAGCAAGCCCTGTACTCTCTAATACAATCCTATATGTAAATTTATTCAAATTTGAAATGTAAATCATTTGTCCAGCCCCCGACCCAGTGTCAGAGATATGATGTGGTCTTTCTGCCAAAATGTTTGGACACCCCTGGCCTAGGCCCTAGAATGGAAAGTGAGTCCGAGCTAGAGACATGGCTCTGAGGGTCCTTTGACTTCATTTTACTGCACTGTCAATGTCAAGCTGTTTTTAAATCTGCAGGCCTCTGATACCCTTGACCAAATGTTCCCCAGCCCAACCCTTGCCATTTCCCTCTAGACAAGTACAGCAGCTTTCTGGTGCATGAGTCAGTCAGGGAAAACTTAAATCTTTCTTATCTCTTTTGTCAGTCTGTACACTCCCAATGGCAGTATTATGCAATCTGTCCTTTTAGCTTGCTTTGGTCATGTCCTCACAAATGCACATTTAAAATCCCACTGGGGAGGGGTGATTTATAGCAGGCAAACAGCTGGCAAGGAAGGGTTAAGGACTCTTTCCCCCTCCATGCACATAATTTTTTCCACTAAAAGCAATGCTGTTGACTGACAATGGCTCATTACATACTGTATTTTTGCAGACAGGGCTCAGGCTCAGGCCTTCCTGAGTTGTTTTGGGCAATCTGAAACAGCATATATGCAAAGCAGGTGCCCTAGCACTAAGTGATGGATCCACCTCAATGATATATTTTTGTACATAAAAGACCACTGTCCCATCCAAATTTCCCTTTTCCTTTTATCCCTTTAAACGTCCACTTTCAGTCAATTAAGGTCTGTAGGTGGTGCAAGCGGTTAAGACGCTGTGCCTGTTAACCAGCAGGCCAGGTTTCGAGACCCGGCCTGGGGTCGGCCCCACAAGACAGGGAGAGCTCCTGTCCTTAGCCCAGCTCTGCGATGCCAACTGGATCCAATTGTATTGGCTCTGCCTTTCCATTGGACTAATTCAGTGGTGTGGAGAGGGGGGATTTGCTGCTTGGGTAACAGCCTATCCTCCATAACATCCAACCCAGGCTTTCGTGCTTTGCATGCAGCGTATGCAGCGCTGAGCACAATACCATAGTCTTCCAAGACTGACGGAGGCCTGCTTTTTTCAGTCAGTTAATACCCTCCCTTACTCCAGAAATGGCCACAGTGTGCAAAGAAATGAAAACCAGTTAACAGTTTATTTAAGCAGACACCATAACATAAAGTCTCCCACTGTAATACAGTAGCTCTTCTGCAGAACAGTACTTTCCCCCAACTCTACTTATCTCTAGCAATGAAGATCCACAGCACAAAGTCCAAAGCTGCTCCAAGGTCATTCACAACAGAGTCCAAGTCCAGCAGAGTCCTAGTCTGGCAGAGCTTCCACAGGCAGAGTCCCAGTCCAGATCAGGATGGATCGGGAAGACCTGGGTTCAAATCTCTGCTCACTCATTATACTAAATAATCTTCATCTGTCTTTCTCTTTTAGTCACACCGATTGCGCAGGCTGTCATGAGGATAAGGAGGTGGCCAACCCATGTACGTGAAAGACAGCATATAAATATGAACAAGAAAATCACTAATTCTAGAAAGCTTACAAATAATCGAATTGCAGAATAACCAGGAATATAGATTTCAAATGAGGTACTTAATTTTTTTTTGTCTGTGGCTGCTAGCTATTTTGTAGAATGTGAGGTTGCAAGCCAAGATAAGAAGATCTGGTAAGAAGATCTAATAATAAACGTGATGAGACTTAGAGCACAATCCTAACCAATGTCTACACAAAAGTAAGCCCCATTGTATTCAGTGGGTCTTATTTCCAGGAAAGTGTTTTTAGGATTGTAGCCAAAGTAAGCCTGATCAGAATACTGTGGTGAGTTGGCAATGGCGGCAACTGCAGTGCTTGCTTTTGCATCTGCTGCTTTGCGTGGCTCATTGATACTGCTCTGGAACACAAGAACAGGTTCCGTCCTTGCTGTGTCTCTGCCTAGATTAGTCACAGGAGCAAACAGAAGATCTATGATATGAGCAATGTATATTAGCCCACTTCCTGGTCCTAAAGTTACCTTCTTAGATATATTTTTAGAAGTAAGTCTCATGGTGTTCAGTGGGGCTTACTCCCAGGAGCAAGTGCGCAGGATTGCAGTCTCAGAGTGCAATCCAGACTGTACCCTTGGCTGATGCAAGCTACTTATGCCAGCCTGGGATGGTCACAAATAAAGCACATTTGTGCCTTCTCCAGTGTCAGCCACACTGGTGCACCAAGGTGGACCAGCCTGTGGAGACTGCATCCAGCCTCATTGGCAGCAGAAGTCTGGAGATACATTTTTACATTTGTAGCATACATTATGTTATATTTTGTGACATAAGCATGACCCATTTATGAGTCCCATAGCATAAGGGGTTTTGAGGAGCGGTGGCAAGAAATAGGGCCTTCTCACTAGCGGCACCAACATTATGGAACTCCCTTACTCTTGACCTAAAAACTGCTCACTCCCTAGGAATATTTAGGTGAGGCCTGAAAATGTACTTGTTTAGACAAGCCTTCTGAGCTTCTGGCCTCTTAATAACTAGTTTTTAATTATGAGGTAACTGTTCTAGTTTTTTTTCATTATGAGGGAATCATTCTGGTTTTATAGGCTCAGGCTTTTCAGATGCCACTGCTTTTTATCTGTTTGTATTGTGATAATTTTATGATAGTGTTTTTACTTTTTTAGAAAATATTGCTTTATGTGTTTTAATTGTTCAATTTTAAGAAATGTAATGATAAGACAGTTTTTAATTGATTTCATGTTTTATATGAGTCACCTTGGCTCCCCGTGAGAAAGGTTCAATACAAATATTGAAACAAATAAATGAATGTTATAATGGACATCCCAAAATGCAAGATAAAAATCGATCACAGGGCAAGGATTAAACACTGAGATCATGTATCAAGACTGGATGTGATTTTATTAAGACAACTGGAAACTGCTCATTTCCATCAGTCCATTGTCAACACTGTTGTTCTTTGCCTCTGGGGAATTCTTTTACTAAACTTTCTATTTCTGGAAGTCAATCTGTGTACTTATCTGACAGCAAATTTCTGAAGGCTGAGATCATTATAACTGTTTTTTTGAAGTATATAAAGCAAAGAGTCTGATTACAGCATCTATTGTGGTAGGGTGACTTTAAAAACAAAGAAACAAAAAGTTTTGACAGCATCTGAAATATGTCATTATTTTGTTGTTGTTTTGTATTTTTTTATCCATAACGTATTACTTTGACAGACCCTACAATCCAGATTAACTACGGGAGCATATAAAAGAGATTTATGTTGACATAGGGCACAATCCAGAGTAACTACGAGGAGTCCTTGCTCTGGTGTAAGAACAATTTGCTGTGGATTGCAGTATGAATTTCCCATAGGTTTTCATTAGATGGTGCAGTAACTACGGGTACACGTAATGTCTCTTACGTGCTCCCGTAGTTACTCTGGATTGTAGGGATAGTTACCACACCACCTAGTGAAAACCTATGGGAAATTCATATTGCAATCCAGAGTGAATTGTTCTTACACTGGAGCAAGGACTCCCCGTAGTTACTCTGGATTGCGCACTAAGGGCATAATCCAGATGTTGTACTACACTGGCAGAATCCTTGTTCCTCAGCCATACTAAATACCTTGGCTGTCTGGGAAATGTATCATTCATGGCTCCTGCCAGAAGCAGGAAGCATCCGTGACCACACAATGATGGACCCACCTTAGATGAGACCTTATTAGGCTAAGATGGGGTGGAACAAGGAGGCAACACAGGTGAGGACCTATTGAGACTGGTAGGGACCTGGTTCAGCAACAGCTGCATCCACTAAATCCATTCTCCCTACGTAGGTCTTATTTGTCTTCATGAGTCCATGTGGCAGGCCCAAGTAGAGCCATCAGACTGGATGGGTCTTCCATGTGGAAAAGGAATAAATATCTCTATACCATGAAGAGGCCTCAATACGTAAATCACCTAAACTATGCTCATGGCCCAATCTTGTGATCCATTGTCATAAATGTCATAGCAGTCACACAAATGGTAGATAATTGCCAAACACATTAGAGCTGTTAGTACAAACAACCCAGAGCTCCACAGCTGAGGTGTGGGACTGTCACCCAGAAGCCCCCATGGGGGATCCTTGCCTGGAAAAGCTGAGGGAAGGAAGGATTCCAGGAAAGCCAGAGGTCCACACTGGCACAGAGGTCTCCCCAAGAACAAGGAGTTCCGCAAGAGTAGGAAAGAGCTAGGTTTGCCTGGATCCAGCATTCCCAGCAAGAGGTTTCCCGGGCAGTAGGAACTGGGATCACCTAGCCAGAAAGGGTGGGCTGGCTGATGGGCTTAAATGGGCCTCAACAGCAGAAGGAAGGGAGAGCTCCTCTCCAGAATCCTACTGTGACGTGAAAGCTAGGGACTACAGCAGAAGCCCAAAAAACACCCCGTTCCAAGGGGATAAGGGCAAAGAGGGTCTGGAAACCAAAGAACAGTGAGAATATGATGGGAAGGCAGTCCCCCACAAGCCCCGGGGCATAATGAGGGGCAAACACCCCACAGAGTTGCATATTTCTCACAGGATATATCAGTTGTGTCACTAGGTTTTGTGTAACCCAGTGTGGGAGGTCAAGCACATCACCCCTATGATGGACTTCCAGCAATCTGCAAGGCAACACATTATTGTCCCACCCCTCCTTTTTTGACAGAATAGAGATATTTCAACACAGCTAGTTTCATTGCATTCTGCTGTAAATCACAAATCAATTCATATATAACATTATGTCATTATTTCTAAAACCCACAATTTTAAAACAATTTTGGCCAGTATTGATGTCACCACACACCCATATGCATCACCCACTGCAGCTTCACCCATCTAGAAATGCCACTGGGATACATTTAGGCATATAGCAACAGTGAAGTGGGTATTTTTTTCAATCTGTATGTTCACTCTCTAATTATGTTCTCTATTATAATCATTGTTTATGGTAACTAAAAACATTAAATAAAAGGTGCTCATTGTAAATTTTTAATTCAACTCAGGAATTTGCTCTTTCAAGGACTATGACTACATTGTTAACTAGAAGAAAACAGGAATGTTCAGAATTAGTACTCAGGAAATGACTCTCCTAGAAAAATGCATCATTAAATAATTTCTTCTTTTAAGTATCCCCAAGAGGATACAAAAGCGGACAAATAAAATTTTATAATTTTTTTTTCCTTTGGGTCTCAAAAGACATCTGCTTAATATGACAGAAAAGCCAAATTTACATGATGATTGAAGCCAAGATTTTATTCATTAATTGTTAAATGATATGTAAAACACATCAAGTTGTGAGTTTAGGTCTAACTACACCCTGACATAAGTCCTGTGCTGACCTGGGGGTGTCACAAAACAGCAGTAACATATTCCTGAGGGGTTAGGGGTCCCCATACTATCATGGAAAGATAGGCCAGATGAGTTAGGCTGGTCTAAATTTCTTAAGACTGAACCCTTCGTCTCAAAATATGAAGAAGCTGGATGTACAGCTGTGCCACTGAAATACATGAGATTTAACTGGCCTCTTTGTTAGCAGCAGACACACCCAGCCCAGCAATGATGTCTCCTGCAAGGAGAAGGACTGTCTACAATGAGAAGGACAGATGTAGATTTGGGGTGAAGAAGTTGCTCTCCCCTCACCCGTTATCTTCTGCTAATGCTAGCTACACTGATCCATTTCACATTTGCTAAAAATAACCAAGAAGTGGATAATCAAATGCAGACTGAGGTGGTTTGACCACATCTGTAAAATGAACACTTATCGGCTGCCACATAAGCTTCCTTGGCAAGAGCAACCTGGACATTGGAGAGTTCAATGAGCAGCACCGAAAAAGATGTGGCTCAGAACAGTTGAGCAAGACTTAAAGAACTAGCAACTGACCGCTGACAAGGCTAAAAACATTGCCATCAGTTGCAAAGAATGGAAGTGTATCATGAATGATGCAAAAATCCAGCAGCACATAAAGTAGCACATTGGTTGCATGGACGAATCCATCCCCAATTGCCAGCTAAGGACTAAAGAAGAAGAATCCCCTTCCTTACAATGTTCTGTTGCATGGTTTTCACAAGCCTCAAAATTCAAAATGAAAGTGCTATTTTGTGCAAGCATGAAAAATTGGAAATCTTGCACATCCTCATTGTGAAAACTGTGTAACAGAGTAACGTTAGAAGCTTTCTTTCCAAACTGCACTACAAGAAAGTCAACAACAGTGGTCCTGGGATGGTATCAGTAAGCCATAACCCCACTCTTATTGCCCCTGCTAGTAGTATTGTTTAAAAATGCCTGTAGCAGGCAAATCCAAGGGGAAAACAATCATGTGCAGGGATCATGTGTAGTGACCAGTGGCACAGCTGTTTAATTTGGTGGAAAATTGAGATAAAAATGAAGGAGCAAAAGAGTTTAGTATTCAGAAACCAAAAACGGGGTTCAAACTGGAACTTGCCCTACAATCCAGAGTAACTACGGGTACACGTAAGACACATTACGTGTACCCGTAGTTACTGCACCACCTAGTGAAAACCTATAGGAAATTCATTTAGCAATCCAGAGCAAATTGTTCTTACACCGGAGCAAGGACTTCCCATAGTTGCTCTGGATTGCACCCTAAATGAAATAGCTTGCTGTGCAATCTTAACATTAGATGGCATAGGTAGGCTGGCTTGCCTTTACTGTATCCAGCACAAGTTTGGGGCTGCTGCTGCAGAGCACAGAAATGCTATTCCTTTTACCTTGGGTAATGCAGCAGCATCAGCTCCAGTAGGTCTACTTGGGTTTTTGCCACCTCAAGCAGATTTGTGCCACCTCAGGAGGTGGTGCAAATCTGAGCAGATCCAATCAGTTCTTGCTGTCCATCACTACTGTGCCAACACAAAATCACTGCCACAGCTATCCATAACTTGGACACTCAAACTTGAAACTCAAAGTTCTAGTGTAGTGTATTTCTACCTTGTTGTTAACTCACCCCAAGTTATACTGTGCAATAATTAACCTCCGCATGGGGTTGTAAAGCCTCAGTCAGCTGATTCGAATAGGATGTACTGATGAAAGGACAGCAAAACTCGCTGAACCTATATGACAAGCTGACTTGCACATTTCTTCACACCAGAAATGTTTTAGCTGACTCAAGTATCTTCACTGATCTCTGTACCACTGCTTCAAACAGATATTTCATCTGTTCATCAGCATATCTTTTCAACTTGTAAGTCTGAAGGTGGACTGTTCAGACATTTTCCAAAAGCAGAAAGAAAAACAAAACATGTTTAAAACCTGTCAATAAAATAACAATTTCTATGAGCCCGAATGTTAGCCCCCTTAGGGCACAATCGAGAGCAATAATATTCTGGGGGGTCACGATCCCCTTGGGGGGAATCAGAATTTCAGGTCAGTGGGGTTGCAAGAAGTTGGGATCCACCTTCTTGGAATATGGCGCTGGGTTTTCCTGGGAGCAACTCTCTTTGTACACAATGGGACCTACGGCGCAATCCAGAGTAACTAGTCCTTGCTCCAACATAAGAACAATTTACTCTGGATTGCAATATGAATTTCCCATAGATTTTCACTAGGTGATGCTGTAACTACGTCAATGTACATCTTATGTACTCTTATAGTTACTCTGGATTGTAGGGCTACTTCTGAGTAGACATGGAGGAACTCTGGCATCACTATGATGTCACATCCCAGTAAGTTTGACAAGGGGTCCCAGACTGATTTTTTAGTTCAAAAGGGGGTCCCAGGCTGAAATGCCAAGTACCACTGACCTAGGGAGTATCTTGGGCAAAAGCAAATCTCTTTTACAAGCCCAAAAATGTAATAATGAAAAAGAAAGTGAAACTGGAGATGTCTAGAGTTTTTTTTCTTTGTCATTGAGCATCTCCAAAGAAACATCACAAAACATTATTAAGGCTGTTGGTCCTAGAAAGAGCCCATGCTGCTTATTTAATATATTTATTTAGACTATGTGCTGCCCTCAAACAAGAAGTTCTCAAAGCAGCGTAATGTAATGAGAAGATAGGGGTCTCACAAACTGCAATCCTGAGATGCGCTGGAGCAGACAGGTTGCCGTACATGCACTGCATCCAGCCTGAGGTTGGGATTGCTGTTGTGCAACCTCAGGGCAAGGGGAAACTTATCCCATGTACCCCTGATTGGCAACAGGCCAAATGAGCCTACTCAATTCCATGCCACCTCCAGAGGCAGGGCAGAACTGAGCAGACACAAGCAGCCAGAAGTTGCTCTATGTACCTAGAGTATGGAGTTGGGATCTGACATATCTGATGGGTTCCACCTCCTGCTCCCCATGTACATGCCCCATGACATGTGTGGGAGGTCCTTACCTCTGCTGCCACAGAGGCTGAATGTAGTGTCCACATGCTGGCACACTTCTGTGCCAAAATACAATTTATCTTTAAAAGCCACAAACATGCTTTGCAACCTTCCCGGGCCAACTCAGCACGAGCAACTTGTGCTGGTACAGTTCACTCTAAGGATTGTCAACTTAATTTTTGAAATTAAACACAACATTGCTTAGTTCTCATGCTGATGATAGTTCACAGCATTTTTGCTTCCTGAACAGTCTAGTCGGTATGCCTCTCAATTTATTTAAATGGCCCTTCAAACTAAATAAGCAGATTCGTCATTAATCTAATTTGTCTATTGGCACCGCCATGGCGCAATACAAATTGGAAATTTAGACACACGAGGGAAGTTAATAATTTCCCATAGTGTCTTCTTCTTTCAAGAACAGGATGGCATTGCTACACAGAGTCCTGACCGACTGCAGGGCTTAAAGAGACAACATTGACCTATCTGCTATATGTGCTGCTTGTAAAGAAACTGCTATATAGTGCACATGGTGAAACAGAACCACAAATTAACCATTAATTTCACGCCAACATGGAGAAAAGTCTGCTCGGACCTGATTTTGTATCGAGCCAAATCACAGTTCAGATTAATGAAAAACAGGAACATCCAAAAATTCACATTTTATTTCTGAACAGTTCCTACAAAGTTATTTTTTAAATTCCATTTTACAGTTGGCATTGTGTCTTTTCGGATGATGTTTCATGCTGTGTAGACCAAGGGAGGGTATAGACAAGATGTTGGAAATTTTGGCATGATGTCTGCCTCCATTTTGGCACTTTTTTATTTTGGTAACCAGAAAGAAAGCTTTTGCGGCTATGGCTGGTTCAGAGGGTGAGTGGAGGAGTCACCTGAAGAAATTTATCTTTGTGCCTTCCCTCCAAGAATATCAGTGAATGAAAGACCCTGGCCATGGGTGCAGCTGCATCTATGGAATGCACAACAGGGCCATTAGGACAAATGGACAATGTAAAAATAACAGAGAGAGAGAGAGAGAGAGAGAGAGAGAGAGAGAGAGAGAACTTTGTTTATTGTTAATGATTCCCTGCTGACCGAGCTGAACAAGGAGTACATCTTCTGAACTGTAGATTGTGACCACCAAGCTGAAATGTCTGTTGGTCATGTAATTTGGAAAGATGCCAAGCCAGACCAAAGGTAAAGAAGGAAAAGATTATCTGAAGACTTTTTTTAAAAAAAAGAGCTGCTGCGGACAAGGCTTCAGCTTTTCTTTTACTACCTGCTCACACACTTCCCAGCTGCTATAAAGCAATCCTTTCTGTATGGCTTAAGAGTCACCTACACTAAAGATAAAATGGTGTACTCTTCATATTACATTTTTTTTCCACTGCACCTCATTTCTTCTAGCGGTATTATTTTGATTTGATTGCCTAAGGTACTAAAATGAATTCAGAAATAAAAATTTCCACTTAATATAGCTCTATTGCATTTCTTATTTATTACAACTCAGATATGCAAAATGCCTCACTAGTGCCTAGCAAGCCTTTCAGTATTCTGGGGATGGCATATAATTTTAGGAATCTGTTCTTGATACCAATTGGAAACTGAAACATGTTTAAAGTCCTAAGAAAATACTCAACCAAAATGAATTCTTTATTTCCTTCTTGAAACTTTTGTTCAAATGACTCATTATATAGCATTGGTCTCTGTCACAAGATTCTTAGAAGGTATGACAAATACCTCATTCTCCCAAATAGCAGATGAGGTGTTAAATCTGTTGAGTACAGGACCACTTCAGATTGCATGTGGGAGCTCATGTGAGTGTCTCATACCACCAAAATACAAACAAACAGGATCCCTCTTGCATATATAAAACGTAAGGGCACAATCCTAACTAACTTTCAGTACCAATGCATTGACAATGCAGCCCCAAGGTAATTTGAGGAGGTGTCCGTGATTGCCACCAACCTGTAGGATGCAGCACATGCTCCATTGGCACATCTACGTCAGTGTGGAAAAGTTGGTTAGGGATAAAGTGTGTTGTGAAAACCTGAGTAAAAGAAGAAACAAACCTAAAGTACAAAGAAGACCTGCTGTTGAGCTTAAGTAATGTTATTAATTAATGTTGATATGAAAATCTGTTTAGAATCGGAGGAAATTTTATTATGGGCACAATCCTTACCACCTTTCCAGCACTGGCATAACTGTGCCAATGGGTATGTGCTTATGTGGGTGTGTGCCATCTGTGTGTATGTGCCATCTGTGTGTGTGGATATGAGCGGCTTCCTTTACCTCCTAGGTTTTTACCTGTTCCTCCTGTACTTTTTAAGAAACTCCAAGTTTTTTGCCCTCCTCCAAATAGTTTTTATTCAGTTAACTGGCTTTTAGATTCATGTTTTATTGTATGTTTTTTATTTAATTATTGTAAGCTGCATAGGGCATCTGTTGTTTACAGAGGAAAGGCTGGATATAAATAAATAAATAAATAAATAAATAAATAAATAAATAAATAAATAAATATGTGCTGCAAAAAAAAGTAAGGCAATATTTCTTCTCTTACGTCAAAGTTGTATTGTCCTTTAGAATTTGATGAAAGCTTATAAATTTAAAATGCTGATTTTTTTAAATGTTAGACAAAAAATAAGGTAATAGAAAGGTGTGAGGGCATACATGCCACAAAAATGCATACGAATACATGAAAAAAACAGAGAAACAAGGGGAGTACACTGTATTCATGCAAAGGGGTCACAAAACACAGAAAGCCTCATCTATGGCAGGAACTCTGGCACCAAGCCTCAGCCACTACAACTCCTAGGAAAGGGGATTATTATCCTTCAACAGTGCTATTTTATTGGCTGTAGGTGATACTGCTGCTCTTCAGACGCTGGTGACCTGTAAACCAGCAGGGCTTTGTCACTGTCACTGGTAATGTCACTGGTAGTGAGTGCCAAGGTGAGATTCTCAATCAATGTCCACTGTGGCTGGGTCCTGATGTCACCCTTACATGACAGGTTAAAACAGATCAAGCTTTGCAAAGTCCTGTTGAAAATACAACTGTTTGATGTAACTCATATGACTGATTTGATATTTTTCAGTCTCTAGGCAAATAAAAACACGTCCTCATCTGTTATATTTTCACAACAAATAGACCAGATTTACTGTCATCTTAAAGATAAGAGACATAGAAGACTGTCAAAAGTTCAAAAAGTGACATGTTGACTGATATGGTATTTGAATCCAAGGTGAATTAAAATGGCGGTATATAAATGAATAAAATAATAGTGACCAGAAGAGTATATGTTCTGTACACAATTAAAAACCATAATTCATTTTCTTCTGCCAGTGTGGAAATCTGAATTGTACTTGCTAGCAGAAACCAGTAATTCTAATTAATCATGGAAGTTTCATCACGGTGGAGTAAATTCTTGTACTGCTGACATATACAACAGTCAGAGTCCAACACACAGTTCAGTTAAGCACATTTAAGCCCATTGAGCTTGGAGAGTCTGAAACTGCTTAACATTGTCTTGGATTATGGCCAGTGTGGTTATCTGTGTTATCCTGTAAACAGGATATTGTTACTGATTTTTAGCCATCGGTTCACTTTAAGAAATCACATAAGCTCACATAAGCTTTTTTGGGGAGGGGGCCTTTGTTGACTGATTCTTTCTTAGTAAAAGAAAAAAAGTTTTTTAAATGAGTTTATATATTGACTTGAGATTTTAGTGTCAATATTATCAGATACAATTTGGGGGAAGTTATTAGGTGCTTTGGTGCAAACATTTCTACCTATCTAGGCATCTATATGCAATCTTTTCACCGCCAGTTAACATTGAGTAGTTAACACTGAGTTTTAGGAACCCTTTATCTTTGAAATGGTACAGCAGCCAGTGGAGGTGATGTGGGTCCCTGTCTTGCTGACTCAGAGCCCAATCCTGAGCTTGTTGCCCTAGGCTAATACCAGAGCTAAGTGTCACAAACATGCCATAAGACTCACCTGTGACATTCAGTGCCAACCTAACACAGTCAGCATACAAATCATAGAATCATAGAGTTGGAAGGGGCCTAGTGGATCATCTAGTCAAACCCCCTGCCTGTAGCAGGAAATCCTCATCTTGTGGGGACCCAGGTCTTGAACCCTGACCTGCTGGTTTACAGGCACAGTGTCGTAACCACTTGTGCCACTAGATAACTGGTTGCCATATATCCTGAAAAACAGGCACAGTCCTAATTTTGGGGGATTATATTCACATCCTGGCAAGTGTGACAGAGGGTCCTGTCCTTATTTGGTAGAAAAGAAATATGGTAACCCCACACTGAGCCCAAAGTAGCCAGTGAAGACTTGAGAAGACCCATTGTGGATCTTGGGCCTTTCCCTCTGGCTCTTTTAGAGACCTATGATGGCCTTAGCAGCTCTGCTAGATCCACAGGTAGCTGCTTTGGTGTAGCTGCACCAGGTGGTGCCGTCGCCTTTAGGATTGAGCTCTGACAGTGACAGATAATGCTTCTGAGTATGGTTTATGATGACATATGATGTGCAAGTGTACTTAGCAGACTTCAACTTTTTTTAAAATCCAACCTTTCATACACTGCTATTTTAGACAAGATGAAGGAAGGCTATATGTAATCCTTTCTCTAATAACTGCTAGTTTTAACTGCAATCACACAGGATCAAAAAGTTCCTTAATGCTCTTCTGCTTTTCCTGCTACACTTTTCTGGTGTTTTCTTCTTTCTTCATAATAGCATCTCAAATTGTGGTGAAAGAGTAGTATAATAAAATCATAAGAATTTCTATTTTAATATAAAAAATACCAAAATGTACCCATGTTGTGGGAGTAAAATACCCCCTGTGTGCCATCCCCCTATGTGCATCATCCTCCCATGCACATTGCCCCATGTGCATCGACAACCCCATGAGCATCGACACCCCATGTGCATTGACACCCCCATGCATGTCATCCCCCATGTGCATCCCCCCATGTGTGTCATCCCCATGCACGTCATCCCCCATGTGCGTTGTTCCCCCATGCACATAGTATCCCATGTGCATAGTCTCCCACTGCACATAGTTTCCCCTGCACATCATCCCTATGCACATCATCCCCATGCACATCATCCCCATGCACATCATCATGCACAACATTCATCCCATGCACATCCACCTCCATGCGCAACATCCTCCATTCGCATCAACCCCTATGTTTTTCAACATCCCATGTGTAACATCCCTCATGTGCAACAACTCAATGCTCATCAACCCCCATGTGCAACATCCCTCCCCGTGCATCAGGCACCAGGCACCAAATTGGCTGGATTTTGATCAGTCAGTCTTCTATGTTAAGTATAGGACAAAAACACGTTGCACCCCTTTTCAGCCCCTTAAGGGTTAAATTTCTCAACATCAGTTCTTTGTGGGTATTCATGTCACAGAAGGAACACTCTCCCTGAATTTCATGCTTGTGTGTCCAGGGGTTGGACAGGGTAGTGATCAGTCAGGAATTCTTCAATGTAACGTATATGGAGGAAAACACATTGCACCTCTTTTCACCCCCTTTCAGTTGGATTTTCTGAAAACTGGTTCTTAGAGGGTGCCTCAGTCACAGAAGGAACTCCCTCCCCAAATTTCATGCTTCTATGTCCAGCGTTTTTGCCTTGGCGTTGATCGATCATTCAGTCAGTCAGTCAGTGAATCAGTCAGTGACTTTTCAGTTTTATATATATAGATTATGCGGCATTTTCACAGAAATGATTAATTTTACTTTACAGGAAAGGGCACACACCTGGCATGTCCTGGCTGAAGAAAGCTGCCATTTTCACTTCAGACCACAGGTGTACTCAGGCAGAAAAAGACACTTTTGTCTGCCTCCTCCTCAAATATGTATTAACACTGGCAGCTTTTAGAGTTGTTACAGTGGTGACAATTGATTCCTAGGAGGAGAGAACATGCCTCATGAAGGCAGAATGCAAAAAGTATGCTTTCAAGAAGAAGCTATGTGGTCTATTTTTTCCCCTATAATTGAAAGCAAAACTCATGAAACTAAACATTACTTCAAACGTAAAATATAATCAATGTTGAAGGCACAGGTCAAAAGAAAATACTACCAGTGTGCAAGACAAGGAGCGGACAGATTAATTCATTTTTCATCACTTGCATTTTTTTTCAAAGCATCTGCCTCACTTTATCAGTTTTCTGTCTTTCACAAAAACAATAAGACTAGCAACAAAATGAGGTACATGTCTTAACAGACATTTAAAATGAGGCAGATGCTGTCTTCAGTTCAGAAGGGAAAGTTGAAAGCCTCCACTTTGAGAGGTAAACTGTAGTGGTTAAGAGACCGACTGGTGAAGTACAGTACTGTACTCAGTTCAAATTTCAGGTCAGCCATGACCTCACTGAAGGAAGAATCCTAACCAATTTAGGCCAGCCTTACCCAGGCGGCATATCTTCCTATGGTGGTGTGGAGAGGTCAACATATGCCTGTGCACTAGCCTAACCCCCTCCCCCCAGGAGTGAGGAAGAAGTGCCCTATGGCATTTTTGTGACACCTTCAGGTTCAGCAAAGGACTTATGCCAGGGTTTATGCCAGTCTAACTGGAGCGGACCCTGAATTGGATTGCACCCTGGATTGCACCCTGATTTGTCAAGTCATTATAATGCTTGAAACCTAGGCTACAGTCTAATACAGATTTATTTGGGAGTAAGCCCTGTTGCATTTAATTCTGCTTACTCCCATTCTATATCCACTATTGCTCAGTCTGTAAGTAAGTCAGGCTGCAATTCTAACCCCTGGCATAAATCCCGGCACAAGTGCCATGCTGGCCTGAGTATGTCACAAAAGTGCCATAAGCCACTTCTGCACTACTCCTGGGAGAGTTAGGCCAGTGTGCAGAAATGGACAAGTCTCCCCACACCACCACAGGTGCAACCAGACTGCACCTTTATGAGTTACCAGATTTATACACTTTCAAAAGTGTTCCAAAGACCCTTATAGCTGCTGTGTAAATTGATTAAGATTAGTATAGCATTCATTTTAATAATACTTGGAAGGAAAACCAACTGAAGTAGGATTTTTTATTGGCATCCATCCATCTCAAAAGACTATGGTATCGTGCTTGACGCTGCATGCAAAGCACCAAGGCTTGGGTAGATTAATATGGAAGCTAGGCTGTAACCCAAGCAGCAAAACCCCCTCTCCATGCCACTGAAATAGTTCAATGGAATGGCAGAGCTGATACAATTGGTTCCAGCTATGTCGCAGAGCTGGGCTAAGGATAGGAGCTCACCCTGTCTTGTGGGGATCTGGCTCTCGAACCCTGGCCTTCTGGTTAACAGGCACAGGCTGCAATCAAGAGCAAATTCAGCCTGCTCTGACCTAACTGCACTCTCCTAACTATTCTGTATCCAGAGCAGAAAGTTATGCTGAATCCAGAGAGTCAGGAAGCCTGGGCTCCCCTAACTGCTCCAGAGCATGCTAAGTAATTGACACAAGGGGAAGACTTGCTCCTGAGGAGACACCCCTCAGATCACACTAAACAAGGAACAGCTGTGGTGCCTACAGTGGTGACATGACTCTGCACATCACCTGGTGCAGAAGTCTGTGCGTCATCCCTGGGATGCGCGCCCACCCCCACCTGGACTGCACAGTCACCAAAGTTGGCACCTGCGCAGTTGTTTCTGAAGCCAACTGGCTTCAGAAAGAGTACTGCGCAGGCACCATCTCTGACACCTGCGCAGTACTTTTCTGAAGCCTTTCGGCTGCCGCTCCGCCTCCTGAGTGAGGCTGAATGGCTGTGCAGAGGCGCGGACTTTCTCTGCTCTAAGGAAGTCTTCTCTGAAGCTGTTCGGCATGCTCAGTGTGTTTCTGCGCAGTGCACCTCACATGGCCGTTCAGGCCAGCTCCTCAGACAAGTGGCAGCTTCTGGCTGCTGCTCCGCCTTAGAGCAGGCCTGAATGGGGGTGCTGACGCCCGGGGCCTGCCAAAGGACAGTCAAACTCCTCCGGCACATCACCCCATATGGAGCGCATCCCCAATGCAGCACACACCAGCCGCACCAGTCTGGTGACGCCACTGGGTGCCTGCCTTATAAGGAGTCCCTGATGAGATGCCAGTACATTCTACAGTGAATAGAAGGGGCTTCTTGGAGTGGCCTGCTGTATCCTGAGGTTTGTGGGCAGCCGTAGTTTGTTCCATATCCTGAGGTTGAGAGGCAGGGGTTGCAGCTAGGCTGGCCAAGAACTCAGATTTTTGGTCAACACTGCCATTCTTACTCGGGCCTTATCATGGACCCCTATGGGTCTACTCATTACTATACCTGCTCCTGAGGTGGTATAACTCTGAGGGCTGGAAGAGGGCATTTCTGCCTCGGAAACAGGCTCTGGATTCAGAGTAACTGCTCTGCCCTAGGCAATGCTAAACATGCCCTCAACTTGCCTCTCCTGAGCTGCTTAGGCTGCCCCAGTTAGGGCAGAGCAGGTCCACCTCTCTTAGGGCACCCTATCTTGCCTTGCTCTGCCCTAAGCCTCCTTCAGAGTAACTGGGCTGGAGCATCTTGCAGTTGCTCCAACCTAGTGTTAGATAGGGCAACCTAAGGGCTCTTATGTGGACAGATTAGTTGCTCTGGATTGGGCTGTAGGTCCTTTCCAACTTTAGGATTCTATGATTCTATGGTTAGGATTGTGCCCTCATTTACTTACAGCCCACTCCTAAGCTCTGGAGCCACCATGAGGAAAAATGGCACCAAAATGGCCTTCGCTGTATGCAGTGGGGCAAGTGCAGCTGCTAGAGTCTTTTGGAATAAGAGAACAAATGTTCCCTTATCCCATGTTAAGCCCAATGCCTCTCTTCAGAGCTGAGACAACTATTTGTTGGTGATGAACCTAGGAGACATTTTTAGGGCTCTGTGGCTTGGAAGAGGGCATAGGATACAGGCAGTCCAAATCTCCCACTTGCCCAACTGGCTTTGTGCCTCAGCGCTGGCATCATATCCTCCGCATTGGTGCAGAAGTGTCATACAGCATTTGCCAGGGCAGCACATGGGCCTCCAGCTCTGCCCTGCTTTGGATGAAGGGCTTGGTATATTTAGAGTACAGTCCTGCATTTCTGCCTTTTCATTCAAGGTGGTTTACAATTCAAAATATGGAATCAACAGCTGCGTGGGATAACGCACTTCAGTAGCTCATGGTAACACCCCTGGCATGAGCACTATTTCTTTCTCCCCCGTCAAAGCAGTTTGTGGGCAAGGGGGGAAGGTCTCTTGCTGGTCTCAGTGTTGGTCTCTTTCATCTTAAATGGTTGATAGGAACTTATTTGTCTGTCTCAGCAAAGCAGGACAAGCTTGTGCTGGGTCTGGAAGCTGGCAAGTGAGCTGTGACGGAGAAGTGGTTAGAGAGTTAGACTGAGGAGGGTCCAGGTTCAGATGCATCCTCAGCCATGAAACTTCCTGCATGACATTGGACCAGTTATCTACCTCATAGGGTTGTTGTGAGGACATCAGGAAGAGAGGAACTGCAGCTTTGCAAGCTGCTTTAGGTATTTGCATTGCCGTGGGAAAGGTGGGTATAAATCCTTTAAATAAATAAAATTCTATCTTCACTATAAGTTATTAGGGGTAAAAATATTTTGTGGCACAGTATATATGTTTGTGTCCCTATGTTTAGTTTTGTGTTTTCTTTTTGTCTGTGCAATTTTATTTGCTTGGTCTATCTGTGATTAGGCCATATCCTTTCTACATTGGGATGATTTCTTTTGCACAAAGAACTTTCCAGAAAATTTCAGGGTTGTTTACTGCACAACATAGACCGGAGTTAACGTCATTCATTTTGATCTGCCATGGGGGTCTTCAGCTTGTAGCAAATGGAGACCAAATGGTAATTATCTCTTTCTGAAGCCAAATCTGTAATAACTTAACTACCATCACAGAAGAGGGGGGACAGAAGAGAAGCTGCCTTCATACACTGTTTACATTTGGTTTAGAAAAAAAATTAATTCTTCCAAATATAATAAAGGAACAAGAAAAAAATCCACTTGTCAATTTTAAGTGATGAAATACACATGGGGACAACACAAACGACTATCTGTAATAGCTTCAGTTAATAACAGTGTTGCGGCATGTTGAACACAATGTATGAATTAACTTTGGGAAACCCAAAGTCAGAAACAGGCCGCATGTCCTGCTCTGTATCCAGTACAGGTTAGGGGAAGTTGGATGTCTCCTTGGGATTAGAAGATATTTTTCTCTTTACCCTGACTAACACCCAGTCTACCTTAGGGGGCTACTTGAATCTCTGCTAGCTATATACCAGGCAGATGTCCATTTGGACTGTTCTAAGGCTACATGGTCTGGGAGAGAGGATGGGATACAGCAGAGAAAGCCTCCATTGATACGAACCTGTCCAGGCTTGATCTATTGCCATTTCACTGTCCCATACCCACAAATGCCTTATCTCTGCTTCCAAAATGCCCTCTCTTGGCTTCTGGTGCTAAACTGACTTCAGCCAGTAGCCAAGGGCTCTAATCCAATGTTGGCTGACATGCCATCCTGCCAGTGCCTCCAAACCATTGTTTAGAGCAGGGGATGCCAAACCCTGGCCCTGGGGCCAGATGCAGCCCTCAGTGAGCCTTCATCCGGCCCTTGGCAAGCCCTGAAATCCTCCTGAGGTGAGGGGAGCTGTGCTCTCCAAACCTCAGGAGTATATTTTGAGGGCTAGGAAGGCTGCACCATGAAAGTGCTTATGAATTGTTTGATCACCCTCCTTCCGTGTGTTGGAAAGTGTTTTTGAACTGATTTGAATTAATTCATTCACAAGTTCTGTCATTAATTTATTCAAAATTGAATTTAAATCAATTCTTTGTTTTTCTTCTGGCCCCTGACATAGTATCAGAAAGATTATGTAGCCTCCTGCCAAAAAGTTTGGAGATCCTTTTTTTAGAGCTTTACAGTACTTTTACGTTGGCTTGTACCAGCATCCAGCTGATGCACCAATGGTTCCTGAACTTAGGAAGTGACATGAATCTGATAATTTGGACTGTAGTCAACAAAAACTTTAGTTGTAGTGAACATGTTCATCTTTAAACTGCCACAAGACAGTTGTGTTTCTGCTACAGACTAATATGGCTCCCCCCAGGAAACAATTTTTAATTAAGTAAAGCTGTGAAAATCTGACCACAGGTATTTTGTACAGCTGGAAAATATGAGTGTTACAGAGTGTGGGATTTTCGGTCACTTTCATTCTTAGTGTTATTTTGACAGAGGCAAATGGATAGCAATCAACTGTATTTCCTCTCCAAAATTGTGGTGCATCTTTATCATACTACAGTTATTACATGTTTGACCATGAGAAGGATTGTGGTAAAAAGTGAAGGCCTCTAAAGAAGCTGAAGAGCTGAACTTTTTTCATCATGACTTTATATTGTTAATGTCAGCCAATTTCACACTGTTTCCATCATGCAAAGAAAATGCGCGCATGGAACAGTTGTCATAAATGCTCTTTGCTGATTGTTGCTGTGAAAAGCAGTCATGCCATGCTTCACACAATATGGTAGATTCTGATGTTCCTAAATGAGGTTATCTCTGAGTAAGGAAACTGTATAATGTAGCAGCTTTATTCTCAGTGAGTCCATTGATCCATCCAGAACTATTTCTTTTGGGGGTGGCACCAGCACTCCTGCAGTCACTCTGGTGCTGTGAATATTGGAAATATTTTTGACTCACCAAGGCCCTCGATGCCCTCCAGACAGTAGCAAAAGCTCACAGGACCCACTGGAAGCTTCCTTCACCAATTTTTTCCAGAATTGCTGGAAAAAAATACTCCCTCAAGCCTCTTATGTTGCAAAATTAGAGGTGGGTCGATCAGGACTGTGTAGCAATTCTAAGGTGCAGGACAGCATGTCGTAGGATTCCTCCATCTTCTGGAGTACATCTGCGAGGCTTTGTGAGTCTGAAAATAGCCCAACATTGGCTTTGCTGTCATGGTCATACCACCCTTTAAGGGAGCAGGGTCCATGCTTCTCAGGCTGGGGTGTTGTGATGACACAGTTTGATAATCTCTGGAATACAAACGGAAACCTCAGAGATACTGTACCATTTCTTCCCTGAGTGCCCAAACGATTACCAATCACAGAATCTTTGCCAGATTCTTGGGGTTCATTCACATTATATTTAGCAATACTGCATAATGTATATTTAATTTGAACCATTGATAAGAAGTATATTACTGAATTACTGAAATACAATACTAAAATACTGAAATAGTACATTATTGATCATTATGTGATCACAGAAATAAAAAAATAAAACTCTTTGCATGCTCTTCACTATGCCACTGCAATGTGTAAAAATGGCTTTTTCAGCTCATGTGGTCTACCTTATTTTAAATTTATTCCTCATAGGTTTTTTTTTTTTTTGCCAGCTTGCAGGATTTTAGTGTGTGGGTTCCTTCCTTTTGCAAAAATTCCACTGATCATAACTAATGTGTCTACAGAAACTAATTATTAAATGAGCTTGCAATGAATCTTTCCTGTCAGGCAGCAAGCTGTATCATAATTACATAAATGGAAATGTAATACCGTAAAGGTGATTGTTAGCTCCCTGGCTCAGCCAGTATGTGAGCATGAATCATAGGATTATAGAAACTAGAAAATGTTCCATTTGCTGCCCCCTCAGGGAAAGCTCCTTGAGAAGCAGGGCATTGTACAGACCTCTGTTAAAAAGTGAACTTAAGTACTATACAGCAGCTAATTCAAGACTTGTAAAAATCACAGTAGGAAAGGTTTGAAGAAAAATAAATGTGTGTGTGATTCATACATAATTAAAGCAATGAACTGAAATAATTTTTTTGTATTTTGCAAACAAATACAATAAGTATTGCAACCAAAAATTCTTTTTGAACAGCTGTTGAATAATTTCAGGTCAGGCCATGTGTTGAAATAATAAGAGCCCATTTCTCAATCACAGTTAAGTGATCAGGGAGACACTAGAAAATGGCATGCTTGTTTGTGTGCTCTTTCTTTTCCCTTAGCCCTTATTATTGACTTTTAAATATGACTGAAGATGAAACCCCATGATACATCCTTAATAAGTGTGTAGAATTTGCTGCCATGAGAGGTGTGATGGCCACCAATTATTTTAAAAGGTGATTACACAAATTCATGGAGATGCAGTCCATAATTTTGTGGCACTGAGACCATAGCAGCTTTAACATGTATCTGAAAGACACTAACATCACATCTGCATGAACTCTTTCTGGGCCCCATGCTCAGCACAGTCAGGCTCCATGCCCTTCAGACTTTTTGATGAGTAGGCCGAATGGTTTTCAAAAAAAAAATACCTTTGCTAGGCCACATATCATTCCAATTTTGAAATCATTTATTGAACTGTTTTTTTTCTTCCATAATACTGTAATATTTTCCATAACACTCTATTTTCCAAAGCACTATCCAAGCTTCTCCTGGATTCATTAACATGATTTATTAATATGATTTATTTTCCTATTGTATTGCATTTCTGATATGCCTTGTATTTCATCAGTCATGGATTTTACTGTGGGTGGGGTTAAGACGCTGTGCCTGTTAACCAGCAGGCCAGGGTTCGAGACCCGGGTCGGCCCCACGAGACAGGGTGAGCTCCTGTCCTTAGCCCAGCTCTGCGACGCCAGCTGGATCCAATCGTATTGTCTTTGCCTTTCCATTGGACTAATTCAGTGGCATGGAGAGGGGGGATTTGCTGCTTGGGTAAAAGCCTATCCTCCATAACCGTCCAACCCAGGCTTTCATGCTTCGCATGCAGCGTATGCAGCGCCGAGCACGATACCATAGTCTTTCAAGACTGACGGAGGCCTGCTTTTTTAGTCCTATCCTAAACTGTTTGCCTCCTGAATGCTCTTGCATAACACAGATAGTGTACCACTTTTTTAGTACACACTGGAAATAGTTTGCGCTTGATAAGCTATTTCTGCTTTGTATATAAGTAACAGGGACCAAATGTTTACACCTGTGGGCCAGGCCAAAATGGGTTAATTTGAACTATGTTAATTCACTTATTCACCTGACAGCTTAATTCTAAATGCACTAGAATGGAGAGGGGTTGGGGCTGCCTGTGGCTTAGCCCAGGGCAAGGGGAGGGATAATGTGGAAGTACCCCAATGGGTCTACTCAGATCTGCACCACATAAAGAGGTGGCACAGCCTGAAGCTGCACCAAGTTGCCTGGGAGTGGGGTTAGCATTCATCCCATACTGGATCCTGGCCCTAATCTCTGCTCTGCGTATGCCTGTCCATGTGTCTGCCTTTACTATCCCCTCTGTCCTGGAAAGTCTACATTCCACCCTCCTCAAGCCCTTGCACTGGCCTGACTTGGCTGGCATAGGCTTATCTTTCCTCTGGTGCAAAAACACCTGAGATGGCCTTATATACTGAGGTTACCCCCAGGATACCTCTGAGGATACCTCCAGGCTACACATGAGACTTGCATTGTCCAAGAACCAATTAGGATTGGGTCAGGTGCTTGACTTCTTATGTCACAATAACAAATGATTCTATTGAATCATTTGAAATTGAAATGTTGGCCATCTTTTATCTCTGTAGATTCAGATTAAATTCATAGAAGATGGTGCTTTTTTTAGAGATTACTTTCATATGGCAAGCAATTTATGTGAACTTGCAAACCTGTCAATGCATTCAACTTTTCTCACCCTTTGTGGTGACGTGGTTGAAATTCCCTTGAAGACAGGGAGTGGTGTAAAAAGCTTTCCCGTATAGTCAGGTATTAGCCTGATGCTGTTTGGTCACCTACCTACTTGATGCTATCCTACTCACCAGGATAACTTCCTGAAAGCTCAGTACCAGTGGCAGTGGAAATGTGTGTCATGCAACAGATTTATGTAACATGGCAGTTACCGTAAGTCATTGCAAGGTCTTTAGGGAATGCAGCAGCAGAGAGGAAACACTCTCACTCAGCATTGCTTGTAAGTCTGCAGAAGGAAGACCAGTGCAGGACTTTACTCCAGAACTTTATGCAATCTAGTGTCGGCATTGCATACAGTTGCATATGAACTAGGGCAATAGGCAAATAAGTTGTGTGCTCATTGCTAAACATCATTTCTGTGTATTTGGAAATCCGTGTTTGACTCTACCTCTTACCCTTCAACTTGATAACAAAGTATTCATAGCAGCACTGGACCCTCAAAGAGAAAAGTGTATGCTTTGCTTATGACCATGTGTTTCAGAGGATCCATATGAGACCTAAACTTGATAGTAGCTGCATGAAAGTCCAATCATGCTGCAGTGGTTTTCTGTGACAGGCACACTGTGGAAGTAGTATCTGAACTGATCCAAAATCTTTTGGAATGAAAATTATAATCATTTTAGTTAAAGTATGGTGATTCAGTGTAGTTCTGCGTATCTTAATAATTTACCATTGCAGTCTTTATTATAGAAAAAGTGCCTTGCCCTACTTTTGGCATGTATCATATTGGGTCAGCTTATAAAAGTGTGAGTATCATTAATCAGTTTTCCATGGAGAGTTGCACATGCAAAGTGCTATATCACATCTATTTTTTATAAGCACCTTTCTACATGACACTAGAAAAGTGTGTCTGGTTGCTTTGTGAAATAGGAGCATAATGGTAAAAATAGATATAATACAAATAGCAGATATATCACTGCATGACTTTGGAGTATAGGTGGGACCTCTGTACCCATGGATTGTATATCCCTGAAACCCCCACTGAGCCAGTCTTGGCCCTACATGAGCCCACCTCAGACAACCAGACCTGTCACATCAGACACCTTCTGAAGTCTGCAGAGGTTGCATTTTTTTTAAGGTTTCCCAAGAAAAACCAGAAGTAATATTTTTATGCCATTTAAGGCAATCTGAGGTTTGGAGAATCCCTCCTGAGAGCTTATGGGACCAAGAATGACAGTTTGATTATCAGCTATTTTTATTGTCTGAAGAAGGGGGGTGGATGGGCCAAAGAACAGATTCCTCATGGATACAAAGGCCCCATCTGTATCCTAACAGACAAAAGTATTCTAAGAATTCAAACTTAATATTTCACATCAAAGATCCTTGTCACAATTCTGCATTGAGAATCTTGCCCATGTTCACAGAGACAGAGCATCTCCAGCTATCTACTGTAGTTAAGAGCCTAGAGCAAGTGTTATTTTAAAAAAACAAGATCCCACTATTCAAGTGTTGAATTTTGGAATGTCTTCTGCTGTGTTCAGCCCCGTGCCTCACAGGGAAAAATGTGGATGAACATGTTCATAGGACATGGTGTGGGAAGTACATGTTCCAATTGTGTCACTGTCCACCAGCATTCATAGATGGGCATCTGTGCCCTGAAGGACTTGAAACAACAGTGTGTTTGATTGTGGATATTGATGGTTGGATGATATGCTGCCCCTTGCTGCATACCTTGTGGCCTCAATTTATTACTCAACAGCCTAACAGTGTAGCAAGTACTCCAGGATTCCCAAAGCCTGGTTGTGTAACAAGGAACTGGCTTATTAGGCAGCCAGTATAGTTTCACCATCATGACCACTATAACCTGTCCACCCACAATAAAAACCAGGACTGTGGATTGATAACTTTTGTTCGGCCGTCAGCTGGCACTGTCAGAACAATGGGCTGTGGGGCTGTGGGTGGCGCAAGTGGCTAAGACACTGTGCCTGTTAACCAGCAGGCCAGGGTTCAAGACCCAGGTTGGTCCCACAAGACAGGGTGAGCTCCTGTCCTTAGCCCAGCTCTGCGACAACAGTCTGGATCCAATCATATTGGCTCTGCCTTTCCATTGGACTAATTCAGTGGCATGGAGAGGGGGGGATTTGCTGCTTGGGTAACAGCCTATCCTCCATAACAATTCAACCCAGGCTTTCATGCTTTGCATGCAGTGTATGCAGCGCCAAGCACGATACCATAGTCTTTCAAGACTGACAGAGGCCTGCAGCTGGCACTGTCAGAGCAATGGGCAAGGAAGAGAATACTGGCAATCTGCTCATGGTTTACTTGACCATGGCTGAGCAGAGATCCCAGGAGGTGCAAGACATCATTGGAGTTGTCTGTGAGAAAAGTGCATCAAAATCTCTCCCAAATCCTTTGAGAAGATATATTGATTGAAAGCTTGTATATTTTGCACTTCTTGTTCACTGTTGTCACAACTCCAGCCTCTGAAAATGAACAAGGGAACTGAAACTAAGAGCATAGGGGCACAATTCAGAGCAACTACAGGGAGTCCTTGCTCTGGTGTAAGAACAATTTGCTCTGGATTGCAATATGAATTTCCCATAGGTTTTCATTAGGTGGTACAGTAACTACGGGTACACATAATGTCTCTTACGTGCTCCCGTAGTTGCTCTGGATTGTAGGGTAGGCCTAGCCAAAGACAATCTAGGTAGCCTATGTTTGGATTTTATTTATTCTTTTATACCACTTTTCTTGTAGGTTTGTATACTCGAATATTGTAGATTCAAGGCAGTTTCCCTTGCCTTTAATTTCAAAACTTACAGTAATTTTTTAAAAATATTTGAACCTTGTTTGATATCTTGTTTACTTTTTAAGTAAACAGCTTTTATTTAGTAAACCACATATATTTTTGTCCCTCTGTCCCATTTCAGTTTCTCTTTCCTGCACTTTTTCAGACCAGAGATTTTTTTTGCCTTCTGTTCTATTACTGAGCACCCATGACTTCATAGTCTTGTTATGGGAGAAGAGAATTTGAGACTAGACGATACCCAGAGATGGTGCATGGAATGGTCAGATGCAGAGGCCTGTGCAGTGTAGGACCTGGAGGGGGATCTGTGCCAAGTGTGACTGCTTCTCAGTGGGGTGAAAGGATCCATTAGTGCACTTTGGGGTCACTGGAGGCAGCACCCAAAAGATAAGCACTGTCCACCTCCTAGAAGTGGTATGCCTATCCTGGGTGTTGTTTCCAGTGGCCCCAAAATCTCCTGGTCTGCCTTCTTCCTTCCCCTTTTTTAAATGTGAAAAAGGAGGCAGCCACATGGAAGTAATTGTGGTGATAATGATCTCACTACAATTAATTCCAGTAAGGGGAAGGGGGGCAGCAAACACATTGGTGACCCTAGGTGTGGGAAACCAGGGTGTGTCTTGCTTCTTATTGTGGGTTTCAGTGGCCTCCCCAGATTGCCACAAATGCTTTTCTTCTTTTTCACTAAATTTGTTTTTAGAAACTCCATTTCTCTTTCATTGTTTTCCTAAATTTTGAGAGTCACATCTTCAATATATACTTCCAAACGAGTGATACAGCTGCCAGCATTAAATGGAAGGAGGGCCTATAGCATACCTTGTAGTACAGTATCAGCAGCAGCGATGGGATTCAAGGAAATTAACAACCAGTTCTATGCCCATCTGGCAATCACTTTTAAATGGCTATTTTTAAACTTTATATATCCTATTTCTCGTTAACAACTGGTCCTATAGCGTAGGTGCGAATCTGCTGGAGCCTACCACTTACCAGCAGTTAAAATATCTCAGATAATAACCACCCTGGGGAACAACCTCAGCCCAAGACTTCCAAATCTTCCAAGTCCAAATAGTCCATACAACCCTGCGCCTGGAGAGCAATCAGGAAGGGTGAGAAACAGGCAGGAGAAGAGGCAGGCATAGGGTGTGTAGGTCACACCCTACTAGTTCATTGTCTCTATCAACTCATTTAATGTACAGTTGACTCACTTCACCCTGCTTCATGGGCGGCTGGCCCTACTGCTTCATATGTTCAATCTATATATCATAAATAAAATCAAAGACTCACTCATCAACACCCAGCCTGAATCCACAGAACTAGAAGCATGAAACTTGGGGAGCATTTTCCTTCTGTGATGTAGGCACCCACAAAGAACCAATTTTTAGAAATTCAAACCCTACGTGCACAAAACAGGGTATAATGTATTTTCATCCCTATACTTAACATTGAAAACTGACTTAGAGCACAATCCTAACCATGTCTTCTCAAAAGTAAGCTTCATTGTGTTAAATGGGTCTTACTCTCAGGAAATTGCAGCATTATTCACTCATCAATACCCAGGATTGCAGCATTATTCACTCATCAATACCCCACCCCAGCCTCTGGATCTAAAAGCATGAAATTTGGGAGCATATTCCTTCTGTGATATAAGGACCCACTAATAACTGATTTGATGCCTGATGGTGCCTGTGTCTAGGGGTGCCTGATGCCTGCTGTTGTCTGGTGCCCAGTAGAAATGTGCGGTGCCCAGCAGTGCCCGGCAGTTCCCGGTGGGACTCGGTGCACATCAGGGGTAGCTGGTGCCTGGAGACTGGTGGTGCCCAGCATCCAGTGCCCTATGCTTAGGACCTGGTAGGGATGCCCAGAACCTGGTAGGGATGCCTGGTAGTGCCCAATGGTGCTTAATATTGGCTGCTGCTGCCCCATGGTGCCCACTGCCCACTGGTGCCTGGTGGTGCCCACGGGTCATGTCCCAATGGTGCCCATTGTGCCCAGTGCCCAGTGGTGCTCACAAGTGTGCACTCTGCCCACCGGTACCCAGTGCCCATCATCCAGTACCACTTCCACTGCCCAGTGCATGGTGGTGCTCAATGTCTGCCAGTGCCCAGCTGTGCCCGCCAGTTCCCAGCAGTACCTGCTGGTGCCCAGCCATGTCCAGGGGCCACAAATTCCTTAAATTTGTACTCTCAGTATGTTGGGTAAGTTTAATTATTCCTATATACTTTCACAGAAATAAGCACTATTAAACACTATTAAATATTAAACACATGCCTAGGATTGTGAAGAAAGAAAAGTTGGTTTAGAGCAGTGGTTCCCAAACTTTTTTGGCCTACCAGAAAAAATATTACTTAGCACCCCCAGGAAATTAATTTTTTTTAATTTTAATAGCAATTAAACAGAAAGATATATGTATTAATGTTTCCTGTGGCCATCACCGCCCCCCTGGATCACTGCAGCGCCCACCAGGGGGCGGTAGTGCCCACTTTGGGAATCACTGGTTTAGAGGGAAGCAGAATTTCATAAAAATTTATAAACTTAATTTTATAAATGCTACATCAGTGCTCAGATGGTAGCCTAAGGAGATTGTACAATCTTAGTCCTTCAAAGAAAGGCTTGGCAGGAGTTTGTCAAAAATACTTCACTTTTTTTGGGAGAAAGTGTTGGAATAAATTTGTGTGGGCTTCATTCTCAACTCTATAATTCTGTTAACTATTCTTTTGCAACTTGGATAAAATTTTTGTCATTTAAATGAAAGAAATGATCCATTGCTTTTGAGTAGGTGTTGGAATGGAACCATGCTGAGAATGTATCTCTGCCTGTCATTATCATTAGTACTGTTTGTAGCTCTTTGTTCATGGAGGATTTTTTTCCCCTTAATTTTTGTGAATGTTGAAAAGCAAGAGAGTTGAAAAAGGTGATTTCTTAAAGATGAAGCTGTGAACGTAAGTCTCCCACACAAATTCATTTATGAGCAATAGCAATTATCTTGTTCAGATTTTACAAACTTATCTGGTGGAATTGATTGGACCTAAAAATCACTTCTTAGTTGCTCCATGCAGCAAAATTATGCCATGTTTCCATGCCAAGTTTCCAAAAAATACCAGGTTTTATTAAATAAAAATATTTCTTAGCATTTAATGAGCAGTACAAAAACAATAACAGGAACAGAAGAAAATTCACCTGACGGAACAAGGAAATGTTTGAAAACTAATGTAATGTAGTATATCAAGCATTAGAATTGGGTTCTAATTGGGTTCTGGGAAAACTTGAGTTCAAATTCCTACCTAGCTAAAGACAAATATTGGTTGGCCCTGGGCCATCCATCTTTTATCTCTTTATCTAACCTACATCAGAAGGTTTTAATGACTTTCTTCTTGAGATCTGTGGAGATCTACGCATTAATTCTTCAGACACTCAAGAACTCACAGACATCTCAGAGGGTGAGAACTTTATTATCATCATCATGTTTATTTGTATTAAGCTAAAAGCCATTACAAAAATATGTACAGATAAAATTCACTAAAAAGATAAAGAGTAAAATACATAAAATACATGCAATGAATCAAACAACACCTTTAGTGACAATATTGGCCCTCGGTTTTTTGCGGCTAAAGCAAATAGGTTTTTTATAGGTTATAGGATTATAGGTTATATTCGGATTCTAGTCTGTCAACAAAAAGATAATATTCTCAGGGTTGGAATAAGAGCATAAGCTCAATAATATTTCCCCAAGAAATTTCTCCCTAGGTTGAACATACAGTGAACAAGTAAGAATATAGTGGAATAAGTCTTCAACAGCAGATTTATTACAAATGCATAATCAATGGGAATCTTACTATAACAACCAAATAAAACAGATGTCAGCACTGTCTCAAATGGGAGAACTGTAAAAGCTACTCTAAGATTGTAATTTGGTAAGCTATCTAGACAAGAAGCTATACTATGGTATCTCTTAATCAGTTTAAACCACTAAGCTCTACCTGAGAGGTTTGGATGAGCTGTTTGTCTATTAAAACATCACCATTAAAAATCCGAGAGAACTTTATTAGATCCAGAGAAAAGTTTCTGTTTGTTCCTGCCTAAACAAAACCAATTCTATACACATCTGCCTATAAGATGAACCACTGAACACAATGGAACTTGTTTTCGAGTAGATGCACATACTATAGGACTGGACTGCAGGCTGCAGTTGTACATGCTTTCCAAGGAATGAATCTCACTGAGTACAGTGAAACTTACTTCCGAGTAGACACGCTTAGGATTGTGCTGTAAAACTACCGTTAAGAATGGTAAGTGCAATTCAACAAGAATGGTAAGTGCAATTCATGCAAAAGCAATCCATTATTCTTATTTAATTGTTCTCCCATACACAATGTCTAAGAAATTTCTGGCAGAGAAAAATGTCAGCCCAATC
The DNA here is from genome assembly GCA_030015325.1 of Cryptoblepharus egeriae. Taxonomy (NCBI): domain Eukaryota; kingdom Metazoa; phylum Chordata; class Lepidosauria; order Squamata; family Scincidae; genus Cryptoblepharus; species Cryptoblepharus egeriae. The sequence goes on from JAREYC010000005.1 coordinate 32,852,846, forward strand.
CTATGCATTTCTGCTCAGAAGTAAAGCCCATTATTGTCAACGGGCCTTACCCCAGATAAGACTGGATAGGAATGTAGCCTCAATTTTCTTTCCTACTCCTACAAAGTCTCATCCTGGTTAGCTATGTTGGACCAAAGTTTGGGATTGGTTGAAACCTGAGTATTTTAATATCATACTACAGCATAATCCTAACCATGTATACTCAAAAGTCAGCTCCATTGTATTCAATGGGTCTTCTTATTCCCAGGAAAGTGTATTTTGGATTGCAGCATATAGCACTGGTGTCCAAATTTTATCTTCAGGGTCCTTGGGCTTTTAATAGTTGTGTACAGGTAGGAATTGTGTAGAGGTTCAGAATTTGGCTGGTGATCTCCCAGAAATCCCCTTTTCTACCCAACTGTTAAAGAACCAATTGCATGAAGCATGATGAAAGCAGAAATAAAAAATATTTTTATTTCCTTTCTTTCAAAAATTATTTTCCTTTCTTTCAAAATATCCTTTGGAGGTATTTTAGTTATGGAGGCTTTGTTCCACCTCTAGAAGTGAGTAGACCCATTGAAGCTGCTGCATTACTCAAAGTAAGAGGAAAAGTTTCCCCTTGCCCTCCAATTAGAGTGGCAGCAGCACCGAAGTTGCACTGGATGCAGTGTAGGCCAACTGGCTTGCCTGGTCCAGTGCAAGTTGGGATTGTGCTTCCTGCACCAATATCTCTTGTCATGTAGACCTTGTTTAAGCTAAAGCATCTTCAAACTGGCCCCCTGAGAATTTGCAGAAGTCTGAGAAGTTCATGGGAGAATTTTGGGTTTATAATAAAATATTTTAAAAAAATGTTTCTTTACAAACAGATACATTATGCTTCTAAATAAAAAGGAGTACTGTATTTAGTATTTAGAAACCAGTATCTTTCTAGATGGTCCAGTTTCTCCTCCAAACAGAGGCCACTGATAAACAGAATTCATATGAATAAGCACTTCAAACTACAACTAGGACAAAAATCATTCCAAAAATTATCAGCCACTTTTGGTGTTTTAATTAAAGACTCCCTTTTATTTTCTGGCTCTTCTACTTATCGAGGCAAGATTGTTAAAAAAAGAGATACAAAAGTGATCCTGGCAAATGTTTTCTTCTTTTTGCACATTTTCTACCTACTTTCCTGTGTTAAAGTGGTGGGTCAGTTGCTATTCTGGAATGAGGGCATTGGTGCAGTATTTACTTTAATGTATATATTAGAAACATATGGTTAGAGAAAAATAATAGGAGATTAGGGTATTCCCATGTGACTCTGAGACAGCCATCTTTGTGAAGGCTTCCCTAATGTGCTTGCTAATTTAACCATGTAGGTACTGAGTCTTTTAAAATTAATAAGCCCTGACAGCTTTGGCTTTGGACATTACTGGCGGCCTCTGCATTTATGTCATGACAATTTGTTATTGGCAGTAAGTTCACAAGCTGCTGTTTCTTTTTTCTTTGCACTCCTCTGGTGCCCTTTGGAACATGCAATTTATAATGCTGGGAGCTCTTATGCCTATGATATCATATAAGGCAGTGGTCTTCAACCTTTTTGGCCCCAGGGACTGGTCTGTGGAAAAGAAATTTTCCAGGGACCAGCCCAGGGGTGTGGGGGAAAGTTCTGCCTCTGGCTACCTGGAGGGAGGGCTTCCCCAGCACAGCTGCCTCCAGCTGTAAATCCCATTTTAATAAATAGAGCTATTGTTAGGTTGCTGTGGATAGGATTGCAGGTTAGAGCCCAATGTCTCAATGCATGTCTACTCAAAGCAGGGATTTTCAGCCTTTTTCAATGCACGATGTATTGAAAATGCACAAAGCCATCCTCATCACTCTTACTGGAGAGTTAGGCTGCAATCCTAAAGACACTTGCCTGGGAGTAAGACCCATTGAGCACAATGGGGCTTACTTTTGAGTAGACATGGTTAGGATTGTGCTCTAAGCCTCAATAACTATAATGGGACTTATTTCTGAGTAACAGGCATTGGATTGGACTCTGCTGCAGTAAGCACCACTGCCTACAATGGGACTTATTTCTGAGTAGACAGGCATAGAATTGGGCTCTGACCCTACAATCCAGAGTAACTATGGGAGCATGTAAGATATATTTATGTCAACGTAGTTATGGCACCACCTAATGAAAACATATGGGAAATTCATATTGCGATCCAGAGTAAATTTTTCTTACGTTGGAGCAAAGACTCCTTGTAGTTACTCTGGATTGCACCCTGAGGGTGCAATCTGGTTCACACTTTCCTGGGAATAAGCTGTATTGACTACAGTGGGACTTACTACTGTGTAGACAGGCATAGGATTAGGCTCTGAGGCTGCAATTCTCCAACAGAGCCCTCCTGCTGTGAAGAGGGAAGACTTAGAGGAGTCCTCTCAGGACTGGTCAGGCAGCTGCCACGGACATCCAGTGGCCCCTGGACCGGGGGTTGAGAAACCCTGCAATAAGGCATATACAGTAGAACATTTTCAGAGAAAAGTTAATTCACCTTTTTTAATGCTACGCAAACATCACATACACTGATCAGGTTGCTGCTTAAGAGCACAAAGAGAAATGTTAAGGTTTTGAAGGATCTAATTTTAAATAACGTGGGTGTCACAGATTCCACTGCTGATACCATATGCCGTGGATTTTTCATTGCTGCCAACCATATGTCAGAAGTCCTCACAGGTTTTTGGCCCAGGGGACTGTGATCGAGTATCACTGCAATCACCAGAAGCGTTCTTTTAGGCCAGTCATTCCAGGAGGCTGGAACAATATCTGGCTTGCTTCATTCATTAGGAGGGCAGCATGCTTGCAGCTTTGTTATGCCTCAGCCACATGCTGTTAGGTGACATTTCAATCACAGAGTCACATGGGATCAGAAGTACACGTGAGAAATTCTCACATCAGTGCAATACCTGTCTGCACTCCAGATAATGGACTCAACATGAATAAGGTTGATTATTGGAGATAATGGGTGCATCAATGCCACAGATCTTCAGAGTAGTATGATACTGGTTTAAAAAGTTAGCTATAATGAATTAATTACTGAACTGGGAATTCCCAAACCAGGGCTTTTCCCTTTCAGCCATTACCCTTTTATTATACTGGATATGGTCCATTTAGGGTTAGGTTAACAGCAGTCAGCTCTCCAAGGTTTCAGATGGAGGCCTTTCCCATCCCTTCCTGGAAATGCTGGGTTGAAAATTGTGACCTCAAAGTGCAGTTCATGTGTTCTACTGCTGTGGATATGGAAACCACATATGGGAATGTCTGAATGTTTAGTGGGCCCCTCGCCCTTACTATACCTCTATGCTGAAGCACTTGTAGTGCCGGTGTTTCTTGTTTAACTATCTTCCTTAACTGAAGACCTGAACGTATAGGCAACTAACCTGCACACTACAGAAAGTCTGAGGAACTTCTGCTTCCTGTTAGCTGCCCTCTAGCTGCAAGTCCTTTTTCATTAAAATGGCTCAGCAGTGGGCTTATAGGGGTGCAGGACAAGGAGGCTTGCCTGTATTTAGGAGTTTGGACCACACTGTAGAAACAGAGGTTTTAACCCTTTAATTCTGCATAGTTCTCTCACAAAAAATTCTTCTACCACCCAGCTACCATAGATTACAAAGGTGCCATTGTTTCAGTTGACATTCTGTGGGCCCCACAGCAGTTTTGACAAAGGGATTTTCAGTAGGAAAATTATGCAGAATCAGATCCTTAAACACTCTTCTTCTGTGCTGTGGTCTGAATTCAGATTGGAACTAAACAGATGCTATTTTTAGAATGAAAAAAAATCCTTATTATACAGCGATGCATTTACTAAAGCTTGTAGTCTCACCCCTATATGAATGTTTGAACAACCCCCAAAGATATATGTAATGCTTTTGCCTATTTTCATGTGGACTCAACCCAACTATTAAGATACTGATGTAAGATCATAAAAGGCTATACATTTAATTAAATGAGTACAGTCCACACATGCTACCAACCTTCTACTACCCCACCACAGTCTACTACGCCACAGCCACAAGAAACTATAGGGATCACATTGCATCCTGTAATGATTTGTGAGATTAAAAACTCCCACGCTTGTGAAATTTCCCACTGGAAAACTGCAGAGTTCCTTCAGCTCATATATTATTCCCTCAATATTGCTCTAACCATGAATATACTCTCCTTCAGTGGTTGTAGCACATATGGATTATCATTAGACTGAAGATCCATGCAAGTGTGGATGCCCATTATGGTCCCCATGCTGTGTGTTTGTAAGCAAATTTTGAAAGCAAATTCCTCTGAAATCAATGGAGCCTCAATTTAAGTCAATTTAAGTGTGTTTAGAGCTGAAAAATAAGACATGGTGCAATCCTAACCTAGGCTGGCACAATTCATTGGTCTTCCCATTCCTGTGGAGATGTAGGGAGGCAAGCGCATGTCTGTGCACTGGCCTAACACTCCCCTAGGGAGTTAAGGTACTTTGTGACACCCATGCTGGGGCTTAGGCTGGCCTAACCGAAGTTTAGTATTGCAGCCATAACTGCATATTAATAAGATCAGCACAAAAGCTATATATCCATTTAACTTTTAATCCGAAAACTGCTTTCAAATATCTCTTTTCCCACAGTGATCACCAACAAAAACAAACAGAATACCACCGCCTATGAGTCGAGTTTTTCTCTGCGCAGCTAATCGAGGGCATGTGGTAGCAGAGGAATGTGTCACAGTAATGCAGAGAGCTGTAATGATGTCAACTTGTTATTTACTTTCCAAATCTGAATGACTGAGCAAGGCGAAAGGAGAATCAATCAGCCACAATGTGACCCTGCAGGCGGAAAAAACACAGCACTCTCACCAGTAAGAGGTTGGGGGATGGGAGGCACATGGAACCAGGGCAATGTTGCATCATTTACTGGCTTTGCTTTTTTCTACAGCTCCCTTCCCCCCTTCTCCATTGAATGTTATATCTCAGTATGAAGCTGTACAAGTCTAGAGAAAAATAAGGAAGAGGAGGACTCCTCAAAGACAAAAGAACATCCACATCTGATTTTAGGGTTGAATAGCAACTCATGTGTAATTAAAAAAAAATCTATTCTGCTGAATCACAATTATGGAGATGGTGTAAGTCCCTATTTTAATGTGCTATAATTATTGCATAGAAGCTTTTGGTTTTAAATCACTCAGGACATATGTGGGATATATAAATATTATGGGTCATGTCCTGCTTTTAGTAGGTGAACTCCCAAATTAGATGAGACTTAATTGACAAAAAAGCACTCCTTGTTTTTAGGTTACCCCATTGTTAGCTTGTGTTTCAGATGACATCAAATGGGTTCAGGCTCAGCCCAAGAGGAAACAACTTTTTCGGAAGCTGGAAATAAAATAAGATATAGATGTGATGAATTTGTGCCTGCCTCTCTGTTTGTGTGTGTATGCAAATATATATTTATTGGGGAAGTAGATTTATTCTAGCTGTTCACTTGACATCTATTTCATTATTGCTAATTATTTTTATGACCACCACTCACTCTCCCCTTTTCCTTCAGATCAAGATTGTGTGAAAATATAAACAATATTTTTTAAAAAGGCCTCAGACCCTGTCTGATGGACTCAGGGTCGATTTTTCCACCTTTGATCCATTTTTGCTGACTCCACGGGGTTAACATTTCATTTGCTTGCTGTGGAAGGGGGAGGGGTGGACATGTCTTGTTTTGTTTTAGGGGGAACCAAACACCATTGCAAAAATCCCTAAAAGTGACTAAGGAGTTACTTCAGGACACAATAATTGGGAGAGTAGGGGGTTGGATTGATTTGATGTTTATTTTCTTTCCTAGGTAGATTTTTTTCTGGTTTAGTACATGCAAAGCTTAGGAAATAATAAAGATCAGGAGGGAATGTGATGCCTGGGCATCTTAATGATCTGGTTTCTTCTTTATTTAAAGTCAATGTGGTGGATTGTTTTGTTTTATTTTTATTTTTTCTCCCTCTAAGAGAACACTGGCTGTCTCTATGGATCTAGCTATATGTGTTTGCTTCTCCCTCTCTCTCTCTCTCTCTCTCTCTCTCTGGGCTGCTGCTGCTGCTGCTGTCTCTAGAGGAGGACTCCCTTACACACACTAACTGCTAATGAAGTAGTGAGCAGGAGCAGCAGCAGCAGCACCTCCTGACCGCCATTCCGCACCCAAAAAACTTTCCACTTCCCTCTTCCCACTCTCTGGGACTTCCTTTTGATCCCCTTCCACCTCTTGTGTATGTGGAAGAAGAGGAGGAGGAGGAGGAGGGGGAGTATAGTAAGAAAGAGTGGGGTGAAGGGCTGCTGCTTGGGAGATTTACAATCTGCTTGTGGGACCTGGGAAGAGTTTCCACCATGGACTGACTGACTCTGCCTGCAAGTGAAAGGAAGTCTGGCTGATGTGTGTGGGTTTCTCTGCAGAAGTTGAGCCTGTCCTCTGTTGCTTCAGGAGTGCAAGCTGTGCCTTGATCACACACATACACACACACTAGAAGGGAGGTGAGTTTGGAAAGCCTCTTTCTTTTACACTTTGGTGCTTCTGTGTCTGCAATTGACAAATGCAATTGGGGGGAGTGTGTGGGATTTGCCATTATTTTTTTCCCCAACGTGGGACTCTCAACTTCCTCGTGGTTCCCTTCCAGTCATGTTGTGTGATATATATTTTTGTGAGTGTGATATATATATATATATATATATATGTGCCTCCCCTTTGGACCTTGATCACCCTTTCCCCCAATCCCTGGATTCCTCCCCCTTCCAAGTGTGACTTGGGTGGATTTTTGTTTTGCCTTTCAACTCCTTTCAGATCCCCTGGAAAGTCTCTATAAGAGATCCTTCCCCACCCCCATCAAAGGAAATAATGTTGCATTTCCTTGCAATTGTCTTGAGCAGGAGTGGAAGCAGGATTTTGTTTTTAAGTAACAAAAAATAGGCTTGAGAAGTGCTGGCTGAGAGTTGGGGGATGGGGAACCGCCTTGCTTTGCTTGCTGGCTGCCTTGCTTGCTGATGGCTGCCTCTGCCTTGATGGTGTGGGTGGAGGAGGGGAGGCTGGGGAGTCCTCATGAAGGGGGTTGTTGATATGATGGGCAAACTTGGGTCCAGGGAGCCTATATTTTAAGTTATAAGGCGGTGGGGGGAGGGGATGCAAGGTTTCCACCCTGTAAAATGGTGTGTATTATAGACAGTTTGCATAACCCTCTGCTTGGGGGAGGGGAACCCCATTCATTTGTATAGGGCTGCTTGAATCAGCAGCAGGGCTCTGGAAGTGAATTGTTTTTAAGTTTTGTTCCAATTTTCATCCCATCATCATCTCCCCTTCTGTAGGGATTAAAATCAACAACTCTGCTTTGTAGGGGTCAATCAACTTGGATGTTTTGGTGTTAAGGAGAATATAAGGTGTATGTCTGTATATACACACATACACACACCCCTTATATTCTCCTTAAGATATATATATTTTCACACCTCCCTTATATTCTCCTCAGTATATATAAAGTGTGTGTGTGTACACATCTAAAGGCTGCCTCTTTAGGTGAACCCAATATATAGTAATATATGTTAAAATAAAACTAATAAATATATTAAGTCTGCAATACTAAAAGCACTTTCCTGGGAGTAAGCCCCACTGAACTCAATGGAACTTACTCCTGAGTAGACACAAACAGGATTGCAATGTAAGTAATATATGGGCTGCACATTTAAGTATATCAAAGTACAGGGCAACATTGCAACCTGTTGCATGCCAGTTGGAAAATATGGAGTCCCTTCCCCCCCCTGGTGAGGGCCCTGCTAGGCCACAGCTTGCCAACTGGTATGACCAGTGCAGCTGCCTCAGTCGCTGCTCCTTCCCTTCCCCCATCCTTCGTGTTTTTGTAAAATCTAATATTTTTATTTTAATGGACTATGAGGACATATGATTGTCACTGCCTGGTGTTCAGCTAATGGCCCCCTTGGCCTATTTAATGACGTACAGGTTTGTCCAAGAGATATAAATGACCACAAGCCCCTTCCCCACCTTCTGAAAGTTTCAGAGCTACCTCATGTACACTACAGTATAAACTTACTTAAAGAGTGTGAGGTAACTGTGGAAACTACTCGTTCAATACCGGTTGTTTTTTTAGTCAAAAATATATCTCATTTTACCTGAAAATCAAATAAGGTTTTCCTCTTTTCAAGCTAGAAAGCAGTGACAGCAATCACAACATCAGTTGTTTTGCTGTCAGAAGATATATGGGAATAAGTACTGCATGTGAAAAAGGATTTGTCTGTTGCAGTTAATAGTTTTCTGAACAGTAGTTGTGGTGTTGTCCAGCACAAAAACGAGAAAGTGAGCAAAGCCTCCACAGCAGTTTCTGTGCCAGATTTAATTCCACACCTTCCTGCCTTGACCCATTTATTGGTTAACCATGAACTCAGCCTTTTCATACAGAAAAGGCTAGGTTAATGTATTAAACCTTTCTTGCCACACGGTTGTGCATGCTTGAATTAACATCTCTCCTCTGGCCTACACGTGAATAGGCAGTTTTGCAGTTAATGGACTGCCACATGGAATTGCATGCCATGTTTTTGTGGTACCAGACATCACGAGTCCCAAGACAGAGAGCTTGCTGATGCAGTCCAGGAATATGGAAGATCACTCAGTTGGTTGGTTTTCTCCCCAAATAGCAACTGCACTGCAGCTTTGTTTATGTGCCTGGTAAGTCCCTGTGGCGTTCTCACCACAGCTCTGGTTAACTAGTTTGGTCATTGCTAGTACTTCGTGTGAATGGTTTTATCAGCCTTCACCCCACCACACTACTACCATGATGTTGTTTACATAGAGCATAATCCTAACCATGTCTATTCAAAAGTAAGCCCCACTGTGTTCAATGGGTCTTACTCCCAGGAAAGTGTCTTTAGGATTGTAGCCATAGTTTGCAATCCTAACCTCCAGTTAGGCTAGCATAAACCCCAGCATAAGTCCTGTGCTGACTTGGGGGTGTCATGAAAGTGCCATAAGGGACTTCTCCCCATTCCTGAGACTCTTTTGGCCAGTGAACAGGTATGTGCCAACCTCTCTGCACCACCACGGAAATATATGCCATGTGAGGTATGCCGTCCTAAATTTGTAATGATTGTGCCCTTAATCTCACATCCTGAAGTGGCAAATTCCTTAGTTCATTTTCACATTGAATTTGTCTGCATAGTTAAGAAGCTGAGCTCATGCACTGAATTGGATTTGCAGGGTTGATTGTTCTTGTCACTTTAGTAAAGAGTATCATATTTAAGTACATAAGGAATTTAATTTAAATAGTGGCGCACATCCATTTTATTTTAACTTGCTGCTGCCTCCAATGTAGCGCTTAATCATGTAAACAAATCTGTTGTCAAAATGAGTTAATGTGTTGATGCCTCACGAGGACTGACCATGTAATCAGGCCCATGATAACTTGTTTTATGTTTGTGAGAATGCTTGATTAAATTATAAAAGGAGTAGCTTTGGAAACACTGAAAGAACGGTTTTTGCAACAGAGGGCTTGGAAAAAGCCTCACTGGATAATAAAAATATGGTGATTGAAAAGTAATTCCATATATTGTAATTTATAAGTATTTTAAAATAGGAAGTTACTTTTCAGTTGAATTGAATCATTATATCGGTACCTTTTTTTCTCTTCTTTCTTCTTTCATCCTTGCTGAGCACCCAGAAGTGGCTCACACGGAGCTTGGCTTCCGGCCTAAGTCCCTGCAAGTGGCACAGGAATTTTAAGAACCCAGGTGGGTGTTTCCCCATCTAGCAAGCGGCAAACTGGGTAGGAGGATCCGCTTTCGAATCTGAGCTCTATGTGGGTCACTTCCAGGTGCTTGGCAATGTTAAACAATAGCTTACACCTTTAAAAAAAATGCTGACTTTCATCAGTGCTCCATCTAGACAAAAGTGCAAAGTATGTCCATATTTGGCTATGCACAGTATCAAAAAATATGCTGAGATTTAAATAGAACACGGTTTAATAGAACATTGTGGTTTCAGTGAAATTGACAGTAATTTGTGTAGAACTTTTTGAGGGAGCAAAGTACTGCCTGGGTATCCTGATGTGATCCAAGCAACATCCAGCTGCCTAAAGGCAGAGGTTGCCTAAGGCAGAGGTGAGATTGGATTCAGGAAAATCCTGCTTTGCAATAGTCTTTTATGTTGCCTTTTGCCATTAGTTATTTAATTTTCTTTATAAATCACTTTCTGAACATTTAATTGTAAAGTGGTGTATAAATACTTTTGATTAACTGATTGAGTCCTGTGCATACATATCCAAGAGGAATGTCCACTGAATTCAGTAGGACTTCTGACTAAGCTGTCCTAGAATTACAGTTTGCCAATAAGCCACAAAATCTTTGATCAAAAAATTACACCATTAAACTCCAAATATATTGTATCTGTCTTCAGCGGATTACATTTTAAAAACTCCTTATTTTTAAAAAATATCCCGCATGCAGACACTGGCAGCTGCACAAAAGTTCCAAATGCCTTCTATAGATAGAAAAAGGTGGGTGTTAGATATTACAGGCAATTATGCTTACTAGGCACCAATAGCAGTGCTGTTGTGCCTATGCATCTCTCTGAGATGATAAATGTGACACTGGAAACTGGTTGAGGCTGCAATCCTAAATACACTTTCCTGGGAGTAAGATCAATTGAACACAATGGGGCTTACTTTTGAGTAGACATGTTAGGATTGTGCCCTTAGTTTAATACCAAAAGTTTAGACTGCACAAAGGTCAGATATTTCTAAAATGCAGTTGCCTTTTGAACCTCAGTTTATTATGTCTATAGAAATACTGTATATACAGGGTGATTGAAAAGTAACTCTCTGTTTTAAAATACTTATAAATTACAATATAGGGAGTTACTTTTCAGTCACCCTGTATATGCTATGCACTTACTGTAACAAACAGGATATGTGAAACTTACAGAGTGCATTACCTGTGAGTGTTTTGTGGCATTCTGGTTATTGTACAGTAGGTACTTAGGCCTATTGTACAGAGCACAGGTGACATCATTTTTTGTCCCTGAAAGAGAATATGGGGGAACTGGAGCTCTATTAGCCTTCACTGTGTCTATATATAACTGGACTTACTCCCTGTTTTCATGCTTGAGTAATTTTAGGAAATTAATTCAGTTTTCTGCAGCCACAGTTTTCTTCTATAATGTAACTGTGAAGAACTCGGACCTTGTGGGCCAGCATTTCTGAATTAAAATAAAAATTTACTTGATACTAGATAAATAACAGTCGGGGGTTAAACAGGCTTCAATCCTAAGCACACTTTCTAGGGAGTAAGATTCATTGAACACAATAGGACTTACTTTGAGTAGAAATGGTTAGGATTGTACTCATACTCTTTTTACCTTTTGGAGAGAGGGAGGTCTTCTGGGTATCCTTCTTTGGTTATTGTTTTATTTTAGCGGTCTAATTATTTTTTCCGTTAAAAATTTTTGTCCGTTAAAAATATGTTTTGTTGTTTTAATTTTTCTGTATTCTATTTGTGCCAATTGGTATTATTGTTCTTTGCACAGTTAAAACTCTTGTTTAATATATATTTAAAAGTCTTATTTTATTATATATATTTATATATACGCCGCCTTTGACGAAGTGTATGATCATAAATTATTCTTAAAAACGGCAATGTTAGCAATTTTGGTCACTACTAGTGAAACACATGCACAAAAGCATACCCACCTGGGTATCACTTTAGTAACACCTTATTGATTCCATGCTGTGTCATAACAACATCTCACTGGCTCTTTGAACAATCAGTCTCATTGGTCAGTTTTGAATTAAGAAAATGTACTTTTTAGGCTGCAATCCTAAACACACTTTCCTGGGAAGAGGCCCAGTTGAATACAATATGACTAACCCTACAATCCAGAGTAACTATGGGAGGACGTAAGAGACATTACCAGTGATGGGCTTCAAAGAAATTAACAACCGATTCTATGCCCATCTGGCAGCCACTTTTAAATGGCTAATTTTAAACTTTCTATGTCCTATCTCTCATTGACAACTGGTTCTATAGAGTAGGTGCGAACCTGCTGGAGTCCACCACTGGACATTACGTATACCCATAGTTACTGCAACACCTAGTGAAAACCTATGAGAAATTCATATTGCAATCCAGAGCAAATTGTTCCTACACCGGAGCAAGGACTCCCTGAAGTTACTCTGGATTGCGCCCTTAATTTCTAAATAGGCAGGCTTAGGATTGCACTGTTAGTTACATAAGACAGTTGGCATTTTTTTTGCCATAATACTTAACAGAATAAAGTTATTTCACTCCAGGTTTTTAAATTGAGTTCTGCTGTAAATTACACATCAAATGATATATAACATGATTATATTATACCTACAAGCTGCAATTTTTGCAATTTTGGTCACTATTGGTGTTACTCCCCCAGTGCCCCTCATGTGTGCCACCTGGTGCAGGCAATATTCCCCAAACCCCCTGTTGATGCCACTGGATAAACTAGCATCTCCACCCACATAAATCTAATAGGAAAGCACTGAGTTGCCTTAATTCAAGAAGTTGTATCTGCTAGTGCATTGCTACTTAAAAATGTCGTTCATGGACCAGTTGCCAATCATTGGCTGCCAGTCCATACGTGATGTGTCTCCTAGGATTTTTTTTCTTCCAGGTTTCACTGCCACAAATACCTCTGAATGCAAGAGTATGGGGTGCTTTATGCAGAAGTCCCTGCACCTGAAATTTTTTAGCATTCCCCCCACCTTCTCCTGGGAACATTAGTGGTCTGTATTAGGTTATTTTCCTTATTCCCTGCCTTGAGTATTAGAACATTCTACTTCATTGGCATCCTTCAGTCTCGAAAGACTATGGTATCGTGCTCTGATTGGAGGTCCTGAAACAACATCTAGTGTGGCTAAAAAGGCCAATTCGAGAGTGGCAATCCCTTCCACACTGAGGACAAATAAATTCCGTCCCCTGCCCAGGCCCCAGGTTTCGCTGCTTTCGGGTCTGTCTCTTTGCTTCAGCCTGCCGAACAAGTGTCTCTTCCAGTTGGAGAAGGCCATGCTGGGTCTTTTGCCTCCACGCTGAACTGTCAGAGGTCAAGGTTTCCCAGCTGTTGATGTCCATTCCCAAGGCCTTTAGATCCCTCTTGCAGATGTCCTTAGTAACAACAGTAACTATAATAGTAATATTATACAAAATAACAGTAACGTATCTAAAGTAATTAAATGAGAGTAAGAAGGGTAGAGAAGAGTAACTATACAACAAGAATTCCAAAACAGCCATGCACATCTCTTGTTTTTAGAGGCTAGAAATACATATTGCTGTCAATTTATATAGGAAAACACCTTGTTGCTATTCCATTGCTGCATAGTTGGCACTGGAGAAAATAATAGCAATAGGAAACGAAGGGAAGGAAGTGCAGTGCTTTCCCTCCTCCTTTTGAACTCTTAAACCTTGTTGGGACTATACCTCCTCTTCTTCTCTCCTGCCATTCCATTTATCCCCAAGCATTTTCACTGGTTATATTTTGTGATTTCCAGTGGTGATTCCATACTACATGAGGACGGTGTTGATCTTCTTCCTTCATAAGATATTGTGTGAATTTTTAGTGTCAAATTTTCATATTTCCATTATGGTGACTGTACAGTAGGCCTTGTGGGTTGTGGGTGGTGCAAGTGGTTAAGACACTGTGCCTGTTAACCAGAAGGCCAAGGTTCGAGACCCAGGTTGGTCCCCACAAGACAGGGTGAGTTCCTGTCTTTAGCCCAGCTCTGTGATACAGCTGGAACCAATCGTATTGGCTCTGCCTTTCCATTGGACTATTTCAGTTGCATGGAGAGGGGGGATTTGCTGCTTGGGTAACAGCCTATCCTCCATATCAATCTAACCCCAGCTTTCATACTTCGCATGCAGCGTATGCAGTGTCAAGCACGATACCATAGTCTTTCAAGATTGATGGATGCCTGCTGTAACAGTAGGCCTTGCTTGCAAAAGGATATCTTTTTGTTACCTCAACCCACATGCATAAGATTCTTCTACTGTTCTTTTCAAAAGCTTGCTAATCCTACAATCCAGAATAACTACAAGAACACGTAGGAGACATTTATGTTGACATAGTTATGGCACCACCTAGTGAAAACCTATGGAAAATTCATATTGCAATCCAGAGTAAATTGTTCTTATGTTGGAGCATGGACTCCCCATAGTTATTCTGGATTGCGCCCATAGTCTGGCACCAACTGAAATGGCTCAATAAAAGGTATAGCTAAATGTACTTTGTATCTTCTGTCCTTTTGGCCCAGTACAGCTGCTGCTGCCTCATGACATAATAAAATGGGGAAGAGACTGCATGTTTTGCCAGTCATCCCAACACTGCCATCTTGTAATACGTTTCATATATTTGTAATTGCTCCTGTCTGTTAGCTCTGTAAAGCATTTGATGGAAGGATGGGATATAATTTTTTTTAATAAACAAACTCAATATTGCCTCACTATGTCTGTGGGAGTGGTGGTAAAATCTACACTGGAATTCTGTTGCCAAAACCACTCTCACTGGGAAAGGGATACATTTCCTGGCATTTTCCCTTGTACATTTTGGCTGTTCTGAGTTTTCATTACTATTTTAATGTAACTTCTGGTTATGTTCCAGTCTTATTTGAAGTGCGGGGGAGCAGAAAACTCCCTCTAGCTCTTGTGAGTAGTCTCATTTTTTCCATATTTTTTATCATGAAGCAAGATGGAAGTAATTTTGTAAACTATTTTTCAGCTGGTAAATTAAGCGTCTTTCTCTACCTTGACTATTTTTAGTTGGAAGGAAATAACTGACCTCTTTACTGCAAGAACCCATGTCTCATGGGTGCAATTTATAGGTCTCTATCAAATGGCCTACTTGGACAACAACAACAGTGGAAGGAAAGATCACTGTGGTAATAATAATAGTTTAATTTTCTCAGAGGTACAATGAAAGGGTCAATCGCCATGGGATGTTTTGTGTATGTGTGTGTATTGCTGCCTAATACCAAAATCTCTTGTTTTTAAGGCAGAATTGGAAGCCTTAAACACTGGTACTTGCTGAATTATTATTGTGTAGCATGTCATATTGTATAGGACACTGAACATTTTTTAATAAAAAGCCCTTTGGGAAAGTGGTATTAATTTCAGAACCAGTGAACTTGGTTTTCTTCAAAATGCACAAATACATTCCATAATGAAAAAGGAGCCCCTTGCCAACAGTGCAGAGTTTCTTGTCAATTATCCAAAAAATAAAGTTGTGCACTGACAATTTTAGAATCTTGTCAGTGTGTTGTGAGATTAAATAGTTTGAAAACAGGTGATTCAGGATATACAACAATATTTCTTGCAACATATTTACTCATAATTAAATTTTGTGGTGGCCCAAATGGTTAAGACACTGTCAGCCCAATCCAGAGCAACTAATCTGTCCACATAAGAGCCCTTAGGTTGCCCTATCTAACACTAGGTTGGAGCAACTGCAAGATGCTCCAGCCTAGTTACTCTGAAGGAGGCTTAGGGCAGAGCAAGGCAAGATAGGGTGCCCTAAGAGAGGTGGACCTGCTCTGCCCTAACTGGGGCAGCCTAAGCAGCTCAGGAGAGGCAAGTTGAGGGCATGTTTAACATTGCCTAGGGCAGAGCAGTTACTCTGAATCCAGAGCCTGTTTCCAAGGCAGAAATGCCCTCTTCCAGCCCTCAGAGTTATACCACCTCAGGAGCAGGTATAGTAATGAGTAGACCCATAGGGGTCCATGATAAGGCCCGAGTAAGAATGGCAGTGCTGACCAAAAATCTGAGTTCTTGGCCAGCCTAGCTGCAACCCCTGCCTCTCAACCTCAGGATATGGAACAAACTACGGCTGCCCACAAACCTCAGGATACAGCAGGCCACTCCAAGAAGCCCCTTGTATTCACTGTAGAATGTACTGGCATCTCATCAGGGACTCCTTATAAGGCAGGCACCCAGTGGCGTCACCAGACTGGTGCGGCTGGTGTGGGCTGCATTGGGGATGCGCTCCGTATGGGGTGATGTGCCAGAGGAGTTTGACTGTCCTTTGGCAGGCCCCGGGCGTCAGCACCCCCATTCAGGCCTGCTCTAAGGCGGAGAATCAGCCAGAAGCTGACACTTGTCTGAGGAGCTGGCCTAAACGGCCATCTGAGGTGCACTGCGCAGAAACACACTGAGCATGCCGAACAGCTTCAGAGGAGACTTCCTTAGCGCAGAGAAAGTCCGCGCCTCTGCACAACCATTCGGCCTCACTCAGGAGTCGGAGCGGCAGCCGAATGGCTTCAGAAAGAGTACTGCACAGGCACCAACTCTGACGCCTGCACAGTCTCCCCCGAAGCCAAAAGGCTTCAGAAAAGTACTGCGCAGGTGTCAGAGATGGTGCCTGCGCAGTACTCTTTCTGAAGCCAGTTGGCTTCAGAAACAACTGCGCAGGCACCAACTTTGGTGACTGTGCAGTCCAGGTGGGGGGGGGGGCGCACATCCCAGGGATGACGCACAGACTTCCGCACCAGGTGATGTGCAGAGTCATGTCACCACTGTAGGCACCACAGCTGTTCCTTGTTCAGTGTGATCTGAGGGGTGTCTCCTCAGGAGCAAGTCTTCCCCTTGTGTCAATTACTTAGCATGCTCTGGAGCAGTTAGGGCAGCCCAGGCTTCTTGACTCTCTGGATTCAGCATAAGTTTCTGCTCTGGATACAGAATAGTTAGGAGAGTGCAGTTAGGTCAGAGCAGGCTGAATTTGCTCTTGATTGCAGCCTGTGCCTGTTAACCAGAAGGCCAGGGTTCGAGAGCCAGATCCCCACAAGACAGGGTGAGCTCCTATCCTTAGCCCAGCTCTGCGACATAGCTGGAACCAATTGTATCAGCTCTGCCATTCCATTGAACTATTTCAGTGGCATGGAGAGGGGGTTTTGCTGCTTGGGTTACAGCCTAGCTTCCATATTAATCTACCCAGGCCTTGGTGCTTTGCATGCAGCGTCAAGCACGATACCATAGTCTTTTGAGATGGATGGATGCCAATACAAAATCCTACTTCAGTTGGTTTTCCTTCCAAGTATTATTAAAATGAATGCTATACTAATCTTAATCAATTTACACAGCAGCTATAAGGGTCTTTGGAACACTCTGAAAGTGTATAAATCTGGTAACTCATAAAGGTGCAGTCCGGTTCATGCCCGACACATCACAAAGTACAGCCTTTATACAGATTGGTCCTCAGCATCCATAGGAATTCTGTTCCTGGAATACCTGTAGGTGCCAAAAACTTTGCACCTACAGAGAAATCCTTTCTCCAGCTGAAGCCTACCACTGGATCTGTACCTTTCACTGGCTACTATGCGTATGCTTTTAACAATGATAGTAGAAGAGACTTGGAGTGCAATCCTAACAAATTTAGGTTCGCAAATTCACATATCAAATCTTTCCGTGGTGGTGTAGGGAGGTCGACATATGCCTGTGCAGTGGCCTAACTGCCTGTAAATGGGTAAATGTGACACTCGCAGGTCAGTACAGGACATATGTTGGGACTTATGCCGGCCTAAGTGAATGTTAGGATTGCATCCTTACTCCAGGGTAAGTATGGATAGGATTGCTGACTCAAATGTTAAAAAATTTCCATGTTTGGTAATGTTGCTTCTGGTCTTCACATCACTGTGTAATGAGGAATTTCTGTAATAGCCCTATGTTTTGCTACAGAAGATGATGGGTGCTCTCATCTATATACCTACAGGTATAACCTAATTATCAGCATTTAATTCATCAGTGGTTTTGTTAGAATGCAAATAAGGTTGGCTCTTTAAAATATAAACATCCCTTAAGTAGCAGTTAATGGCTTAAAAGCAGCCTTCTTATCATGGTAGCATAGAAGGCGATTAAGGGCAAAATCCATAGCAGTTATGGGTCCACGCAGTTATGTCACCCTCTAGTGTTATGGAAAGTCATCTTAACTGCTCCGGAGCAAGGGGCTTAATTTCACATTAGGATTTAAGCCTAAGTTTGCCTGAGAAAGGTTCATAAAAGGTTCAGTCTGGTTTCTATTTCAGCTGTGAGGGAGACCCTCTCTTGCCCCATGTGATTATCATTATTATTCCCCCATGTGATTAGACCCTCTCTTCCCCCATGTGATTACTGTGTGTTTTATGCCTCTGGAAAAGGAACTTGATTCATATTGATTCATGATCTGCCTTTTTACCATGGTTAACATTTGCTTTTGTATAATATGAAAATGGGTATCCACAGATGTTCCTGGAATCAAACATCGTGGATGGTGAGGTTCAACCTGTATTTGCAAAATCAGCTGGCTTTGGATAATTGAATAGTAGACTGACTTTGGACATCGGCAAATTAATAAAGTCAGAGACAGAAGTTTGAAAAGTGGCAGTTGTCAACTATGCACTCCTCCACTTCCCCACAGGATAAATTTGGGAGAGGACCTGACCTAAATCACAAATTTTGTAGGCTTTGACAGTTTCATAGCTACTGGTTGTAAGAACTCTGACTTCATTATTTCGAAATGAGATCTTCCTACTCATTGGCCCAGATAGTGATATTTTAGAGATTGTTACAAACATTTCAACTACTTAAGATTAACCTATTTTAATGCTCTGTGTGTGCGCGCACGTGTGCATGAGTGAAAGAGAAGTGAAAATGAACTTATTATCTCCAGCAAACAACACAATTGCAAAAAAATGCATGCCTTCACATGCAATATGATTTCAACACTGATATAAACACGGCCACTATGAATTACCCAAAAATCGTAGAGTGTAGGGGAATGTATGATAAATTCTACCAAGGCATGTGTTAAAAATAATTCAGCCTTCACAATTGTATAGAAATGTCTACTAACCAATTTAAAACATTTAAATTTTATGCATTTTTATTCCATTGTGCATTGCTTTGAGTACTTCATAGATGAGTGAATATGTTTGATAAATATTTCTATAACATAGTTCTTGTATCTTGTCTGTTATATATTCCCAAAGATGCCTAATAGATGAGTCCTTGTAGACCACTGATTTTCAACCAGTGTGCTATGGCACAACTGTGTGCCACAAGAGGTCCACAACTGTGCCACTGCCATGAGAGTTTGGCAAATTTAGTTTTTCATTAAATAAATATTTATTAATAGGCCATTAAAGAATGTGAACCACCCACCAACTTAACATGGTGTGCCTTGCCAATTGTCCAAAGGCCGGTTATATTATATTATCATTGCCTTGACAATTTTAGTGCTTTGTCAATGTGCCATGAGATGAAAAAAGTTTGAAATTCACTGTTGTAAACTGATAATCTGTCTTTGAAAGAGTTCCAAGTAGTCTCCATCTGCTATTTTTTTCAGTGGTGGGGGGTTTGGGTCTGTTCACTAGAAAATATAAGTCCACTCTTTCCTTGGACTGGAATAAGAATTTGGATAGTAGAATATAATAGTAAAACCTTGGATTGGGAGTATTTTGCATGACAAGCAAACAGTTTAAATAAATTTTAACGATATACAACCGATGTCTTGATAACCAAGTGGAAAAATAGTCCCAGCCAGTTTCAGTGCTTGGCCAGAACCATTTCAGCTTTTCCTGAGATACCAACCTATGCATGTCTACTTTGAAGTAAGCCCATTACGGTCTATGTAAGGGAGGCAATGGAAATAGCCTGAGTGACCTAGGCCCATATCCTAAAGGTCCTAGGCCCATATCCTAAAGTAAAGCCCTTTGCTCCAGAGCAGTTAAGTTGACTTTCCATAAGATAACACTAGAGGGTAACGTAACTGCTCTGGATTTTGCCCCTAGCCTTATATGTCTAGTCTAAAATAAGCACTATTAGAATCAGTGGGCTCACTCCTGTGTAAGGGGGCAGATTGCAGCTGAGAGATTACAGCCTATATCCTAAAGTGAAATTAAGCCCCTTGCTCTGGAGCAGTTAAGATGACTTTCCATAAGATAACACTTGAGGGTGACGTAAATGCGTGGACCCATTTCTATTCTGGATTTTGCCCGAAGTGCTGTTTAATTTGATTTATTTTTCATTATATTTTGTATTTTCTTTATTATTTTGTATTATATTACAGTATTGTAATGTAATCATTTTAATATGAATATTTTGGGGTTATGGAACAAATTGTCATCAAGTTTCCATTATTTCTTATGGGAAAATTTGCTTTGATATACAAGCATTTTGGATTACAAGCATGCTTCCAGAAAAAAATTATGCTTGTAAACCAAGGTACTACTGTACAATACTTTTAAAAAAGTAACATGCAGTTGGAGCATAATATTTTTATAAACAAAACAACCATGACATTTTAGATATGATTTCAGTTAGGAGATGTCACAATTTCTAGTGTAGCAAATCAAAGACCCAGTCTAAATGGATTCACTTACCTTATAAGTTATTCATGTGAGACAAGGGTTTGTTAGGACTGTTGACACAAGATTTCTTCTCACTTCAACTTCCCCATGGCCCATTTCCAGAGAAAAAATATTTCTGTGGTCATTGTATTATTTAAATGGGGTCTAAATCACAATCAGAATAAAATATCGTAGAGCTTTTCTTAACCTGAAGTGGCTTTTTGTCAAGATACACCTTATGCAAGGTTTATGATAGTGTATAACCAATTGTTATGTGGAACTGAATGCTGTCTTGTACTTAATAGATTTTGAGTGGGCTCACACCATAATTGGTCTCACAATGAAACTGTATGATTCTCTCCAGTCACACATACCCTTGTATTCTAAGCAGTTGAGTACAGATGCTTTGATGGCAAAAGCCTGGAGATGAATGAGTGGGGAAAACATGGGAAGCACGGAGAGACTTCCATTCACAGCTTTTGCCTTGGTTTGTGGTGTTGAATGACCTTATAAAATATGGGAATTTCTTCTTGTGCAAACAGTGCTGTCTTGGCACAGAAGTCTAAGGGAATGGATTGTAAAAAAATAAACTGTGTCCATTATAACTTTGCAAGCAACAGTTTAATTGCTATGTAGCTGGCCTATTTGTTTTGACTTGGCTTCTGTACTAAGCAATGAACTACTTTAAAATTTGCATACAGATGAATTAATAATTAACGGTTTCTCACTTCCTTGTATGAGATATGGTGAAGTTGATCACATTTCTAACCTGTGCTGGACCTCAAATCTGAGTGATCTGGCAACTGATCTTGACAAACAGATCAGTAGATATACTAATGTAGTCAATTAATGGGTATTTTAATTAAAATGCAACATACATTCCACAGAAAATAGCATATTTTAAGACATGTCTTTAAAAACCAAATAATTATGTCAGATCTGTTCCCCTCTTCAGTATATTAGCAATCTAATGTTGTAGTCTTACCCTACAATTCAGAGTAACTATGGGAAGACGTAAGAGGCACTTACTCTGGATAGCTCTATACATCTATAGAGCTGTATACAACCTATACATCTCGCATAGGTTTCCCATAGTTGGCACCGTAAGTACGACAGTGTAAAGGTCCCATAGGTTCTCTGGATTGTAGCCATAGTATTATGAAGTCTTCATAATACTTCATAGTAATTAATACTTCATAGTATTATGAAGTCTTCATAATACTTGTGAATGATAATTATTGTTCCACCTTCATCTGTGTTGTACAATGGACATTTGACATCAAATCCGCTTCAAAAACAAATTAATGCTTCATTTTATACAAAAGAAAAACAAAAAGCACAGATAAATAAGATGGTTCTTATTTGCCATTTGCAAAAAACAACCTCTGCCGATTTTTCAGCATACTAAAATATTGAATAAATCTACATGCTTTACAAGGCTTAAAGTGTTTTATTGAGGATTGACCTTCAGATAGTCGAGAATATATTTGTATACAACTTATGTTGATAAGCCATACACTTGGAGTTTGATAGGTACAAAAGAACATCCATCCATTGTGAACTAATATAGTTGGTGGGCTTCATTCCTTCCAATTACACAGTATAAGACTTTAGCCAAACTTGCTTAGTGTAATAATAACCACATACCATAAACTTCAGATGTTTGAGAGTTGTAATTTTTAAAAAAGCTTATTATTCTTAAATATATTTTTACTCACCATGAACATTAAATATATTTTATTCTCATATTTTTAATATATTTCAATCCAGTAAACTTTCTGTTTATACCCAGTAAATAATTATAAAGCTTAAAAATTTATTTACCTTTTGATATTTATTGTGAAGGAGTTCAAACAGCATATTGGTTATGAGTGAGTGACACAATATATATTTAAAAGCTGCATGTTGCTCATGAACCACAGTTTGGCCACTCCTTTTCTAAAGGAACACAAAGAGGCAAGAGGACTAAAGTTGATGTTGATTAGGAAGGCTTATGATTAAAGGTTATTTGCAAGTGGAGAAAATAGGGATGCCTGGAGATCTGTTGGGATCTGGATGAGGGCAAACAAGCTGAAATTAAATTCCCGACAAGACAGAGGTCCTCCTGGTTCAGAAATCCTTGATGCGTGTACTAGATTATCGCCCTATTCTAAATGAGGTTGTACTGCCCCTGAAAGAGTGGATTTGCAGCTTGGGAGTGATCCTGGTGCCCAGGTGTCGGCTGTGGCCAGGCGTGCCTTTGCCCAGCTTCAGCTGTACCTATCCCAGTTGGATCTGGCCATGGTGGTCCATGCCATGGTGATATCATGATGATATTGCAACACACTCTACATGGGACTGCCCTTGAAGACAGTCCGGAAGTTACAACAAGTGCAGAATGCAGTGGCTAGTGTGATTGCTGGGGGTTGGCAGTTTGACTCTGTCATGCCATTACAGTGATTACACTGGCTGCCCATTCATTTCCAGGCTCAGTTCAAGGTATTGGGTATGGCTTATAAAGCCCTAAACAGCATGAGACCGGTGTAACTGAGAGACCACCTGCTTCCATAGCAGACAATCCGGTCTGCTCTCTGAGGTCATCAGAGGGGGCCCTGTTGGTTGTGCCACCACTGAAAGAAGTAAGAGAGATGGTGGCCAGAAACAGGGCCTTCTCAGTGATGGCCCTCACTCTGTGGAACTCCCTCAGGGAGGGGCAGGTGGAATGCGGGTGGCGGTTGGCTTAGTTCGCTGTTAGGTTGGTTAGTTGTGGGCAATGGGAGGCGGGAGCTCAACCTAACCAGGTGTGTGCTAGGACATCTTGCTCTTCTCTGGACTGAAACTGAAATGAAACCTAAAAAGAAAGAAAAAATTGTTGGTTAGAAGTTAATTATATATATTACTTACCTGTTTGGAGCTGTTGAGAAGGGGAAGGAGAGACGTGGATGTCAGCCCCATGGAGATATAATAGGGTGACTGATGAAGGGCAGAGGCTATGAAAGTACAACATGAAGTTATAAAGATCATATTTTTGAGATACCTACCTGGAGAGTTTGGGTCTCCTTCATCCGGTCTGTGGTGATCAGATGAGATGGGGACCAAGCCTGGAGATCGCCTCGGCCAGGGAGAAGTGGCAGGTATCCTGACAGATCCCTGTCCCAAAAGGGCTCACAACCTAAAAAAGATACAAAAGTTACAAAAGAACACCAGCAGAAGCCACTAGAATAGACATTGCTGGGGTGTGCAGGGCCAGTTACTTTTCCCCTGCTAAATAAAAGAGGAACACCCGCTTGAAAGAGTGCTTCTTGCCCAGTCAGCTTGGAATGAATGAATGAATGAATAAATAGGGATGGGTTTTTAATTGTAAATCCATATTGATCATGAACACTAAACTTCATTGATTTGTTGATGGCTTACAATTGGGACCTCAGTGTCCGTGGGTTCACATGTAAGGCTCCCCCTTTTGGCAAGCTACAGCCACTGTCCTAGACCCTCACCCCAAGGTGCCTGATAGCAGTGATATACATTGGGCAGTGGGGAAAAGGATATTGATTGTTAAGCCAAAAAAAAAAAAAAAACGTAACCCAACTTCTGGTTTCCAGAGGGGAACCAGAAATGACACTTTTTGCCCTTCCTTATAAGGGCAAAAATGTAATTTCCTATTTCCTTCTGGGAATGAGCTGTTGTGGTTTTTTGGACAAAAAAGCCCTTCTGAATCCCTTGGGGGTACAGCTCAGGCCACCTCTGGAACTCATACCACTGGAGCTGAAACCATGGAGTTCATTTTGTTCCTTTCCTGTTCCTTTGTCTGTGTCCTTGTTATCTTTCCTTCCAGCATCTTCCACCTAGTTTCCTTTCACTCCTACATCTTTACCTTGTCATTTTATATCTGCTGCCTGGCTAGTCTCAACTCAATCAGCTGAACTCACTTCAGTCATACAATTCATGTGAATTCATGCGCTTTCATTGCCTGACAATAACACCTGATCCAGCTAAGCCCCCTCCTGTTGTTCTTTGCTCTGGCTCTCTGGCAGGCTCTGGGTCCCAACTACCTTTAGCCCTTTAATCATAGCATGGCACATAGTTTCTTTCTTATGGCAAGGAAAATCAACATCATTATTGGCAGAGACAAAATAAACCACAATGGACTACCATTTATGGCTTCTCACTTTTACAGTACGGCCATATCAGCACTTCATATACTGTATATATAACTGAAATGTCACTCACTGACTCACTCACTGACTCACCCATCAACGCCCATCCAAAACTGCTGGGCCTAGAAGTGTGAAATTTTTTTTTTTTTTTTTTGGGGGGGGGGGTTTCTTCTGTGATGAAGGGATCCACAAAGAACTAGTTTTCAGAAATTCCAACCGGAAGGGGGGTGAAATGGGGCGCAACAAGTTTTCCTCCCTGTACTTTACATTGAAGAATCCCTGACTGAGGGATGCTGTGCCTCAGTCCCTGTACCTAGAAGCATGAAATTTGGGGAGGTTGTTCCTTCTGTGACATCAACACCCACCAAGAATGAATGTTGAGAAATTTAACCTTTAAGGGGCTGAAAAAGGGTGCAACATGTTTTTGTCCTATACTTAACATGGAAGACTGACTGATTAACCTCAGCCAATTTGGTGCTCAGTGCCTGATGCACATGGGGGGTTTGATGTACATGGGGTGGGGTGTTGTGCAATGGGGGATAGTATAAGGGGTTTTTTTACTCCCGCAATGTGGGTACATTTCACTAGTTAATCCTATACAAGAGAACAGCATTCTGCAGAGTGGTGCATTTAGCACTGTAGCTGAACATGGAAAACTCAAGCATTTACAGCTCTCACACAATTGGGAAATGAATAATTTTGTGTTTTCACGGCACCGATGAAAGAAAGCTATTGTGCCATCCTGATTAGCATGTGTACAACTCTTACATAAGATTTGTGCTTGGAAACTGCTATGATGAGTTTATGCTGATTTTAACACATTCCAGCAGCCTACAGCACAATTGATTCACCAAGTCCTGCCAAAAGCAATAAGCATCATAGTATATAGCAAAATGTACACAGTGAGAGCAAAAACATGGGCCTCAATTGTTTGTCATAAAGATATACTATTTTTATTGTCAGTTTGGCAGCCGCTTTGTGCCTTAGTAATTCACTGGATTTTCTCCTTTCCTTTCCAGTGGCTTTGGCTTGACTTGGTTCAGGGGTGAGATACATATATGATTGCTTTCTGTGTAATTGTAACTTGTCTTAACACCAGCAATTGAGTGGCAATCATTAATTTACCTACCCAGCCTCCAAAGTCTCTCTAACTTAATTTCCATATGTACATGCTTGGCGGACTGAACTGTGCATGGACGTAAAAGTCCAATATACTAGAAACTCAGTAATGGATTATGTAACTAGACCAGTGATTTTCAACCAGTGTGCCATGGCTATAGTCCTCAGGTGTGCTGCAGATAGTCGTCAGGTGTGCCATGATTTGGAGATTGACATTCAATAATAGGAAAATTGGGGGATTTGAACAGTCTGGTGTGCCTTGTCAATGGTAAAAAGAACTGATGGTGTGACTTGACAATATTAGTGCCTTGTTAGTGTGCCATGAGATGAAAAAGGTTGAAAATCACTGATCTAGACACTGCCTAATTAGTGTTGTGGTTAATATTTTTATCAGAAAGGTAAAATGAGTTATACTTTTCTATTAGAGAAAGAAAGGTCAGTTTTCCTGGCTTGGACCAAGGGAAGCATGTAAGCTGGGACAATCCTAACAAATTTAGGCCAGCCTAACTCACCTGGCATATCTTTCCATATGAAAGTGGTGTATGGGGGTGGTGTGGGGATGTCAGTGTATGCCTGTGCACTGGCCTAACCTTCCTAGGAGTGGGGCAGAAGTGCTTTATGGCACTTTGTGACACCCTCAGGTCAGCACAGGACTTATCCAGGGCTTACACCAGCCTAACTGGAGGCTAAGATTGCAGTATGGTTTATCTCCTGCTTACCTTGGCCTGCTTGAATACAATGTGAGAGTGATGCTGCTTTTCGAGAAGTGTGTTGTCAAAAAGTGGGTAATACCATCACTTTTTGATCTGGCTGTTGCAGCAGATACTTCCTTTCAAATGACAAAACCTTTCTTGTTAATGGCAGGCTTGTCTAGAGTGGTGGTTTGATAGCACAAGTGTGTGCAACGTTGTGGGTTTGTGTGAAGAAGAGGAGCCTCTGATTTGTTTCTTGATTCTGTTTAGGTACAGTGAGGATATCCAGTATGGGAAAAAGATTTTGGTGGGATCTTGTGCAAAACCTACCTCATGACAACAAAGCCTCAGTTCACATGTGCGCATATTCAGTTTTTTGATTTTTCACAGGATAAAAGCTTGACTGGAAATATTAGATTTCCTCAGAATAGTCTAAGAATGTTAGGCCTGAGGTGAATTTAACACAATTCTAACCATGTCAACTCAAAAGTAAGCCCCATTGTGTTCAGTGGGTCTTACTCCTAGGAAAGTGTCTTTTGGATTGCGGCCTGAAATGAATACAATGCCAGAGCAACAGTGCTTAGGCTCCCCAAGTACAACACCTCCTGTTAAGGATAGAAGAAAGACAGGATATAAATGAATGCCTCAGATCATCATTATATTTGTGTGTGTGTGTGTGTGTGTGTGTGTGTGTGTGTGTGTGTGTAAAGTACTTTAGAAGAGAGCACTACACATGCTGTCCTATAAAGATGAATGTAAAAATTCATCAGATCATTCAAACCAATACAGATTGGTAGCATCCCTCCCAGGTCTTGAGCAAAGATTTTCTGACCCTACTACTTGAGATCTGTTTAACAGAATATGCTATGCTTGGAGCCTGGGATTTGTGACATGCAAACAACATACAGCTCCTCTTGTCCACTGTATGCATTAAAGCAGAACTGTTCTGTATACAGATAATAATATGATGTAAAATTTGCCAATAATTTTCATATTACAATGTAGTTTAAACATTTTACTTTGTTATCTTGAAGTAGTTTGAATAAATTTGATAAAAGAGTGTGAAAGGCGCAATATACGGTAATCTT
Organism: Cryptoblepharus egeriae; assembly: GCA_030015325.1. NCBI lineage: Eukaryota > Metazoa > Chordata > Lepidosauria > Squamata > Scincidae > Cryptoblepharus > Cryptoblepharus egeriae. The sequence continues at coordinate 32,880,237 of JAREYC010000005.1, forward strand.
TATGACACAGTTAGTAGGGTGCTAGCTTTCACAACTTAGTAATTATAGAGGTATTTAAATACTTCCCTATCTACCTTTCTTACAGGGAGTACTAAGAGCATTAATTAATGTTTGGAAAACCTTTTAAAGATAAGTGTTAATTAGTTATTTTTGTTAGTTAATAAATGGAAAAATATGAATGCAAAACTCCATGTGTAAACAAATACCCAAGCCTGTACCCCCTACTTGAGTTTAATTATCACCATTAATTTTGCCATTGATTCTAGGCTTTGAGGATAGATCTTTTAAGGGTTACTTCAGCAGATCTACAAGTTCATTAAGAAACAACAAAGCAAACATGTTATAACGGTTCAGGAAAAGCGCCATATGAGAATGCAGATATGGGACAATATATTAGTATTTTTTTCTGTGTGAAAATGTTGTACACAGAAAACCAGACAAAGAGGAGAAAATCAAGCCAGAATCCTTTTCAATGATACTGTTAGGTTTCTTCAGGAAGAGAGATTTTGATATGGGTTAGTATTCTAACCTGTATACCACCTGCCTTTTCAAATGTTTTCCCTGCAAACAAGAAATATGCGTAGGCCAAAGCTTAATGAGTTGTTTATAAATTCCATTGAGTTCAGTGGGGTTACTCTCAGAAAAGTGCATTTAGGATTGCAGCCTAAGTTAGCAAAATAATAATGGAGGGATATATGGTATGTTTGCTGTTTACTTCTCAATGTTGTCTTATGTGACTGGATGCCTATAAGTGTTGACCTAGAGTACCTGGCATAATCCTAATTGGACCATTGAGCAAAACATGTTATAACATGTAGGATCTCAGAGATACTGGGGTGGTATGTTTTTCCAGATGTTTGAGAGCCAAGGACATATGGTACTGCGTGTTTCAACACATCAACATGTGTAAAATTAACAAAAATGGGAAAGTATTTTAAGCCTTGAGGAAAGGAGACTTGGAGGGAGACTTTTCAGAGATGACAAGGGCAATTAGAATTGCATGTTTATCTGACATGGCTTGATGGATACGCTTTACTGTGTGCCTTCCTGAATATCTTGATTTGGGGCTCAGTGGATAAGCTCTACTATGTGCCTTCATTAATATCTTGATTTGGGTCTGCCTCTGGTTGGTGACCAGGTGCCAACTTCTTACAATCTTGGAGATATTATAACCCCCACATGAAAGCTAATCAGTATCTGCAGGCAGCTGCACCATATGGGAACCATAATATGCAGGTGTTTCCTTATTCTCCTTTGAAGTAAGCAACACATGTATTCATCAGTAGTCGTGGTTGTAGTCACTGAATGTAAGAAATTGTACCTGTATTCTTACAATTCCTGACAATTTCATACACACTGATAGATTTGCAAGGTGTGCAAGAATCAACTTTGAGTCTTTGGTGCTGCAGATATTATGGCATTTATGTTTAGAGAAGGCCTTCAGATTGGACCATCAAACTCCCAGACTCCCACAACAAATGGGTTAATTTTCTTAAACTGTATTTAAAATTTCTGGGTTGTATTCTAAGCAGTGGTGCTCAAACGCTTAGCACTGGGAACCACTTTTAGAATGAGAATCTGTCAGGACCCACCAGAAGCAATGGCAGAAGTGACAATCCAAGGCTTGATCCTCCCTATGCTTACTCAGTAGTAAATGCCATTGACTATCATTGTTAAAAGCAGATACATACTAATCTGTTAAAAGTATAGATCTGGAACATTTTCCCAAATGCAGTCATACACCATGGTAGCATCAAGTCTAATATACTGTATGTATTAAAAATAAAATACTATAACGAAATGACTTGGGACCTGTTTGAAATGTATTTCCATCCATCCTTGTGGTGGTTCCCGATCCAGTTTGAGAAACACTGTTCTAAGGCATGCATGTGGACATGCAAGAGCTTTTCATGGAATTTCACATGTGGTAGCCCAAGCACATGCAGAAGATACCTCATAACAAAGAATTGTACACTCACCAATGACTCGCCATGCAATGTCGTGTAGACATGCAAAGGCTAGTCTGTATGCCATTTGGATTTGTGTGTGCCCTTTTCAAGCATTTAACTCCCTTTATCCAAGGGGAAGAATAACTTAGCATACAATCCACAATATCTGGAAGATAATATATAAAATTTGGTGGCATTATTTTACTAAGGTCAAAAGGCCTAATGACAATCTCTCTAGGACATTGCATTTTTTCTCAGAAGAAAGACCTATGGTGGATTACATATAGAATTGCAGCAACTTCCTGCTGGATTTGGCTCTGTTAGAAATAAATGCCTCTAGATTTTGCAGTCAATAACTTGGATGATGATAGCTTTATGAATTTTATTTCAAAACTTTACAGGAATATATGTGCCAGTACTCTCCCACTATCCAGAAATTGTTGGATAAAACTGCCATCTTCCCTTCTTTCCTGTTCCTTTAAAAAAAACATTTTCAGCATAAACTAATAGTGAAATTGTTTAATGTAAGTTCTTTTGGAGTAATATAGCAAAAGGTGCCAAATGAACTTGTAACCATTTTCTCTTAAACTGATAAATTATAAGTAATTATTACTATAATTCAAAATACTTTATATTTGCAGATATTTATGTTTTGCTAAAATTTGGCCCTAGGTAATCGCATAGTTTTTAATTTGATCCATTTTGTGATGGAAATGTGTGTGGATATTTCCTCTTAGATTGTGTTGAGCCCCAGGTAATTTAGAATTACTGTAATTCTGATTCTTACTCATTGGCAAATGTCCAAGAACGGCTTGTAGGTCTGGGAGACGCTGAAAATAGAATATGGCAGAGGCCTGCTCTGCTGATCCAGCTCCCTGTCTTGAGCCTGATGCCCCTTGTTCCACCTTCCCAGTTTTGTTCTTTCCACTTAAAGAACCAGTAAAGAAGGGTTACCGGAGGACATTTTAACCCAGTACATGTGGGTTTTTGTGTTTTTAACCTTACTTCTGTGCCACTTGATGGACTACTTATCTCCACCAGTGGCCAAAGTTCTCAATACAGTGCTGGCAGTTTGATGTGGGTTATCATAAATGTGCATGATAGCATATTTGTGACAGCTAGCAGTGGCACAGCAGCCATTGTACTGACATGAGCAAAATACAGTTGTGCTTGTAATAGGAATAGGATTGTGAAGATGAAAGATGAAAAATTATCTTGGAAGTTGAAAATCACCTCTGTTGGTGTTGATTTAGATTTTAGAAGGTTTGATTCTGGTTTTTTACATCTCCCAGTTAAGACCACAGTCTGTCACAGACAGGGAGATATGCTTAACATAAAAGTGTTTATATTGGAAATTTTTTTAGATGATTTGAACAAGTAAGGACAATTAATATCACATAAATCCACGTATTTACAGGGTTAAAATATGGCATCTGGTAACCCATCTTTTACTGCTCTTTGCTTTTTAAGAAATGAGTGTTTCTATAATACAGAAGATCTTTTTTCATTGACGGTATTCATTGCACTTGGCTCACCTGTCCTAAATAGATGGCTCAAGTACATGAGGTTATCTCAGATTAGACTACTTCTGTTGAAAGCCTTCCAGTTTTGCAGTCCAATAAAAGAATATGGTCATATCAGTTTCATATCTCCAGCTCTTCACTTTCCATATACCTCATTCTTTCCACCCCTTACATTTGTTCATTTGTTTGCCCTTTGTTTCTTCAAATCCATTCTCCAGATCTGTTTATGTACTTATTCATTCAGTCACCAGACATGACCTTCATCGACGGAGCTTTTTGTTAGGACTCTGTGTTAGTGATTAGATGCATGACTGATTAAAAGCCCAATACTATAATCTCCTTTCCCCCAGCCCTAGATTATAACTACAGGGCATGTAAAAAAATGTATCCATATTTTAAGGAATTCTAATTTATACATACTCATTGTTGAAAACCTTGCAATACCTGAACATCTAAGTTTAGCAACAGAAGAGATGTCAGAAGGATCCCAGATCATCAGCTGGAGGATATCTTAGGGGAAGGATGTCATTGGATCTCCACTACCACTGCAACCCACCAAAACAAACATATCCAGCAGGAAGGGATGGTTTGGGAAGCTTCAGATGAGAAAAAGGAATTATCGTACTTCCCACACTGTAATGAATCCTCTCAGACTTGCACCAGTTCTGTAGCACCAGCTCTGTAGCTGGTGCAATTCTGATGAGAAGGAAGGGGTGGAGAGGCTGTGAAAAGAGGATATAGATCCAGTGCATGCAATTGATGCCAAACCTATCTCCTTCCACAACCTCCTTAATCTTTTTTACTCCTCCCTTTTTACTCACCTCATCTTTTCTCTGCCTTACCTTCTCAGGCAGATATAGCAAGGTCCAGCAACTGCTGGAGAGTTCTGCTGCCACGTTGGATAATGTCCCCAAAATTTTTCCTTTACAAGATACCACTTTGTTCTGCTGCCACTTTGGATAATGTCCCCCAAATTTTTCCTTTATAAGATACCACTTTGAAGTGATGGCTGTTTGCCATTCCTATGAGTTCATAAATTAAGTTTTGTTGTGCTATTCCATGGATATCAAGGAACAACGTGCTGCCAACAGATGGTAGTCCCTACAGTGAAAATTGATATTTATTTCTAAATTTGGAGAATCCCAATAAGCAGTGTGATGATGTAAATCTACCGTATTTTAAGTTTTAAAAAAGCCTACATTGTGTATAGCAACAATTTTGTAACATACCATGCTAATTATGTACATGTATTTTACAAACATACCCTTCAATCCAGAGTAACTACGGGTGCACGTAAGAGACATTACGTGTACCCGTAGTTACTGCACCACCTAGTGAAAACCTATGGGAAATTTATATTGCAATCCAGAGCAAATTATTCTTACACCGGAGCAAGGACTCCCCATAATTACTCTGGATTGCACCCCATAGCTTGTAAACTTATATGGTTCCTTAAGAACATTGAGATTCTGAATCTATGAGGTTGATATTTTCTGTGTTCATTGTTGACATTTCCTCATTGATTTGTTTGTCATGGAACTTCTGTGTATTATTGAGAATTTTAAGACATGCCCTTGGTTTTAAGGTGAAAACTTGCATAAGAACAAAGATCATGGTCACTTTTCATCCCCCTATCTGATATCAGTTTTACTTTTTAATTTATTTCATGCATATGCCATAATTCTCCCATTATGTAATTCAATGTATTAGTATACATGAAGTTTCTTGTTACATGCCTGTCTAAGCACCAACTATACTCAGGCTTACTTAACTTTAGAAAAAGATGGAAGCATCCTGTGCCATCAGATCGTATCCTGGGACCAATAAGAATAACTGATAGTTGAAAATGAAAATTATGGTACTGTCAATATTAGACAAGGTATTTTTCAGAGAGATTAACTTTCACCATAATTGTTTGTGACTGCCATGATTTCACTGTCAGCCATCTATATAAATAAACGGCCAATTCTGTCTGTCCATTTGAAACCCCTCTAACTCGTGCCATGCTTGCTCAACATAGACATATTATACCTTTCTGGAATTAGGATGATCCCAGGATTGAAAATCTGCCCTTCGTATGCTGCTTGAACATATAGCATTGAAATTTGTGTCCACCCCAAATCGACAGACATGCCATTTGAATTCAAGAGACAATGTATTTGTCTGTTTAGTATTGAGCCAGAGGCCCAAAATGCTATCTGCAGGAGCTGGCTTAAAAGTCTGCATGGAGTGCGTCTTTTGAGCTAGTATTAAATATTTAAAAAGCTGGGTTATAAAGTTGCCAAAAAGTCACAGAACTATGTGCTCTTTATGGATGACTTGAAATTCTGTGAGAAGTCAGAATCAGAAATTCAGTCTAAATTTCAAGCACCGGCATATGGGATATGTGCCACATCCTATAGTTGGGGGGGGGGCAGTCACAGAGGGATCATCGAGATAAGATAATTTTAGTTCCCTTACCTCAAAGTTGTATTGCCCTTACCCACAGCTGGAAAATTGGTTAGGATTGCATTATCACATAGGAAGGCTTTTGTTAACCACCCCCCTCCCCTGGGGGGCATTTACAGTAATGAAGACATTCTAATCATTCATGAACAAACAACATTCCAGCTGGATCTTTTGCAGTGTGGTATCAATTCTGATAAAAGACCCCCCCTAAACTCCTGTGGCACACCTGCAGACAATCTTGGGACAGTGGTTGAAAATCTCTGCTCTAGATCAGACCTCCTTGCCCTACTAGTATAGGCATACTAGAAACAGAATACTGGCTTAGCCAAGGGGCAAAGGACTCAATGAAACTTCTGGCTTGTAGATCAAAGCGACCATATACAAATACATCTGAATAGTGTGGAGCAATTCAACTATTACTACATCTTCATTACATCTGTGACCCCTTGGCAAAATTGACCCAGGAGTGGGAGAGAGCATGAATATTTGTGACTGGCTCCATCCAGTTAAAAAGTTCCATCTGTCTTATGCTGCTTGCTTTTTCCCCCCAAAGCCCCGCACTGGAGAAGGAGTGTTAAATTTAAAATAAGTGTTGTGAGAGCAGTTCCAAACAAGTGATACTGTTCTTTAATTTTATTGCACCATTGAATGTCATCAAGCACTGGCCATGCCTCTAGTGACCCAACATTGATTCTTGTGAACTAAATGTGTGATCTTGAACGCAGTCATTCAAGACTTTTGCTATGCATTGCAGGGGATTTTTCTGCAGGGTAGGAAAGATTTCAGGGAGTTTCAGAGATTCTGGAGGACATTTGAAAACTAGAGCTTTAAGCTGAACATGGAGTGTATATTTTCTATGTTCATGCCATTCCCAACATCTTAATGTTACTGTATTTTCTTCATTGTGGCTACTTGTTATATATATTTTATTTATTGAGTGATTATGTACACTCAGGCATGTTAAAAGAGAAAAATTTCTCCAAAGAGTAATGAAATGCTAAAGGATTGTGTACGTAGAGTTATCTGATTGCACCTGGAATTGATCATAAACATGTCAGCAAGGTATGTGAGGCTGGGTTGTGAAATCTGCACACAAAGGGTCTGAAGGATAATTTTCAGTTGACAGGTTGCTCAGACATCCTATTGATGGAGGAAAAGAACTAGGATATGCAGGAAAATTAGTGGGGCTTAAAGAAGTGATTGCTGACAAATATGCACCTCTATTTGAGATGTGCTGCTTTTCTCTAGGGTCTGTTCAAGAAGGGATTCCAGTGAAAGGAATGCTCCCAATGATTGACAGCAAACCTAAATTTCTCCCTCAAGCTAATATGTTTCTGTTAAGTTTATCTTGTACTTTTTGTACAGAATTGGCACTGTACGCAAAACTGTTATCACTAGTACAATGATTAAAATGTCCCATTGTGACCTCTGCTGTTCACAACCAAAGGTTATCCCTGGTTCACTGCTATTGTTTGATCCAATTAGTTTTTATTGACTGAGAAGGCCTTAATAGGTTTCATTTATGTACCTTGGATTTATTGCAGTTTAGCCCTCTAAAATCCCCAGGAGGCTTCCAGAATAACAAAGATATTATTAATGCGATGTTAAAAGAGTGTAAACTTTGGAATAGTATTATTTCTTACACATATGCTTGGTATGAAAGTTAAGAGACGTTTACCACTTTCATTGAACAGACAGTAGATTGCTGTCTGTGTAATCTAGTTTCCTTCCTGCTTTGTTAGTATGCCTTCTTAAAATAGCCCTTGAAAAATATTTGTTCATGTAAAGGGTTTGTTTGTTTTTCATACTGAGTGATGTGGATCAAATAGCAAAGTTGATGTCCAGAGCTTATTGCATTTTTCAAGGCTGGCATTAATTAATTTGATTCTGGTAAGTGAACAAGGGCATAACCACCAAGGAGCAATTTGTTCCATGGCTGTTTTCTTCCATGTAGACTAATGTAATGGTGTCACTAGGGTTTGTGTCACCTGGTACCAGAGGCCAGTGTGCCGTACAAACGATGGATGATTTTAAAACTTTGATTTTTAAAGACTTTGATCTTAAATTAAAATTTTAAGATTTTGAAAATTTTGTGTAGTGGTGTTAACCCCTTGTGCATGTCACCTGGTGCATCACGCACCCCTTAGCAATTCCACTGGAGTAATGGCTGATATGTTTTGGTGTGTGCTACTTTGACACTTTGAGGAAAGTAGAATCCACTGTGTTCTAAATCAGATGACTTGAGATGGATTGCTTAAATACTATTGTACTGTACTCAGAGATGTAGCAGCTCTCTGATCTGTAGATATGGCGGCTGAAAATGTATTTTTCTTATAGTTTTACAGGTTATACATTGAGAAATCATAACGCAATACAATCTCCCACATGGCTGGTCATGCTTTGTAAAGTTGGTGCCACGTTGCTTAGGCTTTAAAAATTATTAGATTAATGGAGAATTAGATTATCAGCTGTTATTAGCCATTACAGTTAAAGAAAGCCCAATAAATATGTATTTATTGTTTGTTTATTTATTTGCCTTTCCTTTGTTAAAAACAGATGCCCAGAATTGCTTACAATCATAAATAATACCTACTACTAAAACTTTCAATATTATTGTCTTCATGCCCTGTGTGTGGGGTCCCTGAAGACATTTGGTTGATCATGCTGGATCGTTGCTTTCTATGGTCTTAGATAGAGAATCTTGGTTATAGAAATGGTGTCATCAAGATGGGCATTGGTACTTTATCTATCAAAGAAATATATTGACAGCACATATGAAATATGTTAGCCATTTTATTGCTTTAAGGAAGAAGGAACTACAGAGGCAGACCTCATTAGTTGGGATTAAACAGGCTATGAATTTAGTAAAGGAACATGGAAGTAGCATGTTAGTTATCCAGATTATGGTGGCAGGTATATGTATGCTAATTGTTTTAAATGGTTTGCAGAGAGCCTGACATCATGTGGCACAGCTGTGAGATAGGTTCTCCATTGTAACAACTGCAGCTCTATTTGTTATACTAGTCCCGTTGCATTAATGTTCCCATTTGTTGGCTGTGCATCCTTGTGAATACTTCTATCATCACTTACCTCATCTACTGAGGTCCTTCTAAGGGAGAACGACCTTCTCCTACTGGTTTTGTTAATGTCTACAGTCATCCTTCACGATAAGAATGGGCCAGTCTATTTCGGCTGATCAAACCTTGAACAACTTCCTGTACTCCTTATACTAATAGCCATGCTGTTTAAATAGTGAAACACATCATTCCTCAAAAAGTGACCCCACAAAAAGCTTTTTATATTCCTCTGTCCCCTGCTGTATAATAATCTTAACTACATTATTGCTTGCCTTGTCAATCTGCCAGTGTTCACTGTCTCCTCTCCCTGAAGTTTTCCTAGATACAATTCTCATCTAAACTGTTCTAAGACTGAAATTAACTAATTAATGGGCTAACTATCCATCAAGTCCTTGCTGGTGAGTTCAAAGCACTTGATATATTTGCCAATGTTGTTTTCTCCAGGGGAGGATTACAAATATCTTATGAAGCTATCTATCTTCAGCTTGCCTTTTTTGGGGACCACAGGCAACAGCTGGTGTCATCTTGGTCTTGGCAAGCAAATGTTTTTCCCATTGGGTTTCCCAGCCTGTTGTTGGCTAAGTATAGTAGTTCACCCAGGTCAGCCACTTAATATTTCTCCAAGCTTCTGCAGGCGCAGCTATGCCTCGTAATAGATCAGCAGTCTATACTTCCACTGTTGTAGCCATTGCAGGGAACACAAAACCCAAGAAGTATAATATACTGGTACTTGTGGTTGGAAAATATCTTAGAGGTCTTGTGGGCTGAATTCTAGTTTCAGAAATGAAAACAAGAAACTAAAGGCCAAAACAAGACCTTAAATGGAGATTCTTTTTTTTAAAAAGGGAGTGATTTTGATTGGAGAAAAAAGTTCTAGGGAAACCTACATCCAGATCAAATGAGACTTAGAGCACAATCCTAACCATGTCTACTCAAAAGTAAGCTCCATTGTATTCAATGGGTCTTACTCTCAGGAAAGTGCCTTTAGGATTTCAGCCCCACTCAGTGCCACTATTCTGATCAATACTGGAAGCTTCCACATCATATCCATTCCATGGTCATGAAGACATACTGTAATATTCAAATGCTTGTTTTCCATTTCCCTCATACAAGTCCAACTTTGTTATTCACTGATTTTTTTGTACAGGATTCGACTCAACATGAATGGCCACTCAAATCACTGTTTAAAAAACAGCTTTTCTACTGCTGTAGAGAGGCAGTCATGAAAGCAATCATTCTATTCTTCAGCTGAGCCAGGCAAAGGCAGAAAGGTCCTTTGCATTTCTATTTGTTGACTATTTCTATACAACAGTAAGAAAAGATGATTTAAACTATTTTAAATGGGCACACTTCTTTTTAAACTGCTTTTATTTAACATTTTTTTCTGATATCAACAGGGAGTCCCATCAACAGGGAGTCCTGTCAACTGATCTTCACAATAGGAACATTCCATAGCATTACAGGTGGGACCTTGTTATCCACTGCTTTGACTCACAACTGATAACTAAGGATTGCTTTCAAAAGCCTTGTAACAAGGAAAAAAACCACCAAAATTCAATTTTCTACCATCGCTCTATTAAATAGTTTTTATTTCGTTCCAGTAAATTCCATTATTTGACCCATCTAGTGCAGGGGTCTCCAAACCCTGCCCCGGGGGCCAGACATGGCCCTCAGCTAGTCTCAACGTGGCCCTCAGCAAGACCCTTCTATCCGGTCCTTGGGCAAGCGTTGGAATGCACTCCAATGCATTCATATATGTAAATTTACATAAATGTATTCAAATTTGAAATGTACCGTAAATTAGTTTTCTGGCTCCTAGTACAGTGTCAGAGAGATGATGTGGCCCTCCTGCCAAAACTTTGGAGGCTCCTGCTCCACTATACACTGAATGCAGTATAGTGTCTATACCAAAAGTTTCTCTCTTGTGGTATATGGGAGTCTTTCTGAGGCAATGTGTGTCACAATCCATAGATTTAATTATCTACAGGTTTTGGAATCTGTGGACATGACAGTGTATTGTTAAGACATCTGTTACAGTTGCCAGGTGTTTGACTGGAATGGGCTCTATTGTGATTTGGTTCCTATCCAAGGAACTAGGAATCATAAAGGTTTCATCTCAATATGAGTGACGTTCCCGGAAGTGCTGCTTTTTGTAACTGGACAGTTGTATCTTCTGGAGACCCATGTTCCAGGAGCCTTGATGGAATTGCTGCAAGAAACCTATTATTATTGGAATCACAGTGACCTTCTTTTCCCAGATTCTTTAATTTTATATTTATAGGTCCTTATATTTTATATTTATAGGTCCTTATTCCGTATGATTTTCTCACGTTCTTTCTCTTGAAGTGAACAATCTCTGGGTATTGCAATGTCAATAATCCAGACGTGTTTTTCCTCAACCACGGAGATATCCAGTGTATTATGTGGTTGATTTGGCTATGGAAGTCACATAGGATTTTGGCTTGCTCATTCTGGACTATTCTAGATTGTGATCCCACCAGTTCTTAGTTGTCAGTAGGTTGTAATTTTGGCACAGATTCCAATGTATCATGGTGGCCACTTTGTTATGTCTTTCCAGATATGCCATTTGGGTGATCTTTCTGCAACCACAGATTTTGTGTTCCACCATTTCTCTGGTCTCTTTACACAGTTGGTACTTGCTGTCTATCTGGCGCTCATCTATTTTGGCCTAGTGAAATAGCACCTCCTAGTGAAAACCTATGAGAAATTCATATTGCAATTCAGAATAAATTGTTCTTACACCAGAGCAAGGACTCCTCATAGTTACTCTGGAGTTTGTCCTCAGTCTGTTCTTTAATGACACTAGTAAAAATGGAGCTGTTAACCTCCCCCTTGGAATTCCACGGACATCTGTTTAAGACATTATATTCAGACTTATATTATTGCTTGTGATATAGGCTATATGAAATTGTATTCCCACAGTAAATCTAAATGATATGTGTTCTTAACTTTGTCTGTATGCGTTAGTCATCAGAGATAGACAAGTGCCATGGGGGAAAAGAAACTTGAAATTCTCATATTTGCTAGTTAAATTACCAGTCATATACATTGAGTGGCAGCTGTTAATTACATAACTGAAGTTCTTGCATAAGACAATTCCCAGACTCTACGGTGAATGACCAAGCAAATGGTGCAACACATCATGTAACTGAGATGGGTCATAAAAGTCCAAGTATTACCACATATAATCTGAAACCTTGATTGTTTGGATTTCCCTTTTGTCAGGTGTTTTGGTTTTCTTACCAGGAACTTAGAGTGAGAAGGAAGGAAGACAGATTCTTTGTGGTTAGCTTTCCTTCTTGGCAGCCTTATCAATTGTGTGACTAGTAAATACGTATTTCAAAACATTTGATCGCCTTCTATTATTTATCCACATTTGATAGCACCATTCACTTTTTCTGATCAGAGCATGTAACTATTTTGATTCTTTCTCAAATATAGTTCCCATTGCTCCACAGATGTAGAATTTTGCCTGTTAACTTCATGCTCTTATCCCAGATAAGTAGTACTCAAACTTCAAGCAGTAGGAATTGCTGGGAAGCCCACTCCCTGCTGCTTTGAATAGGCTCCCCGATGCTTAAAATAGTTAAATTGTGAGCACAACCACCTCCTGGTTGCAATGACCAACCAGAAGTAGATTGCAATAGCTTTATTCACCATTTTAAGCATTGGAGAGCCTTGTAGAGGGCTGCATGGGGCTCCCCCACAATTCCTGCTGTTTACACAAGCCCTCAGTAAGTACAAGCAGCCCACTTTGCCCCCCTTACTGGCACTATCCTGGGGATCACATCACTGCCCTGATCCCTCCAATGCTAAAGAAGACCAGCAGTGGCAGCTCCAAACCAGGAGGATAAGTACTTCTTATCTAATAAGTACTTCTCATGTTACTTCCTGTTTGTTCAGGTAGTGAATTTTCTATAGTGAGTGCTTTTCAAAGAGTCTGATCATAGAAAAGAAGGCATTGAAGGCTACATATTTTTACTGACTATTATATAAGTAGAGGAATGGAAAGGAAATTTCAAACACACAACTTTCTCCTATCAATATACCCTTTGTTAGAAGGATATTTAGCCTGTTGTGTTGTTTGGGACATTTCCACACTGCACTTGAAAACTGATTGAAAACTCCTTTAAAAACCAAGCAGATCTTTGGGGCTATGAAGATCCTCCAAGTCCTATGATACATTCCCAGTTAGGCCTAATCTCCAGTTAGGCCAGCCTGAGCTCCTGCAAAAGTCCCATGCTGTCCTGTGGGTGACACAGTAGTTCCATAAGATAAAAGTTCCATAAGTGCCACTCCTGGGGGAGGGTAAGGCAGTGCACAGATATGTGCTTTCCTCCCTACATCACCATGGGAATGGGAAGACCAATGAGATGTGCTGGCCTAGGTTAGGATTGCACCCTATTTCTAGAAAAATCCAGATTCTGTTGTGATGCCTTCTTAGGAGTCACTGTTTTAATTTAGTATTCAAGGTGATTACTAATCCTTCTAAGTGCACAAATATAAAATGTGTATTTCCTAGTATCCTAAGCATTTGATATTAAAATCATATCCACCTGGCAAAAATGGAAGCCAGCCACAGAGACAGTGAGCAGACAGAATCATTTCTGAGAGGAAGACAAGGGAAGGGATGTTGAATTTATAAAAATTTTCTTTCCCCTGCTGTTAAGATCATTATCTCCTCTGTGTTGATATTCTTTCTTAGAAAGGGAAAATATGACTTGTAAAGTTTCCATTAGCCTATATAATATATATTGAGTGTTGAAAAATGCCAGTTTGTTTCTTGGCTGAGATTAGCAGAGTGTAACATTCACAGGGATCTATTCCTGCCAAAAGTGGAAAACATTCTTTAGGACAAATGAAGAATTTGGCTTCTGAGGCTTGCTTCTCCTGATGGTACTCCACCTTTGTGTCATAAAATTAAACATGTATGACTGAATGTCAAGCTCCTTATAAGGCAAGTAAAAACATAGCTTTAATTTGTAGATCAGAAAGCTGTGGTCTGTGTATGTGGCCACATGTTCTTTTGGCAAGATGTTAAAAGTTCCTCTGAAGGATGTAATTATTATATCATAGCTTAATAAGAGTACTTCTTAACAATTCATTCCCCTTGGAGCAATAAGCTTTTTAAAATTCCAGAATTTTAATAGACCAGTTTGAAGGTGTCAGGAGAATTGGATGTTGAAGTCATCATACTTTTGTTTGATTTTTAAAGTAATACTATAGCATGCTTTGCAATTACCAACTTTCGGAAGCATAAATAGTGAACAGTAACTACAATGAAGGGAAACCTTCTCTGGTCGTGAGTGACTGATGGATGGTTTTCCTACTTATTTACACAGTCATAGACACTATGTAATATCACTGTGTAAAATCAACCTGCACAGGAGCATCTTGTCTTGTTTACTCAGTTTGTTGGGGAAAGAGACAAGAACACAGCTGCTTTCTTAGTTCCATCATGCTATGACTTTTACATCCCAACCATATGCCCACAGGGTACTACCATTATGCATGTTGAGCCAGCAGAAGCTGCTTTATGGCTTTTGCATAGCAGGTTTTGCCAACATTTACTGCCAGGTTGCTGGCAATGAGGTTGGAGCAGCCTCCCACAAGCTGGTGGCAAGCCAGAGCCCCATTGAGTCTGCAAGCCTAACCTCACTTACAAATGTGGTTTACATCTGTGTAGATAGTGTTGTGCTATGAAATAAAGGACATGCAGGGTGGTATAGGGAGGGTGAAGGAAGGGTTGGATCAAAGAAGGAGGTAGGTGGATGAAGATTGGGTGGAGAGGAAGGTGGATCAGGCCTGGAAGGGAGCAGGTTCACGCACTCATTTCTGAACCTCTTCCGAGTGGAATGATTTTGCTCCAGGTAGGAACACAGGGACTTAAAAAAAATTAACCCATCTGTGGCAGCCTCCAGGAGGTGCAGAGAGCCCTGTGGAGCCATCTGCAGGACTCCCAGCACTGCACAACATGGAAAAAATGTGATAGCAACCAATTTCTGGTTTCATAATTGGAACCAAGGCTGCTTCACACAGGGGTAACAAAAATATACACAAAATTTTCCCCCCACGGCATTTGACTGCATTGTCACCTTCCTACCCTGCCATTCCCCAGGTGACCTCAGTCCTCAAACTATGAGTTTGAGAACCTCTGATCTTAACATAAGAGCACAATCTTGGTCTGAGGTTCTTATATGAAGAGAACATCACCTTCTTGCAGTCACGTTCTCAACTTTCTGGCAGGTTAAGCCTTAACAAAGATAGGCAGAGCATCTGAAGAGAAGTTCTAAGAGCAAACATTAATCAGCTCTGAAGTCTGAGGTTGAATCTTAGCCTCCTTTGAGCATGTCAGGAGAAAAAAGATGATGGGTTCTTCTAACCACTGAAACTCTTGTAAAAGTGGTGGAGAAGCAAGTGACCCTACATGGCCATAGATAGAATAAGAGCAGAGCGCCTTCAGATTTGGTGTTGTTTATCATTACCTCTTTGATTGAAATCTTCTGGTTGCAAAAGTTGTGGGTTTGTGATTCTTCTGTGGAAGGTATATGAAGACAATGGTCCATGAAGGATCCATGGAGCATCCATGAAGACCATGGTCCATGAAGTCCGTCACTGTGACAGAGAAAACAGCAACAGAGCTATTGAAAAGATTTGCCAAGTTCTAAATTACTTGTTAGCAAGATGAAAGACTGTCTACTGTGACAGTCCCAACCAGGGCACGTGATAACTGTCAAGGAAGTTATCTGAATGTATGATGATTAGTTCATGTGGTATGTCTGCTCCAGATGTATTTGTGCTCAAAGAGATAAGTAACAGCTTTGAGTAAGATGACAGCCACATGACATGTTGCTAACATGACATTTATCAAACATAATGATCAAATTCTTCTGACACATAGACAGAAAGCCTAATTTTTTTTAAACTTGGACCACACCACACCCACAAGGCATTAGAGTGAGTCCATATTTACTTTAGTGTAGATCAGAAATTTTTCAACCCTTTTCATCTCATGGCACTCAGACAAGTTGCTAAGTTTATCAAGGCAAACCATTATTTTTATGGTTTGGAATAAAACCATATTTTAGGAATAAAACCATATTTTTTATAATAAAACCTACCTGCACTGCTGGTAGGAAACTCACACCCCCCCCCCAAACTTCTTTAGCACATCCATGGACCATTTGCAGCACTTGCAAATGCTGTGTTACATTGGTTGAAAATCACTGGTCTAGATAATGAGCACAGGGCAACAGGGACTAATGGAGATTGTAGTCCATATAACGGGATAATTATGAAAACGATCTCTCTGCATTTATCTCTTGGTGCTACTCTTTGGCTATCAGATAACCATTGATATAGTCACAATTTTAATTCTGATAAGAGGTCTGGCTAATAATGAGTACATGAACGTCTATCACTATACAAGAATAATTTAGAATTAGACTCAATATTGCATATTCCTTATCAACTGTGTTCATTGTTTTTGACAGGAGGGCCACATCATCTCTGACACTGTGTCAAGGGCTGGAAAAAAGGAATTTGCATAAATGTACATAAATGAAGATATTAGAGATGGAACTTAAGTCAAATAACTTTTTAAACACTTTCTAACACAGAGAAATAGAGTGATCATCAAACCAGTACATAAGCACTTTCATAAACAAGAGAAAGGAGGTTTGCGGAGCTTCACCAGCCCTCAGAATACCATATTTACTTGAATCTAATGCGCCTTCAATCTGTTCAATGCACCATTGTTGTTGTTTGTTCGTTCAATTGCATCTAATACTTCATGACACCGTGGACTGCAGCAAGCAAGACCACCCCATACTCCTCTAGCTTTCAAAGTCTGTCCAAGTTCATGTTCTAACATCATACACTAACCACTATCTAACCACTTCACTATCTAGTGAATTGATGAGATATTTAACCACTTCACCTGTTGATGTCCCCTTCTCTTTTTGCCTTCAGTTTTTCCCAGCATCAGGCTCTTTTCTAAGGCGTTTTTCCTTTTCATGATATGGCCAAAATATTTGATCTTCAGTTTCAGGATTTGTCTTTCCAGTGAACAGTCAGTATTGATTTCCTGGAGGATGGACTAATTTGATCTCCTTACAGTCCAAGGGACTCTCAAGAGTCTTCTCCAGCACCATAATTCAAAGGTGGTCAGCCTTCTTTATGGTTCAGATATCACAGCTATACATTACCACAGGGAAACCATAGCTTTAACTAGGTGTATCTTTGTCAGCAACATGATGTCTAAACTTTTAATTAGGTTGTCTAGACCTGCCATAGCTTTTCTCCCCAGAAGCAGGTTTCTTTTAATTTCTTGGCTGCAGTCACCATCTGCAGTGATCCTAGAGCCCAAAAATAAACTCTGTCATGACTTCCATTTCTTCCCCTTCTATTTGCCATGAATTGATGAGAGCAGAAGCCATGATCTTAGTTTTTTAATGTTTAGTTTTAAGCCACAGTTTGCACTTTCTTCACCCTCATCAAGAGATTCCTTAGTTCTTCCTCACTTTCTGCCATTAAAGTGCTATTGTCTGCATATCTGAGGTTACTGGTATTTCTCCCAGTGATCTTAATTCCAGCTTATGATTCGTCCTGCCCAGCCTTTTGCATAATGTACTCTCCATGTAAATTAAATAAACAAGGTGACATTATACAGCCTTGTTGTACTCCTTTCTCTATTTCAAACCACTCTGTTGTTCCATATTTGGTTCTAACTGTTGCTTCTTGACCTATATACAGGAATGTTTATCTTTCAATTTAACAATCCAACCTCATTTGCTTTGAGACACAGTTGC
Organism: Cryptoblepharus egeriae; assembly: GCA_030015325.1. Classification (NCBI taxonomy): domain Eukaryota; kingdom Metazoa; phylum Chordata; class Lepidosauria; order Squamata; family Scincidae; genus Cryptoblepharus; species Cryptoblepharus egeriae. The sequence goes on from JAREYC010000005.1 coordinate 32,898,065, forward strand.
ATATAAATAGCATATAATAAGGTAACACCTGTATTTACACAGCTACACAGGCTTTGGGACATACACATTGAATTGGCTTGGAGGATGGGGAGCAGATTTTTTGGGAAAATCATGCAAAGTACATAAGCAGATTTTTTATTATTAGGGGAGGACAGGACCAATGCCTAAGTAGGGGTTAGGATTGTAGCCTAATCGACAGTGATTTCTAGAAAAGCACACTTGTTACTTTGAAAATCCTTTATGCCTTGCCGTTCTTTAATCACTCCATTATTTCCCTGTGATCTTACCTAGCTGTGGCACACTACTGACATCTTCAAACAACTGCACCCTATTTTTGCTGTCCTTTATTTCCACCTCTCCTAATAATAAAAAATCTGCTTATATACTTTGCATGGTTTTCCCAAACCTACAAGACTTCCAGTTGTATTTATAGGGACTGCATGAACAGGAGAGAGTCTTCATTTGCACAATCCCTAGTAAATAAAACAGAAAGATATGTGCCTTTGGGTTTGAGGAAATCATGCAGGGAACACACTAGGAATTTAATTGTCTCAATCACTAGGAAATTGATGATCTGCTTCAAACCCAATTGAATGAGAAGCAGGTCAGTGAGGCAGATTGTTGTCAATGTGGCAGGCTGTGGAAGCAGGTCAATGTGGTTAATCCATGGCATGCTGGAGAGAGTGAAACATCAACAGATAGTTCCCAAGTTTATATTTGCTTACTCTTCTATTTCTCATGGCATGTCTTTCTGACTCCGTTTATACTGTGTATAAGGCAACAAATATAATGTTGTATAAAATAATTAAAAAATCAATTTTTCTTCAAATATTTAATAGATGCAGGAACAAAATAATATGTGTATGATAGGCAGGTTTGCAATCAAATCCACCAGCATCCATCTGCTTGCCTAACCTGCTGTATTTCCCTTCTGATTGATTGTGCTAAACCTCAACACTGTTGATGCTAAGAAAAGTCATAGAACAAGACTTTTCAATCTCATAGCACTTTTGTAGGCACCACTCTTGCACGTACCACAACTCACTAGAGGCAATAGTTGGGCTCAGAAGTCGGTCGCTTATCCTGTAGCAGAGAATAAATTCTGCACCTTCCTTGCATCCAGAGTCTGTCATTAATGCTTTCTAAGTAATTGGCTCGACTATTTGCCCCATTACAACAGCCCATTGCCAAGATGGCACTTCTTGTGACTATCTTCAGGGACAGGAAACAGCTATCAACACTTAAATGTGGTTTAGGCGCACCAACTTCATAGGAACAAAGCCCTGCTCTGGTCAAGAATAGATGTTCAACTATAAAAGTAGTGTTGACCTTCCATGCTAACAAAAATGTAATGTTTCTAAACTGATAACTTGTTTTCCATGTCTGTAGATCAGGGGTTTCCAAACTCCGGCTGGAGACAGATGCAGCCCCTGGTGAGCCTCAATGTGACCCCAGCAAGACCCCTCTATCCAGCCCTTGGGCAAGCCTTGTAATCCACTCCAATACATTCTTATATGTAAATTTATCTAAATTTATTCAAATTTGAAATGTTAATTAGTTTTTCAGCCCCCAACACCATGTCAGAGAGATGATGTGACCCTCCTCCCCCAAACTTTGGAGACTCCTGCTCTAGACAGTGCTGAGAGGATGGTTAATCAAGAGTGGTCCCCTGTGCAGTCACACATCTTGTCTTCCATTTACACAGGAGGATAATGGAGAATTATTCAAGACAATCAAGATAGAGCTGAGTAGACCCTGCTGGCCCTCCCGTCCACTGTAGGCCCAGAATGAAGTAAGGGGTGACGGTATTCCTGAGAGGAAAAAATTCAAGGGAGTTCCATACCAGGCTGGCTCAAGCACAGAACCAAGTTGTGTGACTGCATAACGGACCACTCAAAGAAGAATACATACAGGTAAGCTATGCTGATTTATTAACACATGCTTGAAATGCACATGAAAAGAGCAAGTTAAATGTACTACTGTTACATATGTTTAGATTAAGTATTCAGTCCTCTTCCATTTCCTCTTCTTGCACATGAGTTTCCAAGACTGAAGGACCTTTTCTTCATTTATAAAAAAAGCGTGTGACATAGATTGTAAAATGCAAAGTATTCATTCGGGCCAAGCTATACTTGTGTCATAGCGGTTTATATCAGTGAAACTCAACCAGCCTGTATTGCCAGAGTCTTGGCCCAGAAAGAAAGAAAGGCTGCTGCCATCTCATACCAGCCCAATTAAATTGCATGCATAAACTTGCCAATAGATATTCTTAAGCACTCTTCCTTCCACCCTCATTGGGGTGTGGTGTTCAAAACTAGGCCAGCAAATACTTAGGAATGTGGAATTGACTTTAATTAGGGATATCGGTTCATTCTGTAGTCTTCAGAAGTTCCAGAGTTCGGCTGTTGCATAGTATAGTACTATATAAGGAAAAAAATCTGAAGACCTTATGAACAGATATAGTCAGTTATACAAACTTCAGCATATTGTTCAATGAAAGTTACAAGATAAAGTGCAATTATGATTTAATTGAAACATGTTGTGTTGCTGAAAATGTTTGACTTTGTCAAGTTCATGGAAACATTTTTGCCAACTATTAGACCACAGAATCTGTAAGCTGAAGCGACACAGTGCTGTGTTCTCAAAAGGTGGACAGTCCAATCCTGTCTGGGACCAAAACAGGCAGGCTGGCAGACCTGCACTGTATCCAACAGAAATTCGGAGCTGCCTAGGGGCCAGGAAGAAGAAATAATTTTCTCTACTCCAGATAATACTGCAACAGTCCCAAGAGGGCTACTTGGATCTGCAGCACCTAAGAAGATGGCGCAAATCAAAGCTGCCTAAACAACCCCAGGCTTGTTTAGGAATGGGAATGGGAATGGGGCTGGGATCTGGCATACGTGCTGCATCCTAGCCCTGCCTCCTAGAAGGAAGTGATAATCTGGTCTCTAGCATAATGCAGCTTGGTAATCCTTTCAATTTAAATTGTATCTACAGTTTGTAGTTTTGCTCTTCTGAATGTAATTCTAGTAACTTTGAGTCCAATTCTAATCAGTGGCATGGGGAGTCCGTGCATGGCTGTGCTCTGGCCTACCACCTCCAGGAATGATGCTGATGTGCTTTATGGCACTTTTGCAACACCCCCATGCCAGCCCAGGATATCATGCCATAACTGCAAAGAGCTTTTGAAACCCCTCTGAATTTCAAGACAGTTGCCATTCACCATGGAGGACCACTGTACAAAATCCAAAGTTAATAACTATTTAAACATAGTTTAGTATGTTTGTACTGTTGAATGAATTTCATGTAAGGTTGCATGTCAACAAAAGTGGGGAGAATTCCATATAAGACATGCTATGCTAAAACAGATAGCTATTTAACGTGTGCTATTAAAATTTTGTCATTTTAGTCCTGTGGACATGTTTTGGAAAGCTTCTGTTTTGTTCTGGTTGACATTCTCTAGAGAAGCATGTTATTGAATTGTACAGTTTAAAACCCAATAAACTTTCTACATTCCCATTCCTTCCCTCTGTTCACATGGACTATGATTCTAATATAGATGAAAGAGACATTTGGGGATCAAGCATAAAATCAGCAATCATAGCACGTTTTCTTGCCTCTTTCTGTAACTGTATATTAGCTATGACCTGTTGTGCTGGAGATCATGTGGAACAGAATGAACAATGGTTATTAAACTGGAAAGTTAAGGTTAAAAAAAATCTGGTACTGAACAGCAAAGCATTCTGGGTTCTATAAGATACATGTTTTTAATAGATAATTTATTTTGCATGTCTTTATCAAGAAACTCAGTTTTATTACAACACAATTTTTTACATTATTCTTTAATTTTATTTGAAGGATAATAGAATAACTCCAGATAATTAAGTCTTCGGGATACTTCTGTAAAATGTATAATAATGTTGGACAGTGATAACAGTGGAGTACAATAGAATTTTCAGGAACATGAAGCAGCTCATGCAGTTTGTTGTCCGTCAGTTTAATTACTTGAAAATAAATTAGGACGAAGCTTGTACTATATAAAGGAAAGAGATTGTGTCTTGATTTTAAAAGGAGCCTTCTCCATCGTAATACTGTAGCTAGAGTTTGGCTGCAATCCTAATCTCCAGTTAGGCTGGCATAAGGCTGAGCATAAGTCCTATGCTGACCTGGTGGTGTCACAAATATGTTGAAAGGCACTTCATGTGAGTATCTTCAATTGCATTTCTCAATCACACGTGAAACGGTTATGTCTTTTTCAAAATGTTGCTTAACAACACTGAAATGGTTGAATATCCTCAAAACTTGAGAATAAAAGTACAGTGGTACCTTGCTTAACAAGCGTGTCACACAACAAGCAAAAATTTCAAAGAAATCTTGCTTCACATAACAAGTTCCGCTTCTCTAAACAAGCAAGCATGCTGTGGGCACGTGTGCTATGCAGCCCTGACGCTCCACACAGAGGCTCTTTAAAAGGGCTGCCGGCCAGCACTGCTGCCACTAACTGCCCCCAACTTGGGGGCAGTTGCCTTGGGGTGACAGAGGCAGCTGCCTCTAACTGCCCCCCAAGTTCCCCCACCGACCACCTTGAACCTCCAGCAGCAGCCCAGATAAGCCTCCCAGGAAAGTGTCTTTGATTGCAGTCTCCTAACTATGTCTACTTAGAAGTAAGCCCCACTGTGTTAAATGGGGCTTACTCCCAGGAAAGTGTCTTTGATTGCAGCCTCTTAACCATGTCTCCCCAGAAGTAAGCCCCTTTGTGTTAAATGGGGCTTACTCCCAGGAAAGTGTCTTTAGGATTGCAGCCTAAGTAGACTTCATAGGATCATGCACATTAATGCATGTATTGAATTCAATTCCAGTGTTTTGTCATCATTTTTACATCCAGTTAATATTTTATATGAATATTTTGGGTGCTGTGGAACCAGTTGTCTGAGTTTCCATTATTTCCTATGGGAAAATCCACTTCACTTACAGAGCATTTCACTTAAAGAGCATGCCTCCGGAACGAATTAGGCTCTTTAAGTGAGGCACCATTGTACTACATTTTTATATTTTTATGTTTATAAAATAAGCAGAAAATATAATTGTTGCTTTTCTAAAAGATTATCCATTTAAGAATAGAAAGTGTGCAATCACTGTGTTGACATAACCATTTGTCAGTACATGTTTGAAGCAAGGCTTCTGCCCTATTCTGTGCAATAAGCCAGAATACAGTGATGAAGAAAATCCTGGAAGCTTGTCTTGCATAGATGGATATTATAACTTTTTAAATGCTTTATATAATTAAATCAGTGCAATCATGAATAAATTTATTTATTATTAGATTTGTATTCCGCCTTTCTCCCCGAAGGCCACCCGAGGGGCTAACAGTCAATAGAACAATAATAAAATACAGCCAAAACAATAAAATAAAATTTAAAACAATATAGTATATAATCTTCATAAGCAAGTAATCAAATATTGGTATAGAAAGAATCCTGTTAAAGTAATATTGGTGTCAAATTTGTAGGAAGTTTACCTGGAAAATTGTGAGGCTGAGATGAGCGTTCCTAGCCAGTGTAGGAACATCTAAGCCTGAAGGACCTAGCTCTCCTGGCTCTCTAAGCCTGGCTGTCCTGATATTTTTCCAGGATGTTTTCCAATCAATACCTTCCTAAATTCTTTAATGACTTACCTGACTTAACTAGTAAGCAGAAGCCATGGCATCCAGAAGGTTTAGAATATGGGAACATATGTGAAATTTAAGGGAACAAGCCCCAGATCCTAGATGGAAGATTATCAAGGAAAATGTTCTGCAGTAAGTTTGCAAAAGAAACTGTTGTGATACAAGGTTATTGTAACTTCATAGAAATAATATTTTGAGAGAGATCACAATATTTTGAGGAAATGATAGGAAGAGTTAAGAATTTAACCTAAATCTTTCACCATTTTTTTGTAATTATGTCAGTGTTCATCTATCTATCTATCTATCTATCTATCTATCTATCTATCTATCTATCTATCTATCTATCTATCTATCTATCTATCTATCTTAATCTAATCTAGGCTTTTTAATATTTTGGGACAATAGAGACTAGTTAAATTTTAAACATAAGTATATGTTCCTCACTGTTGGAGTTTGTATTTTGATATGGCTTTAGGCATTTGTTTTATTTTCATTACAAATTTTTTGGAATGTAATGTAAAAAAACAAATTTTTTTCATTACAAATTTGTTACACATTTTCATCATTTGTAGAAATCAGCTTCAGAAACCCTCCAATTTGCTTATTTCACAAATTTGTAACCACAGAAGTGACTTCCAGCATGGTCCTGGAGTCGTGCAATTTGCTTTGGCACCCAGAAAATTCTGGTTTTTTTCAGTTTTGTGCCATGGATGCTCACAAATTGCAGGCAACACAAGGAGAGAGAAAAGTGTACTCTTGTTGCCTACGCAATGGAGGGATGGGTCTCCCTTTTCCTTGCCATATGCACAGTGGGTGACCTTTAGCCATCTTTGCAGCACCCTTTTGCAGCAATGATGAAGGGTGGAGGACAGCTCTGCAACTGCAAAGGAAGTTGTGAAGTCAAGATTTTTTTTAAAACTTCAGCTGATGCTAGCCTGTCATAGATAAACTGGCAAAAACTGTTTGCCCCAATTCAGGGATTTTGAATCTTTTTTCATCTTGGGGTGCACCTCTAAAGTCACTAAAAAGGTTGAGGCACACCACCAGCTTTTTAAAATTACATTGAATTAGCATTGGACAATAAGTACATTTAAATTATTTAGAGCACAATCCTAAGCATGTTTACTCAGAAGTAAGTCCTTGTGTTCAGTGTGGCTTACTCTCAGGAAAGTGTGGACAGGATTGCAGCCTTAATAAATTAATTTAATTATTACATACAAATTATGAATTAATGTAATAGGCTGCAATCCTAAAGAAACTTTCTTGGGAATAGGATCCATTGAACACAATGGAGATTAATTTTGAGCAGACATGGTTAGGATTGAGCTCTAAAACAGTTAAAGACATTCCTAATCAGCTTGATTGTACCTCTCTGAATTTGAATTGATCTTAATTTCATTATAATTAATTTTAGTTAATACAGATAGTACAGTTTGTCGTACTTTTCTTTTGAGCAGGCAGTATATAGCCTTCTTGTAAGTCATAAACTATACGTAATAAATTATATGTAATGGGTTTAAATATAATAATAAGTAATACAGGGTTTAAATTAACCTCCTTAAAGCGATGTATAGGAATGTTTTTAGCTTTTATTTTGTCATGTCTTCCATTTTTCTTCGGAGTCCTATATTTTGGAGGGGACTTGTCCACTTTATGTGGTTATGACATAGGGTCAGTCTACATATTGGAGAAATGTGGGGGGTCAAGGTTTGTTCTCTATAAACCATGATTTTAGCCATTTTTGTAAGTAGGGGTGTCACTCCCCTCAAGGAGGCCCCCTTTCTGTCACCCTAGTGTTGTCCCTGAAGCCTTATTTGAAGCCTTACACTCCCCTGCACTGCCCTTCCACACCAACCAAGCCATTCTTTCTTACTTGCTAGTAAATACAGCTGTGCAGGTCAGTTTAATTTTCAATGCATTTCACTGCAATCATCAGGAACTTCCTTGTGGGGTGATTTGTGAAAGCTGTTTTCGTTGGATCAGGACAATTATGGTGTCCTTGGAATCCTCTCACTGTGCCCTTTCCAATGTAGTATGGCACGTTTATCTACTCACGAGTAAAGCCACAGTATGCTTCACTTTGCACAGAGTTCAATGCATATTTTTATCTTTAGATTTTTGGCCATAACATTTGATAGGAAGGTGCTATTTCAAAACAGATTTTTGCATTGGATTTTGCTCTTCAATACAAATCCAACAGTTAATGACATGATGGGGTTTTCCACACCATTGAGAAGTTGCTTTTTTTGGGGTCCCCCAGTGCACATCCCCCCTCCAGGTGTGTGGAGTGCACCACTCGCATCACCCTGGCAACATCCCTGGCCCAAGTTATGCATGTCTACCCAGAAGTAAGCCCCATTATAGTTAATGGGCCTACTACCAGGAAAGTGTGAATAGGATTGGAGCCTCAGAGCTCAATCCTGTGCCTTCCTACAAACAGCAGTAGTCCATCCTAGTCAATGGAGCTTCCTTCCAAGAAAGTTTGTATAGGAAGACAACCTCAGAGCCCAATCCTAGGCATGTCTACTCAGAAGTAATGCCCATTATGCTCAGTGGGGCTTCTTTCCAGGAAAATGTGGATAGGATTACAGACACAGCGCAGCAATAGTGGTGATTTCCCTCCCCTGTTCATGGCTTGTACCTGTGCTGTGCTGGGGAAGACCTCCCTTTGGGGGCAGACAGGGGGCATCTGTTTCCTCAGGGGTTAACCGCATGATACCCCCAGGAAGCGAAGAGAGGCAGGCAGCCCTTCCAGCCTTCTCTGGAGGTTAATGTGCTATGGGGACAGGCTGGAGAGTGTAGGAGAAGTGGTTTGGGGGCAGGCATCAGCTTCCCAAGCTCCTCGCTCCTTCAGGCTTCCAAGCTAAAGCTTCTCAACTCTGTCCTGACTCCCACGGCACACCTGGCAACCTCTCATGGCACATCACTGTGCTGCAGCACATCTGTTGAAAATCCCTGCCCACTACAATAGTAACTACTTAATTGTCATCTGAAACAGTCGGTAACTGTTTTTGTCAAGGAAAAGCAGCTGTTCATAAAGAACATGTAAATGTTGATTTAACAGGACTTACTGGAATTGTTGTCCTCTCCAAAATCAAATTGAATCCATGCAGCCACATGGTTTGGTCTGTGCATAGCCACATTTAGTGCATAGAGTTTCTTTCTGATCCAAATAATGAATCCATAACGAAACATTTGTAGGACAATGGAGCATATGTGTTTCTAATCCATTCCATTATCAACAAGGCATAAATCATGTGAAATTTTATATGTTGACAAATTTCTTTATTTTTAATTTAGAATTTGACATAAGAATGACTTGGAGAACAAGCCAAACCATGTTCAATGGGTCCTACTCCCAGGAAAGTGTTTTTAGGATTGCAGCCTTAGTAGCATGGGTTTTGTTTTTTGTTTTTTAGTTTGATTTTTTTTCCTGACTGGTCCATCAACCCCTTCAAAAAATTAATGAGGCCTGTGTCCCAGAAAGTTTGGACATATGCAGTCTATGACCCATTTATAACTTTCAGGCTGCAATCCAGAATTGCACTTGGGCTGACCTATCTATCACTGAGGTGACACAAGTCCAAGATGGGGCAGCCCAGTTATGCTAGAGAAGGCTTGGGGCAGCATAAGCCAATATAGGCTACCCCAACAGGTAGAGCCTGGCTGCCCTAGCTGGGCTAGCCTAAGCAGTTCAGGAGAGGCATGTTGAAGACATGTTTAGCATTGTTTAGGGCAGAACAGTTATGCTGTATCCAGAGCCTGTTTCCAGGGCAAAATTTCCCTCTTTCAGCTCCTCTGAGTTATACCACCTCAGGAGCAGGTATAGTAATGAGTAGACCCATAGGGGTCCATGATATGGCAGAATAAAAATGGCAGTGTTGACAAAAAATCTGCCAGCCTAGCTGCAACCCCTGCCTCTCAACCTCAGGATATGGAATAACTATGGCATTAACCTGTGGATACAGTAGGCTACTCCAACAAGCCCCTTACATCCATCCTCCACTAAAGTTATTGCTGTTCCGGAGTCTCATGCTGCAGCTGTTACTGGTTGTCAGAAACTTATGGGCTTTTATAAGGCAGGCACCACAGCTGTTCGTGTTCTGTGTGATCTGAGGAGGGTCTCCTTGGGAGGAAGCCCACCCCAGGTGTCACTGACTTGGTGCCTTCTGAGCATGTTCTGGAGCAGTGAGGGCAGCCCAGGCTTCCTGACTCTCTGGATGCAGAATAACTTTCTGCTCTGGATTCAGAATAGTTGGGGCAGCCCAGCTGGGACCTACTCCTCACTGCCCTCACTCTGTATTGTGCTCTTTGTAAATTCACTATTAAGTATTTACAAAAAATTTTGCATTATAAATACTTTTTTATAGAACATGTAAAATAATTCCCAATTTTCTTGGAATTTACATATGGACAATATTTCTTGGAAAATATATATGTATATTATTTTAACACTGTTTTTATTCTTTTTATAGGATACCTAAAGATAGAAAACTGGCCTGAAGTGAAATTGGGGAAACCTGGGGATTTGACAGGATTTCCCCCACCCCAGTGTAAGTATGCTATTGAAATTATACTCCTGTTGCATATAGAAATCATGCCTAGTTGAAATCAGTGGATTTTGAAGTGATTTAAGTTGTTGGAGAATGCTCAGTTTTTTTGGGAAGTTGAATACATTGAAGAACCAGTGTGGTAGAATGGTGAGGATGTCAGGCTTACAATACAGTCCTAACTTGTAGCTGGACTATCCAAATATTGGATTGCTCATGTGTCAGCTTTAGGCAAAGAGAAACTTTCTCCCTTATCCTGGGCAGAGCCACTGCAGTCCCTATGGGATTACTCTGATCTGTGCCACCTCAAATGGCATTGCAAATCCGAGCAGCCTGGGCCTTCCCTGGTCTGTCTGGGAATAGGGTTAGGATCCAGCATAAGTGCTGAATCCTGGTCGCACCTACTTTTCCCTGCCCACTCCAAGAATGCTTGCCTTTCCCACCTTGGAATGCCTCCCCTCCACATCCTCTCCAACCTCCCCATATCCCTCCTTGACATCTGGATTAAGTTGACAATGATTGACTGGTTGAAGAATGCCCAGTGATCTTCATGACTGCAGAGGGAATGTGACTTTCTTTACTAGTCAGTGTAGACTGCACCACATTGGCTAATTTAACTGTTGAAAAAGGTGTATATCTATATACACCTCATGATATATACGCCTATATATCCTCAGTACTATCAGCTATCAAATTAGCCTAAGAAGCCTGTAAGGAAGAAAAACCTTTGGAGGAGCTGAGGACTTAAATTATCAGTGAAATATAAAGGATGATTTAATTCCCTATAGTGCATTAAATATATTGTCCTAATTTAAGAGATTATTCAACTGCAATCCTGAATTCACTTTCCTGGGAGTAAGTCTCGCTGAACAAAATGGGTCTTGCTTCTGAGATGTGGATAGGATTGTGCTCTATTCTAGAGTACACATAACATACAGCCTGATTTTTTTTAAAAAATTGCAGTGTCTTACTATGCAATATATAGGGTAAGGTCTGTTATCACTTCCTGGAATAAAAGATAGGTTTTGTGTAATAGAGTCTGCAATGTATAGGAAAGGCCTGGATTTAACATGACTGTTATCTTGGACTTTTAAATTAGTTGTGATATTTGCGTATGAACAGTTTGATCCTTGAAATAAGTTTTGCAGTGCTCAGTGAAGTTTATTCCCATAGTTTTATTGTGCATAGTTTTACTCCTATTTATCAAGAGTTTAGTTTACCAGTTTTGAGGAGAGATTCAAACAAAATGTTTTTTTAAAAATAGGCCTATCGGCACTACCAGCCAAATATTTCTTTTCACCAATTAAAACTGGTTCCTCGCAATTAGTTAGCTAAAACTTCAAATGTTTATTTTAAACCAACTAAAGTGTTTAAATCTGATTTAAAAGCAAACTAAACCCCTTTATTTTTAGAATGACCTGTGTATGAATCTGAACGGGGGTGGAGAACCTGTTTCATGGTTGCCCTTGGTGTTTAAATATATGGACACTGCTGCTTTACAAGGTTGTAAATGCGATAATTGATTCTGACCACTCGTGAAGCATTTGGAAGTGGATGTGTTTCAAAGAACAATATGCTGTTTTACAAGCTTGTTTAGAGGTTGGGTGTCTTAAGTGATTCCTGGGGACATGAGGGTTCCTTTTATGATGATGATGTGGTTGTGATAAATGGAAGAGCAGTATATTTTTTTCTGAATTGTGCTTGGCACCTGCTGAATGCTATCAATGTACAATGTACATTTACATTCTTGTACACAGAGATTGTCATAGAAGACAACAGGTGCCATTTGCTCACAAACCAAGTAAATTAAAAAGGGTTGCTAAACTGGTATTCCTTGACTGAATGTGAGGAAAAGAAGGAAGGGTATGAGATAGAAACAGGAATACTATTTGTCCTCTTGAGGTGACTGAAAATGACACTTCTGAATGAGTGGTGTGTGGATAGATACTTGCACTTTGATATTTACAGTAGAAAGCAATTTTCTTCATCCTTTTGAGCAAAACCAGCTTCTTCAATAATGACAAAACAGAAATAATTAATGGCAATCCCCTGGTAGGGGGAAGTCTGAGGCTCAACGTCTAAATGAAATGGTTAAATCCTCTAAAATGGAGACTGACTTCCCCGTCCTCCCCCCAAAAAGCTTTCATTTCATAATTGAACACTAAATGCCTTTTGTTGTTCTCCTAGGGAGCTGCTAGGTTTCAGGCGTGTAATCAGTAATTAATATACATTGTCAGGAAAACTGAAAAATCCCAATAACCTAAGGTGGAAGAGAGTGACAGCATGTAGGTAGAAAAGAACATGGCGCTGGAGTACTGAAATAGTATTCCATTGATAGTACCTTAGTAGAGCTGTATGCGTCAATAAAACAAGTGTCCTACTGTGCTGGAATACAAATGGGCTGTCTGTAGCAGGGCACAGCAAAGACATTTGGCAAAGAGGGATAGGAGAGCTTCTGGCATAATGTAATTGAATTGACCGCTTCTCTAAAGATACAGCAAATTGTTTGTTGCGGCATTCATCATCGTAAGGGAGGCCAGACAGCTTGCCAAACACAAGAGATTTATAATAAAAGGAAATAAAAAAGCCACAGCTCTTCCACAAAAATGCAAACGTAATAGAGCAATTTGCAGGGAGTGCAGTATTTTCTTTTATTTAATGATAATTTTGCAAAGCTTTGTTTCTTATGCTTTGCTTTGAGGAAGGGAGACTAATATTAGGCGAAGCCATTTTAAGAGTTATCCAGAATTGTGAGTCTCTACCTTTTAAAAACACCGTGGCTGTTTTGCCATCCACACTGTTTCTAGGCTATTCTGCTTTCTTGGCATAACAAGTATTTTCTTGTAACAGGAAACTGTGATAGAGCAATAATGGTGAAGTTCCTGCGGTAAATTATATGATGTACAATATCAGGGCATGTGGGGTTATATGACAGCTGGTTAGCTAAATCCACATTGGCACTTTCCTCAGTTAAATTAACCTTTGCCCAGTTTCTGTTTTTTGCTCTATGTTAGCAGCTTCTGGGTGTTACAAAACCAACTGCAATGTATAGTTCCATTTCAGAGTCAATTTTGTGACTCCTTTCTGAGTTCTGTATGTCTGCATGTATGGTCTCTTTAAACATTTCTATTATACAGATTTTTGGTGATAGTTCTTTAACATGGAGTAAGTTCCCTTTTTATAGAATGGAGGATGGACCTGATTCCCTTTTCTCTGTGGTGCTGCTTTTTTGACCTTGCTGTGGTGTGACATATGATGCAACAAGCAGCAGTAGAGTATCTGAAATGATATGTGAAAAGCTCAGCCACGGTGCACGGGGAAAACCCTCTCAAGCCGACCGCAGAAGATTGAGCATAAATTGTATTCTGACAGTGCCCCAAGCCATGCAGTGATGGCTCAGCAAATGAGATGCAGTTTGCTTTTTAGATCACCACATATGGAGAAGACAGGCATTTTGATTTCTTGCACCACTGCACCCCGATAAGCTTGGAAATGAGAATCAAAATAATTAGATTGGCTAAACAGATTCTCCCAAACAAGCCAAGTTAATTACGGAGAGGGGAAAGACCTTTGAATTTCAAAGCATTCTGTATGCTCATTTGATAATAATGATATGTGGGTAGCATAGTCTGGAAAAGAACTAAGTTGTTTCCTGGTAAGCAGTTCTCATTTTCTCTTAAAATGTACAGGAAACATAGTTGGCATAATTGATACATTTTAGAAATCAGTGTGTTAAAATATTTCATTCTGAAATAAGAATGAAAAGCAACATTATAAAATCATAACTATCGTCCCAAATTACATTTGGGGTAGTGACAGCAGCTAAGCTGGAAGGGATACTGCTATGGGGAACACCTTCAGGGCTGCCTCCTGCTGTGGGCCTGTCCTGTGCTCTCTCCAAATGTGACCTGAACTGTGCTCCCAATCGTGTCCAAAGGGTTTTCGGAAAGCCATAGAATGTCACAATTTTGCTGAGAAAAGTTAAGGGACTGCAGTGGCTGTGCGGTTAGCAGTGCCTGCTGAAGATCGGCTGCTGCATGATGGAGTGAGTCCCATCACCTGTCCCAGCTCCTGCCAACCTAGCAATTCAAAAGCATGCAAATGCAAGTAGATAAGGAGGTACCACTTTGGTGGGAAAAGCAGTGTCCAGGCGACAGGCCCCTGTGACAGGTCCCCATGTTGTGTCAATTATCTAAAGAGGAGCTTGCCATGGAGGAGGAACAACACTAAGAAGATGTTTAGCTTCCAGTCATCCGAAAGCATCACTTATCTATTTCTCAAATCACAGCTTTTCTCGAATTTTCTCCAATCACTGCCACTTTGAATGGCGGGCTGAGAAAGTGGGACTGGGAAACTAAGAAATGAACAGGTACTTCTCATTTGTTATATACCTGCCTCTTTTTGGCCTCTTCATCACCTAACCTTTTCAGCATGCACTCTGATCCTCAGTCACTGAATAAGAAAAAGGAGGATCAGGTCAACTGAAACCCATCTCTTTTTCCAGTGTTGCTGCCATTGTGGCAGATGTCCTGGAGAAATAGACCAAGACATTCTGGAAACAAAGAGGATTCTGATCCCAGCTTATTGTGCCTATACTGTTTGTTTGAAGGCAGGACCAAACAGGCAGTGAACCAGAAGGTAAGGTGGTCCAAGAGTGTGGTCCAGAAGGCTAGGTGAGCATGTTTGGAGTCTTCAAAAAAATTGTTTTCTTTGGTGGTGGTCTGGCACATGTGCAAAGAGTGAACATGTGCCATTAGGGAACATTGGTGAACATGTGCACTTTACTTTGGGCCAGGTCCAAGTGTGCCATCCATCCTTACATCCAGTCACTTTTCCATATCTGCAAATATAGAAGGGAATATGAAGTGCAAATCTATATACAGTGGCGCCCCATGTAACAAATTTAATTCATTCCGGAGGCATGTTTGTTATGTGAAACATTCTTTATGTGAAGTGGATTTTCCCATAGGAAATAATGGAAACTCAGACAACTGGTTCCACAACAAAAAAAATATTCATATAAAAATATTAACTGGATGTAAAAATGATGACAAACACTGGGATTGAATTCAAAACATGCATTCAGTGTGCATGATGTAAGTAGATCATATGAAGTCTACTTAGGCTGCAGTCCTAAAGACACTTTCCTGGGAGTAAGACCCATTTAACACAATGGGGATTACTTCTGGGTAGACATGGTTAGGAGGCTCCAATCAAAGACACTTTCTTCTGTAATCCAAGACACTTTGAAAGTGTCTTCCCACTTTCTCCTTCTCTTCATCCTGAGCCTGTCTCTCCCCTGCTTCCTTCTGGCTAGCCCTGAGCTGCTTCCCTCTTCTCCACTGCTCTTCTCTCCCTCTGCCCAGCGGACACCCGGCCAGAGGAGGAACAGCGCAGAAGTGTTGCTTTCACTATGGGCAGGTGCACTAGGCAGCCCTGTTGCTTTATAAACAGGCTGCCGGCCAGCGCATCTGCCCCAACTGCCAATGAATGTGTTCTTTACGTGAAGCACATTTGTTACGTGAAGCAGAATCCTAGAGAAATTTTTGTTTGTTACGTGAAACATACTTTACTTGAGGCGTTTGTTATGTGAGGTGCCACTGTATATAAAAGAAAAAAGTCACTCACCCTGCCAAAGTCATCAACACCCTACCAAAACTGCTGGGCCTAGAAGCGTGAAATTTGAGTGGGTGTTCCTTCTGTGACGGAGGGGTGCACTAAGAACTGGTTTTTGGAAATTCCAACTGGTAGGAGGTGAAAAGGGGTGCAACGTGTTTTCTTCCCTATACTTTGAATTGAAGAATCAGTGACTGAGAGATGTTCTGCCCCAAACCCAGGAGCTAGAAGCATGAAATTCGGGAACGGTGTTCCTTATGTCACATGAACACCCACCAAGAACCGATGTGGAGAAATTTAACCCTTAAGGGGCTGCCCATGGGTGGCTTTTTGCACATGGGGGCTTTTTGCACATGGGAGCTTTATGCGGATGAGGAGATGATGCGCATGGGTCAATGATGCGTATGGGGGTTATTGCGCATGGGGAGATGATGCAGTTGGGGGGATGGCGTACGGGGGAATTTTACTCCCGCAATGCGGGTAAGCTTCTTGCTAGTTCATTTATAAAAAGCAAAGATTAATTTCTCACTTCCTACAAATGTGCACAAATCTAAATTTGGCCAATAAAAACTTAAGACAACTTAGTTCATAAGATTAATTCAAAACACTGACATGCCTTTGTAGTTGGAGCTGAGCACAGTAATGAAATCTGTATTATTGTAAGTGATGTTATGTTCTTTTACAGCTTTATTTAAACTGGTGAACAAATATATTTTGGGAAGGGAAGGAAATAGAAATTGTTTATAAAATGATTAACATTAGGATGTTGCTAGAACAATGCAAAGCTTTTTTCACTTCCCCGTCTGATTTGAGAATCCAAAGGAATACAAATGTTGGGGGCAAAATGAAGATTCATGTGCCTGTCTTTAGAAGTGTACGGAAAAAATTGTGAGCTTTTGATGGGTGTGAAAATATCTGTGTTTAGTGTATAAAATTTTTAAATGGAAATTTGCAAGAAATGCCTAGATCTTTTCAACATTTTTATAACTTTTAAGAACGCATTGCTTGGTCACAGCTGCCTCCCCCAGTTGAGATAGCATTTGTGTTCCTTGACTGTGGATGAGTCTGAGTTTTTTTATCCAAAATGAAAAATTAATGAACCAAAGCACAGTTTTCCAAGGTTATTAACACACTGCCAACCTTCAAGTGTGAATGTTATCAACCACATCCTTTGGTAGACATTAATTCTACAGCATAATATTTTTACTATTAAGTGGGCCAAAGTAACAGAAATTACAAATTAACCATCCCACTTTTTTCGCTGGCCTGTAATGTATAAAGAGAAATTTTTTAATCATTCTGTAAGAACCTTGATAGGCCTGCCAGTCAGCTACGCACACAGCAGTTAAGGCTCCTGCTGAGGAATCAATTTCTAGGTCCCCCCCCCCCCACAAAAAAACCCTGCATTTGAATGCAATATGCACAGGATGCAATAGTTTTCCCACAGATTTTATGCTTGCCTTTTTTAACAATGTAGTTTGCAAAGGAGTGTTTGCTTAAAACTAATGAAATAAATTCTGGTTGGTATCCCAAACAGTTGCCAAAGTAGTTACAGGGTGCTCTATCATATTTTCATTTCTCGCAACTTAATGTGTTTTTAAAAAATTAATTAAAGGTTTGACTGCTAATTAGTTTAGGCCTGATTAAATTTTTAGTGCAACATTGCAATTGTTCTAGTTCCTAGGTACTTTGTAGCAAAAAAAAAAAAAGCCCCAGCCGCAAAAGACGTTTGGAATTCTTTCTTTTGGAGTTTTTATTTACACTTGTGCAAAGCAATATCTTGTACTGGATGCTATATAGGAGGTTGCTTGTACATGAGGCTATAAGCTGAATTCTTGAAGAAAGACAAGTGGGCAGGTAGCTTGTGTGCTAGAGGGGTAATTCAGAGATATTTAATAGGAAGCAGGAAGCATTTGTCTGCTAGGGACATCTCCCCAGAGCATGCACTGACTGTGAATTTTCAGTCATCAACTGTTGGCCATCTAGGGACAACATATGCCATAAATCACTTATGTGTTGTGTTAAGAAGTGCTTCCTTATGTCTGGCCTGAATCTCTTGTCAATCAGTTTTCTTGAGCAAGAGGATGAATAATGTCACTATCCATGTATTCCAAGCCATGCATAATATCCGGTGTCATGGTCATGATATTTACTTTATAAAGACAAGGACTGTAGTCTTCAAATTAGCCATAGCAAACAGTTTGTACTGCCTGGAGTCAATTAAATATGTGGTTGTAATAACTGTAATTAATTCATACAAATTTTATATTTGCATAATGGACTTTGATGCAGGCCAGTAACAGTAATATAGATCTTTTTCTACAACCCTTAAGCATGGCAGTACTTTTCCAGTTTGACAAGTGAAGTAGAAAGCTGTTTGGCTCAGTTTTTTCCTATACAATTAAAGGGGAACCAGCTAGCTACAAGTAGGTTTTAATGTACCCCTCTCTACTGAAATCTAATTCTCACCCTAATCTTAAATGGATTGAGATATTGTACTTGCAATTGTAATGCACAGCTGCAAAGAACAATGAGTTATGTGAAAATTGGTTTACGTTACGATTTTTACCCAATTGAACTATACAAAAATGGGTTTGTGCTTTTTAAAACAATATTTTTATTACATTTTTATTATAGTAATTTGTAATTTATTGTAGTAATTTGAAATCTTTGTAAATGTACTTCAGGTGTCATTTAGTATGAAGATACCAAATAAAAGCCAGTTTACACATTCCTGCTTTCACAAAGGGGCTGCTTTAAATCACCCTATATAATATGGTAATCTACTCCTAAGAGGTTGATGGCTCTGTTGTTGGGTGATGTTTTCCATATCAGCAGAGGTATATGGAAAATAACCCTAATTAATGTGGCAGTCTGTTTGGTATGAAAGCTAAATGCTTGTTGACAGCCCCGATGCGCAACTTTCAGATGGCTCCAATGCTACAACTGAGGCATAGACACCCAGATGTCCTTGTAATATGAAACTAACAGCACAATCCTAACCATGTCTACTCCAAAGTAGGCCCCATTGTGTTCAATGGGTCTTACTCCCAGGAAAGTGTCTTTAGGATTGTGGCCTAAATTTCTAAAAGCTAATATTGTAAGATGGTGTTTTTCCAGTTGTGGGATGGGTGTTGGTTTCAGGTGGATCCTCATTTTCAATGTTTTATTTTTACTATATTAGACTTGATGCTACCATGGTATTTGATCACTTTTGGGGAAATGTTCCAGATCTGTATTTTAACAGGCTACTTTGTATATGCTTTTAACAGTGGTAGTTAAAAGTAGTTAGTTAAATGGGACTTACTTCTGGGTAAGTGCGGATAGGATTGCAGCCTAAGATTGTTTAAAAATTTCTTCCTTGATGATGTCAGGTCTGATCATGATACAGTATTACTTTTGGTGTTTGAGAACCATTGTGGTAAGGTTAATGTATTAAAACGTCACATTTGTACTGTTGTTTACTGAAGCTTGGCCACACATTCTTCTTCTCTTTCCACGTCCCCATCCGTTGCTGAATAGAGCAGTTTAGTTGCTGAATAGTGAGTCACACCTGGGAACTATGTAAATGGATGTGGTTGCTACCTGTTTGTGGTTGCCTGGCTGTTTTCCTCCTCTGATTGCTGCAGGCGTGGAACAGAGCAGCAGCTTATCAAACACCTCAATCTGATTTGCTGAGCTTAACAGTGTAAGGAAAAGAAATGGTTGCCTTGTTTTTCCAGCTTTCTCTAGAGTTGACCATGCAAGAGAAAATGAGGAGCCATGCATGAGAAGTTGTTTTCCTGGCCCATTTAGCCTTTGTGAATACTTCATGAAGGATTCCTTTTCTTTCCTGGTTGCTGCATGACTCAATTTTCATAGATTTGCTAAGCAAAACAATGATTCGAGCCAACCTAGTACAAGGATGCCTTGTTTTGAACCAGAATAGGAAGAAAATGATGTCAAAAAGTTAGGTTTAAACTACAGGATCCATGTAGATACATACTAATATTGGACTGTTACAAAGTGATTTTTTAAAACTCTCATTACTATTGTCAGAAATGATTGTAGTTAGATGCTTTTGTTAAGCATATATGCTATAATATATAATTTCAACTTGAATTATATGCCAAAGAAAATGTGTCAAAAAATAATGGTGATATTATAAAAATGGTATTGTATACAATTCTGAAGATAGGCAGGATCATTGGGATCCTAAAGTAAGAAAGAAATAAAATATTTAAGAGTTTTTTTACATTTTGACAAATTGGTGACTGCAATTTTTTTTAAGTTCACTTTGAAAAATTCCACCCCTCCAGCATGCTGTTATTATTTCATTGCATAGTTATATAAAATAAAGACTCCTGTACCTTCTGTGGTTTTCCATTTTCAGACGACAATTAATAAGAGACAGCATGGAGATGCTTTTTTTATTTACACTGTCACCTGTGGCTCATCCGTTGTCTCTCTTTGTAAAGGCCTACATGAGATATCCTTGTTAAAAATTTCACCATGGGGTCACACCTCCTTGGTGGGTTAGACAAATTCCATGACTGGCATCTCTTTTTCAGGGAAATATTAACCATGAAAAATCTGTTAAAGGAATGTGCAAATGTAGTCAGTTAAACCTTGGCCTTGGAATTCCTCCTTGCTGATAGTTGTTACATATGGGAAATACAAAATAGCTGATTATTAAGTCAGCAGGCGTCAGCCCTTGCATGAAAATGGGAGGGAGCTACACAATCAGTTTCCAAGGTTGCATCTGAGAACATGAAAACATAATTGCATTTATTTTGCCAGATTGGTAATAAAATCAGAAGCACAGACTCATGAGGTGTTGTGCATGTAGGTGTATTAGACTTACTGTTTGTCAAACATCATTCAGTTCTTCCAGGCTTTCTCCCACTCCCCATACACTGAAGGTGGGGAGCTGTATGGGATAAATATTTAGAAGCATGGATTTCGTTTTCATGCTTCATGTGCATTAGACACAACTTATCTCAGAATGATGCTCAATGAAGCAAGAAGCTAGTCCCTGCTTAGACAAAAAAAAGAGGTTGGAACTGATGGCACAAATTCCTGGGTTAGTTTTGAACGTCAAAACAGTAGCTGAGGTTATATCAACTTCTGCAATCGGTTATATCAGAAGTCCCAAGTATGAAGAACTCAGATCAGAGTTTATATCTTGATTTAAAGGGGCCTCAGTCAGTTTTGTTTCCCAGACTGGTTCAGCAGTGCTGCTCGGTGTTCTGCATTATGTATTTATTGTATTAGTGTCCCTCCCTTTCCTCTGATGATTTACATGTACTATCCTGCTGGTTTCACTCCAGATACTGAGGAGATCCGGAACTAGTTAGCATTAGCAAGATTGCTGAATGATATGCATTCACCATGCTTGGGATCAGTGTTCTTAAACTTAAATGGAGATTTACTCGCTATGTAAGTCTTTGCTTACTTATTTTGGGAGGGGCTTTGATTACTTAGCAATCATAGGGAGGGGCTAGGGCAATAATGTCATCCTCAGGATCATGCTGCTGCAGGGTGGGGGGGCTATTTTTTTTAACCTAACAGAGGTTAGGCCAGAATCTGGGAGGTGTGGGGAACACTAGGGAGCCCCACAGAGCACTTGAAGGGTTCCCTGCAGAATGAAAGTAGCAATCATGATTAGAAACTAGAAGTCTAAATTCTGGTTTAAACACTATTACTCTTTCATTATTTCTAAGACATGGGAAACCCTGAAAGGCTTCTGCAGAGCTTTCCAGGGCTCTCCATACCTCTGAGACCTTGGCAGCACTCTCGGGTTTAAAAATAGCCTCCTGGGGGCACATTCTTGAGTATCACATTGCTACTTACCCCTTTCCCTGCATCTTAAAAGGAGTGGGGGACCTTTATAAAAACTGGGGGTGTTGTGACCTCCCATTTGAGTAGCATTGCTCTGGATCATGTGCTATGAACACACAACATATGAAAGTGCTGTGCCTATTACCCAGCAGGCCAGGGTTCTGGACCCGGGTCCCCACAAGATGAGGATCTCCTGCTAGAGTCAGGGGGTTGGACTAGATGATCCACTTGGTCCCTTCCAACTCTGATTCTGTGATTCTATGTGTGCTGTGTTTGCATTGTCTCATCCCATGATGGAGATTGGTGTTGCCCATGTAAACCATCCCCATTCTGCAGCCACAGGATAGAGGACATGGAATTTTGATGAACACACTATAGGAGAAGAAAATGAGAAAACATCTTTCCAAAAGGAGGGGAATTGCTCTCCACCACATGTCTGATGAGCACATGTTTTGCATGCGGAAAGCCCCAGTCACCACAATTCCAGGTAGGTCAGGAGAGAGTTTTATGTCTGACACCCTTGAAATAATTCTCAGTCAGTGTAAGGCGCACTAATTTTGATAGGCAAGTAAACTGAGTTTATACGTACATCAAGGGCAGATTTCTATGTCTCAGCAGTCGTAAGGAACTCAAATCGACTTTTCCCATTTGCACACACAAAAGTTGCATTGAAAGTTCTCTCATGCAAGGCATAGCTCATTCATGCTTTTGCTGAAATTAGCAGAATAGTAAGGGAGTAGGGGAAAGGAGATCGGAAAGGACAGCCTTGCACAGTTTTTTCCACTTACACACATGTTGACAATATTGTGCAAATATCCTCATTCTTGTGAATAAATATGTGTGCGTTAGTATAATATTACAAAAAAATAATTTGATACAGATTAACATTTCCAGATGTTGGTGTAAGAAGTAATGGAGAATTTATTTCATCATTAGTCTTGAGACTACCATCCAAATATTCACACAATGACAATTGAAGAGGGCATGTGTGATAGTTACACAAAGAAACACATACACCCCTATCACAGTGGTGTCAATTGTGCTTCATGGAAAGGGAATCCGATTCAGTATAAACCAAAAAAAGGAAACAGAGAAAAGGAAGCCGTTATCTTTTGAGGACTGCTTTCAGATCTCTAAAAATTCATTATCTGTGCATCTCCTAAGGAACACACCCGAGAACCAAGCAATTTTCCTAGCCTATAACGTTCTATTTTTAAGAAACATGGAAATGTTGAACCTGTGACAATGCCATTTGAGTGTGCACATTTCAGAATGCAGTGATGTCAAAGTTGTTGGTCTCCAACAGTAATACTAATTTTTTCTAAAAATGCAATTATTGAACCTGTTCCATGGCAGATAAATTAACAGGGGTATATTTTTTCTTTATAACTTCCATTGGTATATGATATTATTGCAGTTAAATGTCATTGTTACCAATTGTCAAAGCAGATGAGAGACATCCAATATAAACAAAACCTTTTTAAAAAATCCTGGTGCAGTGACTCAGAGCTGTGGACTTAAAGACTGATTTACATGATCAGCCATGCAAGTTTGTTTGAGCAAAACAAATGGTAAAGTTGTTGTGCGAATGCTTTGTCACATGTCCATATCAGGTATTTTTTGGGGGGGGGGGGGGCGGCTTTCTTTAAAGTGAGTTCTTCCACATGCTTAATCTCAGGCTTTAAATTGATCTTGACTTCATGGCAAAGCAGACAGGAATCTGTTTTCATTGTTTGATCAGCTGTACTATACTGTACTGTACTGGATTTGTTCATATGTGGGACCCATGTTGAGTGGAATGAATCAGCCCAATTTCATAAGGCTGAAATCAATTTGAACTTTTGGATGTTGAAAACTTGGGAAGATACCCAGCTATCCCTACAATCCAGAGTAACTACGGGAGCACATAAAAGACATTATGTGCACCCATAGTTACTGCACCACCTAGTGAAAACCTATGGGAAATTCATATTGCAATCCAGAGTAAATTGTTCTTACACTGGAGCAAGGACTCCCCATAGTTACTCTGCATTATGCCCTACGTCTAATTATCTCCTTGACTATTATACTGCCTGTTGTGAGGTGCAGTGATCATTGGAATGTATAATAAGCAACTTTAATTGCCCTACAATCCAGAGTTATGACGGGAAGACGTAAGAGGCACTTACTCTGCATTGCTCTATGCATTTCCCATATGTTTCCCATAGGTGGCACCGTAACTACATCGGTGTAAAAGGTCCTGTAGTTACTCTGGATAGCAGCCTTGGTCATATCCATACTGGTAAGAGGGTTGATACAGTGGAGCTGCTGCTCCATTATAAGAAACTAAAGAATGAAATGCTTAAAGGCACTTCACTGTCTTCAAGTACCAAAGACAACTCTGAAATTAGCAATTGGGGAGGGGTTCCCTTGTACAGGCCTACCTTGTTATACACGGATTTTTTAAATACATGGATTTGACTTAACATGAATGGCGTCTGCAAATCACATTTTAAAAAACTGATTTTCTACTGTTATCATTCCATTTTCAGTCCCAGAATCAAACCCCTGCAGATATTGAGGTGAGGCACTACCTTTTTCAGTTAGGCACAATAGAGGAGCAAGCAACATGTAGTGGACCTTTAAAGCTATTTTCCATTTTTTTCTTTATACACTGATTTTTTTTTTATCCACGGGAGGTTCTGGAATGGAACCCTAGTGGATTACAAGGCACAGCTGTACCTCATTTCAGCCTGCATCATGCTGCTTCCTCTTTAGCTTGTCTTCATTGTTTTTTGACAGCAAGCTGTCATGCAACATGAATAAGGTTTACTGCCCAAATCGTCAGGCTATATCTAAAACATACCATTCAATACTTCAGCAACAAAGCCTACCCATGTTGCATGGATGGATCTGTGTTTAATCTGTGGTCATATTTGCAGCTTATGCAAACAAACTCTGCACTGATTTATTAAAAATTTTTAAGCAGTGTTGGTTGCATTTAGCCATCCTATTAGCCAACTTATTTATTTATTTATTTATTTATTTAAAACATTTTTTGCCACACCTTCTCCTTCCCCCACCCAAAGGGAGGCACCCAAGGCAGCAGGATGGAAACAAATAGCGCAACTGGGAAACAAAAGGATAAAACTGAACTTACAACAGAGAAAATAAGTAGATTTTCATCTACAACCAGAATGTTAGCAGAAAGTGTTCTTTAGAGAACACCTTAGAGAAGCCATGGAATCTCTTCTTCCACATCAGTAGCAGCTTAGACTAATGGCAGGGGAATGTGTAAGGGCTAACCTTGGAGGAGACTCCATCTCAACAAGGGATAGTTACTCTGTTCTAAAGCCTGTAGAGTTGCGTTTCCTGCACTGTAGATTGGGACTCATCAGTGGGTCACAGACAGTGTGTTGTGGATTGTTAAACTGACAAGTTGGTAGCCAAGAAGAAAAATGTATTAAGACCTATTGAATGTGAACAGCTGAACGTTTACTTGTGAGTTGGAGATTGTGCCCCAGCCCACTTCAAAGGGGAGGCCGAGAGGAATACAATGACCAGAATGAGCCCAATCTGATAAATGGAGGGCCTCCTCCCTCCAAAAAAAACTTATTTTACTTACCCTACAATCCAAAGTAACTACGGGAGCACATAAGAGACATTACGTGTACCCGTAGTTACTGCACCACCTAGTGAAAACCTATGGGAAATTCAGATTGCAATCCAGAGCAAATTGTTCTTACACTGGAGCAAGAACTCCCCGTAGTTACTCTGGATTGTGCCCATAGTAGTAGGTAACCCGTTCCTTGGCTCCTGTCAAGGGTCAGACAAATAGGAAATCAAGACCCCTAGAATGGCCCTGATCTGTGGAACTAAAAGTCACCGAATGGTCCATAATGTTAACACCTTCCCCTTCACAGTAAAAAGGAAATCAGAGTTTTGAGCAGCTGGTGTGGTAAAGCAGTTTTTTAATAAGTCTTGTAAAGCTAGATGGATTCTGATAGAGTATAACTGTGATTAATGGGTCTCAGTGCTGCAACATTAAAGAACCACTGCTTTAGAATACAGTATTTAAGATGGTAGCCAGCACTTTGATTTGTATCCAGAAGCCCACAATGGTTGTAATAACAGTGTTTGGCCTGCACCTGATGAAGAGAGCTGAAACCCCTGAAAGCATTACTACAATAAATTTGTCAGTCTTGTTGTGCCACAAGGCTCTCTGTTTTCATTATCAATCTTGTTCACAGTTATGCTATTTTTATCTTGAAGTTGCACATTTTAATTGATAGCCGAAGCCTTTGTTGCTAACATCTCCTTTCCCTCTCAGTCTTCCAGCTGATTAGGCTTAAAATAATATGTGCTATTCAACTCAAAACAAATGTATCCATATCAGAGTTAGCAGGAACTGACACCTAATTAATCTTGGAACATGGGAATCTGGGGGAAAAAACCGCAAACGCTCCCCATTTTATGTTAAGGGAAGCATTGCTAGAAAGTATCAGCCCAGTTCACTGCATATCTATCTCTATTACTCTGTTTCATTTTCCAGGATTTGGCTCTAGAATTACAAGCTATAAATCCACTTAAATGAGGAAACCGAATGCCTGTGGCTAATTTGGAAATGGTAAAAGGTCAATTAAGTACCCAGGATTTTGTTTTTTAATCCCCTCATCACGTTCATACTAAGAGCTTGATGTTATTGCTAATTTATTTGTAGTTTTCCCCAATGTTCTGTTCTTTGAACTACAAAATAAAGGTTTGAGCTAGTCTATTTTGTGTAGAAAGCTTGAAACTTGAGTGATCTAAGTGCATTCATGCTGAGACTATCACACACTGGAAAATACCAAGGAACTTGATGCTGGGGAAACAAATAATGGAAGTGCTTATTTGGCTGGAGAATGTTAACAGTGAGCTCCTTAAATTGGGTCTGCCTACATGGAAAATATACACTCTTTCCCTCAAAATGAGCAGGACAGCAAAACATGTTTGATTTTAAATACACAGGAGCTTATATGGTATAGCTCTCTTGTGTGATGGCACCCAAACCTGCTTGCTCTTAAGTCTGAGATCCGGGCAAAAGCAAAACACAGAAAACATATTACAGCAGCCCTGAATAAGGCACAGCAAAGAAGGAATTAGGTTACAGTGCCAAAACACAAATTCTTTCCAAACCCTAAAATTGTCATCTAACATAGTTTGTAGCAATTCCAGAAGTGTACCAAATGGGACAGACAGGAAATTTTGAAAAGGTTCACTTCCTAGGTATATTACTGGTAAGTCCATATGGAGTGCACTGTCAGCACAATCCTATCTCCTGGTTAGGCCAGCACAAGTCTCATGCTCACCAAAGGGTGTCACAAAAGGAATAGGAATATTTCCCTTTTGCATGATACTTGTGCAGCCACTATTGCTCTCATTGAAACCATAGATAAGATTGACTTGTATTGAACTTTCTGGTTTTTCAGTTTAGTTAAGGTGGAGTAGCTTTTTGTGATAATATGGATCATTTCAGCATTTTGACATTGTGACCCATTGTGAGTTCAACTCTCAGTTAATTTGGTGTCTACTTTCCCTCCCTAGTAGAAGTTGACTGGTGGGACTAAGGCTTCCAGATCTGTATACATATGGTTAAATGGTAAGATAGTTTATACTTGGCAGGATGGTATGTATTACAAAACCAAGTCAAATTAGGGCTTTAAGTCTTGCCAAAGGCTATTCATTGATGACGATAAAAGTGTGTAGGTAGGAAGAATATTTCTGATTATGTAACTTTAGGAGATGTTACCAAAATTTTGATAGTGCTCTGATGTTGAGTTAATGCATTATATCATTTGTGTTTTCTTTTATGTGACTAATAAAAATCCCAAAGAATATATGTGTAATAATGAATATCAGGATGGGTTTTACCCAAAATCTATATTTAAATTAAATATGCTGTTCTAAAGACCAGGCAGTGAAACCATTATACAGTTGGGTTCAGTTTTTTGTATCTTTTAAACTTTCCCGTTCAGTTTTAGTTCAGGAATAAGTTTTTTAAAAAAAAAAAAAAACAAAAAACCCTGCTTTGGCAATTAGTTTGTCCCCAAGTCCTAAGTTGGCCAGGCAATTACATACTTCACTTTGTGGCAATGGAAGCTGGTTGGGATACCGTATTGGCATCCCTCATGCTGACAGTGGTTAAAGAACAGCTGGAAAAGGTGAGGCCACACAGGTGGAGGAAAGGGATGGTGGTAGGGCAGAATGGAGAGAAAGAGAGAGAAGAGCTGGAACAATGTGATCATGGTATAAGGAGGAGGACAGAGGTAGGTTTAATAGTAGTGACATATGCCATATTCCCACTCCCTTTTCCAGGTCTGATCTGCCTTCGTGGATCAACCTGTGCAAGCAATTGACTTGACACATAGTACGGTATGCATCTGCTGGGGATTATCTGAGACCAAGGGATAAATTCTCTACCCCAAGGAGACCACCTCAACAGCCAGAAATTCCATTAGAATACAGTGGAATCTGCACTGGTACCACTGCATTACTGCAAAGAGATTTTGTTAGAATCTGACTGTTTTGATAACCATTTTACAATTTTCAAAGAAATTTCAACCATGTAGATCTAGTTGGACTGAAAGGATGAAAATAGAATGATGATACTATAATTGAAAGCTTAGTGCCCTCAATTTGTTCACTAATGAATTGCTTTGAACTCTTTAGTACTACTTTTATTTAAGGGTTCAGTTTTGATGCTGTTCAAGACATGAAAGTTATTGTAGGTTTTGTTATGGTTCAGAGGAAAACCCCCTTGGAATCATTTTTTCACTTCCCGTTTGGCACAGACTTTCTGCTTAAAAACAGACCCATATGTGTCTGTTTGCCAATTGTTTTGTGTGCTGGGAATTCACATGGCACTGTGTTTTCACTGTGTATTTTGAATAGTGTATTTTGGAGTTCTCCTTATCATGGCAATTGGGTTGGCAGACTCTTACGATACCCTGGTTTTCAAAACTCAACTTTTGGATTCTTGTGCTGTACTGCACCCAGTATTTACATGCTGAAAATGCAGCCTGATCCAAAACCACATAACATTTCAAAATTTTGGGAGAAGTATAATGAGTATCTGTTTGTCTTGGCCTTGAACTTTCAGCTGTTAGGAATGAATTATGGTAATAAAACTATGCATTTTAGCCATTTTTCCCCTTTTAAAAATGAATCAAGGCAGCCTGGCTTGAAATACTTGGGGATTACAAGGAGAAAAGAACTAGAGCTATATTTCAATGACTCTCAGAGTTTGTAAGGGTGGTAATCCATTTTATGCTATAAAAGTAGAAAATATAGTGAAATGCAACAATTTCTCAGAACAAACTGAATATGTCTGACACTTGGAAAGCATTGTTAGCAAAAATGGGTGTGGTGCCAGTACAGTGTCATGTCCTACGATAATATACTGTCCGTATTGCAGAGAGACTGCAATTATTACTATTATTGAGAAATTGATTTCATTTATAATCACTAGCTTGTCTTCCACCTTCAGTTCTGGGCAAGATGTTCAGGTGTGTAGTAAAGATTCTTCCAGGGATTTATAGATGAAGCTGAATTTCTAGCCCCTTTTCAGTCTGCCTTTTGATCTGGTTTTGAGATGGAAATGGTTTTGTTCACTCTAGTCTAGTAGATGATCTCTGGCTACAATCCAGAGTAACTACAGGAGCACGTAAGAGACTTAGAGCACAATCCTAACCATGTCTACTCAAACGTAAGCCCCATTGTGTTCAATGGATCTTACTCCCAGGAAAGTGTCTTTAGGATTGCAGCCATAACGTGCACTTGTAGTTACTGCACCACCTAGTGAAAACCTATGGGAAATTCATATTGCAATCCAGAATAAATTCTTACTCCGGAACAAGGACTCCCCATAGTTACTTTGGATTGCACCCTCTTTCTAGAAACAGAACTAGCAGGAATGGTCCCTGATGTTCTTTATCTGTTAGTGGCCCTTTAATACTATCAACCATAGTTGCCTGGATTTAGATGGGTATTTTGGTGGGCACTGCTTTGTGGTAGTTCTGTTTCTATTCTAAGAGTAACAGTGCATTCCTAAGTATGCCTCTTCAGAATTATGTCCTATTTTGTTCAATACTAGTTACTCCCAGATAAGTGTGGTTAGGATTGCCCAGCATTACTGACTTGCGTTACAGCATTATAGTCTTGTGTCATCAAATGGATTCATTCTGCAGAGTTTTATTCTGTTCCCCATACTGTTTTAACATCTCCATGAGGTGGCTGAGGTAGATCATTGAGAAGGTTGGTGTGCAATACCACCAGTACGCTAGTGACACCCGTATATGGTTCTTTTCCTTTCCTAACTGGAGAAACTGGATATCTCAAACTAGTGTCATCATGGCAAAATGCTGAAATTAAATCCAGACAGGAAAGAGGCCTTCTGATCTACTGGTTCTGTGCTGTTGGAGTTGTCTATTCTGGATGGGGTCATTGGCAGCACTGTGGTTTGCAACACTCGGTGCAGGAGGCCAGTGCATCATCCCTATGATGGACTTTCTCTAGAGCCACTATTAGATGGGGTTCTGCTGCCCTTAGAAGACCATGTTCACAGTCTGGAAACTACAAGTGATATAAATGCAGCTGCAGAATATCACGGAATGAGATAGAGAAGAGAAAGATATTATAATGTTTTACATTCCTGTTGGTTCTCCCTGCATTGGTTGCCTGATTGCTTCTGGGTACAATGCAAAATATTAGCCATTAGCTTTGCAGTCCTATATGGCTTGGGACAAGGATACCCAGAGAACTGTCACTCACATAACGCTTTCGGAGAGAGTTTTTCACATGAATCTGTGCCCTACCATCTTCAAGGTGGCCATCTTGTGCATCCCTTTGTTGTCTGAGGTGAGAATGAAGAAGTCACACAAGGAGGGCTTTCTTAGGGGCAATGGAGCAGCTTGTTAGCTTTTGTGTGGTGTTATGAATCTGCCATATCTCCCTGTGGAAACTAAAGCATTCTATTTATTGAAAGGGAGGTGGGAGACTCACTGTTAATGAGGCAATATAGACTTCAGCAATATTTCCCAGGATTCCTTTGAGAATATTATAAGGCGGTGTTATTATGTTCTCCCAGACAACTGCAGCAACATAACACAAAATAGATGAAAATAAAATTGTTCACAAAATGAGGAATTTGCCTAAAGAGATAAAAAAGTAACAGTATTTGCCTTCAGCCAAAACAAACAAAAACACTCTGCATAAATAGATAGCAAAAGGTGCTGCCAAATATTGCTGATTCTCATTCTGAAGACATTGATGTGATGCCTTCTCCAAGAGAGGTAATGTCTCCTGAAGCTGGAATGGTCCCTTGTCTATTTGCAAAATGCCAAAATTATATTCAGGTAGAACAGAACAAGTCAATCAGATGCCAGTCTTTGTGAGCTGGTGAAATCTGTGTATGATGCCAGAATTGTATACAACTGATACAGATCATAATTTTATCTGGAGTGTTCAGGCGATATCAAACATATCAATATTATTGTGGCGGATATGCTCCAGCTGACCAGAGATGTTAAATAAGACAGAGTGCAATCCTAAGTATGTGTACTCAGAAATAAGTCCCATTGTGTTCAGTAATACTTACTCTCAGGAAAGTGTGCTTAGGATTGCAGCCAAAGGTTCATTTGTAAGCAACTGGGTCAACTAAACCTAATGATTTTGTTTGACAAATGAAACCAGCATATTGTGCTTCTAGGCTCCAAAACCCTTTCAAATGCTCTGTCCTTCCTACCTTCCCAGTAATCATTTCCCAACTCTTCCAGCTCTTTGCCAGTATTCAGTATTGGAACACACACAACAAACAACACTATGAGGCTCCAAAACATGCTTTTCCACACTGGAAAAGTGCTCCTATCCACCCTGAATCTCTTACTGGTATTTGTAATGTTGCATCTGGCTTTCTAACACAGAAGTAACAGGCAGTGATGTCATCACCAGTTAATCATTCATGACTCTCTAGAGCTGGTTTAAAGCAAAATAGAAAATATAGCAGGAAATATAAAATATAAAATAGTTTTATTCTTAGTACTGTGTTGTGCAATGTTGATTATGGGAATCTTTTATGCCAGTTGTTCTCAAACTGGCGGGGCATGTCCCACCATGAGAACCAGTAGATTGCCACAGAACACAGAACTGGACTGCCCATGTGCATTTCTTTTGTACCTTTTTTTATTTCCATGTATTGGATAGTATTGTTCATCTATTCATTGTATCATGTATTGGCTGACATTTACAGACGCCTAAGGCATTGCGTTAAAATACACTGAGGCCCTCTGTTGTTTTTAATTTACTTATTTTTTGTACTTTGTAGAATATCTCTTTTTAAATAATGTTTCCTTACCTGGGCTCTGAAAACTCAAAATAATCATCTCTATATATAAAACTGAAAACTCACTCAATCACTCATCAATGCCCCACCAAAACCACCGGGCCTAGAAGCGTGAAATTTGGGGAGGGTATTTCTTCCTTGATGGAGGCACTTATGAAGAACAAGTTTTCGGAAATTCCAACCAGAAGGGGGTGAAATGGAGCACAATGCATTTTCCTCCCTATACTGTACACTGAAGAGTACCTGACTGAGGGACGCTCTGCCCCACCCCTTGGACATAGAAGGATGAAATTTGGGGAGGATGTCACATGAGCATGTGAGCATGGGAGGGTTGGTGCTCTTGGGAGAGTGGTGTGCATGGGAGGGTGGTGCACATGGAGGGATGTTGCTTTGCCCTAAGGAGATGTTGCTGCCCATGGGGATTGATGCGCATGAGAAGGTGTTGTGCAATGGTGTGTACTGTGCAGAGGTGTATGGAGGTATTTTACTCCTGCAACGCAGGTACATTTCACTAGTAACTTTATAAAAGCCATCAATTAAGCATGTTCCCATGGAAGACATGTCCCTCCCTCCCTCTCTCACAACTATCTGGTCCAACAAGAGGTCACTCAGCCTTGTTATCTTGCAAATGCAGGTTTGGATTGTGTGTGTCCACATAATGAATAGTGTTGTAAGAGAGATCTATTTTTTTTCCTTGCCTCCTCCACCCAGGGCTTATAAAATATTCCTAAATTATGGGTTATAGAGTTTCTAGATGCTAAATATCTAAGTTAAAATCCTGTTTTGGCCAGATTATGTCACTAAATAAGGGCTCTTGGATGGGATTGTGTGCGTGCTTCTGTTCTGTTTGAAACTAAGCAAATTTTCTGCCATGGGCCTTTTATTCATAGTCCATTGAATGACATTAACTCTTGGTATATAATGAGCATATGGCAGTGTGTTACCGTGGACTCCTATGCATGTAAACAGTGGGCTCTCCTAATCTCCTATTTTATCATCTACCATCTCAGGGTGGTTGAGATGGCCCCCAGAATGCAACAACTTCCAGTCATGTTCTGAGACATGGAGAAGCCCTCAGCCTACTCTGTTGGTGTTCCCTAGCCTCAGAAAACCTCTTGAACATGAAACAGATGCTACTTCCAATTTGTATCTGTGACTTTTGGTCATGAGAGTTCAGAGGGTGAAGGAAAGACTGAAACCCACTCAGTTGGCCTTGCCAATCCTCAGAATACCTCCATCTCAGTACACCTCTCAGAACATGAGGAGAAGTTGATGCAAGATTGAAGTTTCTTGTCTGGAAGGCCATCTGAAGAGGCAAAGAGGTCCATCTGAGTGGGTTACAGAGTTGCACAACTTCTAGAGGGCCTGGCATAGCATCAAAGGAAATTATTGTGGTCCTAGGACTCTGCCCCAATCTGGGATTTGAGCAACCATGGATTTGGGTTTCATGACATGGATCCAGTGGTGGGCTCCAGCAGGTTCGCACCTACTCTGTAGAACCGGTTGTTAAAGAGATAGGACATATAAAGTTTAAAAATAGCCATTTAAAAGTGGCTGCCAGATGAGCAGAGAACTGGTTGTTAATTTATTTGAATCCCATCACTGCATGGATCCTGAAAAAATCCTTTACAGGTACTGAGAGCCCGCTGAGTTCAGTTGGGCCTAGACTCAGGTGAGCATATGCAGGACTGCAAGCTCAGTGATTGTTGGAGATAATTTTTGCATACAGAGGATCCCACATTTATTCAATGATATTCCAGATAGGGCTGGAAAAGACCCCTGAAGAGTCTCTGCCAGTCACTGTAGATAACACTGGGCAAGATAGTGCAATTGTCTGCCTCCGGATCTTTTGCCTCAGTTGTGCCTGAGCAACATAAAAATAATAAATCTGGAATAAATGTGTATAGGTGTGCCCCAGTATTTGCAGGGGTTTTGTTCTGAAACCCCCGAGGTTAACCAAAATCATGAGTACCAGGGAATGCCCTTCCACCTTTTGGGGAGCTCCCACCCCCTGAGGGCTTTCCCAGACCTCTTCTCGCTTTATAAGGTGTTGAAAACATCACTTGTGAGTTTATGGGGAAAAAACCCATAAATTATATTTTTTTATCTTTATGGCTCCGTCTGAGCCTAGATGAAGCCACAGATAGACATGGATCTATGGATATTGAACCCTCAGATATGGGGCACCCCTGTACTTTTTTTTAAAGCACAAAATAAATGTGCTTTAATCCTCTCTTATCATTATGCTAGAAAGTTTGACCTCCATGAACATAAATATGAGAATGTGAGCGGTAGGGTTATTATATGAAAATGTCAAGGCTCTCGCTGCTGAGGACTTAATGACCTGAATCAAACTTTACCAGCAGTTATTAGCCAGTGTTACAAGGGGAAAACGAAGTTTTTGGTTTATACTCTGTTTTGAAAATGAACTAAAATTAGAAATTTGGTTTAACAGGGTTTTGTGCTGCCAATTAAAAACTGTAGCACAAAAGAACTTCCAGCTTCTTAAATATTTAAAATATGCTTGTCTCATAACATTTTTTTTTTACTCTGAATCATCTTACCGATGCTGGTGATGACATAGTACCCTGTGGAGCCACTTAGATTCATTTCATATGTTCACCATATGCTTCTGTTGTTTGGTCCCATGTTGTTCTGGTAACATCTGCACAGGAAAGCTTCACATAGGTAAATGACGTGATAGTTTCTCCATGGCAATACTGATGCACTGATTTTGTTTACCTAGTCCAACAACAGTTTATCCAGTTGTTCCTCTTTATAGGCACTACCAGAGTGCCATGGACCATGTGAAAGCAGCTCCAGTGATGCAACAATAGTGTGTTAATTGAGCCTTATAATTGAATCATACAGTCGCTGTGGAAATGTGAGGAGCTTGTTGTCTTTAGTAGCTGATCAGTTGATGGAAGGCAAAATCATATTATCAACACCCTTAAATTTCAGAGTAGTATTTCAGAGGTTATAAAGTTCATGATGTAACACGGCTGATCAATATAGATGCCCAGATTCACAGGTGAATAATGCTGCTTTGTGCTAGTGCTTTGGCCTGAAAGATTAGAGTCAGAGGCAAGACAGATCACAGTTTTATTATGAGTAAATTTGCTGGTGGAATTCTAATGGGCTGTATCCATCCCCCTGAGAGTGGTCAAATGAACATTAAATGGACAAAGTAAAGGTTTTGAAATCTAAAGTAAGAGGCTGAACTTTGCTTAGGTGGCTGTTTATTCTGTGAAGGTGGACTAATTTTTCTTCGCTAAGCAAACGTAGTTTCTGGGTCAGTAAAACTGAACTCATCTCTATAATATTTCACCCTTTTTGCATGTTCTTGTTTGGAGTAAAATGCTCCTCTTCCCATATTTTTAGATTTAGTATTCATCCATTTAAAGACAAGGGCAAACAGCCAGCTTGTGACATGAATTATATAACAATCTTTTAAAGCTTTTGAAAAAGGAATCGAGCCAAAACTGGGGAATCCATCTGAACCTTTGTTTTTTTTAATGTGAACCATAATTAAGTCCTATGCTACACTGCAGGTGAACTGAACCAGTAAGAAAAATAAAATATTTCCATCCCAGCTACTGTTAAAGCTTAGAAAGCCATTATATGTTTTGGTTTAGTTTCAGTTTGGAGTTTATAGATAATATGTTATGTTTCAGGTTCAGTTTTTGTTCTGTCCTAAATATATTTCAAACCAGTTTCCAGGTCAGTGCTTTTTATATATACTTAGGAGCAGTGAGGCTTTTCCATAAAGGCAAATGGGTCTTGGCCCCTTTAAGAGGGAAAAATAAAAGGAAACATATGTTTAAAGACTGGCAAGTACAATGCACCTGTACAGTCAGGCCGCATCACCTGTTGCATATGCTGTGTAGTGTTGGAGGATGCTGGATGTCATCGCAGAGTAACTTACCCCATGCATCTTCTCAGCCTGATTTCTGGGGCTACCCCGATCTGCACGAGGCCTGTATAGGTCTTTCCTGTGTAGCTCTTCAGTCCTAGGAGGTTAGGTTTGGTCTTGCTCAAGATACCTCTTGAATACCACTTGCTTACAGTTGGTGACGATATAGGAAGCAAATGCCATATTAAGGGGAAAAGGCACAAAAAAGAGATCAGATTCCCCCGCCTCTCCTTGAAACTGCCTCATTTCTAGTCCGACACAGTTTGTGTAAATTGATAAGGCATGTCCAAGTAAGCTTTTATGTTAAAATTTATCCTTAGTTCCCCTTCCTCCCACTATGAAATTATTTTCAGATTTGAGCAACCTCTGTGGATCTCTCTAAGTGTCAGATATATTGTTCCCTTGACTCTCTTTTACCCTCACCCAAACCCCTGTGGTTAAGCTATGAGAAATAACTGGCCAGCGTGATCTAGCTATATTTGAAGTGTTCAATATTAATTCTTTCTTAATAGATGAAAACACAACACAAATGTTCTTCAAGTCTAAATTTGGGCAGTTGTGTCTGATGGTTGCCACCCCTCCAGGACTGGCTTGAATGTCTCCGAGAATCAGCATTATTGTCCAGGAGATTATAGAAATAATCCTGGAGATTTACATATATGGTATTGAGTAAAAAGTGTTTGGAAAGTGGAGGGAGGGCAAACTTCTCTGGGTAACTTTGCCCCAATATCCACAGGGGTTCCATCTTGGAACCTCCCTGTGATATGGAGGATCTGCAGACACTTTTTTTAAAAGGTATGGAAAATAAAGGGCCATAGTAAAAATATCTGTGTTTATCATAGAATGGTGAAACTGCTGTGTTTTTAGGGCTTCAGGCAGTCTCCAAGCTGCCTTCAGTCTTTTCCTGGTTTCTGGAAGCTCATCCTTATGCATTATTTTCCCTATTTGAAAGACTACAGTGGTGCCTCACATAAAGAGCTTAATTCGTTCTGGAGGTGTGCTCTTTAGTGAAATGCTCTTTAAGTGAAGCAGATTTTTCCATAGGAAATAATGGAAACTCAGACGATTGGTTCCACAACCCCAAAATATTCATATAAAAATATTATCTGGATGTAAAAATGATGACAAAATACTGGAATTGAATTCAAAACATGCATTCAATGTGCATGATCCTATGAAGTCTACTTAGGCTGCAATCCGAAAGACCCTTTGTGGGAGTAAGCCCCATTTAACACAATGGGGCTTACTTCTGGGTAGATATGATTAGGAGGCTGCAGTCAAAGACAGTTTCCAAGGAGGTTTACCTGGGCTGCTGCTGGAGGTTCAAGGTGGTCGGTGGGGGCACTTGGGGGCGGTTAAGGGCAGCTGCCTCTGGCACCTCCAGGCAACTGCCCCCAAGTTGCTCTTCTATTGCATCTAATGGAATAAGGTAGTGCCTCAATATCTGCACTGGGTTGATTCTATATTGAAAAAATGGAATGATTGCTTGCATGACTACCTCTTTACAATAGTAGAAAAGCAATTTTTTAAACGATGATTTGCAGTGGCCATCCATGTTGAGTCAAAGCTGTGTCTAAAAAAAATCACTGTTTAACTAGGTTGGAACTGTACTTGTATTATAATTCCCAGGATGGAGACTGTTAATTTAATACTGTTCTTATTGAGCTTTTAGCATGAATAAAGGATACAGTATAGATGCCACAGTTGGGGATATGTGAATCAACACAAATACACACACTCCTTCCACCGGTTTAAATAATTGTGTGATTGTGATAACAGTTGTTATAATAAAATCATTATTGTGATACCTGAAGAAGTGATTGTCAATTATCATTTGCCAGACGATACAGATCTGACATTGACAGGTCAGTGCTTTTGAAAAATGCACTACATAGAGAAGTATCAAGGAAGTGTTTTTATTTGGCTTATTGCAGTTATCCAAAAGTGTATGTAAGTCAATTATATGTGTAATTGTCAATTATATGTGTAAGTCAATTATATGTGTAAGCATGAACAACTACAACTGTGCACTGCTATATACTGGAAGGTGTTTTCTGAGGCACTGAGGTTCTTCTCAAAATTTCCAAGTGGCAACAAATAGGGAAAATAATTTTCTGAATAGTTAGTGCACAGGTGGAGTCGTCAACCATTTATGTTTTTGCAACAGTATTTTTGAGTTTGTTTGTAATTACAGTAATTGGTTTGAGTGAATTCATATACTGTATATTCAGTTCATCCATGCCACTTTCCGCACAATAATATGCATTATTACTTATTATTGTGGAAACATATGTGGAATCAGCACATAGCAAACAGCAATAGGAAACAAAGTTGCTGTGTGAGCCAGCCCTGTACCTCATAGGTTAATATGTTCATAGAATTAGGATCATGTAGATTGAAAACCACCCAATGACTTTCCCTTAGAGTCCAATTATCCTTCTTTAATGTACATTTGGAAATGTCACCTTTACAAAATGATAACATGCTCAGGACCATTATACTATACATATTTCCGAGACTTTTGGCTTTTTGGACATAAGTAATAAAGTTTCAAGAGAAAATGTATGCATCCTCCCATAACTCACTATCGTCAAGTCCAATGCAAACATATTGTATTGTCTAAGTTATGTAACTTTTATTCCTTTTAATTTAAATGCATTGTAAAATTTACTGTGCCTCTGGCAAACACATCAAACGGATACTATAAATCAAGGTGTTTCTGTTTCACTAGCTGGATCTACATGATGCTAAGTGCACAATGACTTACTGACCTAAATGTCATAGTTTCATCAAAAAAAATATACTGGCTAAATTTATCCAGCAGCCCATTTTTATGAAATTTAAATTTCTGCATTTATCATGGCCTTATTGTTGGCTGTGGCTTTAAGTAGATGTCATTTTTGAAAAGTATTTATGTTACTGCACAAAATCCACATCACAATTCTTAATCCTAACCAGCTGTATCAAGAAAAATGTTCAGTACTTTAAATGTAGGCCTAAGGCAAAGAAGGGCTGTTACCAGTTGCAAGACTTGTAGGGATCCACTATTCCCTAAATAAAAACATCCCATTTCACTCTGGTAAGTGTTACGAGATGAAACCCAGCCTTCTTCTTTAGCTTGAATTTGCAGTGCAGCTATGATGGTTCTTCCATAACGATAGATCTTGGCTATTTTGGCAATAGGTGGCAATGAAACAATCATCTTGCTGGGATATCTGTGACATTCTTGTGGCATTCCAAAGGATATGTATGTAAATAAGTTATTATGGATTTACTAAAAAAACTACTTTCATAAAGAAATCTGTATCTTCCATAGTTGTTTCTAATGTCCCTATTAACCTACAGTTAACAGGCAACTTGAATAGTTCTGTAAATGGGGGTTAATGATCTTTCCCTTCCTAGATATAAACTTTTTATACCCTGATAGTTCTTGCAGTTCTATTTGTGGATGAACTTTTTTTGTGGGAATGAAGGGAGAGAAATGTTTGCGTGTTCCATGAAGATTACATGAGAATGTATGTGCATTTCATTAGCTGAAACATGAAATGAAAATCCATACCAGATTAAAAAAGAACGTGTTCCCTTTTTGTTTATGAAAGCCTACTTCCAATATGAAATTTGCAAAGATAGGTCCAGATAAGGATTTTATCAGGAAGGAAATATGAAGCAGAACTATCATTCAAAGGTTTTTGAAAAAATCACAATTCCAGGAAAAGAGTGTATGTGTGTGTATCCACACGTGTATATAGCCTCCCACTATAGACATAGATACCTGACATAACTACTGATACAGACACAAGAAAATGTCATTTGTGAGATTCTGGAAATAATCCTTCCAGAATGTTTGTCCAATTTCGTTTACAAAAGTTTGTATATTCTTCTGATATTTGTGTACTTTAAGAAAGTAGTAATTATTTTCTGGGTTGCATTTCTAAAATGTATCATGTTATTAAGAAAAAAGGTATATGGCTGCAATCCTAAACACGCTTTCCTGGGAGTAAGCCACTGAACACAAAGGGGCTTCCTTTTGAGTAGACATGCTCTATGTATCATTGGTTTTTATTTACCTTCCCTAAATGATGTAATTATAAAAGGTATTAATGGCAAGCTGGTATTTTGACTCCAGCAATAATAATGGAATAAGACCCCTATTACCAATGATTCAGTCATCTGTCAGCCTGATAAATGGATTAGTGTAAGAGGTATTCCAG
The DNA here is from genome assembly GCA_030015325.1 of Cryptoblepharus egeriae. Taxonomy (NCBI): domain Eukaryota; kingdom Metazoa; phylum Chordata; class Lepidosauria; order Squamata; family Scincidae; genus Cryptoblepharus; species Cryptoblepharus egeriae. The sequence goes on from JAREYC010000005.1 coordinate 32,938,197, forward strand.
TGGGGAAATGTAGCCCATCGGGCTTCCAGCTAATTATATTTAAGTTGTTTAGTACTGCTGGGAAGCAGCATCCAGGCAATTGCTGAAAGCTTTGATGCAATGTGCCCCATTAGAGTTTGTGTTTAGAAACTCATTACCCTTTCAGGCTTGTGTTGGATGGGTTCTAGGAAGCAGACATGAAATGGAAAGCAGCAATAAATAGCCACAGAAACATTTTAATTCAGCTTCCAATCCATTTTCCTGATTCAGCAGCTGCTGGGCTTTGTGATTTTATTCCATACCTGTGTTGAAGGCATAATTACACTTTATCTTGATATGTTATTTCTAAACAAGAATGTGGCTTAGTCTTTATAAATTAAAATAAGAGTGGAGTGTGCATGTATTTCGGATGTTCCCAAGTGGCAACAACAGAATCAAGTTACCTTTCTTAGCCATGGCAGGTAACCTGATTGCAACTGTGTGCTAAGTTTCTAACCTTGCATGAGGTTGCAGAAGCAGTGCGGCTTGACTGGAGAGGGGGTAGAAGCAGCGTGGTGGCCACAGGAGACTGGTGCTGGCTATTGAGTTCCCAGAGGCAAGACCAGGCAGCCTGGCTGGGGAGGGAGGAGAGGAGGCACAGGACATGGGTGCGCGGCAGATGGGGGAGAGGGAGGGCTGGCTTGCAAGGCTGAGGTGCAGCGCTGAGGCCCCACAGAAGCCCATGAGAAGGCTGCTGGCCATGAGGTGGAGGGAGGAACTTCCTCCAGGTCCGCCTCAGTAGCGTCTGGCTCTGGGGGACTCCCAGAGCAGCGCGCTATGCGCACAACTCTTAAAGTGGCTGCTGGGGCTGGGCCCAAATTCCAGAGAGGTGGGGGGATTTCCCTACTCCCCGGAGACCCCCTGTTTTGCAGGAGCTATCCAGGGAAGTCCAGACAAATGGTCAGCCTGACGCACATGCACACACAGAGAGCGCGCACACACAGAGGCACATGCTGTGGCTCAGTAGAGCTTCTGTCAGTGATTTGCACAGTATGGTTCATGTAGACTTCTACCATATTTGCATGCTAATATTGCTAACTGCCATACCATTTTTTAATATTGCTAATCATTTTTAACACATGATTATGTTATTTTTAACTGTAAGTTATTTTTTTATGTTATTTGATTATGGTTGCAATCCTATACACACTTCCCTGAGAGTAAGTCCCATAGAACACCATGGGACTTACTTCTCAGTAGACATGCTTAGGATTGCACCGTATGTTATTTTTGACTGTGATCAATTGGTATTTTTTATTTTAAGATACTGTTGATTGGGCTTCTGTCTAGTGATTGATAAAACCAATGAAGGGCACAATCCAGAGTAACTATGGGGAGTCCTTGCTCTGGTGTAAGAACAATTTGCTCTGGATTGCAATATGAATTTCCCATAGGTTTTCACTAGGAGGTGCAGTAACTACGGGTGCACGTAATGTCTCTTACGTGCTTCCGTAGTTACTCTGGATTGTAGGGGAAGTGTGAATGAGAAGTGTATAGGATGGATAGTCTGTATGACTTGGACATATACAACGTTTCTATTAATTTTGAGTTATTCCATGACCACAGTTCTCATATTTAGCTGTGCTTTGACAGCCCAGCCCTAACTAATGTTTATGACAGTTGTTCCATTGCCACACCTGGTCATTTATTGATTTGATTTGTACTCTGCCTTTCTCCCCAAAGGGCATCCAAGATGGCTAACAATCAAGTATGGTAGTAGACCAGAATGTGCAGTGGCTATTTTGAAGCTCTCACCACAAACAGTGCCAGTGTTGGTTTCTCCACTGCCTCCGCCAGCCACATATGGGAGCAACAGTGTGAGGCTGGCCAGTTGGAGGAACTGGAGAGTGTCTGGGAAGAGAGGGGGGGAGACATAGGGTAAAAAAGGGTGGATCCTGGTGGAAGCAACTTGAACTGGAATCCTATTCCTGTTCTTTCACCCGTTCCTACTCCTTTTCTCTCCTTGGATTTAGTTGAGCTAAATCTGGTGTACTAAATCTGAGCTAAGTATCTGGTGTACATCCACAGAGGCTTAGCCAGAGGTAAGGGAACTTACCTGTGGAACAGATTGCTAAGGAAGGCAGTGGACCCTCCCTCACTGGGGGTCTTCAAGCAGAGGCTTGATGAGCACCTATCAGGGATGATTTAGGAGGATTTCCTGCTGCAGGCAGGGGGTTGGACTAGATGACCTACTAGGTCCCTTTTAACTCTAGGATTCTATGATTTATTCCCTTATATGAGATGAGCTCTGTGACTGTTTCCCCACAGCAAGATGCAGTTTGCACCAATGGGATGCATGCACCCAATTGGTACCAGCTGCACCAGTGCTGGGAAGTTAATAATGGTTGGGGTTTGAGTCAGACAAGTGATTTGCCCTTTTTGGTTCTTCCCAGAAACAAACAAATGGCAGGTATAGTTAACTCTTGGATGCCATGATTGATAACACTTGGGAAATCCTTCACAGATTTCTCTTGTCTGAACATCTTCACAGCCGCCAGAGACCTTCCTCTGTGTCTGTATATGATATTTTTTTTTTTTTTGGAGCAAAGCATTTTATGATACTGAGAGATGGTAGTCATTTAGTTTGGGAATTACTGACTACATTCATTGCTCTTCTTTTATTGAATATTGTTTTATTGGTTCTTCTTGTAGCTGTAGGTGCCTTTCTACTTGTCATCTGCTGCTTTGTGTTCTTTAGGAAAAAAGCAGGTTGCAAGCTGTAAAAAAACTGAGTGTGGCTTGCTTGTGGCAGGGTGCAATAGCCAAATCTGCAAAAATACCTGTGGATAGTCATGATACTTTGCAGATCCCAATCTGCAGATTTGACTTATCTCAAAGGCTGATTTGTATAGTGTGAGAAGTATGCACAGCAGCCGAAGATCTGGTTTGCAACAGAAAAAAATTCTTGTCTTTCTGGTGTCACATTTAAGTTGGACTTAGTTAAGACTTCAATCAATCTGCCGTAAACAGTTGTGTGGCAAATTGTACCTGCACAAATTTGTTTTTCCACCTGTTTTAACTACTGCAGAGCAATATCTACTGCTGTTTCAGTACCCAGAATGTTTGTACTGGATCCTTTGACTTTGTGACTTCATTGCAATGTGCTGTGTCTACTTGGATGGAAAAAACTGAATGAAGTTTGAAGGGGTTGTTCTCATAGGTCTTTCTGTCTGTCTTCTTGCCTTAAAGCTTTTGTGGGGGAGACATCTTGACTTTAATTTTCAGCTTCAAGATATATTTATTGATGATATGCTGCAGTGTGCCATGCATTCTGATACATCCATGCAAGAATTATAGACTACACCATAAGGAATGTTAACCACTAGAATAGAATTCAAAGCATTTCTTATGCAGTAGTGTGTATCAACTAGGTTTTCAAAAAACCGCACATGGACATGTATTTTCTTTTGCATTATTCTATAAAACTACTTTCTATAGAATAATGCTAAACTTTCTAGAATATACAGTGCTACCTCTAGAATTAAACAAATTTAATTCATTCCAGAGGCATGTTCTTTACATGAAACATTCTTTACGTGAAGCGGATTTTCCCAGAGGAAATAATGGAAACTCAGATGATTGGTTCCACAACCCCAAAAATATTCATATAAAAATATTAACTGGATGTAAAAATGATGACAGAACACTGGGATTGAATTCAAAACATGCATTCAATGTGCATGATCTTATGAAGTCTACTTAGGCTGCAGTCCTAAAGACACTTTCTTGGGAGTAAGACCCATTTAACACAATGGGGCTTACTTCTGGGTAGACATGGTTAGGAGGCTGCAATCTAAGACACCTTCAAATTGTCTCCCCACTTTCTCCTTCTCTCCATCCTGAGCCTCTCTCTCCCGTGCTCCCTTCTGGCTAGCCCTGAGCTGCTTCCCTCTTTTCCACTGCTCTTCTCTCCCTCTGCCCAGTGGACACCCAGCCACAGGAGGAACAGCGCAGAAGTGTTGCTTTCACTATGGGCAGGTGAGCTAGGCAGCCATGACGCTTTTTAAACAGGCTGCCGGCCAGCGCGTCTGCCCCAACTGCCAACGAATGTGTTCTTTACATGAAGCACTTTCTTTACATGAAGCAGAATCCTAGAGAAATTTTTGTTTGTTACGTGAAACATACTTTACATGAGGCATTCTTTACGTGAGGCGCCACAGTACTTTCTATTCTATATAACTTGAATGCAGTTGGCTTTGTGGTTAAAGCGCTGTGCCTGTCATTCTGAAAATCGGCAGGTCAGCAATTTGAGACCCAAGTACTAAAGGACAAGGTGAGCTCCTTTCCTAAGCCCAGCTACTGCCAAACTTAACTGTTTGAAAACATTAAAATGCAAATAGATAAATAGGTAACACCTTGGTGAGAAGGTAACAGTGTTCTGTGCACATGTTCATGGAGGAAATTTTGGACAATGCTTCTGAGCACAGCGCTCTAGAGTCAGTCACGACAAGCAGGACAACCTGCGAAGGCACCTTTACCTTTTTATAGAACTACAAATAGTAGTGACCTGTTTGTGATTAATAGTAAGGTACTGAGTGAACTCAGGGGTGGATTCAAGGAGGGCCATGGGTCCATACCCACTAGGATTAGGAGCAGACCAAGCATGTCTGGTAGCCTTGAGATCAGAGGCAGTCCGCATTCGGATGAGGTAGCTTCAGAGGTCAGAATTGGAATAGAGCCCAGGTCTACCCCACAGGTAGATCTGGCCCCCGGGTCTGGGTAGGAGGTCTATCTAGCAAACCTTGGCCAAAGTGGTCAAAGTTTCAACCAGGAGAGTCACACCCACCTATTTGACCTGGGGTCTGGAGATAAAACTAATGCTCAGTCCCCCCCCCCTCCCCATATAAACTCTGGATCTACTCCTGATTGAACTGTGGTTACTGATCTGATAGTGTTTCCTCTTACAGAGATGCATAGCTTTCATCATCAGTGATGATTCTAGAATTTGTGACAGAGGCTAACTTAAAACATATATGCACATGCCAGTTAATCCCTCACAATATCTGAGAACGAGCAAACAGAAATGAATTCCTCCATACTTGGCTTACAATGACAGTGGTAAAGGTGGGCTTTATCCACCATTTTGTAGCTGGTTTCCAGATTTTTTCATGGCTGTGCACTCAAAGAGAAGCTTACCAGAAGGCAACAAGGAACAGGCAGTTGTTGCTGTTATTGGTGTCACCATGTCCGACCCTTTGTAACCCCATGGACTGCAGCACACCAGGCCCCCATCTTCCACTATTGCGCCACACCCCAATCCTCACAAGAGTGTATTCTCACAGCATAAAGTATCAAGACTAGGCCATTCATATAAATTTTGTTTATTACACAAATGAAAGGTGCATGCACTTTCTGGCAAGTTCTTGACAGCAACATTCCTGACTAGGGGAGGTTGTCCCAGGATACAACAATTGATTCAGTTCAGGTGGAGATTATTGTGACTCAAGGAGACAAAAGCTTGACCCCAATAATTGCCTTGATTCAAGTGGAGCTATATATATTTTTATGCCAAAGGGCTTTACATTCTGAATAGCCCTCCTATGAATTTTTAAGTTTGTTGTTTGTTTTTTAAAACAGGGGTGGGGGTGTTGTTACCAGCCATTATACAAATCTTCCAGTTGCCCAAGGAGGGGGGTCCTTGGGCAATTGGAAGATATGTTTGAGTGGTAAATTGGAGACGAGAGTGGCTATATTCTTATCTTTTAATGCAGACTTGATCTGACTGACAGTGGGATCCTTTCATTCCAGATTTCTCCACTGTCAAATGTAAAGATCTCCATGATAACTCAAACCCCCAGCCTCTTCTTAGCAGTCTGCAAGAAGTCTTCAACAGCTCAGAGGTCTTCCGACCAGGTAAGCAGAAGTTGGAATTCTTTTAGAACGTGCATTTTTACACTTTTTCTTAACAGTTTACATACTTGCTGCCTAACTTTTTAAGTTTTTAAAAATGCTAAAAAGTTTTGTGTATTTAATATATAATATTTTCTTGCAAAATGTTTTGTACTTGGATGTAGGTGCCAGAATATAAAATACACATGCTGTCTTAGTTGTGATGCATGTGCATTATTTTTCCATTTCACTTTAGAATACACAGAAAAGGGGTAATAGTATTGCTTAAAGGAATAAGTATCTTTTAAGACCATGCATCTCTCCTTTACATTTGACACAGGGCATGTGCAGTTGTGACACAGACACATTGTACTTGGTATCTATACCCGAGTCCAAAATATTCTGTGAGAAGCCACTATGATATCATCTTACTGCTTTCAGGCCATGCATTTGGCTGCCTCTGATTTTTTCAAGTGCAAGTGAAAGGTGGTGACCATATTGTTCTTGGGGATAGAATATCAAATTGCCTTCATGTCAACAGAGCTCATAAACATTACGTGCCTGGCAAGAGTCTAGGGTATAAGTTGTCAATCCAGGGTGTGGTGAAATTTGGACTTGATATATTGTTCTAGTCTTCAGTTGAGTAGGTAAGATGAGAATGAACAAATACCTGAAGCAATAGAATAAGGTTTCTCCTAGATATTGGGACACAACCGTGCCTTTTTAGCTTTCCCACTGGGGAAAGTTTCCTTAGGTTTCGGTCTCTCTCTCTCTCTCTCTCTCTCTCTCAACTTGATCAGTGTTGAAAATTCAGTCTTTTTCTTGTTGACTGTGTTCATAATTTAGTTGATGTATATCCAATTTCTAGGTTCTTACTATATATCTGATATGCCAAATAATGTTTCACACAAGCCATATTTTTAATTTTTCCTTGGCAAATTTTTATCAAGTCATCTTAAAATAGCTTTTCTTTCCCTCATGTAGGACTGCTGAATTTCTCAAATTGTCAAACTGCATCTGTTTTTAACAATTACTTAATTAAAGGAAGAGAAGAGCCCTGATCAGGCAGATATTATGAGGATACTGTCCATGTAATTCTGTTTGGAATGGCTAATACCTTAACTGCTAAGCCTGGCATCTGTGATCCATACATACAGTGTTTTGCCTAATGCTATGTCCAGTGGCCTTCTTCCTATGAACTGGACATAGAGGAAAAATGTCCTCAGCATTCTAAATTAGGGGGACAAATGTTTCCTAGGTATAGTGTTTTGGACATTATTGTGTCAAGTTCTGGTCACCATATCTAGAGGAAATGGAAAAGGTGCCAAAGAGAGTGACCAAAATGATTTCTGGGATGGGGCACATGAGCAAAGGCTACAGCATGAAGAATGTCTACCTTTTCAGTATAGAAAAAAAGAGACCAGAGGGAATAAAGTGGAATATATGAAATATTTTACACCTGAAATACCATGTCCATTTATAGGTGTTGCAATTGAGGAATATTTACAAACTGGAGAAAATCCAGAGGGAGTGAAGGCATATCTTTTTCCTCATTTTTAAGTGTCACAATTTGGTATGGATTTTTATTATGAGTATCATAGTAGCCTTACTTCAGAATGATAGAGTAGTAAATGAGTACTTAAAATTAATATACATACCAACTGGATCTTCTTTAGTACTGTTTCCATTTGTCTCCCCTGCAGAAGTTACTTTGAATTTTCTTGCTAACAGCCCAATCCTATCCTACCCAACTTTATAAGGGTATGTTCTCATTTCATCTTCAGTTTCCTTAATAATAATATACTATGATGATGCTAAATTAAACCTCCACATCAAAGAATTGTATGGAATGTGTACAATATGTGGAAAGTTGGATCATGTGAAATTAGCTATGAGTTTTTCATGAATGGCAAGTGAAGTAATAATTTATAGTAGGGATTTTGTGATCTTTGCCTCTTACTATGGTCAGAGATTAAAGCCTTCCTACTTTTCCCTTCCATTATAACAGATTTACTGCAAGTGGGAAAGAGGTTGTGAAAATATGATGACCTGATCTGAACCTACTTCATCCTATCTGACCTGGATTTATGCTGTACCAGGCCAAATGTTGTCTTTTCTGATTACATTTAAATGGCTGACGTTTGGGAATGGGGATAGTAGCTAATGCATTATGTATACATTTGGGGAGTGTCAGAATGAGTAGTAGTGCCCTAGACATGGAAAAAAATATTTGGGAATCGGTTTTGATAATCCTAGATGTGCTACTGCATAGCATCTGTTCATCTCATATGTGAGAAGGCTTGAATTGGCATTAGAAAAAAACAGGCTAAATTGTACAAATGTTAGCATCTTTCCAAATGAAACATCTTATGCAGTCAGATTAATGTTTATTTTTTTTTAAAGAAGCTTTTTCAGAAAATGAGATTACATTGAAATATTAGGGGGAAAAACAATAGTGCAGCACAAATTAGTAATGAGTCTTCTGTTGTGGTAAACCGGACTGAGAAACTAATTCATACATGGTTCATAATTCTGTGCAACTATTTATGTTTTTATGCAATCATTCTTGCTAATCTTTCTGCTCAAAAAAGTGATGGGTGAACAAACCTCATTTATAATAGCATTTTTGCCCTATTCATGTTTGCTATTTTCACCCTCTCTCGATATATGGTGCATTGCTTTTGTGGTCCTATATAGTGTATATATTCACAGGCCATCCATTTGAATTAAGTTTAACTTATATTGGGGAAATTCCCATAATGCCTGTGAAAGATAGCATGCCTGTTACAAAACACTGCTCGTCCAATGTGCTGATTATTCTCATCATATAGCAATGATTTTTTAATTATTGAATTCTACTTCTGATTTATGTGAATGATCCTCATCTGATGCAATCAACCAACCCAGCCCCCTCCCCATGAAACCGCCCACCCAGGACAGTCTGTATGATCACTCTGTACTAAAATTTGATTGCCTTTCACAATATAAAAAAGTTAATTACTTGACAGCAAGCACAAAATTTGCCCGGTTAAGCAGGTGGCCTCTAAAAGAGTGGTCTGAAATATCATTAAAGCTAATGAGCACTTATATTGGTTTGGACTTGACAAAATCGCTCTTTGGTTTAAACAGAGGTAGGCGAAGTAGGATACAACATATTGCTCCAAAAACAATGTTTGTGATTAATAATTATTCAGTCCTGTATTGTTTTAAATCCTTACGATACTTGCATTTATTTTGAGTTGATACAGGTGACTGTTTCATCTGCCCTCTCTCCTCTTCAGCCCACCCACAACTCTTTTCCATATTTCACATTCAATAATGGGAGGTTCAGTTCAGAGATCAATGCATTAGATTATCTAGTTCCTGATCCTTTTGCCCAGAGCATGTCTGCCACCCACAGTGCTAATTAACAGGTGTCATAGATAGGTTTAAAGGCAAAGATGACTGCTGTGTCTGTACCCTTCCCCTTATTCCACAGCTGTCATAAAAGATTTGCCAGATTTTTCAAGGTTGCATGGCAGATTGAGAATATAGAAGTGACCAGGGACTGTAAAGATATATGCAAGCTAATGTTTCTAATCACCTCAAATATGTTACAGCAAATGAACCAGATTACTTTAAAATTTGTTTGCACTGTTGTATTCTTGGTAAACTGCATTATTTTATGCTGTGTCATCTTGGCACAACATGTGAATGGAAGACTGGGACACATTTTGTTATGTAACCCTTAGATGACCAACCGGATTTTTCCCCCCAGCTATTATAATTTATGCAATTAGGCTATTTTTAGATGGTCATCTTTTAATGTTGATTAAGGATGCTGTTGCACATATCACTGATAATGGGGTTGAACTTTCTTTCTCTTTCACATTTGCGTTGCATTTTAGTTGCAGCTGTTTTGTGTTTCTTCATTTTGAAGGAGACATTTTGCTTTAACGTTTAATGATCCATTAGCAAATGCACTGAGGTTTAATATGACCCTAACGGGCTCTCAGTTCTGCTGGAAACAAATCCTGTCATTGTGTTGGTTGCCTGGGAGAAAGGAAAGGCATGTATGATCCTAAATCAGTCTGGTATGGTTGTTTCAAAGGTTGGCTGTTTAAGTTGGCACCTATGAGAGAAGGGAAAGCAGGTGGGAGATATACAGTTGACGTACCTTCAATAAGAGTTCCTTGCACTCTGGAGCAAATCAGGCAAGTGGTGGGATTGCTAGATGGGTGGTTTAAAGAGGAAAAAAAGCACTCTGGAATGCACTGTGGAGAGAGCATGAATGGTTGGTTGTCCACACAAACTGTTAGTATTGCTAAAATGTCCAGCATGAATGGAGCAGGAAGAGTGATTGAGACAGTTCCCTGTGAGTCCAGTCCTGTACAAGTACAGTAGACCATTGCTTTACTATGGGAATCTATTCCAGAAAAACCACTGCACTGTGAAAACAGTGTAATGTGAACCAAGTTGAAGTTTCAGCCATTTTCCTCTCTAAAATATGAAGTTTTTGCTTCTTCCTTATTAACTACTAGCGAAAAGGATACCCATGTTGCAGGAGTAAAATTCCCCATGCGAGGTCGCCCACGGCACAACTTCCCCCCATGCGCATCAGTCCCCCCGCATCAGTCCCCCATGCGCATCATCCTCCATGTGCATAATCTCCACATGCACAACATCCTCCCATGCTCATCAACCCCCATGCTCAACTTCCCCCATGCGCATCAGTCCCCCATGTGCAACTTCCCCCAATGCGCTTCATCCCCCCACACGCAACATCCCCCCATGCACTTCATCCCCCCCAACATGCAACATCCTCCATGTGCATAAACCTCCATGCGCAACATCCCCCATCAATCCCCCATGCGGATCAACCCCCCATGAGCATCTTTCCATGCGCAGCATCCTCCCCAGCACAACCTCTTCCTCTGAACAATGTCCCCCCCAGTGCACCGGGCACCAAGCATCAAATTGGCTGGATGTTGGTCAGTCTCTCATGTTAAGTATAGGACAGAAACACGTTGCCCCCTTTTCAGCCCCTGAAGGGTTAAATTTCTCCACTTGGTTCTTGGTGGGAGTTCAGGTGACAGAAGGAACTCCCAGAATTCCATGCTTCAGGCCCAGCAGTTGGGGCGGAATGTTGATGAGTCAGCAATTCTCAATGCAAAGTATAGGGAGGAAAACGCGTTGTGCCCCTTTTCACCCTCTTCTGGTTGGAATTTCCGAAAACCGGTTCTTAGTTCACCCCTCCCTCACGGAAGGAACACCCACCCCAAATTTCACACTTCTAGGCCCAGCGGTTTTGGCAGGGCAGTGATGAGTCAGTCAGTGAGTCAGTGAGTTTTCTCTTTTATATACAGTGGTACTTCACATAAAGAACGGCTCACGTAAAGTATGTTTCACGTAACAAACAAAAATTTCTCTAGGATTCTGCTTCATGTAAAGAACACATTCGTTGGCAGTTGGGGCAGACGCGCTGGCCAGCAGCCTGTTTAAAAAGCATCAGGGCTGCCTACTACTCCTGCCCATAGCGACAGCAACACTTCCACGCTGTTCCTCCCGTGGCTGGGCGTCCACTGGGCAGAGGGAGAGAAGAGCAGTGGAGAAGAGGGAAGCAGCTCAGGGCTAGCCAAAAGGGAGCAGGAGAGAGAGAGAGAGAGGTTCAGGATGGAGAGAAGGAGAAAGTGGGGAGACACTTGGAAGGTGTCTTGGATTGCAGCCTCCTAACCATGTCTACCCAGAAGTAAGCCCCATTGTGTTAAATGGGTCTTACTCCCAGGAAAGTGTCTTTAGGACTGCAGCCTAAGTAGACTTCAAAAGATCATGCACATTGAATGCATGTTTTGAATTCAGTCCCAGTGTTCTGTCATCATTTTTACATCCAGTTAATATTTTATATGAATATTTTTGGGGTTGTGGAACCAATTGTCTGAGTTTCCATTATTTCCTATAGGAAAATCCGCTTCACGTAAAGAACATTTCATGTAACAAGCATGCCTCCAGAACGAATTAAATTTGTTACTGTGAGGCATCACTGTATATAGATTGGCTTTTTTGCGTACTCTGGATTGTGGAAGGGTATGGTGCAATAGTTCAGTTGTAGCTGACATGTTTATTGCAAGTCGGGGCTCAAAATAGGACAATTGATGTGTATTCTGAGATAGATTAAATTGTTTAGAGGCTCTGACTGATCCCCGGAAGTTGTTCTGTTTGGGGGTGCTGTTTAGTATTCTTTTACCAATTAATTCAGAGTCAACCTCAAGATTTGGGTGGGCTGTGTAACTCATACCTTCTATGACCCCTTTCAACATTATCTACAGCTTCAAGTAAGAGTTCAGGTGCTCAACCAAAGGGCATCTTTGTGGTACAAAATAAATAGCAATGTTGCATTATTTTCTCTGTAGAGAATTGTGTGTAATCACACATTACAGCAAGGTTTCTCAAACTGTGGGTGGAGACCCAGTATGTGGGTTGCAAACCAATTTCAATTAGGTCTCCATTCATTTCAATATTTTATTTTGAATTTATTAGACTTGATGCTAAATGACTGCATTTGGGGAAATATTACAGTATTACAGTTCCTTTAACTAGTAGCATATGCTTTTAACAATGATAATAAATGAGACTTATTCTTGGGTAAGTGTATGTAGGACTGCAGCATAGGATGTTAAATTTTCCTGCTCATGGTGGGAGGGTGCACAGTGGTGGGACGGTGTGCAGTGGGGGAATTCTATTCCCACAATGCGGATATGTTGTTGCTAGTATTCATGACAAACACAGGTATTTTTATACCTCCTTTCTGGCCTTGCATTGCCCCTTTGGCTTTATCAAGGTGGTTTACATGGATAGGCTTTTCCTAAGCCTCATTTGGCTTTACAATCAACAGAGTTCTGTCTTTCAAGAAACTGGCTACATTCCAGGTGTAGCTTGCCATAGTCTGGACACACCCTCTGCCTTGCTGTATTCCTACTTCCGGTAGGTGTTAAAAGATTCTAACCCTACAGTCCTGAGTAACTACAGGAGCACGCAAGAGACATTATGTGCACCTGTCGTTTCAGCAATATCTAGTGAAAACCTATGGGAAATTCATATTGCAATCCAGCGTAAATTGTTCTTACTGCGGAGCAAGGACTCCCCGTAGTTACTCTGGATTGTGCCCTTATTCTAAAAAATGGGTCCCAGTGCTAAATGTTTAAGAACCACTATTTTACAGGATTATAATGTTCTATAGCAGTGTTTCTCAAACTCTGGGTTAGGATCCACAAGGTGGGACCCAAAAGACAAGTCAGTTTCAGGTGGGTTCACATTCATTCCAGTATTTTATTTTTAATATATTAAACTTGATGCTATCATGATATATGACTCAATTTGAGGAAATGTTACATGTTTGGAATTAAGTGGCTATAACATAAATGCTTTAAAAAATGATAATAAATGGGCTTCTTGGATAAACATGGGTAGGATTGTAGCCTAGGATTGTTAAAAAAAATTCCTGTTTGATGATAGCACTGCCTGTCAATACATCATTTCTGGTGGGTCATGACAGAGTCTCATTCATTCCAAAAGTGGGTCCCAGTGCTAAAAGGTTTGAGAACCACTGTTCTATAGCATTGGGGCCATGTATATAATCAATTACCTTGTCCTCGGGCCATGTATAAATTTGTGGAGGGTGTTCCTTCCATGAAGGAGGCACCGACTAAGAACAGGTTTTCAAAAATTCCAACTGGAAGGGGGTGAAAAGGGGCACAACACATTTTCCTCCTTATATTTTCTGTTGAAGAATCCCTGACTGATCCAAGCCCTGTCCCAACCCCCCAGACCTACACTAGAAGCATGGAATTTGGGGAGGGTGTTCATTCTGTGACATGAACACCCACCAAGAACAGATGTTGAGAAATTTATCCCTTAGGGGGCTAAAAGGGGTGAAACATGTTTCTGTCCTATATAGTACTTAACATTGAAGACTGATTAACAGCCAACAATTTGGTGCCTGATGCACTGGGAAGGAGGGTGCACTGGGGGGATGTTGCGCATGGATGTTGATGCGCATGGCAGGACAGTGTGCACTGGTGGAATTCTACTTCTGCAATGCGGGTACATTTTTGCTAGTATTCATATAAAATGATTACAGTACTGTCATAATACAAAATAATAAAGAAAATACAAAATATTAAGAAAATAAAAAATCAATCTGCACTTAGGGTGCAATCTTAAAGACACTTTCCTGGGAGTACAACCCATTGAACATAATGGAACTTTTGAGAAGACATGGTTAGGATTGTGCTCTTAGTCTGGCTGTAATCTGCCCTCCACAGGAGTGAGAGCCACTGATTATAGTAGGGCTTACTTTAGAGTAGACATGCAAGGGCGCAATCCAGAGTAACTACGGGGAGTCCTTGCTCCAGAGTAAGAACACTTTACTCTGGATTGCAATATGAATTTCCCATAGGTTTTCACTAGTTGGTGCAGTAACTACGGGTGCACATAATGTCTCTTACGTGCTCCCATTGTTACTCTGGATTGTAGCCCTAGAGGTTTCAAGCTCTGAATGCAATAGGATTACTTCAGAGCAGATATGCATAGGCTGGTCAGGAGAAGCTGAGCAGGTGCTGGTGGAGCTCTGAAATTGGCTGTATCCTGGCTGGGACTACATTTTGCTTGTCTTGCAAAATGTTCCCAATCCAAAATGCTCTCAATCCAATGTTTTACTCTGATAGTCTTAGTACAGGAATTCTCTCATTTTAGTCTATCATGCCCATTTTTAATAGAAAGAGAAACAAAGCCAAAATTCTCACTTTTTGAGCTAACTTTCACAGCTGCAGCACTGCTGAGAATTGCCTTCTGTGTCGTTCCACAATTTAACACCATAGGACAAAGAAACACATTGATGTCAGATACAAGTTGAAACAGAAGTCTATTTATTTATAAAGGAATGAAGAATAGAAACTGGTAGCTTTCCTCTTCTTTCACTTTTCCATCTTTCTTTGGGATATTCTGTATCTACTCAAATGTATTTACTCAAATCTAATGCTCCATCAAATCCAATGCACACCCTTATTTTAAAAGCCTTGAAATTAAAAAGTGTTAACTGGCAATTGTAATGCACACCTGCAAAGCAGGTACGAAATTTAATTTTACAGCATATAATAAATTATATGACAGTAATAAAAAGGCAATGGGCTTATGTTATTTTTACCAAATTGCACTACTTTATACAACAATGTGTTTATTACACTTTAATTACAGTATAATAAACTGATAAACTGAAAACTGACCTGTACTTATAATCAAAATGCCTCCATTTACTCAAATCTAATATGCCATTGAATCTAATGTACACCTAAGCTTTGGAGACTAAGGGCACAATCCAGAGTAACTATGGGGAGTCCTTGCTCTGATGTAAGAACAGTTTACTCTCAGTGATGGGTTAGGCCCCTCGCCCCACCCCTCGCCCTGCCCACCCGCAGAGGAGCACAGAGCAGCGCAGCCTCCCCGGCCCCACCCCTGATCCTCCCGGCCCCGACCCCTGACCCCAGCCCCACCCCCTGGCCCTGACCCCGCCCCGGCCCGCCCACTTCCAGCAAACTGGTTGTTGGGCCAGGCCAGGCCCACCTCTGTTTACTCTGGATTGCAATATGAATTTCCCACAGGTTTTCACTAAGTGGTGCTGTAACTATGGGTGCATGTAATGTCTCTTACGTGCTCCTGTAGTTACTCTGGATTGTAGGGTAAATCTGGCTTTAAAAGGTGAGGGTCAAGTAAATAGGGTATTAAATGTTTCAATGACTACATGAAGATCTCGGGGGCGGGGGATCTGTGTATCACAATGCCCCCTAGGGGCAACATGACATTTAAAATCTGCTTACTGTACAGCCTTGAGTCAGGGACCTTGAGTAAGGTTTGAAGGGAACCTCAGTATTGTACCTCACTTCAAACTAAATGTAAAAAGCTATAAAATTATTAGTCAAAACACATAATCCATCAACCCCTGGATATTATCAGTTTTATTTTCATACCACTAATAATTTGTTAACATAATCTTACACTAACTTCCTTCCCGAGAAAGAGGCTATTACTAGACCCAGTATATCAGTCCCTTTCCTCTTTAAAACAGAAATTTGAAATTGTTTGCCAGGTATCCTGGAGTCCATCAGAAAAATAATAAACGGTACTATTCTAACCATTTTCTAGCACTAGCATATCAGTGCCAATCAGATACTTGTTGTGTCCTAGAGTTCGGCAGCAGTTATGAAAGCCCTTCAAGGTAAGGCAATATTTGTTACCTTATCTTCCGAGTTGCAGTGCCTTTATGCCAGTGCTGGAAATTTGATTAGGACTGCGCCCAAATTTTCCTCAATACACAGACCAGATTCATTAAAGACAGAATAAATTACAATATTGTAGACACAACCTATCTGCAGTGCCATCACAAAGGATGGTGCAAATCCCATTAACCTTAATAAATATGTAACAGTATGAGTCAACAAATTAGTAACCAGTAAAGAGAAACCACTGGGTGACCTGATGGCACTCACAGAACTGAATTAGAATTTTAGTACAAGAGGGCCCCTGTTCCTGTAAGTTATTTGCAGATTGGTTCCGCACATACTCCTGCCAGAGATAAGGTGAACTCCATCATAGGGTCCTCTGAGGCTGCACACATTTGTATGGAGCATCTGCTGGTCTCAGACAAAGTCCTAAAGGTAAAAACTCCATTAACTTCAGGTTTCTCTGTGAATTCAGAAATAATTTTGTTAGTTAGGATGCCTGGGGAAGCCCCAGAGGGCCAATAATTGTGTCATCCCCCCAGTTCATCACCCAATGCAGTCTCATACTCCTGCGCTCTCTAACAATGCCATAAAACCAATAAGGCAGGTATCTAACAAACTGACAAACAATAAGGCTGTTATCTAACAAATCTAACAAACCCTACAAGAATGTTTCTCAACCAGTGGTATGTGTACCACAAGTTGTACTTGAGGGGGTGTCAGGTTATTTTTGTGAGACCTCCACACCAACTTCTCGCAGCAAAATCATGAATGTGACACGAAAAACCTTCTCAGCTTTTCATACTCAAAAAGGGCACCAGTCCAGTCTCTTACTGGTGTTTCTCATTGTTAAAATATTAACACTGTGAATGCACCAAAACTGAGCTAATAACAAGTCAACCCAACTTAATACAACACATGCTGCTACACAAAAAAGCAATTACAACACTATGCAGGACATTTACAAGATACATACAGTAAAAAAGATACTCCTAACTAAATATCCAATAGAAACTTATTTCTCTACCACCTCAACTTGAAACCTAAAAAGAAATCTCCTGAATTTATCCAATTACTCGGCTATGCTGAAGAAATGAGTTTGTCATAATCCTACACACTCCCTTCTTTTATAGTTCCAAAAAGCTTCCATCCCTACTGACCTTAATTACTCATCTCTTACAGCTGTTTTAATGTGCAGACTGTTCAAAGTAGAATGAACTCCTGAATTAAAGCAACAGCAAAACAAACTTATTTATAAGGGAATCGGGTCAAGGCCAAATCCCTTTATCTATTCTTCATTTATGTCACATCCGGTCTCACAACCCAGAAGAAACTGGCAATTATATCATGCTAGTTACTCCAGGTGGTATTTCAAACAGGTGAACCATGTGAAGTGGTATGGTGATGAACAAATGTAGATGAAGTCTGCCCTAGAATAAAGGTATTCTTAACAGAGAAACTGATATAGGAAGAAAAAGTAGAAAGGTTTTTCAGGTATGAAAACTTGTGTCTTTTGAGAAACTAGTGGTTGTTACAGAAAAGAGATGTTTTTAATACTATATACTCTATGTATGCATATATACACACTGAATTGCAGTGACATGAATTACTACTAAAAATAGTCAACTTTAACTTACAGAAATTTAGGAAGCACTGTCCTAAAGATTAAAGCTAATTTCAGGTATTATTGATACTGTATATATCAGTGGTCTTCAAAGTGGGTGTTGCAACCCCCAAGGGGGTCCAGGCGGCCCACATGTGGGTTGTGAAGGCTGAGGGGTCGCCATCTTGTCACCCTCCCTGCAAGGGACCTTGGATTAGGGAGTGCTGCAGCCTGAACGTCTGTCCCCAGCTTCCTCTGGAGCTCTGGAAGCCTCGCAAAGCTCCAGGGGCGCACAGCTGAAAGGAGCCCCACCAGAGCAGCAGGAAGGCTGGCTGGGGGTCCTGGCAGGGTCTGTGCCTTCCTGCTTGGGGAGGGAAAGGGGAGAGGGCATCCAAAACTGAGCACCAGGACCTCTCTTGCTCTGTGTTGCTCCATTTGCAAGGCTTCCAGAGCTCCAGAGGAAGCGGAGCAGTCTTAAGGGGTGTGTGTGTGTGAGAGAGAGAATGCATGCTGTGTGTGTTTGTGTATATGTGTGAGTGCATGCTGTGTTTCTGTGTGTGTATGTCTGCAAGTGACTGCATGATGTGTGAGTTGCTGTTTGTGTGCTTGCTGTATATATGTGTGTTTATATATGAGGGTGCACGGTGTGTGTTTCTGCATGTGTGTTTATGTGTGTGAGAAAATGCTGTTTGTGTGTGCATGGTGTATGTGTGTGCATGTCTGTAAGTGCTGTTTGAGTGAGTGCATGGTGTTTGTGTGTGAGTGTATGTACATTTGTGTGAGTGCATGATGTGTGTGTATTTGTGTATTTGTAGGGTGACCATATGTCCAGTTTTTTTCCAGGACATGTCCTCTTTTTTAGCATTGTGTGATTGGGATAGCAAGTTTGACAGGGGGTCCCAGACAGATTCAAAAGTTTGAAAGGGGGTCAAGGGTGAAATGGCCGAAGTCCACTGTTATACACCATTCTCCTCCCTTTCCCCTATACTTAAAACCTATTAGTTTGCTTGGTTTATTTTTCAGTCCTCAGCTGTTTTTCTTAATGACATCAGCCTCCAGCATTTCAAGTCTTAAAGCACAAGTGGATCTTCTCCAATTCCCTCTGCTCCGCAGTGAAAAGGGGTTTTTGCTGTATTGATCTTTTCTTCTTGGCACTTTGCTAAGGAGAAAAGAAGTCCTCTTAATTAATGCAATTGTGTTGTATTCTGTTCCATGACCTACTTCTGAGAGGCAAGCAACCTCACTTACTCTTTTTTTAAAAAATATATAAAAATCCTAGCTTTAAAATTTTTTATATAGTATACACATTATATTGAAGAATTAGGACCGGGAGGAAATATAGAAATAGCTTTAGCGCTTATATACTTGAAGTTAGGATAAACAAGATAGATTAATGGTATTAAGCACAAAATTATTGTGAAGCTGAATTTGGGCAATGATTCTACAATGGATAAACATGTGAAAAATTATAGCAACTGCTTTATGGAATAACCTGTTCACATTCACTTTATGAATTGACCCTGTATTTATTATAAAGTACAGTGGTGCCTTGGTTGATGAGCATAATTCGTTCCCAAAGCATGCTTGTAATCCAAAATGCTTGTATATCAAAGTGAACCCATAAGAAATAGTGGAAAGTCACACAATTTGTTCCAAAATCCAAATATATTCATATAAAAATGATTACAATACTGTAATATAATACAAAATATAAAAAAATATAAAATATAAAAAATAAAACAAATTAACCTGCACTTAGGCCACAATCCTAACCACACTTTCCTGGGAATAAGTACTGTTGAACACAATAACACTTACTTCTGAGTAGTGTTTACAGTAAGTACACGCTTAGGATTGTAGTGTTGGTTTCTCAGGCTGCAACCCCCTTATTTATTTATTTAACATGCCAGTATTATCTGGCCTGTTAATTTCATTTTCCTGTGCTTGTTTCCCATCTATAAAAAGTTACAAATATCATTATTTAAATGTGATTATGAATATGAGATATACAGATGTAATGCTGACAGCACAAAACCAGTCATTGACACTTTTAGTATTATCACAAAGCACTGACAAGTGATCAGCAACCAATGCATGTGTCTTTTGGTGGCTCCCATTAAAAACAATTATTTGTGGCCCAGTTTCTAATAGAAATTGTTTTCTGAGCATCCAGTGTTAGGCTCTGTGTCCTTTTTCCTTCCATTTTGACTTGATACTGCCCTTCCCCCTTATGCAGTCTGCTCAGTGGAAAACCTACTGTGGATCCAACCCAACTGCAAAACTGCTGAAGTTTCCAACACACAGAAATTGGCATCCTCCTTCAAGGCTGCTACATTTTATTCTTTTTCATTAGTATGCATGTAACATACATCTTGGGATATAAAGATGCACTTTGTTTTGAAGTCAGTAAACAAGAGTTTATTTGACATAAACACATCAGACTATAGCTTCATAACCACATTCAAATAATGATATTTTTAATTTTTATTGATGGGAAACAAGCACAGGGAAATGAAATTAACATGCCAGATAATACAATGGAAGGCCTGTCGACGATCACACCTTTAATGACTGTAATGTCTAATCCATAATCTTTGGAACTAATATGGTATCATGTTTATTAGACCCATTTCTTACCGAAGGCCAAATAGTATTCATGATGTTTGATAGTATGTGGAGGGTCCATATTCTAAGTAATGCTGCTGGTCAGCCACCATCTTGTGCCTGCTGGCCCCGTTGTTGACTGGTGATGTCAGGCCGATGCAGTGTTTCAGAAGGACCTCTCAGTATTTGATGGGCCCCACAGGCATGTGCCCCATAGCTGGCTGCATTGCTGCTGGCTCCGGGCATTCACCAGTGAATGGCAGGTCAGGAAGTGGGTTCCTATGGGAGTCTTGTCTGGACTGCCTGCCCAGCCTCCAAGGAAGCTGCCCACTGGGCAGTCAAGCAATTCCACATCTTTCAGCCTGGGCTCACTGGGACTGGGCAATGAGAATGCACCACTTCTCAGCATCATCTGGCCTTGCTGCTGGGTAAGTCAGTACCCCAGGTGCAAGGTGGGCCTGACACATACAAATAGTTTGTAGATGAAAAATATCATGTGTCAATAATGCAGAAGTACTGAGTGTTAATGGGTTTTATAGATAACTAATTTCAATGTCATGGACATCCAATTTGTATCCATTGGATGACACTTGAACATGGAACATTACATGGAGACTTGGTCTGAACTGTTACTACAAAATATTTGAATTATGCTAAGCTCTATAAGATTCTAACATGAATATCTTGGCAGTTTAATTATAGATATTTATATGGATACTAAGATAAGATACACTGGACTGGAGCATCGCACGTCTGGGGGCCATAAAAATATTGAATTCATAACGCAACCTGAATAAATGTGGTTGTTTGTGGTAGCATCTCGTTGCCATAAGGCACTTGGATGCATGATGCATTTAATAGTGTCAGGATTTGCTTGAGTTAGCTTGGGGCAGTTGAACATCAACACAGTTTTTTCCAATTTTTGCAAAGAGATGTGTCAGGGCTTATTCTGTGCAAGGCAGGCAAAGCAACACTATCATGTTTATGCTTCAAATTGATCCTGCCAAAATGCCCCACTGTGGCCAAAAGGTTTTAAATTATATCTACTCCATGTACGTGTTTGTTTTTTTTTATGGCAGAGATGGCCAAACTCGCCACCACTGCACAACAGAAATGTGGTCCTGTTTGGACTGTATTTTACTGTTCCACTTGGTCACTGCATGTTTTCCTAGCAGATTGGGAGACAGTGACACTAGGCAGTCACATCTGTTTCCAAGAGTCCCAGAAGCTGCATGACAGGATGTCAGACCTGACTGCCCAGATTATTTCTGTTCCCCCATCTCAAAGAATACACGTGGTGACCCAGCGGAATGGTAAGGTCTGCTCATCAGGTTTGTCTGAATCAGTCCCTAGACCAAGGTTTGGATGGTCCTGGTTTGTGGTATAACAGGTCTGTGATATCCATGCAGATTTGAGTACTATTGGTCCATCCAGCTCAGCTACGCAGCTAAGCACATTTAAGGTCACTATACAACTATACCACAGATCATGATATTATAATGATAATGACAGTTGTAACTTTGTGTTCCCAACAATCTTTTCCTAATAAGAAATAGCTGTGTCACTTTGACCATTCTGTTCCATTGAATACCCATTATTTGTGTTTTTCTGTACTGCTGATTAATCTTCACAGCCTCTACATTTTTAAGACTGTCTTTTTTAATCATAGCTTTAATGAGAAAATCATCAGTATTTTCCTCTGAAGACATTAGAACCTTTAATTAAGAATACAAGGCCAGGCCTTTCCTTGAGGAAAATAAAGGAGATTCACTTATCTGTATTGCAAGAAGCACAAATTACTGCAATAAATAAAATTAATACTTGGGAAGAAGGGTCCTAATTTACTATGATAGTAAAACTAAGAGGGGGAAAATCAATCTGAATTGTTGATGAATTATATTAGGGCAGTGAAATAAAAGCACCACACAACTCCAAAGTACTGCTCACATAAATAATGCAGAGACATCTGCTACAGTCATGCATGACCTTCAGCTTTGGGGAAACCTGTAGATGAGAATAGCTGACTTGAAGCAGCAGATGCTACTCTAAGCAACAGGAATTACTGAGTAGGGTTTCAATGAGCAAAGTCTATCTGGTTGCCAAAAAGACAGTCGGAAACATGTCGCATATGAAGCAAAGAATGTGCTCCTTATTCTTTAGTGAAATATAAACCCAAATACTGGAAAGTTGAAATATTTATTATTCCAAGAAAGGAAACATTTCCTAATATTGTTTAATGCATATGTTATGTTTATCACATATGGTTAATAAATTTTATCATTTACGTACCATCCCTGTCTGGATTTTACCTCTCAGCCTGTCTAATCATGGAAACGGTTATATTGCTATACCTACTATTTAATTATTCATCCTGTACTGTTGCCACTTAACTGCTAAATACAGTAGTTCTATTCTCTGCAGCATCCAATTCTCTGCAGCATCCAATTGTATATATCATACAATATCATGATTGAACAGTACTTCATCTACAGTAAGACAGTTGGCCTTGACTTAGGGCATCTTTCCAGCATTGATGCATGCACTGCATTATGTACAGGCTGTCACAGAGGTTTCCTCAAGGTAAAATAATATATGTTCCCTTATTTTGAGGACTGCATTGAACCACGTTAATTCACCCACCCCCAATCTGCATTGCTAGACAGTAATGTTACAGCAGGCATTTTCAACTGGTATGCTACAAATGGTTCTCAGGTGTACTGAGGGAATATTGGCGTGCCATTGGGGGATGTGAACCCCCTCCCCCCAATTGACAACACAGTATGCCTTGTCAAAAAAACCAAACTGATAGTGTACCTTGGCCATTTTAGTACCTTGCCAATGTGCCATGAGACGATAAATGTTAAAAAATAACTGGTGGTGATGGTGTAGGAATATGTAATTAGTTCTCTTGTTGCTGCTTTATTTCTGTGTTGGAACAAGGGGATGCTGAACAAAGTTTATAATAATAAAATACAAGAACACAATGATAAATAAAAAACATAACATTTTGAATAAATATTACACCACTTTCTACATTTCTAATTTTTGGACAAAACCAAAATTCATTTTTAAAAAAACAGATTTTCTCTCCCCTTTGGTTGTAACATATACTAAGCCATCTTGGGCCATCCAGCTCAGTATGGTGACTAATAGTGACTTTTGCAGCTGTACCAGGAATTGAACTTGTGATCTTCTGCTTGCATAGTGTGTGCTCTACCACTAAGCTGCAGCCCCTCCCACAAAGTATATTATATTAAGTACATTAGTAATGTCAGTAATTTCTGTTAAATATACTTCTGCTATTTACTCATGGATGTTTCCGTTTGATTGAATATTATATGATAACACTCTTTAAACAGGTGAGGCCAAGAAAGGATAATGAAGGGAGATGCACTTATTTGACATGTTAACATCAAGTATGATTCAGCTGTAACATCATAATTAAGGAGATTGGGAGAGCAGCCACATGATTGAAAAGAAGCTGAAAGGAAGAGGCAGACTGAAAAAATACTTCCTTTACAACAATTACTTATAAAGAAACCATTTAGCATCCTTAAATTTTTAAGCATCCTTTTAATGCAGCAGCCTATCCAACTTTCCAGTGCTGTTCATTCCCAACATAAGAGAACTAATGTCTGCATACTCTGAAGAGGCCTCTGTAACTGCCTCTCCACATCAGGATGCAGTGCAGAGCCCATTGGAACAACTGCACCAGCACGGGAGAATTGGATTGAAAATAAGAGAAAGTTTCCTTAACATTTAAAGTCTAGAAATGTTTTCATAGGTCTTCTGAATAATAAAAGGCTATGTTATACCTTGTGGACCCTTCATTTTGAGAAACTCAGCTGTAATAATTTTGAAGGGTTGTAACTGTAGCGGACATCTTTTGTAGGAAAAATCAAGTCATATGGTGGCGCCTCACGTAACAAATTTAATTCGTTCCGGAGGTGCATGTTTGTAACGTGAAACATTCTTTACATGAAGCAGATTTTTCCATAGGAAATAATGGAAACCCAGACAATTGGTTCCACAACCCAAAAAATACTCACATTAAAATATTAACTGGATGTAAAAAATGATGACAAAACACTGGAATTGAATTCAAAACATGCATTCAATGTGCATGATCCTATGAAGTCTACTTAGGCTGCGATCCTAAACACACTTTTCGGGGAGTAAGCCCCATTTAACACAATGGGATTTACTTCTGGGTAGACACGGTTAGACAGCTGCAATCCAAGACACTTTCAGAGTGTCTCCCCACTTTCTCCTTCTCTTCATCCTGAGCCTCTCTCTCCCCTGCTCCCTTCTGGCTAGCCCTGAGCTGCTTCCCTCTTCTCCACGGCTCTTCTCTTCCTCTGCCCAGCAGATGCCCAACCACAGGAGGAACAGCATGGAAGTGTTGCTTTTGCTATGGGCAGGCGTGCTAGGCAGCTGTGATGCTTTTTTTAAATGGCTGCCGGCCAGTGCATCTTCCCCAACTGCCAACAAGTGTGTTTGTTACATGAAGCACAGTTTGTTACGTGAAGTAGAATCCTAGATAAATTTTTGTTTGTTACATGAAACATACTTTATGTGAGGCGTTTGTTACATGAAGGCGCCACTATATATAAAAGAGATGAAAATGTAAACATGTTTGGAAATTTCCTATATAAAGATTTTTTGTTTTCTCCTTCTTTAAACAGAGCGTGGATCGCACTTCTTGCAGACCTCATCATATTGAGGTGGGGCTAAGATGAGCATAACCAGTGATGAAGTGAATTTCTTGGTGTATCGCTATCTCCAGGAGTCAGGTAATTGGTTTTCCATTAAATCTTTGGGTGTGTTTTTTTATAAAGCTATTTTGCCAATGTTTCCAAAATTGCACAGAGAATTGAGAAAATGGAAAATTTTTGCTTAATCAAGGCTAAGGTTACAAATATTATTGCCTCTTATTAGGAATAACTTTTGGTAGGACACAGAATATTAAATTATACTTCTTTAATCTTCTCTTAGCTCTTTTACAATTAAACTAAGTGAGATGTGAACAGGAGCCTGATGTTTTTATTTATTGAAATTCAGCTGGTGTCCTTCCCTGATGCTTACAGAGTATCTTGCAGGGCTATGTATGGAGATCCTGTACCTTTTCCAACATATGCAGGGCAGCAGCTGAGGATGTGTGGTTTTCCATGTTTTGTTGACTTTAATGTATTGAAGCTTTCTGAATATAAAATTTGCAGAAACCATATCAAGTTGAGAGTGCGATTCAGAGATTGTGCAGGGCTGGCATAAGTCCCTTATACATCCCCCAGGAGTGTCACAAATATTCCATAAGGCATGTTTGTGCTTCTTTTCAAGTCAGCTGGGCATAAAAATTGTGACCTTGCTGTTAATCTGATAGTGTTTTCCTAAGACAGTTCTTTCTGGCTGTGTGCTTTTGACAAATTATATGCCATGGCAGTTCATGGCTGTAAGCAAGGAAGTGTTTGTGGTGATTGTCTAAAAGTTATTTTCTTTGAAATAATTGTCTATTCAGAGGTCTAAATGTGGCCTGTAACGTGGGGTATATGTTGTCGTAAAATACAAAAAAGACCTTTTGAAGAATAAAAATATGCAGTTAGTCCAGAAAACCAAATATCAAAGATACTGAGGATACAATCCTATGCATGTCTACTCAGAAGTAAGTCCCATTGTGTTCTGTGGGACTTACTCTCAGGAAAGTGTGTTTAGGATTGCAGCCTGAGTGCTGTTAAGAAGTCCTAAAGAGTACTAAAGTATCTGGACAATGAACACATTCATCCCAATGCAACATGGAAGATGCATAGGTTAATCTCATGCATCTGTATAGCATTATATGATGGGCATTTCCGTCTAGGTTCCCTCGTTGCACTTAAGGAAGTGTGACTGCAATCCTATGCACATTCTTTGGGAACACAGTGCAACTGAATTTCATGGGACTTACTTTGGAGTAGACGTTGTGATGGAATTTTGCTTCTCCTATTCTGGTATCTGACCCCTTTTACCTTTCAACACAGAAGCTTTGTGTTGCATTTTTCTTTCTTTTATTGGTCATCTGAACATAAATTATTTCTATATTTATTCAGTCATAGGAGAGAAAAAAATGAAGTGAGCATGTGGGAATGGTACCGAACTATGCAGTTTCCCATCAGATTTAATAAATCTATATACGGTACTTTCCAAAGGCATGGTTGGTTTAACTGCTGTACAATTTGGTCATATAATTGGCAATATTATAGTGTGAAAGAACAACTAGCCTTGAATGCAGAAATGCAAATAATGTCTCATGTTTATTTTCATATTTATTTATTCAATTTAAAGCTTTACTTTTGAATGGGCATCCACAATCAGAATTTATTGATTTCTGTTAGCTTTCACAGACATCTGAGCCCATTGGTGAACAGACTTGAGTTCTCCCTAGTGTGCTGAATGCATAGTGTCTATAGTTGTGCCAGTTATGCTATACATATGTACTTGATATGGATCCAAGGCATGTGCACTTCAAGAGATTATTCTGGATTACCAGAACCTATTCAGTTCTAAATCTAACAGCATCTAGCTAGCATATAAACACAGCATGTAAAATTGCTGCCTGTTCCTTGAAGAATGGTTTAACAAATTTGATTGTGAATGCAAAGTTTGAAGTTTCAGTGATTTGAATAATTGAGAGCTCTATCCTATGCATATCTACTCAGAAGTCTTACCTAATTCAATCAGACTTATTCCCAGGAAAGTGGGCATAGGTTTGCAGTCAGAGAATTACTTGGTTCTTTTTATAAAGCGTTTTGAGATATGATAGAATTAGTTTAATGCAATGATTTTCAATCTTTTTCAACTGATGGCACACTTAACAAGGCACCGAAATTTTCAAGGCACCATCAATTGTTTTCACCATTGACAGGGCACACCAGACTGTTCAAATCCCCCAATTTTCCTATTAATAAATGTCAATCCCTAAATTCCCATGGTACACCTGAGGACCATCTGTGGCACACCAGTGTGCCATGGCACATTGGTTGAAAATCACTGGTTTAATGTATTATTTTTATTATTATTTTTCACCAAAGGAAAAAAGATACTCTCTTAGGAGAGGAATACTCAGCATGGACTTTTGCAAAAAGTCTGGTGTTTTTGAACTATACTTTTCCAGTACATGGTTACTTTGGACCAAAACTATGCATGTTTTTTTTCAAAAGAAGATTTAGTAGCTGAGTAGGGCAGTTTACAGCATGCCAAAATAGGATGAATTTCAAAAACTTGAAAAAGAGGCTTTACTGTCTTGGCAACTGAAAAAGCTGCCATGCCCACATGTGGAAAATTTCAGTGTTTGAAAACCTTGCTAGCTCATTAAAGTGTGTCAGCAATGATGGCCTATTCCCTATTGCAGCTCACAGGTGGTCGTTATTGTCTGCAGAGCACAACTTAAAGCCAAATCTGTGTAAGATTTTCCTTGCTAGAAAACAAATCTGGATATGGTCTCCATTACCACCTGTTACCTGTTTTGTCACTAGTAAAGAATGGAAAATAATGTTCATTTACGTTGGGTAAAAGAGGATCTGTTCTGTATCCTGGTGCTGTTGGAAAGATCTCATATTTTCCTGATCTGCATGTGCAATTAAAATAAATGGCGGAATACGTGGTACTCTTAACATTTCATGTCATATTATTCAGAGTGCAAAAGAGAGTTACTTGAATGTTTTTTCTTTCTAAAAAAGCTGACAAGTAGGTTTACAGACGTGGTAAACGAAACTAATCAAAAGCTGCTTTCTAAACTCATTAAATTTTTCCACAGTGCTTTCCTATTAGAAGTCTTTTTTTCCCTTCCTTGACTGATGACTAAATGTTGAATAGCTCCAAGTTTTTGGCAGATGCTATTAAGATCAACTATCCGAGTAAAAAATCTTGATTCTAAGAAACTGAGTCGTAAGCCATGTGTACTATAATTCTGGCAGCTGTATAAAGTACCGCAGGAGGATCCTTTGTCTTCATTTCCCAGGAACTGTGGGAAGGCTTGTAATGCAGGATGCACTTCCTGAAACTCTGGAAATAATTGTAGTTAACACAGGAATTCTCATCTTAAAAATTATATATTTCTAGTAATATAAGAGATTTATGAAACGGTGCTATAGATTGGGGGGTGGGGAGCCTGAAATATAATTGCTTATCTGATAGTCATCTGTTAAATAAATGCCTTACAGTCCAATACTAAATGGGCTGTACAACAGCTGAAAAGCATTTCCGCTATTGTAAATTGATTTATGGTAGCATAAGTTTCTGGAACTGCCACCTTAAAATGCCGTGGGTTCAGAAGCCAACTGCCATGGCCAGCTCTCAGTGGAAGCACATGAATTGCAGCTGAAGAGGAACTGAACTTGATGCACTGAAGAGTGACAAGAAGGCAATAAAACTGCACATAACTGGCAGGACACTAACTAGGTGGTAACAGGAATTGCCTGTGAATGTTCAGTTAGTCTCTCTCCAGAGTGCAGGCTGTTTGCTTACTCATCACTCTTCTGTTCAAGAAGAACGTTGCTTTGTTTAAGGGAAGAAACTTCAGCACTTCAATGCTTCTAAACAAAACTTCAAGGTACTAGAATGGATGGGAGGACATGCTGGCCCCCAATCTACAGAAATGCTGATACCTGGTCTCTTGATTGGGGGATTTACCTCTGCTTTAGAGGATCAGATAGTTTTGTTTTTATTTTTTATTTTGGACAGGCTGCAGAAACCTGTCTTGTGGGGGGGGGGGGAATAGAAACAGGGACAGCACTAGAGTTTGTGACACCCAGTGCAGGAAGCCAGTGTGTCACCCTCATTTACTGGGCAAGGTAACAACCTGGAAGGTGGGCATAGTTATGTGCCATCTCAAATCTTTTTAGCTTGGGATCTACTTAGAATGACAATCTATCCAAGAACCCACCAGAAGTAATTATCATGGCTGGCTGTGACATCATCAAGCAAATAAATAAATAAATATGAACCAAGTGAGTAATCTCAAATATCCCTCTCCCCCCCACCTGCAAAAAAAGCATTAATACCCCAGAGGGATGAGGACAGAAAACAGCCTGAGAGAAATGGAGAATAGGAATTTATCTTACCTTCTGAAGCTGGTTTTAATCCTTCTTCGTTTGTGGGAGAGAGGATGCACCGGGGAGCACTTTTTAGCTCCAGCCACACAGGATCAGGACCATACTAGTGGCCTTGTAATCCTCTGTGCCTGATGTGTTCAGCAGTCCAGTCATATTGGATTATTCATGAGTAAATGTGCAGTTCACTTTCCATAGAAGTCAATGCTTGTGGAAGTTTGTAGAAGGAAACTTCCTTCTGGAGTAATTTGCGGAGGCTGCGTTCATTGGCTCAAGATGATTCTGGAAGGTGTTAGTTTCCTCTGAGCCTGGCCTTTATGGCAGACTATGGCATGTTCACTTACTCACGAGTAAAGCCACAATACAGGTAACTTTCATTTTCCTTAGGATCTCATTTTTATTTCAGTTTTTGGCCATAGCTTTTGATAGAAAGGAGATATTTCAAAACTGATGTTTGCATTGCTTTAAATTCCACATCCAATGGTATATGTATATTACATGGTAAGGTTTTTTTCCACACTATTGCAAATTTGCAATTTTGGGGTCTCACAGCCCCCCAATATGCATCAACCTCTCCCCCCCCCCCCCCCGGCATGTCAGGCCACTCCACACAGCCCCCTGTGCAAAGCTCTGGATAGAAACATTCCAAATAAGAAAAAATGAGAGAAAAAGCAGGACAGCATCACCATGGGAAATATAGGTGAAAGGGAAATTCCTGAAAGAAATCACAGTGTATAATGATGTGGTATCGTTGACCCAATGCCTCTCTCTGTATCATTTTCCTAGCTTTGTCAGCCACATTTAAATCCAATTATGACAGGTGTTAGAATCCATTTGGTTCAGTATTTGGGGTAATTAATTTCTCCACATTGCCTTGATTATTTTGAAAAGGTCACTGAATAATTATAATCTTTGACCATATCTCTAGATTTCAGCTAGTCTATGTCTAAATGAACCTTATGTGTGGGGCACAAAATATTCTGCCTGGATTCATGCCTGAGTTTGCATTAATGTAGCTTTGGATTTAGACCTGTCCTAAATAATTTCTTCAATTTGGGTACATAACTGTGCATGTATTGTAAGCATAAGGGGCTTGTGCCTACAAAACAACTCGACTAATGTCCTTAAGAACATCTGAATCCAAAGACAGGTTTTGAAACTGAAAATGTGCCTCAGGGAAGCAAAAACCTATCTTTGTTCCACCAATGTAAAAAGTTAATGCACATCTTCAGAATACTGTCTTCATTGTACACAGCTGGGGGAAAAGCATTAGAAAGATGTTTCTTGTTAGGCGTCTACTAACGGGGCTGTCACTGCCATTATATTAAAAAAAAGTTGGTTTGGGAAAACTATTTATTTGCAAGGATCATATTACACCATTTTCATCTCCTTTTTTCGTCTCCCCCACTTGTGTGAGAAGGCACTCCCCAAGACCCAGATGGTGTTCTGAGGATATTTTTCCAGTAGACATATCTGGTTGCTTGGCTAAGCAGTTGAAGCTATTCAAAGCCAGAGTTATGG
Source organism: Cryptoblepharus egeriae (assembly GCA_030015325.1). Taxonomy (NCBI): domain Eukaryota; kingdom Metazoa; phylum Chordata; class Lepidosauria; order Squamata; family Scincidae; genus Cryptoblepharus; species Cryptoblepharus egeriae. Next base: position 32,969,108 of record JAREYC010000005.1, read on the forward strand.
CTACAATGTTGCTGAGATTATCCCCCTGATTGCCACATTTTTGGACTCATTTGTAATTTTGGGAATTGGTTGAGTTTCAATCCTTCTGTAAGATTTATTTTCAGAAGTAAACCATGATTTCCATAGGCTTTAATGCATAGTTGCCAAAATACAATCCACACTTTAAAAAAAAACTCTACATGGTTATTTTTACTAGAATCTTATATACGTTATGCCAAATATTTAAAGACCTGTATTCAAATTCATAGTGTTAGAATAAAAAGCTTTAAAAGTAAACTCTGGTCCCATATGATCCAGCATATTTGAATTTTTACTTTTATCATCTTTGCTCACTTTCAGCCTGTTCCAGTATACCTTGCATGGGTAGGGGATGTCCACTATTGTATACAGTAGAAAGTTACATTATAGAAATTAGGAGCTGAAGACTCAAAACAACCTTAAAATTATGAGTGACATTTTAAATATTGCATAAAATGATTTTGTTATAGAGGTGGATGGGGCCTTGGTACCTGTTGAGGATCTACAGCATGGGTGTCAAACGCCTTTCATACACACAGCCGAAATCAGCATTAATGGTGTTTCCCAAGAGCAGGAGTCTAATCTTATGCATGTCTGCTTAGAAGTAAGTCCCTTTATAGCCAATGGGGCTTACTCCCAGGAAAGTGGGAAGGAGAAGTTCTTGGGGCCACTTGAAATGGCACATTCGGGCCTTATGTTTTGACACCTGTGATCTACAGTATTCTTGGACCCCTTGCAGATAGATGCTAAAATTCACAGATAATCAAATCAGTGGTTTTCAGCCTCATAAGGTCTTTTCAGCCTCCAAAGGTATTAAGCATGTCTGCTTACTACAAGTGTGCAGGCTTCAGAAGTGATTTTTTTGTCATATAAGACATTCCAGTTCTTAAAATCCAAGACTGGCTTAACACATGTATGGGGGACTCATGATTCAAACCAAGAAGGAGGACCTGACTCAAAATTGATGTAGAAGTGGCTGTTGTGGCTCAGGTTAAGTAATGGCAATAATGACTCTGAAGAAGGTCTGTTTAACAGGAAATGGGGTTGGAAATGCTTATAATTAATTGGGGATAATCTGTTCAGCCCATGCAGTCTTAATTGCCAGTATAGATGTAATATTCCCAGTCTTATAAACATGTTGAGATCAGGAGTGCGCAATTACACCTGCACCAACTGTGGCTAGCTATCTTAAGTTAGGTGATTTCCAATCTAATCCATTGTTAGATTTGATGTTGTTGTAAATCAGCACAATGCTGATTTTTTTCTCTGTTTTCATTCAAATTATTTTTATTTCCAGATAGTTCCAGAACTGTATTTGAATCTGCATTAGGCAGAATATATTTACAGTCAATAGTAGCTCCGCTAAGAAGTTTTATTTACTCTACTCTGTGTACAGTGAATACATGGGGAGACTGAGAGTGTTGGGTAGCTACACCCCTGCTATCAGGCCGTAATTCTTTGCTTTCTTCTCCTTCTGTTTCTCTTTTCCCTCTTCATCTTCAAGACAGTTCCAGACTATTTTTTACTGGAATAAAGGGCTTCTTTTCAAGATATTTTACTACTGTATGGTATTCATCATATGTCAATCAATCGTGTATTGCCATATTTTCAATGGCAAACCACACTTTGCTATGTCATTCTTCATCTGTAATATACAGCATATGTGTTTTCCTTTTTTCTTTATCAAAATACAGTGATAATAATCCTGCTTTATAGATATCTTAATGGTTATGATAGTGTCATGCTTTTCTGGGAACTATGAAATGTGTTTGATTCCTGAGAACTCTGTCTTTGTAGAATTTCCTGTAGTTTATCAGCTCAGTCATTCCAAGCATGATATGATACAGTAAATCATTAAAAGCTCATAAGAAAAATAAATGCAATAACAAAGGTTAACCGATTAACACAGTCTATCTGTTGCCTACTCCAAAACAGATTTCTTCATTACCCTCCAGGACAAAAAACCACTGGAGAATCCAAAAAAATGTGATCCCACAAGGAAGTGGTTTGGCCCCACTGTTTTATAATATCTAGAGAAATGATCAGCCAATTAACCCAAATGTTAGAACCTTCATATATGCAGATGACACTGCAATTGCTGCTCAAGGCTGCACTTTTGAGGAAATAGAGAAGGCAATCATGACTGCTCTGAATGAAATGGGTAATTACTATGACAACAACTACCTGAAACCTAACCCTGGGAAAACACAAGTCTATGCTTTCCATTTAAGAAACAGGGATGCAGGGAAGAGACTGAAAATTATCTGGAAAGAGCAACCAATACAACACTGTGACAGTGCTAAATATCTGGGGGCGAATCTAGACTGAACACTCACTTTCAAGGCCCACTTGCCAAGATACAAAACAGAATGTATGTGCCAGGAATAACCTCATTATGAAACTGACCAACACCATATGGGGAGCGCAACTGGAAATCTTACAGACCTCAGCTCTTGCCTTAAGTTTTTCTGCAGCGGAATACACAGCACCAGTATGGTGGAACTCTTCCCATGTCATGCATGTCAATACCACTCTTAATGAAACAACACAAATTGTTATAAAATGTTTAAAACCAATGCCAACTGATAAACTTTATCAAGTTTTGGGTATTGCACCACCAGACGTGAGAAGACATGTGGCAGCAGAAAAAGAACGATATAAACAGCACGCTGACCTCTAGCGGTGGTTAAGACGCTATGCCTGTTAGCAAGCAGGCCAGGGTTCAAGACCCGGGTCGGCCCCACAAGACAGGGTGAGCTCCTGTCCTTAGCCTAGCTCCGTGACGGCAGCTGGATCCAATCGTATTGGCTCTGCCTTTCCATTGGACTAATTCAGTGGCGTGGAGAGGGGGTTTTGCTGCTTGGGTATTTGCCTATCCTCCATAACAATCCAACCCAGGCTTTCGTGCTTTGCATGCAGCGTATGCAGTGCCAAGCACGATACCATAGTCTTTCAAGACTGACGGAGGCCTGCACTGAAACCTCTAGCATCCTGTGTATGGGCACAAGCCCCATCCCTCGCAACTGAAATCAAGGAAGTGCTTCCTATGTTGCCTTGCAATCCCATCAACTCCAGAAACCTGCCAAATGGAATTATGGCGCAGCCTGCACCACAATGAAAGCTGGACCAGCTTCAGGGAAGAACCCATGCCTGGATACCATCTCCCATATGAAACATGGAAAACATTAAAAAGATTAAGAATAGGGGTGTCACGATGCAAGAAAAACTTAAAGACTTAGGGCATTACAGGAGATGGAAAATGCGAATGTGGGGAACTGCAGAGCCCTGGACATTTACTGACATGCTGTAATCTTAATGTTTTCGTGTACGATGGAGGATTTGTTCCAGGCCAATGAAAAAGCCATTCAGACTGCTATTTTCTGGACCTTGAAGGGGGAATATAAGTGTTTCTGTGTGAAATCCAAACTTGTTATAGTCTTGAAATGTATTGTTTAGATTTCACCTCAATTTTTTAATTTCTAATTTTAAATTTTTTAATTAACCTTTTAAACATTTTTAATGTAAGCTGTTCCAGACTTGGTAAATAAATTCTAAGCATGTCTACCAAATACTTCGGAATCTGTCTCACTTTGCATATCTGGAGACATTTTCTGAATCAACTACAGCTCACATGAAATTACTCTTCACAGTTATCTATGATGATGAAGATACTGGGCAGGCCTTGGAACAAACAAGAGTACTCAGAATTGCATCTCCTTTTCTACAAGTTTTGATTCCTTTTCTGAATCAAATTATTGTATAATTCTTTATATTCTTCATCGGTATCAACTCCTTGGCAAAATTTGCTTTTGCTTGTTGTTTTCAAATTAATTAACTTCTCCTTGATTTCATTTCCTTGTTCATCAGAAAACCATCTTTAATCTTTTGGTTATCTTGAGTTTTTTCTGTATCTTCCTCTGTGTTAGCAAGTCACCTTCTTATGATCTTTCTCAGTTTGCTGTGAACATGCATTTTGAATGTTTCTTGATTCCCTTTTTCTCCAAGTCCTCTATATTTCTTAAGCTATGTGATCTGTAAAAACAAGATCATAAATAGTGCCCCTGGTTGATATGGTCACAAAGTCAGCTACTCCAGCATTCTGTTTTCCACACTGGTCTGCTGTCTGGCTTCCCTGTAAAATCTTTCCTAGAATTCTGTTTGCTTATGTCAGCAGACACTTATTTTTATCCAGAGCATCCATTTCTTGCCTGAAAACCTCCGGCTTTTCCTCTATCACTTGATCTTGGGTCTATAGTTTCTCTGGTTGACCATGTCTAAATCAGGAACCATAGCTGCATGTCTTTTTCACAGCCCCACCCCTCACTGTCTTGTATATTCAGGCTGCCTCCTCTTTATAGAGCTATTGGGAACCATAATGAGTGACCTTAATTAAATCATAATTAAAGCATACAAGAAAAGAATATTTAAGAAAGCACAGGGCATGGGGGATTGCATGAGTTCGCTGCCTACTCCCAATCATTAAAAAAGAATCATGGTTATGGTATTGGCAGTGTTAAAATTGGCATTGGGTGTCATTTGCTGTTGCTTACAAAGTAAGGGAGCCAGCCTTTTGTGGCTGAGGTGTTGGTAATTGGTATTTCCTGTTTCAATGGTTACATAGTGCTTCTCAGATTAAACTGGTAATGACAACTATGGACAGAGGCTGATAGGAATGACTTTCTTGCAACTGCATCTTTGGCAGATAAATGCAACCTCTGTACAGAAATAGATTTTTCGGAATCAGACTGTTGTATAAAAGAGACACACATCATCTTTTGCACTAATGATTTTCTCAAGTGCTCATTTTCTGCAAGGTATGTTTGCAGATGCAACGTTAGGGTGGGGAGAAGAGTCAAAAAGGGGAAACAGTCATTATTTGCCATCATCTAACTTAATTTGATAAATTGATCTCCTTGGGTTGACATTTCATGGTTTCAAGCAATGTTGTATTTTAGAGCATGTGTCACATCGAGGAGTGTTTAGATTTCATATCATGGCTTCCCTTCTTGCTTTCAGGTTTCTCCCATTCAGCCTTTACTTTTGGAATAGAGAGTCATATTAGCCAGTCCAACATCAATGGAACACTAGTGCCACCTGCTGCCCTCATCTCAATACTTCAGAAAGGACTACAGTATGTGGAAGCAGAGATCAGCATCAATGAGGTACGTTGCCACACATGGCAAACATGCCGCTTAAGTAAACATACTGTATAGGGATGCTAGTTACTGACCAATGCAATTACATAATTTGGAATTACCTTAAAGGAGCATGTGTAACCATATGTGATTGTTTCCCCCTTATCTTGTGAGACTGAATTAAAATTAACTCACTCTGGACTAAGATCAACCCATCTTTGGATTAGATCTATCACTTCTGTGCAATGCATCTTTGCAATGTTCATTGAAAAATTAAATTGATTTTATTTTGGATACTACCTGGACCACAGAAACCTCTCAGAAATATTGTGAATTTCTGATCCAAAGTGTGTCAAAAGGGTCAAAAATTTAACCTCGTTTGGTTATTGGTCAAGTTAAATGATAGTAAGAATATTTTCTACATAAAAGTTACATCACACAGATATGTTTTCTCTGTTTTAATTGTTTTAGCTATTCTTTTCCTTTTTTCACTTCTCCCTTTGGAAAGGTATAATACAAGATAAATTGAATTCATTGTGAGGTGTAGAAACTGAATTTTTAAAAGTAAATCAATAACAATTATGTATAGGCCTTTCTTTGTGGAAGCTTCTCCCAAGATAGTTGTCCCCCATGTACAGTCGCAGACAGTGTGCTCTCTGAGGACTGACTTCAGTGTTGGCTGCAGCTGCGTATGGTCTGTTCCCCCCCCTTTTCTTTGGTGGTTTATGGGGAGCCACTCAGTCAGTGAAATGCTGAAAGTGGTTAAAAGCAGTCTTGCTCATTTTGAGACCATGTGGACCTCTTCTCAGGTTTTGTACCCTATCTGTGATCAATGGACCACAGGCAGGAAACTAGTTATGTGGTATAACGGCAACAGGGTTAAATTTGGACCAAGAAATCTCAAGTTACATTCCCAGCTAGGTGGTGAATATGGGACCAGTTACTCTCTTTCAATCCTGCCTACCTCACAAGATCGTTAGGAGGACAAAAGATGTACCCATGCCAAATGCCCTGAGCTGCATGGTACCAAAGAGGAAAGTATATACAGTGAAAAATAAGTAGTCCTTCAAGATTTAGCCCAATTGTAACAGCAGAACCATAGAGGTACACATGCACATTATCTGTAGACATTACAGTATGTTGTAGGACTCCGTTTTTATTCTGTTTGTTGAATATGGATTTGAAAAACAATCTTGTTCTTTTGGTCAGTGCAGGAGGGGTTTTCATAATCACATGTGCATAATTATTATTTCATTTTTTCTTCCTCAGGATGGCACTGTATTTGATGGCAGACCTATAGAGTCTCTGTCGCTGATAGATGCAGTCATGCCTGATGTGGTACAGACGCGACAACAGGCTTTCAGGGAGAAATTAGCTCAACAGCAAGCCAGTGCAGCAGCAGCTAGTGCGACAGTATCTGCTACTTCAGCTGCTGCGACCGCAACAACAGCTGCTGTCCCACAGCAGAACACACCAAAGAATGGAGAAGCCACTGTGAATGGGGAGGAGAATGGGGCACATGCAATAAGTAAGTTAAAACGAGGCTCCAAAAAGACTTCCTGTAGAAAGTGGTTAGTTTGAATTCAACAATTAGAGCTCCTTTGGAGGAAGTAGCACATGGTTGTGTATAAGAATGTTTTTATTTTTATATAAATAAAGCATGTTTTTATTTTTATATAAATAAAGAATAAAGTAACACACTGATTGTATCATTTGATTTCTCTTAATCACTTCTACGTAGGATTCAAATTTTCTCCCTTCCCAATCCTACCCTTGTTGAGCAATTATTTTTGGACATGTTTGTTTGACTGGTAATAACCATGTATAAATGATATTTGACTGTATAGTTTCACTCCAAGACATTTTTTTAAACTCCACATAATAGAATGCACATGGGGGAATAGGAAATTGTGTAATAACAGTGTGTGGGTATGACAAAATGGAATTCACCCCTCAGAATCTGTGAGAAAAATTTTTTCTGCAAGTTTGTGGTTAGCTGTCTGTGTGTTGGAGTTAGTTTTCCTCAAACACTATCCTGCAGGTTTAAAATTATAACTCAGGTTCATGTGGCACCATCTTGGAGTGCACAGCAATTGACCAACATGATGGTGGGGCCTGAGAGCTGTATATAGTCCATCAGTACATTTTGTGGGCCCTCAAAATGGGTCTCATACTGGCAAGACTTTGGACTCGGTCAGGTTAGGTTGTGCAGGAGCTCTCCTTTAGACTTCATCAACAGAACTTTTATAGGAGTCCCTTTTTGCTTTTTTAAAAAAATCAGTCGCTTGAGTTGTCATGGTAGGTGTGCAAGTGATGCAACTTGCAGTCCCATATAAGCATACTAGGAGTAACTCTAATTAACGTCAGTGAGGCTTGCCTATGAGTAGACAGGCATTGGATTGTGCTGTCAGTGCCCCACTCCCCACTGTCTCACCTAGTTGTGAGTGTGTTTTCAGCAGAGAATTCAAGCTATTTGAGATGTAGGATATTTAAGATTCTCCAGGCAGCCTATACCAGAGGAGGCAAGCAGCACTTCTACATTTTGGACAGGTGAGCTCACCAGACAGAGAGTAACAGCTGTGTATATGTCTTGGTGTTGTTAGCAGAGACTTGGCTGGTGCACTAGCAACACAAGGAATCTTCAGGTCAACTTTTGCTGTGAAAGGATAAATAATGTGAGAGGGGATGGCTAATAATGTGGCTAATAATGCAGTGTCACCTGTGAAAGTGGTTGTGAGAAGGTACATACTTGTTAGTGAAAGATGGAGGTGAAATAAAAACTGGAAAGAGAATGGAATGTATCCATTGGAGCAGTGCCAGATTTACATATAAGCTAAACAAGCTATAGCTTAGGGCCCCACTCTATTCGGGGCCCCAAAAAAATTTAAAGGGAAAAAAACTGGTTGTACATTTCCAAAATATAAGATAAAATACAAATAAAATAAACCTACAAACAACAACAGTGTTTTGTGTTGTGTAGGCTCCTAATGGGCCCCACATGCTAGCCTGCAGTTCAACTATTTCTGTTCAACAATTACTTTGATAAAACAAAATATTCTGTTATGTGCAAATGGCTTTAGATACCTATTAGGTCCATAAATTACCATATAGCATATATTCAACACAAAAAAGTGATAATTTGTTGTTCACAAAAGGACAACTAGACATATAATGGCCCTGTTACCTTCAATAGCTTAGGGCCTCATCAAATCAAAATCCAGCCCTGCATTGAAATTTAGAGTTATTTTATTACCCCACACACCCAAATAAGACAACAGACAAAGGGTTGGGTTAAACTGGGCCACTTTATTAACTATTTAACATATGAACCAGCGGGGCACTGCCAAAACTATACTCGTGCGGGGCCCATATTGCAGAGACGGCTGTCTATAGCTTCCCCAACTATTACTGGGCATGCAGCCTGACTCATGGGCGTGCAGCCTGACTCAGCCCCAATCATAGTCAACCATACAGCCAGGGCCTCCAAGAGAAATTTTTAAGGCGGTACAAAACCCATTTGGGGCCCCTAAGACTTGCAAAATTATTTTGAAATAAAAAAATTAAGGCTAATTAATGTGCAACAAACTTCAACAAGTGCACTACAGCAGAGACAGCTGGACTCTTAGCCCTCCAGCTAACCAGACCAGGCCAAGCTAAATCCAAGCCAAGGCTCACCCAACCTGCCTCCAAAGCCGGTCAAGCATTATGGACCAAATTAGAGCTACGCAGGGCCCTTCTATGTCTCTGACTGCACACCAGCTTAAGTGCATGCACCAGGAAATTCTTCTGAACTGTACTTGCTTTTGCCTGGATAAACTGGGACATTCCAGTTTCCAAATGGGGTAACTTCACCTTATAGTTATATAGAGGGGCATTTTTCTAGGGGAGGAATTCTAAGGAGCAGAGAGAATGTTGACTTGGACTAATTAAAACGGGCAGAGCATTTAATTGATAAAATTTTGCTTTTCTCTTCTGATGTCCAGTGACTCCATGGTTTGGTTGGGTGAAGGAATTAGTACATTACAAAGGAAAGGGAGAAATCCTACTTCTTAAGGTCTAGCAACATAAAGTTGCAACCTTTTTGGAATTACCCTCAGTAGGGGAAGGGAAACCTTTAACCCATTTAATCACACATGAACTTTTTATCCTTATAACTAGCGAAATTTACCTGTCCTTGCAGGAGTAAAATTTCAAAAATATTTGTGAGCAGCAGGTGTGGCTGGGCTCCGGTAGGCACTGCTGGGCACTAGTAAGCACCAGGAAGAGAGCAATGGGCACCACTAGGCAGTGGAACATATCGGGGCAGCAGCAGGTACCAGCTGGCATCAGGCATCTACTGGGCACTATTAGGCAGTGGGGGCCACTGGGCTCTGGCCACAACCAGGTACCAGTATGCATCCCTACTTGGCACCACTGAGCACCACTGCTTGGTGGGCAGCAGGGCACTTGGCATCAGCAGACTGTGGGCACCACCAGGCATCATTGGGCACCCGTACTGTGCCCAATGGACACCAGCAGGCACCAGCCACCAATGGACACCAGCGGGCACCAGACAACCCTGCTGGGCTACACTGGGCAGCAGGTAACACTAGGCACCAAATCGGTTATAGGTGGGTCCTTACAACACAGAAGGGCTAGGTGTTGATCAGGCAGTCTTCGATGTTAAGTATTGGAACTAAAACATGTTGCACCTTTTTATATCCCTAAGGGATTAAATTTCTAAAAATCAATTCTTAGTGGATGTTCACATCACAGAAGGAATATGCTCCCTGAATTTTGATGCTTCTATGTCCAGGTGTTTGTCTGGGTATTGAAGAGTCAGTGATTCTTCAATGATAAGTATGGGGACAAAATCAAGTTATGTCCCTTTTCATCTCCTTCTGGTTTGAATTTCTAAAAATTGATTCCTAGTAGGAGCCCACAACATGGAAGGAATATGCTTCCAAATTTCATGCTTTTGGATGGGCATTGATGAGTTAGTAAGTCAGTCAGTGACCTTTCGATTCTACATAGATTAAGGCTGCACTCCTAAAGACACTTTCCTGAGAGTAAGGCCCATTGAACACAATGAGGCTTATTTTTGACTAGATATGGTTAGGATTGTGCTCTAAATGTCACTTTGTCACAGTTCATTAAAAACTGTGTGACATATATTTAAAACATTTATAAACATATTTATATATGTTTAAAGCATTTAAGTTTGTAATGTGAAGAAATATAATATAGGCAATAAAAATTGGTAATATATTATACTAAAGTTAAATAGTTTTGTTAAGCTTTCTCTGTAAAAAATTATATTCATACTGGATAAGAGCTTTCTTTTTCTTTAGTTAATTCTGATGAGTTTTATCCTTGTTTATCCTTTTATGTTGTGTTTTTGATTGTATTTATAGCATTATATTTGAATAATTGTAATTTTTTTAAGATGTTAGCAGCCTTGAGCACCTTAATTTTAAAAGGAAAGAAGAGTATAATTTTTTAAATAAATAAGTTCTTGACAGAGCAAGAGAAATGGATAAATCCTTATCTTGCAATTCATGAATAAAAAATTTTATTAATGATATTTTAAGATTTAAACTCTTATGTATATCATAAATGGGGCAGTTGTTTTTTGAGTTTGTGTGTTGGGTTCTTTTTTAATAAATAAGTTTGTAATTCTGTGGACCAAATCTCAATCAACTAAATAAGACCCAAATCATAACCAGTTTTCCTGCACTGTGGGTGGCGCAAGCGGTTAAGATGCTGTGCCTGTTAACCAGCAGGCCAGGGTTTGATTCCCGTGTCGGCCCCACAAGACAGGGTGAGCTCCTGTCCTTAGCCCAGCTCTGCAACGCCAGCTGGATCCAATCATATTGACTCTGCCTTTCCATTGGAGTAATTCAGTGGCGTGGAGAGGGGGGAATCTGCTGCTTGGGTAACAGCCTATCCTCCATAACAATCCAACCCAGGCTTTCATGCTTCGCATGCAGCGTATGCAGCGCTGAGCACGATACCATAGTTTTTCAAGACTGATGGAGGCCTGCTTTTTTCCTGTACTGATACAGCTGTGCCAATGGGCACATGTTGCATCCTGCTATTGGGTGACAAGAAGGGAGGCCTCCTCAAGGTAAGGAAATGTTTGTTTCCTTAACTTGGAGCTGCATCACCCTTAATTCAGTGCTTGGAATTTGGTTAGGATTGCTCCTAAAATTCACTTTTAAATTAACCCAAAGCAGACAGCTAGCCAAAGCTATTGTTAACAAAATATAAAACCACTTAAATGTAAGTACTTTGTTTTGCAGATAATCATTCAAAGCCAATGGAAATTGATGGGGATGTTGAAATTCCTCCTAACAAAGCAACAGTCCTTAGGGGCCATGAATCAGAGGTGTTCATCTGTGCCTGGAATCCGGTCAGTGATCTGCTAGCATCAGGGTAAGTTAAGAAGTGTTCATATCCTATGGAATCAGACCATCTATGGACTATCTACAGTAGTTTAGTATTCTGCTTTTCGAAATGGCCAGTAAGATGAGTCTTTAGAGAGGACAAATTGTACATTGAATGAAAGCATTTTTATGCATATGTGTCTTGCTGTCTTCACTGTTATGCACTGTCAGCCCCACAAAATAATGGCCAGCGTATTGTACAAACACAGCATATGCTTAGAACTGGGAAAAACAAAAAGTCCAGATTGTGATTTAGTATCTGTAAAATAGCATTCAGGCCACCATCTGTGGAAAACATGTTGCGTTCCTTAAACTGCCAGGTAGAATTATTGGTAACCTTGTTCTGTCAGGCTTCTAAATACAATACTGTTGCAATTTTGCATTCTGCTGATGTGAAAGTTCATTTTTTTTTCTTTTGACTTGCAATTTTTATAAAAAAAAATTCAACTATTTTTTCATTTTATATTCAATGCATATTTTGTCACATTCATTTTGGAGGGAAAGCATTTAATTAACACACATTTGTCTTTGTTAGATCTGGTGATTCTACTGCCAGAATATGGAATCTTAATGAAAACAGCAATGGTAGTTCTACCCAACTAGTTTTGCGGCACTGTATAAGAGAAGGAGGGCATGATGTCCCCAGTAATAAGGATGTAACGTCTTTGGACTGGAATGTAAGTTGACTGTTAACCTGTATTTTGACTGGTATTCCAAGACTTGGAGAATTTTTCAAAATAATACACTTGGTTTTCTGTTATCTTGAATGTTAGTTGCTTCTGTCTTAACTTGATTATATTGAAGAAAAGTGTCATTATAGTGGATTGGGAGGCTGTAGGTATGGATATCTTATATATAGGAATGATTCCTGGGTGCAGTGTATGTGTTTGTGTGTGTTTATCTGACAACTTATATCCCAGCCTTCAGTGTTTGACAAGGCACCCTAAGTGATTCACAACATTTAAAATGCAATTACAAAAATAATCTTTAAAAAGAGATACACTTCAGGCCCTCCAGTCATCTCTGTCAGCGAGAGATGAACCACATTAGAAAATCTATAAAACTGGGATGGAGAATAATTCTTTAATAATTTTCTTTAATAATTTTTTTACCCTTTACTTCTCTGGGAGAGGATGGTCTGTCACTCCATGTTACGAGGAAGCTGCTCCTCCCAGGCAGGGCTCAGTCTCTTGCAGAGTGATTGCTCTTCCATACTCCTGTCTTCCAGGAGTTGTCTCTTGCACTGAGCCATAGCTCAGCACCAAATAAGGGACCATTTCCCCCTTATTTTCCTTTTATTTTCTATTTTTTAGCTCTTTCCTTTTGCTGTCCCCACCTACTTCTACCACCTGCCCTCCCTTCCACCCACCAGTTGTTACTGGGTGCCTACCCAAATTCCACACTTCCAGGTGCAGCAGTTTTGGCTGGACGTTGATGAGTCAAAGTTAGTGAGTCAGTGAGTGAATGAGTGAGTCAGTCAGTGACTTTTCAGTTTTTTTCTATATAAATTTGTATTATTTATATCCTGCATCTATCTCTCTCCCCCTCCCATAATCAGAATTGGAAACTGGTTTGGTAGATAAAGATATGGGAAAAATAGGGCAGCTATTTATATTCCTAGACTTGGAGCATGTGTAACAATAGACTCAGAGCATAATCGTAACCAGTTTAGGCCAGCATAACTCACCTGACATAACTTTGCATGGTGATGTGGGAAGGTTGACACATGCCTGTGTACTGGCCCAACCTCCCAAGGATTGGACAGAAGAGAGTTACACCACTTTTCTGACTCCCCCAGGTTAACATGTTGGGGGTTATGCCAGCCTATCTGGAAGTTAGGAAGTTGTAGTCTCAATACCTGGCTTCCTTATTATGTGGTTGAAATGGAAGAAAATCAGATGGCACCTGTTAAGACCCCTGATTGGATCAACCTCTTACATTACCACCTCCAAATACTAGATGACAATGTTGAGGTTTGCATGTTACAATGAAGCAGAATGTGGAGGTGATAGAATGGACTGTACAATTTCAGGCTGAAGGTAGGAGATACAATTTTGAAATTCCCTTCAAGTTAAAATAAAGAAATTAAGCATAAAAGGAGAGAAGGCAACAGATAACTTTTTGCTGGGCCTGTTTGCTTCTTGAAGGGAGATGTATTTATTAGGAAGCTTGTTCAAAAATCATGCACCCAATCTGTAATTAGATGTGATACAGCCTATTCCATCATGTCAGGGATTTGCTACTTCATTATACAGCATGTGTAGACCAGCCCTACAATCCAGAGTGACTATGGGAGCACATAAGAGACATTACGTGCACCCGTAGTTACTGCACCACCTAGTGAAACCTATGGAAAATTCATATTGCAATCCAGAGTAAAATGTACTTACACCGACACAAGGACTCCCCATAGTTTGGATTGTGCCCCAAGTCTGAGTTGTATGAAATTCTCTTATAGAAATTTCTATTCCACCTTTTTGTCATAATGTAACAACTCAGATCACTCAATCATATCATTTCAGTGTAACAATAAAATCTATAATATATGAAGGAAGTTAAGTACATCAACATCACACAGAAAAAGAAATACCTCACTCTTGCGTATTGCATTAGCATTCAAGAGTTTACTAAACACTTTTACTAAGTGAACATGGGAACAAAACTAGAAACATATTTCTGTTTCTCAGTTCCTTATGGTATAATAATTATTGTCCAGTCCTCATGATGCAGTGACAGATCTTGTAGTCCACCAATTCATGGGGACTGTCATCTTATGAGCTGTTACAGTAAGTCCTACACTGGTAGTAGTTGGGCAGCAGAGCAGATAAGGTGGTGGCAGCTATGAGTGGATCTCAGTGATAGATCTTGGTGGCAGTGGTGTCTGTGACAGCTGAAGCCCCCTTCCCTGGCCCAACATGCTCCCAATGTGCAAAATAGCTGGTATACATCTGAGTAGGCCAATTGGAATCAGGGAGCAACAGCAGAAGACAAGTTTGTTCTGTTACCCTTTTCTGTTTATTTAAGAGGGAAAGGTGTACTATTTGTATTAGTAGGTAAAGCAAAGTAGTGTAAAGAGCCCCAATTTGCAAGAACAATGCATGTTGTGCAGTGCCTATTTAGAGCAAACAATTTGTGCTGTCTCTGACAACAACTTAGCCAAAACAAATAGGTTTGCAACCTGGAAGGTTTCCTTATTAGGAACCTTTTTATTGCCATCTGTTGATTAAGGGCAAAATCCAGAGTAACTATGGGGAGTCCATGCTCCGGTGTAAGAACAACTTACTCTGGATTCCAATATGAGTTTCCCATAGGTTTTCACTAGGTGCTTCACGGGTACGCGTAAAGTCTCTTACATACTCCCATAGTTACCCTGGATTTGGGAGTAAGACATTTAATTAGCTTGCAAAATAATATAGACTTCTTCCCAGCACGGTGAAAATTTAGTTTATATACAATTGGTATTCACTCAAATGATCATGCTACAGCTAATGATATCCTGTCTGTATGTTGTATTTGTATGCATTCAGGGTGACCAAATGTGCAAAAGAGGACAACCCCTCCCAAATCTAGGACACCCAAGATAAGATAAAAAGTAGGAAAAAATAAAAGCTTAAGACACTATGTATATCAACTCATGTAGTTAATTTGAGCATTAGATTACTTATTAAATTTAAAACTATTAAAGGTGTCCTTGCAGTTTACCCTGCTAGTCATGACAGACCCAAAGGGTGGTGCTCATCTCTGTTACAAGGCTGAAGAGCCAGCTTTGTCCAAAGATTTCTACGTGGTCATGTGGATGCATGACTAAATGCCAAAGGTACATAGAACACTATTACCATTACTATTCTGCTGTTTCCAGTGCAAGGTGAAGTTACAAGATACACTGAAGGTTCATAGTATAAGGGTGCAACCCAGAGTAACTACGGGGAGTCCTTGCTCTGGTGTAAGAACAGTTTACTCTGGATTGCAATATGAATTTCCCATAGGTTTCAATAGGTGGTGCAGTAACTATGGGTGCTCATAGTGTCTCTTACATTTGCCCGGTTACTCTGGATTGTAGGGTAAGCCAGAGGTTCCCAATGTTTTTGACTGCTGCCTCCTTTAATCTACTGGACTGTTGGCCATGATTCCCCATTAATGGTTTTCCTCAATGTTGTGGAATCCTTTTGTGGACTCCAAGGGAATCACCCAAACAGTGGTTTGTGAACCACTAGCTTAAGCCAAAGATTTGCAGTGACAGCGTTTCTTTTCTTCTCTGTTCTATCAATACAGAGAAAATATCATCTTAATTCTTCTGGTGAGCTACTGTGTATTGCCACTACACCTTTATACTTGTCTTTTTATGGTTGTGTCACAGTTCTTTTCTTTCATTTGGGATATAATCTTGTAATGATACATAAATGTCCATAGCAGAATTTCCTTAATTTGAAAAACATGATAAAATAGCACATTGGAGCTGAATCTGTACATCGCATAGTGTCATACAAAACATCATTCAATTCCCTTTTTACATCTCCTACAGAGTGATGGAACGTTATTGGCTACAGGATCGTATGATGGCTTTGCAAGAATATGGACGGAAGATGGTAAGACTTAAGTGTCTCTTTCCAAATTATTAGATGGTTCATAGTGTTGAAATATTCCAACTTTCAAATGATTCTGAATGTTAACTTTTGTTTTTCATACATTGCAGGGAATCTTGCAAGCACCTTAGGTCAACATAAAGGACCCATCTTTGCCTTGAAGTGGAACAAAAAGGGGAATTATATTTTAAGTGCTGGTGTTGATAAAGTGAGTAGTGACATCCATAACACCATTAAGCATGGTGTTTATTTTCCACATTTTTATGCCACCTTTCTCCAAAGAGTTTGGGGATGGAATGTCACTGACATGTTTGTGTTTTTTCCTTCTATCTGTCTTTATAGACAACAATAATTTGGGATGCTCATACCGGGGAAGCTAAACAGCAGTTTCCTTTCCACTCAGGTAATTAGCCTTAAGTGTAAATTTACTGGCGTAAGGACTTGATATGTCTGGGTAGGCGGCTTTGCTGTTCCCTGTCTGATGTGTAGCAAATTTGGCAGAGGCAAAGTGCTGCCGCTTCCAGGAGCTTGGCTACCCTGAAATTCAGCAGTTGATAAAATGATGTTCTCACCGAGGGTCCAGCCCTTGTTGCCAACCCCTGCTCTAAGCTATCTAGCAGGGCTATAACTCAGTGGGAAGGCACCTCTTGACATGCAGAAGATACCAGGTTCAATCCTTGACATACCCAGAGTCTCTGCCAGCCAGTGTTGTTAATACTGAGATAGATGGATTGATGGTCTAACATGTTATAAAACAAATTTCTTTGTTCCTGAACAGTTAGTAGATTATTGAGAACCATCAGTTGGGGAACATTATCCATTAATTGTTTGGAAAGTTTGAGTGTTGCAAACCATAGCATTATACTGCTAATGCAGAAATTAGGCATCAAAGAGGGATATGCGAGTACATATGCTTCAAATTAAAAAAAACACATACCCTACAATCCAGAGTAACTACGGGAGCACGGAAGAGACATTACGTGCACCTGTAATTACTGCACCACCCAGTGAAAACCTATGGGAAATTGATATTGCAATCCAGAGCAAATTGTTCTGGATTCCCGTAGTTACTCTGGATTGCGCCCGTAAGCAAGGACTCCCCGTAGTTACTCTGGATTGCGCCCATAGTTTTTATTTCTCTGTCAGATTTCCTAATCATAATTGAATGTTCTTTTATAGCTCCTGCTTTAGATGTAGACTGGCAAAACAACACTACTTTTGCATCCTGCAGCACCGACATGCGCATACATGTTTGCAGGCTTGGCTGTGATCATCCTGTCAAAACCTTTCAAGGCCATACAGTAAGTTTTCAGAATATTGACGAGTTTCTTGACTATTCTCTGACATGCAATTAAAGGCATTAGCTAACTCTATTATATAAAATACTTCCTATATTCTATGTTGATAATAAGCAGCAGGAGTATTTCATAATCTCTCGTGAATGTAAGAAACAAGCCAGTTTTTTGTTTGTTGCTGTAATAAATCTAGAGGGCCCTCTACTGGATAAATGATGCATTGCTGCTAATTGATGATTAAAAAAAATCTTAATTTCAGAATGAGGTCAATGCAATCAAATGGGACCCTTCCGGCATGCTTCTGGCATCCTGCTCAGATGATATGACATTAAAGGTAATTCATTCTGACTTGAAGTCTGACTGCTCCATAGTTTTAGAAGTTTTTGTACACAATAGTAATCTGAAAAGTAAGTTGCTGAACTTTTGCCTGGGCGTGTTGTGTGATTATCATCTTCCTGTACTGTTAAATTAAAAACAGGATAGTCTACATACATCTTTTCTTAGTGAACTATAGTTGGAGGAAGATTATTGCATACACATTTATTTTCTCTTAATTCCTTATATAGATTTGGAGTATGAAACAAGATGCATGTGTACATGATCTTCAGGCACATAATAAAGAGATTTATACTATCAAATGGAGTCCGACAGGACCAGGCACCAGCAACCCAAACTCCAATATTATGTTAGCAAGGTAACATAATAAACAAATAACAATGCATGAAAGCTTGGAAGAAAAACAAATTTGGCTAACTCAGGCTTCCCTGTGCTCAGAAAAATGGGGGCAATTAGCCTTTAAACTGTGTACTTTTGGGGTTTGTATCTCTCCCTTCAGAGAATTAAAGGTAGAATTTGAGGTTTCTCTCCCATTCAGCCTCACAACAGTTGTGTAACATAAGGTTCAACAGAAAAATAATGTGGTCACTAAGAAAACTCCATGATTAAACTGGTTTTGAGCTCCATAGTTCAATGGTCCCATTTTATCAACTGCACCCCAAATACCACCAGCCAGAAAATAAATGGAGGATAATTTCTTTTAAATATTATTTAAGCTATGTTTTGGATTCAAATTTTCTCTTCCATTAGTACCAGGAGTGCAGAGAAAGGAAACCATTGGCTCCAACCCAGCCTTCTTGTCTGGAAAGATAAAAAAAACTAACCTTGCACAGGATAGTCTTCCCCATAGGAAATGTTGATAATTCTTTTATAAAATAGAAAATGCTCTTAAGTTTGATAGCATCTTTCTAGCTATCTGGTCTTCTGTGTGAAACAATTTGGTTTGCTGTGTTTCTACAGTGCTTCATTTGACTCTACTGTTCGATTGTGGGATGTTGAAAGAGGAGTTTGCACTCATACGTTAACCAAACATCAAGAACCAGTCTACAGTGTAGCTTTTAGTCCTGATGGAAAATACTTAGCCAGTGGATCTTTTGACAAATGTGTCCATATATGGAATACTCAGGTATGGGAAAGTTCGCACCAAATGTTTAAAAAGGGGTTGAATAACATTTCATTTAATGTGTATCTGTAGAACTGTAAATACTAAATGCACACTTAAGGTGAAGATGTTTGTTGTGATATAACCCTTCTTGTGCCAGAGCCACTTGTCATATATACATAAAATGTTCCCCACATTCTGCAGGTATATGTACACCCAAACTCAAACCAGACAAGGGATAATATCAGGAAAGGGTATTATAAAAGGATATTACCAAGTAAAATCAGAAAACCCAGCACTGTTGACTTGCACACTGATGGAGTACCTTGTGCGACAGCTGCTGGTTGCTTCACGGCAGGCAGCGCCATTGGGGCATGAGGGAAGGATCAGGCTGTGTATTTCTTTAAGATACCAGAGATATTACTTAAAGATTACTTTAACACTTTTCAATGTTATGTTTGTTTTTAACTTTTTAGAGTGGAACTCTAGTACATAGCTACAGAGGCACTGGGGGAATATTTGAAGTCTGCTGGAATGCTAGAGGGGATAAAGTTGGAGCCAGTGCATCAGACGGATCAGTAAGTTCTTATCAGGCATACCTTTATATGCCACTATGAAGTTCAACCTAAAGATAGCAGCATAATTTCCTTATAAATCACTATCAGAACAAGTTACCAATCTGTGTTAGTGTGTACACTCCAAAGGAACTGAGTTGCACTTGTTCATCTGAATTCTAACATAAAAGCCCAGCTGAGTAGATGTTCCCATGAAATTCAATGTTTGTGAAACATCTGGCAGACTTTTTTCAAGTCTGGGAATTTTTAGCTCATCCACAAAGCAGGCCTCTATTGGCTTTGGGCAAGAATGATATTTCATGATAGTTAAAGAACAACAGTAATAGTGCTAGAGTTCCAGTACGAGGCTGAAAACACAACTGTATAGCAGTGGAAGGGGGTGATCTGGAAAATAAGAAAGGGAAATTCTTTTTCTTACTCCCGGAACTATTCCTATATTTATGGAAGGAGGGTTAGGGCCCTTGTTTTACTTCCAGTTTGACAGGCACTTATTTGCTTGAGATCACTATTATTTGCTTGATTATTGCAGTAATAATCACTTAATACCCATATTTACTCAAATCTAATGTGCCACTGAATCCTGATTTTAAAAGGCTTGAGATAAAAATGTTTACTGGCTGTTGTAATGCACCACTGTAAAGCAGGTGCAAAATTTAGTTTTGCTGCATTAAACAATGAGTTATGTGATGATAATATGACAATGGGTTTATGCTATGACTTTTTACTAATTGCACTACTTTATACAACAATGGGCTTATACTACTTTTTTATTACAGTAGAGTAAACTATTAAACTGAATGCTGACCTATATTTATAATCAAAATACTTTTTTAATCAAATCTAATGTGCACACCAATTTTGGAGATGAAATTTGCCTGAAAAAGATGAGCATTGGATTTGAGTAAATATGGTAATTACAAATAAGGTACATGACCATGGAGACATCTTCAGCTTTGAAATGAGGATGGGCACCATTCCCTAGAGTTGGTTGCAACTAGCAGGGCAACCTGTGGAGGGCACCTTTATCTTAATTACTAAATCCAGAGGCTGAAAGAACAATGTTTAACAGCACTCACTGAGCAGTGTTTTTGATTGTTGCTTCTTTTCCTTTTCTGTCTCCGCTTTCCAGGTTTGTGTTCTAGACCTGCGAAAGTAAATTGTTTTAGAAGAAATTGCAAATGGACCAGCATTGAATGTGTGGGTAGAAGCACTCTTCAGAACTATTCTTAACATCTCTAGGAACCGCAAGGGGGATACAAAAAAGAAGCCAAGGAAAGCTAGAGTGTACAACAAAAGCAACTCTCCCCAGCAACAGAAGCCTGCAATGTTTTGTCCATAACTTTAACCAAGGAGTTAAAACACAATCACTTAGGGGGAGGGGGTGGGGATGGTTTCCACCTGAAGCCCACAACCTGTGGAAGCAGGAGGCCAGCACCAACTAAAACCCTCCGCTGTTTGGGTTCAGTCTCTGAGAACTTGCTTTGATGGCTGCAGAAGAGGAAAAGCTGTGCCAAAAATAAAAGAGATAATACTAATAATGAGAAAATCCTATAAAGCAAAATGCTTTGATAAACCAAAATGGATAAAAGAATCCTCCTCCATACGGTGTTGTATTTTTTTCCTCCCAATCTGGACACTACAAGTTGCTCTCCCAAAGGACATTCAAAGACCAGTTTGTACTGATGACACATGCAACTTTGTAATTGCAACACTTTCTATTTTCTAGACTACTTTTATTTGTTCAGTGGGTTTTTTTTCTATCAGCTGAAATATTGTAGCCTTGAGAATCACAGGCTTATGTTTGAACTGAATTTCCTTTTTTTCTTCTTTCTTTTTTTGTTTGAATTTCTTCCTTTGTGCCCACAATAAATGCAGACAAGTGGGCATAATGAAAAGTTGTAATGAACTGCTTGTCTTTCTTTTGTTTTTTTTTCCTTACAACACTCTTCTCAATTCCAGATTCTTCTACTTAATTTTTTTATTACTTCCACACTTCAGATCTTAGTCTCAAGGGCACTTTCAACAAATTGTGTAATAAGTGCTTTATGTAAGATGCAGTGCCGGGAAAGCTTTTTACAGGAGAAAGATGTCTTTTTAAAAAAAGAAAGAACCCAGTGTATTTTTGAAAAAAAGGTATTTTTTATGTTGAAACACAATTTTAGAAGTCTAAAATGTCCACCAGATGTAGACTGGATTATGTTAGTCATTCAAAAAAACCAGATCAGATGGAATCCAGTACACTTTTAAAGATGCAGTATCCTTTTTATCTCCTCCTCACAAAAGGCAATTTGCTAAAATAGCCCACTTATAAGTGCTGATTCTTTTTTGAACTATCTCCCACAGGAGCAGAGACACTAGCATGATTTTCCCTACAATCCAGAGTAACTACTGGAAGACATAAGAGGCACTTACTCTGGTTTGCTCTTTGCATTTCCTGTAGGTTTCCCATAGGTGGCACTGTAAGTATGTCGCTGTAAAAGTTCCCGTAGTTACTCTGGATTGAAGCCTGTGTTTCATTGGCAGAACTTAGTGATGGGGAGTGTCATTACAGTGTTCAGAAGTTAAGTCTTTAAAAACAGATTTCTTTTTCAATCGACTGATCCCTCTACCAAAATCATTATTTTTGAAGTTTTTCAACATTTGCTTTGCATTACTTTACTTGAATATGACCTGACTATGGCCGTTTAATCAATGAGTATTTTCTTCTGTTCTGTAATATTTCCAGTTTTGTGACATATAGAAATGATCTTTCATTAGCTGGTCATCTCTGTTTACAAATAGTGCTATAGGAGTGCCTCTATAGTATTCCTTTGCAGTGTGTTTTCACTGTTTTGAGTGAATTGAACTGCTGTACCATTGCCCAAAATACTGAGAGATATTATAATTGGAATTTTAAATACAGGTTTAAGACAACAAAACAGTTTCTGTTGTTTTCAAAGAACTAATAGTTTTTGCTCCTATTTCTCTACAAGCAATTCTGGAATATTGCAGATTGGTCCACTTTTGTCTGAGATACTTGGCATTCTGCTCAGATCAACAAGCACCTTCTGAGAGGAGGATACTATGTATTTTGCATGGTTAACACTGGGTCTCTATACAGTGCACCATAAGCCCCAGTACTTCTAGGATTCAACACAAAATAATCCCCTAATCCATATTAGAAATTGTTTTTTAAAAAACCAAACACCATAATGAAAAGCAAACTAGCTAATCTTAGAGCCAAGTGAAGCGCACTTTGTCAAATGTAAGGGTTGTATTTGTTTTGTTTTTTAGAGGGGTTTTGACCTTGTTTTGGTTTCTTTCCTCCTTTTTTGCCTTTAAAAAATGCGGTTCTTTGGTTAATTGCAGAATTGTTCTTTCAGTCACTTACTGATATTCTAAATTCTGGCTTCTAAAGTTTTATTGTCTGTGTCAGACTTGAAGCCGGGCTTGGTTCTCATTTCAGCATTTCCCAGGTTCTGTTGAAGTAACGCCTCCCATTTTTCGCCATATACCCCATCCCTTCTCATACACACTTTCTCTTTCTCTCACTCTCAGCAAATCACCTTGTGTGTTGTAGTTCATTTGTTTCAAGGAGAGAATCAACAGATCATATTCAGTGTCTTGAATAAATTGCTATATTTTGATATTAGAAAACTCTGTGTGAGTTGTTCCTTTTCTGTCTGTATTGTCTAAACATTGTCTGGATCCTTTTAGTACTGAAACCAATTTGTCCTCTTGCACTCTTCTGTTTTATATATTAGCCAAACAAGTACACCCTCCACATACGAAATTCTATATAAAGTATGCAGATTACATTATTCTCTTCATCAGGCAAAATGTACTGAAAACCTACCCAGAACAGTCTCTGTGAACAGTTTGTGAGATTATTTCAGACACTAAAGATCTAATGTATTATTACCACATACAGGACTAGAAACTTTTTTTAATTGTCAGAATGCTATTCCCCATCCTCTGCCACATTCCATGCTTACATAGTGCAGTCATGGAACTGAAACATATTGACAGCAGCTCACCCTTTTTAAGGGAGAAAAATAGCATTTTTTAGTCCCGTTTTCATACCAATAAGAAACATTTGATCTAGATTATCATCCAGTTGACTTTACCACACTTCTGATTCTGTGAACTTTTCTTCACTAGCATTTAATAAACCAGTGAAATGAAAAAGTTATTCCGGTGTTAGCCCAGCAAGGACAGTTTCACACATGTTAAGTCTTTGCTTGATTTTGCAACAATCAAGCATTATGAATTCCTTCAAATACTTTCCAAATAAGTGAAAAATTGTGTGTAAAATTTACAATCAAAATGAATAAAGCAGATAAGACTGAAGGGAGTAAATGGCAGGATACACTCTGACCTGTTCCATTTTGCTAGTCAAGATCCACCACCAAGGCTTACAGGAATACAATATTCATTCTCAACATACTTGAAAAACAACAAATTCCTTTGCTATGAGGTGACAGACCCATTGAAGGGACATAATATAAGCCACTTCTACTATGTTAGGAGAAAGTGAGAAGGAAATGACAAGCTATGATGAACATTTTAAAACCCAGAAATGTTTTAGTTAATCATATTTGGTGGAGAAGGCTCTATTTTAAAATGTACTTATCAGAAAATGAATAATATTGAGAACAGGAAATGTTTGTAATATCTTCTTGATATTTCAGGACAAGTTTTGATATTCTTGCATACACCCAAAATAAACTGGTGGTAAAAATTACATAAGGCAGTAATTTATTTTATTTATATCCTGCCTTTCTTCCTTAAAAAAGGGAAACTTCAGCTGATGAAAATTCTACTTTTGGATCTGAACAGGGCTAGATCCAAGAAATCTACTTTTATCATGCTTTTCTGCATTTTGAAATGCTGGAATGTTGTAATAGCGGAACATGCAGGGAGCTGTGGGTCAAATGAGACAGGAAGTCTGGTGGGAAGTCTAAACTTCAAAGAAAAGTATCACATTCTTTCTGCACATTAAAGAACATTTCATATCTCCAGCTCCTTGCCGTAATCCTTTTTCACTTGTTCAGTGTCTGCTTTGTTGTTGCGTAATTCATGGATTCTTCATAAAATGTGGATTTCAGTTATAGTAGCATTTGAATTTAGCAAAACAGATTCTTATATTCAGAGAGAGCAGGTTCTGTGAAAACTGTCACTGGTTTAAAAAAATTGCATGCTAAACAGGGCAAAGCTTGTATTTCAGCCACCAGTGTTGGCCTTTTAAATCAAGAAAATTCTGATTGCAATGTGTGTATGTCCAGGGATTTGCTTTTGACTACTGTGTATTGATTGCACTACTGAAAATAGCTTTAAAGTTGCTTAGGTATTTAAAAAAGGGACAGTGTACCCATCCTTTTAAAAAATGGCTCACAGGCTGACAGTGCAGACAGCTGATGTTATCATTTCCTTTGACACTCTGATATCTCCATCTACTTTATCTACAGTATTTATATACCGCTTTTCAACTAAAAAGTTCTCAAGTTGTTTACAAAGTAGATATTGATAGCTAACATCAAATAATGATGGTCTCCTGCTCAGTAACTGCGATAATTTTGAATATGGGTCTTATTAAATGTCCATCAGAAATTGTGTGATACAGAATATGATAGTGGGACAAAGTCATGTGGTATTTTGCAAAAAGTTCTGAATGGGTGAAGTGTTTAGTTTGAAATGAATTATTAATGGTTTAGGAGGGCCCATCTTGACTGTCCCTCAGTGTCTGTATTTCGAATAGGAGCACTGCTTGGACATGCACATTGATTGTGCTTTCACTTCCAAATGAATCGGGAAGGCCTTGTTTTCCTGCTACTGTCATACCCAGTTTCCCATCACTTATGCTTGGAAAATCAAACTCTTAACAGTGCAGTCCTATGAATGCTTAGTCAGAAGAAGCCCAACTGATTTCTGTTTCAGTGGGACTTACTCCATCCTAAGTGTGCATTGGACTGCAGCCAAAGGGGGTATCCAGTATCCATCTCTGCCTAGACCCAGCTTGGTGTGACAGCAGCCAAGCGACATGCGCTGGCATTGTGTTTACAACAGCAGTAAAGTTGCACTCAGAGCAAGAACTTGTAAGACATAAAATACCTGGATGGGTAAGCAAGGCTTCATGTTACAGATAAAATAAGATCATGACACAGGTGGTTACAATTGGAGTTCAATGTATATTTCCAAAAGTACACAAATTTTTAGCAACTCAGGATAGCAACTAGAAATAGAAGTTCTATACTGGGAAAATAAAATTACTAGGCATACACATTACAGGAGACGTTAAAATCAAGTCTATCAAACAAAATCACTGATACCAGTAAACTCTGTGCTTCACAGAAATCTTCCGTAAGTTGGCAAGGGCAGAAGAATACTGCTATTCATCAAAGTTGCTTTCTTCTCTCATTTTTGCTCCCTCAGATATTTGCATTTTGTTTCTTTCTTCAGCAACATCTAGAGGGAAGCACAGTTGACTGGAGATAGAGCCTGATCAAAATAGTTATGTAACCATTGGTGAAGATGGTGAGGAAGGTAAGGGAAGAGAGAGGGAACGACTCTCCTAATGGAATTCCAGCCACATAGTCATGTACATTCCTCAGTTTTCCCATGTTTCATTACTGTATATTTGACAAGTCGCAGCTGAATGCACGAACTCTATTTAAAAGATTGTGCTTTACACAATGGACCACTACCACATTTCCATATCTGTGTGGGCCAATTCACTGAGGCAGATCACTGTGTGAGGAATGAACATGTGTGAAGAAGCCCATGGATTCTGTGAATTACCAGCCTTGGTAGACAGGGGAGTTCCTAGTTAGCCTGTCATCACTAGGAAGGTTACCTTCAGACAGCATGCCTAAAGCCTCGTCCGTCTGATGGTTAGGTGATACTGTGGTCTTCTTTGAGTCATGGAAGTTCACCGAGTTTCCACTTGGTAAAGAATAGGCATTGTCAGCAGCAGTAGACGTGGATATGGATTCCCATGGGATTTCACTTTTTTTCCACTTCAGATCCAGCTTCCACCCAGTCCATCCATAAAAAGCCAATGTGAAGAGGAATCCTTGCATTGGGTTCAGTACTCCCTGAAAGGCCAAAGAGAGGAAGATATAATCTGAGGGAAATGGGAAGCAGTATCACCATGAATTTGAATATATTTTGACGGTGAGCTAGGACAACCACTGAAGGGCCTGGCAGTTCAATCAAACGACATAGGAGACAGCGAAGTGTGGTAGAAGGCTGGAGAGGAATGAGAGCAGAATGAAGGACATCAGTAGGGAAAAGAAAAGAAATGGTGAGCCTACACCATGCATGAAATATTGAGAAATCTGGACAAAACTTAGTTGCTGTTGATTGTCTTCATCATTTTCTTATTATAGTACTAGTAAGAGCGGCAACTGTTGCTTGTGGAGGTACAATATAAAAATATTCATCAGTAAAAAACTATCCCCCTTTCCAGCACCTCAACTGCCCTTTTGCCCCTCTCTTCTCAATGGCTGTCCTCAATTGCCCCCCTAGCCTCTTCTCAAGCTTTGGCCTGTTACCAATTGACGGTTGGAATGATGACAGTTGCATCTCCTCAGCCTGATTGATTGGCATAGGCTGTTGACTGGAAGAGGCAAAGCCCTTACAAACAAGGCTTTTATGTAGAAAGATGTCAGGAAATGAGGTAATCATAACTGTATTAAGTTCATACCAAAGAGGAAGTACTGTGATCGCTGTTTAGAGTTACCTACTAGCATTAAGAAATAGGGATAGAAAGACAGCAAATGAAATCATGTGTTTTGAGGAAGGAGAAAATGCAAGCATTTTGGAAAAAATGTGTTGAGGCTCCTCAGAATGAGTCAGTGCAGCTGGAAGGATGGCAGAATTAAAACAAGAGTGATCATGAGATTTGCAGCAGATGCAGGCTATGAAGCTGCAAGGGGAGGGGAAGGGAGAAAAGGAGTGGTAGAAAGAAAAAGCAGGAGGACATCAAACCAGAGCCAATAAAGCAAAAAGCAGATGAGAATACAACTCAACAATAGAAGGAAATGACTGACATCAAAGGCAGAGCGACAGCTCTTAACTGCAACTGCTCTCACTTCTCCATGTAGATTTCTCCTTTTCCTGATGTTTTGGGCTCCTTTATATTCCAACTACCTACTTTTCCTCCTGGTCCTGATGCCTTCTCAAGACCTGCCTCCTTCATAGAGCACTAGCATAGCCAGAGGAAGGGCAAAACTATATATTGTGGGTGCCACAATACAATGTGTAAGCAGTCCCTCTCATTCACCATAGGAGCCATTCTGAGCCGTGACAACAAATTACCAAACTGCATTTCCACTGCGTCATCGTTGCCCTGAATGGCTCCAATGGCCAATGGAAGAGGTCATTTAGCACAGTACATAGTGCCTGCAATACTTACTATTTTCCCACCCCACCAGCTATAGTATTGTCCTAGAGAGCCCACCACTTTGTGGGCAGCAATGCAGTTACCAACACCACCAAATGTTTTTGCCTATTACACAGCTTCTCATTTTAATTTTTTTAGCCCTCAGTCAAACTAAAGCATCAACAAAAACACTGGTCAACCCCTGCCCAGACAGATCCATAAGCTTGCTGTTGCTGCTCATCATCATGCAGAGAATTGGATAGTCTACCAACATTCAGGACGCATTTACCATTATAATCCATGTGATCAGAGCAGCGTTCCGGACACTTTTCAGGGGGCTCCCGTTGATATCTGGCTGCATTTCTAGGTAGAACAGAAGGCTCTCATTGATAATATTTGATGACCAGCTGTTGGAGGAATAAAGAAAAGGAAGAGGGGAGAATGTTTATAGTCATTCTCTGTATTTAAAACTCAATTGCTCTCACGGGCAGAAGATGATTACGGCTTTTCTTTTCCCCTCATTTTATGTTTCACAGCAAACAGTACAAAAAGGGACAAAAAATTAAAAATCAATTTTTCCAGGCATAGAAACCATGACATTTTAATATTCCGCTCTTCCATAGGCTAGTCAGCAACTGAATTACATGTTCATTTGCATTATACCATAATGTGTCATTCCATGTGACAAGCAGAAATTTAGTGCTCTAGGCCAGCATGTGCCAAACTTGCACCTGTTGTGTACCAAAAATGTGGTCCCTGTTTAGATCAAGGCTTACCGTTCTGCCTCTGCATGGCTCATTTCCAGAGTAGATCTGATTACCAGGCACTCTGGGCAGTTGCATTTGTTGCACAAAAGACAGTTACCCAGATGTTTGCGTAGACACAAGTTAATAGGATGTCCTGGTAGACACAATTGCTTAGGCTACAATCCAGAATGACTACGGGAACTTATACACCGACATAGTTATGGTCCCACCTATGGGAAATGTATAGAGCAATCCACAGTAAGTGTCTCTAACTTCTTCCCATAGTTACTCTGGATTACAGGGTTAGAGTGTCCCAGTGTCCAGATTTACTTGGCAAATAAACTGTGCAGTGATGGTATTGCAAGCTCTGCTCCTTGGCCCCTGGGCCAGGATTTGGAAGAGGCCACATAGAGGAGCTAGGATTTGGAGGAGGGTGCTATAGATAACATAGAGAAATGATACAGTAGTAACAAATCAAGGGCTCATATATTCAAATTTGAGCTATAATTCACAACAACATTTCAATGGAGATACAATGTGTGTTTTTTAAATGTAGAATTGATGCAAAACCAGTCTCTGGATTTTCCAGCAAGGACTTAAAGGTTGGAAAAATTATCTTAC
This sequence comes from Cryptoblepharus egeriae, assembly GCA_030015325.1. Taxonomy (NCBI): domain Eukaryota; kingdom Metazoa; phylum Chordata; class Lepidosauria; order Squamata; family Scincidae; genus Cryptoblepharus; species Cryptoblepharus egeriae. The sequence continues at coordinate 32,998,306 of JAREYC010000005.1, forward strand.
CAAATAACAAACACCAGCATAATTTTGAAAAAGCGGATTTTGATTTCTGTCCCCAGGCGCCTTTCATTTTCTGTGTAGATTCCTTGTCTTCCTTTCAGTAAAGAGGCAACTAGAAAGCAGAAACAAAATAGATTGGATTTGGGATGGGATCTTGGGAAAGCTCTAGCAATGTGAAGACTGGCTTTGGGTGTGCTGGAATACATCACTAGGATGTACTCTCATATGAGCTCCACTAATGAGCAATTGAGCTACTGCTACTGATTTCAATAGGGTGTGCGCAGGACAGAAAAAAAGCCTCTACTAGTTTGCACTATCTATAGAAGACAGTGGTTTACACAGGTACAATGACAACATGTAATAGACCAAAACAACATGTGATAGTGCACTTGTAATAGTGTGGAGCAGATGAGCAGAACTCATCAGCATACTAGGGCAGATGAGCTTATCTTGTACGCATACAAGGCCAGTGAACAGTTATTGAGATCTAGAATCAAAACTAGCATGTTTGTATGTTGTTCGGAGTAGTGACCAGTCACCAAAAGACATATAACAAGGCCAAGTTTGAACTTGGAGCCTTCATATCAATGTCAGTGTTTCCCACTTGCATCCTGCATACACTATGTTAATCTTCTGCAACTTACCACCACGATTCTTGCTTTTGCGTCCCAAGTGGTCTGGGATACTTTCACTTCTAACATCTTTTCAGATTTCCTGTCTCTTTCTGTCTTTCATTCCCCATCAAAACTGACTGATAATATGATTTTTGCTATGGCCTTCTGCCCCATACGGACCCAGAAAGAAGCTGATTTTCCTTATCCCATCCTAACCCATGATTTCCTTTTAAAACACACAAAGCCTCTACAGAGACGCTTCTGCTCTTCCCATCAGGTTCCCACAGCTTTTTCAACATGTGGTTATGTGAAGTTGAGTGGAAAATGATCAAAGGAAAATCATGTTCATCTTGGAACAGCCTCAGAGTCACACGACATTACTTTGAGAGTTTGATTCTGGTCATGAACCATTTTTTATCTGCATTTAAAAGTTCCTATCATTTCCTTTTCTGATTATATGTACATTTGGGGGCAAGGAAAGACAACTGTAATCCATTTAGATATACCCATTGAACACAAATTGAAAATATCAACAGAGCTCAGTTGCTCTTTGTAATCTTACCAGCTGTTACTGTTCTACTAAAAAGAACTGGGTTGGCCACCAAAACTAGCAGGAGTGGAACATATGTTGTGACATAATGAGGAATTGCGTGCTCCAAGCCATTTTCACAACTGAAAAAAAGAAAACAAGCAGCTTTTAATTCTTTTGGTCTGTACAAACCTTGAACATGCTTAGACATACAAATGCTCAGAAGGTTAGCCTCCACGCCTCCACTCCAGCAGCACAAGGTCTGCTGCTGAGCTTGTAATAATTGGTGTGAGTACACTATGAGTACTCTAACCATGGTCCCCCTTCTCATGAGGATGTTGTCTGTGAATGTGATCAAAGGCCAGTTGTATGTGAATGTGATCAAAGGCCAGATCAAACCCCCCCCCCACCTTAGAATTTCCACTTAATGTGGGGAACGTCTTGGGTCCTTTTGGGGAGAAGAAGGGCTGGGTAAAAATTAGATAGATTAGACAGACAGATAGACAGACAATTTGCAAGCACTGAATAATCCAATAATCAATAAAACACATTTCCATCCAAATTTAGTACTGCACTCATGGAAGTTCTTTCCGTTCACTGAGCAGTCCTTCATTTATGAAGGTACCTATAAGTCCATAGTGATAGGTTTGGCTCCAAGCCAGTTTATCTAGTAACAGCAATCCCAACCAATTTAGGCCAGCACAACTCACCTGCCTCCCCATTCTCGTGGTAGACTGGTGTATGTCTATGCACTAAACCCCTAAGAGTGGCGGAGAAGTGCCTTATGGCACTTTGGCAACACATCCAAGTCAGCACTGTGTTGGCTAAATTAGGATTGCAGCCTGGTTAGCACTGCAGCCTGAGAGGTCAATCCTGTGCCTATTTACCCAGAAGTGAGTCCCACTAGAGTCAATGGAGCTTACTCCCAGGAAAGCATGGATAGGATTGCAGCCACAGTTATAATTTGCATCACTTTCTACCTCTACCCAGAAGAGGGAAAATTTTGTTTATGTCTTTTATATGGAGATGACCAAAAAGAGTCAGCAGCAACCCTGATAGATGTTAACCATGTCACAGCAGAGTATGTAAAACCTAGACAAAGGTACACCTACCTAGAAACGGAAGGATAGTATAGCATAGCAATTCCTTCAACACACAACAGGATTGCCAGGCCCCAAGTCATCATATGATACAACACAATTGTACTGAAAAATGACAGAGAAAACAAAGTAATGTCAACCATGGTACCTATGCACATTAAAAAATAACTTAAAAATTATACTGATCATGGCTCCCTGCCATTTATTAGTGGGGGACTTTCATCTTAATTCATCTACCACTGCATGAGAGCAAACTTTTTTCGAAGAGTGTCAGTTTAGTCTTGCCACTCATTTTTTGTAGTGTTTTGTTTGTTTTTGCTTTTTTTGGCATTGCGCCACCAATAGTGCCACTTGGCAAACTTCAGTGAAGGGGAAAAAAACACATTACAACATATTGAGCAGAACATAAGCCAACTGAACTGTGACAGAGAATATTATTTAGTGGCAGGGAAGTCCAAAAAGGCAAAAATCCAATTTACACGTGATGAAGTATATTGACAGAAGTGTATGTGTGTCGCATCATAAAGAATAATATTACTTAGTGCATGCAAAGTGTGTTAGACACAGAGCTTCTAATTTTATCAGGGGTAAAATTTTATTTTGATCCCCTTCCCGAAGATAAGGGGAGCCAGCAAGTTACTTGCAGCCTTTCTCATCATGCTATACCAGTTCACTGGAAAATACTGTTCCCTTTTAAGATTATGGGTGAAATCCAGAGTAACTATGGGGAACCCTTGCTCTGGAGTATGAACAAGTTACTCTGGATTGCAATATGAATTTCCCATAGGTTTCACTAGGTGGTGCAGTAACCACGGGTGCACGTAATGTCTCTTACGTGCTCCTGTAGTTACTCTGGATTGTGCCCTATGTCAGTTCCTTTTGTACCTTAGCCCTGCTGATCTTCTGACCACCAAGTAGGAATCTACAGCATAACAGAACAGCCACCAAAAGCCAGCACTGTATAAGAGTTGGATCCACATCTGTAAAGGAGAACGCTATATCAGAGTTGCTGAAGGTAAGACAATGATAAAATACTGCTTTAAGGCTGCAAAATCAAATCCAGACTTCTTTGATGTACAGCTCCACAAGATTCATTCAAGTGCTGCACACTCAAAAATATTCTTATATAGAAGGCAAGGAATCAGTTTCACTCAAATCAGCAGATTCAGGAACAGGATTTGATTTATTTACCCTGTTTACTCAAATCTAATGCTCTCCATTTTCAGCTGAATTTTGTCTCCAAAACTGGGGTGTGCATTATATTTGAATAAATACAGTATTTTGATTATAAGTATATGGGCTCAATCCATAGTTACTGTGGCAGTCCTTGCTCTGACTGATGTAAGATTTACTGTGGATTGCAATATGAATTTCTCATAGGTTTCCACTAGATGGCACCATAGCTACATCGACACAATTCTACCTTGCGGTGACGCAGCTAGTGGAATAGTTACTATGGATTGTGCCTTAGGTCAGTACTTTGTTTAAGAGTTTATTCTATTGTAATAAAAATGTAAGTTAATCCCACTGTTGTATAAAGTAGTGCAATTATATAAAAATCTTAACATAAATCCATTGTCATATTATTGTCGTATTATTTTCATATAACTCATTGTTTAATGCAGTAAAACTAAATTTTCCACCTGCTTTGCAGCTGCACATTACACTCACAAGCAAACTTTTTAAAACTTTTAAAATTGGGGTGCACATTGGATTCGAAGGTGCATTACATTTGAGTATTAGAGTATTCAATGACACAATTGATTAAAGTAAATAAGCAATTTCATGAACAATTTTGTAAAAGTCTACACATGCAGATATAAAATACTTGCAAAAACATACCCATGTTGCAGGAGTAAAATTCCCCCTATACGCCATCCCCCACTGCACAACAACTCCATATGCATCAACCCCCTCATGCGCACCACCATCCGCATGTGCATCATCCCCCCTGCAGACCACCACCCTCATGCACACCACCATCACCATGCACACTACCACTCCCATGCGCACCACCACCCCCATGCGCACCACCACCCCCATGCACACCACCACCCCATGTGCCTCATCCCCATGCGCATCATCCCCATGCACACTGTCCCCCCATATGCACCGTCACCTTCTGTGCACCCTAATTCACAATGCACCCCAGCTCTGGAACCCCCTCCCCTTAGAACTGAGGAGAGCTCCCTCTATACAGAGCTTCAGGCGGAGCCTTAAGACCTTTTATTTTAAAAAAGCATTTTAAATGGGCATAGGTTGGGGGGCAGTTTTATTGTTTTATCATTTTATTTTTACTGTTTTTAACTATGTTTTTAGTCTGTTTTTATTGTTTGAGCTTTTTAAATTTAATTGTATTTTAATTGTTTTTAATTATGTTTTAATTCATATTTATAATTTGATTTTAATGGTGTTTTATCCTGTTGTTAGCCGCCTTGGGCTCCCTATTGTAGGAGAGGAAAGGCAGGATATAAATAAAATAAATAAATAAAATAAATAAATAAGTGGGTGCCTCCATCACGGAAGGAACACCCTCCCCAAATTTCACTCTTCTAAGCCCAGCAGTTTTGGCTTGGTGTTGATGAGTCAGTGAATGAGTCAGTAAGTCAGTGACTTTTCAGATACTGGACTACATACTAAAAAAGTATTACTGGTATTTTTGGTAAAACATATGGTAAAATGATGTTAGAGATGAATAGCTTGTTAGCTTGTGAAATCTTCTAGATTTGATTCCCACAGTCAATTCCTGCTACCCAAGAGTAACTGCTACCCCACCTTAACCACATGCAAGCCTGCAGTCGTGATATGAAATGTTAGGTGATCCACTCTGAATTTAGCCACTTCTATTTTACCAACTCATATTGGCAGATCAGATCAAGAACAGGGCTTTAACTCCAACCACCCGCTTAGAAATGTACTCCTTGAAAAAAACAGACAGAACACCCTCCTTGCTAATGCTTCGAAAACAATGAAACAATCCTGAATTATGGATCCTTTGTGATCCGGAATTACAGTTTTAGGGTCCAGTTTGGCATCACAAATGTGGCAACAGTGCAGTCCCAAAGTAAGGCAACAAACATTATCTTACCTTGAGGAGGCCTCCATGCTGATCCCTCACCCCATGGCAGGATGCAGTGCATGCCCTTCTGGCATGGCTGTATCTATGCTGGAAAATTGGATAGCACTGCAATCCTAAGCTCCAGTTAGGGCAGCATAAGCATCTGCCCACTCCTGGCGGGTTAGGCCACTGCATAGGCATGCGCCAACCTCTCCACACCACCATGGGAAGATATTCTGGGTGAGTTATGTTGGTTAGGATTGCACCTTCAATTATCTACATACATTGCTATAGTGCTTGGATTTGATTCACTGCTGTTCAGCTAAGGCTTTGAGGTTGCTGTGTTGGTTCCAGTATTTTAAAGAGACAGAATAAAAACCAACTCAGTGCAAAAATGTCACCATTCTCAGTACTGAGATGTTTTAAGCTGAGCATTTTTTGTGTCAATTCTGGTCACAAAGGAAAGTGTTATACATGTGTTAAACAGAATGATTTTTTAAAAGTGCATGTGTCCAGCCAAAGCCAAGGGATCACTTTATCACTAGTCAGGTGGATGGGATTTAGATTATGTGGCTCTCTCATGATAAGGGGAAAAGTTTCCCCTTCCCTTGATCTGAGCCTCATCAAGCACCAACCCTGCACTGGATACTTTGGATGCACTGCCCTGCCTGTTCCAGATCAAGATAGGATTGGTTATTTTTGTTTTTGTTTTAAAGCAGAGGCAAAAGGATAATCCACATGGGAAACTCTGCTGTATATTTTCTTCATGAAAGGAGAGTGGAATGCACAGGTTTCAACCAAACCAAATTCCATGGCACTGATCTGTGGATTATTCACATTTTTCCCACAACTAGATGTTAGATAACCAATCTTTCATGTCTGCGTTTACAAGTTCCAACATTCTTCAGCATCCTACAGAGGTTGGATTTTTGGCACATAATTTTATCTTTTTTAAACCCATCCAAACACACTCTTTGCAGCTGGACTTTGCATTTTGAATCCATTTCTTTAATCTCCCTTCTTTTATATGGTCAAGAGTTACTGATCTTGACCATAATACTGATCGGATCACCTGGAGGAAAGTCGCAATGTAAATCACACTACTTTCAGCTATGTGCCACCCCTTCTCAAAGTGTTTCTTGACCTGTCAATGCTTGCAGCCTTAAAGAAGACACACAATTGACAGACATTGTGTACAATCCAGAGTAACCATGCGAAGTCCTTGCTCCGGTGTAAGAACAATTAACCCTGGATTGCAATATGAATTTCCCATACGTTTTCACTAGGTTCTGCCGTAACTACGGGTGCATGTAATGTCTCTTACGTGCTCCCGTAGTTGCTCTGGATTGTAGGTAGTGAGGGGTTTGGGGCCCAATTCTGAACTTGCCAGCGTGCACGGTACATGACTTCTGGTTCTGGGTGTCACACAGTAACATGGGCTGCAATCCTAAAGACATTTTCCTAGGAGTAAGACCTACTGAAAACAATGAGGCTTACTTCAAGTAGACGTGGTTGGGACTGTGCTCATGATCAATTAGTACAACATAGCAGTTCATTTATTTGAAACATAATTATGCTGTCACCTACCGCACTTCCCACACAAAAGGCAGCAGGCCATACATCAGTCCCGTTTGCCACTGATATGTTTGCTACAAAGCTTGGGAACCCTAACCAGACAGCTGATCGGAAGATTATACCTACAAGAGAAAAAGAGTAATCAATGCTAATACACTATGATTACTATAGTATGTTTTTATTACCTTATGCCAGAGGTGTCCAAATGTTTTGGCAGGAGAACCACATCATCTGTCTGACACTGTGATGAGGGTCAGAAAAAATGATTTGTATTTCAAATTAGAATAAATTTACATTAATTTAAATCTAAAAGAGTATTAGACACATAGTCCTGGGCCAAATGGATGGGTGTTGCTGTGGGCTGCATTGAGACTTGCTGCGGGCCGCATCTGGCCTCCAGGCAGGAGTTTGTACGCCCCTGACTTATGCAAATATTCCACAAGTTATTACATGAGGACACCAAGACTTTCTTCAACTTTATATGTCATTATAATGAATATACAGTGCTAATGTATATAATAATGGACTGTTCTCCTTAGGAAACCATTTACCTATGGTTTGCTACCTTCATGTTACACCCATTGACAAAAGTCAAAATGAGGACATGTGGTTCTCAGAGCCAGAGAGTCACATGCCTGCTTTGAAGCTAAATTTTCAACTTCAAGCAGGATCATGTGAGTGGCGTGGAGTTTCATTCATGAATCGAGACAATTCAGGGATTAAAAGCTCAATGGTTTCAACCAAATCCTATAGTACGGCTGTGGCTGAGGTTGACCAAACGTTCTTAAACATTCTTGCCTGTATCTAGTTCCACCTCGTCCCTTGATGTGTCACGTATCTCTCATGTGACCCATGTACAGAAATCTGTGTTAAACCTATACCAGCGGGTATTATTTGCAAATATACCTTTTATTCAGTGTTGAGTACATATAGAAATGCCACCCATCTAAGTATTCTGTGAAAAACAGCTTTAAATTGTTTAGTAAAAACAGTTCAGTAGAAGTTGAAAGTAAATAAAAACATAAAAATTCCTTAAAATACTCCAAGTATTTATAATCCTTTTTAAATACATGGTGGTAACTGACAGGTCCATTTGGCTTAAAAACGGGGGCACAAAGGTCTGACGGTCTGCATTTTAAAACAATATACATTATGGACAAAAAAAGAGAAATAGTCATACTTACAACTAAGGAAAGGAAAACAAAAATAACATCCAGAAAAGAATAAGTAGATAAACCTCTTTGACTTTGGCCAATTCATACATCTAGTCTGTTCACAATTGGAAACAAATTTCCCATTCTGGCTTTGATGAACAAATTCAATTTAAATTCAGTTCAAACACAAACCAAGTATGATTTGTGATGGACTAAGAAGTCGTGGAGACAAAGGGACCCCAAGATCAGAAGAAAGAGAGCGCATGTGTGTCCAAGGCTCACCCACGTGACATGATTTCATGTTGTGGAATTGCACTTTAATTGTGCCATGTCCTCTTTTAAGCTGATATAGGCCAGCCAGGTATTCTATAGGTTTACATGGTGGTAGAGATTTATCCATTACATTTTGAGGACCAGAACAGATCTGCAGAGGAAATCCAGATTTCTTTTAAAACAGCAGCGATGGGGGGGGGGGGGGAGAGAGAGAGAGAGAGAGAGAGAGGACAGGTTAGGATAACAACCAGCAACACATACTAGGGCTCTGCAACACCAAATTCCTCTCCCACCGTGCAACTCTGATCTAAATCACCCTCTTAAAGCTGTTACTAGTTGTCCAGTAGGAGGAAAATAAGCATTAACATTGTGCAAATAAATTGTGAGTGGGTGAAGGTGCCATGGTTCTCTGCAAAGAGTAGGATGCAATATAATGCCATAAGAATGGTCCAGATCTGATGAATGCAGCCCCCCAAAAATACACCTCCCTCCAAGCTCTCACTTAGAATGAGAAAAAAATTACTACTAGGAAAGTAATTTACTATTTCCAATTTACTACTAGGAAAGTGTGTATAAAATTTGCATCGTGGCCTTTTGGAGGATGGGAGGGGAGAACCGATCCCCCCCCCCCCCCCCCGGAGAATGGTCATAAGATTATTTTTGAAGAATAATGGAGTCCAATCATCACATCTCTACAACAGTGTGGCCTTAATCATGTTCATTCAAAAAAGTCAGCCCTACTGCATTCAATAGGAATAACCAGCAGGAAATTACGTAATATTAGAATTGCAGCCTATGACAGCTGTAATAAGGGATCCTGATTTACATTTACAGTACATGCTCTCTCAAGTTGTGCAAGATGGTGTACAGTACGGAGGTGGCACTGCAAGCCACCTTGAGGTTCCTTTCAAGGAAGATAAAAACCCTTGACAGAGAAAGGGATGCTCTCCCTTTTATTTCCATGCCAATGCCACCCTCTTGGACAGAGAGATAACAATAATGATTTAGTAATGACATTAGTAGTGACTAATGACATGAGTAAAGAAATGTTTCCAGTCCTACCACACTGGAATCACCAGATTAGACAAATTCGAAAGAGGGTCAGATAGCCTCTACACCTCCCCATCTAGTCCAAATGCCATCCTCACATCCTGTGGCAAGGAGTTCCACAGACTAAAGAAGGGTTTCCATGTCCCATACGGGAACTGCTACATTGGATGGACTTTTGGGTGGGATAGATTCCCTCCCCACTTTCCATCTATAGGTATAGTATAGTTCCACAGACTAAAGAATTATTTCCCAGTCCTATACTGGAGCCACAAATTGGATGGACTCCTGGGAGGGCGAGATGCCCTCTCCACATCTCAAACTAGTCCAGATGCCACTGCCACATCCTGTGGCCAGGAGTTTCACAGGTAAAGAAACGTTTCCATGTTCCATACTGGAGACACTAAATCAGATGGGCTATTCGGTGGGCTAGTTGCTCGCCCCACATCCAGTCCAAATGTCACCCCTAGATACTGTGGCAAGGAGTTCCACAGACTAATGACACAACAGGGTTAAAAATGTTTCCCAGTCCAATACTGGAACCACCACATTGGATAGACTTTCAGGAGGCTCAGATTCCAGAGCTCTCCACAACCCATCTAGTCAAGTACCATCTAGTCAAGTACCATCTGCAGGTCCTGTGGCAAGGAGTTTCACAGACTAAAGAAACTTTTCCCAGTTCCAGCACTGGAGCCATAACACTGAATGGCCTTTTAGAAGGGCTAGACTCCCTCCCCACATCCCCATCTAGTCAAGATACCATCTCCAAACCCTTTAGTTCCACAGACTAAAGAAATATTTCCCAGTCCCATACTGGAGTCAGAAAGAAGATGGGCTTGTAGAAGGGCTAGATATTCTCCCCACATCCTCATCTATCTAGTCCAGCTGCCATCCCCAGATCTAGTGGCAAGGAGTTCCACAGACTAAGGAAGTATTTCCCATCCCATACTGGAGCCACTACAGGTGCTGGGCTGAGAGGGCACCAATGCCCTTGCAGTGGAGATTGCAGCCCAGCGAGTCAGATGCAGTGGCGGGGAGTTCCGGGGGCTGAAGGGAGCGTTGTGCTCACCGAGGGCGCCGAGCATGTCACAGGCGGAGAGGAGGAGGAGGACGGTGGCGGAGGAGGAGGCTCTGCCGGGGGTTCCCTTGCGGAGGGGCTGCCCCTGTCCGCGCCCGCGGCCCTTCTTGGGGAGCAGCTGGAGGGCGCTGAGCAGGAGCCCCGCGGAGGCGCTGCCCAGGCTCACCCCGCAAAAGACCCCCGGCTGGAAGCCCAGCACCAGCTCCGTGGCAGCGTCCCGGTTCGGGCAGCAGAAGGTCTCCAGCCGAGGGGAGGCCATGCCAGACAGCCTGCCAGCCTGGGAGGGAAGACGGGCAGCACTCCCTCGCCCAGCACAGTCACAGCTGATCAGCACAGCACAGGCTGCATCACAGGACCGCCCGTCATGTGCGCCTCGCCCCAGCCGCAGCACAGCACAGCACGGCACACAGGCAGGCAGCAGACCCCCCGCCACCCCTCCCCAGGACAGACAGACACCCCTCTGTCTCTGCCTCTCTCCTGGGAACAGACAAGACACTTAAACATCAGAATTCAGCCTTCCTGGAATTCATATTTTATATGGAGATAATAGTTTTAGATTATTATTAGTACTAGTAGTAGTAGCAGCAGCAGCAGCAGTAGTAGTAAATAGGATTACACTAGAGCACAAGGTGCCCCCCAATGTAAAACACCCAAAGAAAATGCAGGACATGACTAGATAGATAGATAGATAGATAGATAGATAGATAGATAGATAGATAGATAGATAGATAGATAGATAGATAGATCCTACAATCCAGAGTCACTATGGGAGCACTAAGAGACATTTACGTTGACGTAGTTATGGCACCACCTAGTGAAACCTATGGGAAATTCATATTGCAATCCAGAGTAAGTTGTTCTTACACTGGAGCAAGGACTCCCCATAGTTACTCTGGATTTTGCCCATAGTCTCATGTCCTAGATTTTTCTTGGGTGTTCTACATTGGGGGCACCTTGTCCTCTAGTGCAATCCTATTTATGTCTCCTCAGAAGTAAGTTCCATTGAGTTTAACGGGGCTTACTTCCAGGAAAGTGCTCTTAGAATTGCAGCAATACCCAGGGTGACCAGATTATTCCTGAACCCCAAGGCCAAAATTCCTAATCCCAGGCCAAAATTCCTACCCACTTAAAAAAAACTGGCAAAAATGTATTTTTTTGTTTTTGTTTTTTTGATTTTTTGGCCATAACTTTTGATATGAATGAGATATTTGCATTGGATTCTGCTCTTCAATACGAATCCAGCAACATATGGCATGATGGGGTACTGTGCACTATCGCGAAGTTTCAAAATGAAGCCAAAATGTAGGACAATGAAGCCAAAATGTAGGACACCCAGACAGGAGGCTAAAAATCCGGACAAATCCAGGTTTTTCTGGTCATAAGGTCACCCTGAGCCATACCCCTAAATCCAGAGTAACTACAGGAGCATGTAAGAGACTTTACGTGCACCCATAGTTACTCTGGATTTTGCCCATAGTCACCCTGATCACATTTCCTCTTTTTTCAGGATATGTCCTCTTTTTTCAGCTTTGTGTCCTGGTGGAAAAAAAAAAAAACCTTCATTGCTCTCCTTGACCTTGCAACTAAGCAGCATGAAGCCTTTTTGCAATTAATAAACTACGTGCAATAAATTATGTAATCATTTCCCTTTGTGGGCTGTGGATGACGCAAGTGGCTCTGCGACACCAGCTTGATTCAATCGTATTGGCTCTGCCTTTCCTTTGGACTAATTCAGTGGCGTGGAGAGGGGGGATTTGCTGCTTGGGTAACACCATATCCTCCATAACAATCTAACCCAGGCTTTCGTGCTTCGCATGCAGCGTATGCAGCGCCGAGCACGATACCATAGTCTTCCAAGACTGAAGGAGGCCTGCATTTCCCTTTCTAGTAAGGCTGCTCTTCCCCAAAATTGGGACATGACTTGCTGTCCCATTGGCCAGTATGCGATACAATCCCAAAAAATTGGGATTGTCCTTGTTTTGGGGGACATACAGTATCCTTACTTTCTGGGCTACAACAGGATACTACCAGGTGATGAGTTCCAAAGCTGGATGCAGGGGCTTCTCCCCCATTTTTGACATGCGTCTCCATCTTTCCAAGCAGCTAAAAAATTGCTTGAAAGGCAGCTCATTCTTTTGGAGAAGGAGGAGGCACTGGAGGTATTCCTGACATGTTCGCTATCTCTGCCTCTATTCAAGTGACGACCACTGAAGAATGCCTGGAAAGCGCTAAAGAGGTCCAGGCATGGTCCTTAAAGAAAAGCAGGAGAAGAATGACACAGCCCAGAGCAGCATCGCTGCAGAAGTTGCAGCTACTCCCACCCAGGGTGACCAGATTATTCCTGAACCCCAGGGCCAAAATTTCTAATCCCAGACCAAAATTCCTACCCGCTTAAAAAAGTTGCCAAAAAGTGTATTTTTTGTTTTTATTTCAGTTTTTAGACCATAACTTTTGATAGGAAGGAGATACCTCAAAACTGATTTTTGCATTGGATTCTGCTCTTCAGTATGAATCCAACAACATATGGCATGATGGGGTACTGTGCACTATTGTGAAGTTTCGAAACGTAGGACAATTAAGCCCAAAACATAGGACACCTGGACAGGAGACTAAAAATCCGGACAAATCCGGGTTTTTCTGGTCATATGGTCACCCTGCTCCCACCTGAATTCCCCACTGTTATGGGGTCAAGTCACTCCTTTTATTTTCCCTTTTAAAAGAGAGAAATGTGCCTTTCATGGCACATATAACAAACAACTCTGCAGAGTATATACATTACTGGTATGAATACCCCCACAGACACCATCCCCCATTGTGCAACACTCCCATTGCGCAACACCTTCCCATGCGCAGCAACATTCCCCATGTGCAGCAACATCCCATGCACATCAATTTCCCATGCGCAACATTCCCCCCATGCTCAGACCAATCCCACTTTGGATTAAGGCACTGAACCATCCTTTGGAACAAATCCAGGTTGCTAAGATGCATTACATCTAGAGATGGGGCTGCTATTAATAGAGACAAGGGCCCTTGCTTTGGTCAACTGGAAGGTACTGTATATAGAAAATGGGATATGGCATACTCATCTGCCCCTCCCTCCCCCTCCCCTACTACAGTGAGCAGTTGTAGTAGCTACAATGGTAGCTGTAATTGTACCACCAAAAGTATCATGATCCCTGCTCACTGGGCAAGAGACACTCTTTCAAGTGGGTGTTCCTCTTTTATTTAGCAGGGGGAGAGTAACTGGCCCTGCACACCCCAGCAATGTCTGTTCTAGTGGCTTCTGCTGGTGTTCTTTTTGCACTTTAGGTTGTGAGCCCTTTTGGGACAGGGACCCATTAGCTATTAATTTTTTCATTTTCTTGTAAACGGCTTTGTGAATTCTTCAGTTGAAAAGAGGTATATAAATACTGTAGATAGATAGGTAGATGTGGGACTGAAATTGTGGCATAATGTAGTTGGAACATAATTCTTCTAGCATTTGAGCATTCCAGCATTTGTGCCAGATTGTATTTATCTCAGAATAATATTTTTAAACACAAAATTTCCACCTTGAAGTGTGATCCAGGAAACTGTATCAATAATTATTAAGCCACAAAGCTAAAATATTTCCAAATTCAAAGAAGTTTTCATCTTTCACTTTTATAACCTGATGCTGGAAAGATGCACTTCATGTTGGTTTATTTCCAGGAAAGAGCCTACAGTTCATCATAAATTCATAATCTTGTACTGGTTTTAATGTTTCTTTTTCCAAAGCATTTTGAAATTGCACAGAAGACACACATATTCCCGTAAGAATGGTCGTAACTGGAACAGCATTACAGATTTACTATACATCTTCTGTGGAAGAATTTTCTCCTGGGACACATATGAAGCATATTTTGCTGCTGTGGTGGAAATATCGGGGCTCAAAAGTATTCAGTAATAGTCTCAAAAGAGATAAATAAATATGGCATGTTGGCCCAGATCTTTCTCAAACTTAAGCCAGTATTCCTCTATTGACTTTCATTATCTCCTTCTGTGATCAAAGTGATAGAAGTTCAGGATAATGGAGAAAGAAAGCAGGCACAGAGAGCTGCACTTTTATTGACACTATAGCAGGCAAGCTAGGGAGCCAAGGTGAGCTCCATGGCTGGCATTAGTAACAATCCCATTAGTCTATGGCAGGAGTCAGGGAACTTCTTTACCTTTTACCCCAAAATATATTTAGATACTCCGATGTTACCCCCTTGATTGGAAAGGAAGGAAATCATATATTATTAATATAGTGCACTGTGTCAGGTCCATGTACACTACAGTACTGTAACACACACAGCTGGGCATGCGTATAGAATCTATATATAGATTCTATGTGCAATGAAATAAAATTCCTGGGGGTAATGGATGGTCGCACTGCCAAGATACAGCCGGACATGCATATAGATTCATATGCGTGCCCAGCTGTGTCTCGGTAGCACGACTGTCCATTACCCCCCAGGAATTTCATTTTTACCCCATTTGGGGTAATTTACCCCTGTTCCCTGTCCAATGGTCTATGGGGTGTACTCCCACATAAGATGCAATTGGATTGGATTGCAGCCGAAGTTAGTAGTGACTGACATACAATTGTTTTGCATGGTGGATCAGTGGCATAGCTAATGATCCTGTAGCCTGGCGAAAAGCTCAAAATGTTGCCCCAGAAGCAGTGTTACAACCGGAAGTGATGTACCTGTCAACTGGGGTGGAGTGTTTAAAAAAATTTCCTAACATTTTCCCCTGCAACAACAAAATCAAATTGTGTCCCTTATTGGTTAGGGAAACTGTGCTGGGCCAAAGAGGAATGGTTATTCTTTCCCTGATAAATAGAAGAGAAGCACCTGGAGAGCACTACAGGGAGTTATGCTAGTTGCGTTCTGCTGGCCTAAATTCCTAAGGGAGACACTGACCTGCTTACCTGGGACCAGATGCTGGAAATGATAGAAAGTGATTTATTTTCCCTGAGATCTTGCAGATCACTTCTTAAGAGTCTCAGAGACTGTTTGTGGTCCACACAGACCACAGGCTGGGAATCAGTTGTTGAAAAGAAGGCCATTGTGTTGAAATTCGAAAGCCAATTTTGCAAATTATTTTAAGTGGGGCCAAGCAATGGTGGGATTGTGTGTGGTGATGCCTCCCGCTGGCCCTTTCCTGTCTTTAGTCCTGGGTAGGGGAGATTGCTGTCAACCACAAAAATTATTAGCAATCTGTTAATCAATTTTTCTTTCTATATGAAAGCACATTGTACATCTGCAAACACATATGGAAACAAAGCAAAGGAGAATGAAATCCTGTAGAATTGGATGACAGAAATGAGAAAGGGAAAGCTGGGTGTCAACAGCACAAAAAGAAGCTGGGCAAAAAATTTTGAAGGCATTGCTTTGCTTATGCTAGAGAAGTATTTCATTTATGAAATTGGAAAGTAATTGCCTCAAATACCTGTCAATAAGAAGTTGGGGATATGTCTCTTCACTGTATTAATTTGCCACGACTATTTAAACGACCTCTGAATAATTGTTCAGCACTAAGGCGTTTATAGGTAACAACATATCAAGGAAAAGAAATGCACCCTCAGTTCTCTCTTCCCCATCAAAGACCACTCCCCACTTTATTACAACAGTGTTTTACAAAAGTGCAAAGAGCACTTTGTGCCCATAATTTCCCCTCCAATATTTTCAACTGAGCCCTGCTTCACTGGTCCTCAGAAGTGAATTTCAAAGCAGACTTGTCTTCTCATTAGGGAATCCAGAGGCCAATCTCTTAGCAAAATAATAAAAGGAGATTGTGCAAACAAACTTGTCTTTCTTCTTTAAAGGAGGCAGCCCAACACCATCTAACTCCAGATGCATAAAATATGGGCAGTTTTCAACAACGCTCCTCTTACAAACTTTAATGTTAATTTTGGTTTTGTTATACAACATATTAAAGTTTGTTTTGTTGGCTGGGACTGGGCAGAGGTGAAAAACAAGGGGTCCTTTGAGCCTATGGGGTCAGGCTTCTCTGAAAACAGGTAGGAGGAGTATGTGGTCCACAGAAGAGCTATGGGATGATGGTGAGTGGGGCTAACCAGAGCAGCAATTTCAACTTTTTTATCTTATGGCACACTGACATGGCACTAAAATTGTCAATGCACCAATCAAATGGACAAGGCACACCATGCTGTTTGTGGGGAGGGGGATTCTCTTCCCACTTACTACTAAAGGGCCTCTCCCAAACTTTTGCATATCATTCGTTGCACACCAATGTGTCCTGGCACACTGGTTGAAAATAGGTGGATCAGAGGTTGTTTGGCTCCTGCAGATTGCTGGTTTTATGGTACGACTAGGAACCGTGAACCAAGTCCGTGCCTGACCATGGCTGTTGGAGGAGGAATTTGGGTGAGACAACCCCCCTCTCTACCAATCATTCAGAGACACCCAGCCCAAACCCAATAGTTTGCAGGATACCTCATGCAGTAGAGACAGTGGCAATAGTCCCCACTTCAATTTGTTAGTCCCACTTCATAGTCCCACGTCAATTTGAAATTCAGTTGAAAGACTTTTCCCTCAAATCTTTGCACTCAATCCAGGGTACCTGGATAACTGAACTAGAAAGCAAGATACGGAGTTAGCAACATTCATGCCATACAAAAGGCCACAATTGGTTCGTATTTATATTTATGCCACACCAATAATCAGAGAAAATAAGAAAATGTGAAATTTTGATTTTGGTGTACAGTATAAAGATTATGTTGTACCATCCATTGTTAGCACTCCATCTAGCAATTTTCTTTTGAAAACCTAGTATAGGATGCTGTACCCTGTGATAGAAAAACCACGTGCAACTGTAAGACCACAGCGTGAGGACTCATGTCTCATTCCCCACTTCCTAGTCTCATCTTCTAGCTTTGACCAGAGTGCCTTCGCTGAAATAACTATGATAGTGCAAAACAGCAAGGATATGGACTGTTGTCTGGTTGTGAAATGGGGTCCTAATGTCTCATCATGAATTCTGTTGTGAAGCATCTTGTACAATGTGTTTCCTGAACCTGTTTACATCTTCAGACCCAAAATTGTAATGAATATTTACTTTCATAAGTGACTCCTCTTAGGTTACTATTCTTAGTGTGTTGCAAGATTATTGGCTGCCTGAATAGCTTCCCCTTTTTGCTGAAAAAGTATATATGCTTAGCCTGTAAGTTAGGCCCTTTTCTGCAGTTTTTCTTGCAGTTTCTTTTACAGTATTCTTGCTTTTTCAGCCTGTTGGAAGTTATTAAGAATTATATTGTCCTGCAGGAACAATGCCTGGCTTTTAACAATTCAAAATCAATTCAGGACCCACCCCACATAGGGTTTTATATTTATAAATGTTTTTCTCACCATCCGTGGGTGGTGTATGTATGTTATCCTCAATCTTGGGTTCTCTACCAGAGGCCTGGGAGTTTGAGGGTTCTGCGCAATATCTTAGCTGTTCCTAGCAATGCGCTTTTCTGGATCAAGTGTTCTGATGCCCTTCCTGGAGTCTGTTGGAGCCATTCTTCCAGCTTGGGTGTCACAGCCCCTAGTGCTCCATTCACTATTGGGATCACATTCACCTTCACTTGCCACAGTCTTTCTAATTCCTTCTTCAAACCTGATACTTTTCCACCTTTTCATGCTCTTTTTTCCTGCTGTTGCTGTCATTCGGTATTGCTATGTATATATATATATATATATAATAAAATATATAATAGTTTTAAATTTATATATATATATATAAATTTAAATATTACATTTATTATATATATATATAAATTTATTTTTAATATATTTAATAAATGTAATATTTAATATCTATTAAATTTAAAACTATTATGTATTTTATTACATATAATTTATTAATTACAAGAAGGTGACATGCTTAGGACCATAAAGATATTTTTCCAGGGCACAAGGCTATAAAAAGAGTACATGTCCTGGAAAAAGAGGACATCTGGTCACCCTGTGCAAGGGACATGCATTCAAGCTCCACGGCTTGACTTTGCAGGTCTTTACTGTATTGAGAGCTATTGAAACCTGCGGCCACTAGAGGGCGCCTAAGCATCAATGGCGAGCGGCGGCGGTTTCCCAGGTGGAGAGAGGGTGCCCTAGCGCCGCCCGCTCACCCTCTCTCGCCTTTGTGCTGCTGCCAAGCCGGCCCCCAGCACGAGCGCCGGAACCTCCCGGGCAAGCTGGAAGCAAAGCTATTAACCCTTCACGCGCCTGCGCCACTGCACTGTTGCAGGCTACTGCCTGCCGATGAGGCTGCACTTTCTTGGGAGGAAGTCCTATTGGGCACAGTGGGACTTACTTCTGAGAAGACCTGTGCATGGGATTGTGCTGCAAGGCTGCGATCCTATCAACACTTTCCTGGGAGTAAGCTTCACTGAAGTCAGTAGGATTTACTTCTGAGTAGATCTGTGCTTAGGATTGTTGTGCAAGGCTGCAATCTTATCCACATTTTCCTGAGAGGAAGCCCTATTGGGCACAGTTGGACTAAGAAGGCTGCAATCCTAAAGACACTTTCCTGGGAGTAAAACCCACTGAACACAAAGAGGCTTACTTTGAATAGACATGGTTAGGATTGTGCTCTTATTTCTGAGTTGGAGTGCCTGGGATTGAATTAGGCAAGGAGTGTTGGTGAAAGGCCATTTCCCCTACCCCAAAGGAAAGGCGCTCCTCCTTCCCCCTTGTTTTAATGGGAGGAAGTGGAGGTCAGGCTGGCCAGGGGAGCCAGGGCTGGATCTCCCCTTCCAGGGCAAACTTCCCAGAGTCCCTACTTCCTATACTGTTCTACTTACTATTAAATTTAAAACTATTGCATCGGATTGATGAATTAATTACAAAAAGGCTATAAGCTGCCTGCTCACAAGGAAAAGGAGAACAATGAGGATTTTTTTTCTCAGGACAAGGCTAAAAAAGAGGACATGACCTGAAAAAGAGGACATATGTCACCCTCTATTGAATACAATAGGAACTACTTCTGAATAGACTTTTCCTGCATAGGCTTTTCTTAGAGCCCAATCCTATGCCAGTCTACTCAGAAGTAAGTTCTGTTCTAGTCAATGGAGCTAACTCACAGGAAAGTATGGGTAGGTTTGCAGCCTCAGAACCCAATACAATGCCTATCTACAGCCCATTATAGTCAGTGGGACTTACTCCCAGGAAGGGTGACAATATGTCCTCTTTTTCCAGAATATGGAATCCAGAGTTTACTCCAGGTGGAGGGGGATTTTGACCCTGGTGGATTTCCTGCACCAACCTTTTTTCTCCCCCATTTTTTCTTGGGGGGGGGAGCAGAGCTGCTGTGGTTCAGCCCCCTTGGTCTCCCCTCTCTTTGTTTGGAGCACATGTGATGTTTCCATCCAGCCCTTCTTCCTACCCATCTGGATGAGAGTGAGATGCTCTGATCACCTTTTTTGGAGGGGGGTTCACTTTCGTGATCTGATTCTTAAGATGATGTTGTTTTTGTCCTTTACAAGACAAGAAAGCCTGGCTGCATTAGGTGTATCCACCTACTAGTAGTAGAAACCATTTTTGCATTTAGTTGCGCTTATTTCCCCCCCCCCCCCCTTTGGGCTCTTAAAATCCTAAAGACACTTTCCTAGGAGTAAGACCCACAGAACATAATGGGGCTTACTTTTGAGTAGACATAGGGTTGTGTGTGCTTTCTTTTTTGGGGGAGGGAGGATCAACATATGGAGGGGCACTTTTTCTGCTTTTAATTATGATGCTGGTTTTTGTCCTTTACAAGACAAGAAGCCTGGCTACATTAGGTGTATCCAGTTGCACCTAGTAGTAATGGATACAATTGTTGCACGCAGTTGCTTCTAGTTCAGTCTTCAGCTTCTTGCAGGTGATTGTCTCGTCTACTACACCTTTTCCAGCCTCCTCCTCCTCCTGGTTGAAACCACACAACGGGGAACTAGAGGAGGAGTAGAGGAGGAGGAGGAGCCCTGGTGTACAAGGGGTTTACAACCCCCTCCCTTCCCAGATGGGAGCAGGCTGGAAACTGTGGTTAGGTATGTGGTTCCTGGGTCGGCCGCAGCAGATACTCACTGGATCCAACTAGGAGGAACTGGGGGCGCAACTATGGAGAATGTGGAGTTGCGAAGTGGCCAGGAGAGGTTCCCGGAGAAAGATCCGAGGCTGAATGCGGTGTTCTTGGAGCAGGGGCAGCAGCTGGGGATGGGGGAGCAGAGAGGAGGAGTAGATCCTTACAAGCTGGTGGAAGTACAACTGGCCGGAGGAGCGCCCTGGGGATTCACGTTGAAAGGAGGAAAGGAACATGGGGAGCCCCTCATCATCACCAAGGTAAGAGCTGAGGCTGACTTTGTTCTGTGCCTTGCAGTGTGAAGGTACACACTGAGTAGTGAGAGTGGAGTGAGCTGGGAGGCTCATCCACAGAGGGGTGACTGGATCTCCCCAGGCTCTTTTGTTTATGTGCTTCAGTACCACTGAGCTGAGCAGAGCTGCCTTCATGGGCTCTGCACTCAACTATCCTATGCCTGTCTCCTCAGGAGTAAGCCCCATAGTAGTCAGTGAGATTTACTCCCAGGAAAGTGTGGTAGGATCGCAGCCTTAGAGCCTCTCCACTCATAAGTATCAGTAGGACTTATTCCTAGGTAATTGTGGGTAGGATTGCAGCCTTAGAATCAAATCCTATGCATGTTTACTCAGAAGTAAGCCCCATGATAGTCAATATGAATAACTCCTAGGTAAGTATGGGTAGCCTTAGAATAAAATCTTATGCATTTTTACTCAGAAGTAAGCCCCATGATGGTCAGTAGGAATTACTCTGAGATAGGTATGGGTAGGATTGCAGCCTTAGAATAAAATCCTGTGCATGTTTACGCAGAAGTAAGCCCCATGATGGTTAGTAGGAATTACTCTGAGATAGGTATGGGTAGGATTGCAGCCTTAGAATAAAATCCTATGCATGTTTACGCAGAAGTAAGCAACATGATAGTCAATAGGATTTACTCCCTGGTAAGTGTGGCTAGGATTGCAGTCTTTCCTGACACCCCTTTATAGTAGTGGCTACTCTGATGTGTGTATACACAAATACTTGGTCAAGTGGTGTGGTGGTGTGCTTTTTTTGTTTGTTTGTTTGGTGTGTGTACATCTCATGAGCAGGATGACCATATATCCTCTTTTTTCAGGACATGTCCTCTTTTTCCTAGCATTGTGTCCTGGAAAAAAAATCTCAATTTTCCTTCTTTTCCTTGAGAGCAGGCAGCATATATCCTTTTTCTCACGAGCAATCAGCTTTCTTGTAATTAATAAATTACATGTAATAAATTCTATGTAGCAGTTTAATAATCAGTAATATAGTGTTTAAATGAACCGCTTGAAAGCAATACATGTGTTTTTAGCTTTTATTTTGTTGTGTCCTACATTTTTCTTAGATGTCGTACATTTCGGTGGGGGGCCTTGTCTTCTTTTTTTGGTTATGACGTCTGGTTATCCTGCTAATGAGAACTGCTGACAAGCCATTAGGTATTATATTTTTAATGGCATGGATTGCCTATCTAGTCCATTTTGGGCAAGGGAAAGTGGACAGTACACCCCAAAAATAAATTTGTAGTGCGATACTGTACTAAAGGTACTACAGTCAACTCCATTGAACTTGGTGGGATTCTGGATAAACATGCATGAAGCCACTCCTTTGGACTTTTCAGCTTTATGGTACTGTGTTACATTCTATAGGTGCCCCCAGATTGGTGCATTATTGTATTTAATTGAATCTAATGCTCACCTTTTTCAGCTGAGTTCAGTCTCCAAAATCAGGGTGTACATTAGATTTGATGGTTAATTAGATTTGAGTGAATACGCTATTTGATCAAAAATATAGGGGGTGAGCATTAGATTCAATGGTGCACTAGATTTGAGTAAATGTGGTATCATTTAGGGTGGGTAACATTCTAAGTTTCATATTCTAATCCTGAACACAGTTACTTAAAAATATAAACCCTTGGTTTCAAGGTAACTTTCAAACTAAAGTACCTTGTAACCTAAAACTTTGACCCATTATTATTTTATATGAATACTACTGGGTCAAAGTTTTGGACTGCCAATGGCTATTAGCAGAATAAAGTCTTCCTATAATGTCCTTGGTTATCCCAAACTGGAAAGCTCTTCATGTGTACAACCATTGTGCTAACTGGGAACAAATCTACCTTTTTCACTCTTGTTCCCCAGGGATTGTTTTATGTTTTGTTTTGAAGTGATGAAGTCTATGGTGCTAACTGATCCACAGCAAAGGATCTGATTTGCCCATTTGCACTTCATGGCTGGTCACACAATAGTGTTCCATTTAAAAATGGCCAGTTTGTTGTGGAAGTGGCCCAGTTTCCTTTTTTCCCTCTGGATAGAACACTGTCTCTCTTCACTGTCTTTGTCTTACACCTGTAGTAGATGAGCAACATTACATTGCTGCTTGGACTACTTGTAGGCTGGGTTTTCAGTTGCACATTTCAGAATAATCTGTTAACTTTTTAGTTGTGGTGGTCTGGCCCTAACTGGTAAAGATAAAGCTAGGAAAGCTAAACTTTTTACTTCCTTTAAAAATGATTAATGTTGCTTGTCATATTGTTGCAGGTGACTATTGAATTATTTACAGCGCAATCCTAAGCACGTCTACTCAGAAGTCAGTCCCATTGTGTTCAGTAGTACTTACTCCCAGGAGAATGTGGTTAGGATTGCAGCCTTAGTTGTGTTTTGTCAGAGAGGGAGAGAGTGAATGTATGCAAGATTATTCTTGGTAGCAAGATATATTTGCTTGTTTGTATCCCTTTAGGACGCAATTACCTGTATACAGTAATAGGAAAAAAATTAGACTTTAAACAGATAATTAATTTTTTCATTTCCGTAGTGTGCTACTTTCATTATTCGGTCACTATTAAAAATGATTTATTTAAATGTCCATTTTTTTCAGTTTTTCTGTAAATCCAGCAATTTCTGTGGGATCCAGGCCTGGTTTCATTTCTGCCTGATGACATTAATTTTCTTCAAGTTTAGAGGTGGATTTGGTTGGCTGTCTTCTTTTTAAGATCTTGAAAAACTCATAGGAACTGGTTGCTGAAAATATTATTCAGCAATTAAAGTTTCTACGTACTCTGCAGTGTAGCCCATATACCCTACAACCCAGAGTAACTACAGGAGCACATAAGATACATGTACGTCAGCATAGCTACAGCACCAAATTCATATTGCAATCCAGAGTAAGTTGTTCTTACATCAGAGCAAGGACACCCCGTAATTACTCTGGATTGTGTCCATAGAGGGTATGTTCTCACCCTCCTAACAACATCTTAGAAAAGATAGTTTGCAACATATTTATTTATTTATTGTATTTTCATCCTTTTTTGCCACTCTTACTTTGGTTCAGAGTGCTGTACATGCTGCCCTCCTCCTATCTGCACAGCAACCCTGCGAGGAAGGTAAGACTGAGAGTGAGTGACTGGCCCACGGTGACCCAGGAAATCCTAAGAAATTTAGGTCAGCCTAATTCACCTGACCTATCTTTTTGTGATGGTGTGGGGAGGTATTCCTGTGCCTTATCCTAACCACCCCCAGGAGTGGGGGCCAGAAGTGTCTTACTGCACTTTTGTGACATCCCCAGGTCAGCACAGGACTTATGCAGGAGCTAAGTCTGGCCTAAGTGGAGCTTAGGCTTGCAGCCAGTGTCGCGTTTCGTTACTCAAAACACAGTTAATGAACAATGTGTCTGTATTTGATTTTTCTTCTTCAAACGAAGCTTTTGTGGAAACTGGCCAAATATATGAAGCTCGAGGGACTAAAAAAATCCTCTTTGAGTAGATGATGCATAACACCAATAATTGTGTGTATTGAGAATCTTTATTATTATGTTGTTAGGGATGTACTTTTTATTATATCCCAGTAGTGCCTAGGAGCATAATGCTTCATTGCCAATTATTTCCTAACCTACATTTCTCTCTGATTGTCACATATTTAATCTGTAGCAGAGAAGACTGCATAACCACCCACCTTCCTAGTAGTTTTACCTAAGCATGGAAATAAGGTCTGTTTGCATATATCTGTTTGAAGGTACCTATTAACGTTTTAAGAAGCGGACTTCTTAAAGCTAGTGGTGGTGGAAGGCAAAAATGGTAATAATGTCATGGAGACCATCTCCTGCCCACAGTAGTGTTCATGCAAGGATATATTTACATAACTATTGTTTGCACAATTGGGATTAGAGCTACTAGAGAGAGCAAAGTGTAGAGTAGTGGCAAACTAGGTTATCTATATCCATCATTGATCAGGGCCTGAAGCACAACAAATGATCTTCACTGAAAACTAAGGCTGCAGTCCTAAAGACACTTTCCTGGGAGTAAGACCCTTTGAACACAATGGAGCTTACTTTTGAGTAGATGTGGTTAGGATTGTGCTCTAAGAAGCAGTGTGAAGTTGTGTGTGTGTGTGTGTATGAAGTAATTTACAATCCTAAATTGTGCTTTTTTTCTTTTGTGCCTCTTGGTGTTAGTTCACGAAATGTTGTCAAATGTATCCTCAGTTGTGTTTTAACACTACTGTAAAGTAGAGAAGGGAAGGTTTTGTTTATCTTGTATACTTGATTGCACTCCAAGTGTTTCTCATTGCATGTGGTAAGATAGCAAAGAACAACATGTAGCTAGTCGGCAAGAAGCATGGCTTGTAGTAGGTGCAGAGGGTGAGACTCCACAGAACACAAGTTGCAAGATTTGTAGTAGTAGTAGTAGTAGAAGGAAGTAAATGATGTGGGTTGATGTTGGGATGCTCTATGCAACAAATGTTGTCATTAGTTCGGTGAAAGGTCAACTCTGAGTCAAAACCCAATAACCAGCATAACCCTGAGTGAGTAAGCTGGCCTGCTTCTGTTGGTTAGATAAATGAGGGCCATTTCAGACAATTGGTTTTTAACTACAATAAATCATAATGCAGAACATTGTGTGTGTGTGTGTGTGTGTATATATATATATGTATGTATATATATATGTATGTATGTGTGCGTGTATATATATATATATGTGTATGTATGTGTGCGTGTATATATATATGTGCGTATATATGTGTGTGTGTGTGTGTGTGTGTGTGTGTGTATATATATATATATAATATGTATATGTTTGTGTGCATATATATAAATATATATTTAAGTGGTGAGAACAGTTCTGGAATTACAGGTGGAAGGTGGTTGCCCTCTAAGTATGCCGCCCTCGGAAGGCTCACCAAGGTTGTAGTAGGGGATAATAAAAGAATGGGCTTGGATTTCATCTGCTCCCAAGTTTCCTCTTATAATTTGAGGATTGAATAAGCAGCAGTAGTGCGAAGGCTTCTTGCTGTCCTTTTTTTCTTGATGGGTACTATTTTTTTAAAATAGGAACTTGTTACAGGTACTGGACCTTTTAAGAAAAGGTCACCTAGATAAGATCTGCCATCTTGCAATTTGATCACTTAGTTCAGGAGAGCTGCTTTGACTGAATTCTCTTACCCATTTTCATTGAGTACAAAACAAAAGGAGAAATGCTTCAATCTTCAGTTCATTTTTTACTTCTATATGTGTGATTTCATTATTACACTGCACTAATGCACATTATTACACTGCACTAATGAAGGACATGCTTTCCTTTAGCACTTTTAGTTATAGAAACTATAACTTTTTAAAAAAATTCAAAACACAGAGGCAGTATATAAATACATATGCACATCTGAAGAGTCACAGAACCAAGAACTGGTTGTGCATGTAACATGGAAATTGATGAAGCGCACAATTTTGGAATAAATTCACTTGAAGAAAGTTGAAGCTATTGCTGTCTCCCATCACAGAAAGTAGGACGTGCCCCTTTGGCAAGGCTGCATCAGTGCTCAAATGCTGGGTCAGGATTAGCCTAGGATTGTGTCATTGAGTTGGCCAGAAGATACAGGTAATCCATGTGGATGGCGCATGAGCGACACAAGATCCTCTTTCCGTGATCAACATGGGATGCTACCAGGTTTCAAGGTCTTGTATGTTTAGCTTGTCTTCTGCAATGCTCCACACCCATTTAGTTGGCATTGCTGAGTAATGCTGAAAAAATCTCTCTTCAGTTGCAGTTTCTTCCAGTTTCTATCAAAGTGTTGATCACTGTAAATCTGTGCCTTAAATTGAAATAGTGTTACCTTGTTCTTTCTCCCTCAAGATACAAAAAGTCTTTATCTACACTATTTAAAAATGTTTCCCAAAGACAAATGATTTACTCCTGACAGTTTTGATCTCTGCCCATCCCTGGGGTAAAAAGTGAAATCTGCTTGTGTCTTTTTGACAGCTAAGAGGACAATCCTAACCATTTCTACTCAAAAGTAAGCCCCATTGTGTTCAATGGGTCTTACTCCCAGGAAAGTGTCTTTAGGATTGCAGCCTAAATATTCACTGCCACTAACTCTCCTTTTCAAGATGAATGACAGCTGGTCCACACTTACTTTGTAGTGTAATGTAGTGTAATATAGTTTAATATTTTTTATTCTTTGTATATTTCATCTGTTTTGCTAAGGCTGCAATCCTAAAGACACTTTCATGGGCATAAGATACATTGAATGCATTGGGGCTTATCTTTGAGTAGACATGGTTTTAGGATTGTGCTCTGAGGCACATGGCTAATGCAAATAAAGAAATTGATAATGATCTTGTAGAGATTTTTGAATGTGATGCTTTAAATACCAGTGTATTATTGGAAGATTATTGGGTTTTTTATGCAGTAGGTACCTATGGTAGCTAGCATTCATAAAACCATAATCCGTATGATAACAGTACATAATATTAAAACTTCCCACATATTAGCAGTAAAGTAATTTTAGAAAATACTTTGCTCTCTAGCTTCAGCTTTCCCAGTATGATTCAGATCACTTTTCAGAGTAAAGTAAAATTGAATCCAATGGAGATCACTAAGGTATTCGTTCCCAGTTTGGTTGGAAAATCCCTAAATGGAAATTCAGGTGGATGGCATGCAATATCAGGCAAGATTGACTGATAACGTAATGGGAAACACTCCCAATGCATATTTTGAGCATTGTGATGTATTGCCAAATACATGTTCTATAGCAAAACCTTTAGTGAAAGTGCCTTCAGCAATGTACTACAAATGAGTCAAGTTGGGTCTGGAGATTACTTGGGTGACAAACTCCTAAGCGAAACTTGAATATTTGTTGCAGGAAATGGATTTGCTGATTCAGTGGGAGAACTCTTATGAATCAGTGTGCATATGGTTGCTTGGTGAGCTACAAAATTTTCAGTACTTTTGATATAATCTCTTTTGCTTTAAGTATGAGGGGAGGAAAGAAAAATTCCTTAGGTGCCTGCTAGGTAGGAAAGATGGTCCACCAACCTATTTGACTTTGCCTGCAATCCTATACACATTTTCCTGAGAGTGAATCCCATAGAATGCAATGGGACTTACTTCTGAGTAGACATGCTTAGGATTGGCAACTATGGATGTTGAGTAGACAGGATCAGCAACTATGGATGTTAAACATTTTAACAAGATATTTTGATGATCTTATAGGTTATAGGGATATAGTGGATCTAGCTACGGTAATAAGGGGAAGAATGGTTGAGAGGGGAAAATAAAGAGAAATCCAGCATTATAATAGTAATTTCATCAATTTAATGAAATAGCACTGGATGAATTTAATGAAATAGCAATTAATGAAATAATCAGTGTAATGAAATAGCACTAGGGCAGTGATTTTCAATCTTTTTGTCTCATGGCACACTGACAAAGCACAAAAGTTGCCAAGGCACACCATTACTTTTTGACAACTGAAAAGACAAACAACACTGGTGGTGGTGGGCTCTTCCCCAAACTCCTGTGGCACACCTGCAAACCATTCATGGCATGCCAAAGTGCCATGGAACACTGTGGGTTATTCTGAAGGACATGCTTTCCTTTAGTGCTTTTCAATGTGTAACTAGTGAAATCCGTGATGCTTCCTCTAAGGTGAAACTTGTGAGAATTTATAGAAAGTTTCCTAAATGGTCAAGGCCCTTCAAATATTGTATCATTTAATATTTTATCAAACATCTATTGCCGATATGGGCATAATACTGTTTAGCAATGCTCCTTTGAGTGGCCAAAGGTGATCTGGGAAGGTGGGTCTTCACAAAGACTCAAGGCGGCTTACAACAACAAAAATGCAATCAATTAAAAATGTCATTACAAACATCAAGAACAATAAAACACATTAAAAACCATAAAAATTGCATTACAACATATAAAAACATTCTTCTATCTATCTGTCTGTCTGTCTAAAACTGAAAAGTCACTGACTAACTCACTGACTCATCAATGCCCTGCCAAAACCTCTGGGCCTAGAAGTGTGAAATTTGTGGAGGGTGTTCTTCTGTGATGGAGGGATCCACTAAGAACTGGTTTTCGGAAATTCCAACCAGAAAGGGGTAAATGGGGGCACAACACATTTTCCTCTTTATACTTTCCATTGAAGAATCTCTGACTGATCAAGGCCCTGCCCCAAACCCTGGACATAGAAGCATGAAATGTGGGGAGGGTGTTCCTCCTGTGACATCAACCCCCACCAAGAACCAATGTTGAGAAATTTAACCCCTAAGCGGCTGAAAAGGAGGGAAACATATTTTTGGCGTATACTTAACACTGAAGACTGATCAGTACCCAGCCCCAAATCCTGAACCTGCCAGATAGGGGTGCCCGCAATTGTGAGGGGGGATATTGCACATGGGATTCAGATGGGGGGATGATGTGCATGGGGGTTTATGCACATGGGGGATGTTGTACATGGGGGAATGTTGCACGTGGGGATGATGGGGTTGATGTGCAATCGAGGGATGGTGCATTTCGCTCCCGCAATGTGGGTGTATTTCACTAGTCTGCTATATATATGAAAGAGGCAAGTTACTGACTCGCTCACTCATCAATGCCCAGCCAAAAACCGCTGGGCCTAGAAGCATGAAATTGGGGTGGGTGTTCCTTCTGTGATGGAGGGAGTCACTAAGAACCAGTTTTCAGAAATTCCAACCAGAAGGGGGCGAAATGGGGTGCAACACGTTTTCCTCCCTATACTTTCCATTGAAGAATCTCTGACTGATCAAGGCCCTGCCCCAACCCCTGGACCTAGAAGCATGAAATTTGGGGAGGGAGTTCCTTCTGTCACATGAACACTCACCATGCACCAATGTGGAGAAATTTAACCCTTATATTCGGCATCCTTCAGTCTCGAAAGACTATGGTATCGTGCTCTGATTGGAGGTCCTGAAACAGCATCTAGTGTGGCTAAAAAGGCCAATTCGAGAGTGGCAGCCCCTTCCACACTGAGGACAAATAAATTCCGTCCCCTGCCCAGGTCCCAGGTTTCGCTGCTTTTGGGTCTGTCTCTTTGCTTCAGCCTGCCGAACAAGTGTCTCTTCCAGTTGGAGAAGGCCATGCTGGGTCTTTTGCCTCCACGCTGAGCGGTCAGAGGTCAAGGTTTCCCAGCTGCTGATGTCCATTCCCAAGGCCTTTAGATCCCTCTTACAGATGTCCTTGTATCGCAGCTGTGGTCTCCTTCTTGGGCGCTTTCCCTGCACTAATTCTCCATATAGGAGATCTTTTGGAATCCGACCATCAGCCATTCTCACGACATGCCCAAGCCAGCGTAGACGCCGCTGTTTCAGAAGTGTGAACATGCTAGAGATTCCAGCACGTTCCAATACTGTGTCATTTGAGACTTTGTCATGCCAGGTGATTCCAAGAATACGTCGGAGACAGCGCATATGGAAGGTGTTCAGCTTCCTCTCCTGCCATGCATAAAGGGTCCAAGACTCACTGCAGTACAAGAGTGTGCTCAGGACGCAAGCTCTATAGACCTGAATCTTTGTATGTTCCGTCAGCTTCTTATTAAGCCATACTCTCTTTGTAA
The DNA here is from genome assembly GCA_030015325.1 of Cryptoblepharus egeriae. Classification (NCBI taxonomy): domain Eukaryota; kingdom Metazoa; phylum Chordata; class Lepidosauria; order Squamata; family Scincidae; genus Cryptoblepharus; species Cryptoblepharus egeriae. Next base: position 33,028,656 of record JAREYC010000005.1, read on the forward strand.
GCCTGGAGAATGTAGTAGCTGCTTTACCAATGCGTTTATTCAGCTCAGAGTCTAGGGAGAGAGTGTCAGAGATAGTTGAGCCAAGGTACACAAAATCATGGACAACCTCCAGTTCATGTTCAGAGATTGTGATACAGGGAGGTGAGTCCACACCCTGACCCATGACTTGTGTTTTCTTCAGACTGATGGTTAGTCCAAAGTCTTGGCAGGCTTTGCTAAAACGGTCCATAAGTCGTTGAAGGTCTTCGGCAGAGTGAGCAGTAACAGCAGCGTCATCGGCGAAGAGGAACTCCCGCAAGCATTTCAGCTGGACTTTGGACTTTGCTCTTAGTCTGGAAGGATTGTAGAGTTTTCCGTCTGATCTGGTCCGGAGATAGATTCCCTCTGTTGCGTTTCCAAAAGCATGCTTCAGCATGACTGCAAAAAAGATCCCAAATAAAGTTGGTGCGAGGACACAGCCCTGCTTCACTCCACTTCGGATGTGAAAGGAATCTGATGTTAGGCCATCAAAAACTACAGTGCCCTTCATGTCCTCGTGAAAGGACCTGATGATGTTGAGGAGCTGAGGTGGGCATCCAATCTTGGGGAGGATTTTAAAAAGGCCGTCCCTACTAACCAAATCAAAAGCCTTTGTAAGGTCTATGAAGGCTACAAAGAGTGGCTGTCTTTGTTCCCTACATTTCTCTTGCAACTGTCGAAGGGAAAATACCATATCAGTGGTGGACCTGTTGGCTCGAAATCCACACTGTGATTCAGGATAGATTCTCTCTGCAAGCACCTGAAGCCTCTTCAGTATGACTCGAGCAAGCAGCTTCCCTACAACACTAAGAAGAGAGATGCCACGGTAGTTGTTGCAGTCACCCCTGTCGCCTTTGTTCTTGTACAGTGTGACAATATTAGTATCCTTCATGTCTTGTGGTACTCCACCTTCCCTCCAACAAAGGCAGAATATCTTGTACAGTTCAGTGGAAATGGTCCCTCTACAGCACCTCAGAACTTCAGCAGGGATGTTATCTTTCCCGGGTGCCTTGCCAAAAGCAAGGGAATCCAGGGCTTCGTTTAGTTCTTCTAAAGTTGGTTCACTGTCGAGCTCCTCCAAGACAGGCAGGCACTCAATGTTGTTTAATGCTTCTTCAGTTACTACATTTTCTCTGGAGTATAGCTCAGAGTAGTGCTGCACCCAGCGTGCCATCTGTTGTGCTCGGTCCTGGATGACCTCACCTGAAGCGGACTTAAGTGGGGCAGATTTCCTCACTGTTGGACCTAAGACCTGCTTGATGCCATCATACATCCCCTTGATGTTGCCTGTGTCAGCTGCTACCTGGATCTGAGAGCAAAGCTGCAGCCAATAATTGTTAGCACATCTCCTGGCAATCTGTTGGACTTTGCTACGGGCGACTCGCAGGGCTTGAAGGTTGCGCTCACTAGAACAGGCTTTATATGCAGTTAGAGCTCTCCTCTTTTCCTCAAGGGCTGGTGTCAGCTCCTCCGAGTGGGCTTCAAACCAATCTGCTGTCTTTCTAACCTGCTTACCAAAAACTGACAAGGCGGTAGTATAAACAGCATTCTTGAAATGTTCCCACCGTTCAGAAGCGTTTGCCTCAGCCGGGCCTGGGAGGATTTCCTCAAGTGCTTGGTCAAATTCCAACACTTTTTCCAGACTGCGGGTCTTGCTGATGTTAATTCGTGGTCTTCCTTCCTTCTTTGAGTGATGCAGCCTCTTTGCTTGCAGTTTTACTCTGCTGCACACCAAGGAGTGGTCAGTATCGCAGTCAGCACTCTGATAGCTACGTGTGATCTTAATGTTGGGAAGGCTGGAGCGCCTGGTGAGGATCAAATCATTAAGGGGCTGAAAAGGGGTGCAACGTGTTTTTGTCCTATACTTAACATGGAAGACTGACCAACATCCAGCCAATTTGCTACTCGGTGACTGGTGCACTGGGGGGGATGTTGTTCAGAGTGAGGGGTTGCATCGGGGGTGCTGTTGCACATCGAGGGTGCTGTTGCGCATCGGGGTGCTGTTGCGCATGGATGAACATGGTGGGGTTGATGTGCATGGGGGATTGAAGTGTAGTGGGGGGATGGCGTACGGGGAATTTTATCCCCGCAACTCTGGTATGTTTTTGCTAGTATATAATAAAAGCATAAAACAGTACTACATGGACATATTAAAACAGTACTACATGGACATAAAACAGTACTACATGGACACATGGTTGGTATTAAGTCACGTTTTAGTTTAGTGATGGTGCCTGTACATATTTTGGATTGTCTATTGGTGGTTTGCTGTTTTCTTAATGGCTCTTTTCAGTTGGGTTCCAGGATCTAAGACTCAAAAGTTTTCTGTAGAAGCAATAATGAAAGAGACTTGCAGCCTAAAGATAAAGCACCTCAATAGATTGTGTATTTGCATACCTGTTTTCACCTGTTTTTAACCTGCAGCAAAATCATTTTGCAAGAGCCAGTGTGGTCCAGATGGGGACCTTTTGCTGTCTTGTGCATTGTGAAATTTATAGTTGTGTCTATCTGGATTACAACCTGGTCATCCCACCTGCAGTAAACTGCACAGTGACTCTGGCATCTGGTAGCACCAGTTTATTGAAACCATGTTGTAGTAGATGGGGGGGGGGAAATAATTATAATGATGCACACTGTAGTTCTTTGTCCTCTATTAATGTTCTGGTTAAGACTGCAGTCCTTGAACTCACTGAAACTTCTGAATAGACATGTACAGGAGTATACTTAATGGGAATAAAAATTAAGTGTTACTTCCAAGGAAAAGGTCTGACAAAGATCTGGTTTTTATGAGTAGCTTTGTCTGTGAACTGGTTGACATATAATTTTGTAATTGCGAGTGCAACTTTCAGGCAGTATACACAGGGCGTTCTGTTTTGAGATGATGCTGAAATAGTTTTGTCACTTTAATTGTGTAGTAGGGCTATTTTGTTTTTCATATACAGGTAGGCCAGTCGGCTGCACTCTCTAAGGTAGTTTATCTCCTCATAATTGATATATGCCAAATGATTGCAAATAATGCTGTTAATCAATTATCTAAGTTTACCTAGTGTTGATTCCATCAGCAGTAAAATAGCTTACACTTTGTTACGGACTGAGATTTTTGTGCTAAGATGTTAGACTATTGGGGAGAAGCGGGCATAGGTCATGCTTCTTTGCAACTGAAAATGGCTTTTGCACCCCTTTTAGGTAGTAATTCTAAACATCATGTGTGCATGTGTGTAGCTTCGTTCTGCGTGCACGTAGTGCACAGATTTGTGCAGCCAGTATGTAGGTGTCTCTTTTCCTTTGAATCTCTGGATGACTAACCTTAGTTCTTAGTAAACCATGCTGTATTTTGCTTCGGTTATCTCATAACATCTATTATATCTTTCTGTTTGCCCAGCAGAAGTTGTTAGGTACATACCTGGGGAAGTACTCTTGTTTCTGTGTGGAAACCTTGAAGGCAGAACTATATATCGACATGTTGACTCATTATGCACATCGTAGTCTGCTTAGCCTTTCTAAGTATTAATTGCTGCTGTAATTACACCTCAGTAAAAATAAATTCAGACTTGGGTTGGTTTCTGATAGAAGAGCATTGTAATAGGTTTGTAAGTGACAGGTGTGCAAAAACAGGAATATTTAAATCTTTGCATTTTGTTATGTTTAGTCTTGGATCGGGGATCTCAGAGTGATGTGGAAATGGAGTTTTCCAGGCATTGTAATTGCCCTTATCTGATGTAGCTTATGGAATGAAAGCAATGAATATTCCTTAAAATAAATAAAGGTCTAATGAATTAGTATTTGCATTAATTCTCTGTTCGATGGTAATTTGAGGGAGTCCATATTTAAATTTTACAGATTTGTTTTTCTTTCATACAGAGCCCACATTATTAATATTTTAAATTGCACAAGGATTTATAGACAGACAGAATAATTTAGGTGATGGGCAGAGATTGGGTACAAATCTTGGTTAAATGAGAATCTTGGCTAACTGTAGTTAACCATAGTGAAGCAGTTTCTTGGCACTGTTAGATTTAGGGGAGGGAAAACCTGATCCAAGTACAAGACAGAGGTGTAGGAGAGCATATTACTATTGAAACTAAAGCCGACTCTGTGTTTGTTAGTTGTTCTCTTTGCTATTCCAATAAGGCAACATATGCTTGAGATAGCACTGGAACAAGGTTCTGGAGAGTGTTGAACCCCCTACTTCTGAGACTTTCACGAACAGGTTGAACACGTTCTGTCAGCAAGGATATTTCTTCTTAGTACAAGAAACTTGACTTTGAAAATGTGACTCATTCCAAAAACGGATCTTTAAATTTGTTCTTTCCGTGTCATGATTGTTTGTGTTATGGAATAATAATAATAATTAATAATAAATAAAAGTTATATATCTCTTTTCAGAAAAAAGTTCACGAAGTTTAAAGTGGTTTACAGGCAAAATCAAATTACTAAATGACTCTCTGTCCCAAAAGGGCTCACAATCTAAAATCTTTTATGCCCATAATTGGGAAGAAATACAGTCCAATTTTGGCATGCATGGAAATTTGTACCCAGAACCCCTACAGTTGCTGAAATAAACATATAATGAAATCAACAGGTGAGGGCTGGAATCTACACCTGGGCTTCACATGCCTTTGGAAGACATTAGAAATGAATTTCTGATTTGTTTTCCCAACCAAAAGTGCATTTCTAAGACTTTTCTGGGGACTCAGACAACCTTCTGTATACTACTGGAAGCTCTTCTGGTCATGTTGAAGAGGTATTGGTACGCTTTTGGGTGGGATCTGTAGTGTGTCAAACACATCGTTGTGTCAAATCAGCAGATAAGGACTGACCTGCATGACATTTTTTTCCTAGAAGCAATTTGCTTTTATGTTCACTTTGCTCACCCTTCATATTACTTAAAAACCCAAAGAAAAGATCTATGTAATTACAGTAGATTTAAAATATGGATTTTTTCCAAAGCAGAAAAAGTACCATTTTTTTAAAATCAGAAAACTGGGAGTGCTTTTGTGTATTTGTCTTGTCTTCATGTCAATTTTCCATGCTATCAAAAATTTCAGGAGGTGTTTGTTTTTTTCACTATCTTTTATTTATACTAACAATGTAAATCCATGTCAGCAGTTTACTGGAATCATTACAGTTGCACTTTTGGTGTGAGCTGTGTGAGCAAAAATTATTGTCCAGATACTGTCTTTGATTACAGCTGAGTTGTCCATAACTGACATGATACACACACAACTGACACACACACATTCATAAGTGTATTCAGTGGGAAATGGTGAAAGTGGGAAGGGACTGGATTGACCATTTGGATATTAAGAACCTTCAGTTGTGTGAGGTTTACTTCTCAGTTTTCAGAAGCATGAGTTGGTTAGTATGAAGTCATACTAGTTTTCCAGAGTGACCACAGATCAAGTACAAGTAGCCCTGTTAAAGCTTCTCACTGTATATGGAAATGTAGCGTGCATATGTACGGATAAATTTTCTGCCAATTCTGCAGAACTGATTTCTTCTACTTCTGAGACCCCAAGAAAAGGTGGTATTTTTAAATACTACAGAAGATGGTATTTTATAAATAGGAAAAGGAGTGGAGATTAGTAATCTCTCACGTCTCATATAAAACTTGCTCTCTCTTCCCCATGTTGCACAATCTACTATTAGGTGAGTTATACAAGGGTGTGTTTCCCAGTTACTCAGACTTCCTGACTTATCACTGTAAACAAAATCTCGGATGAACTTTGTCAAGCAAGAAGGTAGTGAATATTTGGGCAGATGCAGTGTTTGGGTTTGTGAGTGGATCTCCCCCCCTCCCCCCCAGCATAGTGAGCATTGATTCTCTACCTGGGGAACAAAGCTGATTTTTAGGGGTTCACAGAGATCTGAAAGGTAGTGGTTAACTTAAGAATGTAGTTAGTAAAAACGCGAGGTGGGGTAGAAAGAAGAGCCCAAGCATTTGTAATCATTGGGTGACAAGTATATTTTTTACTTTCTTTATAAAAAATATCCTCCTGCTGGGGCCACTTTGCAAAGTTCTGGATGCAGAAATTCTGACTCGCCACTTTGGGATGTATCTGGGACAGGTTTCCTAAAAGTCATGCTGATGTTCTGGGAAACTGGACAGTCACATACATAGGACAGGAATTTTCATTCTTAGATGTATCACCTGTACTTACAGTTCATAATTTATAATTGCCTCCAGATGGTAAAAGCATATAAGGAAGCCAAGTGTGATTGTTTTCCAGATTAGGAACTCTTGAGAGATTGGAAATTTATGATACTTGATTGGGGTTCATGTTATGGATATTATTCTATAAAACAAGGAGAATCTTTGCACAAAGAAAAGCAGGACAGTTCTAGACTGGTTGTATCACTGATGTCTGGGTTTTTTTTCCAATGTGCGAGGTATGTACCTGGTGAAATATTCCATTGTGTGATCATCCACCTACACTCTGTTGCTTTTAATAACTAAACTCCATGTGCCTGAGGAGAAGTTCAGAATGTTTGGTGCTCCAACCCTCTTGCTGTGCAGCCAAGCGGGATTTGCAGGCATTCTTTGGTTCTTGGCAGCCTTCCTAACAGTTTGTCTTGCCCTCATCATCCTCCACCTTCCCATTCCTTGAATCAACACCAATCAATATTTGTGCTGGCCGAAGACGGTAATAATTACCTTACCAATCAATATACATTGACTTGATGTTGCCCATTCACATTGTTCCAGAAAGAAACAGAGGATGCACTTTTCCTTCATGGTTAAAACTGGAAAATTAAAGTGGGGTTTGTTCCCCAATAACACACAGTAATAACAATTGATTAAAAAATACTTTCTGTCTGCTGCTCTTTTGTATTATATTGCAATTTTACTATAGCCACCAAATGAGAAATAAAAACCTGTCCCACAGGGAATGCAGTATTGCTTGAACCCACATGCATGAACTCAGTCCCTTGAACAAAAGCAAGCTATTTTTTTTTAACATGATAGTATAGGAAGCAGACAGAAGTTGTTACTAAGTTTATGAAATACCCAAATGATGTAATGGTTTGACCTTCAGACAGATATGTTGTAAACCTCTGAAACTTGATTTATACAGGGCGTATTTCAAAATCAAGTGAAACCAGTTCACCACGAATGTAGGATCTTCGCATTTTTGCATGGCTATAGTTTGGTTGTGTCAAAGTGTACCTTTTTAGCCTTGTAATTAATTTTTAATTCAGTGCCACAGTTCATGGCCCATGTGCAGATCATTGGTTTCAGTACCTGATATTCAGTACCTGATATTGAAGGCAGTGCACTGCAATGGCCATTAAGGTAGTCGTGGCTTTTGACATGTGCATGACGTGAAAGCGATTTTTGGTGGGGGTGAATCCAGCTATTCTTGGCTCCTTTCCAAAGTAAACAAATTCTTTCTCTGAATAATGAACCCTTGTCTCCTTTTCATATGACAAATTTCTTTTAAATCTGAGGAGCACTTTTTGTGATTGAATACAGAAATGTCCCCTGCATGTACATCCCCTTCTTGTGCTAATGATTTGCCTCTGTTTGCAAATGCTTTGCAAAAGGCAGCTTCTTCTTGCTTTTAGCTTTGGAAGCGGATAATGAGAACCTAAATCGTAGCAGAACACGAGAGAAGGCTACAGTGAGGACGCTAATACAAAATAGACAGTAAAGGACTCGACTCACTTCTGGGTAGCATTCTTCCCGTCACCATCTCTATGAGTTCATGAGCAGCTATGAGTTTAGGCTCTCGCTTGGAATGATACTTAAGACAGAAAGATCTTATGTTGCTGCTGCAGCATACTTGAACTGCAGTCCTGTGCACACACAAGACTTACACAGAATGAGTAAATATGCATAGGAATATGTTGTTAGACTTTGATCCTTCAGGGGTTGCCAACAATACTAAATAATAGGCAAAGTAAATTCCTATCTTAGCCTGTGGAATAGTTCAGTCATAGGAAAACAAATAGAAGAAGTCCTGTTGTTTTGCACAATCCTAAGAAATTTAGTCCAACCTAAATCACCTGGCCTGTCTTTCCATGATGGTGTGGGGAGGTCGGCATATGCATTGGCCTAACTCCCACAGGAATGGGGCAGAAGTGTCTTACTGCCCTTTTGTGGCATCCCCAGATCAGCACAGGACATGGCAGGGTTCATTCCATCCAGACCATCCTAAGTTCAATTTTTAACTTCTGTATAAGCTGAAAAATACTGATCTGAATCACTGAATGGCTCTTATCAGTCATCATAGACATCATCATAGTCCTCAATAATCTGAACTAGATGAGCCAGTGATCTGTCACAGGAAAAAAAGTACTCAGCTAGGTGGACCAATGGTCTGTCACAATGTAAGCCTGTCTCCAGTGAAATTTAGTAAGATGATTGTATGTATATAAAACAACCATACAAGAATTTCACCAAAATCATCTGTGGATTCAACACATTTAATCATAGATGCAGAGGTTCCATGCTGTTTTATTCAAGGAGTATATATAAATTTGAAATGGAATTTGTACCTTTTGGAAATGCCTCTTTCCCTTATGAAATACCTGAACCCAGTGATCTGTTTTGAAATTCTAAAAACATAAATCAAGACAAAAATTGGTTTAAGATTTGCAGATTAAAAAAAAATTAAATGAAAGTTTTGAATTGGCTTTTGAAAATCCACAATTTTTGGTTGTCGTTATTCTGGCTTTTGGAGGTTGGAATAATTGTACTTGAAAGACATTACTCTGAATTTGTTTCAAATATGACAATTTCAACTGCCTTGTTTACCCTGTGGAGCTGTAGGTGTATCTGCTTTTGATCTTATGACAAACATAAAAAAGTCTGTGTGGTTTCTTTGTACATAAATCCTCCTTTGCTATTAATCTCTGGAAACAGTAGTTATTCCTTTTGAAGAGAAAGGTCAGACTGTTTTCTGTCTGTTAATGTGAATATCAAGTTAAATTCATGTAGCATGTGTGCTCCAAAGGTTTAGTTCAGAGGTCTTTGGGATGGGATGAATTCCGTCAATATTTAAGTTAAAAAAAAAACTATGTGTACAATCCAGAGTAACTACGGGCAGTCCTTGCGCCAGTGTAAGAACAATTTACTCTATACTGCAATATGAATTTCCCATAGATTTTCACTGTGCAGTAACTATGGGACATCACGTAATGTCTCTTAAGTGCTCCCATAGTTACTCTGGATTATAGGGTATGGCTGTTTTTTTTTGGCTTTCCCATTTCAAAGAAGATTTCTGTGACCCACATGGTGACTCCCAACTGTGTTAACCAACACATCACATGGGATAGTTGTGGTCTTGCTACGGGAGGCACAGATGCCACCCAGGAAATGTTTGGACAAAGTTTGCTCATCCCACACACTGTTTAATCCTGAAGAAATGAGGTTTCTCTTCTTCCTTCTGAGGTTGCATTGTTCTCAGTGGGAGTCTGAGGAATCTTTGCAGCAGCTGACGCAAACAAGTCCTAAATTAACTCTAATGAATTATTTCCCACTGTTTCATCAATTAAGGCTAGTCTTTACCACTCAGAGGAAGCAGTGAAGAATTTGGGTGAAATCCATCCAGATTTACTGAGAGCAGATTGAAAGCAGATTTTCTGGACAGTTGTCCAGAAAGTTTACATTTGTCTTCCATGTCTGAAGATCAGAGGAAGAGATGGCACAAGTCTGGTCAAGGACCTGAGGAATCACCAGAAGCAAGACAACCAGGGAGTGAACTTTTTTTTGGGGGGGGGGGGGGATGGGACCCACTGTGATATTCTCAGGTATGCTAAAAACATAGGCCAATTCTGACAGTAATTCCAACCTAGTAACATCACTTTGTGAATTACAGTGATGCAAAAGTACCTACGAGGTGTGATCAATAAGTGTCAGGACTGGTGCTATAAAAAGAAAACTACAACACATAACAATTTGGCATTTAATCTCCTTCAAAATAGTCCCCTACAGAAGCCACACACTTAATCTAGCGTTGTTTCCATTGATGGAAGCTTTCCTGGAACTCATTTTCTGTGATAATCAGCAGCTGCCTCATCGCATTCACTTGGATTTCCTCAACATCCTGAAATCTTTGTCCTTTCAAGAGGGATTTGATTTTTGGAAAGATGAAAAAGTCGCAAGGGAATCTGGGGAATACAGTGGCTGTCAGATCTGGGGGATGTTGTGCTTGACCAAAAACTACTGCGCAAGCTGCGCTGAATATGCAGGTGCAATTGCTACTCACCAGACGCATGCAATTTTGGCCTTTTCCAATGAATAACATCCCACAATCGCTGCAACACGTTACAGTAGTACTCCTTGTTTACTGTCTGACCACATGGAGCATACTCATGATGAACAATCCTCCTTGTAGTTGAAGAAAGTGGTCAACAGTGTCTTCACATTGCTTCAACTTATTTGTTCTTTCTTGGGTCTTGGAGAGGTTGGGGTCTTCCACTGCAAAGATTGAGCCTTGGTTTTGGGGTTATAGCCATGATTCATCACAATTCATTCAAGCAGTTTCGGCACAAACTTGGCAGACACGCATCTCAAACCCAAATTTTCAGTGAGAATGGACTGAATTGAACCATAACTAATCTGCACATTCTCCGATAACTCAAGGATGGTGATTCGACTATTTCACCATACAGATGCACACACATCTGTTATGTTTTTCTCAGTTCTGCTGGCTGCAGGTCTTCCAGAACGTTCATCATGGTCAACATTTTGTCAGCCATCTTGGAAACGTCTGAACCACTTGTACACTCGTGTGCAGTTCATACACTCCTCTCCATACACTTTTTGCAACTTTTTGCACAGGTATCACCAAGCTTTTGGCAAAATTTGATGTGGATTCTCTGCTCAACTTTCACTGTCATGGTCAATGAGATGACCACACGCTACACGCTGTCCTTCCAAGCACTGTTGTAAAGAGAGGAAGTGAGCTAGGATGTTAAAACGTAGTGTGCATGCACAGTTGTGGTCAAGGTCAGTCTGTGCCTAGTGGCTTCACTCTGCATATTTTAGCTCCTTTACTATGGCATCAGTCCTCATACTTATTGATCACCTCATATGTGGATCCACTCTCTGGCACATCTTCCAGGGTTCTTACATCACATTGGGGGGATCATTACTCACACATGATTTCTAAATAGAAATTTTAACTGGCTTTTGTTTGTGCTCAGTTCATGTCCTTTCTTGCCCCTTAATCTAAGCCTACCTTCAACTTTTTTTTAATGTCCTGGGTATTAAAGCTCAGAACTGTCCAGGATGTAAAAGTCCTAACTGGCTGGTCTATGAGTTCCTATTTTGGTTTCTTAGTGTCTTCAACAGCCATAAGACCAAATTAAAAATCATAGAATCCTAGAGTTGGAAGGGACCTAGTAGGTCAAAAAGATTTTAAAACCCAATCATATGCATGTCTAATCAAAAGTAACCAAACTGAGTTCAATGGGGCTAATTACTAGGTTAAGTATATATAGGATTGCAACATTAGATGATCAGTACAAGTTGATTGCTGTAGGAGCAGTTGTTGTAAGATTGGAGGAAAAAGTTACTTTGGTTACAGTCCGTGACCTATTTCCTATAGCTGGCATAGGATGAAGTAAAACCTGTGTTGGACTGATACCACTTTAGACTCCATGAACCAGTTCCAAAAGTATTTTCCCTGCTGTGCCAGCCCCAAACAAATACGAATGCATGTCCTTGGTAAATGCATGTTCTCGTTCCTCAGCTTGATCTAACATGATCTAACTTTCTGTGGATGTGTATGTCTGTCAACACCTAAACTATCTTTTTCTGCAAGTTGGTCATGCTACTTTTAAGAATAGTATCGCAATGTACAGCTGGAGTCTGTAGCACATGAACCTATCAAAAAAATCTTTCATTGGGAGCACTGCTTGATTGAAACACTGGGCTAGCATATTCAGTAGTCACCTAGTAAGCTATATGCTTAACACATTCTTCATGCTCTTCTTGAACTTCCATATACGTCTTGTGCCATGTACCAAGGCAATAGAGAATGGGTCTATGGTGTTGGGGGTGTGCACATTATTTTTTAATTTATTTATTTATTTGTGTGTGTGTGTACAAATCTTTTAAGTTAACTTTGAATAAACAAAATACTGGAATCAACACTTCTGGAATATTTAATAATTAGTAGATATATTTTTCAGAGGACTTTTTACATGTCCAAAAAGCAGCAATGGCACGTATAGCACTCACAATAATTTCTAACATATTTATGTCCTCTTGTATCATATTTCCCTGTAAACGACCATCAGCCACAGCGAGTGATGATTTGCAAAATGCACAGTGGAAAATGCATAATGCTTGTATATATAGTATCTAGTTCCACCTGCTCTGCTTGAGGAAGAGGAATGAAAGATCTAAGGGCATTGTGGCAATGTTTGTGTGCAACAGCTGCGTGTTTGACAGAGGTAGTTTGGCTTGTGTTTGAGAGGGCACATTTTTGTTATACCCCACACTTTTGGGATGAAGAAAGGGCATTCTATTGACAATGAAAATAACTTTTAAATTGTGAAGTAAATGCATCTGTAGTAGTTAAAGAAAGTACGTTCAGCTATAATGGATCAAAGTAAATGCAATTGTATTTTATGTATTAATGTTTATAAAATAGTTATGACCAGAAGTATTGTTACTTTGCCCCCATATTTAACCACTTAAGCATCTCCAGCTGTTGTATAGAATACTATTTCTTGTGTGCTTGTTTGAAATTTTAAAGCTGTAACAGTAAAAAGCTTTATTGCATAAACCTGTCAGAGTTTTATCTCTTGCAATGCAGCAGAACATTTCTAAACAAAACAAGTGATGCTTTTTTTAGGTTTTTCTTAGCATTGTTTAGAATAACAAAGTATCTTTTAAGCTTGTTTAGTTTAGCTCACTGAGAATTTGATTTAAGACACAATCGTTTGTATTCATTCAATAAATCAACTTAAAGTAAATTTAAGTTTTGTTTTCTAAATTTATCAGCGTATAATAGAAGTAAGTGGAGGCACTGAGGGTGACTCTTTGCTTTACTCTCTTACTTTGTTTTAAAATTGCTCAGGGCTCAGTCTGATGTTGAAAACTTATTTTTTTTAATTTTAAATTTAAATTTCCAACTTCCCTCTAGCTTTCTTTATACAGCCCCCCCCCCCCCCCCCACTCCGATGGCCAAGACCTGCTCTCAGTTTTCAAACTCCGGATCTAATGTTGGGAGGGATAATTCCTCATGAGTCCCAAGTGGTGTGCGAGTTGCAGCTTGTGACTCATTTAAAGATCAGAAACATAGATGAGAAAAATGTGGTTAACGCTCTTTATAGTCTGTAGCAATAGGAGCAATTGGTGCTGTACCTGCATTTGATGACTTTAAACCAAACTTGCAAATGATTTGTCTGGGCACAGTTGTACGCTGTCTGCTGTGCTGTTTTATGTCTCGCCGGCATCCTCTCTTAACTACCCTTCACCACCCCACAGCCATTTTCCATCTGCCATGCAATTTTTATAGTTGCCTCCAGGATCAGAACTTGAGATAGCACTGTAGCAACAGACACAGCCAAGCAAAACCAGCAAAGGATGGACAGATGTAGGATGCTCCTTGCCTAGGATGGTTACTAAAACTATTGTTACTAGTAACAATAAACAAACAACCCAATTACAAATTCCATGCTTAGTTTACAGGCTGTACATCACATAAAGCATGAAAATCAGCCCTGTGCTAACCTGTTCTTCCAGTCTGGGTTTTATTTTGCATCAAACATATTTTGTGTCAAGTTAAACCTTGCATTTGATTGATGCAACCTCAGAGAGAAGAATTTAGGTAGCTAAGGCAGCAATCCTAAGCTCCACTTAGGCTGGCCTAAGCATAAGTCCTGTGTTGACTTGGGGTATCACAAAAGAGCAGTAAAACCCTTCTGCCTCACTCCTGGAGTGGATAGGCCAATGCACAGGCATATGCCAACCTCTCTGCTCCATCACAGAAAGATAGGCCAGGTGAGTTAGGCTGGATTATTAGGACTGTACCATAAAACTCTTGTGTTTCCAAATTGTGATGTATCTTTACCATGTCAGATGGACCATCGCTAAGAAGAACCATCTTCATCACCTAAGAAGAGCCATCTTGCAAGAACTGGATGTTATTGAGGATTGATTGGCAGCAACCATTTACAGCAGGTCCACAGCTGTGGACCTCCCCCAAATGTGTGTCACTTAGGGTGCAATCCTATTCCTGTCTACTCAGATGTAAGCCCCATTATATTCAATGGGGCTTACTCCCAGGAAGGTGTGTTTAAGATTGCAGCCTGAGTAGTGGGATCCATCAAACAAACCCTATGAAGCAATTTGTTCACTAAATGAAAATGGCTGATAATGCCAGAATGCCACATGGAAGGCACTGGAGCCTGCTCTGGGTTGTGCAGGGCCACCAACAGGTTGCCCACAGAGTCTTCTGGAAAACATTATTTTAATCCCCCTTTATTGCCTTTAAGCAATATATGTTGCTGAGTTTTGCAGAGGTTTCCATGGTCGTCAGAATGGCACCCAGAGGTGACCGGAGGCTTTAAGTGGTATCTGCTGATATTTTGAATTCATAATTTTTTGGTATACATAGGAGGTGTGGGAATTGATATCAAGGCACCAACTGCACATATCATAGAAAATGCAGGCCAATTAATGCATCAATTTTTTTTGCTTTATTTCTAAATTACTTTCATTGACCTTTTTGAGATGTTTTTATTCATTTGTTTTTTTAACCTGAGAGCAAAGCACTCAGTCAATAGCTGAACAACAAAAAATTTCCATTAGCTTATTTATTATAAATAGATGAGCTAATGTCCATTTCATAAAACTTGAAAACAAGCACAGTGGGATCTCTTCCTTTGTGTCAGGGATAGTTTAGTACCACTTTCTCTGCATCAAGCTCATTAGTTTGTGAATGTTTGTTTATGCAACAATTCTATCCATGTTTATAACTCTGCACCCAAAATATTCTAACGTTTTTTGTTGGCTACAAGTTGGTTGTCACAAGTTGGTTGTCACTTGGAAAGAAATGTGGATGCTCCAAAAACCTAGAGACCTAGACAAATATTCTGTTGAAATATCTTTCAGAGAGATACCTGTCGACAGTTGTATGACATTAATATACTCGTAGTCTATATATATATAAGAGAAAAGTCACTCACTGACTCTCTCTCTGACTGACTCACTGACTCATCACCGCCCTGCCAAAACCGCTGGGCCTAGAAGCATGAAATTTGGGGTGGGTGTTCCTTCCGTGACTGAGGGGTGCACTAAGAACCGGTTTTCGGAAATTCCAACTGGAAGAGGGTGAAAAGGGGCTCCCTATTTTCCTCCCTTTACTTTGCATTGAGAATTGCTGACTCATCAACATTCTGCCCCAACTGCTGGGCCTGAAGCATGGAATTCTGGGAGTTCCTTCTGTCACCTGAACACCCACCAAGAACCATCTGGAGAAATTTAACCCTTGATGGGATAAAAAGGGGGCAACGTGTTTCTGTCCTATACTTAACATGGAAGACTGACCAACATCCAGCCAATTTGGTGCACTGGGCCTAGTGCACGTGTTGTGCACGTGGGGGGGGGGTGTTGTTCAGAGGAAGAGGCTGCTCTGGCGAGGATGCTGCGCCTGGGGGGGACTGATGCGCAGGGGGGGACTGATGCGCATGGGGGGACTGATGCGCATGGGGAAGTTGCGCAAGGGAGGAAGTTGTGCATGGGAGACTGATGCAGATGGGTGATGTTGCATATGAGGAGTTCAGGCACATGGGGGACTGAAGCGCCTGGGGGGAAGTTGCGCATGGGGTGTTGATGCGCCGTGGGGGATGGCATATGTGGAAATGTTACTCCCGTAATGCGGGTACGCTTTTCACTAGTTATAGCTAATTCATACTGTTGTACATCTCATAGGTCAGGGGTGTGAAACCTAAGGCCATGGGCTAGATATGGCCTGTATATAGGATCACCACGTGTCCCGAAAACAGGGACAATCCTGATTTATGGGGGTTGTGTTCACATACAGGCAAGTGGGACAGGAATCCTGTCCCAATTTTGTGGAAAAGAATTATGGCAACCCTATCCTTATAAGCTCTTTATCTGTCCCATGTGATAACCGGACTCAATGTCACCCCTTCAGCAGCAGCAGTACTGTTTCTGCCAAAGTTGTGAGAAAGAGAAACGGAAGGAGGTGTCAGAAGGTGAGGAATGCTAGAAGGGAATAGGAAAACCAAGAGGGCTGAGAGACAGAGACAGTTGATGGGGGTGGGAGATCCCGATTTTTTCTCAGGGTACCCTTTCCATTCATCACTTTGCCAATCATCTCTGCCAGTCATCTCTGAGGCATCACTTTGCCGGTCATCTCTGAGCTGCTGAGGGCCACCTCCGCAGAAGCAGCACTGCTGAAAGAGTGAGTGATAATTGGGCTCTTCCAAATTTTGAAAATAAACATTAAGTTTTGTATATTTTCTTTTGTCAGTAATGGATTAGAAGTTCCTCTGTGAGAACGAAGTCTGCTTAGTGACCCAGCAGGTATCGTGAATGTGGCCTGCTGTATGAAATTCATTTGAATCTTTTGTCTGCTCTACCACTGGAAACGGCATGCAGCTGTTTCCTTGGGAAGGTACAACATTCATCAGGTCATCCTTCAAATGCTGTTTTGCCACCATTCTCCCTAATGAGTTTCCCCCTCAGTTTGAGTTGTTCTCTTTAGCAGAGACAACTGGGAATGGAGATTGCTTGGAAATGGAGAATGCTCACTCTTCCCTTGTCCTCTGCTTTCTCAGCTCCAAGGTCCAAGGAAATAGAACCCTCAGCCTTCTTAATTGACCGGGAAGTTGTGGATACAATAACACAGTGATCAGAGCTCTTATTCAGATGTATCAAGGCTCTTATTAGCATCAACTGGGGTTTCCATACCCCAGCCCCAGTTCAGATGCGGCCTGCAGTTAATCTCAATGCAGCCTTGTAATCCTCCAGATCTCTTTCTAATACACTCGTATATGTAAATTTATGTAAATGTATTCAGATTTGAAATGTAAATAATTTTTCTGCCCCTGACACTGTCATGGAGTCTATATGGCCCTCCTGCCAAGATGTTTGGACACCCTGGCATAAACTCTAAAAAAAAAATCTGCTCTGTAATGCAGTCTTATCCAATGCAATCTTATCTGCATTGGAAAGATTATGACAGGTTAAATTCATCTATTCCACTGTCTGAGGTTACTTTCATCAAACTGGACATCTGTTGTCAAACTGGCTTTTAGAAGAACAGATTTAACCTAAATAAGAAAAGAAAGATCATTGAAAGAAGGGCTTCCTTGCGCATTGTGTTGGTGTTCCTGGTTAGATTCACAAGATGTCAGTTTATCAATGTAGCAACTGCAAAAGAGAGGCATTTTTCTCATTCACCACAAACTACCCACAAGGGAGTAAACCATGTTAACCCCAAACATTACAGTGAAAACACTGGAATGGTACACAGTTCTCTTTTATGATCTTGATTGTATATTGACCGTTTCTTGACTGCTAACAAAGTATGTAGTTCTTTCAGCCCATCTTCGTCCAAGCAAATGAAGCCAAATCCCAGTCAATTTGTCTATAGTGGAGCTAATCTTAAATTGCTACAATACTTATTTCTTCAAATTTAATGACAATGTTATTGACCTCTTGTTTTTGTATCTTAGCTGTTCTGTTGTTGTTTTTAAATCTTCAAATCTTGGGTAAGATGATTGCAAAATCAGAAGGAGAATTTAAAAGGGACATACTAGTACTGATTTTTTATAAATGTTTATTCCACTGTTGAAAACAGTCTCAGCCCATAAAAATGTTAGACCAGGCAAGCCATAATAGATAAAAAAAGCTTGGGAGAATATCAGGATCTCATCTAGTGTCAAAATGATGTCTGAGTAAAGGCTGAGCAAGCCCTATTTCCCCTCAAAAAAATATTTCATTGAGTGGACACCACAGCTGTAAAAATCTGCTCTACAATTAACATCCATGTTGCCTAAGGAGAGATGGACGAAAGTCCCTGATGATGACTGAGCAGGGCTAGTAGTCCGGCAATGAATTGTAAATTTCAGCTGTTTGAGTTGTGCTCAACTGGTGACAAGGTGAGCTTTCAGAACATTTGTGAGATGTGATCTCTGCACCCAGTTCCAGCTGAAAGCAATGTTTGAACTAACCGTAGTTCCCAGATTGCAAAGATGGTTCTACATACAACTCATTCCAGTAATTAGAAAGTAGGACTACTCATAACCTGACCAACTGTTGTCCACAAGGGCACACCAGTATCTGGCATATGCCAGTCCCTGCTATTAGAAGGCACTCTGTGCCACTTGATCGTCGAATAACAGATCTGTATCTGTCTTCACTTCAACCTATTGCAGACTTGATCCAGAGTAAGAAGTTCACTTGAAGCCCATCCAGAACAGTTTTTGCATTCTTTTCTGCAATTCCATTCTTTTTATTTTATCAGGATTAGGCTTTTTGTGGTTACCCTCACTGACTGTTATCTAGTCACTGATGCTTATAGTCAGGTTGATCTGACATGCAGTTCTTTAATAATCATCAAGAAAAAAAAATTGGGTGGAGAATGGCCCTCCTTTCATCATAAAGTAGAAGATATTAAAGGCTGAGAAAAATTGATCTCTCAAGTTTGCAAAGGTGTCTAATGCAAAGGTGTCAGAGACAGTGGCAGTACCTGCCCCCTTGCTGCCATCTCTGTATTTCCCCACAGATAGTGTGGGGAAATGAGTAGATATGTCCCATTTCCCCCTTAACTTACCAAGACCACTGCATATAGTCTCTCTCCCTTATGTATTTGTGTTTGTAATGATTGGGAGTGGTATTTATTTTCTGTGTATTTTATTTTCTGTGTATACCGCTTTGTGAACTTTTTAGTTGAAAAGCAGTATAAAAATACTGTAGATAGATATTTACTGGGATACCAACAGGTACTGTTTCTGTTATTGCATTCCTGCTTCCTATAAGATATACAGTCAAGCTAAGTATTGTGAGTGTACTAGAAGAATTTAAAAAGGACCACAATTTTAGAAGTAAATGGGGCATTTCACAGGGGAAACAAATCTTTTTCCACATTCACTCATTCTTTACTTTCTACATTTTAGAAAGTAAAGAATGAGTGAATGTGGAAAAAAATTTGCATTATTATACATTTGCATTATTATACTATTATACATTTGCAAGGAAATGGGAGTATATTTAAAGTGTAACCTTGCTGGTAAAAGACATGCATGTATTCCTCACATATGTGGGGTTGTATTCAGCCTCTGTCACAGCTGAATACTATAAAAAACAAACAAAAATACACAAACTAAAGTGTCCCACTTCATGTGAATTTGAATTAATGTTCTGAGACCATGAAACAGGACCAGCGCAAGCTGGTTCTGTAGCCATGGTGGTGGTACAGGAGGAAGGGTTTGCCTTTACTCCTCACTGTTTGGTGGCGCGTGTGTGTTTTTAATACTGCAATCCTTGGTTCGGATTGGACGGTGCCCCCCCATTCTGACACCGGAACAGCCTAAGGTCAAGAATTCGGCTGTTAAGGGAAACTGTTTTGTTTTGCAGGAGTGCATTAAGATTAATGAAGCTTAAAGTAACCATGATAATGTTGCTGAGGTTGTTAAACGTGCTCACCCACCCTTTATACCTCTTAGCAGATGAATTTGGTCTGAATTTTGCTGGCAAGGAAAGCTGTTGTGTAGTCTGTACTCAGGAAATCTTGCATGCAAATGATGGTAACATCCTTAGAAATCTTACAACCAGTTACGTTCAAAGAGCTACCTGTGTTAAATGTAAAATTTCAAGCCATTTTTTTCCTTCATCAGTTTTTGTCCTGTATGATGGTGGGGTCCACTATTCTGAATGGGAGTCACTATTTATATAATTCACAGCACAATCCTAATCCGTGCAAACACACAGCACAAGTCATCAAAAATGCCATAACAAACTTCTCCATCACTCCGGTGTGCTAGGCCAGTGCATAGACATTTGTCGGCCTCTCCGCACCTCCACAGGAATGGGGATATGGGTGACTTGCGCTGGGTAAAATTGGTTACAGTTGAGCTCTCATGACAAGGTTATGTGTTGATTTTTTTGTTAAGTAAATTATATGCTTGGGGCAGGGAGGGGAAGACAAGAGCACAAAATGGCAACTAATAGCTCAATCCAATATTTCTACTCAGAAATCAGACTCACTAATTTCAATGGTGTATAAGATTGCAGCCTTACTATAACTTGAACTGTTGGGTTGAAGAAGATTATCATGAACATAAGGAAAGATTGCCTTTAGCTCTGAGGGGAGGAAACTAATCTTGGAAAGTATCCACATATTTTTACTTCTGCTTCATATGCATCAATGTTCTTCATTTTCAGTATGTTGTAAGTAGCATGAAACCCAGTAGATCTGGTTAGTACATAAAACTTGTTTTTGGTCTGAAGGGAGCTTGTTGTCCCATCATTCCTCAAATGGCCACAGGCCATGGAACACTTTTGCCCATAACACCCATTATTTCATGATTTATTTGTTATGCTCTCTTAGGCATGTGGCTCACTGGCAGAAGATTGTGCACATAGTTGTTATGTCTGTATTGAGTCTACTTAATTCCTGCTGCACTCTGTGGCTGCATTCCTAACCCCCAGCTAGGCTGGCGTAAGTCCCAGCAAAAGTCCTGTGCTGGCATTGGGATGTCACAAAAATGCCATAAAGCACTCCTTTGCCACACCTAGGGGGTGACGTTATTTCATTGCACAGATGTGCCAGTCTTCCTACAAAACCACAGGAAATGGGAGTGGGTAAGTTATGCTGGCCTAAATTGGTTAGGATTGTGTCCTATGTTAAGGACTGTTGGAAATTGTAGATTGGGAGGCTTCACATTGTGTCCTCCCTGTATTGCTCACTGTCTTTTGCTTTGCTTCATACTCAGCCTAATGAAAAAGTAAAAAGCTTCCTTAAGATTTTATGTCTTGATTTTGTTTGTGTCTCCAAACACTGGTGCTGGGGCCAGATGTGGCCCTCAGCAAGCCTCAAGATCCCTCCATCCGGCGCCTGGGCAAGCCCTGTAATCCACTCCAATACATTCTTATATGTAAATTTATTTAATTTATTCAAATTTGAAATGCAAAATAGTTTTTTTGGCCCCTGGCACAGTGTCAGAGAGATGATGTGGCCCTCCTCCCAAAAAGTTTGGAGACCCCTGATATAGTTGATTGTGACTTATTCTTGTAATGGGAAAGAATATGGTTACCTAAGGCTACAGTCCAAAGTAACTGTGGGACCTTTTACACTGATATAGTTACGGTGCCACCTATGGGAAATGCATAGAGCAGTCCAGAGTAAGTCCCTCTTACTTCTTTCCATAGTTACTCTGAATTGTAAGGAAAGTGTGTGACCCTCTCTTCCCTGCTTCTCCGTACAGTTCAGCTTGATCACATTTTGTTATCCAGTATACAGTAGATAGACTCGAAGACTATGGCACTTGTACCGGATCCAAGACCCATTCCCTGGGCAACACAGAGCTCTTCTGATCTGCTTGAAGTTTTCCACCCATATTGGTGGGCTTGAAATATTCTTCAAGCCCCAGCAGTCACAACTGAGTATTGGTATCAACCCATTAAACCGATTCCAGAGCAAGGAACTGAAAAAGCATAGTGAAGATGCCAGAAAGTATAACAGAGTCCAGGAGATAAAGGATATAAAGAGAAGAAAAAAGACATTGGATTTGTCCTGGGACAAATCTTGGCAGGACCGCGAAGACACTCCATGGCAGGATCCCCATGAAGAAACATTTGTGAAGCAAGTGCCTTTTCAGGCCCATAAGAAGAAGATGCAAATTCAGAGTAATCCATCACAGTAGCAGAATCTAAGATTTCTCACCAGTCATCTTGAATTCTTTAGAAACACCCTTCTTCTACACCAGTGGTTCTCAATCTTCCTAACGCCGTGACCCCTTTATAAGTTCCTCATGTTGTGGGGACCCCCCAACCATAAAATTATTTTTGTTGCTACTTTATAATTGTAATTTTGCTACTGTTATGAATCGTAATGTAAATATCCAATTTATTGTAGAAACTCATTATTGTAGAATATTGCAGGATGTATTTTCATTGTTACAAATGAAATGTGTGTTCTATGCACACATTGAACACAATGGGATTTATTTCAGAGTAGGCATGCATGGGATTGGGCCCTGAGGCTGCAATCCTATCCATATTTACATGGGAGTAAAGGCCCCCATGAATATAATGGGATTTATTTCAGAGTAGGCATGTATAGGATTGGGCCGTGAGGCTGTCAGTCAAGCCCCAGTACTTGTGCAGCTACAGCCGGAGGTCTGGCAAGCCTGACCTGGCCCCCTGCACCAGGGGTCTTTAGGTGACCCCTAGGAAAGCTCTAGGTGACCCCCACTTTGAGAAACACTGTTCTATACAAAATCTCTCTCTTAGAGAAAAACTCAAACATCTGCATGTAAGGAACAGAAATCTGAAAGGTGAAACAATATACTATTTGTTTTCATTTTTCAGTTGGAACTGCTGGTCCTTGTAATTTTTAGTGAAGTGTGTATCAATCTTGCATGGAGCTAAGTGGGGCCACTCTATAGCTCTCAAGGTGATGCCATTGCCAGGTTCCAGAGTGCAGTGGCCGAAGCTGTGCTTGAGTCCTGCTACTCGCCTATGCAGTTTAGAACAAAGGCTGGTTGGGACTCTATTCCAAGTAACTAAAAGTCAAAGAGGTACTTTTTCTAAGCATCTGCTGCCTCTGTTTTGGGGGAACAATACCTTTTCCTAAAAGGCTCATCCTAAAAGAGCCTAAAAGGCTCATCCTAAAGATGTAGACCTACCCCCATGTGACAAATGTATTTCATGTGTTGAATGACTGTGATGTTGATATGTTCATAAGTCGTTCATGTGATGTTCATAAGTCGTGGTGGAATGGCAGGGCACACACCAAAGTGTTGTAGTAATATCCTTTATATGTTTTGTATTAAAAATGTTGGGTTGTTATGTTTTCACAGTTGAATTAACTTGTGAACAATTGGGATAGCACAGATTAGAATGTGACTGATGGCCAGGTGAATGAGAATAAGAAGGGAATATAACAGTTTTTCAGAACTGTTTATATTTATAAATGTTGTGTTCTTTAGCTTACCTGCATTTTGAGTATTTTTCCGGAAATTCATCTGTTAAACAAGCACTAGCAAAACTAAACCTATCCAAAACTTTCAGATTTAAGAGAGAAATTATATTTTGTTTAGGTCTGCAGCGAAAGTTTTGTTTTCAAGTTTGACTCTCACAAGACCAGTTTAGAGAAATACATGAGTGTTCTCCTTCATAAACCACATGTGAAAAAGTCAGCATGCGTAGGTTCAAGTGATATGGCTATATACCTAAATTTCAAAGTAAAAAGTTTTTTTTCACATGTTGTACAACTCTGATGCTCATGTACGGATAACTGGGAGCTTTAAAGCAACAAATTTATGTCTAGTAAATGTGATATTTTACTATGCTTAGCTTGTAAAGTTCTCTAAGGCCAGCTCTCTCCAAAGCAGATACAGTGGCGCCTCACGTAACAAATTTAATTCGTTCTGGAGGCATGTTCTTTACGTGAAACGTTCTTTACATGAAGCTGATTTTCCCATAGGAAATAATGGAAACACAGACGATTGGTTCCACAACCCCAAAAATATTCATATAAAAATATTAACTGGACGTAAAAGTGATGACAAAACTCTGGAATTGAATTCAAAACATGCATTCAGTGTGCATGATCTTATGAAGTCTACTTATGCTGCAGTCCTAAAGATACTTTCCTGGGAGTAAGACCCATTTAACACAATGGGGCTTACTTCTGGGTAGACATGATTGGGAGGCAACAATCCAAGACACCTTCAAAGTGTCTCCCCACTTTCTCCTTCTCTTCATCCTGACGTCCCTCTCCTCTGCTCCCTTCTGGCTAGCCCTGAGCTGCTTCCCTCTTCTCCACTGCTCTCCTCTCCCTCAGCCCAGCGGATGCCCGGCCACAGGAGGAACAGTGCAGAAGTGTTGCTTTCACTATGGGCAGGTGCACTAGGCAGCCCTGATGCTTTTTAAACAGGCTGCCGGCCAGCGCGTCTGCCCCAACTGCCAACGAATGTGTTCTTTACGTGAAGCACAGTTTGTTACGTGAAGCAGAATCCTAGAGAAATTTTTGTTTGTTACGTGAAACATACTTTACATGAGGCGCCACTGTATTTTGCTTTTAAAATGGTAAAGTGTGCATTCCACAGGAAAACACATGGATTTAAACTTGGACAGTCATACTCTTGGCAATGCCACTGAGTTGATGTAGCAAACTCTAAATAAATATATTCTGTCTGTTCAGAAAGACTCGACCTCTTTTCCCCCCAAAATTAAATGTAAACTGTCCTCAAGAGAGGGATATTTTGCAACATTGGAATACTCTTTCCACTACACCAGGACAAATTCTGTTTTTTAAGTCACTGCACAAAGGAGCTGCTATTTTCCTCTCTTCAGAAAACAATGACGGACAAGGAGGAGGAAGGGACAACGCTGACATTCAAGGTTCTTCCTCTCCCTCCCTGAAGCTATGGGCTGCTATACCAAAGTAAATCAAACCTTTGAGTTTATACAGGAATGTTCCTCCTGCATTCCACATGCTGAGTCAGTTTTATCACAGGGGCTCAGGAATGTGGTTTCTTTGACGGTTTTTTCTAGGTCTTAGTGGTGGGAAAAGGAATATAAATGTGGGATTTCATAAGCAGCAGTGCCAGGAATTGCTGAACGATAGTGAAGTAGAGCATCTTATGATACAAGTAAGTCTCTAAGGCTGCAATCCTAACATCCAGTTAGGCTGGCCTAAGCCCCGGCTTAAGTCCTGTGCTGATGTGGATGTGGGGGTGTCACAAAAGTGCCATAAGACATTGTGCACCATTCCTGGGGGAGAGCTAGGCCAATGCACAGATGTGCGCTTATCTCCCTACTGAGTTGTGCCGACCTAGCTTAGGACTGTAGCCTTTGACAGCTTTTGCCATATGGCTTTGTTTTGGACTTGATTAAAATTCACATAGTCACGTTGTAGCTGTTGAGCAGCCCAGTTGCCAGTGCTTCTGGAAAAAGCAGAATTTGGGTATTGCTTGGAAAGCTTCCTTCACTGCTTTGCACATAACCTGATATTTGTTATGTGGTTTTATTATTTATTTCCAGCATCTAGCCATCATTCTTCCTCAAGGGAATGCAATACCTAGCAAAATTGTTTGCTCCAACATCCTCCCCTCAGAATGGCCACAACCCTGTGAGAGAGGTTAGCTGAGAAATAGCTACTCGCCCAAGGTCACCCAGCTAGCTTTAGGACTTCTGGGGGGAATTGAATCTTGCCCAGGGTGACCATATGACCAGAAAAACCCGGATTTGTCCAGATTTTTAGCCTCCTGTCCGGGTGTCCTACATTTTGGCTTCATTTTGAAACTTTGCAATAGTGCACAGTACCCCATCATGCCATATGTCGTTGGATTTGTATTGAAGAGCAGAATCCAATGCAAAAATCCATTTTGAGATATCTCCTTCTTATCAAAAGTTATGGTCAAAAAACAAAAAAGCACACTTTTTGGCAATTTTTTAAAGCGGGTAGGAATTTTGGTCTGGGATTAGGAATTTTGGCCCTGGGGTTCAGGAATTTTGGCCTGGGGTTCAGGAATAATCTGGTCACCCTGTTCTTGCCTTGAGCTCACCTTATGAACCGTATGTTTAATCCTTATGTAGCATAACAATTTTCAACCAGTGTATGGCTGAAAATGTATCATTTCAACCAGTATTTATCCGCAGGTATTCTGCAGGAATTGGAGGTGTTAGCACCCTCCACTGGCAGTGTGGTGTGGTTTTTCAGTAGTCATCTGGATTCCCTTGTTTTACATTTATTCAGCAGGTGAACATATGCAGAGATCTTATGGCTAACTGTATGTATCCCACCATTGCATACCCAGATAAGCAGATCAGTGCAAAGAGAGACACTGAGCATTTCTTTCATTTCACCCTCTTACCTGTAAAGACAGCCCACCAGGCTGCTGTAGCATTTAACTAAGGGCCTAACTGGGGTCATAGGTCCTAACCAGAACATAAGAGCCTTAAGTCAGCCTAACTGATGGTCAGGATTTCAGACTAAGTGACTGTTTTCCAATGCCATGTTCTTAAATATTCTTGAGCAAGAGTCATAGTTCAGTTGCAGATCACCTGCTTCACTTACTGAAATTTTTAGGTTGAAACCCCAGTACCTCGAGCTAGAAAAGGTGTTGTGGCTTTCTCTAGTCACGTTGATAGGTTAGTCAGAGTATCAGAGCTGGCTCTTCAAGCATTTTTCTCATCTTCAGGCTCTTAATATTTTGTATTTTTTAAAAAAATTCAGAAATATTCACATTTGGTATTTGTGGAGCTGGGAGCTAAGGAATTGTGGAGTTAGGGAATGAAACAGTAGAAAAAAAAGAAAGCCTTTGGCTTATCACTTTATTCTCTGCATGGAATTTGCTTCCTTTATGTTGTGTTTTCTTTGCTATATGTCATTGAAATATCCTTTCTTTGTTCCAGTGTGCAGTGTTTGACAAAAATTATAGTGTGCGTGTGTGTGCTTGTGTTTAGGATAATACATAAATGTTGCAATTCTTGAGATCCACACACTAACAGATGTTTTGTGCTCTTTTTTTTAAATTGGGGACCCTATTAAAAAAATCAGGCCTCTGTCAGTCTTGGAAGACTATGGTATCGTACTCGGTGCTGCATACGCTGCATGCAAAGCATGAAAGCCTGGGTTGGATTGTTATGGAGGATAGGCTGTTACCCAAGCAGCAGATTCCCCCCTCTCCACGCCACTGAATTAGTCCAATGGAAAGGCAGAGCCAATGCGATTGGATCCAGCTGGTGTCGCAGAGCTGGGCTAAGGACAGGAGCTCACCCTGTCTTGTGGGGCCGACCCGGGTCTCGAACCCTGGCCTGCTGGTTAACAGGCACAGCGTCTTAGCCACTTGCGCCACCCACAGCCCATGGGGACCCTAATATTGCATGGGGAAATAGCACCTTTTTAAATTGGGAACCCTAATATTGGATGGGGAAATAGCACCTTCCATAATATGATGTGGACCTCAGGGTACGACTTCAGAAGTATGCCAGGGGGCACCCTTTTAATCTTTCCTTGCATATATGTTCCTAAATGTGTTTTTCTAACCCCTGCAAAGATTAAGTCTTTGACTTTGCTTTGAAGAGTTGGAGCCATTGTAGGTCATCAGGATGACAGTTTATTCATGCTCCCTGGTTTTGAATGTTGCAATACCACAGAGGCATAGCTGGAATGCTAGTGATCTGTCTTGTGTCCCTTTTCTCTCATAGACCCAGCTCTTCTTGTTTCACTGGAAAGAGAAAGATCACTTTAATTCTTTCCTGAGATTAATGCAGACCCGTGTATTTCTTGAGATTAAAACAGACTCCAGACCCCAGTTACAGAACTAAATCTAAATTAGCAGATATTTTTAAAGAGATATCCGAGAACCGCAGCAGAATTGCATGTTTTCTTAGTGAGGAAAAAGCTTTCTCAACAATGCCCTTAAGGTATGAATATGGTTCCCTTGAGAACATGAGCTAAGACTGAAGTCCTATATAACACTTTGAGTTTAGGAGGCATTCCACTTTCTGACCTCAGATACCCTTACATTATATACTTACATCAATTCATAAGTGTGCAATTGTGTCATTAGGGTTTGTGTCACCTGGTGAAGAAGGCAGCACATTTTCAATGAATCTTTTCCTATGCAGTGGGCAAGTCAATGTCCTGGGCAGTAGGTGTGATGATGTCTCATTGTGCCAGCCCCAGTCTCATTGCACTGGGGTGTTGGCTGAAACCTTTGATACAAAAGAGACATTTTAATACTGTTTGTTTCATTGCATTCATCAAATCACACATCAACTGATATTTGATTTCATTGCGTTCTTCATGAAACCACACATCAAATGATATAACATGATGGTGGTATTTGAAAATACAAAGTTTTTAAAATTTTTGTCCAATACTGGTGTCTCCTTCTCCCCCTATGTGCATCACCTGATGTAGCCCTGGTTTACTTTTGAAATAAATTGGTTTATTCTGGGAATAAAGGTTTACAGGAAGCCATTTATTTCATCATTTGCTTGGGGTCTATTTATGCAGCCTGATGCCACAATGAATAGGTCTATGAAAATTGGGTTCATGCAGTTAGAAATTTTTCTAGTCTCAAAGAGCACATCATAGCAGTGCTTACATGTAAATATTTCCATGAACTAGGTTTATATCATTGTTACTCTTTCTACTGTGGCTTTTGTTAGCCTCCATGATTTCGGCAATAGGAACAGCTTCTCTGCTGTGTGCATCCTAGTTCATGCAAATATTTCTCTCTGACACTGTGATAGATGTAGTAGTACAGGAACTTTTATTGGTATAATACATAAAAATACATAAAATTTATAATACATAAAAATACATAAAATATATAATACATAAAATACATAATACATAAAAGTCACTTATTTCACAGGTACCCTGTTACAGTATCATTGTTGTTCATTAGCCCAGCTCTCAACAATCTCCCATAGAAAGTCTACCGTTCTCTATACTACTACAGCCATATCTGTGGAAAGATGGTACCTTTTCTTGGTCTAATTAAACTCCCACATTGGCTCAGATAAAACCTAGAATCTTCGTGGACATCTCCTCATATAATGAACAGTCTAAAAGCATATGCAATGTTGTTTCTGAACCTTGTCCACATTGGCAAGTATCATACCCCTTATCGGACATTATGACGGATGGCATTATATCTTGATAAAGTGTATACCACTCTTGTGACCAAGAATGGCGAAAAGCTGTGCTGGATGTTTATGTGGCCAAGAGAAGGCTGCAACTGCTTACATGCCTGGGAAACCAAACCATTCCCACTGTGTCCCAGCTTTACCAAGGTCCTATGAGTTACTTCCAAAATCGGTGGCAATAATTATACCTTTACAATTCAGTTACTTGAAGCTTAACTACAAACATGTACATTTGTATAGATATTTATGCAGAACATGATGAATGGCAAGACTCAAGTGAATTGCTGTTCCATATTCACACTTGACAGCCATAAAGGCTAGATATTGTTGGATAATTAAATAGGCATAATAAAATAGGCAATGTAGCTATGCCAGGTGTCCATTGGTATACACTTGAATTCCATTCTGGAACCTCCTGTGGATAAAACCTCCCGTCGATAAAAAATTGGTGGAAAAATATATTCAAAGACCCATTTCTAGGTGTCTTGCTCCTCCATTACTCCTAGTGGAATAAAGTCATGTGCACAATTTGATTGGGACTGCTGTGTTAAATTTAAATGTGTTAAATAAAAGCAGTTAAAAAATTAAAATCTCTTTATATTTTTTTAAAACAGCTTTTTATTGTTGAAGAGAGGCCGTCAGTAATTAGAAATACGAAGGGCCTCTTGCCTTTGGCAGACTCAGCTGAAGAATGGAATGATTGTCTACAACAGCAGAAAAGCAGTTTTCAAACTGATTTGTAGTGGCCATTCGTGTTGACTCAATTCCATCTATAAAATATTCATGAACAACAAGGTTGAACCTGTAGTTCTCTTGAGCTTCTTAGTTGACTCAAATGATTGAAGACATTATTTTTGAAATACGAAGTTAATCAGTGCTGTCATTCACTGTGGTATTGAGGTTTTGCATAAATAAATGCGTATAGGAATGCTTTTATGAAGGTGATTCTGACTTTGCTTTCCCTTTGTTTAATGGGTGTGTGAAGCTTGGAATCAGAGTCTCTGCACTCTTTTTTGTGTGCTTTTGATCTGAAATGGAGGCTATGAATTACTTAAAACTTTCCCCTCCCAGAGCATGAAATTCAGTAACTTATTGCACAGGATTGGCATCTGTTCAAGGAACTCTGCTTGGGGCCAGTAGTACAAAATAACCTTGAGTTTAAGGTGAGCGAGATAAATTCCAGCTGATTTCTTTGATGGACATAATTCGAGATGTATTTTTGCAGAACCGGTCGAGAGAATTAAAGAGAACTTTTTCACAGTCTGTTTAATATTTGTTTGCTATAAAAGGACTTTTGCTGTGACTTTTTTGCAATGGTAGCTTTACAAAATACACAATAGACTTCCTCACTTTTGATATTTTTGTTGTTCTCTGTCAGAAGGAACAAAGGCAGGGGCACGTAAGGCTCCTGACTATTCACATTATGGTTACAGATTTGATTGGATGGAGGGGGGGGGAGTTTCAAAATGCCTTAAAAGGCAAAAAAAAGTTGTTTTGCTTTTTCTCGAAGTGGGTTTTTTGCCTCTGTAGGCAATTATGAAGCCCACAGAAGCAGTGGGCAGACATGTGCTTCCTCTCTGGGCTTCAGAAAGTCTTATGGAGGAGATCAGAGCACAGCTTTGGTCCTCTTCAAAGAGCAGTGGCATAGTTAATGATCATGTAAAGGAGTCCCCAGCAGGTTGTACTGCTACTCATAACCAACTGTAGGGTAGCGATGCTGATCCCCGTTCTAAGCCGAAGAGCAAGTGCTGTCTAAAAACATCTCTGTGGTCATATGGCCAGCATGATTGTATGCCTAGGAGCAGAGAACGCTCCTATTATCTTCCCACCAGGATGGTGCCTATTTATCTACTTGCATTCTCATGCTTTTGAACAGCTAGGTTGGCTGGAGCTGGGACTGGGGCACACTCTTACCTTCTAGCACCTTCAGGCACGGCATCTTAGCCACTGAGCCACTGCAGCCTAAAGAATGATCATGTTGCCGGATTCAAAGCTAAAAATGTTGCCCCAGAAGTAAAATCATACCCAGACTTTTTTTAAAGGGAAAATTGGGAGAAACCCTGCCTCCCCCACCCCACTTACCATCCATTTGCTTTGTTGCCTCCCCTAGCTAGTGGCATAGCTAACAAATCTATCTGCTCTTTGAGGTCAAAGAAGATTTTGTAGCCCCCTCCCCAACGAAATCAAATTTAAGTAAGTAAATAAAAAGTGCACCCCTTATTGGTTAGAGACATTGTGCTGGGGCAAAGAGGGATGGTTATTCTCTATTTGTAAAACATAAGGGGAACACAACTTAGAAGTGCCTCTTTATCCAATTAGAACGGGTAACTGTATTATGATATATGGAAATAGGAGCTGATTCATATTAATCTCTTATTAGTTCCATAAAGGTAAAGATAAAGGTGTCCCCCCGCAGTCCTACTTGTCGTGATGGACTCTAGGGAGCAGCACTCATCTCTGTTTCTTACTCCATCGTCAGCATTGTCTGAAGACACTTCCATGTGGCCCTCATGCACATGGAACTATGTTACCTGTCCACCAAGGTGGTATAGGATGACCATATGACTCCCTTTTCCAGGACATGACCTCGATTTTAGCCTTGTGTTCTGGAAAAAATCAGTGTCTTCCTTTTCCTTGGAAGCAGGCGGCATATAGTCTTCTTGTAAGTAATAAATGTTATGCAATAAATTATAGGTAATTGTTTTAAATTTAACAATAAGCAATATAGTGTATAAATTAACCACCTGAAAGCTCTCTCTCTCTCTCTCTCTCTCTCTCTATATATATATATATATATATGAGTGTTTTAGTTTTTATTTTGTCATGTTCTACATTTGGGAGGAGGATTGTCCTCTATTTTTGGTTATGACATATGGTCACCCTGAGGTGCTACCACCCTTGGCATTTACATGCTTTCAGGATGCTATGTTGGCAGGAGCTGGAGAAGGGACAGAAGCTCTCTCTGTTTTGCAGTACTCAGGTCTTGAACCACTGACCTGCCAATCTTCAGATTGGCAATAACAGTGCCTTTAACCACTGAGCCACTGCAGCCTTATAGTAGATCCATACTGTATCATAATTACATTTCATTGTATTTTAACCAGTTTCATAGGTCAGTTTTGAGTTAAGAAAATGTACTTTTTGTTCCATATTGGTGTTTTCATTTTCTGGTACATTGGCCATGACTTTTGATAGGATGCAGATATTACAATGAAGTTTATTGCATCAAATTATCTTTCTAATGATAGTATGGTATTATGATATATGATGGTATTATTCTTCATACATGTCATAATTCTCTTCCACAAAACTGGGACTGGAACCACTGTCACATTTGCCGGTATGAGAAAAATACTTCCCCAAATTGGGACTGTTCCTATTTTTGAGACAGATGGCAACATCATGCACATCTCATACACATCTCATTTTTGCGACTAGTGTTGCGGTCAGTTTGTTGCCCCCTAAAGCTTGTTGACTGGTGGAACTGCTACCTCTGCATCCACCTAGCTATGCCACTATATAATGCACATAATTGTGAAATTTGTAGCTATCTGAAAATAGCTACTGGCTTTAAGGCATGATTAAGCAAATTAATGTCGGATATGAGCTGAGGTTGTTAGCAAATAGCTACTTCTAAACACTTGTATGCCAATGATTAGCAGTTGCTAGAGGAACAAATGATGGGGCAAAGCTGAGTTGTGCTGTAATTTTAGGTTGCTGTGAATCCACTGGCTTGTCACTGTTGAAAACAGGATGCTGGGCTGTGTGGCCTTTTGTTCTAATCCTGCAAAACTCTTCTTTCTAAACAGACACCTTTCTTATTAAATTGGGTGTACTGATGTCTTGTGCTTTGTTTGGAAGTGGGAAATTGTGATTGTTTGATCAGCAGTCAAACTTTATTAGATGATTTTAGGCCAGTGAACTTAAATCTGGCTTTTGCTCCTGCTTATTCTCCTGATGAACACACTTTATTAGGGTGTGTGCACTTTCAGTGTGCAGATCAAAAATGATAAAATGGTCCAAAAGACAGCTTGCTGTCTTCTGGTTTTTCTTCCACGTGTCTAGCTGCAAGACATGTTGGGCGTTTTCTTGGTTCATATGGATGCCTGAGAGGCAAAAGGCCTTGCCAGCACTCTGTGAACTGAATGTGCACCCTGGAATGCTTCATGCTCTGGAAGTTGTTCCTGGGTAGAGCATGCCTGAGTCTAGAACACTTGCTTCCTTTTAGGGAAGGTGCCTACCAACCTCCTGCGGTGGTAAGCCATACCCAACTAATGGCAGGAGTGAAGCTAGAAGAGCACCTACAGAAAAGGTGAGATACAAATTTAACAGATACTAATATATTCATATTTTCTTTATACTTTGTCAGATCAAGTTAAACAAATGCAATGAAGTGAGTAATGCAGAGTGTTTACAGTTTTTTAGTGATTAAATTGTTGATTTTGTTATCAGTTGCCAAAATACCTATTGGGGCTGATATCTGTGTCACCATGTGGGAGCCAATCTATGCAATGGTGCCTGATGGTGACTATTTTCAATGAGACTATCTCTTGTTGACATCCTCAGCCTACATCGATTGTGCTGGTTCTACATATAAAAAGTTCTTTCCATTAAGTCAGCTAGTTTAGCACAGCCGCTCCTAGATTCTGATAACTTATTTATTTAAGGATTTACTGTAAATAACTATCAGATGTTGATGATAAAAAGTTGTACTTGTTTTTATAGTAACACAGAAAAAAATTACTTTAGTGCAGTAGGTCCCAGTCTGAGGAACATGTATCTCTAGAGGTACTTGCCAAGACCTTCAGGAGTATTTGAATAAGAATTGAATAATGGTAGGATAAGACAGGTCTAAAGATTCAGGTCTATAGAGCTTGCGTCCTGAGCACACTCTTGTACTGCAGTGAGTCTTGGACCCTTTATGCATGGCAGGAGAGGAAGCTGAACACCTTCCATATGCGCTGTCTCCGACGTATTCTTGGAATCACCTGGCATGACAAAGTCTCAAATGACACAGTATTGGAACGTGCTGGAATCTCTAGCATGTTCACACTTCTGAAACAGCGGCGTCTACGCTGGCTTGGGCATGTCGTGAGAATGGCTGATGGTCGGATTCCAAAAGATCTCCTATATGGAGAATTAGTGCAGGGAAAGCGCCCAAGAAGGAGACCACAGCTGCGATACAAGGACATCTGCAAGAGGGATCTAAAGGCCTTGGGAATGGACATCAGCAGCTGGGAAACCTTGACCTCTGACCGCTCAGCGTGGAGGCAAAAGACCCAGCATGGCCTTCTCCAACTGGAAGAGACACTTGTTCGGCAGGCTGAAGCAAAGAGACAGACCCAAAAGCAGCGAAACCTGGGACCTGGGCAGGGGACGGAATTTATTTGTCCTCAGTGTGGAAGGGGCTGCCACTCTCGAATTGGCCTTTTTAGCCACACTAGATGCTGTTTCAGGACCTCCAATCAGAGCACGATACCATAGTCTTTCGAGACTGAAGGATGCCGGAAAAAAAAAAAATAATTCAATACCTTGCAGGACTAGTAAGGCAGGAGGGAAGGTAGCTGGTTGGCTGTGAAAGCACCATCAACTGCTAGTTTCTGATCATCAATTTGTGTAGTAGTCTGGTCAAAAATTGTGTACTATCAGATACAGATCAGCCGTGGAAAACATTAACAGTATATCTGAAATAACATCAACTAGGGCTGCAATTGTAACCTCCAGTTAGGCTGGCATAAACCCTGGCATATGTTCTGGGCTAACCAGGGGCTATCATAAAAGTACAGTAAGACACTTGTTAGGCCTCTGCACAGGCATATGCTGACCTCCCCACACCACCATGGGAAGATCTACCTTGTGAGTTAGGCTGGCTTAAATTTTTTGGATTGCATCCTATACTTGCTAATATGAGGTGTGTAGTTTATGGAAATGAGCTGCCAAGGGGTAAGCAAGTGAAAAGCTTTTGGAATCACTGCTAATGGATTACTAAACCAGTACTTCATAGTGTCTGTGCCAAAGCAAATATTTGGATTACATTAGCTTTTGGTTTAAAATTCTCCAGTGTAGCACTTTTGTGTTTGTTTCTTAGTTTTGTGGAAATCTGAGTAATACTGTTTTCTTGCTCCAAACACTTCTGTATATTGAGTTGATGTGCATTTTTCTTCATGGCTACTCTTGGGATAATGCTCTAAAATAAGCTCAAATAGATAAGGTTCATATTTATAAAACAAAGGCAATATTTATGTATCGGTTGCTCTGCCTCTAGCAAACAGTTCACATCATGCTCCATTAGATGAGAAGGCCAACCTCGAAATGCAAGGTTGGCTAGCATGCGAAGATACTATGATGAAACTTACTGGTTTTGATGCTCACATGATCTCCTTACCATAGCTTATTTTTTTCCCAGTGGTTAATTTACAGTGAAACTCTAGACATGTTTACTCATAAAAGTTGGGTTCAGTGGGGCTTATTCCCAAGTAAACATGCACAGGGAATTTCTTGAATAGACTGTTTTGAAAAACTACCAGTTGACTGCTTTGCACATTGGCACCTTTATCACTGATTTTGACCAGTGAAGTGTGTTCTCATATTGGAACTATGATAGCGGAAGTGGAAGACCAAATGGGTCACTTTGGATCCAAGAGTCTCTGATTTTGTGAGAGTAGCAAAGTTTTCACAAGTGTTAAATCAGTAAAATGCTTCTAACACCCAGATCAACAATTCCAGTGATTTTGTCCTATAGCCATGATGAGTGTTATATCATACAGTGGTACCTCGCTTAACATGCGTTTCACATAACAAACAAAAATTTCCAAGAAACCTTACTTCACATAACAAGTTCCACTTCACTTAACAAGCAAGCGTGCTATGGGAATGCATGCTATGCATGCCTGACGAACTGCATGGAGGCTCTTTAAAACGGCTGCCAGCCAGTGCTGCTGCCTCTAACTGCCCCCAACTTGGGGGCAGTTGCCTGGAGGTGCCAGAGGCAATTGCCCCTAACTGCCCCCCAAGTGCCCCCACTGACCACCTTGAACCTCTAGCAGCAGCCCAGGTAAGCCTCGCAGGAAAGTGTCTTTGCAGTCTCCTAAATATGTCTACTCAGAAGTAAGCCCCATTGTGTCAAATGGGGCTTACTCCCAGGAAAGTATCTTTAGGATTGCAGCCTAAGTAGACTTCATAGGATCATGCACGTTGAATGCATGTTTTGAATTCAATTCCAGTGTTTTGTCATCATTTTTACATCCAGTTAATATTTTTATATGAATGTTTTTGGGGGGGGGGTTGTGGAACCAATCGTCTGAGTTTCCATTATTTCCTATGGAAAACTCTGCTTCACTTAAAGAGCATTTTACTTAAAGAGCATGCCTCTGGAACGAATTCAGCTCTTTATGTGAGGCACCACTGTCGGAATCTCTCAAGAAATCACAGCAAGGGACGCTTTTCTTGTTGTTCTGATGTCCAAGTAGTAGTGATCTATAATACATCAGTAAATAAGGGTGCAAATGTAGATTTATCTCAGACTTTCTCTTTAAAAAGTGCACGAGTCAGAACAGACTGACTAAGGCCCCTCTTAAGCCTGTTTTCAAGGACAAGGTAGGATTATTTCCTGCAGAAGCAATGCAAAACAAGTGTTTTTTTGTGTGGTGTCTCCTGGGAATCCACTGCAAGTGCTGAATCAACAGGGCAGTAGCTTCAGCCAGTGAACTTTTAGAAGTCACTCTTAATGACATTGGACAAGCCAGTTCAGCAGGATTGCCAAGGACTTAACACAAGAGGTTATCGAACTGATGAAAACTCCTACTTCTACTCAGTAGCACGCAAATGGTGCTGTGTTTTTTCTGATTAAATTTGTTAAGAAAAATAGAGCAACGTATGTTAAAATTTCACTCTCTTCAATGACTTTACAATTTCAGACCGTACAGTTTGGGTTTGGATTTTAAACCCTGGATACGCAAATCTTAAATATTTGGTAGATTTCTTAGGATCTGTTTCCACATAGATACACAACATGCTTATATCATTTTATTTAAGGACAAAATGTTTAGATGAGCAAAAAGGTGTTTCGCGGTCACATTACCCTGTATTTTCTTCCCCACATATTTTTATTTATTTGTTTTATTTCCCGGCTTATTACACGCACCGGACCATAAGATGCACCAAAGTTTAGAGGAGCAAAACAAGAAAAAAAATATTCTGAACCAAATGGTGTACTAATATATTTAATAAAATATAGCAGAATATTTCAACCATGTAAAGTCAACAGTGATATTAAGAACCATTATCACTTTCATTAACAAATGAGGAAAGGCTTTAAGCTTCAAGCACTCTTCTGATTTTCTGGAAACTCCAAAAACTCATCATCTCTAGTGTCAGTGATTTGTGACTTTTGCACAAATCTCATTGAGAATGGTCCAGGAAGGCAGGTAAGTTGGGGGATGCAGGTAGGTAGGTAGGGAAAGGTCAGGGGATCTAGATAGATAGGGAAGAGTGAGGGATGCACAGGCATGGAGCAGCAGGGACCAGGTCTTGTGCATATCTACTCTGGAGCAAGTCTCCAAGCCAGGGAAGGCTGCTTAGGATTGCAACTGTGCCAGGGTGACTAGATGCCAAACCCAAAATTCCTACCGACTTAAAAAAATTGCCAAAAAATGTATTTTTTTGTTTTTATATTTTGTTTTTTGGTTTTTTGGCCATAACTTTTGATAGGAAGGAGATATCTCAAAACTGATTTTTGCATTGGATTCTGCTCTTCAATACGAATCCAACAACATATGACATGCTGGGGTAAGGAGCTCCAGGATTGGCCCTATCACTCTATAAGACGCATAGACATTCTCCCCCCCCCCCCTTGGAGAGAAAAAAGTGTGTCATATAAGCTGGGAAATGCGGTATATATAACTACATAAAACATACAAACAATAAATCAATACATAAAATCATACTAAAATTGTAACATGAGCAGAGCCATGAATCTAAATGATACCATATTTACTCGAATCTAATGTGCCGTTGAATCTAATGAGCACTTTATACTTATAATCAAAATACCACTTTTACTCTAATCCAATTAACCATTGAATCTAAAGTGCACCCTGATTTTGGAGACTAAATTTGGCGGAGAAGGGTGAGAGTTAGATTTGAGTATGAGTAAATACAGTATAACTCCTATTTTCATGATCTCTTCTTGCTTCTTGTATTGATAGTGATATTTGTGTCATCAAGGCAATAGATATGAATTGGTGGATCCTTGTTTTCGCAATGCTTTCTTCTACAGCACCGTAATAATATGGGTCACATGTAGGATCACTATATGAACTCTTCCTACTAGTTATGCCATCTTATTCTTCTGTGTTTTGCCTTTGTTATTCCTAGTGATTAGAATTTGTCTCCAGGATCATTGTACCACTTGTAAACCAAAGTGGTTTTCCCTCCCCCCATCATGCAAAGCAACCTTTACATTAAATGCATTAGCAAGGAGGTTCCTTCCCTCCTCTATCATAGAGGTTCTTCCAGTGTCACTTGAGTAGCATTGAATAACCAATTGGAAATCAACCAGCCAGGCCACCAGTTGGTGGATAGGAGCAGGCAAAAGGGTGAATAGGATATTGCCATATCTAGTTTAAGAGGCAGTATGCACATGACTACTCTGTGCCAGGAGTCATCAGATGATGGTCTTAAGGTCAGCTGGATGTTGGCTATTTGAAAGACCTCCTCATGATCCACCTCAAGTATTGTGTTCATCAAGGGCCTGGCTACGTATCTTATCAGTGGCAAATGTAAAACCTGTGGTGATTTAGACAGGGTTGACTTGGTTCCATCTTTTTTGCAGAGATTGGCCACTCTACTTCAGCAAGCAGCCAGTACAAATGATAGACCTGCTGCCCATGTGACACTCTTGGTGCCACCATTTTAATCTTAGCCAAAATAGTCTTAAATCTGATGCTATTTGCAGGGGAAAATGAGTGTGAACAGGTGCTCTGAATGCAATTCAGGGAAATAAATCAAGGTATAGATATAAGATTATCTTGGGATGAGGGGCAGCTTCAAACAAACTTGTATCTAATGGAAGTTCAGACATCAAAAGTGTTGTCAGAGAACACAGAGTTTTTTGAAAATTTCAAAAAAGAGTAGTAGTTTTTGAAAATTTTGAAGAGGTTTCTAGACTTTCAGTTACAACCTCTTGTGTGAACATAAGCGTCCATCAATTGCTGTATTATTAATTGGTAACACTAAGCCCTTGGACTGGAATACTGTTACACTTGAGCTTTTTATTCTTCTCTGCCTGGAAATGGGACACTTTTTTTCTTCATCAATATAATTAACCAGATTAGAAACTAATGGATGAAGCTCCTCAATTATATATGAAGTTTAGAGCCCATTAATTTTGTTTGCTGGTAGATTTATGTGTTACAAAGACCAGACCAGCCACATGTATCCCTTTAAAGAGTACAAGAAAACAGTTCCATTTTGCTTGCAGTAAAAAACCTAACAATATTTCATCAGCACATCTGTTCATACTTTCTCAGAACTGTGCCGCTATACAGTATGCATGAATGTCAATATATCACTGAGAAGTTTCTTACATTAGTTTCTAATCTGGTTTGTTTGATGCTGTTCTCTTGCATGGAAAAGTGATCAATTTCTAATTGTATATTTCAAATTGTGCTCTCCAATTCTCAAGCATGCACTGATATTTCATTAGCAACATAGTCCTTCTTATCCTGCTGTAGAAAATATATTATATATGTCTGTTGGGAAATGCAAAAACCTAGATTTTTCTTCCAGTTTGGGTGGAGATCAAGGGTTGGGCTGCCCATATGGATTGTAGTAAAAAAGGGGGCAGCCAGAAATGTTTTGAGTTATAGATTGAATGTTTTCATGTACTGTAGTTGAAGTGTATTATAAGTTAGGGCATGAATTTAGGGCTTTTTCCCCACACAAACTCAAGCAAGGCCAAAGCACTAACAGGCTGGAAAACACCACGAGAACCATAGGCTTTCATTGTTAGAAGAAATAAATCTTTTATTATCACTAAAGGAGGTGATGGAGAAGTTTTAAAACTTAAATGATAGTTCGCTTTAAACAATGTGTACTGAAACAATCGTTAAATAAAGCTGACCGGGAAATATTTAGCTTACATTGTACCAGAGGGTGGAAAATAAGGTTATTTTCTCCAAATAACTCTTTATAAAAGCAACAGTGATAATATTTCCATAAATTCCATTCGACTAAAAATATACTTTCCGAGAGCTTGTCCATGCTGCTGTCCATCACCTGTCTGGTCTTTGTACTGCTATGGCTCTAGGAAAGCTATCAGACAATCCTATAGGCAAGAGGCTCTGTTTTAGCCTCCGTCAGTCTTGAAAGGCTATAGTATCATGCTCGGCGCTGCATACGCTGCATACTAAGCACGAAAGCCTGGGTTGGATTGTTATGGAGGATAGGCTGTTATCCAAGCAGCAAATCCCCCCTCTCCATCCCACTGAATTAGTCCAATGGAAAGGCAGAGCTGATATGATTGGATCCAGCTGGCGTCGCAGAGCTGGGCTAAGGACAGGAGCTCACCCTGTCTCGTGGGGCCGACCCGGGTCTCAAACCCTGGCCTGCTGGTTAACAAGCACAGTGTCTTACCCACTTGCGCCACCCACAGCCAATTGCTTGCATATTGGTGATTTTGAAAACTATGACATTCACATCACATGGTAGCTCTGGGAAAGGGAGAATAGTCACCACTCTGTCCAATTCTCCACCATCAAAGCTGATTCCCTGACTTCACTCTTTTCTCAGAGTACGGCAATCTGGTCTGCAGTCCTCTGACCTTACACCTACCTCTGCATGGGCTCTTTAAAGAAAGCAGTAATGTGGAACATGCTGGAAGTGTTCCTGGTGTGCACTGTGTTTTCTGTTTTGTGCTGAGGCCTATGCTGAGGAATGAGTATTGTAAGTGGCTTGGCTCTGTTGCTAGACATCTGGAGGGAGGTGTCGGGTGTACTACCCAATGCAAACATTATGGTTTGCATCATAGATGTACCTTCAATGCAAGTTGCATTCTTACTGAGATAAAGATACCAACCTGCTATCATCTTGCACTGTAAGGTAAGATGAAACTGCTTGCTGCTTGACAGTACAGGATAAGTACAAATGTTATCGCTGTGCCTTTCCAAAGGATCCTTAAATGTCCTGGATACTAATGTAGCTCTATTTCACACAGAAACCATAACAGCAATAAACGTGCCACCTGGGATCATGCTTAATTAAGTCCAACGTTTTATGCTCCTAGTGCTTGAAAACTGCAGTTTTCCCACAATAAAAACAGCAACTTTTTTCCAATTTTTATAAAAGTTTTATTAATTTTCAGATACAGGTAAAGAGAAAAATAGGAGCACAAAAAAAGGGAGGGGATACACATAGGTACACACAATAGTAACTCTGTTGTACAACACATATTATCTTGTCTTTACCCAGAACTTCATCTCACAGGACAACAATCCACTTAGCATTTCTTCAATTTCATGCCAACACATTCGAAAATATCTTCAAACTTCATTAATCTCTGTAGTAGTAAAGTGGTAGCTCGCTTAACAAGCATTCCACACAACAAGCAAAATTTTCTCTAGGATTCTGCCTCACATAACAAGTGTTGCTTTACTTAACAAACACGCTCGTTGGCAGTTGGGGCAGATGCGTAAGGGCTGCCTAGTGCGCCTGCCATATCAAAAGCAACATTTCCGTGCTGTTCCTCCTGTGGCCGGGCATTTGCTGGGCAGAGGGAGAGAAGAGCAGTGGAGAAGAGGGAAGCAGCTCAGGGCTAGCCAGAAGGGAGCAGGGGAGAGAGAGGTTCAGGATGGAGAGAAGGAGAAAGTGGGGAGACATTTTGAAGGTGCCTTGGATTGCAGCTTCCTAACCATGTCTACCTAGAAGTAAGCCCCATTGTGTTAAATGGGTTTTACTCCCAGGAAAGTGTCTTTAGGATTGCAGCCTAAGTAGACTTCATAGGATTATGCACATTGAATGCATGTTTTGAATTTAATTCCAGTGTTTTGTCATCATTTTTACATCCAGTTAATATTTTTATATGAATATTTTTGGGGTTGTGGAACCAATCGTCTTGAGTTTCCATTACTTCCTGTCGGAAAATTTGCTTCATATAAAGAGTGTTTCACATAACAAGCATGCTTCCGGAACAAATTAAACTTATTATGTGAGACCCCACTATATACCTGAATGTACATCAATAATCTTATGAGTGCTATTTTTCCAATAGCTTACTTCAGTATAGCCCAGGTTAAATTGTTTAAATCTCTCTTACCTAATCTTATCTAAAATAAACTGGTTTAATTATAATTTCTAAATTTTTAAATCATAAGCTTAACATGGGGTCATCTTTATCCTTTTCCACTAGCGAAAAGTGTACCCACGTTGCGGGAGTAACATTTCTCCATATGCAATCCCCCCACGGTGCATAAACACCCCGTGCGCACCATCTCCCCCGTGCGCAACTTTCCTACATGCGCATCATCCCCCCGTGCACAACTTTCCTACATGCGCAACTTCCCCCCATGCGCACCATCCTCGCCAGTGCAATCTCTTCCTCCGAACAACATCCCCCCAATGCACCAGGCACCAAGCATCAAATTGGCTGGCTTTTGGTCAGTCTCCCATGTTAAGTATAGGACAAAAACACGTTGCCCCCCTTTCAGGCCCTGAAGGGTTAAATTTCTCCACATGGTTCTTGGTGGGTGTTCAGGTGACAGAAGGAACTCCCAGAATTCCATGCTTCAGGCCCAGCAGTTGAGGCGGAATTTTGCTGAGTCAGCAATTCTCAATGCAAAGTATAGGGAGGAAAACGCACTGTGCCCCTTTTCACCCCCTTCCCATTGGAATTTCGGAAAACCGATTCTTAGTGCACCCCTCTGTCATGGAAGGAACACCCACCCCAAATTTCAAAGAGAAAAGTCACTCACTGACTGACTGACTCACTGACTGACTCACTGACTCACTCACTGACTCACTCATCAATGCCCTGCCAAAACCGCCAGGCCTAGAAGCATGAAATTTGGGGTGGGTGTTCCTTCCGTGACTGAGGGGTGCACTAAGAACCAATTTTCGGAAATTCC
Organism: Cryptoblepharus egeriae; assembly: GCA_030015325.1. Classification (NCBI taxonomy): domain Eukaryota; kingdom Metazoa; phylum Chordata; class Lepidosauria; order Squamata; family Scincidae; genus Cryptoblepharus; species Cryptoblepharus egeriae. The sequence continues at coordinate 33,071,616 of JAREYC010000005.1, forward strand.
AACCGGAAGGGGGTGAAAAGGGGCGCAACGCATTTTCCTCCCTATACTTTGCATTGAGAATTGCTGACTCAGCAAAATTCCGCCCCAACTGCTAGGCCCGAAGCAGGGAATTCTGGGAGTTCCTTCTGTCACCTGAACTCCCACCAAGAACCATCTGGAGAAATTTAACCCTTCAGGGGCTGAAAAGGGGGCAACGTGTTTCTGTCCCATACTTAACATGGAAGACTGACCAACATCCAGCCAGTTTGGTGCTCAGTGCCTGGTGCACGGGGGGGGGGGGGATGTTGTTAGGAGGAATAGGTTGCACATAGGGTTGATGCGCATGGGGGAAGTTGCACATGGCGGTTGATGCACATGCGGGGAAGTTGCGCATGTGGGGGGAAGTTGCGCATGGGGGGAAGTTGTGCATGGGGGGGGGGGTTGATGGCATACTGGAGAATTTTACTCCCACAAAATGGGTACACTTATCGGTAGTGATTCAATAAAAGCATCAGTCTAAATCTAAAGTCAATCTTATTATGGCCACTTCTCTTAACTGTGTAATTTCTTTGTTAACATAATCCAATATGGATCCTTTTGCAGAAACCACTCCCCTCAAGCTTCTTCATGACGCACTCGATAATCTGAGGAATCCAAAACAAAGAGATTTATATCTTAAATTTCTAATCCAACACCAGTCGATCTTCAAATTCAAATTCAAGTTCTTATCCAACTTAAATTCCAATTTCCAATTCCTGATATTTGTTTTGCTTTGACAATTAAAAGAGAGAAAAACAAAAAAACCCCAGTTTTCATAATTGAAGTTGTGTTTAAAGTCATCTCATAAATCTTCATTGTGGTCTGTTGTGATAAGGCTGTAGGATTTTTTTCCCCTTATTTATAGTTGTTCATCCCACAGCTTGCTATTAACCATCCAGATGTAATCTAATTCACGCAGCAGAGCTTTGACATAAATCAGCTTCTAATTGCCATTAAATTCATTTAATTACATTTTCTCACTGTAATCACAGGGTAGGTCACTTGTCAGCTTCTTAATTCTTCTTAGAAGTTATGTTGGAAATCTTTTTGGTTGTACAACGAAGGGGGGGAAGGAATCCAGGCACGGCTGGTCACCATTTTGGCGCTATGATGTACTCATGTACTAAGCGAGGGCTGTTATCAGCAGCTGGGGTCACCACTCCAGCCACTGACCAGGCTAACAGCTGCTCCTGGCCCTCTCCCCTTCTCCTGGGGGGCCTGAGGGACCCATTTCTCCAAAGATGGAGGGGTATGAGTAAAGTCTCCAGCCGTCCACCATGGCTCCAGGCTGCGCCCCCACAAAAACGCCAACTTGAGTGAAAACGTGTTTACAGAGTTCTTCTCTTTTACCATTAGTTACAGCCATAGCACTCCAAAGTGGGGGTTGGGACCCCCTTGGTGGTCACAACCTTGGTGGCTTGGGGGGGAGAATGTTGTGAGCGGGTCCATCTTGAAATCCGTCATTGGGCTTTCCTGGGAATAAGTCTCATTGAACACAATGGGACTTTCTTCTGAGTAGACATGGAGTATCTCTGGCATCACATCCTGATAAGTTTGACAGGGGGTCTGAGACAGATTTTTAAGTTTGAAAAGGGGGTCTGGCTGAAATACCCACTGAGTACCAGTAACTGGGATATTGAAATGTGCTAGGTGTTGAAAGTCACACAATAGAAAAGACATATATGTACTGTATTGTACATTCTTAGTTTCAGTTCAAATATATTTGAGTCATTTTCAATCATGTGTTCTTTGTCAAGTTGGTACATTAAAATCAGTCACACATAAGGCCTGCTGGCAGAAAGCTGCCAAGCGAAGCAATTTATCCAGTTCCCCCGTTGAGTTCTCCTGGTAGAATAATGAAGCTCTTATCTTGAAAATACTATTAAATTTTGCACATTTTCTTTTCTATTTGCAGCATGTAAGTAGCTCTGTGAGAAAAGTGCTTATTTCTGGTGATTATCCGAAGTCAGTATGAATACTACCTTCAGCCCTCTGTATGAAATGGTTTGATACCCCTGCATTCATGCTTTTGAACCCCCTTGCAATAGTATTTATAATATAAACTGTATGGGCTGTAGGTGGCGCAAGTGTTAAGACACTGTGCCTGTTAACCAGCAGGCCAGGGTTCGAGACCTGGGTCGGTCCCACAAGACAGGGTGAGCTCCTGTCCTTAGCCCAGCTCTGCGACGCCAGCTGGATCCAATCGTATTGTCTCTGCCTTTCCATTGGACTAATTCAGTGGCATGGAGAGGGGGGATCTGCTGCTTGGGTAACAGCCTATCCTCCATAACAATCCAACCCAGGCTTTCATGCTTCGCATGCAGTGTATGCAGCGCAGAGCACAATACCATAGTCTTTCAAGACTGACGGAGGCCTGCTTTTATAAACTGTATCCAAATATAGCCAAGTCTTCAGACTTTTTAATTGACAGATCTTCAAATGATTTTACTTCACTTAAAAATACATAGAATTTGAGTTTTGTTGTTCCTATGTACCTCCATCATTGAGATGTTAAGAGACTGGCATTCCTTCCATTATTAATTTTTTAACAGGCATTCCTTATTTACTGTTTTTTGTTCTGTGAGTATAGGCATTCTTATACAAATCCAATAAAACATCAAAATCCAAAACACTGCATCAGTTATAACTTATTATTTATATAATTCATAAAACATTTTCATTAAAAACATCTGTCAGTTGGATTGTGGTCATTCTTGTTTTCCTGATTCAACTGGGAAGTGATACCGTTATCTTTGATACATGAACATAGCATTTAGTTAAAATGCCAGTGTTAAAAATACCTGCTCATACAATTCACAGACATGAACCATAATAATAAACTGTATTCAGCCAAGAGCACAATCCTAACCATGTCTACGCAAAAGTAAGCCCAATGGTGTTCATTGGGTCTTACTCCCAGGAAAGTGTCTTTAGGATTGCAGCCCTAGTCTTTTACAGTTCTATGGCTGGGAGGTGAGGGAAAACTACATTAAGACAGACTTCATAAATACATTTTCAGAAGCTATAGCTTTTCACAACGTGGGTGGCTCACTTGGATCTTTAACCAGAAATATTTTAATGTTTCCTAGATGAAGGGTTCATGGGCATTCTTCCAACATGGGAAAGATGGAAAAATATTTCAGCCAAGCCAAGGGTACTTTCTTGGATTATGCAACCAAGCCATAAATATATTTTGAAGGACCACTTAACAGCTCTTATGGTAAAGGTCACAAAGGTAAAATTCCAGATGTGGCTGTGTTGTGATACAATTACAACATCTGTAGGTTGTTCCCCATGTTTCTCCTTAGCTGGCCCAATTCAAAAACGAAAAAAGCAGAACTTGAAAAGAATGGGTTTGCTCTTTCATGTTAAATATATTCCAGGAAAAAGGGTGGTGATGATTGGTGATAAGATTAAAGGTAGATTACAATCACATATCTCACACATAGCATTTTTGAACAGGTTTTGTAAAACTCACCATGTTTGCAGAAAGCAGCTTTGGCAGCTGGCATCAGCGCTTGAGAGGAGCGAGCTGTCCGTGGAAGGATGCGTCCGTAGCCGCCGACCGCTCTGTTTAAGAGACCGGACGGTCTCACAGGGATAGAGGCTGTGCGCATGCGCACAGCCTCTCTACCTCTCCGCGCTGGACTGTTTTAATCAGTAGAGGCTGTATGCATGCGCACAGCATCTACCAATTAAAACAGTGCCGCGCACAGGGATAGAGAGGCTGTGCGCATGCGCACAGCCTTTCTTTACCAAGATGGCTGCTCGGACGGCAGTGCTAGACGCACGCCGCTCCGAGCAGCATTTTAGGTGGTGCAAAGTACAACATAACCCCCCCATACCCGGACAAGCCCCCTCCATGCCCGGACAGGCTGGACAGGAAGGCAAATTCCGGACCTGTCCGGGGGTTTCCGGGCATCTGGATGCCCTGGACCAGTGGTCTGAGGAGCAAGTGAGTGGCGCAGCACTAATGCTTGACTAATGCTACCCTCTCACAGTCCAGCCAATCCAAGGACACAATTTTCCACAACCTGATGAGAGATGGGGCAAAGCCGCCTCTCCGCAGGCAATTTCCTGGGGGAAGGGAATAGTTCTTATTCAGTCCATTCTTAGGCGCATCTGCAGCAGGTGGTCTGTTAATGCCAAAACCATGCGGTTGGTGGCTTGCAGCGTTGCAAAAAGCAGTATTATATAAAGTGTATTATTTTTATAATACAGTTTATAAAAATGATAGTGAAATGGTTTTGCTAATTCCAAGTTGTACCTTGGGGCTCAGATGGTGCACAAGTGAAATGGGCATTAAATTGGAGTGAGCCAGCCATGACGAACGAACCAAAGAGATAGTACTGCTCTAGATTGTAACCATTGGTTTTGAACATGGGAGGAAGGAAATGCAGACCAGATGTCCTGCATCTATTTTGGGCCAGTGCGAGGTTTTATTTTATTTTTGTGAGGTCATGGCTGATAACAAAGAATGGCTGATAAGTGGGACTATTTTTTCCTGTCATGGAGATTATTAAAGAGAAACAAAAAAATAGAATCTCCAAGGACAAGAACCTGATACAAAGTCATCATTGCGCATGAAACCAGATAGTGTGTGTCCCCGCTTTTCTGCGCTCAGCCTGTCTGCTTGTTTATACAGGTGTCTATAGAGGAATGCGGGTATTTTAGCCTAACCAATGAGAGCTGATAAGCTAATGGGCCTTTTTTGACGGTTGCATCTTTATAAACTTTCATCTGCTTAAATCTGCAGTCATGATCCCCTTTCCCCCAGTCCCTTATGTGTTATCAGTCCTGGAAAAGTTGTTTGCCGCAATTGTTGGAATGTGCTGTGTTGTACTACAGCTTTTGTATTAAGCTTCTTCCTCTGTTAGGAAGAACTCTTATCACAATTTAAAAAAAAATGTGCCTTACTCTTCTTATCACTTCGGAGTTGTTTACAGTATCCCCCACTATATAATTTGCCTGGCCATCACCACCTCACTCCACATCTTTAATTATTATGAATTAATCATAACTCATAATAATGAAAAATGAAATTTTATAATGAAAAATTATTAAATATTTTATTAAAATTTTAAGATTTATTACCATTTATATTATTTAGAAATATAAGAATATGTGGAAAAACTCCCCTTTTAATAAGGCAGCTTGTATACCCATCTTAGCCACAGTATTAATGGGGTACATTTAACGCATGGGGAAAACATTATTCAAGACCAGAGAACTAAGATTTCTTTCAGTAGAGGACTGGCAATGTTGCAGTCTTGTAACAAGGAGTGGTTCAGTAAATGTTTTGGATCCTGCTCAAACGTTTTATCTATCAGCTCACTCATGGGAACAGCATAATGTTGGATACCAGAAACCAAAGCAGCAACTTTTCTGTACTTCCTTCAAGTTGCTCTCACAGATATTTTGTGCAACTAACTATCAAATTTATTCAGACTTGTAAAATCATCCATCACATAGAGAAGTGCATTTCTGTTGCATGCCCCCAGATGAATTAGAGGCTCAGCAAGGCTAGGGACCAAATGAGGACATACAGAAGGCCCAACTGGCTAGAATGACCTATAAACCCATCAGTTCTGGTAGCAACCTGTATGTCATCCGAGTTTGAGGGATACCATGTCACTGGGTGACGGACAATTTCCAACATTTCCTAACAATCTAGTGCCAATGTTTGTTTGTCCTAATAAATCCCAGTTTATTCCACTGTGTGGGAATTAAATTTATTCACATCTGTTCACATTTTTATTTCTAAAGTTTCATTTATCAGACCTGAGAATTTGAATGTTTGAATTTGAATTTGAAGGACCTTGAATGTCTAGATTTAACACATCTTCCATTCTGTTGGCCTGCGCTGCGTGTGGTCCATTGAGAAGTACAGTCCGTGCGTAGTTGGTCTGTGTGAACTGTTGATGCTGAAATTTGACCCTACTTTGTTTTCAACTGAGCATAAGGGACAAACTGTTAAAAGTTAATATTTAGTTCTAATGCAGTTCTTTCATAACTACTATTCAGACAGGCCAGTGCTATTATAAAATTTGTTTATGCTTTCCTTGACTTTAAAGGCTTGGTTTAAAGGCATTTTCTTTCTCAGTGGGTGGGTAAATATATTTACTGCCCCAAAGGACTTTAATTGACACTTGTTTTGACTGCTTTTTTCCTATTATACTATCTCAAAGCTTAGGTTCTGGGTACCTCAATTTGAGGAATAATGTTGAAAGCTACAAGGATTACCAGAAGAGGAAAAAAGGTCTGGAAGGGTTGTCACATAAAGATATGTTGATGGTGCAAAACATGTTTATCTTGTGGAAGATTAAGAAAAACACACTGATAATCTTCAGCTGGAGGAAAAAAATTGTTCTTACTGTCCACTGAGGCCAGGAAGGAATGTAGTGGTTTATCTTAAATTTAAGCCTATATTAGTTTACGCTTAAACTTAAAGAATGGGAAGTTTCCTTTCTTCCATAGGTGGATAAAATTATTTTGAGGATTCTTTAGGAGTACAGTCTTGTCTTCAGGGGAACCAGTTGGACAAGAGCAGGAGAATCAAATGGACCGGAAACCATAGCTTACTTGAAAAGTATATGCAGACGGTCTTGGGTTTAATCCCAACATCTCCATTTAGGATGGAGAACAATTCCTGTCTGAAACCCTGGTGAATCTCTGCCAGTTAGTTTTTAAGGACCAGTAGCTTGACTCTGTTGAAAGCCAGCTTGGTATGGTCATCATCTGTAATTCTCTTGCTATCTGTAATTGTCATTTAAAATGTTAAAGAGTCTAAATCATTTTTATCTTCTTTAAACAGTAATATTTGAAAAGGCAGAATTTTTCCTTATGCAATTCTCTATAATTTCTTTTTTGGCTGAAAGTGAATTGACTTGTTAAGTTGAATCTTGTGGCCTTACTTGTGTAGATAATTTTCACAATTCTGTAGCTCTCCTAAAAGCAATCTACAAAACTAATAAGCCACAGTTCAGACTATTACCCAGTGGGTATTTATTTACACTTTATATGACTTCGGGCACAATCTAAAGTAGTAACTATGGGGAGTCCTTGCGCCAACGTAAGAACAATTTACTCTGGATTACAATATAAATTTCCCATAGGTTTATGGTGGTGCCATAACTACATCGACGTAAATGTCTCTTACATGCTCCCGTAGTTACTCTGGATTGTAGGGTTTGTCTTGACTGGTAAAGATTTACCTTGGTTTCCATTGTATGTATTTTTATCCCGCCTTCCCCCTTCAATCAAGAGGTGCCTAAAGTCGCTTATAGTAATATAAAAGCAGGTAATATAAACAATTTTAGAACATCAGACAAGGATTAGGAAAGGGGGGAGAAAAGCCCCAACAGCACCCAGATGTATTGCTTCCAGATTAAATGAATGCATGCATAATTTCAAAACAAAGCTTTGCATCAGCACTGTGCGTGCTTAGTGACTCTTTTCATTCATTGTCATAAAGATGGGAGACAGAGGAGCTGTCCTGATCTTCACTGGTAAGGATTCCTATACGTGACTTGTGATCAGGGTGACCAGATGCTTGAACCCCAAAAGGAGGACAAGGTCCCCCAAAATTCCTGACATCCAAACAAAATTCCTGACATGTTATAAAAATATAGTGCTATGTTAAAATAAAAGCTAAAAACACTTATATTGCTTTCCTGTACTTACTTTCAAAACTATATTATTTATTATGAAATTGTAAAACCAAAAAGGCACATGTTGAAGTGACCCCAAACCAAAGCAGCCAACCTTTCTCAGGCCAGCATCTCCTTTGCAAGACCTGATTCCAGAATCAAAAATGCACATGTTTAAGTGATTCAGAATCCAGGGTGACCATATGTCATAACCAAAAAAGAACATTTAGAACCAAAATTAGGACATCCAAACAAAATATAGGACATGACAAAATAAAAGCTGAAAAAACATATGCTGAAAAATACAGTGGCGCCTCACGTAAAGAATGCCTCATGTAAAGTATGTTTCACGTAACAAACAAAAATTTCTCTAGGATTCTGCTTCATGTAAAGAACATGCTTCACGTTTTGAATTCAATCCCAGTGTTCTGTCATCATTTTTACATCCAGTTCATATTTTTATATGAATATTTTTGGGTTGTGGAACCAATCGTCTGAGTTTCCATTATTTCCTATGGGAAAAACCGCTTCACGTAAAGAATGTTTCACGCAAAGAACATGCCTCCAGAATGAATTAAATTTGTTACGTGAGGCACCACTGTATTTAAATGTTGCCATGTGGAGCATTTGTTGAGTTCCAGGTGCACAGGATCAGGACCATTCTGGAAGCCTTGCACACCTTGGAATGACCTTCCACACAAGCCGAGCCAGCTTACTCAAGAGTAAAATCAGCTGCATAGTCTCACTTTCAAAAAGGTTTACTGCAGTGGTGCTTGGGGGAGGGATTACTTGTGGGGAGCCTGGTAGGAGCTTCATCCATTGGATCAGGACCAAATTCCTCTCAGCCTGCCTTTTACAAATATCAAGGCAAGTTTGCCTACTCTTGAGTAAAGGTACAATATGGCTCCCTTTCACTTTCCATAGAGATCAATGCAATTATCAGGGGCCAATTTGGGGGTGATTTTGGAGGCTGCATTCATTGCATCAAAACCATTCTGGTGTCCTTGGATTCCTGTCAGCCTGGCCTTTCTGAAGGACTATGGCATGTTTGCCTACTCACGTGTAAAGCCGCGATGTGGGTCGCTTTCCCATAGAGCTCAATGCATATTTTTTTCTTTTAGTTTTTTGGCCATAACTTTTGATAGGAAGGAGATATCTCGAAATTTATTTTTGCAGTGGATTCTGCTCTTCAGTACGAAGCCAACAACATATGACATGCTGGAGTACTGCACACTATTGCAAAGTTCTAAAAAGAAGCCAAAATGTAGGACAATGAAGCCCTTTTGGAGGACACCCGGATAGGAGACTAAAAATCTGGACAAATCTAGGAATTTCTGGTCATATGATCACTCTGCTTGTGATCCAAGAGAAGACCCTTGTCACAGACAGGCAAATTTACACAGGTGCTGGAACCAGGAGAGCAGTGGTGTCTCCTGCCTATATGGCATCTGGGGCCGACCCCGCTGGTCTAGCCTATGGGATGCATTACAGGAGAACCCTTCCAGAAGACATTAATGGACTAACTCTTTTATAAAGTAGTTCCCTTTTCTATCGACTGGAAAAAAATTGTTAGCTTTGTGTCAGGCAGGCGTGGTGGTGATGGTATGCCATTCAACCATATTCAGTGAGGGTTTTTATTCTGTGATACACTGATCTCACAATCTGAACTTCACTCACACAAGTTGCAATGGTTTTATGAAGGGTCTTGGCTCTCAGTCTGCTTGGCTGACAGGACTTTAAGGGAACTTGAGTTCAGTACAGTGAAAAGAAATTAAAGGAAGCTGATTTCTGTGTGGCAAGTTTTGTTTTTCAGTGATGTAATCAGAGTGCTTCAAAGTAACCTTGCTGAAACTGCATGTTCTATGTACATCAACAGACTCCCTTTCTATTCTGCTTGTTTCCTCTTTTGGCCTCAGATATTTTCAGTGCATATTTAGTATACAGTCAGATGCAGGAAAATATTTTCCTCCTTTGAGTGAAAAGCAGTTGAGAAATTGTGTTCATTAAGTTGTTTGGCAATAAAGTGGTGTGTGTGCGTGTTTCGTTTCTGATAAAGTTGGCTTCTAAAGGTTAGGGTGGAATCCAAACCAATTTTCCAGCTCCAAGATCAAGATTGACATCAAGGAATAGTTTTCATAGAACTGCAGGCCCTTCTTACTGTTGGTTGTTACAGATTGCCATGGACCTATGAAAAGAGTGGGGAGATGCTGAATAAATGGGTACAATCATATGACTGCCTCACCAAGAACAACCATGGCTGTCTAGAAATCTATACAGCAGTCTACGTGCTGCTGGGGTAGAAAGATCTAAGGACAACCTGAGGAAGTGGAAATACATGATGAAATACGGGCTGTTTGAATATGGAAAAGAACAGACCACCCCCCCCCCCACATATTCCAGTATGATACCCTCTTCCATATGCACAGAAGAAGATCTTATGTTGGCAAGAGAAAATGCTGTCGAGATAGCCCAGTTTTGAGCAACTGACAGTTAATTAACTTCCATTTAATGTTCTTTGTATACTTTTTACTGGTGTATATGCTTCTGACATGAATAAAGCATGAAATGTCCAGAATAAGGCAGGGTGACCATAACTGCAAAAGAGGACAAGGTCCCCACTCAAATGCAAGACACCCAGGGTGTCTTGCATTTGAGAACATGATGAAATAACATCTAAAAACACTCATAATACTGTTTTCATGTGGTTATTTTAAACACGATATTATGTATTATTAAATTTAAATCTTACATATAATTTATTACAAGGAGGCTATCTGCTGCCTCTTCACAAGGAAAAGGATAATGAAGATTTTCCCCCCCAGGAAAAAAGGCTAAAAAGGAGGACATGTCCAGGAAAAAGAGGACATAAGTCACCCTGAAAAGGACAATGCAACTCCGAGGTAAGGGGACATTGACTTACTTAAAGAGGCCTCTGAATTTCCCCTAAATGGGCAATGCAGCACATAACCCCACTGGTGCAGCTATGCCAATGCTAGAAAGTAGGACTGAGCCCTTAGTCTGATAGGAAAACGAATGCTCAAGACTGTAGTAGAAATAATAGGAAAATATAACTGAAACAGGTCAAGAAACAGAACAAGTGATGAAGTGAATACAGGGGATCTACAGGGGATCTGTTATCTACAGGGGATCTGTTTCTAGATCTCAGCATCCAAAGTTGTATAGATGATTTTGGATTTTCAAGGGTTGCATTTTCCTTCTTATAGTTGCATCTGGGTTTTCCAACATTGATTTCAATTTTTCAGAGTTCATTAAAAATTAGTATTGATTTAAGAAAATAGATACACTATATAAGAACTACCACTCATATTCCCTTTAATATAGAATGTAAGACACTAGAAAATTTTGTCGCCTCAACTTCTTTTTTTATCTGTTAACTAGCAAAATGTACCCATGTTGTGGGAGTAAAATGGATAATACATAATCCACCCTGTGTGCCATCCCCCATTGCACAACACTCCCCCATGTGCAGTATCTTCTCCCATGTGCACCACCGCATTGCAACATCCCCATGCACAACTTCCCTCCAAGCACATCACCCACATCCCCCCATGCGCATCACCCCCTATGCCCATCTCCCTCCATGCATGTCATCTCTCATGTGCACCATCCCCCCATGCGCAACACCCCCCTTTGCAACACTTCCATGCACAACTTCCCCCATGCACATCACTCCTTGCACAACATCCTTCCATGTTCACCATCCCCCCCATGCATAACAGCCTCCCATGTGCACCATCCCCCCAGTGCACCCTCCCAGGGAATCAAGCCCTGGCACCAATTTGGCTGGATATTTGGCATTGAGTTTGGCACCCCGTTTCACCTCCTTAAGGGTTAAATTTCTCAACATCAATTCTTGGTGGGTGCTCATGTGACATAAGGAACACCCTCCCCAAATTTCATTCTTCTAGGTCCAGGGGTTGGGGCAGGGCAGTGATCAGTCAGGAATTCCTCAATAGGGAGGAAAAGGTGTTGTGCTTCTTTTCAACCCCTTCTGGTTGGAATTTCCAAAAACTGGTTCTTAGTGGGTGCCTACATCGCGGAAGGAACACCCTTCCCAAATTTCATGCTTCTAGGCTCAGTGGTTTTGGCTGGGTGTTGATTTGTCAGTGAGTTATTGACTTTTCAGTTTTATATATATGGATTCTGAACACTGCTTTTCCAACCAGGATCATTTGCATTTCCTTTTGTCACTCCTGTTTTGTATGCACATGGTTTATGTGCGTGTGTGATCTGTGGAATGTGCTGTATGTGTCCCCTGCTGAAGCAAAGCCTTCAGAGGGGGTAACTGGATGCTTTCCACTCTGCGGTCAGCACATTACCAACCTTACGGGAGCAAACCAAAACAAATAGCCTCACAGGGAACAATGAACATTCCTTGCAATCCTAGAAGCTGGACTCTCTTTAAAGCAACATTTCCAAAGTCTCTTAATGTTTGATGCTTGAAATTATGATAGCCTGGAAAGTTGCATTTGCAATGTGCCAAGAGTTGAGGCCTGTAGTCGACGTGTGCACTGAATGCTGATGCTCTGATTCTCTTTAAAACTACACACAAGGAATACTATAAAGGCTGCTGAGTTTTTTCTTCCTGCCTTGGAAAGACATTCTGTACCCCTGTTTTTTTCCCCAGTAGTTCAGGCCTGTTCTTAATTCTGTTGTTTTGCATTTTATTCCAGGATCTTTGCTTCCGGATTCCATAGATGTAACCCAGAAATGCACTCAATTTTTATTTAAGAAAATGTTTATAGTTGTTGAGTTTTAGGATTCAGATTCCTCCTAATAATTTTTTCGTTTTAGCTGGAGTTGATTAGGGTTGTCAGGCTCAAATATGCTTGTGACAAATTATTAGATACTTCCATCAAGGAATGAACAGGTAATTGATTTATTGATTCTTTAGGACCTATGAAGTTGGGTGCTGTTGGGCCATTTGGAGATCATGCGGTAGTGAGGAGACAGCTGTTCCACCTTGTGCCCTATAGCATGCATCATGCTATAGCAGCGATTCTCAATCTTCCTAACGCCGTGACCCCTTTATAAGTTCCTCATGTTGTGGGGACCCCCAACCATAAAATTATTTTCATTGCTACTTTATAACTGTAATTTTGCTACTGTTATGAATCATAATGTAAATATCTGATATGCAGGATGTATTTTCATTGTTACAATTGAAATGTGTGTTCTATGCACACATTGAACACAATGGGTTTTATTTCAGAGTAGGCATGCATAGGATTGGGCCCTGAGGCTGTCAGTCAGCCCCAGTGTGCACACAGCTACAGCCGGAGGTCTGGCAAGCCTGACCTGGCCTCCTGCACCAGGGATCTTTAGGCGACCCCCAGGAAACCTCTAGGCGACCCCCAAAGGGGTCCTGACCCCCACTTTGAGAAACACTGTGCTATAGCATCCCTTCCTCCTTATTTGTATATGGTTCTGCATTGTAATTAATGACTTTGATTTTACTTGTGTTTGGAAATCTGAATTAGGCAATTGCTTAGGTATGTATGCATGTTTTGAGTCAATGATAGTTATCTGAGTAGGAGAACTTGGCATGCTTCTTCAATTTTGCTAGGTTGTTATGTCTCCATTAACTTTATAAAACTGGCTTTATAAAAACAGTCTCAATTCCCATACCATTTTAGTATCTACTAATTCTACATTTGAGTACCTACAATTCTACAAGAAACCAGGAGATGAACTGGAAATGCTGGGGATGTAATTATCGACATGTTGATGGTGTTCATCTTTCTACTTTTTCATCAAATCTCAGTGATTATAGTGGTCTTAAATCAGATTCTCTGATAATTGCTGGACTGGAACTGGATGTGGTCCAGTCCAGCAAGTCCACAAGGAGCACATCCCATTTTCTATATGACAATGTACCGGTAGTTTGAGTGTGACCTTTGAAGGTTGGGACTAGGATATTATAAACAGGTGAACTTGTGAACTTACCTTCTTGCTTGGATCCTCATTAGATATCTGTTCTACTAACATGTTTAGTGAGTGTCTACATGAGACATAGCATTGTCAGTGTAGCATTGAGACTATCCCTACCACCCAGAATAACTCCGGGAAGACGTAAGAGGCACTTACTCTGGATTGCTATATGCATTTCCCATAGGTGGCACTGTAACTACGTCAGTGTAAAAGTTCCCATAGTTACTCTGGGTTGTAGCCTATGAATCCTTCCAAGGGGGATTTCATTTGATCCCTTGTTGGATTTGCCACCTTGGAGGTGTTTGCTCTTTCCTGCCACAAAGAGCTACATTCCTTGCTTCCTTCTTTTATTGATTTGTTTTAGTGTCTTGGCATGCTGTGCATGTTTTATTTTGGTTTAAGCTGCAGTCGACTGCCTCACAGATCATCATAGGAGGAAAAAGAGGCACTTTCAGTGCAGTGAAGAAAACCCAATGTTATGCTAGTAATTGATGGCAGAAAATTGTTGCAACAACTGTTGATAGACATCTTAAAACTGGCCAAGTCACTGTTAGGAGGCTTATTAACACATCCAACCCCGACACAGAAAATTTTTTAAAGGGGGATCATCCTGGGAACGACAGTGTGTCATAAGTGATGTCACCTTCTCTCCCTGTAAGTGATTTCATAAACTTATAAGTGATGTCATGGTCAGAGTGCCATCAAAAAGGAAGTGACATCACTGTGATGCTAGAGCTCCTCCATGTTACTTGGAAGTTACGTTCCATTGTGTTTAATGAAACTTACTCCCAGGAAAGTATAGATTGCAACCCGAATGGCCTATTTCAAGATGGCGGTGACTACTACCACATTCTAAGATGGCAGCACCCATTTTTTATCTCCCCAAATTAAGTCATGACTTTCATGTCCCAGCCCCCCACTTTGAGAATCACTGATTTAGAAAAAATAATTAACAGAAAATAGTTCTGGGTGTATGCTAACCTATAGATATTATCAATAAAAAGGTAGAATAATTTGTCTTTATTCTGTCTCAAACACCTTGTCTTTATTTGTTTTTCAGATTGAGGAAGGCAGCAAAGCTGCAGCTGTTGACAAGTTGCTGGCAGGAGACGAAATAGTCAGCATCAATGACATCGGCCTCTCTGGATTCAGACAAGAAGCAATCTGCCTGGTTAAGGGCTCACACAAGATGCTGAAGCTTGTGGTGAAAAGGTGAGAGAGTGCTTCATGATGTCAAAATGTTAAAAACAACCCCTGGTTGTTTTTTATATATAGGTTTTTATCCTACACTTTGCAAATTTAATTGATGGTGTCATGCAGATTTGTGTCTGTGTGATCTTGGCAGAAAATCTTTTTAAAGTATCTCAACTAAATTAATGTGGTTCATCTTTAAACTTTTAAGAAAGTATGTGTTTCATGTGAATTGCTGTTAAGTGCTTCACTTCTGTCTGTCATTGGGTCTTAAACTCCCACCAGTTTTCTTGTGAACAAATTAACTGCAAGCATAGAAATCTCAAGGACTTGTGGGGTTTCTGTAGCAGTTCTCAGGCTGAGAAATCTTGAGGTAAATAACTAGCATTTACTGGCTTGTCTCATGATGAAGCATCATATAGCATGCATGAGATTTGAATTGGGGCAGTCTCGTGAAGCATCCCCCACATATTTTGAAAGTGTTGTGGTTAGAAAGATTCACAGTAGAAACTACAATTTATGGTTATGAGGACTCAGACAAGACCCTGAGTAATGTATGGAGTCCATGAGCCTATCCAAACAACAAACTCCATGTTCTCAGCTTCTGACACCACATCTATATATATTCATATATTACCATGGTCATCTTCTTTGGAAGTTTTATTTTTCCCCAAACTTTTGTCGTCATTTGAATGAAGATCAACATTGCAAGATATACTGGTAGGGCTTAATTCAGATGCCATTTAAAAAAATGCAAGGTGCCAAAATAAACAGAGGAACTACACTGTCCCATATTCTTCATACTAATGAGCATTTGTAAAAGTAGGATTGCAAAAATTACAGCATTTGTCTTATAGAATCGGACATAATTATCCTTTAAGTCATGTTGATGGATTGCCAATAGTGTCTCTGGAGGGTGCAGGCCCCACCTGGATGGGGAAGTTACACCACTACTGTCTAAAATTCTAATAATAATGTTTTTAGGAAATAATACCAGCATTAAATTCACAATTTCCTGCAGAATGTAGTGAATAGCGTTGAAATATCTCTATTCTATCAAAGGTTATAGCAAAAAACAACCAACCAGTGGAGCCAGGGCAATGATGTTTTTCCATGCCTATTGCCTAGACTGTTGCCACATGAACTCGATGGGAAGAGATGCATCATGTGGGTGATGCTCTGGCCTTGTGCACCAGGTGACAAACACTAGTGATGCCACTGCAGATTGCCAAAGGAACCCTCTATTGAAATTTAAAAACATGAAGAAGTGATAACATAAAAACTACCATTTTTGTAGTTAAATGAGATGCATCTTGTTTTGAAAGTCTGATGCATTTATGTTTTCTGTTGCTGTATATTTAGTGTGATGAAATTACTGTCTGTTTTTCATTATTATTTTGACCAAATAATAAAGTATATTTTATATCAAGATATGGCTTAAAATTGTATAGATATAGCTAGGAGAAGGAAAGATGATCATCAAAACAGATGCCACTACAGTACATAATAGTACAAGTTTCACAGAGTTATCCCAAATGGTATGTAGCAGAGAAGCCTATAAATTATAGCAAAACCCCATCTGGATTATATTAAAACTTGTATCAATTTGTTCTTGCACTGGCTTTTACGCTGGAAAAATATTTAGCGTTTAAATAATGGAGAAATCTTTTTATTTGGATCCCTTTAAAATTGCAGACATTCCCCAGAATAATTCATTGCTTTGTACTACCAACTTTATAATAAGTTCTTCCTGTATCCTGACATTTTCTGTATAGCCAAATGTTAGTTTAGTGTGTTTACATAAATCTTTGCTACAGTTAGAAGTTTTAGAATCATAGAATCATAGAGTGGGAAGGGACCTAGTAGGTCATCTAGTCCAACCCCCTGCCTGCAGCAGGAATTCCCCCTAGAGCATCCCAGACAGGTGCTTGTCGAGCCTCTGCTTGAAGATCCCCAGTGAGGGAGAGTCCACCACCTCCCTTGGCAATCTGTTCCACTGCCGAACCGCCCTCACTGTCAGGAATTTTTTCCAGATATCCAGCCGGAATCTCTTCTCTTGCAGGGTATAAAATATTCTCTTTTGTGCTAGGGTACAAAATATTTTTGATTTAGTCCTAATTTATGTAATCAATTTGTATTGCAGCAGTGGTGGTAAAGGCACATTCTATGCTGAGAACTGTTTTGAAAGGAACTGAAAATAAAATAAAATAATCATTGCCTTTTATAAAATCCAGAGAGCTGCCACATCTTGACATATGATCACCAAATGTCAAAAAGGACGTGGCACAGGTGTCTCCTTATATCCCCAGAAAGTCAGAAACGGTATTTGAGGATTTGTTTATTCATGGTTTCCCATTTGTCTTATTACCTTAGGGTCCATTACAGTCACACAAAAGGTCTCTTCCTTTAACAGACAAACAAGCAGGCAGGTTAAAAAGAATTGTTAACACTTCCTGCTAATTTTCACTCTTCCCTGCCTGGTAAAATGAGTAGGAAAATTTTAAAAGTAAAAATAAGGGGATAATAAATTAAACTCAGCAAACACTGGGGATTTCGTAGATTGAAATGCTTCCTTCCACGGGCAAAAGCACCTAAAAGAAAAATAGAGGGGACTATTCTGTAAGTTATCTAACAAAGAAACTATTCAGGGATGAGAAACTATTCTTCTTCTTTAAACACTCATTTCTCCTTCTCAAGTTCTTTTTTCCATGAGAAGAAACAGGAATTAACTGTACCCTTAAATTTTTAAAAATGCCTGCATGTTGGTTTCAGGCTAAATCAATTTTTCTCAATATATTTCCTTTAGTTTCTTTGGCAGTCTTGGCCAAGAAAGACATGAATTTGATGCCGTGAACGTGTAGAACCCACCAACGACATACTGACAATTTAAAATGCCACTTAAATTTAAATTTAATTTTAAATTTTTTATCCAGCTGCAATCCTAACCAGCCCTGGCATAAGTCCGATGTTGACCTGGGGGTATCAAAAAGTGTTGTAAGGCACTTCTGCCCCACTCCTGGGGGGTGGGGTTAGGCCAGTACACAGGTAAATGCTGACTTCCTCACACCACCACAGGAAGATATGCCAGGTGAGTTATGCCAGGTTAAATTGGTTAGGATTGCACCCTCATACCTTGATTATGAATTATTCTGGCTAGGAATGCATGTCTGTTCCATGGATCTAGAAAACCGTAGAAAAGAGTGGATGTGCACAAGTGAGCAGATGATTGTGTTAGTAGATGCAACCTTTATCTGCGGTGTCAGAAATATTGTGTTAGTGCGCAGTCTTTTCTTTTTTGTCTCTTTTAAAAGTTATGCTACCTTTTTAAAGAGTATTTCCACTTCCTAAAACTAGGTAATGGATAACAGATCCAGGACGGTGCTCAATCATTGACTTCTGCACAGATCACCCTAACGTAATCCAGACTTATCTTGTGTCACAGTTCAACACAAGAACTCAAAGTACTCAGGTCAAGCAACAACTTCTGCCCTGAAGCGAGCCACATATATTTTACATCAGTTTATTAAATTTATTAAAGAATTAAACATTTAGAAGACTTTTTAGAAAAAAATTTTTCAGTTGGGATATACCAAGTATGATAATGTCTAGTCTTAAAATTCAAGATGGCAGGTGAGCAGATGAGCAAAGCACGCCAAATATACAAATAGTCAAGGAACTGGACATTTTGAAAACATTTTCTATTATCTATTATTTTCTTATGTTTATGTACTAAATACAGAGGATCCATATTGTCTGCCAGTTCAGTATCCACAGATTCCTTCATCCATGGTGCTGAACTTCACTAAACTTAAAAGCCCTCTGAACCTACTTGGAGATATATAATCCAAGTCCAGAGGCTTTTCTGAAGCCATAAAAGACTGCAAGCAAGTGCCCATGGAATCTGTGTCTTCAGAGTGGCACTTTTGGTGCCCCAAACCGCCTTTTATTGCCCATTTAGAGGGTCCCACTGTATCTTCTTCCAACACCACCAAGCAATTGTCATCCATCAGTCTTGAAAGACTATGGTATCGTGCTCGATGCTGCATGCAAAGCATGAAGGCCTGGGTAGATTGATATGGAGGATAGGCTGCTATCCAAGCAGCAGATCCTCCCTCTCCACACCACTGAAATAGTCCAATGGAATGGCAGAGCCAATATGATTGGTTCCAGCTGCATCGCAGAGCTGGGCTAAGGACAGGAGCTCACCCTGTCTTGTAGAGACCTGGGTCTCGAACCCTGGCCTTCTGGTTAACAGGCACAGTGTCTTAACCACTTGCGCCACCCACAGCCCTTAACACCACTACAGCCACCACCACAAAGAATTCAGTATATCTCTTACCAGCAACTTTTGAACTTTTTCCATCTTGTAGCCTACTGACAAGGATCTAAAATTCTAAGAACACCATCTCTCTCTCTCTTTTTTTACCATTGATAAGGCACTCCATGCTGCTTGTAGGGGCTCAAATCCCCCAGTTGCCTGATTAATACCTGCCCCCCCAACTCCTGCCGCACACCTGAGGACCAGCTATGACACACCAGCATGCCACAGCACACTACTTGAAAATCACTCCTCCACCTTTTCACATTTTGTGCGCATGTTAGTGTGTATGTAGAACTTTTGCAAGGATTTTTCTTATCCATGGTATTTATGTATATGTAATGCAAGTCACCCAAAAACAGACAAAATAAATAATTGACTCAGTAGGAAACAGTATCAAAGGAATACTGAACTTTTCATGTGTTTATCTGTTTCTTTGTACGTTCTATGATAGTGTGTAAGGCAGGAGACTGCATTGTGTTGGCAGGCTCTACCAAGTACACATTCATTGACACATCTACAGTGTACAGTGGTGCCTCACTTAAAGAGCTTAATTCATTCCGGAGGCATGCTCTTTAAGTGAAATGCTCTTTAAGTGAAGCAGAATTTCCCATAGGAAATAATGAAACTCAGACAATTGGTTCCACAACCCAAAAAATATTCATATAAAAATATTAACTGTTTATAAAAAATGATTACAAAACACTGCGGTATAACACTGTACAAAGCACTGTAATATACTGTAACACACAACACTGTACAGAAAATACGTACAGTACTGAACTGTACTGTACCTTTGAAAACCTTCATGACTGGTGTGAGGGTTACAGAGAGGGGATGACTTTAGCTGCAATCCTAAAGACACTTTCCTGGGAATAAGACCCATTGGACACAATGGGGCTTACATCTGAGTAGACATGGTTAGGATTGTGCTTTCACAATCACTAATGGAGTCACTGCTATCCATTGGCTCAATGGAATTGTTATCTTTTTGTGCAACTTTAACATTCCCAAGCTGCTGATGGGGGAGCAGCACTAGATCATTGATAAGGCACACCTTCCACACTGCCACACACAGATCCCACATACAGACCTGACTCAGGCTGCTCCCCCCCGGACATCCCATGAGTTCCCTGGCAAGGGAAGCCTATTCCTAACTTTGTCCAGGGCCCCACTGGAGCTCAAGCTAGTCTCCTTGTCCCGCCTATGAGTTCCCTTGCCATGGAAGCCTGTTTCTGAGAAAATTTTGCTCTTTATACAGAAAGCTCTTTATTCAAGATGCCCTTTATTCAGGGTACTACTGTACTTCAGCATGCACCTCCATGCATAACAGGAAGTTTGCATGTTCTTAGTTGTGTTGAGAAGCATGTACATCTACTGCAGATAAATAAGAAATGTTGAGAGTGCAGTGTGTAGTGGAACATTCCTTTCACACACGTATCCTACTTACTTTTGTATATAGGAGAGCAACCAAAATTATGACAAGTCTTGACTGCTTGCAGAAAATTGCTGCGGCAACTATGCTGTGGCAACTATAGATATGAACAAACTAGGTGTCAAAAAGTGGTCAGTTGGCAATTCTAGATCCTTGGTGAACTAAGATTTGAACACGAATTTATTCCATCCTTGTATTCCTGCAATAAACTATATCTCCAATTGCAGAACTTTGGGCTAATCATTGATGAGACAGGTTGGTTGGGTACAGCTTCTGTGCTGTACACCTTTAACATCTTTAAGTCTAGTAAACCTAGGGCAAAATCCAGAGTGACTATGGGGAGTCCTTGCTCTGGTGTAAGAACAATTTACTCTAGATTCCAATATGAATTTCCCATAGGTTTTCGCTAGGTGGTGCAGTAACTACAGGTGCACATAATGTCTCTTACATGCTCATGTAGTTACTCTGGATTTGGCTGCTAGTTTAGCACAAGCTTTGATGGATTTTAACAGTGTACAAAGTGTTGCAAATATGCATTCAGATGAATAACTGTATACTGTTGCTTACAAGCATGGCTACGAGAAGCAGTATAAAAAGTGATAAGTGGACTGTGTGTATATATAGTGTCTTAGTGGACAAATGCATCTTTAATTGGGAGGGTGTTTTTCTGATTTCCACTCATACTGCCTACAGTGAATAACCATTGTGGTGATTTGCTGTGTAAATCATACTGGCACTCCTCAGCCTTATAAGTGTATTAAAGCACACAGAGAATAGGTACCTTGAGGCTGGGCATGTAAAGTTTTCAGCATGTAGGCTGAAATTTGATCTCTCCACCCAGATGTTATATTTTATTCAAATCACACTGAGGCACTTTGTGCACAGGAGGCAGCATGTTGACTTTGAGTTAAATGCATGCATTCATGTTTTAAAATGAAAGTTTCGTGTGGTGCTGAACTTCCTCTTTCCTTTTTTCATGTGGATGCTGAAAGAAAAGTGATGCTGTTGGAAGGGAAAAAGAATCACGTTGTTAGCATTAGAATCTTAAATCACTGGCTGGACCCATGAATGTATTGAAATAATTATATGGAGACCAGTTCTGAGTTTACTATGCCTGAGTGTATGTACCGTTTGCTCTATTAGTAAGACTGTAGGTAAAACTGTTCATTTAAGAGTTGTGTGTAATCCAGTTTTTTTTCCTTTTGGAACTGGTTTGTGGGCAGCCGTAGTTTGTTCCATATCCTGATGTTGAGAGGCAGGGGTTGCATCTAGGCTGGCCAAGAACTCAGATTTTTGGTCAACACTGCCATTCTTACTCAGGCCTTATCATGGACGCCTATGGGTCTACTCATTACTATCCCTGCTCTTGAGGTGGTATATCTCTGAGGAACTGGAAGAGGGCATTAGAGTAACTGCTCTGCCCTAAGAAATGCTAAACATGCCCTCAACATGCCTCTCCTGAACTGCCTAGGGCAGAGCTCTCTTAGGGCACCCTATGTTGCCTTGCTCTGCCCTAAGCCTCTTCCAGAGTAACTGGGGTGGAGCATCTTGCAGTTGCTCCACCCTAGTGATAGATAGGGCAACCCAAGGGCTCTTATGTGGACAGATTAGTTGCTCTGGATTGTCAGTTTAGTCTTGGCAATTATGGTCAACATTAATTCGCAGAATGGCTAATATAATGCATATGTTTGATTGTGATGGATCTTTGGTCCAGCTAATGATCATGTTCAAAATGTTGAAAGCTCAAAATGTTGCACCAGAAGTGATGTCACAACTGGAAGTGCCATCATGCCTGGCCCTTTAAAAAAAATTGGGGGAAATCCGGCCTTTCCTTCCCCAGCTCGCCACCTATTTGTTCTGCCGCCATCTCCTAGATAGTGGCATAGCTAAGGCATATATCTGCTATCTGAGGTAAAGGATTATTTTGTAGCCATCCCACAACAAAATCAAATTTAAGTAAGTAAATAAAAGTGTGCCCCTTATTGGTTAGAGTGAACCATGCTGGGGGATAGTTATTCACTCCCTGTGCTAAGAGGAGCACAAGTTAGCATGGGTAACTAAGTATAAGGATATATGGAAATGGGAGCTGACACACGTTAACACCTTATGATTTCCATGATGTATCATAATTACATCTTATTGGCTCTCAAAGCAATCAATCTCATGGGTCAGTTTTGAGTTAAGAAAGTCCACTTTTTCTTCCATAAACAGTTGAAATTTTTTCATTAATTGGCCATACCTTTTGATAGAATATAGATATTCAAATGCATTTTGTTTCATTGCATTCTGTATTAAATTACATTTCCTTTAATATATAACATGCTGATGTTCATTTAGGGCTTATTGACACATACCCTGTTTTTTACAATTTTGAACACCAGCACTCATCTTGTTGCCCCTCACATGCTTTCTAGCTGTGCAACTGCTACCTCTTGCACCATCTTAGCTACACCACGGCCTTGCTTGATGAGGATTTAACCAAGATCACAATCCAGAAATGCACTTGGGTTCCCTGATCTATCACTGGACTGACTGAAATGCAAGATGGGCCACCCTAGTTATTCTGGAAAAGGTTTGGGGCAGCCTAAGTGATCCTAAGAGTGATCTGAGGGGGGTCTCCTCGGGAGCAAGCCACCAAGTCACTGACTTGGTGCCTACTGAGCATGCTCTGGAGCAGGTAGGGTAGCCCAGGCTTCCTAACTCTGGATGCAGCATAACGTCCTACTCTGGATTCAGAATAGTTGGGGCAGCCCAACTAGAGCACTCCTCACTGCCCTTACTCTGAATTGTGCTCCTCTGAGATCTTGCATCCCTGATAGTTAAAAAACCCTCGCTTTTTTATTATTTCATTCTTGCACAAGGTGTTGAACAGGGGAGTTTTTGTCCCCAGTCTCAGTCAGACAAGTGGTTTGTTTCCTCCAGTGGCATGTTTATGGCAAGTCCCTGCAAAAGATTCCCAGCCAATATGTCTTACTATTCCTCATCTTAGTCCAGCCTTTGGCTTTCGGAGTACCCTGGAATAAACTGTGGAGTAAGTAATTATTTTATGAAAAATTAATAAGTTAATTGGCTGCCCATCTCTTTCCAACCCCAATTCAAGGTGTTGTTTTGACCCTTAAAACTTGGAGTCAGGGGTGTTTGAACTTTGAGAACAGGGTATATGATATAATTTAATCCATTCCATTCCCTCCAGTCACCAAGAAGGCCTTCTAATAGGTGCAATTGCCTATAGTTATGGAAGGGGTGGCAGCAAGATACATTGCCTTCTCAGTAGGGGCACCAATTTTATGAGATTCCCTCTCACTTTACAAACTGCTCCCGACATGGACACTTTCCAAAAGGGACCTAAAGATATTGTTAAGATCAGCCTACTGAGTTTTATCATGGACATGTTTGGGATTTTATGGGAATGTTTTAATTAGATTATATAGGCTTTGCCCTTTTTTATCAAGAGGTGGTTGCTGCCACTTGTTTGTTTTTTATTTGTGATATTTTAAGAATGTTTTACTGTTTATATTGTAAGTGGGCTCTATTAAGTCACTTTGGTGACCTTTGGGGAAGGAAGCAGGGTACAAAATGAATAAAAAATAGATGGGAAATGGGCATTGTATGGATTCAGGACAGTAGATATTAAGCAAGTTTTATAAGTACTGTATGTCATGGTTGTGCTATACAGTCTATTTAAATTTTATTATGAAACTTTGCACTTTCCAAATTAATGTGATTTGCTTAACCACTGCAAATACAGAAGTTGTGAAACTGATGTATGTGGAAGGCTTACAACCTTAAGATGATATGATTGTGGTATGTTAGATAAGGCAAGGAATGTTGTTGCATGGCAAGGAATATTTGTGCATGGCAAGAAACAAAGGGACTGCTTCCTCTTGAGTTAAAAAAAAACAAACTACAGGATTCAGAACCTAGGAGATAATGCATACTCTTTGGAATAGTACCATGAGTATTCATCATTTTATTAAACTGAAAGTATATCATATTGGAGAAGTCAGTTCTTTAAGCTAATTAAATGTGCCTAAGTCATATTTGTCCAACTTGTCCAGAGGAAATGGGTAAGAAGGTCAGGGTTAGTAAACATGAGATCAGCCTAATGCTAACTTCTTGTATATTTCCCCTTATACAAGTTTTCTGGTTGTGAATAAGTACCATAAATATGCCAGGATAGCAGAGGCTTGGTCTTTTTTATCGCAAAGAACAACATGTCAAAGAAACAAACTGCCCTCAGCCAATTTCCGTTTACTTATTAAATACTCAGTAGTTCAGCTTCATTTTGAGACCTTATTTGTCTTGTGATCCCTTTCCAAAATTTTGCACTTAAGCAGTTTTTTAAAAAAAAATTCTATATGAATTACAATTAATGGAAATAGTGATTTTTTTTCCTGATTAGAACCTGAAAAGATCTCTAGATGTGGTCTTTGAGCACATAATGAAGTACTATGTTGAAGTTAAACAGACTTAGGGCACAATCCAGAGTAACTACGGGGAGTCCTTGCTCCGGTGTAAGAACAATTTGCTGTGGATTGCAGTATGAATTTCCCATAGGTTTTCATTAGATGGTGCAGTAACTACGGGTACACGTAATGTCTCTTACGTGCTCCCGTTGTTACTCTGGATTGTAGGGCCAATGTCTTGTCAGTGCTTGGATGAGCAAAGGTCTGGGAGAATCATGTACAAAACCTTGATGAAAGTGAGGTGGAAAAAGTAATAATTTACAATAAGGAAAATATTTCATTGCAATTCCGTAGACACATGCGAAGAATGCAAGACCCATAATGGAATTTCCTCAATGGAAGGCAGAACTGAAGCTTGCATAACTTGGGATTGTGCTGTGATTTTCACATTCTTAAGTAACAGGAATTAGTTGGGCAGCAAGGCAAAGATCAAGCAAGAAGATAAAATTAGGGAAATTAATTGCTGAGGAAATAGGCTTGGGTCCTTTAGCTATGTCTTTACTGAGCAAGAGACACTCTTTCAAGTGGGTGTTCCTCTTTTATTTAGCAGGGGGAGAATAACTGGCCCTACACACCCCAGCAGTGTCTGCTCTAGTGGCTTCTGCTGGTGTTCTTTTTGCACTTTAGATTGTGAGTCCTTTTGGGACAGGGACCCATTAGCTATTAATTAGCTATTAATTTTTTTTCATTTTCTTGTAAACCACTTAGTGAACTTTTCAGTTGAAAAGCGGTATATAAATACTGTAGATAGATAGATAGATGTCTTGGCCTGATAGGAAGAAGGTAGTATGAGTAATGGTCACCAGGAAATCAAGGCATCTGAGTTTCAAAGTTTCAAAATTGCCTATTTGTTATTTAGGCAATACTGTCTTAGAATGTCTCCTAGTTCTTCCCTGGTCTCCAGGGATTCATCATAGTACAGCCTGAGATCCCAGAACACATGTGCAGAATTCACCATGTAAATCAGCATTTCCCACAAACACAGCGCATGTATGGATGCAAAACCTATGTAGGTTTCCTTATCTGTGAGTGTGTTGTTCCAATTGACTAAGCCAAGCGGCATTTCTTTTTCTTAACTCATGGGTTTGTAATAAAGTGTGGGTTTTGAATACATGGTTGGCAATTCATGCAGGTTGATATGGGTTTTGATTCCTTGGAGAAAGTGATGTTGCATCCTGTGTGCTCTGATTGGAGGAACCTCTTTTCTAGAGCTCACCCTTTTTTGTTTTCTTAGCATTGCATCACTAAGGTTTGTGACATCCAGTATGGATGGTCAGTGCATCACCTCCATGATGGACCTTCTCTTTGGCAGCGATGTTACCAATGGAGCAGCTATAAAATATTTGTTGGGGCAATAACCCAAGCGGTGGGCATGGAGATATACCATTACCCTATCCCCATGCGTGTTAGAATCATAGAATCATAGAGTTGGAAGGGACATAGTAGGTCATCTAGTCCAACCCCTGCCTGCAGCAGGAAATCCCCCTAGAGCATCCCCGACAGGTGCTTGTCGAGCCTCTGCTTGAAGATCCCCAGCGAGGGAGAATCCACCACCTCCCTTGGCAGTCTGTTCCACTGCCAAACCATTTGGCCATACTGTTTGAGAGAGTTAATTCAAAGCAATTTGTCTCATTGCCTTCTGCTGTAAATAATGCATCAAGCAATATATAACAAAAGCTGCAATCCTGAACACACTTTCCTGGGAGTAAGCCCCACTGAATATAATGGGACTTACTTCTGAGTAAATAGGGTTAGGATTGCACCCATAATGCCATTACTCTTGCAAACAACAGTTTTAGCAATTTTGGTCACTAGTAGTGTTCACTCCCCTGGTGTCAACTTATTGATCTCACCTTCAAAAAATCGGTCCCATTGGTCAGTTTTGAATGTACTAAAAATGTATTTTTTAGTTATGGTTGCATTTCTGTCTTCTGGTTTTTTTGGCCATAATTTATATCTGGCCAAACAAATATGGCCATATTGGAAATTATATGGAGATATATTTCTCTCTGAATATTTCACTCTTGTTTTTTTAATTGCATTCTGCTGTAAATTATGTGTCAAATGGTATATACCATGGTATTATTTCTACCTTACTGTGACTTTAGTTACTTTGATTACTAGTGGTATCCCCCCCCTGTGTGTGTCACCAGTGCATGCCTCACCCCCTACAGCCTCTAGTCTTCCATTTTCTAGTGAAATGCCACTGTTTCTAAGACTTCTAAAGATTTTTAGCTCCCACTCTTTTTGGCACAGAAGTGCCCTTGAGACTTTTGGTGCAGACTCTGAAAATCTGCGAGGTTGCAGGTATTTTGTGGCTTTTTCCATGGATAAAATCCATAGATTAGAATGAAAGTGTACAAATGTGACGTGATCTCCAACAAATGTACGTATTGCATATTTGTGAGCACTGAGGTTCAGTTTGGCAACCTTATGCTTCATTCCTATGCATAGATAGATCCTGATGTATTTCAGATCACTGGCCTTCTGAGTAATTGTATTTCAAAAGAACATTGGTTTTATTTTTGGGAAGAATAAGTTCTGAGCTCTTGCAATGAAAAATTACTTCTTGCTGCTGCACTGTATCCTGGAAACACTTTTTCTGGCTCAGTGGCTGTATTTCTTAAGGAGATTGTGCTCTGATATCCCTGATGCAAGGGGAAAACGGACATATCATCCACTAACAAGTAGCTGAAATGTCAGAAACATCAAACTATGCACATAAATATATATATATTAGTTTGCACTCGAGGCTCAGATCCATTTCATTTGGTTCTGTCTTCTGATGCAACGGGTGTGCTTTTGGTGACCACAAGTAAATTGCACCCCATCCTTATCTTCACAGGTCTACAAGAAAGTAGGCCTTTTGCTGACATGGAGCTACAAATTCATCCTTTAAGAAGGGCAGTGTGTCAGATGAGTTCGGATTTATAGTTATTTTGCTTTGGTTTGGGGAAAAAAAACATGAAATGGGTGCAGGTTCCTCAGCCAGCCCCAGTTTTGTTTTTAGCTGAAAAGCAATCTATTAACATGGAACCGACTTATCTACATATTTTACATCTGTTGATCTAGCTCAGTATGACTCCCCTGGATGCGCAGTGAGTCAGAGCTCTCAGAAGTTGCCCTGAGCAGTGTTCTCGTTAGTTGCCTCCGGTGGCTTTGCTGAAATATCTACATTAATAAATGTCTAATATAAAAAATAATTTGCTCATTTATGGAAAGAATTGATGGAAGACATAAGGAAAGCAACTCAAATTGTCTGCTTTGAAGCATTATAAACTCAACAGTCACTGCTTAAAGTTCTTTTAATTTAGTATTTAGCATCCAAAACTGACAGTCCCCATATCTAAGATCTTATCTCTATGGGAGGTAGGCTGTAATCCTCAAGACACTTTCCTGGGAGTAAGACCCATTGAACACAATGGTGCTTACTTTTGATTAGATATGATTAGGCTTGTGCTGTTAGTCCCATTGAATTTGGAGAGGTTTATTTCTGAGTATTCAAGCAAATGAATCAACTGCATGTGTTCTTTTCTTGTTAAGGTTTTTTTAATCCACTAGTGTAATTGCTCAAGTAAATTCACAGATTGTGAATTGCATCTTGTCATTAGATTTTTGACCCGTACACAACAAAATCTAAATGTTTTGTTTTCATGGGTGGTACTTTGTAGTAAATTTAGTAATGTACACTTTATGCTTTTCATAATTCAGTGTTGAACTGCATACCATAGTAGCAAATGTACCTACAGTTGTGTTCCTTGCTAAAAGTTAAGAGTTCTTAACAAGGGAAGTAAGATATATCCTTCCCATTGTAAGTCTTATTACATTCAGAAGGGTTGTAAAATGCCTTCTGTTAAGTTTGATCTTTCCTTCTGATGCCCTCTAGTGGATATTTTCTTCTCTGTCCCACTTATATAGTATATCCACTGTAGGTACTGTTTAAGTTATACACTTACAGCAGTGTTAAGAAAGGTTAGAGTAGTGATTTTCAGTCTGTCGTGGTACACTGGTGAGCCACAGGTTGTCTGTATGTGTGCCATGGAAGTTTGGGGGAAAGATCATTGATTAGTAAGACCAATGGGGATGTGAGCCTCTCATCAACAGCATGGTGTGCCTTGACAATGTTCAAGAACTGATGGTGTGCCTTGACAATCTTAGCACGTCAGTGCTCCATGTGTTGGCAAAGGTTGAAAATCTCTGGGTTAGAGATTGTATTAACAGTGTGTGCACTTCATGCAAAGAAGCTGACCAGAAAAGGTCAACGTCACCTCTTTTCATCATCATCATCGTTGGCATCCATCAGTCTCGAAAGACCATGATATCACGCTCCAGATGGGAAAAGTGTCCCCTCCAAGGCACAAAGGCCTGGGTAGTTTATATAGATAGACTGTTACCCAAGCAGCAAACCCTCCCTCTCCACGTCACTGAAATAGTCCAATGGAATGGCAGGGCTGATACGATTGATTCCAGCTGCTTCACAGGAGTTACCAGAACGTGATTTTACATGGCCACGAACTGCTTCCGGGACTCCAGCTCTGGTTTTTTCCTTCGGGTTGACTCTTGAAGCCTTTCCCATAAATGAGTGTAGCGATAAGCTAGTGGAGGTTTGAGGTGGGATTGATTCATAGACTCTTTTCATAGGCTCGAAAGAAACTGAGATACACTTCAGAAAACAACAAAGTAAGAAAGAAAGAGAAGATCTTGAAATAGTACCTTTTTCTGCATCTTGGAAATATTTCTGATCATCCAAAGATTGTTTTGCTTATAGCTGTGTGTTTTGCTTATAGAAGCTTAAAGAAGGTTGTTTTGCTTATAGCTGTGTGACAAGAAAGCTTCCGATCATTTACTCAGCAGTCAGCATAAAGTATCAAAGTTCTTCTAGCTTTTGGGAATGTTTTTATACAGGTGAGTGGCCCATAGGAAAGCAGGAATTTTGTTTCTAGTCATAGTTGTTCTTTGGAATACAGATGACAGAGTTGCGGTGAAACGGAAGTTGCACAGCGATTCTTTTATCAGTTTGGAAATGAGTGTATTTTATGACAAATCAGAAATTATTTCATGCCAATTATTTCCTTAACTGCACAGGCATCATTTCTGAAAGGGTTGCTCAGCAAAATCATACAAATTGACTAATCAAACGATTACTGCCCCTTTACATTAATGCATTAATTGGACCTCTTTGTAACTCTAATTATGTTCACTAAGCTCCCTCGCAGAGCATGCACAGATTAAACTAGAGAGAGACAGATTGTGTTTAGAAGGTTGCAGTGATTTTCTTCTCTTGCCTTTCCTGACAAGCAAAATGCAGTTTTGTATTACTGTAATATTGACTGTTGTGATTAAGGATCCAATTTTGATGCCAGAGATTTTTATGCATATTTTGTCTCCAAAAGGGCAGTTACTTAATTTAAGTGTTATGTTTGTACATAGTTGCTCCCCTCCCCAATTTGCTTCTTTGGAATATTCCATTGTCAAGGTACTTCCTAAAGCCAACATGCTGAGTAGCACAGATGTTCATGGGAACCCTGTTTAAACCTTTAGATACTCGGAGACTCACAAAGGGGAGCATCTTCTAATGTGGCATGTATTTTCACTGAAGCTGTCTGAGACATCTCTGTATCCTGCTAGCTGGTATGTATCTCCCCTTGTGATAACTGATAGAAGATTTTATTATGGAAAAGGTTTAGAGTAAATTGCAGCAAGCAACCCAAGCGTTGAGCAACCCTGGTGGGAAAACATGAGTGAAAGGAATTAACCATCTTTCCCCCCCTTGCTATGGGTCAATCTAATCAGAATTAGGCTCATGTACTTAATGTTTCTGCTTTTAACACGTGTCTCAAAAACGTATTTAAGTGAACACTTAATAGCTACCTCAAGGGGAGACTATAAATACCTTCTCTGGGAGCAGTGGTAAATTGTGTGCGCAACTGTTTCTACGTCAGTAGAGGTTTGTTGCAGTTCTTGGCATTCCTAGGAATGTTTTTTAAAATTGGTTTTTTAAAGTTGAGAACCATTTAAAAGTTGGAAATATCTGATTTGACACTAGGTTGCCCACTGGCCCCCTTCCTGCTTCTGATGAATTGACAGGTTCAGTCTTACCGCATGTAAAAAAAAGTGGTAAGGAATTTTTTTTAGGAATTACCAGACTGATTCAACTTTTGCAAGACAAATAACTCGATCAGCTTGCTGAAAGTCCAATGCTTCAGAGTAAACTTCCCAGGGTTAATTTTCCAGAATTCCTGCAATTCTTGTTCTTGATGTGTTAGCCACATTTTTTAGCAACATCCTGTGACAAATAGGACTATGTTGTGAAATCAGATAGTCAGAATCCTTGAAGCAGGTCAGTCCTCCTGCTATTTGTGGCCACTTGGGAAAGAGCATGTTTTGGTCGTGTTCTCTTCATTGACGTTCTCCTTGAACTGAACTGTTGTGCTGTGACTCAGGGGGATTAAAACAAAACAAGAAGCATGGGAGCTAGCAGGAGGTTGCTGTTAATTGCTCTAATGCCAGAGTAGTTTAAAACAGAATTAAAATCTGTTTCAATTAAAAGATTCATTTTGTGTAACGTCAGTCCACATGCCTATTGACGTTGGTCAAGAAAAATGTTCTAAAATCGCATGGATTAGCAAGCAGTATATTCTAATTTGTTCATAAAAATTGAAATAACGATAATGTGGGATTACCATGTTGTGTGAGGTACAACACAGGGTGAGGTATTTGGCAGTGTTCTTCCCTGGTCACTGTTAATATCCTTTCCTTAATCTTAAAATGTATTTGGGGAAGGGCTTGCAAAGGCCTCTTGAAATATTGCACCTTTTGAGAAAATCTGAGAGAAAATGTCCACCTCAGAAAATAATCCTAAATATAGCTGTTCCATTGTACTTAGCAATGGAAAATACAGAAAACATTTTTTGATCATGGCCCCCTAGCATGATGCTATACAGTGATATATAAGCATCACTAGCAGTATAAGCACATACTGTATTGTGAAATTTTATACAAGTCAGGTTTATTTGTATTGGCTAAAAGCCATCACAATCTGGTATAAAATAATACATTATCTAATAAGAACAGAGTAGGTATTCAGTGGTTAAACATATAAAATAAAATCACAAACCCCAAACCACCTCCCTCTGGTCAAAAATCACCATTATAATCTATCAACCTATCAATCTATCCATCTATCTATCCATCCATCTATCCATCCATCCATCCATCCATCCATCCATCCATCCATCCATCCATCCATCCATCCTACCTACCTACCTACCTACCTACAATAGATTCTAAAAATTTAGAGTGAATAACTTTGGCAGCTCTGACAAACGGATGAGCAGTGATGGGAGTCAAAGAAATTAACAACCGGTTCTCTGCCCATCTGGCAGCCATTTTTAAATGGCTATTTTTAAACTTTATATGTCCTATCTCTCGATAACAACCTGTTCTATGGAGTAGGTGCAAACCTGCTGGAGCCCACCACTGCATATGAGTAACGTATGGATCTTCATCCTAAAGCAATCTGCACACCTTGGACACGGCGTCCTCCCCACGTCGGGCAGCCAAAATGGGTCCTAAAAATCTCTCTCTGGGGTTATGATAGAGCTGACAAAAGATTTTATAGTGGACAAATATCCTCAATCACATCAATTCCACAGATGCAAAATCTAAGCTACCTAGGGATAGATTTGTATCTGCCATCAAGGATCGCAGAAGGCATGGTTTGAAAACGAAGTTCAGTAAACGCCTTTCTTAAAGTAGGAAATGTAAGTAAGTGGAGATAATTTGCCTTTGTATGTGTAGTTTTTGAACACTGTACAATTGGGAAAACTTAGAAAATTTTAAAAAATTAAGATCCCAATCATTATCTTGTTTATGAATCCAATCTCTCAGCATGAACTTAACTCCTGAGAAGATAAAAATGTCCATAAAGAATTGGAGTTTAGCAACATATGTACAGATCTGACTCAGCCACCTCTCTTCCATTGTTCAACAAAACACAATTTGAAAATAGTCTCTTGCATATAATTGGTAGAAAAGCACTCTTTGGAGATTATTAATATAACAGTTTTTACAAATCCTGAAAAGGCCTGAAATCATTCACTAAGTGTGCAATCCAGAGTAACTATGGGGAGTCCTTGCTCTGGTGTAAGAACAATTTGCTCTGGATTGCAATATGAATTCCCCATAGGTTTTCACTAGGTGATGCAGTAACTATGGGTACACGTAATGTCTCTTATGTGCTCCCGTAGTTACTCTGGATTGTAGGGTAAGTCTACTTTCTCACAGTCAATTTCAGGCAGTTCTACCTCTCCATCAGAAGCTACGGCCAGCGTTCAAACTGTATTCAAAAGTCCACAGCCATTTGCCCAGTCTTTCCATACAGCCTCTCCATATCATAGAATCCTAGAGTTGGAAGGGACCTAGTAGGTCATCTAGTCCAACCCCCTGCCTGCAGCAGGAAATCCCCCTAGAGCATCCCCGTCGAGTCTCTGCTTAAAGATCCCTAGTGAGGGAGAGTCCACCACCTCCCTTGGCAATCTTATCATCCACAGTGCTATTCTTGTAATAAATATGTAAGAATCCAGACGTATCTATAATTTATTTTATGTTAGTTCCTCTTTCCTGATGTGTTTTTTAGGAGTTGTAGGAACACTGTGCTCAAGACATGTCAAAAAATTGTGTCCCATCATTTATTAGCAAGAGCTGATGCTACATTCTCTGTGTCACTGAGCGATCACATCAATGAGAGCAGAGCTGGGAATCTGTTGGGGACTGAAAGTGGTAGATTGCCAGTAGGTCATCGGCTCAGTGACAGCATTGTACTCTGAAGTGGCACAACTTTTGTGCTGGTTACTTTCTCGTACAAGAAGTTCTGCTATTTCAATGGCAGCTCCCCATGCTGCTGGGCAAATCTGTATTGCAACTGAACAGCAGTTTGAACAACATTTTGTGAGACATCACAGAGATTGTCCGAAAGGAAAATGTTGAGGATTTGGCTGGAAGTTTTCAGATTACTCTCTGTATCTTATTTTTTATTGCTTTCACTCCAGATTAAGCTCAAAAATTACTCTTAACCTTCCGGAAATCATTTCTGCTAGAAATGTATTAATTCCTGTAAGGGGAGTCCTAGGCTACAATCCTAAATAGTCTTCCTTGGGAGTAAGACCCATTGAACACAATGGGGCTTACTTCTGAGTAGACATGGTTAGGCTTGCCAAACTAGAAAGCTGTGTTATACGAAGTCAAATAACAGATTCATTCCACTTTCTATTATCTAAAGCAGGGATGTTAAGACTCATTTCATACAGAAGGATGAAGTTAGAATTCATGGTGACTGCAAAGGACAATAACATAATTGAGCTGAACATAATTAAGCAAAATTGACTTCCTTAAAGAGGTGATGGCCAGAAATAAGAACTTATTCTCATTCAGAAACTCATTAACTGCAGATCACAGAAAAGAAAATACGCAAATCTTGTCATATTTTCAAGACATTTGACCAATTATCACACTGGGAGAGGCACATTATAGCAGGGGCCAAAATAAATTGCTTCTGGGGACCATATTCAGCCTACTTGCCTTTGTTTGACAGCCCTGGTTTAAGGCTTCAGGCAGCGGCTCTTTCAATTCTACCTTGACATGTCTTGGATTGAATCTTGGACCTTCAGCCATTGCATTTAGTGGGTTTGCTTCTGAGTGTACAAGCATAGGATTGTGTTGTATATGCTCTTTCTTTAAAGAAATGCTCTTTCTTTTTTTTCTTTTAAAAAAAGAGGTGATGGTCAGTAAGAGGGCCAAACTGAGCCAATGAACACAGCATCTTCAATAAAAAACAAAAAACATCACCACCTGCATGAGATTAATAACAACCTGACTGCATTTTACCTTTACCCTGAGTTAAGCAAGAAGGGATGGGGCTTTTAGAAGTCAAAGATCACTGATTAATTACTAACTAAAGATAAATTAGTTAAAACTAACTGCTGCCTGTGGCTCAGTTACACTGAATTAAATGAACAATTTTCCCAGATTGCATCAATCAAGAAAAAAGATATACAGTTTGGGCTGCTGTCACATGAGTTCTCTGTTGTCAAATACACATAGATTTGTAATCGTGTTCAGCAGTTAATTCTCTCCAAGGCATGTGTACATGGTTTTTGTTGCCTTATATACCCATATCCCATGACATTTTTTTAAATAAACCAGAAGACCACCCTGTCAGGAGAGTAGTTATAGTCTTGTTAGAGCACAGTCCTAACCATGCCTACTCAGTGGTAAGCCCCATTGTGTTCAATGGTTCTTACTCCCAGGAAAGTGTCTTTAGGATTGCAGCTTTAGATGCTAATTTTTCCTGGAGTAGCTATCAAGTTTGGGGCACTAGTTTAACAATGAAGGCCGGTGAATGAATGGTGAAAAGAACTTAGATTTAATAATATTAGATGTATGGTTGCAGTAAAATCAAGAGCATTGTTACTTTTTAGACAAAGAAATTCATGATCAAAGTTTCAGGAGAGGAAAACAGGCTTCAGCTAAGTCAGGAAGCAGTTATAGTAGAAAGCATATATAAATTAGTGTTTAAAAGTTCTTTCAGCTAGAATTCCTGGGTTCAATTCTCATCTCATTCATTAGAACATGGAAAATAACAACACTGCCCCTTTTCACAAGTTTGATGTTGAAATTAGTGAGAAATTAGCACATGAACTTCTGAACAAATAGGAAGGTTAGTATAAAATAAATTCAGGATATTATGCAAGATACCTATTGTTATAGAAGTGGAAACAAAATAGTTTTCTTCCAATATGTATGAATTCAAAGGAGCAGTCAACATGCTGAAGAATTAATAAGGATGAATGTGATCCTCAGTAAGTTTAGAAATGTTTCACAAGAACTTGATTAAAATTTGTTAGTGTTGCTGATGGATAAAATTACCCGATCAAGAAGCTTGTGAATTCTAAGCTGCTTTTTTGGCCTTTTCAGCCTTTTTCCGGTCTGTTAATAGCTTCTTAATACCTGAAATAAGTCTACAGAGAGTCAACTTGTCAAATATGTGAAATGGCAGTACAGAAATATGATTGAGAATGCAACCATAGACTGGCAAGAATGCAAAGAACATAGACTGGCGCAATGTGCGCTGGCCCAGGAGTGTCACAAAGCACTACTTTGCAACTACTCTAAAGTCATTTATAGGCTCTCAGCAGCCAAATCCTGGCCCAACAGAGATCAGTTAATGCTGGCTGAGGACCGATTGCGGATTTTTGGGGTTGGGGAAGGGTGTCCTGTGGGTGGACTGGACCTGGGAAGGGAACAGGATTGGGTAATTTAGGCTGAATCCTAATCACCCCCCCTCCCAAAAAATTACCAGGGTGTTGCACCAGGGTGTTCTGAGTAGCCCCCTAAGGCTGGCTGGTGTATGACAAGTGGTAAGAGGATCTCCCCTTAAATTATGCACAGCATCTGACTCCTAACCTGCACTTGGCCTTCGTATTCCAGCATGGATTAGGATTGGGCTGCCCATTCTACAGCTACTCTGAGATCCAAAAGCACTTTGCAGTGTACTAAAGCTACAAACTTAAATCTGAGAAACTGTGTCAAATCTACTAAAGCTACAAACTCAAATCCATTTCAACTTCTCACTTACTTTAAAAGGCACTTGAAAGGTGTGGGATATTGCCTGGTGATTTATGATATTAATATTGAGGTGGAGGTAGTAGACACGTAATTGCATCAGAAAATCAGGTTGTATTTTTGTGCCATTTATTTTTAAATCTAATCTTTTCATGTTGTGTAATGTTGATATCACTGAGCATCTTTGGAGAGAAAGTTCTTAAATTGGCCAGCAGAGGGGGGAGTTTCACTCCAAATGTTGGTCACTTGCATTGCTCTTATATTTTAAGGCTGTGAATATTTTCCATGAATAAAAAGATTATTTGAAATTCCTTTGTTTAATTTATCACCAGTTTTGTTTACTAATTTCACTAACTTTCACTTAGGCTGCAATCCTAAAGACACTTTCCTGGGAGTAAGATCCATTGAACACAATGGGGCTTGCTTCTGAAGTGACATGGTTAGGATTGTGCCCTCATTGTCATAGTATTTTTCACATAGTATTTTTCATAGTAAGTGCGTGTGTTGAATACCAGGTTTGATAAATTATGAAAATGCATTTGAATGTTGAGTTAAAAGTTTCAGGATGCAATGCTTTTTCAAATGATCTATCACTTGTTATGCACAGTTGTTGCTTTTTTCCAAAGAAAGCAAACTTGCGTGCCTCTGCATGCAAATTGTAGTATGTTATTTCCATATGAAGAGACACAAGCACCTGTGATGGTCTCATTCTGTCACTCACTGTTAATATAATAAGAGTATGAAATAGGGCTGTAGTGGCTCAGCAGTTAAAGACACTGTGCTTCTCAACCTTATGGTAACACATGACGGAGTTAGTTCCCCTTACTTGCTAAGCTCTTCCCAACTGAGCAGTTCAAAAGCTTGTAAAGTGCATGTAGGTAAACAGCACCACTTTGGTGGGAAGGTAACAGCATCCTGTGTATTTTTGGTGTTTAATTACATGAACACGGAAAAGTCTTTGAACAAGGCTCTTCCAGCATTGTAACGGAATGAGCACCACCCTTATTGTTGGTAATGACTATCAGGGCAACCTATGGAGGACACTGCTATCTTTATGAAATACTAACTTGTCACCTAATAAATATTTCTATCTTGCAATGTGATTTCTTTTTA
Source organism: Cryptoblepharus egeriae (assembly GCA_030015325.1). Taxonomy (NCBI): domain Eukaryota; kingdom Metazoa; phylum Chordata; class Lepidosauria; order Squamata; family Scincidae; genus Cryptoblepharus; species Cryptoblepharus egeriae. Next base: position 33,109,380 of record JAREYC010000005.1, read on the forward strand.
ACATCTTCTTTCTTTTCAGATCTCATTCTCTTTGTGCCAAAAGATTTGAGATTTTATGGCAGATAGGCAGTTTCTTTAGGTTTTTAGATAGTGTCTTCAACAGTGAGAAACAAGAAACAATGGCCAAAGAGATTGTACTGACATTTTAAAGAAAAACTTCATGTTGACTGACTGAATTATGTTCATTGTTTGCATAACCTATATATAGGTCCAACATTGTTATACACTGATTTTTTTTATTCACATATTTGACTCAACGCAAAAGGCCACTGCAAATCAGTTTTAAAAACTGCTTTTCTACTGTTGTAGAGAGGTAGTCATGGAAGCAATCATTCCATTTTTCAGTCCCAGAATCAAATTGCTGCAGATATTGAGGCACCACCTTATTCCATTTGGTGCAATAGAGAAGTAAGTAAAAACCCTAAAGTGGGTTTTTAATCCTATTTTCCCATTGTTTTCTTTATACATGGATTTTTTAATCAAGGGAGGTTCCGGTACAGAACCCTTATTGATAACAAGGGCACCTGTATATAAAACAGAAGAATCACTGACTTTCTGACTCACTCACTGACTCATCAAAGCCCAGCCAAAACCACTAGAAGTGTGAAATTTGGGGGGGGGGGGGGAGAGGTATTCCTTCCATGATGTAGCCAATTTTGAGAAATTCAAACCATAAAGTGTGGAAAGGGGGTTGGTGAAGCAATGGTATTTCTAGCCTTAGTATGTGACCCCGGTCTCACTCCGCTCTGTGCAGGCACCCTTCAGGGTGAGGAAGGGCTGTTCTTCATGGCAAGCTCTGTGGAATCTGGTGTGTAATAAGCCTTCCACTTGCTGTTTTTGGCCTTCATGGTGCTTCTTTCATATTCAAATCATACCTTTATTGGCATAAATCTTCTGCCCATATTCTTGGGCAGGTGAGAAGTGGCAACTCAATCATTCCGGATGTGAGGGTGATCTGGCTGCGACATCTGTCACCCCATTGATCGCCAGGGTTGATTCGGCTGATCTGGCTGGCTAGGCAGGTGTCCCCTTCCTCCCTCACCACTCCATGTGCATCCCTCCCGAAGCTGTGCGCTCGGTGGAAGAGGATGATCATCCCAGATAGAAGGAGTGTACCGTTCTTCAGTCAAGAGTATACAGTAGCTGCGCTCCCCTGCTAGAACCGCCAAACAAGCTCAAGGTCCATTTGTAGGACTCAATCATTCCCAGAATCACGGCACAAACATTTTACAGAGGGTCATTTTAGTATCACCAGGTACTATCTGCAAAGTTGGAGACTAAACTTCTGGCTTGATAGCTTCAGCTATTTTTCTCATCTGACTAAGCTGGGAAGTATAACTGTCCTTTTCAATGCTTCTGGCAAATTACTTTAATTTATTTTAAATACCAGGGCTTTTTTCCCCTTACAGTAACAGTGAAGGCATCTTACAACAGACTTAAAAACCCTGTCAACAAAATCAGTCCCTCCTTTTTATTGGTCTTTAACCCATTCCCGTCCAGCCCACAGGTGGTATCCATTTGATCCCTGTTATGTTATGTACAACATTAGATAGAAATGGCATAAGCATGAATAACCTTTTCTCTGTCCTTTTCATTGATATGCTTCTCCTTATCTGTAGGATTGAATTGATTGTGGTCAGTCAACTCCTATATAAGACTATTTCTCAAATTGGGGAGGGCTAACTATGGCAAGTTCTGAGGTCTTTGCTCTGGTCTTTTCCTCTGCTTGCTTGGCTGCTCAGGAAGATGCCTGTGATGGTGGATTATGTAACACAGAACATGCCTTCTGAAAATGAGGTTCATGTGGCCAGGAGCTTTCTTATGAAGATCTTGAGAAGTTCCATGAGGTATGGAGTTGGTTTTGCAAAGGTGATCATCCACAGTTCCTTCCCCTCTTGGAAAGCATCATGCATTTGTCAATAATGCTTTTTGAATGCCATTTCCCACTTTCAGTTCTTTGAGATGAATGGTAGTCATGTAGTAGTTTGATGTTTCACTAGCATTATGTGCTGTCCACCATCCATTCTTGCTATGTTCAGACATCATTCTGTGTTATCATTTGTGGTGAATCTAGTCATATTTGTACCATTCCCCTTTAGACCAATTGCATGATATGTCAAGTGATTTGTTATAGGAAAACAAATGTAAATTTTGTAAAATTTTGATTTCCATGTACAGAGATCCACTGAACTATTCAAAGGGTAACATCAAGTATGATTTGTATAGGATTCGGGTGGGTGTGTTAAAGATGTGGTGTAACATGACAGCAAAACCAATTCAATTTTTGCTATAGTGTGCAAAATTACACTATAAACTATACAAAACTATGCTTTGTTATTGGCTATTGATGGTGTTTGCTTGGCTTCTCAAATGAATGAATGCAATTAACATATCCAGTACTACTTCATTTGTGTACAATAAACTATTGATAGAACCTTGCCAAGAGAATAAGATGTGGGACGAAACTAAAGTATGAAATTCATTTCTTGACTTTCATAGTATCAACACTTATTTAGCTTTTCTTTTTAAACCATGCTTTAGCTTGTAGAAGTGCTGTCATGAGTAGCTTGTTGGAAGTAATGGCTCAGAACTTTAAAGAACATCTTCGGTTGTAATCCCAAACACCCTTTAGGCATCCCTCCCAGGAGGGTTGAAAAGTGATGTAAAGCACTTTCTCACCACTCTTTCAGAGGATAAGCTGGTGCAGGGGACTCTGTGGCTATCTGGCCAGGGAGCATGAGGCAGAGCTGGAACCCAGCACTTGTAACTGATCCATGCCCAATCCCAGGCAGCTTGCACTGGTCCTGGGCTGCCTGGATCTGTGCCACCAAACCTGATGGTGTCTGTCTGAGTAGATCCACTGGAGCTGCTGCTGCATTACCTTGAATAAGGGGGAAAGTTTCCCACTGCCCTGGGGTAGTGCGGCAGCAGCCCTAACTTTGCACTGGATACAGTGCAGGCCAGTGGTGGGCTCCAGCAGGTTCACACCTACTCTATAAGAGCCGGTTGTTAACAAGAGATAGGACATATAAAGTTTAAAAATAGCCATTTAAAAGTGGTTGCCAGATGGGCATAGAACCAGTTGTTAATTTCTTTGAATCCCATCACTAGTGCAGGCACGTCAGCTTGACACAGTACAAATGAGGATGGCACTGTTAGTTGCTTGGGAAACACAAATAGAGAAAAATGAAATCTTTAACAAATTTAGTTTTTAGATAATGGGATTGGATTTGCACCACTGGAACAAATGACATTTCAGCTACATTATTTCTGTTTTTCATTTTAAAAAAGCAAAAAAGAAAATGGAAGCAGAGAAGGATTGACATACATGATACAACATCAAATGTGGGCTTTCTTTTCCAATTTTTGGTTAAAAGTGGGTTGATATATGGAAAAAAATGGAAGAGTAGTACTTTAGCATATTGCATAATACATTTTGATTCAAGACATACCCTACAATCCATAGAAACTACGGGCGCAAGAGATATTACATGCACCCATAATTACTGCACCATCTAGTGAAAACCTATGGGAAATTCATATTGCAATTCAGAGCAAATTGTTCTTACACCGGAGCAAGAATTCTCCGTAGTTACTCTGGATTGCACCCATAAACTGCTACATGAAATCGAAATTACAACACTGAGAGCACAATCCTAATCATGTCTACTCAGAATTCAGCCCCATTGCGTTTAATGGGTTTCACTCCCAGGAAAGTGTCTTTAGGATTGCAGCCTGATTTAAATAGAGAGCACTTAAAAATTACTAACCTTATTAAAAACAAAAAGGTCTGTCTTCATCGATGAAGATTTAAAAATTCTTTTGAGTGATGCTTCTCTCTCCCAGACCAATAAACATAATATTGTTCTGTTGTTAAATCCTTATTGAGTATGTTAATCAGATCTGAGGCTTGAGTGTTCCTGCAATGTTTTGGTAGGTTGAAATGCACATAATAAATTCATCTGTTTAATCTTCCTTGTTCCAGAAAAAACGACCTAGCCTGCAGGCCCCACTCCTGGCATGCCACCAAATTCACAGAGAATCAGCCTGAGTCAGCCATGTCACGGCTCTCCTCATCGAATGTCTGTGCGTCATGGCACTCCCGGTATCATGCAAGGTGAGTTCCTGTTTAAAGTTAGCTTGTAATATTCTCCAACGATAAGAAAACAATCACCTGCCTCATGTTTTTATGGGTGCAGTCCAGAGTAACTATGGGGAGTCCTTGCTCTGACGTAAGAACAATTTACTCTGGATTGCAATGTTAATTTCTCATAGGTTTTCATTAGGTGGTGCTGTAGTAAATGTTGTAATGCTGACGTAAATGTCTCTTACGTGCTCCCATAGTTACTCTGGATTGTAGGATAAGTTTAAATTGGCAGCAATGCCAAATTTTAAATTGCTCTTGGTGTGTAAGTTACGTTATGGAATTATCATGTCCATCTGTTATGCTGCAACATTTTCCATTGCACAAATAAAATGATTATCTGCAGATTTGGAGTTTTTCCTTTTTGTAGGCCTGTCATCAGGCATCAGCTTTCAGGTCAGATGGACCTTTCTACCAAAAACACTTTTTTCTTCACAAGGGAGGGATTAAAGAAACTGATGCTGCTACTTCAAAGCAAGTCATTCAAAGTAATGTTTTGCACATTCTTTCTTGTGTATACTAAAGAATTTTTATACACTTGCTGTCTTTAATTTTATCTCTGCTGATATGTAGCTGAGGAAAAGCATATAGTTTTTTCCCCCTTTGAGAGCACAATCCTAACCATGTCTAGTCAGAAGTGTTCAGTGGGTCTTACGCCCAGGAAAGTGTATTTAGGATTACAGCCTTAGTCATTAAAAGTTCTTACTTAGTACCTGAATGAAAATAATCAGGACCTAAAAAAGCAGGGAGATGGAATTAGGTTGTTTTTGTTTAGGCAACAAAAATTGCTTCTGTCTTATATCTGGGTATGCCATGATATGTAGACCCACACTCACAAAAAGTTCTGTAGGAAGAACTCTTCTCAAATTACCTTTGCTGAATTTTATGTAAAGGTACTTTCTTTGACATTTTGAACCTCTTTCCCCCTATTTTCCACACTTACTGTAAGTAACATTGTCACCCATTTTCTTCTTGCTGACCAGACATACTGTAGTTCTGTTTCATTTGCAGATCTTTGTGCATTTTACCCAATGTGTACAACTTTCTCTAATTCTGTCATGCTCTAATGCTATTAAAATGAAAATCCATTGTAGGGTATATGGATTCATTTGTGATCTTATCTGCTTGAAAATGTATCTCTGTTTGGCTCTTTAGTAACAAACAGGGAATATGGGGATCCCTGAGTACTTTTCAGAGTACAGTGGCGCTTCATGTAAAGAACATCTCATGTAAAGTATGTTTCACATAACAAACAAAAATTTCTCTAGGATTCTGCTTCACGTAACAAACTGTGCTTCACGTAAAGAACACATTTGTTGGCAGCTGGGGCAGACGCGCTGGCCAGCAGCCTGTTTAAAAAGCATCAGGGCTGCCTACTACACCTGCCCATAGTGAAAGCAACACTTCTACGCTGTTCCTCCCGTGGCTGGGCATCTGCTGGGCAGAGGGAGAGAAGAGCAGTGGAGAAGAGGGAAGCAGCTCAGGGCTAGCCAGAAGGGAGCACGGGAGAGAGAGGCTCAGGATGGAGAGAAGGAGAAAGTGGGGAGACACTTTGAAGGTGTCTTGGATTGCAGCCTCCTCACCATGTCTACCCAGAAGTAAGCCCCATTGTGTTAAATGGGTCTTACTCCCAGGAAAGTGTCTTTAGGACTGCAGCCTAAGTAGACTTCATAAGGTCATGCACATTGAATGCATGTTTTGAATTCAATCCCAGTGTTCTGTCATCATTTTTACATCCAGTTAATATTTTTATATGAATATTTTAGGGGTTGTGGAACCCATCGTCTGAGTTTCCATTATTTCCTATGGGAAAATCAGCTTCACGTAAAGAACATTTCACGTAACAAACATGCCTCCAGAACAAATTAAATTTGTTACTTGAGGCATCACTGTATTATCTGAAAAAGTTATTGCATTCCATGAGAAACATGATACCTATATTTTATTTTACCTGTTTGACTCCCTAATCTCATATTTGAGAGTAGGGGCTCCCACCAAATTTTGTGTTTTCCTTATATGCTGTGAAGCCAAACAAGTGGTCAGTAGCAAAACCTTTTGAGTTTGAAAACAGAGGTAAGAGTAAAACATTTCGGGCTCAACTGAAAGCCTGTTTTTCTACCATGAACCTGCACACCATGTATGTGTCTTAGTAACATACAGTTACTTAGTAACATTACAGGAATTTTTTTCTTTTGCTAGCAGATTCTTGTGGCCTCAGCTGGATTCAGAAACTCCTCCAGTGGAAAGCCCAGCTCCCCTCACCTCCATAGGGAATGCACAGCATCACGTATAGTGCAAACAGCTTTAGAAACGTAGTTTGATCTTTGGGATTCAGCTTATTTCAGCTGCTGTAACCAGTAGGTTTGTGTGTATTGTGTATTGATGAAAGCCATTTTCTTTCTCTACAGCTCCTCTTCCAATGACCTATCAAGCTCATGGGATCAGTCCAATCTTCATCGTACGTCCGACCAGTTCAGTTCTGCTGGAAGCATGGACAGCTGGGACCACACACCCCAAATGTACCAGTATGGACAGATTTCCTCAGCAAAATCTAACAGCAGCATTGACCACTTGGGGAATCCAAACAAAAGAGATTCAGCTTATGGCTCATTTTCCACCAGTTCCAGCACCCCTGACCATACGCTGTCCAGTGCAGATGCTGCCTCTGCAGAGAATGTGCTGTACAAAATGGGCCACTGGGAAACATTAAAACAGGGGAATGGCAAGACCCCAACATTCCTAAGTGACAGTGGAGGATTCGAGGAGAAACCAGGCTGCTTTCCACCAATGTTGCAGTACGAGAATAATAGGAGTCCCCGACTAGAAGAACACTCTGACTCAAAGTATCCTGGGGCTGGAAGATCAAACTTTGGACCTGTGTGGTATGTCCCAGAGAAAAAGAAATCGCCCTCCCCTCCTCCTCCCCCACCCCCTCTTCGTAGTGATAGTTTTGCTGCCACCAAAGGTCACGAAAGAGCCCAGGCCCCTCTATATTCAGAGGGTATTCAGAGCACTCAGCACTTTGAAATTCTTCATAGACCACAAGCCAGGAATGACTGGAGCACTGAACCTGCAGAACAACAAAAGCGAGCTATTAGGGTGGTTGAGAGGGCTTCAGATGGAAGGCAGGGCAGCAACCCAACCTATAGGCCTGACTTCAGTCTGGATTATGGTTTGCCCTCTGCAAGTGACAGGGTTAACAATAATGTGGGAAATGCAAACAGATTACATTCGTCTCTGTCCAGTACCGATGTTCGATTTGCACAGTCTGCTTACAGTCATCATCGCCATCATCATCAACGCCAGTATAGTGATGAAAGCACTTTTTTTCACAATGCAAAAGTCTCCGCATCACCTAAAGAGCAGCGACAACTCTCCTCGTACTCTGGCATTCAGGAAAGGCCCACTGACAAACATGGCTGTCATCCCAACAGGATACCCAACAGTACTGCTGCTGTTTCTTCTGACAATAATTCTGAGGAGAAAATGGACAATGCTGGGCTAAGTCGCTACTACTGTGTCGCAGTGAAACAACAATCTTCTCAGGGAAACTCGAGACCACTACCGTTCAAAGATGAATGTCGGAATCCTGGAATCGGGAGCAATGCTTCCTCTGGACCACATGAAAATCCAGTTGTGACCACAGTGATCTCCAACCCCAAATACTATCTACCTCAACAATCTGGTGAATCTTCTCTGGATGCTTGTGAAAAAAACAGTCCCTATGTTGTGAATAAAGGAGATGGTGTTAGGACTCCTCAGATGGAAGATTCCAGAAAGATAAGTTATTCTGAAAATCCAGGGAAGACCAAGAACTTTGTGGAGAACCACAGTAGCTCCAATGAGCAGGAATGTGCAAGAGAATGCATCATGTCTGACAGCAAAACCGCCCAGAAGGATTTCAAGTGGGGTCAAGAAGAAAGCCACAAAATTTCTCCTCAGAAGACCCCAATGTTGCACTCCTTAACTCAGGAAGGGAAAAGCCAAACTGATGTAGTAACTGAAACTGGAAGTAACAGGCAGCCTCCGTTTGATGCTCACCTGAGCAAAAATGCACGAAGGAGTGATCGATTTGCTACCACACTGAGAAACGAGATCCAAATGCGGAAAGCAAAGATGCAAAAAAGCAAAAGTACGGCTGCCATGGCAAAGTCAACTGAAATGGAAGAGTACACCGAGAACTGGAAACCTGAATCTGCAGAAAAGGGAAATTCCTCATCAGAAAGTTCTTTCTCCAATATATACAAAGATAATCTGAAAGAAGCACAGGCCAGAGTCTTGAAGGCTACCTCTTTTCAACGCCGAGACTTGGAACCCAGTCCTTCAGAATATCTTCTAGACAAGAAGGGAAATAATCATCACTCCTCCTTGTTGGCTCTTGCTTCTGAAAATGAATCAGGCCTTCTTGACGGTTTGAAGGCTTCTAAACAGAGTTCAACTAGTAGCAACGCTCACCATGTTTGCCGCATTGGTGCTCGGAAGAGATTCACTGCAGAACAAAAGTTGAAATCCTATTCTGAGCCAGAGAAGATAAATGAAGTGGGAGTATCAGAAGATCGCTACCATCCACGCCGTCGCCCAACAATTTCTGAGGAAGCTTTGGGTTCTTTTGCAGATAGGTGGAAGTTCTTTGAAGAAACCAGTAAGCCTACCTATCAAAAACCTTCACAGAGACATGCACCCTATGGCCGACCAGAATCTCATCCTTCCAATCCTCAGAGAAATTCTCATGAGGGTGAGCCTGAGGGGTCATGGTGTGAAAGGAGGAATCGGGCAGCCTCCTTTGGAGTTGAAAGCACACTTTGTACTCACGACAGGCCCAAGCAAAGTGTCCATTACGGTGGCCACAAAACAAAATCTGGGCAGCGGTTAGAAACATTTGCAGAATACCAAGCATCTTGGAAAGAACAGAAAAAACCTTTAGAGGCTCGGAGTTCAGGAAGATACCACTCGGCTGACAACATTCTGGATGCTGGCCACGAACAGCTTGAGAAATCTCAATATGCCCATGAGCGTTCCAGATCATCCCCTTCTACTGATTTCTACAAGCAGGTAAGAACCAATTCTATTTCTCTGATCGTCCTCAGGTTAAAGAAACCTTAGATTAAAGAGTTTAATGTGTGTTCTCCAGCTGAGAGCCCCAGAGCCTAGCATACATGGGAGAGTATGCTATATGGGCTCAGATCTCAAGGCACTTTGTTTTTGTTTTTAAACAATTTGATTAGCATAATTGCAATTTAATTGGCATAATTGCAGCGGGAAAGGGTGTTTATTGTTTTCTTCCTGTATTTTCTTGCTGAAAATACCTCTCTCTCTCTCTCTCTCTCTCTCTCTCTCTCTCTCTCTCTCTCTCTCTCTCTCTCTCTCTCTCTTTTTCTCTCTCTCTCTCTCTATCTATCTACATGCACAAGCACATGCAAGGGGAAATGGTAAAGGAAGGAAAGGTTTAAACATCCTAATACTCTTGTTCCAAATGAATTTTGAGGCTCCCCTAAGCCAGTTGTAATTGTCTACACAGTGCGATTTGGCTATTGTTTCTTCTTGCCAGACATTTCCTCCTATTTCCTCCTCAGTGCAGATGCTACTGCCACAACTTTCCAAACATATCTTTATATTGCTAATATAGTCAGTGATTTCTTCCTAATTGTTTGTTCACTACTCAGACTGCGCTTGTCATCTTCTTGTGCCTATATGGTGTTTGATTAGGGGTTAACCTCCGGGTTATGTTGCTTCAAAATTAGTACTTAGTGAAAGATAACAAATCCTTGCGGCAACTTAAAGATCAACATATTTCTTGCAACTTAGACTTCTGTAATATATAGGAATAACACATTCAATCCTTGTGTTAGGTTGTCTCTAACAAAAGCATTATGCACAGAGATGTAACTAATGGCCATGCACCCAGTCATCCTGTGATGGGTCCGCCTGAAGGAAACAGCTGCTTCATGAAGTGGCTGCTATCATCTTTTCTTTTCTTGTGGGGGCTTTCCTGTGGTGGCTTCTTCTGTGAGCCTCCATAGAAGAAGGAAAAGGAGTGGTAGCCTCCATTACCACCAGTGCCTCCTCCTTCTCCAAAGAACCCAGATATCATGAAAGAGTTGGCATTGGGGGATTAAAATAACTGTGCCCCATCCTTGGCTTAGTACCCAAGGCAGTTGCACCCTAGTTATACATCTGATTATTCGCACGTGCATGATGTGATTACTTACTGCTGAATTAGTAAACTTCCTCAATTATAGAATCTTCTGTTTTAAGGTGAGAAGAGAAATCTGCCTGTAGTGTTTCTTCTGATGGCTGTTTCACACATACTAGCTGTTGGCTGATACTGCAGATTGTCAATTTATAAATTAGATGTGTGTCAACTTGCTTGCAGTTGTGCTTGTGTTAAGTAACAATATGACAATTTTGTTACAACTATATAGCAGTTGCACACATAACCATTTCACCTTTACCATAAAATCAACATGCAATTCATTCTGTACTTTTAATCATCAACAAAATTGACACATGCCAGATTTGGGACATAGATATGTTCTCTGCATGCAATGAATTAAGTTATGGAATTTAATACTGCAAGAAGTGGAGATGGCCACTGGCATGAGATGGCTTTAAGTCAGGGCTGTATGTGGAGGCTAGATGTATCAATGGTAGTTACCCATGGTAGGTAACAGTGCAATCCTAATTTGTGCTGGAACAGGCAGCCTGCAGTGTAGCAAGTGTAAATTAGGGCTGCTGCTTCAACCTGAAGCAAGGAGAAATGTTTCCTCTTATCCCATATAACACACAGAAGCCCCAATGGGGCAACTTGAGCATAAGTAAAGCAGGCCTCCGTCAGTCTTGGAATACTATGGTATCATGCTCAGCGCTGCAGACGCTGCATGCGAAGCACGAAAGCCTGGGTTGGATTGTTATGGAGGATAGGCTGTTACCCCAGCAGCAAATCCCCCCTCTCCACGCCACTGAATTAGTCCAATGGAAAGGCAGAGCCAATACGATTGGATCCAGCTGGCGTCGCAGAGCTGGGCTAAGGACAGGAGCTCACCCTGTCTTGTGGGACCAACCCAGGACTTGAACCCTGGCCTGCTGGTTAACAGGCACAGCGTCTTAACCGCCTGCGCCACCGACAGCCCTAATAGCTGCATAAAATTGCAACCTCTATTTATTGTTGCCCACAATTTGGTTTAATGCCTTTATCAACATAAAGTTATGTGCAGCTCAGCTGCCAAATTAAATAAATAAGTCAGTGAAGAGGGACAAAGAAGTCTCCCTCTCTTGCACACGCTCGCGCACCCACCTGCACTAAGCCCTGCGCTCCCATCCTAGCTGGAGCATCTGAGCGCAGCTGGAGGCAAAACAGAAAAGCATCCTCACAAATGGAGGGTTATTTGTAGGTTATCCTTATTAGGATAAGGGTGCTTTCCTCCAAAAAATACTCAGTTTGTGTATATAGACTGAGTGAGAGGGTTGCTGAAATCCAGGACCTGTCCTGTAAAAAAGGGGGGCTGTCCTAGAAAAGGAGGACATAGCCCCCATAAATACCAAATAAATAAATACATAATAAAAGTGCAACTTCCATATAATTGTTTGCATATGATGTAACAAAATTTAATAATGATAATGATAATAAATATGTTAAGCTTAGGGTTAGGATCCAAGCCCTGGGAAAGGAGGACCTCCTTCGGTAGCCCAGACTGGCTGGTCCTCCTGGTGAACTAAATTTAATAATAATAATCACTGAGTTAAGCATTGGCTTATAAATACAAAAATAAATAAATAAATAGGGACAATGAAGCCTTTCCCGCCCCTGTGCACGTGTATACAAAGGGGAGGAAGCCATGCCCTCCCACTGAATAATGGGTAGGGAATGCGTGGGGCTTTCACTTCACTACTAAATGATAGCTGCATAAAAGGTGCAACTTCAGTGGTGGGCACTTAGCGGTTCGGGCCTACTCGCCCGAACCAGATCTTCCAGTTTCCCTGCCGCTGGCGAACCGCCAACGACAGGGAAACGCAAAAACATAGTGGACCAGCACGGTCCGCCATGTTTTTGTGCCCACTGCCCGCTCCAGGGCAGACACAACACAAGTGCCGATGTCGGCGCTTGCGCTGTGCCTGCCTTAAAGCAGGCTCGCCCACTCCAGGGCAGACACAATACAAGCGCCGATCGGCGCTTGCGCTGTGCCTGCTTTGAAGCAGGCTTGCCTGCTTCAGGGCAGGCACTACACATGCGCAGACGTCGCCTCGCCCCGCCCACACCCCCTGACCCCAGCTGGCCCCTCCCACTTCCAGCGAACCGGATCTTGGGATGGGGCCAGCCCATCTCTGTGCAACTTCTATATAAAAGTTTGCATTTGATGTATTCAATTAACAGAAAGGTAACTGCATACCCCCCTCCCATGCACACACACAATGGGGAGGAGGCCACGTGCTTCCCTCCATCCGACCAGAAAGGCATGATCCTCGTGGAGGAAAACTGTCCCCATGGATGCTTTGCTCAAAAAATACTCTGATCTATGTGTGTAGCTGAGTGAGAGGGTTGATGGAGGCTTCCACCCCGGCTAAAATCCAGGACCTGCCTCAGAAAGGTAACTGCATACCCCCTCCCGTGCGCCATCTGACCAGAAAATTAAAAGAGGGGGGAAAGATGGTGGCAAAAATCTGAGCATCCCAGAGCTGACTGAGGCTGCCCACACACAGTGCTCAGATCTAGTGTTAAGTCTTGCCCCTCACTCCTGCCCACTTTCCCCATCCCCACAACCTCTGTGCTGGCTATGCTGTGCTTAGCACAATCTAACTGTCCCAAGGGGCTCGCATCAGTGGGGAGACAAGAACTCCTTGCTTGAAACTATTCCCCGGAAGCCTTATAGCACGTTCTTGTCACTTTCACATTGGCACAAAGGACTAACCCAAAGATGCTTTTGGATTGCACCCCAAGTGTCTCATGTTCAGAGCTAGTATTTAATTTGAATACTAGTATGCTGGGAGCAGGAACAGTGTGTTGGGTCTTTCCTTCCTCAGAAGAATCCAGCTGAACTGAAGGAACCTTTGGTCCAGTTCTTATGTACATAAGTTCTTTATCTCAGAATTCAAGCAAATAGTATTAAGAAAATGTACACTCTGCATATGAATTAGTTTGCTCTACTGGGAGCCACCTCTTGGAACGTTCTTCAGTTTTCCATTTTGGGCATGTCAATATATTCTATGCAATTGATTTAACATAGGTTCAAAAGCTGTTTCGCTTTTACTAGGCAGCTGAAGGTCTTATGCTACTGCTGGAATCAAGTCTTAGCTTAAAAATAGAAATCTTGCATACATGCACAGCACACACACCATTCTTGAGTGTCCTGAAATGCTCACAAGCATTTGTTTTTGCCAAGACAGAGTTGCTAATCTTACAATGGTTTCTTCGTGACTAGTCAAACAAATTTGTAACTTGAGCAGAAGGATTTCAGAGCCATCTAAGAAACTGCATGGAATACTGCTGTGTATGAAGCCAAATCAGCAGAAGTCCGGATACGTTGTGGACTTGATGCAAACCCACAAATGAAGGGGTGTGTAATAATATATTTTTCTGGAGACTGAAACTTGATGATTTGGTTGTTTTACCATGTTATAAAACCTTTTGCAGGAAGTATCCACTGAAGTAAGAAGGCAGACAGAAAATTCAAGAGATGAAGAGTATAGTTCCCTTGCAGCAAGATCTGATGAGAAGAACCAAAGTTTGAGGTAAGCAATTTCTTCCTGGAGTCAAGAGTTAGAGCATGTATTGTGGTTGATGTATAGCTTTAAAAAAATGTTCCCAGCCAGAGAATTTTCCCAGTTACATAAAGTTTGCAGGGATCTGTAGTATTTTCCTTTTAAATTTTCCTTTTCAAAAACTTTGATTGCTTGCAGAATAATGAAGTTGGGTTTAAATAACACTTCAGTTTCTTTTATTTAAAAGATAAACTGTTTTCCTTTTAATATTCTTTATCTAAAGCATCTTTGTAATCCAAAGAATCATTTCAATGCTGAACATGGAATAGTTTCATAGTCAAAACATTGCAGAAGTCACATCTTATAATACAGGAAAACTGTTCTCAAATATTTCTTGCAAGTATCTTGAGGCGTAATTCCCCTCCCTCGACTTGATTTCTCTACGATGACTGTTATGTTTGTCCACATAGTATTTTTAAGCCAGATAATAACACTACAGGTCTAGATTTTCCCCAAATAAGCACATTCCTCTTGTATTGTACTATTTTCATTCTTTTTTAGTTTTCTAAATGATAAATATTGTTTAATATAAGTAAGCAAATAATATGAATAATCTCAGGCATGATCAAACTGTGATCACGCCTGAGGTTTCATTGATCAAAGTATGATTTTTATTCACGCTTATTTCAGTGGAGTGGTTAAGGCTAAGTTTGAAATCAGTGTGTATGTATGTGTTACCTTTTTGAGCAATCTATTCCAAACTGATAACTTCTGTTAGTATTAGCCTTATGTGAATGCAATTTTAAATGAATTGGAACGTTTTTGTAAACATATTAGTACTCTTGTTAAACTGAAGTGGCTCTTTGCAAACAGCTAATCTATTTTGGGACTGTATCACTATAGACAGGGCAATATCATCCTAATATGTTCTGTGTATTAACAAAAACTCCATGTGTAGAAGAAACTAGAGGACCATTTGTATGTTGCATATTAGTTGTACAGTCTGTATACTAGTATAGGTTGATTTGCAGGTTACAGTTATTCATATGTTGCATTTGAATCCTTTTCCTAGGTTGACTTTTTAACTGAACTCCTGTACACACATTCACACAAAAATATGTGCATATAGTTATTTGAATGTTCATACACTATAATGTTTTCCTATCTCTGTGTACTTAATATATATAAATTAATAAGGTCACAATGGGTTTTCTATGGGTAGCAAGGAAACATTCTCCCACTGATTTCTTCCCTTGTGAATATGAATAACCCATAGTAACTGAAAAAGAGGACAAGGCCCCCCAAAATGTAGGACTTCCAAGAAAAATATAGGACATGATAGAATAAAAGTTAAAAACACTCATTTTAGTTTTATATAATATACTGGGTGTGTGTGTTGGGGGGGAGAGAGAGAGAGAGAGCTTTCAATCTAACACTATTAATATACTGTAATTACAGATAATTTATTTGTAATAAATGTTATGTTTTAAATTTAAAAATAAATAATATATTTAAAACTATTACATATAATTTATTACATCTACTGTAATTTATTAATTACAAGAAAGCTATGTGTTGCCTGTTTACAAGGAAAAGGAGGACAATGAAGATTTTTTTCCAGGACAGAAAAAGGATATGTCTGGAAAAACAGGACAAAAAATAGCTCACGTTGCGTGTGCTAGCTAGCTTTCTCACAAATGTGGTAGTTCTCTGCATAAAATTTCTTTGCAAGGGGAGTACTGAGTCATTCAGTAGTCTATCTGCAGTCTTAAGTGTTAAAAATCTACAGACAGTTAAGTAACATTTTGCTTATGAATTGCTGTTGTGTGGTTGTACTCCTCTCTCTCTCTCCCTCCTGTTTCTTGTGACCCATCTGTATACTTAAGACACTCCCCACTATAATTACTCAGTGTTTGCTCATGTTCCTCTGTTGCTTCACTTCTTGTGCGCTCCCTTGCAATTGCACACTCCTCTGCCACATTTGCTAATCCTATTAAAGCTCACCTTTGCAGTGTCTCCTCGTATAGTTATAAGTGCCTTTGAACTTCTCAGTCATTGTTCATGAGCATGTGCACCTTGTCAGAACAGACTAGAAAGAGGAAGAGGACTATTTTAGAACAGAATGGAAGTGCTAGACAATGTAGTTTTTACATTCTATAATTACAGACTTGGGAAAGCGCAACAAGCATGTTACCATTTGTGTATGAAAATACTCCTGGGTGGAAATGCTTCAAGAGCTTTGGATGGTGCTTGGAAGAGATACACATTCTTTCTGTTTGGGTGGTGGCTAATCTACCTTGTAGGTATCACAGATCACATTCTTGTGTCACTTTGTCTGCCTTACAGCACAATCCAGAGTAACAACAGGACCTCTTACATCGATGTAAGAGACATTTAGTTACAGCGCCACCTATAGGAAACCTATGAAAAATGCATAGAGTAAATTTTTCTTACATCAACATAAGAGGTCCCTTAGTTTCTCTGGATTGTACTGTGTGAGTGATTAGTTGAGGAAGAGGGAAGTATGGCCCAGAAGCCAGATCTGTCAATGCAACAGCCTTCTCCAGAGTGAGCAGCACTTGCCCTTCTGCCCCATTCCTGCTAATCTGACTAAGAGACCTGTACAAAGTGGTATTTTGTATCTGGCCAGAAAGCCTTCTGGGGCAATGTGTAGCAGATGTGATTTGCATCAAGTATGGCTCAGGTTAGGGCAGTTTAGCAACAGCACGACAGAACAGTAAGTGCCACTGAGAATGGGAGCGGCTATTTCATTGTGTAGCAGTCCCAAATTTGGTGACCACTCTACTATATAAAAAGCATAAGCCCAATTCTATCCTTTCTCCTCGACAGCATTCAGCCATAGTGGCACCTTGGTTTACAAGCGTAATTTGTTCCAAAAGCATGCCTGTAATCCAAAATTCTTGTATATCAAAGCAAACTTTCCCATTAAACAATGAAAACCCAGACAATTTGTTCCATAACCCAAAACATTCATATAAATATTGATGAAATGAATATAAATTCATTATGAATATGAATATATTCATTTTTATTTGTTTATCAAGACATTGCTTGTATATCAAGTTAAAAATTATGCTTGTCTTGCAAAACTCTCTCAATCCAAGTTACTCTCAATCCAAGGTTTTACTGTATTTTTCCTTTTCTTTCCACAAGCCTCTCAATTGCCAGTGGGTCTCATCAGACCTACATCTCCTGTTGCAAAGTCCAAGAAGACAAAAGAGGCATATTGGCTGCTATCCCTTAGCATGCAGCGCAAGTCACATTCACTAAATGCCAGCTCCTCCTTCCTCCAATTCTCTCTCCTCCAAACCTGTTCCACCCTCCCTGCTGACTCCACATCATTGATGGCTGCTCCTTTCCCCATCACTTTGCATGGGTTTTGTCTGGTGTCTTTGGAAGTGCTCTGGAAGCAAGTGCTATTTGCCGTGACTGTAAAGCATCTGTTGCTGCTGGAACACTAGTTTTAGCTGTGTTGGAGCAGGATTGGGCATGAGTCAGTATTCATAATATCTTATATAAATGACTTATATTTCAAAAACATTTCTAGTTCAGTTTTAGTAAAGCAGCACTAAGATGCTGGGCACTATAACAAACTGCCATGCTCATCATCATGGTCTCTGAACTATCATTAAAGTGTAGGAGAACATGAGCATTCTGTATTCTCATTGCCATTTCCTTATCACAAAAATATGGATTATGTTGTAGTGCTGCTGTTTCCAGCATGCCATTCAATTGATAATGTTTACTCTATGGTTAATCTAGGTCAGGGGTCTCCAAACCCCAGCCCTGGGGCTAAATGCAGCCCTCAGCAAGCCCCATGATCCCTCTATCCGGCCCCTGGGCAAGCCCTGTAATCCACTCCAGTACATTCTTATATGTACATTTATGTTAATTTATTCAAATTTGAAATGTAAATTAGTTCTTTTGGCCCCTGACACAGTGTCAGAGAGATGTGGCCCTCCTGCCAAAATGTTTGGAGACCCCTGATTTAGGTCATGGCCATTTATTTGAGTTTGGCTGTTTGTTAAGGAGCCAGTCCCTATGCTGCTGGTATATTAATTGGACAGAATTGATAGAAAGTTAATTTTGCCTTCAAAAAAAAAGAAATCAATTGCACCAACATAGCAGTTGCTTAATTTGTAATTTTGTTTTAATGCAAGCCTGGTGCATACTGTAAAAATGTGGTCAAGGCATCCTCAGTTGTGGACATTTCTGTGGTCTTGCAAAAGGTGCATGATCCAGTGGCTATAGTTCCTACTACAGTAATCTGGTAGCAATTTTTGTTAGCCACACAGAATTTTTCTCATTTTGGTTGTAAAATACTTCTTAGTAGTTTATGTCCTATAAAATAGTGCTTAGTGTTTAGTTTAGTGCTTCTCAACATTGGTTAGCCATCCCTTGTCGACCCACATCAAATTCCATGAGGCACTGAGCAATTGGTGCCCTCCCACCCAATGGAACCATCCACCCATTTTCCTTTCTCACACCCAGTGTGTGCACCAAATTTCTCCAAAGGTTTCAACACCACCCAAACATTCCTCCCAGCTAATAGATTGATGATTGGCTGCAACCTGGAGGATTTATCTCCTAAATACTAGAGTGCTCCTCTCTGTCTCCCTCAGTATACCACAGAATGCTCCCTAATTCAGTGGCATTTGAGCATTTCAGTCGGGGATTCCCTTCTGTGACTGACAGTCTGTCCAGGACCACCTGGAAATGATGTCACGGCTGGAAGTAACCATAAAGTTGCCCAGTGCCAGATTCTAAAATGGCTGCACCCAGCTTTTCACGACACCCCTGAAAGGAAGTCCCAACCCCCACTTTGAAGAACATCACTTAAGCACTGTCCATGAAAGCAACAAGTCAGTGCTATGTGGAGACAATTGTTTTTTGAAAAGCTAGCATTATGTTGATCTGAAACAAACAGGAGCAGATCTGTCCATCCATATGAATGTGTCAGGCCCACAATCCTGACAGCTGGAGCATCTAGCACTTAATTTCTGCTAATGCCGTGTATACAGACAACCTTTACAGAGTTGTGTATAATAATGGCCCCATTTTTCTCACTACCTATGTTTGTTTTTCCTGTAACACAATGGTGTCCAGTCAAACAGGTTGTGTAGGTTGTGCTTGTATGCAAGATAACGTGCATTGTTCTCTCTCTGGAGTGTGTGAGAGTATGGAATTGACATAGCCTTTTTTAATCGTAAAGGTAAATAACAAAAGATACTTCCTGCTTTCCCTAAAGTTTTGAAACAGTTCAGAGTAGGTAATAGTTTGTTACTTGAATTTAAAAAACACTAATAAAATCTAATTATTGCTGACACAGGATGCATCTGCGGAAGCACAGAACAATGCCTTTACAAATTTCTTTTTTGGAGGGGGTTAAAAATGGAAAATGGGACTTTTGAAGTCTGTAACCTCCCCCCAGGTCAAGAATTTCTGATGATGTAACGTGTGATGCAAGCGGAGCCTTCTGTCATTGAGGTTAAAGTTGACAGTGCTTGTATGAACTTGTCAGTCACATGAGAAGGCAAAAACAAGCCAGCTGTTGTGAGGCATGGCTTTGAAAACCGTCTGTATGATAGCAAATGAGACAGAGGCTACAACAGATTCCATTCCTTCTGGCTCCCTGTCATGCCTTTGCAAGGGTGAAGCCTTCCTGAATCCAAATGAATAGCGGCAAATGTTTATTCATGCTGGTAAGTGAATGCAGTTTACCGTTATGGTAATACTGCATATGAAGTAGTGCATTGATTCTCATTTACTGTCATTCAGTGCAATACTATCATTCATTTTTTTTGTTTCCTTTGTCTTGTGATCTTCATTTTCTACAGTATTTCTTTTGTTCTCATTGTTTGCAATGCTGCCCACATTTAAGTGCAGGTAAATCTCACTGCAATCAGTGGGACTTATCATCATGTAACAGTGGGCAGCTCTTGTTTTTTTTTGTGCCAGACCTGTGTGACTGCAAAATCTGCTATCAAATACTACACTGGGTGAGACATTGAAAGAGAGTACTTTTTCAGTGTGTGTTCTGGTTTCTGGAGGTTTTTAAAAAAGAAATGCATAGATGGGAAGAACTCTTTTCATTCCAGCCAGACGCATTCTGTGTGCTGTTTTTAGGTGCACTTGCTTTCGCGGTTATCATAATGCACAGTGGAATTAGAAGGCAGTGCTTTTCCAAAACATCTCTGTTCTGGGCTGAAGTCTGTTTATCCTTATTTCTGTGGCTACAAGCCTGTCCTTAGTGGAGGGATGAGGCAAGATATTCATGCGTACAGCTTTGTGAGCTAGCGCTGTCACTGTGGTGCAGGTTCAAATGGTGATTGGTGTGATTGGTGATGCTTTTATCTGAAGCATCAGGAGGCATGAGGCTTAGTATATACAGAAGAATTGGCTGGTGTTTCTGAAAGTAAATGGTGAGTAAAAATCCAGGTCTCAATGCAGAATGGATATGGAAGGATGTGGCTGATAAAAATGGGTCAGGGGGTGGGGGTGGGGCACAAGATGGATTTACTTGTGCTTCTTGTTTGATAGTCTCATGAGAAAACTACTTGCCTATAAAATTTATTTTTTTGCTTTTGACTGCTATTTATTTGCTTGTGTATATTTTAATGTTGAATGCACACATTAGGAATATTCTGGGATTAAGTGGAGTTAATTAGGAATACATGAGCATCCACAGGAGATAATCTTTTTTAATGAAAAGGATAGGAGAAATGCAAATGATTTTTCTAACAAGCCTGTGAATGACATTCCATTTCCTGCATGGCTACATGTGCTTCTCTTTTGTCCCTATGATGCCTTGCCATTTGTAGATTATGCTTAGTCTCACATTTTCATTTAAGCGGTTTGTCTTTTTAGTACTGGTTTTGAAATCTGCTGCAAGAGTGTACCATGTATTGTCATGGCTTCTTCTGCTGGGATGAAATCCTTTGGAGATCGTCTGCGTAGAACAAATGTGATATTGCGTTGTAGCATAGCCCAAGCACAAATGCGATATTGAACAGCAAAATCTTTAAAGCCCTTTATGGCTGAGTAATATCCATCAAATCTTAAAAGAACTGTGTGCTTTAAAGCTTTTTGGTTGTGACTGAGTTTTCATTAATGCACCAAAGATTACATTCCTGCATTATTGCAAGAGCTCGCTTTTTAATTGTGTTTTGTCTTGACTGAAAGCCACACATGCTGAAATGATGAAATGAAGAACTCAGGAGATCCTACTCAGGAGAGATTCTGGTGAAACAGGCTTGACTGATCAATAGAAACCTGGGAGGGAACCACAGTGAAATCGGAAGAATTTCAGATGATCAGGCTGTACGGCTTGACTGTCTAAAACAGTCTGTGTATTCTGTGGGATTGAGTCACATGCATACTTGCTTGAGCAGAAGAGCAGTATTTCCAAGGTGCTCTCCAAAGTGCTGTGCAACTACAAGGGCAGCTCTAAGGTTAGGAAGATGCGGGTAAGAATCATACTTGCCAAACTGCAATGGAGCACTTGCTTTGACAAGGAGAGTTTTGGATTGTTGTGAATATAAAATGGGTGGAGGGGAAAATGTGTGCCTTGAGGTTCATGGAGGAAAGATGAGTGTGATCAGTAATAAGAACTGTTAGGATACAGTCACATTTTCATATAAATCTTTTTCAGTAATACTTTTACTTAATTAAATATCTGCTAGTAGTGAAACCATTTCCAGTGGTATTGAAATATCTGCCTCTTGGGGTTTTCGATGGTATTGCAGCTAATGGATATTTTTTCTAAACAGAGTGTAATGTATTTTGCATGCACTTTAGTTTATCATCCATAAACATGGTAGTCATTAACATATCTATTATTTGTCTTCAGGAGTCCCCTGATCCCACAGTGCGCATCCCACAAAGGTTATTGTTTGTTTAGTTTTGTGATACCTTGTTTATTTCTTTCCATACTGAGTTTCATTTGGAATCAGTTATTTCGGGCTAAGTTACCTATACCTGAGTATAAGCCGAGTTTTTTGAACCCAAAACATCTGCCCAAAAAGCCTCATCGGCTTATACTCAGGTGAGGCAAAATTTAAAAAGAAATCACCTGTCCTGGTGGTGCTGCTGCTGCTGCTATTCCTTCCAGCTCTTGCCGGCTTCAGGAGGAGGAGGCAGGGGTGGAGGAGGAGGGTGAGATCACCTGCCCTCCCTGCAGCCTCACCAGCTGCTGCTGATGCTGATGGTGCTGGCTCCAGGAGGAGGCACTGGCCTACCCAGCCTACCTTGCACCTTCCACTTCCTTGCATCTTCCACTGTGGATGCACTGGCTGGATGCCTCGCCTTGTACTCGAGGCGATGGAAATTGAGCCCACCTGGAACACCCCACCGCAGCCACGTCCCTCCTCAGCCTCAGGTAGTATTACATTACTTCTTTGTAGACATGCTCAGGATTGGGCCCTGAAGCGGCACTCCTGACTGGAGTGGGCCTTACTTCTGAGTAGACATGCCATGGGTGCAGCCCTGATCCTGCAAGGCCAGCCACACTTTGCTGGCAATAAGCCCCACTGGCTGGAGTGGGCCTTACGTCTGAGTAGACATGCCATGGGTGAACCCTGATCCTGCAAGGCCAGGCACACTTTGCTGGCAGTAAGCCCCATTGGCTGGAGTGGGCCTTACTTCTGAGTAGACACGCCATGGATGCAGACTGAGCCTGCAAGTGCATCCTACCCCAAAAAGAAGGCCCACCACCCTTCTCTGTCTTATCCTGATCCCTGTCCCCACTTACTCACCAGCCTCCCTTCCCCATTCACTCACTCATTCAAAGTCTTTTCTTTTATCCTGTTAGATGAGGTTCCCAATACTTCAAATCCTTCAAAATTCAAATATTAAAGTACTGTTTTACTGTTTTTCTTTGAAAAATATATTAAAAAACATTTAACCTACTGATGCCTCAGTAAATGTTATTTTATTGGTATCTATTTTTACAGTATTTTGAAATGTACCAGTAGCTGCTGCATTTCCCACCCTAGGCTTATACACGAGTCAATAAGTTTCCCCAGTTTTTGTGGTAAAATTAGGTGCCTCGGCTTATACACTGGTCGGCTTATACACGAGTATATACGGTACTTCTCTTTATGCGTGCCCTTTAGTCCTTCATTTTCAAATGATCTTCATGCAGTTGTCATTAGTAGGACTCAGAAATGCATTTCTATGATTTCTTTGTTACTCATGCATCAGTCTGTGGCTCAGCTTCTTAACAGAAATATAGATGCACATTTAATTTTACCTTGGCTGTAAGCAAATTTTTAGATTGCATCTGCTTTGTGCAACATTATGTTTATGTGTTTCCAAAAGCATAGTACCATATTACTTATTGGTATTACTACAGACCTATAATGTGATTCTTCTTATTTTCACTTCCACTTTTATCATTTTGGGTGTCAAGAAAAACAAATCAGATTATAAGTCAATATTGGTTCATAAGGTCCAAAAGTTCATACCAACTTTTCATGAGCCTCTTCATGATCCCCTTTTCATGAACCCCTCTTCTAAGGACAGATTATTTTGGTGTGAGATAGCCGGGAGTTGTGAAACAAAAAAGAACCCTATGATCTGATTGTATAATCAGATCGCTTTCTGTTCTTTGCAATGAACAAAGCTATTTGATTGCATGGGAAGAAAAACTTTTATCACCCCACATACTAGATTTTAACTGTGGTGGTACTTAGATTTTAAGTGTGGTAGTACATTGTGGTACAACTGGTTAGCACCCAAAGTAGGGTTGTTGAAGTCTGTGTCAGTTTTAGACAGTATGTGTCTGTTTCTCTGATGTTTCTCTTGATGTTTCATGCATCTCAGCGATCAGAGTTTGAAAGACTGAAGCAATGGGATCTTGTACGTTATGCTCCTATTTATCAAGGTAGGATCTAAAACACCTTAGTGTGTTTTGGAGGGAAAAGGTTGCATAGTCTGAACATTCATGTCTGAATAATATGATGAATAAACTTTGCAGTATTTCAATTGAAGGTAATTTAGTCACAGGTGTTGGTGCGCCCTGCCAACTTAGTTTGAAAGCAAGTAAATGCAAGTAGATACACAGGTACCACTGCAGTGAGAACGTTACAGCAGTGTCCGCTTTTGGCATTTAATCATGCTGGCCACATCACCACAAATATTTCTTTGGACAGTGATGGCTTTTTGGCCTTGTAACAGGGAAGGGCACCATCCTTAGAGTTGGTCATAACTAGCAGGGCCACCTGCAGAGGACAATTTTTGACTTTATTGGTGGGCCCTTAATGCTCCCTGCACGTAACTTGTCTCAAACATGCCTCCTGTTTTCTCAGATGTCACTACCCAGGTTAAAAAAAATTTCTTGCCACCCCCACACATGCATGTGAAATAGTTCAGGCCTACGAAAAATCTATACCAGGTACCTCCCTGCATATTTAAGCTGTGCCTTATCTTCAGTGCTTCAGGTTGTGTGCAAGTCAGTGCTTACAGCTGCTAGATTTATCATTCTGTCGTTGCTCTCTCATTTTTTATGTACGTGTAAAGCTATGTAGTGATTCACTGGACTTGAGAGACTGAGGCTGAAATCCTAAGCTCCAGTTAGGCTAGCATAAACCCTGGCATAAGTCCTGTGCTGACCTGGGGGTATCACAAAAATTAGAGATCTGTTTGTGGATGATTCCCCTTTAAATCTATATATTCTGTTGCTGCTTTAATTTGGGAATATAATCTGCATCAAATGGTGTGTTTATTAAAGCAGCTGTGAGTAATAAAGGTCAATGGGGAGGAAAGTTTGGAAGTTTATTTATTTAGCATTTGGGAAATACATGGATTTATGGTAAATTGGATGTTATTGTCCAGTCCATCCAGACATTCAAGAACAGAGTGGTCCATATTGAAATAATCAGACATTGGGCCAATGTAAGCTCTTGATGGACACTCGGACACAGTGTGATGAGTATTTTGTTGAGGGGTACCACAGTCACAGTGAGGGGTACATTCAAGGATTACATTCACTTACTGGCAAGTATGACAGGGGGTCCTCTCTTGGTTATGTGAAAGAGCATTATGGCAACCCTAGTGTAAGGTCATCTATGTAACTGCCTGTATCTGGGCGTTCAGCAGCCCATTTAGCTTTCCATTGCATGTTGAAGTTGGATAGCTGTTCTGTCAGTGCCTGAGACGGCTTCCTGGATTTAAGCCTGTGAATTGGTAGACAAGGAAGATCAGCATGCACAGGAAGAAGTGGGTTTCTCATAATTTTGTTGTTGTCCTTCACTAAGGCTTTGTGCCTTCATAGACCTAGTGGTGCTATGTAGCTCAAAAAGGAGAGCCAGCAAGTAGGAATAGATTTTATTCAACCGCTTACAAACCTCATGGTTTCATTTAGTCTGGCATCGATTTTCTTAGTGTGGCAGCTATTAAGCCATACAGGGCTACAGTATTCTGCTATGGAGTAGACCAACCCTAGTGCTGATATTCTGAGAGTAGAGGCTGAGGCTCCCCATCATGATCCTCTTAGTTTCTGGAGTATGTTGTTCATGGTATTAATTTTTGCCGATATGTTCTCTAGGTGTTTCTTATAAGAGTTACGCCAGTCCAAAGTTACGCTGATGTATTTGGGGTGAAGATTGTAAGTTTGGAAGAATAAGAAAAGGAACATATAGGTTATGGGAGAGTCATTCCTTTAACCTGGGTATTTGCCTCAGCATAAGGTCAGGGAAGCTGAGAAGATAGTCTTTTAGGCTTGAAAGAAGAGAGTGAAAAAAGGCTTGAGGAAGAGAGAGAAAGCTGTTGGTTATTTGTAGTTCTGAGTAGGTTTTACTATATGCATATGTGTCCAAGTATCTTGTACTGTATGCATCTCCAGTATTGTAACTGCCTGTAGCTGTAATAGCACTGGCTGTATTAAATCTAGTTGGAATGACTTGTACTTGGTTTGATGTGGTGCATTCCTCATGTTAAAATCCTGATAGGCCAGTGCACAGGTTTAGACTGACCTCCGATGTCCTCATGAGAAGATATGGTGGCCTAAATTTGTACGCTGAACCTGGAGAAGTGTTGTTTTCTCCTGTTTAATGTGGATTGCTTAGTTGTAATAGTTGACTTATCTTTTATCAGTCTATTCCTTTGACTCCCACTAATTATGGTGTAGTGTAGGAGTATTTATACAGGGCTCACAAAAAACAATTTGGAATTGTATTACAGAATTTTACTAAACTTGGTAAAATCTCATGTGGAAGAGGAGGTTCTTGACATTTGCAATGAACAATATGGCACCTATTAATTTTGCGTGTTTCCATAGGATGTGGACAGGGCCACATTCAATGGTAGACAAACCTAATTTAATGTTTGATGAGTAGAGACGGACAGAAGGATCTCATCTATATCTGTGAGAGAGCGGATGAACATGCACATGTCTAAGTTGTTGATCATTGTCCCCAGACGAAAATAGTCGTTCACACCTGGTTTAAACTGAGTCAGACTTTTGGTCTGTCTAGCCCGGTGTTGTTTTTTCTGAATGGCAAGAGATTTTCAAGACCTCAGGCAGGGGTCTTTCCCAACCTTGCTAGAAAAGTTCCTTTAGCTAGAATTACTGGAAACTGAAACTGGAATATTGTGTATTTAAAGCATTTGTTCTTCAGCGGGTAGATGTGTTTGAAAATGTTGTTAGTTACCATACTCAGAAGTATGCCCTTACCAGTAAGACTTGGGCTGTAATTGTATCTTACTCATTGGAAAAAAGCCTGTCTACCTATAGAGCAACCCACAACCAAGAATCCGCAAGCTGAAGGCAATTACCACAGGTAAACCAGTTTCCATAGCACCAGATGTTTTCATATAAGGCACCTTAAGTACTATCAACATATATTTCAAAGTGGTGTGAGTAACTGACCTGTCAATGGTATATGAAAATATGAAGTTGCCTTACCCTGAATTTGATAAATAGTGATTTGATTCCAGAACAGTCAGGCCATTTCAAGGATTCTGCTTTGGAACTAGAGTAGACACATCTGAACTAATAGACTCCATTGTGCAAGTTCCTCAAGACATTACGCACTACTCTTTCCATTGCTTCATCCATTTTATCTTCACATCTATGTGGAGTAGGTTGGGCATACTGTACCATCCCTACAGCCATAAAGCATACAATAACTTTCATTATCTGTGGGTTTTGGCATCAGTGGGGTGGAATTTAAGGTGGTTTAATGGGGCTCCAAGGTAGTCTTCCATCTATCCAGATACCCAGGCTGACTTAGACCACAGTCCTAACCATGTCTACTCAAAGGTAAGCCCCATTGTATTTAATGGGTCTTACACCCAGGAAAGTGTCTTTAGGTTTGCAGGCCTAGATTCAGCAGTATTGTCAAATTGTGTGTTTTCAGACCGTATTTATGAAGAAGTGAATATTCTTAGAATTTTCCTACAGCGAAATGGGAGAACAGTTAGGAAGAACAATGCAGATCTATCCATTAAAGGCTGACTGGTACTGTGTGGAACTGAATTGTACAGCATTTGAATTAGCCATGAAAAGCATCTCTGAAGCTTGATTTTATAAAACCACAAATCATGGAATCCATTATTTTAATGGAAGAGATCATGGACATAACGTTGTTTTTGTACAGGTGCCGTTTTTGTTGATAACATCACATTTCTCAAACATCTTTACAAAGAGTAAGGAATGCTGGAATCATGTATTGAGTTGTGAATAATCATAAAACACTAAATAAATAAATACATACATACATACATACATAAAACACCAAATTTTGCATTTTAAATTCAACATTTTTTCCTAAAGCCATTTTCAAACACTTGTATATAACACAAAACACTGAAATGCAATTTCTTTCTGTACAGTGGCTTGTTTTCCAATATTTGATTCCTGAATTTCCTCATTTTAAATTATGAAAATCCTCTTTGTCCCCCATTTCCTTGACTATGCTGCTCTCTAGTGCATTAACCTTGCCCTCCCCGTGTCAGGAGCTGCTAAGAGTGCTTCACATATTTTCTTCTTTCTCTTATCTCTCTCTCACATGTACTCCCTTAAATCTTGTATTTTGCTCAGCTGCCAACTTTCTTTTAATCTTCCCTCTTGTTCTGCAGGTTACTCAGTTTCATTTGGTTTCATGTTAGTTTTTATCTTTCTCTGCAAACAGCGTTAATTTGGGGACAGCGTAGTCCATTTGTTCTCATACGTTTAGTATTGAGAATGAATGCTAAAATGAGAATCATTTTCGAAAGAGAATCTGTCAGGACCCACTGGAAATAATGTCATGACCAGAAGTATTTCAGTAGGAAAACCTAACATTCCTAGGCTGAAATCCTACCTACGCTTAACCAGTAGTAAATCTTATAGATGGGGAGGGCGGGGAGGAGGTGGGGCATTCCAGGATCGGGGGGGTAGAAGGGAAGAGGGTGGGCCTGGGGTGGAAGAGAGGAAAGTGGAAGATGGGGTGAGTATCCAACAGTCAACCCACTGTAGATCTATTGGGATTGCTATTGCCCTACCATGGGGAAGGAGATGAGCCTCCATGTTCTTGTGGTAGTACAGTAGTAGTTCCAAAATCTGCAGCAGCGCAGGTGTTCCAGCATGCTTTTTCCAGAGCAAGTTAAGATTGCACTGTAAATTATTTATAAGTCAAACTATCAGAAAAGAAACATTGTGAGTGATACAAATGTGTAACTTGTGTTTTTTAACCTTCTGATGAAAACAATAGAGAATTTGTATTTTTTGCGGTTGAAATAGGCATATAGTTCTAATATCAGTGAACACCCAATGTTCAGTTGTTTGAGGAACATGTAATATGATAACATATGTTTCCATTATATTGAAAGAAAAAAAATGCTATGTTGCCCTGTATAAAATCATTGTCTTATCTATATTGGAGGAAAGAACTGGGGGGAGAATTATTTGTTGATATGACCTCAAACATGAAATGTTCTAAATGTATATTTCTCAGGTATGCTCTGCAAATTCAGAAAAGTTCAGATGGTCTTCTCAATATTTAATCTTGCTGTAACATTTCACAGGTTTTGCCTCTGGGGGTTCTTCTGATGCTTGAAGCTTGCTTTCTTTTCTCCTTTCTGAACAGTAAGATCCATTCTCTCCAGGAGTAATATGATCAGCATGTTTTGCATGAGAAATCACTACCCTGAATGCAAGTAACTTTTGCGTTGAATGCAGCCACCCTTTTCCTTTATAACTGTCCAGTGTGTCAATGTCATATAATTCAGTCACAGTATTTGATGATGTGGTTTCTCCTGAATGCTGCTCCTTGGTACCAATTAGAGGATCCCTAAGATGTTGTTTTGAACTTTGATGGAAACTTGTGATAGCTGTCAAAAGTCTGTACAATGACTGTATTTAAGTTAGTTGGACTGAAACGCTTGTTCAAGCATGCCTTATTGGTAATCCTCATTGTCTTTTTGGCGTTTATACAGCCATTCTCAAATGCGCATGCCACTTGAATTCCGCAAGTTGAACTGAAATATCTCCCAAATTCCTTACGTCCATCTTCCTTGCATGAGCCCACATCTTAATGCATCAGAAATATAGAGAATTAGTCTGTCTTGCATCTTTTTGGAGCTAAATATAGAAATATGAAATACATATTACTGCCTTCTTAATTAGCTTGTTTTTTAAAAAAATGATTACAATAAGAAAGGTCAATTTTATCCTACATGAAAAACCATGGTTGAATTTTCCAACCCATGTTCATGCTTCATTTAAAATACTAACTGCTATAAAAGGCAGTGCAAACTTCTGGGAGATCAAGTATCCAACAAATTGGGATAAGCGATTGTATAAACAAGTATTCTGAAGATACTTTTGGCTATGCTAAGAAGGGGGGCATTTACAATTGCACCTGAGAATGGTCCAAGGGGGTGTGCCCATGGTCTGGATAATCTAATATGTCTTGCTAAATGCTATATTAAATTTGAAGTTACAGTCTTTGAAACAAAGTCTAGTCAGGTGATCACACTAAACAAGTTCTGTTTGGGAATTTTACCTCCCATGAGCTAATGCTTGATTGTGGCCTCTTTTATTGGAACTGTGAAAGCCATCTCTGATTTTCCTACTGTTACCAAAACAGGACCCACTTTACAAGTATGCAGATTAACCCTACAATCCAGAGTAACTACAGGAGCACGTAAGACACATTACTAGTTACTAGTTACTAGTTACTGTAGTTACTAGTGAAACCTATGGAAAATTCATATTGCAATCCAGAGTAAAATGTACTTACACCAGAGCAAGGACTCCCTGTAGTTACTCTGGATTGCGCCTAATGAGGTGGAGCTGTGCAAATAAGTACAGTCTTTGTGAGTCCCTCCTAAAAATTTAAAAACATTTTATAAAATAAATGAACAGAATTTCATCACTAGAAACAATGTTGTTCTAAGCTCACTAATTGATTTCATCCCATTAACTGTTTGGGGAAGAATATTGGATTTTGTCCTATGTTTGTCTTATATTTGGTGCCCATTAACCTCATAAGTGCCATGAGGTCCAATATGTTCATGTACACAAAACACTGTCCTGCCAGACTCCTCTGCATTATACAATGTACAATCGCTCTTCTAATTTAAAATAATTTCCTATGACTGCACCAGCTCTGTAATCTATGGCTAACCTCTCAGTTTGGTTCCGTTCCTAATGTTTATGGTTCTATATAAATCTGTATAATTGATGGCAGATTTTTAGTGAAATCCTGGGTTTCTTGAAATTAATGGGCAGATAAGCCTCATCTCCTATGAACAAAGGATTCCTGCATCTATATTTTACAAATAATGCTGATCTGTAAAAACCAGGTCTGCCGGTGTTGATCAAATGAGGAATGATTTTATTTCCTGCTCAAATTCTCCTATTTATTACTAGTAACACTCCGAAAAACTGATATAATAAAGTGAGAAAGCTGGTTGCAGTAAACTTTAATAGAATGTAAATGACTTCAAATTAATGTTGGTCACCTTACTGGAAATGTAATAAAAGTCTGCTTTTCATAAAATTGATGAATCAGAGATTTACTCATAAAAAGATTTACCATATATAATTCTCTTCAACCCAAAAATTGTCCATCAAGCAGTTTTCATAATAAAATAAAAGCATGGATTTTGCTAGGTTCAGTTTACCAGCAATATACAGACAGATACATCAGGAACATCACATGCTGGGTATAATGTAAAATGCATTGCCAGTTTAACAACATCTGTTTCGGCAAAAAGATGTTGAATTTTTGGCTATGGCAGAAAATAGCCAGTGATGTTTCTGTTATTTAATTAGCTCCGTAATTACTGTTCATGCATTAAGCATTTCTGCCCAATGCTGCATATACACAACAGGGACCAAATGTTTACATTTTAGGCTGGGCAGAAATTTAAACATCCTGATAGGACATTTTCAAATATAGAGGTGAAATATGGATGTAAATGTTCCACTATTGGTGCAATCCTTACTTCTGTTTACTCATGTAAAAAGTATGTAAAAAGTGTAAGCACTATGTAAAAAGTGGAAGCACCTGCAGCTGCCAAGGACTATTCTCGCTATCATCAGTATAATAAAAATAGTTCTGAAATTATTTCAGTAAAAGTGGAATTTGCCTCTTGTTTGGAGAGGCATGGCAGATATAAGTGAAAGTGTGACTTTCTTGGATTTCACAGCAAATTGGCATTTTGCCTCAACAGAGATATAATTTTAGTGCTTCTGATTTATTCATTAAAATGTCTTGTCTAATGGCTGGTGTTTCTTCAAATTGTGAGCCCTTTTGATACATGGAGCCTTTTGATTTTTGTCTCTGAAAAAATCATTTTTGAACATTTTTGTTGAAAAGTGGTTTAAAATATTCTTTATAATACAACTTAATAATTTTGGGAAACACCTATCTGTTACATTTCTCCTGTTATCAGGAAGAGTTAGACTTCTTAAGACTTGACTTTTTCTGTTTCAGCTTTTCTAAGCTCACAGGGTCTCACCAGCCTTTTCTAATCAGAGAGCAAACCTGCCTTCTTTCTGGGTCTAAGAGGTACTTCTTGCTTTTCAGTTCTTTAAATTTTACTTTCCTGAAAGTAAGCCCCCTAATTTCAACGAGACTTGCTTCTGAGTAAGTATGCACAGGCTTGCATGGTTACTCTTACCAAAATACTGTTTTGATGTTTTGTGTGTTGTGCTTTTGCTTGTCATAGGTCTACATAATAATCCTTTGGTGTTAAGAGTCACAACGGGCAATATCCATACTTGTTACAGGTCCACGCAGTTATGTCACCCTCTAGTGTTATGGAAAGTCATTTTAACTGCTCCAGACCAAAGGGCTTAATTTCACTTTAGGATATAGGCCAACATTTATTTTTGGCCTTCTTTAATAACCTAACCACTACATTTGGAAAAAGGAAAATGGGGATGGAGGTACTTCAAGTGTTCCTATGCTAACCATTTATATTGTATCTAAACAACTCATACGTAATTATGTAAGAGCCCAATCCTATCCATGACTAGTCAGAAGTACAGTAAGTCCCATTGTGTCCAATGAGATTTACTCCCAGGAAAGTGTAGATGGGATTGCAGCCTTTCACTATATCCTCTTCTTCATTACAAGTTTTATCTTGGTAGTTCTTCTGCTCATGTTTCCTTTTACATTTAGGTTATGTCTAAATATTGCATGCCCTGTAAATATTTTAAGATATTAGAAAGTCTAAGCCTTTTTGTCCTCCTTTTATGTTTTTTAAACATATGTTTATGTCCTCCCTTTATACATTTTTGTTCATTTTAGCATATGCATAGTCATATAACTGGGGCTTTTTGTATTTCTTATATAAAAATGATATTAAAGTATCTTCTATAAAAGTATCTTTTGGGTATTCTGTTTGCTCTTGTTTTATTTAGCATATGCATACTTGGAAGCAGAGTCCTAAATTACTCCAGCAACCCGGAATAGTTGTATGATGAATGGGAATGCACAACATGTTATTGGTCACATAATTCAATTTCTTGATAATTTGCTTTCCTTTTTTACTGTCTAACTCTTAATACATGTGAAAGAGTGTTAGCAATGTTTTTGAACATGACAAACTAGATTAGTTGCTAGTAGTTGGAGATGTGCAGTACAGTGCCATGCATAGCTCCTTGTCCTTTCTTATTAGTAGCAAAGCCAAATTAAATGAGCAGTTAAAGATTTCTTGTTTAGTATCCACATCCTTTCTAATTCATAGACTAGTCTAGAGGAAGTTGCAAGAGAAAGTAGTGTATTATATTTATTGGTGGTTTCTGTAAGGGTTAACATGTTTTCTTGGGCTCCAATCCTATATACTCTTTCCTGTGAATAAGCAGGACTTTTTTCCTGGGGTTACTCATTGGTACCCTTATACTGGCACCTTTTTCCACCTGCCCCTCCAGCAGATAATTAATAATTATTCATATGGGGATGATCTGTGGTGAGTACTAGCACATTTTTCCCCAGAGAAAAAGGCATTGGGAAGAGACTTTCTTCTGGATTGTGCTGTTTAGTCCTAGGAAATATCTTGTGCCACAGCAAACAAGACCTTACTCCCAGTGATTTCCCCGTATATACTTGAGCTCCAAAATAACTACAAGAGCTTTCAGGATAGTCTCAATTGTTCATTACTGTAGTATTCTGTTGAAGCTAAAAGGGGCCTAAGTTTTGCATAGTAAATTTTATTTAAAAAATAAAGGAAAAGGTAACTTCTCTTATATTATCTAGTAGCAACAAATCCAAATTTGGTATTGGCCAATAGGTTTTGCAACTTAAAGCATAACCAACCAATGCCATCTTATTTTTTTTAGTGGAATGGTAAATTTGTGTGAATGATATCAGTATAATTTGATATGACATTTTTTAATGAGAGTAAAATAGTTTCTACAGAACTGTGTTCGAGCAAACTACTCAAGTTAATGCACAGATAAAAGAGTCAGTTTATTCCACACAATGCCTTAGGTTAATCAAGAATGAACTGCTTCGCATGACACTGCATAACAGTAATCTTTCCTGACGTATTGCCTTGTTTTAACCCACTTCATTAGAAATATTGCACAATTTTCTTGCTACAATATTCTTAGCAGGTTGGTGCTTATAGGTAGTTGAATGAATAACATCTTTGCAGGCTTCAGAGGTTCCTATTACTGTATTTATGCAATGATACTCACTAGAAAACCCAAACAATGATTATATTTTTTTTCTTTTTCTAGGCCAGCTGATGCAGGTTATCCAGAAGGCCATTTAGGAGAGCCAACAGCTCATCCAGATTACAATTTAGGAAACAAATGGAAGGCATCTCCTAGGCCTGCACACACAGAGCAGCCTATAATTGTGACTCAGAAGAGCCGAAGTAGATCAGGAACGTTGCCCAGTGATTACAGATATCCACAGGAAAATGTGAATGAAAACAGCAAAGACTGCAGCGTGCCACCCCCTGCTATTTCTGAGCTACGAATATCCACTGAGAACCACTTCTGTCCACCACCAGGCAAAGGAGAGGAAAGTGATCCAGCTCTGCTGAATAAGAAACACGGTACTGCATCCCAGAGGCCTCCTCCACCCAAAAGAGAGCATAAATACAGGCGGCAAGATAATACTTCAGCATTGCTTGCGGCTTCATCAGAATCTTTACTGACAGGGCCCAGCAGGCCAGTTCAGTCTGTCTCTCCTGTCTCTGCCAATGTGGTTGAAGGTCGCTTGTCTCCATCTCATACTTTGGTAAAGAACTCCAGCAAATTAATTAGTGCCGAACTGCCAGAACCTCAGCAATCGGCATCTGAAGAAAATGCTTGTCAGCACTTAGAAGAAAAACCACATCTCAAAACTGAACCGGCATTGTCTTCGACATATTGCTACCTTCTAAAGCCTGAAATGGAGAATTCAAGGTCCCCTTCACCACAGTTTGCCCCTCAGAAGTTGACTGACAAACCTCCTGTGGCTGTTCAGGATGAGAATCCCACAAGGTAGTATGGCACGTCAATGTATTTAATACAGCATCTTTGGTGTACAGTATATGTATACAGAGTAAGAGGGCAAGTTTGTACTCCCAGGAGCATACACCTTACATACGAAGGTAGTCACAAAGGGGAAACCAGAGGAAGTAGAATTACAAACATGCAGTTACATGCAGTTGCATATCTGTCAGCTTAGTTACAATAGTTATAATATGCTGTCAGAAATCACATTGTAGCAACCTGTCACTCTATGCAGCTGGGCCACTGCCACAGGTTGACCAGATGATAGGAATTTCCCAGACAGAACTTGAAATGAGTGCCTGGAACCAGAAGTCCAGGTAGAGGCCTCTTTGTCAAGACTTTGGGGGGGCCTTTCCAGCCATTTCCTGAGATTTTAGGGCTTTTATGCCCACTGAGCTACTGGATAAAGGAGGGAGAGGGAGGGAAGGGAATTGTAGTTTTCCCCCTTCTCCCATGCTAAAGCCCCTTTCCATCAGTGAAAGATGCATTGCGCCAGATTCCCATTATGCAGCCTGCATCCCAGAAGCCCATGTAGGCCTCTAAATGGGCCTCTAAGGCTGCAATCCAGAGCAAATTCAGCCTGCTCTGACCTAACTGCACTCTCCTAACTATTCTGTATCCAGAGCAGAAAGTTATGCTGAATCCAGAGAGTCAGGAAGCCTGGGCTGCCCTAACTGCTCCAGAGCATGCTAAGTAATTGACACAAGGGGAAGACTCGCTCCTGAGAAGACACCCCTCAGATCACACTGAACAAGGAACAGCTGTGGTGCCTACAGTGGTGACATGACTCTGCACATCACCTGGTGCGGAAGTCTGTGCGTCATCCCTGGGATGCGCGCCCCCCCCCCACCTGGACTGCGCAGTCACCAAAGTTGGCGCCTGCGCAGTTGTTTCTGAAGCCTTTTGGCTTCGGGGGAGACTGTGCAGGCGTCAGAGTTGGTGCCTGTGCAGTACTCTTTCTGAAGCCATTTGGCTGCCGCTCCGCCTCCTGAGTGAGGCCGAATGGCTGTGCAGAGGCGCGGACTTTCTCTGCTCTAAGGAAGTCTCCTCTGAAGCTGTTCGGAAGCTCAGTGTGTTTCTGCGCAGTGCATCTCAGATGGCCGTTCAGGCCAGCTCCTCAGACAAATGGCAGCTTCTGGCTGCTGCTCCGCCTTGGAGCAGGCCTGAATGGGGGTGCTGACGCCCGGGGCCTGCCAAAGGACAGTCAAACTCCTCCAGCACATCACCCCATACGGAGCGCATCCCCAATGCAGCCCACACCAGCCGCACCAGTCTGGTGACGCCTCTGGGTGCCTGCCTTATAAGGAGTCCCTGATGAGATGCCAGTACATTCTACAGTGAATACAAGGGGCTTCTTGGAGTGGCCTGCTGTATCCTGAGGTTTGTGGGCAGCTGTAGTTTGTTCCATATCCTGAGGTTGAGAGGCAGGGGTTGCAGCTATGCTGGCCAAGAACTCAGATTTTTGGTCAGCACTGCCATTCTTACTCGGGCCTTATCATGGACCCTATGGGTCTACTCATTACTATACCTGCTCCTGAGGTGGTATAACTCTGAGGGCTGGAAGAGGGCATTTCTGCCTTGGAAACAGGCTTTGGATACAGAATAACTGCTCTGCCCTAGGCAATGCTAAACATGCCCTCAACTTGCCCCTCCTGAGCTGCTTAGGCTGCCCCAGTTAGGGCAGAGCAGGTCCACCTCTCTTAGGGCACCCTATCTTGCCTTGCTCTGCCCTAAGCCTCCTTCAGAGTAACTAGGCTGGAGCATCTTGCAGTTGCTCCAACCTAGTGTTAGATAGGGCAACCTAAGGGCTCTTATGTGGACAGATTAGTTGCTCTGGATTGGGCTGTAAGTAGCCATTTCCAAATGGCTGGGAAAATGACTGTGCCTGGCAGTGGCTCCCAGTCCCTGCAGAGAAAAAGATCTGGGAGGGGGGTGAGGAACTCTGCTTGCTGTGCAAAGGAAGGAGGGAGCTAAGCTGAGGCTAATGGAGAGCAGAGGAAGGAGGGAACCTTGGAAGCCTTGCAAATGGAGCTGCTCTGAAACTTTGCAGGGAGTTTGGCTTTGGAGAGAAAGGGGGATGAAGAATTAATTTTTTAAGCAGGGTTGCAAACTGACCAGAGAAACCCCCTATTCCTCTATTCCTATGCCTCTGTAGATGGATCCACAAATATATACTTTGCACCAAAAGCATATATTTCACAAGGGCTTGAGTTGTTCAGGTTTGGGTCCTTTCATCCTGCTGTTGTCAAAGCAGAGGAGCAGAGCTGGGGATAAAGTTGGCAAACTTCTCAGGGCAGGGATGGTGGGGATAACTCCCAGCTTCTTATATTTTAAGCCTCCAAACCCAGTTGTGTCCACTCAAAATAATTAGTTAATAGAACTTATATTGTGTATGGAGGCAAAGGAAAGTTGGCCGAAAGACCAAAGCTGGGCATGCCTACCTGAGAAAGATTGGCTGCTTGGATCACTTAAACATCTGCCTTTTTTGTTGGTGTCTGGTCTATTGCAATGAGATTTATGCAAAAAATTAAGTACAGGAATGCAATACCAGTGTTTTTAGCTTTATTTTAACATGTCCTACATTCGTCTTACATTTTTTTAACTGGGTCGAAATTTTGGCTTGGACGACATAAATTTCAGGGAACTGGGAAGGGGAGTTTTGGGTTCAGCATCTGGTCACCCTGCACTGGTTGGAAGTAGCAAACCCATATTGGGCTTTGAAGATAAGGAAAATAAGGAGATTATGCTGAAACTCAGAGTAGGTAGGGGTTTGATGTAAGGATATAGGAAGGGAATGCAGTTAAAGTGACTAGAAAGAGTGAGCAAAATTATTTTGACAACAGATTGACGGATGAGAGGGGGAACATATCCAAGTCTCTGTAATATTCAGCTTTTCAGTATGTGTTCAGATTGTGAGATTATTACTTCTTGCCTAGACTACTACAACAAAGCACTAAAAGATTCAGTCATAATTAAGCCATTTCATGCATTTTTTTTTCTCCCTCACCTTGGTTTGAACAACAAAGTCCTGAAATTAACACTGACTTTGAAGGAGAACAAAAAAAATGAAATGAGAGGTTTCCAAGTCAGGTTTTAATCCGTAAGTACATTAGGGCAAAATTGAAAAAGAATGCTGTACAGAGTACGTATTTCTCCACTTGATGCAGAACCCCCAAAATCATAACATTAGCAGAATGTGAACTATCTGGGAGATGTGAAAATCCACTCTCTCCTGAGTGAAGTGATACTAGAAACAAAAGAAAAATACTTTCTATAGCCCAATGAAACGAAGTTCAGATACTGGAGGAGTATGGAGGAGAGCCTTAGTAGTGGATCTCAAATAATTCAAGTTAAAAATTCAAGTCCTACAAATGGATGGAAGTTTGTGTAGCTATTAAGCAATGAACAGTCAAGTCACAACATTTTGGGTCAGGTTGTGTTTCTAGATATCCCCTTTTGAAGCATGTTGCAATTATCCAAACATGATGTGTAACCACAGCTAGAAATGATTACAGAAATCAAGATAATTTACACAGGTAAATGTATCCCTGGCCACTGCCTTCACTTGGGCCTCCAGACTGAAAGTCAGGTCTTTTATAGCTTAAAGTTGCATGGAAATTATAGAATCATACTCAGAATAGATTATTAAAACTGTACCATGACTTTTATATTCATCAACAAGTCTTACACACATTTTTAGTATGCAGCATGTGATGTGGATATTTAGCTGCTAATGTTGCTTTCTTTTCCTAAGGATTGAAAGAGTGATGGATAACAACACAACTGTGAAAATGGTTCCTATCAAGATTGTACATTCTGAGAGCCATGCAGAGAAGGAAAGTAGGCAGAACCTTGTGAGCACTGTAGAGCCTCCTGCTTTACCGAGCGGCCTCGAAAAAGACCAAATTAAAACACTCAGCACTTCTGAACAGTCCTACTCACGTTTCTGTGCTTACACAAGGCAAGGTGTGGCGTTGGAGCCTGAAAACAAAGCAAGATTGCCTTGTTTGCAACCTGTTGAAGCGCTTGGAACCAACTCAAAGGACAGTGATGGTTCCACCCATGCAGTTAGCTACATGAGGGCCAAAGAAAAGACGATCGAAGACTGGAAATCAGAGGAGTTAGCCAGAGAGATTGTGGACAAGGATAAGTCACTAGCAGATATATTGGATCCTAATGTGAAAATAAAAACTACAATGGACCTAATGGTGGGAATCTTCCCTAAGGATGAACATCTCTTAGAAGAAGCTCAGCAGCGCAGGAAACTCCTCTTAAAAGTCCCTTCACCAAAAGCTGCAGAGGACAAGTGAGTTGTCATATTTTTATCAAATTAGTGATCTTATTTCCTTTGTTCAGTATATTGATATATCTATTTGCAACCTTTTCTGTTAAGAGGACTCATAATGAAAGTCCAGTTGGCCCATGTCTTACATGAGAGTTACAGTCTGAGTTTGGAGTGTGAAGCCAAAATCATGTAAATTCAAATTTTTCTTAAAGCCAACAAATACATACAGTCTTTTAAAGAAATAAAAGCACAATATGAGAGGGGAACTGAGAGGACAGCAACTTCATTCTTACATTTTAGCCTTGCGCTGCAATCCTGAACACAGTGGGGCTTCCTTTTTAGTAGATGTGGTTAGGATTGTGCTCTTGGTCTTAGGCTAAACAGAATAAGTGGAATGGTGGGCTAATCACCTGCACTATTTTTTTCTATTTTGGCAATGAGTCACCAGCTCGTATTCTTGATTGCAGAAGTCAATAGTAAGATGCATGCCAACTGAACTTTACTAAATCTCCATCTACATCAGTGGTACTGAAGGCGCGGGGGAAAACAGCTATGCAGTCTCCAGGATTGCATCCCTGTGGCGAAAGGGGAGCTGTATTACAGGGGTTCTCAACCTCTGTTCTTTGGCTAGTTCTGGTCCATAGGGCCTTAGCAACTGCCTGCGGGTGGAGCCCTGCTGCCTCCAGCCAGGCGAGGCCCTGACCTTTCTGGCTGGAGGTGGGTGCTGATGCACACCCCAGCCAATAGAATGTGCATGCACCTGTTATACACCACATATACTCAAAATTATTCTGCAAATCCATTGCACTGGAGAAATAGGTACAAACTGTTAAAAATATGAGAAATGGGTGATATCTACTGAATTGTAGCCTGAGGTTTTATTTCAGATGGAAATGCCAATAGCATACTGGTGCTTTCAAAGACAGAACTGATGTTTTCAAAGACAAACATTTGCAAAATGAGAGGAGGTTGCAAAAGGGTCAGATGTCAACCTGTATAAGAGAAGGAGGCTTGCTTGATTTCAATGGATGAGCACTGGCTTGTTTTTTTCCTCAATAGGAATGAAAAGGTTAACTTTGGTTGCAGATTTGAAGCCTCATTGCCATGAAAGTTAATAGCCTTGTAATTATCTTTGTACAGTCCTCTTGGTCCTGGCCTGAACAGGCCTACAGATTAGAGAAGGGGGTGATCTACACTTGATTTATTGGAAGAAATTTCTGATTTTCATAAGCGAATATGAGCACAATCCTAACCATGTCTACTCAGATGTAAGCCCCATTGTGTCCAATGGGTCTTACTCCCAGGAAAGTGTCTTTAGGATTGCAGCCTATGTATGGTAGTCACATCTGCATAAGAGAACTGTGCCTTAGATGAGGGGAAGTGGTACATCTGAATGTCAGATTGAGGCTTCAATCCTATCCATACGTATCTGGGAGTGAGTTGTGTTGATTTCAATAGGACATCTGAATAGTCATGTATACATTGGGTACTGAATTTTCCAGTCACAGAGGTGTACTAGTGAGAAATGTTGCAGTTGAATTGGTAATCCAGTTGTGAGAAGAAACTGGCAGTTAGCGGT
The DNA here is from genome assembly GCA_030015325.1 of Cryptoblepharus egeriae. Lineage (NCBI taxonomy): Eukaryota > Metazoa > Chordata > Lepidosauria > Squamata > Scincidae > Cryptoblepharus > Cryptoblepharus egeriae. The sequence goes on from JAREYC010000005.1 coordinate 33,150,046, forward strand.
GTAGGGAAAATTTGCGCAAATTAAATATGTGAGTTACATTTAAAATATCAGCTGCCAAAATCTGCATTGGGAGGAATTCACCACAACAGTTCTAACAGATGATTTTCCCATGTACATGCTTGGGAAACTCATTGTAAAAGCATATCCACAGATATAAGTAGCAGCTGATTATTGGGTAACTGACTCTCAGCCTTAGTTGAAGGTTGAACATGAGCACTTAGGCAATTAGGAATTAATTCTTAAGCTTATTCAAGAGTGGCAGAACCTAATCCTTAAATTAGGCAAGTGACTTCTAATAAGTAGAAAATAAGGGCAATCTCAGTAGGTTAGTCTGCAATGATCAGTTTTGTGCATTCTGTACAAGCAGTTGTATTTCACTACAAAATTGTATTTTACAAAACTTGTTGTTTACTCCAGAAACAATTTTTATTCATTGATACATCTGGATTGCTTGTGTTGGATTCTAATTACAAAATCCATCACTATAATGATTCACCATTTTATGAGTGGTCTCAACCAGCCCTGTCAGAAGGCAAAGGCAAAAATGGGTTGCTTGAAGACATTTGTCGCATGACAATGAGTCAGTAAGATAAATTTTTCTATGAGTGGTTGACTACAAGCACAGAATACATGATGTAGCCATATGGAAAAAAATGTGCTGTTGGTTTGTATCATTCAAATTTATTGAGAACCTCTTGGCAAATTCTCTTTGGCTGCCATATATCATGAAGAATATTCTCTAAAAATGCCTGTCTGTTAAATCTGGCTTTATAATCCCAGGGACAACTCGCACGGTGTTATGTAGCTCTTTCTGTAGATCAATGATTCCCAAACTCCTACAGGGGAGTTGGGAACCAGGTGAGTATTTGGGTGGGTGGGAGGGGGCCAGAAATGGTAGCACTTCTGCTGTGGAGTTCCTTTCTGGGGGCATGTAGTGTCAGTGTCAATTTTCTGATACATTTCAAAGGGAATTAAACATGAGAGTTGCGTCCTTTACATTTGTAAAATCAATATGGACACCGATTTGTTGTATTTTTTTTCTCTTATTATGAAGAATGCAGTAAGTAAATACCTTTTAAATTTTTGCATCTTTTATTGTAGTCCTGTGCAATCCTATCTGAACCAAGATAGGCTGGTGGTTCAGATTCAGGTTCAAATCCCTGGAAGATTCAGGTTCAAATCCCTGTTCAGCTACGATGGTTCCTGATTCTCTTGGATCAGTCACCATCTCTCAGCATAACCTAACCTCCCAAGTTGTGGTGAGGACAGAAGGAGGGGAGAAAATATGTACACCCTGAAATCCTTGAGGAAGGATTGTATAAAAATGTGAAAAATAAATTTATTTACGAGTCTTTTTCAGAATTTATTTGGAAGAACATCCTTTCAGAAAAAAGTTATTACAATTTCTGTTTTATTGCATGGTGCCCTACAGTTAATGTTTCACATTTTCAGTGAAGTAGTTGTTTCAGTAGTTTTTTTTTTAAACTACTTAACTGAAAATTACATAATAGGGTCTCATAGACATTAGTAATATGGGTAAAGAAACCCAAGCAGGCTGTATTTCTTGCTAGAAGGTGTGCTTTTATAGGATTATATAGTCAAGGCTAATGAACACCCCAAAGAGGTTTAAATGTTACCTTCCTAGGCAATACCCATGTAATCAAAGATCATGCGTGGACACCTAAGTACTGGCACAGAATATCAATTACAAGGCAAAATGGAAAACAACACTTGAGGCAAATATTTTTTATAGATTCTCTTAATTGCCTCTCTAACTAGGTTCTGAGAATGCCAAAAAGACATTAGACCAGGCTGTCTCCATTCTTAGGAATCAGTTACTTAACCTTACAATTTACGTTCTGCAAACAGTATTTCAAAACAATTGCTTTCTTCCTCTCAGCATGCAGAATGTCAGGAACAATTAAAAGTAGGTGCTTTTTCCTTTTTTCTTAGGAAAGATGAGCCAGCTCTGCCTTCAGCCATCCCCCTCACAACCAATTCTACTTACTATAGCACATCTGCACCCAAGGCAGAGCTGCTGATTAAGATGAAGGACATGCAGCAGCAACAGCAGCAACAAAACGAAGAAGATTCTGAGGATGAGCTAAACCACGATTTGTCAGAGAAGAAGGTAAGGTTATGTTTGTTTGTGTTTTGTCCATGGGAGCTCAGCTATAATAAGTACTGACCAAGGTAATGTGGTCAGAGTACATTACATGGGACAGCTAGGCCTGGTAACACACTGGCATACACACACACACACACACACACACACACACACACACACACACACACACACACACACACACACACACACACACTGAAAGACATGTTTGTCTGAGATGTAGCCTATTTAAATTCAATTAAATGGCTTAACAGGGGCCAGAGAAGATAGTACTGCCAGGCTGGGACACAGAATGAGCTAGACAGGACAAAGCCCTGACCATCAACAAATCTGAGATTGATGTCAGATTGTGCACTGTTGTCATGTGATGATGGATTTGGGTTAACTAAGGTTGTGGTCCTAATCTCCAGTTAGGCCAGCGTAAGACCCGGCATAAGCTTTGGCCTGGAGGTGTCACAAAAATGCTGCAGTGTACTTCTGCGCCACTCCTAATTCTGCACCTAATTTAGGAGGTCCTAAAACTCCACATGCGCTTGCCTCCCTATATCAACACGGGAACAGAAAGACCAATGAATTGTGCTGGCCTAAGTTAGGATTGCACTCTGAGAGCACAATCCTAACCATGTCTACTCAAAAGGAAGACCCATTGTGTTCAATGGTCTTACTCCCAGGAAAGTGTTATTAGGATTGCAGCCTAAATCTTGCATCAAAAAACTAAGCTTCAGCATAAACCCCACACTGCCTTAGTTTTTATTGCTGAGATCCATATTTTCTGATAGAACCTTGAAATGTGCCACAAATCTCAGTTACTTTTGCATAACTTAGTTCAAATATGGCTGAATGAAGTGAGATGCCTTTGAACTTAGCCACAGCCATGTGGGAATCACTTTTCCACAAGAGATTATCATGCAGAGAGGAGCTGCATCTCTCCATCCACATGATAGTGGCCTTCAATTGTGTGATATTGTGTTATAGAAAAGCAGCATCTGGCTATACAGATTGAGCCTACTTACACACAGATTGTGCCTCCATGGACTTGGCTCCATGGGGGGTCCTTCAGATCCCTGCTGAGCCAGATGTGTCCCAACATGAAGCCTCCACAGGCAACTGGAGATGTGCTCAAGTCACCTAGAGGCTCCCGTGAAGACCTCCAAAGGTCCTTAAACGCTCTGGCATCACAGTGTCACTTCCCTTCCAGGTTGATGACATCATTTTCTGGGGTCCCAGACAGATTGTCATATTCTGAAGGGCTTGAAAACCACTTTTGCTAAGATTTGAAGCTTTGTGGGTTGATGTATGCATGCACGTAGGCATGGGTAGGATGGTTGTTCCATGCACAGATATAGAAACTTAGCATTCTCTTTGGTAAGAGCCAGAAGCACTGAAACCCATGATTGTTCTGCCTTTACAAAGCATTAAATGGGAAATATCGAAACGTCACTAAATTACTGCATTTCTTTTGCTTCTTTCTTCAGTTCTCTTCTCCCATTTTCATGTCTTTCAGTCCGTCTGAATTTTAAATTCTTGACAAACAGCTAATATTTTGACAATCAGCTCCTTGCAAGACTTGGGGACAGCATTGTCATTTAGATGGAATTCTTAAAATAGGTAGAATCCCATGAGTTCACCTGGCATTAAAATAAACTGCAAGAATTGCTGAACTGCAAAACATAAGCTACACTAGACTACATTTTTCAGCAGCTTAATGCAACTGAACAGCCTTAGCACTCTAAGAACATATTAAATAATACTATGTTTATCCATACTGATAGGAGTCAGATGTTAAAATATTAAGGGTATTGAATTCAAAATAAATAAAGCTTCATTTTATCCCTGATAATCCATATCAACCTCCATATGCATATAGCAACAGACTAGTCAACCTAATCAGAGGACATATCAGTAAAAATGATATATAATTGACAAATACTAAAACTGATATATGGACTGTATGTGCAGATTCCATATCAGTGGATTCAGGAGGCTTCCATGGGCCTTCTAATTAATGCCTTATAAGGTATTAAAAAGTCACTCCCAATTTTTCTGGAAACCTGGAAGTCATGTGTTTTTAGCTTTAGCACTGAGTCTGCCCTTGGAAGGGGCTAAGAAGTCCTTCAAAATCCACCGTTGAGGTGAGCTTCAGAGCTTCTCTTGCTTCTAGAGGATTGGCCCCAATGACAGCAGGAGTGGATGCTTGCCCATATCCACAGTTTCAGCTGTCTGCAAGAAATTCCAGAAAAAAGCCCTACATGGCTCTCTTCAAAAGGTTGGACACCATATATAGTCCTGTTCAAAATACACTTTCCTGTGCTTTTTCTATAACAGATTCAAAAAGATAGTTTTCATAGCTTCAACTAGAAACCCCATCCATATCTAAATTGAATTATTGTATCTGAATATGGAGCTGCAAGGTTGTGGCATCAATTTTACCTATTAAATTTCCTACTTTTTCATACTTAGCAAGAGCTCATAGATAGCATAAGTCGAAAGCTGCAGGTACTACGAGAAGCTCGAGAAACCCTCCTGGAAGACATTCAAGCGAACAACCTGCTTGGAGAGGAAGTGGAGGCCATTGTCAAAGAGGTCTGCAAACCTAATGAGTTTGACAAATTTCGGATGTTTATTGGAGACCTAGACAAAGTGGTCAACCTCCTGCTGTCACTCTCTGGACGACTAGCTCGGGTAGAAAATGCCTTGAACAACTTGGATGAAAATGTCTCTCCTGAAGAGCGGGTAAGGTGACATGCTGCCGCATTTAAGAAGCTGCCATATGATTTTGACCTTTTAATTACAAAGTGAATTTTATCAACAATTCAAATAAATCTCATCCTTCAGGAACACAGAGAAAATAGAAAATCAGCCAAAAATGAGCAAAGGGACAAAAATTCTAGAGTTTAAAAAGATACACTGATTTGAAACAGAGCATTACCATTAGGTATGCAATGTTAAAAATGTCATTGGTTTTAGGAATGTCATAAGGTTCAGGGTTCTACTCTGAAATGTTCTTATTTGCTGAGATATGCTTTCTTTAAAATGGAAATAATCATACTACAAAACCTAGATAAAGTAAAATACAAAAAAATTGAAAAAATCCAGCTCATGTCAAAGGAGGAAAAAAGATGCATTAATTTTTAACAATAAACCACAACCCTGAACACAAAGGGCAAGTTTCATATAATAATTTCTCTGGAATAACATTTTTCAGTGGAAATATTTGTACCTGAAGTTTTACACTCAATTTAAACAAATGTTTACAACTCTCTTTAGTAGATTGTATCTGGGTGTTACAAGCATGGATTCAAAATAAAGTTGATGTGACTTGTACCATACAACTAGTATTTTAAAGTGGTTATCTACTCTAAAAATGAATGATTTTGTTCCTTTTAAGCGGGTCTTGGTGGAGAAGCAGAAGTTGCTAACTCAGCAGCATGAAGATGCAAAGGAGTTGAAGGAAAACCTAGATCGAAGGGAACGTATCGTGTTTGAGATTTTGGCTAACTACCTGAGTGATGAAAGCCTGGCAGATTATGAGCACTTTGTCAAAATGAAGTCAGCTCTCATCATTGAGCAACGAGAGCTAGAAGACAAAATCAAACTTGGGGAGGAGCAGCTCAAATGTCTGACTGAAAGCCTCCAACCGGAAAGGCCCAAATGACATTTGCTCCTGGACTGAAAACTAGGAAACCTAGATGTCTTTTCCATGTACAGTATGCAACTCCTCTGATCACTAGGAGGAGCCATTTGGAAGAAAAAAAAGAGTCATAGTAGCAATAATGATGAGATTTTGTTTCTATATGGTGAGTGTATTTGCATTTTTGGAAACATTTTTAATCTCTTTGATTTTTATTTCACAAACTTTAGAAACCTCTGCAGACATTACATTCTGTCTTTCAGGTTCAATATAGTTGGGAATCAGCTGCTGTTCTGCACAAAATGCAGTTTTGTATTTTTTTAAGGAAACAATTCATACATACTTTCTTGTTCATTTGAGATCCACTGATCTGCTATGGAACCCAAAAGTTAGCAACATTCAGGACATGATTTTAGGAGCTTAAAAATACAGCCATATCAGAGAAAAAACTTTCATATTATCTGTCTTGTATTCAGGTTGGTAAGATGTAGTGGCTTTTGTGTTTGCACATTGTGTGTGTGTGTGCATGTGTGAGCGAGAGATCCGCCTTTCAAAAAATTACGTCAAAAGAATTTGGACAAGCAGGCCTTTTGGCAACTCTGTGATAACACTGCCTCCAAACACACTGTTTTGTATGGCAACATGATTTTTAAAGGTGGGTGGTTGGGGAAAATATTTTTCATCTGATGTTAAGCTCTGTCATCTTTTATGAATGGGATGGCTCAGGATCTAACTCTTTTATATGGGCAAGGCAAAACAAGTGCCACTTGCTTGGAATCAGTGGATCATGCTATAATTTAGCAGAAAACAACATAAACACAACTTTTTACTCTTCGTTTGCATAGCTGATTGTTTTTAATGCCTTATGTTGCTATTTGTCCAACATCATTCCCCTATTTTACTTTTGTACTTGTGAGTATTAACAGTTGCATGCCTCCTATATTTAAGTGTGTTCATTTCTGGGAAAACCATGTATTTGCACTGCCATCCACTAACACACTATCACATGTCGTAAAAATCCCACTAAATAATAAATAGAAAGGCATGTTTAGTAAATTGAAAGGCACGTTCATGGACTAATTACCACGTAAGTGGTATTCCCTTGTAACAGAATAAAGAAAAATTTGATATTTTACTATATAGGCTATTTGAAGTTCTACTGAGAATTGAAATGGCTCAGCACTTAATCTTGAACCACCTTCCCCTGGTGCCCTATTTGGGTACTAAAATTAATTTAGATATTATGAAAAAGTGAGATAATTCTCAGCATTTGACTTGTGATTTGGGTGTTGACAAATGCATCTTATTGTTCATCATTCAGGTAAATTAAATAAAAACAGTAAAGAAAATAGTTGCCTATACAAGGTCTTAATCATTTCCACCTTATGAAGTATTTGCAAAGCATTCTTGAACCCTTAAGGGGACTTTCTCCCCTACTTATGGGTGCTTTCTTGAAATAACCCAGGTTAGCACTTCCATTAGCCTGTATTAGTGTCATTATTCATTTAAAATACTAGTTGTAAAAATTGATCCCAAGTTTTTCCTGACCTTTCATAAGTTGTCTGACAAATTCTCTTCAATATTGGATTCTGCCACATCTAACCAATATTAAGGAAAATTGATTCATTTTGACCTGAATCTTTGTTCTGAAAAAAATGGCCAAGTAAAAATAAATGATTACAGTTGATTTCAGTCAGGTGTAAGCTTTTATCTGTGATTTTTTTAAAGACTGTTGTATTCATTCTGATTGTGTATGTGAACTCCAAATACAATTTCAATATGTGTGTACTTTGAACTAAATCATATGAAGATAGCAATATGCAGATTGTTATATATTATCCTTTTCACAATGTGGTATTTAATCACCAGCTTGAACTTCCCCATTCTTTCTCTTTTTTAAAACTTGGTGGTGTTTTTTGGACAGGCTCTCTTGAAGGGACCAGAAGAGAGATTCTTCCTACTGATGTATATAATTCTATAAATAACACTATTGTTACTTTGTAAGAGAGAGGATCTGGTGCTAATGTCTTGCCTTTGGCATCCATAGGTAATTGATTACTACTTTGCCTTATGTGTCATTTGCAATTTTTAGGCTCTTTTGTATAGTGAAAAATATTTCAAATTTTTCCAGTTGTCTCTTTTCAGTTTGTAGTCCCAAGTAAAAGCATATATAAAATTCTTGTTTGTTGCTTAAATTCATGCGTATTGATAAACTGTCTTGTTTGACCAAGGGAAATAAACTGAATATTGTGTTTCAAAGGACTGAACAATTGTTAATTTTTGTCATTTATTTCGTTCTCTACATGATATTCATAAATAATCTGATTTCCCCCCCCCCTCCCCGAAGCTATGCATCCTAATTTGATTTTGGACATGATTTTCCTTCAGAGTTTACTCTCTTCAGATTAATTAAAGCTTAGATCTTTTGCCTAGTACTTAAACATGGCACACATAAACATACACATTTTTGCAACACATAAACATGGCTTAATAAAATAATTGAGGAAAGATCTTTTTAAAGTGTAGTTTAAAAGTAATTCAGTACTCTTGACATTATGTGAGGGTTGGTTTCCAAACCAGTTGTAGAGTAACCCCAGGGCCATCTCTTAGCCCATATAGCATCCTTGTGTGCATTAAAGAAATACACCTTAGTGTAAAGAAGAAAAAGTACCCTTTCCTCTCTGTCAGAAATGAGATTCCACCAGCATTCCTTCTCTTTCCTATGTGAATGATGATATAAGACCTGGTGCAGCACACAACTGTACACGACAGCCTCAAGTAACCCTTTCTGCCATGCTCGTGAAGGGCATGGAGAAGTGCCACCTTGCCGCAGTGTCCTGACAGCATAGCAAACACCTGTAGATTATGAAAAAGAAACAGTGATAACATTATGTACATTAGAGGTATGGAGTGTACTGGCACAGTTTGAAGAACTTTTTACTTTTTAAAAAAATGTACATTACCGTGCCACACATACATACATGCCACATATACTTATAAAAGTATAACAACAAAGTAAAAATTTAAAATACACATTTATGTGAATCTAATGTGCACCCCTATTCAAAAGGCTTGAAGTTTAAAAAAAGTTTACTGGCGATTGTAATGCTCAACTGCAAAGTAGGTGCAAAATTTGCCCCATCATACGTAGGGCCAGATATCCTTTGAGACAGACCCATGATTGCCATGGCTGCCATGAAATCCTGAGCTGCAGATGTTTGGGGTGCCTCAGCATGGACATTGAAGTCCCCCAGCACTAAAAGGCGAGGGTACTCCAACACCACGCTCAAGATCACCCCAGTCAGCTCAGGCAGCGCAGCGGAATTCTGTTGGGCAGTACACCAACAGAATCCCTGTTCTGTCTCGCCCCTCCAACACAGAACGGAGGCACTCAAACCCTGTGAACTGCTGGGCAGGGGACCTGGCAAGAGAGATAGATTCACGATAGACTATCGCAAACCCGCCTCCCTGCCCCTGTAGTCTTGGCTGCTGCAGCACCCGGAAACCTGGCGGACAGATCTGAGAGGCCCACACCTCTGGCCTCATCCAGCCAGGTCTCCACAATACAGGCCAGGTCAGATTTATGGTCCAGGGATCAGGTCCTGGACCAGGCAGGGTCACCATGGCCAGATCTGAGCAACTCAGGTATGGTTGCAGCTGGCAGATCAGCTGACGCTGAGCAAAGGCTCCCCTGGCCACAGCTGCCACCTGGGAAAACCCCCAAGCTGCGAGGTTGCATTATATTTAATGCAATTATAGTGCAATACTGAGTGGAAATACACAAGCTCCCTTGGGGAGATAGAGTGTAGTATCAACAGTGGCCCCTCAGTTAACACCAGGACCTCAGAATGCTTCAGCTGTGCTGCCTGTTTATGCTGTGTATGCCTGTGCAGTGGCCTAATCCCCTATGAGTGGGGCAGAATTGCTTTATCACACTTTTGTGACACCCCCAGGTCAGCACAGGACTTATGCTAGACTACAGTGGGATTGGCTTCGGAGGAGACGTGCTTAGGGTTGGGGTATGAGGCTGCAGTCCTCTCCACGTTTACCTTGGAGTAAGACCCACAGACTATAGTGGGACTGGCTTCTGAGGAGACGTGCTTAGGGTTGGCGTATGAGGCTGCAGTCCTCTGAGTAGTCTCCACGCTTACCTGGGAGTAAGCCCCATTGACTATAGTGAGACTGGCTCCTGAGGAGATATGCTTAGGGTTGGGGTATGAGGCTGCAAAATTGAATCCCATTATTCAGAATTGAATCCCATTATAATCTATGGGACTTTGGCCTCTACCCAGGTAAGTGTGGCTAGGATTGTAGCCTAAGAATCCAATCCCATACAAGTCTAACCGGAGGTAAATGCCATTATAATCAGTGGGACTTAAACTTCTCCCAGACATGTCAAGAAATGCAGCCCAAGAGTCCTATGTCTACTCAGAAGTATAGCCATTGTAGTCAGTGTGTCTGGCTTTCTTCTAGTTAAATGTGATTGGGATGAGAAGCCAATCCCATGCATTTCTACTCAGAAGAAAATCCCATTATAATCAATGTGACTTTGGTTTTCCCCCTTAAAAGGAGGACATGGCACTTAAATGTAGGACACCCAAGAAAAATGTAGGACATAAGAAAAGCTAAAAACATTCCATTTTATTGCTTTTATGTGCTTAATTTAACAATACAGTGGCGCCTCACATAACAAATTTAATTTGTTCAAGAGGCATGTTTGTTACGTGAAACATTCTTTATGTGAAGTGGATTTGAGGAGGCAGTTATGAGCCTTCTGCCTCTGATTGGTTGGGAAGTGCTCATGGCAGCCTCTGATTGGTCAAGTGGTGGGTGGAGCTGGGGTTTCAACCATTTAAAAAAAACCGGCAGTTTGGACTCAATCCTAAATATCGGTTCGGTAGGATTGGGCTCAAACTAACAACCGGTTCTGCCGAACCGGCTGGAGCCCACCTCTGCCCTCATTGGTGAGTGAGGAAAGCCTGCCCCAGGGACCTCTTGGTGCCAGTACCCTGTGGGGGGTGAAGGGGAGCTATTGAGCCTGTTAAATCTCAGGCAAAACTGTCTTCTGTGGTGACAGTTGAAGACTTGAAGACAGTTGAAGAAGAAGAAGCCTTCTCACAGAAGGCTTGCACCTCCCCTGCCTGAGGTAATATGGTACAGAAAGCAGTTTTCCATTGATCCTCATGATCATCTCGGTCCTGCCCCCTCCTCCTCTGACAGGGGGAAGGAGAGTTTGGAGGATGAGGAGGGCTGCCAAGTCAACCACTAACAACTTGACATGCCTCTCCCCTTGGACCTGTCCACCAGGATGCTTTCTCAAGCAGTGGCAGGCATCTGGTCCAAGCCAGAAGCAAGTTTCCATCTTCCTGCATTCTAATGCAGTGCCATCCCTCAGGTGGCCTAGCCTGTGGCAGCCATTTTATGGAGGCTGCATGTGACAGCAGCCATTTTGTCCTCATGCTTCATTGTGAACAGATATGGTGGACAGAAGATGTTCATCTGGGAGAGGAGGAAACTTTCCCAAGAGTCTTCCTAACCCTCTAAAGTATTGGGCAAAAGAAAGCCCATAGAAAGTGGAGTACCTAGATTCCCTCAGCCCCCTCCAAGGGTCTAGTTCCCCTATTTGGATGTGGAGTTGGATGGCTACCTCCCAGCCCTGAGGACTAAGGTATTTTGAGGCTAAAGGTTTTGAGGCTCCATTGCACGTGGACCCTGGGGATGCTCTTGCCTCTTAGAGAAATTGCCTCCAGTGGTACAAGTTCCTACAGGCAGTACCATACGGCCATCTCTAAACATTATTCACAAGCACAGGAAGAGGGGCTCCCTTCTGGTGGACATGCCTTCTGGCCTGTGCAGGGCGCTGGACATGGATACTTATCAACACAGCCTCGGGTGGGAGGCTATCAATCTATCTATCTACAGTATTTATATACCGCTTTTCAACTAACAAGTTCACAAAGCTGTTTACAAAGAAAATGGAAAAATAATAATAGCTAATTAAAAACTAATGGGTCCCTGTCCCAAAAGGGCTCACAATCTGAAATGCAAAAAACAACACCAGCAGAAGCCACTTGAACAGACACTGCTGGGGTGTGTACGGCCAGTTACTCTCCCCCTGCTAAATAAAAGAGGAACACTCACTTGAAAGAGTGCCTCTTGCTCGGTTAGCAGGGGTGAATCCTCTCAATCCGCTCTTCCAGATCAGAGCCATAGAACTGGTGTCAAGCAGATAGAGGGGCGAAGGGATATATATTCAATATTTTGTTGGTTTTCATAATCCCCAAACGGAATGGCAGCCAGAGGGCCATTCTGGATCTGAAATGGTTAAATTATTTCCTCAAACGAGGAGGTTCAGAGTGGAGACATTAAGGGCTGTTCTGGCCTCCCTGCAGGAGTGGGACTAACTTCAGTTGACCTCACAGAAGCAAATGTGCATACCTCAATTTTAATTAATTAATTAAAATTAATTAAAATTCTGGTATGGAAAGTGCCATTTCCAGTGCAAGTCAATTCCCTTCAAACTTACAACATGTTACATGTGTTTAACAAACTGCTGGTGGCTTTGGTGGCTCACGTGGTATTGTGGAGTAGCCCAGCCCATCCTTACCCGGATGAGTTCTTAATCAGATCTCTGTTCAGGCAAAAGACCCTGGAGGACATCCAGCTCATACACCAATGTCTCCACGCAATGTTCAACAGGGACAAGAGTCTTCTTACTCCCATTCAGAGTCTAGAACATCTGGAGCGTCTTCTGTGGGTAACACTCTCACAGATCAGGCAACTTTCCTCACATCAGGTTTTCCAGAAAGCCCAGTATGGCATTCAGTCATCTGTCCTGGAGTTAGCCAAGTTACAGGGACTTTTGGTCGAGAGCCTGGTAGCTTGGTCATGATTCTGCCTCTGGCTATTTCATTGTCTGCTCCAGCCCCATCTGTTCTACGTGGAGAGGGGAAAACACCTGAAGCTTTTCTGTCCAGGGAGTTTTTTGTGGTGGTTGCCTCCACACAGGCTCTCTCAGTGAAAGTATGGGGCTTCTGGTTTATGGAATCCTCACCATGGCTGGGGACAGACGACTTCTCTTTTTAATCAAAAGTCTTTATAAAGACATATGGTTGAGGATACGATGCACTACTGATGGGCATCTTACAGAGCCTGTGTCATCCATATAAGGGGTAAAGCAAGGATGTGTTCTAGCTCCAGTTTTGTTTAATTTGTCTGTGAATGATATTGTTGAACATTTTCGATCTCTAGAAATTCATGCCCCTAAATTGTCAAACAAATCTGTTCCAGTTCTTCTGTATGTAGATGATGCAGTGCTGTTATCACAAACAAGAATAGGCCCCAGAAGATAGCTAAAGACATTCTCAAACTACTGCAAGAAGGAATATCTAGAGGTAAATTACAAGACCAAAATATTGGTATTTTCAGCTAGATTAAAACCTTGCAAATGGTTCTTGGATGGGCACCTAATTGAGCAAGTTTGGGCTTTTAAATACCTTGGAATGATTTTCCAGGCATCTGGAAATGGACAGCACAACATTGTATATTGTTGGTAAAGCCTTATGTATCATAAATGCCCTACGACAATTCTATTACACCAAAGGCTGCAATTAAATACCAGCTGTACTGAATGTTTACAGAGCAAAACCCCTAGCTCAAATGATGTATGGGATTCCAATTTGGGCTAATAGGAAGTTAAACAAATTAGAAATTGTGCAGTCCAAGTTTTTTAGACAAATATTCACTGTACCGGGTTGTGTCTCAAATGCTTCTCTGAGACTGGATAGTGGCCTACCCTCAGTTACCATGCAAGCATGGGTAAGGACATTTAATTACTGGCTAACGCTGAATTTTGTTCCCTCTGGCCTGCTTTGGTATGTGATGGAGGACTCACGCGAAAGTGTGTGGAATAAGAATATTAAAGCAAAACTATGTACCCTTGGACTCTCACCTGACTGCCTGTTACCTATGGGAATAGGTATAGGAGAGTGCAAGAAATTTACAGAAACAACATTTATATGACATTGAGTACCAAAATGATCTATCAACCACCACCAAATTGTGCCCTTGGTATGGCCACTATGCAGCAAGGCATCTTAATATCAAAGCACAATAACTGTCTACTCTTATAACTCCAAGATATAGAAGAGCTTTTACACTTGCACAACTCAATGCTATGCCCTCTGCACTTCTCCAGGGTCGTTTTGGAGTTCCACTGTTTAATTGTATTTGTTTATGTGGTGAAGGTGCTGAAACACTTGCTAATATACTCTTGTTTTGCTCCTTCTCTACAAAGATGTCTAAAGTGAACTTACATCTCCCTTGCTTTTAAAGTGCCCTGGTCGATCCCCAGAATTTTATGTAGCCTTCCTTTTGGCAGACCTGACCAGACTGGTAACAACACAACTGACAAAATTCCTGGCAATAGCAATTAAAATAAGATCAATCATGGTCTCAATTAGCCCAAATTGATATTTTAATGTCTAATTGATATTTTAATGTATTATTGCTTGTTTTGCTATGGCATTTTTGCTAATAGCCTTTCAAGACTGACAGAGTCCTGCTTTTGCTAAGGTAAATAAAGTTTGAATTCTACTGAAATTCTCACCATGGCTGCATCTCTGATAGGTTGGTGATGCATCTAGATGGGGAATTTGTTCAGGGGACTTAGTCCTTACAGGAACTGCACCACAGCATAGATTAGCTAGAGCTCAGATTGATACACCTGGCTCTGGAGTAGTTAAACAATGTCTTACAGGATTCACATATCTTGGTACAAATAGGCAACATGACCACCAAGGCACATGTGAGTCATCAAGGGGGTACAGACATCTAATTAATCCCTCTTCTTTTTGTGGGCGGAGGAGCCCTTACTCTATGCATTTCCCATAGGGGCACCGTAAAAGGTCCCATAGTTACTCTGGATTGTAGCCTTACTGTTCCTATGGTGATATAGGGAGGCAAGTGCATGTCTGTGTGCTGCATAATCTTCACCAGGAGAGGTGGAGAAGTTTCTTTCCACACTTTTGTGACCCCCTCCCCAAAGTTATCATAGGACTTATGCCAGCACTTAGGCTTTATGTAATCTATAAGTGCTGTAATTAATACAGAAAATATTAGACGGCTGAGAGGTATCGCCCTGATTTGTTCCAAAGTCAATTCCATCCTATTGTGTTTAGAAGAAAGTGAAATCGATAAAATGGATCCATGGGTTTTGTGATGACTGAGGACACAATCTTAACCATTGCACCAGCAAGGGCAATGAAACTCCAAATCTGTTTCTTTTCTCCCAACAATAAGTTCAGGGAGAGGGTTTCTCCCCAGAATAAACACAAAAGTCTACTTGTGTGCCTAATTATTTATTGCAGAATTGTAATGTAATTGTGCAAATGATTGCACAATTTTTTATTGCACAACTTGCAGAAATTTAGAAGTGTAACAACTGTTCTTACTACACTTAACCTCGAGGGTTGCTAGTAATCATTTAAAAGCAGCTGGAATTTGAATTCCTCACATCAATTGGCTCTCATCAAATTGATCCCGAAATGGTGCCTAGGCATTTGCTTTCATGCCCAGAGATGCTTTATATAGTGCCACTGCAAATTTATTCATAAATTCATGCAGGTTTCTTAAAAACTCTGCCTTGCCAAATAAAACAAAAGGAGGAACAGCCGATTTCAGGCTTCTGGATGCAGATGTAAAGGCAGATGGAGATGTAGTCAAAACGTTTCACGGAATGGTAGAGCTGCTTTTTAAAAATTGTCTCTGGCTGACATTATGCACTTTCCAATGTGCTTCAGTTCTATGTTAACTTGCACATCCCTCATACTTTTCAGTTCTTCTCCAGACAAATGAAGTGACTCTGCAACCCTTTGAAAAGCAAAAATAGTCTGGGCTGTAAATTCAAATCTGTCTATTGTCTAAAAGTAGATTAGGAGCAAGAAGAATACCATCAATGGTATTGCCCAAATAATCCAAATCTCCATTTCCTAAAAATGAAGGAAAATAACATTAATAATAATAATAACACAGGCATTTATATACCGCTTTTCTTGGTCTTTTTGGATTGCTCCTCAGACTTTATTCAAAGCGGTTTATATAGGCAGACGAATCTAAACCCCCGAAGAGATTTTTACAAACACAGATTGGTTCTGTCTTTTAAGAACCAGCTACGTTCAAGATGTTACATTCACGGTCTGGTTAATAATACTGCCCCCACCCCCCAATGTCTGAGATGCTAGCTGACAAACTTCTCCTTCAGTTCTCTGCCATGCCTGCCGCTATCAGTCTCACTCACCAGCTCTACTTCTATCTCCTCTGTATTGTCACTGGTCATCCTTAAGTCTTTGCAGGGTGATACCGTCTCCAAGGAAGACACACAAGCAGGTAAGTAACATTCAACAAGCTTATTCTTTTACTCTTTGTAGAGGCACATAAGCATAACGGTTACAGGTTTTTGGTTCTTCTCTTTTAGGTTGCAACAATTCAACAACGCAACTGCAGGAGCTCCAACTGCTCCCTCTCAACTACAGTTAAGTACCCAGGTAGGTATCACTCTTCTACCTGTCTTAACTCTTTGTTTCTTTCTCTTTTAGGTCCAGCCAGAAACCACCCTCAGACCTGGATCCCCAGATATGAGTCCTCAACCTTGGACAGTGCCAGTCTCTCTCCTTCTCCTCTCCAGCACTGCCCCACTCCCGCGTTTTCTCCTCTTATATATCTTGGCCTCCACCCCTCCCCATCCAGGGAGCATCATCTCTCCATCTCCTCCCCATTGCGCGGGAGAGGCCCGGATTGGCTCAACCCATGATTGGCCGTCCAGGGTAGAACTCTATCTTTTTGTCCATGTATAATCTGAGCAGGTCCTAGTAATCTTCAGACCATGTCACTCAATCAGGCTCAGTTGAAGCCAGCACCTCAGCCCACACATCTCTCGTCCGGACTGGCTCAGCCACAAAGTCTTCCTGGGGTCCAGGGGCTCCTCCACACTCTCACAAAAGGGCAGCTGAGATAGCTTCTTCACTCCCACTGAAAAAAGCACATAGAAAATCTCAGCTACAGCAGCCGCTTTTCAAGGTCTTGCTCCAGATCTGACTTCTGGTTATCTCGATCTGGCGACCTTCAGCTCTTATCTTCAGGCAAACGAAGGCTCTACCCTTTAGACCAGACTGTGTGAACAGCACCCATTGGTTAGGAGCACTCTCCCTTCCTCCTACTGAGAAAAACAAGCTCTCTCTCCCATAGTCCAATAGGGGCATTATAGTAGGCCTTAGGAGGTGGGTACAAGTTTTGGCAGGTCCAGGCCATTCGAAGAACTTACAATTAATTTTTTAAAATTAATGTCTATTTTGTTAATAAGAGAGGATCTGGGGCTTTTTAGATTCATGTATAAATTGTCCTAATGCAGGGATAATCTAAGAAAATGTAAAGGGGACATAGAAGGTAATTCTTACAGTATTATTGGCATCCATCAGCCTCAAAAGACTATGGTATAGTGCTCGATGCTGTATGCAAAGCACAAAGGCCTGGGTAGATTAATATGGAGGATAGGCTGTTACCCAAGCAGCAAATCCCCCCTCTTCCTGCCACTGAAATAGTCCAATGGAATGGCAGAGCCGATATGATTGGTTCCAGCTGCATCACAGAGCTGGGCTAAGGACAGGAGCTTACCCTGTTTTGTGGGGACCCTGGCTTTGAACCCTGGCCTATCTGGTTAACAGGCACAGTGTCTTAACCCCTTGCGCCACCCATAGCTGTTAATTATTACAGGGTTTAAGTATATCTGTATAAAGTGTTTGCACTCTGTGAATGCTTTTTGTACAGTGACAAAAGGACAGGCCTCTGGGGAATTCCTAGAAGTCTTTTATGAATTAGGGTCTTAGAGAAGGTACAATGTAATATTGAAATGAATTAAAAGTGTTTTTATGAAACTTGGGTTGGTATGTTGTTTTTGACTGATCAATACTGAATGAATGAGGTATAGAGTCTTTAAATAGTAAGACAGAGTATCAGAAAAGTTTTGTTAGCCATTTAAATGTATATTATACATAGTCATTGTAACAGAAATAAATCAATAATTAATCAATAATTAATAAGAGGTACTAACCAGAACATAACCAAAGCAATATTTTAGCTAACATCTAGAAAGCCAGAGGATCTGGCTAGAAAAGGTGATCCTGAACGGTGTTTCTGCCACATCTTTTGGGAGGCTCATGTCTGGGATCCACTGGGACATCTCGCATCCAGGATCTACTAGGACACCTTGTATCCACCCCAACCTCCAAGACTGATTCAGGACCAGAGTGGATTTGGCCCCACCTTGGAAGTGTATTGGAAGTGACTGATCTACCACATTTGATTTCCATCTCCTGAGGTACCCCCAACTACATTCTGTTGGAAAGGAAAAGTGGACACCAGATGTGGCAGAGCAGGACTGACCAAATAATTGCCAAAGGACCAACTGGAATCCAGAAACAAGCAAGAAAAGACCCACAGGAGTCAAGCAAGTATTCAAAATACTTGGACTGAAGTAAAGAAAAAGTGTGTACACATGTGGGCAGAAGTGGTAAACACCTCCTTTGATCGGGAGTAGTGGGGAAGGGAACACTCCGCAAGGATCTCAGCCAGTAGAAGATGAAATGCCTGCAACAACTCAGATCACCAGAAGTTTGTGGGTTGGAGGGAGGTAGTTGTTGGAGACCCTCACTCCAAGAGCAAAATCCCTTCCTTAATTGTCTGTTTGACTAGAAGGGGAAAATGGGAGGAAATCAAAGTAACCAGATTACTCCTTTGGCTTACGTGTTAAAGAATTACAAGAAAGGGTTCAAAAGTAAATTTGAGACAGGATCCTTAGACCCAAAAATCCTGAAAGAACTTTGGGAACAGACATGGCCAAAATTGGGAGTTTGTTGGCCTTCCCAAGGAAGTTTTCAACTAGACTGAACATCGCAGGATTGTATCAGAAAGTAGTCCATGATCCTGCACAATTCCCATACATCTCGTGCTGGTACTCTATCGTAAGCTCCAAACCCAGTTAGATTACAAATTGCATCATGCAAGCAGAAACTTGTGTGGCCGAAGACACAGACTCTACGACAAACAGGAGCTACTCTGCTAAAAACCAACTATCTGCCTATCCTGAAGGAGAACTCCAGTCGCCACAGCATGAGGGAACGAGATCATCCTGTGAAAGGAGAGACTCAGCATCAAAGCCAGTGTCTCAGGATGCTGCAGCTTGTGAGATGAAAGGGTGGAAAAAGATGTTCCCAAGACGTCTCACCTCAGCAGCCCAGTATTCCTTCACAATTCCAACCATCGTACCCCAATCCTGATGGACTCAGAAGCAAGCCAGAGGATTCAATGCCTCTAAAACAAGTGTCTATTTTGTCCAGCCACAAAGACTTAGTGAGACTTTATGCCTTATTCCTTTTTTGCTCTCAAAACCGAGAGTTGTTCTTATGGATGTAAAAGACTTTATAATCCTCAAGGACATTACTGGGACGCCTGTATCCATTGCAAACACAGAGACTGTCAGCAGAAGGGAAGCAGAAACAGCAACTTTGCACCCAATGATGCTGACCAGAAAAGAAAGTGAGAAAATTCTACCCCAAAAAGTCTTGGCAGCCACACGAGTTGGCCTCCTTCAATTGGGGTTTGATGAGCTAGGGACCCAAGTTTGGGGAGAAGATAGAATCTGGGAATCTTTCCAAATCCACTTTGCTCAGTTTGCAGATGGAAGAAACAGCGAAAGACAAAGGCGTAAAAGAACCAGAGAAAGTTGGGACCAGAATCAAGACTCCAGTGAAGTAAATGAAGCAACTGGAGGGGCTATGACACAGCAAAAATCCATTGCACAGTTTGCCTATTGGGAAAGCAATGCAAGACGCCAAAAAAGCATGGGAAAAACAAGATTGGATAAAGAGTTTCCCCCAGACGTCTGATTCAAAACTAGACTTACATGGTGTAAAAAGCAAAAGCTGCCACTGCACTAAACTGCACACCAACAGTAATTTCCACCTGAAAGTACTAGCACTGATAATTGATTCCAGGCTATTATTGTTGCAAAAAGAACTTATGCAAAAAGCTGGAAGCTCTCCAGCCATACTGAACCCAGCAGTTACTTCCTATAGAAAAACCCAGTGCCAATGTGAAAATATGAAAATCCAGAACCAAGCTGTAAATGTTTCCAGTCTGTAACCACTATGGATAGTGTATAAAATTGTGGTTATGTTTCAAAAAAAATCAACATTAAAAAAGCAGAAGAGCACTCTTTGCTGCAAAAGTTGGCAGCCTCAAAGCAAAAGTACTAAACGTCCTGCAACAAAGAAACATCTCAATGAATCAGAAGCTAGCAGAAAACATTCTCAACATCGCTGCACTGCATGTAAAAGATCTACAAGCAATGTGAAGGCCACAACAGAAAACTGTAAGTTAACCCAACAAAAAGGACTGTGTATCCTTTAATCTCCTCCGCCAGAAGATACCTCAAAGTTAGTTATTTTAGTTACTGTAGATTCCTAAAAAACAAAGGGGTGGGAGGCAAAAGGCAAAAAAGGGAAAAAAGAAAAGAAAAACCTATTTCTTTCTAGCAAAGGTCCTAAAACCCAGAGTTAAAAAGAAACACTGACAACAGACAAAGCTCTAGGAAGCCACATGTATTCATCCCAGCAGTTCCTGCCTGATGCCAAAAGTAATCCCAAACCAGCCCAAAGTAATGGACAAATAAAGAAATGGTTTTTAGCTCAAATAAAAAAAATAAAATTCAAATTAGCCACAGTAAAAAGCATATGGAGTTTGTTTGACACCCCGACTCCTTTAAAATATCAAAGCAAAAGCCCAGTTGCTAAAGGCAAAGTAAAATCCAGATGCTGTATCCAGACTGACTGAATCCAAGAACCCACTGCTGCCATCACCATGTCTGCCAGGCCTTGCCCTGCCTGCATGCCATCATCATGCCCAACCTGCCATCAAGGCCCAGGATACTGTTCCCAGACTTGCTGACACTCAAAGTCCACTGTAGCCAGCATCAGGACCACCTCAGCTTGAGAATAGCACCGCTACTCAGCAACAGATCTCCAGCATCAACCTTCTAAGCCAGCACCCAGCAACAGCTTACCAGAATCAGCCTTCTTGGAACCAGTCCACCTTCCAGGCCAGCTTCCCGAGACTCCAGATTCAGCCATTTTAGAAAATCTGCAGAAGCCTGTTCCCAGCGATGGCCTGATCCAAAAAGGGGGGTTGCCTGCCTGTCTGCCTATTCCTGCCTGTGCTGCTGCTATTCCTGACCCAAAAGGAATTTCAAAAAGATTCATTTGCCTGTTGCCAGAGTGATTCTTGCAACTAACTCAAATAATTCTTTATTTTAATGTCTTATTTTAATTGTTTACTGTTTGTAGTTTGAATTAGTTTAAGTTGGTATAGCCCAAAATAACTTTGAAACTTTTTGAAAGAAACTTTTGAAATATAGCAAAAATTTCTGGGAGATATATCAAGTTTCCGGGAACACTGCCAAAACTGGACACTGATACATTTTTGGTGATTGCATTCCAACAAACACATAGGAGGGTTAATGGGTAACAGTAAAATTAGAAAAAAACCTGAATGTTTCCTATGTTTTTCCAATTGAAAGCCTGTATATCCTGCAAGTTTTATATATTTTTCCTTGAATTTACAAACAAATAAGTAATATGTTTCTGAAAACTTCCATGAAATATAAGTATAATTTACATGAATGTGTTTTAGTTATCATAAGTTAAAAAGTTAACCCAGTTTCTATAAAAGTACACCAGTCAGTGTTGAAAGCATTGCAAGCCAACCCAGCACAGAATAGGCCTACTGCTAATAAAACAAGCTCAAATAAATATACTGAGTACAGATTTTAGTTATAACAGCCATGATTTTGCCAGTATAAATATATGTTATATGTATTGAATATATAAATATATAAAAGGTATTTGTGAGCAAGTTAAAACCAAAGATTCTTTTGCTCCATTGTTTTAAAGTGTAAGTAATTATTAAGCATAGAATTGTTTAAAAAAAATTGTGTTAAAAATAATACTGTAGGGGGGTGTGGCCTGAGCCCAAGCCGCGCCATGCCCAATTATTATTTTTCACTTGTTTATCAGTCCAATTGTTTTTAATTCCTTTAGAAGTTCTCCCTTTTTGTTTATCTGTTGAACTGTGCTGTGTCTGAGTCATGGACGTTTTGCTGCACTATCTTTAAGCTTTTTCCCACCCAACTGCTGGACCGAGATTTCGACCGCCATTTCCTTGGAACTGTGAGTGGGAGCTTGCAATTTATCTGTTGTTTTTTCATTCTGTATCCCCATGAGGAGGAAACGTCAACTCTCTTCTGAGAGCCAAGACTTTGGACCCAAGACCCCTAAACAACAATGCAGACTCAAAGATTTTTTTGGGCGTTCAAAGAGCCAGCCCAGTGCAGCATCTTTAGAGAGTCGAGCCAATTCTTCAGAGGTGATTGACTACTCCCGACTCTCCCCTCTTACCAGAGCCCTGGTCAGAGATTTGATAGATGATCAGGAGAGGTCACGGCCAAGTGAGGGGGATGCTCCGACAGACCGACACCTTTTAGAACTGATATTGCAGCAATCTTCTTCTACTGCCCAGACTGTTAAACAAATTCTTAACCTTTTAGAGCACTTCTTATCTGTCTTAAAGGGACAATACTTAGACTCCTCAAAGTTTTATCCAGCACATTCCAAGCCAAGCCTCGCTACCAAATTCTCTGAACTCCAAGCAACCTCTTCTAATTTCCAACCTGAAGTTCCTGCCTTTCCATCTTTTGGGAATTCTGTCACCAAGTTAATATAAGACCCAAAAAGCGTTGCCATTACAGTATTTCCCCATTCTGGACAATTTCCTGACTGGACTAAAAAATGGAAGACCAAGAAGTATTTGGCCAAATTGTTAAGGATAGACTTACTCGAGATTAACTTGTATAGAATTCAGAGACTGCCCTCTTCTCAACAACAGGAACGTGTTGTACTCCACTTTCACTCGTATCATGTACCAAGTTTGATATTCTCTCATTCACGAGAATTTAAGTATGCTGGAGTCTATCCTCATAGACATTTTAAAAATTTGACCATCACAAAGTTAGTCCCAATTTCTACTGAGAACTCCCACAAGGCAGTCAATGTGTTTCCTCCAACTCATAATACTCCTTCTGGGAGGAATTCCAGCTCCTCTCCACCCCTTTTAGAACTACCTGTTATATCTAATCTACCTCGCCCTCTGTCGATCCCAAACCCGGATCTTAATGACTTCTTCAGTGAACGATTAGAGTGTCCTCTTCGCCCTTCTTCCAGTTTTTCTCCTCCTCCGGAGTCCTTAGGTCACAAGGTTTTGAAACATCCATCCTTGGCTACCTCTCCTTGTGATAACCTTGAGTTTCCTGATGGAAGTCTACCTACTTTGCAACCACCCTCATGTCCCTCCAGTGTGCTTTCACCATCTATTTGTGCAGTGGACAGAAGTTTACAAAGTGATGCTCTTTTTCTTATTGATGCTCAGACGCTACAAATCTCCCCTTTAATTCTCGACTCTACTACTATTGTGAATAATCAGCCAAATGTCCCCTTGAAGATTCCTTCAACCACTCCCCTTGGGAGCTGTATCCTGGTCACTCCGTCTAAGCTGATGAACAAGCCTTTTGTGGCTGCAGAGCCTCATATGAATGGTTGTGTTCTCCACAGGTTTTCTCCAGATATTATGGCTGATGACTCTTTCCACTGACTATCAAATCCTCCTCTTCCTTTTCCAACCTACATGCCTCCCTTAAGTAAATACCCTGGAATATCAAAGGAGCTTCCAATGCACATCTCAGAGATCAAAGCAGATCCAGATCCATGCCCGATCCAGATTACAAGTGGACCTCCTTGACGAAGGCCCTTAAAATTGAATGAAGCTCTGTGAGCCTGGATTCCAAGGTCCTGTCTCCCCGAGTTTGTATTCCATGTTCCCACCCGTTTTCCAGAGACACTCTCCCCTACCTTTTTCATTATATGCACAGTAAACTAATTCTTGTATGGTAGCTATTTGTTAAGTTCTCCATGGTTCATTTCCTTTATGGATCCTTTTCATCTTTAGGACAGTGATGCCGTCATTGGCCCCAGTGATATCCTTACCCTTCCAACAAGACTCTGTTCCCACTTTAAAGCCACAAGGAAAGCTTCATTCCAGCATCATACTGGTTCCTGCGTTTCACCTATTGCCTGTGTTTTGTAACTGATTCCCCCCCAGAATGGATTTTGGAATGTGGTCTCTTAGCATCTGACTTATAATAGATCCTGGCCGCTTAAATATCCTTAGGGCTGGTGGCCACTCAGACCTGCTTCTTCTCTGGGTTGTTTTAGATTCTGTCTGTGATGAGACCCTTTTCCCTGGAGTTGCTTTGTGCCACTTATCAGATTTACAAGTAATAAATCATCTGATATTGGAAAAGATAAGTACCATGCCATCCAGATTGTAAGGCTCCGATTTTGTTGAGAAGGAGTATGTTAGTGAGTCGGACAGGATGGTTTTATTAACTATCCAACTTTTTCAAGCATATTAACAGTTTGTGATCTTATTTATGTACCTTTACACATCTATTTTGATGTCAATTGTATTGTTTTTTGTATGCCAATAAAGGTTCAGTTGAGTTGTTGAGTTGTTAATACTGTATTATTTTTAAGCTTTATATTACTTTTAAGCCTACCTTTAAGCCTGCAGTATTTTCAACCCTTGTTTTAAAAAAATAATACAGTGTTTTAAGCCTTGTGTATGTCATCACACTAGTGAAATAACACATCTGACTAACTCATAGTGTTGCCTAAAAGAATGCCAGGCAAAATTCTTTTGACATTACCATGTGCACATTTTAAAGTTACACCACAAAAAATCTCATTGTAAGTACACCATACACAGTACACAGTACCTAATACAATAAAAAATTCTCTGCATGTTTTGATGCATCAATTAAAGTGGTTATGCCATATAAAATGTGTTTTAAGAAAAAGTAAGATTATTAGTGAATAATTATCTGATTTTAAATGTAAGTGATATATTGTTTGTATGTATAAGCCATAATGTTATGCCATAAAAAATAAGCAATAATGATAGTAGTCATATTAAAATGCATTAAAATAGTAATAATGAAATGTATTGAACTGTATTAAAATGTATTAATGTAATGCAATGTATTGTACTCAAAAGCAACACACAAATACATGCTGAAGCAATCCACTACAGCTATTATGTTTTCTAAATAAAACCAAATAAGCCACATTGAAAGAATAATAAAAACAACACCAATAATAGCAACAACACCAACAACAATAGAAACATAATGAAAGAATAACAGCAACAATAGGAATAAGCAAACAAAAAAATTAGCTCAATAGAAGTAAAAAAAACCAAAAACCATAGTTTGGCTTTAAATTCAAGGACCAAGATTGGCCTTGAAATTTTGCCAAAAAGGGGGGATGTAATAGAAACCAATCAATAATCAATTAATCAACAATAAGAGGTACTAACCAGAACCTGACCAAAGCAATATTCTAGCTAACATCTAGAAAGCCAGAGGGCTATGGGAAAAGATAGTATTATATATGGCAAAGTCAAGTATATAGTATTATATAAGGCAAAGTATGATATAAGGCAAAGTTTATACAAGAAGTATAAAGCATGAGAACAGTATTAACTACAACACAAGAAAAAAACATTATGGGGTAAATCCTTGAAACATGAATAGAGCCATAGAATTGCTCTGTTCTATTCTCAGTTGCAACAATAAAGTTGCAATTTATCAGTTGCAACGAAAATCAGTTGCAACAATAAAGTTGCAACAGATAGGTGGAACAAGATGATCATTACTCAGTTATGACAGCAGTGTGACATATAAGATGGAGAAATCTTTATGACTGGTAATTAATCTGTATATGGAGAATTATGCAGAATTAAGCCATGTAATTGTATGTGATGGGTGGAATAATCAAGAACATGACTGGTAAGAAAACTTGATGTGAAGTGTTATGTATGTATGAGAATGAAGAGTTGTATCTGAATATCTGTGATGTCAGTTAGGTATAAAACCCCTAGTACTTCCTGAAAGAGGGGTTGTTCCAGAGCTTTGAGAGATTCCATGATGGATCTGTCTGGCAATCAGTAGCTACAATAAAATTGCTATCTCTCTGATCAAAGATTCTTTGATATTGGACTGAGTTATTGAAAGGAAAGTTTGGGGGGTGCATGTATTCCTGAAAGTAATCCTGAAAAGTGTTTCTGCAACAGTCATTACAATTTTAAAAGCTGCTTTTTTCTTAATTTCTACAACAGCTGCTAATCTGTCACAGCTGCCAGTCACACACAAAGAAATGTGTGTGTGTGTCAGAGGGGGAAAGAGGAGGGGGAAGCCTTGCCGTAATACACTTGTATAGGCCTGCATGCTAATTTCATAAAAGCAGGGATAATCTAAGAAAATGTACAGGGTACATAGAAGGTCTTAATAGCAGGGTTTAAATAACTTCTACATATATAAAAGAGAAAAAGTCACTGACTGACACACTGACTGACTGACTCATCAACACCCTGCCAAAACCATTGGGCCTAGAAGAGTGAAATTTGGGGTGGGTGTTCCTTCCGTGATGGAGGGGTGCACTAAGAACCAGTTTTCGGAAATTCCAACTGGAAGGGGGTGAAAAGAGGCGCAACAAGGTTTCCTCCCTATACTTTGCATTGAAGAATCGGTGACTGAGGGATGCTCTGCCCCAACCCCTGGATCTAGAAGCATGAAATTCAGTGTTCCTTCTGACACATGAACACTCACCAAGAACCAATGTGGAGAAATTTAACCCTTAAGGGGCTGAAAAGCAGTGCAGCGTGCTTTTGTCCTATAATTAACATGGAAGACTGACCACCATCCATCCAATTTGGTTCTCGGTGCCTGGTGCACAGGGGGGCATGTTGTTTGGAGGGAGGGGTTGCACTGGGGAGGATGCTGTGTATGGGGGAATGTTGCACATGGGGGTTGATCCACATGGGGGTTTGATGCACATAGGGAGAGGTTGCACAGGAGTGTTAGTGCGCATGGGGGTTGTTACGCAAAGGGGACTTATGTGCATGGGGACGTTGTTGCACATAGGGTTGATGTGCATGGGGTCTTGATGCTCATGGGGTCTTGATGCGCATGGGGGGAAGTTGCGTATGAGGAGGATGTTGCGCATGGGGGTTGTTGCGCATGGGGGATAGTTGTACTTGGGGGTTGATGTGTAATGGAAATGAGATTGGTACCAACAGGAAAAACACAGAAGAGGCTTATGCAAGCAAGAGATATCTTTATTGAAGCTTCAGACTGCAGTCGGACAGAGATTCTGCCTCCCCAAAAGACTGAGCCCCTAGCATACTTTGCGCACAATTTTTATAGCCTGACTGTCACGTAGGAAAAACTGTACATAAAGAGATTATTCTATTCATGACAAGAGGATTCATACAGGTAAAGATTTTATCTCGAGTGGCTTCCTGGATGGTGGAAGGGAACAGGACATGGTAAGATCCATGACTACACATTACGACAATGGAGGACATTCGTTGTTATCGGGCACGTATAGGTTTTACATCTGGCTGATTTACTTAAGCTTCCGTTCTCACGTGAAAAAGGAATTAAAATTTTATTTTAATTTTTAATCTTTTGGGCTTCAGGCAAGTTCCTTTGCCTTATCTG
Organism: Cryptoblepharus egeriae; assembly: GCA_030015325.1. Lineage (NCBI taxonomy): Eukaryota > Metazoa > Chordata > Lepidosauria > Squamata > Scincidae > Cryptoblepharus > Cryptoblepharus egeriae. The sequence goes on from JAREYC010000005.1 coordinate 33,177,523, forward strand.
ATAACCAGTATCACCACTGTATTGTTTTCCTTCCTTTCGCAAAGCTGTTTCTATTCTTATTATATGGCAGGACTTTTCTACTAGCGCTGCGGGGCCAGCCAAGGACAAGGAACGGGGATTTCCCTAGCAGTTCCGTTCAGATACACAGGCTTCAGAAGTCTCAAGTGGCTTAATCACTGCTGACCGCAACAATGCTCTGATTGACAGCTTCCTGCTGAGCAGGCATTGTGATGTCATAATCCCTTTAACAAGGAGAGAGCGAGAGTTGATTGAGCGTGAGTGGGCTATTAACAGCTTGACCACATCAAAAGCCTACTGCCAGAGTGGGGCATTGTGATGTCATAATCCTTTCCTGAAGAGCCTGAGAAAGTTGACTGAAGCTCCGCTGTCTGCCTGCAAGCTGCCTGAGGCTTATCAAGTGGAGCTAGAAAGTGTCAAATAATTCTAATAAATTCCAGAAAAATCTAAGAAATTCTTATAAAATCTAATAAATCTAAATTACTGGTTCCTGTCTACCATGGATGCGCATGGGGGATAGTTGCGCATGGGGTGATGTTGCACACAGGGGACTGATGTGCTTGGGATGTTGTGCATGGAGGATGTTGTGCCATGGGGAATGGCATATGAGGGAATTTTACTCCCACAACGCGGGTATGCTTTCTGCTAGTATCTAAATAAAGTGTTTGCACTCTTTGAATGCTCTGTGTACAGTGGCAAAAGGACAGGCCTCTAGGGAATTCCTGAAAGTCTTCTTTGAATTAGGGTCTTAGAAAAGGTACAATGTAATATTGAAATGAATTAAAAGTGCTTTTATGAAATGGGTTGTTATGTTGTTTTTGATTGATCAACACTGAATGAATGAGGTAGAGTCTTTAAACAGTGAGACAGTAAGCATTCACAGAGTGCAAACACTTTATATCGTCCCCTATATATTCAAAACTGTTTATTTCACTCTTCATAGCCTCATTTTTACAAAGTAAATTTTTCACATCTAAACAGTACCAATGGCCTCTCTAATCCCCTTTCCTAAGTTCAAAAACATGTCCAGGCAGGACAGAGCACGTCCTAATGTGCCTAATTAAACGTGCCTACCTATAAGCTCATGACTCCTCTCTTAAATCATTGCTTGATGCCTGTTCAATCAGCACAGCACCCGAACAGCTGTGAAACATAAGATGTTATTATCTGTGTTAATAGTTTAATAGCACTACAACAAATCTCTAACACAGACAGTCCCAATAAATCTTTCCCCAATGGTAGATCCATGGTGGGGTCAGCCTCTCATTTGGGGTGCTACACCCTCCGGAAGGCAGGATCAGTCGAAAGTCTTCCTAGAGGGGGTGCTCCCCAAGATCCCCAGACTGGCCTCATCTTTGGCTAGATTGGGTTGGAAAGTCGTTAGCTCTACCAACTTCCACCCTTGAGGTGGCTATAGAGTCTCTTGCTCCCTACCTCTGGGGGGACTGGGGGGCATTTTCCTGCTACTGCAGGTGTCAATGCTCCCCAGCCTCCCTCCCTCGTTGGAGCCCAGGGAGCGGCTGATCATGGTCCCCCCTTCAAGGGGACGCCGGTCAAGAGGCCTCTCGGTCAAGGGACCCGCTGGTGGTCATAGAGGCCCCAACTGCGCCCCAAACCTTCCCTTATGCGGGTGAGCATGGGTGCCCAGGAAGGTGGGGGGGGGGGGCCTTGGCTTCCTTTGGCATCTCCATTGGGCTGCCCCCTGCTTCCTGGCTTTTGGTGCTAGGCACCAGAATAGTGGGCTCGAGCCTGCCATCAGGCGGCCAGTGGACTTAGGGAAGCCCCTTTGTACTTCCCTTCCCCCCACCAGGGCCTAGCTTGCTGAGGGGAAGGGGTCTCTGCCCAACGACCCTTTCTCAGCCTCCATGGAGGTCTTTGAGCCAGCTTGGTTTGGGGGGAGGGGGAGAGACTCCAGCTTGGTTGCCTGCCGCTGGCGCACCTCACAGCGGGTGGGACGCTTCCCCCTCCCCCTCCCAGGGTAAGCTTTGTGTGAGCGTCACTGTCCTGCGAGAGGGGCCTGCCCGACCTTTGCTCTAGGCAGCGCTTCACAGGCGGTGGGCCCCCGGGCAGCTGCAGCAAGCAAGGGTTTGCAGCAACTAACCAGCCCCAGGCAAGGGTTTGTTTTGGCAGCACATTGGAGCCCTGGTGGAATGATTGCCATCGCAATCAAAATGGAACAAACCAAGTTTATTTTGGCTGGTTTTTTTTAAACTCAGGTGGCTTTTTTCCTCAGGCCTGGTTTTTTTCCTGCCATTTTTCCACAGCAGGCTTTGTTGTTTTCCCTCAGAGCTGGTTTTGCCTCATAGTAACCAAGCTTCACTTGTTTGCATCCAGGGACAACCGCCAGCTCAGCAGGTACTTTTTGAGGGAGAAGGACCCCTGGTGGTGGGAAAAGATGCCCTCCTCTCCAGGTGGCCTTCTGGGACCCGCTATGCCTTCCCTCCAGTGAAGCTGTTCCCCAGGGTCATCATGAAGGTCTGAAGGAAGAAAGCACGAGACCTTCTTATAGTCCCCCACTGGCCCAGGAGACCGTGGTTCTCAGACCTGAAGGAGCTCTCTCTGATCCCTCCCTTCCCCCCACCTGTTTGCCTGGACGTTCTCTCTCAGGGTCCAGTCTTGCACCCCCAGCCCCTGTAAGCACTTGCTTACATGGCTATTGAATGGGCAAGGCTAGCTAAGCATGGCTATTCAGACTCAGTACTTCAGACCTTGCTCTCTGACAGAGGGGCCTCCACTAATAGGATATATAACTACACATGGAAGGTGTTCACATCAAGGTGCACAGGGAGGGGTATCCACCCGGAGTCTATTAGAATTCGGAGGTTCCTAGACTTCCTGCAAGCAGGGTTGGATAAGGGCCTTATCACGGCCATCCTGAAGAGGCAGGTTACAGCCATATCTTCCATCTTGGGGTACCCCAAGTGTTGGGCCTTAGCATCACATCCACACATGCATAAGTTTTTTAGGGGTGCAGGGTTCCTTCGGCTAACCCCCTTCTGTACGGGTCCATCCCTGGGACCTTCCCCTGGTACTGCACTATATGACCAAACCTCCCTCTGAGCCACTTGCCACCTGTTATTTCAAGCTCCTCACACTTAAATCAGTTTTTCTGGTGGCTATTAAGAACAAAGACGACAGGGGTGACTGCAACAACTATTGTGGCATCTCTCTTCTTAGTGTTGTAGGGAAGCTACTTGCCCGAGTCATACTGAAGAGGCTTCAGGTGCTTGCAGAGAGGATCTATCCTGAATCACAGTGTGGATTTCGAGCCAACAGGTCCACCACTGATATGGTATTTTCCCTTCGACAGTTGCAAGAGAAATGTAGGGAACAAAGATAGCCACTCTTTGTAGCCTTCATAGACCTTACAAAGGCTTTTGATTTGGTTAGTAGGGATGGCCTTTTTAAAATCCTCCCCAAGATTGGATGCCCACCTAAGCTCTTCAACATCATCAGGTCCTTTCACGAGGACATGAAGGGCACTGTAGTTTTTGATGGCTTAAACTCCTTTCACATCCGAAGTGGAGTGAAGCAGGGCTGCGTCCTCGCACCAACTTTATTTGGGATCTTTTTTGCAGTCATGCTGAAGCATGCTTTTGGAAACGTAACAGAGGGAATCTATCTCCGGACCAGATCAGATGGAAAACTCTACAATCCTTCCAGACTAAGAGCAAAGCCCACAGTCCAGCTGAAATGCTTGCAGGAGTTCCTCTTCGCCGACGACGCTGCTGTTACTGCTCAGTCTGCTGAAGACCTTCAACAACTCATGGACCGCTTTAGCAAAGCCTGCCAAGACTTTGGACTAACAATCAGCTTGAAGAAAACACAAGTCATGGGTCAGGGTGTGGATCCACCTCCCTGTATCACAATCTCTGAACATGAACTGGAGGTTGTCCATGACTTTGTGTACCTTGGCTCAACTATCTCTGACACTCTCTCCTTAATACTGAGCTGAATAAACGTATTGGTAAAGTGGCTACCACGTTCTCCAAGCTTACAAAGAGAGTATGGCTTAATAATAAGCTGACGGACCATACAAAGATCCAGGACTATAGAGCTTGCGTCCTGAGCACACTCTTGTACTGCAGCGAGTCTTGGACCCTTTATGCATGGCAGGAGAGAAAGCTGAACACCTTCCATATGCGCTGTCTCCGACATATTCTTGGCATCACCTGGCATGACAAAGTTTCAGATGACACAGTCTTGGAAGGTGCTAGAATCTCTAGCATGTTCACACTTCTGAAACAGCGGCGTCTACGCTGGCTTGGGCATGTCGTGAGAATGGCTGATGGCCGGATTCCAAAAGATCTCCTATACGGAGAATTAGTGCAGGGAAAGCGCCCTAGAGGGAGACCACAACTGTGATACAAAGACATCTGCAGGAGGGATCTAAAGGCCTTGGGAATGGACATCAACAGCTGGGAAACCTTGACCTCCGATCGTTCAGCATGGAGGCAAAAGACCAATCATGGCCTTCTCCAACTGGAAGAGACACTTGTTCGGCAGGCTGAAGCAAAGAGACAGACCCGAAAGCAGCAAAACCTGGGGCCTGGGCAGGGGACGGAATTTATTTGTCCTCAGTGTGGAAGGGATTGCCACTCTCGAATTGGCCTTTTTAGCCACACTAGATGTTGTTTCAGGACCTCCAATCAGAGCATGATACCATAGTCTTTCAAGACAGAAGGATGCCAATGCCAATTACCAGTAGTGGGCTCCAGCAGGTTCACACCTACTCTATAGAACCGGTTGTTAATGAGAGATAAGACATATAAAGTTTAAAAATAGCCATTTAATATTGGCTGTCAGATGAGCATAGAACCGGTTGTTAATTTCTTTGAATCCCATCACTGGCTATTACGTGTGCCAGATGGGTGTCAGAGATGGCAGCTCTCTCTGTAGCACGGGGAACTATGATCTATGATGGAAGACAGAATTGCAATTTGTCTTTTCACAGGTCACAGGAGATAGTATTACCCTCCTTCTGCCCCAAGCCATCCCACCCCTTGGAACAGGAATGGCAACTGTCAGACGTTAAGCGGGCAGTAAGTTTCTATTTAGAATGCACTGCCCCATATAGGAGGACAGAGGTCCTCTTTGTATCCTTTTTGAATTGTTCTGAGGGAAAAAAGGTATCGCCTTCATCCATCTCTTGATGGGTCACTGAGGTGACAGCCTTAGCCTACAGGTCACCTGGTAGGGAGCCCCCTCCTGGGTTCGAGGCCCACTCCACCGGAAGTGTGGCTACCGCGGCAGCCTACCGACCTTGTCCCTCTCTGGAGGCAGTATGCCGGGTGGCTATGTGGTCCATGCCCAATACCTTTGTCAAACATTTTAAGATTGGGAGGTATGCCGCGGAAGACGCTGCCTTCGTTAGGCGTGTCCTCCAGTCACTAGTTTTGCATCCTCAAAGCAGCTCCCACCCTTAGAGAACACCACTGCTTGGACACATCACAAGTGAGAGGCTGACCCCACCATGGATATACCACTGGAGAATGGGGATATTTGGTCTTACCTGTGTAAGCCCCCTTCTCCGTGGTAATGTCCATGGTGGGGTCAGGCCCAACCTTGCTGCTGGTGGGCTGCGAAACAGAGGGTAATACAAGTGGGCGTTAAGGGCAGCAGCAGGGGTTAGCAGCTAGTGGGAGGGACTCAGGGACAGCTGCCTTTCCTTGTATTATTCCCCCTGCCGCTCTCCCTCTGTGTGTTCTATATTCCTTCTGTTGTGATTCTACCACTTCCACCTTGTGCATGTTGACTACTGGCTTGTTACTGCCTTTCTCTCTTATACTCCAAGTCTGTTCTTTTGGATCCTCTCTTGAGCTTGCTTCAGGTTCTGTTGCAGGGCCGGAGAGACTTCGTTGATTCTTACACTTTATTCCTGGAGTTGATCAGTCCTCATTGCTTGGACAATCTGAGGATCTTGGGGGGCACCCCCTCCAGGAAGACTTTCAACTGACCCCGCCTTCTGGAGGGTGTGGCATCCCAAGTGAGAGGCTGACCCCACCATGGACATTACCACTGAGAAGGGGGCTTACACAGGTAAGACCAAATCTCCCCATTTGCAGCCATCTGACAAGGAGCCATGGAGCCCTATGCAGACTTTACACCACCTCACGGTTGCCCTCCAGAAATATGGGTTGCAAATTGCTCCAGAGTATGATGGCCTGAATAGATTCATATAAAGGATAGGCTGCTGCCCAAGCAGCAAACTCCCCCTCTCCACATTGCTAAAATAGTTCAAGAAAACAGCCAAAAAACTTTCATTTCATATGCTGCTTCTGTTAAGACAGATTGTATTTTAAAATTATTTTCAAGCTTGGTAAATTCCTGTCGGAATATCTAAAGGATGGAGAAAGCCCTTCAAAGAATATTTCCTCACCTCCTAATGATTCAAATTGTTAACTGGCTTCCCCCATAGTAATTCCTAATCCTCACAGTCCACAACTCTTCCAAGGAGGTTTTCTTTAAACATGTGTGGTGTCACATGTCACATTTCTTTCTAAATAAGAAAACCCACCAGTTGGTTTTTAAAATTCCCTGCCACCTGTGGCTAAAAAATTATTTAGCCACAGAATTAGAATTTTAAAAAATCAAATATTTCCTTAATCTTTTGTTTTCCTTAAATATTTCTGAGTAATACAACAGAATCCTGTGCCTTGAAAAAAGAGGTTACCTTTTCTTCAAGTCCAAGTGCTTCTGAGCATCAGCAGAGTGCAAAAACTAACTATGCCTATCAAACACACTTATGTTCTACTCCTCTCTGTTTACAGGAAAAAACAACTGCCTTCAGGAATGTTCTAATCTCAGTTTACATAAGCTTTGTCTCTTCCACAGGATGAGCATGGAATTAATATTTTAGCATAAAATAAAATACTTTCTTTACAGACTGTAACAGTTTTAAATCTTTGCTACAACATGCTTTTTCTTTTTAAACTCATTTTAATATCATTTTTCCTAAATGCCTTTTGCAAAGAAGAGTCAAGGAATTTTTTTGCCAGTTGTTTTTACCTTTTTTCAAGCTTTGGCCAATCATTCATTTTTTTCTTGGAAATGTCTTCAGGTTGTCTTACAATAAAGCACAAACTTAGGAGGTCTAATTGCTGCTGCAGCATGCTTTTTCTTTTTAAACCAAAATGTTTTTTTTCTTAAACACTCTTAATTTCTAAGTTAAAATTTATATTGGCTATTCCTGCTAACTCTAGCTACCCAAAACTAAATAATCTTAATTTATACTTCTTCCCCTTTTTCACGTATATACAGTGGTGCCTCACATAAAGAGCTTAATTTGTTCCAGAGGCATGCTCTTTAAGTGAAATGCTCTTTAAGTGAAGCAGATTTTCCCATAGGAAACAATGGAAACTCAGACAATTGGTTCCACAACCCCAAAAATATTCATATAAAAATATTAACTGGGTGTAAAAATGATGACAAAACACAGGAATTGAATTCACAACACTGTAATACAGGCCACAATTACTGTAATAAAACTCTATAATATTCTGTACAGTAAAAAAGAAAAGAAAAACCTGTATGGCCAAGGATGCCTAATTTTCACTAAAGGAGTCACTGGTGTCTTTTAGAGCATCTTTAACAGGGAAACCAACTCTGTGTGTGATCTGTCTATGCAAACTAGACAGGCAGTCTGCAACAGCAACCAGATCCTATGCTGTCTACTCAGAATCAAGCCCGACTGAATCCACTGGGGCTTACTCAAAGGAAAGAGTGTAGGATGTAGCCTGACTTTTTCCAAGTTTGCATTAAGCGTAACAGCAGAAGGGCACAGAAGGGTCTAAGAATCAAGCACCATTGAATCCACTGGGGCTTTCTCACTGGAAAGTGTGTAGGATGCAGCCTGACTTCAAGTTTGCATGAAGTGCAACAGCAGAAGGCCATAGAAGGATCTCCTCAGAATCAAGCCCCATTGAATCCACTGAGGCTTACTCACAGGAAAGGAAAACTGCAGGCAGGGAAGGTGGGGGGGGGGGGGAAGAGGGTGGTTGTAGTGGGATCCAGGCAGGGGGGCTTCCTTGGGGGGAAGGTGTCTGAGGGGGGCTGCAGGAGGAGTTTTCCCTCCTACCTGATGGAAGCTGCAGTGCTTAGGCTGAGTTGACCACGTTTGCTAGCTGCAAGAAGCAGCCGCATTTGTTCCTCCGACTGAAGGGGCTCTTCTGCTCTCTCTGCTGGCCTCTTCCCTGGTACTGCAGGGGGGAGAAAGTCCTGCCTCACTTCCTCAGCCCAGCCAATGCAGGGAGGAGGAGAGGGAGCCCAGCCAATGGGCACTCGTTATGCGAATCATGCTCGTTAAGAGGGGCAGAAGCCCCCACAAATTTTTCCTTGTTATGTGGAACACTGGCTATTTGAAGCACTATGCGAGGTACCACTGTATTGTGTGTATCATATCCATTTTTAAACAATAAAAAGGGGGGGACACACAGCATCGCTTGTTTGTTCAAGAAACATTATATACCCTCGTATATACTTTGACCTTATTTTAAATGCAAAAAGAAATATATCTGCCCCCTTCCTTTTACCAGGCATTATTTTGCTCTAGCTAAAATGTTTTAACCCTGTGTTTTGTTAGGTCTCTCTGTGTGTGTTTTCAGTTTTGTTCCCATTTACAGAATCACCTTATTCTCGCTCTCTCTCTGCAACCACCCTGTAAAAATCCAAAGTTGTGTCTGCAATTTCAACTGCTGGCCCATGCATGTTTTTCTAACATGCACATCACCAAGACACAAAACTAACATGCACAAAGACCAAGCACAAAACAATGCATGTTTTTCTAACATGCACAACACCTATACAACACCAAGACTTTTGGCCGGTTATAAAAAAAACTTGATGTCTAATGCTGTGCAGTTCTACAAGTTAAACAGTCATTCATGCGAACAATTGCCTTTGTGATCTTCTAAAGGACTATAAACTGGCTGAGGCTTCTCTCCTGCAAGTATTCCAGCCTTAGTTTTGCCTTGTGGACTCTGCCTGGTTTCTGCCTTTGTCACAAGAACTTGTAACCACCAAAACGGAAGAGTATATTTTATTAGTGCTGCATCCTTATTAATATTGTGTGTCTGTAAACGTTATGTCTTGATTTTTTAACTCTGTGTCTAAATATGTGTTATGCTTTGTATGTTTAATCAAATGTAAATTTATCCACAAAAGGGGAAAACCTATACCTGAAAATCAAATCATTGTGTTCAATTTCACGTTTCCCAGTCCCCTCCATCCTCTTGCATTGATCAAAGCTGTAAGGCCAAAAACATTTTCGTGGTGTACCAAAACAGTTTCTGTTAAAAAAAAATGCCGTCCAAAAGTTTTCCTAAAGATATTTGTGCCTTATAATCAATGGTTAAAATTAATATGTGCTTACCTATGTATGTGCTGTATCTTAAAAACCCCACTGTGGTGCACAGTACACATGCTCTAAAGTACCAACTCAAACAAATTAGCAATGCTTGCCAGCTCAAAATGTTAGTTAAAACAATGTTTTAAATATGAAGTGTTTATAGTTGGCTCCCTGATTTTCATTGGCTTAAGCAATTATTTGTATATTAAAAAAGCAGGCCTCTGTCAGTCTTGAAAGACTATGGTATCGTGCTCGGCGCTGCATACGCTGCATGCGAAGCACGAAAGCCTGGGTAGTTTGATACGGAGGATAGGCTGTTACCCAAGCAGCAAATCCCCCTCTCCACACCACTGAATTAGTCCAATGGAAAGCCAGAGCCAATATGATTGGATCCAGCTGGCGTCGCAGAGCTGGGCTAAGGCAGGAGCCCACCCTGTCTTGTGGGGCCGACTTGGGTCTCGAACCCTGGCCTGCTGGTTAACAGGCACAGCATCTTAACCGCTTGCGCCACCCACAGCCACAAATATATATATTTGTATATGGCCTAATCATAATAGGAGTATGCATTGTTTTTTTGTTGTTTCCTTCAGTGTGTCCCATCACTAATTCAAATAGGAAAAAACATAATTGACCTAATATCTCCTCAAGTGATGTATTTATGATGTGTCCAATTACATGCCTTACAAAAATCTCCTTAGGAGTACATCTTCATTAAACAAAATAAAAAAGAGAGGTAGCTATGAGATGTGCTGACCTTTGATCCAACCCAGATGGAGAAAACTCCACTGTCTCTCTGAAGCACACCTTGAGAGATAAGGTGTACCTGAGCAAGAGATGCACATACCAAGCTAAGCATAAACACTGAAGTTTATCAATCACTGTGTAATCAGGCTGAGAAACCAAAGATTATTAATCAATTAGAGCTGTGTATACATGATAGAAGATACAATAAAAGGAGGCTGGGGGGAAAAGATCCTGTCAGAATTCTCCGGACCAGATTCCTGGTGTCTGTGTCGTTTCTACACTCAGCGAGAGGAGTAGGTGAAGATGATGGACAAATTTGATACAGAAAATATCGTTTTTTTTGCTCCTGTCCCGTATTCCGGGCTTCCCTCCCCACAGATGCCCCTGGATCAGAAGCAGTACTTACTTTGCAAAGAGTTTCCAGCCAATCCAATGTTAGTTCAGAAGTGGGAAGTGATGAGATAGATCTGAGTAGATGGACCCTGCTAAACCTCACTAGAGAGTGATCTAGAAGGAGGAGGACTCACTTCATGGCAAATTTCCTAATCAAAGACCTGTACAGTGGTAGAAGGATTTCCTAGTCTAGCCCTACAATCCAGAGTAACTATGTGAGCACGTAAGAGACATTATGTGCACCTGTAGTTACTGCACCACCTAGTGAAAACCTATGGGAAATTCATATTGCAATCCAGAGTAAATTGTTCTTACACTGGAGCAAGGACTCCCCATAGTTACTCTGGATTACGCCCTAGGTCTCCTGTATTCAGTGAAGTCAACACAGGTGAATAAGGATGCTGATTATGATGTCTTTTACACCACCCAATCAGACATGAACTGCATAATATGATAATGGGTTCATGTTATGATTTTTTCCTAATTTCACTAGTTTATACACGTTAGTTACATTTTTTATGACAATACTTTGGCATCCATCAGTCTTGAAAGATTATGGTATCGTGCTTGACGCTGCATGTGAAGCAGAAAGGCCTGGGTAGATTGATATGGAGAATAGGCTGTTACCCAGGTACCAAATCCCCTCTCTCCACACCACTGAATTAGTCCAATGGAACAGCAGAGCCGATATGATTGGTTCCAGCTGCATTGAAGAGCTGGGTTAAGGAGTGATCGAGTGATCTAGGTGGAAGCCAGTGCAGGAGAATATGACAAAGCTCCATAGAGGTTAATGGGACACTGTCCTCATTGGTTTGAGATTTAGTGACCCTACTCCCATAGCATTGGGGAACAGAACTTGGTATTACAGAAGTCGTATAACAGACCTTGTATTACAATACAGTAAACAGTTAATATTGTATTAACAGTAAACAAAGTACTGACCTATACTTATTATCAAAATACCGTATTTACTTGAATCTAACACACACCACAATTTGGGAAACTAAATTCAGCTTGAAAAGGTACGTGTTAGATTCAAGTAAATACGTGTTAGATTCAAGTAATTACATATAAAAATAACCAGTTCCAAATGTCTCCCAAAAACTCCTTTTGCTTGAACATTGGGAAATGTACTGCATTTGAAAATGGTACTATAAACATATTTGCTCTGTGAGGGGATGCACAGGAGCTATATGTCTTTTGTACTGGGACTTTTGAAATAACAATTTGCTTGTGCCATTCTTATTATATAGTACATTTTGCTCTGAGGAACCAAAAACAGTGCTGTGAAAGGTTGGATTATGTTTCCTTCCTGCCAGAGTACAACACTGGTCCTTGCAATCTATAATTTTGTGTTAAATAAAGGCTGAGAGGGAAACAGCACACTGGTTTGATGGATGTTTTAGTGCTCAAGTTAAGTGTTTGAACCACAATAACAGGCTAAGAATAAAGAAGCATAGAATAAGCATACTCCGTAAAAAGACAGGAACCTGTGACACTCCACTTCATAGTACAAAGAGACAGTAACGAATTTGCTTGTCTTAGTAAAAAGGCTGCCACCTTCTCTTCCCTCATATCCTTGCATGTGCTTCTCTCCCTCCACCTACTTGAAATATTCCCTGTGCAAGAGAGCATTTCAAAGTGAAAGGAAAAGTCCCAGAGCAGAAACATCCATTGATATACACTAATAGTTCTTGAACTGCATAGCACCTAGACCCACTTCTTATAATGACAATCTGTCAGGACCTACTGGAAATGATGTGAATTTATCAGTAAGAAAAAATTTGAACACTCCCCACAGGAAAAAAAAATTAATTTAGATTAAAAGTTTACAATAGGTATGAGTTAAATTTTTTTTAAAAAGAAAATTCAATCAGTTGCTAATCTGTTTTAAAAAATATTCCCAAACATCTCAATGATTTAAGTCCTATTCACCCTTACCCAGGAGTATCATTCACTATAATTGTTAAAAGCTTATACATGATTGGAGTCTGTTTAAAACTCCAGATCTGTCACATTTCCCCAAATGCAGTCATACTCAATAATAGCATTGAGCCTAATATATTAAAAACAAGATATACATTGAAATGAATGGGAACTCAGCTGACGTTGGTTTTGGCATCTACCTAGTGGGTACCAACTGACAAATCTGAGAAATGCTGAAGTAGCCCCTTTAATGTTGGTTAGGTACAGAGGTACATGTTGATTAATGTTGGGAACGGGATCCAATGACTTTTATTTTTTGCATCTTTAGAAACAGGATGACCGTATGCCATAACCATAAAAAGAGGATAAGGCCCCCCAAATGTAGGACATTCAAGAAAAATGTAGGACATGACAAAATAAAAGCTAAAAACAGCCATGTATATTGCTTTCACTTGCTTAACATACGGCACCGTCCAGAGTAACTATGGGAGCACATAAGAGACATTCCCTACAATCCAGAGTAACTACGGGAGCACGTAAGAGACATTATGGGCACCCGTAGTTACTGCACCACCTAATGAAACCCTATGGGAAATTCATATTGCAATCCAGAGCAAATTGTTCTTACACTGGAGCAAGGACTCCCCATAGTTGCTCTGGATTGCACCCATTATGTGCACCCATAATTACTGCACCACTTAGTGTAAACCTATGGGAAATGCATATTGCAATCCAGAGTAACTTATTCTTACTCCTGAGCAAGGACTCCCCGTAGTTACTCTGGATTTCACCCTTAAACTCTATATTAGTTATTGTAAAATTTAAACTTACTACATATAATTTATTACATGTAATTTATTAATTACAGAGAAGCTACATGCTGCCCTCTTCGAATTAAAAGGGGGACACTGAAGTTTTTTCCCCAGGACACAAGGCTAAAATCCCGGGCATGTTGTGGAAAAACTGGGGATTTAGAAAGCCAATGTAGCTATTATTTCATTCATAAATATTTTCATTTAAGACACCTTAATTTAAGACACCTCATAAATTAATTTAAGACATTCATAAATATTTTCATTTAAGACACCTTAAGACACCTTTATTTAAGACACCTCAGTGCCCAATCTGATGTCTCGTCTACTCAGAAATGAATCCCGTTATATTGAATGGAGCTTACTTCCAGGAAAGCGTGGATAGGATCGGACTGTAATTTATGTAACCAGGATTGGACTAACAAGCGTAAAAATGCCGTAGATGTCATGCATGTCATCAGCATCCATTTTGTGTGTGCTGCTGCTGCTGCTGTGATCGGTGGTGCAAGAGGCTCGCGGCCAGGCCCGCGAAGGTGAGTCTGACCGCACCCGGGGTGGAACGGGGCAGGGAGCAGGAGGAAAGGGGGCTGGAAGGGGTTGGATGGTATGGGAGACGTTGTCAGAGGGGAGGTTGAGTCCCTGAAAGGGGACAGACAAGCTGGGAAGATAGGAATAGAATGCAGTAGCAAGCTAATAGGGGCAGGTTGCTACGGTGATGAGAGAGCTGGTGAGACCGTTGGAGGAGAAGGGTTGAGAGGAAGAGCAAGAGAATGAGATATGCTCTGTTTTGGAGACCCTTCTTGAAATTCAAGAGGTCAGGCTCCATTTGGAGGTCGGGCGGGGGAAATAGAGCTCCTCCATGGGCCGTAAGGGAGGGAAAGGAAACATTCCAGGGAAGCTCGACCCAAGCTGAGTCAGCACCTGATGCAGAACCAAATTCCACCTCAGTATCTTTAGTCCATGTTGCTGTGGCCTCCACTGCTCTTCATCTATGGATGCTTGACCTCCGTAGGTGCTGGTGTGGTATGGCCTGGACTTGGGGGTCTTCTTTCCTCCACTCAGGCCATACAGGTCTCAAGCAGACCCTAAGAGGACGGGGAAGGGTCTGCCCTAAGAGTCCTCTCAGGCCAAAGCTGGCCTGAAGCTCTGCTCTTCCTGTTGATTTTAAAAAGGACCATGCCAGATAAGAGTGAGGTGACACTAAGCAGAAGGTATAAGAGGCTTTACCTCTCATGCCTCTCTTATAGAGGTTGTACATCTCTGAACACCAGATACTTTTATGCAAGGTTACCTGCCGGGATAAGGATGTCCTGTTGTCTTGGATGCTCCCAGATCCATCTGGTGGGTCCCTGCGAGCAGAGCCTCTGTGAGGAATTTTATCAGGGATACAAAGGCTGTAATCCTAATCTCCACTTAGGCCAAACTAACCCCCGGCACACATCCCATGCTGGCCTAGGGGTGTCACAAAAATGCTGTACATACAAACATTTTCTAAAAACCCAGGAGATTTCTGGCTCCCCTCCTTTGTTGACCCCACACCAGAATGACCATATATCTTCTTTTTCCAAGATGTTCTCTTTTTTACCTTGTGTCCAGGAAAAATATCTTCATTCTCCTTCTTTTCCTTGTAAACAGGCAGCATCTCACCTTCTTGTAATTAATAAATTGTAATTTAAACGTAATAAACTATCATTGCAATCCTAAACCTGTCTACTCAGAAGTGAGTCCAATTGTGTTCAATAGTTTACTCCCAAGAAAGTGTGATTAGGATTGCAGCCTTAATAGTTTTTAATTTAATAAGTAATATATGTTTAAATTAATAACATGAAAGCAATATATATGAGTGTTTTTAACTTTTATTTAATCGTGTACTACATTTTTCTTGACAGTCTCTTTTTATCTTTTGTGGTTATGACATATGGTCATCCTGACCCATGTCTGTCCCAATATACATATATTAATGTGTATTTTGATTTTTAAAACACAAAGGTAGGGTAAGGGTTCAGAGGCAGTCAGTGCAATCTGAAGCATGTCTATTCAGAAGTAAGTCCCATTGTGTTCAGTTGTACTTACTCCCAGGAATGTGTGGTTAGGATTGCAGCCTTAGTGTATAAAATATGAGGTTTGTTGCCCAGATAGAGTGGGACCCAAATTGTAATGAGCAAGACACACCATAAAAGGCAGATGGGAAAGTCTAGGGATACCAATAACCAGAATACATTTGACAGGGGTCTGGACAGGTATTCCCCTAGACTCCTTGCACTTCCCTGAACGTGCTTTCCAAGGATGGTGTGTGATGAGATTGGGAGTACCATCCAGAATACTCCTCGGGCAGCACAAGGCACTTGCGCTGGCCCTAGAGTGTCACAAATGTGCGATAGGACACTTTGTGATGCTCTGGAGACAAATAGGTTGGTGCACTCCCATGGACCAGAAGAAGGGCAGTCTTGCACTGGCTTTTCCAGGCCAGCACAAATTCTGGGGAGGGTGGAACCCAGGTCTGAGGGAGATGCTCTGGGGTGGCCTTGGGTGGTTTGGAGGGCCCCATGTTACCCCCAGCCAGCTGCTTGAAACAACTGTTTCATCTGGCTTCATGGGTGGGTAATGAAGGCAATAGTAATGGGAGAAATTTTCCTGTGATCAGTGTTTAACTACTGCAGGAAAAAACTTACCATGGGGAGGATGGGCACAGCTAAGTATGTGCATTGTCAGCATGCTCGTAAAAGCCATTGCACCCATGGAATCAAATCTCTATAGTTCCATAATTGTTTTTCAAGGTGAAAAATGTGTTTGCTCTGGAAGATTCCAAAATGACAATGTTTTGTTTAAACATTAATGGTATCCTCACATGTGCATATACATTGTGCGCATGTGTATAACTGCATAAATACATTGTTCTTTTTTCCCCCCTAGTAAACCTGTACTTGTCTACATGGGCAACACCACCATTAAGGCAATACTACCGCCTGATACAGCCATTGCATTTGAGACGTGCTTGACCCGGACTAGTAACTTTAAAATATATAGCTTTTTGCTTGGCATTTCAGGCTGGATTATGTGCATACTTTCAACAGCATCTGTGCAATGGAGAGTGTGGTATGTTCAAAACATCACCGCCGTCACATCTGACACTGTATGGATTGGAATCTGGAAGGTCTGTTTTATACGCTTCGGTACAGATGACGACACAATGCACTGCCACATATTCAAGGAGAAAGATACCTTCATCCCCATGGAAATTTTCCTTGCTCAGGATCTCATGACATTAGCTATTATTTTGGAGGCACTGGGATTAATTTTTCTCTGTCTTGGCCTCTGGAACACCTACGAGGATAAAGAATGCACAAAACTTACTTCTAATTTGTTTTTCTTTGGAAGCATTTGGAACTTAATCTCAGGATTACTTACCTTGATGCCTGTTTGTTTGAATATGATTGCTGTCTTGTCAAAAAACAAAATTTCTTTCCCTGCAGCATATAAATTGCCTCCTGTACCTAATGACCAGTATCTTGGAGCTGGTCTTTACGTTGGGATAACATCTTCGGTATTACAAGTATTGAGCGGATCATTTATTTTCATTGAAGAATGTTTAATAAAAGACAACCAAATCCGCCCAGGAGAAACATGTGAACACAGAGCTATGACTTGTCCATACTGTAACTCTTCCGTAAAAGTACCAGTCCGAAATGAATTCTTGACTGAATCTGCCTCTTCTAGGAAGTTAGCTGTCAATACTATAGAGCAGTACACAATTCCCACAGGAACTGTTCGAAGCAGAACGATTACCAGTGCTGACTTGCATCTATAGAATCTGTTGATTTTCTAATCCAAGGGTGAACATATGGGAAATCAGTAGCCTGGAAGCTATTTGGTTTTTAGATTAAAAACTAAAGGTGGAAGAAAATATAATATTTCAAGAATTATGTGGAAATCCTACAAAAGTATGATTTATCTTATTTCTCAGGTCTTTCCGTCCTGCATCAATCTTTCTTAATTGTTCTGTTGAAATGTAAAATAAGAAAATGTACCAAGACTATAAATTAAAAACCACAATGCAGTGCACATTTCATGTGAAAGGGTATATGGAATGAGTGGCTTGCCAAGAACTGGGGGACCCTGGTTCAAAGGCTATTCAGCCATGCTTTGATTGTGACCAAGGCAAGTCACTCTGTCTCAACTTAAGGATTGTGGGAAGATAAAACAAGCAAGGGGAGATGAAATAGAAATGATGGGATTTATGGGACTTCTTGGAAGGAGGGAAGCATTAAAAAGTTATTGTTAGAACTATAATAAAGAATTCAAGGAGATGTATATGTGTATATGTAGGTCCACAGAGATGACAAAAAACCAGAAAAGATTTCATTGCCAGAAGATTTGAAGAGTGCAACCCTATATTACATTGAAGCAGTCCAGCTGACATGCATGTACTAAACCCAGTGTGAGTTTGGGGCAGTTGCTGCAATACCATGGAACAAGGGGAAACCTTTCCCCTGACTTCAGCATAGACCCAATGGATATACTCAGATCTGCGCCACTACAGGAGGTGGCACAAATGTGAGCAGAATAGACCAGCCTGGAGCTGCTCTGTGCTGTGTGGAACAGAGCTTGGATCTGGAACAAGTGCTGGATCTGGCACCCAGCACTGCCTCCTGCTCTCGACCCACACGCTCACAGTTCTATGAACAAATTTACTGTGTTCAAGGGACCTTGTTTTTATGTAAGTGCACATGGGATTTCAACATTTGTTTCAAAGGTGATGACCCAACATGATTTTAGAACAGCATTCAATAAGATAATCTATTGTGGTTCCTCCATCAAGTTAATTACAACCAAACTGGAAATGAAACATCAAGTCTCCCCACCCTCACTTTTAAAAAATACCTGTAGTATGGGGGGTTGACTGCATCTGACCTGGGGACCAGATACAGTCTGTGGTAAGCTCCCATGCAGCCCACAGCAAGTCCTTCCATCCAGCCCACGCATGGAGAATTTTGGTTCCTTTCACCTCTGGAGGCTTCATTCACTTTCTCTGTATTAGAAATTGCTTATGAACTGGTTTGAATTCATTCATATAAGTTCATAGAATCATAGAGTTGGAAGAGACCTAATAGGACATCTAGTCCAACCCCCTGCCTCCTCTCTCTGTGTTAGAAATTTCTTATGAACTGCTTGGAAGATCAACCCCTCTCTGTGTCTTTATGAACTGATATGAATTCATTCGTACATTTAAATATGTCCATGGAATCATAGAGTTGAAAGGAATCTAATAAGTTATCTAGTTCAACCCACTGCTTGTAAGTTCCATCTATATTCACTTTTTGTAAATTTATTCAAGTTAGAAATGTAAGTTAACCTTTTCTCCAGCCATTACAGTGTCAGAGAGATGATGTGGCTACCTAAAGTTTGTGCACCCCTGCCATAGTAGCCAACTCACCTATAAGAGGAGAAACTTCTGACAGGGATATTGGATATTGGAAACTTCTGCCAGTAAATCAAGGGTAAATCACCTCCTCACATTAAAGCACAATCCTAATCATGTCTCGTCAAAAGTAAGCCCCATTGTGTTCAATGGATCTTACTCCCAGGAAAGTATCTTTAGGATTGTAGCCCTTATCTGCTGATAGCTCAGGGCTGTTCAGGCAGAAAGAGGACAATGAAGAGATCATTACAAGGCTATTAGTTTTCATGACATAGCTGGAATTGTGAACTGAATTGCACACTCCCAGTTATTCATTACAGATTGTATGTAATATGTTGAGCCTCTGGCTTAATGCACCAGGAACCTTAAAAAAAGAGTTGCTTAATCATTCGGCTGGTATGTTGTTTACCGTGCACTTACAAAAGTGACATTTACAAAAAGTTGTGAAGACCAAAAGTTAATGAATGAAAATGTATTTTATGATTTTTACTATATTTTAAATAAATTAGACTGTAAGGTTTTTAGGTAACAATTACATGTAGGTTATTTTTCAGGATCTGGCCGTGCATAAAATCAGTCTTAATTATTATCACCCAACCAATTTATCTGAGGGTCATAGAAAAGTCCATGATTTTTCACTCAAAACCTGAGTTCATCTTATCTGTGAGATAAACTTATAGGCGAGTATCCGCAGTAACAAAAGTGACAGGGTTATTGGATTGATAGAATGAGCTGTTCAATTATTAGGGGTCTTTGAGCACAATCCGAACCATGTCTACTCAAAAGTAAGCTCCTTTGTGTTCAGTGGGTCTTAATCCCAGGAAAGTGTCTTTCGGATTGCAGCTTTTGTGTCTTATCTCCTTGTCATGGTTCACCTTTGGGGGAATTACAGGCACACATGCTAGCCATTATCTTTTTAAAAGCAAACATCCCACTGGGCTATGTTTTGGGTTTAGGATACTATATATCTAGACCCTTAAGTTTTGGCAAGTTGATTCTAGGCATGTCTACTTAGAAATACAGCCAAATCCAGAGTAACTACATGAGCATGTAAGAGACATTACATGCACCCGTAGTTACTGCACCACCTAGTGAAAACCTATGGGAAATTCATATTGCAATGCAGAGTAAATTGTTCTTACAGCGGAACAAAGACTCTGCAGTTACTCTGGATTTTGCCCATAATACCTATAAAGTTAAATGGAACCTACTTACAAGTAAGGCTGAAATCCTATCCACAGTTATCTGAGATTAAGTGCCATTGACTATATAGGGACTTACTTTTGAATAGACATGCTTAGGGTTGGGCTCTGAGTGAGCATAGGATTATGGCCCTTGTGCACAAATAGGCCTGCACTACCAAACCAAACTGCCTCCCTGTTCCTACAAAAAAAGAAAATAAAAGCCCTCTTTGCTATGTGTAATTATCCTTTGGGTGGAAAAGGTGGTAAAAGTTCTCAAAAGCTACATTTTTGCAGTACACTTATAGTGCAATCCAGGGTAACTATGGGGAGTACATGCTCTGGAATAAGAATAGTTTATTCTGGATTGCAATATGAATTTCCCATAGGTTTTCACCAGGTGGTGCAATAATTATGGGTGCATGTAATGTCTCTTATGTGCTCCCGTAGTTACTCAGGATTGCAGCCTTAGACAAACTGACAAACAGAACTGTACAACAGCCTCTCTTTCTTGGGATAAATCCATCTGGTTTGAAATAAAAGAAATTGCTGTATTCCTTTATTTACTCAGTCCTGTAGGGGAATATCCTTTTCGGCATTCAGATGAGACTATTCCACAGTTTTCAATGGGGGGAATTGCATTTCAACTGTCAAGTCCCTTTTATGCCAACTGAATATCCACTTGGAGATAAAAGAATGTGGCTTTTGCTTTGTTTAATTCATTCCTTGTAAATACTTGCATAACTTGCGTTGATTTCCTGATCACAACTGGTAAAAGATTCTTGGTTTCTGGTTCTAATTTTTGCACTTCAAGAAATTTGAAGATTTTATATCCCCCAAGAAGCTTCCCAACTCATTCTCATATGAGTGTGTTCTAAAATTTTGTGTGTATAATTTCAAACATTTATTTCAGCTGATGCAGAAGATGTAGGAATCTAAGTCAAGTAAGGAGGAGGACAAGTTGTAATGTGTTGAACAGAAGATACATTTTTAGCCAAAATTACACTTTTTTAATTTTAAACAAATGCAGTTAACTGGATTAACAACTATACTTAGTACTATACTACTCAGTACTATACTACTATACTCAGTACTAAAGTTGCAGTCTCTATTGCAGAATGCATTTAGCCAGTCGTTCCCAAAGTGTGAGCTATGGTTCTGTTACAGAATCCTTGTGAAAAACCCAATAATGTATGCTTGATTTCCTCTGTAAACCATTTTGTGAATTTTTTGTTGAAAAGTCATATGTGAATATCTTTGTTGTTGTTTTTGTTTGTATAGGATTGAAGTCCTAAAGAGGAGTAGCGGCCAATGGCCCAATAGGACAATGGAGGCACCAGTTGAAAAAGTTCAGGAACCACTGTACCAGTGATAGATAATGGGCTTTGAGCAGGGCAGGGCTGTCACTAGGGTTCACATCATCTGGTGCAGGAGGCCAGCATGTCACCCCCATGCAATGGGTGGGGCAACAACCTGGATGGTGGGCATTGCTCCGCCTCTGTTCATTTTATGGCCACACATTTTGATAGAATAAACATATTTCAAAGTGGTCAGTTTCAGTGCATTCTGCTGCAAATTACACATCCAATAGTATATAACATGATGGGATTATTCCTAAAAACCATGTTTGTTAGCCATTTTGTTCACTAGTGGTGTCACCACCTCAAAGGTGCCACCTTTCAAACAACTTATAGCAGTGGTTCTCAAACCATCTAGCTTGGTACCCACTTTGTAGAGAGATCATATGTCCAAGATCCACTAAAAGTGTTGCCATGGCTGGAAGTGACTTCATCAGACAAATTAAAACAAATAATTGTAAATACATTAAAGGATTTTAAATTTAAAGTACATTTAAATTTAATTAATTAAAATTTTTAAATAAAAAAGAAAAGTGTGAGGAGACTAGTCTGGATTCAGCCTATAGCAGAATCGCTTTTTACATAGGTCATGCTTCTGATTTCAAAAGAATCAGAAATGGTGGACTTCTAGTGTATCAGTGGTTATAGTCTATCAGTGTTTATTAACCATAGTAGCTACATTGAACCCTGTGGTGCAGGGGCTGTATATTAACTGGGGCTGCAATCCTAATCTCCACTTAGGCTGCCATAAGCTTCAGCATAAGTTCTTTGTGGACCTGAGGGTGTCACAAAAGTACCTTAAGAAACTTCTGTCCCAGTCCTGGGGGTTAGGCCAGTGCACAGGCATAATCCGGCTTCCCCACACCACCACAGAAAGATATGCCAGGTGAATTAGGCCGGCTTAAATTGGTAAGGGTTGAGTGCAGAGAGGGCCAGGTGCAAGTCATAAGCCATTTATGGGAGATGTAAACTCACACAGATGACCCCTGGCTGAACATGAGCCTTTGTAGTTTGGTGGCAGATTGACCTGGTTTCCCACCTATGCTTGCTGCCAAGATTAATTAATTTTGTAACATGGGGAAATGTCAAAAATATATGAGCCCTTGAGTGTACTTGCAGCTGCATAGAGCCCTTGTCTTTTACTATCTTTGAGTCTGGTCTCAATGAAGTACAGTATTTAATACATAAACCCACTAGTAGCTGCCCCAAGTATTTTTATGGAGGAATGGAAGTCAAGAGAATCAAGGGTGCTGTACCATCAGAAGGCAACTCCTCAAGGGGCTACTTAAGAACATAAAAAGACTCCACTGGATCAGCCCAAAGGGCCATCTAGTCCAGCTTCCAGGATCACACAGTGGCCCACCAGGTGCCTCAGGGGGCACATAAGACATTTGCATCCAGGTGCCCCCCTGCATCTGGCATTTTGAGCTTGTCCTCATATACAGACACCCGTCATGGCTTGTAACCTGTGATGGACCTTTCCTAGGAATTTGTCCAATCCTTTCTGAAAGGCACTTGTGGTGCTCTGATCACTAGCAGATTTCTGCTTTTCCCTCCTGGTTGCCTGTGTCATAGTAGCTCCTGCAGCAGGATAAGCCATGACATCTTTGCCTTTTGTGCAGTCATCTGTGCAATATCATGCAGACCTGTTCCATGTTTACAATGGCAGCTTCACCATTGTCCCCATTTTAAGGTAATGTTGCTACTTCTTGAAACTGGAGCTGCTACCGCTCCAGTTTGTTTCACCCTGGCTGTGAGCAGTGCACTGTTTATTTAAAATAGTGTCACTGTGTTCCACTGTGTTGTAAAGGAGTCCCTGGTCCAAGTTAGGATCAGGTTGTTATTCCCTTAATTCTATCTATGTTGAAACTCTCTTATTGAAAACAAAACTCAAGCCTTTATCAGAAAGGTACTGTATTTACTCTAATCCAGTGGCCTCCAAAGTTTTTGACAGGAGGGCCACATCGTCTCTCCAACACTGAGTCAGGGCCCAGAAAATTAATTTACATTTCAAATTTGAATACATTTATGAAAATGTACATATAAGAATGTATTGGAGTTGATTACAAGGCCTGCCCAAGGGCCGGATAGAGGGATCTTGCCGGGGGCCACACTGAGGCTCGCCAAGGGCAGCATCTGGCCCCCGGACCGGGGTTTGGAGACCCCTGCTCTAAATGAACCTTTTCCAGCCAAGTTTAGTCTCCAAAATCTGAGTGCAGATTAGATTCAATGGCACATTCTATTTGGGTGTGCATTAGATTCAAGTAAATATGGTATTTTGATTATACGTACAGTGATGCCTCACGTAACAAATTTAATTCGTTCTGGTGGCCTGTTTGTTACATGAAACGTTCTTTACGTGAAGCGGATTTTCTCATGGGAGATACTGGAAACTCAGATGATTGGTTCCACAAGCCCAAAAATATTCATATAAAAAATATTCATATATTCACGTAAAAATGATGATAGAACACTGGGATTGAATTCAAAACATGCATTCAATTTGCATGATCTTATGAAGTCTACTTAGGCTGCAGTCCTAAAGACACTTTCCTGGGAGTAAGACCCATTTAACACAATGGGGCTTACTTCTGGGTAGACATAGTTAGGAGGCTGCAATCCAAGACACCTTCAAAGTGTCTCCCCACTTTCTCCTTCTCTCCATCCTGAGCCTCTCTCTCCCCTGCTCCCTTCTGGCTAACCCTAAGCTGCTTCCCTCTCCTCCACTGCTCTTCTCTCCCTCTGCCCAGCGGATACCTGGCCACAGGAGGAACAGTGCGGAAGTGTTGCTTTCACTATGGGCAGGTGCGCTAGGCAGCCCTGACGCTTTTTAAACAGGCTGCCAGCCAGCGCATCTGCCCCAACTGTCAATGAATGTGTTCTTTACGTGAAGCACAGTTACGTGAAGCAGAATCCTAGAAAATTTTTTGTTTGTTACGTGAAACATACTTTACGCGAGGCGTTCTTTACGTGAGGCGCCACTGTATAGGTCAGTATTTAGTTTTAACAGCTTACTATATTGTAATAAAAAGTGAAAATAAACCCATTGTTATATAAAGTTGTGCAGTTAGGTAAAAATAAAAACAAACCTATTATCATATTATTATTGTCATGTAACTTGCCTGCAGTAAAATTTTACCCCTGCTTTGCAGCTGCACATGTCACTTGCCAGTAAACTGTTATCGGTAATCTCATTGCTTTTAAATAGGGGTGCGTATTGAATTCAATGGTACATTAGATTTGAGTAAATATGGGCATTTTAAAGAAATGAATGAAATTAGATTATAAATGTAGGCTCATCTTTTCCAAATCATCTTCAAGGAAGAATGTCTGTTGAAACTCTATGTTGAAACTCTCTTATTGAAAACAAAACTAAAGCCTTTATCAGAAAGGTACTGTATTTACTCTAATCCAGTGGCCTCCAAAGTTTTTGACAGGAGGGCCACATCATCTCTCCGACACTGAGTCAGGGCCCAGAAAACTAATTTACATTTCAATTTTGAATACATTTATGAAAATGTACATATAAGAATGTATTGGAGTTGATTACAAGGAAGAATGTCTGATCATCCACTGTGACCAGTGGATTTTTGGAAATGAAATAGCAAATCAAGAACAATATTAGGGATGTATAGTAATATTAGGGATGTACTTTGGGAATATTTCCTTTTGTTTCAAAACTGTCAGCAGGCAGCAGTTCTATACTCCTCACAGAACAGAATTCCTCTTTTGGAGGCTGGAGAATGGAGTAAGCTGTTGATCTCTCTCATGTTTCGGAATAAGTGCTGTTGTGTGTAGCTGTGATAAACTGAGATCTATATAAATATGGAATAAGCCTTGGCAGATAGAAATATTTCCATTTTTTTAGGTACAGTATACTGTTTTGTTTTGAGAGTAATTTTCCTACTATTTTAATATGCAGCAATGCTTTTCTGCATGGAGAACAACTGAACTAGAAGCCAGAAGCAGCTTACGCCTAAGCCACACATGCAGAAACTCAAGTGGTCATGGGCATTTTCCATAGAATAAGCTGTTCACCACCCTCCTGATCTGTGAGTTCAGATTATTCCAGGTGTTTTTGAATATGTTGTTGCAAAACCCATCTGGTTCGGAATATCCATGAGTTCGGTAGGTGAAATGAAAGCCTAAACTGGCTGCCTGCAGTTCCTCCATGATTTTGGGTTTGAAAGGAAGTAGTGTATCCCCCCTTGCGTATGAGAAGATATGATGGGTAACTAAATGTTTGCTTGATCTTTTGTTGTCAGGTTCTAGCAGTTGGATGTAGTAGAGCAGAAGTGGAAGACCAATAACACCTTGATCGTCTTCCTTCTGCAGGGTAGGGGTGCTATTTCTGCCATCAGTATAAATTGTGTTAAAGATGCACATTCAGATAAAAGTCCTATAGTGTTCTCTTCCTCCAGGAGAGTGTTATAGGATTATAGCCCAAATTGCTATTAAAGGAAGATTGTAATCTGTATTGCAAATTGTTCCTTTTCCACTTGCATGATCTTCTTGCCTAGGTTTGTCTGTGTACTAATCAATGAACACACATGATGACATATTAAAAAAGGGGGGCCACTTGATTAGCAGACAGATTACAATGGTGTACAACCAGCACAGCAAAGTGATGAAGAGGCTAAAGGCTGGGTATCTATCTATCTATCTATCTATCTATCTATCTATCTATCTATCTATCTATCTATCTATCTAACTAACTAACTAACTAACTAACTAACTACAGTATTTATATACCACTTTTCAACTAAAAAGTTCACAAAGCGGTTTACAAAGAAAATGGAAAAAATAATAATAGCTAATTAAAAGCTAATGGGTCCCTGTCCCAAAAGGGCTCACAATCTAAAATGCAAAAATGCAAAAAAGAACACCAGCAGAAGCCACTTGAACAGACATTGCTGGGGTATGTATGCCCTGACTCTGGGCCTGATCCCTACATCAGAGGCTGCTATAACCATCTCCTATATCTATATCAGGGTGAAGTCTTATTGGAAAGGTGCCTCTAATTTTTGCTCAAAAATCTTCACTGTTAAATTTTAAACAGGAAGCTGACGTACATTGGAATAATGTTGGAATATTGGAATTTTGGAATTATATATGGAATTATAATATTGGAATAATGGAATTTTTTTTGCCTTTGTCTTCAGTGTGTGGAAGACAAATTAAATTTGATGTGTAAGGTTTTGGAATTTTATGGCTGGTGTACCCTAAGATTTTAATATGAGTGCTGTTGTGTGTAGCAGTGATAAACTGAGATCTATATAAATATGGAATACAGTTCAACCTTCTTATATATGGATTTTTTAGACACTGATTTGACTCAATACAAATGTTTGCTGCAAATCACAGTTTTAAAAAATGCTTTTCTACTTTTGTAGAGAGGCAGTCATGCAAGCAGTTATTCCATTTTTCAGTTCCAGAATCAAATCCCTGCAGATATTCAAGCATAAGCATATTCCATTAGACACAATAAAGGAGCAAGAAACTTGGAAGTGGGACTATAAACCTATTTTTCAATTGTTTTCTTTCTACATTGATTTTTTTTAATCCATGGGAGGTTCCAAAACAGAATCCTAGTGGATAATGAGGGACACCTATTCAGTGGTGGGCTTCTGGGGATTCTCACAGGTTCTATAGAACCCTTTGCTAATGAGTGCCTGGTTCTGAGAACCGGTTACTAATGGGACATAGAACCTGTTGTTATTTTATTTGAATCCCACCACTGCCTATAGTGCAATATCTTCAACTGACAGCCCGGTTGTAAGGATTGTCCTAGCGAGGATTGTGAGTCCTCGTGAGGGCTGGAATGTCATGTGGAACCTCTGATGATAACAAAAGAGACTTCCATTGTCATGCAATGGCTGACGATGGCGGTTCCAACACTGCTGCCGGACCCCACCATGTCCACCGAAGAATTCTTGTCCACCACGCTCATTCTCAACAAAGCTGCATCAACAGAAAGGAAAAAAGTGTTGGGCTCTGAGGCACAGTACGTGCCTAGGCTTCCATAAGATGACCATATGACCGGAAATTTCCAGATTTGTCCTCTTTTTTAGTTTCCTGTCCAGGTGACCTCCAAAAGGGCTTCATTGTCCTCCATTTGGGCTTCATTTTTTGAACTTTGCAATGGTGTGCAGTACCCCATCATGTCATACATCGCTGGATTCGAATTGAAGAGCAGAATCCAATGCAAATATTGGTTTTGAAATATCTCCATACTATCAAAAGTTATGGCCAAAAATAGTCATTGAGCTCTATGGGTAAGTAAAAGTGCCCAATATCGTGGCTTTACTCATGAGTAGGCAAACGTGCCATTGTCCACCGGAAAGGTCAGGCTGAGAGGAATCCAAGACCTTGTCCCCCTTTTGAGGTCTGGGCATCTGGTCACCCTTGTCCATAACCACTGTCTACATCACTGGTTGCATCTGAAAAGGTGGAGGCAGGGAAAACAAACAATGACAATGAGAGTATTGGCAATGATGTTGATAAGGAAGGTGAAAATTAGCAATATCTATATTAATGCTTATTTATAACCCTAACTGTGTAAAACAAGAATTGATCCTTTTTTCCAGGACTCCTTGGATTTTAGTTCCAACTTCTTCCGAAAACCGCACAGATGGCAACGTTTAAAGAGAATTGTTTTATTATGCTTATATTTTGTCCAGGAGGTGCAGTGTTGTTTCTTTTGATTTCCATGATTTTCAAAACAGACTGGAGGGTGTTGCTGACACAAAACAACACCAAGTTCAAGCGTGGTGCTACTAAACTGGGACTATGGAAGATATGCTTTCCTCCTTCCCAAGAAGGACCTGATGAATACAGTAGCTACTGTTGTCACACGTTTTCATGGTTTGAGAAATTCTTCCCAATGGAGATGAAGATTGGCCAAGTCTTGATACCCATTGCTTTGTTCTTGGCTGCTCTGGGGCTAGTTATGTTCTGCTTAGCCTACAAATGGAGAATGAGTTACCCCCAAACCGCCAGATGGCTTTTCATAGCAGCAGGAATCCTTTATGTCATCTCCAGCATATGCATTTTCATTCCTGTTATCTGGAATATCAATTCTATGGCAAAAAATAAGCTCATCCCCTTTCCAGCCTCTTTTGATCTACCTTCAATAGAACGCCAAGACTCGGGACCTGCAATTATTAAAGGATCAATTGCAGCTACTCTTTTGTTGATAGGTGGGACTTGCATAATTGGAAGAGGTTTGACTACACCTCACATTTTCCCCATTTTTCTGGTCCGAACTTTGTCCACCATCTAAGATGGTGTCAATCCATCTAAGATGCTTCCATTCAAGAGTGGCTCTGAAGAAGCAGTCAACCATCTTCTTGCCAATAAATATGTGAATAAACCAGTAATATGGCGAGTACTTTCAAATCAAAAGTTTCTTACAATATACTGTTCAGCGTTTCCAATAATTTCTATACTGTTTGGCTCTGCAGTTAACCTTCCCAGTGTATGTTCGCGGCATTTACTAAAAAGATATTTATAGAGTCGCATAGTTTTACATTATACTCAAAATGCATTGGAATTTATTTATTTTATTCATAAGCAATTTATATCCCATCTTTCTCATGCAATGGCAAATACTCAAGGCAGCTTACAAAACTTTAGTATAAAGCTTGGCTTTATACACAATGGCTTTATACAAAATCAGTATATACAGTATGAAGCCATATAAAATGGGTGTCACCTGGTGCAGGAGGCCAGTGAGTCACCCCTATAATGGATCTCATCCTATGAAGTGGATGGACAAAAACCTGGGTGGTTGGCTTAGAAATGTACCATTGCTGTGCTCCCCCATTTTTTCTGTTCATGCCTTTTGATAGAATGAAGATACTTTGACGTGGTATGTTTCACTGTATTCTACTGTAAATTATGCATATGAGGGCATATAATATAATGTTATTATTCCTTTAAACTGCAATTTTGGTCACTAGTGGGGTCACCACCCCTAGAGTATCATCTTATTGTAGCAAATCTCAAATTTTTAATACCAGGACATACTTTTTACAATGATAATCTGTCCAGAAATGATGTCATGACTGGAAGTGACATCATCAAGAAAATTAATTCCCCCCCCCCAATTCCCTGTGCTGTCCTGGAGTGTTGCAAAAATTAGGTTCTTCTGCGGCACTCCTGTGGGGGTTAGACCAGAGCACAGATATTCATGGCTGCATCGTACCACTGCAGGAACTTGGAGATGCAGGGACGTTACTGTGGTAGTGCAACTGGTGTGCTGCGCACCAGGGTAACACGCCTCAGGGGGAGTGATGCACTGAAGGAGTTTTGCACAAATTTCACCCATGCTCAGCGACCTGCCCCTTCCTCAGAGAAGTGCTCCAATGTGAACGCCCGTGCACAGTGGTGTGCTGGAACTGTGCATGCGCCAAATGTCACATATGCTGTCCCAGGGGGTGATACGGGTCCCAAGGGGGTGATGCTCATCCCTGGGGGTGATGTGCTCATCCTGCACCAGGTGACACTTACCCTCATGTCTCCCCTGTGGAGATGGGTGAATTGTGCTGGCCTAAATTGGTTAATATTGCATCCTGAATTAAATTAGATTCTCCTTAAATATAAGAATGTCTTCCCCAAATATCTTCAAAGAATGTCTGACCATCCACCAGGACCACTTTTTTGGAAATGAAACTGCCAATCAGGAATAATATTGGCAGTCATAAGGATGTACTTTGGGAATGTTTCCTTTTGTTTCAAAACTAACTGCCAGCAGACAGCAGTTCTAAACTCCACATAAACAGAATTCCTCTTGTGGAGGCTGCAAATGGGATAGTTGATCTCTCTCATGCTTCAGAATAAGGATTTGATAAAAGAAGGCTTAGCAGATAGAAATATTTCTATTTTTAAGGTGCAGTATATTGTTTTGTTTTGAGAGTAATTTTCCTATTATTTTAATACTCAGCAATGCTTTTCTGCATGGAGAACAACTGAACTAGAAGCCGGAAGTAGCTTTTGCCTAAGCCATACATCCAGAAACTCAAGTGAGCATGGGCATTTTCCAAAGAATAAGCCACTCGCCCCCCCTCCTGATCTCTTCCAGGTGTGTTTTTGAAAGTGTTGTTGCAAAACCCATGTGGTTCTGAAAATCCTTGAGTCTGATAAGTGAAATGAAAGCATGTTCACCATATGGTGTAATCACAAGATGACAAGACCATCCAAATGTAGGACACCCAAGAAAAATGTTGGACCTGTCAAATAAAACAAAAAATACTCATATGAATTGATTGCATGTGGTTAATATAAATGCTATATTACTATTGATTACATTAAAAAGTATTACATATGATTTACAATATGTAATTTATTAATTAAGAGAGGCTACATGGTGCCAGCACACAAGGGAAAGGAGGACAGATTTTTTTCTGGGACACATGGCTAAAAAAGAGGACAAGTCATGGGAAAAAACAAGACATATGGTCACCCTGAATGAAAGCCAATCTGACTGCCCATGGAGTCCTCCTTTGCCCATTTCCTCCGTGTTTTTGGATTTTAAAGGCAGCAGTCTGTTTCCCCTTGCTTGTGGCAAGCAGGACAGGATGATAGCTAGCTAGGTGTTTGCTGGATCTCTTGTTGTTTGGTTCCAGAAGGTGGTCATAGAGAAAAAGGAGGAGGGAGACCAGCAACACCTTGAGCTGCTTCCTTCTGCAGGGTGGGGGTGCCATTTGTACCATCACCTCACATTATACTGTACATTCTTACTCAGATGTAAGTCCTATGGTTTTTAGTGGAACTTCCTCCAGGGGAAGATTAAAGCCTAACTTGCCAGTAAAGAAAGACCATAATTTGTAATGCAAACCACTTTTCTGCTTGCATTGGTTTTCTTGCCTAGGTTAACTGTGTGGGTACTTTTCATCAAGCAAGTCTTCCTTCTTCCCTGCTGGGTTCCCTTCCTAGATAGACTGTCTTCTAAAACATAGCTGAAGATTAAGGTCTCTGTCAGGATGACCATATATTCTGTTTTTCCAGAACATGTCCTCTTTTTAGCTTTGTGTCCTAGGGAAAAAAAGAGATAGCCAGGGAAAGGAAATGAAGGCTCTCTTCTTCCAAGGAGACATCCAGTGGCCCAGGAGGTTGACAGGATGGGTGGAAGCCATATAACCCCTGTGTTAGGCTGCAGAGCTTGGCACAGGACTTCTCCCACCTGTCCTGGCAAAACAGCTCACCTTCCCCAATTGCAGGGTTGTCCCTTGCTGGGCGTTGATGAGTCGTGAATCAGTCATTCTTAGTAGGTGCCTCCATCATGGAAGGAATACCATCCCCAAATTTCATGCTTCTAGGGCTGGCGGTTATTGCTGGGGGTTGATGAGTCAGTGAGTCTGTCAGTCAGAGACTCTATGATTTATATATAAATCTTCTAAAACATATTTTAGAATATATAACATATAAAACAGATTTTATAGGGGTTGGGGCAGGATGTCCTTCAGTCAGCGATTCTTCAATGTTTAGTACAGGGAGGAAAATGTGTTGTACCCCTTTTCACCCCCTTCCAGTTTGAATTTCCAAAAACCAGTTCTTAGTGGATTCCTCCATTACAGAAGGAACACTCTCCCCATATTTTGTGCTTTTGGCTTGGCATTGTTTAGTCAGTCGGTGATAAATAAGAATTGATCCTTTTTTTCAGGACACTTGAATTTTGGTTCAAGTTTCTTCCAAAATCCTCCAGATGGCAACTTATAAAGATAATTGTTCTATTCTGTTTGCAGTTTTTCAGGGAATTGCATTGATATTTTAGTGATTGATATTAATACTGTAGATGTTCCACAGTGATTTCTGTGATTTTTGAAAAAGACTGGAGGGTGTTGGTGACACAAAACAGCACCAAGTTCAAGGGTGGTTATACTAGGGTGGGACTATGGCAAATATGCTTTCCTCCTACCTGAGAAGGACCTGATAACTGCAGCATCCACTGTTGTCACAGATTTAAATGGTCTGAGAAATTCTTCCCAGTGGAAATGAATATTGGCCAGGTTTTGATATTTCTATTTATTTATTTATTTATTTATTTATTTATTTATTTATTTATTTATTTTATTTTATTTTATTTTATTTTATTTTATTTCATTTATATCTCACCTTTCTTCTCTAATAAAAGGAAACCCAAGGCGGCTGCTGAACCCAAGGCGGCTGATACCCACTGCTTTGTGCTTGGCTCTTCTGGGGCTAATTTTTTTTCATAGCCTGCAACTGGAGAATATGTTACCCCCTAAACACCAGATGGATTTTAACACTTGAAGGAATCTGTTATATAATCTCCAGCATCTGTATTTTCAACCGTGTTATGTGGAATATGCAAAAAAGATCCATGGCAAAAACGATCATCCGTTTACCAAGTTCTTTTGGTCTACCCCAATAGATCACTAAAGTTCTGGAAGTGCAATTATTAGAGGATTAATCTCAGCTATCCTTTTGTTGATTAGTTGGACATACATAATAGGAAGAGGTTTGATTACATCAGACAGCATTTTTTCCCTTTTACAAATCTGAATTATGTCCACCTAGAAGACAATCAGTCTAACAAACTAGTGTGATAAGATGCTTCAATTAAAACGTGTCTCTGAAGAAGTCAACCATCTTTTCATCAATAAAGACAAGGAGGAATCCAGTGACATGGCAAGTACTTTGAACACAGAAATGTTATAACAGCTTACCGTATCTGTTCAGTGTTTCCAGTAATTTCTCTCTTGCTGAGCTAACCTTTCCTGTATATGTTCGCTTCATTATCTCTTAAGATATTTATTTATAGAGAAGCATAAATTTATTTATATTAATAAATAAATATTATATTTATAGAGAACCATTAATTTATTTAAATTTATTTATTTATAGAGAAGCATAAATACTCAAATTTTTGTGAAATTTTAACCAGCTATATACATACCCTACAATCCAGAGTAACTATTGGTGCATGTAAGAGACATTACGTGCACCCATAGTTACGGCACCACCTAGTGAAAACCTGTGGGAAATTCATATTGCAATCCAGAGTAAATTGTTCTTACACCAGAGCAAGGACTCCCCATAGTTACTCTGGATTGCACTCTTAGGTTGCAATCCTAGCCTCCAGGCCAGCCTAAGTCCCAGCATAAGTTCTATGCTGATGTGGTGGTGTCACAAAAGTGCAGTAAGACATTTCTACCCCACTCCTGGGAGAATTAGGCCAATGCACAGGCCTCCCCACACCATCACCAAAAGCCAGGCCAAGTGAGTAATGTCAGCCTAAATTTCTTAGGATTGTGCACTTAGTATTTATTTTTTACCATTTATAAGCAATTTAATTTCCACCTTTCGCATGCTGTAGAAAATGCCCAACGCAGATTACATAGGGATGACCAAACCGTAGCCCAGAGATCAGATGCAGCCCGTGGCAAGCCTTATTGTGGCTCGCAGCATGTCCCCCCTTTCAGCTCACAGGCTAACCTTGAAATCCTACAGATCTGTCTCTAATGCACTCCTATATGTAAATGTATGGACATTTATTCAAATACAAAAGATAAATAATTTTCCAGCCCCCAACACAGTGTCAGACAGATGATGTTGCCCTCCTGGCAAAATGTTTGGACACCCCCCTGGTATAAAGTATCACAGCAGGAAAAAACACGAAGGCATTAAAATATTTTTATATTACATAATGAAACATAACCAAAATAGAGCAGTCAACAAATACTAAGTTTCTAGAATCTAACGCTCACCCTTTTCATCCGAATTCAGTCTCCATTTGATGGTTAATTAGCTTTGAGTAAATACAGTATCTTGATTATAAGTATAGGGTGCTCATTAGATTCAATGGCACACTAGATTCGAGTAAATATGGTATATCATTGGAAAGAAATGAATCTAGATAAGCAGGGCAAATCACAGCTGTACTTCAGAGGCTCAGAGAGCCAATATCTACTCAGCAAACAAATGCCAAAAGAAAAAGATATATTTTGAGTCTTCGCTATAAAGCCCAGTGCTGTCACTAGGATTTGTGTCTCTCTTTGCTCTCAAGTTAATTCATGGTAGTTACCTAAATTTGTTCAGGCAATTGTAGTTGTCTTCTCAATTTCCTCAAAGGTGTAACATAGAGCAGTAATTGCAGTGTCAACTGCATAGATGAAGATTTGGACTGATTGGTCGGTCATCTGTATGTAGTGGGGCCAAAACACTTCCTTGTGTGAGTCCATTTTGGAGAGTTTTCCAACAGCTTTTAAAAATTCGGAATAAAAAAGTATCTGTTCTGTAGTAGGCAACAAATAAATGGTGTTAGCTTATTTGTTATGTGTCCTTTGTTATTGCATTTATCTTTTTAATTACTTATGGTTCACTGTATCATCAGCTGCTATAAGGCTGATAAAGGTCACACCCATAATTTGTCCTCTTTCAAATCTGTCCTCTGTATATTGGGCAAGCTGAGCACATATGGAAAATGGGAAGATATATTCAGGGTACTTGGTGCAATGGCTCATGACATACAAGCAGTATGAGAGACATAGAGAGAGACATGTAATAATTTACTGGAGGATAAAGGGAGAACCAGAAAACATGCAGAGAAACACACACACACACACACACACACACACACACACACACACACACACACACACACACACGGAGAGAGAGTGCTAAGCCCTAAATGGTATTGGTTGTTCGGCAGGAAAAAAGGGAAATCCTTGAAAAGGAAAAAGACATATAAGCATGCAAATGAGAAGAAGGAGAATGAATTGGAGGGATCTATGATGTATAGGTATCCCCTCTCTTATCTGACAGGTTAGGGACTGGAGCTGTGGTGAAAACCTGAAATGATTTAAAAGTGGAACCTGGTCTTTTTTCGTTTACAAATGTTGCTTTTCATGCTTTTTTTAGCTAGCAAATTGCAAATGCCCTTTTATCTTGCAAATTCCTGCTGTCACACAAAGATTTCTGTTTCACCCTGGCCACTAGCAGCACACTGTGTGTGCCACCATGTGGTTATTTAACTTCCAGAGTAACTACGAGACCTTTTACATTGACATAGTTACGGTGCCACCTATGGAAAACATATGGAAAGTGCTTATATGGAAAGTTAACTTATTTAACCACCATGTGGTTATTTAACAATCCAGAATAACTACGAGACCTTTTACATTGACATAGTTACGGTACCACCTATGGAAAACATATGGAAAGTGCATAGAGCAATCCAAAGTGCCTCTTAAGCCTTCCTGTAGTTACTCTGGATTGTAGGGTTACAGTGCAATCCTATCTGTGTCTACTCAGAAGTAAGTTCCATTGAGTTCAGTGGGGCTTAATCCCAGGAAAGTGCTCTTAGGATTGCAGCCACAGTGTCATCGAGTTCCACTGTGCTGTAAAGGGCTGTCCAGTCCAAGTTCGGATCAGGTTTTGAATTCTTCCACTGCTGAATCTCTTGTATCAAAAATAAAACAACTGCCTTTGCCAGAAGTATCAGAAAAATGGATTATCCTTAAATGTAGGAACATCTTTCCCAAATAATCTGCAGAGAAGAATGTCTGACAATCCATTGTGACCAAGTTCTCAGAATTGAAACATCCAATCAGGTACAATGTTGGTAGCCGTAGGGACACAGTTTGAGAATGTTTCATGTCAAAACCGTCAGCAGGAGATAGTTCAATACTCTATACACAAAAATTCACATGAAGCAGGGGAGTGGAGAACACTGTTGAACTCCTTTGAGAATAAGGACTGTCTCAAAAGCCTGGGCAGGTAGATATATTTCCAATTTATATTTTTGTGGTACTGTATACTGTTTATTTTTGAGAGTAATTTTCCTACAGTTTTAATACATGGCAATGCTTTTTTTTGCATGAGAACAGCTGAACATAGGGCAAAATCCAGAGTAAGTACAGGGAGTCCTTGCTGCGGTATAAGAACATTTTACTCTGGATTCCAATATGAATTTCTCACAGGTTTTCACTACAGTAATTACGGGTGCACGTAAAGTCTCTTACGTGCTCCCATAGTTACTCTGGATTTGGGGGTGGATGAAATAGTTTGGGACTAAACCACACCCTAATGTGGTCTTACCCCTTGCATGTGGCAAGCAGGAGTGATAGTGGCAAACAAGGCACACACATTTATTACCATTAGGTGTGGGAATTTATGACATGAACTAAAAACATTTAGTAGGGAAATTTTATAATATAGAGAAAGAGGAATATATTCCAGCATGTAGAATGGTTTAAGCAGAGATATCCAAACTTTTTGTCAGGAAGGCCACATAATTTCTCCGACAGTGTGTTGGGGCCAGAAAAATTATTTACATTTCAAATTTGAATAAATTTACATAAAATTTACATATGAAATTGTATTAGAGACATTACAAGACATGCCAAGAGCCACATTGAGGCTTATAGAGGGCTGCATTTGGCCCCAGGGCCGGGGTTTGGACAATGCTGGTTTAGAGAGAATCAATTCTGATCATTAATTCTGACCATTGGACAACGGGAAACACTGTGCAGTGAGCAGCACCAGGCACCACCATGTAGTGGGCAGCGGCCCCCAGCGGGTAATGGGCATTAGCGGGCATCAGCAGGTACCAGGCATCCCTGGCAGGCACCAGGCATCCCTATAATGCACCAGGCACCAGTAGGCACTAGCAGCCATTATCACCCCCTTCCAGTTGGAATTTCCCCAAGTCAGTTCTTAGTGGGTGCTTCCATCATGGTTGGCCAGCAGACAAGTTGGCCAGGCATTGGAAAGGAGTCAAACAGTGGCAGTTGCTAGGGGAGGTGTGATGGCTACAGCCACCCTGGGTGTCATGCTTGGGAGTGGGGAAGTGACAAGGTTACAGGACAAACTTTTAAAAATCCTGGTATTTTTGAATAATGCCTGTGTGATATTACATTTAATTTGATGAGTAATTTCATATAAAATGCAGTGAAACCACATTTTAATACTTTTGTTCTATCACAATTTATAGCCAAAAATCCAGCAGAGCGATGGTTCATCTTCGCTGCCCAGATAAATGTACTGCCCATTGTATGTGGATAACGTGCTGGTCTTCTATGCTGGATAATACAAACTCTCATTATACCATTATCAGATGTCAGGTGCCAGGAATGGGAAATTTCTTATCTGAGCTACTCCATTGCAGGCAGCAGTACAACTTTGCGTAGATGGTCAGTGGAAGAAATGTATCTTTTGGTGGATACTTGGTTGATAAGAAAGATCCTGACTCTGAAATAATTCTATATTAATGTGCCTTAGCACAGTTTATCATTTTAAGCCTGGAAACAAAAGAACTATTGTAGTTCATGGAAACATCTGGAATAAGTTAATGTGCATTATCCCTCTCCAGTAGGTGGGTATTGTAGAATAAGCAATTTCAATTTTCCTTGAGAATGTGTCTAGATACACACTGTGCAACTCCTTTAAGATTAACCGGTGCCCTCTTTTTGGGATGTTCGCAGCAGAAAGTCTGAGTGATTGTCTGGGTGGTACCATTACAGGCCAGTCAAACCTACAAGTTACCTGGGGTTTCCTTTTGTTAGGAAGAAAGACGGGATATAAATCTAATTAAATAAATAATAAATAAATATTTTGATGTCACAATGCTGTGTGCTTCCATTAGCACACTTCACATCATTGATTGCATCTGAAAAGGTGGAGTGGAAATGAATGAGAGTGTTGGCAATGACACTGATTAGGAAAGTAATAATGCTGTTATAAAACCATTGTGTAAAACAAGAATTGATATTTTTTTCAGGGCTCCTTGAATTTTTATTCAACCTCCTTCAGGAATCCTCACAGATGGCATCTTGGGCTGAGAATATTTTTCTTCTGATTCTGTTTTGTCAGGGAATTGCAGTGTGTTCACTCCTGATATCTATGTTTTTTGTAACAGACTGGAGGGTGATGGAAACACAAAACAGCACCAGATATCAGCCTGGTTTAGTTCAAGTAGGAATCTGGGACCTATGCTTTCCTCCTACCATAGAAGGATCCGATGGCTATAGCATCCACTGTTGTCACAAATTTTCAAAGTTTGAGAAATTCCTCCCTATGGAAATGAAGGCTGGCCAGATCTTGCTTCCCACTGCTTTCTGCTTGTCTATTCTGGGGCTGATTTTTTTTTGCCTAGCCTATGAATGGAGACAACGTACCATCATTCATGCAGGACGGATTTACATAGCAGCAGGAATCTTTTACGTAATCGCCAGTCTCTGTATTCTTATCCCTATTACCTGGAATGTCGATTCTATGGCACAAAAAAGGTTCATCCATTTCCCAGCTTCATTCAAACTACCACCTGTAGCTGGACAAAGAAATGGACCAGCCATTACGGAAGGATATGTTTCTAGTATCTTATTGTTAATAAGTGGGACTTACATAATTGGAAGAGGTTTCATTAAACCAGACAGCATTTTTCCTGCTATATCTGTGCAAAGTTCAGTCGATGACGACAGTCAGTCTTCAAAACCAGTGTGATAATATGTTTCAATTTAAAATGTCTCTGAAGAAGCAATTATCTTACCAGTAAAGGCAGTCTGTGAATAAGACAAGAAGGAATTCAGAGTCATGCAAGTACTTTGAACACAGAAATTTTATTACAGCTTACTGTAAAATTGTTCAGTGTTTCCAATAACTACTTTGCTGTTTTATTGTGAAATTTACCTTCCCTGTGTATGTTCATTGCGTTTACAATGAACATTGCGTTTACAATGAACAATGAACATTGCGTTTACTATTTACAGGACAGTATGTACAGGCACAAAATGTGATAGAATAGTATTCAGTTTTCCACTCTCAGGAAACCTCAAAAAATACAATAAAGCAAAAGCATTGTCTATATTTTTAATGATATGGGGTGTTTATTTATCTGTACTTATTTATTTACTAAATTTCTACCTTGACTTGCCTCCCTGAAGAGCATTCAAAGTGGCATAGAACATGAAAAAAATAGAATGAAAATCGCAATTGCAGTAAAATCATAAAAAATTACGAATATATTTTTTAAAAAACCAGTTTCCAAATATCACATCAAAAGACAATGAGAAACTTATAAAACCAGCAGCAATTAAAAAAAAACCATTATAAAAAACCTAACCTGCATTAAAAACCCACAAAATCCATTATTAAAAGATCTGGACTTAGAAGGCTAATCACAATGTCTTTAGGCCCAGCCAGAAAAACTCCAAGGAGTGAGAATCTGTAAGGTAAGAGGTGGGGAGTCCCATAAAGTTGAAGCTGCTACTGAGAAGCCCTATTCCTTGCTGTCAGCTCTCCAGTCTCTAAACCTGTAAAAGGGCATGACCAGTGAGAAAGATTGTACAACTGTAGGTGGTCTCTGAGATACCCTGGCTCCAAACTGCATAGGGCTTTAAAGGTCAAGCTGGCATCTTTATTTGGGCCAAGAAACAAAATGGTAGCCAGTGGAGCTAGCATTGCTACAGCTTAACAGCTCAATCCTAAGGGCTTACTGCTGCTGCTTAGTTTCACAAACATGCATGTTTGCACTCCTCAGTACTGGTCCAGTACTGGTGGAGTGACAGCACCAATTGGTGCTGATCTAGAGCTGGTTCTGCACCAGTACTCCATGGCTTGGTAGATGCCAAGAACATTGAATGGGAGAGGGAGAAGTGAGTAGAAGGCATTCTGGAGCAGAGGAAGAGGGTGGGAGGTAGGGAGAGGTGAGGAGGAGGCATGGTGGAGTTCGAAAAAGGATGGGACCAGCAGAGGTAAGCTCCACCATCTCCTGAACGTCTCTGTGGGGCTTTCTGGTGCTACAAAGATATTCTTGATTCTGTGCCAGTTCTAGAATTGCCACAGAACCAAGTAGCCCCAATGTTGGGCTACTTGGCTTACTTGGAGCACAGGGACTTGTCTCCTTCTCTTGAGTAGCCACTAGTGGTAGTCTGCAGCGGATACCCTGGCAGTTATTTTGGTGCTGCAGTAGTTCTGGCACCATAGGCAGCATACAGTAGAATTGGGCAGCCTGACTGCCTACCACTTTATTGTGACTGGTGGAGTTGAAAGGAGCTAAAAAGTCCTTTATATGTTTACATTTACATATCATACTATTGGCTCATCTATACCAGATCATACCATTGGCCCATCTAGTCTAATATGGTTTACTCTGGCAGAGGTTCTCTGGGGCTTCAGAGAGGTATCTTTACCAGTCCTGCCTCGACATGATACAGATTGTGCCTGGCACTCTCTCCATTTAAGGTTTGGCATGCACAGCAATAATTTTGCAACATAACGCAAAGGAAAAAGGAATAGAATATTTGAAATTTACTTTTTGTTTATGGGCATTTATTTTTAACCCTTTTTTCTTCATCCACAACCAAGGTGTGTTACTAGGCATACTCTCCACTCAAAGGGAATTAGAAAGTGTGTGTAGAGACCTTGGTTCAATGGATGATGACACACCACAAGCAGTGGATTGACATTTAATAGGTATAAGAGAGACAAAGGTATAGGTGCAACGCAGTACAGTTTCTTGGGCAATAAATATATGTAAGAGGGAGAATAAGAAAACTTTCAGTGGAACAGACGATGCCCCCAGCTTGATTCACCATGGCCACCAGCTGTGTACAGTCACTGCT
Source organism: Cryptoblepharus egeriae (assembly GCA_030015325.1). Taxonomy (NCBI): domain Eukaryota; kingdom Metazoa; phylum Chordata; class Lepidosauria; order Squamata; family Scincidae; genus Cryptoblepharus; species Cryptoblepharus egeriae. The sequence goes on from JAREYC010000005.1 coordinate 33,218,306, forward strand.
GCCATGTGATCATTTAAAATCGTGTCACTATGGCCCATATCCTAAAGTCAAATGAAGCCCTTTGCTCCGGAGCAGTTAAGGTGACTTTCCATAAGATAACACTAGAGAGTGACATAACTGCGTGGACCCATAACATCTCTGGATTTTGCCCTACGTTGTAAAATGCTATGTGGTCCTAGTTTGAATCAGGTGGTTATTCTCTGAATTCTACAAATGCTGAGTCACTTATATTAAAAAAAACAAACCATTGCCTGAATTTTTCTTTCTAAAGCTAGTAGAGTTAACCTTAAATATAGGAACATCTTTCCCAAATCATCTGCAAAAAACAATGTCTGACAACCCATTGTGACCACATAGGAATAAAACAGCCAATCAGGAATAATATTGGTAGCTGCAGGGTTGTAGGAGGAGAAAGTTTCCTGAGGCAGGTCCTCATTTGGAACCTGTGGAATCCCATCCAGTATGCTGTTGAACTCACTCTTTAGAATAAGGACTATATAGAAAGCCTGAGCAGGTAGAAATATTTCATATTTTTAAGTTGTACAGTTTTCATTCATGTGTAATTTTCCTAATGTTTTAATAGAAGACAATGCTTTCTTTGCATGGAGAATAGATGAATAAGAAGCCAGTAATTTCATAGGTTCTGAATTGCACATTTATTTGATAATGAGCATTTCCCATAACATTAGAATGCAAAACGTTTGTATTCTAATGTTATGGGAAATGCTATGGGTTTCCTTACCCATGAGTTTCATGCCACAGAATATTCAAGAATCTCTTCCCCATTCCCTGTCCTGATAATCTGTGAGTTCAGATTCTTTCATTTGGGTTTTTGAAGGTATTGTTGCAAAACCCACATGGTTGTTGATATCCATGAATTTGGAAAGTGAGATGGTGTCCTAGAATGGTGGCCGGCACAGCCCTACTTTACCACAGCTTTTCCTTTCCATGTTTTGGGTTTTAGAGGACAGCCACCTTCCCCCACTTTCTTGTGACAAGTAGAACAGATAGTGTCAAATCTGTGTTGATTTTTGTTGTCTCTGTTTAGGATCTGGTGAGCAAGAGTAGAAGGGGGAGATCAGTAACAGTTTGATTTGTGTCTTGCTGGGAGGAAAATGCCATATTTAAGATGTTATATATGCCCATTCAGATGTACTCAAATCTAATTAAGCTTCAAATTTAATGTGCACCTTGATTTTGGAGACTTAGGGCGCAATCCAGAGTAACTATGTGGAGTCCTTGCTCTGGTGTAAGAACAATTTGCTCTGGATTGCAATATGAATTTCCCATAGGTTTTCACTAGGTGGTGCAGTAACTACGGGTGCACGTAATGTCTCTTACGTGCTCCCGTAGTTACTCAGGATTGTAGGGTTAATTTGGCTGAAAAGGGTGAGTTAGATTTGAGTAACTACAGTAAATTGTGTTCGATGGAGCATTAATAATATCACCCCTCATCCTTCCTTATGTAACAACAAAGGGTGCAGTTCTGACTTAGGCCAGAGAGAATGGCCCAGCTAAGCTGGCCTAAGGTAGGCCATATCCTGAGCTGACTAAATTAGGCCAAATCATAGGGCTAGAAGGCCTCTAGGCTGACACTTAGGCCAAATCCACAGGGCTAGGATGACTCTAGGCAGGCCTAACTGTTGCTGCAGAGGCAGCAGCACAAGGGCAACATACTGTGTTGTAAGCTCAGCTTGTTGGTCCCCCATAACTTGCTATTTGGTGCAACTGCACCCCCTTAGCTATGCCACTGATCTTACCATTTTTTTCCAGTGCCCACATTGGTGCAGGAGGCCAGCGTACATCCATGCACTGGCCTGACTTCCCTGATGGCGTGGGAGCAGAGTAACCATATGTAGGACATGACAAACTAAAAACATTGGACTGTGGCATATTCTGACATCGGCTGTTGTAGATGTGCCATATCCTGAGGTTGAGAGGAAGGAGTGGTGCTTAGGCTGGGCCTAAGATTTAAAATTTTTTATTTAGCTTCCATTTTTACTCTGACTTATCATGGACCCCTATGGGTCTACTCAGATTTATGCCTCCTCCTGAGTTCAGATGAGCCTAAGCTGGCCTAAGTCAGAGGAGTTGTGAGGGGAATGTCTGCCCTGGAAACAGGCTCTGTATACAGCCTAACTGCACGGTTCTAGGCCATGCTCAACATGCCCCTGCTCAGCTGCCTAGGTTAGCATTGCTAGGCCAGTGCAGGACCATCTGTCTGGGCCAGCCTAAGTGGACTTAACATCAGCCCAACCCTTCTCTGTTGCAGCTAGTCTGGCCTATCTGGCTTTAAGCAGGCCCAAATGCCAGATAGGCCAGCCTAAGTGCACCTCAGGATTGCAGCCAAAGTTAATTACTGTCCTCCCTCTATAAAATACATAGGATTCCATTCCAGGATAAGAAAAATATGTGAGTATTGAAACCTGCTGTTTTTGTGCTTCCCTCTCCTCTTGAGGCTTTTCTGAGGCCTCTTGGAAGACTTAGGACAGTGATTTTTTTCCCCCACTACTTGTTTTATATAACTGACAAGGGACACAACCCTACCAACAGAAGGATCACAACCCATAATGGCTCTTCTAATAAATGTCCTTCCAAAACTCCTGTGGCACACCTGTGGACCATCCATGACCCACCAATGTTCCATGGCAAGGTGGTTAAAAACTACTGTCTTGGGTCACTTTCAGGTATTCATCAAAACTATTTTTAAGTCCTAAAAAGGTTGATGAACAGCTGGGGAGGGGTCTAAAAGCATCACCCAATTTTGATGTAAAACAAGAAGGGGCCTCCTAAGGCCTCCCAGAGGTCTCAGAAGAACCTCTGGAGGTGGGGATCAAACAAAGGCTCCAAGTATGCCTGCCTGCGGTTTTGGGGGACCTCCGGATAAAGAAATTCATTATTTCTGAATCCATTGGAATTCAATTTACAATGGTCTACAATGGCCAGCAACCTACAATGAGTTTAGAGATCGCCAGCATAGAAGAGGAAGTATTGGATATAGGAGATGTTGATGAACCCTCACTATCAACCACCCCTGTGGACTTCAAGGTAAGATTCGGGATTATCCATTTCATAGAGGGAATGGTGAAGAAAGTCCTCTGGAACACCCCCCATTACTTTACATTCAGCCCATCTAGTGGCTGACTGATGCATAGCTCTATATTGATGTATTCTAGAGCAGTGGATCTCAAACTTTTTGCACTGGGATCCACTTTCCAGAATGAGAATCTGTCAATGCCAAGAATATCTTATGTATCTGAATGATGGTAATTTACTGAATAAAGTCATTTTGAAATAACTGAATTAAATAAATTAAATATCTTTCAGCCTTCATCCCTAAATAAACAATAGGGATTAGCCTGGTTGATGTTTGTGCTTTGAGAGTTCAAACACCAGCCCAGGGGCCAGATGTTGCTCACGACATGACCTCTCCTAGTAATCCTCCACATCTGTCTCTAATAAACTCTCATATATGTAAATTTATGTAAATGTATTTACATTTGAAATGTTAATCATTTTTCCAGCCCTGACATAGCATCAGGGACATGATGTGGCCCTCCTGCCAAAAACATTGGATTCTCTTGGCTTAGAGAAGAATATTAATCCCACAGTGCCCATATAACCACAAAAAAGAGGACATGGTTCCTCCAAAATGTAAGACACCGGAAAAAATGTAGGACATGACAATATAAACACTAACACAATATATATTGCTTTAATATAGTTTATTTAAACTCTGTGTTGCTTATTAGTAAATTTAAAACTATTATATGTAATTCTGAACATATAATTAATGAATTACAAGAAGACTGCACGCTGCCTGCTCACAAGGAAATGAAGGACAAGTGAAATTTTTTCTCAGGACACAAGGCTAAAATCCAGGACATGGCTTGGAAAAGGGAGACACATGGACTATCTCCTCCATGGCCTCCCACCCCTGCCTCATTTCTCCACCACCTGCCAGTCTGGAAAAGTGGACCACTGACCTACCACCAGTGCTAACTCATAAGAACATTAGAAGAGCCTCCTTTGGATCAGGCCAAAGGCCCATCCAGTCCAGCTTCCTGTATCACACAGTGGCCCACCAGATGCTGCTTCAGTCATGCCTCTCAGCAGAACCCCTTCAATCATGCCTCATAGCATATTTGTGGTAGTGTGCACTAGTGGTGAGTTGGTGCCCATTATGAAGGATTGTACTTTTAACTATTGAGTCATTGGGAGCCATCAGGCTTTTTTATTCCTTGTTCCTGTCAACACAGACTGTATCTGTTAGAAAAGATACTGATTAGCCGGATTTGATTTTTAGTTCATTGCAAAATAGAAATTAAGTGGTTAGGAAATTACCTTTTGTTGCTTATAAACAAAAATCTGTTCAAAAACTGCATATTCCTTCACTGCTTTACTTCAGCAGCAGAACTAGGTAAATTATTTTCTCTCTTTTCTCTCTCTCTCCCCAAGACTCCTTTTCCCAAATCTGCAAATGTATTTATTGTCTATTTTTAGGTGCTTCACACTTCTTTTTACTTGGTGAGAGTTGAGATAAAGAGAAACTGCAATTCTGTCCCCAGACTGCAAATAGGTATCAGGTACTAGGGGGCACATAAAACAGACTTTAGTAATATTAGTAAACATGTCAGGACCCTCCAAAATTCAGGTTCCCCTCCACATCAGCACCTTGGACAGAAATGAACTTTTACTGGAGTCGTGTACCCCCTTTTGCCCCAAATCCAGAGTAACTATGGGAAAACGTAAGAGACTTTATGTGCACCTAGTGAAAACCTATGGGAAATTTATATTGGAATCCAGAGTAAGTTGTTCTTACACCAGAGCAAGGACTCCCCATAGTTACTCTGGATTTTGCCCTGGATTAACAGGGCCTTGAAATTAGGGTGTTTTTTTTCCTTCTTCTTTTTTAAGCTACTAAGAGAATGATGGAGATCATTGCAGAATTTATACCTGACTTTCCCATGCCAAAGAGAATGCCCAAGGCAGCTTACAAAGCTCCTTTCCTCCTGCAGTCCTCACAACAACCCTGCAAGGTTGATGAGGCTGATGGTGAGTGAATGGTCCAATGTCATCCAAGAAGCTTCATGGCCAAGAAGAGTTTTGAACCTGGGTTTTCCAGTCTCAGTCCAACTTCGTAACCACTACACCAGGGGTGTCCAACACGTGGCCCGGGGGCTTGCGGACCAGGAAAAGGGTGGATACAGCCCTCCTGCAAAGCTGCCCACCACCATTGGAAAAACCAGCTTTGTGGCAGTAGCCATTTTCAAATTTTGCATGCTTCTCTGCGCACTGCCCTGGGCGGCTGCCATAAAGCTGGTCTGGGCTGCCTAGCTCCTCCCGCTACCTGCCTCCTGGCTCTCAGAGCGCTTCAGGCCCCTGCAGACCTTGCAGCGCTCGTCCACCCACATCCCCCAAAAGTAGCCTCAGCCTCTATCCCAGTTGCTGCCTGCTGCCCTTGAGACCTACTCAGAAGTAAGCCATGTTAAAGTCAATGAGGCTTACTCTCAAGTTGCAGTTTGAGAGCCCAATGATGCATAGAATGGGCTGTGATCCTCTCCAAGCTTAACCTTGGAGATATGCTGCAACCCTAACCATGTCTACTCAGAAGTAAGGCCCATTGTACCCAGTGGGTCTTACTCCCAGGAAAGTGCGTTCAGGATTGCAGCATATCTCCAAAGTTAAGCTTGGAGAGGATCACAGCCCATCCTATGCATCATGCCTACTCAGAAGTAAGCCCCACTAAAGTCAATAAGGCTTACTCCCAAGTTGCAGTCTGAGAGGCCAACCTATACATGGCTACTCAGCAGAAAACCCCATGATAATCAATGAGACTTACTCCAAGGTTTAGCTTGGAGAGGATCGCTGCCCATCCTATTCATCATGCCCACTCAGAAGTAAGCCCCATTAAAATCAATGATACTTACTCCAAGGTTTTAAAATGTAGGTCCTATATTTTGTCCTATATTTTGTCCTACATTTTAAAAAAAGTTGTTAGTGTTTATGTGCGGCCCAAACATAATGCGGCCGCACATTGTACGGCCCAGGGAAGCTAAAAAGTTGGACACCCCTGCACTACACCATCCTGGCTCTCAATTAGCTGGGTCCTCTGTAAGGCTAATGGTTGAGCTGTTGCAGCAAACCCCCCACCACAACCAACCTCCCTCATCCCCCCCCCCAAGCTCCAACCACTGCCCCCCAGCACAATCCTAACTCCAGCACAAATGATACAAGTTTTGCATTGCCCTGCAGGTGACGTAAAAGTGAGACAGAAAAGAGTTTCCACCTATTTTCAAGTTACCCCAACATCATGCTACTCTCCTAGAGAGGAAGGTAAGTAGCAGGCTGTATTGCAAACCTGCAGAAGACCTAATTTTCTTGTGTTTAATTTTTTTTCAACAGGGCTCTTGTTACTCCTGGAATACCACTCCCAGGACTTCTTCTGCAAGATCATGAAACAGCTAAGATGCATGCTCAGTAAAACCATGTGTTTATTTTCACTTTATTAGGTGAGGGCCACTTTGAATAGTTATTTATTTATTATATTTTATTTATTTATATCCCTCCTTTCTCGGGCCATAGACAGACTCAAGGCAGCTCACAATAAAACATAATTAAAAACATTAAATAGGACATTAAATAGGATATTCAAATAGGAAAAACATTAAATAGGATAAATGTTTTAAAAAACAATTAAAAACATACAAGCTAAAAACAATAACCCCCAGCCTCTGCCTCACTGAAATGCTTATTTGAAATAAAAAGGTTTTTAGGGTCTGCCTGAAATGCTGTATAGCGGGAGCTTTCCTAAGTTCTAAGGGTAGGGAGTTCCAAAGCCGGGGTGCCGGCTATTGTTAGAAATAGACTATAATAATTGTATTTATGCGTGTATAAAATTTAATTAACTAATTAATTAATTGAACAGTCACTTGGTGACTCTCTGGCCCCCTGACTGACTGACTAACTCAGTCAATCAATGTCCAGACAAAACCACCAGACCTAAAAGCGTGAAATGTGGGGAGGGTCTTAAATTAAATCCGAAGGCAGTGAAAAGGGGTGCAAAATGATTTTTTCCCTATACTTTACATTGAAGAATTACTGACTCATCAGTGCCCAGCCAAAAATGCCAGATCTAGAGGCATGAAATTTGGGGAGAGTATTCCTTCTGTGATGTGAGCACCCACTAAGAACTGATTTTCAAAAATTTAATGCCTAGGGGGTGAAAAGGGGTGCAACACATTCTTGTTCTATACTTAACATTGAAGACTGATCAACACCCAGCCACAACCCCTGGACCTAGATGCATGAAATTTGGGTAACATTTTCCTTCTGTGATGTACTGATTTCATTGCTACTGGTGCCCGATGGCGCCTGCTGCCTGGCATTGCTCACTGGTGCACGGTGCCCACTGATGCCCAGTGCTCAGTGGTGGTGCCTGCTGTCCACTGCTGGTGCTGCCCTCTTTCTACTGCCAACCTGTGGTATGGGTGCCTGGTGGTACCTAGTACCCAATGCCCACTGCCAGGATGGGATGTGCAATACCTAGGGGTGCCTGATGCCCTGTGCCTGGTGTCTGGAAAACCGCTACCCAGTGGTATCTGATGATGCCCAGTGCCTGGTGCTGCCTGATGCTGCCCACTGCCTGCCAGTTTCCAGTGGTCTCTGGTGCCCAGTGCTGACCTTGTGCTGCCCACTGCCCAGTGGTGCTTGGTGGAGTGTGCCGCCCAGTAGGGGTGCCTGGTAAGGATGCCCAGTGCCTACTGCCCAAAGGTGCCTGCTGTCCACTGATGCCCAGAGGTGCCTGCTGGTGACCTATGGTGTCTGCTGGTGCCTGCTGGTGTTCAGTGGGGATGCCAGTGTCTGGTATGGATGCTTGGTATCCACTGGTTCTTGCTGCCCACTGGTGCCTGCTGGTGGTGCCCAGTGGTGTCCTCTGCCTGGTGGTGTCTAGTGGTGCCCATTGTCCATGTCACAGTGATGCCCGATAGTGGCCATTGCCCAGAGTGGTGCCCAGTGGTAACCTCTGCACACTGCATGGTACTGCACAGTGGTGGCCACTGCCCAGTGGTGCCTGCTGCTGGGTAGGGATGCCTGGTGCCTGCCAGTATCCCCTTGTACTCACTGGTGTCCAGTGCCTGTCAGTGCCCACCACCCAGTGCCCAGCCATGCATCCTGGTGCCCAACCATGCTTGGGGGCCCCAAATATTCTTGACATTTTACTCCTGCAATGGTAGGTAAATTTTGTTAGTCTCTATATATAAATAACTGAAAAGTCACTCACTCACTCACTCATTCACTCACTCACAAAACTGCCAGACCTAGAAGCGTGAAATTTGGGGAGGGTGTTCCTTCTGGTGATGGAGGCACCCACTAAGAACAGTTTTTGGGAAATTCATACCGGAGGGAGTGGAAAGGGATGCAATGAGTTTTTGTCTCTGTACTTTACATTGAAGAATTCCTTATGGATCAAAGAACTGCCCCTACCTCTGGACCTAAAAGCATGATATTTGGGGAGTGTATTCCATATGTGATATGACCACCCACAATTTTCAGAAATTTAACCCTTAAGGGTTGAAATAGGGTGCAATGCATCTTCATCCTATACTAAACATTGAAAACTGATAAAACCCAGTCCCAAACCCTGCACCTCCCCAGAAGGGGTACTCATGGTTGGGGAAGATGGTGCACAATGGGGAGGGATGGTGCATGGGGTCTTGTTGCAGAGTGTTGCAGGGGAGTGATGCACAAGGATTTTTTTTGCACAGGTGGAATTTTTTATTGGGGGTTTGCACAGGGTGTTTTGCACGGGGGTGTTTTATATAGGGTTTTTTGCACGGGTTGCACAGGAGTTTTTTTGCCTGGGGAGTTTCATGGAGGCTTTTTGTACAGAGGGTTACAGTGGGGTTTTCTGCATGGGGTATTGGCACGGGAGGTTTGACATGGGGGATTTTTGCAACAAAGGGCTTTTGCTCAGGGGTCTTCCACTCAGGGGTGGGGTTTGTATGGAGGTTTGTATGGGATGGTTTGAACAGGGGTTTGCATGGGGTTTTATTGCACAGTTGTGGGTTTTTGCATGGGGGGTTTCCACGGGGTTTTTTTAAAAAAGATGGGGGTGTTTGCATGGGGGGTTTCATGGGGGATTTGCAGGCATGAATTGCATGGGATGTTTTTGCTCAGGTTTTTTTGCATGGGGATTTTTGCATGGGAGGTTGCATAGAGGGTTGCACATGGGCTTTTCCATGGGTGATTTGCTCGGGGCTTTTGCATGGGAGTTGCACCTGGGGGGTTTTGCACAAGGGGGTTTGCACAAAGGATTTGGCATGGAGGGTTTGTACAGGGGTGTTTTTTTGTACAGGGTGAAAGGATGTACCCAAGCACACAAATATTCTTGAACTTTTACTCACCTTCATGTGGGTACATTTTGTTAGTCTATATATATAAAAGAGAAAAGTCACTCACGCACTGACTCACTGACTGACTCACTCACTCATCACCGCCCTGCCAAAACCGGTGGGCCTAGAAGCGTGAAATTTCGGGTGGGTGTTCCTTCCATGACTGAGGGGTGCACTAAGAACCAGTTTTTGGAAATTCCAACGGGAAGGAGGTGAAAAGGGGCGCAATGCATTTTCCTCTCTATACTTTGCATTGAGAATTGCTGACTCATCAACATTCCGCCCCAACTGCTGGGCCTGAAGCAGGGAATTCTGGGAGTTCCTTCTGTCACCTGAACACCCACCAAGAACCATCTGGAGAAATTAGCCCTTCAGGGGCTGAAAAGGGGGCAATGTGTTTCTGTCCTATACTTTACATGGGAGACTGAACCACATCCAGCCAGTTTGGTGCTCAGACCCTGGTGCACTGGGGGATGTTGTTCGGAGGAAGAGGTTGCGCTGGCAAGGATGCTGCGCAAGAGGGGAAATTGCGCATGAGAGGAAGTAGTGCATGTAGGAAAGTTGCGCATGTAGGAAAGTTGTGCAGGGGGGAAGTTGCATATGCGGATGGGAAAGTTCCGCATGGGAGGAAGTTGCGCATGGGGAAAGTTGCGCATGGGAGGAAGTTGCACATGGAGGAAAGTTACGCATGGGGGAAAGTTGCACATGGGAGGAAGTTGTGCATGGAGAAAGTTGCGCATGGGAGGATGATGCACACGGGGGAAGTTGTGCATGGGGAAAATTGCGCACGGGGGAAGTTGCGCATGGGGGAAGTTGCGCATGGGGAAAAGTTGCGCATGGGAGGAAAATTGCACATGGGAGGAAGTTGCGCATGGGGAAAGTTGCGCATGGGAGGAAGTTGTGCATGGAGAAAGTTGCGCATGGAGGAAAGTTGCGTGTGGGGAAATTTGCACATGGGGAAGTTGCGCATGGGGGAAGTTGCGCATGGGGAAAAGTTGCGCATGGGAGGAAAATTGCACATGGGAGGAAGCTGCGCATGGGAGGAAGTTGCGCATGGGGAAAGTTGCGCATGGGAGGAAGTTGCACATGGGGAAAGTTGCGCATGGGAGGAAGTTGCGCATGGAGGAAAGTTGTGCATGGGGGAAAGTTGCGCATGGGGGAAAGTTGCGCATTGGGAAGTTGCACATGGGGGATGATGTGCACGGGGGAAAGTTGCGCACGGGGAAAATTGCACATAGGGGAAAGTTGCGCACGGTGGAAAGTTGCGCACGGAGGAAAGTTGCGCATGGGGAAAATTGCGCATGGGGAAAATTGCGCATGGGAGGAAGTTGCGCATGGGAGGAAGTTGCGCATGGGGGTTGATGTGCATGGGGGGAAGTTGCGCATGGGGTAACTTGTGCATGCGGGGTTGATGCGCATGGGTGAAGTTGCACATGGGGGGTTGATGTGTATGGGGGAAGTTGCGCATGGGGGGTTGTTACACCTGGGGGAAAGTTATCCATTGGGGGTTGATTCATATGGGGGGATGGCATACGGGGGAATTTTACTCGCGCAACATGGGTACGCCTTTTGCTAGTACTATTATAAAACCATATCATAAAACACAATGTATAAAACAAAAACTGATATCTTTTTTTCAGGGCTACTTGGACTTTTGTTCACGTTTGTTGAGGAATCCCCACTGACGGCACCTTGGAGAATGCATTTTCTTGATGTGTTTGTATTTCTTCTTGCAGCAGCAGGTTTCTTTCTATCAGTCGACATCATGAAAGAGCCAAAGTGGCGGTCGTTGTACATAAACAACAGCACCAAGTATAGGACTGGTAATGCTGAGGTGGGTCTATGGAAGATATGCTTTCCTCCTACCATCAAAAGCTCCAATGACTATAGTATCCAGTGTTGTTACAGATTTGCACTGTTGGAGAAATTCCTGCCGGTGGAAATGAAGGTTGGCCAGATCTTGCTACCCATTGCTACCTTCTTGGCATTTCTGGGGCTTACGTTTTCCTGCATAGCCTTCCGGTGCAAAAGACTTAGCCCTAAACAGACTATATGGATTTTCATAGCAGGAGGAACTTCCTATGCGATCTCCAGCATCTGCATTCTTGTCCCCTCTGAGTGGAATCAACAGTCACTGGTACAAAATAAAACCATCCCTTTCCCATCTTCTTTCCATCTGCCCCCATGGACAGAACAAAGTAGGAAAGTTCCATCTCAGGAAGGAATTGCATCGGCTATTTTTTTGCTTGTAAGTGGGATTTTCGTTATTGCTAGAAATTTCTTTATGCCAGACAGAATTTTGCCCATCCTACCAGTCTGAACTATGTGCACCTACCCGTCAATCAATCTACCACACATACTGTATATATCAATTTTAAAGGGTCTCTGAAGAAACAACCACCTTCTCACCAATGAAGATAGTTTAAGAATAATTTGAGAACAAATCAAGTGACATGGCGAGCACATTGAAAAAGGTTCTTACAATTTACTGTAGAACTTACAGTGTTTCCAATAAATTATCTGCTGTTTTGTTCTGCAGTTAACTTTCTCTTTGTATTTTTGCTGCATGTAATAATTTTGTACTCAAAAATATAAATTTTTGCATGCTAATGCTAGGCTGATAATGATTTTTTAAATTGTAATTCAGGGTGTAGATCTGTTTTAAATGTTTTAAATGTTATATGTCTTTTCAATTTCATGATAATTCTTGTTAGCCGCCTTGATCCCTTTATGCAGAAGAAAGGTGGGGTATAAATCTGACAAATAAATAAAATAAATAAAAATATAATTAATATACATTAAGAGGGGATCAAACTCTATCCCTTTCTCCCTCTTACATACACTCACAAAACACACACACATAACACACAGAGGTCTTCTGAGGAAGAAGGAGATGAGGAAGAGAAAGCTCAAGAAAGAAGGTGAAAGAAACCAGAATTAATCAGTTGTTGTAGCCATGACACATTTGCAACACACACCAAACAATGGCAAGATTAAAGACATACAAATATTGCCAGTTTGCTTGTACACAAGATGCAGAAAATATTTACCAGGATCAGCAACCAAGATTGCCAACTGATTTATGCTGGGATGTTTTGGGGAGGCATACGTTAACTATGGCTGGAATCCAGAGTGAGGGCGGTGAGGAGTGCCCTAGCTGGGCTGCCCCAACTATTCTGAATCCAAAGCAGGAGGTTATGTTGCATCCAGAGTCAGGAAGCCTGGGCTGCCCTCGCTGCTCCAGAGCATGCTCAGTATGTACCAAGTCAGTGACACCTAGGAAGGGCTTACTCCTGGGGAGAACCCCCTCAGATCACACTTAACAAGGAACAGCTGTGGTGCCTGCCTTAGAAGGATTCCCTGATGAGATGCCAGAACAGTTTACAGTGAATACAAGGGGCTTCTTTGAGGGTCCTGCTGTATCCCCAAGTTAATAGGCTGTCATAGTTGTTCCATATCCTGAGGTTGAGAGGCAGGGGTTGCATCTAGGCTGGCCAAGAACTCAGATTTTTGGTCGACACTGCCATTCTTACTCAGGCCTTATCATGGACCCCTATGGGTCCACTCATTACTATACCTGCTGCTGAGGTGGTATAACTCTGAGGACCTGGAAGAGGTCATTTCTGCCCTGGAAACAGGCTCTGGATTCAGTGTAACTGCTCTGCATTAGGCAACGCTAAAGATGCCCTCAGCATGCCTCTCCTGAACAGCCTAGGCTGCCCCAAGCCTTTTCTGACATAACTGGGCTAACCAATCTTGGACTTGGGCCAAGACGTATTTTATTACTTGAGGGTGTATTATATTACTTTATTACCGTATGTATTTTATTACTTGAGGGTGTTGCTCAGTGGTGGCCACTGATTGGACCCTTTTTCACTCTGGCTACCAGCAGCCCACTGTGTGTACCTTCATGTGGTCATTTAAAATAGTGGGTTGTGTTGTTAAGGGTTGCCTGGTTCTAATGAAGGACAGGCTGTTCTTCCTTGAAGACTTCCAATGCTCAATTCCTTATATTGAAAGCAAAACAAAAATCATTGCCAGAAATATCTTTTAACAACAACAACAACAATAGACTAACCTTAAGTTTAGGTTCCTGAATCATCTCCAAAAAAGAATGTCTGGTGATCAATTCTGATCACATTCTCAGAAATGAAACAGCCCATCTGAAATAAGATTAGTAGCCCCGGGATTGTAGGTTGAGAATGTTTTGTTTCTTTTCAAAACTGTCAGCAGATGGCAGTTCTGTACTACATAAAGACGAAAGCTCCTCGTTTGGAGCCTATGGAAAGGAATACACTGTTGAACTAAGAGGACAATCCTAACCATGTCTACTCAAAAGCCGCATTCAGTGATGGGATTCAAAGAAATTAACAACCGGTTCTCTGCCCATCTGGCAGCCACTTTTAAATGGCTGTTTTTAAACTTTCTATGTCCTATCTCTCGTTAACAACCAGTTCTATAGAGTAGATGCGAACCTGCTGGAGCCCACCACTGGCCGCATTGTGTTCAATGGGTTTTACTCCAAGGAAAGTGTCTTTAGGATTGCAGCCTATGGGTGCCTCCTCCCAGTTTATCATCTTAAGCTTCTGAAGGAAACAGAATAGTCCTGGGAACAACAAAACTATTGTAGTTCATGGAAACATCTGGAATAAAATCATGTGCATTATCTATCTCCAATATGGGGATATGGATTCAGCCTTGAAGAGACCCCAGTATCTAGATACCATATTGTGTGACACCTTATGATAAACATGTACCCTGATTGTGTTATATTCTCTGCAATGAGGCTGATTGCATGGCTGATACCATTCAAAGACACTATTCTGTTCAAAGTGTCTATTCAAAGACACTATTTAATTGCCCATTGTTGTTTTCATTCTTGCCAATATTGTTTTAATAATGTATTTTACATACAGTTATATTTTTGGGCAGTTTTATTGTTGCTTTAATGCTGTTTTTTTATTTTTCTTTGAATGTGATGACCCATCTTTGAATTATTTACATTCTTGGGAAGTGGAGACCAGACATATGATTTATGTAGATGCCATATGCTGACATACCTCACTCTGGTCTCTTCCCTTCTGCAATGTCTAGTATAACTTACATGTGTTTTGATGTCATAATCAGTGATGGGCTTCAAAGAAATTAAGAACCGGTTCTATGCCCATCTGGCAGCCACTTTTAAATGGCTATTTTTAAACTTTATATGTCCTATCTCTTGTTAACATCAGGTTCTATAGAGTAGGTGCGAACCTGCTGGTGCCCACCACTGGTCATAATGTTTCCCTTCACCACACCATTGCCACATCTGAAAGTGTGGAGGGGAAATACACAATGTCTGAAGATGGATACTTTCTAGTAGATACAATATATTATCAACAACAATGAATGATGTGCCTCATGTAATATCTATTTCTAGAGTACGTGAAGCAGACAAAGAATACAAGGTTCATGGGTGTTACAATTTATTATTATTATTATTATTATTATTATTATTATTATTATTATTATTATTATTATTATTGAAAATCAAACATAAATGCACAGCAAACAATTTCATGCTGGTTTCATTCACATCACCAGTCGGACCCTTCCCAAGAGTCTAGGACTGTGTGATGTAGCGGCGTATAATTCGTGCTGATCCCAGAAGAGCGGCTTTCTGCAGTTGGCACAGTGATATTTTGTCAATGCCAATAGTTTTCAGGTGCCTGCCAAGGTCTTTGGGCACTGCACCCAGTGTGCCAGTTACCACTGGAACCACCTGCACTGGCTTACACCAGATACGCTGTCATTCGATTCTTAGGTCTTGGTAGCGGGAGATCTTTTCCAGTTGTTTCTCCTCAATTCTGCTGTCACCTGGTATTATTATTATTATTATTATTAGTAGTAGTAGTAGTAGTAGTAGTAGTAGTCTAAAGCATTATAGCATTTGGTGGTGTGCTGAGAAGTGTGCTGGAGTAGGGTCATTGACTTCTCAAATCCACACTCAGCCATGAAGTTCAACATCACTCAACTTAACATGTTGAGTTATAGATAGTAGGAGGGGAGATGTATCCCCAGCAATAAAGTTTATTAGGAAGGGGATAGTTAGCCATAACAATAATAGTAGTGTGACTTTAGTACCATAATATAAAACAAATGTGTAAAAGAACATTTGATACCTGTTTTGCAGGGCTCTTCGGATTTGTGTTAAAGTTTGTCCAGAACATGTTCTTTTGCACATTTAGTTTTCATAGCAGGAGGAACTTTATTCATGATCTCCAGCATCTGTGTTCTTGTCCCTGTTAGCTGGAATGTCCACTCACTGGCACAAAAGAAGGTAATCCATTTCCCATCTACTTTCCATCTGCCACCATCAGCTGCACAAATCTGGGGGCTATAAGACCTTCTGCACCAAGGTGAAGTGCATTTCATTTCTAATATAGATTATGGGGTGCCAATTCCATTGTTTTTATTTATTTATATATTTTTACTTTCAGCATTGCAAACAAAGCAGCTTATAAAGAGAAAGGGGAGAAACTGCTCCATAAATATAGTAGACTAAAAACAATTAAAGGTGAACAGGTTCTGGCGCTACATTTATAACCTCTTTTACATTTAGCATTGACAACCTCTTTATGGACATCTGAAAAGGTTCTTTTTTGTGTTTTGCACAAGTTGGTTTTCTCTTAACTAACTGGAAATATAGCAAGATATTGGATTGCAGTGGTAGCATTAGTCTTTCCAAGAGATTTTTTTCTCACTTCAGGTGGGGCCTTGGTATCCACAGGGTTCCTATTATCTAAATGTCATTGCCACAGCTGGAAAGTTGAAAAGGATTGTGTCCTCTTTGCTTCACAAGCAATTTGCATGTGAAGAATTTCAAAGTGATAATAAGGATATCCATTTTGAGAATATGTACCAGATTCCTTGTCAAAACAGAAACTACATAGATTAAAAAAAACTAGCATAAGTTGTATATACCAAATTGTATGAAGATGTTTCTAATTCTTGGAGCAGGCTTTTCAGATTATTACTGATCTTGAGTCAAATGTGCTCCACTGTTGTTGAGAGAGTTAATCCAACTGTTTAGCTATCTTATAAGTAGTTACAAATAAAATGGAAAAAAACATAGGATCAGACCCGCTCAGTCTAGAGTCCTCAGCATGTGATGTTAGGATAGCATGTGATGTAAGGATGTAGCAGCTGAGGGACCATCCATCTGTTTATTTCTGAAGTGGTAAAAGTCTGTGTGTGGCGACATGGGGATAATTCTGGCAAAAGCAGAATATTTTCTTCAAGTGAAACACTCCAGAAGTGAAAAACCCATCAAGACTAGCAAGGGCAGGGGTAATTTTGTTCAAATGGGGAAGCTATTTCAAACAAAGGCCTCACGGTATAAAAATGGGGTAGCAAAACAATCACATGCAGTCTTGACCCTTTCGAAAATAAGAATCTAAACTGGGCCTCAGGCCCACTTCATACATAGGTTGCAATTACTGCTTGAAAACATAATCATGTGAAGGTACTTCTCATGGCAAGCTTTTCAAGCAGTTTTGGCAACTGTCCAGCCATTCTTTTTCTTGTTCTCTTCTCTTCAGAACACAGAAAATTTTCTTTTTATGATTGAAAGACGGAGGAAGAGGGAACAAGAAACAAGTGAGTTCAAATGCCAAACTCCTACACTCCAAAGTTCTTGAGAAGGCTCACTGACTAGACTGGTTCATCGACATGCTGGATTTATATTGTTATGTTTCAGCAATCTGAATAAATAGATATTGCAGTGGTGTTACTCGACATGCTATGACAAGCTTTAGCCTTGAACAATGCCTGATGTAAAACATTCTTGATGCTATGAAAGTAAGCCAGGGTGTGAAAGTCTCAAATAAAGGCGATCCAAGTGGTCAAAGAAACACAGGTTTTTATACAAAAATGTCAACAGGCTGTGGAACAGACATGCACTTTTTGTACAACAGTAATAGCTTCTTATAAGAATTAATGCTTAAAGGGATCAATGATGTAGTTTATAATTAATGAAACAAAAGCAAATAGCTTAAAATATTTATCTTTGGGCACAGTTCTAACCTCACCAGCCCAGTCTCTTGAAAATGTAAGCACTTTTGTGAAAGGGGTAAAGAGACACTTCTAATTGGTGCTCCTCTTATTTATAGCAAGGGGAGAATAGCCATATCTCTTTGCCTTTGCACAGTGTCTCGGACAAATAAGGGCCACACTTTTTATTTATTTAATTAACCCTACAATTCAGAGTAATTACGGGAGCACGTAAGAGAAATTACATGTACCCCAGTTACTGCACCACCTAGTGAAAACCTAGGGGAAATTCATATTGCAAGCCAGAGCAAATTGTTCTTACACCAGAGCAAGGACTCCCCGTAGTTACTTTGGATTGTGCCCTAAATTTGATGTTGTTGTTGGGGGGGGGGAGGGTACAAACTCTTCTTTGACTCCCAATTGCAGATAAATGCCTTAGGGCACAATCCAGAAGTGCACTTGGGTTACCCTATCTATCACTGGGCTGACCCAACTGCAAGATGGGCCCACCCTAGATATTCTGGAAAAGGCTTGGGGCAGCCTAGGCATGTTGAGAGAACATGTTGCCTAGGGCAGAACAGTTACTCTGTATCAAGAGCCTGTTTCCAGGGCAGAAATGCCCTCTTCCAGCTCCTAGTTATACCTCCTCAGCAGGAGGTATAGTAATGAGTAGACCCAGAGGGATCCATGATAAGGCAAGAGTAAAAGGCAGTAAGAAAGGCAGTGTTGACCAAAAATCTGAGTTCTTGGCAGCCTAGCTGCAACTCCTTCCTCTCAACTTCAAGATATGGCACAACTGCAGTAGCCCACTAACCTCAGGATAGAGCAGGCCACTCCAAGAAGTCCCTTGTATACACTGTAGACTGCTCATCAGGAACTCCTTAACAGTCCCTAACTTGCACTGGCAGTCTCATCAGGCAGGTACCACAGCTGTTTCTTATTCAATATGATCTGAGGGAGTCTCCTCAGGAGCAAGCCCTCCTCAGGTGGCACTAACTTGGTGCCTATTGAGCATGTGCTGGAGCAGTGAGGGCAGCCCAAGCTTCTTGACTCTCTGGATGCAACATAACGTTCTGCTCTGGATTCAGAATAGTTGGGGCAGCCCAATGAGGGCACTCCTCACTGTCCTAACTCTGGATTGTGTCCTTAGCTATGTTACTAGCTGGGGGACACAGCAGAGCAAATGGGGGGGAGAAGTGATAGGGAGGAGGAGGAGGGTTTTCCTTCCATTTTCTTTTTTTTTAAACCAGGGCATGTCATCCCTTCTGGCTGTGATATCAGTTCCAGAGCAACATTTTGAATTTTGCATTGGGCTACATGGTCAGTAGCTATGGGTACGATGCTCTGGTTGAGCTTGGCCAGCACAGGAGATTAGAGGAGGCCAGGGGAGGGTGAGGAGAAGGTGAAGGGAGGTGTTTTAGTCAGAGGGTGGGAGCAGGGTGACCATATAGAATGGAAGACAGAGTGCCTCTACCTTTAAGCATTGCATAGAAGAGGGAATTAAGGCAGGTGCTGCTTTTTAAACACTTCTATGTTGAGTTAAACCTGCCTAAATTTCCTCTATGCTTAAAGGTAGAGACACTTTGTCTTCCATTCTATATGGTCACCCCGGGTGGGAGTGGGAGATAAGGCTGGACCCAGGAGTAATGCCAGATCCAAGTCCCTTTCCCAGGCAGCTTACACCTTTCTGGGATGCTTTGATTTGCACCATCCCCATGGATCCAAGTAGACCCATTGGTAAATTTTTTCCTTGCCCCATGGTAGTGCAGCAGTCTTGTGCTAGAAGTAGCGCAGCCAGTCAGTCTGCCTGCTCCTGTGCAAGTTAGTATTGTGCTGATTGTCTCATAACTAGGGACCTGCAAAAGGTGAGGTAATTTTTCCTGACAAAGGGATTTTCCCCTTCCTCAGGAAAAAATAACCTCACCTTTTCCAGGCCCCTACTCATAACATTTCAATGAAACATTTTCATTATCAATTACATTTCACTTTTGGCAGTAGAAATCATTAACTTTAGCATGCTGAATGGTTCAGAAAGAAATGATGAGTGAAAAGTGTAACAAACAAGCATTTATCGAAGTCTGATGCCGATGATAACAATACAACAACAAAAATAGGGAAAAAATCATTCCTTGTATCCATGGGGTTCAAGAAAGCATCCTGCATCCTATGAGGAGAAGGCTAACTAAATTTTAACAGTAAGTAGGACACTTGCTATTGCTTAGTGTTCCTTTACTTTGCAGGCTGCTGTGCATTGTGCAGTTGCCTGCATGTCTTTTTTCATTTAGGCAAGAATTTTAGTTTAACAAGAATCATCAATGCTTCAATCACGTCTAATGGAAAATAAAGGTATTATAATGGGTGCAGGGGGTGTCCCCAGATAAGTTAAACCGTGGATATATGGAGATCAACTGAAAGATCAGAAGATCATCAGGTAGTGGTATGGTGTTTGCAGTTATTCCCTTGCTGGAATTCTGCTGACCTGGAAAGACTTGGCTTGGATGGAGAAGCACCTTGGAGTGGCTGTGGGCTTCACTGCATGCCCTGCAACTCCACTGTCTGAGTTAAGTAGAACTGTGGGGAGAATAAATGCTTTTGACAACAATATTTGTATACTGCTTTGCTACAAAAATTTCACAAAGCAATTTACAGAGAAAATCAAACAACTACTGGCTTCTGTCCCAAATCCAAAAAATTGCAGAACACCAGTAGAAGCCACTAGAAGAGGTGCAGCTGGGATGAGGAGAGCCTGTTACTCTCTCTAAAAATGGAGCACCCACTTGAAAAGTGTCTCTTGCCCAGTTAGCTGGGAAAGAGCATTTACCTGGGCTTTTGTGTCCAATCATGCTAAGTATCTCTACAGTGATGGAGTTATGTATTCATTTGTTTACATACTGTGGCTGTTACTGGAGAACGGAGGTGTTAATTGACCAAAGTGGGAATTAAAAGGGAGGAGGGATAATTAGATGGGACAATAATGGATCTATAAATATGGGGGAATGGCCCTAAAAGAAAGCAGCTGCTATGTGCAGAAAGAAGATGGAACTAGAGATTCTTAAAAACAGGGTAGACATAGTGGTCTAAACACAGAGTAGGGGGAAAAGTAGGTAAGAAATTTTGTGGGTTGCCCAGGCAGAACTGGGGCAGGAAAACTAGGTTTAAGGTATTGGAAAGGAAGGAGGAACAAAGAAAGCTAGAAATATAGAACAAGAAACAGAGGTGATAGTAGGTATTCTCCTAGCCTGAAGATCTGAGGCTACTCAAGCTGCACCTGAACAGTTCAAGGTCACAAATCTCAAATTCTCCTGGAGTGTGGGAAGTGGGAACCATTTTAGTTCCTGCAGTGTGAATGCAGTAACACAATTTTTGCACTGCCACTGAAAGGTTAAAAGAATTATTTACTTGTGTGAGGCAGCTCTGGCCTGTGGGGTGGGTAAAGAGATTCTGCAGATTTCTGCCTGGGACATTTTGGGTTTAAGTCTCTCTTATTCTCGCATATTTTTGCAATGGGACTTCCCCTGAGTAAGTGTGGATAGGACTGCACCCTCAGTCTCTCAGCCTGGCTAGCCTCTTTGTTCTCTTCCCAGCTATCTCTGATTGACTAACATAGGCTACAATCCAGAGTAACTACGGGACCTCTTACACCCACATAGGCTGCAATCTTGAACACACTTTCCTGGGAGTAAGGCCCATTGAAGACAATGGGGCTGACTTTTGAGTAGACATGGTTAGGATTGTGCTTGTAGTTACAGTGTCAACTATGGGAAATGCAGAGCAATCCAGAGTTAAGTGCCTCTTATGTCTTCCCGTAGTTACTCTGGATTGTAGGGATAGTCACCACAGATGCTCTGGTTATGCAGTGATTAGATTTTGTGGCTTTTGCACTCTCAGTTCAAGTATGACTCAGCCATCGTCTTTCATAGTGGGGTTCTGTGGTTAAAGAACAGAGCTAAAAAATTGGAAATCTGACTTCAAAGGCCACAAGTTAGGAGTAATCACACAGTAGAAAGTTCTTTACATATAGTAAGTTCTTTACTTATGGTATATTTGGGGGTTTGAGATTTACATAGTCAGAGATGACTGTAATAGCATGAGTCTAAGAGCTGAAATTAGACTGGGTCTTAACTTCTGAGCAGATTTGCACAGGATTGGGCTCTAAGGCTACCTCAGTGGGTTTTACTTCTAAGTAGACATGCATAGGAGTAGACTCTAAGGTTGAAATCTATACCTCCTCACCGAGGAGTACGGCCCACTGAACTCAGTGGGTCTTACTTCTGAGTAGACATGCATAGGACTGGACACAATGGGTCATGCTCCTGATTAGACAAGTATAGGAGTAGGCTCTAAGGCTACCTAAATAGGTCTGACTTCTAAGTAGACATGCATAGGAGTGGGCTCTAAGGCTGCAGTCTTTTACACACTTACTTGCATAGGTCCCACTGAACTCGATGGGCATTACTTCTGAGTAAACATATATAGGAGTGGGCTATAAGGCTGCAATCATGCACACATGTACCTGAAAGTACCTCCCATTGAATTCAATGGGGCTTACTTCTGAGTAGCCATGCACAGGTTTAAGCTCTGAGGTTGCACTCCTATACCTGGGAGTACTCCCACTCCTTATGTGGGAGTAGATCCCACTGAACTCAATAGGCCTTGCTTCTGAGTAGACATGCACAGGAGTGGGCTCTAAGGCTGCACTCCTACACACTTACACAGGAGTAGGTCCCATTGAACTCAGTGGGGCTTACTTCTGAGTAGGCGTGCACAGGAGTGGGCTCTAAGGCTGCACTCCTACACACTTACACAGGAGTAGGTCCCATTGAACTCAGTAGGGCTTACTTCTGAGTAGGCGTGCACAGGAGTGGGCTCTAAGGCTGCACTCCTACACACTTACACAGGAGTAGGTCCCATTGAACTCAGTGGGGCTTACTTCTGAGTAGGCGTGCACAGGAGTGGGCTCTAAGGCTGCACTCCTACACACTTACACAGGAGTAGGTCCCATTGAACTCAGTGGGGCTTACTTCTGAGTAGGCGTGCACAGGAGTGCTGTGAAGGGCCTTAACCGAGGCCCCTTAGCCGGTCCTTCCCCTGAGTGGGGGACCTGAGGGAGGCCGAGGCCCGTCGGAGGCCTGCGGGAGGAAGAGGTGGAGCGGAGGGGGGAGGAGAGAAGATGGCGGGCGAGGCGCCGACGGGCTGGAGCTGAGGGAGCCGACGGGGCTGCGAGGCTGAGGCCGCAGAGCGAGCGAGGGGGAAAGGAAGGAAGGAAGGGCGAGCATCGCGGTGGCGGCCTGTGGAGCGGAGGAGGCGGGCTGGGCGGCGGCGACGGTGGCGGGGCTGTTCCCGGGGCCCGGCCGGGGGTGGAGGCGGGAAGGCGAGAGGATGAAGAGCCCGCCGCAGCGACGGCGCTGCTGCTGCTGCTGCCGGAGGAGCCCCGCTTCCCTGGGCCGGGCCGCTCGCTAGTCAGTGCTGGAGGAGGAGGCGGTGCAGGGCGGTCCGGGCCCCGCGGTGGAAGAGCGGTGGCCGCCCAGGGTCCGGCCCGGGAGCGGCGGAGGCGACGTGACTATGCCGTGGCTGAGCGGGGGACGGAGGCGGCGGCGGCAGCAGCAGCAGCAGGAGGCGGCCTCCACCATGGGACAAGGCACCGGGCAGCCGCCGGCCGTCTCCGCTGGAGGAGCAGGAGCAGGCGGAGGGCCGCGGAGCCGGGAGAGCTCGGAGCTGCCTCTCCCCGCCGGCTGGGAGGAGGCGAGGGACTTCGACGGGCGCGTCTTCTACATCGACCACAACACCCGGCAGACTTCCTGGATCGACCCCCGGGACAGGTCAGCCCAGGCCCCGCTGCTCCCCTCCGCCCTCCTTCCCCTCCCAGGCTACGGGGCCTGCAGGCCGACCCAGTCCCCGCTCTGTCCTGACGGGAAGGACCGGGTTTGGAGGAGGCTCTTACAGCCCTCCTTCGCCTCTGCCTCTTCCTTGCCCTGCGGAGCAAAAAGCCTGTGCAGGTCTACTCGGATGTACGCCCCACTGAGTTCAATGGGACTTACTCACAGGAAAGTAGGGGTAGGACTCCACCCTGACAGCTCAAAACTATGGGGGTCTACTCAGAAGAAAGTCTCATTGGGTCCAATGGGGTTTACTCCCAGGAAGGTAGAGGTAGGACTGCAGCCTAACAGCCCAATCTTATGCATGTCTACTCAAAAGTAAGTCCTACTGAGTTCAATGGGACTTACTCCTAGAAAAGTAGGGTTACCACTGCAGCCTGACAGCCCAATCATATGGGTGTCTACTTCTAAGTAAGTCCCACTTAGTAAGTCTACTTCTAAGTTAGTCCCATTGGGGCCAGTGGGACTTATTCCCAGTAAAGCTGAGGTAGGACTGCAGAGTTGCAGCCCAATCTATTACATGTCTACTCAAAAGTAAGTCCTACTGAGTTCAATGGGACTTACTCCCAGGAAAGTAGGGATAGGATTGCAGTCTGACAGCCCAAACCCTTTGGGTGTCAACTCTGAAGTTAGTCCCACTGAATTCAATGGGGCTTACTCACAGTAAAGTAGGGCTACCGCTGCAGACTGACAGTCCAATCTTAAGGGCGTCTACTCAGAAGTAAGTCCCATTGTGTCCAGTGGGGCTTACTCCCTGGAATCTTACGCGTGTATACTCAAAAGTAAGTCCTACTGAGTTAAATGGGACTTGCTCCTAGGAAAGTATAAGAAAGGATTGCAGTCTGACAACTCAATCCTATGGGTGTCTACTTAGAAGCAAGTCTCATTGTTTTCAATGAGACTACTCTCTAGGAGAGTATAGATAGGATTTCTGCTTGACTATCCTGTGCATCTACTCAGAAGCAGGTCCTACTGAGTTCATTGGGGCTTACTCCCAGGAAAGTATAGATAGGATTGTAGGCCAACAATACACTCCTAAATTCTGCTGAGTTTAATAGGGCTTACTTCCAGAAAAGCCTGCTATAAGCCTACTCATACTTACCTGGGACTGCAGTAAGCTTTCAATGGGATTTACTTCTGAGTACATATGGATAGGACTCTGAATCTCCCCAATTATTTCATGCTACCCTTTCATTTTAATTCATGCTGACAAAGTCTATGCTTGATTTTTTTTTCTTTGTTGGAAACTTTAATAGGAAACTTTAATAGTATTGTATGGGGCTTATTGTTCTCTCATGTCACAAACATGAGAGGACATATTCTCTTCTGCAGTCTGATTCAGCTGGATTTTTTTAAGAAAGACAAAAGGCAGCATAGTAGTAGTAAGTGGGGCCATAACTTCAACTTCAAGGTTGATCTGGTATAGCCATCAGTTCCAACCATAATTTTTTCTTTTATGCAAATCTTGAGGGGAAAAGAGATAAGAGATAAGTAATGAACAGGCAGTACCTTCATTATCTGTGTCTCAAAAGTTTTTGTATTAGTCAATATGTTATGTAGAAGATAATAGAAAATGTTTATGATAGTAGATAAGTTAGAACTGAAATGGTAATAGAAAGTGTCTCATACCTCAGCACTTGTTTGAAATCTAAGAACATTGATTTTGGTGCTGGTTGTGCCGTTCTGGTACTCTTTACATGATTCTTTAGGGATACATGTGCATAAGAACGGCAGAGTTTCGTGGCAGTTGTGTGAAAATAAATGATGTTCTTAAGTTTTTGTGGAATAGAGCCAACTTTATCAGATAAATTTGTTAGTGTGTAGATAATGCCCAGGACAGTTTTTTTCCTCTTGCAACCCCTTTGAAATGACAGTGCAGTTCTTTGTATCCTTGGGTGTAACTTCAACTTTGCTAAATGGGACTGAAGTGTGTTCTACATAGTCCTGTGTGCCAGTGTTAATAAAAGGTATTCTAAGGCCAAATCTTTTCCAACTTTCCAGTGCTGATGTTGTCATAATGCAGTACCCCTTTATGTTTGTTTGCATATCTTCAAAGCCTCCTTGAGATGCCCTTCCCACAACAACCACAACAGGATGCCATGAAAATCATGTTTATAGGGCTGCATCATTACTGGAAAATTGGATGGGATTGGGCCTTCTGTTTTATCTTTAAGCCTTAAGAGTTCTAGTGTGTCGCAACTTAAGCTTTGAACTTAAAAGGCGACACTGTTTGCACTGATGACAGTAAGATTCCTTCTGTATTTTTGGAAGTTGTCAATTGATTTTACATTAAATACGGTTGTCAAAAATTGAAAGTCTTGCCCCCTGTCAAGAGGAGCCAATGTGGTTGATAAAGCAAAAGACTTGGATCAAATTGTAATTGCCTGTGGGTGAAATCCTAATCAGTTTAGGCTGGCATGGAGTTTATCCTGTGGTGGTATGGAGAGGCTGACACATGTCTGTGCACTAGCTTGGGGGTGGTGCAGAAATGCCTTAAAGCAGTTTGGGAACACCCCCAGGCCAGCACCGGATTTGTGCCAAGACTTATGCGCCTAACGGGGGTGTTAGGATTGCAGCCTCAATTTCCTACATCTCAAAATGGGTAAAGAATAACATAGCTCACAGTTGCAAGGATGAGTGAAAGAATAAAATAAAACAATGAAATACTTGGCATATGTAAAGTGCTATAGAAATTATTATTTTTTAAAAGCCTATTAAAAGAATACTGACAAATGTATGTTGGTTTTTTTAAAGTTTTGAGAACAAGCAGGGTTTTCTATATGTAACATCCTAACTACTGTTTGTAGTAGGATTTCCCATGAGGAAGTGTGGGCTAGGATTGCGTCCATGGCTTCAGTGGAGTGTACAGAGTTTCAATTTTTCATATATTTTCACAGTTTTTAATGAAATATTATAACCATGTTTGTGTGGCTAGAACAAGAGGTTTTTTAAAAAATACATAGAAAAAGATGGATTAGGAAGAAAATCATAAACTTTACTATGACTTTGTGATCAACTTGAGAAATGTTTGCACTGACAAGTTACTTGTACATTATGTTGCTTTTGTTGTGTATACCGCAGAGTGACTTGTGCTTGTGTGTTTCATCACCAAGAAGTCCTTGATATGGATAAGGAAATGGAGTTTTTCCTTCTTGCAAAGTTGTGGTCTGCCTTTTATTATAAAAGACTAGCAGAAACGTACCCATGTTGCAGGAGTAAAATTCCCGCTGTAAGCCATTCCCCCACTGCACAACAACCCACCGTGAGGAACAACCCCCATGCATATCATCTCCCCATTTGCACCACTCTCATATGCAACATCCCTGCACTGCACACCATCCCCCCACTGCACATCAACATGCACATTATCTCCCTGAGTGCACCCTCCTTCCCATCAGGCACCAGGCTCCAGGCATCAAATTGCTGGATGTTAATCTTCAGTGTTAAGTATTGGACAAAAACATGTTGTAACCCTTTTCAACCCCTTATGGGTTAAATTTCTCAACACTGGTTCTTGGTGGGTGTTGATGTAACAGAAGAAACACCCTCCCCAAATTTCATGCTTCTTGGTCCAGGGGTTGGGGCAGGGCAGTGAAGAAATCATAGAGTTTTTATTTATTGAGGGCATTTAAAACAAAACAAAAATCGAAGTGATTTACAGTTAAAATAACCTAAAACACATTAATCAATGTTTTTGCTATGCTTCCCTCTTCTTTGAAGAGAACATTCTATAAATCTTACTGTTTACATTGATTAGATGGTTCCTTTGGGCTCTTGATGATTGTTGGAGGTTCTAAGGGAACACTGTGGTAAAAATTATCTCTTCAACACTCCTATTGCTAGGATTTGAGGTGTATTGCTTGAGTTGCATGAAAATGAGTGTGTATTTTAAGTGTGCATCTCAAGTGTGTATCTTATCATAAACCTTTTGCCTAGATCAGGGGTCTCCAAACTTTTTGGCAGGAGGGCCACATCATCTGACAGTGTGTCGGGGGCAAAAAAAACTAATTTACATTTCAAATTTGAATAAACTTATATAAATTTACATATAAGAATATATTGGAGTGGATTACAGGGCTTGCCCAGGGGCTGGATAGAGGGATCTTGAGGCTTGCTGAGGGCCGCATCTGGCCCCAGGGCCGGGGTTTAGCGATCCCTGGCCTAGATTGAAGTGAAAGTGACCTAAATTCTTGAATATAATTTCCACATTCCTATGAAACAAGAAATATCTGTGTATTTATTCTGTACTGAACTGTGCTTTCATACATAGAAGTTTTGGCTATCAGCCAGAACTACCTTACTGGACGTATTTATGGAATGCTAAGTAGGCCCAGAAATTTTTAAGTTGTTTCTTTGTTAAAAGGAACTGTGAAAAAAATTGGGCAATTCCAAATAAAATAGTGATGAATAGAGAACACCAGCCAAACTTTCAGCTATCTTAATATTTCAGAGTATGATAATCTTTGTATTGTGGTGCTGTCTGCCATGTTATCTAACTCTGTGATCGAGATCCAAAGAGCTGCATTAAACATGCGAAAGAATTTCCAGTTGGATTTTCTTCTTTGAACAGCAGCCCTTACCTCCCATGCCATGTCACAAATAACCTTTGTAGATGCCAATAGTTTCGAAAGCTGTCTGCTATATGGAATGGACATTTCTGTTTGAGAAATGTAAGTTCCAGTTTTTCTTGAGTGAATGGAATAAGTTGCATGTTTCCTTACATTTTGACAGATTTGTTTTATGCTGCTTGTGAAATATTTTAAATATACTATCATAACAAGATCTAGACATCTGAAAATCCCAGAACATAGTCAACATACTGTGTGCTAAAGAAAAATGGTATTATGAAGGTAACATGTTCTTGACCAAGAAAATTTTGCCAATACAATATTTACTAAAATCTAATGCTTACCTTTTCCAGCCAAATATACTCTCCAAAATCAGGGTGTGCATTAGATCCAGTGGTGCATTAGATTCAAGTATGACCTATCAAAAGTATAGGTCAATATTTACCATAGTTTGTTTACTATTCTTCTATATATACGAGTATAAAGAGAAAAGTCACTGACTCACTAACTCACTCAATGACTCATCAACGCCCTGCCAAAACCGCTGGGTCTAGAAGTGTGAAATTTGGGGTGGGTGTCCCTTCTGTGACCGAGGGGTGCACTAAGAACCAGTTTTTGGAAATTCTAACTTGAAGGGGGGGAAATGGGGCGCAATGCTTTTTCCTCCCTACACTGAAGAATTGATGACTCATCAACATTCCACCCCATCCCCCGGACTTAGAAGCATGAAATTTGGAGAGGGTGTTCCTTCTATGACATGAACACCCAGCAAGAACCGATGCAGAGAAATTTAACCCTTAAGGGGCTGAAAAGGGGTGCAATGTGTTTTTGTCCTATATTTAACATGGACTAACATCCAGCCAATTTGGTGCTCAGTGCCTGGTTCATGGGGGAGATGTTGCACCTGGGGGTTGATGCGCTTGGGTAACTTTGCGCATGGGGGGTTGATGTGCCATGGGGGAGTGAGGCATCATGGGGTGATAGCGTATGGGTGAATTTTACTCCCACAACGCGGGTACGCTTTTCGCTAGTATTGTGATAAAAATGTAACACATTGTTGTATAAAGTAGTACATTATCATATAACTCATTGTATGCAGTAAAATTAAAATTTGGAGATGTGCGTTCGTCTCCAGTAAATATGTTTTTATCTCTAGCGTTTTAAAATAGAGGTGTGCATTAGATTTAACAGCACATTAGATTTGAGTAAATATGGACATATTTTTGCAAACAAACTATCTGTGAAGGGTAAAAGACTGTTACATCAGTGTGCAACAGAGGTAATAGTGAATTTAGAAAAAGGAGACCTACTTTTACCCTTGGTCAGTGACAAAGATCAATCATGACTCTGCTAGTTTTTATTACTTACTGGAACCTTCTTCAATTATAGTTTGATTATAGACGGGAGAAACCATGTATGCTTGGTTATAAGGATTGAAAAAGTAAAGCAATTAGGTTGTTTGTCCTAATAGAAATTGATGACACAAAGTTGGTTCTGACCCTTTTTCTTTTTTTTTGGGCGGGGGGGGGGGGGTGGGCGAAATAAGCCAGGATTGCCTGGTTTGAATGTCATGGCTGATACTGGCTTGCTATAAACAAGGACTTGGAAGTATTTGGTATCCTTTCTCCTTAATGGATATGTCAAAAGTAATAGGACACTGAAAAACAGAGTAAAGTCTTGGTTGGGACATCTGAACTTGTCTATTATGCGTGAATACATAGATCATTGATGAATTCTTGTTAGGCTAGTTACTTAGGCTGCAATCCTAAAGACACTTTCCTGGGAGTAAGACCCAATGAACACAATGGGACTTACTTTTGAGTAGACATGCTTAGGATTGTGCTCTTGGTCTCAAAGAGAATTTTGTTCCATGGAGAAATGAATGACTTCATGAACGAAGAAAGTAGAGTTCTGAGTAGAGCAGTGTTCTGTGCAGACAAGCAGCTTTTAACCATGGTTTTAATGTTGTATGTCTGGAAGGTGAAATAATGGTGTGGATATGAGGTGATTGAACAAAAATCATTTCTTCAGATCATGTCTGAAAAAAATTATTCAGTAAAACGTGGTTTATTTATTTATTTATTTTCCTAATTTATACCCCGTCTTTCCTCCCCTACAAGAGGAAGCCCAGGGCGGCTAACAAAGAAGAATAAAACACCATTAAAATCACTAATAAATACAAGTTAAAACATAATTAAAATACAATTTTATCTTGGCTTTGATCTTGGCAGTAGTTGTGTGTTAGCTGGCATGTGTATAAAAATATGCAATTTATTGTAATCAAATTCAACATTTTTCTAAGCACATTGTCTGGTACCCAAAGATGGAGAGTGTAGGTGGGCCTGGTGGATTTCCTCCCCCCCCCCCCCCCACTTTCAATAGCAGCTATTCATGGTGTATCACAAACAGCATAAAACTCCCTCAATCTGTCGAGAGATTTGTTGAGCTGCTATAAAGTCTGAAAACTCCAAATCTTTGTAAAATGGACAATTTAGGTGGTTCTTTGAATTTGGGGCAGTCAGTGGTGTAGCTAATGATCATGTAGCCTGGTGCAAAGCTCAAAATGTTGCTCTGAAAGTTATGTCACAACCAGAAGTGATGTCATCCAGGAGTATTGTTAAATTTTTTTTAAACTTTCCCCTGCATCAACAAAATCAAATATAATTAAATTTTTTAAAAAATGAAAATTGTTTCCCTTACTGGTTAGGGCAGGGTTTCTCAAAGTGGGGGTCGGGACCCTTTTGGGGGTCGCCTAGAGGTTTTCTGGGGGTCACCTAAAGACCCCTAGTGCAGGGGGTTAGGTCAGGCTTGCCAGTCCTCCGGCTTGTAGCTGCGCGCACACTGGGGCTGACTGACAGCCTCAGGACCCAATCCTCAGGACCCAAATAAATCCCATTATAGTCAGGGGGGCCTTTACTCCCTTGTAAATGTGGATAGGATTGCAGCCTCAGGGCCCAATCCTATGCATGCCTACTCTGAAATAAATCCCATTGTGTTCAATGTGTGCATAGAACACACATTTCATTTGTAACAACAAAAATACGTACATCCTGCATATTGGATATTTACATTACGATTCATAACAGTAGCAAAATTACAGTTATAAAGTAGCAACAAAAATAATTTTATGGTTGTGGATCCCCACAATGTGAGGAACTTATAAAGGGGTCACAACGTTAGGAAGATTGAGAACCACTGGGTTAGGGAAACTGCTGGGGCAAAGACTATTGATTCTTCTTTCCCTGCTAAATATGAGGGGAGCACCACTTAGAAGTGCCTGTATACCCAATTAGCATGGGTAACTGTATTATGATATATATGTACAGTATATGGAAATGAGAGCTGATTCATTAATTTCATACAGTATCAGAATTACATCTCATTGACTCTTAGAGCCATCAGTAACATGGGAATATTTGAGTTAAGAAAATCTGTGTTTTCATTTTCTGGTTAATTGGCCATAATTTTTGATAGAATATAGGTACAGTGGCGCCTCACGTAACAAATTTAATTCGTTCCAGAGGCATGTTTGTTATGTGAAACGTTCTTTACGTGAAGCGGATTTTCCCATAGGAAATAATGGAAACTCAGTTAACTGGTTCCACAACCCCAAAATATTCATATAAAAATATTTAACTGTATATAAAAATGATGACAAAACACTGTAATTGAATTCAAAACATGCATTCAGTGTGCATGATCCTATGAAGTCTACTTAAGCTGCAATCCTAAAGAGGCAAGCAGGAGGGTACAATCCTAAAGAGAGAAGCAGGAGGGTGACACTTTCCTGGGAGTAAGTCCCATTGAACACTCTGGGGCTTACTTTTGAGTAGGCTGCGTCTGGGGTTTCCCCATGGCCACAGAGGCTTTCCCTGACTCTGAAGGGTTCCCCCGTCTCTCCAGCAGCCAGGCGAGGGGCTTCCTTGTCTGTGCCCCTCCGATCCCCAGCATCAGCAGGCACTTCCTGGTTGGCGCACTTAGACTATAGAGCACATAGATTCTATATCTATGGTGCGCACCATAAACTATGGACTCTGTGTACTCTATAGTCTATGTGCACGCCAACCAGGAAGTGCTGGTGATGCTGGGGATTGGAGGGGCACGTGAACAGGGAATCCTCTCACCCTGCTGCTGGAGTGCAGGGAAAACCTTCCCGGGGGGGGGGGGGAAGCTCCTGTGGCCATGGGGAAACCCCCCACACGCAGCCTGGAGGCAGGGGAAAGCAGGTGAGCCGAGGGCCCCCGCTCTGAGCATTGGCTGGCAGCCATTTAAAACTTCAAAGGCTGCCAGCCATTGTTCGTTACCTGAGTCCAGCTTTGTTACCCGAGGCAGGGGTGCTCTAGAACTCACTGTTCACTACCTGGAACATACTCTACCTGGGGCATTCGTTACCTGAGGTACCACTGTATTCCAATGCAGTTTTTTCATTGCATTCTGCATAAAAATACGTTTCCAACATATGTAACGTGATGGTATTATCATTCATAACATACATTTTTCACAATTTTAGCCACTAGTGTCAAGCTCAGCTTGTAGTCCCCCTAAAGCTTGTAGCTCATTGCAACTGCACCCTTGCACCCCCTAGCTATGCCACTGGGGGCCATGGTTCCCAGACTTTTTATTGCCATGAGCCACTTTTTAAAACAGGACTTTCATGGATTTGGGGGGAAGAGGAACAGATGGTGGATTCCATTAGGTATCATCATACTATTTTCCCCTTTCACAATGCTAGATTAAAGCAATTAAGTTAAAGATTAAAGCTTTTCAGGATGGGAGAAAAATTCTGCAACCATTAGGATTGCAAAAGTAGCATTGCTACTCCTTTGTTAATATTGGTGGAGGCAGCACAACTATTTTGCCCTTCTTCAAATGGGAGAAAGTAGTTGTCACAAAAAACCTGCAGCCCAAGCAGGAAAATAGGAAAGGTTTTTTTCCCCTTGGTAACAGAGCTATTTTCAAAACAAGAAAGATAAAGGAGCTTATGGGGTTTGTCAGCTTTTTGATGAACAGAGTGCAGTACCGTGGTGCCTCACATAAAGAGCTTAATTCGTTCTGGAGGCATGCTCTTTAAGTAAAATGCTTTTTAAGTGAAGCAGATTTTTCCATAGGAAATAGTGGAAATTCAGACGATTGGTTCCACAACCCCCAAAACATTCATATAAAAATATTAACTGGATGTAAAAATGATGACAAAACACTGGAATTGAATTCAAAACATGCATTCAATGTGCATGATCCTATGAAGTCTACTTAGACTGCAATCCTAAGTAGAAAAGACACTTTTCTGGGAGTAAGCCCCATTGAACACAATGAGGCTTACTTCTGGGTAGACATGGTTAAGAGGCTGCAATCAAAGACACTTTCCTGGGAGGCTTACCTGGGCTGTTGCTGGAGGTTCAATTTGATCAGTGGGGAAACTTGGGGGCAGTTAGAGCCAGCTGCCTTTGGCACCGCCAGGCAACTACCCCCAAGCTGGGGGCAGTTATAGGCAGTAGCGCTGGCCAGCAGCCCTTTTTAAGAGCCTCCGTGCGGAGCGTCGGAGCTACATAGCACGCGTGTCCATAGTGCACTTGCTTGTTAAGTGAAGCGGAACTTGTTATGTGAAGCAAGATTTCTTGGAAATTTTTGCTTGTTATGTGAAATGCTTGTTAAGCAAGGTACCACTGTACTTTCACAGCAGCAGCCCTGACTAAGAAGAGGCTAACAACTCATGATAGTATTGAACAGCAAATTCAATAGGTATGTAAAATTCAGTTGAACAATATAAGTTGGTCTCAAAATGTAAAGCTTTCTTGACTTCAGGAAAACTTTTTACAAAATAATACAAAAATCCTTAGGCATTTATGGATTTAAAAGAACAGCCATCGATGTGGCTGATGCGAATATGTTGGAGCAAATATTTTCCCAGTATGTAAACAAACTTATAGCACAAACCTATCCATGTCTACTCAAAAGTAAGCCCCATTTTGTTCAATGGGTTTTACTCCCAGGAAATGTCTTTAGGATTGCAGTCTTACAGATGTAATCCTAACCAATTTAGGCCATCTTAATTCACCTGGCATATCTTACCACGGTGAAGTAGGTGTATGCGTGTGCACTGGCCTAACTCAAGAGTAGGTCAGAAAGCAAAGCCACTTGTTGTGCTTTGTCTCCCCTTTTCCTTGTGTTTAGATTTGTGTCTTTGGTGGTGAGCACTTAGGTGAAATTGGTTAAAATTGAGGTAAGGTACATAATCACATAAAGTAGTGACTTGCTTATAGCGATTTAGAAGACTAGTTAATAGTCCACAGCTTTCACTTGTAGCGGTACACTATAACATTCATCAGTAAAAAAACCATCCTCTACATTCCTTCTATATATATAAAATTGAGAAGTCACTGACTGACTCACTCATCAATGCCCTGCCAAAACCGCTGGGCCTAGAAGTTTGGGGAGGGTGTTCCTTCCATGATGGAGGCACCCAGTAAGAACTGGCTTTTAGAAATTCCAACTGGATGGGGGTGAAAAGGGGTGCAAAGGGATGCAACACATTTTCCTCCCTATAGTTTCCCATGAAGAATCCCTGATAGATGGATGTTCTGCCCCAACCCCTGGACCTACAAGCATGAAATTCAGGTAGGGTGTTTCTTCTGTGATATCAACACCAGTGTTAAGAAATTTAACCCTTAAGGGGGTGAAAAGTGAAACATGTTTCTGTCCTATACTTAGCATTGAAGACTGACTGAACTGGGGGGGATGGTGCACATGGGAGGGTGTTGCACACGGGGGGTGTTGTGCATGGGAGGATGTTTTGAATGGGGGTGGGTGCGCATGGGAGGGGTGGTGCGTAGTGAGGGTTGATGTGAAGTGGGGGTGGTTAGCATCAGGTTCATATTGTGTATGGGAGTGTTGGTGCACAGGGGGGTTGTTACACAGTGGGAGGGATGGCGTATGGGGGGAATTTTACTCTTGCAATGCGGGTACGTTTTCACTACTATCTTCCTAAAATTGTTCCTGAGATAACAAATCAGCATGTTTCAACTCCTCCTCAGCCTTCTCCTCATTGGCTTTTCTCAGTTGCTCCCCTAAACTCTTCTCAGCCTGTCCTTTTAATCAACACTGACGTTTCTTATCCTAACCCTCAGAGATACATGGAAATATTGTTGAACCCTCAGCCTTCTTGATTGACAAGGAAGGTGCAGACACCTTGTACATAGGTCAAGGCTTTTACCTAAATAGAGATAACCATCTCAGTTTAACTAGTCATGATTAAATCCCATTTGCTTCTATTACATTTAAAATAAATTTGAAATGGGAAAGTCTACTTGCAGAATTACTTCAAAAAAGTTGCTACCATTTGCATATGAATTAGAACTTTTGCGCATGTAATACACCCCATATGATACTGTAATTCTTGTGGCTATTTAAAAAAATGCAATATAATCTAAAAATATCAATATCAGTAATGGTACTTGTATCACTGTTTGCGCAACCCTGAGTTAAAGACCTGCTCTGTATCAGTTGAAGTCATATGCTGTTTATAAACAACACAGAGCAAAACTGTCAAGTTCTCCTTCTCCTCCTTCTTTATCCATTCATTCAGTCCCGATTCTTGGTGATTTTATAGGTGAGAGCACTCCATGCCATCCTGTCAAGCACAGCTTCTTTTGGCTGTTGAATAGGCTGTTGGATGAATTTGTTTTGATGATGCTGAACCAGCATATTTGCCTGTTCCTTGTTTCAGAAATGCTTACTACTGTATTATTGTTGCCCTCTTTGGTTAATTTGCATGCATAAAATGGCCAGAGTGCAATCCTATTGCTGTCTACTCAGATCTAAGCCCCAATATATTCAAGTGAGGTTAGGATTGCAGCACAAGTTAGCTATAGCCTCAGAATTTTAGTTTATAAAGATGTATCAGATCTTGTATGCTTCATCACTTCTGTTGGTTACTCTTGTTGTCCATGATATATGTAACCATTTTTGCCTTCCTCACTGTTCAAATACATCAGTTCTTTGATCCATCGTTCTTGCTATTCAGCTCTCACAACTCATTGTTGTGAGTTCTCTCTCACAGTTGTGAGTTCTTCAACTCAGCTCTACACACATAATTGTAGGAAAGACTGTTGCTCTGATTTGTCTGCCTTTTGTACTTAGGACAATGTCTTTGCTTTTCTGGATCTTACCCTGTGTTGAAAAGGAAAAGAAGTAAAATACATCCCTGTCTAATAATCTTGCTGATCCTGAATCAATCTGTGACAACTCACTGTTGCTTCCTCGTCATTGTACAGTGCTCTGATCAGTTCCGTGCAGTCACAGTTCTGTTTCACAGTTTTTAAAAGCTATTTTATCTTCTGTTTCCTATTTATAATGTGTATCTACTTGGGGATAAGACTCTTATTATATCCCATAGGTAATTCCATGCACACTTAGTGTGAACCAGTGGATACAGTAGAAATTGTTTCTGGATAAATCTACATTTCTGAATAAATTTAAAGTGTCCATTGCTGTACAGCGGTTCCTGAAAGCCTCCTTGTATGGTACCTTTGAGATGTTTTGGAGCCTTTCCTCAATTGGAATACATTGAGGAAGATTGATTTTGGACTTATACATGATGCATATTTTTCCTACTGGGTACTGCTTCATAAAGCAAGGTGTAACAAATTAGATGACTATAGATTAAATACAGTAGCTTGCACAGATGAATGTTTCTGCAAAACAACCCCAAAGCAAAAACCCACATTCACATAGAAAATCCAGAATGTGAAAACAATAGGTTATCTCTTTTGTTTAGTTTCTCAAGCTTTATTATAACTTCGATATGCAAGTAGCCCTATTTTTGTTCTGTTCATCTTGCTTGAACTGGGGAAATACCTTTATTCTCATGAATTGCCTGACTTTCCTTTTTGCTCCTCTTAATGTGTTTTCATAGCATTACCTCCTCAATCTAGAAGTATTTGAATTCAAGAGCTGAAGTTTCCATGTAGGGTTGTTATATTGGCAACTCAGTGGCTTTCCTCAAGTGAGAACATGTTGGTGTCTGAATATAAAATTTGCTGCAGATATGCTCTGTTTTGTGGCATCCTGCACTGATCATATCTGCAACTGCCATTGGTGGTTAACAGGGGTTGACTGTTTCCAAGAATTCTAGGAAGCTACAGATCTGTATCAGATATTAGGCTGATTATTTCAGTGGTCATGGGCTGTGGGTGGCGCAGGCGGTTAAGACACTGTGCCTGTTAACCAGTAGGCCAGGGTTCGAGACCCGGGTCGGCCTCACAAGACACGGTGAGTTCCTGTCCTTAGCCCAGCTCTGCGACGCCAGCTGGATCCAATCGTATTGGCTCTGCCTTTCCATTGGACTAATTCATTGGCATGGAGAGGGGGGATCTGCTGCTTGGGTAACAGCCTATCCTCCATAACAATCTAACCCTTTTGTGCTTCGCATGCAGGCTGTCGCATGCAGGCTTTCGTGCTTCGCGTGCAGCGAATGCAGCACCGAGCACGATACCATAGTCTTTCAAGACTGACGGAGGCCTGCTTATTTCAGGTCACTCTATGAAATTACTTCTTTTCTAGTCTTACTGGCCTTGCTTGCCCATTATCTCCATAGCTAACTTCCTTCTATACCCACCCTTTTCTTAATAAAATTATATAAACCCCTTCCTTGATCCTGTACAGTGTTCAGCTGTGTGATCGTTTTTGTGGAACTCTAACTCCCATATAGTATGTCTATGGGTTGTAATGTGTCACTTATAAACATTGGATGGAAAATAGGGAACATACCTCTTATTTTTCCCAGATATACAGTATATTTTCCCTAGCACCTACTCATTATCACAAGGGGACAGAACATCTTAGTACACATCTTGTGTGCTTGTTTGAGACATTCCCAGATTGATTAAATAGGAATACTTTTGATAATATGGGATAGTATTTTTTGGTGCAATGAAGTGCTTTATGCAGCCTGAATTGAAAATAATTTATATTGATTGTGAGTTTAGCTAAGTGCAAGTGGATTAGATTACTAAATAATAATCAGTATTTATTCTGATTTGCTTTGACATACCAGTGCTAAAATTTAAATATCAAAGGAGGATGAAAGCACAACTGTCATATGGAAATTTTATATACTGTTCTTGCCTAAATAAGCATAGGTGATACTTATTTGGTTTACACAAGAGAAACATCTAATGATAATTTCTTCCTCTTTGTTTTCTCAGGGTAAGTAAACGTTTTGATAATACAGGAATGCTTGTTGCAGTCCCACAATCAGGTAGACTATGGGAGTCTGATGGCAGCTGATATTGTCTCATCCATTTCTGAAGGTGAACAGGTCTGGAACTGACTAATATTTGGATTAAAGCTTGCCTGGGCACCTTGTATGTGCCACTCCCAAAGCCTTGGAGAAAGTGCTAGATGCACATAAATAGGTCATCAGTAATATTAAAAAACCCTGTCAAGCTATTCCAGATGCCATGGAAAGTCTATATAAATTAAGGGTTTGTTTCTCTTGCACTTTGAAATATTTATGATTGTTTGTACTCTTGTACCTTGTTATGTATCTTTGTTTATACAACAAAGACACCTGTTTCTGTTGAATGGTCCACAAAACTTCCATGCATGGTTCAGAGTTGTGAATTGTCATGCACTATACAATACAAAAACCATGATATTATATTGACACACAGTGGACTTTAAAGCATAATCGTAAAGTTATGCTTTACGAGCATAATTCATTCAGG
The DNA here is from genome assembly GCA_030015325.1 of Cryptoblepharus egeriae. Lineage (NCBI taxonomy): Eukaryota > Metazoa > Chordata > Lepidosauria > Squamata > Scincidae > Cryptoblepharus > Cryptoblepharus egeriae. Next base: position 33,256,900 of record JAREYC010000005.1, read on the forward strand.
AAGCATTCTTGCAATTCAGAACGCTTGTATATCAAAGTGAATTTTCTCATAGAGTTAATGGAAACAGACGATTCGTTCCACAACCCAAAAATATTCATGTAAAAATAATTACAATAGTGTAATACAATACAAAATAATAAAAAATACAAAATAAAGAAAAATAAAACAAATTAACCTGCACTTAGTTTCTCAGGTCTCTCAGGCTGCAGTTTGCCCCCTTACACAGGAGTGAGCCCCACTGATTATAATAGGGCTTACTTTAGAGTAGGCATGCAAGTTTATGTTTCTCAGTCTCCTTTCCATTGCTCCCTTACACAGGAGTGAGCCCCACTTGTAAAACTTAAAGTAGACATGCAAGGCTCTGTCTCTCAGGGTCCTTTCCATTGCCCCCTTACATAGAGACTGTAATAGGCTTACTTCAGAGTAGACATGTATAGGCTAGTCCCTCAGGAGAGGCTGAGCAGTTATTGGCAGAGCACCGAAACAGGCCGTATCCTGGCAGGGACTTTTTTTTGCTTGTTTATCAAGACATCACTTTTATATCAAGTCAAAATTTATTAGAAATGTTTGCTTGTCTTGGAAAACACTCTCAATCCAAGTTACCCTAAATCCAAGAGTTTATTGTACATAATATTTTGGTTGAGAATGATCTTTTACAAATGAGATAATTGTGGATGGGTATAGTTGACACTGGGCAGAGCGATGCTGTCTCTTAAGTTTGGTAGGGGAAAGGAGATCACAGCACAGTTTAACACCTCCCCTGAACACATTAAATATTAAATTGCAAAAGTGGTGTATTTTAAGAGCATTTGTTGCTATTATATTTTTAATAGCTCATCAGGCAAGTAAGTGCTTCTGAGAAGTAAACACATGGTCTGAAATGCTTTCTTGCTTAAGTAGTCCTGCTGCTGGTTAGAGTGGTAATGTAAAACACAACCTGTTCACAACTTTAGCTTGTCTGGGAAACCCAGCACTGCTTTTGAAATTGCAGAATATGACTACATACCAAATTTGTGAAAATAAAATGCCTGTGTCAATCGTACCTTTGTCATGGGTCATGAATATTCACTGTAAAGAACTCGCATAAGAAGAGCTCTGCTGTGTCAGGCCAAAGTCCCATCTACTCTACCTTTTTGTGTTTAACACCTCCCAAATACATCAAGGAGGCACAAGTCAACAAGAGACCTGTATCCTGGTGCCCTCCCAGGGTGACCAGATGCCAAACCCCAAATTCCTGAACCCCAAGTCCAAAATTCCTAATCCCAGGCCAAAATTCCTACCCACTGAAAAAATTGCCAAAAATGTATTTTTTTGTTTTTGTTCTTTGGTTTTTTGACCATAACTTTTGATAGGAAAGAGATATCACAAAACTGATTGTTGCATTGGATTCTGCTCTTCAATACGAATCCGTTGACATATGGCATGATGGGGTACTGTGCACTATCACGAAGTTTCAAAATAAAGCCAAAATGTAGGACAATGATGCCAAAATGTAGGAGACCCGGACAGGAGGCTAAAAATTCAGACAAATCTGGGTTTTTCCAGTCATCTGGTCACCCTGTGCCCTCCCCATGTATGGCATTCTGAGTTAGCCTGTAGGCACAATCCAGAGTAACTATGGGGAGTCCTTGCTCTGGTGTAAGAACAATTTGCTGTGGATTGCAATATGAATTTCCCATAGGTTTTCACTAGGTGGTGCAGTAACTACGGGTACACGTAATATCTCTTACGTGCTCCCGTAGTTACTCTGGATTGTAGGGTGTTTCTCTTAAATATGGAGGTTGCACATATCCATCATGGATAGTAACCTGTGATGGACTTTTCCTCCAGAAATTTGTCCAAATCAAAGGCATCTAGGCTAGATACCATCACTAAATCCCATGGTTAGGAGTTCCACAGCCAGTTACAAAAATACAAGGTGTCCCTTGTTATCCACTAGATAACACTGTTTTGAAACCTCCTGTGGATAAAAAATCAGTGTATAAAGAAAACAATGGAAAAATTTCAAGGTTTCTTGCTCCTCTATTGCACCTAATTGAATAAGGTAGTGCCTCAATGTCTTCAGGGGTTTTATTCTGGGATTGAAAAATGGAATGATTGCTTTCATGACTACCTCTCTACAGCAGGAGAAAAGCAGTTTTTTTAAACTGTGATTTGCAGTGGCCATTCATGTTGAGTCAAATTCATGTATAAAGAAACCTGCGTATAACAAGATTGGACCTATATTTCTTTTTGCTGTCCTAACTCTCCCAACAGTCAGTTTTAATGGATTCTTGTGTGAGAGGGAATTGAGTGTCTTTCTATCCATACTTTGCATAATTTTGTATGTCTCAACCTTGTCCTCCCTGAGACGCCTCTTTCCAGTCTGGAGAATGTTCACATATATGTTACATGATTTTGTTTTTGAGGCATTCCACATCTTACCTGGGAGTGCTGGTAGGCCAGATCGCTGATAGTTTCCCCAAGTCCCCTCTCCTTCCCTTTTTAAAGAATGGTATGGTGTCTTCAGTTCTCCAGTCCTCTGGCATGAGGCCATTCTAAGGGACAACTTGCATATTTTGTGAGATGGTATAGCTACCACTGATAACTCCTGGCATCAAAGGAGAAGAACAGGGACAGGATTAATTATTATAAAGGATATTGAACATCAGTCAATGGTACAAATAGTGCTGGATCAGCCACCCATTCCAAAATTTCACAGGTTTTAGGATAGTAGAATCAGGCGCAGGATTTGTTTGTTTTGGTTTGCCTAAAAATATTCTATTAGATTAAAAATCAAACTGGATCAAAATGGTAATTTTAATTTCAAGTAAATAAAAAGTATAATTCTAAAACAGATACTCAAGTAAACTCAAATAACTGAGCTTTCTGTAGTAATTGTTTGAAGGAAAAACTTTTAAAAGACTAAACTTTGTAGATTTAATCTCTTCTTTGAATGTTTTGCAAAGCATAATTGAGGGTAAAATGGGAAAAAGATGCTGATTTCCAAGGATAAATATTTCTGTGACAGCTGGTATCAAAGTGTGTTCTTGGTACCAGTCTTTTAAAATACAAACATAGGAAGTTGACATACCCAAAAAAACACTTCTGGAGCTTGGGAAATAATCAGAGGAAACGGAAATGGTTATTTTTAACTTAATGATATTTACTCAGGAGTGGAGAAGAAAGTAGAAGTGGGATAAGGTAAAACTCTTTTCTCCCCAACACTAAATTTTGTGAAAAAATACCTAGATTGTCTATATGGTAAAACTTCCATAAGTAGATGAAATCACCACTTTATGAACTCTAGTTTTTGTTCCGCTGTGAATTAGCTTCTCAGTTTTCTTCAGAAGCTGTGGTTTAAATAAATTCTGATAGTATAATCCAGGGGTCACCAACTATTCAGCAGTGTAGTGCCAAACTTATGTTACAAAGTTATTCTGTGTGCCAACATATTTATAAAATAACTATATATAGATACATAAGTTTGTATGTTATATATTATAATAAATTTATTTTTATTAATTATATTTGTAAAATTTATATGCATATATAACATGTATATCCAGAGACCATCTCCAGTGGCTTTTCTGAACTCCAACCAGAATATATTTCCCTCTGCACACCCCAAGGGACCTTTCCATTGCTATGATGCTGTGGGAGCTGGAGATGCTGAAGAACAGCCTGAACCTATCCTTGCCATGCTTCTTGCAAAGAGGCTTGTTTCTAAGCAGTGATGCTCAGGATTGAGTTGTAAGAATGCCCTTTGCTCCAACTTCTTTGCTACTTCTTGGGAGTAGGCTCCATTGACTGCAAAGGGCTTACTTCTGAGTAGAAAAGTGCAGGACTGAGCTCTAAGTATGCACTCTTCTCCACCATTCTGATAGTGGCAGGGCGAGGTGTGAGGGTGGTGAGAGACGATGCCACTCTGGTCATTGGAGATGGTGATGGGCAGCTGCCTGTGGGCATTTGGGACAGCAGCAATGTGTGTGCCAGGGTGCCTTCATGTGCCATTAAGTACTGTTCCAAGTGCTGAGCTTGGCACTAGTGCCAGGGGTTGCTTACCCCTGGTATAATCAGGACACTAACTCCTATTGAAGTTGCTGGAAAAATAGTAGTATGATTGGAGAAAAAAATGAATTAAAACAAAACATTTCTGGAGTAATGAATAATGAAGAATGCCTTAGAGAGCAATGTCACAAACAAGTGTAATCCCATAATTTTATGTAATTTATTAAGGGCACAGAGGGGCAATGTAGATCAGTAACATCTTAAGGTGCAGTATCGAAAAGATGACGCTACCACTGCTGTACTATCTTGTCAGGTTAAAGGTAGTGGCTCATGTAATGGACTGTATACTATCACAAAAAGAAAGCACTTCTGTATGTAGAAAACTATCATATTGAGCATAAACCTGGTTAGGTGCCTTAAACCTGGTCTTCAGCTGCATAGCACAGCATGTCCCTGTCATCCATTCCCATTCCAGTGTTTCTTCCCTTATGCTCCTGGTATGTGAGCCCGAGATCACAGTGGGTTTGCCTCCTGCTGCTGATGTTGCAGCTTAGCTTTGCCTGTCATTTCTGGTTTTCCTACTAGGCAAATCCCTATAACACTCTAGCATGCTTGACAGCATGGATGTTGCTGGAAGTGGCCCCTAGATGAGTCCACATCTCACACCATCTTGAGAAGAAAATTGGTTGGTGGTTGGTGCTATGCCAAGCCCCAGATAAGTCTCCTTGGTATTATTGGGAGAATAAACATGCATTTTTAATTGAACTTGGTGGAACTTCAAAATATTTATTAATCAAATGTAAGTATTTGTCCTCATGTAGGAAAAAAACATGTCATTGTGTAGAAAAGCAAATTAGAAAGCAAATTGTATTAAATACTAAGGTAAAATCAGTATGTGAACACTTAAAAGAGCATAGTTGAGAAAATCAGATATATCAGAAAATGGTTAAGGGGTATTCTTGTGCTTAAATGAATATACCTTTTTAGCCTAAAGATAGAAGTGTGTGAAAATGTCATAGATTTTGTGATCTGAAAGGCAGAAAGCAGTGTTGTGTTTTTATTCAAAATTTTCATTTTAATTTTAAACGCTTTAAAAGGGTGGTAGTTGGTATAGTGTTATTAGATGCAGCCATCTAACTGGATAAAGTAATATTTCAATATCTGGAAAATAACTTAAAAACCAAAAATGCATTGTATGTGTTTCTACAAAAAATACCTCCTTTATTCCTTTACTAGTGAAGTGTACCTGTGAGGTTCTAGTGAAGTTTACTAGTGAGGTATTTACGGGAGTAAAATACCCCCCCACCATCTGTCATCCCCCATGCGCATCGCCCAACCCATGCACATCGCCCCTCCCATGTGCATCAACCCCCACCATGCACAACATCCCCTCATGTGCATCACCAACACCTCCCTCCCAGTGCATCAGGTACCAGGCACCAAATTGGCTGGATGTTGATCAGTCAGTCTTCCATGTTAAGCATGGGACAAAAACACATTGCACCCCTTTTAGCCCCCTTAGGGTTAAATTTCTCAAAATAGTTTCTTTGTGGGTGCTCAGGTCACTTAAGGAACACGCTCCCCAAATTTCATGCTTCTATGTTCTGGGGGTTGGGGCAGAGTATCCCTCAGTCAGGAATTCTTCAATGTAAAGTATAGGGAGGAAAACATGTTACACCCCCTTCCAGTTGGAATTTCCAAAAACCGGTTCTTAGTGGGTGCCTCTGTCACGGAAGCAACCCTCCCCAAATTTCATGCTTTTGGCTGGGCATTGATGAGTCAGTGAATAAGTCAGTGAGTTTTCAATTACCGTATATACTTGAGTGTAAGCCGAGTTTTTTGGGCCCAAGAAATCGGCCCAAAAAGCCCCCTAAGTTTATACTCGGATGAACTGAAAAGTGGCGGGATCCACTCCATCATGTCATATACCATTGCATTCGTATTGAAGAGCAGAATCCATTGCAAAAATCATTTTTGAGATATCTACTTGCTATCAAAAGTTATGGCCAAAAAACCAAAAACAATAAAAATAAAAAATACATTTTTAGCAATTTTTTTTAAAGCAGGTAGGAAGTTTGGCCTTGGGGTTCAGGAGTTTTGGGTTTGGCATCTAGTCACCCTGTGCTATGCATGTCTACTCTGAAGTAAGCTCCACTAAGTTCAATGAGGCTTACACCCAGGAAAGTGTGCTTAGAATTGAAGCCTATGAGTTCCAAGAAGGCTACAAGGAAAAGGACCAGTACCAGCTACATTTCCCACCCTAGGCTTATACACGAGTTAGTAAGTTTTCCCAGTTTTTTGTGGTAAAATTAGGTGCCTCGGCTTTTACTCAGGTTGGCTTATACTCTAATACAGGGGTGTCCAACACAAGGCCTGGGGGCCACATGCGGCCCAGGACGAGGGTGGATGTGGCCCTCTTGCAAAGCTGGCCACCACGATTGGAAAAACCGGCTTTGTGGCAGCAGCCATTTTCAGATTTCGCATGCTTCTCTGCGCACTGTCCTGGGCGGCCACCACAAAGCTGGTCTGAGCTGCCTGGCTCCTCCCCCTACTTGCCTCCTGCCACTCAGAGCGCTTCAGGCCCCTGCAGACCTTGCAGCGCACACCCACCTGCATCCTCCAAAAGCAGCCTCAGCTTCTATCCCAGCTGCTGCCTGCTGCCCTTGAGACCTACTCAGAAGAAAGCCTTGTTAAAGTCAATGAGGCTTACTCCCAAGTTGCAGTCTGACAGGACAATGATGCATAGGATGGGCTGTGATCCTCTCCAAGATATGGCGATATCCTTGATATCCAAGATATGATCCTTGGAGATATGCTGCAACCCTAACAATGTCTACTCAGAAGTAAGGCCCATTGTACCCAGTGGGTCTTACTCCCAGGAAAGTGTGTTCAGGATTGCAGCATATCTCCAAGGTTAAGCTTGGAGAGGATCACAGCCCATCCTATGCATTATGCCTCCTCAGAAGTAAGCCCCACTAAAGTCAATGAGGCTTACTCCCAAGTTGCAGTCTGAGAGCCTAATCTTATGCATGGCTACTCAGCAGAAAGCCCCATGATAATCAATGAGACTTACTCCAAGGTTTAGCTTGGAGTGGATCGCTGCCCATCCTATGCATCATGCCCACTCAGAAGTAAGCCCCATTAAAATCAATGAGATGTACTACAAGGTTTAAAAAATGTAGGACAAACTATAGGGCATCCTACATTTTAAAAAAAATTGTTAGTCTTTATTTGCGGCCCAAACCAACACGTCTTCTTCCAACGCAGCCCAGGGAAGCTAAAAGGTCTGACACCCCTGCTCTAGTATATACGGTATATATACACAGTATATCAATTTGAATAGTTGTCTGTTTTTTCACAAGCTATAACGCTAACTGGTATGATCCACTGGTTAAGGTAAAGTGTTCTGCAGGTGTGAGATCCTTGTGTGTTCTTGGTGTAATCTGGAGAGCTTAAAAATATCCCAACCTTTCTTTCTTTGTTGTAATCTAAGCATTAAAAGAGATATTTCAGTGATGGCTCACTTTGTTGATGCTTCCATGTGATGTTTACTGCTGCCAGGAATTTAGGGGTTTAAACATTGTCAAAACTGCATCAAATGTTTTTATGCTGAAGAATTAGATTGGTTGTTATGCACACAACCTAAATGATTTTAAGTCCTATAGGAAGATTAACAAGAAATAACAATTCACAATTACTGTAACTTTCATGCTCAGGCAAATATGTTCAAAAAATAAAATGTACTTTATGCTTTAAGTGAAGCATTAAGTTATGTACTTCATATTTAAAAGGGTACCAGGGTTAGCTGATATGGAGCATTGTAGGCATTTTCAGTAAAGCATCCTGATAACAAACTACAAATGTCCTCTGGAGAGCTGTACCACTGCTCTGTCTGCATGTACAGTATATGTGTGTCTTGGGGCAGATGGAATAGAAGGTTAGACACTGCTTGTGTAATAATTTCTTAACTATTATTAAAGGATTAAACAACAGGTGTTTTCATTAATTTGCTTAGTGCTGTACTATCCTGCTTTGAAGGGAAGGTGTAATGATGCATGCTTAATGAACATCTATCTGACTGGCTGTTTAAGGAGCTGTACATGCGCTACAACAAAGAACATACACAGTGGCTTTATCCCCTAAGCTCTGGAATGTTCCTCTAGCCAGGCTGCAGCTACAAAAGTGAAAGAAGTCATCGGCCTGCCTCTAGCACTGGAATGTGACCTTTAATTTTTTAAAAATGTTGTAGGCTCCTTTTCTTTTAAACTGAAACAGGCACATGTTTGCATAGTCCCAGGTAGTAACTTCACTGGCTTGTTTTTACCCCAAGTGTTCCCCTTGTGATTATATTTGTTAAGTTCTAATCTAGAGAAAGATGTAGAACATTTAGTAGATGTCAGTCCAGCAAATGGTGCAGTTGTACCAAAAAGGTGTGTACTGTGTCCAATGGTGTGGTGAGGAGGAGACTTTGAAAGGAGATTTCAATCCCCATGTTCCCCCTATATGCTTCCTGTCCTTGGGTTTCCTTGGACTTTCACCAACTATTTATCTGGCACAAATCTGAGGAGAGAGAGTTTCCCTCTTGCTGGCACAAGACTCCCTTCTTCTCCTTCCCTGCTGAGTTTTACCTCCTCCTACTCTGTTCTGTTTGGGGGGGGGGGGGAACGATGCACTTGGCTTGGTTTGTAACAGCTAAGAATTTCAGCACTGTTCTTTTTCTTAAGGAAAAACTGGCAGAGCTACATGCCATAATAATTAAATTGCTAAGCCTAGAATGTAAAAGGGAATCTTGTCTCTCTTGTTCTGCAAGCTAGCTTCCATTGTACACCTATTGAAGTTGTAGATGCTCTTTTCCAATAAGTAGTAGCTTTGATGTTCAAAAGATGGAAAATTCCTAGTATTTTTCTAGATTCCTAATATTTATTGCATAGCCAAAAAGAATGGTCAATCTATTAAAGGGGCACTTTTGACCCATTTCCCTTGTTTGTTTATAGGATTACGAAGCCACTGACTTTTGCCGACTGTGTTGGCGATGAGCTGCCTTTAGGATGGGAAACTGTTTACGATCAACATATTGGTGTTTATTACATGGACCATATCAATCGTAAGTAATTTTATATGGTGTTTTTTTTGTAAAGTCTAGGCTGCGACAGACACGTGCCAAATGATTGCGTGGAAATGATGATAATGTGATTAGGAGTATGGTACTGGGTAAAGCTAAAAAGATCAGGAGGTATTTAAATTTAAACATTTTCATTTTGACAAATGGAGTATCTTAACACATTTTCATAGTTCTCACACGATATTTGGTGTAAAGGCATGTGTCAGATCTCGGGATCCACAGTGAGCCTGTTCCTTGGTACAGATCCACAACTCCCAGGAGTGTGAAAAATTGCACATTGGAGAATATTGCCCTCCACATTTGCCTTCATACACTATGTTGAATCCTTGTGAAAGAGGCTTTTATTGAAACTATGGTGTAGTTTTCATCTGCAAATGTCACTTGGGCTATGTCACAACCTCACCCAATATGACACCATAGCAGTAGTTCCTACACTGTCTGAGATTTTAGGAACTGGGGTATGTGCTTGTGGGGGAAGGGCAAAGACAGCAATCACCACAATCACACCATTGACAGGGACAAAAGGTTTTTTAAAAATTTTTCACTTCCTATTAATGGCAATGGACCTCTGGAGATGGGAAGAGCTGGTGGATTCCTATGATGGGCAAACTAAAAATAGTGACTATGACTTACTTCTGGTTTTGTGATTGTAAACCACAAGTGGGTTGTAGTCACTATTTTTAGTTGGTGTGATGATTTCCAGCATCAGTGGAGGGCCAGTGTAGCTGATAATAAATTCAAAACTGCCCTTTTAATCCCCGAAGTGGCATGATTGTGGTGATTGGGTCACTACCATCTCCCAGTCGTTAAGGGGGCAGTGACCGAGATTCCCTGGCTGGGGAGTTATGACACCCCTGTTTGGGAATCTGGACTATTGTGTAGGGTTATTCTGAAGTAGATAATTCAGTGCTTGAAGGTCCTTCGAGGAAGGCTAGATACTGTGTGCTGCTTTGAATGTCTTGGTGAATGTTATAAACACTTTTATCTCTTCAGAGCTCACTCAAATAGAGGACCCAAGAGAGCAGTGGAGAAGAGAGCAGGAACGTATGTTAAAGGAATATTTAATTGTTGCCCAGGAAGCACTTAATGCCAAAAAGGAAATTTACCAAATTAAGCAGCAGCGGTTTGAGCTGGCACAAGAAGAATATCAGCAGTTGCATAAAATGTGTGAAGATGACAGTCGCTCTTATGCCAGCTGTAAGTTTAACTTGTTTTTTTCCCTCTCCAAGTAGTCCATGTTAAGATTCTGAACTTTCATGTAGGTCTTTGTAACTGGATGAGAACTTCATGTGCAAAGTGAATCATGCACTGCAGTGGTTCTTGTCTGTTTGAACAACAATATTAAAGACATCTTTTAAAAAGCTAAGTCATCAATGATCAGCTGCTCATGGAGGAGCTGTCTTTATCCTTCACCTCTGTTAGAAAGCTTAATTGTTGGAATTTTAGTGTTTTAACTAAAGGGACCCTGTGTACCTATTAACAAATTAAAGGGAGGAATTTTTATCCCTTGCATTTTATTTTAAGAAATGCAGTATTCAAACATAACCGCTTTCTGGTCTGTTCTGCTCTTTTTCAAAGGCCTGATTTAGTCTCTAAAGTGTCCAGCAAAATATCCAGTGCGGACTTGAGATGCCATATTGTGGGTATTGGGAGTATTAGGACTTCCCTAGAGGAGAGACCTAGGTACTTTCCAGAGCAGCTGACTATAGCAGTAACTGTTTTGGCTCCATTGATTAGGATTTGGGCTACCAAGTTATAAGGTATCTTAATAAAACATTCAGTGTAGAGGTTTCAATCAGCTCTGTGTTCTAAAATCATAAAATTTAACACACAATATCTAGAATTCAAGCATCAACTTGGGCTGGGGTCCGGATAATCTCTTTATGTCCACATGCAGTGTAAGACGTAAATGAATATGCTGTTATCCGAAAAGTAAAGAAGAACCTACACATGTAAATAATCTATTTGATCTTTATTATTCCGAAATAAATATTCTGTTTTAAAGATCAGCTATTCATTCTTGATAACTATCAGGTTTTGTGAGATATGTGAACATACAAATACAGAATGATATAAACTTCTGTACTAATGGGGTGAAATCTTCTTTAGTGTAGAGAAGATATGTCTGCATCTTCATTTGTCTTATGCTCATAGAACTTTTCAAAGTTGCTGTTACATTTCTGCAACAATTCAGTTTTCAGGGACAGTTATATTCCTTGTCTTCTAGCTTGAGATATAGACGGAACCAGTGATGACAGAAATAGAATCAAGGAAAAACAGTCTAGTTATAATTGATGCTTTACGCTGTGAGTCATTTTGTTTATAAAATATTTTTCCATAGTTTTGAAAACTGTCAGTAGGTGCCTGAGATTTTTTTAGCTATTGCAGGTTGCCTTAAACAAGAGCACTTTTATTTAAGCAACAGAAGAGAGCTGAAATATGCAAGAACAGCAGAATTGTCCAAACTTGATGAATGCTGTCCCCACCCCAAAATGCCCATTAGAGAAGTCCATGTTCTGGACTTCTCAGTACAGAAAGTATTGAGCCCTATGGTAATCAAAATCAAGCTACCTGTTTATGTTTACTCACAAGCAAGCAAATATGCCTTGGCTAGTGTTCCTATCCAGCAAAGAGGAATGCAAGGCCACTAGAATGGTCCCAATCTGATAAAAGTGGAGTTTAGCAAATGCTCCACAAATGTTACATATATGCAACAGAGTTCAAATGGGTTAAATAAAGTTTGGGAAATCATGTTTTGTAAAAAATTTCATAAATACAAAATCTTGTTTTGTAAGTTCTACACTTGCTCATTAAAAAGCAGGCCTCCATCAGTCTTGAAAGACTATGGTATCGTGCTCGGCGCTGCATACACTGCATGCGAAGCATGAAAGCCTGGGTTGGATTGTTATGGAGGATATGCTGTTACCCAAGCAGCAGATCCCCCCTCTCCATGCCACTGAATTAGTCCAATGGAAAGGCAGAGCCAATACGATTGGATCCAGCTGGCGTCGCAGAGCTGGGCTAAGGACAGGAGCTCACCCTGTCTTGTGAGGCCGACCCGGATCTCGAACCCTGGCCTGCTGGTTAACAGGCACAGCATCTTAACTGCTTGCGCCACCCACAGCCCACTTGCTCATTAGAGAACCTACAAAATGGTTTGTATGGTCACGATTGTTTGATCCAATGTGTTGAGATAAACAATTTGATTCTTTGCTACTACATAAGAGATTTCTGTAGATGGTGGTGCATTAGCACTCCTTGTTTAAAAAATTAATGTTACTGTAATACTGAATGCATGTTATGAACTTTTACTAGTGTGTTATTTTGAACATTAATAAATTTTCCATCTGTTCAGCATTCTCTGGATTTTCAACCAATACCAAATATGATCCATATCAGATTAAAGCAGAAATAGCAAGTCGACGTGATAGAGTAAGTAATCCTTTCATGTACTTCATGCTGAAAATGAATTTCCTTTATTCTCTCTATGTGTATTTTGTATAGTAAAACACATATGGAACACAGTTGTCTGGCATTCCTTGTTCTCTGGTATCAAAATGGTCTGAAAGCGCTCCCAGCTCAGGAATTGGCTCCTCTAGTCACTAATCCTTGTGCAGGCACAGCCATGCCATGCTCAGTGATAGAACTGGCAAAAGTAGGATACAGAGGATGTTTGGGATTAACCTTAGTGGCTTTGCAGCAATGTAAGTAGTGATGGTGTTGTCAAGATGGTAATGAACAACCCATTCACTAGTTTTGATCAGAATAGCACCACCTGATAGTTTGGCATATCCAGTAATCCAATACCATCCAGGTCCAAAGGTGTTGGAATACTGAAGTTTTATTGTACAAGCTTTTGGCAACTCTTATATTTGCAGCTATTGCCTTGTTAATAATTTTCAGTACAACATCTGAATCCATTCAGTAGCTACTAACCAGGGTTTTTAATGGGGGTACTCACTAGTACTAAGTATTGGCACCCTTTTCCACCTCCACCAGTAGCTAATTAATAATCAGTCATATGGGTATGACTTATGGTGAGTACTGACCCTTTTTCCCTAGAAAAAAGCCCTTGACTTAAACTATTGGTTTATAACCCTTGCATTTTTGTGGTTTTTAATCTGAATGATGATGCTGTGTTCTAGTCATGTTTCTTATGACATGAGCACATGTATTCTATTCTTTTAAGTAGAATTATTCACTATAAACAGATTTCATTACCAAATGGAGCAAATGTAGAAGACATTCTTTTTGTAATTATGTGGAACTGCTCAATCTAGCTGTCTTTGTGTAAAGAATCTGGGTAACAGACAAGTGTCTTCCCATATTGGGCTTCCCTCTTTATAGTAGAGACGTTGTGCTTATTTTGCTTGTTTGCCTGAGTCTATTTATAAAAAGCAATAAAAATGTATATATCAGAACTGGTGTGATGTTGCCTATTAAATATAAAGCACTAAAGCCATTTTTCTAAATTCCAAATTCCTTTCATTTTTAGTTTCTATAGAGAGACTGGTTATCAACATTCCCAAGTGCTCTAGATAGTTGAAAAGGTATTTTTGAAGGATTGTATGCATCTGTGTTTAACAATCATTTTCTCCAGGAGCTGTTCTGAAAACAAGACTTAGGTTTATTTATTCCTTATGGCTGTGTTTGTGACATACTATACATAGTTCCAGCTTCTAAGAACTAGTTACAGAAGGACATTCAGGCATGCTGCAAAATGTTCTGTTCAAGTATCCATGTGGTTAACTAAAATCATGGATACCTGGGGATGTCCTTTTCATCTCTCCGAACCCAACTGGGTCTGGTTGGATCCAGAGGTTTTTCCGATGTCTGCAGATTCTTGTGTGTCCACCCACAGAGGGCTTCAGAATAGTCATTTGGGTCTAAAAAAACTTGCGATCCAGTTTGCAATCTTAACCAATTTAGCTGGCACAACTCATTTGTTCCCTGTTCCCAGGATGGTGTGGGGAGGCTGGCACATGTCTGTGCACTGGCCCTAACTCCCCCTATAAGTGGTGCAGAAGTGCCACACCCACCTAACGTATCTCTTAGCATAATCGCCAGTTCTCCCCTGCTCCTTTACATGCTGCTTGGTACATTTTGCTCCCCAATCAGGATCGTAAGCAGCGCTGAAGACTGTAACCTGTTTAACTGAATCCATCTATTTTACGTTGTTGCTTTCTTCCTTCTCCCCCACCCTCAAGCTTTCTAGATTAAAGCGAGAGTTGGCACAGATGAAGCAAGAGTTGCAATACAAAGAGAAAGGAGTGGAGACACTGCAAGAGTAAGTTGAAAAAAGCAGGATGACGCTTTTGTCTGTATCATTCCTAGTATTGTAGAGAGTAACAGAGTTGTGTGTCCAAAGCACGTGTTTACTGCTGTTTTCTGTTCCTTTTGCTATAGTAATAGTAAAACTTCCTGTAAGTTTTTAACCATACATACATACATCTTTAATAATGGGATGCAGTCTTTCCCAGTGTTACTTCATCTGTATAGGATAATTTAAGTTGGCCCCAATGACTGCCTGCCACTGCGTTGGCATGTGTGAGCCTCTTTCCATTACCTGAAAAAAAGAACAGCATGCTTCCTATTTTTTTACTCAGCTCTTCAGCCAAAGCTTTCTGTCTTCTTAGAGCTTTAATACTACTAAAAATTAACAACTACCTGATGTTGTTTTGTGAAATAGGATTGACCGTAAGATGTCAAATGCCCAAATGAATTATAAATTGGATGAAGCCCAGGCAATAATGAATGAGCTTAGAACCATCAGGAAGGCAATTTGTATGGGTGAAAGAGAGAGGCAAGACCTGCTACTGGTAAGACGCTGTCTATTACTTAATCACAATATATGTGATCTTTTATCAGGAATTTATGTTGAATCACTTTTATCAGGAATTTATGCTGAATCACTACTTTTGAATTTACACTGAATCACTATTTAGGTTGTGTGTTGACTCTGTTGACCGTATTATTTATACATATGATGTTCTGTGTTTGAAAATCTTTTATGAAAATATATGATTCTCATAGGTTAACAGTGTTTTGAAGCATAAATGTTCATAGTTGTTTTCATTTCAAATTTCCTCTTTGAGTCAATCTTGTTATCAGCATTATTTTTGCAGGTGGACATTATATAATAAAAAAAACTTCAACCCAAATATCTAATTATATGGGGACAGCAAACACTTGGACAAGTGGAAAGGATGCAGGTGTTTGTGTGCTCAGCTATAGAATCCAAAAATGACCTATCGGCTTTACTCGGCTTTGCCAAGTTGCCAAGAGAAGAGAGGGAGAAAAGAAAATCTTTCTTTACCCAGCATGTAATTTGTTTGTGAAACTCATTGCCACAAGATCTAGGCTCGATGTTTTAAGATGGGATTCCTAAAAGAAAGGACCAACACAGGTTACAAGCTATGATGGGTGTGTACTTGAGTGTACCCATGCCATGTAGATGTGTACCCATGCCATGTAGATGTAGGCAACCTCAAAATGCCAGATGCAGGGGATGGCACCTGGATGCAGGTATCTTATGTTTCCCTAAGGCAATGATTTTCAACCACTGTACCGTGGCCCATTGGTGCGCCACGGATAGTCCTCAGGTGTGCCGTGGGAATTTGGATATTGACATTCATTAATAGGAAAATTGTGGGATTTGAACAGTGTGGTATGCCTTGTCAATGGTAAAAACAATTGATGGTGTTCCTTCACAATTTCAGTGCCTTGTTAATTGTGCTGTGAAATGAAAAAGGTTGAAAATCATTGCCTTAGGGCATCTAGTGGCTGCCATAAAATAGAAGAAACAGTACTGGATAGGCCTTTGGCCTGATCCAGTGGAGACTCCTCTTATGTTCTTATGAGATACTGAAACAAGGTGTATGCTAAGGAGGAGATTATGAGCACAATCCTAACCATGTCTACTCAAAAGTTAGTCCCATTGTGTTCAATGGGTCTTACTCCCAGGAAAGTGTCTTTAGGATTGCAGCCTATGACAAACTTGGTCAAAGGTCAGACCTGACACAATTTATAGGCATGCATTTTTGTTCCAACAGGTTTCTTAAGGGCATGGTAGTTGGAGTTGCTTGTGCCAGGCATTGCTGAACTCATTATCTGTGGTTTCCTGTATAAAGATCCCTGTTATAAGTCAAGCTCCATACAATGTATGAAGAGAAATGTAAAATTAGTGTTAATGGGGGTTGTATGTTGCATCTATAATCTTTGATATGAGAAGGGAACTATTTTCTCAGCTAAAATTAATACAAAAGGTAATACAGGTTGAACGTTGGCATCCATGAAGTTTGTTCCAAGAGCCTCTGTGGATACCAATTTTTACAAAATTGCTTAAATTGTTTAAACAAAAGCAAAATTGTTTAAACAAAAGCAATTGTTTACTATGGTAACAAGGGTGGTAATGAATCAATTTCTCTTTCCTGGGCTTAAAACAGCTTCATTTCAAGTAGACACTTCTCTTTGCTTCTCTTCTACGTTCAGTTGCAAACTGAAAGCAAATCAACTGGGAAGTGAAAGTAAGCAGGCTGATTTTGAGCCATTAGCTACTGTTTGAAAGGTGATCCGCTTTCCATTGGACTAATTCAGTGGCATGGAGAGGGGGGATTTGCTGCTTGGGTAACAGCCTATACTCCATAACAATCCAACCCAGGCTTTCGTTCTTCGCATGCAGCATATGCAGCGCTGAGCACGATACCATAGTATTTCAAGACTGATGGAGGCCTGCTTTATCTTTTAATTTAAATAGCCAGCCTCATTCATGAGATAAAGTTGCCAGTAAAGAAAAGACCAATACTTAGGTTATAGCTGTAGGGCCAGTTTTAGGGCCAGTCTTAAAAGGAATGGTCTGCATTCTTCCAAAATATACATCATGTAGGATTGGTTAGTTAAGATATTTTTTGAATTCAAATTTTCTGAAAAGGAAAGAATTACTAACTTGTAATTTAAATATGCTGAATGTAGATGGTGGTCCTAGGCAAGATTACATAAAATTCTTGTGTAGCTTTTCAGAAAACTGTAGTTGTAATTGATAACAATTGGCTCAGAGTATAGGTTGGAGGACATGAAGTGACAGGAAAAATTGTTCAGCAGGGATTCAAATATCAAGTACATTGTGTCATTGTTGCGAAAATACTACAGAATCCTTTAAAGCTTTTATAGAAGCCTGTCTTAATTTTTAAGACTTTATAAAAAGGTGATTATAATTCTCTTTCTGAAAATTCATTGCTATTTTTACATAATAAGCAGCTCATTTTAAAGAAAATTAATCACAGTATCCAAAATTAAAACAGCTGCATGGAGAGCATCCACCAAGCAGTCAAAGCTCAGGGTTCCAATTAAGATCACTACATACCCTTCAACTAATGGATATCAAAGAAAATATTCTGGGTTGTAGTTTCCCTATCTCTATCCTATCAGTCCAAACTGGAGTTTAAGAATGTGTTCCATATGGGTCATAAATAATTGTTTTAAATTAAACTACTGAGTTGTAGCAGACTTGTGTATTTTTGTATATGTTGCCTTTTGGTTAGTTATTCTTTAGGTCTGTCTAGACTAAATTCATTTTGCTGTGTTTTCCAGTTGCTGCATGCATAGTATTTAATTTTACTTTTGTATATATAGCATCTCCTTGATTTAAAATAGTTATAAAGTAAAACTTCATTTAAAATACTTTTGTATTCAAATTTAAAATACTTTTGTATAATGATTTTTCTGGTGATTATCCTATCCAAAATGGTTTTCCTATCATGTTCTAGTTATAGAACCTATCCTATCACTGTTCTAGTTATAGAAAAATCCATGTGCTATTAGTAATTCCATCTTTTTTTCTTTATATAACATAAATAATTTAAACCACAAATAGATTCTCTTTTTGATAACTTTTCTCAATATTCTTTTCTTCTTTTTAAAGAGTCTGGCCAAGCTGACAGATGGATTTAGGAATAGCTGTAGTATTACAGAATCTGTGCAGGATCTTCAGTATAATTCTAGCTCACTTAATGACTCCAGTTTACCTCAACAACACTGTGATGCTTGTTCTCAAACTGACATCATTGGGGAGGTATGTGTTATAGTGCAATATATTTGCTATTTAAAAAGATGCAGTTTTTGTAGTCTTGCATAGTTTAAATCAGATTTTCCATTTTGCACAGCAAATGCTGAAAGTATTGGGTTTTATCTTTTCCTGATGCAAAACAATACAACTCGAGATATGCTCCACCAATGTATTATTCACACTGCTCATGTTGATTGTACCAGGTAAATTAATATTGTTATTACATCCATTAAGTTGGAAGACATTTTTTCCTCTTGTTTTGAGAAGCAGTTATGTTACTTTAGAATTGTTATTCTTGCATTGATTTCAGAGGCTCAGGAACCTGAGTTACATGCATGAGGCTAGTTTCTTAAAAATTTTGATATTATTCCTTAAAGCATCAAGCGAAGATCTTTATGGCTGCAGTCCTATGTATAAATAACTTACCTGTCTAAGAGCACAATCCTAACCAGGTCTACTCAGAAGTAAGCTCCATTGTGTTCAATGGGTCTTACTCCCAGGAAAGTGTCTTTAGGATTGCAGCCTAAGAGACAGGCTGTGGGTGCTGTGGGTGCGAGCAGTACGGGCTGTGGGTGGTGCAAGTGGCTAAGACACTATGCCTGTTAACCAGGAGGCCAGGGTTCGAGACCTGGCCTCCTGGTCGGCCCCACAAGACAGGGGTGAGCTCCTGTCCTTAGCCCAGCTCTGCGACGCCAGCTGGATCCAATCGTATCAGCTCTGCCTTTCCATTGGACTAATTCAGTGGCGTGGAGAGGGGGAATTTGCTGCTTGGGTAACAGCCTATCCTCCATAACAATCTAACCCAGGCTTTCGTGCTTCGCATGCAGCGCATGCAGCACTGAGCACGATACCATAGTCTTCCAAGACTGATGGAGGCCTGCTAAGAGAACAATTCTAACCATGTCTACTCAAAAGTTAGCCCCATTGTGTTCAATGGGTCTTACTCCCAGGAAAATGTCTTTAGGATTGCAGCCTAAGCCTACAATCCTAACCTCCAGTTTGCCCAGCCTAAGCCTTGGCACAAGTCCTGTGTTGACCTGGGGGTGTCACAAATGTGTTGTAATACACTCCTGCACCAGTCCTTGGGGAAAGTTAGGCCAGTTCACAAACATATGCTGGAACAGAAAGGCCAACAAGTTGACCTAAGTTTGGAATGCTCCCTAAGACACTGAACTAATTTGAACTTAACTTGTGAATAAATAGATGTAGGATTGCATTGTAAACCTCAGTTCTATACTTATGGAAACTGCCTGACTACTAGTACAGTGGTGCCTCATAAGACAAATTTAATTCGTTCCGGTAGCATGTCTTACCAAGCGTTAAAGCGCATTTTCCCATAGGAAATAATAGAAACTTGGTTCCACAACCCAAAAATATTTCCTTTACGTGAAACATTCTTTACATGAAGCGGATTTTCCCATAGGAAATAATGGAAACTCAGACGATTGGTTCCACAACCCCAAAAATATTCATATAAAAATATTAACTGTATATAAAAATGATGACAAAACACTGTAATCAAATTCAAAACACTGTAATGTAATACAGACCATAATTACTGTAATAAAACACTGTAATATTCTGTACAGTAAAAAAGGAAAGAAAAATCTTTATGGCTAAGGATGACTAATTTTCACTGAAAGAGTCACTGGTGTCTTTTTGAGCATCTTTAACAAGGATCCTCTCTCTGTGTGTGAGATCTATCTATGCAAACCAGTTTGCAGCAGCAAAAGCTTCTGCCTTGATGCAAAAGAGGCAAGATTCTATGTTGTCTACTCAGAATCAAGTCCCATTGAATCTAGTGGAGCTTACTCACAGGAAAGTGGCTGCAAAAGTGGGACTTACAGGAAAGTGGGGTGGAATGGGGTCCAGGCAGGGAATGTGGTGGTGGGAGGGGGAAGAGAGTGGGGTCCAGGCAGGGAGATGGTTTCCTTGGGGGGAAGGGGTCTCTTTTTGAAGGGGTTTCCCTCCTACCTGATGGTGGCTGCTGCATGGGCTCAGCTGGCTTGAGGAGACAACAGATTTGCTGTGGAAGCTCAGAAATCAAGGCCCAGGCTCTCCCCATGCTGGCTGCGGAGGCCCAGATTCTGCGTCCCTCTGCTGGCCAGCTGTGGATACTGCAGGCAGGAGGAGAAGTCCCGCCTCAGCCACCCGAGCGCAGTCAATGGGGATTAGTCTTACAAAGCACGATCATCCTACAAAGCAGAATCCAATTGAAATTTGAATTAGCTTTACAAAGCATTTGTCCTATAGGGCATTTGTCTTACAAGGTACCGCTGTACATTGAAATTAATAAGTGAGAAATTAGCAAATATAAATAAGGAAAAATTGCACTCTGAATATCTAATGTTGTAGTAAGTAACATTATATATTAAAAGTTATGCATTGAGATCATTTTCCTTTTGCACATTCTGCATGAGATCGAGAGTCTTAACTGCGTATGAATATTGGCTATAGTTGTTAATATTAAGGAGGCTTTAATATTTTGAGCTAAATTATTTGCTTTGAAAATCCATTCTGGATTGATATGTATAAATTTAAATGGCATCTTGTTACAGTTTTCTGAATGTGGTATTTATGTTTTTGTTTTCTTATCTCTTAAAGTTTGTATTTGATGATAAAACAAGGCATGCAGACAAAGTAAAACTGAGCTGGCAGTATGAAGAGGCCAAAAAGAGGTAAGAAAGCGTAAGGCTCAATGCAGTGACTGCTTGCTACTGAATTCTGTTTTTGCAAAAGGTGGCACACTAAGGCTGCAATCCTAAAGACAATTTCCGGGAAGTTAGACCCATTGAACACAGTGGGATTTACTTCTGAGTAGACATGGTTAAGATTGTGCTATATGTCCCCAATGCATGTACTGGTTCTATTCCTGATGTTTGTCAAGGAGTCATAGCATACCTACTTGGAAACACTCATCTCTTTATGGCTTAGTGCTATTGAACCTGCACAAAAGAACCACAACAGACATGAATCCAATGTCCTGATATTACACTTAGATTACAACACATCTATTGTGGGAATAGTGAGTCTTGATTAAGCAGGTTGAAATGCCAAATCTGTGGACACAAAAAATGTGTGCTAAATAAACTTTTACTCTCTGTGGTTTGACAATCTTCTTGTCTATCCCGATTAAAGATAGTATTATAGATCCAACCTTCTTATACGCAGTATTTTTAAACATGGATTTGACTCAAAATAAGTGGCCACTGCAAATCATTGATTTTTTCCTGTTGTAGAGAGGCAGCCATATAAGCAATCATCACTTTCTTCAGCTGAGCCAGGCAAAGGTAGGAGGTCCTTTGCATTTTTAATTGCTGACTACCTCTCTGCAACAGTAAGAAAACTCTTTATAAACAATTGTAAAGGGGCATACTTTTTATTTTTTCAAACCATTTTATTTAATACATTTTTGGTATCAGAAGGAAGTCTGAGAAGCAAACTCCTGCAGATATTGAGCCATAACCATATTAGGAGCAATGAAGAAGCAAGAAACTTGGAATCGTGTCTTTAAATCTTTTTTCCCACTGATTTTTTTTAATTCTCAGCTTTTTTAAAAATCTGGAATTGAACCCTTGTGGATAATGAGAGACACCTGTAGAATTATTTTTTAAAATTGAAAGAAAAATGAATACGATCATTTAATCTTATCCCTGCAAATATAATCAGTAGAATCTAATATTCAGAAGTATCAGTATCAGTAATTTAAAAATAAATAAAATTTTCATTCTGAAGCAGTTCCACCAAATACTGTAGTTTTCTCTAATTTGACTTTTGTTTTTCCTGCTCGGATGTTACAAAGTAATGTTTACTTTTTAATCTTACATGTATCAGGTTAGTAAACCTTAAAACGTTTTAAGTAGAACAGCTCAAAGCACATTTGCTTCTTCTACCAGTTATCTCTGTGGTCACATTCTTCATTTATCATGCATTCCTTTCTCTTAGCTAGCTGGAATTTCTGTAGGGCTTTTGTCTTCACAAAATATTTCTATGTTCAGCCTCACTTTGCGCATGAAACATCTACTGCATTTGAATAGCGTGGGTGCTGGAATGTGCTATATTAGGTTAAAATCTACAAGCTGCACAAAAAAATGCTGCATTATATTTACACTATTTGGCTTCTTGTTCAGTGATGTGAGGCATCTTATAGGTGTTGCCATTGGGGTTCAGCAGTGTATACTTTACAAAGTTTATGTATCAGCTTTTTTAGTAGTGACTGCTGAGAACACTGTCATGAGATATTTCTTGTCCTGTTCTATAAGCACAGGGTGGCCATATGTCCAACTTTTCCAGGACATGTCTTGGATTTTGGCCTGTGTCCTGAAAAAAACTTTGGTGTCTGTCTTTTCCTTGTAAGCCAGCAACATGTAGCCTTATGGTAATTTATAAATTGTATGTAATAAATTTTGGCTGCAACCTTAAATTCTGGGAGTAAGACCCATTGAAGAAAATGAGGCTTACTTCTGAGTAGACATCGTTAGGATTGTGGTCTTAGTGTTTAAATTAACCACATGAAAGCAACGTTTTTAGCTGTAATTTTGTCACGTCTTACATTTTTCTTGGATGACCTACATTTTGGGGGGACTGTCCTCTTTTTTGGTTATGACATCTGGTCACACTGTGTAAGTTGCCAAAAGAAAATTTAAACACGAGCATATTTATATTTTCTCTCTTTGAATCAAATATAACTTATTCTCAAATACGCATTTATGGATGGCCACTTGATTCGCCATCATAACCTTAATGTCTAAAGATGCAATCTTGACCCAGTAGTATTATAGCAACAGCAGTCCTGCTCATTTTTTATCTTTGATTTCTTTGTGTTCATCTTGCTGTTTGTCATCTTTTGGTTCACAGCTTCCAATTTTTGTGGAAGCTCTGCTTTCCTTGCATTTGGAGGGTCCTCTGCCTCTGACAGCAGAAGCAAAGGACATCTGTCTGCAGCCTATGTCAGGTGCTGGCTGAAGCAATAAACACTACTTCTTGTTTTATGGAAATTGGAAGTGATGATTATAATACCTTAAAATGCACTGGCATAAGCGCCCCCAGGAGTGGCACAGACATACCTTATTGAACTTTTGTGACACCTCCAGCTAGTATAGGACTTTTGTAGGTCTAATTGGCGGAGGATTGCAGCCTAAGTCTTTCATGACCATTTCTTTATCTCCCTTAATATAATGAAGACTTCTCAGTATACAGCAACAGTTGGCTCTGCAAGATCATGAATCTTGGCCAGGCATGGTGGAGGCTGATAGGGATCGTCTTCAGCTCATCAAAGAGAAGGAGGCTCTTCTACAAGAACTGCAGCTCATCAGTCAGCAGCAGCGGTCACCTGAAGATCTTAAACGTTTGGAAGAGGAAAAAAGGCGTTTAGAGGATGAAATCCAGGTGGCACGGGCGACTTCTTCTCATGGTGCCGCAGAAAGGTTTGGACACATCTCAGTAATCCTTGCAACAGCCTCATTTTGTAAATTATTATTATTGCTATTAATTCAAGTTTCCTGAATTCATTAATAATTTATATGGGAGCAGAGTTGCAGTTATAGGTTGCTTATTGAGGCTTGTTAACCTGTTTCAAAAAGTTGGCCCACCATACTACTTCCATGTCGTCCTTCTTTGAAAGCCTTGTGCCATTGGTACACTTGGGAAGATATAACAATTTCTCCATAAGCTTTCCTCACCATTTCCAAAATTTGTGATGCACATTTACTGAATTTCACACAAAATTTTATCACGTACACTGTTCTAAACTTGCTTGCATTGTTCTTAATACGAGGCACTCGAACAAAGTGTCACAGGATGTCCAAAAAAGGATGACTCAGCTGTTTCAGTGCTGGAATGCAACTAATCACTGTTCTGACTTCTACCTGGGACCCCACCCCAAGTGAACATAGCCAGCTTTCTCTTTCATAGAGCCCATCATGAGCATAGGATCTTCATTTGCATTACTTTCTGGACACACCTCATACTTGTTGGCTTTAAGGATTTAAGGCTTTAAGCTACATTGAAACACCTTATATTTGTTGGTTATAATGATGTTTCAAAATAACTATACATTATTTTGGTCTTATGCGCTGACCTTGGAATGTAACCATAGCTTAAAATGCTAGGCAAGTGTACTTAAACTGTAGATATAAGCCCGTAAGAATTCAACTGCCAGGAGAGGACAGTAATCTATACAATCATAGTTTGTCTTGAACATTAGCTCTGCCAGTTTCTACAAAATTCTCACAAGTCACAAGTAATTCATTACAGTGATTTACATTGTTTTTCATCTTTAATATTTGGTACTTAGAAGTTTGAAACTGTACAATGAGAAAAATAAAAATGTGTTTGCTCCCAGCTGTCAGCCATGATAATTAAATCTAGCATAGAAACTCAAGAAGCTAGGATTAATATGTCAGTAATAATATTGACTGTCAAATGTTCTGTTTTCCGTATGTCTTTTGGCCGTTTCCTCTATTTTGATGGCACACTGGCCAGCAGGTAACTAAAACTTACCTGACCATGTATAGTGTATTGACATATATTTGAGATGCATTTTACATTGGGCCATTGTTGGAGCCTCTGAAAGCTAGTCAGCATTGCCCGATAGGAATATTGCGATTTAGTGGAAGATGTTAGTCCTTTTGATTATTTTTGTAAAGTAAGAAGGTGTGATTACTCCCTTATAGGATTCTTTTACAAGAAAAGAAGAATTGTCTGCTCATGCAATTGGAAGAAGCAAGTCGTTTAACTTCCTATCTCCACTCCCAATTGAAAAGGTTAGCTGTTGCATTTTTTACATATGGCAAATCATGGTATCCTTCAGGCATGATAGTGAATTGTGGTTTATCATGACAAAGAGTGTATTGGATAAGAGGTTAAAAGGAAGCAGGCACCTAATGCCTATTTTTGTCATGTTAAAACCACAGTTTGACATTATATATGAACCAGGATCTTTTATTCAGTTAAGCTAATTGAAAAGCTAGTATGCTACATGTGTTAGAAAAGAGTTAGAAAAAATTTGTGTTTTCTGATTTCAAAATTAATTTATTCATATGTTTTTGTCTTCTAGTTTGTCTGCGAGTACCCTGACAATATCCTCAGGCAGTAGCCGTGGATCACTAGCCTCTAGCCGGGGATCACTGGCATCCAGCAGGGGCTCTCTCAGCTCTGTGAGCTTCACAGATATTTATGGTCTTCCTCAATATGAGAAATCTGACAGCGCTACAGACTATGGGCAGCATTTGCGCTATGATACAGTTGCAGTTGATTCTCACTGTAAAGATGTACAGTATCTTGACTCAGTTGGAACTTCTGGTACCAACAAACAAAGAAGATCTTTGGATACACCTCTCTCCCTGGCATCTCTATCATCACGGTCCTCTCTGTCTTCATTGTCTCCTCCAAGCTCCCCACTAGATACCCCCTTCCTACTTACTTCTCGGGATTCCCCATTGGTCCAAAGGCCAGAAGGATATGAGGAAATAATGGGGACAGGTGCTTTGGAAGTACTCCGAGCTCAGGTCTCTCTCTTCAGTGAAGATAAAACACAAGAAACCTGTAAGGTTGTTGAATGTTCCCCAGGCAGTGAAGGACCACGGGAAGCAGAACAACAACTGACAAATGTTACAACCTCTGGAGGTAGGTTTTCTTCAGCCTACTGTCTTTCATTTGTTGACTCTTAACCAGTAAAAAGGCATGTGGCATTTACTTGTAAGTTCTTTAAATTTGAAAAAAAACTTTTTGTTGGCTCAGTGAGAAAATAACTGCACACATGGGCTATATGGTTGCTTGGTTTTCCTAATGAAAAAGTAAGAATTTCTTTGCTTTGGTTTCTGTTTATTGGCATCCATCAATCTGGAAAGACTATGGTATCATGCTCAATGCTGTATGCAAAGCACAAAGGCCTGGGTAGATTAATATGGAGGATAGGCTGTTCCAAAGCATCAAATCCCCCCTCTCCACACCACTGAAATAGTCCAGTGGAACAGCAGAGCCGATACGATTGGTTCCAGCTGTGTCGCAGAGCTGGGCTAAGGACAGGAGCTCACCCTGTCTTGTGAGGCCGACCCGGGTCTCGAACCCTGGCCTGCTGGTTAACAGGCACAGTGTCTTAACCGCCTGCGCCACCCACAGCCCATGACCTGAAATAATCAGCCTAATATCTGATACAGATCTGTAGCTTCCTAGAATTCTTGGAAACAGTCAACCCCTGTTAACCACCAATGGCAGTTGCAGATATAATCAGTGCAGGATGCCACAAAACATCCTGCACAGTGGTTAACAGGCACGGTGTCTTAACCACTTGCGCCATCCACAGCCCATTTTGGTTTCTAAAGAAATAAGTATCTACATGGGAATCCTGATCAATTTGTGTGCTGACTATAGCAGCTATAGTAGTAGTTTCAGGGAAAGCAGTTATGGAGAATTACAGGCATCAACAATTCCTGTTAAAAATTTAAAATCCACGCTGATTCTGCTGCATATTATCTTACCTAAAACATTTTTGATACACTATTGTTAAGCCCAGGGTAGGAGAAACTGCAGCCTCAAAGCCTTTAGGTCTTAGCCATTAAGTGCGTCCTTTTGAATGAATCCAGATTTTGCATAACAAATCCTTTTACAGGTTGAGCCTTGCCATCTGCATTGTTTGGTTCCAGGAACCTCTGTGGTTACCAATTTTCATGTTATAAAAAAGCAATTATTTACCATGTGGGCAATGAATCAGTATGAATCAAGTTCTCTTTAAAACATCTGAGTTTCAGCTCAGAGGCAGAAATTTCCCCTTACAAAGCAATTCAGAAGTGAATATCAATTTGTATTGAATCAAGGGTCTCCCTCCCAGCTGAAGCAGAGCTAAAGCTTAACCCTTTATTAACAGCTGAACCTTTATGAACAGCTGAAACTTAACCCTTTATTAATCTTTTCCGGGCAAGTTTAACTGCCTTCCACGTCACCATGGTAAACAGGCTGCTTTTAAGCCATTAAGTGCTATTTAAGGGATGTTTATCTTTTCCTTTAACCAACCTCCTTTATGTTGAAACAAAATCACTGATAGATATCACTGATATTTTTATTTAAATCTTAAAAATAAAAAAATTATTTATAAAATAATGTAGATATTTTATATTTAAAATACCAATGGTTAAAGGAATCCCTGACTGATTATCACAGTTAAAACATTTGTATGTCATAAAAACTATTTGGATACCTACTACACTCATGATTTCATTTTAAGCAACTCTATAATGTATCGCAGATACTTGCCTATAAGGCAGTCTCTCATGTAAGATGAGGGTAGGTTTTCAGCCAAAAATCATGGAGTGTTTCATGACCCTTCGATAAATTGGGGCGGGGTGTAAAGACCAAGGAAAGGAGCTCGTGAGAAAGAGCTGCAGTTTGCCTTGGAAATTGATTGCCCTGGAGCCTAATTGAAAGGGAAAAATCTGAACTGCACCACGGTTTTTGAAGACACTGAGACCCAGCGCATACTGTCTGCTTGAGTGATGTGCTGGCTAGCTGCAAAGCCTGGGAGAGGCAGAGAAGAAAGGCAGACAGATGACTAAGAGATGAAAGCATACAAGGAGTCTGGTGATCCTGATTTTTTTAAAAAAACTTTTTTCTTCCGACAGACTCCTGTGGTTCTTTTGCAGGGTGATGTCATCAGGGGACATTCTTTTGTGACTAGATGGTATTTAATTGCTACTTCCTGGTCCCCAGTGTGTTGTTTAGCACCTTTCCAAAAGAGCAACAAACAACTTGTTACAAATTCTGAAGGCCAGTGGCAATGTTAGCATGGACTCCTTGATTGAATTTGGCCAGAATATGGTCAGAAAATCTAGGGTTGGTTACCCTTCTTTTTTGTTAACTTTGTTTCATCCAAAAGAGGAAGCTCCCAGGTTGTAGCTTTTGTTTACAGGTTCAAATGTGCTGTGTAGGCAACTTACGGCTGCCCTTAATTTTCCCAAAATTGGACAAGAATTCCTCTAAGCCAAACTGATGTGTGTGATTGTTCCAACAACGTATTGCCTTCTAAATTTGTGAGATTTGAAGTTTCCTATATTGATCCTGCCTCACAGTCATGGTATGGACGTAGGCAAACAGCGCCAGGTACACATATAAGATTCATCAGGCAACATTCAGGAACTTAGCATTTCATCCTGATTCTTGCTCTTTTCCCCACCTTCTATAAATACTAAATCCTATTCTCCAATGATACATCTTACCTAGTTTTCTCTTTAATTACCTTCCATTTTTACTCAAGTTGTGGGAATAAAATTCCTCCCGACCGTCATCCCTTCTACTGTACATCAATCTCCCATGCGCACCATTCCCCCTGTGCATCAACCCCCCAGTGCGCACCGTATGCAACACTCCCATGCGCACTGTCCCCTATGCACAACACCCCTGTACAACATCCTCCCATGCACTTCACTCCCTCTATGTGCACCATCCCCCCAGGCACACCGCTCCCAGTGCATCAGCTGGATGTTGATCAGTATAGGACAAAAAGCATGTTGCACCCCTTTTCAGCCCCTTAAGGGTTAAATTTCTCAACATTGGTTCTTGGTTGGTGTTGATGTAACAGAAGGAACACCCTTCCCAAATTTCATTCTTTTAGGTCCAGGGGTTTGGGCAGGGCCTTGATCAGTCATAAATTCTTCAATGGAAAGTATAGGGAGGAAAACATGTTGCGCCCCATTCTCCATTTTCCTGGATTGAAATCTCTACAAAGTCTGTTTTATCCACTTCGTTCCAGGAAAATGAATGATGTTCCATGCCTTCCATACTTCCCATATTTTGGCATAATTATCTTCATTTGTTTTTTTTCCCCCATTTCTCCCTATTTTGCTTATCTTAATTCTTTTTGAGTAGCCTTCTTATTATACTGTGATTACAAAAAATCATTGGTTAAGTAACTAATCATTGGTTAAGTAACTAATCATTGGTTAAGTAACTTAACATTGATTAAGTAACTTTTTTCTAATCTATTTTATAGCATTTCCTTGATGAATAATACTGATCTTAATTTGTCAGCGATTGACAGAACTTTAAAGTCAGTATCCTCCATCCTTTGAGATGTCATTTCTATGCTCATGATCCATGCAGTTGGCCCCGCTCACATTTAAGTCATATACACGCTTTTAAGTCTTCATGAAAGATATTTAGTAGAGAGTCTTATTTTTAGTGAGTGATTTAGTGAGTATTTTCTACTTTGTATTTAAAAAAATATTTTTGGTAGAGTTTCGCCATGGTTCAGTAGAATTTACTCCATCATTGCTGTCTTAGACTTGATGTAGAAAGAGCTGGTTGCTGAAATTTAGATTAGTGAGTATTTTCCGTATAAAAAAATGTCTTTAAAACTAGGGTACTGCTTAAATGATGTACTTGGTGTCACTGTAATGAACTAGAACATACTGTAGAATGGCTGCCGCCTAATGGGAGAGAGGTGTAATGCAGGATCATTTTGTGTAATAATCATTATAGTAGCGATAGGCAAAGAATAAGGTCTTTTTAGTAAGGGAAAAGTAACAATTCCTATTTGGAATTTGATTTCTAGATTAAAAGAGGCTGCTGTGTTAAGGAATGGTAATGAAATGGATTTATTCTGATGGTTGCTTCTTCTGTGCATTGTGACAAACGTTAGGTACCGATGAGGCTTCACCAGGACTTTGTGATGGCTAATATAAAAATATGTTGTTGGAAAGTTATTAAAAGGCAATTTATGAAGAAGTACGTTTCTGGTGTGTTCTTTTGTTCCCTTAATTTTCTTGGGCCCTATATTTTACTCCTTTTCCAAGCATTTTTACACAAGTGCTGATTTAATATTGGCTAAGTAGGTGATAAATGCCTTGAGGAGACACTTCTTCCGGTGACTACCTTCATGTTCTTACAGGCTAGCTTCTTTTTGAAAGGAACCTGGTAAACTCATTATTCTGTATAACGCACCTCTTCTTGGCTTGAAGCGGCAGTTCTAAATGCAATTTCTAGATACAGAGGATATTGCAATTTCTGGATATATTGAAACTTGCTTTTAGTGATCATGTATAGAGTTGTGGAGTTAGTCCTGATAAAAGTTTACAAAACTATGCATGAAATTTAAGTGGTTAGATATTTTTCTTCTGATAACTCTTGAACCCAGAGCCATCCAGTGAAACTGAACGATGATTGGATGTAATAGGGAATTTGAGATGTTTCAAGGGAAATATTTAATGTACCTTGTTAGTATTTGTCACGTTATGAGAGCCATTAGCCTAGAAAAAGGGTTTTAAACAAATTCATGGAGGTCTGGTCTATTAGTGGTTGATCTAATAGTCATAATGGCTTTATTTCAGGTTCAGAGGCAGCTTGCATTGGAACACCTGTTATTGGGAAGTGGCAGTAGGATGGAATTTATTTTCCTACATTTCACACTCTGGTCTTCCCAGAGGCAGGAGCTTGCCACTATGTGAAACAGACTGTTCAACTAGACAGGCCTCAGATCTGATTGATGAAGGGTTGAACGTTCATGTTCACCCATAGCATATTCAGCATTTAACTTGATATCTACAAAGTGAATTTGTAGCGTGGAGTGATGTCAATATGTTGTCTTCTAAAAACATTATTTTTATCTGGCTTTGGTAACTTTTTTTCTTAAGCAGCAGGATGACCAGATTATTCCTGAACCCCAGGGCCAAAATTCCTGAACCCCAGGGCCAAAATTCCGACCCACTAAAAAAAATTGCCAAAAGTGTAATTTTTTTGGTTTTTTTTTTTGTTTTTGACCGTAACTTTTGATAGGAAGGAGATATCTCCAAACTGATTCTTGCGTTGGATTCTACTCTTCATTACGAATCCAACAACATATGGCATGATGGGGTACTGTGCACTATTGCGAAGTTTCAAAATGAAACCAAAATGTAGGACAACTGGACAGGAGGCTAAAAATCTGGACAAATCTAGGTTTTTCTGGTCATATGGTCACCCTGTTAAGCAGAAGTTCTTACCTTGAAAAAAAATTTGACATAGTACTCAGTGTCGTGTCATAGACACAATTTAGCTGAACTTGAGAGCACAATCTAGCTGAAGTTAAGCTGTTAATTCTCCATCAAAATCAACAGGACTTGAAAGTGTCAACTCTGACTAGATCTTTATCCAAACAATTTTTACTTTGTCTTTATTTAATTAAAAGATGTGCATTAAACGTGATTGCAAATTTTAATTTTATAATTGTATCATATGTCTAATGTTCTATTAACTATTATGGTGGAATTTAGTTTTGTCTCATTAATGGATGAGAATGCCTTCACATGACCTGGTCTTTGCTATCTTCCCATATTCTAGCTGTGACCCTACGCGAAGATAGCGCTAGAAGGTCGGAAAGGAGAGCCAGGCGAGTCTCAGCATGTCTGTCCAATTATTCACTGGCTAGCGACAGTGGCGTGTTTGAAGCTTTAAGCAAAAGGTCAGGTTGCATAATTGTGTTGTAAATTGGAACTGTACTTAATCTCCCCTTAAAAGCATCAAACACTTGGTAAAAGTCTTATTTACATCTACAATTGAATTAAGACAATCATTTAAAATGTTGCAGGCTGTTTTAACTTTCACAGTTATTTAAGATAACAATTTGTAGTTTCAGTAGTCTGAATTTATTTAAATTTAGGTTTTATACAGCAGAATGCAACAAGAGAGATTGGGGAAATGATGAAATACCATAATTTGAAATAACAGGTTAACAAAGGTCCAGTTAACTGGAATGAAATTTTTTTAGGTTTGGCTGGATTGTGCCCTCTGTACTTATATCTCCTCTGCCATGCCAGCGGTATTGGAAAAATATGCTAAATATTATATTGAGGCTTTCTTAACCATTGCACATATTTCAGTGGGCATTGTTGTTTAATATCAGAGTAAGGATTTAGTGTGAAAATCAATTAAAGCTACACAATATTGTTGGTCCTCATGCTAGAAATTTGATATTCTCAGTGCTAAGAGTTTCCAGCCTATGCATACTTGCTCTTGTTTATGCATCATAAGCACTTTCTTATGCATCAGAACCTGATAATCATTTTCTGTGGTTATTGATGTACCACAAGCAGTAAAAAGACTTGAAAAGGTCAAATACCTAAGAAAGTACAGTTTTTTTGGCAAATTTTTTCCTTGTTCATAAATGCTGCCTGGTTGATTATGTACTTTGAAGTGAGTGTATTATGTTCCCAATTTGTGATAACACACATGAATATGAGTGTTTTATCACCACCTGGTCTATGTGGGATTTAGCATTAGGTGCAGATGAAGTAGTAGCTGCTTAAAAACATAGCTTGCCATTGAGAGTGTCATGGCAAGTTATAACATTAAGGGTGCAATTCAAAGCAATTTAACTCAGCGTAACCTGTGGGATTGTGGGAAGGCTAGCACAAGCCCGTGCATTGGTCTAACCTCTGGGCATGGGGCAGAACTGCCTTATGGCAATTTTGTGACACCCCAGCCCAGCACAGGACTTATGCCGGCCTAACAGGGGGTTAGGATTGCAGCCTGAATATGTTAAAACACATGTTGAATTCTGGTACTTATACTAGGGTTAGTCATAATAAACTGCTAAGTCATAAGAGTGGCAGCAAGTCTCTGGTATGACTTGATTGCTTTATGCAGCATGCAACATTTGAAGTTTGATGTTTTGATATAACATTTGATGTTAGGCCAGTGCACATTCATACTCCAATCCCACCATAGGAAGGTGTATGTGTGTGTGTATACTTATATTGTGTGTGTGTGTGTGTGTGTGATAGACTTAATAGCCCAATTTGTTTATGAAAGTAGCTATTTTTTGCTAGTTTTTCCACTGAGTGTTATTTTTCTTGTCACAGGAATGAGGATGTTGAAGAATCGCTTTATGGTGATGCTGTCAATAGTGAAGAACCCCAAATGCAAGTTGGATTTCTGTGAGTATCTTTTGTCCCCTGGTCAATATCCATTATCAAGATGTGCATGCTTTTTGTCTTTTGTCCCCTGGTCAATATCCATTATCAAGATGCAAAAGCTCCTTAATGATTAAGAATTTTTTCCTTTAGGGATATTGATGAGCAGTGGATGAATGTGTACCTTTTCTTATAAATGTGTCCAAAAAAAAGAGGGGATTGCAATGATGTTGAGAAAATGATCTGTTCATTTTCTTTGATGCTTCGAACAGTCTTGCACAGGTGGGACACAACACTGTAGCCACCATTATTTGAAATTATTATGACATGTCAACTGGCCAGCAAGATTAGGTACAAGGGACAAGTTTTAAGCACTGTACTACATTTCTTTTTAGAGTCTAGTTTAAAAAAAATTATTGTTTGGCATAATATGTTGTGGACTTGAAACTATGCAATCCCACACTTGTTGGAACTTAACTGAACTACTTTTTTTCCAGACATGATAGTGGCAATGAGTGTCTTCTGGTACATGTGTTGCAACTAAAGAATTTTACTGGCTTTGCTGTGAAAGAAGGCATTAAAATGTAAGCTAAAAATACCACAATTTTTCTGATGGTTGCTTTCAGTACCTTGGAATATAATCTTACCACATTCTTGGCAGTGATGATTTGGATCTAGTTCATTGATTTGGAGTATCACTTTAGAACAGTGGTGTCTAAACCCTGACCCAGGGGCCAGATGTGGCCCATAGCAAGTCTCAACGCAGCCTGTGGCAAGATGCCCCATCTGGCATATGTGAGTGCAATAGAGAGAGGGGGGAACAGGGAAAATGGGCAGATGGAGGAATCACAAGGGCGGTGCTTGTGAATGCCAGATTCCTTCCCCTCCGATATGGAATTTGGTGTTGTGCTGAATTGCATAGACTGCCTGCCAGGTTGCACCTGCCTCCACCCCCCCCCCCAAAAAAAAAAAAAACACTCACTCTCTCTTATGTCTTGCTTAAAAAAGTGATGTTTTACAGTGGTTTCTGTCACCACTGGAAAAGCATCATTTACAGTTTGGTACAATGTGGATTTTTGAATCCGTGTCAATCTCTGGAGCAAATTCCCACATATAATGAGGTTTGATCAGTAATGGCAAATGTTACAATGAATATATATGAAATCTTTTGACTGTTGGCTGTTTCACACAGATTTTGTGTCCAGATCTCCAGCAGTACACTGATAAATGTGGACAGTCACATCAAAATGATTGTCAGCATTCATTGCTGTATATGTAAAAGGTTGAAAAATGGATAAATCCATTACTTTTATGGATAAATCCATGAAATACATCTGGAACTGTCAGTAGTCACCTGTATCTGTTGACAAATGCTAACTTCAGATATTTTGTTGTACATGCATAGAATTTCCATCCTTTTATATTGATGGCAAATCTATGGCTCTTATATCGTGAGGAGAGCTCATGGATATAATAGAACTATGTTATGTTCCATTTTACTTTACACTTTAAAATTTTCTTGATGACACTTTTCCTAATCATAACTTTTTTTCAAAATCTGTTTTCAGACACGTGAGAATATACTTACCATCTTCAGAGAAGGGTTCATCAACCACATATTGCTCTAGAGCTTTGGAC
Source organism: Cryptoblepharus egeriae (assembly GCA_030015325.1). NCBI lineage: Eukaryota > Metazoa > Chordata > Lepidosauria > Squamata > Scincidae > Cryptoblepharus > Cryptoblepharus egeriae. The sequence continues at coordinate 33,291,593 of JAREYC010000005.1, forward strand.
TTCCAAACTCCCTTAATATTTAATGAAGTCTTTGAAATTCCTGTACATTCAAATATCTTACAACTAAAATCATTGCAGCTTTACATTTGTTCAGTAGACCAGCATTTGACAGAAGAATTGTTGGTAAAGTATATTTTAATAAAAAATATGGTGTGATAAATTCCCTTAAAATGGTTAACAAAATAAGTGATTTTCATTTTGCTCATTTTCTATCTATTTATATAAAAGAGAAAAGTCACTGACTCACTCAGTCATCAACGGCCAGCCAAAACTGCCGGGCCTAGAAGCGTGAAATTTGCAGAGGGTGACCGAGGGGTGCACTAAGAACCAGTTTTTGGAAATTCCAAATGGAGGGGAGTGAAATATGGCGCAACATGTTGCGCAACATGTTGAAGAATTGGTGACTGATGGATGCTCTTCCCCAGCCCCCAGACCTAGAAGCATGAAATTTGGGAAGGACTTCCTTCTGTGACACCAACACTCACCAAGAACCAATGTTGAGAAATTTAACCCTTAAGGGGCTGAAAAGAATATACTTTCCATGCAACGTGTTTTTGTCCTATACTTAACATGGAAGACTAACCAACTTCCAGCCAATTTGGTGCCCGGTGCAGTGGGGGGGAGCATGCTGTGCATGGGGGTTTTGCGCATGGGGGCGGTTGTGCATAGGGGGTGTTGCAGATGGGGAGGTGATGTGCGTGGGGAGATGATGCACATGGCGGGTTGATGCACGTGGGGGATGTTGCGCATGGGGTAGATGATGATGGGGATGGAGGCGCATGGGGATAGATGCGCATGAGGTGGATGCACATGGGAAGTGTTGCGCATGGGGGTGGATGCGCATGGAGAAATGTTGTGCATGGGAGGGTTGATGCGCATGGGGGAATGATGCGCATAAGGGGAATAATGCGCATGGGGGATTTTAATCTTGCAACGTGTGTACGCTTTTGCAAGTTATTCATAAATTTAACTATCATTGTAATTCCCTTTTTGCAGCCAAATCCTACAATCTAGAGTAACTACGGGAAGACATAAGAGGCTCTTACTCTTATGCTCATTTCCCATAGGTTTCCTATCGGTGGCACCGTAACTACGTCAGTGTAAAAGGTCCCATAGTTACTCTGGATTGTAGCCTAAAACTATTAGTTTTCTCTTTTAGATAGCTGCTGCTTAGGTTAGAAAAATATGTCTATCATTGTGCTAAAAATTTTTAATAATACTGTATAATTAATCAAGTGTACATTTTTCACTCATTTTCCCTTTTCTTTGGCAGATACAGTTGCTTTCTGCTTCTTGTTTTGTCATTGGTAGTTTCAGTGAAGTTCCCCCAGTTTGTCAGGGCATGTTGAGACCAGGCCCACCTGAACATTTGAAGAATGGTCAGGAGTCCTCTGTGACCATTTTGGAATTTATGTTGCAGATCATATTGCTTCTATTTCACTTTGTCTTAGATATAATGATGTCTGAAATGAAAGTGACAATGATTCTAGCTGTCACAGTTGGCATGAATATTTTCCTATACAAGATATAGATATGAAAATATGTTTATTTTTTAAAAAAATTTTAAAAACCACCTGTGTAGAAAATGCCCTGCAAAGTTTGCTCATGATGAAAAAAAGAGTGCAGCTGAAGAATGAGTGCGATTCCTTTTGGGAATGCAATGAATATTTTATTTTAGAAGGAATAATTTTGTAAGTAGGAAAACTCACTCGTTTTGCATCTTTACAGGGTATTGCTCAAGTTAGCCTAGCTGATTATGAAAGTTCCAATGAGATGCAGCTTCACTGGTACCCCATTCAGATCTTCACTGATCAACAGCAGTCAAAGGAAAAATTCAAGCATGAAAAAAGCACTTCTCCATGTTCTGAGAATAAAACTGTCGTGAAAATGGTATGAGCATGTTTTAATTTCAGAAGTTTGTTGTGCTTCTTGGACCTGTTTAGGTTATTTTGAAAAATTTGAGTAATTTATAAATGTTTTTGTACAGCCCACTTCTAAAACCATTTCTGTCACTTCTGCAAATTTTTGCTTGCTGTTTCAACTTTTTCATTCCTAAAGGTTAACTGAATTCTTTTGGTCAAGAAACTCAGCCACACTTGAGCTTTATTTGTTGTTCTAGGATGCTGTGACTGCGCTGTTAGCAAGGACTACCGCTCAGCTGGAAGCTGTAGAGAGAGAGCTGGCGGAGGAAAGGGTGAAACTGGAGTATACAGAAGAAGAAATCTTAGAGATGGAACAAAAGGAAGATCAGCTGGAAGCTGTGTCTGAGAGGTAACTTGAAAAAGACGCCTAATTCAATTAATTTTTAGTAGCAATTATCCATTTCTCTAGGTAGATATATAGTTCAAAGCCTGCATACAAAAATAAAAGTGAAATGGTATTGAACAATTTTTCACTGTGTGTATATCTTGAATCATTTTTAGGAGTTGGCAAGCAGAATCAGTTGACAGTGGATGTAGTAATTGCATGCCTACCAGTCCTCAACCAGAGACCTATTCTGGTGAAACTTTGCATGGTCAACTCTTTCCCCCTCAGATGAATCAGTATATCTCTGTAAAAGTCCAGCCTTCACCTCTCAAGGCAAGTACAGATAATTTTTTGAATTGTTGCTTTCTTCTCTAGTTTTTCCAAATTCAGAACTGATTTGGGCTGCAATCTTAGACACCTTCCTGGGAGTAAAATCCATTGAACACAACGGGACTTATTTTTGAGTATATGTGGTTAGGATTGTGCTGTAAGTGGACTCTTTCCGAGCAATGTTTCAATTTCACAAGGTTCTTGCCTTCTGTATTCTTTAGGTATTGACTTCTTAGATTAAATGTTGACCCTTATCTTTTCCTCCCATTGCATTGTGTTCAAATGTTGCCATAATTGTTTAAGACTAGTTAATTTTTTTAAAAAAATTAAGTGCTTATTAAGATTTATTACTCGAAAGATCTGAAGGTTTGCATCTTAATGACCCTCACTACACTCTTTAATATTTGATTCTATCAAACCATATCAGTAACAATCTTAGACTGCAGTCCTAACCCTAGGCCTAAGATAGGCCGGCCTAAGCCCCATCACAAGTCATGTGTTGACCTGGAGGTATCACAAAAGTGCAACTTCTGTGCCACTCCTGGGGAAAGGTTAGGCCAATGCACAGACATGTGCTTATTTTTGTACAGCACCAAGGGAACATTTAGTTGTGTCGGCCTAAGGTTAGGATTGCATCCTTCGTCATATAATGAATGTTTATCATAATTTGGATGAGTTATTATGCCTTCCTTTTTCAAAGAAAAGCATTGGAATAAAGCTTCTGGTTTGGGTTCTAATTGTAGGTGGACAAAGAAACTAACACAGATCACTTCCCAGAAAAAATGGCTTTGCTTCATAAAAACAGAAGCCGTCGATCTAGAGGGTCTGCATTTGTTCGTAGTAGCACAATTGTTCGCTCACAGACATTCTCACCTGGTGCACGAAACCAGTATGTTTGCCGAGTAAGTAGAAATGGTTTATAATGCCACTGGAGCAACAAGTGGTCTGGATCAGTGAACTGAAAACTGAATTCTATTTATCAGACTGTACCATTTACACTAGCACAGTGTTTCCCAACTAGTGGTACTTGTAATACTGGTGGTACTCACAGAACAGTGAAACCAGAAATGCAAGACAACAAGCAGCAGTAGGAAGCTCCTCTCAGTGGGCACAGCTCCAGAATGCACTTTTGCATGCTCAAAAAACTCTCCCCTCCACTCTGAGTGTTACTGGGATTTGTCACATTGCATCTGGCCTCCCAATCTGGAAGTAACTGGCAATGGAACTATTAATACTTCCAATAGGTGGACTGTGCAAAGTGGTATAGCAAGGGACAAACTCTGAGAAACACTATGTCAGTTTGGCCACTTTATTACCATAGAGCAACTTCTCTTCATACATAAGGGAGTTTCAGTTCCTAATACCCCTCAAAAAGAACTATCAGCAGAGTTGGATCTCTGCCCGAGACCTGGAAAAAAAACTTGGGAGGGAGGAGTCCTGGATTAGAAGGAAAATATTTGACTGGTAGAGGGTGTTAGTGGGTACATCTTTGATGCCTTTTTTGCTGATTATTTAGCAGCTTGTGCCTGCTTCTGTTGCTGCTTTTCTGAAGACCTGCAGAAGGGATAGCACTGTTGCTTTTCTTTCCTTGGTAATAAATATGGTTCTTTATAGAAACAGTCTGCCAGAGTTTTCCTTGGCAAATTTATCTTTCTCACCAGTTTATCATGGCTGTAAGGAAGAAGGGACTTGTAGGTGCATGTGGAATTCTATAATTGATTCCATAATTCAATAATTGCTGGGTAGGCAAATTAATGCCAGAACAAGGTTGGTTTTGCTCTTTGGAGAATGTTGTTGAAGTGGTGTGGGAGAAAAGGTGTCGTCAAGCTTGAAGACATCACAGCATTCCTTCCTTAAAACCAAATCCTTCATCATAAGTTAATTTTTGTTAATTATTGTAGCTGTTCCATTGCAATAACAAAGATAATTGTTCGTTTCCTGGTTTTAAATATTTTTAATGTTTTAAAAATTGTTTAACATTTTAGAAAATACTTCTTTTTGATAATTAATTATAAATCACTGTTTCATATCTCTTTCTATCAGCTATATCGTAGTGACAGTGACAGTTCAACCTTGCCAAGAAAGTCGCCCTTCATCAGAAATACTTTGGAAAGGCGTACACTGCGTTATAAGCAGGTATAGAATGTGAGAATAAATATCTGAAAATTAACGTATTCTTTTTGTGAGGTATTTTTTTGGAAACTGAATTTTGACTTCCTTACAAATAAGAATATTTTCGTATTGCAATGTATAAATATTGAAAGTTATAATTATGTGACACATGCATAGTTATTAAAAATGGAGGGCATTAATTAGCTTATAAACCAATACTGAACTGACTGATTATTAACTCTGATTGATGGGTAGAAAATGTCTTGCTAGAGCTCCCAGTGCCATTTCTGTCACATTACTCTAGTATAAGGTTAAAGCAAATTGTGAAAAGGAGTAATTTTTCATTTGAAGGGGAATGGAAAGAATATATGCCAGCCTACTCTTCTGACATACTATGATTTGCAGATTACGGTAATCTGTTAGAATTGTTAGATTATTAGATTGACCTAGATTGACCTCCACTCAGAGCACGATACTATAGTCTTTCGAGGCTGAAGGACTTAACATTTACATTAAACTTTTAAACTATTTGCATTTAATATTTGCATTTTAATTGGCTCAAATAGTGTCCACTTATTTTGGATTACCTTTTCTGTATGCAATACCACAATTCTTTGTGGGGATGGAAAGTAAAAATGCTTTTTATATATCTGTGTTGAGACATTAATTCATATTAATCTCTTTTCAGTCATGTAGATCATCTTTGGCTGATCTTATGGAAAGGACATCATTAGACCTGGAGCTGGATCTCCAGGCATCCAGAACAAAGCAGAGACAGCTAAATGAGGAGTTATGTATTTTGAGAGAACTGCGGCAACGCCTGGAGGATGCTCAGCTTAGAGGGCAAACTGATCTGCCTCATTGGGTCCTTCGAGATGACCGATTTAGAAACTTGTTGAAGGAAGCAGAGAGGCAGGTATGATAACTTGGAGTTTGCAGATTATTTTACTGAGGTATACTTGATTATGTGTAGTGCTGAATTAAGGAGTTGAACTTAGCTTTGTTTCAGAATTGCTTCTGATACAGTGGCATGTCCTTTGTGATAAAGTTGCTGCTGGTGACAAAATACAAATCTTTTGAAGCAGTCCTTCAAAAAGATGCTTATTTAGGTAGGGTGTTGGTTCTGCACTTCTGGTGGGATAGGAAGCAAATTCAAGATGGAATACGAACAATATGCAGTGGTATGTTGGTTTATGCACATAATTCATTCTGGAAGCATAGTTTGGAAGTTTGCATAGTTCTGGAATACACAAGTTTGCAAGTTTAGAGCTTGTATCAAATAGGCTTTTAGTTGTATCATTTGTATCATTAGATCAGTTGTATCATTAATGTATGCACTAAGAAGTTTGTGGACAGAGTTCAATTATTTGAAATTACAAGCTTCTGAGTTTTTAAACCAGAGAAACATCTCATAGATGTTTCATCGAAACTTCATCAGTGTTTCATCAGCTTCATCAATGTTTCATCAATTTTTTATCAAAGATAAAAAATAAAATTAAAGACATTTTTATGAAGGTCTATTGTTCTTTTTACAAATTTCTTATTCTGCTTTTTTTAGACAAGACAGACCAAATTTGAGCATCGTCAACAACAAGCAGCTGAAAAATTGCTTAAAAAAGCAGCCAAAGAAGTATACCAGCTGCGTGGTCAAAACCAGAAGGAGCCTATTCAAGTACAGACCTTCCGGTAAGGCACTACACATACACCAAATAAAATATAGACTTATTCCCTTCTTATTGAAAACAATGTGACTTCTGAGTAGACACTGTGGTAAGTTTGACAAGGGATCTTGATAGATTTTTAAGTTTGAAAGGGGGTCCAGCCTGAAATGCCTGAATACCACTGGCCCATGGGCAGACCCCTCTCTTCCCAGGGATTCACTCAGGGTGATAGCTACCTCCCATTTGCAACTGAATAAGGAGAGAAGCCTGAAATGAAGTTGTTTTAAACCAGGGGAAAGGAAACTGATTTAATGCGTTCCTGACTAATGAATCCTAACTAACTGATCTATTAGTTACTGTGGTAAATAATTTCTTTTGTATAAAAATAGGTATTCGCTGAGATTCTTGGAACCAAACCTCATGAATGAGGAGGCTCAACTTGTATGTACTGCAACAAAAAATTACATTGGATGCCCATATTCTGGACTATGCTATTCAAGTCTCCAACTCTCCCAGATTTTGAATCTTCTAGTGCAGAATTAAAAAAAAAAAAGTTTTAGGACAACTTTTCTTTCCCAACATTCTGAAAGCTTTTTCATTGTATGGTATGGTGCTGAAGAGAGAAACAGAAAAGTAGAACATATGGTACTTTTGGTATGGTACTGAAAGAGCTAATTGAGGAGAAATAGAAAAGCACATAAAGAAGGAAATGCAGATGATGTTCTTTCCATTGTTCTGAAGCCTCCTTATTATAGCATAGAGAGAATGTTAATGTCTTGAAACACATCTCTCTAAATTTTCTCCATCATGTATTAAAATCTGCTAAGAGTTTAAGTTGTCTGATTTTCTTCCATTCCCTCATCCCTGACTGTGGCAATCATTGTTCTGTAAGTTCAGGTTAGGTAGGATATGTGGAGTTCATTTTTATTGTTTCCTTTGAATTTTCTTTTCCACTACACCCAATGTAATCAAAATGTTCAATTAAATAAACTGAATTTAAGTTTCTTGGGGTGCAATCCTTAAGTGAACTTGGGCTAGCCTGTCTTTATCAGAAAAGGGCCTGGGCCAGCACAAGACATATGGACCTGTCTAGCAGTGCTATCCTAGGCAGCACATCAAGGGCTTACCGGCGACGTGTTGGGCATGGCATAGATCGGCACAGTTAGGCTGTATCTAGAACCTGTTTCCAGGGCAGACCTGCTCCCTCCTACCTCCTCAGGAGCAGGCACAAATTGGAGTAGACCCATTGAGGCCCATAAGACAAAGTGAAAATGGAAGTGAAAGAAAAAAGTTCAAAATCCTAGAACAGCCTAAGAGCCACTCCTGCCAGTTGAACTTAGGATATGGCACAACTCCCAACAGCCCACTCCAGCAACCAATCCCCTTTCACCCACCCTACACTACAGGGACTGTCGTGTTGCCAAGAATCACCTGACAGCAATGGACGTAGGTGTTGCCAGCTTTTCTTTGGTCCTGTCTCCCATTTATCTTGGGTGCCCTCCTTTTTTGGGGGGAGGATGTTACTTTCTTCCTTTTGCAGTTCTGTTGTCTGCTCCCCTAGACAGCCATGCCCTTTCTTTCTATCATGCTGCAGCTGTAACTGGTTGCCAGGAACTCCTGAGCTTCCTCATATGGTGACATGGTGGAAGGTACCACAGCTGTTCTTTGTTCAGTGTGATCTGAAGCAGGTCTCCTTAGGAGCAAGCCCTCCCCAGCTGCCACTTATTTTGTCTCCAGTGAGCATGCCTAGAATACCAGACTTGTGCTACTGCCTCCTCAGCAACAGTTAGGCCTGCGTAGAGGCTGCCTAGCCCTGTAGATTTGGCCTAAGTGTCAGCTCTGGATATGGCCTACTTTAGGCTGCCATAGCTAGGCTGTTCTGTCTGGCATGTTAGGATTGCACTATTGGGCAAGTTATTTTGAATTTGTTAAAAATGAATTTGTGTTACTGATATCAGAACTATTTTGAAACTTATAATTATGTCTAATACATTTTGAAGTATTTGATTTTTTTCTCTCTCTCCAATGGTAGGGAGAAGATGGCGTTCTTTACAAGGCCAAGGATCAACATACCTCCTCTTCCCGCTGATGATGTATGACATGTTACATTGTAAACATGAAGTATTTATCTGCCTGTTCTTATTTTAAAATGAAGTTATTAGGCTAGCTAAGTTTATTTTTTAAAATTGTTGTGCAAGAGACTATTAATATACACATTTTGTAAAAAAATAAAAACATTTATAAATATATACATATATATTTTATAATAGCGACCGCAGCAAGGCTTGGTTTTTCCTTGTTGTGAAATTGACATCTCTGAAGACAACTTATTTTATATATATATATATAAATTCAACTATTCTGTAAGAGTGTGTACAGTTTTTATGCTGTTTTATTTGACTAAAAAGGCTGGAAGACAGAAACAAAGTGAGTTCAGGCAAATTCACTGTATTGTAATTTATTTATAGTAATTCATTTTCCTTGAAGGAAAATACTTACTTTAAGATGTATTTTAAAGACTGAAATTTTGTTACTCAATATTTGTCATACAGTAGAATGGAACCATTGAGCTGGTTTTGTTTCTGATAGCTGAAATGAAAATATTATGTTCTAAATTTGTCACTTTTTAATCATCTTATAATGTACCATGTATTTTTCGCACTGTCTTTTTGATATCAAAATATCATCTGCAATGTGTTCTTGTATTTTGTTTTAAATATCCATTAAAACGCTCTTAAGCATTGCAGGGTGCATCTGCATGATCTTATTGTGCACTAGTAGATTATTCTCATTTCAGTTGTGTCAAATATGTCTTTCATAATTTTCACTAATTTTTCTGTTTAACGAGGGAAGGTAGAAGGTGACAAGTCTCTTTTTAGTTATCCTAAAGCGCTTATGATATTGCCATATTATTACTGTTGAATTTAAGCAGCTTTAACTATGCAGCTGTTCCAGAAACAGACCCTGGTTCAGGAAATCATCCCAATTTATCATAAACCTATCATTTACTTTTCAGTTCCTCGTAGGTCTTGCATTCCAAACTTCATTAACTCTAATGAACTATAGCTTTCTCAAAGGTTCGTTCTAAAACCGAACTGTACCTGGTGCTTGATTGTAGTGTTCAGTGAAGTGCCTTTGGCTGCAATCCTAATCTCCATTTAGGCTGGCATATAACCTAGCATAAGTCCTGTGCTGACCTGGAAATGTCACAAATGTGCCATAAGGCACTTCTGCCCTACTTGTGGGGAGGATTGGCCAGTGCACAGGCATATATCAACCTTCCTACACCATGGAAAGATATGCCATGTGAGTTAGGCCAGCCTAAATTGGTTAGGATTGCTTCCTACATTTAAAATAGAGTGGATGCCGTGGATTCAGCAGGCGATGCACAGCAGTTTATTTTGAGGGAAACAATATTCTCGATTTTGAATTTGTCTGCTTTTTATAAGAAAATCCAGCTTGTGCACTAAACCTTTTGTTTCTTAGCTGTTACCAGACACAATGTATACTGTATATTTTTATTTTTTAAAATTGTTCTGCATGATGGCCACAACCTTCTTTTATTTGAAATGAAAGGCAGGACTCTGCAGGATTCCACATCTGCTGCTATGAAAATTCAACTATGTGGAATACTGTTAACAATCTTGCAAATATTCCCCAGAATGCTTGTGTCCAGCCAGTGGTGAATTTCTAATTGTTTTTTAAATCTGTGCAGATTCTTTCATCTGTTTTCATTGTCTGTTTCCATCCTCTGTTAATGTCATTCAGATTTCCAATTAATCCATGTTGTGGCAATTTTAACTTCCATCTTGCTGACAGTCTTTTCTGGCTTTGTGTTACCTGTACAGTTTAAAGAACATTATCCTCTTCCATGTTTTTATAATGGATTTTGTTTTTGAATAGTGTATGCCTTCACATAGACCTAAGTTCATCATACAGTATGTACTTAATTTCTGTTAAACTCTTATGATGGAAGTATGTACCTCAAGTAATTCAGTATGGTTTTAGAAAGAGATCTATTCATCAGGTGGACTACTTAGCTTTGGAACTAAAAGTTCATTTATTCTTTAAGACAGGCTAGCTGCTTGTATTTTTTATTAATATTAAGACTGTCACCTTAAATTCCTGAGAGTGCCACTTTTGTTTCTTGCAAATGTATGTATGTGTATTGTTTATTATGCTATTATATTCAGCTTCAGTTACCCAAAGAATTATGTCTGCCTATTTTGGAACAACCATCAGAAATCAAAGCAGTTTTATATAAGACACTTTTAAGTCCAAATTTGTTGCCATTAAAATCTAACAATGCTTTAGAGAAGCCTAAAACCAAAGAAAGTTATTATTAAGTTGAAATGCCAACATTTCCATAGTGTTTAGAGTCCAAATATTACGTTAAGAGCATTATGTTGAGATACCCTAATTTGAGATAGTTATAAGTTCTATTCAAGTTGTTAAAATCCAGGCTGGTAATAACTAATTGCCCAGTCTGATTCAACTCTGCACTGCTAATGCAGTCCTTAAAGTAGGGGAACAAACATTCCCTTACCATGAAGAGGCCTATGTGACTCCCCACCACTATAGGATGTAGCATATGCCCTATTCGCACAGCTGCGTCAATTCTGGAAAGTTGGATAGGATTGGGCCTTAAATTACATAAATTTTTAAAAATGAGATTTTATGTAAAATTGTGTTTCACTTGATATGTTTTGCAAGTTTGTCATTCAGTTGTAATTAAAAATGCTTGACATTATTATTCTGTATGGAAACATCCTGTATTGTACTACTGAAGTAGTGCTAGATTTGGGAAAGATTTGGAAAATGTGATCCCAGAATGGCAACATTAGGAAGAATGCCAATACTAATAGGAAGAAACAATTGGAAATTGAAAACTTGAGGAATATTGCTCTAATAGTTAAATAGGACAAATTTAAGTCTTTTGTTTACGTGGTTTCCATTTAAATATCAGTATTTTCCAAAAGTCATCAGGAAGTAGTCTTGAGTTAAGTGCATTCTTATACAGTTGAATTTTTCATTCCTTTGGCTACAATCCAGTTGGACTAATGCACTTGGAGAATGTAATAGAGGAATTTCCCATTTTCTTTCCATGTGTAAAAGAATTATCACTTTGGAATGAGTGTATAAGTGTGTATGAAACAGAAAGCTGTTAGTATGAACACTGCCATTTTTTGAGAATTGTGATGAGTTTTGTTTTGCGTACATAAACCTATATGGCATCAATGGATTATGCTTCATTTGGAATAGAAAATGTCAGAAAGATGTTGTTGGAGTGTAGTAATAGCCACTGCGCAGTATGCTGAGAATGTTTAGGGAGGATGAAATTTTGACTGTCAAAATGAATACTATTTCATTGTGTTAATGTAACATAACTCTTCAGTATTCATTTCCTGTGTTTGTCACAGTTTCTGGATGATGGTATCATTTTGTATTTGAAAAGTATTCTGCAAAATAAAAACAAATTTGTCATAAATGCACAGCTTATGTATAATTCTTATGCTTAAACACCTCTAAGATAAATTATAAATCCTGGTTGAAACATTATTCAAGCAAACATTTAAAATAACCTATAATACTGTGACTTCTGGTTTCTTCAAGACATGGCTCAAGGCGGATAGCATAATTGATTTATTCATATCCTAATACTGAACATCGCAATCATATTTAGTATGGCAGTATTCATGTATCTCTGCATATTTTTCATTGACAAGGTTGTCACGTGTTCAGTGTTGAGTGTTCAGTGGTGATGGCTGCCATTCTACCGTCCACAGGCCTTAATATTTAAGTTTTAAGTACCTCCGGTATTTGCACAGAGGTGAAAATGTATGTCAAGATGGCAGAAATCAGCAACCAATAATGTTCTACCAAATGTTCTACCAGTGTTTTTGTTCTACCAAATATTTCTATTTAGGTGAGATCTGTATAGTAGTGGTCCTTATAGCTAGTCATACAAATTGGTAGTTAGAATGCCAAACACAGTAATTTCTATATCCTCTCTCCACAGCACAGTATTAAATTTGGCAATGCAGTCAACACCAATTAACATTCATTATATGAATTCTTGATCAATAGTAATTTCATTTTTTAAAAAAATATCATTTTCTAGTCGTACACAAAAAAGCTGTTTTTGTCTGTTAGAATTTGCCCACCCTATACATTGATTAGCAGACATCTCTCTCAGAGAATTCTCATCAGTGCTACAGAGAACAGATTTCAAAGGAAGCAAATTGCAGAAGTTTGACTAGATCGTTTAGGCAAACCAGGGCACAATCTTAACCTATTTAGGCCTGCACAACTCATCTATGTCCCCATTCCAGTAATGGCATGGGAAGGCTAGTGTGTGTCTGTGCACTCATCTTACACCCCTAGGAGTAAAGCAGAAGTATGGCACTGTTGTAATTCCCCAAGGTCAGAATGGGACATGTGCTGGCCTAACTAGGGGTTAGGATTGCACTACCAGTTTCTCATCAGGTCACATCTGGAATACAAGGATGAAATTGTGACCTGCCAGAGAGCTAAGAAGATTACAGCAAAATAATTGTGTATGTAGATTTCTAAACACGAAATAAGTACTATTTATTAGCATCATCATCATCCTTTGAATCTAGCAAAAGATGGAAGCTACTTGACATTTCTGTTTTAATTATTTAGAGAAACAATATTTATCTGACAAGGATATCCCCACAACCATTTGGCCATGCTTGAAATGTTTCATGATTGACTATGAATTACCACATAGGGTGCAATCCAGAGTTACTAGGTGGAGTCGTTGCTCTGAAGTAAGAACAATTTACTCTGGATTGCAAAAAGAATTTCCCATAGGTTTTTACTAGGTGGTGCCATAACTATGTCGACGTAAATGTTTCTTATGTGCTCCTGTAGTTACTCTGGATTGTAGGGTCAATGTCTGTGGTTTTATGGTTAAGAAAAGCTCTATCAGGCCACTTCTAGATTCCTGTGTCTTACAATGTATACTACTTCCTTACTAGTATAGGAAATGTGAGTCTTTTGGAGTCTTCTGTAAAAGGCCATTTTTATTTTTTGCTTATCTACCCTGTTACTGTCATGTATATTTTCTATGTTCACAGAAATGGTTCTACACAAATCAGTATAATGAACTTCATGTTTGATTTAGCACATGGGGAGCTAAAACAAATCTTCATTTGCTATTTAGAAGGAAAAAATTAAGGAGAGTTTGCAGTGTTTGAAGAAGACTGCAGTCTTAACCATGTCTACTCAAAAGCAAGCCCCATTGTGTTCAGTGGGTCTTACTTCCAAGAAAGTGTCTTTAGGATTGCAGCCTTAGTTTGTATGCAGTAATCCCTTCCATAATACGAGGGATATATTTCTGCAAAGCCAAGTGTGATAGTTAAGGATAAGGCAGATTGGAACATCGTTCCTGGAAAAAATGATCATTGTCTGCAGTTGCTATCAATCATGCACATAATAAAAAAGTTGTAAAGATGGTTACTGTATACAAAATTACATATATATCTTACTGTGATAGTCTATTAAAAGTTCAGTGAAAATAATAGGGTGAAAACTGAATCTGAAAAACAAGTCAGCACTTGCTTTTGGAGGGCAAGATAAAAACATATACGGTATTTTTAACCTGCACTCTGTAAATGAACACTGAAGTTCTTAAGACTTCCTTCACCAAAACCCAGAACAACAATAAAGGTGAAAGTTAACATGTTGGATTTAAAACAACTCCAAGAATTCAGGCCAATATTTATCTTTGCACAGTAAAACATTATGTGAGATAATTCATATAAAAAAAAATTCATATCCAAATACCACTATGCTTCCACTTATGTGTGTCATGGAGAATTGCAAAAGGCAGTTCTTTCCAGTCCCAATCAGTAGGAGAGATCTTAGGCTGTAATTTAGGAAATAAATCTGAAAAAATACTGCTTTGTGTGGTAACACAGCCCATCATTTGTTGGATTACAGAACCAATGTGAGGAATTTTGCTACATGGTGATCTGCTCAGAGGTTCGATCTGTGGTGACCAGAGAAGGATAAAACTTGCACCAAAATCAGTGTTAGCAAAATGATGGTCGTAAATACAACACACTTCAATTACTGGCAAAATTCCCATCTCATGAGGACTGTGAACTCATACCCCCAGTTAAGAGCACAATCCTATTATGTCTTCTCAAAAGTAAACCCCATTTTGTTCAATGGTTCTTATTCCCAGGAAAGTGTCTTTTGGATTGCAGCCATAGGACGCAGTCCAGAGTAACTATGGGGAGTCCTTGCTCCGGAGTAAGATCAAGTTACCCTGGATTGCAATATGAATTTCCCATAGGTTTTCACTAGGTGGTGCAGTAACTACAGGTGCATGTAATGTCTCTTATGTGCACCCATAGTTACTCTGGATTGTGGGCATAGTCTCTCATCAGCTGGCATGTTGAAACTTGTGTATAACACAGGTCCTCCTGCGTAAGGTCTGAATGTAAAAAAAAAGTGTTAGAGAAAGTAAAACCACATAGCAAGCAAACTATAAACTCTTAGGTTCTCTATCCCTTTCTACATTTAAATCAGTGGATTTCCTGGAAGCAATCAGGTATATAGAACTGCTTGCAGTATGCACAAATTTGGCAAGCTCTGATAAGTGACTGATAAAATTATTTATTTACACTGGAGCACAAACTCTATGAGGGATGGGACATGTGCAAGAAAGAACACTGATGGTGTAACAGCTTCTGGCGTCTCCTTCCATATGCTCAACACATACACAGGCAGCACTACCACAGCACAAGTGATCTGTGTACATCTAGAAATCACTCCCTATATAATGAACATTATAGGAGGGGTTTTTTTTAGCCTGAATATCACAGCCTGGAGAATTATAAAGGTACAGTATATTGCAGGTGCACACAGAGCTGAATTTTTTTTAACGTGGTACATATTTGACAGCTGGTAAAACACCATCTAGCCTGCATGAGTACATTTCTAACAGCATAGTAAATAAAAAAGGTTGCGGTACGACTGGCAAATGTGTGGGCAACTCTGAGCAAGCCTGCCAGATTAATCACGTAGGCTTTCAAGCCAGTTGCTGCCTGCCTCTCAAACAAGATCTCCTTTAGAGAGCATCCAGCCATGTGACTGTGACGGCTTCCTCCCCATGACATCATTTGCCTTTGCAGCTCTACCAGCACAGGGAAGGATGCTGTCAGGAGCCTTGGGCTGAGCTAAATGATGTTGCATTGCAGGTAAGAAGGACACATGCTTCTTGATCTGATTTGCTAGGCTTTGCCTGTGCATTTACAATGAAGGGAATCTCCACTGAGCAGGTTTTCTGCTTGGAAATAAAATTCTGCAGTTTGTGGGGGTTGTTGTGCTTTGCAGGTGCAGATATGTCCAGATCTGGCTTTCTCAAAAGCAACGTCACCAGATGGAGCATTAAAGATGGGGGGAAGCATTCCAATAGTGGTGCATACCGATCAGATCTTTTCAAGAAGCATCAGGCTACATTTCAGGAACATTTACCACCAAGGAATGATTCTATGACTGCAAAAAAATCCAAGCTTGTGGGGTTTGCAACATAACTGTACTACCACCAGCAATAGTATTAGAGACGATTTCCTCCCAGCCATTTAATACACTCTGGTGGTGAAGGGAGTAAACATCTGGCTGTGTTGTGTATTATTTTGTCATTTTGATAATAAGCCATGCATAATATGTTTTAGGAAAAGCACATCAATTGGAATTGAATGCTTTTGTTTTCATGTTAGCTGGGGAATTTATTTTTAATCCCTCTTTCTTTATAGGAATTGATAGATAAATTGACTTATATGATCACTCTTTGGGAGAGGCTTGTTTCTGCCTTTTAAGTTGGCATTTTTGGTTGCTTGCAGATGTTTTCATAATGCTCTAAATATCCCGGTCTGGTGGTTAGGATGGTTTCAGTACAAAAGAACGTAACATTGGTAACATTCAGTATTGGAGCGTAACACCAGCAGGGTTCGCATTGGATTTTGACATGGTTGTTAAAGGCCTGTGCCTGAGAGAGTGATGACTCAGCCACAGCGACACAGTGATGGCAGTCATGCCAGGGCCTCTGTTGTTTGGCACGCCTCGTGTTGGGGAAGCAATGAACATTTTCACAGTGCTCATTACTGTCATGGGAAATTTTCACTGTGAAATTTAAAAAACCACATGTTGATATTACTACGGACTTTATCATGTGAGAACGGCCTGAGTGGCAAAGAAGGGGCGAGACAGGTGAAAGTCCCTTGCCTCCACTTGCCGGTTATAGTATTGAGAGGGCCTAAAATAGTTCCAGGGTAGTTGTATATATATAAGCTTAATTTGAGGTTACTTAAATGGATTACCTCTTAGTAAACAGTTGGACACTAATCAGGGTGACCATATGACGAGAAATTCCCAGATTTGTCCTTTTTTGGGTGTCCTGTTTGGGTGTTCTGTTTGGGTGTCCTCTAAAATGGCTTTATTGTCCTCCATTTTGGAACTTTGTCATGGTGTACAGTACTCCATCATGTCATATGTCATTGGGTTCATATTGAAGAGCAGAATCCAATGCAAAAATCCATTTTGATATATCTTTTTCCTATCAAAGGTTATGGCCAAACAACTAAAAATCAAAAATATGCATTGAGCTGTATGGGAAAGCGAAAGTGCCCTAAATTGCAGCTTTGCTCATGAGTAGATGAATGTGCCACAGTTTGCTTGAAAGGCCAGACTTATAGGAATCAAAGGATGCCAGAATAGTCCTGCTCCAATGAACTCAGCCTCCAAAATCACCCCAAAGTAGGCCCCTGATAATTGCATTGATCTCTCTGGGAACTGAAAAGGAGCTCACCAAAGGCCACATCTGACCCCAAGCCTGGTTTTGGAGACCCCTTGTATTGACACTTCAGCTGACTGGCTTTTCTTCATTTTTCCATAAGTAAAAGGGTTCTAGACTGAGGGTGCAAACCTACTCAACTTTCTTGCACCAATGCAGCTGTGGCAACAGGGTACACACTCTTTCCTGAGGTGGGTGATAAGTCATGGAAGCTTCCCCAAGGTAAGGTGACCACATACTGTAGGCTGGAAGACAGAGCACCTCTATCTTTAACCATTTCATAGAAGAAAGAAAAAAGCAGGTGCTGCTTTTTAAACCCTTCTATGATAAGCTAAACCTGCCTCAATTCCCTGTTTTATGAAATGATTAAAGGTAGAGGTGCTCTGTCCTCCATTCCATATGGTCATCCTGCCTCAAGGCAAGTGAGCATTGGATCCTTTGGGAACATCTCTTTTTCATCAGCACTATGAAATTGGATAGGACTGGACTATGAGTTTATTTTGAAATGAAAAGGGAAAAAAAGCAGGCCTCCGTCAGTCTTGAAAGACTATGGTATCATGCTCAGCACTGCAGACGCTGCATGCGAAGCACGAAAGCCTGGGTTGGATTGTTATGGAGGATAGGCTGTTACCCAAGCAGCAAATCCCCCCTCTCCACACCACTGAATTAGTCCAGTGGAAAGGCAGAGCTGATACGATTGGATCCAGCTGGCCTCGCAGAGCTGGGCTAAGGACAGGAGCTCACCCTGTCTTGTGGGGCTGACCCGGGTCTCGAACCCTGGCCTGCTGGTTAACAGGCACAGAGGGACCAAGCAATATCACCAAGAAGGCAAATCACAGGTCCATCCTATGGCTAGTGCCCTGGGAATGTGAAAAGCCATGCTTTCTTTTTATGGCTAAGGCAATGCCTCCCTAAGGGCTTATATCCATACTAGCCAAGCTTTGCCATGTGGTTGGTGAAAAGCCACAAATGGCCTTCGTATGATCTGGGTAGGTCTAGTTCCAAATTCATTTTGTTATTTACTAGTGGAATTTACCCATTGTTGTGGGAGTAAAATTTCAAGAATATTGTGGGCCCTACGTACAGCTGGGCACTGGGTGGCATGCACTGGCAAGCAATGGGCACCAACAGGCACTGGGCACCAGAGGGAATCGGGACAGTGGTGGGTAGAAGTGGGCATCTGTACTGGGCATCAGGCACCAGACACCAGGCCCCATTTGGCAGTGGGGACACCGAGCACTACTGTGTAGTGAACAGCAGGAATTAGCAGGCAGTAGACACCCCCATTCTCCACCACAATATAGGCACCACCGGGCAGCCCTAGGCACTGGGCATTCCTACTGGCACTAGCAGGCACCACCATGCAGTGGGTCGTTGGCACCACTGGGCAGCACAAGGCACTGGGCGTCCCTACCTGCACCAGTGGAAAATGGACACTGCAGGGCACTTTTGTGCAGTGGGCACCTCTAGGCAGCACCAGGCATCCCGAACAGGCACCATGCACCCTTACCAGGCACCACCAGCCATCCCTACTGAGCACTGGGCATCCCTGCTGAGCACCAGACACCGGACACCAGCAGGCACCTCTGGGAACTGCGAACCAGGCACCACTGGGCACCAAATTGGTTCTTAGTGGGTCCTTACATCACAGAAGGAATACCCTCCCAAATTTCATGCTTATAAGTCTAGTCAGTCTTTAATGTTAAGTACAGTGGTGCCTCACATAACAAGTTTAATTCATTCCGGAAGCATGCTTGTTATGTGAAATGCTCTTTTTGTGTAGCGGATTTTCCCATAGGAAATAATGGAAACTCAGAAGATTGGTTCCACAACCCAAAAATATTCATATAAAAATATTAACTGTTTATAAAAATGATTACAAAATATAACACAGTACAAAACACTGTAATATACAGTGACACACAATACTGCAATAAAGAAAATGCTGTACAATATTGAACAATACTGTACCTATTGAACTGTACTGTACCTTTGAAAACCGTCATGGCTGGTGTGAGGGTTATAGAGAGGAATGGATTATGCTTGGTACCACCAAACAACATAAAGATTCATTTTTCACATTTTTGAACCACCCAACCAAGGATCTCAGGGTGGCATATATTGTTCCCCCATGGCACATTGTGCATTATACTGCCATGGGTTTTAAGGTTTCAGGTGAGTTCTACCAAGTAAGCCTTTTGGTGAGTGTGGATCCCTGGCTACCAAGTAAGGCTTTTGGTGACTGTGGATCCCTGGCCAGTGTTCCACCTGATGCCAGCCATGCTCTCATTTTTTGTTCTCACACAAAAATGAGTGTTTATTGCCTCCACTTGATTTGATTGTGAAGTTGCTGCAATCATAGAAATAGCAGTCCCTCTGCAAGGAGCTGGTTCAAACTACCATTTATTTGAATATTTCTTTAATGACCTTGACATTTTATCCTTTTTCAAAACAATTTACACTGAAATATGAATACACACATGCACACAGACTCAATACCACACCATCAGCTTTTATATGTACTAAATCTGAGCACATGCAGTAAGTGAAAATTGATTTAATATATTTTATTCAACTACTCACAAGTGAGTGAAACTCTCACTTAGGAATTTTGGCACCTGCTGTACTAATAACATATATTTATCAACACAAAACAAATGACAGTAAAATGAACAAAGACATGTGGGGGCAATTAATAACCTATGTATTTGAATGATGGTTATTTACTGAAGAAAGTCAGAAGGAAATGCCAAAAACAGTATGATGTCGCCATGTCCCATGCAAATCAGGGAAGACAATTTTACCCCTTAAACCAGCAGAGAGTGGTTGAAAGAGAGTGGTTGAATGAATGTGTACTGGGTATAATTGAAAGGTGTTGAAATAGTGGAACTGTCAGAAAATGAACAGTCAAAAAGTGGGAGACGCTTGTATTAATATCCAGTTTTCACTATAAGGGCCATTTTCAGAAACTGATTTTAGATAAATATAAAGTGGGAAAGTGGATCTCACATGCCATATCACAAACTGTTTATGAAACTCTTAAATGTTTTGTCACATAGGATGAGGGCAGATGTTTGAAAAACACAAATGCAAACCTTGGGCACAACAGAGTAATAATATCCGGAAAGTCAACTGTATCAGTTGGATCTCACTAGAACAGTGGTTCTCAAAATGGGGATTGGGACATCCCTTGGGGGTTGTGACTTCATTGTGGCAAGGGGAGGTTGTGAAAAGCTGGGCACTGCCATCTTGGAATCTGGCACTGGGCACCATAAATTTGGAATGAGGCACTCGAGTTGCAATCCATACTTTCCTGGAATTAAGTCTCATTGAACACAATGGGTCTTAATTTTTAGTATGGAGGTGATCTGGCATCACTTCTTATTTGATGTCACTTCTGGCCATGACATCACTTTCAGATTGATCACATCTAGGGGATCCCAGACAGATTGTCATTCTCAGAAGGGGATCCCGTATTGAAAAGCTCTAGAAAACACAAGTGATTCACCACTCCTATTACAGTATCAGAATTTTTGTGTTAAGAGGCTTTCTGTTTTCTTATAGGTACTAATATGGTTAATGCAGGAGACATGAACGGCTCTGGAAATCTGATGGATTTTTTGGATGAACCTTTCCCTGACATTGGGACGTATGAAGATTTTCATACCATTGATTGGTTAAGGGAGAAGTCACGTGATACTGACAGACATAGGAAGGTAAGTTAAACTCAATTTGGGGTATTTCACAAAAGCCAGTTGTAGTGGTAGTAATCATGTATTACTTTCAAATGACTAAATTAGTAATATGAAAAAATGGTTGTTTAACATCCATATATGTTCCAATAATCACTACTGATGAAATGTGAATCCTTAAATAAGTTATTTGGAACTTAGAGCATGTCCCGCATATGCAAAAATAGTTTGGATTTGGCCAAATGTCAGTGAATACCACATTTTCCTTTTAGATTTTTTACATCAGGTTGTTCTATAAACGGGTTAAATGTGTTTCACCTAAATTCTTATTTTTTTCCAGATTACAAACAAAAGCAAGGAGTCCATATGGGAATTCATCAAAAGTTTACTGGATGCATGGTCAGGATGGGTTGTGATGCTTCTTATAGGACTACTTGCAGGTATGAACTGAATCACGTTGATGAAACATTCAGATTTCAAATCTCTACTGTACCTGTTTGTGTTATTTTTAGCTGTGAAAGCATGTTTCAAAATTGCTAAAATAAGATTCTGTGATGAAAGCATAGCTGGATTTGGGTTTATGTGTTTAAAATCTCATGCTGTGCAGGCCTCCGTCAGTCTTGAAAGACTATGGTATCGTGCTCAGCGCTGCATATGCTGCATGTGAAGTACAAAAGCCTGGGTTGGATTCAGTGATGGGCTTCAAAGAAATTAAGAACCGGTTCTCTGCCCATCTGGCAGCCACTTTTAAATGGCTATTTTTAAACTTTATATGTACTATCTCTTGTTAAGAACCGGTTCTGTAGAGTAGGTGCGAACCTGCTGGTGCCCACCACTGGTTGGATTGTTATGGAGGATAGGCTGTTACCCAAGCAGCAAATCTCCCCTCTCCACGCCACTGAATTAGTCCAGTGGAAAGGCAGAGCCGATACGATTGGATCCAGCTGGCGTTGCATAACTGGGCTAAGGACAGGAGCTCACCCTGTCTTGTGGGGTGACCCGGGTCTCGAACCCTGGCCTGCTGGTTAACAGGCACAGCGACTTAACCGCTTGCATCTAGAAAAAAAGCCTTCAAGAGAAGTTGTATGCTCTGTCTTTGAAAATATTCATTCAAGTGGAACTAGCCTCTCCTTGAAAAGCTGGGCTTTCTTTGATACTGTGACCTAACCAGTGGTGGGATTCAAATAAATTAACAACAGGTTCTATGTCCTCAACAGGTTCTGAGCTCACCAACAGTGGTGGGCTCCAGCAGGTTCACACCTACTCTATAGAACTGGTTATTAATGAGAGATAGGACATATAAAGTTTAAAAATAGCCATTTAAAAGTGGCTGCCAGATAGGCACAGAACCGGTTGTTAATTTCTTTGAATCCCATCACTGGTGCTAATAACCTAAATTAACAACAGGTTCTATGTCCCATTAATAACTGGTTCTCAGAACCAGGCGCTCATTAGCAAATGGTTTGAAGAGAACCTATGAGAAGCCCCTGAAGCCCACCACTGGTAACCCTGCAGACACTACTGATGGTTTGATTTTTAGTAAGTACCCCTGTTCAGTGCCTTCTTGGAAAGGGGCTCCCTCTCAACAATTGCCCATTCAGTTGGTCATCTAGTAAAGGGATAGTAAGAAGACGGGAAGGGTCATGTGTGCTAAACTATTAAATGCCCCTCTCATTGGTAAGCTTTTGGTTTCTGGGACTCAGAATTTGGGGCAGGGGGATTATCAGATGGAGGGTTTTGTGGCTAGTGGCACCACTGAAAAATTCAGCAGTGAAAGAAAAATGGGGGTGTGAGTGAAAAGTGCAACAAAGGATTTATTTTAGTGCTTAAAAGGAATGATTCAAAATTGATGGGACAGTTATATATATAACCCAATACAGATGCAGCATCTCGAAGAGTGAACCTAAGATCACAATCCTAACAGTGTCTACTCTAAAGTAAGACCCATTGTGTTCATTGGGTCTTATTCACAGGAAAGTGTCTTTAGGATTGCAGCTTAAGATTAGTATGGATCCATCAGTAATTTCTCCCCAGTCTTGGCAACGACATTTCCCAATCCTATTTTACAAGGATAGGGAGGTTAGTATGGAAACACCGGAAATATGTTTGAATGATGTCCCAGTTTTGCCCCACGGTAAAGTTGGAAGAAAAAAAGCGCGGATTTCTCAAATTCAGACAGGGAAGGCCTATGGGCTGGATGTGATTCCACTTGTGGTTTGAAAGAAAAGATGAAGACTGGTGGGCCCAATGATTACAGGTTGAACCTCGCGCGATCCACATTCCAGGAACCTCCTATTTTTGCATTATACAAAAGCAATTGTTTACCATGGAAAAGAAGCAGGAACAGAATAAATATGAATCAAAAGAGTTAAGGTTTTGCTCAGAGGCAGAAGCTTCCCCCGTACAAAACAGTTTCAGAAGTGATTATCATTTTGTATTGAAACCTGAAACCAGACTGAACCTTTTATGAAACCTTTCTGAGGCAGGCTTAATTGTCTGCCACATTACCAAGGAAACCTTACTCCAAGGAAAGTATCGTTAGGATTGCAGCCCAAGTGGAGCTTAGGATTGCAGCCCAAATCACTAATAAATCAAACACTTCTACCTGTACTCGCTTTCTTGTTTACAATAGTAGACAAGACAGGCCTAGTACCAGAGGGATGGAAATATATACAGTGGTGTCTTGATTTATGAGCATAATTTGTTTCAGAAGCATACTTGTAATTCAAAACACTTGTGATACAGGAAATAATGGAACCTAGGACGTTTGGTTCCACAACCAAAAATATTAATATAAAAATATTAACTTTATATAAAAATTATTACAAAACAGTATAATACAGAATATTATATTTGTGTATTGTGTATAGTATATTGTGTACTCTAAAACAAAATACTGCAATAAAGAAAATACTGTGCAGTATTGAACTATACTGTAACTTTGAAAACCTTCATGGCTTCATGGGTGACAAAAAAGAGGAGGGATTTTGTAGGATGACTATCACTAACAGAGTCACTGCAATCCACTGGCTCAATGGAAACTTCCTCTGCTACTGCTGGGGAGCAGTGTTGGAACATTGATAAGGCACACCTTCCACACTGCCACACACACACACACACACACACACACACACACACAGATGTCACGCACACACCTGGCCTAGGCCAGATCCTCCCATGAGTTTCTGGACATGGAAGCCTGTTCCAAACATCCTCAGAAGTGCTCTTCTTTCAAGACAGTGCTGTTAAATCAAGCCAAAATTTCTGAGAAAATTTTGCTCTTAATACAAAACAACTACTGGTACCACAATAGTTGATAACCCTGTTCTTTTTGTTTGTTGTTAAATAAAAGATTTTGATGAGATCCAAATGTGCTCTTGTTGCACATGATGACTGCCCATCTGTTCCACATTCACCTTATACCTGTCCTGTACTAATGTAGTACTAATGTAGTCAGGGAAAGCAGCAGATTGCAGATGTGCTCTGTATAATGGGTGGCATTCTATTCATATTTCTTAGCGAATCAAAACAACAATAATTTCTAAGTTTAAGATGTTTGGAAACAAGTTTAAGGAGAAGGATAGAAAAATTTCCCTGAAAATAATTTGCTCTTGTCTAAGGACTGCTCATATGAACACAAGGCTTTTAATTTTACTTCAATGTCTGGTGCAACTCTGAGCATGCACATCTAGAACTGTACCTAGTGTTACTATGGACATGAACGTCTCAGGATGTTAGAAGTTCATTGGAGTACCTCGGGACCTTTTGGATGAACAGAAATGATGGGTAATGTATGCATTTTATGAACCAACCGTTGAGTATAGCATCAAGCACTTGTAACTGTACTTGTATAAATAGCATCAAGCGCTTGTAAAGCATGTGCCTTGAAATCTGCGACCACTGGATGTCACTGTTGTACTTTGCAGTTTCGCAAAACTAAGAGGTGCATGAAATAATAAATACTGTAAAGATTAAAAATTAATCTTCAGGGAGAAATGCCAATAAATTGACAGTACATTTACAAGTTATGTGTGTACCTAATGCCCAATGTCAGTACATTCTGAATGCTGCTAAATTTATTATTTAATTTTTCCTTATTTTGCTCTAATATCAGTGTAATAAGACCATCAGAGATATATAGTGTTCATCTGGTGGAGTGGTCCTGAAATGGGTGTTGACTCCTCAATAAAGCCTTACCATCAGTTTTGACTTCATTGATTTCTGACAGACGGAAAAGTCTAAATAGGACTTGTGCTTATATCATAACGAGCACAATCCTAACCAGGTGTACTTGGAAGTAAGTGCCATTGTGTTCAATGGGTTTTGCTCCCAGAAAAGTTGGATTGCAGCCAAACATAGTTTTCTCTAATAGTAAGATTACAATGGGCCCTCCTTACCTGTAGCTTGGTATTAGTGGAATTGAATACCCATGGATGCTGAGCATGTGGCTGCAGATCTTCAGATGGTCTGGAAGCCTGTTCAGGTTTGCTGGTGTGAACTGGATGGGCCTTCCAGACACAACTGGAAGGCTTCTTGGGAGGCATGTAGGCCACATACCCCACTCCAGAGGGGGTATTGGCTTGCAGGTAAGCAGTTGCAGAGCCATGTGGCTTCCCTCCACAGATTTCATTATCCTTGTTTGTTTGGAGGGGAGGGTGTGTGCTAGAATGGATATCTCTGGATATTCCAAGAGCTGACTGTATAAAAATATATAATAAGACTAATGACAGTGCAATCCTAACCCCTGGTTGGGCTGGCACAAGTCCCATGCTGGCCTGGGCTGTCACAAAAGTGCTATAAGGAGGGTTATGCCAGTGCACAGATATGTGCCAGCCTCCCCAGGCCACTGTGGAAATGGAAAGATGCGGGAGTTGTTCTGGTCTAATCTGATTACGACTGTGCCCTGTGTTTGCTTGGATATCATTAGAAGCCTGATTACAGATTCACAGTGGTGAGTAAAGAAGATATTTTAAAAGTTACACAGCAGTGCATATAAGAATGTACAAGAGAACATTTTTTTGTCTTCAGATCCTTTTTTTTAACCTATTGATGCCTATTTGAACCTATTTTTTTAATCTATTGATCCTTGAGCATTCTAAGGATATTGATCTTGAAACCATCTTACAACTACCCGACAATTGCATAGAGAAAAAGTAGTAAATTAAGGAAACTTTTGGAGAAAAAGAAAAGCTATCATTTTGGTCACTGCAGGGTGACTCAGTGTAACGTTCACCATGAATGAATGCCATCTGTTCATGGAGTGACCAGTATTTTGTGGCATGTCATACTGACAATATATTCTGAATAACTGTAGCTTCTCCTTATCCAGATATTAAATATATATTCTGTGTCCTTTTATTATTTTGTTCCTCTCTCCTTGCCAGGCACCTTAGCTGGAGTTATAGATTTAGCTGTGGATTGGATGACAGATCTGAAGGAAGGTGTCTGCTTAACAGCATTCTGGTACAGCCATGAGCAGTGTTGCTGGACATCCACTGAAACTACATTTGATGACAGAGACAAATGTCCCGAGTGGCAGAAATGGTCTGAACTTCTCGTTAACAAGGCGGAGGTAATCATCACATGTTTCAGGGCAAATTTTTTTTTCATGTAATGTTCATGCTGCTATTTCATGCACAGTTAATATTTTATCAAGCCACCATGAAAAAAGCGTTCCTACTAAAACTAAAAGGAAGGACCCCAGCATACGATCTATGAGTGCGTTTGTCAGCATCACAAAGTTAAGGATTTAATTAGGTTTAAATACATGACAATATCTTATAACAAACTGAGAGAGAGTAACACTGCCCGAAGCATCCTGCCCTTATTCTGAGTGGTTGAACATTCCCCCTTCCCATTTTTTCAATGTCTCCTTAAAAAAGCACTAAAACAAAAAAAAAATGCTTTTCACTACTGAAAAAACACTTTTGCAAAGCACTTTCTTTCAGTTCTTTTCCTGAACACTTGTTCCTTCTACAGCCATGCAGGTTTTCACAATAGTAAGAGAAGGGTTCATTCTTAGTAGTAAGGATGACTAATTTCCATTCCAGTTTAGCTAGACAACTCTTAGGGGGCAGTGTCTCAGAGGTAATCTGTTCAGACTCTTCTTTTTCTGTGCTTGATGAATTCTGCTTATCATAGCTGATGGAATTTGACAGTTTGAAGACATGCACGTAGATGGATATTTTTGCAACACCATTTCCCCCTACGGTTTCAGGCCTTTTTGTAGCTCAAAGCTCCTTATAACACTCCAGTTATGAATTCTGACACCTGTCAAAAAAATTTTAATTGGCATTTTTTTGGTTAAAAGTTTTGTTAAGGCAGATGTTTGACGTGAGATAATTTTAAGGGCAGCGTGACATGCACTATATAATATTTTAATTCTGTATTCCATTCTTTATAGATAATAGTATTAATATCATAATATTATAGATAATAGTATAAGGGTACAATCCTAACTAGGTTTTTAGCACTGGCATAAGGGCAATACTACTCTGAGGTAAGGAAACAAACATTGCCTTATCTGGAGGAGGTCTCAGTGACTGTCCCCAGCAACATGTATCCCCCTGATACAGCTATGCTCATGCTGAAAAGTTGGTTTGGATTGCACCTTAATGTGTATGTTGGGCCTTCAAATTCCTGCTCTGCTCACTAGGTGACCTTGAGAAAGTTGTTATCTCACACCTGAACCCAGTTCATAAAGTTTTGTGATGCTAGTACGCTATTTTGAATTCTTTTGAGATAGTACAGGAGGTATGTGCAATAAATATATATTGATGTTCTTCTACCAAGTGTTTTGAGAACCAGTCCCCAGACCTGTACTCTTTTCCTCTAATGTGATTCTCAAGTCACACTGGTATGGACCTTAGATTTCCAAACAAAGCCCGTCCCATAAAGAAGTCATGATTATTACTATAGCTGGCTCTTATTTAAAATGCTACATCCATGGGAAAATTAAACAAATGATCTTCAGCTGTAGCAATAAGAAACATTATTCTAGTCATGATATCAATAAGTGTCAAAACAGAGATGCTATTAGCTATTTTCCTTTGGTTGCAATAAGCAAGACCAGCTGTCAAAATTAGTTTGCAGAAGAGTCACCCAATCAGTTATCATTATGTGCAAATAAGAAAGAAAATGGAACACAAGAAGAATTATGGATGTTGCAGTAATCCCTATGATTTTTAATCGGGCACAAAACATTTGCTGTTCAGTTGGCTTGAAAAACCATCCTTGAGAAAATACAAGGGCCTTTAATGGGTAGTTTTGAAAAAGATGTAGTACAGTGTTATTACAAGATGTATTAATGACAGGGATGAGTCCAAGTCCTGCACAAGGAAGCACCTTACATAACATAGGTTGCAGGAGGCATAACATAGGTTGCATATAACATAGGTTGCAGGAGGCAAAACTTCTTAGACCCTTATTCTTTGCCATGCCAAATTTCATTTTTAAGCTTTTTACTTCATCTGTGTTATTGCTTCTAACCAGAGGCATATCTAGCAGCCCAAGCTCCAAGCTTTTAATAGAGCTATGAGGCCTAATTCTGCATAGCTCAAGTTTAACCTTACAAATGAAGGGTGCAGTTAGTGAACAAATACCGTACTGTGTTGGTTCTTCTAAAGTTTGGCATTTCTTTGATATTGTCTTAGGAGTATATTTATGATTATATATGTGTTGTCTTCATAGAATCTGGTGAAAATTTTTGCACTGTATTTTTAGAAATGAATGAATTTTCTTATTGTAGTTACAGTGTAGCTCAGGGGGACTTTTTTTACCTTTTACCCCAAAATATATTTAGATATGCCAACGTTACCCCCTTGATTTGAAAGGAAGGAAATCATATATTATTAATATCGTGCACTGTGTCAGGTCCTTGTACACCACAATACTATAACGTACACAGCGGGGCATGCATATAGAATCTATATATAGATTTTTTATTCAATGCAATGAAATGAAATTCCTGGAGGTAATGGATGGTCGTGCTGCTGAGACATAGCTGGACATGCATATAGATTCATATGCATGCCTGGCTGTGTCTCGGCACTGAGACTGTCTATTACCCCCAGGAATTTCATTTTTACCCCATTTGGGGTAATTTACCCCTGTTCCCTGACCACTGGTCTAGCTAATAAAGAATTTATCTATTTAGTAGCATTTTCTCACAATGTGTATTGTAGTAGTAGTAATTCTACTACCATTAAGGCTATGAATATTTATATATTTGTTTTCATGAAAAAGTAAGTTCACAAAGCAGTTTGAATAGGGAAAATAAACAAATGAATTGACTTTGGCAAGGCTTTTTATTAGAGGGGGGTATCACTGATACTCGGAACCAGTACCTTTTTCCACCTTCCCCCAGCAGCTAATTCATAATGAGTCATATGGGATGACCAGTGGTGAGTACCAGCAACTTTTTCCCCCCAGAAAAAAAGCACAGGTCCTATCAGGGCTCACAGTCTTAAAAATCTGTGTATTCCTATCAGTGTCACTAGCATAAACACCATATTCAACAGTAAACAACATTAATTCCAAAACTTTTAGAGGCCCAGAGGTTGCTGCCAGATTCAAAAATGCCAGCGGTGTGCTATGATGGTGATTAGGCAGCAATGCCCTTCTCAAAAGCAACTTCTTTAACCCTTGATGTGCCTTGCCTAATCTACCATGTCAATTTTGTGACCGCACAAAAATTGGGTAACACCCCACTGGTGGATCCCAAATCCCAGTTTGGGAATCTCTGATATTCAACATATACAACAATATTTACTAACATCATACAATATTCACTAACATCAACACACTTGATGTGTGATCTATATGCATATAAGTTTCTCTCTGTGGTTGGGGACCCTTTTTTTAGGGTTCCCAGTTATCGTAAGCTGGGCTATGTATGTGATTACAATTGTACATATCTTGTTGTAGTCAGTCAAGTGAACATGCACAGGTCAGAGGACCGAGTCTGCTGCTATCGTTCTAATTTTCTGTATGCATGCCTGCATTCACACTGGATATGATGGGAAAATAAAAATACTAATGAAGCACTTGACAGACTATATAATATGATCTGCAATAGCCCTCTAACAAACTTTTCTGTATACCATTTCTAATTCATAAACAGCTAGGGGAAACATATGACATTTGTTGGATTGGTTTAACAGTTTCTTCTCTCTTTTTTTTCTACCCCTAGGGTGCAAGTGCTTACATTCTAAATTATTTTCTTTACATTTTATGGGCTTTATTGTTTGCTTTCCTGGCGGTCTCCCTTGTCAGGGTATTTGCTCCCTATGCCTGTGGTTCTGGAATTCCAGAGGTAAGTTTTTCTTACTGGATTGACATGCAATTAAAAATTAGAGAAAGGGGTGTTTAAACATTGCAGTGCTTAAGGTAAATCCAGAATAAAGTTTTAAAAGTAGAAAATGTGCTAAAGGAGAGGGAATGGATACAAAAATTATAATGCTTTGACCAGTGTGATCAGATGCCAAACCCAAAATTCCTGAACCCCAAGGCCAAAATTCCTACCCACTTTAAAAAAATACCCCAAAATGTACTTTTTTATAGTTTTTGCTTTTCAGTTTTTTTGGCCATAAAGTTTGATAAGAAGGAGATATCTCAAACCTGATTTTTGCATTGGATTCTGCTCTTCAATATGAATCCAATGACATATGTCTTGATGGGATATTGTGCAATATTGCGAAGTTCCAAAATGTAGGACAATGAAGCCAAAATGTGGGACACCCGGACAGGAGGCTAAAAATCCGGACAGATCCTGGTTTTTCCAGTCATATGGTCATACTGGCTTTGACAAAAGTAATTACATCATCAAATCTGTATTTTTGCTTCTTTATATTTCATAGATGGGACATAGGTGGGACATTATTGAAAGCCCGGGGGCAAAGTCCTATACTGAGTTCCCCATGGTGCCCCACTGCCTAGTGAGTGATCTGAGTGTTCAGGAGTTGACCCGGCGATTTGGGGTCTTGATAGCCAAGGCCGAACCTGGTTAACTCATGACACTTCCCTTGACTTTATACATCTTATGAAGTGAATTGTAGTCCATAAAAGCTTGTGTTAAATATGTTAATTTTTAGGATACCACAAGATTCCTGTTGTTTTGCTTTTTTAAAATAAATCTGACTTAAAGTTCTCATCAGCTGTACACAGCAAAAGTAGCTCAATCGTCTTCATTTTGCTTTTCAGATAAAGACTATCTTGAGTGGTTTCATTATTAGGGGCTACCTGGGCAAGTGGACCCTCTTAATCAAAACAGTGACTTTGGTCCTGGTGGTGTCTTCAGGACTGAGCCTTGGTAAAGAAGGGCCTCTGGTGCATGTGGCTTGTTGTTGTGGCAACTTTTTCAGCAGCCTCTTCTCAAAGTACAGCAAGAATGAAGGCAAAAGAAGAGAGGTAATGTATTAGTTTTCATAATTTACTCACCTCACCTCATAAAATATTGTGCATTTTCTATAGACTCTTAATTTTTGTATCAACAATTCCTTTCTAGGTCCTTTCAGCTGCTGCTGCTGCAGGAGTCTCTGTGGCCTTTGGAGCACCAATCGGTGGTGTCCTTTTTAGTCTGGAAGAGGTAAGAATTTACGTATGTTATAATGATTAGCAGCAAACAATAGGATTTTAAAGTTTATTTGTAAAGATGTAACTCTGTAGGAATGAAAGACATTAGCGAGACCTGATCTGTACTGCAGATAGCATCTGTTTCTAGCCTTTACTGTTTCAGTGCACCATTTATCATCATTTTTTTCCTTCTGTGGTCTCTTAGGTCAGTTATTATTTTCCCTTGAAGACTCTCTGGAGATCCTTTTTTGCTGCTCTTGTTGCAGCCTTCACCCTGAGATCCATCAATCCATTTGGAAACAGCCGCCTAGTACTTTTTTATGTGGAATATCACACACCGTGGTACATGGCCGAACTATTTCCCTTTATTCTCCTTGGAGTTTTTGGAGGACTGTGGGGGACACTTTTCATCCGATGCAACATTGCATGGTGTAGAAGGCGTAAAACCACAAGGCTTGGGAAGTACCCTGTCTTAGAAGTCATTGCAGTAACTGCAATCACCGCTATTATTGCCTATCCCAACCCATATACCAGGAAGAGCACTAGTGAGCTCATCTCTGAACTCTTCAATGATTGTGGAGCTCTGGAGTCCTCACAGCTCTGTGACTACATAAATGATCCTAATATGACTAGACCTGTTGATGATATTCCTGATAGACCAGCAGGTTTTGGAGTATACACTGCCATGTGGCAGCTGGCCCTGGCTTTGATTTTCAAAATCATCATCACCATCTTTACCTTTGGCATGAAGGTAAGTCAGAAAGTTGTCTGGGTCAAAAAAATCATTGCGTTGCAATTTAGATTCTAGTTTTCTCATCATCATATGATGTGCCTTTTGTTTTTCATATACTTAGCAATATAGAACTTAACTTCATCTTTGGACTTTAATATGGTGGGTAGGTACTGAGAGTTAAAGTTGGATGCTAAATAAATTCAACTACACCTGTAAATCTTTTGCCTCTCTCTTTGAGAAACAGCTCTATTTTAAAATATGCAGTACTCACCTCACCAAGTTGGAGGGAGTGACTGATGTTTTCATTTCTGCTTCCTACTATTGCTTTAGTCACTGGTGACTTGATTGAATTGCGGGCAAGCAAGACAGTAATTCACAAAACTTCTTGACAACTTAGGATGCATGAATTAACTGCCTGATTTCACCCATGAGAAGTCACGCTTCATGTTAACATTTTTATTCTGCCTTTGACATCTAACTCAGATTAAATCTAAATTATACAGGCAAGGGTGGTTTTAAAGCTGTAAAACATTTTAAATGACAGAGGTTCAATTTTTAAAATATATTTTAAATTATTAAATTATACTGTTCTTTACCATGATACATTCATCATTATCAGCTTCTGACAACAAAAGAAAAACATACATATTCTCGGTTAAACACATAGAAAAATCAAAATCTAAGCCAGTATACTGGAAATAAGGGCAAAATCCAGAGTAACTATCTATCTATCTACAGTATTTATATACCGCTTTTCAACTAACAAGTTCACAAAGCGGTTTACAAAGAAAATGGAAAAATAATAATAGCTAATTAAAAGCTAATGGGTCCCTGTCCCAAAAGGGCTCACAATCTAAAATGCAAAAAGACCACCAGCAGAAGCCACTAGAACAGACATTGCTGGGGTGAGTAGGGCCAGTTACTCTCCCCCTGCTAAATAAAAGAGGAACACCCACTTGAAAGAGTGCCTCTTGCTCGATAAGCAGGGGTATTCCTAAACTAAAGGTAGTCCTTGCTCCGGTGTAAGAACAACTTACTTTGGATTCCAATATGAATTTCCCATAGGTTTTCACTAGGTGGTGCAGTAACTATGGGTGCACGTAAAGGCTCTTACGTGCTCCCGTAGTTACTCTGGATTTGGAGGTTAAGTGCATAAATAAATTCAGACAGTTAGAATTGAGACTGAAAATCTTATCAGATTGGATGGATGAAATATACAGAGCATTGATAAAAAGCTTGAAATAAAGTGAGGCTTCTTACTTCATGATAATTTTGTCATGGCTGCATCACATGAAAGAGACAAAACTATAGTTTTGCTCTTTTGCAATTTTAATTAAGCCAGAAAGACTCAAGAAGTGTGGGAGTATTTATATAAATGTAAGGGATGGTCCCAATGTGTTTTTGAGCTCTTCCAGTCCTTTATGTTTGGAGATGTTTAATACTGATTCTGTTTTTACATTTACTTTACAGTTCTAGCTACAATAGCTTGAAATGATTTGGAACTGTTACATATTCTGTACCTTTCAAAACTATTTGGTTCTCTTCCTGTCGTGGTGCTGCTTTTCCCCAGCCAGTTATTAATTTATTACATTTTTATTGTTCCTTTTTTCAGACAGGGTAGTTTAGATGGTTTGCTCCCAACTTTATCTTCACAGAAGCCTTATGAAGAAGTTAGGTGAAAAGTTAATGGCAATCTAATAAGCTTTTTCAATAAGTGGTATTTTACCCTGGGCCTTCCTAGTACTAGGTCAACACCGTTTCTTTACGTTTCATGAACAAATGTATGTCATTGTAACACTATTGTTATTTATAATTCTACATTATTATAGAAGTTATAAAGTTAAGGACTTTAATGTATCTTTGGTACATTTCTATGTAATGTACCTTTGGTATGTATCTTTGTGAATTATTATTATTTTTATTTAAGAAATTTGTATCCCGCCTTTCTGAGGTCCTAGACCGACTCAAGGCGGCTCACATTAAAACTTACCCCCAAATCCAAAGTAACTACAGGAGCACATAAGAGACTTTACATGCACCTGTAGTTACTGCACCACCTAGTGAAAACCTATGGGAAATTCATATTGGAATCCAAAGTAAGTTTTTCTTACACCAGAGCAAGGACTCCCCATAGTTGCTCTGGATTTTGCCCATAATTAAAAACATCAAATAGAACATTCAATTAAAAACAACTAAAACAGAAGTTAAAAACAATGCAAACAATAACCCCCCCCCCCCCAACCTCTGCCCCACTAAAATGCTTTTTTAAAATAAAAGGTTTTTAGGCTCCGCCTGAAGCTCTGTATTGAGGGAGCTTTCCTAAGTTCTATTATGTACCTATTATGGATTAAAAATGAAAAATTTGGAAATCAATTGCTTCTATAGTTGAAGCTGCAAAGCCACACATTTTTTCTTGCTGTTAATGTGGATATTATCTCCGTATCCAATAATTTTGAGAAAGGAGGCATGGACAAACATCCGCTTGCTGCAACTTCTATATTGTTCTCAGTGTACAGCCAAATAGACAAACAACTGAGGTGGAAAAAAGCCTTCCCAAGATTATATCTGTTGTCAAGTACAATAATCCATGATAGGTAAACCCGATAACAGCCTCAGAGCCCATTCCTATCCAATTTCCTGCAACAGGAAATTTCCAAATAATTTTCCTGCAACAGCTGTAATGTAGCCCATACCTTACGGACAGTGACTGCATCATCCCTGCAGCACACAGCACATGGCATACCCCATTGGCACAGCTGCACCAGTACTGGAAAATAGGATAGGATTGTGCCCTCAGTTGTTTCAGATAAACCAATATTGACTCAGTTATTGAATATGTAATAATTGAAATTAGCAATTCATCAGCACAGCCAACCCTATGAATGAAATAATTCATCAGCACAGCCAACCTTATTAATATTCTAACTTTTCACTTGTTTCTCTTTATTTGAGATCCCTTCAGGTCTCTTTATACCCAGTATGGCTGTAGGAGCGATAGCTGGTAGAATAGTTGGAATTGGAGTGGAGCAGATGGCTTACCATCATCACGATTGGATCATCTTCAGGAACTGGTGTAGACCCGGAGCTGACTGTGTTACCCCAGGACTGTACGCTATGGTGGGAGCTGCAGCCTGCTTAGGTACAATCTATGATAGTCAGTTTTTTTGTATGTGATGTGATATTTAGATACATTTCTAGTTTTGAAAATTTTGGAATCATTAAGAATTAAGATGATTTACTTTTGAAGTGTTCTAGAGTATTCTGAAACAGTCACTTAAAATATTTTTAAAATCAGAGATCCAGTTGTTTTATGTTTGGTTATGTTATATTTGACAAACCCATTGTGGTCCAAGAATACATAAATTCCATGGTGTAATTCCATAAATACCAAGATCCATCCACACAGTGGTGTAGATAGGGGGCGCAGAGAGTGTGGTTGCACTGGACCACAAGCTTTGTGGGGGGACAACAAGCTGAGCTTGACATTTTAGTGGCTAAAATTGTTAAAAACAGGGTATGTATGATAATATCATCATGTTATAGATTGATGGAAAGGTAATTTCATACTGAATTCAATGAAGCAAACAGCATTGGAATATTTATATTTCGGTATATCAAAAATCATGGCCAATTAACCAGAAAATGAAAACACAAACACCTATGAAACAAAAAGTGGATATTCTTAATTCAAAACTTTCCCATGATACTGATTGCTCCGAGAGCCAATTAGATGTAATTCTGATACTTTATGGAACTAATAAGCTCTTATTTCCATAAACATATATCATAATACAGTTACCTATGCTAACTGGCTATACAGGCACTTTTAAGCAGTGCTGCTCTTATATTTAGCAGGGAAAGAATAACCATTCTTCTTTGCCCAAGCACAGTGTCCCTAACCAATAAGGGACACAATTTTTATTTATATTTTTACTTAATTAAATTTGATTTTGTTGTTGTGGAGTAGGGAGGCAACAATATCTTCAACTCAAGATAGCAAATAGGTGCGTTGGCTCTGCCACTAGCAGAGGAAATGGGTGTTGAACTGCTGAGAAGGAGGAGGCAGGTTTTCCCCCAATTTTCTTTTTTAAAATACCCTGGAATGATGTCACTTTCGGTTATGACATCACATCCAGGGCTACATTTTGAGATTTGCACCGGGCTACGTGATCATTAGCTGCACCACTGCCAGAGCCTTCACCATTCTTGGTACGTTGAATATAAAACATGTTAAAAGATTTCAGGGTAAACTTTTTAGCACAAGGATCCACTTTTAAGAATGATAAACTATCAGGAACCACCAGAACTGATATTATTAACCTGGAAGTGATGTCATGGCCAGAAGTTACACTATCAAGCAGGAAATTTTTTAACACCCCCATTCAGCAAAATTAATTCTAATCAAGTGAATGAATTAAAAGTTTACAATAAGCATCAGAAGGTTTTAAAAATGAACCCTCCAGATAGCAAATAGGTGCTTTAACAATGCCACTAGCAGAGCAAATGGGTGGTGAACTGCTGAGGAGGAGGCAGATTTTTCCCAATTTTCATTTAAAAAATACCCAGTTAGCACATCTCTTCCAGGGCAACGTTTTGACTTTTGCACTCAAAAGCTACGCCACTGCTTCCACATGGCATATTTCCACATGGATTTGCTGTCATGCATGATATTATAAAGTAAGATAACTGGCAGTGAAGTAAGGAATATATACCAATTCCATACTTGCACAAAACCAAGGGCAATACCTCAGATGGCTGCACCTCCATACCCCTAGCTGGAAACCTGAACAACCTATATCTCTCTTTCTCTCTCCTTTCAGGTGGAGTTACTAGAATGACCGTCTCTCTAGTCGTGATCATGTTTGAGCTCACAGGAGGACTTGAATACATTGTCCCTTTGATGGCTGCAGCTGTAACCAGCAAATGGGTAGCTGATGCTTTTGGGAAAGAAGGGATCTATGAGGCACACATCCATTTGAACGGCTATCCATTTCTGGATGTGAAGGATGAGTTTACCCACAGAACACTAGCCACTGATGTCATGAGGCCAAGGCGGGGAGAGCCTCCTCTCTCTGTCCTAACTCAAGACAGCATGACTGTTGAAGATGTGGAAACATTAATCAAGGAGACTGATTACAATGGCTTTCCAGTGGTGGTTTCCAAGGATTCTGAACGTCTCATTGGATTTGCACAGAGACGAGAGTTGATTCTTGCAATAAGTGAGTGACAATACTATATTATATATACATATGCACAAATAGATACTAATGGAAAGATTGTTGTGGATGTTGTGAAAAGGATAAAATAATAGACAGGATAGCATAAGCTGATATATCATTTCAAATCCATGTCCCAGTGTCTCTTTGAAGATCTACGAAGAGAGTAAGGAATAACAGCACAGCATGATTTATCACCTTGTGTGATCGTTTGTGATTGATGTTGTGATATGTTATAGAAATACATGGTCTGAAATGGAAATGGGCATCCTTGTGTTATAAATGCTACTTGCTGTCCACCCTATTTTTAACTGTTACCATATTTGCAATTGGACTGTTTTCAAGTAAATTCATATGAACTCTGGCAAAGATACACATAGAAAAATGTGGCATAAACAAGTACAAGCACTGTGCAATTGTGAGAAATCTTTGTCGCAAGGCGGTAGGTGCTGTTTTCATCCTGCACACATTCTGCATGTTTTTAGTACTAAATGGGCTTAAAAACCAGTAGAAGACTAGATTGTAATTTTGGAATCTGCCATTTTAATTCCACAAATATTAAAAGAGAGGTATTTTAACAGAAATAATACAACAGAAATTTCTTAGAAGTTATTTTTTTTTTGATATTAAAAGTCAAAGAGAAACTTGATGGTTGTGGGAAATGAGCTCAAACAGCATGTTAAGACTTAACTTCTCTCAAGATCAGTACCAGCTCCACTAAATCAAGAAGAAAAATGGTTTGCATTAGCTAGGAGTTGTTTTTGAACACAGGATATTTTTAGATTGTCAGCATTCTTGTGCTTTCAGCATATACACTAGAAGCAGAAGAAAAAGGAAGTAAAGGATAAAGGTCATCAGCATCTCTCAGTTCACCCTTCAGCAATAATTGTTCAGAGGATTGCTATGTGCACTTTTTAGTCGGAGACAGTTGTAATAATAGCCAAGTTTCTGTAGACAACTTGATCAAGAGGGCTATTCACTACTGCCAAAACCAAGGCCCCCTTTTTGGTCATTACGTAAAATGGGAGCTTATTTCTTCTTCATGGACAGCCGAGTGGTTTCTGATAGCTGACTTTTGGATAGCATCCTTTGCTTAAATTGAAGTACCTTCTGCCGACAAGTATTCTGTTTCAGATGTCTGTTGTCATGCATTCGTGATTTCATGATATACAGATTCATCATGCAGAGAATGCACACTACCTTTCACCTGGAATGAATTAATGTCTCCAATTACCTGATCTCCAATTTTTCCAATGTTTATTAAATTCTTACCTTGAGAAATCAGATATATGAAACATTATGTTGGGCTGACCCAAGGCTGGTTTCAACTGAAGATGTAGGGAACTCAGAATTAATCATAGTATGTAAACGGATTCAGTTGAAGATATACGGTATGTATTAGGTGATACACACATTTTGTCTATAGCAACTAATCCAAAATGATGCATACAAGTTATATTTAAATGTCGTGCAGGGTAAGTTAAGGGTATGCATAATTGTGGTTTTGCATTTCCACACCAAAATTCCCATAAACAATTCCTTTGACTTGTATCAAAGGACTAAGTTTTGGTACTTTGTACAGTTTCATTATAAGTAGCCATGCTAGCCATTTAGAAAAAAAGTCAAAAGATCATACTCTAGGAATAAAAATAACAATTGTAATAAGGGTACTGTTAGATTTTAACTTTTATACAATCTGCAAGAATTTTAATGAGCAACCAGAATTTTTTTATTAGCAGAGGTGTGTAGCGACTTCTGTAACATTTCTTTGTGTGTATTTTGCCTTATCTCAGAAAATGCAAGGCAGCGCCAGGATGGGGTAGTTAGCAATTCCATTGTATATTTCACGGAAGAGCCTCCAGAACTCTCTGCAAATAGTCCTCACCCACTGAAGCTCCGTCGCATTCTCAATCTGAGTCCCTTCACTGTCACAGACCACACACCAATGGAAACAGTGGTAGACATCTTCCGAAAATTAGGACTCCGACAGTGTCTTGTCACACGCAGTGGGTAAGTGTATAAATTTAACAAAATAAGAGTTGTCCTACTGGGTCAGGCCAAGACCCCAAGACCTTCTGCTTCTGGAAAATCCATAAGTTAAACTACCCACAACACTTCCCCAGAAGGTGGTATTCAGCTGATATTCACCAGACGTGTGATGTCTGTGGTAAAAATAAAATGATTGTGTGCTTTGACTGTGCCATAGCATGTAGCCATATGACAGGTAATTGATATTCTCCATTTTTTGTCTAATCCCCTTTTAAAGTTATCTAAGCTTTGTTTCCAGGTTATTCCTTATTATGAACATAAGCCAAAAGGCTGATATGCCTGTAACTTGCTTGTAATCATGATTTTGTTTCCCCCTTGGAGAGAAAAGCAAGGTTAATAAATAAGTTAGCTGGCTAACTAATTAGTGGCCATTCTCTTGTGAAATTTTTCAGTGAGTAACGAGTCATCTCCTTTTTGCCTGCTCCCAATCCTCCCAAAATAAATTTCATTCAATGAACAGCTTGTTCTAGTATTGCGAGACATAAAAGGAGCAATGTATCCACTCTCTCCACACTATGTGTAGTTTTGTAAATTTCAATAGTATCCTTTCATTATCACTTAAGGACTATTGGAAGGAAAAAGAGCTTGAAGTAATGATATTGGTATAGAAAGAGTGAGCTAATTGTCCTTGATACTAAAATAAGTCATCTTATCAAAATTAGTTAGTTGACATATCCCCAAACCAGAGTAACTACGGGAGCACATAAGAGACTTTACTTGCACCCATAGTTACTGCACCACCTAGTGAAAACCTATGGGAAATTCATATTGGAATCCAGAGTAAATTGTTCTTTCCCAGAGCAAGGACTCCCCGTAGTCACTCTGGATTTTTCCCATAGACTATCCGGTGTAATCATCTTGTCTGAAAGTAAAACAGGTAAAGAAGGCAGAGACTGGTAAAGTATGAATTAGGCAAAGATTTCTTTCAATCATGACTTTGAAAATAATTTTTCTTCTAGGTGAATAAACATGTATCTTCTTTTCTCCTAAGAGAAACATTTATAATGCATTTAATTAAACTGTCAAAATATAATTATAGCAATTGCCAAGTATGCACTTGTTTTAAACTTGTGCTGAAGCTGATATTTTACTGCTGGCAACTGCCAGCATAATGTCATGTTAGCAAATGTTGAGCTTCTAGCTAGATTTAAATGAGCCTGATGTGTTTATGAAAACCATGAAGTGAGTTACCCATGAATTAATCAGCTAAGATGTATTTTTCCATAAACAAAAAAGTGCAAATGAGTTGAGATCTTTTGGAAGGTGAGGAATTTAAAAATAAGAGAGAAGTTAACTCAAGTGAAACAGTGACCTTGGGAGGAATTTAGAGTATGTTTCCCAGAAGTTCAAATTGGATTCTAAACAGTCTGAAGCCATAAAGCAGATCAAGCTTCATTGGTGAAACCAGTGACTTTCAAGTTTATAAAGAACACTTTCAAGCTTGGGTGCTTTGGGCACTCATTTCACAGTTGAACTGGAAAGACATTATTTTTTAAAAAAGATTTTAACTTTTGTAGTGTAGACTTTTCTGATAATACGGAGGCTGTCTTAATTCTTTGGAAGAATTAATCAGATTTTCAGCCTAAAACTACCAGGATGTGAACTTTGCTTTCATGTGCCTGGCTCTGTCTGCTAATCCTGCAATCCTATATCTGCCAGCCTAATCAATTTAGGCCAGTATAACTCACCCTGGAATATCTTCCCATGATGGTGTGATGGTGTGTGCACTGTGCACTGGCCTTCCTACAGAATGGGGCAGAAATGCCCTATGGTACTCCCAGGTCAGCATAAGATTTATGCCAGGGCTAATGCTGGCCTAACTGGAGATTAGGACTGCAGAGAGAGTCAGTCAGCCAGCCAGTGACTCTTTAATTTTCAATATATGGATACGGATACATTCGATAACCCAATGACCATCCTAGGCTGTAATTCTTTAGAATGTATTTTATTTGAAATTCAAATCAATAATTGGAATGGTTGAGGTTATCCAGAAAAGGCACAAGCAACCAAGGGTTACAATCCAGTGGTTTTAATTACAGTGTTTTACTGAGACCTGTTTTTATCTTCTTAAGAGACCAAGTGCAGCAGTTGGATGAAAATAGGTTATAGAAATTATTCTTTCCGGTTAAGGGTACAGAATAGGGAGGATCTGCTTTGGTGGCAAACTGGGGGCAAAAAAGGTTAGATCAGAGGTTCCCAAACTCCTATCAGGTATGGAAACTTGTTAAGTCCCTGCAGGTGCAGGGTGGGAGTGAGGAGGGGTTTGCTCCCAATGGCGGTGCTGCAGGGTCCCAGCAATATTTGAGTGTACCTGGGCAGGGAGCTGCAGACATGTCAATGAGGTTTCTGGAGGCTCACAGCCCCTCATGTATTGCTACACAGAGGGAGCTGAATGCCCCTTCAACAACACTCCTGGTACACTAATATAATAAATATATACTTTTGGCAGACATATCACCTTCCTGGCTTACATTCAGCTTGTAGGCCTCCAAAGCAACTAGACCAGTGATTCCCAAACTGTGGTTTAAGTGGTTTCCCCTTAATGGGTTTTTTCCAAAGTAAGAATTTATTAGCTATCATATCCTTTTTGTGTTCAGGGACTATACATATTAACTAGCAGATTTAACCTGTCATTGCAGGAATAAAATTTCAAGAATATTTTTGGGCCCCGAACACAGCTGGGCACCATTCCTGGTCACTGGAGGGTACCAGCAGGCACCAGTGGGTGGCAGGAAGTACAAATCTACTGGGCACTACTGGGCCTAATCCAACAGTGGGCACTGCTGGGCACCATCAGTCAGCATACATCAGTGGGCACCACTGGGCATCAGGCATCCCTATGAGGCACCAAGAATCCCTACTGGCCACCACTGGGCACTGGACATCACTGCACAGTGGACAATGGGCACCACGCATCTGTACTGGGCACCACTTGGCACCTCTCCAGGGTAGCAGGCAGTTGGTACAGGGCACCAGACACACCAGACACTATTTATTTATTTAATTATTTGATCAGTTTATATCCCGCCTTTCCTCCCCCGCAAGGGGGAGCCCAAGGCGGCTGACAACAGGGAATAAAACATCATTAAAACAGCTCATAAATAAAGATTAAAACGCCATTAAAATATAATTAAAATACAATTAAATTGAGTAAAAAGTATGCAGATTAAAATTTGTTAAAAACAATGAAAAACAACAACAATAAAAACAACAACAACTGTCCCCCCACCTCTGCCCCATTTAAAATGCTTTTTTAAAATAGAAGGTTTTAAGGCTCCACCTGAAGCTCTGTATTGAGGGAGCTTTTCTCAGTTCAGTGGGGGGGGGAGTTCCAAAGCCGGGGTGCCACCACTGAGAAGGCCCTATCTCTGGCCGCCACACCTCTCACATCTCTAAGTGGCGGCACAGTCAGTAGGGCCTCCTCAGATGACTT
Source organism: Cryptoblepharus egeriae (assembly GCA_030015325.1). NCBI lineage: Eukaryota > Metazoa > Chordata > Lepidosauria > Squamata > Scincidae > Cryptoblepharus > Cryptoblepharus egeriae. Next base: position 33,334,466 of record JAREYC010000005.1, read on the forward strand.
TAGGTGACGGGTCGGATTATACAGAAGAAGGCGGTCCCTCAGATACCCTGGACCCGAGCCATTTAGGGCTTTAAAGGTCAGGACCAGCACTTTGAATTCAGCCCGGAAACGAATGGGCAGCCAGTGTAGTCGCTGAAGCAGTGGCCCGACAGAGTCGAACCGACGAGCCCCAGCAACCACACGGGCTGCCGCATTCTGAACTAATTGCAGCTTCCGGACCGTCTTCAGAGGCAGCCCCACGTAGAGCGTGTTGCAATAATCTAGTCTCGATGTCACTAGGGCATGGGTCACCGTGGCCAGATCCGAGCGACTCAGGTAAGGTTGCAGCTGGCAGATCAGCCGAAGCTGAGCAAAGGCTCCCCTGGCCACAGCCGCCACCTGGGACTCCAGGAGCAGCTGCGAATCCAGGAGAACCCCCAAGCTGCGAACCTGCTCCTTCAGAGGGAGTGCAACCCCATCCAGAACAGGATGATATTCCAATACCCGAGTCGAGGCCTTCCGGACCAGGAGAACCTCTGTCTTATCAGGATTTAATCTCAGTTTGTTCACTCTCATCCAGTCCCCCACTGCCTCCAGACAACGATTCAGGACTTCAACTGCCTCCTTGGACTCAGGAGGAAAGGAGAGATAGAGCTGGGTGTCATCGGCGTACTGATGATACCTCACTCCAAACCTCCGGATGACCTCTCCCAGCGGCTTCATGTAGATGTTAAATAACATGGGGGATAGAATGGAGCCTTGTGGCACCCCGCACCGAAGAGGCCAGGATGCCAAACAAGCATCCCCCAGCACCACCTTCTGGGATCGATCAGCTAGGAAGGAGCAGAACCACTGCAAAACAGTGCCTCTAATCCCCAACCCAGCCAGTCGTCCCAGAAGGACACAATGGTCGATGGTGTTGAAGGCTGCTGAGAGGTCCAGCAGGACCAACAGGGACGCACTCCCCCTTTCCATTCCCCGGTGTAGGTCATCCACCAAGGCGACCAAGGCAGTCTCTGTCCCAAACCCCAGTCTGAAGCCAGATTGGAAGGGATCCAGAAAATCAGCTTCATCCAGGACCCTCTGAAGCTGGGACCCCACTACCTGCTCGACCACTTTGCTCAGAAATGGGATATTTGAGACTGGCCGATAGTTGTTTAGATTTTTAGTGTCCAGGGAGGGTTTCTTCAGGAGGGGGCGAACCACCGCCTGCTTTAATGCAGAAGGCAGCACCCCCTCCCTTAGAGATGAGTTCACCACCCTCCCTCTCCATTCGGCCAGTCCATCCCGGGCCAATCTGATTAGCCAGGCTGGGCAAGGGTCCAGTGGGCAAGCAGATGATCTCACACTACAGAGAATCCTGTCCACATCCTCAGGTTCTACAAGCTGAAAAGAATCCCAAAAGATGGACAAGACAGGTGCCCCAGGGACATCGTTGGATGTTATTAAAGTGGTGTCCAAGTCATGCCGGATCTGATCGACCTCGTCTGCAAAGTGTTGGGCGAACTCGCCACAGCGGGCCTCCGTGTGCTCTACCACATCATTGTGAGGGGCCAAATGGAGTAGGCCCCGGACCACACGGAAGAGCTCTGCTGGGCAGTTCCCTGCGGATGCGATGGTGGTAGCAAAGTATAACTTTTTTGCCGCCACCACCACTGCAGAGTAGGCTCGCCAGTGAGCCCTGGCCTCTGCCAGATCAGAAACGACACGAGTTTTTCGCCACCGTCGCTCTAAACGTCGACCTTGCTGTTTCAAAGCCTGCAGCTCCCCAGTAAACCAAGGAGCTGCGTTTGATCTCCGGCAGGGCCGAGGTCGCTCAGGAGCGATCTCATCCAGGGCCCTGGTCATCTCCGTATTCCAGAGACTGACCAAGGAGCTGGGTGAGTCGCCAGCTCTGTCAGCAGGAAAATCCCCCAGAGCCCTCAGGAAACCATCTGGATCCATCAGTCTCCGGGGGCGGACCATGGAATGCAGTCCCCCACCTGTGCAGAGGCTACTGGCTGCGATAAGCCTAAATCCCACCAGGTAGTGATCTGTCCATGGCAATGGGGTGATGGAGATGTCCTTCACATCCAGATCACCATCAGCCTGCCCAGCAGTGAACACAAGGTCCAGTGTGTGTCCTGCATCATGAGTAGGGGCAGATATTCTTTGAGACAGACCCATGGTTGCCATGGAGGCCATGAAATCCTGAGCTGCAGATGTTTGGGGTGCCTCGGCATGGACATTGAAGTCCCCCACCACTAAGAGGCGAGGGCACTCCAACACCACACTCGAGATCACCCTGGTCAGCTCAGGCAGGGAGACTGTTGGGCAGCACGGCGGGCGGTACACCAATAGAATCCCTATTCTGTCTCGCCCCTCCAACACAACACGGAGGCACTCAAACCCTGTGAACTGCTGGACAGGGGACCTGGTGAGAGGGATAGAATCACGATAGACTATCGCAACCCCACCTCCCCGCCCCTGAAGTCTTGGCTGCTGCAGCACCCGGAAACCTGGCGGACAGATCTGGGAGAGGCCCACACCTCCGGCCTCATCCAGCCAGGTCTCCTTAATGCAAGCCAGGTCAGCTTTCTGGTCCAGGATCAGGTCCTGGACCAGGCAGGTCTTATTGTTTACTGACCTGGCATTGAGAAGCAGCAGGTTCAGACTCAGGGGGCTGCTGCTCAGGCTGCCTAAGCTCAGAGGGTTGAGGGGAGGGCCAGAAAGAGGGACAGTCTGTCTACGACTGGCCCTCCTTCTCCTGCTACGGCCTGCATGACCCACCATATCTTCCATGACCCGTCACTCTACTAATGGTGGCAGCACTCCCAGCCGACTTTCCCTCCCTTGAGCTCCCTCCAGATGGTAAACACATTGCTACAGAGCAACAGGCGGAGCTAAGCAGCTTGGGGCAGGTTTGCTAATTTTGTCCCTCAGTAGGGGGGAAGACAGTTTGATGGCAAAAAGTCCTCAGGGCCAATCAGCGGGTGAAGAGCAGCTGTTCTCTCCCAGGGTGTCTTCAGACTACTAGGCTACTGGGCAGAAATGGGCAGTGGGTATCACCAGGAATCCCTACCAAGTATTGGACTTTCCTGCTGATTTGAAATTCCCCCCTTTGGTGTGAATTTCCAAAAATTGGTTCTTTGTGGGTGCCTACATCATGCAAGGAACACTGTCCCCAAATTTCACGCTTCTAGGTCCAGCAATTTTGGCTGGGCGATGATGAGTCATTCAATGAATAAGCAAATGTCAGTGACTCTTCAGTTTAATATACAGTGGTGCCTCATGTAACAAATTTAATTCGTTCCGGAGGCATGTTCTTTACGTGAAACATTCTTTACGTGAAGCGGATTTTTCCCATAGGAAATAATGGAAACTCAGACGGTTGGTTCCACAACCCCAAAAATATTCATATAAAAATATTAACTGGACGTAAAAATGATGACAGAACACTGAGATTGAATTCAAAACATGCATTCAATGTGCATGATCTTATGAAGTATACTTAGGCTGCAGTCCTAAAGACACTTTCCTGGGAGTAAGACCCATTTACCACAATGGGGCTTACTTCTGGGTAGACATGATTAGGAGGCTGCAATCCAAGACACCTTCAAAGTGCCTCCCCACTTTCTCCTTCTCTCCATCCTGAGCCTCTCTCTCCCCTGCTCCCTTCTGGCTAGCCCTGAGCTGCTTCCCTCTTCTCCACTGCTCTTCTCTCCCTCTGCCCAGCGGACACCCGGCCACAGGAGGAACAGCATGGAAGTGTTGCTTTCACTATGGGCAGATGTGCTAGGCAGCCCTGACGCTTTTTAAACAGGCTGCTGGCCAGCGCATCTGCCCCAACTGCCAACGAATGTTTTCTTTATGTGAAGCACTTTCTTTACATGAAGCAGAATCCTAGATAAATTTTTGTTTGTTACGTGAAACATACTTTACGTGAGGCGCCACTGTATATAGATACGATTGGCTTTTAAAAAATCTGTCCTTTAAGATCATTCAGCAAGAATTATCACAATTCAGAGGCCTAGGCATGATAATCCATCAGTCTCCGTATGCTGTGTCCTGGATTGGGCTTGGTCTTTGACCTTGAAGTCTCCAACCTTTCTTGCCAACGAATCTTTGGAAGTCTCCAACCTTTCCTGCCAAAGGTCCAGCTGTAACTGAGTGCTTCTAGGAATGCAGCTAGAAGCAGTGGTTCTCAATCTTCCTAACGCCATGACCCCTTTATAAGTTCCTCATGTTGTGGGGACTCCTAACCAGGAGTTGCTACTTTATAACTGTAATTTTGCTACTGTTATGAATCGTAATGTAAATATCCATTATGCAGGATGTATTTTCATTGTTACAAATGAAATGTGTGTTCTATGCACACATTGAACACAATGGGATTTATTTCATAGGATTGGGCATAGGATTGGGCCCTGAGGCTCCAATCCTATCCACATTTACATGGGAGTAAAGGCCCCCCCCCGACTATAATGGGATTTATTTCAGAGTAGGCATGCATAGGATTGGGCCGTGAGGCTGTCAGTCAGCCCCAGTGTGTGTGCAGCTACAGCCGGAGGTCTGGCAAGCCTGACCTAGCCCCCTGCACCAGGGGTCTTTAGGTGATCCCCAAGAAACCTCTAGGCGACCCCAAAAGGGGTCCCTACCCCAACTTTGAGAAACGCTGAAACAGCTTTATTACTTTTCCAAAGGCACAAAAACGTAATAAAAAGAAGAAACTTATTATTGCCTTTTGCATGACAAGTTTTCCACTGCAAACTGTATATTCGTGGTAATGATGACCTTCTAAAATTCTCCTTTTCCTGGGATTTAAGGACTAAAAGAGTTAGTTTTAAAATGATTTTGTTCCTTGTAGCAAAGTTCTCCCTGCAGCAAAACTTGAAAAATGGATGAGACAAGCTTGTGATCAATGACCTTTATGTCCTTTCTTTCTCTTCATCTCCAGGAGGCTTCTGGGCATCATAACAAAAAAGGACGTGTTGAGACATATGGCTCAGATGGCAAATCAGGACCCTGAATCCATCATGTTTAATTAGGCTGGTACTAGAGGACAGGCCAGAATCTAAACTTCTAAATGACTGGACTAATAGAAACGTTTTGTATAGCAATTCAATTTTTTGTTAATATTTAAATAAACAGAAGGGCAGATCCAAAGGAAAATTATGATTGATCAGACTGACTGCAGCATTAGAGTTCGTGGGCAGAAATGTTTTGAAGCTGTCCAGCTGAAGATTTTAAGTTTTTTCTTTTGACTGAGGCCTGGGCTACACATTTTTCCTGTTATGACAATTCCTGTTGAGTTTCCTCAGCCGTTGGTGATTTTCCCCATCAAGTGTTGTGTTACTGGGAAGCATTTTCCTCTTGATTCAGGACCAACATCATTTTGTGAGGCTTTTTTTCTTGTGTGTGTTCACTGCATGTCATTAGAAACCTCTGGTGACAGCAAAGAAATTCATTATGTGATTGCATAATGACACTATGTAATTGCAAAGTGATTTCTATAATATTTGACTTTGGAGAACACCATGATTTCCATGTAATCCATGCCTAAGCTAGCTAACTACGTACTTGACTGGAGCATGATGCATTGTAACATGATTTATTTTGAGTTAGGAGCATGGAGGACCACCATCAACTTAATCGACAGGAATGGGAAAAGAACAGGAAGAATATTTATAAATATAGTATAACAAGAATTAGTGGTGTGTTCAAAATCAATGTCTACCAGTTGTGATTTTTTCCCATTACTTGAGTTCACACTTATTAGACTAAAGAACAACAATTTTTCAAGCAGTATTTTTCAGGATGTAAACTTTAAGAGAAAATATGTTGCTTTCCCCTTTTTTGTAAGTTAAAAGAAACAGTGAAATTTAAATTGTGGATTAGTTAACTTTTCACATTGAAAAAAACCATTGCTGTCTGCTTTCAGCTACTCCATTTCATCCAACCTTAATTTTCATTATCATTCATTGAAATCACCATAGTGCAGCTTCTACCTGCCGTTTCTGCACAGTGACAGTCTTCTGTCTTCTGATATAATAATATCTGAGATGACCACATCCTGGAAAGTCAGTCGGCAGTTAAATGTTCTGCAGTGTTTTAAGATATGTTTGAGAAGACTGCCCTCCATTTGAGTAGGCAGTGTAGAACTTACCACAACGTGGAGGAGGAGATATTCCCCTTTTCCATTAATCTTACATGTTGGACATACCCATCAGACATGTGTCACATAAAAGTTACCTTAAGTCTAAATTAAATTGTCAAAATTGAACTTGAAAATTAGGTTTCAATATTTTTTGTCTTTTAATAAGATTTTATTAAAAGCATCCTTAAAACGAAAATATATTTATTACTGTTCTATGCAAATGTTGCATTGTTTTTCTGTGCATTATGTTTTTATAGGATATAAAATATTATGAATCTTGTTTTTTGGTATGACAGATGCACCTCTGGTCAGATTTTAGTTTATTTTTCCACCTGTTGGAAATTGTTTGCACATGCTTTAATGATATTGTACTAATATGACAAATGTGATGCTTGTTTACCTAAGACACAGTCTTTACACTGCTTGTAATGAACACAATAGTTGTAAAGGAAAATATCTGTGAGAAAAGGGAGCAAAATTTATATTTGTGATAGATTTATTCTCTTTCCTTCATCACAGTGTTTGTACTAGAAGAATGTTAGAATGTTAAAAAAATTAAGCCAGGAAAGAATTCTGTGCAAAGACAGGTTGGTTTGCAAGTTACAGCCAATCTTATGAAAGACCTACTGCAGCCAGTCTCACAATCTGCTGCTATCCTATTATGGTGGCATGAAGAAGATCTTATTGTAGAGCCACTAACAATCACCAGCGGGAGTTGGATGTTCACTAGAGCAAATATGGTGGGGGTAGGTGTGGAGAACTGGAAAATCAGCCAGGCCGGGGCAGATCTTGATGGCAGCAATGCATACCAAGATCTTATGCCTCCTTCCCACCCTGGACTCACTCCCTTAATCTTCCTTGAACTTACATCAGCAAAAGAGCTGGCATAGATCTGATAAGACTATTGGCAGCCAGGTGGCCTCCATAGTGTAGAAACCCTGTTTTGGACCAACTAGTTTCTTCCATAGCATTCAGCATATACAGATGCCCTAGACTGGAAGAGGATAGGATTGGGCTATTAGTGTTCTAAAATTGGATTAAATCAGCTCTACTTCTATTATCTTCATTGCATAACCTGCTTTGTGGAATATCAAGCTACACAGTGTATTTCTACAATCTCCAGCTGCCTTGGTGAGCATACTATGCCCCATGCCAAACTGTTTACCCTCTTGCAGATTCAGTGCTCAGGGGCACCTAGAAATTCAAGTTAGTCTGCTTAGGACAGTGCAGGCATTTATAGAATCATAAAATCATAGAGCTGGATGGGACCTAGTAGGTCATCTAGTCCAAGCCCCTACCTGTAGCAGGAAATTCTCCTAGAGCATCTCCGACAGGTGCTCGTCAAGCCTCTGCTTGAAACATTATGAGAAACATCCATGTATAAATGATTGCACATCGAAGTACAAAATGATATGGTGATTTTAGGACTAGAAATTTAATATCAACTCTAAATAAATACTAAATTAATAATTTTATTTAATAAATTATAATAAAATTAAAAATAGAAATAATTTTATTTTTACAGTTTGTAAAAATTCTGTTTTCTTATAATAAGGTGATTCTCTCTGGATCCCTATAAAATTTATTTTATCTGTTTAACCCAGAATTAAAATTACAAAAAGAGTAGCAAAAAACTATGAAAATGTATTAGAGTTTTGGAGATTTGTATATTATTCTTTATCAACATCCTCCATGCTGAGAATTGGATTCTTCCTGTGGAAATTACTTGGGGAAATGATCAAAATTGCTGTCTTCATCTTCTTGTTTTGCTTATCAAGGAGAGGAACCCAACTTGATGAAATGTCCAGCCTTGACCTTACTTTCACATCTCCAATTCTCAAAATGTGATGAAAGGCCTAAATAAATGTCCTACTTGTTAAGTTCACACATGCAGATAACATCTGTATACACTCAGTAGATGTATCTTCATATACATCTACTGAGTGTATACAGATGTTATCTGCATGTGTGAACTAAGTAGGATATTTAGTTAGGCCTTTAGGACCAGCCTGTTAGGGTTTATTCAATGCATTGCATAATGTTCAATACAGTTGATATACATCTATATATTCTATATGATTCAGAACGAAAAATGTTCTATATCAACAAGTTGACATAATAATTCAAAAAAAAACACACCCTCCCATTTTCCAGGTGGAAAATGGAAACATATAAAAGATTGAGGGGGATAGGATAATTTAGGCAACAGTGGCCCTCTTAGTAGTTGCTGGCAACTTATTCTCCCCTCATAATTTCCCTTGGAAAACAAAATGGACTAATATAGCTTCTGAGGCTCCTGGTGGATAAAAGAATAATGGTCTTCAGCTAAAGCAAAACAGGTAGCAGACAAGTAATTTCTCTTCCTCCCCTCCCCACACACGCACATACCCCTATGAAGCTGATAGTTATCATGAGCGAACTTTCTACTTGGCGTAAGAAAAATCCCAAAGGAGAATTCTGAGTTCAACATTTGTTTCCATACAAATGTTTCCATATGTACTTTAGTACATACACTAAAAGTAGTGTATGGACAGATATTAAGTATTCGATTTACAAATACTGCAGATGATAGCAGTTTAATGAAATCCTGATTTCATTGTCGAGCTTTTGTAAATCAGGCTCATTCATTACCAGTTCATGTGCTGGATGCCAACCAAAGCTTGTGTGTCCAATTCTTATAATCTTGGGAACCTCTTCTCTCATAAGCAAAAATGGGAAACATCTGAGTAGGACTATTGCCTATGAATTCACCACATTTATTTGGCATACAGGCATCAGAATGACTATAAACTGAACCCTAAAGGTCTGTCAATGGTAGGCATACAGTTCAATGAAATATTTACTGGCTAAAAAAATATTTTAGTACAAGCTCTTTCCATAAGTACCACCCAGTGTTCATGTTTTGTTGTTTTTAATTTAGATATTATCCTACAATAAACCTCAAAAGTCACTGGACAGATTCCAGAAGATCTTGATCAAAATCTCATTTATTTAATTTATTAACAGAAGAATGTATTATTCTGCAAACGCAAAAAGGTATTTGCACTTAAGCATGGTTGACTTAAGAAGAAGGTAATTCAGATAAATGTACGGTTAAATTGCGGTATGCCAATGCAGTGTTTTAAATTAATTTTAACCTATTGAAATGAGATGATATCCAGCCAAATGGGTAAATAAACATTTGATATTGATTGATGAAGATTCAGTATACAATTATCTGTTATTTATATATTTTGCCTAGATCTAATTGATAAGCATATTATTTCCTTTCCACTGATAGAAATGAAAATGTAGAAATGTTAAGTATGAATTGCCGTATGTACTCGTGTATAAGCTGACCCATGTATAAGCCGAGGCACCTAATTTTACCACAAATACGAGGGTGGGAAATGCAGCAACAGCAGGAAAGTGTGGCTGGCCTTGTAGCCTCAGGGTCCAATCCTGGGCATGTCTACTCAGAAGTAAGGCCCACAAAGAAGTAGCTGAGTCTGAGGAGGGGCTTGGCTGCAGTGGACTTCATGTCCTGCCGTGGTGCCAGAGGTGGGCCCACCCTGGCCCAACAACCGGTTCCCTGGAAGTGAGCGTGGCCAGGGGGTGGGGCCATGGAGTATTCAGCTAGGCTGAATACTGGGAGTGACTTAGCCCAGTCCTGTGCAAGTCTACTCAGAAGCAAGCCCTATTATAGCCAATGGGGCTTACTCCCAGGAAAGTGTGGATAGGGTTGCAGCAGCCTCAGAACCCAGTCCTGTGTGGCCATGGTGGGCTTCAAATATTTTAACAACAGCTTCTCTATGTTCTAATGACCACTTTAACCCTTAGTTTACAAAAAAAAATTGTATCACCTGTGACTGCATCAAGCCGCCGAGTTCAGTGTAATTTATTCCTGTGCATGATTCCTTGTTGTGCTCTCAGGGGGAATGTGTGCCACAAATAAGAACGTAAAAGCATAAGAAAAGCCTCCACTGGATCACACCAAAGACCCATCTAGTCCAGCTCCTGAATCACACAGAGGCCCACCAGCTGCCTCAGGGAGCACATATGACGCATCCAGATGCCTAATACAGCAGACACTACTACAAGTTCCACAGGTGGTGCTCATACCACTGGTTGAGAAACACTGATCTACAGTTGAGGACCAGAGTCTGTGGTGTCCCCTCTGCAGGCTGAGGTTTGCCTCTAAGCCACTACTTAAGGCTACAATCCTGTCCACACTTTCCTGTAATTAAGCTCCTTTGACTATAACAGGACTTCTGAGTAGCCAAGGACTGAGCTCTTAGTAACCAGCCTTTGGCTGCAATCCTATTCTCTTTCCTGAGAGTAAGCTCCATACACTCTAATGGGACTTACTTCTGAGAAGCCAAGAATAGGATTGGGCTCTAATGCTGCACTCCTCTGCACACTTTCCTGGGAGTAAGCTTCATAGATTGAAATGGGATTAACTTTTGAGTAGTCAGGCATAGGATTACAAGCTCTTAGAAACCAGCTTCTTTCCAGGGAGTAAGCTTCACTATTATAATGGAACTTACTTCTGAGTAGACAGATGATTGGGTTTTGAGGCTACAGTCCTATCCTCACAGGGGAGTAAAACCTACTGACTTTAATAGGATTTACTTCAGAGTAGGCAGTGGACTGGGCTCCTGGGGGGGCAGGATGGGAACTGGGGCTATTTCTTCAGGTGCCCCCCATGCTTCCCACAATCTCAGGTGGAGAGATTTCTCAGAGGGGCAGGATGAGGTGGGGAGATCTGGGGGGGAAGGACTACAGTGTGGATAGGATTGCAGCCTGAGCCCAATACTAACTGTGTCTACTCAGAAGTAAGTACCATTCAAGTCAATGGGGCTTACTCCCAGAACTGTGTGGTCAGGATTTTAGCCTTACAGTCCAATCCTATGCAGGCTTACTTAGAAGTAAGTCTCATTCTAGTCAGTGGGGCTTACTCCCATGTAAGTGTGGATAGGATTGCAGCCTCAGAGCCCAGTCCTAACCATGTCTACTCAGAAGAAAGTCCCATTATAGTCAGTGGGCTTACTCTCAGGAAAGTAGACAGGACTGGAGAAACAGGGCTAGAGGGAGAAATCCAAGCCTCTGCCAATCTCCTCAGAAGTAAGTCCCATTATAGTCAGTGGGCTTACTCTCAGGAAAGTAGACAGGGCTGGAGGAACAGGGGACAAAAGCCCTGGAGGATCTCATCCTCACAACACTCAGATGCTGCACCTACTTTAGGTGGAATGATTGCAATGCCCTGTCTGAATGAGGGTAATGGGAACAGTCTATTTGTATTTCAAAAAATAACCTTAGGGAGGGGAAGGAGGGGGAGAGAGAGCCCCCCTCAGAAGGGGAGGGAGGTTCAGAAGGGGAGGAAGGAGGAGGGAGTGGAGCTTCAGCTCTGGGAAGACAGACCCAGATACCCTTTAAGAGAAATTCAAACACACTTGCATGCAATTCAAAGATGATGGCCCCCTCTTTAACAACCGGTTCGCTAACGTCAGCCCCAAATTAACTACCGGTTCTATAGAGCCGGTGCAAACCGGGATCAGACCACCTGTGCACGGCGCACCTGCTCTGCAGCTCGGAGAGCCAGCCCCAGCATTTGGAGAGGCTGCAGAGCCTCTGAGGGCGCGTGCTGGAGATCATGCCCGCCATTTTTAATTTTCTTTACTGACCCGCGTATAAGCCAAGGTGGGTTTTTTGGGCTCTTTTTGGGGCCCAAAAAACTAGGCTTATATGCAAGTATATATGGTACTTAATACCTAACCTTCTGGTTGCAGGAGGCATAGGAAAATATTTGTATACAGTTTTACATAAAAAGTGCTGTTGTGTTTAAGCATTTCTGGGTGTTAAACTTTGTTTGCTTTAGTTCTTGCAAAGACATAGCTTTTGAGATTTTCTGATAGACATGCTTCTCATATACTGTACTAATCAGTCAAAAGGTGTTGTGGTTCAACACGAGAAATTTTGATCCCGTTTAATGGAATTCAGTAAGTGTTTTAGAGTGCCCAGGAATCAGTTTTGTAAATTGTGAGGGGTTTGGGGGGAGTGAGGCACGGCGGTATGAAAAACAATATTGCCTATTATTACAATATTGTGAATCTTTAATCTCTTAGGAACCAACTAACAGCCCAATCAAAAACTACCTGAATTGCAATGCAACAGTACCAATGTAGTTACAGCTGTATTTCATGGGATAATTTTTATTTATTTATTTATTTATTCAATATAATACATAATATGATAAAAGCATACATATACAGTGGTACCTCGCTTAACAAGTATCTTGCTTAACAAGCATTTTAACAAGCAAAATTTTAACAAGCAAAAATTTCTGAGAAATCTTGCTTCACATAACAAGTTCTGCTTCACTTAACAAGCAAGCGTGCTATGGCCACGTGTGCTATGCAGCCCTGACGCTCCGCATGAAGGCTCTTTAAAAGGGCTGCTGGTCAGCGCTGCTGCCTCTAACTGCCCCCAACTTGGGGGCAGTTGCCTGGAGGTGCCCCTAACTGCCCCCAAGTGTCCCCTCCGACCACCTTGAACTTCCAGCAGCAGCCCAGGTAAGCCTCCCAGGAAAGTGTCTTTGATTGCAGTCTTCTAACTATGTCTACTCAGAAGTAAGCCCCATTGTGTTAAATGAGGCTTACTCCCAGGAAACTGTCTTTAGGATTGCAGCCTAAGTGGACTTCATAGGATCATGCACATTGAATGCATGTTTTGAATTCAATTCCAGTGTTTTGTCATTATTTTTACATCCAGTTAATATTTTTATATGAATATTTTGGGGGTTGTGGAACAAATCGTTGAGTTTCCATTATTTCCTATGGAAAAATCTGCTTCACTTAAAGAGCATGCCTCTGGAACGAATTAAGGTCTTTATGTGAGGCACCGCTGTACAAAAATTTAAAAACATTTAAAATTTAAAATAATAATTAAAATCTACCTGCATCAATTAAAACCCCTAAAAAACAAGAATGTCTTCAGGCTCCACAGAAAAATCCATAAGGCAGGTATAGCTTTCTTTAGCTCCAGAGGAAGGGAGTTCCAGATTTCCAGAACTTGGACCTGCACCAGCATAATAGCTGATACAAATCCAAATTTTTAGATTGAGGCAGTTTGGCCCAAAATGTTGGTCAGAATTTTGTGGGACTGAAGCAGCAAAACCCATTGGCTTCTTAGGCTACAATCCAGAGTAACTATGGGACCTTTTACACCAACATAGTTACGGTGCCACCTATGGGAAAACTATGGGAAATGCATAGAGTAATTCAGAGTAAGTGCTTCTTATGTCATCCCATAGTTACTCTGGATTGTAGGGACTGTTCCCTTCCACCATTCCATTACACTTTGCCAGAGTGTGCTTTTCGACTGCTTTTTAGCCAGTGCTGGCGGTGCATACATTATGCCAGTACAAAAAGCCCATTGGGTGGAGCTGTAAGAAAATGTCTGGATTGCCACCATGGTTTAATGCTGTAATTAATGCAGTCTCTTTTGTGTCTCTAGCAGATACTAGAGTCTGGTGTTGTCGTAACTAGCTTACAGATGAATGACAACTCTAATCATACTCTTGCATTCTTCAGGCATCGATGCACAACCAAAGCATTTCTTAACTTGCTGACTAACTGAATGTTCTTTTATGCAAAGGTAAATAATGCAGTTTTGTGCTGTGGATCACTTACAATACCACACAGCAATCAATGTGATTCTTTATAACCCCATCCATAGCTGACATCCGTTCTAAAATGCAAGATCTTTAGGAAATTACAAATGTTTCTGAAATGTTGGGTTATGGATGTGGAGACTTGCATATCACCAAGAATTTAAACCATTCTGCCACTGCTTCTTGTAATTTTTACGGTGTAGATCTAAATCTTTCTCTATACACCAGATTTGGTACCATTCAACAAAGGAAAATCCTTCCTGAATTACACACACTGTTGAGTTTCTTTGCCATTTTAACGGCAATAACTAGGTTATAGGACACCATTTCAGGCTGGTTCAGTGTCCACCACAGTATTGTTTTTCAGGCCTGTGGCTAAAACTGTCTCTTAATATGGCAAAGACAAATAGCATTTTCAGTTCTGTTTGGAGGAAACCCTATTATTGCCCCAGCTTTCTCCCACACTGCCTCACCTGTCTTTCATCTATGGCTCTTTTGCCTCCTTTACCACTCTGAAAATAAATACGGTACCCTCATCTAAATTCTCTGCCACACAGGCACAGGCTCTTTTATTTCTTCTCTAAGCAGGGGGTGAGCTCACAAGATGGTTAATCATGCAGTCAGGAGACGGGCCTGGTTCAAAGTGTATCCTCTGGTGGCCCAGAAGTACTAACATAAATTATTGCTTACTGCCCAGGCAGGCTGAGAAATAGCATATGATTAGAGCAAACTTCTGAATCACACAATACCCAGGTCTGGGTTTTATGTGCGTAAGAAATCAATATAAAACAGGCCAAATCTTAAATTGAGGTAGAGAGATGAATGCATTTTTTAAATTGTGTCTATGCCTTGATCTGTAGGCTCACTCTCTGACCCTTTCCTCCCCCAACACCCCCCTCAATACATACTGTCTCATCCCTGTGGCCCTTCCGTTGCTCAGCCATGACTAACATAAAGAAAGGCAGAGAGGCATCACAGGCTGCTATTACAATTACTTCTCAGGCCAGAGTGGTCAATTGTGTTGCCTTTCACGGCGTTGTGTCAAGAGCTGCATTTCAGTAGAAAAAAAAAGAATTCCAAAGAACAAAACAATGTTAGCCCACAGCACCTTGTGGGGGATTTCCAAAGGCGTGGGGCTAAGTCTCCCAGCAATATGAAGAATTTAGCATATTGCTCAGCAATATGAAGAATTTATGCATGAGCTGTCCTTTGTTATGGAAACGCATATTTTAAAGATTAAGTAGTCCGTCTTAATCTGAACAGAGTTGGCTAAAAGCTTAGGAATAGAAACACAAAAACTAAGTTGTAGTTCCTCAGACTACTTAATAGCGAGATCCAGTCAGCCCCTGTGACTGATGGAAAAATCCTTCTGTCAAATCATTCGCTTCTGTCAAGCTGAGGGAAAAATCATTTGCTTCTGTTCAGCACCCACATGAAAATAAAGTCCCATGAGAAGTCTCATTTTCATAATGTTTTGTTGGTCCCACCAGTATAGGGTGACTAGAAGTCATAAACGTAAAAGAGGATAAGGTCCTCACAAACAGAGGATACACAAAGGAAAATGTAGGCTATGACAAAATTAAAGCTACACTCATCTATATTGCTTTTGTTTGGTTAAACACTATATTATTATTAAACCTAAAACTAATACATAAAATTTATAACATAATTTATTAATTACA
Organism: Cryptoblepharus egeriae; assembly: GCA_030015325.1. Taxonomy (NCBI): domain Eukaryota; kingdom Metazoa; phylum Chordata; class Lepidosauria; order Squamata; family Scincidae; genus Cryptoblepharus; species Cryptoblepharus egeriae. Next base: position 33,349,914 of record JAREYC010000005.1, read on the forward strand.
AGAAGTCTGCTCACATAATTTATTAATTACAAGAAGTCTGCACATGGAAAAGTCTGCTCACAATGAAGATTCCCCAACCTCCGACATAAGGGTAAAAAAGAAGTCATGTTCTGGTCACCCTGCACCAGTAAGCATGCATTCCCCCATTATGCATGACAAGGAATCTCTAAAGTATTCTGGGGGGAAGATTATGGCAGACGAATAATATTTGTTTCCCAAGGTTTTCTACCATGTTTTTTTTTGTCATATTTCCATTAGAAATTCCATTCAGCTGCTGGTTTAGGTCAGCTTGTTAAATTAGGTAGCTGAGGGAGAGTGGTGAGGTAATTGAGGTTGTGATTCCTCATTCAGCTCATGGTTGTTGAGTGGGTAAACAATGTGTTTTAAGAAAAGGAAGGGAGATTGTGGCTGAAATAAGCTCTAATGTGGAATGTGACCATCCCAAATATTTAGGATAGCAAAACCTTTGGGACAAATATGGAATGTGATATTCCTGAGGTCAGCCGCAGGAAGGGGTGTTAACGCCACTTGCAGATTCTTTTGCTTATGTGACAAACCCTGGCAATTTAAACTGTGATTTTTTAAAAATCAGGATGTTGTGTTAAGATGTACACAATCTAAAACAGCAGTTGTGACTCCTTTAAATAGATTTAAGGTGCAATCCTGATTTGGCTAGAGAGAATAGCCAGCTAAGCTAGCCTAAGGTAAACCATATCCTGAGCTGAGAGGCCACAGGGCTAGGATCATGGGCCCTACGGGTCTGTTCAGATTTATGCCTGCTCCTGGGGTAGGTTAAGTCAGAGAAGCTATGAAAGGGTATGTCTGCCCTGCATTTGGCCTAACTTGGCATTTGGCCTATTCTAGACATGTGCATCCTGCCCTCAACACGCCCCTGCTGAGCTGCCTAGGCTAGTACTGCTAGGCTGGTGCAGGTCCATCTGTCTTCGGACAGCTTAAGTGGGCTTACGCCACTACAGGCCTTTTCTGGTGCAGCTAGGCTGGCCTATCTGGCTTTAGGCCAGCCAGTGCCAGATAGAATGGCCTAAGTGTATTACAAGATTGCAGCCTTAAGCACATATAATATAATTGATCGACAGAACCAACAGGAATAAAATGACCCAACACTAGCTAAATCCTAAACCAACAAGTCTGCATTGACCTGGCTGGAAAGATAGATCGGGCCCAGGAAGAGAGTTGGGAATTGGCATGTGCTGCTGCTGTCAAGCCTGGTACTCTCCTTGGCCTGATTTGGTCTCCAACCCATCCTGTTCTCCACACCCTCTCCTCGTTCTGCCCACCATCCACCCTGTTCAACCCCCTCCCTTCCTCCCTCCAACCCCCTCCCCCTGCATGGGATTACCTGTCCAAGCAAGTCTCTATATGATAAAGAACAATCTTTTGGGGGGATTATAACTTTGTCTCCTCTGCACAGAGAAACTTCAGGAGACCCAACTTTCTCCATTACTCACAATGGCATTCCAGTGGAAGAGTAGCAAGGCAGATAATCATAGTATGTTGTTAGACATACAAATAAAATTGGGTCAGGAGCAGCTGTCCATTCATTCCCTTTCCCCCAAACAAACAATGTTAACAAATAACAATAGAGCCCATGCCTGCCCCTGAAGCCATCGGTGACTTGTTGCATTGGGATCTCAGTGAAAAGCAACCTTTTGCTAGCATCAGCTGTCATAATTCCATTCCATGACTTCTACATAAGCACCAGGAAATGTGGGAAGCAGCAGTGGTAACAGAGCACTTTTATTTATTACGATAAACCCCCCGTCATAAAGCACTGAGCCAGTGTTTGAGAATATGGTATTGTTAGATAACAGGCATTATGGATGATTGAGTTACCTGTTGTTTGCACAGACAATAAAAATACATTTCAACCATGAAGTCTATTAGGCATCTCTTTAACAAGATATATAGTAATGGTTAGCTCCAGTGAAAGCTTGATGTCACGGCCTAGCATAGGAACATGCACATTGAAGGCAATCAGGTGTTGGGTTAGTAGACCTAAAAAGATCAGCACTTCAGGGATGTTGACCATTGCAGTTTGAGCCCACTAGATGGCATTCAAATACTCAATAATATAAGATCAACACTGCAGCCAAAGAATGCCAACAAATTATGCTCACGCTGTTTATCTTGCAGTAGATGACATTTAAAAACCGGCTGAAATATGGAGTTGTAATGACATATTTGTTGGGGTGTTACAGTATTTCTTGGTTTTCCGGTGAGCATGCAGGGCAGCTAATATTCTTTGATTCTTTGGAGTTAGCCTGTCCTTTCACACCACACCACATCTGTGAATGAACAACTGAAACAACAAAGACAGAAGAGAGGAAAATCCTCCAATGATTGTATAACCTATATCCCATTTGTTTCAGCAGGAATATGTTTTTATTCAGCCAACACATTTGTCATAGGAAAGGCCCTTAGGAAGCATTGATTTGCTATAACAAATTGTGCAGGGACAAGACCTACTTTGAGTTCAAGGTAGGGAGCACTCAGCAGTTGATGAGAGCAATTTCAGTTAAGTGGTGTCTCACTGAAGCAAATAGCCTACCCCAATTGTTTTGGACATTTTCATCCACACCGAATGCATATCTTCATCTAGGGGTTTTTTTCGTGCTTTGTCAGTTTGAACTTCTAAACATGCTCAGCTGTTTCTCCACAAAGGACCACTAGGTTTCTGCTCCACATCAGGATGTGGAGTCATCCTTGCAGGCAGCCATGTAACGCGTGGCCCAGAGTGACCAGATGTGAGAACTTGTCAAAAGACAAGGTTCCCCAAAATGTAGGTAACCAAAGGAAAATGTTAAAAGGTAAAGGTCTCTGCTGCAGGTTATACTGCTAGTCATGGCCGACTGTAGGATGTGGTGCTCATCCCCGTTTCTAAAGTCATAGAAACTGCATTGTCTGACATGTGGCCTGTAGGCACATAGAACGCTGTTACCTTCCCACCAAAGTGGTACCTATTGCATTTGCATGCTTTCAAACTGCTAGGTTGGCAGGAGCTGGGCTAAGGACAGGAGCTCACCCTGTCTTGTAGGGCTCGGGTCTTGAACACTGGCCTGCTGGTTAACAGGTACAGTGATTTAACCACTTGCCCGTAAAGGAAAATGAAGGACACAACAAAACGTACGCTTAAATATACTCATACATATTGCTTACATGTGGTTGATATATATCAATCAGTCAACCCATGAAAAGTATTATAAACCACTTTTCAACTAATAGTTCACAAAGCAGTTCACAAAGAAAATCAAATAACTAATGACTATATAACTATATTTCTTATTAGTTTATTTAAAATAATTACATGTAATTTATTACATACGAATTATAATTACAAGAAAACTACATGCTGCCTGCTTACAAGGAAAAGAAGAACAATGATTTTTTTCCAGGACGCAGGCTAAAATAGAGTATATATTCTGGAAAAAGAGGCGATATAGTCAGCCTGGCTATGGGTTAATGTCCTTTCCCTCCACATAACTGCAAACCCAAAGCTTCCATTGGTTACATCCTTCAAAGGACCTTGCTATAGCAACAAATATGCCAGGAGGATCACTTTGAGAAGGTAAGACCTTGTAAATATTGGGTTGGGCCAGTGATTAACCCCATGGCTTTCTGAATAGTTTTTCTTTCTGTAGATTGCATTTCAAGTACTTAAGAAGTTAACCTCTGGCACAACAGCAGCCTTAAAACTAACTTTTCTACCAAAGCTTAGATCATATTAACCTCCAGCTGACCTATTCTAGCTGATAGTGGAAAATGAAAAAATAATGAATGAACGGTGCATTCATTCATGCATTTGGCACTGTTTCTTTGTTAGTAATTCATGAAAGAAATGAGTGGATATCTGTACTAAACTTCTTGGATTTTTATGACCTGGGCAGCGCAATCCTATCTTGTACTGGAATAAGCAGGCCATCATTCTGCACAGTATCCAGTGCAAGATTGGAACTGCTGCTGTGCCTCTCTGGGGCAATGGGAAACTTACCCCTTGCTCCAAATAATGCCGCAGCAGCCCCCATAGATCTACTTGGATCTGTGCCACCAATTTTGGCTGACCACCAGGAACAGGTCTTGAATCCAGAAAAACTGCTGGGTACCAACCCTGTCTTCTGCTCCCCACCCACCCACATTCCTACCCATTCTCCCCTGCCCAGAAACATCTCCCTCCTGCCTAAACCTCACCTGCCCTCACCCCCAATCAAGGTTTAGCCAGTGCAACTTCTCCCTTCCCACCTGCCTGTATTGGTGCCTTTCTCTATCTCTATTGTGGTGGTGGTGTATGTCTTCACCAGCCGATCTCCCCCCATAAGTGGTATGGGAGGGCCAGTGCAAGAGACTTGCATTGGCCTATAAGGGGATTGGATTCCACCCTTAGATATTGTGAAATCAATTGCTTCAGAGCAAGACCAATGAGTTTTGTTTCATGAACAATACAAAGTATTTATTTCACTTCACCCTTAAGCAAAAAAAAAAAAAAATAGAGTCTGGAAGTTATGAGTCTACATTCCTTGCACCATAAATGAAAATTTTGCAGAACATATGATACAATTGCACATGCGTGTTATGACCAATTCAAGCCCTAGCTGTGGATGTGTGTAATACCCCTGTTGAACAAATGTATGAATATGTACAACATTTTTACATCAGAAAACTTGGTATGTACCTATATAAAAAGAAATGTATAAATTATAGGGAAGAAGGAATAATGATAATACTATAATTTCATTTTCCAGTGAAAATAGAAAGCAGCAATAAATGTTTAAAAACTTCATAGAATTGGGAGAGCCCACATTGAATACAACTAAATATAATGATCATTTATTTTCCTGACTGACATGAAGTTTATACAAAGAAACAGGAGTTTTCAGGTTGAGTTCACGTTTTCAAACTTAATTTTGCATCCATGATTGTTAGGTAAGATTTTTGTTTAAGGAATGTCAAGATTCTCAGGAACCTGATGTAGTTACTGAAAGCTATAATGAAAGCTAATTTTTGAAATATTGGCAGTAACCAAGATCAGGCATTAAAACCTGACTTACCCTACAATCCAAAATAACTATGGGAGCATGTAAGAGACATTACGTGCACCCATAGTTACTGCACCATCTAGTGAAAACCTATGGGAAATTCATATTGCAATCCAGAGTAAATTGTTCTTACACCGGAGCAAGGATTCCCTGTAGTTACTCTGATTTGCGCCCTATATCAGCATGAAAACATTGAGAAATTATATAAACAACATGAAATTATATAAACAACATTTCTTAAAAGTTGTTTTTGGAGCGATTCTGCTTCAGCTACAGCTGTGATTTTTCAATCGTTTTCATCTCATGGCACACTGGCAAGGTGCTGAAATTGTCAAGACACACAGGTTTTTTTTACCATTGCTAAGACACACCATTCTGTTAGTAGGGTCTTCAAATCCCCCCTGCCAACCCCCCAACTCTTGCGGCATATCTGAGGACCATTTGTGGCACACCAGTGTGCCATGGCACACTGGTTGAAAATCACTGAGCTAGAGGAAGAAATGTGAGTCTTGCTACAAAACTATATTTTTGTAGTTTTGTACAAATTTGTCCATCATCTTCATGCTCTCTCATCTCCCCCTCTCGCTCAATGAATCCTTAACCATATGAACCACAGCTTCAACACTTTTTGTTGTTCTCTGAAAGGTTATTGCAGCAGTGATTATTTTCAAATTCTTACTGACAGGCGGTGACTTTTGTTCAAACAGGGCTAGCTCAGCTTGAAGCCTGGAGTCCTCTTCCAGAGCTAGCGTGACAATCAATGCACAAAGATTAAGCTCTCAGCTGATGCCAGATGCCTGTGAGCCTAAGAATCCCCTTTAGACCAATGCAGCTTGATGATAGGCATCCTGAAGAGTTAATCTTCTTCCCGGATAAAGAACAAGAGTGTTGAAGGAAGCTTTATATTCCTCAATCTGAAAATGCATATGAATTTGTGTGCCTGGAGATATCTATCTGAATTGCATATACTGGACATACATAGCATTTGTATGTCACAAAATATTGTTAACCTGGATAGATAAATGGGCAGCACAGTCCTAAAAATATCACCACATACTGCTGTCACCACACATATTCTTCCACCTGCTGCTTACTCTTCTCTATATTGTTTTAAACAATCTTTTGATTAATTTATTTTTTGGAACAACACATACGTGCAAACTCTTTGTTAGACCAGAACCATCCATCCAAAAATATGACAATGGCAATAGCTGTCACCTCTGATCATTGCATTTTTTCACAAAACATTGGAGGAACTAAAAGGAATATAGTTCACGATTTCCTTTAACACCTGAAAGTGTTAACCTGTTCAGAGATCCTCTTTTTAATTGTTTCACATTTTACATAATGAAAATGTTATCAATTTCAATTATACTGTTTTTATCATTGTTGTTACTAGGTTTTGTGTCCCTCAATGCAGGAGACCAGCACGACATCTCAATGATGGACCACCTTCCCTAGGGGTAGGTGGGGCAAGTACTATACCCAAGCAGAGGGTATAGTGATTTACTATTGATTTACTGTAGTGATTTACTGTTTACTGTAGCCCTGCATCCACTGGTTGTTTGGCTTAAGCTTTTGACAGAATAGAGATACAACTTCAGTTGCAATGTGCCTTAAATTATACGTTACTTGATATATAGCTAGGGACCTGTAAAAGACAAGGTTATCTTTCTTGACAAAGGGGTATTAGGCTTTGTCAGGAAAAATAACCTCTGCCTTTTGCAGGTCCCTATATATAGCATGAATCTATTATTTAAAATACAAATATTTTACATAATTTTGGTGAGGAGTGAAGTTACCTGCATGAGTGTCACCTGGTATGGCCTGGACCTCTCTAGCAATGCCAATGGTTCCTGATTTGCAAACTTTTTTAGTGTATTATTAGAATATATATATTCTAATATATATATATTCTAACAATACACTAAAAAAGTTTGCAAATCAGACTGTCCTTTTATAAATAAATATGGCAAGTTGTGTACTGAGCCTAAATCATCCTGACTTCTGTGTCTACCTATTAGTTGTTAGTGTTCTTTCTGGTACCTTTCTTTGTACTCTCAGCTTAGTCACTTGCATCACTTCATAAATGATGTACTAACTGCTCAGCTTTCTGAAGGTTAAGTTAAAAGTCATTCCCATAGTTAGTTCTGAGAGTGACAAATTGTCCAATCCTATTCCGCACCAGTCCACAGCATGCAGCCCTGCTCCAGGTGGATACAGGTCCAGTATCTACTCTCTTCCTTTCCCCATTATTCAATATGAGGTCATTCCCACATTTGCCGGCCCTGTGGCTGGTACAGCATTCTCTGGTGTAGGAGGCATTGTTGTCTGAAGTGGTTTAGGACAAAATCCAGAGTAACAATGTGAAGTCCTTGCTCCGGTGTAAGAGCAATTTACTCTGGATTTCAATTTCAATTTCCTAGAGGTTTTCACTAGGAGGTGTAGTAACTACAGGTGCATGTAATGTCTCTTACATGCTCCCGTAGTTACTCTGGATTTGGGGGAAATTCTATGATGTGCATCGACTACTCCATGTCCCTACTATGTTCATCCCACATCAATCTCAATCCCAATCTCTTCCACTTCTGACTATCTCTCTACATTAGGAAGAAAAACTGTTCATAAACCTTTGTAAAGGGGCACACTTTAATTTTTAATTTTTAATTTTAGCATTTTAAATTTTATATTTTAAATATAAGCATGTATCGCAGAATCAGACCCCTGCAGCTCTTGAGGCACAATCTTATTCCATTAGAAACAATGTTGGACCAAGAAACCTGAAAGTGAGTATTTAAATCTATTTTTCCAACTGATTTTTTAAATCCAATGATTATTATTTTTTATGCACAGGAGTTCTGGAACAGAACTATGGTGAATAATGAGGGGAATCTGTACATGCAAACTGAGGAAAGAACTGGGCCTTTAGAAAGTCAGAAATATTGGTACAGAGCAGATAGTTGATTTCTACATTAATGGTCTAGAAAACAATAATGGTGGAATTTAAGCTAATCGCTTCAGATGGATAACAGTGTTATTGCAATTAAAATGTCATTCTCCAAGGTATATTGTCTTTGTTTGCTTTGGACCACATTTCATTGTGCATTATTTTATTATTTTAATGTTTTATGTTATTTTAAGTTTATGACACTAAACAATGTAGTGATTTTAAAGCCAGACACTGGGTCATATCTGCTTTTTTCTATTTTGAAAACAAATGCCATACAGAGAACATTGTCCTGCTGCATTTGATGATAATTTGCCTTGAGGAAAAATTACGAGGATTATTGTAAAATTATACATGTCATTAGTAACATACTCACTGCTTTAATGCATTTATAATCATAAAATGTCATTAATACGAGCAGCTTTACAGAGATTCTAATTCCTGCAAATAAAATTGCATGTAATAATCTATGCTTATAGTGTCTAGAAAAGTGACATGTATATTTGTTGTAATATGTAAAGTGTTTGGAAACTTTGATCTAACAATTTACTGTTGGATGAGAGTGCAGTGCACAGATGGTTGGGTACAGGGTTTCTGATTCACTTTGACAGAAACTGGAAAAACAGTAACATACAAGGTGTATATTAATTTCATATTAACTTTAGGATCAGGATGTAATCCGAAGATTTGTTGGACTGGAACAAAGATAACCAAAAGTTCCGAAAAACTATGCTGTATGTACAAACCAAGATAGTTAGAACAGGGAAATGCCCAGCCCAATCGTATTATGGGATTTTCACACAGGTAGATAACATTGATTGATTTGTTTTATCCATATATGGAGTCCTTCCTGGGAGGGTTTTTATCCTGTTTTGAAGTTATAACTGTTGTTGCAAAAAATTATTAGTTTGCTTGCTTGCTTGTTCATATGGCAATTACAACTGGTTGGAGATCCGTCTGTGAGATCCAGCAACCAATATGTGTAGACCATTTATGCCCAGGATGCAGACTAGTCTATGTTGTTCTATGGGCAGCTTGTAGAGCTCTTCTTTTCCAGGATGAAAAGATCCGGTGATCTTTTCGGATCACCATGTGATCATCACACATCTGGCACCAGAGAATGCCTTCAAAACTTCCAGCAGGAGCAATTTTTTTCCAGATAGAACAAGTTTTCAACAGTGACACTTCTGGCTCTGTTGTCTCATGACAACTTTATCAGCTTTCAGTCTCCCATCCAAGAGTTATCCAGGTCTATTCCTGCTTAGCTTTCTTCAGCAGTTCTTCACTCAATTACTCTGTGACCTACAGCTAATCTCTATCTCTATACTGGTTCTTTAAATACATCACATAAGATAAAAATACTATTTTTCTGTACAGAAAATATTTCAACTGGTTAAAGGGAAGAATTCTTTTATATATGGCATTTATTGATTACGAATGATCTGTAGTTCCAATTCTCTTTGAATTTCAGTGTTAGACATTCCTGTGTCTGAAAGTCTTTAATTGGCAGTTGTGAAAGGCTAGTGTATTAAAATAAATAACTTCAAAGGACTAGCATATCTCTTGATACAGCCTGTTTTGTAAATGAATGGCAAGTACACAATCTGTATTTATGCAAAATCACATGATAGAAAGGCATTTGTTTAACAAGCCAAGATGATATTTCAAAAAGATTGTCCCAATACTTAAAGAATACAATTAGGTGTAGCACGTAGACCATTGAGAAGGTCAGAAATAAAAGCATTTCACTTGGTGTGTAATTAAGATTTGAGCTGTTCAACATCTCTAGGGAGATGGGGCTGTCTTTTGATATGAATTCATTTGTGTACATCATTTAACTCAGTAGGCTTGACTTCAAATAGGCTGAAGGAAGACACATGGTGTTAAGGATAGACTTTTTCCCATCTGGTGGTCCCATTAAAAGAAGATCAATTACAGGTTATGTCTAAAGGGGCTGTAGAAAAAAAAATTAATAGCACCTGAAGCTATATAATAGGGCAATTTAGAGGTAACTTGGTGTTCCCTTATTGGCTTCTGTGGATTTTTAGAAAGATGAGAAGACCAGATATGCGCAGGACCTCAAAGGGAATTTCAAATATATGAAGGAATTTTTTTCTGAATTGTTATTTAAAAAAAACCCCACACAAAACCCCACAAAAACCAGGAACAAAATTGTATATCATAGTGTGTGACTATCCTGTGACTGGAGTGTTATTTTCTATCCTTTTCTTCATTTAGGGTGCAATCCTAAGCCAGGCCAGCACAACTCATCGGTCTTCCCATTCCCACGGTGAGATAGAGAGGCAAGCGCATGTTTGTGCACTGGCCTAACCCTCCCCCAGGGAGTGGCATAGAAGTTTCTTGCAGTACTTTGGTGACACCCACCAAAAGTACTATGGCCTAAACCCTGGCATAAGTCCTGTGCAAACCAGTTAGGATTGCAGCTGGCTCTGGATGCACCACATTTATAGTACATGGTATTTGATGTGCCATCATTGTGGCATTGCAGGACAGGCTTGGGACATAATGTATGTCATATTGACATTTGTGTTATCTTAAGTCCCACTCCTATAAGGATAAGACACCAAAATAACTTACGTTGCGGTGTTATCCATATAGGAGCAGGTCTTAAGATTGTTGGTTTTAAGAAGGTTGGTTTTTGCTTGAGCAGCAACCTGTAATTTTTTAACTGAAAAGCCCAAATATAACAATGGACTGTTTCAGTTGTAAAACCAATCTATGACTTGTCATCAAGTGAATAAGACTCTGTTCACTTGATGTTCCTGTTCATCCTGTTCCCTTCTTTCCTTGGCCCTCTCCATTTGAGGACGTATTTAAAACGTCCAGTTGCAGTTTGTAATCAGTTATGTTTTTACTTGTACCAATAAGGAAATTTCTGCTTTATTCAACTCATAGTTAACAAATCAAATAAGCCATAAGCCAACAAATCAAATCAGATCAAGCCATGCTCTCTGGTCTGCAAGCAATGATCACATACACTGAGCATTTGTATATCACGTCACGTCACTTGTAAATTGTCTCTGGGATATATAAGACTTGGAGGAAATGACAGATATCCAAGGCTTCTTCTCACATTATTCTTCTCACATTATACAGGGATAATTCAGAAACTACTCCCAGATGTGAAAGTGTAACTAGATAAAGTGCCTACCAAGGATCTGTTGAGATTCAATGAACTTCAGCCTCACACTTGCATCAAAATCCTATTGACAGCCCAACATAAACCATGGCAAGCACATCCATGCCTTGTTCAGTGGCCACACTTTGTAATCTCCATATATCCAGGAAAGTTAGTGTAACTAATGTTAGCCCATTGTAGGGCTCTTTTCCTAAAGGACAATTGGGAAACCATGTGGCCAGGGACAATTTGTCAATCTGATGGGGTGAGGCTACTACTCAGTAGCAGATTAGCTTTGGCAGCAGATTTGTGGGATGCATCCTGCTATTGTCTTTCTAGCCACTTTGCCATGCCTCACATCTGTCAGCCAGCTCACATCTGTAATGCCACTGATATCAGCTGTTCAGCATGCAGTAGACTCCAAAAAGAAACATCCACAGTTTGTCCTACAGTAGGGGACGGCCAGTCCGACAGCCATCATCTATCCTGTTGCCCACAATGCAGAGTGTTGTGAACTCTGCTGCCCTCACATCCCAAGAAACCAACCATCATAGTCCCAGCAACATGACTGGCTCAGGCCAGGTCTGAAAAATTCAGCTGCGAGGGTGGTGGAGTGCTTGTTGGTGCCCATGATCAATATTAAGCAGTGGCGATGATGTGGTTATCTTCCATTCCAGAGAAAGGCCATAGGTTACCCAGATTGGACAGTGATGATGGTGATGGGGAGTTGAAACAGACATGTTCTAGCATCTGCTGAGGACAAGAAAAGTGTTACCTAATTGTGTCTCAGAAGCAGACACAATTAGGATTGTATAACAGAAAATAATGAGCTAATAATAACAAAGATAAAGACAAATCAAATACACACACAGACAGGGCTTTGATCACTTCAGGCACTAAACAAATGCACAATATTATTCCAACATAGATTAAATGTTTTGTGGGGAATAACTTTTGTGGATCTAGTTACTAGGTGGAGCTAGTCATTAACTCAACCTGCAGTCCAATCAAACATGGTGGGTAACAAAAAAAAGATAAGGATTGGAAATAACTTTTGCACAGGTTAGGCTTCTTGGTGAGTAAACAGAGTAAACAGAGTGCCTTTGCTGCATCCAGTACATTTTTGAGGCTGCTGCTGTTGCTGCATAATCCACGGGCAAGAAGAAGCTTTTCCCCTTGCCCCAGGTAATGCAACAGCCAAAATGGGTCTTCTTGGATCTGCAAAACCTGAAATGGAAACACAGATCTGAGCTATCTGGGGATGCCCCAAGCTGCCAGGATTAGGCATGGACCTGGTACAAGTGCCAGGTACCAGGCTTGCCTCCAGCTCCCCTCCTGCCATCCCACAGTCCTGTCCACTGCATCTTTTCCCACCCTGAAATGCCTCTGTGTGTGTGTGTGTGTGTGTGTGAGAGAGAGAGAGAGAGAGAGAGAGAGAGAGAGCAGTCTATCTTTTTCTTCATACCTGGACCTACAGAGGTCCATCAATTACAATGGTTCTCAAGCACTGTGCCATAGCATGTTGATGTGCCATGGATGATCTGCAAGAATGCCACAGGAGATTGGGGGAGGATGATAAATAGAGCCATTGAGGTTTGTGATCACCAGTGCCTTGTCACCAGTCCAAAAACTGATGGCATGCCTTGGCAATCGTAGTGCCTTGTCAGTGTGCTATGAAATGATTAAAAACAGCTGCCCAACCTTTTTTGAGAAGAAATTTATACAATGATTTCTGATTGCTGGATGATCATATTAATACATTTAACAACTAGCCTCAACAGCTGATCCAACAATAATGGGGATTTGGCTTCGAGATTTTGTGGAACTTCCGGTGGACTCCTGAGGTTCTCAAACTGGGATCTTGAAACACCCCAGCCTGAAGACTTCTGCCTTTGCCCCCTAAGGATTTGCAATTGAGAAATTGGAAGTGAATTGCAGTCATTATTTTGATATTCTCTGAGGTTTGGGGAGTCCAAGAAGCTCCCCGTACTTCTCAGGGGGCTGTTGCTGCATCGTGTAAGTAAAAGAAAGTCCCTGGTGCCCCTGGCACTTTAGCATGTCACTGCAGTGCACTTTCCCCTTCAAGGACTTACCACAGCCCCTGAACTGTAAGCAAGTTTTTGAACTGCAGCCCTAATCTGTTAGCCCCATTGTATTGTAAAATAACTCAGAATGAACATTATCCTTGAAAGAGACAATGCTGGAAATGAAAACTGCAAGGCTTTGCAGAGACACTACTTGGTTGAAGGCTCAATGCAGTGTTTGATGTGCTGTGCAGTAAAAGGAAAGTTGAATTTCTTCCACAGACAATATATTTTTCATCCAAACGTTTGTGGCCAACAATATATTTGCCAGAAGGAAAGTGATCTCTCTTAGAGCGGAACTTTTGTCCCTGGCCTCTCGTAATCAGTAAAGTCCCACCATGTCCATTTGCAATACAAACTAATTATTTCTCCAAAGTACTTTTCAATGTCCTTCTGAGAAGAGAAAGGAAGACGGAGAAGGAAGGTTTGCTTTTGAGGGAACATTTTCCAGTATCATCTGGGGATTATTAGTTTACCAACACTGCACCTTTGACCTGCAGTTTTGCTGATGTCTGGATGAAGGAGACACCTTCTTTGAAGTTGCTCATGCGGTATATTCTGGAATGAGGTTTTCTAGCATTTTGATGGTTTAAAGCCAGGATGAGTTATGGTAGCAGTGCAAGAGGCTTTTCTGATCTTTCAGATAACTCTTGTCTAGGCAGGGATCTCACTTAGATCTAAACTGGTAAGACCTGTATCTTCTCTGAAGGAGAAGCAAGCATAGTTTTCACTGTCAAAAAAATTATCCTGATTTTGAAATGCTCAGTCAACTTTTATTTTTAAAATCAATGGAAATGAATCCTTTTGAGGGCATGAGCTGCCCAATCGCAGCATATAGTGACATCAGAAGTTCCAGGTGAACTAGTGGAATAGTCAGAGTCCTCATGCTGCTGCAAGAGGTCATCAGGGGGCTACTGACACAGGTCAGTCCAGTGCAGAGGTGTCGGAATGTGGAGAAGGGGTTGAATAGAGCAGAAGAGAGTGGTAGGTGTAGGGTGGATGGGTTTTTAAAGATTTTTATTGTAGCAAGGAATTGGCCTTCTATACAGCCATCACACACTTGGGTCACACTCTCCTAGGGATGTCATCCACCACTACCCCAAGTTCTCTGGCCTGATCCGTCACAAACTGCTCAGAATCCACCAGTGTATATGTGAAATTTTGGTTTCTTCTCCAATGTGCATCACTTTACACTTATTTACATGGACACACATCTGCCAGTTTGCTGCCCATTCCCCAAGTTTTCCTCAAGATGTTTACTGTCATCTACAACCTTAACTACCTAGCTCATAACCCCCCACCTTCACAGTCACATTTGAACAGATTGAGATGCACTTTTTGAACACAAAAGCCCTGTCCTCTCCATGAAAGGAAATCAAACACAGATGACTGTTGCCTCTGGAACTTCATGCTATTCTAGTAATTATGGATGTGGTGCATATTTACATACCCTGACTAGTAGCTTGTTTATCAGCCAAACCCTCCCAAGTGTTGTTTGAGATGGCTGAAGGCACTTCTGTTGTTCATTTTCCTTGTGGTTCAATACAGCCACAGATTGGTGGTGACCTTATGTCTTAGTCCCAAAAGAGGACTAGGACCTCCCAAAATTTGAAATACCCAAGAAAAATGTAGGACATGACAAAATCAAAGCTAAAAGCACCCACCCACCCACAAATAAAATTTTAAATGATTACATATATCGGCGTTCTCCCACTTATTGAATGGGTTAAGGATCGGAGCACCGTCCAAAAGTGAAAACCACTGAAAAATGGAACCCAATCTTTTTAGTTTATAAATGTTGCTTCCAATGTTTTTTTAGCTAGCAAATTGCAAATGCCCCCTTTATCTTGCAAATTCCTGCTTCCACATAAAGATCTGTGCATTGGATTCCCATTAACTCCTTTGGGAATGGGATTAGACCAGGAGCTACAAGATGGAAGAGGGCAATTTTGGACATTAGAACAGCAGAGAGAGAGAGACTGAAAGAGTGGAACATGCACTGAATGAGTGAGTTCTGGGTATAATTGAAAGGTATTGAAAGAGTGAATGGTGAGAAAACAATCTGCCAAAAAGGGAGTGGGGAGTATGTAAATTATTGTGTAGATTTATTAATTACAAGAAGACTACTGTACATGCTGCCCAATCACAAGGAAAAGGAGGACGTATAAGTTTTTTTCTAGATCACAAGGCTGAAATCCAAGACAGGTCTCTGTAGGGCATGCTGTTCTTTGATCCCTGGAGAATAACCAGATAAGCTGCCGGGTGGAGGGAGTAGGGATAACAACCCTCAAGGACATCCATTTTGTAAACTGTCAGTCTTTCGTTCAGAGACTGGCTGCAATTAAAAGGTAGGAAAATCCAGGCACTTGCTCAGAGTCAGAAGAGGTTTATGTTTCTTATCAAGCACCCCAAGGTTATCCTCTGCAGCTGGGTACATTTTGGTTATTGGGTTTGGTTAAGTAATATTCCATCATCAGCTCTGAAGCCAGGCTGTGGATTTGAGTCAGGAGAATTTTGCTTTGATTTGTTATGTTTGCTTTGCTTTGACCTTCTCGGTAATTGCATGTGACCTACAGTTGTGCATGAATTATCTTCTTTTTAAAAAATGCAGAGAAGTTACATTTTGGGGCCTTATAATAAGTGCTCTTAAAAATCCATATCATTTTTAAGAGGCAGTAATAGTATTAAATCCTTTGTGGAATGGAATTTCTTCCATTTATCCAAGATGTACATTTTTTTAAAAAAAATTATTAACTAGACTGTTGTACCATTTGCATAAGAGGTATATAAACACAAAAGCGAGTCTTTTATAGACTGTGGTACTGCCTCTCCTCTTTGATTATCTTAAAATAGCAGATGTCCCCCTTGTGCTTATGCAATTTATGCATCCTTCAAAATGGGCTGGGATTTGGGAATCCTTTCCCAGATCCCAACGAATCATTGAGTACGCTAGACAGCCAAGACTGTTTCCCTTCCAAATTCCGGATCATGAGCTGAATATTTATGAGAGCTTAAAAGGATTGGTGCCATAGGAATGAGGTATCTCTAGTTGTTAATGATCCATGAGAAGAAGAAAAAAACTTGTGGTCGTCTTTGTGTGCTATAATTAGAGATAGAATAAACTAATACAATAGTTTACTTTGTAGAACATTATAGAAAATTATAGCACTCAAGCAAGCCAGGAATCACACTTCAGGAATAACTGAAGATAATAAGATTAATGAAACCAAAGAGGGAGATCTGAAGAAGAATGTATTTATTGACAAAGTCCTTTTAGGGAATTGATTCAGTTTTGTAGTGCATTACATAATGCACTTTGTAGTGCATTACATAAGTGTTACAATAATCCATATACATAAAAGCCTTGACCTGTGTGGGTGTCCATATATTCTGTGTCAGTCGAGCAGGCTGAGGGTTCTATTCCCATGGTCCTCTGGAGCAAAGAAGGCTGAGAAGAGCTGTCAACATTTGAGTCACATTTCAACTGTCAACAATCCCTGGGACAGATAACAAGATAGGCTGAGAACTGGCTAGGGGAACAATTGAGGAGAGGGGACGCAAAAGGCCAGTTGCGATGCTGGAAAGGAGGGTGGTTTTTAAAACTAATGAATGTTTTTCCACCACAGCAGTGACTGCTGTGGACTGTTATTAGTACATAATGTGTATATAACCCTTTAAAACTTTTGACAGTGCTTTCCTTATGTCAGTAATTCCCAAACTGTGAGTCATGGCAGGGAGCTATAGAAACAAAGCAGGGAAGCCATGGAATACTAAAGGAAAACCTGCTGCCCTATACAAGGTATAGGACTGTAGTCCTAAGGGGATCAACAGCCAAAGACTCAGGTAGATCAAGGCCAGTGCTAGTTGAAAATACTATATTTGGGAACCACTGACATGTGATTTACACAAAAGTGTAAATTTACACTTAGAGCACAATCCTAACCATGTC
This sequence comes from Cryptoblepharus egeriae, assembly GCA_030015325.1. Classification (NCBI taxonomy): domain Eukaryota; kingdom Metazoa; phylum Chordata; class Lepidosauria; order Squamata; family Scincidae; genus Cryptoblepharus; species Cryptoblepharus egeriae. The sequence goes on from JAREYC010000005.1 coordinate 33,367,084, forward strand.
TACTCAAAACGAAGCGCCATTATGTTCAATGGGTCATACACCCAGGAAAGTGTCTTTAGGATTGTAGCCTTAATATTACAGTTACATTTACATGTAACTGTAAGATTCACTTACAGTCCCCACAACAAATCTGCAAAGTAACCCTGGAAAGTAAGTGACCACCAATCTTGGCATATGCTGGAACAGGGATGCCAGCTGGTTTGTGCTGTATCCAGTGCAGGGATCTGGTAGCTGGAGTTCAACCCAGGGTAAGAGGATATTTAAGTGGATAGTAATGCTCAAGCCACCCCAATGGGCAGATCTGAAAGTTGAATAAGAACTTCAGGTTTACTTTCAGGCATTTATCAATTGTTCCAAGAACTATATATGCCAATGCTTAGCATATCAACTCAGAAGTCACTGCATTAAGTGGTGCTTTCTCCCAGGAAATATAGGACTATTGGGGCAATCCTATTCATGTCTACTCAGAAGTAAGTTCCACTCAGTTCAATGGGGCTTACTCCCAGAAAAGTGTTCTTAAGATTATATGCTAAAAGTCCTAGATATCTTTTTTTTCTACAAGTTAGTGCTTATATTGTGGGGAAATTCCATTCATTGAGCTGTTGGGTTGTGATATTTTGTTGCTTTAGAAGCTATGCTAATGACCATTCCTGCTTTTCAGCTAATCTTTCATACTTATAAAGCCATACAATTTATTTTGACAATAAAGAACAGAGATAGAATATATATTCTGAACGGTAACAAATCCTTCATATGTACAATAGTATAATTTTGTTGGAATGAACGCCCTCATTTAGCAACCATTTCCCAACCCTTTGTCTTATATAGAGAGGTAATAAATTTATGTGGGGCCAGGTCAGCTCACAGAATGGCAAAAGCCAGAGGCTGCCTGTTACATGTCACTTTATATCAGAATAAGCCCTCTAGGTCTAGGGCACATTTATTTGACTAGGAGGAAAAACAAAATCTCTCAGACACTCCATTAATACTTCGATTCCCACACCGGTTTTCTGGATAGACAGAGCAGATGTACAGCTTGACAAGATTGCTTTGCTACCGTCTGTAATAAGGATTATGGAGTAATTAAGATTTATGGGAGAGAAAACCAATTTTATTTACAGTTCCCAAAGTGATGGGAATCTGTAGAATACTGCAAAATGCTATGCTGACACGCTGTCAGGTTTGCACCCATAAGTCAACTTTGATATTTATGGTCAGTGAAAATAACGGTGTGTGTGGTGGAATCAGAAGTTCCAGATGTTCATTTAAAAACATTTACATCTTCAGACAAAAAAAGTGTGTATAGGGAATAGTACGGGAGGAAAAGATATGCGGATCCACCACACCTCCTAACCTTAGAAGAAATTTTGTTTACTTTCTCTTTACTGGAAAAAATTGCTACAAATATTTACCTGAGCAGGACATGCAAAACTGGAGTTCCTACTTCCTGTTAGTTTCGCTAAGTACAATCCTAACCTCTGGATTTGGCTAGCACAAGTCCATGCTGGCCAGGGTGTTGCAAAAGTGCCTTACAGCACAATCCTAATCATATCTACTCAAAGACTAGCCCTATTGGGTTCAATGGGTCTTCCTCCCAGGAAAGTGAGTTTAGGATTGCAGCCTTAGGGTGCAATCCAGAGTAACTATGTGGAGTCCTTGCTCCAGTGTAAGAACAAATTGCTCTGGATTGCAATATGAATTTCCCATAGGTTTTCACTAAGTAGTGCAGCAACTATGGGTACACATAAAGTCTCTTATGGGCTCCCATAGTTACTCTGGATTGTAGGGTTATTCTCCTAAAGTTCCTTTACCACAGACTTACATTGCCCTATGCCAGTGCTGGAAACTTGTTTAGGATTATGTTCTCACAATCCAGTATACTAGTAGCTATTTTATGTTGATGAATGATTTGCTTTGCCTATTGCTCACTGAGTAGCTATCAGTGGGAAAAAGTGCCCATATATAGTCATGTAGGCAATCTTATTTGTTTTTTCTACAAAAGTAAAAGCTTTTGGGAGTTTTATGGTTCAATTCTCATTCTTTTCTCAATTTTTTCATTTTCGTGTAAACTGCTTTGAGAACTTTTTCGTTGAAAAGCAATCTATAAATACAATACATAGATAGACAGACAGACAGACAGACAGACAGACAGATAGATCTTGTTTATGAAAACAAGTTTTCTGAACTGAATGCTTTATAAATCTGGTAATGATTTGCCCATAGTCATGGATTGAGAGGAAGTCATGATGGTGACTCTTGTTTTCTCTGCACTAGCATAGTATACCTACAATACACAGACCCTACAGCTGAGAGGTACTGCTTGCTCACCTCCTCCAAAGCTACAGCTGAGAGAATACAGCCCTAATCAAAATAATCTCTTAACACAATTACACCGTCCCTGAAAAACTTCAGTGATAAATTAGTTGTACTGCCCTCGCAAAAGCCAAGAACCCTCTTCCCTCCTATTTGAATAAGTACATGCAACGGTGGTTATAGCATTCTTTATCTGTGAGCCAAATTTATCTTGATTAAGGACAAGTGTTATGAATCAGTGATAGCTAAACGTTTGCTTTTTTGCAGTCTCTGCTTGGAAGGAAATGAAAAAGCAAATAAGTTGTGTCAGCTCTTCAACTGTACCTTTAAAAAAAGTGGTGTGATGGCTGAATATGACAACAGTATTTCATTTTAAAGCATATGGAGCCCCTTAGCAGGGGCTTGGGATCCATTATTTGGTAATGTGGATAAACATTTATGTTTGAAACTAGTCTCAATATGATTAATTTGCCAAATCATGGAGGCCTTTTGGTTTTTAGTTGTGAATCGGAGTGTATAAAATGAAATTGTCCCACGTTTTAGAAAACACACACAGCTTTCTCAAAGCTCACCCTGCATTTCATCCCGTCCTGGCCCCAGTTCTGATCACTCTCCCCACAGCTTCTTGTTTAAGAAGAAAAAAAATGCAAAAGAAAATGACATGATTAATGTCACATCGAGTTTAGCCCTTTGGCTGCACTCCTGAGCAAACTTATCTGGCAGGAAGCCCCATTGAAAACATTTCTGAATAAACAGACATTGGGGTTGTGCTGTTGGTCTAATTAAGCAAAACTCTGTTCTTATTTTCTGTACTTATTTTTGAAATTGTACACTGTGCCAGCTGAAGGAGAGAAAGTGTGGGATCTGTTACAGTGCAGGAAAGAAACAGACATCATTGGATCCCGGTGAGATAACATACTTCATTTTTAAAGACTTGGGTGACCCCGCCGATAATAGGCTGGAAATCACATGAGGCCCACATCTATTTTTCATTTTGATTGTCTGTAATTAAAGTATAATATCTAACTGGGCTAAAATGCATGCATCCAGTTTAAAAATGGCTCTTTTCCACTTTTGATCCCATATTAGCAACATTCACCTGCAATGTGTTCCACATTAAAAGACATTCTTAGATCAAATCACACATTATATGGAACAGTGTTTTGGGTTTTTTTTAATGGGAAGACAGCAAATGTAGTGGAACTGTGGCAGTATAGTAAAGGGGATTGATGGCAGGGTGACCAGATGCTGAACCCAAAATTCCCTGCCAAGCTTGCCAAAATTCCTATCCTCCAAGCCAAAATTCCTACCCACTTAAAAAATTGTAGGACACTCCCCAAAATGTAGGTCAAATGTAGGACATGTTAAAATAAAGCAAAAATACTCATACTGCTTTCCTGTACTTAATTTCAACACGTTTAAAATTGAACACCTTTTAACATGCATGATTCACACCCAGACATGTCAGATGCCCTCAAAGCAGTTTGAAGGGCCAGTAAAATGCCTGGGAATCCCGGAGAAGGGTTTTTTCTCCTTTCTGGTTACCACCTCTTTTCCCAGAGAGGCTCCAGGTATTTCCGGGTATGTGATCACCCTGATTGATGGTGGTGTCACTAGGCCACTCGGCAGCTATGGCCCCTAAATTTTCGAACCCCCATAAAATAAGAGTATGTCTACCCTCCCCCCAGAGGTAGCCTCAACTGGAATCCACACCTCCATCTTTTGCCCCCTTACCACTTCCTTCCCACCCCTTCCCAGAGATTTGCCTGTGCATTATTCCTCCCAGTTGCAATCCTGATTTTGGGGGAGATGTGTTCACATACTAGGAAATGGGACAGATTGCTATTCCAATTTTACAACTAGCCATGTACACAACTTGTCATGTGCATTAAGTGGGGGTTGTGAGAGGGATGGGAATGTCTATGAAAAGAAGTGTCCAAGCCAGGCAAGCATCTACTCAGGCCGTCTTTTGCCAACATGAGGCTCTCTCCCTTATTAGAGCTGATGGGGTTCAGATTTGAAAGATTCCCCTTCCATCCTAGTAGGAATACAGTTCATATCAAATGGGAACTTTTAAGTGGATACTTTAATGAAAAAGTATTTCAAATTGATACTTTATCACCACAAAAGAGAAAATAAGCAGGGGGAATGGAAATTTAATTCACACATGCTGTAGTATTATTTGCCCAACATATTCTGGCTATATTTTCCCACTTCTGAGGCACACATTCTTCCAACTATCAGGATCACCCCACGTTCTTTTTAAATAATGAACTGTAGGCTTGCAAAGAAGCGCATACATTTTGCTGAATCAAAAACAGACAGTCTGGCAAAAATTGAAAGGAACATTGAAAGCACTTAGTTATATTGACAGGAAAAAAAGGATTACTGTGTGCCATAAAGGTACAGTACTTGGAAATGATATAAAGAAGGGATCAGTCCCTTTAAAATGTAAATGCTTAGAATGGAGGGTGGGTCAGGATTGATACAAAGTGGTGAACATCTTCAGGACTGCAGGTGTTAGAGCACAACGTAACCCATTCCTCATTATCCCTGCCAGATGTTCCTCAAAAACCCACATGCCCCAAGTGAATGTAAACCGCCAGTCAGAACTACATTTGCAGACTTTCCCAGGAATCCAGTCATTATCCATAGCTTGAGAATACTGGATATCAACAGTAATCTTGACAGAATCAAGATTGAAAGACATAGGCTGCAATCCTACCCTCCAGTTAGGCCAGCCTAAGCTTCAGCTAAAGTCCAGTGCTGACCTGGGAGTGTCAGAAAAATGCTGTAAAACACTTCTGTGCCACTTCTGACGGAGGATTAGGTCAATGCACAGACATGTGTTTGTCTCCCTACATCACCACAGGAATGGGAAGACTCATGAGTTGGGCTTGCCTAGGTTAGGTTTGCACCCATAGTAAAATATGTAGGAAGAAAATGTGATTTTTTAAAAGGAAAAAAAATCACATGGTGACCAAAGCCAATTATGGTTGTTGAGTGATACTGTATATCCTAATCTCTACTGCAGTGTTTCTTAAACTTTAGTTTAGGACCCGTGGATGGGTTGTGATCCAATTTCAGAAGAGCCCCATTCAGTTCAACATGTATTTTATTTTTAATAGACTTGATGCTACCATGGTTTTTGACTGCATGTGGGAAAATGTTACAGATCTGTACTTTTACGATATACAAGTTTTTACAATCACTTCTGGTCAGGACATCACTTCCAGTGGGTCTCCACTTTCATTCTAAAAAGTGGGCCATGTTGCAAAAAGCTTGAGAACCACTGTACTGCTTTAGATAGAGATTAGATTAGAGTTGCCAGCATTGCATGATTTATATTAGTTTTATTTGGAAAGGCTGTTCCATAAGTGCAACTTCCTTATTTCAGAATTATAAAACTTGCATGTATAGGTCAATACCTAGTAAAACTTTGGTTTCTTAGGATATGCAGGACAACTTAGGAGGCTTTTCTTTGAAACTTTGTTATACCTCATTTAGGCTGGCATTTTTCCTTTCAATGCTCTGAAATATTCCAATGCCATCCAAAATTGTATTCTATTTCCAATATACTTCTATCTTGGCTATCAGCTGGTTGGCCAATATTCTCTGTAATCCTAGTGTTTTCCTTCCTCCCAGGTTGAGAAACATTGTTTCTCATGAACAATGAGTGTTGCTCATGCTATGACTACGATTGTTCTTGTGTATCTTTTAATGCGTCATGTCAAAAAACCTATAAGCCACAAATGTCACCAGGTACATAAAAAATGGAGGCGTAAAACCAAGAAGTTTGTCAAGTACCAATATGGCAAACATACATGGCAGGAGAACCTTGTATATGTCCTTGAGGACTACAGAGAGTTTAATTCAATGGTTCCCAAATTGGTGGATTTGTGACCCACCAGTGTGGGAATCACTGACCATCCTCTTTTAAGAAGGAAGGTAATTGTGGAGACTTCAGGATTGTGTTGCTGTCAGGAGAAGGGGATAATTTGTACACTTTTCTAGATCCGTATCCTTGGTACCTTATTTTTTTCCTTGGTTCTTCTTCCTCACTTATCCATGTTTGTGGCATTCCAATCACTCCTGTGGAATGGCATCAGAACTTTTGATGCCTTCCTGACTCGTATATCTCCTTTGATTTCCTTGCCAGAGCTGCCAGAACCATATATACTCCCTTCCCAGCCTCCTCTAAATGTTCTGCTTTAAACACTTTCAGTCTTTTTCATCTATTCTTGGCTACCCCACCCACAAGTCAATCTTCAGCATCATAAATAGCAGATGTGATTGCAAACCTAAGTCTGGGCAGTGAGATTTCAGCAACTCATCCACTGGTGGTGTAGAGAACATTTTTATAAATTTACAAACCAGATTATCTGGGGTCTGAGGGGGTCACACTACTAGTTGCTTTTCAAAATGCTGCTTCCTGAAAGTCCAGCTCAAGACAAGTTATGCAGGCTTCCAGAGGCATCTGGGGGGCCACTTTCAGATACAAATAGCTGGCCAAATGGTCACTTGGCCTGATCCAGCCAGTCTCTTTCCACATTTTTAAACTAATGTGGAAGTGTCTTGCTGGTGTGCTGTGTGATAGACGTATCTTACTGAGGGAGTAACGTGAGGGTTCTATTCTAACCAATTTAGTTCGGCATAACTCACTTGGCATTTTATACCCCACAGCGGAAGGTGATTGGCTTAATCCTTTCAGACAAGCAGGACCTTGCCCTGCCTATCACAGATTATTTGCACATAAACATGAACAAGATCCTGGTCTGCCACAATTATGTCATGTCCCAGTTGCACTTGCAGAAAAAAAATCCTTATTTCATGATGTCGTCTTATTAAAAATAATTTTTTTAATTACCGTACCCCTTTTTAAACTTACATCAGAATTTTTTTTGTCAAACTTTGTACAGAAAAATATAACTGGAATCCAACTTTTAAGGCAAATACCCAATGTCCTAACTCCACCAAAGTCAGGGTAAAGTAGGAACAATTGGGGTGGCTCTAATGGTGCCACAGCAGTTATGGCACTGCCATGATCCAGCGACATTTTGATGTCATTGGAGTGCTGCTGAAGCCTCCATGATAGACTCCATGAATGCCTTCTGTGAGCCATGTAGCTGCCTTGATCTCTGATTGATGACTGGAGCTCAATTCTATTTTGTGGTCATGCAAACCAGAAGTGAGCTCCAATTGGCAATCAGTGGTCAGGGCAGCCACATGGAGGCTCAGAAGGCATTGTGAGCCTCTGTGACTCCCATGTATTTAACTTATTCAACTTCAAAAGACCTTGAATATTCCATTGCAGAGATCTGATCATCCAAAGTTCAAGTCATCTTTTGGCAAGAGATATTTACCAGGCAGAGACAAAGATAAACCAAAGGAGAAAGGATTGGACCCTTAACATGTTAAGAAGGGAAAAGATAGAAAGAGATTGAAATTGAGCTGCGATCACAGAAAAACAATGCCTCTGCAGCTAAAACCAGTTGAGAGGAGCTGGCTGACATTGGAATAATTAACTTCCCATATGTTTGTTCCAGCTCCTGATTTACATGTTTTGCTCATGATCTTTGCTCATGATCAGACTTCACTTGTCATGGTGCACAGCCAGATTTTATGACCTTGTACTGAGAATTTTGTCTTTTTAAAACACCTGGTCTTTAACTTAGAGTGAGTTCAAATCTTTCCAGTGCTAAGCATTCCGTGGGTCATACGTTCCAGATATAAAAGCATTCTAAATCATCACAGCTTTTAAGTATACAGGAAATCCTTCCAAAATGCCTGGTGCATGTGGCACGTTTGATGTTAGACTAAGCTAATTTCCCCATTCTCCCTATCATGTTGGGTGTGTTTTTGTTATGTCATTCCAAATGATGTGTTTAGTCCCCAGAGGGCTTTGAAGGACATGTTTAATGTAGCATGCCTATGAAGATTAAGTTCTTTTAGGACTACCCACTCAAAAATTGTGTATTTTGCCATTTTTCCAAGTCTAATTTTTTTTTTAAATCTCAAAACACATAGAGTAGTTTGGAATTAGAAATCTTTCTCATATAATAGCCACCTTCTGAAAGCTTAGGGAGAACCATCAATTTTGATGAATGTTGAGGTTGTCCAGAAGAATGGGTTTTAGATCTCTTAATAAAACAAAAGCAAAGGCATTTGGCAAGCACCAAATATATGCTGATTTAGCACAGAGGACTTCATTAGATGGTGCAACATATGTAACCTGTAAACTATGGCATTGTGTTTATATGAAAAGGATTTGTATGATTCACTCCATAGAAATATTACTAGGATTTCCATAAATTGTCAGGCCTTGGACAAAGCGGTCCAGGGAAAATTCTAGAGCATTGATTTTGAACCAGTGTGCTGTTGGAGTACTGCCAGAGTTCCACAGATGTGCTGTGGGAGTTCAGGGGAGGGCAACTGGGGAATGTGAGTTCTCCATCAGCAGTGCAGTGTGCCTTTTTGGTCATTAAAAATCTTTTATTGTGCCCTGGCAATATTTTTAGTGCTTTGCAGGTGTGCCATGTAATGTGAAAAATTGCTGTTCTAGACTCGACAGGCCAGCACCAGCTTTGGGATGCCCTTGGGCCTTTCTCATTTACTGCCCTCCTATTTTGTACAGCATGTACATATAGCAGTTACCTTCCCTTGATACCCAAGAATTGTATAAAAACTAATGTGAGTTTTCCTTCATGTCACCACCCTTATCTGATCAAGGAAACAGAAGGGTGATGGTGCATATTCCCCACTGCCTCTTTCTGGTAAGTCTCTTTCTGAGTTCCTGGATGACTTACAAGAAACTGCAGAACTCTGATGTATTCATCCATTGGTGCTATTTTCTTTCAAATGCCAGATATTCCACACCAATACTGTTTGGGGACAGAGAATCTGGGAATGGTGTGAAGAGGATGTCACCATCTGGTAACATGGTGAGAAGAGGATGTTCTTTTGCAGTTGCACCTGATCCCCACATCCTCTTAGTAAGTGCCTCCATAGGCCATGTACAAAGAGATGGCGGTAAATGTTACCAAAGAAATGGCTAAACGTACAAAAAGATGGTACAAACCTAGGACTAGGTTAACTCAGGAACTTTCTCCTTCCATGTGAAAGACCTTCTGTTCACCATTGGAAAACATGTTGATTGCTTTGTTGCCATTTGCCATTTACTGGTTGGGGACACAGTTTGACTTCCAATAGTAGCACTGACAAAGTGACTTGACCTCCCAAGAAGGCTCATTTTCCCACCTTATTGCTTGTCTATCCATAGAAGGCAAATATGTGGTCCTACAAGTAAGTTTTGGTTTGCTTAGTTTTGGTTTGCTTTCATAGCTTCTCTCCATGTTTTGTGCCTGTTTCTTCTCTGTGGCTGTTCTATATTATTTTAAATTTTTAAGTTGCTTTGAACTTAACCACTTGAACTGAGTCACCTCAGAGGTCCTTAAAGAAAATGTGGAATATAAAATTTTTAATAAAATTAAATAAAAATTAATGATAAAAACAAAGGCTAGATCAGGAACCTAATATCTAAGCTAATCAATAGACAGAATTCTGTTCAAACACACACTACTGTAAAGTTGAAAGTACATTTTTTTAGGTATTTGATATCTCATTAATATGGAGAAGGCAAAGAAAACTGTATATAGGAAAAATAAGGCAGAAAGCAGAAGCTCCTCAAAGCAAAAATAAAAGCAGGTGTAAGATTCTGTAGGGAAAAAATAAAGGAGAAAGTTTGCTGGGTCTTAAGACGTATTCATGTTACAAGAGGAGTTCCTTCAGCATAGCTGCTTTTTGCGGTATAAAAAAGTACACATTAACAAAATTAAATCATCAACACACACTGAATATTTCATGTGAATGAAACTTTGAGTTTAAAAATGCATGTAAAAGGCAATCCACCAAACATCTGCAGGAGCATCAACACTGCAATGTCTTCGAAAGCTAAGGCATGCCATTCAGATTTCACTTCCTGCCCATACTCCCAAACAGTCTTACCCTATGGGCTGTGGGTGGCACAAGTGGTTAAGATACTGTGACTGTTAACCAGAAGGCCAGGGTTCTAGACCTGGGTCCCCACAAGACAGAGGAGCTCCTGTCCTTAGCCCAGCTCTGCAATGCAGCTGGAACCAATTGTATCGGCTCTGCAGTTCCATTGGACTATTTCAGTGGCATGGAGAGGGGGGATTTGCTACTTGGGTAACAGCCTATCCTCCATATTAATTTACCCAGGCCTTCGTGCTTCACATGCAGCATCGAGCATGATACCATAGTCTTTCGAGACTAATGGATGCCAATGCTCATCCTGAAGCATGTTTAGGTTCCATATAACCCACATCATGTAGCAGACCCAGGAAGTTTCTGTCTTGTTCCAATAAGGTTACATTTGTGGACATAAAAGGTAGTAGGTGAAATTAAATATTTCTGTTTACCATAGAACAGGATGCAAATAGTGCTTTTGATTCACATGATTTCATTCTGGACAGCAGATAAAGAACATCAGAGAGAGAGAGAGAGAGAGAGACTTTAGAATCTAAAATTTCAAGTACACTGGCAGTGCAAACTAGCGGGCTTACTGTGGTACTAACAACAGTGATCTGACATGCAGTGAAGTGTGAGAGCAATCCTAACCCCTGGTAGAGCTGGCACAAGTCCCGGCCAGGGTGGCCATATGACTGAAAATTCCTGGATTTGTCATCTTTTTAGTCTTCTGTCTGGGTGTCCTCCAAAAGGGCTTCACTGTCCTCTATTTTGTCTCCATTTTGAAACTTTGTGATGGTGCACAGTACCTCATCATATCATATGTCATTGGATTTGTATTGAACAGCAGAATCCAATGCCAAACTGTTTTGAAATATCTCCTTCTTATCAACAGTTATGCAAAAAAAAATTTAAAAATACGCATTAAGCTCTGTGTGACAGCGAATATGCCCCCTATTGCTGCTTTATTTGCCATTTATGCACCACCGTCTATAAGTAAAGCCAGGCTAAGAGCAATCCAAAGATACCAGAATGGTCCTGATCCAATGAACGCAGCCTACAAAATCACCCCAGAAGGAGAAGCCTGATAATTGCATTGATCTCTATGGGAACTGAAAGGGAGCCATATCTTGTCTTTACTCATGAGTAGAACTTGCTTAAGCTATTTGGAAAGGGCAGGCTGGGAGGAATCTGGTCCTGATCCAATAAATGCAGTCCCTACTAGGAACCTCACAAGGAATTCCTTCCTCCAACCTTCACTGCATTAAATCCTTTTGAAAGTGAGATTGCACAGCCACTTTTCTGAACATGGGAACATAAGTAGAGCCTCCACTGGATCAGGCCACAGGCCCATCTAGTCCAGTGTCATGTGTCACACAGCAGCCCACCTGACGCTTCAGGGAGCATATATGACACCTGCATCCAGGTGCCCCCCACATCTGGCATTTTGAGGTTATCCACCTCTACACATCCCTCATTGCTTGTAACCCGTGATGGTGCTAGCAGATCTAGCATTGGTAAGTTGGCAGGGTAGGATCAGGGCAGAATGGGAGTTCAGGCTGGGAGTAGGAAGGGGAGGATCCCAGCAACTACAACAACAGATATTCTCTTCCCCTGGGAAAACATAAAAATTTTATGCTGCAATCTAAGAAAAAGAAAACTTTGTGGAATTAGGATACCCATTTACTGCAATTCAATAATGAACACATATGTGTAATCATACATATTGAAATATGTACAGTATGTACTCATATTCATATATACATATGAATATACACATATTTGTACTCATACTCTGTACTTGCTGTGTAAACTGTGTGCTTTTATATTAAAAAGAGGCATCTAATTATGTTTAATAATAATAATAATAATAATAATAATAATAATAATAATAATAATAATAATAATAATAATCCATTATTCCAATTGCAAACATTCAACAACAGTGTGTTTACAGCAGAGTTCTGGGAACTATTCTGAGAAGACAAATAACTGAGTTTCTCCTTGCTATCAGCTATACATACTACCCATGTATGCATTTGTGGAAAAGTTCAAAGGAGATGTACTATCCTTGCATATGGGAGACAGAAGAAAAGCAAAACAAATTTGATCAAATGTTAGAACACTGCCTAGGGGGAAAGGATGGAAATGTTCTCATATGGGCATGTAATGCTTTGATACTGATATTTGTGGACTTTCAATATGCATCTTTTTTGCTGTCAAAAACACCGCCATCTGTAAAGTAATGGCCATCTAAGGAACAGCCTGCTAGTGCTCCAAGTTATAAAAACTTGCAGATGGTGGAAGTTTCTCAGAGACAAAATAACATCAAAAATCTGGTGTCTGAAAGCAGCCTTGTTGAAGTATATCAAGCAGGAGATAAATCGGTTCCAACCACTCTTAGAGAATCTGGTTGCCAGACTTTTTTAATTCTACAGTTTCTGGCACTGGACTATTCTTGCTTGCTTTCTTGAAAGAAAAACGTAACACTGCTACTGGTGGACCGAGAAAGCTGAAGAGGATCTGATGAAAAATTCAGGGGGCTTGACTCGAGTTGCGTCTAAAATCACTGAACCCCAGCCCCCCAAATTTTAACTTAAAAAATAAGTCATCAGGAGGCTTTCCAAGCCATCAAGTCACCCAGCACAACTTGATAAGACTCACTCTAGAAAGCACACCACAGCTCGAAGGAGGCAAATGGGACTGCTGCAATGCAATGTGTGGGTTTGAAGGTTCCCTTTTGACTCTTCCTGCCATCCACACCCACGCCAGTGTCCACAGCAGCAAGGAACGTGCCAACCCCTTCCCTTTCTTTTCCCGCACAATCCTATCCCAACTGTGACAAAGGAAACCCCCATTTACTTCATGGGCTTGATACAAAGGCATCCCAGCTCAGCCCAGTGAGCAGTTCTGGGACAAGTATCGGTGGAATCTGTGGAACTTCCTGGGATTCTGCTCTGTAGCTGCCCACAACACAGCTGTACCCCCTTCCAAAAAAATCAGAAGCTTTATGTGGCTGCTGAGGATAGGCCCTGGGTAGCCTTCCCCAATTAAAGAGGGAGAAAGAAACCCCAACTAGACTGTACTCAGGGTTACCATATGACCAGAAATTGCCTGACTTGTCTTCTTTTTGACCCTTTGGTCTGGGCGTCCTCCGAAAGGGCTTGAGCATCCTCCATTTGGGTTGCTCTGTAATGTGCCACAGGAAGGAGCAGTGAGCCCGCCATCCGGAGCCCATTAAAAAGCCACCTGGGGAGAGAGAGAAGGTGGGCAGAGCGTCAGTGGCTTTTTTGGGCTTGTTTAATTTACTCTGATGACCCCACAGAAATCACCCCAGCAGCCCATGAGCCCTGCAGGAGGGAAAGGGAGCTTTGCCAATACCACCAGCATGGAGGGCAAGGAGGAGGGGCAGCTCCCTGCTCAAGCTAAAATCAAATTCCTATTTCTTTGATGCCCAATGGGTTGCAAAAATAATTTGATTTTCCAGAAATCAAAGGCCAGGTATGCAGGCAGGATTAGGGCAGAGAGGTTCCTGCCTGCCTGGCATTTGCATTGCAAATGATTTATTCTTGCAGCTGCCTTTGGAGAGGAGGAAGCCAGCAGCTCTCATTGGGTCCCTGCAGCTTTTGAACACCTTTCACTTAAGTTTTGTTGAGGGTTGCAAAAGCTAGCTGTTGCAAGGGGAGGACTGGGAAGGTGCTGAAGAGGGTAACCAGGACTTGGGTTCTGTTTGGAAGGAAGGATTCATTTCTTACTTTTTGGCACTGGTGCGAATTTTGTTCACATTTGGACTTGGGAGGAATGAGGTTTTTATCTGTTTTCTGTAGGACTTTTTTTAAAAAAGTGCACTCATCATGATTTCCCTACAGTCTATGCAAACCAAAGAAGAGGATATGTAAAAGATGGATATTCTTGGACTGTATACTAATCAGGTTAAGAATATAAGAAGAGCCTCCACTGGATCAGACCAAAGGTCCACCTAGTCAGCTTCCTGTATCACAGCGGCCCACCAGACACTTCAGGGAGCACATACGAGGTATGACACCTGCATCCAGGTGCCCCCCTGCATCTAGCTTTTTGAGATTGTCCACCTCTGCATACACTTCTAATGGCTTGTAATCTGTGATGCATATGTGATGCATGTGTACATGTCCAAGGGCCTGTAGTGTTGGAAATGCAATCAATCTCAATACATAACTAATATGAAAGGTGGCATGCAAAAACCCTGGGTCATGGAGGGACAGTGTGCTGTGAAACCTTGAGCTGGCCTTAATGAAACTTGCTCGTTGCAAGCACAACTGAATGTTTCTTGCTGCAACTAGAAATCTCCCTCCCCGAAATCTAAGTCTGAAAAGGCAATTGTCCACCAGCCGTCCATTAGCCCATCTTGGATGTATTCAGCTTATTCTGTGCTGGAAGGCCAGTATTGTGTCCTAAATGTTTGCAAGGTACACAAGCTTCCCTTTCTGGATATTTCTTGGTCCACCAACCTTCTTAGCTTGCAATGTTGAAATATGTCTCTGTTGCTAGATATAATTTCTCATGCATTAGCACTTCTCATCCCAAATGCCACCGGTTTATTTGCACTGGCTGACTGTTGCTTTCCCTCTTCCTCTTCCTGTTCACTCGGAGTCTTTACACATTGACATCATGGAAGCACTTTAATAGAAGTGTCTCTCATAGCCAATCAGCGCAGGAAATACTGTGTCAGGTTTCCGAGGTTAAAAAATAACTGGAAAAAATTACGGTCCCCATTTCCTGAGATTCCAATTACATGTGTCCCTTAGAAGTGGAAACAGAAAGGAAGTGTGAAAGGAAATTCTTTGTCTACAAGTTTATTATATGTTCTCACAAAGGAAAAGTTAGCTATGGCAACAATTTCCCGCTTGCCCACTTTCACACGCACACGCACACACTCTTAGCAAAGCTGCATTACATGTAACAATATTTAAACAGCTGGACAGTCCTGACTGAGCACAGTTTCCACTTACCTAGTATATTTATTCAATGCCCGATTGACAGTAAAATAGAAGGGGAAAAATTGCCAATCATATCTTCTCCCTTCTGCTTTCAAAATTAAATTTGCATGGACCTCTTGCTACTGCATTTATAGCACCCAGTAGGGGGGCATTTCAAACCTTGTCCAAATAGAAGATCGCTTCAAGGAATGATTTCAAAAAAGCAGCCACTCAGTCAAAATTGTTTACTTAGTGGACAGGGGAGGCATACTGATCATGACCTAACATCCTATGCATGTGTATAATTCTCAGTGACAGTAAACACAGCATGGTTAGCATGCAGAAGTTTTTACCCAAGGTGCTTCTCCAACCAGATTCTTCCTCTGGTCATGAGGTGGAACATCTCTATGTTGTTCGTGGAGAGGTGCATTGAGCATACGTTTTCTTTTAGCAGTTGGTCTAGATCAGTGGTTCCTGAGCATTTCAACTTCTGAAATTCAGATCAGCTTCTGTCATTGAGAGTGACTGTCTGGACCCCCCAGAAGTTATGTCAATGCTGCTGAAAGGGTGGTTCACGGGATAATTGGGCTTACTCAGTTTGATAACTGGGCTCTCCTCACATCAAGTCTTGTGCATGTTCTCTTCTGTCATTATTTGCAGCTATTGAGTTCCTACACAACAACCAAGTTCTTATTTCTGGCCATAATCTGACAATGACACCATTTTCTGCTTAATGATGTCACTTCCAACCTTTTGCAAGTGCTGAGAATGCTACTTGGTCCACTGTATGAAACAAGTGTGACACCCCTAGACCAGTGAAGGTGGGGATCAGAACCCCCTTAGATGGCTGCAACTTCATTTCAGGGGGGTTGTGAGTAAAGCTGGGCACCGCCATCTTGGACTCTGGCACTGCATACCACCACCTTGGAATATCTGGCAATCCTGATCCAGATGAGCCAAGGGGAGGCCCATCCATAGGTGGTCCATGCCCACACACCTTCCACACTGCCACACAAAGATCCCACATATACACCTGGCTTAGGCTGCTCCCCCCAGATCCCTCCTGTTAGATCCCTGGCCATGGAAGGCTGTTCCAAACTTTCTCAGAAGTGCTCTTCTTTCAAGCGCAAGTGCTTATAAATCAAATCAAAATTTCTGAGAAAATTTTGCTCTCAATACAAAATGCTCTTAATTCAAGTCGCTCTTAAATGAAGGTATCACTATATTTCTATTAGAGGTCACCTTTCCTTAAAGGCCAGATACAAAGAAGTGCAAAAAGATGCAGGTTTCTTATTTTCTTGTGTGCTCCTCAGGCATCTTGTGTGTTACTATGAGATACAGGAAGCTGGACTAGATTGGCTCATGGCCTAATCCTGCAGGCTATTCTTATTTTCTATATCATGTCATTCACAACAATGTAGAATCTTCTTTCGTGCAAATAAAATCAGATTTGCAAGTCAATGTCCACAGTACATGAAAAAATACCAGGGTACTTAGCCAGCACTTCCATTTTCAACCTAGTTAGCAGAGTTGTAACACATGTTAGGACAGGTGCAGCCAGGGCACAGATTGGAGCCTGAACAAGGGTGCTCAGTGGAATCAACATACCAATCTGTTCATGATACACAAGTTTCTAGAGAATATTTAGAAGAGTGTATTAAAAACATTTTAAGTAGATTCCCACTTAAATGGTATAAACAACCTAGGGATAGGGTTGCAGCATCCACAAATGTGACCTTGAGGAAAGCAGTCACGGGAGTTATGGACAATATATGACTTTATTTATTTTGGCAGCTGGAATTCCCAGGCATTGACGTCATGAACTGCTCTACTTGATGTATCTACAGGAATTTATTCATCTGAAAGCCAAAAGCATCTTTTAAATAAAACCGCATGCTCAAGGTCACTTATTCAGTCTATAAAAAAATGGTCAGAGACTGGTCTAATTTGAAAGAACCATCAATTTATGTACAGGTTTCAGTCTTTTTAGCTTATAAAAGTAATCAGGTAGGAAGGATAAATTCCCTTTCCTTGATCTATTGGAGCTGTTTAGGTAACATCACAACACTATTAAATAGTCTTGCAAAGGAAGACATTATTAACATTGAACAAAGAAGAGATTGGAGTGCTAGATCTTCGTTCTGCGGAAACATCATTTGAAGAATGGGAATGTACGCCAACTTTAGCCTATGCATGTCTGCTCAGAAGAAAGTCCCATTATAGCCTACAGCAGGGGTCTCCAAACTTTTTGGAAAGAGGACCACCTCATCTCTCTGACACTGTGTCCAGAGGAGGGAGGCAGAAAACTAATTTATATTTCAAATTTGAATATAAATTCAAATTACGGTACATAAATTTACATATATGAATGTATTGGAGTGTATTACAAAACTTGCCCAATGGCTGGATAGAAGAGTCTTGCTGGGGACCACATTGAGACTCTCAGAAGGCCAGATCTGCTGATGCCTGGTCTATAGAATATGGATAGGATTGTAACCAGTGGTGGGCACCAGCAGGTTCGCACCTACTCTATAGAACCGGTTGTTAACAAGAGATAGGACATATAAAGTTTAAAAATAGCCATTTAAAAGTGGCTGCCAGATGGGCAGAGAACCGGTTGTTAATTTCTGTGATGCCCATCGCTGATTGTAACCTTGGTAAATCTGTAATCCTTCAGTCCTACTCATAAAAAGTAAAAAGAATAAAGCAGTCATTATTTTTTAAAAAATTGGCATTTGAGTGCCCTCATTTCAGGAAATTTGTGATGGACTTCAGAACATCTGCAATGTCAGCAATCACAATCATATAGTGCCAATTAATTAAGCTGTTCCCTAATTAAATCATTGTACGCTTTATTCAGTCAAATCATGAGAACATCATATCCAAACATTCTTGGAAAACCTGCTAAAAGGTTTTTAAAAGTAATTGATTGTTTATCGTTTCTTTTACAAAACTCATTAGAAAACAGGTATGGAGACAACCAAGGATTAGGATGAGGATTAGACCACAGGAGCATCTAGTCCAACTTCCTGTATCTTATAGTACCAGACCAGATGCTTCAGGAAGCACACAAGGTCACAAGACACTTGCATCCTGGTACTCCCCCATCACGTGGCATCCTGAGATAGCCTAACCCTACAATCCAGAGTAACAATCCAGAGACATTAATGTGCACCCGTAGTTACTGCACCACCTAGTGAACACCTATGGAAAATTCATATTGCAATCCAGAGTAAATTGTTCTTACACCAGAGTAAGGACTCCTCATAGTTACTCTGGATTGTGCCCATATGTCTAAAATAAGGAGGTTGCACATACTCAGCATGGCTTGTAACCCATGATGGACTTTTCCTTCAGAAATTTGTCCACTCCCCTCTTAAAGGCAACTAGGCTAGATGTTATCACCACATCTTGTGGCAAGGAATTCCACAAGACTGAACAACACTGACAGTTGAAATGGATATTCAGCAGAATCAGTTGAAACACTTCCTATTGCTTTCACTTTCAAACCAAAACTGCCACGTTCTCCCCAAGAGCAGGCGTGAATTGCCCAGTCAGAAGAGTGGTGGGGAATGTGTGGTGTATAGGGAGATTAAATCATGAGGGTGAAGTTCACAAAGATAGTGCAAGGATTGACTGGTAATTTTTTTGTCAGCAGAGGGACGTATGCAGTTCACCACATATATACAAGAGTCATATATATACTGTCTGGAGTACTGGAGCTCCAGTCCCCACTGGAGGACTGGTGGGTTCAGGTGAGTCCGGCCCAATGTGAACCCAAGGGACCTTCACTGATCCAGGGATGAAAAATCCAGAGAAATCATACTTTCCCTGTATTCGTCTGAATTTTTGGACTTGAGTTTCATCAATGGAAGGAGTAAGAAAGCAGTCATTAGAAACTTATTTTCTTAACTCGTGCCTTAAGAACATGAACACACACAAACATGACTTCCCAATTTTAAAAATTCCAGCCCTATTTCTGCTTGTGACGCAGTCCTTTAGGATTTTTGTGGTTCTCCGTAGCTAGGGACTGACTGCGTTCACTGACCACAACTGCTAAAATGTTTTAATTTCAATGTATGATTATTAGAAACATACTGGCAGAGACAAGTAGTGGAAAGCTCATGAAAAAATAACAACCTTGGACTTTTTGCCACATCAGAATAGAATTATCTGCAAATTAGAAACTGTCACAATACGTAACTGCAGAGTTACAGTTAACTGTACTCTGTGCCTGGGATGCCATTAATTTATTAGCAATAAAGTGGTCTGTCGTCCTCATCCTCCACGATTAGTGTTACTGACAACACTGATCTGAAGATAGTCTGGCTTCTGTGCCAGCAGATCTCCAAGTATTGGGGTCTCATGGGGTCTCAAAAAAAATCAGCAAACACATTAACGGCAAAAGAATTCTTTGACCACAGTAGGAACTTTCTGGGTCCAACCTTCCCTTTCATATGCTATGCAAAACAAGACACCACCTCAATTGCCACAGTTGGTACAGGTAACTCTGGTTGAGAAACGCTGTCTTGGCTGAGTAACTACCCTAGCTGATCTCTTTCAACCAGCTGCACATGGTGGTCCACAGATTACCCAATCAACCTTCCATTTTTGCTGCCTGACTGGGAAAGCCCAAAATAGTGCTCATGGTTATCAAACATTTGGTAGGTTAGGGTAAGATTGCAACCTTTTAAAAGCCTCCCCCCCCCCTTAAAAAAAAACACACACACAACTTGCACAGGTAAGTGATATTTCATAAAAATAATAAATAAAGCTATTAACTTTGGTTTGACTTTAAGCAGCTAGAGTGCAGCTTCATTTTTGGAGCCAAAAGCAGTCCATCATGAAGCACTTTGCAGTGCTGCGGAAAGAATTTGAATTAGATGTTTTGCCCTTCAAGGTATTCATGTGATCTTCTTGATTGTAAATCTCTCTCTCTGTTTACAACTAATATTATGATGCCGACTTGTTTCCTAAAAAGGTAATAGTGGTTGATGCATATGCAATGTGGGTATATGAGCATGTTCTGGATGCCAGTAGGAAAGTTGTGGTCTAATTATATCTTATATTCCAATTACTTTAGCAATTCCCCCAAGCTGCTACTCATAACCATGCTTGCATGCTTACATACCGGAAAAAACCATCAGCAAACACATTAATGGCAAAAGAATTCTTTGACCACAGTAGGAACTTTCTGGGTCCAACCTTCCCATTCATATGCTATGCAAAACAAGACATCAAGTCAGCTTTGGGAGAAGCACACTATGATATCTTGCTTGGTTTATGGGACCAGCTTTACACATTATCCTTTACCTTCCTGGCGCCTTCTCACTAGAATAACTGTCTGCAAAGTTTTGGTGAGTAAACCTTCACAAAACCTTCCTTTGCTGGGACACTGTTGCCAATGTCAGCAAAGAAACCTCAAGGAAATAGGACAGTGGCTCTCAAAATGGAGTGTTGTTACTGTCACGGGTTCCCTTGGTCTTAACACCACCCCCGCTTGCTCACGGGAGTCTGTTCTTCCAGGACAACCGATATCTGGGTCTCATCCTCATCATCACCCCCCCCCCCCAGGCATACATCATCAGACTGAGTCAGGTAGGTACTGTCAAACACATTTACTCAGGCACTCACTTGGTTCCACAGAATAACACTTCTCTTTCTACAGGTCAACGTGACCACTCAGCAGAGTCCCTGCCACCATGAACAGGTAAGTCTCTTAACATGTCAGTAACACAAATATCTTTCTCCGCATGTCCATTCCTTACTCTTTTCCTCTTCTTTTCTAGGTTCCACGCCCTGACTGAGTACTCGTCTCCCTGCTTGCAGCACTGGCTTTCTCCTCCCCACTTAGAGTCAAAGCACGCAGTCCACTGCACACTGTTGCGGGGTGGGGTTCCTCTGGTTTCTCAGGGAGGAATACATCTGGATCTTTTCTCGGGCTCTCCCTATAAGCCGAGTAGGTGCTCCGCTCCTTCCACGGGAGTTCCTCCCGCCAAAGAACCTCTCATTCCCTCCCCTCTCTCTCTCTTATATCCTCGACCCCTCCCCCCATCTCTTCCCGCCAAACTCCCGTCAGCAACTGGACTCCTCCTGGGGCATACCACCTGGTGGATGGCCCAACCGTTATCCCTCTTCTTTTGGGTCCTCCAAGCCCCCCCGTCCTCCAGAGCACCACCATATCGTCCATCCTCCAGACCTCGACGGCATCTGGGAACAGCTTGATGTCAAGGGGTGGGGGTAATCCGGCCTGTTCCATACGCGCAGACTCTCCCCCATGTGTACCCCCATGGGCTCCATGTTAAAGCTTTCGTACGCATCCCAGTCCACGCCACAGTGACTCATCAGCCTGGAAGCATTGGCCAATGCCCCTTTAAGTGGTAGAGAGAAAAAGAAAACTCCAGATTGCATTGCTGCCAGGGATGGGACATGGGTTTCTTCTTGCCTGCAACCAGTACTGCAGTCCTTGGGCACGTGTGGAGGTGCAGTGAGCCTTCTCAGGGCTCTCCATGCCTTCTGGATCCCCCAGGAATGCAGCACTGGCTTCATATAGGAGACAGATCTTAGGTACAGATCCTGCTTTTTCCCCACAACAAATTTCCCCACAACAAACTTCAGTTTTCCATTTAGGAGGTTGAGAAGCATTGAAACAGGGGACTGTATAGCCAGATTTTTTATTTATATCTTCTGCCCAAGTTCTTCAGATGTTACTCATACTTGGGGTAAGACAGCTATTGATCAGCATGTTTGGGTACTCAATACTCACACTGATCTCAAGAGTGGGACACTAATCAGAACATAATTCTGTAGTTCCACTGCTTGATCTTAAATCATGCATCTGCAGGGTAAGTGCGGGGCATGTGTTCCAGATACTGGAAACAGTGAATAAAGGGGAACAGTATATAAATAACACCCCTGCCTGTGCCCATTGCAAGTACCTTTATTTTTTGCCATAATGCTTGTGGTGAAAGTGTTTCTTCTGTTACCTTCACGCTAAACTGAAGAATCAGTTGTGGTGGCAAATAACCTGCATGCTGCAGAGGGTAAACTGGCAGTGATGTGGCAGAGTTCACAGTGCCAAGTTGCCCTGTCCTCATGTAGGTTCTGATTCCTGCCACCAGCCTTCCACAGAGCTTCCCAAGTCTTTGAATATTGTATAAAAAGCAATCGCAAATCACTACCTGGTTGCAAACCCAAAACTGCAATGTCTGAATCCCCCTGCAATGTGCAGTAGCCCGCATTAGCGACACCCTTGGGGATCGTTCCAATGCATCTGCTCATGCCCCTTTACAGAGAGTGGGAAAGATTTACACAAACAGGAGCATCACAGTCCACCAGTTGGAGTATACACTGGTCTAACTACTAATATTGATGAAGCATTCTTTCTCATTGTAGTTCTTTGTAAAAAATAATTTTAACATAGAAATTCTGAGTCTTTGTTTCAGGGAAACTATGCAGCCCATGAAAAGGAACATCAGCATCAAGGAAGCAAGTCTGCATCCAAAGGAATATTCTCAGCATGGTATAAAACTAGTTTTCCATATTTAGAAGCAATGGTTAAAAGAGGAACAAACTGCAACCTTGTGAAAACCAACATCCTATGTGCTAACAAATGCATTGCTGTCCAGCGTGACAGTTCTACAGAAAAATGTAAGCTCTGTACAGCAAACTGGCAAGGAATACATCTGGAAACTGTCAGGAATAAAAATTCCTAGCATGTTCTTTCCAGCATTGCAGTGGCTGCGATGAAGAAGGTAAGGCCAAACATGGGTTGGCATTGTTAATGGAAATGAATCCACACAAATCACACAGAGGGTGCAAAATTGACACTGTGCAGGCTGAGCTAGAGCACTTTGGAAGTGATCTATTGGCCATATAGAGGTAGAAAGTAAGCTATCAGGATGACACAAGAACTCAGAGATTTATCCATCATGAGAAATTGTTCAGGAAGATGGGCTTAAAGTTACGGGTAAGAATTGACTCTGAGACAGGGAGAGAGAGATAATATTTCTGGAATAGATTCATCACAGGGACATAGATAAATTATTTGAGCTGTTAATGGCTGAGAGAGAGAGAGAGAGAGAGAGAGAGAGAGAGAGAGAGAGAGAGTTTTCTCAAAGCTTTAAAATGTTAGAAACATTGAGAGAAAAGGCAACTGACTGACAGAACAAAATTAGACATACATATGCACTGGAAACATTATAGGATGTTGCAAGGATAAAAGGGCTATAAAAGGAACTAGCACTTTGTGAAATACTGTGCGATGTAAAGATCAAATAGAATTTTGTGCCATAATATTCTCAGTTCTAATCAATGCACAGTCTTTTGTAATGTGCCACAAAGTGGTTCTGATTTTTCTTATTTTTTTTTTACATTTCAGAGGAATAAAAATAGGTATTTTTAAATGTTCTGAATTCTAAAACATGTGAATCAAGAATCCTGTAAATTTGCACATCAACCACCAACCTGATCCAGATGTGCACTCATACCCTTGTTCATCTGCCAATAATGGTTTTCTTTTCAAAGAAGGGAATCTGTATACTATTGGCTGCTTGATCATACGTGAAGGGACAAGTTCATGAGTTCATGCCTCCCACACCTGGGAGCTGTTCCTCAGGTCAAAACACTACTTAAAAATAGCATTTTAAGGGTACATCTAGGGGCAGTTTGGATGAATCACTAACTCCCTGAAACTTAGCATTCTTGCTGTTTCCAGGTGTAGGGCCTCCTTGGAAGTCTCTTGCCCCTATATAACCCTGAAGAAGTACACGAAACTATTTGTGGAGGCCAAGATGCTAAGCACCTTGCTGATGAAATGTCTTCATCCAATCCACTTTGCGTTCCAATGGCACAGTGGCTGCCCTGGGGGCTTTCAGCACATCCATCTGTCAGGTTGTATTGAATTCATTTCAGCTTCTTTAATCTGAGGGTATAGACAACCTGGCTGGGTCTGTGCAACCTCACCTGTGCACGTGTGAGACTCTTGCCCTTGCTGAGTGATCAATAAGACAAAAACTAAGCAAAAGGGCATCAAAGGTGCTTGACGTTTACTTACGGGAGGGTCACACAGAAGGTGACGTTCTCAGAAGGTGGTCTCGGGCTGAAACACTTGAGAACAACTGCCCTAAACAATCTGAGAGCGGGATAATTTCAGGTCCATCTTCTCCCAAACAAGCTTTGCTATAGGCTTCATGGTCATCTCATACCTTTTTCTGGGTACCCTTGACATGCAATAGGCATCTACTGCAGACAGTGGGGAATATACTATAATATACTCCTTTATAGGTTCAGCATTTGTAGGGAATGGAGAAAAGATTGTATGTGGTGATGCAATCATGGTAAAGCAGTGTGTTTTGGGGCATCAACTATCTTGATTCCTTCCCCTCCATTTTATTTTACTGTGTTTTCCAATATTTCTCAAACTGTGGATCAGGTCACAAGCCAATTTCAGGTAGGTCCCCATTCATTTAAATATTTTGATTTTAGTATATTAGACTTGATGCCAACATATTAGGTGATTGCATTTAGAGAGATCTGCACTTTCAATAGGCTGCATATACTTTTAATAGTGATAGTCAGCGCAGCTTCTGGGTAAGTGTGGATAGGATTGCAGCCTAAGATTGTGAAAAAAAAATTCCCACTTGATGATGTCACTTCTGGTTATGACATCACTTCCAGGTTAATGGCAACACATCTGATGGGTTCTAATAGCTTTGTCAGTCTACAAAGTGGGCGCTGCGCTAAAAAGTGGTTTGTTTTATCATCTGTAAACTGCCTTGGGTTGTATCTGTGGCAAGAAATAATTGTTTTAAAATGAAAGCTAATTATAAATTTGTTATATATTTATATTTATGTATGTAGATTTATATTTACGTTAAAATTATAATAGTGCTCAGAGTGCTCATGTCTGCTCAGAAGTAAGTCCCATTGAGTTCAATAGTACTTACTCCCAAGAAAGTGTGGTCAGGATTGCAGACTATATTTTTTAAAACTAAAATGTTTGCCTTTGTGAGAATGTAGCTGGAGATGAAGCAGAGCAAGATATGCTATGAAATTGGTATGATTTTCAGAGTCACACTAGCAGCACTAAGACAGCTGGTCTTGCCATTCAGTCCATTGCTTGGATGCTCTTTGCTCTTCTCCTTTGCTGTGCTACACATTGGAAAGATCCTTACAAAATCCAGGAGAAAAGGAAATACTGTACTGAGTCTGAACTCTTTTCCCCTCCAGCATGGAAATAATTATAGTAATTTAAATTAGTTGTCTCCTTGCATTCTCTCATCTACAGTCACTTTGAGACACTTTGTGGGATGAAACTTTTTTCCAGTGCTCCAGACTGCATCAAATCATGACTCAACATGCCATTTGGCATCCCAATAGCAGGAAAAATCTGCCTGAAGCTCCTTCAGTGAAACTGTACAAAAAGAATAAATGACAAAGAAGAATTATGTGCACATACCCTCTTTCTCATGGTTGCCATAGCTCACTTCCCAGGTATTCATTTGTATTTATTCATCGATACCCCACCCTTCCTTCAAAGACTTCAGCGCCGCATTTGGTCCGCAAAGCAACCCTTTGAAGTTGGGGTAGATGAAAGATTACAACTTGCCCAAGTGAGCTGAACAGCTGATAGGGGGATTTGAATTTGCCTTTCTAACATGTCTAACCCAACTAGCAGCAACAATACCCAGTAAGGCATGAGGATTTGGATCTATTACCTGCTTAACAGTTCTTTATTATTAAGATTCCACAGTTTGATCTTGTCTCCGTTACTCTGGAAGGATATCAAATACTACTAACAATCTTTGGGTGTACACAGCCAAAATATAACTTTCCATTCTATTTAATTTACTGATCTGTTTTAAATCTGAAATCCCTTCCAGGACATACTTGGAATCCCTTCATGGTCTAAAATCTTCCTACCACTTTGTCTGCAAGCAAGAATGACAATTTAACACCTACATAAAATGAGGAATCCCAGATCAAAACTTCAAACATTGGGACAAAAGATTGTTCATGGTTGGATCTGGAATGAAAAGAAAGAATGAATGAAAAAGCTTTGGATCGGGATTGCTAATGTGGAAATGTTAAATGAACCAAATAACATTATTCTGCGCTGCACTTTGAAATCAAGGGCTCCTGGCCAACTGACAGGGCAATCCCATTAAGTTTATTCTCATCTACAGCAGCACTTCTGTACATGCTTACCTGGGTGTAAATCCTACTCAAAAAAATGAGTCTTACTCCCGAATAGACATGCATAGGTTCACTCTGCAGGTTTGCAGAGCCTTTGGATTTCACAATGTTTCAGTGCATGTATGCATACTTCTTCACACTCGTTTTGTTGGCTAAATGCTGCTAACTCAGGTTTGAGGGTCCTGCAAGTGCTTCAGAATAACTTCTTGCATCTGGATAGATTAAGCCATGGTGTGTGAAGTATTTCTATGACTCCCCTCAGCTGAATTACCCTACAATCCAGAGTAACTACAAGAGCACATAAGAGACATTACGTGTACCCATAGTCACTGCACCACCTAGTGAAAACCTATGGGAAATTCATATTGCAATCCAGAGCAAATTGTTCTTACACTGGAGCAAGGACTCCCCATAGGTACTCTGGATTGTGCCCTTAATCCCTCTGTACAAGACTACAGGTTTTCCAAGACATAGAGCAGTTCTCCATTGTAAATTTGCAAATATCACAAATATCAAATATCACATCAAACTTTAATAGAGGTAGAAAAGGGGATCCGCGAAACTATAGACCAGTCAGTGTAACATCCATTCCACCTTTATTCCACCTTTATTCTACCTTTATTCTACCTTTAATGAGGCTTTCCACCAGATAAGATGGTGGAAAGCCTCATTAAAAGTAGAATAACAAAACACCTAAAAGAGCAGGCCGTGCTCAGGAAGATCAGGGTGTCCAAACGTCCAGCTTTCCCCAGACTTGTCCGAGTTTTCCTATCGTATCCGGGGGAGTAGGAAAACCCCAGAGCACCTCCAGAATTTAAATAGCCCTTTAAACTGTCACAAGCCATGCAAGCAGCTCAGGTTTCCCCAGCCCTTTAAACCTCCAGCTCTTAACCCTTTCAGTGCCTCAATCTCTCCAGAAGGATCTCTCCATACTGGAAGAATGGCAACAAAATGGCAGTTGCATTTTAATGTAAGTAAATGTAAACTTATGCATGTTGGGACAAAGAATCTTAACTTTACATACAGGCGAATGGGCTCTGAGTTGACTGTGATAGAGAAGAAGAGAGATCTAGGTGTGCAAGTGAATAGCTTGAAGAAAGTGTCAACCCAATGTGCAATGGCAGTAAAGAAGGCTAACTCCATACTTGGGGTCATTAGACAAGGTATTGAGAATAAAATGGCTAATATTATAGTGCCACTATACAAATCAAAGATAAGGCCACATTTGGAGTACTGCATCAAGTTCAGATTGCCACATCTCACAAAAGATATAGAGGAAATGGAAAAAGTTTAGAGGAGAGCAACCAAAACTATCGATGGTCTGGGACAACTTCTGTACAAGGAAAGGTTACAGCATTCAGGGCTCTTCAGTCTAGAAAAGAGGCACAAGAGGGGGAACACACACACACACACACACACACATACACACACACACACATAATTGAGACATACAAAATTATGCAAGGTATGGATAGAATTGAATGTTGGGACAGACAAAAGAAAATATTTCTTTGCCCATTGTGTAGTCTGTGAAACTCCTTGCCACAGGATGTGATGATGGCATCTAGCTTCAGTGCCTTTACAAAGGGACTGGACAAATTCCTAGAAGAATTCCATGATGGGTGTGTGTGTGTGTGTGTGTGTGTGTGTGTGTGTGTGTGTGTGTGTGTTTGGGTGGGTGGCTAGATATAGGCAACCTCAAAATGCAAGGGAAGGAACCTGAATGCAACTGTCTTGTGTGTTCTCTGAGGCAACCGCTGGGCCTCTGTGAGATACAGGAAGCTGGAGTAGATGGGCCTTTGGTCTGATCCAGTGGAGGTTCTTCTTCTGTTCTTCTGTTCTTAAAACCAGAAATGACATGTGAAAAACATGATCCAACACTAAGGCCCAAACCCAAGGCATTCTTATGCTGCCAGAACGTGCTTTGCAGCTGTTGCAAATGTGACTGTGCTGGAGAGCATATTCTGGTTGCCCACAGCCTCAGGTAAGACTGTGCTGGGGCTTGTAGGAAGACAAGGAGGGGAGAAGAATAGGGAGAAATGGGCAGAACAGAAATGATTTTAGTAACAATAATGAGTAATGAAACCAAAAAATGCAGGTACTTCTCTATTGGCACTATTCTATTGTGTACTCTTGTGTAGTCCGTTCTATTTCATTCTTCCCTGTCATATCTGCCATTTAGTTTCAAGATAATTCACATTCACAATTGCCTCACATGTATTTGTTGGCCTAAATACAACACTGTGATCCTCCACTCCTGCCTACTGTTCCTGATATTGCCAAATCCAATGTGATGCACCCTTCAGATCTCTCTACATGTCACTTTGTAGCCTTTTCCCATTTAAGTCAACCAGTTTCTTTCTCTTCCTCTGGTTAATTAAAATAAACCAGTTTTATTGCTTCTGGAGTTCGGAATAAAAAAAAATATATCCTAGAAGGAAATGAACACCATTAACATTCTGACAGCCCTACAGAAACAATAGAAATAAACTTCTGAAGAACGACTGCAAGAGCGGAGACAAATATTTCCTCCGGTTCTCAAGAGCCTATATTCTTTTTGTACAATATTTTGACAGTAGCTGTCCCTGCTGCTATCATGACCCAGTCAGAACTCTAGCCTGAGAGTCAAAATCAATATGATTCTAATACACACGGAAAGCCCATTTATAATTTATTTATTGGCTTATATAATACCTGTACAAATTTTATGCTCAGTTTCCTCTGAAAAGAAATTTAAACTTTTTTCTTAAGCTGGAAAGAATTGCACAAAATTGGTCAAGTTTTCTTGATCAAAAGCAGGGGTCTCCAAACTATGGCCTGGGGACTACATCTGGTCTGTCACAAAATTTTATTTGGTCTTTAGCAACTTAAAATATTTTTCCCATACTTGCAGTTGGACAATTAACTCATGCAGTCCTGTCTGTCACACTCCTTTCCATATGGTCAGAATGATGTCAGCTTAGCTAAGGCTGATTGTCCTCTCTCAGACCGTCAAACTGTAATTATTCATTTTCATCACATATGATGATAAAATAAATTAGGTTTCCAAATATTGACTTTTTAACATGCGGTAAAACTATTGCTGTGAGGAAAAAGTCTCATTTTTGAACATGAGTAAACAAATTATAACAGACTGGGTTTGCCATGCATCACTCACCTTCACTTTATATAAAATTCATTCATTCACTCATTCACTCATTCATTGGATTTGTATTCTACCTTTCTCCCAATGAGAACCCAAGGCAGCTGCTATACAGTATAACCTTGGTCTGAGAGCATTTTGCATGACAAGGAAACATTTCTAAAAATTTTTGTCTTGTAATACAAGCAAAAAATCCCCAGTCCCAGTGGGGATATGACTAGTTTCAGTGCTCCTCCAGCATCTGCTCAGCCTCTCCTAAGAGATAAGCTTATTACAGTCAATGGGACTCACTCCTATGTAAGGGGGGCAATTTCCCATTATTTTTTATGGGAAAATTCGCTTTGATATACAAGCGTTTTGGATTACAAGCATGCTTCCTTAATGAAGCATGCTCATAATCCAAGGTACCAGTGTATATAAAATTGTTTTGTGGGCTGGAAAAGGAGGATAATAAGATCTGAAGTGCAAGGCTGCTACTGAGATCCAAACCATATGCCCCCAAACTGCCCCTAGCTCAACCAAGTCCCTTTCCTGATTCCTCTCTGAAGTGCCTCAACTGACTGACCCAAAATGGACCTGGAGATGCCTCCATCCCTTTTTAAGACTATTGACTTATGGTCCTCTCCCATTCTGGGGCCCACACCACTGCACTTGCTCTAGAAGATTCAAGAGGTGAGAAGGAAAACATGTTGAGAGGAAGAGTGCTGGGACATAGCAGGTGAGGTGGATGGTCGCAGGAATGAGCCAGGCATTGGAGCCCCACCTGGTCCACAGAGAGGAACAAGCCTCAGACGCATGGCCCAAAGTAGAGTCTCCAGGCCAAGACCTACAAATATGGTTGGTTTGTTCTTCTGTTTTACCTTGAAAAGAGAATGTTCTGTAACTGGTGAAGCACATGCAAAAGCAGGAAATGTGATGTAAAGTTACCTGTTTTGTTTCAACACTTACCTGTTCAAGAGTCTTCTTCTGTCCTCCGCTTCAGATGTATGGAGGAAAGTCACCCCTTTGACACACACTTGCTCACCTGGCCTGACCCTGACCCACATGACAGTTTAATTTCATTAATGCATCTTCTGTGTACCAGTGCATATATGCATAACATAAATGTTTATCTAATGGCTATGAACAGAATTTTATGATACTGAATTGTCAACGTTTTTGAAAACAAAAATTATTAGATGAAACAGCAAGTTGGTGACAAAACTATCACCCTCGTTTCTAGCAGGAGTTACTGAACTCATTCTCTACAACCTGACCCAGCCACACAACACAAACTGTCACTCCCAATTAACAAAACCACCAAATTGTCCGTGTTTAATGTCAAAAAATTATAAAACGTCCAGCAGGAGACAGCTGTTAGACACTCAGAGATACAGTTACTGACCTCAGTAGGAGAGGTTAAGGAAACCACAGATCTGAATATCATCAGAGCGCAAGGCAAAATGAAAGCCAGATGACACAATCAACACTTCAAGAGGGCTCAAATATAATCAAAGATATATACAGGGCCTGGTACTGAGCCTCAAGGTTCGCCATTATTTCAAGTAAAGAATGTGAAATCCTTGATCTGCACATGGCAACGAAAAATGATTATGGAGATAAAACTTAAATCTAATACACACCAAGCCACAAGATTAACCATTACGATGATAAATGGCGAATGGGTATCATATGGTTTAAGGTGTCAAAAGCAGATGTTAAATTGAACAAAATGAGCACACATTCATGAGATTTTGCTGGAAAATACTATGGAAACAGTGATGTTGAAGGAAAACACGCGCGCACAAAAAAATGATTGAAAATCAAGGTTTGACCTTTTAAAATAATTCTGTTTAAAATATTGTTGAAACAAAAATCCAATCACATCTCCATTTTTTCCACTGCTTCTATTGCAACCACTGTTATGTACTTGCTCAGTCCCAGCGCTCCTATTGTGACTTAAGTGAAATGTTTCATATGGCCCCGAAGCAAGCTGTTAACAGGGAATGTTGATACTTGGGTTGTGGCAAGGCTGCCTATAGATAAACCACATGGTATTAAAAACATGCACTCTGAAACCAAATGGATCCAAGAATTCTGTAGCACATACTAAAGCTATATGCATTCATTTCTATACTCTACCTCTACCTGTGCTCCAAGGCAGCTTGCAAAAACATCAACCTGTAAGTTTACAAATGAAACCACAATCTGAAAAATCACATCCAGTACATGAAATGTATAACATCTTAACAGTCTTTGGATCCAGTCCTGCCCAACTTTTCAGAACTGATGCAGCCATGCCAGTGGGGTGTATGCTGTATACTGTGGTGCAGAGGCATCCTCACAATAAGGAAATATTTATTCCCTTACCTCAGGGCTGCAATGTTGCTGCATTGGCACTAGATAGGATTGGGTTTTTTGCTTGGTACTGTAAGGTAACAGTGTGAGAGCCAAGTGAGCCTCCATGATAGTGAGTGGAACGGCATCACTAAAAAGACACCTCTCTCTGGTTACCACATAGGTTGCTTCAGAAGGTGGGGGACTGTGGGCTAATCCACATTGGAACCACACAGCACCACTAGAAAGCAGTGGTTCTCGAGCATTTCAGTCTGGGAGTCCCTTCTCAGAATGACAATCTGTTTGAGACAATCCTGAAAGTGATGTCATGGCCAGAAGTGACATCAAACAGCAAGTGACATCCCTGGGATCCCAAAGCTTATCCATGTCTACTTGGAAGTAAGTCCCACTGGGTTCAATATGACCTAGTCCTGGGAAAATATATGGATAGCCCCATTGAATGAATTTCCCAATGAATGCCCCATTCCAAGATGACTATCCCTACAATCCAGAGTAACTACGGGAGCACGTAAGAGACTTTACGTGCACCCATATTTACTGCACCACCTAGTGAAAACCTATGGGAAATCCATATTGCAATCCAGAGCAAATTGTTCTTACACCAGAGCAAGGACTCCCCATAGTTACTCAGGATTGTGCCCAGTGTATAGTGCCAAATTCCAAGATGGTGTCACTTTTGCAACCCTCCTGAAATGAAGTTGTGACATCTGCTTTGAGAATCCTAGGTGTAAAGGATTTGATATGACATTTTCATTTTACCAGCAAGCATGAGAGCACGACAAAACAACCATGGGAGGCCAGCTAGATGCTGCTTGAGAACTTCTCCACAAATAGGCTTATCCCAATCCCAACTGGTGTACATATATCCTCAGACCTTTAGATAACTTTCTTCAGGGATAGTTTCCTGGAAAGGTTAGAAGTGCTGTGAGAAGTGGCATAGCAAGTGTTGGGTGGAGGGGGAAGTGCTCCAGCTACATTAATTTAACATGCTTTAATGATTATACCAAGTTGTTCTTATGCACTCTTGTACAAATGGGAAAATTTGATTTAAATCAGCTATTTAAATTGATTGCTTCTCTGGCATTTTGGCTTGTTTACACAGTTAAAATTTGAAGGTTATTATCCTGGGAATGCTTCCCAAGCTCTCTTTTGTTTTCAGAATCACTTATCTTGATAGGAAGAAAATTTAATCAATAATTCCAGGCTTTATCTGCGCAGCTTGACTTTCAATTCATATATGTCTCTGATTTATCTCTGGAATGTATTAAAACTTATC
The DNA here is from genome assembly GCA_030015325.1 of Cryptoblepharus egeriae. NCBI lineage: Eukaryota > Metazoa > Chordata > Lepidosauria > Squamata > Scincidae > Cryptoblepharus > Cryptoblepharus egeriae. The sequence goes on from JAREYC010000005.1 coordinate 33,400,292, forward strand.
ATTATATCTTGAGGCAGTGACAATGCAATCCTAACTTAAGCAGGAACAGACAGGCGGGCTGTATCCAACACAGGTTTTGGGCTGATGCTGCACTACTGTGGGGAAGGGAAGACTTTCCCCCTTCACCTGGGTAGGAGTGCAGCAGCCCCAATGGGTCCACTCAAATCTGAGCCACCTCTGAAGGTAATACAGTAGATGGGAGCAGCCAGAAGGTGTTCCCAGCTACTCAGGGAATGGGGCTTGGATCCAGCATAGCTTCTTGGTCTTGGTTCCCCTCCACTGCCCACCTACAGTCCTGCCCTCCCCAATCATGAAATGCCCCCATCCATCTACTCTCCTCAGACCTATACACTGGACAAACTTAGCCAGCCTCCTGGATTCCTGAACTGAATTCAGCCTCCACAGGCTGTCATACCTTCGTTCACCAACCAGCATGACATGCTTCTGAGAAGGCACAAGGTACTTTATGGCACATGTGTGACCCTCCTTGGCTGGTGCAAGATACTTGCAGAAGGACAAGGGCTTTTTAGGATTGTGCTCTGGATTATAAAGTGGAATACTGGTATGGTATATCGACATAAGATGATCAGAATAGCAGAAATGGTGTTTAGTATTGACTGTCCAAAGGCCCTCAGTGAATCTAAAGCCCTACAGAGAAAATGTACTGGGCTCCACTGGTGCTCACAACTCATTCTTTCAGACCCCTTCTGTGGTCTGATGCTCCCTTATCCTCCCTGATGCTGTGAAAAGCCCTTATCTCTGATCAAAAATGCAAAAAACCTACATCTTGCTGGAGACAATCCTTACCTTTCAGGGAAATTTTCAAAAAAGCTTGCTAAAAGTGGTGCTGTGACTGCTGTGGTGCCATCACTATCATCCCTGAAGGGCCACTTCCCCACTTAAGGGGAAATGCTCTGATTCCAGTATCCCTGGTTGGTTAAAACTCATTCCTTTGGGAACCACAGTTAGAGTAAATAATTGATTATTTGCTCTCTGATATCATAAGATGAACTCTTAACTGCAGGTTATAGTTCTGTCAAACTCATAACTGCAGGTTAGAGATTTATAGATATAGAAGTAAAAAAAAAAGTTTATTGCAGTAAGCAGAACGTTACCAATAACTGCTGCAACATTTGATAATTTTTTTTTCTAAAATTGCTTCCTGTGCACTCAAATGGTCTCCCAGTAAAAGATTATTCTTTTGGTTTCTTACAGGAACAACAGTGCCTAGAATACCACAGCAAAATGCTATACCAATAAAAGTAATGAATAAAAAACAACAGTCCTGTAAGGATACAATCACAACCAGCAATCAAAATATATTCCTTGGCCGCAAACTTTACTCCTTACATGTGTGAAGGAGAACCTGAGTGTTGAGTGAGTTTGAGTTACATCATATCTATTGAGTTATGCTACAGCAATTTGAGTTACGCTATAGCTAGAGAGTAGTAAGCAGCAACCATATCAGCAGACTAGACTTGCTGGAAGGCTTTTGGTGGGAGTTTTCCATTATCAAGGACATTAAACTGTGTTTTCCTTTGGACAAGACACTGAATGGCTTGCCAGAGGCAAGGAATTGGGAAGGAATCTGACTTCGAGCACAATCCTAACCATGTCTACTCAAAAGTAAGTCCCATTCTGTTCAATGGGTTTTACTCCCAGGAAAGTGTCTTTAGGATTGCAGCCTAAATCCATCTTTAAAAGTTGTTAGGGCTAGAATGTGGCGAGTAGGCCAATTGATCTCTTAAGTAGTAACTCTATCTGAGCTATACCATTTCAGAAAACAGAAAGAGTACCATATGCTCAATATTGAAAAAAAATCCTTGTACACAGAAAACACTGGACTTAAAAAGAGCTAGTTTAACCCAGTGCACTTTTTTTGCAAATACTAAATGTACATTACTGGTTATCCCTCCAGCACCTCCTGTCCTGGGAGATGAACAAAGGGACTAAAACAATTTATAGGCAAGCTGATGTCTTATGGTTGCATTGGATTTTATTATTTTTATTTGTCTCCAATGTTCAATTTTTGAAAAATTTTGCCTCTGATTGAACTTCCTTTCTTCTTCTATCCTCCTGTGTTTTGTCCTATTCTCTTCCTCGCGAGGACAGGGTGTTCATAAAGAGTGGAGGACAGAGTGCCTCTACCTTTAATCATTGCAAAGAAGGAATCTAGGCTCAGTATAGAAGGGTTTATAAAGCAGCACCTGCCTAAATTGCCTCTTATATGAAATGGTTAAACGTAAAGGCTTTCTGTCCTCCATTCTATATGGTCAGCCTGTGTGATGGGTGCACAAACCTTTTGGCAGGAGGGCAACATAATCTCTCTGATGCTGTGATCAGGGCCAGAAAAGAATTAATTTACAAATTAACATAAATGTACATAAATGAATATATTAGAGACAAAACTTATACAAATGAATTAATTCACATTAGGACAAATGTTTTCTAAAGGAGAGTTAGGGGGTGACCTTCAAGCCAGTTTATAACCACTTTCTAACACACACACACACACACACACAGAGAGAGAGAGAGAGAGAGAGAGAGAGGTGTTTGCAGCCTCCCCAGTACCCAGAACACCCTCTGGAGGTGAGAGCACCCTTGTCCCCTGAAGTTTACTAGGCTCACCCATGGGGTAGACAGAGATGTTTGCTGTGGGCCTCATGAAGACACACTTTGGAGTTTGGCACACCTGATCTAACCCTTACTTGGATGGTCCCCTAGTTGCCCAGGAGTGTAGGAAAATCAAGTGTGTGGCAAGCATTTCCTACTTCTTCCCCAGTCCCTGCAAGATGTGTTGTGGCAACCTCGCCACATTGTTGGGCAACCCAATCCTAATCTACACTGGAAGACTGTCCAGCTGGACCATATCATATCCAGTATAGGGTTGAAGGTTGATCCCATGCAACTTGGAGTGAGGAAACTTGTGAAATCACATCTGGTTGGTGTTTTGAGTGCAGTCAAATCCCTTGGAGACATCAATGTCAATTTGAAACATTACTCTATCACTAGAGCGTGTTAGTAGGAAACACCTGGTGTACACAGAATAATCCCCTACCCAACTCAGTGCAGGGTGACTATATACCATAATAAAAAAAGAGGACAAGAACATCCCAAAAATGTAGGACACTCATGAAAAACGTAGGAAATGACAAAATAAAAGCTAAAAACACAAATATATATTGCTTCCATTTGCTTAAATACTATAGGTGCAATCCTAACCTAGGCCAGCACAACTCATGGGTCTTCTCATTCCCATATTGATGTAGGGACAGAAGCATACATCTGTGCACTGGCCTAACCCTCCCTCCAGGAGTGGCGCAGAAGTGTCTTAAGGCACTTTTGTGACCTTCCCAAGTCAGCACAGGACTTATGCTTGTGCTTAGGCTGGCCGAACTGGAGTTTAGGATTGCAGCCTAAATCATGTACTGTATTATTAAATTTAAAAGTATTACATGTAATTTATTATGTATAATTTATTAATTACAAGAAGGATACATGCTGCTCGTTTACAAGAAAAAGGATGGCATTGATTTTTTCTTCAGGACAGAAGGCTATAATCCAAGACATATCCTGGAAAAAGGGGACACGGTCATCCTGCCTTACTAGGGCTTCTTGGAACTACACCAGCAAAATTGCTGGTGCAGAACGAAGCAGCCTGGTCCCAGAATATATTTTCCTATCCGCCTGTCCTCCCCATACCCTCATTCTACCTTCCCCCGCCTCAATCCTCCAAGCCAGCCTTCATCAGACAATTTACCTTGCCTGGACAACACAGAGCATAGGGCATAGTCTTCACACCAGCCCGGCTGACTCCCTATCATGGCATGTTAGTGACATGTCACTTGCAGCAGCCCATCTCCATTTCAGGAGTATGCTTTGAGGCTGCTATCCTAACCCCAGTTAGTCAGACATAAGTCCCAGCACAAGTCCCTTGCTGACCTGGGGGTGTCACAAAAGTGCCATAAGGCACTACTGCGCTATTCCTGGGGGGTTAAGCCAGAGCGCATGGTGTCCCCACACCACCATGGGAACAGAGAGAAGGTGAGTTATGCAGACATAACGTGGTTAGGATTTTGCCTTCATTTTTCCATTGACAGCTATGGGACTAAATGTTTTTAACTCTATCTTGCTCTTTTTCAATATGTTCCAAATGAATTCTTTTTTTCTGTAGTCACACTGAGGAAAAACTACCCTCAACAATTACCTGGGGGATATCATATAATACAACTTGGAGTTTCTGTTACCATGTTTTACAACAGCAGTAATGCAAGAATTTACTGCTAACCTTATAGTCCGAGGCAAAAGTGTGCCGCTTTATGGAGTCATTAAACACCTTGAGATTTTCCTACTAAGAAGATCAAGCTTATTATGTTTCCAGCTAGTCCCTGGTAGTGCCATTCAGCACTCTTAACCCTGTCAAGAAATAAAGTTATATGATTTGACCAGATATTCTGAAATTCTGAAAGATATCACATCTGGATGATGTTTTGAGTGCAATTGAATCCTTTGGAGACGTCAAAGTGAAACATCACTCTATCATCAGCGCTTGTTAGTAGGGAACACCTGGTGTACATGCAGCAAGGTTATTAAATTTCTCTTTCACAAAGAAAGCTTTCAAGGATCAGTGAGGTACTACTTTTTATGACCAAGATTAAAGTTTAAAAATGCGATGCAAAAGAGACTTTATTGTTTTGTTTGTGGATTACCTGACATTTGGAGCAGGTGAATCATTTAGGCAATTTCTTCTCATAAAGTTTTAGAGGAAGAATCTATGGCCACTTGAACTACTCCTGTCACAAATCACTCACTCTCATTCTTAGCTACCCCACAGGGTTGTTGCAAGGACAGCAGAAGGGAGGAATTAAAGCTTTGTAAGCCACCTTGTATATAAATCCCATGTCAATCCCACAAGGTATAAATCCCTTTGATTAATTAATTAATTACAAGATTAATTACAATTAATTAATTAATTAATTAATTAATTTTAAGGATGACTTTGAAGCAGGGTCGTAGTATGGGGTGGGGGGAGGCCAGTATGGGGGTTGACCCCCCCCTCTGAGCCAGCAGCCTGCCCCTCCTAGCATTTTTCACAGAGCTGTTCTGGTTTTTTCAGTCTCTCCCCTTCCAATGGATGTCCTTCATTTTGGTTTTTGTTCCCTGAGCGTTCACCTCTCCCTGCAGGTAGTCTGGTCCAATCAGGTCAAGTCAAGGCAAAGGGGCCATCAGCAATCCCCTTTTGCATTACAAGGGGAGACCTAAGCCTGCTGGCTGCTCTCTCTTTCCAAGGAAGAGTAAGGAATAGCATGTCTAACCCACTGCAGGGTCCTATATCCTGCTGCTCATCTCAGGTCTTCTGGCATCAGTTGATGTGAGTTAGAGAATATTCCATTCTGGATCGTGCAAGTAAATTATTACAAAGCTATTGATGTTGGGAGGAGAGTAGGGTGTGGAAAAATCTTTCTCTTTAGAGAAACCCTGGATGGTTTCTGCTTTCAGATATATTTTTAAATTTAATGCTTGCTTGGAGTGGCAGGGGACTCCTTACCTGTTGAGGGACCACATGGGATCTGGGGCCCTTTCTTGGCTTTTATACTTTTGTAGGGAGGCAGGACTATGTATTGTGTATGTACAAAATGAAAAAATAAGTTGCATGTTATTTCTATGTAAACAAAAACATACTATATACAGAAATGCATTTATTCCATGCAAATAATTGTTAGATTGTATAGACATGCACCAGTATAGTTACTTTGCATAACTGCCTCACCTAAAACAATTGTTGCCCCCACTTCCATAATCCTGGCTACGGCCCTGTTTTGAAGGCAAGAGAAGTCAGGAGATGACAGAAAGAGATTGGTTACAATTTTATACGAGGGGTAAAATAGTAGAGGAAGCAAATTCATTAGCTAAAAATTATGCTGATCACAAATGTCAGATGCTCAACTTTAGCTACATCTTTCTCCAATATATATTGATAATGAAATATTTTTCCTACAAGAAAAGTCATTCTGCGGATAAACTATCTCTCATGTTTACATTAGGGATATCATATAGGTTTATGTTACCTAAGAGGATGTCTGGAAGTCTTATGAAAACTGCTTAGAACATCTGAGGAAGAAAAGTAGAATTTCAATAATAAAAACCAATTATTTATTATACAATTTTAATGAACTTTCTATTTTGATGAGAAGAAATGCAAACTTTATGAAAGAATTTTTGACCACCTGAAAACCTATTGGTTCCTTGTCTGCTCTCCATAACTCTCAGATCTCAATCAATGGTCAACAATCTGTTAATCTAGAGCACATTTTGGGAAAAAGTGACAGTGTGCATGAATCAGGCTACATTACAGTGGAGACACTGATCCACACAGGACTCTCTTATTCATACTTGATGCCCACACACAGGAAAGGAAAAGGCCGCTTTGTATATATATTATTGGGTATGGCGCTTCATGGACAGAAAAGCTTTATAAGCACATTACAATATACCTGGGATTTCTGAAGAATGTTGAAAAACCTCTGGCATTTTGGGCACCCATGATTGGCATGATAGTTTCAAAAGAGGCTTTTTAATGGTATGCCAGGAGTCCCTGGACAATCTGGAAAGCTTCCTATAGGCTTTAATGGGCCATCAAGAGATGTTAAGATAAAGACAGGTTTCCACAGTTTAAATACAACCACAGTTATACTGATTAAGGACATTTAATATCTTAAATGCTTTTGAAAGCAGAGTGTCAGCATGCATCTGGAATTATGAGCAAGAACTGTGGCATTCCAAAAGGGTTCTGCTTTGAGTATTTGTACCATTAAACCAAATTGAATTTTAAGATAAACACTAAAACCAGAAAATGATTCAGTGTTTATATGTGAGTGTCTCCATTTATTTTCATATAAAATATTTGTGTGTATTTTTAAAAAAAATTTAAGATAGAGGTCATATTGCATAGAAGATTGGCCCTATGTCACTGATGTAACTCCTAAAGTATGTGAGGCTGATTACAACAAAGTAAAATAAAAGTCTGTGCCTTTGTTTAGCTTGTGTGAAGAGAAGAGCTCATAATTCTGTGTGACAGCAGCTTGGGTGAAAATGCAATTTGCTAAGTAGTAGATAGTATCCTGTATACCCATCACATGGTACATTTTTCCAACTCCACCAGCTGTAGTCAATGATGTGGACTGGGTGGTGCGAGGAAACACAGAACATGATAATGGCATGACATGGGTAAATTCTACATTATTCCATGCATTATTAGTACATTTTGAATCAGAAAATACCCAGTAAATCCCTCGAATGTAATTAGTTTTACTCAAACAGTGAACAGGAAGGAGGTTGGAGAAAGAGCTAGCATATCCGTGTCACAAGCAAGGGTGGTGATAAGCAGATCTGGAAACCCCTCACACATTTGTCTCCATAGGGAAATGAAAGCCTAAACAGGGCTATTGTGTTGCGCTTTCCCACTGACAATTTTGCATTACTTCAGTCGTGTCAGTGACAGACAACAGAAAGGAAAGCTATAAATGAAAGCATTGTAAGATCCTAGCCTTCTCTAGCTCAGAAAACAGAGATAGGATATTCGTACCTCATTTAAAAGAGGGTTACTTTTTGTGAATTTGGGATCCGCTAAACAGGAAGGCCAATGGACCATTAACTCCCCATGTAGCATCACAGCAGCACCAGTTCAAACTCTGATGTGTCCTATGAGGGAGTTTCTGGCTCCAGAGGCCTCCTAGAAGTAAGGAAACAATTGTTTCTTTGCCCTGAGGTAAGCCCATGTGGGCATGGCGGGTCACCTGTACTAACTTGGGGTGCAGTCCTAACCTATGCCAGCCTAACATATTAGTCTTCCCTAATATATGTCTGTGCACTGGTCTAAACCTCCCCCAGGAGTGGCACACAAGTGTCATATGGCACTTTTGTGACACCCTCAGATCAGCCCAGGACTTATGCTGGGGTTTAAGCCGGCCTAACTGGAGCTTAGGATTGCAGCCTTGTTAGCTAGCTCAAGCCTCAGTTGCTCCATGAAAGTGGATCAGGCCCAGGAAGGGGATAAGTATTTGGAATGTGCCACTGTGCTTGAACCTACACCCTCCTATTCCTGATCCACCCTCCTCCTTGTTCCATCACTGCCCCAACTTTACCTGTGCCTGTGGTTCTTTAGCTCTTCAGTAGGCATGGAAGAGGCAACTCCAGCCTCTCTGCCAGAGGTCTAGCTATGCACATCCATGGAGCTGCCATAAAGTAGTCTCTGCCAGAACAATGTGCGTTGCACTGACATTTGGCCAGGTTAGGATTTGCTGGGAATATCCCATGTTAGGCAGGAGAAGATATACTTCCCTTGTTCTGAAGCAAGTTAAATTATTTTCCCATCTGTGAGCAGCACTGCTCAACAAAGCTGGAATAATGTTGTGGTCGATCCACATAGATGAGATCCAACTGGATGTGTCTTTCCCAGGAAAAAAGTCACACTCCACATGGTCAGTCCTGCAAATGTGTTAAGCTCATTTAAATTCCCAGTCTATTCTAGCCCTAGACTTCGAGGAATTCACAGTCACACAGCTGGGAGACTATGAGGAGAACATGTCAAAGAAAGACAGATGGCAGCTTGGATTTTAAGGCTTAGCCTGACTTTTCTGAAACTTTGCTATGGCAGTAACCTGCATGAACACAATATGATGTGGTGCTGACTAACCTCATTACTGGATTTTTCAAGATTGTGCAGATTTGAATCCAACAAAACATGTCGTTATATTAAGCTGATGAGGGCAGACCACAAAACCATTAACATCATAATCTTGGCATGTTTATGATCATTATGACTCAGCAGCCAAAAACTGATGGATGCCCCTATCCTATCCTTCACAAGCCTATGTGATGCAGAGCTGGAGAAGGCAATCAGATGGCCTAAGAAAGCTAACCAAAAATATTTTTAAACCTGCATCCTTGGAAGAAGCTTGGCAGCCAATGGGTTTCTTCTGACCTATGTAGCTGGTATAAGTCTTAAGGAATGTGTCAGTCTGGGAAAAGGGGAATAGTATCCTGAAATGTGTGGATGCTGAGATCCACCTCTTTCCACTCTCAAACGTCTTCTGCCCACCATCCCCTAAGATGCCTGCAAATCAGTCACCACTTTACCTGCTCCAGCAAGGCTATGATGAGCCACTGGCCTGCAGGGTCTCCAGCTGGGCATATCAATGGTATCACATAACAACACTGCATTGCCATCCCAGGATTCATGCTAATGGATCTCAAGACACATTGTCATAAGTGCTTGATAGGAACTGGCCATGACACACATGTGCATTTGTATGGATTATATATCCCCCACACATACTTGTCCTTTAGATGCTTAATTCCTTCAAGTTTTAAATAGTGCTTGTAGCTAATCCAAATTCTGCTAGATAATCTAAATGTTGTGGGTTAAGTTCAGAATGAAGGGAACCAAATTCCATGTGGATTCTGACCTCAATTCTACAGTCTCGAGTTCTGAATGAGAAGGAAAGAAAACAATGGCACCACACAACAGGATCATAAATACCAGAAGATCTCTCCATCACCAACACGATGATAGGATTTCCAGTTCAAGGAATGATTAACCATGTATTGCAGGGTGTGCCTCTGCCAAGAAAATGTATGAGCTTCATAAATCCTGCTATTATACTTGGCTCAACTAAATTATATGCACTTCATTTTAAAGTCATACTAGGTGACTAACTACTTGCTATACCTCTGGCATGGGCTTGCTGAGTAGCACTGTGGACATTTTTGATAGTGCATTGGTGAGGCAAGGTTCCAGGAATGTGGCACAGCACTGTTATTAAATATTTTCTTCTATATGGGGTTGAGAATTCATGACTCAGAGGTAATCCTTTAACAGGAATTGATTTATGGGTGAAAAAATTCTGCTTTTCTTTTCTTTTACAGGATCTACAAAAGTAAAATCTTGCTTCATCTGAAGACCAATTCACAAAATGGTAAAAGGCCTCAGAATGGCCAAATAGAAAAAAAGTGATTAGCAGTTTTAAAATAAAACTGGAAGTGACTCCTTAATCTATATATCGTATAAAACTGAAAAGTCACTGACTGACTGACTCACTGACTCACTCATCAACACCCAGCCAAAATCACTAGGCCTAGAAGCATGAAATTTGGGGAGGGTCTTCCTTCTGTTACTTCAACACCCACCAAGAACCAATGTTGAGAAATTTAACGCTTAAGGGGCTGAAAATGGCTGCAACATATTTTTGTCCCATACTTAACATGGAAGACTGATCAACATCCAGCTAATGCATTGGGAGGAAGGATGCACAATGGTGCAGATGGGGGATGGTGCACATGGGGGACAGTGTGCATGGGGGAGTTGATGAGCATGTGGTTGATGAGTATGGGTTGATGCACAAGGGGGGTTGATATGCATGGGGGTGTTGCACATGGGGGTGTTGCACATGAGGGAGTTGCGCATGGGGGAATGGAGCGCATGGGGGACAGTGCACATGGGGACAGTGAGCATGGGGGACGTTGCACATGGGGGGATGTTGTATGGGGGTATTGATGCACATGTGGGTATTGATGTGCATGGGGGTATTGCACATGGGAATTATGATGCACATGGGGGTGGTGTGTATGGAGGGATGGTGCACATTGTGGGACAGTGTGCATGGGGGTATAGTGCATGGGTGGACCATGTGCATGGGGGGGACAATGCACAAGGAGCGTTGATGTGCAGTAGAGGGGATGGCGTTATGGGGGGAGAGGAACAGCACATTTTTACTAGTCTATATATATATTTCACTAGTCTATATGTATTTCAATATATATATTGAAATGTCACTGACTGACTGATTCACTCACTCACTGATTCACTGACTGACGGAGTCATCAATGCATGGATGCACCACCCATGCCTGGGTCGCCCTTCCAGGAAGCGCTACTTCCTGATTAGAGCTGCACACGGCTGTGCAGCCAAGCTATGGAAGTCAGTGGCTTTCCGGGCAGCCATTACCAAGCCTTGTTGGGCAGCCCCAAAGCCCCCCAGAGCACCTTCCTGCCCCTTCATTTTCCAGAGGAGAGGGCCCTTTCCATGACCCCTGGAGCAGGGGCCAAATTTCCAGGAACCTCTGGGGAATCCTGGAGGTTCTGGGCACCCTGTGCATAAGGTAGCAGTGCGCATGGGGGTGGTGGTGTGCATGGGAGTTTTGTGCATGGGGGATTGATGTGCATGAGAGGATGGTGTGCTGGGGGGATGGTGCACATGGGAATATGGTGCACATGAGAGGATAGTGCGCTGGGGGAATGTTGTGCATCGGATGGTGTTGCGCTGGGGGATGGTACACATGGGGAAGGTGCGCATGGGGGATGGCATGCATGGGGGATGGTGTGCATGGAGGGTTGATGCTCATGTTGGCATGATATATATGGGGTTGTTGGCAGTGGGGGGATGGCATACAGGGGAATTTTACTCCCATGATGCAGATATGTTTTTGCTAATACAGTACCTTATAAAACTGGAATCTACTTTTTTTTGCCTTTTCAGCTAGTCTGAAGCTTGCAGCTGCCATGTGGCAGTCGCATTCAGCCTCTGCGTCCAAAAAGCATCCAGAGATGAGATGAGGACAGCTTTCCTCATCTCTGAAGGGCAGAAAGGATCCCTGGGTATCCACAATTTAAGTTAACAGAGATGGGTTCTGGAAGGGAACCCCTATAGATGTTACAATGTCCCCCACTGTTGGAGGAAACTATTCCCATTCTTTATGATAATCCCTCTATGCAGTCCTACTTGTCACCTGTCCACTTCTCTGTCCTTCAAAAATTCAGTTGAAAGAAATAGAAAACTGATACATTTAGTGGGGTTTGCACTGAAGAGTTGTACTCTTACTCTGTAAAACCTTCATTCTTGGCAGAGTAGACTTCCCATGACTAGGTGAGATGCTGAGATTTCTTTTCCAAATAAATATCTCTAGTGTTTTCAAATGACAAAGGAAATCTCAATGTACAAGATATCATAGCACAGGTACTGAAGGTCACACTACAGCTCACATTCTGTCAATTCTTAATGACAGAATGATTATAGCATAATGTAAAAGTCCAAAGATCAAAATCTAGACTGCAGGTTTCTGGTGGGTGAAATGCCCAACAACATACAGAAATTGTTCGGTAGACTTTATAATTCAGAAGAGATGTTGGAAAATCAATTAAGAATATCAACCTTTAAGTATGTCAAACAATATGTAACGAAGTAAATTTGTGGTTTGTAAACTGAAACCGTGGGAGAATGGGAAATTTCTTTAATTAAATTTACTGCAAGTGGGTTTACTTTCAACAAAATGACTGACAAGAATGTGCTGATAAGAAAAAAAAATCCAAACCTACAATTGGGAACAAAAATGAGGTTTTAAATGTATTTTGAAAGCACATTTTTAAAGCATTCATAACTTTAATCAGAGGGACAATTGAGGAGTTACTCTGACATTTGCTCAATTCATGTTGTTTATGATGAATTCTTGATGAATAATTCTGAGCATTTTCTTTCTATAGACGGAGCATCTTTATCTGCTTGGGGTCCGCTCCTGCACCCCCCATAGGTACAAAGAAACATGAATAACTTAGGCTGCAATCCTGAAGTGCATTTAGGCTAACCTATTTAGTACTTGGGTCAGCCTAATGCAAGACAGGTGTACCAGCGAAGGCTTGGGCTGGCATGTCCACTTAGGCTGGCCCAAGACAGATGGACCTGCACCAGCCTAGCAGTACAAGCCAAGGCAGCACTCCAGTGTGTTGAGGGTATGTTAAGCGTGGCTCATAACAGTGAAGTTAGGCCATATCCAGAGCCTGTTTCCAGGCAGACATGTCCCCTCACAGCTGCTCTGACTTGGGCCACCACAGAAGCGGGCATAAACCTGAGTAGACTTGTAGAGATGATAAGCCAGAGTAAAAATAGAAGCAAAAGAAAAAGTTCTAAGTCTTAGGCCAGCTTAAACACTACTCCTGCCTCTCAACCTCAACAGCCAATCTCAGGATATGGCACAAATCCCACAACTCAGTGAGCATGCCGCCCCTGTGCTGCTGCCTCTTCAGCAGCAGTTAGGCCAGCCTAGAGCCTCCTAGCCCTGTGGATTTGTCCTGTTAAGTCAGGATATTGGCTACTTAGGCCAGCTTAGCTGGGTCATTCTTGCTGGCCTAAAGTCAGGATTGCACCCTAAATCCATCATTTTGAGAGCCTAGCTTTGCTCTGAACATGACTGGAGCTTTGTTTCAGTCATGTGAAAAGTGTACCGACTAACCAGACTTATGAGATTGTGAGCGCAATCCTAACCAATTTAGGCCTCACTCACAGTGGTGGTGCTATGTGATGGCTCAACAGGGTTTTGACTGCTTTTAAAAGTCAAGTATAATTTAAATTTGGATAGTGAAAATGATCTGAGAACTTTTACCTATGAACTCATTTATTTTATTTGCAAGCGTGCTGAAGGAAGAAAAGATTTTGGAACCCTAAGTGAAGACAAAGCTCCATAGGATACCACAAATCTGCAGGGTCCACCTAAGCTTCACAACTTGTTGCATAGCCTGAGATACCAAATTGTTCATTCTTACCATCTTACCCTTCTTCCCATCTGAATTCCAATCTACCAGTCCTAAGAGATCCTGTTTTCACCAGACCATTTGTCAGGATTACTTTAACATTATCCTCCAATGATATGGCTTTCTTGATGGCCACAAAAGCCTTTCAAGAAGCATGCTGAATTTTCGAGGTCATGCCTGACTTCTTTGGCAGGGTTTTCTTTTGTGCCCCATAGAATTGGGTCAGGTATCCTTGCCTGCGTTGATGGAACTTTGAAGCATATCTTGACCCTTCTAGAGGAGATTTGAAACACTCTCATCTCTTCAAATGTAGTGACTGGAAGCATGCCAGACCATCAGGAGGTCAGGGTGGGTGGAGATGCAGTGTGTGGGGGGTCGGTTTCCCCCAAGTTGAACCCACTGTTTCCACGAGTTGGCAAAGACAGCTTGTCTGGACTGCTTGAAGCAAGACTTATTGTGCCTCATTATTCACACTCAGCCCACCCTGTTGCTGATCTACCAGATCTTGCCAAAAAAAGGCCTGCTGGGACGATGACCCATTCAGATCAGAATTTACTATCCAAGATACAGGGACCTGTCTGTGGACTTTGAGGATACAATGACAAAATCAGGCTATGAGCCAGAAGAGAAGGCCTGCTTCTCCCGTTTAAAAAACCACCATGTGATCATTAATAGATACAAACAGTCAGGACCTCATTCAAAACAACCACAACAACCACAATTTGGTTCGGTGATTATCAAATTCATTAATGCATGAGAACCGAGTCTTAAAAGGAGATACCGCGAGCAAAAAATCCATAGAATTATTTCCAAATCCCTGTATCAAATGAACTCTGGTTCACTGACAAGCTCTGTCTCGCTTCCTTCATTTGAATAAAAAACGAACGGGAAACTTTCAAAAGGCTCTGCCTACCAGGCTTACTTTTTGCAATCTTTTAAAATATGCATGCAGCCATTAATAATGAGAGAATAATTCAAGGCTTTTAGCCACAGACCGGCTTTGCCGCGCACCGTGATTGGCAGCCCGGCAAGGCGAATTCCGCAATATTTATGCAGGGAGTAAGGGGGATGACAAACAACCTTTGCTGAATGTGTTTCAGGGTGTGCGCCGAGGCTCGCTGGGCGACACAATTGAGCTTTCTTTTAGCATCCGTGTCCTTGAAACAACGGGACAATCCAAAGAAGCGAGCTCTTAATTGCCTGGGACAAACTCCCTTCTGAAATAGAAGCACTGGGAAAGATCAGTGTAAACATATTATTTATTGTGCTTTCATTCCCTCTTTAGAAAAGTTTTGTTCAGACACTTCAAGGAAAATGCTTCTATCTTCCAAATATAGCTGCTTTGGTGAGAACCAAATCACTGGTTAAAACATCAAGGGTTAGCTGGAGAACCAACTCCTAAAAACCATGTCGTTGTGTCTATGCACTCGCCAAACGGAGTTGGGGTAAACAGAGAAGCAAGGCTAGCCAAGCCCAAAGGGTCACATACACATATAAAATGGCCTTATAAAATGCCGGGTCATTCAATTATCTGGCTCAATTTCTCTACACTGACATTATGCCTTCAGGCTTTCAGGAAGAGACTTTTTCCAGCTTTACTTAGAGATGCCAAGGATTGGAAGAACTGGATGAAAAACTTGGTGTTCTGTCTTTGAATTACATCCCCATCCTACCTAGAGATGTATGCCTCTTATCTGCACAAAGATAAGACTCTTATCTGCTCAAAGAAACTTTTGACTACTCTAGAAAATGTCCACACTGGAGAACATATCTGCTCCTTTTCTCCACAACATTGAGATAGAAGGTTCTAGAATGGGGGTTAGCGACCTTATAAGGCAAAAATTCAGTAATTATGTCATTGCCAAATTTGTAGGTTGCCAAATTCCTGGAAATAGCTGTCCATAGCTTAGATCAGGGGGTAAATTTACCATGCACCCATTTGCCATGTGCTGGACAAGTTCTGCCTGCCCAAGCTCACCAAGTCTGGTGAGCCTAGGCAAGTGGTTCTGCCATACCTTGTCCAACATATGACAAATTCAGTGGGAGGTTTTGCCACCCAAGCGGAACTCTGTCCTGGATGGATGACTTTGAGCTGGCTCTGGCCTGAGAGCCATAAGTTGTTGATCACTACTCTAGAGTAAGCAGCTTATTTTCCTCTATTTTACAGTTTTCCCAATAGCAGCTCTGTCACTAGCTACATTTTTATACGGCGCAATGGACTATACCTTCATGTGAGGTAGAACAAAAACACACTTTAGGAGACAACATTCTTGGATACATCCAGAAGTGAGACAAGGTACCATAACCAACTACAACAATATAAACCTGTACCAAAACTGTAAGTAATCCTATAATCCAGAGTAACTACAGGATGACGTAAGAGACTCTTACTCTGGAATGATCTATGCATTTCCCATAGGTTTCTCATAGGTGGCACTGTAACTATGTTGGTGTAAAAGGTTCCATAGTTACTCTGGATTGTAGTCTAAGAGATTAGTTCTGATCACAAGTAGGGTGCAATCCTAATCAATTTACTAGCACTGGCAATATATTTCTGATGTAAAGGAACAAACATTCCCTTGAGAAAGCTTCTGTGACTATATGGCATATAGAATAGAACATAGCATATGCCCTGTTGGCACAATTGTGCCAATGTGGGAAAGTTGGTTAAGATTGATGCTGCAATCCGAAAGACACTTTCCTGGGAGTAAGACCTACTGAACACAATGGGGCTTACTTTTGAGTAGACATGGTTAGGATTGTACTGTTAGACCACGGTGTACCATATCCCCACTCCTTCTGTGTTAGAAATAGTTGATGGGTCACCATGCTGGTTTATAGCAGTAAAAATAATAGTTTTTAAGGTGCTGTGGTATTGTCACAAAATTATTGGAGTGCAGCTTTTGTGGATTCCAGTCCACTGTATACGTTGTGTAACAATTTATGCTCTAATACATCTAGCAGCATTTCAGATATTGGGGCCCTTTGTCATGTGTACCTCATAAACCAGTTAACCACCCTAATTTGCCCTAATTTGGCATTAGGGATCAGATGGCATGCCTTATGAGACACACGTAGGGTGTCTACTCAGAATTCCCATTATATTCAGTGGGACTGACTCCCAGGAAAGTGTGTTTAGGATTGCAGTTTAGGATTGTAGCCTTATCCCCTTTAAAAAAATCAACTAGCTCTGCTATCCTCGAATAGAATGATAGCTTTCCTGAGTTAAGAGATGGGTTTCATGCTGTGTTACATTTTTGACCCTTTTGGAAAGTACCGATTAAATCTGAGCCTCTTGCCCATTGAAACCAATGCAAACCCAGCCTAATTGCTTTGGAAGATGTAATACTTGCCTGGTGAGATGGAACTCAAGCCCTGGGGGACGTACATTCTTACCCCACTCAGCTCCTTTCAGTTTAGGATTTTAAACACATCCCCGAGCAATGATTTAAGGAATGCAGGGTAGGCTCAGGTAGAAAAGCCACAGATGGGGTTATCTGTGCAGGCTTGCTTATGAAGTGAAGAAGGTAAGGCAGGAGGGAGGAACACCAAGGCTCTGGGAATACACAAGTTTCCACCTGCCACATAATTGTGCGTTGTCTTTCACAGCATTTCACTCAGCCCTGCTCTCTCAAAAAAGCATTCCTTCTTGCACAGGCATCATTATTAATGCCACAGTCACTCTGCCAGGAGCCTGGAACCGACAAACATTCAGGCACCGTGTTAAAATTATACCCTCTGGGGGATTAAGAAAACAAGTAAATAATCACATTTCTTTGACTGAAGATGGAAATGACAGGAAAACTAGTGCCTTGGATTACATTCAGTGCATATTCCTCACACAGTGAATGAGGTCCACTAGGCTGTACAGCTGCAATCCTAACAACCAGTTAGGCCAGTCTAAGGCCAGCACCAGTCCCGTGCTGGCCTGGGGATGTCACAAAAATGCTGTAAGGCACTTCTGTGCCACTCCTGGTGGAGGATTAAGCCAGTGCATACACGTGTTTGCCTCCCTACCTCATCACAGGAATGGGAGGACTGAGGAGTTGTGCTGGCGTACGTTAAGGTTGCACCCTAAGTTGGTGCATGAATATATGTGGCTGTTAACAGCCATGCACCCAGTTCTCAGAAGCTTCGGGGAGTTGTGGGGACACAGCAGCAAAACAGCAGGCCAGAGAAACAAAGTACTGATATGAAGGTCTGTATCTCCATCAAGGGATATTCATCCCTTTTTCATCAACTGAAAAACCAAAACAATGGGAAAAATGATTAAGTTTTTAAATAAGAGAACAGTAAAGATCACTGTTTCCCTCTCCCTCAGAAGAGTCTCAATAATATTTTTAAAATATGGAATTAGGAACATTACATTACTTTTGGAAAAGCACTTTATGATTCTAGGAAGCAAACAGGGCTAGTAAATTTGACAGACCTAACACATCCTGTTCAAGTAGCCAGTTTTATGTACATCCCAGCCTCTGTTCCTCTTGTATTTTTATTGTATTTTTTTGATAGAGTGGTAAAAAACTGTTGGGCTTCAGGAACCAGCTAAAAATGGATGATTATAAACTGTACAATCAGATGGTTAAAAATACAATTTTCCAAATCCAAGGAACACACATGGTTTTTTTTTTTTGTATAGTCCCCCTTCCCAGGTAGTTTGGAAAAGAGTCTACTTGGCTCACCCTTCTCCACCAAAGCATGGAATACAGTGCTCCAGCTTCTTTAACAGAACTGCATGTACATGGCCGAGTTAATCTACCCCCTGCCCCCCGGAGCTTGATCTACCTGTTATGGAATTCACCATGAAATCTCAATTAGCCCTTGAGCTGGCGAAGACATTCCTGTGCTTACTTGGTTTGTTGCAAACTCGTTGTAGGGCACATTCACAAAGGCTAGTGAGTTGATTGCACCAGATCAAGGATCTGCACCAGCCTAGCACCTGTGGGTTGCTCTGGGTAGCATGGAGATGCGAGAGGGTTGTGGGAGGGCATTCTGGAGGAGAGGTGGCAAATCAGGCCCAAGATGGAGGTGGAACTAGCAGAGCAGGACTCTGCTATATTTTAACCGCCTCTGAGCCCTACTGATACTATATCAGTCCTCCAGATTTGTGCCTAAAGAGCTGGTACAGATCTGAGAAACACCACATACGTGGCTGAGAGTTTTACACTGGATAATACCCTGAAGAGATCTTCAGCTGCCTCCCATGCTGTATCCAAATGCATGTGGCCCCACTGAACCTGTTTAACTTATAACCTTTGGTACAGTGAACTATTTCTTTAGTTATTCTAGTTGACCATTTAATTAACTAAATTTAATTCTTTCTCATTTTGTTCCCATTAACTGTCCATTAACAAGCTTTTCAGATATAAAGAAAAACCCAGAGTCCTACTCTTTCACAGTATTATACCCAGTCAGTATTATACCCAGAGTCAGTATTATAACCAGAGACTGAACATAAGAAGAGCCTTCACTAGGTCAGTTTTGGTGTTATATGTGTGAGAGAAAAGAGCATCCCTCTATCTACTTTATCTATATCTTGCATAATTTTATATGTCACAGCCACGTCTCCCTCTATCATCTCTTTTATGGACTGATGAGTCCCAAACGCTGTAGCCTTTCCTCATACGGGAGGTGTTCCTTTTGGTTGCTCAGTAATCATTTTGGTTGCTCTCCACTGAACCTTTTCCATCTCCTCTATATCCTTTTCCATCCCATGCCCTCCCAGTCCTGAACAACCTTCCTTCTTGCCCTCCTTCTGTCCAGTTTACCTCTCCCACCTTCCCTGCCCTAGCTCGCTTCCCTGACACTTAGTGGGGAATTTGATGATTCCTGAAGTTACTCCAACCAGGGCAGAAGTCCAGCTTCAACCCATGCTGGCCTTCCTGCCAAGACTGGAACCATGTTTTTTCAACTTTTTTAATCTCATGGCACCCTGACAAGTGCTAACTTTGTCAAGGGACACCATTAGTTTTTTTTTTACTACCCTGTGGTTGAAAAATTACACCTGTGGCACATCTGTGGTTGAAAAATCCACAGCACACCAGTGATTGAAAATGACACTGGGCTGGATTCTTTCCCCCATGTTGGGTTTTTTAGCCCGACACTTGCAAAATAGCCAACACAGATTTGACCAGCCCCATTGTGGGACCTGGAGTCTGAAAAACCTCTGGGATGCCACTGGATGTAACATAACCATTTTGGCTGCCAGCTTTATAATTGAACTGCCCATCACTCACCCGGAAATCAGATGATTTAAAATGATAACAGCTTAATAACTGAAACATCAATTTAAAGAGTTTATGGATTACATCATTAAAAACATATTAGACATGTATATATTTCTACACGCAAAAATAGATTTTTACACCAGGTGCTTGGATTAATGCTATTGCATTCTAAATGCGCAGCCAATGTAGGTTCTTTTTGTGAAAGTGAAATAAATGCATGTTTCTATGTGTACTACATTCATGAGACTCAAAAGTCTCCAATAACTTTGACTTGCAACTCCCTTGCTAAAGGAATGAGAGACTTTCTACAATTTGCATTTAAGTTACCGTATGTGGGAGTGGGTTGAGTTCCAAGTCCAACACAATGAAACACTGAAGTGCAGCCTCTTTTAGGCACTGTTTATGAGACAAGTACCCTTTCTATGTTTTATTGATACATGGTAACATAATATAACAAAATGCTCACAGTTAAGTTTAAAATCAGTTGTATGTAGTCCACCTCTAACACTATATGTGTACCTTTTAAATGATGTGAATCCACACCTCTACCACCAGATCTTGGCGGAATAATCAAAGTGGTACTTTTACTTAAATTAGAGCACAATCCTAACCATGTCTACTCAAAAGTAAGCTCCATTGTGTTCAATGGGTCTTGCTCCCAGGAAAGTGTCTTTAGGATTGCAGCCTTGGTCAGATTTATTTTGGTGGTTCTTTCCAAGTATTGTCTGCTTTCTGAGATAAAAACAAATGTACATATCCTTAAAATGACAAGGATGGTGCATTAGTAGGAAAGAACATTGCTATTGATAACATTGCTTGCTTGTTCATTTAGCCACTGACATTTCTAGAAAATATTTCTTGATGTATAGGTATAGGGTTAACGTGCTCCAAATTGGAGGAGTGTTTCATGTAGTTAAAGTGGTGCATAAGGAAGCACCAAAAATGGGCAACATTAAAGAATTAGTATTGCATCCTCCTCTCAAATAATTCCAACTTGTTTTCTCTATTATAAAATCAAATTATGGGAAACAGCTAATAAAATCTTTGTGATAGAGCCCTTTGTGTGCAAAAACAAGTCATTCTTATGAGGTGCCTAAATGCAAATATCCAAATCGGGGTTTCTTTTTTTATAAATAATTTATAAATTTTCCTGTACGAGACTAAATACAAAAGCATTTTAGAAATTCTTAAAGCCATATTTTGCTTGCAATACAAAATAAACAGCAAAGACTGAAGAGATCATCCCATTATCAGTTCTTGCATGTAGCATTAGGGACATTTTTGTCTGAAATGTATTTCTTCTAGCATTTTTCCAGTCACTGCTCAGTGGGAAGCACTGGCAAGGTCCACTGGACATTCAACCATCCATTCCTGCTCAGCAACAGTCATGGCACCTGCTCAGAGGAATCTAAGTGGTCTGGGATGGGAAGGCCTGTTATTATTGTCAAACACTTATTCCAGACAGTGAATGTTGGGCACACCGGCTGTGCAAAGGTAATGTCAAAGGTGTACAGGTGCAGAGAGTTCAAAGCATCATAGAAGGCCAAGGAACCGTTGTCGTAGTCCAACAAAATGCCAACACGGCGAAGATGAGGTGCAGAATCTATTGGAATTTCCTTGCTGTTGTGTCTCACCACCCATGTATTATTACAACGACAAAGAACCCAAGAGGCAGAATTCTTTCCAATCCACTCATGTTTTGGTGCTGATTTATAAGAAATGCCAATAGCATACCTGCAAAAAAAGAGAGGATTGAGAAAACATATTCTATGGCATGCTGTTTTCCACAACATCGTGTCTATTACAGTCCAAGATGAAATTATTTGATTTTTTTATTTCGATGGTTATGTGCTCCAAGATATTAATTAGAATATCCAAGCACATTTAATTAATGTTCTTATATTGTGAGAGGCAGGGCTCAAATATTCTTTGCTCCTCTAATATACCATGTCACTGAGTTAAAATGTAATAGGCTAGACTTACATACATGAAACAAATTGCTCAGACCTAAAATTAGTCTATTGAATATAATAAGGTGACTACCTTGTTATAGGGAATCCTAAATAGAGTTATGATTTTAATTGCATAGATTATAGGGTAGATAATTCAAGGAGTAAAATCATGTGTGCAACTGAATTGCACATGCTAGACTGTAAGAAGACATATGTATGTGTGAAAAACTTCTAATTTCCCTTCCTTTCCATTTTCTGCTATCCATATATAGTGAACTGGCAGAGCACAAAGCACTTTGGCAGAGAGGGATTCTGGTTTCATCTAGATGGTGGCATCTATAAGTCCAAACCAATAATCCATGAATGAAGGCTTGTATTGTTTGGTATGCTATGAGGTCTCCAATGTGCTGAAGAGGTTGCAGCATCACTGCTTACTACTCACACAGCTGAATTTGGAAAAAAGGAACAGTGGATGAACATGCAAGACCTCCTCTCTTTTGTTCCAAGATGCCCAGTGCACAAAGGAGCTGACATTTGGTGTCTGGCTGGTATCCAGGCTTATAAGACAGATGAAAAACAACCACGCTTATAAGATGGATGAAGAACATGTTCACTCACCATGGCCACCTGAATATAGAGGGCTCTGGACATACCTGAAAAGCTTTGGCCTTGATGGAAGCACATATTTTGATGGTGGTGGACATTTGACCCATTTCTGTCCTTGAGGGTCTTGTGTAGTTTAAACTGTGAGTCCATGGTAACAGACTGTCAGTGTTGCAATTACCTTTATGCTGTTAAACTTTTAAATTTTGTTTTTATAATTAACAGCAGCAAATGTTTTAAGGACCAAATCTTACCCAGTTTTCCAGTGCTGATGCAGATACCATGCAGCTCCAAGATACGGGAACAAACGTTCCCTTACCTTGAGGATGCCTCTCTAACTGCCTCGCCAACTGCAGGATGCACTGCACATTCTTAACAGCAAAACTGCATCAGGCTTGAAAATTGGATAGTACTGGGCCTTTAGTCAACTGTATGATTAAATCAGAAGCGCAAACATGATTTTAAATTTTTTCCCCATATAATTACTTGTGTTCACTTTCATTAACAAAATGCGAATGCAGTATTTTATTCCATCATGTTTTTCTTTAAAGTGCCGATGGATGCAGTGAACCACCTACCATGTACTTCCACTGATAACCACTTCCCAGTAATGGCGCCCACTGTCAATGAACACATTGCCAGCTACTCCGTAGCTCCCTTGACTTGTAAAACGCTCTGGTGTGTGGCTCTTTTTAGAAGATGTTTCATCACGCTCCACTGTTAAGTTGTCATGAGATAGCTTCAGCTTTCTGTGTGCAGACTTGGGATCCAGTTTGAATGGCTGGCCTAAGTATGAAAAAGAATTCTGAATGATCCAAAATAAGCATAGATCATAAAATGCTTTAAAAATGTACTCAGAAGGTTTCTTAGGTGATACAGGCTGCAATCCTAATATCCAGTTATGCTGGCATAATCCCCAGTTCTGTGCTTACCTGGGGGATCACAAAGGTCCCATACCTTCTGCACAGACAAGCACTTGCCTCCCTACTGCACCACAGGAAAGGGAAGGCAGATAAGTTGTGCCAGCCTAGGTTAGGATTGCACCCATAGTACCAAACATACTACTATTTCTAACTAGAAAAGTAACCTATTTTAAAAGTAATCCAGAGTAACCTCTGGAGCTCTGCTTCACTCACCTTCAGAAAGGATTCTAGCAGGGGGTGCAACAGATTTGATTCACAGATAAGTGAATCTTTGAACATGTGGCCAGGTTATCTACAAAATGTGGTGCTTTGTGTTTTTAACAAAACAAAAAATATATCCCTACGTGTAGGTTATTTAGACAGGATAAGTTACTAAGGCTATACTTCAAAGGAAGGGACAAACAGGAACAATCCAGAGCAACTAATCTGTCCACATAAGAGCCCTTAGGTTGCCCTATCTAACACTAGGTTGGAGCAACTGCAAGATGCTCCAGCCCAGTTACTCTGGAAGAGGCTTAGGGCAGAGCAAGGCAAGATAGGGTGCCCTAAGAGAGGTGGACCTGCTCTGCCCTAACTGGGGCAGCCTAAGCAGCTCAGGAGAGGCAAGTTGAGGGCATGTTTAGCATTGCCTAGGGCAGAGCAGTTACTCTGAATCCAAAGCCTGTTTCCAAGGCAGAAATGCCCTCTTCCAGCCCTCAGAGTTATACCACCTCAGCAGCAGGTATAGTAATGAGTAGACCCATAGGGGTCCATGATAAGGCCCGAGTAAGAATGGCAGTGCTGACCAAAAATCTGAGTTCTTGGCCAGCCTAGCTGCAACCCCTTCCTCTCAACCTCAGGATATGGAACAAACTACGGCTGCCCACAAACCTCAGGATACAGCAGGCCACTCCAAGAAGCCCCTTGTATTCACTGTAGAATGTACTGGCATCTCATCAGGGACTCCTTATATGGCAGGCACCCAGTGGCGTCACCAGACTGGTGCGGCTGGTGTGGGCTGCATTGGGTGATGCGCTCCGTATGGGGTGATGTGCCGGAGGAGTTTGACTGTCCTTTGGCAGGCCCCGGGCATCAGCACCCCCATTCAGGCCTGCTCCAAGGCGGAGAATCAGCCAGAAGCTGCCACTTGTCTGAGGAGCTGGCCTGAACGGCCATCTGAGGTGCACTGCGCAGAAACACGCTGAGCATGCCGAACAGCTTCAGAGGAGACTTCCTTAGAGCAGAGAAAGTCCGCGCCTCTGCACAGCCATTCGGCCTCACTCAGGAGGCGGAGCGGCAGCCGAATGGCTTCAGAAAGAGTACTGCACAGGCACTAACTCTGACGCCTGCACAGTCTCCCCCGAAGCCAAAAGGCTTCAGAAAAGTACTGCGCAGGTGTCAGAGATGGTGCCTGCGCAGTATTCTTTCTGAAGCCAGGTGGCTTCAGAAACAACTGCGCAGGCGCCAACTTCGGTGACTGCGCAGTCCAGGTAGGGGGGGCGTGCATCCCAGGGATGACGCACAGACTTCCGCACCAGGTGATGTGCAGAGTCATGTCACCACTGTAGGCACCACAGCTGTTCCTTGTTCAGTGTGATCTGAGGGGTGCCTCCTCAGGAGCAAGTCTTCCCCTTGTGTCAATTACTTAGCATCCTCTGGAGCAGTTAGGGCAGCCCAGGCTTCCTGACTCTCTGGATTCAGCATAACTTTCTGCTCTGGATACAGAATAGTTAGGAGAGTGCAGTTAGGTCAGAGCAGGCTGAATTTGCTCTGGATTGTGTCCTAAGACTGCAATCCTAACCATACTTTCCTGAGAGTAAGTACTATTGAACACAATTGGACTTACTTCTGAGAAGACATGCTTAGGATTGCACTGTAAACCTGCTGGCTGTTCCTGTGTTATTTGGAATCATGATTCCTTGCATGGCTCTGTTCCTTGTTCTCTTTTTTTAGTCACACAAAAGTGTGACTAGCCTTACAATCCAGTGTAACTATGGAAAGATGTAAGAGGCACTTACTCTGGATTGCTCTATGCATTTTCCATAGGTTTCCATAGGTGGCACCCTAACTACGTCAGTGTAAAGGTCCAATAGTTACTCTGGACTGAAGCCATAATGCCTTGGGTATTTGCTTTGGCATGGAAAAGATGAGATACAAATCTTTTAAATAAAATTTAAAAATAAATATGTTGGGAAAGCAAAGTGGAAATGCCAGAAGCTGGCCTGTATTAACAGGAAGTAACAGCTCTTTTTCTTACAAAACTGATACAATTATGCAGCGTTCTAAACAAACATAATCCCTGTCAACATTACAGAATATTTTCTTCCTGACTTCTTTTGTTGCTTGATATACGATGGTGGTAGACTTGTTTCCTACAGGGCTTTTGCTGCCATTCCTGTTAAATAAAATAAATGGCATTCAACTGAAGAAAGAGCTGAAATGTCCACATAGTACCTCTGCACCTTTCATGTGTCAAGCTGAGTGGAACAGAGATGAAGGGAGAATAAAGTGCACGCAGGATGGATATAACATTACTCACTATTTGTTTTCAGCTTTCCAGGCTCACTGTTTCTGCTGCCAGCCTGATTAATGGCCTTCACAACGAAGATGTACTTGGTGCCACTCTGCAGCCCGTGCACTGTGTAGTGGTTTTGTTTGATATTTGGAACAATCATCCAGCTGTCGGCTGAATTACACAGACCTGTAATTTCAAATCAAACACATTAGTTCCTTTATGGAAAAATTTCATGAATACTCCTGAACAATTAGGCAAGCCTGAAAATGCCCTTGAACAATCCAAAAGAAAATTAGTGCTTTGTTTCTTCAAACGGCAAATTTTCTGCCAACAGATTCATCATTTTTTTTCTGCTGTCTGAGGGCAAATTCACACTTTACTTCTCAATTTTACTTGCACTTGAGTACAAAAGACCATAAATTTAAATAGCAAATGCATGTGTAAAGCTGTCAGTTGTAAATGGTGCATGGAACGCATAGGTGCATTTTAAAATCAGCGTGCCATTTATAAATGGGTGAATTGGTTCTTATTCAATTGTACAAAATCTAAAACATTAGGACAGACTTAACATCACTATGTAAATTCTACCTTACAAGAACAGTTTCACTCATAATTCATAATCTGAGAATACTATGAATACTATGAAAATACTAGGGCACCATTTCTCCAGTACTGTATTTAATTTGCTTTCTTTAGAGCCAAGAGACTCCATGAATAGTGACAAACACAAGAGTCAAAATGATATCGCAAGTTAGAGGTAATCCATAGCAGCAGAGTTTTAAATAACTTGGATCACATAGGCTTGGATCACATCAACATCGGCTGCAATCCTAACCTCCACTTCGGCCAGCAGAAGCCCTCGCATATGTCCTGTGCTGACCTGGAGTTGTCACAAAAGTGCTGTAAGAAACTTCTGTCCTGCTCTGGGGGGGGGGGGGAAGGGTAGCCCAACGCACAGGCAACACTGACCTTTCCATATCACCACAGGAAGTCAGTCCAGGGGAATTAGTCTGGCCTAAATTTTTTAGAATTCCACCCACAGTGATGTACGGTAAAATGAAAGGCCGGGGACACACTTGTTGGCATGGCAAGGCACTCTGATGGCTACCTGCACAATCACAGGGGAAGCTTTGCTGCAGCTCCAGTCGAGATCCCCTGAACAGTTAACAGGCACATACCTGCTTATTACTGTACACGGACAGACAACCGTTCAGCAGCAAGAGCTCAACCTCCCTTGTGATGGCATAATCCCTCAGAAACTGAGTGGAGCATGTGTTCAACCACAGGTAAGGCTGAGTTTATTTTCACTGGAGAAGGACAGGAAAGGAGAGGCTCTGCCTCCCCTCCTTCTTTAGACCACACTTTCCTTGTGGAACAAAATCTACATGTCTAAACTAAGGTCCAATTTATGCTGCTGTTATAAAAGTCCTTGCGACAGCATGTGGCATTCACTACTGCCAGGACACTGAGCTGGTAACTAATATGTAACTGTTGTAACTTAGCCCTTTGCATTGCCTTGGTTGACTTGGGGAACAAAATGGCCTTTGTTTTGTCTTGTGTGTTTAATAAGTTAAATTTTGAAATGATATGGAATCATAACTTTATACATTTCCCTATAAAATGGAATAAAGTTGTTCAAGATAATTGTGATATTTCCATTCTTTTTCTTTAGAAAAATATATCTAGGAGAGGATCATGGCTGGGGAAATATGTATGACTGTGGTAGCATTGGATGAGAGATCATTTTCCCCAGTGTATGAGCCATAGGGCGCAATCCAGAGTAACAAAGGGGAGTCCTTGCTTTGGTGTAAAAACAATTTGCTCTGGATTGCAATATGAATTTCCCATAGGTTTTCACTAGTTGGTGCAGTAACTACAGGTGCACATAATGTCTTTTATATGCTCCCATAGTTACTCTGGTTTGTAGGGATAGGGAGCAATCCAGAGTAACTATGAGGAGTCCTTGCTCCGGAGTAAGAACAATTTACTCTGGACTGCAGTATGAATTTCCCATAGGTTTTCACTAGGTGGTGCAGTAACTACGGGTGCACGTAATGTCTCTTACGTGCTCCCGTAGTTACTCTGGATTGTAGCAAAAGCACACGAGTAGAAGTAACAACTGTGAAGTACTACTGTTCCCACTCAATTCAGGTTTCTGATTTCCAAACATTGACCCTTAAAAAGCAAGAAGAGTAAGTACCCACATGTGGTACAATAATGCAATTTTAAAGCTGTATTCTCTAGAAAATGTATGGAATGTAAATTAGAGACTGGTCTAGTGCAGTGACTATAATGAGGTATCATGGAGGATTTGTGAGATACTTGGGAAGGTAAAAAAAAAGGATTTTTTTCATTTTACAACCTGGAGGTAATCGTTTGTAAAACTTTTTCTCTAGGGTTTGCTGCTGCTGAAGTTCAAAAAACAGATGGGGAAAATATTCTAACTGCAAATCCTTCTAATATTTACAGTTGGATCTGTTGTTTCAGCAAAACAATGAAATATACCAGCATTGCAAAAGTCACAGGAAGGCTATATAATCTCATGAGCATTGAAAAATACTTCTGTTCCTGTAGTCCAAAACCTCATATGAACAGAGAAATTATATTACGAGGAGGTGATGGACGTATAATGCTTCCTCCTCAGAATTTGCTTGTGGTTGGAAAATAATATAGACTTCTGCTAAATGTGTACAAAATGTTATTTAATATAGAAATGTGGTATTTTAATATATTTTAATAAAAACTAGCAGAATGAACCCGCCATTGCAGAAGTAAAATTTCAGGCATGTTTGTGGGATCCAAATACTACTGGGCACTGGGCATCTTTACCTGGAATCATGGGGCAGTGGGCACCACTTTGAATTGGCCAGTGGACAGCAGTAGGCATCACCAGGCAGTGGGCAACAACGGGCACTGGGCATCCCTAACTGATAACACTGGACATCATTGGGAAGTGGACAGCAACATGCAGTGGGCAACAGGCACCAGTGGGCAGCAGGCACTGGGCATCTCTTCTGAGTACTGGGCATCCTAACCGGGCACCACTGGGCACCACTAGGCACTGGGCACCAGTGGGCAACACTGGGTAAGAGGCAGCATGGGGCATCAGATTGCTTATCCCGATTGCAATCCAGGGATTGGGGCTGGGCATTGATCAGTCAGTGATTCTTCAATATGTTGCATCTCTTTACCCCGTTCTGGTAGGAATTTCTAAAACTTAGTTCTTAATGGGTGCCTCAATCACACAAGGAACACCTTCTTCAAACTTCACACTTCTAGGTTCTGTGGTTTTGGCTGGGGATTGATGAGAGAGTGAGTCAGTGACTTTTCTCTTATATATATATATATAACAGCGACATCTACGCTGGCTTGGGCATGTCGTGAGAATGGCTGATGGCCGGATTCCAAAAGATCTCCTATATGGAGAATTAGTGCAGGGAAAGCGCCCTAGAGGGAGACCACAGCTGCGATACAAAGACATCTGCAGGAGGGATCTAAAGGCCTTGGGAATGGACATCAACAGCTGGGAAACCTTGACCTCTGATCGTTCAGTGTGGAGGCAAAAGACCCAGCATGGCCTTCTCCAACTGGAAGAGACACTTGTTCGGCAGGCTGAAGCAAAGAGACAGACCCGAAAGCAGCAAAACCTGGGGTCTGGGCAGGGGATGGAATTTATTTGTCCTCAGTGTGGAAGGGATGGACACTCTCAAATTGGCCTTTTTAGCCACACTAGATGTTGTTTCAGGACCTCCAATCAGAGCACGATACCATAGTCTTTCGAGATAGAAGGATGCCAATAAATAATATATATAGAGAGGGAGAGAGAGAGAGAGAGAGAGAGAGAGAGAGAGAGAGAGAGAGAGAGAATAGATATAGATGGATTCTCTCACAAATAAATCTTAACATGTCACTTGTAAATAAGGAACAACTACACATGAAGCTGTTGTGCAAAACTGTCAAAAGACAGAACATGTTTCTTTTAAAAACCTCTTTCAAATGAAATATTTTCAAATAATTACAAATGTAGGAAGATGTTACATGGTGCCACTTCCCAATTTTTGCAACATTTTTCTGTACTGGTGTGATTTATGAAAGGTTCTCACAAATCTCATATGGAATTTGAAGGAAAAATCTGTAAGCGATATCTTTTTGGTTCAATCAACACAGATTTTTGGAGGCTGGCATAATGTTTCCTTGTATAGTGTTCTAAGGAATTAATACCAAATGCTTCTTTGGTTGGAAAAAAATAGTACCCATTTTTCCAATTATTCATTGATTATACATTTTTAACTACAGGAGAAGGTTGCTCCCTTCATAGTTGGGAAAGATTCATAAATATGTGGAAACACACACTAGCCCTACAATCCAGAGTAACTACGGGAGCACGTAAGAGATATTACGTGCACCCGTAGTTACTGCACCACCTAGTGAAAACCTATGGGAAATTCATATTGCAATCCAGAATAAATTGTCTTACACCAGAGGACGGACTCCCCATAGTTACTCTGGATTGCGCCCTAGATTTCAAATATATTTTATATTTAGATACTTTTTGATAAGAAATGCATAAGCCAGCAACTGCTTGTGAAATCCACACAAAGAATCACACTGGTGGAACATGCCACACTAGATGTAGGTTCAGGAGTAGGTTCTGCTGCAACACACTGTCATAAAAGCACCAGAGAAGACTTTGTGACAGCACAAAAACCAAGTGCACCAACTCTGGCATTTCCTGGGAGTGGAAGTGGCTACAGAAGTGCCTGTTGGACAAGGTTAATCTGGGGCAAAGGGTGGGGGGGAAGAGATGGAGTGGGGTAAGGGAATGTGATGTCAGGGGCAGGCTTAAGTGGATTGGTGGTGCCAGTGTGCCTTCCTGAGCCTGATCAGGACACAAGTCAAAGTGATCTTTCACCAGCAATATCACTGACACAGGTCAGGGTTTACCCCGCCCCCCCCCCCCCGGGGTTGCTGGGGCTTCCCAATGCAAAGGAAGAAATTATCCCTTACTCCATGGAGACCTCCTAGCAGGTAAAATTCCTCTGAGGCATGCAGCAGAGCCTGCACATGCACCACTGCATCACCACATGGGGAATTTAGTTAGGATTGGGCTGTCAGGAATAGATATTTTCACCAAAAAATGGGCAAAAGCAGATGTGTGTGTGAGTCACAAATAAACATGAATGTATTGCATTTTTTCCATAGAAATTACTTACAATATTCTGCAGAAAGATAATCAAAAATGAAGAATCCTTGACATCATTAAGTCTATTTCCCATATGGAAATGGATCTGGGGGAGGTGAGGTCCTGGATTCAGTGAAATTTGTTTTTTTAACTACAGTAGCTGTAAATATCTTGCTTTTTCATGAAATGGTAGGAATCATAAGTTATCAAATTCATCACTTGTTCACTTGAAGTTGATCTTACTTTATTGAAATTTATAAAGCTTCTGAAGTGAACACTCTCCCCCCCCCCAATTTTTTAACTTCCTAACTGCAATCCTAAAGACATTTTCATGGGAGTAAGGCCCATTGAACACAATGGGGCTTACTTTTGAGAAAACATGGTTAGGATTGTGCTCTCAATCTCAGTTGTTAAACCATTGAGTTAAATATATTTTAGCAGAACTTGAACATTTGTTTTATTAAATTTACAAGGATCGTTCAGTGAGATTTTCCTCTCAACAATACTTAAAAGGAATAGCGCAGCAAATCTTGCTATTTGATTCTCTTAGGCAAATTCCAGAGCAGTGAACAAGATAAATGTCTGATCATATATCAGCAGTGATACATTTATATTGTCACAAGGGAATGAATGCACCATTGCTGCATACAGTGTACTAGCTATTTACTCGTCACCAAGGATGACCCTTTCAGTTTATGACCCCTGAACTCTCCAGCTACAGACTATAAATTAGTAGGAAATTTTAGGAACTTCTTAGAAATAGTAATCATTACAAATGTTGGTATACATACCAGTAGACTGTCATCTATGCTTAAATTTATGTAAGGAGCTTTATGGCATTCTGAG
Source organism: Cryptoblepharus egeriae (assembly GCA_030015325.1). Classification (NCBI taxonomy): domain Eukaryota; kingdom Metazoa; phylum Chordata; class Lepidosauria; order Squamata; family Scincidae; genus Cryptoblepharus; species Cryptoblepharus egeriae. The sequence goes on from JAREYC010000005.1 coordinate 33,432,100, forward strand.
CACAAGCCTATGCATGTCTGCTCAGAAATAAATCATACAAGTATCCATTGTTATCCACAACAGTTCTGTTCCAGGTCTCCCCATGAATAAAAAAAATCATTGGGTTAAAAAAAACAGTGGAAAAATAGATTTAACGACCCACTTCCAGGTTTCTTGCTTTTTCATTGATCCTAATGGTATAAGTTTGTGCCTTGATATCTGCAGGAGTTTGATTCTGGGACTTGCTGATGATACCCCAAAGATGTGTCCAACAAAAGCCATTTAAATAAAGTGGCCCTTTCTCTCTTGTCTGTTGTTTCAAGTGTTCTTTGGTGGATGCATAAACAAAAAACTTTCCTTAATGTTCCTTTTCTTTTGGGGTAACGAGCATGACATTAGCACAGTTCTCTGTATTCCTTCCACAGGAAAAAAAAAGGAATCAATGAGGACAAAACAATTGGATGTAAGTGTCTGTTTGCAGGAATGCACATGGGATACCCTAACCCGACTGAGTGTTTCAGCAATTTGGAAGGGTTTGTGTTTATCTCTGAGATTAAGGTTGTAGTTTTGTTTTGAAATCATAATGATTGCATAATTCATTGGTGTTATTTGTACTATATCAACTCTTCTATTCATGGAAGCAAAAAAGCAATGAGTGGTGATATACTCAAAGCTCAATCCTAGCTGATTTTCCAGCACTGAGGTAAAGGTAGTGCAACTCCAAGGTAATGGAGCAAACATTGCCTTACCTGATGAGGCCTCCATGACAGCCCCCAAATGAAAGATGCAGCACATGCCCCAGGTATGGCATTTCCAGCTATGCCAGTGCTGGAAAGTTGGTTAGGTCTGCACCCTCTGTATAATGTGTGAGATGAAAAATCTCGCTAGCAAGGATTTTTTCATGAAGACTGAAATAACATCCTTCATTAGTTTCTTGTTTACTTTCCAAGTCTTTGTACCTAAGCCTTCCTCCAGCTCTGCAGCTGATGTACTATCTCTACCCCACAGTGCGCCTTCTGTCAGCGTAATGCCATGCTTGAAAATGGGTCAGAGAGAACCGAGCACAGTTTATTATCACTTAGCCCTGCTTGTTTGGTGGTGATTAATCAAAGGAACCGCCAGCCATCCTGTGTTTTCTTTACTTTATCTGCCTTGCTCCAATTTCTTTGCAGTACTCTAAAGCTTCTTTGCGCAAGAGTCAGGTGTCTAAGGAAGATTTACATATCATTCTACTCAGTCCTATTAAATATTTAGATAGCTTTAATGACAGTGGAGTACTACCTGGAAGTCTCCGGAAATACTTCAGATACTTCTTCGTGCATGAGTTTAGATTTGTGCATCCATTCCCACCACTTCAAGTTATGCAGTTTGTTAATTTTTAATCCTAGAAAAACAGTAACACTAATCCCAACTTGCACAGGTTTTCTTTGAACTAGTATTAGTGTGGTGATTAAATTTGGCAATACAGTACTGGGAAAGAGAATATGAATTCAAAAGGAATCCTTCCTATTTCCCCAAAATAAGGTTTTAGGTGAAGAGGAAATGGAGAGCAACAGACGCATCTTGCAGGACTAGGCTGAAAGTAGCTCTGAATAGAGTAGGTTGTGATCAGGACTGTTTTCTTGCCCCAGTGCTGCTCATGAGCATCTGAATTAAACATTGTCAGTGTTTTCTAGATTCCAGATTCTGGCATAGATTCTACATGTAGAATATAGGCCATAAAATTATAGGAACTCCCCCCTTCTTTATTTAAAAGTCAAAATTAACATGATTGGATTGAACATGTTTGTACTTACTAACTACATTAGCTTGTCCCGTGAAGATGGTATATTGTAACTCATAGGAGACCACACTGAATTCATCATCTGAAGTCCAATGAACTGTGATTGTGTCATATGAAGCTGTACAGAGCTCTTCTCTAATTGATGGAGGATTTGGAGCTGTGAGAACGAAAATCCACTGTTTATTCATTTGTTACATATTTATCTAGCATTCCACCCATTCATTGTTACGCTCACCTGCTCTTTGCAGTTTCACTCACAGGTACTACTACTAGTAGTATATTTTTTTTGTGTTAAAAAGCCAGTGTGCATATACAAACGTGTTACTTTTGAATTCAGTCGTCTTGAAATTGAAATATCTAGCAATCTGGAAATTGGTTTATTTGATGAGTAAAATATCACCTTTTATATCACTGGGCAAATGGCACTTTATTTACAAAATATAGTATACATGATGTCGGGAAATATTCCCAGATTGGGAATGGAATTCCAGACTCATCTGTCCCAACACAACCTAAGTCTATATTATTGTTGTGATGAGAGGGAATAAGAAAGTACCAAGGAGTGCTGATCTCAAAGAAAGGAAGCAGTAGTCAACAGAAACACTGACTCTTCATAAAACATTAGGTACTAACTAGACAAATAAAACAGAATGAACGCCAAATAACACAAATGTTTCAATTCAATACTCTGAGTAAGGATTGCAGGTGGCATGTGGATCCTGGAAGGCTTTATGGGAGGAAGAGAAGGAGTCCTTAAAAGGCAAAGAGGACTACATGGTAAGGGGCACAGCAAGGGGATGAAAGAGGGAGATACTGCTGAGGTGATAGAAGAAACCAATGTACCACTCTTTCACTTAATCTATAGTATTTACTGTATTTACTCAAATATAACACTCACCCTTTTCAGCCAAATTCAGTTTCCAAAATCAGTCACTGTATCATAGTCAATGTATTATATCAAAATCAGTCAATGTATTATAGTCAATGTTAATTAGAATTGAGTAAATACAGTATTTTGATTATAAGTATAGGGTGTGCATTATATTTGATGGTGCATTATATTCAAGTAAAAACAGTATATACTGCTTTTCAACTATAAAGTTCACAAAGTGGTTTACAAAGCAGTGCCAATTCTGCTAATGTGTCGCTTGGTTTGACCAAGTGCTGCACTATAAAGCAATGCTATTGCAGAAGAGGGGCTGTTGAAAGGGTAGCAAGTGTACTAACTGGACTTGAAAATATTATCAAGATTTGCACACGTTCTCTTTTGTCAATTGCCACTTATGAGTGTCTGCGTGAGTACAAAGAGTGCATTGCTGATCACCGTCTGGTAAATGACAACACTTCCTGCTAAATAATGTCACTTTCCACATTCAGCAGGCACCATGAATGCCCACTATACGAAATGAGTTTGACATCCCTGTGAAATACTACTAGGAAAGGTGCAAAAATCAGTATGATTCTCACAAACTCCATACACCACAGATTAATGCCAGCATTTCTACTTGAAATATCATCCTGGACTACTAGTAACGTCTTTGTAAAATGTTTCCACGCAATGCTAATGTGAATTTTCCTAGCACGTAGGGGAGTAATTTTGCAGGTGAGCATAAGTACAGGTAATGTGCTCTAACACGGATGGGCAACAAATTTTCTGTGTGTTATAATTGATATTGTACCTGTAAGATAATCAAGGCATTCCAATAGTTTCTTTTCTCTAGTAAAATCTAGCGCAAAAGTGTCAAAAGTGTCATTGAGATTAATTTCAGGAATAAGAACCTGAGAAGATGCTGTTGCCATAGCGACTCTGTAATAGAAAAAAGAGTTATTAATTTTAATCCAAACTAAACTTCCCAAATTAATTTGACAGTCAAGGACACATGACTTAGCAATAAATGACTTCATTGAAATACTTGCAGTTTCTGTTCTACTTGTTTCAAATAGCCACATTTCCAACCATTTGTGAGGAAGTCCTATTTGTAGGGCAAGGCTCTGAGTACAGAAAAATGTGGCACAAATAGGGTGCAATCCTAACCTAGGCTGGCACAACTCCTCAGTCTTCCCGTTCCTGTGGTGATGTAGGGAGACAAGCGCATTTCTGTGCATTGGCCTAAACTTCCCCTAGGAGTGGCGCAGAAGTGTCTTACCGTGCTTTTGTGACACCCTCAAGTCAGCCCAGGACTTGTGCTGGGGCTTATGCCAGCCTAATTGAGGGTTAGGATTACAGCCTAAGACTATGAAGACCCAGGTTCAGAAGCACATCTATGAATTGCTTGCTGACTTAAATCAGTCATTATGGCTGCATTCCTAAAGACACTTTCCTAGGAGTAAGATCCATTGAACACAATGGAACTTACTTTTGAGTAGACATGGTTGGGATTGTGCTCTTACCCTACAATCCAGAGTAACTACAGGAAGACGTAAGAGGCACTATGGATTGCTCTATGTATTTACCACAGATTACCCATAGGTGGCACCGTACCTACGTCACTGTAAAAGGTCCTGTAGTTACTCTGGATTGTAGCCTACGTCTCAGTGTTTGAAGGTTTGTTACTTTTGTGAGATCAACTGCAAGGCTGGTTTAATAAACGCTGCCAGGATGCACATGGCAAAATTGGAGATCATCAAAGCTATTCACAGCGACAAGACTGGCTTGTGAAAATGTGGTCTAAAAGTACTTATCACAAATTGACATTTAATAAAAGGTTGTTATCAGGAAGAGATTCAGACAGATTTGTAGAGGGAAAGGTTTTTCTGCCTCAATACTAAATAATTTTTCATATAATCTGGACCCATTCAAGGTTTTCTTATGGAATTTATTTATAATGGAATGTATTACATAAATTTATAAAGAGATATTAATAACCTGTGTTGGCCCTGTATTGAATCATACAAGGTGATTGAAAAGTAACTCCCTATTTTATAATATTTTTAAATTTTAAAATAGGGAATTACTTTTCAATCACCCTGTATATGGATGTTAATGAGCCATCCTTGATTAGTTTGATCATATTAATAACCATTTTATTAAATAAAACAATTTTACCCTGTTTTTCTTGCCCTTACATAGCCCAAGGTAGTTTACAAGAAATAAAATAGAATAAAAAAGTAGATAAGACAAAACAACAGGATTGAAAGTAGTATCAACAAAACCACTACTGTAAAACCAAACAGTATAATTTCTCCATTATCAACTAAGCCATCTCTCCCAATAGCTGAATAAACTAGATTTTAACAGATTTCTTGAAGAATTGAAGGGTAGGGATCTCCATTTCAACTAAGGCTGCAATCCTAAAGATACTTTCCGGGAAGTAAGACCTAATGAACACAATGGGGCTTAATTTAGGCATGGTTAGGATTGTGCTCTAAATCTTCATTCCTCTACCTTGTATACTGTGACACGGGGATGGCCACAGGGAAGGTCTTATTGCTAATGAATGTTTGCCAAAATTTCAAGAAGGCAGGGCTATCTAGATATCTTTAGCAAGACCAACTAGTGTTTGCAGTAGTGTCCAAATACTCCACCTCTCCCTTTTTCTTTTTTTATGGAATTGTTTGCAGTTCTTGACAATAGAGAATATGATTGGAGCATAGGGGCTGATGATGGGTCAGGGAAAGCAGCAGGCAGATGTGTTGTGTGGGATAACTTTGATCAGTTAGCTGCTTCTTCTAGTCCACTACTCCAAGCAGCTGCTCCGTATATCTGCCAGCCCTCTATCCAGCGTAAGTCTTGATGAACACCCAGAACATATTAGACACCTTTAGGAACAGGTGATCCTACAGCTATCCAGGTTTTTAACTATTAAAGGCTTTAGCAGTTAGCCAGCACCTTGAATTGAGCCTGGAAACAAGTTTCTAATCAATGCTATTTGGAAAGTGTTGAGGAGGTGTGAACAGCCCCAGTAAACCATCTGGTGGTCCTGTTATGCTTGTCCATTTTGCTGAGATGTTGCACAGGAACATGCTCGCACTTTAAAGAGCTGAGCTAAAAACATGAAGTATAGTGGTGGATTTTTGAAGTTTCCTTTATTTCATGCAGAAAAGTATTAAACTGCCTTGACAGATGTTATATGTATTATCCCCTCAAGCCTCTTCACCTAAATTTGCTCTATTCCAGGTGTTGCTTCACATATTCATTTCAAAATCTGGATTTTAACTGAGGCATAAAGCGCCTCTCCAGCTGACAGGAATCACACCATTCTAACTCCGTAATCTTCTGTGAGAAGACGGAGCCATTGGACTTCAGAAAAGTGAAATGCTTTCCTGCTTTATTTCAAAGGCTTTATTTATTTGGGGGCCAAATAGCAGCGTTGAATGTGAGGATACAAAGCAATGAAATTTTCAGCATGAGATCTGAAAGACATGACAGCATCTACTACAACAATAAGTGGATTCTTATGTTTCCAGAAAATTCAGGAGAGAATTCACGTTTACTGAAGCATGGAGATTAAGCTTCCTGATGTACAGTAGGGAATAAGCTATGCTTACCAGTTTGGAAGTAGCTACACACTTTAAATCAATTGCTCTCATCTGCCGTGATACATGTTACATCAAAATGTTTTGATTGCCGCAGCTTCCCAAAGCAAAAGATTCCCTTGAACACCTGCTTCAGAAAACTCCTGCTATTTGACACTTCAAAAGGAAGGACTACGGTCTGGTTTTGTTATATAGAAAACTCAACATGAATAATACACACCCTAAATCTTAATTACAAAGAATCAATCAGGTCTTTTGTTGCAATTAAATGTCAGAGTCTTTCTACCACTCTAAAGAATTTTTCCTATGTAAAATCCTTATTTTTAAGATGATGTAGATATACCATTGTTCCCTCCTCAGTCACTTTGGAAATGTGCTTGCCTGTACTCATGCAGATGTGCCATTGTATGAAATAGTTCAGCATTTCTCAAAATAACCCACTAGGTGGGTCACAAGCCAATTTCAGGTGGTTCATGCCACAACTGAAAATACAGAACAGGGAGCAGAGCTGCTGCACAGGTTGGCTCCCTATTGAAGAGGCTCTGAATAGGTGGAAAGATGTGCTATGCAGTTGGAGAAGGATCAAAATTTGCTTTTGTCTTCCAAGCTAGAAGGTTTGAATTCCAAACTATTGATTTTATTTTATTTGTACTTCACCTTTCTCCCCAAAGGGCACCCAAGGAGGTTAACAACAGTAATTTAAAACATACAAAAAAACCAAAACAAAATATGCAAAATAACAGCACAAGGGTGCTACATAAGGGACTTTGACTAATTGCAGCTTAGGTTTGAAGACTTAACTGGCCACAAACTCACTTGAAGACTACTTACTTCTGGTGCATTCCAGTAGACTGTAATTCTAAAAAGTGGGCCCCAGTGTTAAAAACTTTGAGAAACATTGAAATACTGTCTTCGTGAAATTGGTGTGTACCAATCTTCTGGGATTTCTATTATGCTTGGAGCACTATCCTAACAACCAGCATCTTGGAAATCTCAATAGGCGTGTGTACACCACTCACACAGAAGAAATGGTTCACATAAATAGTGCTTCCATGTGAGCAGAGCTTGGTTACAAACATCCTGGAAAGGACCCATTTTCTTCGGAAAAGGACTTTACAATGGTGGTTCTGTAGTGCAAAACCAGTCCCTACTCATCATGTGGATAGTTAAGTCTCTCACAATGAATTATGGTTTGTCATTATAACACATAGGGTGTAAAGAAAATTAGGCTGGGCTAATTCACCTGGCCTATTTTTTCATGATGGTGTGGGAAGGTCGGTGTATGTCTGTGCATTGGCCTAACCTCCCCAGGAGTGAAGCAGAAGTGTCTTATGGCACATTTGTGACACTCCCAGCTCAGCACAGGACTTATGCCACACACACACACACACACACACACACAGTGACTTTGCTAGCTATGTGAGGCTATTAAGGCATATACTAAGTGAACCACTGCCCCAGGCTTTGCTGTTCTTTTCTCTAATCTACCTTGCAAAATATGTTTCTAAATATTTTAAAATAAAAATACAATAAACATTTTGGTGGTGGCACAATATTAAATCCTTCTTAGCCTCTCCCCCCCCCCCCCCCCGGAGTGCTCATTCAAAGTGGTGCCAATCTGGCTGCTATTCACCAAAAACCCAAACAAAACAGCTCAAGGAAGCCAAATATTCCCAACAAAACCTATAGCTGAATCCTATCAATGGGAACTGAGAGCCCCACAAGTAGAGCAGTCTTCTTGTCAACAGGTGTGTCACAGATGCCATCAATACAGGGGAATTGGTGGGTTACATTATTTCCTTGCAGACAACACTACTGAAAATTCTGTTTTCAACTCTATAGGTCTTTCGCCTTGATGCTTATGTATAAATCTCCATATGGCATTACCTTTCTGTTATGTTTTTTGCAGACTGCAAGAAGCGTGCGTGGTCATTCTCCTTCAGAGACTGCTCGGCTTGCGAGATCAGAGAGGTGGATCGCTCAATGCACTGTTTGCAATTAGCTATCTGCTGGGCCAGTTTTCTCAGTCTTACCACCTGGAGCAAAACCATATAGAAAACATTCAGGTCCCTTACGTTAGGAACATACATTCTTCATCAATATTGTGCAGACAGGGCACTAACGTGAGCAACTTTGTTGAAAAAATGTCCAATTTACACCTGCAGCGCTCAGAATCTATACTGTTCCAAATCAGTGCTTTATTGTGTGACTACTAGAGAGAACCAAAATATAGATATTCCTACGGCAGGAAAGCTTCACTTTCAGTTCAGCTTCTGCTCCTTGTATAACGAGAAGATTTGCCCAAATGTTGTTTTCAAAACAACTTACAAGATGTACTACATTTGGCAGGAAATTCCTGAGCTTCTTTGTAGAAAAGTGAACTCAGTGCACAACATGAGTGCTTTTAGTTAGATTGTGTGCTGTACTGAGATCACTTTTTCTGTCAACAAGCTCAGGAATTTCTAGTCAAATATAGCTCACCTTGTAAGCTGCTTTAAAGGCAGTGTTGGCTGACAAGAAAATAAAAGTTCATACTCAGTGACTTCCATCCCTTCAGCCTTCTGTGAAAGCGAACACTGCTAAATAGACTTACTACAACCATTGCGTTTCAGCGTATTGACAGATATGTACACTGCATATATCTTTACAGTAGAAAAAGGTCACTTATAAAATCTCACTGAACTGTAATATAAACTATCTGAAGTTTAAATAGCTAGAAAAGAGGTTTTTCTACCTCAGTTAATAAAAGATTTGGCCTGCAGAAGCCTCAGTCCACAGGAAGCCCCCACCACACTGGCTTGTCTGAGGCATCAACACCACTGTGTTGTACAAATGAAAAGGAAGGAAGGCTAATAACACTGTGCTTCAAAAACACATTAAACCTAGATTACATATTTTATAAAAGCAGGAAATTGATAATTAAATACACTGGCAGCAAGTTAGGTATTTTCTAGAAAAGATAACAAGACCTTGGAAGGTTGTATTTATTAGGCAGTAAATAAGCAGACAATTCTGAGCTCAGGTCTACAAGCAGGAAATTTAGGATAGCAAAGGCGACAGCAAAAAAAGGATACATTTATTATGTTTTGCTTTTAGAGGAAGGTTTATTCAGGGCCAGGTTATGTGAAATGGTAGATATGCAACTGACTTTTGTAATGCTTCCATTTTCTTTGGTAAAATGTAACTGGATTGGGGCTCCCCTTGGATTGAAAGCATGGTGGGAAGAATACCAGGGACTTGAACTCAACCTGCCATGCCCCTATCTATAGCAGCCAAGGGGACTCCCTGCCACTTGTGAAAGGGGTAAAAGATAATTGGTATTAATGGGCATCTTTTTCAATTTTGCAAAAAGTAGCTATAGAGATGCTGGTGGTGGGCACAGTATTAAATCTTTCTTACCTCCCTGCTGGAGTGTTCATTCACAGTGACGCCAATTTGGCTGCTATTCACTCCATATTTAACATATTTTAAATGTCAGTTACTTTGTGTCAGTTACTTCAGTCCTAATATACTGCATTAAACATTTATAAATCTTTTAAAAAGAATATACAAGTGGCATTGGATTGTCACTTTGAAAGTTTGATAATATAAATGTAGGCAAATGTATGTGTGTACGTCAAAGAATCAATATGCATTTGTTTCTCTGCTCTCCTCAAATCGTAACATCCCAAAGGTATTGACAGCACTTCATGAAAATATTAGAGTTTAAAACAGTTATTAATGACGTTAGTAGATTTTCATACTCATATTTTGGGAAATGTGTCAGTAAGCACACAAATGACAATAATTGGGTATTACCTTTACATTTAGTATGTAGAGGCCTCAATGTTTTTGTGTGTTCTTCATTATACCTATTTCTGTTTGTTCCTTAAAACTGTATTTAACGTAGTTTTATAAGGAAAATGGGTTAGTTCAGGATTGGCTTTTTCACACTGGGAGAGCACATCGTTGTTGGGGATGTTCTTTGAGGTTGGAATCTGCTTGGCAGTTTAATTATCCTTATTCAGAGCATTACCAAAGCAAAGTCTGAGGTCATAGTTAGGCTAAGACATGGGTGGCCAACCTTTCAGCTTTAGGCTACTGGATGTTTGAGAATTATGCAGAGGACTGAATTTAAGCATTTTAAGTTGAAAGTTGGCCACCCCTAGGCTAAGATGTAGAGCTACAACATGAAACACAGCTCAGCAGTATAGCATATCTTTTGCTCCACTATGTAGTCAAATTGCTGATGCAACCAGTGTCAAAGGCCCTTAATTTGCTGAGTAAATAAAATGTTCTGCCTTTGCAAAATGAACATGTTTCTCTTGTTGCCAGAGGGAAAAATTCAATGACTTAAGAATGAGCCTTGCTTGGAAAAGGAGGGTCCTAAACTCATTAAAATCATTTTTTCATAGCATTTATTATTTGCCAAATACATAAGCACTGAAGAAACTCTACTCTGTCAATAAAGGATTGAGTCTCCAGTTTCCTTTAAAGCTGAAGCAGGTCTTTTGAACTGAATGGAAATATTGCTATGAACCTTGGTGAAATAATGAGAGTTCCCACTGCAAACATGTACCCAAGGAGATTATTCAGAAGGTTGTCATACAAGATCTTGGAGGGAGCTGGATTTTGTTAATCACATAAAGCAGGTTTGAAGGCTGTCAAACAACAAGATGGGGGAATTGTGGTCTTCAAACATATTTAAGTCAGCTTATGCCTACAGGGCTTTTTATTTTAAGTTAATTGGAATATCTTGACAGCTAAGTGAACCATTTAACCTGCCCTTGACTTTATTCCTTGTCAAAGCTTTCCCACACAGGAAGAGTTTATGTTTGACTTCTTCAAGCTACTTTAGCAGTTAAAGATTGAAGGGCTTAGACGAAAAAGCAACAAGAGTTCTGGTCAAACTGATTTCACAGTTAGCTAGGTAACCAATTTAAAGCTTGAATAAATATCTGAGATTTACCTTACACAATAATCTCACATCAGAAATAGTTGTGTGACAATTATTAGGAAATGGCATTTTACCTGAGCTCATTCTAATATAGTATTTATTACATTGCCTTCTTCTTTCTGTAATTTCTCATTCCCACCAAAAGCCTCCATCCACTTCATTTTTTAAAATTGCTCATGTGAGGAGAACTAAGTTGTATAAATATCTTTAATAAATAATTGAAATATCTGCAGAATAAAATATTAATAAAGTTTCCTATAAGGCAAGTTCGCAATTCCTATGATACCATAGAGTTTTGCCCTGAGCAAATTCCTTCACATATCATTTATGCAAAAATACTTTCCTTAGAACATATTTGTATTAGCTATTTTGATAACTAAATTTATACTGGATGGTATCACTTGTTCATTCATAAAAAATAACACTGCAGAACAATAAATAAATAAAAATAGTATAAATTAAATATAATCAATACTATAGATCAGGGGTCCTCAAACTACGGCCCAGGGGCCAGGTACGGCCTGCCAGAGCCCTCAATCCGGCCCGCGGGCACTTTCAGAACCCCCCCAGCTGGGGGTTAGGGGGGAACCCCAGGGGCCTCGACGCCAGGTGCACAAGCGCAGGAGGGACTGAGCGGGAAGTGCACACACCTGTTGCCGCTTCTCCGCAGCACCAGGGGTTCCCTGGCCGGCACACGCGCCTTTCCCACTCAGTCGCTGCTTCCTGCTTAGTCGCTGCATGCGCGCTGGCCAGGAAACTCCTGGCGCTGTGGAGAAGCGGCAACAGGTGTGCGCGCTTCCCACTCAGTCCCTCCTGTGCCCTTCCTGCTCAGTTGCCGGCTTGTAAGTCACACTTTCCTAGGATGGATGGGGCTCTGATGCTGTAAGCCTGCCACACTATCCTAGGAGTAAGCTCATTACTTCTGTGTAGGAATGGATGAATGGATGATGGATGGGGCTCTGATTCTTAGGATGGGGCTCTGATGCTGCAATCCTGCCACACTTTCCTGGGAGTAAGCCCATTGACTATCATGGGATTTACTTCAGTGTAGGAATGCGTCACAGGTGCGGGGCGTGGCTTGCTGGGAGGAAGCTATAGTCCAGCCCCCGACAGTGTCTGAGGGACAGTAAACCGGCCCCCTGTTTAAAAAGTTTGAGGACCCCTGCTATAGATATTCAACAATTTTAATAACTGAATATTTACTTAATGAATAGTGACACTTCTCTTAACTGCATCAGCTTTCAAGGCGTGTTCAAGGTCTTGTGTGCAGTTTGTATAACATTAAAGCAAGAGAATTTATAGAGCAGAAACTATTAGAATTCTACTCTGTTTGAGAATCTCCAAGGTAAAATTCTTACCTTCCCTTCCTTAATTTTAGTTCCAATTATTTGACGCCGTTGTTGGATTATTTCAATAAGCAGGTCACATTCTTCCATCAGCTTGGTTTCTTGTCGAGACGCGTTCACCTAAACAACATACAGATTAGATTAGAAATGTCTGGCCAGTTTTCACCCAACAGTGTCATGTTTTGAACTTTCTGTTATTTTCATGAAACAATATAATTTATGCATTTCTGTAATGAAACAATTCCAAGTGTTTACCCAGAACTAAAGAATTAGCTTTGTTTATCAGCATTTTGAAGGCTGATGCCTTTCCATTAAGCAGTCGTAAACAACTTAAAGTAACACCAGAGCAGCTCATTTAATAAGGGCTCAATCCAGAGTGAGGGAGGTGAGGAGTGCCCTAGCTGGGCTGCCCCATCTATTCTGAATCCAGATTAGAAAGTTATGCTGCATCTAGAGACTCAGGAAGCCTGGGCTGCCCTACCAGCTCCAGAGCATGCTCAGTAGGCACCAAGTCAGTGACACCTGGGGAGGGCTTGCTCCTGAGGAGACCCCCCTCAGATCACACCGAACAAGGAACAGATGTGGTGCCTGACTTAATAAGGAGTCCCTGATGAGACTCCCAGTATAGTCTTCAGTGAATACAAGGGGCATCTTGGACTGGCCTGCTGTATCCATAGGTTAGTGGGCTGCTGTAGTTGTGCCGTATCCTGAAATTGAGAGGCAGGGGTTGCAGATAGGCTGGCCAAGAACTCAGATTTTTGGTCAACACTTCCAGTCTTATTCTTGCCTTATCATGAACCCCTATGGGTCTACCCATTACTATACCTGCTCCTGAGGTGGTCTAACTCTGAGGAGCTGAAGAGGGAATTTCTGCCCTGGAAACAGGCTCTGGATACAGAGTAATTGTTCTGCCCTAGGCAATGCTAAACATGCCCTCAACATGCCTCTCCTGAACTGCTAAGGCTGCCCCAGCAAGGGTAGCCCAGATCCATCTGTCTTGGGGCAGCCTAAGTTGACATAGGCTGCCCCGAGCCTTTTCCAGAATAACTAGGGTGGCCCATCTTGCAGTTGGGTCAGCCCAGTAATAGATAGGGTAACTCAAGTGCACTTCTGGATTGTGCCGTAACTGAGAATTAAAGTGAGGGTGAGTATATAGAGAATTTAAAGTTTGGGTGAGTATATATGTTTGCTCCCGTATCCACAGGGATCTGTTCTGGAACTCTTCATGTTTAAGTGAAACCATGGATATAGGTGAATGACCTGCACCTTCCAGAGCCCAGCACAGGCCATGCATGTCTGTCCACAACCTCTGCTGGGCTCAGATCAACTCTAACAGTCAAACATACATGACTTTCAGTTTTTCAAAAAAAAGAAGTGATTTTTTAAATGACTTATTCTGTAAGGTACTGGGTGGCATATGGATGCTCTCCAAACTCCTCTTGCCTCTGAAAGAGACAAGGGGGTCCACAAACCCATCCGCAGATGTGCCTCCTTTCCCCTATTTACAAGAATACAAGACAGAAGGATTTCTTAATATTTTAGAAAGCTGGAAGAAATTATCACACAATTTTGACAAAGTTTGATGAATCTCAACAATCACCATGTAACTTAGGGCTGGGAAGGTGGTAGTTCATGCTATGCAACTTATGGTCTATTCCTAGAGGAGTTACAATGGCAGATCTTGTGATTTGCTGCTTCTGGCAGCTAGGAAGGACTTTGCTCTGAGAGGGAGTGAGGTCACGTTGAACCCTTAGAAAAGGATATGCCAGTTAAGGGCAATAAGGGAGAAAAGCTTATAGAGCTGCAGGGCATCTGTGTGTCTCCTTCAGAGTCTTGCAGATTTGGGTGACCAATTCCAAAGGCGTTTTGCTCCAACCATATGTCCTGCTGCATAATATGTTAAGTTCCAGTCCACATGAACAATCTTTTTCTGATTCATGTGACAAGAAGTCTTTCCCATTAACAACCAGAGTCTACCTACCAAGTGAGTAAATTTATATATATACACACACACATACATGCGCGTACACACACACACACTAGCGAAAAGCGTACCCATATTGCAGGAGTAAAATTCCCACATACGCCATCCCCCCACGGCGCATCAACCCCCCATGCGCATAATCTCCCCATGTGCATCATTTCCCCATGAGCATCAACCCCCCATGCACATCAACTGTCCATGCAAAACATGGCCCATGCGCAACAACCCCCGTGTGCATCAACCCCCCATGCACAACATCCACCCATGTGCATCAGTCCCCCATGCGCATCTCCCCATGCGCATCAACTCCCCATGTGCAACATGCCCCATGCACAACATCCCCCATGTGCATCAACACCCCATGTGCATCAGCCCCCATGTGCATTATCTCCCCCATGTGCAACATCCCCATGCGCATCATCTCCCCCATGAGCATCAACCCCCATGCACAACCCCCTATGCACAGCAACCTCCCCAGTGCAACCCCTCCCTCCGAACAATATCCCCCCATTGCACCAGGCACCGAGCACCAAATTGGGTAGAGGTTGGTCAGCCTTCCATGTTAAGTATAGGACAAAACACATTGTAACCCTTTTCAGCCTCTCAAGGGTTAAATTTCTCCACATAGGTTCTTGCTGGGTGTTCATGTGACAGAAGGAACTCCCTCCCTGAATTTCACACTTCTAGGGCCGGGGTTGGGGCAAAGCATCCCTCAGTCATTGATTCTTCAATGCAAAGAATAGGAAAGAAAATGCGTTGCACCCCATTTCACCCCTTTCCGCTTGGAATTTCGGAAAACTTGTTCTTAGTGCACCCCTCGGTCACGGAAGGAACACCACCCCAAAATTTCACGCTTCTAGGCCCAGCGGTTTTGGCTGTGCATTGATGAGTGAGCGAATGACTTTTCTCTTTGATATATATAGCTCTCCCAAGCTGTCTGGTTAACCCCCACTAATGTATAATGGAATAATGTATAGAGATGGTGTATTCTCTGGCTGTGGGGCTGCAACACGTAATATGTTTGGGAAGCAGATTGGCTCATTATTTGCATAATATGCAAATTAAATGTTCTCTTCACACCTGACAGTCCATCTTATGGCATCATATTGTACAAGATATTTACAATGAACATACGCCTCTTGCAAACGATTAGCTTCAATGATGCTTCACTGTACTAACCAACTGCTTAATTAAGGGTGGCACTGATGCACTGCAAAGGGAATCTTTCTAAACCGTTGCTGAACACGGTTAATGAAAGCTATTTTCACAGAAGAATACTGTGCAAGAGTTTATGGAGTATTTGAAAGGAGATGGAGGGCACAAACCCATCATGCCAAAAGAAAAACAATGGTTCTTGGTCCATTGTCTGAGTACTTTGTCTGCTTCCTAATCTTTGCTTTTCCTTAATAAGTCCTAATCTGAATCTAAGTATGTGCCTCGTAACAATGATTCATAAATGAAGGACTGCATATATGATTAAGGTCAATCATCCCTTCGCCCCAGTTTCTGCCATCCCCTGCCCTGTTGTTGCCATTTTTAAACCTTTTTTTCCCCTTCCACTATTTCTACAGCCCCAGCCTGTAGCCTGATCCAGCCAGTAGACTGGGATGATGCCCATACTGCCATGGGATTGGACTGCATTGATCACCAGCAATACCAAGAGACTTTGAGTGACATGCAATAATCTAGTCCTTTCCTGGACTGAGACAAATCTTCCACCTCCTCCCACTATGGGAAAACATCAAGCCCAATTATTGTATCAGAGCAGATGTGGGAGTTGCCACTGTATGTGCAATTTTGCTCAACTTTCCCATTTGCAGCAACTAGCCTGCCTGAGGTTGGTATTGCTTTTCCAAGGGAAGACTGCCTGTACCCCAGACCCAATGAGGAGTGCGTGTGTAAGCTCTGCTCCTGTTTTCCTCTCAACTAATAAAAGGGTGAAGCACTGCTAGACATTCCTGCTTTTGAACAGGTGCTACTGCCAGCAGGTAGGATTGTGTGTAAAGCTGTGGCCAGAGGAAACAGTAGATGCAAAAGAGTAAAAACTCGGCATGAAGCCAACAGATTGAATTGCGTCCCAACACTTGCAGGTCTCATTATGTTTAATTTCATATAAAATTACCATCAGGCATGGAGTGGGGGGCATGGTGGTGAAATTGCACAATAACATCACTTAATGATGGACTGCCTGGAATGTATCCATGTCATTAAGTGATGTAAACCTGTAATCCATGTGAACACTCATGCACAAATATTAGTTTTACAAGTCCGAGGCAGATATTCGGCAATAAAACCTATGCAATATTAACATGGTGAACTTTGTGAGTGTATAATATATTGGATCAGAAATCATGGTTCCATAAATTTGGAATAAACTAGATGAATTCATTATACCAAACATATGGCTTAGGATGTTCAGCAGCTGTTGTGTTTCAGGTAACTGTTGGCAAGTCTGTAAGAGAAATGGCTCAGCTATACAGTAAGTTTGAACCTGCAGTAGTGAGTTTTAAGGCAGCAGATAAAAGGTGCTGCTAAAGTCAGGTAGGAAACAAGAAAAGCAATCTACAGTACCACGGATAGCTCCCAAAAAGCAGAGATATTGCTACTACAGCTGCAGTGCCTCTGGTGAAGACCTGATTAGTCTGATTTTATGTCTGACCTTTTGTAATTCTTAGTGCAGTTTCACAGGAGCCTCGAGGCACAGGTAGGCCTCACACAGTTGGGTTTTGTTTTCTGTTTTTTTTAAAAAAGGAAATAAATAGTAGTAAGTACTACAAAGAAAGTATTTGTTTCTAACCTTGAGAATGGCAACTCTATAGACTTCCTCTCTAGTCTATTTTATTCCTCGCTAGTCTAGAATTATTCACCATAGTAGCACTTGAAGACTGCAATCCCCCCCCCAACAGAGGCTTCACCTCTGGATTTCACTGTTCAATATATGGGTCATCCCATATGTCCAATGATTGGATATCACTAGAGGCAGTCCAAATAAAGCAGGCCTCCATCAGTCTTGAAAGACTATGGTATTGTGCTCTGCGCTGCATATGCTGCATGCGAAGCACGAAAGCCTGGGTTGGATTGTTATGGAGGATAGGCTGTTACCCAAGCAGCAAATCCCCCCTCTCCACGCCACTGAATTAGTCCAATGGAAAGGCAGAGCCAATACAATTGGATCCAACTGGCATCGCAGAGCTGGGCTAAGGAGAGGAGCTCACCCTGTCTTGTGGGGCCGACCCGGGTCTCGAACCCCGGCCTGCTGGTTAACAGGCACAGCGCCTTAACCGCTTGCGCCACCCACAGCCCAGTCCAAAATAACACCACCAAAACATGAAATTTGGCTTATAACACTGCCAAAATGTGAAATTGGATTTATAATCAAAATAATTCTATTAATCTATTAATATGGCTGCAGATTGTTTGTGTATTGTCTGAAGTGCTTCTGACTGTATTTCTAAGCTCCCTACTCCTCATGCAGCTCTCTGGTTCTCCTAATGTGCGGTAGATTTTTTTGAGCATGGTCAAAAGCTGCCAAGGAAAATGTATGGAATAAAAAATGTTTTACTTATTTGTGAAAGGAAAACTGAATTATATGTTTGTGTTTACACATGGCATGACCAAGCGGAAAATTTTCCAAAATTGATCGGTTTTCCTTTTTTTTCTAGTGGAAGTTATGCTTATAATTAATTTGACAAGATCTGGTGACTTTTTTTCTAATACTGAGACAGTTCTAAATCTGAAATCATGAATTCTTTGAATGTTTATTTTTCCTGTAAAATCAAACTTTTACCACTTGGTACCAGGCGGAAAAATTTCCAACAATACAGTTACATTCAAATTGCATCTGCATGTAGCTGTGACTTTATGGCAAAGCATCAAAGAAGATGGATTAGTGGGCCACCTGCTGATCTGCAGTGATTACCATCTCTGGGAACAGGAAAAGCACCATTGTTTGAACAAATGGTATAGTTTTGAAATGCATTGAGAAGTGACTGCTAAATACATTCAGAAGTGCTTGCTAAATTCCAGGCTTCATCTTTGTAAAAGGGAAGATTTCATCTGAAAGAGGACTGATTTGTGCTCATTTGTTTTTCTTTCTATATCTGATTTGTGCTTCTGGTTTAGCAGGCCTGAAGCAGGCCTAAATATTCCCCCCCAGTGTTGTACATTATTGTATTGTACATTATGGTACAATCAGTGGTGGGCTCCAGCAGGTTCGCACCTACTCTATAGAACCGGTTGTTAACAAGAGACAGTACATATAAAGTTTAAAAATAGCCATTTAAAAGTGGCTGCCAGATGGGCAGAGAACCAGTTCTTAATTTCTTTGACGCCCATCACTGGGTACAATAGAAAGCCAGAGATGGTTCATTTCTGATATTCCTCAGCACATCAATAGCCATCTGAAATGTTTGTCTTCACAAACAATTATCAGCTATCATCATGTGCTTTATTATTTTGCTATATAATATTATTTTTGCCATATAATATTCTGGCTATATAATATTCTAATCATTTGCTATGCCAACAGCTTCACCTGTTCCACACTGCACTACAAACTATGAACTATCAATAGCCATCTGAAATGTTTGTCTTCACAAACAATTATCAGCTATTATCATGGGCTTTATTATTTTGCTATATAGTATTACTTTTGGTATATAATATTCTAACCCCTTGCTAGGCCAACAGCTCCTGTGACAGGACAGCTTCACCTGTTCTCCTGTGCTGCTGACTGCCCTGCATTACAGGACTGCACTATGAACTATGAACTATCAACTATAAACTTTATGTCAGATATATGGTTAATCAATGTTTTGCAAGGTGTAATATAGCAAAATTCTTGTTCCACAACACTTCCTAATAAAAAAACAAAGTTATGCTGAAACTTGAAGCAACATTTATTCATTATATGTGCCATACGTCAATATTGCGGAAATAAATCCAAAAAGGCTCGGATGATAATGAAAATATGTCGGCATCGTAGGGTTAAGCAAATTTTTAATGGTTCCTTGGTCTGTTTTTATTTTCCTGCATTTTAAAACCAGTTAATTTCCATAGCAGTTCAATGGTATGTTCAGTTCTGTTGCTTCAGGTTGCTATCTCTGCAATGTTTCAACTTGGCAATGTCTTAATTTGCTTGGGGGACTGTGGTGGCTCAGTGGTTAAAGATGCTGTGCCTATCTACATGAAGGATGATAGGTCAGCAGGTCAGCAGTTCAAGACCCAAGTGCACGTCACTGTCCAATGAATGGGTGATCAAAGATAATATTTCGTACCACTACAATGTTTAAGGTGCAATCCTAATCAATTTAGGCCAGTGCTACTCATTCATCTCCCTGTTCCCATGGTAGTGTGGGGAGGCTAATGCAAATCTGTGCGATGGCCTAACCCCCCACCCCCAGAGTTGCATGGAAGTCAGGATGACCGTATGACTAGATATTTGTCCTCTTTTTTTAGCCTTCTGTCCGCATGTCCTCTAAAAGGGCTTCATTGTCCTCCAAATTTGGCTTCATTTTGACACTTTGCAATGGTGTGCAGTACCCCCAGCATATCATATGTTGTTGGATTCATGTGGAAGAGCAGAATCCAATGCAAAAATCAGTTTTGAACTATTTCCTTCCTATAAAATGTTATGGCCAAAAAACTAAAAATAAGAAATAAGCATTGAGCTCTATGGGAAAGTGAAAGTGCCCAATATTTTGGCTTTACTCATGAGTTGGGAAACGTGCCATTGTTTGCCAGAAAGGCCAGGCTGAGAGGAATCCAAGAACTTGCTGTTTTGAGGTTTGGGCATCTGAGCTTTCTGGCAGAAGTGCCTTACAGTACTGTTGCAACACCCCCAGGTCAGCACAGGACTTGTGCTGGCTAAACTAGATTGTAGCCATACTGTCCAGGCCTAAAATATGGGAAAGAATAAATAAGTGCCACAATACAAATGAGATACTTTAAGAAGATGCCCCATCCTAACAGATGCTTGTATATCCTGTCTACACACCACCTGCCAAAGGGACCAAAACCAAACTATAACAATAGGGCATTATAACAATATCTGCATCACACCAATCTGAGGGTAGGCAAAAAAAAAAGGAAAGGAAAGAAAAAGCCAGACAAACAGGAAAGCAGGCTGACAAAAAAAACCTACTTGGCCCTTAAAATGAGTGACCAGCTAATCTCAGACTGTAATGGATGGACAGGTGGGGCTTGGGACTCTAATGGAGCGAGAAGCCAGGAGATAAGGTTACTCCTGGTTGCCCAGGCCAGATCTAATAGCAGATCCTTCTCTTTATGCACCTGTCTGGCCTGCTCAGAGGGAAGGCAAAACTCTACGTCCCTCCACTCCCAATCCTGTAATAATTGACTTCTGGGACAGCAAGTTATGTCCATTTATTCCAGGGACAAATCTATGGGCTTTTTCTTTTCATGTAAAGCAGCAGTGAGTAGCTTCAGGCATAAAAGTGTACTAGCACAGGAAGGAAGGATATTTAATACGGTACTTTCTTTTTCAGTTGTTTGGTAAAATCACCTAGCCATCATCTGCTGCTCTCCTCATTCCATGTTATCTTAGGGAGAAAAGTAACTAAGGACAGAATTTTGAGCAGATCAGTAGGAGGAGAGAAAAGAATAAAGCAGTATAGGTCCAATCTTGTAATACACAGTTTTTAACAAACAGATTTGACTCCATGTGAATGGCCACTGAAAATTACAATTAAAAAAAAATTATTTTCTACTGTTGTAGAGAGACAGTCATGCAAGCAATCACTCCATTCTTCAGCCAAGACAGGCAAATACAGAGCGTCCTTTGCATTTCTAACAGCTGACTGCCTCTCCACAATACAACAGTAAAAAAGCTGTTTTTAAACAATTGTAAAGGTACACTCTTTTTAAACTTTTTTTATTTAACACATTTTCTTGTCAATCAAACCCTTGAAGCTATTGAGGCACAACCTTATTCCATTAGAAGCAATGGAGCAAGAAACCTGGAAATAAGTCTTAAAATATATTTTTCCACTGAATTTTTATCCACAGATTTTTTTTATCCACTGGAGGTTCTGGAATGGAATCCAAATGTATAACAAGGGACATCTGAACTCTAGTTCTGTGCTCAACCTGCAGCAACCACAGATACTTTATACGATAAAATATGTATGTGTCATGTGTGTTTCTGTGTGCATGTGCATGTGTGTGCATGGGGAGAACAACCATAATGTGTGGCACTATCCCATTTACATTTTGTGTGAATCCCAGTTTATAATTCCACAGTATATAAATGAAAAAAACTTATTTCAAAAAGTCTTTTATGGAAAAACACCAGCTGGTTATACAGAGAGGAAATGTATCATATGCTGTATTAATTAATCTCACCACACTAACTGAAAAATCATCACACGATATCCCTTTCTCTGATTATCAGCTTAGTAAATAAATGTTCCAAATTCCTTTTTAAGGCCTTTGTATTGTGTTAAGAGATCACTAATTACTACCACATCAGTTTGAAGTCAATTTCCTTTTGCCTATTTAGATGCAGATAAAATCTAAATTAAGTCAAGGACTAAGGGTTAGAAAGCAAGACAAATGTTGGCTAATTGTTCATAATAAAACCCACATGGGAGACGAAGGATGAAAAACAGTTCCTCAGTACATAGATTTTCTCTCTTATTTACCATGGATATGGTATATTAAAAGGCCAACAGATTATATGTTACACTAGTGATGAATTAGAAAAATATAGAAATTTAAAATGATGTATAATTCAAATAAGACCCCTATCTATGACTCATATAATACTAAATAGTACCAAAGCACATCTTACGTACATGATACATTGTTTTACATTTTGTTTAGATTTATCTTTTCCTCAGGTATTTTACTAAGAGTGAACCAGCTATGTTATGTTCAGCCCAGATCCAGTAGCAGCTAATGGTCTGTTTCACATTTTGTGCCTTTGCCAGGCATGATGGAAGGGATGACTGAAGTCATTTAATAAGAATCACAGTCTATGGAGCTTTCAACAAGCTGAATTATACTGCCATATAGAACTGAGCAGTTCCACATTGGTTACATTATGTTGCACATAGTTTTCATTAATTCCACTTTGCCTAAACTTCTGAGTAGACCACAATATCTGCAAGAGATGCAAGCATGTGCAGGGAAGCCCAATACAACTAGTTGCACCAACTGTAGTAAGTAAATGATGATCTGAACATGTCTAACATTATCTATTACATTTCTCTAAAACTGGCACCTAAAATACCATATCTAATGGACCATCAAATCTAATCCGGTTAGATGGTTAATACTCTAATTAACCATCGACTCTAATGCGCACCCTGATATTCTGGAGACTAAATTCATCTGAAAAGGTGAGCATTTGATTTGAGTAAATACAGTAATATCACCATCAGAGGATATAATGCTTTTATTGAAATCCATTTTAAGTGTCCAGTGCTTTAGCATGTTTTAATCTGATTACTTAACAGTATCATTATTAAATTGTATTCACCCCAAGTTTGAAATGAGGCAATCCAAGAACATCAAACAATATTACAAATTTAAATTTTCTACCATGAGTGTTTTGGGCAATGCTCACTGGTATGTGCTTTTGGATAATCATGGAAAAGTAACATAGAAAATAAAAGGAAGGCAGCTCTAGGAGATCAGGAAACAGATTATCCATCTGTAGCAATTATGATACATAATAGACCTTTACAGTAACATTTTGGCATTACTACATCCTGAGGAAAGTATGGCATGCTAGGGTGGGGATGATGAAGAGTGGGAGGCATAAATAAAAGTAACCTTATTGTAGGCCTAATAGTTGCACAAATTGGCACCTGCAGATCTAGGGGAAATAAAGTGGGGAAATAAAGATAGCATTTGGAGTATGATAGTGCTGTGAAGACCCATCCCCCTAACCTTATAATGAGGGGAAAGTCCATGTTCCCATCTTGTTCCCTCAGCTGCCTTGGGTACCCTTTTCAGAAAGAAAGGAAGGGTATAAATCAAAAATATAAAAAATAAAAAATTTCCTGTCATGCTCCTCTGACTTTTGCCCACAACCAATCATGACCTTATCTGTTCTTGTGTGGAATCTGAAGACACTGGAATATATGCTTGGCCTTTGTCCATTTGCACTGATGTTCCTATGATAGATGGCAGCAGTATACCTTTTCCTTTTCCTTTGCTGTAAGGGGGCTCATTAACACAGACCATAAGATCCGAAGAATAGATGGCTTTGAATTATGGTGTTGGAGACGACCTTTGAGAGTCCCTTGAACTGCAAGGAGATCAACTCAGTCAATCCTACAGAAATCAATCCAATTATTCATTGAAAAACCATATAGTAAAGCTGAAGCTCAAATATTATGTTGTACAAGCTTGCCCTAGCTTTTCTCCCAAGAAGCAAGCAACTTTTAATTTCATGGCTGCAATTGCCTTTTGCAGTTATCTAAGAACCCCAGAAAATAAACTGTGTTCCCTTCTGTTTGTCATAAGGTGATGGAACTGTATGGCATGATTTCAGTTTTTTTAATGTCATTATATTGGTGAGTCTTGCTACAAGACCCTTTGTTGCTTTTGCTGCAACCAACTGTGAAAAGTGCCATCTACCACTCTTGAGGTTATTCCTTGCTTATAACCCACTGAAATTTAGGCAAATCACTATTTTGTTCTGAAAGGAACACTAAAGATCAAAGTTTTCTACTGAATACTTTTCATACTACTTCAAGTTCCCTCTAAATTTTCCGATCATCTACACCTTCGTACAATATACCCACTCAACTTTGAAAGCAAATTTTTATCAAGCAAATACTTATCACAGACAGATAATTTTTTAAAAGACAATTATCATGCAATCTTGTGACTGTCATAAGAAAAATCAGATGAATTCAAGGAGACTAACCCCCAAATCCTGAGTAACTACGGGAGCTTGTAAGAGACTTTATGTGCACCCATAGTTACTGCACCATCTAGTGAAAACCTATGGGATATTCATATTGGAATCCAGAGTAAGTTGTTCTTATACCGGAGCAAGGACTCCCCATAGTTACTCTGGATTTTGCCGTAAGGGTGCAATTCTAACCTAGGCCAGCACAACTTAATTGGTCTTCCCATTCCCATGGTGATGCAGGGAGGCAAGCACATATCTGGGCACTGGCCTAACTTTCCTCCAAGAGTGGAGTAGAAGCAGAGATGGGATTCAAAGAAATTAACAATCAGTTCTATGCCCATCTGGCAGCCACTTTTTAAACGGCTATTTTTAAACTTTATATATCCTATCTCTTGTTAACAACTGGTTCTATAGAGTAGGTGCGAACCTGCTGGAGCCCACCACTGAGCGGAAGTGTCTTATAGCACTTTTGTGATACCCACAGGCCAGCAAGGGATTGGTGCTGGAGCTTATGCTGGCCTAAAAGGAGGTTAGGATTACAGCCTTACTCTCAAGTACATGCTTATTGGATTTCAACTTTAGTCCATGCTTTGGTCAACTAGATCAATTATCATTATTATCAGCAAAACCTTCCTGTTGCCCTAGCCTGAGATTAGATCTTGGTAGTCCTAAATTTCAGTGTGTAAATGAGAAAGGAAAAGAGCTGGCACTGTGCCATGTAATGAAAACACAGTATGCATTATTTTTATTGCTATGAACAAAGCCGTCTTATTGTTTAATAGAGCCTCCTGGGAAGCACCCTGCCAGCATAGTTCTAATTTTTGTGAAACCACAAACAAGAGGTTTTCTAAGCCCATTTCATGGAAAACCGAAGAGAGACATTCTTAGCTGTGAAACTTAAAAGAGCCCTTTGTTAGGAAAGCTGAAGCCTTTTTAAGTATTGGCATTTTCATTATTTTAATGAAATCTTTATTTTTTTATACTTTTTCCTTCTCTGTTTCACTCTCTTGCATTCCACTTTTCTTTTGGGACTTAATTTGGCTGGCTGACAAGAACAGGACCCACCCAGCAGGTATCTCTAAATGTCACAAATACTTCTTGCTATGGTAATGCTATACTGATGTGAACACTTGCCTATCTTCTCAGCCATGCTGTCACAGTTAAGGACAGCTTTATCACGATGACCTACCCACCATGTTTTATGGGTTTACAGAATCTGAACTGAAAATAAACAATCACTTTTGACCTAGCCCTCTATGGCTGATTCTAGCCTGAAGCAGTTTTTTTTAATAACCAAGTTAAAAGCAGAGTGTTTCCATTATAAACAGAAAATAAGTGGCCCAGCTAAGTTGAAGAAATATATAAAATGGGTTTCCTGTACTATATACTCTGATTCACAGTAGCGGAAAAAATAAAAACTTATATAGGCATTCATTATGTTTTTGTTCTATTTAGTGTTAGAAAACATTGGCTGGAACATAGGCATTTAAATCACCTTCAGGAAAACATATTCCCTCCCACTTCTCTCCACTAATTGTTCCAGATTTTTCTGCAGCTGTGTTAAGATTATGTTGCTGTGAAACAGAGTGAAACAACTTCATTCTATTAACTAAATAATACACATTCTTCAAATATTCCTAAGACAGAGGAAAAAAATACCTCCCTTCCCCCAAATACAAACTAATGGGGCTTCGTAACAGTAAAAGGACACATGGCGTTCATGGAAATCAAATTTCTACCATAGTTTTGACAAATTATAAGCTGAAACTTGGAGACAGATCCATCCAAGGGGAATATCTATCATCACAGTAACAGTGGAATGTGATCTGCCTCAGGAACGCCTAGCAAAATTTAAAAAGGAAATGGACTCTGATATTTTTATTTCTGCCAACTTAAACGCTAATAACTGGCTACCAGGTTTAAAACGAAGACTTTTACTTATTTAGCATATAGCAATATTACACAACTATGCCTTTCCATAGAAATTTTCATCCTTCCACATCAAAGTCAAAGATAAGAGGAGGCATAGAAGTGAATAATGTATTGATGTTAGTCAGACATTGCATCATATTCTACAAAAATGATATCAAAAATTATTGATAAGTTATCAATTTTGGAAACTGGCAAAGTTGCATTTTTGTTGTCAGCCCTAAATGTTTCTGTAATTCAGAAACATATTGCTACCTAGACATCTTTCTTTGCCTGGAATAACATTAAAAAATCCAAGTGCTATGCATCTGGTTCTAAGACCTGTAGAAGTTCAGGGTAATGTTCTTTTCTATTTGTGCCCACTTTGTGCCCACTGACATATAGGTATCTGCAGGCATTAAACAGCAGCACCAGCATTCACTATCAGCACCACTAGAAAGGTGGAATCACACTAGAATGTATATCAGCCTCTTTATGGCCCCCTGATATCAGGAGTGGTACACAGAAAACCTAAAATGGAAATGTCTTTTTCTGCAAATAGAAACATTTTGGCATATATGTGTTTATGCGCTAATCACCTATGCTTTTTGCACTTGGTTTACATATGAACCAAGGCTCAGTATCATACTCTACATGTATAGTGTACACGAACAGAAGTGTATCAGGCAACTTTAAGAACTGTTTCAGGTCAGAAACAATATTAAAGTTCTTATGACAGATGTTTGCATTTGTTTTTCCAATAACATATCCTAATGAGTATTATAATTTAACCCTACCCATTTTTTCCCCCTTACTGATGAAGAGGCACAAAAATGGGAACTATTGAATCCTTATGGTGGGAGGTGGAAATTCAGTATATGTTCAGTATATGCGTTCTGGGAAGAAGCCACAACTTTCCAAAACATTTAACAGATACTTATTCAGCCATTGCAGATAATCTAATGTGGATGTAATTTTTTCTACATAGAGAAGTATTTTTAGGAAATCAGAAAATTATAAATTACAAAATAAGTAGCTGAGAGGTAGGCATTGCAGATAGATTGGCCAAGGACTCAAAATTTTTGCCAACACTTCCATTTTTACTCTGGCTTATCATGGACCCCTATGGATCTACTCAGATTTATTCCTGCTCCTGAGGTGGTATAACTTCGACGAGCTGAAAGAGGGCATTTCTGCCCTGGAAACAGGCTCAGAATACAGAGTAACTGCTCTGCCCTAGGCAATGCTGAACATTCCCTCAACATCCCTCTCCTGAACTGCTTAGGCTGGCACAGCAAGGCTGGCCCAGGTCCATCTGCCTTGGGCAGATGTTATATGTTATGCCAGCTGAAGCCTTTCTGGTGTAACTGGGCTGCCCCATCTTGGATTTGGGCCCCATCTTGGATTTGGGCCAGCCCAGGGATACATAGGCTAGCCCAAGTGTACTTCAGGATTGCATCCCAAGAGAGTTATCTTAAAATCATTTGGATTGGACCAAACCTGGTACTGAACCAAATGAAGAATTTCATACCAAGCTTGGTACTGAATTAATGAAACTCCTTGTGTGAATAGTAGAGTTGCAGTCGTGCAAAGATCCCTGTTGCTTGTGGAAAGCTCCTTTTTTGGCACAACAAAGGTTCCTTCTGTTCATGGCAGCAGTTTAGTATGAAACCATCCCAATGTCTTTTTTGTTTAATTTATAAAAAATGACAGACATTAAAAATGATTTAAGCATAGCATAAAAGTAGCTTCAGGTTTCCTCTTGATAGTAGCCTTTAAATAAGGTGAATTTCACTTCCTTACTGTGTTTTTATGGGAAATTGCATGAAGTGATATATGAGCCATGCAGCTGTTGTTCTATGGCAGTGGAAAATAATCTGTAACATTAAGATCAAAGGAAAGCAACACATCTGCTTACAGTATGCCAGTGGTATCTTTATAATGAAAGAATTGCTGGGTCTGAGATAAAATTAAAAAGGAAGATTCTTTATACGAAGGTCATAAAAGATAAACCATAAGTTGCTGAAAAGAGAAAAATAAGTCAAATTAAAACAAGACAGCAATATATACCATACAAATTTAGAAAGAGAAAGGCTGCAATCCTAAGCCCCAGTTAGGGCAGAATAAGTCCCAGCACAAGTACTGGGTTGGCCTGTGAGTGTTACAAAAGTGGTGTCAGGCACTTCTGTGCCACTCCTGGGGGAGGGTTAGGCCAGTGCACAGACATGTGCTTGCCTCCCTACCTCACCAAAGGAACAGGAGGACCAATGAGTTGTGCCAACCTAGATTAGGATTGCACCCAAAATTACTGTAATTCCAGTCCACAAGCTGGATTTACAACATTTATAAGCATGAATATCTGTGAGACGTAGGGTACAATACAAACCAACTTTCCAGCACTGGCATAGCAGTTCCAGTGAGGTATGTGTCACATCCTGCAGTTGAGGGGCAGTCATGGAAGCCCCATGGAAGCCATGGTAAGGTAATATTTGTTCCCTTAGCTCAGAGTTGTATTGCCCTTATGCCAGTACTGGAAACATGGGTTAAGATTGTGCAATAAGGCTGCGATCCTAAACTCCACTTAGGCCAGCATAAGTCTTGTGCTGACCTGGGGGTGTCACAAAAGTCCCATAAGGCATTTCTATCCCATTCCTAGGTCACTGCGCAGACATACACCAACCTCCCCATGCCACCATGTGAAAATATGCCAGATGAGTTAGGCTAGCCTAAATTTGTTAGGATTGCACCCTTAAATATTATCCCTTTCTATTTCTATGGCCACAATTAACATTCATAGTATCATGATTGTTATTAAGAAGAAGATTTAAATACTGCTTTTCAACATAAAGTAGCTCACAAAGTAGTTTACATTTCAAATACATCAATAAATAATTCCCTGCCCCCAAAGGGCTTACAATCTAAAAAGTGATGTGATATCTCATCATGATATATTAATACATTTCATTTTTTCTTCTTCAATATGAATCTTGTCATTTTGTAGAAAACAAGCATCTCCATATATCTGTGGGGAACACATTATAGGCTCCTCTCACAGATGCGTAAACCAAAGATATGAAGGAACCCTATCTCCATGCCTCCCATACTCCCTCCATACATATTACCTTCATTTTGCCTCTTACTGGTGGCACCAAGCAAGAATTTTTCTTCCTTATAAAGACTGCAATAAGCATACAAGCTTATAGAACAAGCAGTGGGCAGGTAGCCTGAATGCTAGAAGTAGCAGGAATCTTCATGTTAATGTATTGGCTGTCCCCAGACTATCGGTCTGCATTTCATTCTATACGCCTGCTTACAGCATTCAGTAAAAGGAAGATACATTCTTGCATGTCACTGCCATAAGAAGCAAAATGAAGTTCATCGACACAGGAAGGCATAGACAACAGTGGATAACTAATTCTGCAGATATATCAGATTCTCTGATACAATTGTGGGTGTGGTGCTTTATTTAACATGGTACTTAAAAAAATTTATCTTGTTACTAATTGGAAAATTAAACTGATTTTTTTCACTAGACCCACTTGAAGACAATATATGCTATTGAACTGGATGTTTATGTGCAATGAATATGCTTGGTGGCAAACCTGAGTTTCTGAAGTAAAACGTGCCAATAACCAATAAGCAATAATTTTGTTACATTACCATCCTCATGTAATATTTCCCTGTTGGTTTTGGAACTGGAATCTAAATTGCTACTATATTACTCAGCTCAGTAAAAATGATTAGGAAACTAATGTGTATTCAGTATGTAATAAAAATGGGTTTTCAGTATTAAAGAAATTAAAAACATATAATAAGTGCTTTCTGCACTTCTCATTTTTGTAAAAACACAAACACTTTTACCCATACCTATTAATAGTTTCACATTGTAATACATGTCACTGGTCCATACTTACTGGTCCAAACCTAACTGGTTCATAGCTGGTTCTAACTGATCCACATGTGAGCATGTTATTGCAATGGACCTGGAAATTTATGTAGAAACAATCTAGTTTTGAATAGTCTCAATCTAGAGACATACTCACCTCCACCTGCTGGCATGTCTGAATTAACTTAGCCAAAAGAGTTTCCAGTTCCGTATTTCTCTTGATGAGATTGGTGAGATTATTTTCCAAGTTTTGCTGTTAAGAAAAGAACATTCCAATGAAAGACTTAGTATTATGCACAGATTATAACTGTAGTCAACTTTGCACAGTATATAAAAACTTGAATGTTACAGACATGAAAATATAGCTTTAGATGTGAATATGTACTGTAAATATATATATATATATATATATATATATATATATATATATATACACACCACTAGACATGAAAAGCAGAAGTAATTTTTCCATTGACAATAAAATATTTAAGTAAACAGTTGGCCCACATCTTATGAGAGGGTTATGTCTCAGAATCAGTGCCTAAAGCTAAACTCACGTATGCTTCTATCTTATTAAAACCAACCTCTCATATTAAATTCAAATGTCTGTTATTTAATCTTGAAAATCCTTTATCTTAAAAACCACTTGTACATGATATGGACTTGAAAAATATATGCAGTCTCTTTAAAAATTACAAGAAATGGGTAGGAAACCAACTGAGGGAACTGTAGCTGAGTTCTCTGATCTCAGACTCATTCTCTAATTGATTTTGCACACGTGAATCATGATCATGCCCACTATTCTCCTTTCCAGCTTCCACCTTTTCATCTGAATACAACCACAGTATTTCAAAGATGTAGGCAACCTGAAATATGCAAGTCCTTTGAACAGTGGGCATTATCTCAACATCTCCTCTCCCCATCCATTCACTGATTGAATAGCTGTAGGAATCATTTGAATCCAATGACAGATTTTTAGAATTGCAGAAAAAGACCAGAAAGACAGCATAAATTATCCATTTACTTGCACAATTTACTCCACTAAGCACGAAGATATTAAGGCTGCAATCCTAAACACACTTTCCTGGGAGTAAGCCCCACTGAAATCAGTGAGGGTTATGTCAGAGTAGACATTGATAGGATTACAGCCTAAGTATTCCATGTTAATTTTCACATAGAAAGTTCATATATCTTTGTGTTGGGAGATTGGCAGTACAATCCTAATCATGTCTATTGAAAGGTTCCACTAAGTTCAATGGGGCTAATTCCCAGGAAAGTGCTCTTAGGACTGCCGCCAAAGTCACTCTTCCTTATTATAATTTTTTTAAAATGCCTGTGAGGTCAAGGCTTTAAGGAAGTTTTATTTTTGAACAATTGCATTGGAAAATCTACTGAAAATGAGATTTGTTTAGTGAGCTTTACTTGACAACTAATTTGGACTTTTCTCTGGTAAAGCAATCAACTGTCTGTAGTAAAACTCTCTTCTCTCTCTCTAATCTTAATAAAAAGTCATTTTATTTGCAGAGAACTGGGGAGGATATACATAGTACTGGCAAGTTATAATTATAAAATAATGAAAGAACAAAATTGTGTTTAATTTTCACTTTTTAAAGATTCTTTGTTGATCACGTAACCTATTATATTAAATTCAAATGCATGCTATATCATCATCAGAGAAGACCATATTTTCTAATATATCTATTCTGTAGATAAGCACTTATGCATACATCCTGTTACATCTCATAAAACAGTTTCCTTCACTTTTATATTTTAGTTCTTGCATTTCTCTGAGGCACATAAAGAGCTGCAAAATGAAAGCATATATGCTTTTACTGATTCTCCATAGCGACTGTCTCCACATAGTGAGATACTTGCCAAAAGGAAATTTTCTCTCTGCCATACTATACTGTGTGCACTGATTTTAGATCACTTAATTCTGAGGGTGCAATTCTAACCAATTTAGGCATGCACAGGTTACTCAACTCCATATTCCTGTGGTGGCAGGGGATGTCTGTGATGTCTGTGCACTGACCTAACCCACAAGAAATAGTGCAGAAACGCAAAAGGCACTTTTGCGGCACCACCAAGGCCAGTATGGGAATGACTGACTGACTGACTCACTCACTCACTTACTTACTTACTCACTCACACCTAGACAAAACCATAAGATCTAGATCTCAAAACCATGAGATCTAGAAGTGTGAAATTTGGAGTATTCCCTGCATGATGTAAGCACCCACTAAGAACCAATTCTGAGAAATTACAACTGGAAGGGGTAAAAAGGGGCACAATGCATTTTTGTCCCTATACTTTACAGTGAAGACTTGCTGACTGATCAGCTCCAACCCCCAAACCTAGAAGCATGAAATATGGGGAGGGTATTGCATCTGTGACATGAGCACCCACTAAGAGCCAACTTTTAGAAATTTAACCCCTAAGGGTGGGAAATGGTGCAAAGTGTTTTCATCCTATACTTAATATTGAAGATTGACTGATTAACATCCAGCCTCAACCCCTGGACCTAGAAGCATGAAATTTGGGAAGCATATTCCTTCTGTGTTGTAAGGATTTCATGCCTGATGTTGTTTGATGGTGCCCAGTACCTGACAGTTACTGCTGCCTGATGTTGTTTGCTAGTGTCTGGTGCTCAGAAGGGATGTCTGATAGTGACTGGTGGTGCTTGCTGCCCATTGCCTGGAGGTGATGCCCAATTGTGCCTTGCAGAGATGTGTGGTGTCTCGCACATCAGTGCCTGGTGTCTTGTGCCAGTCGATGCTCTGTGCCAGGTGGCGCCTGGTGCCCCCTACCCACTGGTGCCTGCTGCACAGTGGTGCCTATTGCAACTCAATGGTGCCTGGTAGGGATGCCCACTGGTGCCTGATGTTGTCCACCACTGTTTCTTGGTACCCTCTGGTTCCTGGTGGTGGTCACTGAGCACAGTTGATCAATGACAGGCACCAGGCACTAGAGGGTACCAGAGGGTGCCTGTCATTGCCCAGCAGTGCCCTGTGCCAGCCAGCAGTTCCCAGTGCCTACAACCCACAAATATTCTTGAAATTTTATTCCTCCAACTGTGGGTTCATTCCACTAGTATTAGAAATAAAATTGTTTTTTTATAAGTTGCTTCATTTAAAATTGTCCTTTCTAAGAACCAATCAACAACTGTAAGTGAATACCTGCTGTATTGCGGCATGAACATGTGGTAGGAACTCCAGCTGTCAAATTTAGATGCTCAAATGGAGAATTATTATCATTATATAAGAAACTAAAAAAGCCCTGCTGGGTAAAGCCATCTGTTTCAGAGTAGCCCATAAGCAGATGACAAAGGAATACCCTTTTACTGTTGTACCCACAATAAACATGCTAGACAGAGGCTGTCCACTTGATTGAAATAATATTATAATGAACCTACAGTGAACCTTGTGATGGACTTCTCATCTGAGCCCCAGGGAAAGTCCCGATGCTGTAGGGGGGAATCCAGTGACCTCAATCCACTTGTGGGTACAGACTGACCAAACCTGGTCCTCTTCTCTGCTCTGTCTAACCAGAAGTAAGGCCCATTGTGTTAAATGGGTCTTAAATAGGTTCCTGTCACGTATCTCTCACACTGAAGGCCAATTGTGGTAGCATCAATTTTTCCCCCTTAAGGTTTTCAAGAAATTAGTAAAGGAAAGAAAAGCCAATGGACATTCTCTCATACAACGTAAAAGAGAAGGATTTATTCAAATAAAGGACAAGGAAGAGGCAGGTGGATGGGGAATGGGGCCAGGAACCAGCACTTGTGCTTTTTTTCTGAGTAGCCTTCAACAGTCCTGGGGTGTCCTCTGCCTGCCCGAGACACCAACAAAATGCCTGGATTCTCATAACCTTTGCTCAGGACAGAGAAGAAGGCAAGGTGAGACCGATTGAAGCATGAGGGCGTATGATGCCATAATTCCCACCATAGTTCCACTGCAACTGATATTCAGAGGCACATTGCCTCTGTAACAGAGAGTCAATATGACTTGGAGACATTATTTACAAAATTATTATATTACTAGCGAAAAGTGTGCCCATGTTGTGAGAGTAAAATTCCCCCGTACGCCATCCCCCCATGGCGCATCAATCCCCATGTGCAACATCCCCCATGCGCAACGTCCCCTCATGCACAGCATCCTCCCCAATGCAACCCATCCCTCCGAACAACATCCCCCCCACTGCACTGGGCACCAAGCACCAAACTGTCTGGAGGTTGTCAGTCTTCCATGTTAAGCATAGGACAAAAACATGTTGCACCCCTTTTCAGCCTCTTAAGGGTTAAATTTCTTCACATTGGCTCTTGGTGGGTGTTCATGTGACAGAAGGAACTCCCTCCCAGAATTTCATGCTTCTAGGTCTGGGGGCTGGGGCAGAGCATCCCTCAGTCACTGATTCTTCAATGCAAATTATAGGCAGGAAAACGCGTTGCGCCCCTTTTCACCCCCTTTCGGTTGGAATTTCCAAAAACCTGTTCTTAATGCAGGTTTTCTGCACTTTTTTTTCTTTTAATGGTTTTTTAATTATTCTGATTAATTCCTAGACAAACAGGGCAATGATTATATTACAAAGTTAATCTTTTACTCTGTCAGAACATGATTCAAGAAAACTGTACCATGAGTAATTTCACTTTTGCAAAATGTTATAGCTCTCCTATACTGTATTTTTTTTAAAAAAAATACCATTAAATTTTATCCTTGAGGGTGAGTGGGTGGATGATGTGGATTCTTGCTTTTCAAAAGGTTGGGCTATTATCACATATGGACCCACATGTTGTGTAGGCCCCTTTCTTGCAGCATTCCCAAGCTAAATAAAACAAAACAAAGAATAGGGATCTTATTCCTAATAAGAAAAAGGATGATACTCATCATGTCTGATGGGTTTTTTTCCCTTCTGAAAGGAGCTCAATGTCCTTTCAGCTCAATGCTGAATCACCAGTAATTTAATCCCCATCTCTTTTGCTAATGGAATTCCTTTCTCCCAAATGCCTATTTTCCTAGGGGATAAAAAAACTTAAATTAAATTCCTCTATGCTTCTCTTTAACCATTTGGCTAGTGTTTACTTATACTTTTGATGCAAATTGTCCCTTTTCTTCTTGCTGTCTCTAAGATATCTGTGCATATTTTGTTGATTTTTTCCCCGTTTCCCCTTTACAGGATGGAGTTCTTTTCATTCAAACTTATGGCTTTTCATTCAAACATATGCCCATCCTCTTACATCCCTGACACTGAGTGGTTTTACTTCAGCCAAGCCATTCTGGGCTCACAGTTCAAACCAGCACTACAGTTTAAGATGCCCACATTAATTTACTGAATCTTAAAAACGGATGTATGACGGCAGGTAAGAGCATGAGCTATGCACTGGGAGACTTGATTCAAGTCTCTGCTTCTTCATTAACCCAGACAGCCAACTTTCATCTCCAACCTATTAACCTCCAAGGATAGTAATACTGGCCTGTTTTACATATAGTAAAAAGATATAAGAAAAACAGGAGCAGCATGTTGATCATTAAGAAAAAGAACAATACAAATAGTATTAGTAAGAACATGCCACTTATACGCAAGGCCCTCAATGTTTTACCTATAAGTAGAAAATAAAAGCCCTTTTCAAGCAATTGATCACCAGGAAAACAAAACATTATGCCCACTTTAACATGCCTCCTGCTGCTCAATTTTAGCATTTGTGTGCTCAGGCAATTTTTAAGATAGAATCTTAAAAATTTAAAGATGATTTTCCCAATATTGCACCTTGACATATAAACTTATTTGAATCCCAGCAAGACGAAATTATATGTTGCAGTAATTGTGTTCTTCCTATGACTAGTGTTTTAAAACTTCTCATAATCAGTCATACTCCTTCCACAAACCACAAAACATATTTCACATTCTGTTTTCTCATTTTAGACAGAGAAAAATCAGCTTTTTGTTTTTGCTCAATTAAAACTAATTGCTCAACAATGTACAGTTAAGCTATCCAGAAGCCACACAAGGATGGAAAGCAGTACTGGAAAAGGCTGCGGGGGGATCTATACTTGAATCGAGTGCACAAACCCCTGCCACTCTTCTTGAGTCTGAGTCACTTGGGAGATCTGCCATGAGTAAGCCAGGCCCCCGTGAGTTAAAAGCTTGAGTGCAAATTCTGCTTATTAGTCCACATTCAAACCACTAATGACTCCAGGCAGACATTCAGCACTTTCTCATCCTTCCCAGTGTCAGCTGGAATGAAGATGCAATGCTGGAGCTTGTTTGCTTACTAGTGGCACTAATGTGCAGACCTGATATCCTCTCCCAGTTTTTTCTTATAGATGTTAAACAGCTTAGACTTGAAACTACCAAAGTGCTCCAAGTTCTAACCTACTTGAGCATTCCAGGAGGATACCACGGCCAATGGCATCAATACGTATTCAGCAATCCAGCAGAAGGGATATATTGGCAATCCAACAAGGCAAGCAAGGTAGTCTGTTCCAAATCTTGTAAAGTTCAGACAATCCACAAGCTGGATTCAAGCTTTTATCCTGCTTTGCTTTTGCCAGTCCTTTGCCTGATTTCATTCAGTCTTACCTATCAATAGTTCAGTAAAAGTACTTTGGTACCAAGATATGGTTACGCCATCTTTTTACGTGACAGGAACTGGGTGCTGCACTATCTCTGCAACTTCTTCATGGAAGTTATATAGACTTATCCCCTCTTCTTTTTTGTAATAGATTAGTTTAGCACAAACTGTACAAGACAACATTTTAATGTTACTGGAGGGTAGTAGTAGTTTAATATTACTGGAGGGCAGTAACTCTAATTATAATATTGATTTGGCTGCATCAAAGAGAGTTCCCTAACTTACAGCATAGCTCAAAGGAAAAGCACAAAGAAATACCACACAGTGAATCAATTGGCCTGGACTAGTTTTTATTAAAATGTAATACATTTTAAGAACCCTTATATGCAATGCTTCTATCAATTAAATCACTTCTGTTTAAATTACTGGTAATATTTGTTCTTTATTTTCAGAGAACAGTTATGTACTGTGTTAGCAGTCTTAACAGACAATGGCACCACCTTTAGAACTGGGTTTCTAAGGCCTGTAAGGACAAGAACTCATAACTGAGAGAGATACCGGGGATTTTCGGCTGTGCTTTCATACCATGTAATCAGATCAGTCTTGATTTAGTCTGCAATCCTAATCTCCATTTAGGCAGGAATAAACCCCAGCATAAGTCCTGTGCTGACCTGGGGTATCACAAAAGTGCTATAATTAAAATCACTGATGCGCATGTGTCTACCCCATTCCTCAGGGAGAGGTTAGGCCAGTGCAAGGCATATGCCAACCTCCCCACATAGGGTTGCCATAATTCTCTTCCACAGATATGCCAGGTGAGTTAGGCCAGCCTAAATTGGTTAGGATTATGTCCTCAATCTCTTTTTTGTCACATTCTAACTAGAATGAGAAACTGCAATTTTGGGGCAGTTTTGGACAGTTTTTGGGCAAGAAATTCTTGCAATGGAAATCTCACAAGAGGAGGGACATTAATCAAGTTTTACAAACTGTTAACAGAAAAGGATATTTGTTCGATCAAATTGACAAATAGATCAAATTATTTTCAGAACCAAAATATATGTTGTGCCTTTGGAAGGCTGGCTTAAAAAAAAGTCTACAAATTATTTTATGTGAAAAATGGAGTGTGAAAAACAAATTTGCTCTTATTATATTCATCATAGTACATACTTGCACTTGAAACACATCAACTTGTCTTGATCCCTTTGGGCAATATACAAATCAAAAACTATAATTATAATATTGTGACAAGTATGAAGAACAGCCAAGAAAGTCTAAGAGGTTTCTGCCCCCATGGATTCAGCAATACAGCTGTGCATTCAGCAATACAGGTGTTTTATACCTCAATACAGCTTGAGGATTTGTTTTCTCTGTTTCTAGCATATACACAGTCTTAAACACTACATTTTAAGTGTCTTAACGGCCTGTGATTCTACAGGAAATGAAAATTACTACAACTGCTATCATTTTCTTTTAAATTGAGTAAGCATTTGAAAAATCCCTTGGGTCATATAATATAACATACCATCACCTTAATAAATATGGAATTGATGATGGTGGGAATTGATTTCACATCTTTATTCAGGCTGTAATACTACACACACTTTCTTAGGAGTAAGCCCCATTGAACACAATGGGACTTCCTTCTAAATAAATATGCATAGGATTGGGCTCTCACTCTGATAAAGCGCCTGCATGTTCCAGTTAACTCTGCAGACAGTCATACCTCTCCATCAGAAATTCCTGTCTTGCCAGACAATGTTTGTGTAGTCTGTTCATATAAAGTCCGTTGCCAGAAGGTCCAAATGTAGGTCCATATGCAGTTTTTAACAGACATATTATATGGGAAACTTTCTGGCCTAAGTTCCTTGGATTTAACAATTGTATACAGCTGAGACATGTGACATTCAATGGGCGAATGTCTAACCAGTTGCACAATGGGCAAATGCACCTGGTAAGCATGTATGAAGTTGAACACAGATGGACTGTTATATGTAAAAATATGGAAAACATTAAGGCCTAAAGTGAAATTAAAGTGAAATTAAACCCCTTGCTTCAGAGCAGTTGATGACTTTCCATAAGATAACACTCGAGGGTGACATAACTGCATGGACCATAACTGCTCCGGATTTAGCCCTAATTCTCTGATCAGCACTCTTACAAAGAAAGAGTAACAATTTATATTCTTGTCCATCTCTTTTCTGTCTTAAAGATTTCCAAGTTACATAAAATGATTTGATGCTACAACCGATATCTCTTATCTGTGTCATCTGATCATAAACATTTCCACATCTTCCTTTGTACACCACAATAATAATTACTACGTTAGGAAGTGAACTAAGTTTTTTGGTACTCTTATCATTCCAAATAGTGAATACAGAATGAGGTAATTCAAAACATTAATTTGGAGAAATTGGATAATTGTGTGTAAGCATTCTTCAAACAAATAAACAAGCAAAGTTACTCTTTCCAAAGTCACATACCATTTGCCTAAAAACCAGAGGCTTGCGGAAAGAATGCATATTAAATGTTACTCTTTTTTATTACTTCAACTGAAAATCAAATGGTATACAAATTAGCAAGATCTTGTCTCTTGTCTTACTACAGAATATACAAAAAACTGAGAGAACTGATATCCTCATATCAGTCATTAGAGGAAATTGTCTGTTTTAGAGCTAGCACCTGAGAAAATAAACATCAAATGATTCTCTTTTGTATTTGCATAAGGTTGTTTGTAGGCCATAGCTGTACAAAAACTGCCTACAACAAGAAAGAATTGGCAGCTTATAAGATTGTTTAATCAACTGTAACAGATGTGCATTGTGTTTAACAGTTCAATCACAATGCCTGAACTTGAACATTTTTGTACTGAACATCTGGGTTAGTTACGTAAGACTAAAATCAAGTTTGAATTTTCAATAGCTTGTCACATCATGCTATTTTTAAAAATGTGATGGCTGGATTAAGTAGATTTTAGCATTGTCTTTAAGACATGACCTGGTTCGAGGGTACTCTTATTCCTAAAGTATTATTTTGATTGGAGACGTAAACAGCAGGATGCTCATGGAAGGGAGAAGTATCAACAAACACTTGTCTTCTTAAAAAGAATTCCCTATGAAACATCACAACTGTCAAGTCAGTGTTACCTGTAAGTCATGGGTTAACTCATGACAGTGATGGGCTGCCAACCATCCTAAGAAAAGACATGATGAGCCAATCCCAAAGAGTCAACCACCCTACTTAAATACATGTACATCCAATTCAAGAGATCTCCCATGTTAGGCCTCTGCAGCTATACTTTCAGCCCAATCCTATGGGGCTGTCTTACAAAAGTAAATGGATTTGAAATGCTGTGTGTAGCACACTGCTGGTGGATCATTCCAAACAACCACTGACAAGTAACATGAGGAACACTGCTACAAATGATGAATCAAGCCAGCACCAGTATTTCAATTATGTGGTGTGGACAGGAAGGAGGAGGGCAAGGGAAATTGTAGGATAGAGTGGAAGTAGTCAGAAGGCAGGGATCAGCCAAAGGGGTTTACCTCATCTGCAAAGAAACAAACCAAATCCAGTCCTGCTCAGTTTGGTCCACATGACAACTTACAGCATAATCCTAACCATGTCTACTCAAACGTAAGCCCCACTGTGTTCTATGGGTCTTATTCCCAGGAAAGTGTCTTCAGGATTGCAACCTTACTCATGTCAAATTTATGGTAGCTTTAGAGTTAGCACAGATCCAAGGAGATCAAGACGTTTGCCCTAAAATAGCTAGCACAATAACTTCCCCAAAACAGATCCATTAGCAATTATTTAGCTATTAATTCTTTCATTTTCTTTGTAAACCGCTTTGTGAGCTTTTCAGTAGAAAAGTAGTATAGAAATACTGTAGATAGAAAATAAGGTAACAACAATTCCCTTATTTCAGTGAGACCTCTCAGTCATTCCCTCTGCCATAGGATACAATGCATGCCTCTATGACACAGCTGCATCATTGATAGAAAAGAGGCATAAGGTTGCAATCCTATGCACACTTTCCTGAGAGTAAACACAACTGAACACAATGGGATTTACTTCTGAGTAGACATACCTATGTTATCACTGTAAGAAACCATCCTCAAAGCTAAGGCAATGAGTTGGGATTTTGAGCAATTCTTAGGCTCCCTCCACAAAATTGCTATGGGCAAAGCCATTCATACTGGAGGCAGGGGTCCAAATGACCTTCTTTACCATTGTGTTTTTTTAGCATTAGTCAGACATATACTGCAATCCTAAACACACTTTCCTGGGAATAAGTCCCACTGAATATAGTGGGACTTTCTTCTGAGTTGAGAGGGTTAGGATAGCACCCTTAGAAAACTTGGCACACTTACACGCCTGTGGAAATGATTTACAATAATAAAATATAACTTGCAGGCTATAAAATAACTGCTTACAAAACAATTAGGCTCAATTTGTACAAACTGGGCTATCACTGCAAAAATAAATTGTTTTTATTAAAATATTATATTTTAAAATATTAAAAATAAAGTCCTGAAAGTTGCATGAGCTGTTGCCACATATGATACACAGTACTGAGCTACTGACAGTCAACATTTTTATCTGGAAGAAACAAAGGGAACACTTAGGCTCTTTCTCTCTGAAAAACAAAACAATAAAATAAATACTTATCAGTGCTTTGAGAAACGTCTGTGGACTGTTTTTCAGTTCTTTATTCTGAACTTTGACATTGTCAAAAACGACAAAACTATAGCTAACTACCAAACCACATTTGATCACATTCCAAGCATAAAATAAGTTCCTGTACTCTAGTTCTATCACAATATATATGTATGGTTAACCTCAAGCAGACTTGTCATCAGAGGGTAGTAGCAACAGTCTAAAACTGTAAAAAACATTCAAAACAAAATCTGTGATATTTGCTATGAATTCAGTGTATTTATTTTTTGCAGATGAACCTTCCATAGACATCATATATTTAAGCTGTTAGAACACACTCTGACATGCAAGCCTAAAGCAACATTCCTCAACTGCTCAGTCTGGGACAACGCAAAAAGTCATTTATAGATGACAGATTCCTTCATTTTTGTAGCAAAATGCTGTAACATCACTTAGCATCTACATTGAATGGTTTAGATTAGAACATCTCTTATACACGCACTTTGATCTCATTTTATTTACACCTTAAAACCACTGTGTAAGGAAGTAATTTGAACCTATCCCCATATTACAGAGGAAGGAAATGCAAAGACATTAGAAGAAAATAATTCAAAATACTGAGAAAATAAGTGTTTTAAACAGGATCATGTGGAGAGGTTCAAGGAGGCAAGACGTGAGGAATCATCCCATCAAGAGATATTGGATGGCAAAAAGGAAAGGTTACAGGAGGCAAGCAGCAGGTGGAAGAAGTAGATTAATAGCTATAATCTCCTCTATAATCTAGCATTGGAGAAGGAATATACACAGAAAGCTATGATGGAGTGGGTCATAAGGAGAAAACTAAACACTGCCTAATGAAACTGTTCTGTTTCCCTTGTGTTAAAAAAACAACCTAAAATCTTATTTCGCACTGAATCAAACCCAGAGGATTTGTATTCTGGGATTCAACTCATCGCGTGATCAGCCTGGTAGGCAGGGAAATGATCAGTTTCACACATATCTAAAATCTGCTTTCCACTCACTCAAGCCAATAATTCTTGGATTAAAGGAGGCAGTAGAGAGACTTGGGGTGACAGGCACCCTGAGATCATAGTCTCTTTGGTGCCCTCCCTCGAAATGGCTACTTTTAGCTAGCCCTGGATGGGAATGGAACTAGAGACTTTAGATCACCAGATTCAGGTTTATTGGGAAGGCTAAAGATCACAGTTACTGGATAAATAAGAGTGTAAATGAAACAAATTTTGGAGGAAATCAAGAGATGTGGGGTGCAATCCTAACTAGTTTAGGTCAGCATAACTCACCTGCCTCCCATTCCCATAGTGGTGTCTGTGCATTGGCCTGTCCCCCATATGAGTGGTGCATTTGTGCATTTGTGCAGGGCAGCAAGGGACTTGTGCCAGGACTTCTGCCAGCCTAACTGGAGTTTAGGATTGCAGTGTTGGCTAACGAAAGTGAAACAAGTTTATACTCTCCCTGTCTCATGTAAAACCTGGCTCTTCCTGCTGAATCCTATCTGCTGATTCCATTTATGATGGGGGACATGCTGTTAGCTTCTCACCTGTGCAAAAGTCCCACTCAGGCCACTCCAGAGCAAATAATTTGGTGGCTGGGTGAACAGTTTGATTTGGGAAACGGTTCAAGGGTGGGAGGGAAATTCTATCCTTGATCTTTGCCCCATCCCATTCAACTCCTTAGATTTACACCAGGAAAAGAGGAGACCTAGGCATTTAGATGGCCTATTAGGAGGTAAGACCATCTCTCTTCATTCAATAACATGCAACATTTGCTCTGTTGTGGCATTTGCTCTGTTGTGGCTGTGCATAATTGAGCAGTCAGGGATGGGACTGGGCTGATAGATAAAATAAAGATCACATACTGATTTACCACAGAAATAAAATGTTTGGGTTTATATTTTCAGTATTTAACAAAGCTAGCTGCCTGCCAAATTATATCCCTCTTGTAAGCATATTACTCTAAGTAAGCCCCACTGATTTCAAATTAAGCTCAAATTATGCCAATTAGCATAATTTCCAGGTCAATGAAGACCATACACATTACACTTGACAATAACTGAAAATTTCTGTTTAGAAATGTAAGAACAGAGTGAAAAAGAGGACATATCTGGCCTTTATTCAATTTTGTTCAATACTGCATATGCTGACTGGCACCATGGTTTCAGACAGAGCACTGCCTGGATCTATGCAAAGTATGCACTCTAGAACTATCTACAGCCCTTGCCTTCAGCAACTATGGCTGCAATCCTAAAGACACTTTCCTGGGAGTAAGACCCATTGAACACAGTGGAGCTTACTTTTGAGTAGACATGTTTAGGATTGTGCTCTATGATACACCTTTGTACTTAATGTTTTGACATGGTCAGATTTCACAAGCAAGTTGCTTGGAACATTTCTCCCCAATTCAGATTACTATGTATTTTGCCAACAGGGAAACTGAGTTTCACATTATGCTTTCTGAAGATCTGTAGCAGTGCAGCAAACAGAGCCTTAAGCAAAGCCTCACATGACCAATTTTGCCAAGACAAAAATCTAAACTAACTGCAAACCACAGTAGGAATAGAATGGCTGGCGAACCATCAAGGACAGCACAATCATCTCCATAATATGATAAAAATTTGCAGTTCAAACTTGTTGGAATAGTAGCTTCTCCGAGATGAACAGGGGTTGTAAATATGCTATTCCTTTTTCCCCTCATTCCAAACCA
Source organism: Cryptoblepharus egeriae (assembly GCA_030015325.1). NCBI lineage: Eukaryota > Metazoa > Chordata > Lepidosauria > Squamata > Scincidae > Cryptoblepharus > Cryptoblepharus egeriae. The sequence continues at coordinate 33,476,229 of JAREYC010000005.1, forward strand.
CACCACCAGAGTGAATGCAAACAAGCTGTAATGAACATCCATACAGCTTAATAATATGCACTGGAAACTACTTCTTCTGTTCCAAAATATCAGATCTCTCCAAGGTGCAAAAGAAATTTAAATGAGAGATGAGAAAACTTAAGGGGCAACTGGATTTGCAATCCTGTTAATGTTGACTCCTTTAAGTGGAAGACAGTGTTGATCTGAAAAACTGAAACATTGCACAGTAGCAACCACTTCTTATACCATTGGCAATGGTAATCTTAATGACTTGACAAGTGGTAAAGTAAATCCTACACATGGTAGGATTAGTACTGCCAAAGCATGATAATGTCAGTTTTTTCAGCTTGCCTGGTTTGTAATATAAACATACAGTAGTTTTTTTCTAGTGCAATTCTAAGCCACTAATCAAGTAATGCTATATAAGGCAGACCAAAGATTCAAAGCAAGATGGAAAGATTTTACCACGAGGAAGGAGGACTGCCGTCTGCCTTCCACATTCAGGATCATTTGCTGGCCTTCAATTTCTCTTCACCTGGTCTTTCATAAGAGCTGAGACATGTTCATTTACTCATGAGTAAACATACAGATGTTGCTCAGTTTCACTTTCCATAAGACTTTTTTGAGGGACCTGCACATATTAGATCAGGACCGTTCTGGTAGTGTTGAGCTCCTCTTGGCCTGCCCTTCAAAGTGGCCTGAGGCATGATTGCCTGCTCACAAGTAAATATGCAGATGTGGCTCAGTTTTACTTTCCATAAGGCTCCATACATTTTCCTCATTATTAGCATGACAATTTCAGTTTCACAACCTACCAACAATCAGATCATGATCCATTAGTGGGCTGTGACTCACAATTTGGAAAATACTGACATACAGCATCAAGAATCAAGAAACCAGTATCAAGAAGCAATGTGTAATTTCATCGTCAAAGAGAAACCCTCTTAAATTTCTAACAAACTCCTTGCAAGGTGCTATAAGTTGGAATTTCTTGAGCAGAAACAGGCTGTGATTGTCATTAGCCTGCAGATTACAAGATGTTGAACTGAATCAAGGGAAGCCTTGACAATAAAAAAAGCCTTGACTATAAAGTAAAAAAGGCAACTTCTTCAGCATTTGTACTGTTAAAGCATTTAATTTATACATAATCATGTGTTAAATTAGTTGCATTCTAAAGAGAATTATAATTATGCCACTACAAAGTAAAATGAGATGATATATGAACTGGTATTTATGTGCCTTTCAAACAATTTTTATGGGTTATGTGTGCATGCATATTGCTAATTTTCACAGTGCTCAAGTCCTGTAATGAGTAAGCTCTATGTAAATTTTAAAGATCACTCGTTGCAGCTGCTTGGCAGAATTAAACCAAAAGGTCCCCTGATCCCTCTGCAAGTGAAGTGACCTCTTTATGCCTCAGTCAATCTAACAGGATAATTATTCATTGCATGCCCTCCCAGCTTTTCACCCACATGTTTCCAGGACAATGGTTTTCTTTTTGTTTTGTCCTTAAATTGCTGACATCATGAAGCAATAGCAACTTTTACTGAATGGGTATACTGTAGGTATCTGAGTCAAGTCTAAAGCATAAGCCATAGGTGAGTCCAGTGGCTGCTTTTGAAAGGGAAGAGTTTCAGGCTTTAAACCTACCTGCACACATCACGTTATCTGATATGCAAACCTCAAGATGCATGGAAATGGCTGTGGTTATTTCATGCTAAACTTAAGTGTGCTTAAAAAAACTGATTTTATATTAATTTCATTGGCAGAAGCTGTTTCACTACTGAGCAGAGCCCTAGGTCAATTTAAGCCTGGTGCGGCAACTCAGTATACAGGTATCCGTTATCCACTAGGGTTCTGTTATGGAACCTCCCATGGATAAAAAAAATCAGTGTATAAATAAAACAATGGAAAAATACATTTAAAAACCCACTTCCACGTTTCTTGCTCCGCTAATGCACCTAATTGTATAAGGTAATGCCTCAATATCTGCTGGGCTTTGATTTGGGGACTAAAAAATTGAATGATCTCTACAACAGTAGATAAGCAGTTTTTTAAAACTGGGGCTTATTTTTTTGTGCTGGGGCTTATGCAGTTTTTTAAAACTGTGATTTGCAGTGGCCATTTGTGTTGAGTCAAATCTGTGTATAAAAAATCAGTGTATAACAAGGTTGGACCAGTAAAAGAAAAGCAACTTAGAGGACAACTCCCACTGACCTCCAGCTGGTATAAATACAAATAAATATAAATACCATCACCTTGTAGTAATAGTCATATCTACTCAAATACCCTCTAGATAGCCCACTTGCATGAGAGGCTCCCACTCATAATCAGAACAAGTCAATAAGCCCCAATAAAGGCAGCAAGACTCCATTCTGAGTGCATAAAACTTGGACTGGGTTTTAGATCTGTGATGATACTATAGATCTGTGATGATATAAATCTGTAAGGTGGAGCGTATTTAGACTTTGCAAAGGGTTCTAAAAGCTAATTCACCCTACAATCCAGAGTAACTACGGGAGCACGTAAGAGACATTACATGTACCCTTAGTTACTGCACTACCTAGTGAAAACCTATGGGAAATTCATATTGCAATCCAGAGCAAATTGTTCTTACACCGGAGCAAGGACTTCACGTAGTTACTCTGGATTGCGCCCTCAATTCTACTTGAAGGCATACTTGCATGAAGTCAACTGAATTCAATTTACATCAGTAGCGTAACCTTACGGAACATTTTAACCATAAACTGTTTCATGAGTAGACTTATCTTTGGAAAATGAAGAACATGTATACTGCAGAAATGGAGATATTAAAAGCTTGAATTCTAACACCCCCATATTTCCAATGAACAGGCAGCTTACAGAGAAGAGTGGGATAATATGCTGTGCAAAAGGGAATATACCTCTTTCAGTAGCCAAACTGCTGACTCCAAATGTCGCTGCCTGGCATGGTACAGCACAAACCCAAGAGGGCTGACCAGAAGCAGCAGAAGCATAATATATTGAATAATATATAGCAATTAGACAGACAGACAGAGATTTCTCACAAAATAGAAATCTGTGAAGTATGTTCCTAGAGACAGCTTACAAAGTTTATCAGGAGTCTTTAACCATCAACTAACATATTTTTGGAACTGAATTAGGGAAAGTTTTGGGGTCTTTGAAATGTTTGATATAAGTGAATGTTACTGAGGCAGAATCTGCCAAATGGCAGAGCAATCATTAATTTATCAGCTAATGTGCAGGCAACCAGCCTATTTGCTAAGGGAGGAGACAAACAGAATGTTAACAGGAAGCAGGACAGTTTGTGCATCCTGTTAATAGTCTGTAAGTTTCCCTCTAGCATTCATCCCTCTAGGTTGGATATTTGCAAATTGCATTCCTCAGTGAAGCAAAAAAGTCATGAAAAATGAAGGTATTTTTCCACCTGATTTCCCGATTCTTCCACCAATCAGTAGCTAATTGAAACAGCAGATACTGTATTCACTGATATATTGGAGCTGTCTGTGTATGCCACTGATTCAAAATTTTTACAATAGCATGCCTTACATTCTTGTCATAGAATCAGGGTGCAATCCCTAACTATGCTGGCACATCTTATCAATCTTCCCTTTTCTGTGGTGATGTAAGGAGACACGTGCCTGCCTGTCTCCCTAAGGAGTGGCACAAAAGTGTTTTACAACACCGTCTGTAACACTCGCAGGCCAGCATGGGACTTGTGCTGGCCTAACTGGTGGGTTAGGATTGCAGCCTTAAAAGTGATGACTTAAATATATGTTCTCTTCAATCAGATTATCCCAAAAATTGTTGTAGAATCATAGAATTGGAAGGGACCTAGTAGGTCATCTAGTCCAACCCTCCGCCTGCAGCAGGAAATCCCCCTGGAGCATCCCCGACTGGTGCTCGTCAAGCCTCTGCTTGAAGATCCCCAGTGAGGGAGAGTCCACCACTTCCCTTGGCAATCTGTTCCACTACCGAACCACCCACACCACCAGGAATTTTTTCTGGATATCCAACCGGAATCTCCTCTCTTGCAGTTTGTACCCATTGGTTCTAAGTCCTGCTTTCAGTAGCAGCTATGAACAAATGAGCCCCTTCCTCTCTATGACAGCCCTTTAGGTATCTGAAGAGGGCAATCATGTCTCCCCTCAGCCTCCTTTTCTCCAGGCTGAACATCCCAAGTTCCCCCAACCTTTCCTCTTAAGACTTCCCTTCCATCCAACTGATCATTCTTGTCACTCTCCTCTGGACTTGCTCCAGTTTGGCTGCATCTTTCTTCAAGTGAGGTGCCCAGAACTGAACACAGTACTCAAGGTGAGGTCTGACCAATGCTGAATAAAGAAGAACTAGAACTTCTCGCGACTTGGAAGCTACAGTCCTCTTAATGCAACCTAAAATGGCATTTGCCTTCTTTGCAGACACATCACACTGCTGACTCATGTTCAGCTTGTGATCCACGGCGACTCCAAGGTCCTGCTCACATGCTGTGCTGCCAAGCCAAGTATCCCCCATTTTATACCTGTATATTTGGTTTTTATTGCCCAAGTGCAGAACCTTGCATTTCTCCCTGTTGAAATTCATTCTGTTACAGCCCAGGATTCTAGTTTATCCAGATCTTCCTGGAGGTTTCTCCTGTCTTCTGTTGTGTTTGCTACTCCTCCCAGCTTGGTGTCATCCGCAAATTTGATCAGGCTCCCCCGTATCCCTTCCTCCAAGTCATTGATGAAAATGTTAAAGAGAACTGGGCCCACGACAAAGCCCTGGGGCACCCCACTTGAAACCGACCTCCAGGTTGAAACAGAACCATTTACTAAAACCCTTTGTGTGTGGTCGTTGAGCCAATTGCAGATCCACCTAACAATTGCCTTGTCTAGCCCATATTTTTCCAACTTCCCAATTAAAATGTCATGTGGGACCTTGTCAAATGCTTTGCTGAAGTCAAGATAAATGACATCCACAGCATTGCCACTGTCCAGTAAGCTCGTAACCCGATCAAAAAAGGAGATCAGATTTGTCTGGCAAGATTTATTCTTGGTAAATCCATGCTGGGTTGTTTTGATCACCCAGTACTTGTCTAGATGTGCACAAATTGTGTGTTTTATGATTTGTTCTAATATTTTCCCCGGGACTGAAGTCAAACTGACTGGTCTATAATTTCCCGGGTCTTCTTTTTTCCCCTTCTTAAAAATTGGGACTACATTCGCCCTCTTCCAGTCCAGTGGCACTTCTCCACTCCTCAAGGATTTCTCAAAGATGATCGACAAAGGCTCTGCAAGGACATCTGCAAGTTCATTCAGAACACGAGGATGCAGCTCATCTGGTCCAAATGACTTGAATTCATTTAGGCCAGTTAAGTGGTTACGAACCAGTTCTCTGTCAATCTTAAATCTGCTGTTCTGCACCATCCATGTTTTCATTACCTCTTTGGGGATACAAGTACATCCCCGCATCAGCCAATGACCCCGCACCCCCATTTGCACAGCCCTCCTTCCGAGAATAGACGGACGCAAAGTAGGAGTTGAGCAGCTCTACCTTCTCCTGGTTTCCAGATACGTGTTGTCCATCTTTGTCCAGGAGCAGCCCCACCCCCTTTTCTCTCCTCCTGTACCTTTGGGCATATCTAAAGAAGCTCTTTTTGTTATCCTTGACTCCCCTGGCCAGCCTCAGCTCATACTGAGCTTTAGCATTCCTGACCCCCTCCCTACAAGACCGGGCTATCTGTCTGTACTCCTCCCTGGTGATCTTTGCAGTCTTCCACTCCCTATACTTCTCTTTCTTTAACTTCAGCTGATCCCCAAGTTGCCTGTGGAGCCAACCTGGTTTTTTCAGGTTTTTTCCCCCTTTCTTTTTCATTGGAATTGTTTCTGACTGTGCTTGTAGAAGCTGCCTCTTAAGGAGCTCCCACCCATCTTGGGCCCCTTTTCCCATTAGATCATCAAGCCATGGGATCCCACCTATAACTCCTCTAAGCCTGTTGAAATCAGCTTTCCTGAAATCCAATGTATAAGTTTCAATGTATAAATCTTCTTTCTTCCTACCTCAGGACAAGAGGTTTGTAAGCAGCCTTGTGTTGGCATTTGGGGCAGGAAGTGTCCAATATAACTGGAATCTTGGCAGCTGGAAGGTAGACAGCTCATTTATTTGTTCTTTCCTCCCTTCAGGGTAAGATGGTTCATAATTATGGCAAAATCAGATCCACATCAAACACCACAGTTTAGAATATGCCAACTACAATTATTAGGTATAAATAACAACAGTAATAGGTAACAGTGGTTTGATAGAAATATGCAGAGGAGGAACAGGAGAATTTTAAATACACACATGAGCTTTCTACAGACCAAAGGGAAGAAAAGTAGGGAAGAAAAGTAAGGGAAGAATCTCTTATGCAACAGGTCTAGAAGGCTCCAACCCTACATTACAGTGGACAACTTCCTATACCATCATGCATATATTTTAATACATATAATTGATACATACTTCAGGAAGCACTTTTGCCCAGGATTTTCTGTGGCATGGATTCAGCCTGAATGGTACTGTCCCTATATCCTATGTCACCATTAATTGTGGTTTACAGCAGTGTCACATGCCAAAAACGTCTGCAAACTGACCAAGTGCAAAAACAGCTGGTGCTGATTTTGGAGTACATAGAAACATTACATTTTTTAAATCATGTTTTCAATTGCATAGTGCAGGGCACTCCAACCCTGAGATCCAGGTTTTGGATAAAATCTTCCCCCACCCCATGAATGACACCATTCACAAGGGCACCATTTCTTCCCAACTCCAATCAATGCACATGGATGCCCAGGCATCATGTGCCCCATGATGCATGTCATGCTGGAAAACAGATGCAACTGCCCAAAGCATTTGTATACAGTGATCAAGCTAGAAAGCAAGTTATACCATGATGCTAGTTGGGATGCAAAGGGGTTTTCCTGAGACACAGAAACATTATGGATAACATGGCACAGTGGACTGAGAGCTGAGGTTGCTCTGAGTACTTCAAGGGACTTTCAGGGAGTCAAGAGTTCCCATAATCACATGCCCTCTACCTTACTACATGATCCAGCACAAAACTGTAATTATATTGGAAATGACACAGTCCTTCACTATTTGGTTGGTTTTTTTTTAATGTAGCCTGCACATGACCCAGCATAAAAGCTTTTCAACACCAAAAAGCATTTTATTCATTTAAACATAAGGCTGCCAAACTGCGAAGGTGCTTTTCTGAAATCACCTATTATGCACCAGCTGCTGATCTGAAACAAGTAGACAAGCTCCGGTTGTTTGTCTTCTGCCAAGTCTCCAGACACGAAAGGCTTGTGTTTTCCTTACTATACAAAACAAACCTTGCTTCTATAAGAAAATACATATATTGTGACAGATTGCAGGTTGCCAAATTTTTTAAAAAAGTTTTTTATATACTTTCTAGACATTCAGAGCTTGCTCAGGGGAGATGACATTTTAGTTCCTTTTTTCCCCCTCATGATATGCCATAATACAATAAATGCAGAATTCTTTGTTGTAATGGCAGTTCTATACCTCCTGCTACATTATACTGCAAAAAGGACTTGCTCCAATGTCATGAGAGTTCAATAACAATTCTACAGTCATGGCAGTGCAATCCAAAATGCTTCTCAATCCACGCATTCTCTGTTAGAGTTTTTCCCCTAACCGCCATTATCTTACTACTAGAGTTCTTCATTTTTAAAGAAGTCCAGAGAGAGAGAGAGAGAGAGAGAGACTGCAGAACCATAATAAGGGCTGCAGTGGCTCAGTGGTTAAACACACTGTCCTTGTCTACATGAAGGTTAGCAGGGTGGTGGTTCAAAACACATGTAACACATGATAGAGTGAACTCCCGTTACTTGTGCAGTTCCTGCCAACTAGCAGTTTTACCTAATTGTATAAAGCATGTAACTACAAGCAGATGAAAAAGTACAACTTCAATGGGAAGGTAACAGCATTCAGTGCTCTTTGGAGTTTAGTCATGCTGGCCACATGACCACAGAGACATATTCTGGCCACCTTAGGCTTACAGTCACCTCCCTGGCCATCAGCCTTTGGGGGGAGAAGTTAATTTCATTCTCCTCCATTTCTGTTGCAACTTTCACTCCATCTATCATTCATTTATATCATCCCATTCTGTAACTTGTCAGGCTAACATTCATTCCATGGAAAGTTTACCAAGGATTTAAATTTGTCTCCCTCTTGCTCACTGAGAAAACCTTTTTCAACAATATTCAGGCATTTATAGATAGTAAATGCTGAAGCAAACACACCTAAGAGACCTACGGCACATTAAAGGCTAACACATTTATTTCCGCTTAACCTCCCTTTTACTTCAGATGGATGAAGTGTCATTCTCCGTTGGCAGGTATGAATTTCCCCACACAATTCAGCCATTTTAATTCTTTAGGAAAGCTTATGTATACATAAGGTCTGTAGTGGCTCAGCCGTTAAGATGCTGTGCCTGTGGACTGGCAGGGCAGGTTGCTACAAGATGGGTACTATAATATGGAGTGAGATCCTGGTTCCTTGCCCAGCTCCTGCCTACTGAACAGTTTGAAAGCATGGAAATGCAAGCAGATAAATAGGTACCAACTTGGTGGGAAGGTAACAGTGTTCAGTGCACTTTGGCAATTAGTCATGCTGGCCACATAACCACAGAAATATTCTTGGCTTAGAAGCGGTTCTCGGCTTAGAAATGGAGATGTGCACTGTTCCCCAGAATTGGTCACAACACCTTTACCTTTATGCATACATAAGACTATGCATGTCTTGCAAAGGGGTAGAAAGAGTGCACATGCCGTGGAAGAGAATCCTACTTGGGCTGAAAAACCCATAGGTGTTATATGAAAGAGCCAAGCTTCATTCATTAATGTTTCATTGTGCTAAAGAATGAGGACACTTTCCAGCCTTAAGTAATGCTGAAAAAGCCTTAGGTCTAAACATAAAAGCCCAGCTTCACTGGAACATGCAAACCACATTGTCCAAGAGCAAAATTTACTTCTATGCTTCTTGCAAACCTGAAGTTATCGCCATGTCATTTGGAAAACCTATGATAAACTACTGGGTTTTTTCCCTAAATCTCAGGCAGATTTGGATTCCTAAAGCTAAAAAAAAAAAAAGACAAATGAATTACAGAAAATCCATGGTTGACCTATAAACTCTGGACCTCCTCCCTTTCTCTGTTTGTTTCCCCTTCTGGCAGGCTGAATTAGAGAGCTCCTCCTCAGCTTGCTGATACAAAAGACTTGTGCTGGAACAAAATGTTGCCTTGAGGCCAATTTTTTTAAACCAATCCAAAACAGAAATGTAGATTTTCCTAAGGAATCTGTATCAGAAGTCCCTTTAAAGAATAAAACATACACTGACATTAACAACAGGGAATGAAATGTCAGTGATATGGGAAATTATTTTGAAATACTCTTATTTCTGGAATTGAACACAAAGCATCATTAGGAGTTTCAACCTGCAAACTGGGTCTAGAACTACTGTACGGTGGGAGGAAGACAAAGAAACTAAAGGCCTCCGAAAAACAGAGTACTCAGGACGTTTAACAAATTATGAGTTTTAAACTGAACGCCCACAATTAAAAGCCTTGTTGAAGTGTATGATTGTATGCAATGTTTTCTATGGATTAACTGAATAATATGGACTTGCAGAATCTATTTGGGAAATAAAATTATTCTGGTGGAAAAAAAGAGAAGGGGGCAGCAGGTTGCCAATAAGAGGTTGCCAGCAGGTTGCATCCTGCCAGCATATCTTTCCATTACTGGAAGCCTCCTAAGTCATCATGCCTTGAAGAGATTTTTCCCAATATGCTACAAAGGCTAATGGCACCGACTTCAATGACAGCCATCAAAGCTTAGGGAAAACAATTCATTTGTCACTCTTCTGATTTGCTTAATATAGATGGTTTAAATTGAATAGAACAACAGGGATTGCTTTGTGGACACCTCTGCATCCATGCACTGTAGTACTGTGCCAAGGGGCACATCTCCCATGTCCATTCCACACCACAAAACCAATGCTTGACTTGCAGATTTTTCAGCCATGACTTTCCAAAAGGAATAAAAGGGTAGGAGCGGGGCCAAGGGCTTCTTTCTGGTATAGAATTAAAGAGGCAGATGCCTCACCAACACAGGTTTGATAACTTTGGAAGTTTTGGTTTTGGCATACAGGTCTCAAGGCAGCAAACCTCAATGTCAGTGGTTCTCAAACTTCTGGGCCAAAAGCCCAATTTTTTTAGTACTTACAGTGCTGGAGGGAGTATGGCGCCTTATGGAATGCTCCATAGGGCTCCCCACTCCCTCCAGCACTGTACGTCTCAGAATACTAAAAAAAAGTCATCAGGATCCACTTCCAGTTGACATTAATGAAACGAGAAGTGATTTCCGATCACTTTTTTCCCCATTCTGAGGCTTGGAAAGCATGGAGATGGCTCTATGGGCTCTCCAAACACCCCCAGAGGCCAATACTTCACACTGTAAGCAAAAAGCAAACCAAAATACACCATTTGCACCTGGCAGTGGCATGATCCTAGGGAACTGCATCAACATCATATACTATAGTAATTATTCACATATTGCAGCAAACCAAAAGGAAGCAACATGCACATCATGTATACAAAATATAGAAATTAAACCTAGGAAGTCCCAATTCATAGATCAGTAAGTTACACAATTCCTCCGAGTTTCTGAACCCAGACGTTCATCTTTAAAAAAATAATGGATAATTTATCCAATGCATTTTGCATTGCTAAATCTTTTTAAACTTGCATCCCATGTTCACTTGTTTTAGGTATACTAGTTTTAGCTGCATTGCCACCAAATGTATTTATATTTATTTTCATGCAAAGCAAGCTATTGACTCCATATGATTTTCTTTTTTCTATTTTGTGGAAACACAGTTAGATGGAAGAGAATGGATTTAAAGACCTATATCAATTTTTTGAAGGGGTGGGGCAAATTATACCTGAATATCAAATTCTTACAAGCAACTTCTCAGAAGACTATTTTGACATTTTTTTGTATAAAAAACACATGTTTCTTATTGAAACTAATACAGAGACCTTCATTGATAGTATTGAACATACCAATCATTCATGGAATTGTCAACATGGCATTGAAGAATTTGACTTTCTCCCATTTTCTAAAACTCATCATTCTATCTGATCCCTTTGATACATATTTCTATTCCCCTAAGATCCAATTTGTATGGCAAATATGACATGGATTCTGAAAGCAGACCATACATTGTTGCCATTGGAAAAATCCTACCACAATCTGAGAACGGTCAACAAGGAAATTATCATTCTTTACATTTCTTTACAGTTATGTTGCCTGTGTGTGTGATGCTTCTCTCAGGCATCTGTTTCTGGGTGCAACCACAAATCACCTTTGCATCAACTGGATGCTAGTCCAGATGTATGAAGGGCAAATTCCCCATAGCTCTACTTTATTTCTCAGAAGAAATAGTGACATTTTGAATTGTCTTTTGCTAGAGTACTGGATGTTATTCCAAAGTGAACTTCCAAGTTCCAAAAAAGTAATACTACATTCTCCTATTTCCAAAATTGAATCAGTTGGTCCAAAAGAGAGCTTCACTTATCTCTAAGCAACTAATGTTTACCAAAGTAACAAACTCATACATTAATTTCAGAAAGTTCAATTTTGTATTTCAGAAAATCTGAAAAGGACGAGGATTTAAGCAGTGGGAAACAATAAAGGAGAATATGGCTGCAATCCTAAAGACACTTTCCTGGGAGTAAGACCCATTGAACACAGTGGGGCTTACTTTTGAGTAGACATGGTTAGGATTGCACCCTATATCTATAGATGATTGTGTTGTTCAAACATGGAAAATTTATGATCCATTTAAAAGGTTGTTTTGGATTCATTAAAAATTTGAGAAACAAGGTAATGAAGCTTGATGAGACTTTTCTGTGATTTAGATGATAAAAAGTGCATAGTTTTTGCATGAATACGTCCTTTGGCTGTTTACAATAAATATAACTAAATTTATTTATCAAGATACAAATCTTGAAATTACAGAATAGGACATAAAAGATTTGTTAAATGCTTCTGTGCATTGACTAAAATGCAAAGCTACACCCAATGGAGATTGCCCACATTTCATTTCCCTTCCCCCCTCCGCTTTTCAGAGAGATTAGCAGTCAAGTCTACAGGAACACAGAGAGCTTCCCAACTCAGATATTTATGTGACCTCGACAGGAAGGAAGACTTTTCCTCCAAGGAAAACATGTGACCTGACAGCAGATTAATAGTCCACTATGTGAATAGCAATAATTCAACAAGAAATCCTCCGCCTCTGATAACAGTATGAACTGGTGTTCTGATTAAAGTGTCTAGGAACAAGTTGGTACAAATATGTAAAATAAACCTGCCATTGTTTCTTCTTCTTGACATTTTCATCACAACCATAAACACACAAATATTCCTAAACTTGGTGCCTGAAGCCACTAATGACAGCCAACTTTGTTAGTATGACTGGAGTACGCAGGGCTCCTTTTCTTGAAAAAACAATATAGCAATCCTAAATACACTTTCCTGGGAATAAGGCCCCTTGAACACAATGGGGCTTACTTTGGGTTGGTTAGGCTTGTGCTTGGTGGCGTAGCTAATGATCATATAGCCTGGTGCAAAACTCAAAATGTTGCCCTGGAAGTGATGTCACAACTAGATGTCATCCCCAGGTATTTTTAAAAAGAAAATTGAGGGAAAACCTGCCTCCTCCTCCTCCTCAGCAGTTCACCACCATTTGTTCTGCTGGTTGTATAGCTAAAGCTATCTGGAGCTATAGCTAAAGCAATCTGGTTGCATAGCTAAAACACGGGTATTTGCTATCTGGTACTGGAGAAGATTTGGTTGCCCCTCTCCTGCCTTGCAACAACAAAATCAAATTTAAATAAGAAAAAAAGAAAAGAAAATTGTGTCCCTTATTGGTTAGGGAAACTGTGCTGGGGTAAAGAGGAATGGTTATTCTTTTCCTGTTAAATATAAGAGGATCACAACTTGGAAATGCCTGTATATCCAGTTAGCAAGGGGTAACTGTTTTATGATATACTAGCGAAAAGTGTACCAGGGTTGCGGGAGTAAAATTCCCCCATCTGCCATCCCCCCATATGCATCAACCCCCCATGCACAACTTCCCCCTATGTGCAACTTCTCCCCATGCGCATCAACCCCCCATGCGCAACTTCCCCCCATGCGCATCAACACCCCATGCGCAAGATCCCCCAATGCGCAACTTCCCCATGCACATCAACCCCATGCACAACTTCCTCCTGTGTGCATCAACCCCCCATGCGCAACTTCCCCAATGCGCAACTTCCCACCATGCGCATCAAGCCCCATGCACTTCACCCATGCGCATCAACCCCATGCGCAACTTTCCTCCATGTGCATCAACCCCCCATGCGCAATTTCCCCCATGTGCATCAACCCCCAATGCTGAATTTCCCCCATTCTCAACTTACCCCACGTACATCAACCTTCCATGCAAATCAACCCCCCATGCGCATCAACCCCCCATGTGCAACTTCCCCCATGCGCATCAACCCCATGCGCATCAACCCCCCATGTGCAACTTCCCCCCATGCACATCAATCCCCATGTGCAACTTCCCCCCATGCGCACTAACCCCCCATGCGCAGCATCCTCCACAGTGCAACCTCTTCCTCCGAACAACATCCCCCAGTGCACCAGGCACCGAGGACCAAATTGGCTGGATGTTGTTCAGTCTTCCATGTTAAGTATAGGACAGAAACACGTTGCCCCCTTTTCAGCCCCTGAAGGGTTAAGTTTCTCCAGATGGTTCTTGGTGGGAGTTCAGGTGACAGAAGGAACTCCCAGAATTCCATGCTTCAGGCCCAGCAGTTGGGGAGGAATGTTGATGAGTCAGCAATTCTCAATGCAAAGTATAGGGTGGAAAACGCGTTGTGCCCCTTTTCACCCCCTTCCAGTTGGAATTTCCAAAAACCGGTTCTTAGTGCACCCCTCCATCATGGAAGGAACACTCACCCCAAATTTCATGCTTCTAGGCCCACCGGTTTTGGCAGGGCGGTGATGAGTGAGTGAGTCAGTCAGTCACTTTTCTCTTTTATATATATAGAAGATGAACTGTATTTGATATATGTACTGAGAGCCGATTCATATTAACACCTTATTAGTTCCACAGAGTACCAGAATTACATCTCATTGGCTCTCAGAGCCATCAGTATCATGGGAAAGTTTGAGTTAAGAAAATCCACTTTTGTTCCATAGGCTTTTATGTTTTCATGTTTTCATTTTCTGGTTAATTGGCCATAACTTTTGAGAGAGTAAAGATATTCCAATGCAGTTTGTTTCATTGCATTCTGCATAAAATTACCTTTCCAACGATATATAAGATTATGGTATTATCATTCGTACATACCCCGCTTTTCACAATTTTAGTCACTAGTGTCAAGCTCAGATTGTAGCCCCAACACTTGTAGCCCTGTGGAATTGCACCCCCCGCAATACACTTACTAATGCCACTGATTGTGCTCTATATCAGGGAGAAAGGCAATTGGACTGATGTAATTTGCTAATATGACCACAATGGTCTTGATCTAGTTCTCAACTTCCCAGTGGTTTCAACTGCAGCAGCAGTAGGCCAAATATATCCTTGACAGTACTGATAGGAAAACTTTTTGTTTATTTGTTTGGGCCTGAAGAATTGTAGGGCTGTTTATTCAATGGGATGGAGCTAAGAATGTCTGACCCTACCAAAATAGAAATTAATTCCCAGTAAGTTCAAAGTAAGCAAGTAGTTTTGAAGCTAAAGTTAAGCCACTTCCATTATTTAATTGCAACCACTGACATTCCTTTTCAAACAGCTTAAAGATTTAGATCTTTACTTTAAAAAAAATAGACACCAAAATGAAACATTCGGTTCACTGAAGTTGAAAAACATTTGGGACAGTTTCACAACTTGGAAATATTGGACTGTTTTGGGGTTTCAGTACTAAGTAACTGGAATTGAGTTGTTGATCTAAGTGCAGCTCTCTCTCATGTGAACCACAGAAAACATGGCTAATTCACAAAGATGAGTGGCACTTTTTCTTCAGAAAACAAAAAAGATCATTGCCACCATACAAATGGCAGATGTTCCAGCTGTGGGAATTCTTTAGTCTAAGGTCACCAACTCACAAGGTTTCATGACCAACAACAGAAACACTGGAGGAAGGTTGATGCTGACGAACAACTCATTAATATATTTGAAGCCATATTTGGTGCAATATTTATATTTGAGTGTAAATAATACACTGTTGAACTTTGTCAAGCATTAAGCAATAGAATATAAAGTCTCGGATTTATGCTGAATAGTTAGCTTTAAAAAAAGATAAAAAGGTATTCTTCCTTAAACCTCCAAAATGAAGACAACTCAATATAATTACTATGACTTTAAAATATTTGTAGATTAGTAATCTTTGATTAGAGTGTAAAGTAAACTTACTTTGAAGTATGTTCTACTGAGATCAAAACATGATTCCAAATTGACTAGTTTTCCAGCACAACAATATGCATATCTACTTAGAAGTAAGACTAGTTTAATTCAGTGAGTTTTTCACCAAGGTAAGTATGTGTAGGTCTGCAGCCTTAGATTTATAAAATCCTCCATTTAAAAAAAAGCGGGAGAGAAAAGGTGAATCCATTGTGCTACTACAGTATGTATTGTGCAAAGCAAATGTAGGTGTATCTTAAATTGCCAAATTGCTTAACTTATTAGTTGGAAGTTTTGTTTGTTTTTAAAGTTGGCCCTTTGCATTTAGCTACTACACTAACATCTCTTAGATTTGTTAAGGTGGCAAGGGCAAGATTGCAACAGCCTCATCTACTGTTGTTTCCTGACCAGCTGCTATTTAGCGGCACTGAAAGATGCTCTTATATCCATCTGAATATCTGAAATGGTTTATACAGATGAGCATATGCTGGTTGTGTTATTAATTTATGGTGCATTTTACTGCTGCGTTTCATAAATCTCAAAAAAGCTGATTGCTTTTCATAATACTCAAAGTGACTTATCAAAGGAGAAATCTACAAAATAAATGACTATATATACAAAATAATTGTATATATACAATAATTTCTGTGGATTCAAGCTGTCAATTCAGAACCTGCAGATTTGAACCTGCTGATTTTGTTTGGACTCTCCAAATCACCTGGACCCTCCAAATCAGTCTGGACAGCAAATGCTTTATTATACCCAGACCGAAAAAGTGTGCAATTACTCATTCTCAGCATTCAATAATATAATAAAGCATTTGCAATCCAGATCAAGATCCCATATCCCTATATTTTACAATCTGCAAAAATGCAATTTCCAGAAATGCAAATCCAATATTAATAATGCTTAACTATAAGGAATTGCTAACTCTTACTGTATCATTTCTTTATGCATTGGGATTATAATATGAGCACCAAAAAAGATAACCTAGCTTTGGAAAATATTAGGTAATTAAACGACAGAAGGGCTCATGTTAACAAGTACAGAAAGAACCACCTGAATAACCTTGCCATTCAAGTTTTCACACACTTGGTTTTGGTAACTGATGCATTTGGGTCAATGAAAAGCCGTAGACAAGAAGACAATGGCAGTCTGGATTGAAGCCACAGCGGACTCCAAAAATAATTGAACAGATAAATCATCAAAAGGGAACATTAGCCACAGTTCCTGCTACTTAAATTCCTTTTCTTCCTAACTTTGAAGAGCTTTATGTTGTATTAAACACTGTAAAATTGAATTAAGGGAATCTTACTGTTGTCTGTGCTAATCTGCACATTTTCTCTTGAATAATGTTCATGCAAGTCAAAAAATTTACTATAGTACTTCATTCTCAAAGCAAGTCAAAGCACATCCTTTTCACATCAGCTTTCTCTGTGTATGGAAAATGATATGCACAACCTTTGAAAGTCAGTCCTTGGCACAGGACCTCTTTAATACTGTGATGTTAGCACTTATTAGTTAGTACTTCCCAGCATGTCATGGGAAAAATCACAGCTGAACAATAAAGCAATTTTTCCATGTTCTCCTCTACTGCTGAGGCCTAAAGCCTCAGATGTTATATCTGTTTTCAGAATAGACATTAGTAAGCGGCCTTGTCGTGTTTGCGCAGGGATGCAAGCAGCTTAACAAATTCTGAACAAATCTATTTCCAAGTATAATCAATCACTTGTTCTGAGTGCTCTTGTAGATGCACAAAAAACACCAAAGGCAACCCAAAAGAGCACTGACTGGAGAAAAAATATACTTAAGAGCCAATTAGAACTAAAGCCGCCTCTCCATCAATGCAGGCATGTGAATGATGATTACACTGTGTTCAGATGCAGGACTTCCAGTGTCTCCTCAAAGTAAAAGTGCTTTCATTCCCTTATCTTGCATATGACTATGGGCTTAATGTAACTAAATTTACGTTCAGAATAACGATGGCCCAGACCAGTGGTTCTCAAACTGTAGGTATATGGCCCACAACTTGGTCAATACCACATTTCTGGTGAGTCAAAAAACTGACAACCTAATAGCCAACAAGGAAAATATATTAAGTCCTGTGAAGACTGAAACAGAAAAGCATTTATACATATAGGTGCAAATAGGCAAATGTGACACAGTGCCTGTCAAAGGCCAGACAAAGGGGAAATTAAGTCCACCTGAATATTCCTAATCTAATGAATGTGGAACTCAACAAATGCTCCAGAAGACAGACCTCCACCATACTTGAAAAGGATAAAAATAGGGGCTGGAGTAACTGTTGAAATGTTTTTGTCTCCCAAAGTGGGTCCCAATAGTGTGTCACCTAAAAATGTGGGTACCAGCATTAAGAAGTTGGGGAACCACTGCTCTAGACATTAATTTTTGCCCCTATGCAAATTTCTCTATTTGCCTCCTATTGAACCTGCTTCTTCTTCTCAGCTTAGGCCCTTCTGGAAAAAAAGATTCAGAATCAGTACATGTCCAACCTTCTTAAACACTGATATTATTCAACATGAATTGCCTCTGCAAATTACAGTCTTAAAAACTGTTTGCAAGCAATAATTACATCCTTCAGCTGAGCCAGGCATAGGCAGGGGTTCTTCTGCATTTCTAATTGCTGATTGCCTCTTTACAACAGTAAGAAAAGCAGTTTTTTCAATAACTGTTAAGGGGTGCACTTTATATTTTTTTAAAATAGCTTTTGACACATTTTTTTTGTATCAGCAGGGAGTCTTAGAATCAAACTCCTGCAGATATTGAGGCACAACCTTATTACATTAGGACCAATGGAGAAGCAAGAAACCTCACAGTGGGTCTTTAAATCTATTTATAAATCTTTTTTATCCATGGATTTTCTTATGCACAGGAAGTTCCAGAAGGGAACCCTTGCAACTAACAAAAGACACCTGTATTTGAACACTATTGCTGAAGACAGGGCAAGAAACAGGGGTGTAGCTTTGGGAAAGGGGGGAACCTGAGCTTTGGGATTTCTACAGCAGAATCTGAGGTATTTAAACTGAAGGAGGCCCAATCTGTGATAAGCAAATAGATCTAAAAAGATCAGAAACTAGTAAATTTCTAAAGACATATACAGCATTGCGTAGCCTCCATTTTATATATTCCATGACTTTCCCATCTCTTGAGGGCATCTTAAATAATTTATTTCCTTTTGCTCAGTTAGATTGAAATGTCATCCTTTTGTACTTGACTGCCCACTTCCTCCTTTCTCACGTTTTGGGTAGTTTCTAAATTTTTAAAACAAAAATATATAAAGGCTTACAGATAACTTTGTGAGGGACCTGTAGATACTATTCCTCAGGTAACCTGAGAGTTAGACATATTTGTTTCAATGAGAAAGATAAAAATAAAAATGATTTTTATTCTATCAACCCCTGATATGTAAGTGCAGCAAAAATAAATTTTCCAGAATATTAACAGAAGTTAGAACTCAGTATGTAATATACAGGGTTTCAATCACCCTGTAGGTGATATTAAAGAATGAAATATTTCACCAAACTGGATCCTGCTCCTTAGGGGATCCTAAGTCAGGCTTGCCTCTATCATCTAGGGACTACCCAGTGAAACCCTCTTAAATTGACAATTTAAATGAGAGAAAGGAGGAAGGTATCTCCAGACATTGGGATAGAGTGTTTGACTTTCATCGAAAAGCAGGGCAATGCTTTTCAATGCTGGAATTTGAAGCCCTGCTGAGAAAGGTGATGACTGGTTACCACCAATGACAAAATGCTTCCTCTCTATCAGGGAAGAGTTGCAGGGAATCACTACAGAATAATTTATTAAGCTCAAGACACTCAGTCTGTTTAGTGTGTTAGCCCAATTCATGTTCTGCTGAAGTTTTGTTTTCTTAAGGCCTCCCTTTCTATCAAAACACCAATGTGTTGACATGCTAAATGGTTTGTAGAGGAAAAAAATCACTTGGGATCTACCTGCTGATTCTCTTAAAACTCAAACGTTTAAGCTAAGATTGCTTAAACTGTGATGCACTCAACAAAAGTGAACAGAAGTTACTTGCATGCAACTGTGGGCTGAAGTACAGACAGTAGTGGTCTCATCTAGCAATCCTGCTATTAGATCTTATCTGATGATCAGTGAAAGCATGCCAAGAATATGTTTTAGACAAGTGTTATTCAGGTATTTCAGCCGGGGACCCCCTTTCAAATTTAAAAATCTGTCTGGGAGCCCCTGTCAAACTTACTGGGATGCTGCTTCATATCAATTTGGAAGTATGTCCCATTGTGTTCAATGAGACTTACTCCCAGGAAAGCCCAGTGCCAGATTCCAAGATGGTGGATCCCAAACTTTTGTGATGCCCCTGACCTGAGGTCACAATCCCTAAGAGCAGTGTTTCTCAAAGTGGGGGTCGGGACCCCTTTGGGGGGTCGCCTAGAGCTTTCCTGGGGGTCACCTAAAGACCCCTGGTCCAGGGGGCCAGGTCAGGCTTGCCAGACCTCCGGCTGTAGCTGAGCGTGCACTGGGGCTGACAGCCTCAGGGGCCAATCCTATGCATACCTACTCTGAAATAAATCCCATTGTGTTCAGTGTGTGCATAGAACACACATTTCGTTTGTAACAATGAAAATACATCCTGCATATTGGATATTTACATTACGATTCTTAACAGTAGCAAAATTACAGTTATAAAGTAGCAACGAAAATAATTTTATGGTTGGGGGTCCCCACAACATGAGGAACTTATAAAGGGGTCACAGTGTTAGGAAGATTGAGAACCACTGCCCAAGAGGGTCCTGACCTCCACTTCGAATACACTGTTTTAGACTGAACTGTTTTAGACTGAACTGTTACATTCACTGGATAGACAAAGAACTTTGCAGAGGGAAAGTCTGCTTAACTGCCTCCCCTCTCTAAAGCAGGTTGTATTTTTCAATGCTGGAAAGAAGGAGATGTAGGGCCCAAATCTGAATACAAGCTTTGAGCCCTAGTACTGGGTGCCATGTTTATAGCACCTGGGAGTACTGGTGCTAGGATTGCCCCTGTCAGGCAGTGGGCATAGCACTAGTAGGAAGATACATCACCACCAAGACTGAGACCATCAGGAGACAGTGTGGTCTCTTGTGTGCTGGGGGAAGGCAGCACAAGGCTGGAAGAGGACATGGGGAGTAAGAGGAGTGGAAGGGGGGTTGGAAAGGACATGGAGTCTCTCAAGTCTGCATTGGCAAAATAGTTGGCATAGCCTTGAGAAGCCCCATTGCAGGGCATGGAACTTTCCCCAGGGGAAGGGTATGAAAAGTCCTCTTCTTCTGAAGGGAGCCCTTGAGACTTCCTGATGCCCAATACATACAACAGTAGCCATTTTGGCACCGCTGATCCACTGGGTGCTAGGAAGCTAAAGATTAGGCTGCCTGGGCCCAATCTTATTCAAATGTTATTTTAACTTGAAGAGCTTCTGTGACAGTCCACCACAATAATATAGTTCCTGCCCTATTGGCTTGGTTGCCTCAGAGCTGGACATTTGGATAGAACTGAGCTTGTAGCAGGATGACCATATAGAACAGAAGACTGAGTGCCTCTACCTTTAAGCATTGCATAGAAAAGGGAATTTAGGCAGGTTTAGCTCATCATAGAAAGGTTTAAAAAGCAGCACCTCGGTCTGCACCTATAGTCACTTGGTCCTCCATTCTATTTTGTCACACTGGCTTGTAATCTATGGAGATAAACAAAAATAAAAATGGTACAAGAATATAACAACATTTAAATAACTATGTGAGTAGGTGAGGGTTCAGTCTGTAAAGATTTTTTTCTTAAATTAACAAAATGTCATAAACGTGAAATACCCACACAACTAAGGAAGCTTTAATTCAGTGCTGAATTTTCACAGAGAAATGGCATTGCATTTTGATACTGAAGAAATGTGATGAACATAATTGCTACAAAAGAATATGCTTGAAAAAGGGCACCTGGATCACCCACGATTACTTGCTTACCACTGTCCGTTCATCACTGTAAAATTGATAAGTTTAAAAGACCTTAATTTAGAAACAATTTGCAGTTTCTCTAAGTAGCACAGACACAGTTGTCTTGAAAGACATTTCCATCTTCCCAGCAATTTAAATTTGGGCCACAGTGTTGTTGTTACAAATCTCTCTTGAAATAGCATGGTTTTGGAAATTATAGATCCATGAGAGAGAAATGTAACAACTCTCCTTCTGTAATGCCATTCAGGGTTCAAGATCCGACTGTTGTCCAGCTGAAATGTACAGATCTGATCCAACAAGAAAGAAACCACAATTACCAACCATCTCAGACTGACTTCTCTCCCACATCATATTGCCTACTCATGTTACAACACAGGAGCATTCATTCTGCCCCATGGGAACGAGACCAGCTTTGTGAATTTCAGTGGTACCACAATAACTTGCATCTCCTTGGAAGGCAGCCAGAGGAGCTGTTTTGATTTAGTGAGCACTAAATATAGCTCATAATTACAGCATACACATATTTTATTTATCTAAGCTATTCATAACCTGCTCTTAAAACTAATTTTCCAAAGCAATGTGCATTTTAAAAATGAATGAAATGCAATCTAAAAATCAATTAAAACACTAAAAATATATGTACAGGGGCTCTAAAAATCATCAGGGAAAAAATAGCAGACTATTATAAGATGCCTGCCAGAATACACACATTTTTAAACACCACTTAAAATCTGGAAGGGTAGTCTTAACTCTTGCTCCTGGAAGGAGCAAATTCCTCAGTTCCTGAGCCTCTACTGAAAACATTTTGTTCTGGTACCCAAAAGTCAGCTGCTAAATATGTGCTAGAAAGAAGGTCACTGATGATCCTAAAGTTTCATATGGATTAAAAGCAGGCCTCAGCATCAATATTTAATGGCGCAATCCTAGCCAATTTTCCATCACTGTGGTAAGGGCAATGCAACTCTGAGGTAAGGGAACAAACATTCCCTTACCCCAACCAACCTCCCTACTGCTGGATGTGGCACATGTTGCACTGGCACAGCTATGCCAGTCTTGATAAGTTGGTTAGGATTGAACCCTAAATGACTTGGGACTATGTTAAAAATCTAATGCAGGTTGAACCTCTCCACTGAGAACATTTGGTTCCAGGAACCTCCACAGTTATCCATTTTTGTGCTATACAAAAGCAGTTGTTTACTATGGTAACAAGGCAATGAATCAATTTTTCATGTCCCAGGATTAAAACAGTTTAGTTTCAGCTCAGAGTAGGCTTGCCATAATTCTCTTTCACAAAACTGGGGTAGGAACCCCTATCAAATTTGCCATATGTGAATGCAATCACCCAAAACTGGGACAGTCCTGGTTTTCCAAGACATATGGCAACCCTACCTCAGAGGCAGAAGTTTCCCTTACAAAACAATTCAGAAATGATTATTGTTTTGTATTGATGGGGAAGGGAGGGGTCTCCCTTCCAGGTGAAACCTGAAATCAAAGCTGAACCCTTTCTGAGGCAAACTTAATTGCCTGCCATGTTGCTTGGTTGCTTTTAAGCTATTAACTGCTATTTAAGGGATGTTTACCTTTTAATCTAAAAAACCAACCTCATTCATGTGGAACCAAAGTTACAGATAGATAAAACACAATAAACAATGCTAAATCATAAACCAAATTGTCTCTTGCACAACATAACACCACATTTATAACGCCAACTGGTTTATTACATATCCTTAGTGATATATATTTACATACACTGTACTCTTTTATATATTCATATGTACTTATGGGCTGTGGGTGGCACAAGCGGTTAAGACGCTGTGCCTGTTAACCAGCAGGCCAGGGTTCGAGACCCGGGTCGGCCCCACAAGACAGGGTGAGCTCCTGTCCTTAGCCCAGCTCTGCGACGCCAGCTGGATCCAATTGTATTGGCTCTGCCTTTCCATTGGACTAATTCAGTGGTGTGGAGAGGGGGGATTTGCTGCTTGGGTAACAGCCTATCCTCCATAACAATCCAACCCAGGCTTTCGTGCTTCGCATGCAGCGTATGCAGTGCCGAACACGATACCATAGTCTTTCAAGACTGATGGAGGCCTGCTTTTTTATGTACTTAAAGGTAATCCTACATGATGAAAACCCTGAGATTACCAAAACTATAGTCCCGCTCTTAAAATCACAGTGGACCTATTAAGGTCTGAAGGTTTGCAATCACAGTAGAACTAATAAGTGCTGAAAGTTTGCAATCCAAATCTCCGGACTAAGCCCTGGCATAAGTCCTATACTGACCTGTGGATGTCACAAAAGTGCCGTAATACAATTCTGTACCACTCCTGGGGAAGGGTTAGTCCAGTGCACAGACATGCGCTTGCCTCCCTACATAACCAAGGGAACAGGAAGACCAATGAGTTGTGCCAGCCTAGGTTAGGTTTGCACCAGAAAAGGTTTAACTTATAGAACTCTCCAGAATTATACATATAATTGCCAAAGGTGAAAACACTCTAGCCCTTTAGTACTCATTTCCAGATCATTACAATGATGAGTACATTCACTGTTCAATCCAGCACAGCATGTACGCCTCAGCAAGACAAGTGTACCAGAAATCTTAATTAAACGGGTTCATTTTTAACCACAAAAGGAGCTAGATTGTAATGCTATCTTTTGTCCTCTGGTTAATGAAGGGTGAAATATTGTTTAAATAATTAGCAACACTTCTGGGACAGGATGAAAGTAATTAGCAAAGCTTGACACCCAAAGCTGCTTGTCAAAAACCACAAGTTATGGTGCAGTTAGGGATGTGGGAAATGTAATTTTATCATTGTTTTTGACAGAAAACATATTGTATAAACATTGCCAATGTTTTAAAGAAAAATTATCTTTTTAGAAATTCAGTGAACACTATGTTGTGTTCTGAAATCCTTCTTTTACTGGTTGCTACAACACTAACTTTTGTTGTTTCTATACTAATAATTTTAATCATAAGAAAACATTACAACCAACATATACCACCATATTATGCAAACTAAGTTATAAAAATGCTAAAAATAAATTTCCCTATATAAACCATTGCAATTTACCTTCAATAATGCAAAAAACACACATATAGGGCACAATCCTAACCTTTAGGCCAGCACACCTTACCCGTCTCTGTTCTTGTGGTGGTGTGAGAGGCCGGCGCATATCTGTGCACTGGTCTAACCCCCACAAGGTAGAGAAGAGGCACTTCACTGTACTTTTATGACACTTCCAGGCCAGCACAGGACTTATGCCAGCCTAACTGGGCCTAGGATTGCAACCACAATCATGCTTTATTTAAACATGATTTCAAAAGAGGACCAGTGAAAACACATTGTTGGAGGTTCTAAGGCAAAAAAATCTCTTCACTGGTCTCCATGACTCAACAGATCTCTAATGGATCCCATTCAATTCAAAGTTCACCTCTGACACCTCCTGCCATACTACCGGAACATGCTCCAGATGTACCGCAGTTATGAGGTCTCTTATGGATGCTTTCTCTTTCAGGCACAGTGATTGCATGAATCTCTTGGGCAACACATACCATTGCTGGGGAAGAGCACTAGCCTAATTGTGTGGACGCTCTGATGGTTATAACCAGTATGGCTTAGTCTTCTGTTATACCATTTCCAAGATGGGACTTCCTTCTTCTCCTTCCTCTGTATCAGTGAGATCCACTTCATATGAGATAATTTGTAGAAGCGTGCATACCGACTTCTAAAAGATGCAGCAAAACAGCTGGATTCAGAATACACTATTGGGGCAACTATGTAAGAGCCCCAATCCTAAAATCCTCTGCATCGACATTAGGTTTCGTAAACATGCTATAAACATCCAGAGAGGAGCTACCAGCACTGGGCAAAATAGCAGCACAATCTAGTGAAAAACTATTGTGGCCGTTGTACTATTATTTGGAGGAAGATAACAAAAGTCCTCTTCTCATGAGACAACCTCTGGCAGCTTTGGCAGAGCTGTCAAGCTTTAGGATTGGGCTATAATTTATGCAGTTGTGATAAAATTCCCTCTTATACATTTTACAAATGACAGCATACATTTTATAAACATGAATTTATACCGCTTTGGGACAATACTACACATTAAGTTAATGTATCATGCTTCAAAATCAAGTGTAGGATCAAGGAGGCACTGTATATCATTTGTTAATATCATTTGTTAAAAAAGGTGTTTTTTCAAGTTTCAGTAGAAATATACATAGAAGAGTTCTTCATGTTTTGCAAGATTCTTTAAGATATAACCCATTCACTTATATCACAGTTCTTTCCAACTTGCCATACTGATGTAGTCACAACTGTAGTCCAAAAGACAAAGTCAAAAGAACATGATTATCAATAGGTCTGCAATTAATGACAATGATGAAAACATACAGGCTTGGAATGGGCCATGAGCAAAAGGAAATTGCAATAGAGTTCTGTGAACTGCTATAGAAGCAGAAGTCATGCAGTATATCGGGAGATGCATTATAATCCAAGAAACAACTTTGAATGAGGATTATATGGTGTATCACAGGTTGTACTATATACACTCTTTGGAGCCATAAAAAAGTCTTTTAAAAAGCCTGTGGAAAGACTGACACAATGTGTCCAAGATTCTGTGAAAATGCCAAAAATTTATTGGAATTGAACACCTAATGAACACCTTCCTGCTAGGATGGAAACCTCCTTCTGTAAGTATTGTTCTCATAGGGATGCCTTTAGATCCAAGGTGAGTGATCAAATGTTGATGTCCGGTCCTGGGTCAGCTTTAAGTCAACTGGACCAATTGCTCCCTTTGGGCCCTGTGTCCAAGAGTCTCCCACTTTAGGCTAATCTACTCTAATCAGGTCAAATACAAGAAATTGCCAGAGACACCTAACACCACATAGCAGGTTTTACAGAAAACAGTAACAGTTTTAATTTTTTTCTGACATCTTCAGTCAGTAGCATTTGCTTATATTGTTTATTTTTAAAAAATATTTCTACTGTACTTGAAATACATATATTAATAATAGAACAGCATAAAAATGTATTTCTCTGAAATTTTAAAAGACAAAAACAACATTCTGTGGTTCCTGAAAATACGAGTAGAAGACTAATGACACAATCCATACCGGTATGGGCTGCTGTTTCACTAATCTGGGCAAGGAGAAACTTTTCCATTTACCCAAATAATGCAGCAGCAGCAGCCTCAATGGATCTACCTGGATTTACACTCAAAGCAGAACAGAGCAGCATGGAGCTGCTCTGCATTGCCCACAAACAGGATTTGGATTCAGCACATGTGCTGGGTTCTGGTTCCACCTTGTATTCTATGCTCATCTGCCACAGTCCTACGCTCTTCCTTGCCCTCCCCTTACTTTTCAATCTCTGTGCTGGTCAGCCAAAGCAGATTTACCTCCCAGTGCACTACCTCCACAGAAGCTGGATCTGGCCTCTGATGGCTGGCACACCTTTAAGCACTAGCATGGCTTTCTTTTAAAAAGGCACAAACATTTACCGGTACTTCCTAAGGGCTAGTCCCATGCAACTTTCCAGCACTGATGCAGCTGTACTAGGATACACTGATGCAGCTGTAATAGGATATGTGCTGCATTCTGCAGTGTCAGTTACTTAGGCCACCACAAGGTAGAGGAATGTTTGTCCTCTTACTGGGGCATTGGCCCTGAAAAGTTGGGTAGTATTTAGCCTGAAGGAGTTTATAAGTTTTCCATTCTGCTGCAGTGATAGAAAGTTTATAATACATTTTTATATTTCTAAGATTCTACAGACCTTAGCTGAGAATTTGGGACAACCCCCAAAAAAATGTTTCAAATTGGACCCTGCAGATCCCAAGCCTAACCCTCGTTGTGCCAGTTATAGTTTGTGACCATATTTCTGGTTTTAAAATGCATGTAGGTGAAAACAAACAAAACTATTTCTAATACTTTAAGAAATACACTGTGATGTTTAATTTCTAGATAAATCTCATTACCTCAGTTTTACTGAAGGAAGTTTTAAGTACCAATTGACCAATTTTAAGTTGAAGAACCAATTTATGCTTTGCATTTTAACCATGGGTACTGAAAGTACCTGATTTGAAGAGACAAAAATATATTTGCAGTGCTACCAACTATAGCTGGTTTAAGTTTCCAGACTTCATTACTATTACAAGGGACTGAAGTGGCTCAATGGTTAAGGTGCTGTGCTTTTTGATTTGAAGATTGTTAGGTCAGAAGTTCAACACCCAGGAGCTGCATGATGGAGGAAGCTTCCATCACTTGTCCCAGCCAATGCAAGTAGATAAACAGGTACCACTTCGATGGGGAAAAAAGCAATATCCTGGTGACAGCCCCCGCAACAGGCCAGCCAGGTTTCTTAATGTCACATCTATCATCTAAGTGGACCCCACCATGAGCAGTAACAATGCTAAGAAAATTATGATTATGATGACTTCATTATAATTACACAGAAGTTGTAACTGGAAAATAATTGGCCTTGATCTAAAAGGCATGGGTTGAAGTTTACCTGGGAGAAAATCCTATAGAAGTAAATGAAACTTACTTATGGATACCCAAAGGATTGTGCTGCCAGCCATTAAAAAAAATGTGTGTACTGCTCACAAATGACAGCTGAACACTATCGCCCACAATCCAATATTGCACAAGGAGGGTCAAGATTGCTGAAGGTTATAACCACAGTGGTTCTGAAAACTTTGAATTGAGGCATGAAGTTGTGCTCCTATGGCAGTTACAGTATCTCATATTTTATTCAGTTAGAATGCTTTATCCTATCTTTCCATCCGTAAAGGATGCCCAAGGTGGCTAACACAACAACAGTGAATAGATCACATCAAGATTTTTTTTAAAAGTCAAAACAAAAAAAGAAGCTAAACAATGAAAGAAGCACAATCCAAACCAACAGTCTCACAAAACTGGCAACAAGCATCAGCATCAGAAAAAGAAAAAAGCAGTAAGCAAAAGGAATACTTCACTTGACACCCTGTGTGAAAATACACACTAGAACGCCAGTGTCTTCTTAACCAGTGCCTTAAGATCATAGAACTACTCATAGGACTGCAATCTAAAGTGTGAAAAGTACTGTCACTAATTTCTAAACAGCAATGGAAATGTTATAAAATATATATGAACAATTACTACACCATTCAGAAAATGGAGATATTAGAAAGTTAGAATGCATACGTTTTGAGAAATGTACACCAAAAATACCAAAGTTCTTATTAAAACCCCACCCAAAGGTCTTATTAAACATCATATTATAGTATTAAGTGGCATGAGAGATATATACAATGCAGATTCTTCTCCTGCCCTTTTCCTACAAAAGCATGTTATACCTTTGTGCCCAACATCCTTGAAAGCCATCTTGTTAAACCCACTAACAATATTGGAAACATTTTCTAAACAATCAGTATATTGAAATGTCCACAATACCCCCATTACGTATAAAATTATCAGCCTCTCTACAGGTTTCTTTTTTTTTTTGCCTTCCTTCAATCGGTCTATGAATCTTTCCCTAAATAATTGCTGCTTCAGTTCCCTAAAGAAATGGGAGGAGGGGATTCTGAGAGGAATCTCCCTTCTCATTTTCCACAACTGCTGGCTCTGCAGCCAGCATGGCTGCTAAAAGAATGTGGGCTCTCAGAAGTATAACACTTTTCTCCATTGCTGTTCTTTGAGATGGTTCCTTAAACAAATTCCTTGCTGGAAGTGAAGCAACAGGATCTATGGACATTTTTTGCAATGGAATCCAAAGATGCATTTTCTGTATAGATGGTTCATCTGCGTAACAATGGAATTGTTAAAGCAAAAAACCCATATTTTTAAATATTTTGCTTATTGTATGTCATGCATGTGTGACTCAAAGCCCAGGGACTGTAGTATGGACTGTTCATCCCTGTTTGGACAAATACATGTATACAAAAATCATGCACATGAAAATATTTTCCATGTGTTGTAGAGATGAAGAAAAGAAAAACAGTGGGATTAGAAACAATAATTATCATGTTTAAATTAAGGTCTTTGAAGCATCCTAAAAATCTGGTGCCTATGGCTGAAACCCAGGAATTTTGAAAAAGGCATGGATTCCACTTGTGGACTGCTCCACATGCATGCACAAAGCATTACCTCTCAAGTGAAATGAAATTCTACATACATGTGACTTAGGAGCATGCCTAGAATGTGTCACCCATACACCTGCATAGACAGCAAATACTCTCTAGGCTGGAAAGTTGTCACTAAAAGTAGTTGAAACATATACATACCTTTATTCTTCCATATATACTGTATAGCCATTCTTTACCAAAAAACAGAGAGTTTGGTTCTCTTTTTGTAAAGCAGAAAAAATACTTTAAATGGGGAACAGTATTTGCAGTTATGCACAAGAGAGTTCAGTGCAAAAACTGTTGCAAGCACACTGTATCAATCACCAATGAATGAAGTAAACATGTATTATTTCATGTTATAATGAAATATAACATTTATATTATAACTGCACATTTTTTTCGAACAAAAAAGTAAAACACATAGAAAGAACTAACCTTTAATTTGTCATAGCGCTCACTTAAAGCTGCTACCTGGTGATCGCGATGCCTCCCAACCAGCTTACACAAGGCACAGATTAACTGGTCATCAGTCACACAATACATGTTAACTTTCTCGTCCTCATGCTCCAGACACATTAATCCTCTGATATGCGAGTCCGGAATAGGCTCAATTAAACGATGGCCAGTAAATGGCTTCTTGTTTGGATGAGTTGCTTTTAAGCACTCCTCGCAGTAGGACACCTCACAAGTAACACAGGTCTTCACTGCCTCCTGAGCGGGTTCCTGTTCACAGAACTGGCAGAGAACTTTTTCACTGGAGGACATACTGTTGCTATCAAAAGCCCGCTCTCGGCGAGTCTCACTAGGAGAATTGGGCCCACTCACTGAAGCTTTCTGAAACCTGTCGATGATATTCTGCAGCGTGACGTTGCGCTTCAGTCCGTCTAGACCACGTTGATTGAGGGTGATGACATAACGGCAAGTAGGGCACTGGAAGGCGGTGATAGATTCCACTGATTCGTTGGTGGCACAGTGGGAGACCAAGATGCGATGCGCACAGTTGAAACAGAGACTGTGAGCACAAGGCAGCAGCAGCGGATCCTCAAACAGCTCCAGACAGATAGGGCAGGTCAGTTCCGACTCCAGTGTTTCCATCTTCAGGCAAAGCTTTCCTGTGTCGTCACCGAAATCCAGGGAAGCTGATCAGCTATCTGAAAACACAACATAAAATGTGATTAGGCGAGAAAAAGAAGAGGGGTCAGCCATGGGGGGTTGTCAACTTTCAGCACTTTACTCGGTATTATCCACCTCTCCAGATTGGAAGGCTACATAAAGGTTTGGAATCTGTCTGTGCACCAGTAATCAAGGTATTTAAAATTCCATTTTCCTTTTATGTTTCCATAATCCTCAATTTAAAAAAAATCTGTCTCCATTTTCACCCCCAATAAGAGTCCAAGTGCATGAGCAGATGTTTGCAAAGCTTTCACATCATTCAAAACCAGCATTCAGTTTGAAATCACCACGTACACACCCATCACAGTGCAATATGTTGCTTCTGCAACAATTGCTTTCAGTTATATTATTGAATCAGCTACAACCCCCATCAAAAAAAATCTTTGTTTTGACTTTTAAGAGCAGCAATGGAAACAAGAAGCATCTAGTTTATTAGGCAGATCCTCAAACCTCCTTGTTATTTCTTAAAATTAATGATATGTCAGTTGCGGGGGGGGGAAGAAGGGGTTTCAAGCTTTGTTTACATTTGACTCACCCACATATATATACTCTCACCTGTATTTTCTCTATAGCTAAATAAACAGGAAATATTTTAAAAGATACAGAGAAATACTCAAATAAGTAAAGCAATCCCCAAGAAGTCATCTGCATTCTGGTATACATAGGTACAAGACAGTTTTACAGTCATGGCAATCAGTACCTTCAAATATTAGAAAGCAAGAAAAAAATGTAGAAGAGGAAGTGGCATATCAACACTACTCGTCAAGAATTTCATGGGCAACACAGTGTTTGTTGAACAGAGGCTGGATTGAACTAAACGACTTGTCCCCTTTTCTTCCTTGTTTCGTTTTTGTTTTAACAGTATTGTGAATATGCCAGGAACCTCTGTTGTTTTAAGCCCAGAAAAGGTCAAAGGGTATTTTACTGTGCAAATATTCGTTTGGGTAGCTTAGCAGATTAGCCAAAATGCAGCAAGACTCGACAATGACTTTTCTCAGCATGGGATTCAAGAAACATGCGGCATTACATCTACCCCAGCACTCTCGGAAGAGATCAACCCTGAAAACAACCAAAACTTCTTTTTGCTTCCTCTGTCGCTAATCATGCTGCATGGAATGATTTTAAAAGAGTCGCCCTATGTGGCTCTCCTTGCCTAAGCTCTCGTCAAGACCCTATCTCTGCTATAAGCAGACAGGTCAGTGGAGCAGAAGGAAAAGCTCTGCTTCACACTCACAGAGCGGTACCTCTTCACAGTACAATCTATTTAAGCTTTTTTGCTCATAACCGAGGACAGCTTCAGATGGCCCAGCTGCAGACTCTTTACACTGTAACGTCCTTGTTCCGTTGTGCGCCTCCCTCCTCTCCCCTCGTCCTCCCCAAAAAATTCACACAGAAATCGTAGTTCATTAAGGGTGAAGGGAGCCTTATGCTCATTAGCAAGCTTGGGAACTAAATCTCTTTGAACCTTCTGCATTTCCCCACAATTAAACCCAGGGATGCAGTTACAGTGACAGGAACGCTATGCGTAACCTCAGTCCAAACCATAATAGCATAGAAAAGTTCAACAAATGGAGGCAAAGTTCAAGTCAACCTCAAATGCTTATTCATACTTGTTTTGTGGCAAGGGCAGAAAAGCTTTTGTCCCATAAGGGCTGGAACATTCTGCCATTTGCTTTCACACTTATTAGCCCCCAAACCTGGAGAAACTTTAAATGCACCAGTGCAATCATGAATTGGGTTTATTCGCTTCTTCATCAACTCATGGGATTATACTGGTACATCTGAACTTCATTTTGCCCAAAGAATGGCTCTCTGTTTGTGATAAACAACATTAAATGTTGCTTTGATATAAACATTGCAAAATTTCACCTTGCTTTTACATTTACTATCATTTATTGTCTCTTGGAGAAATTATGCCAAAAGCAAAAGCCAATCACTTATAGGATTTTTTCAGCCTATCACATACAGGATTGTTGGATGAAAAGCTAAAAAGTTTTTTTTATTCTTGGGATGTTTAATCTGAAATAAAAGCAATTCATCGAACTGTTCTCAAACTGCAGTGTTCTTCAATAATAAATTAGTTTCCTAAAAAGAGTTCTACATTACAACTGAGCCAGTTTTACACATTACCTTTCTATTTCTGAATCATCTTCATATAGGTACAGGACAGCAGTTGTGTAGCATTGTGACATATGTCTTACCATGTTGGACTTCACTCAGTGACAGGGCTTCTAAAGTTGTTAAGGTAGCTCCATTGCACACAGAAATGTCATGTAATTCATGAGCTACTAGCTCACAGGTCTCAGTTAAAAGAGACCTAAGAGATTTTCATGATCACATTTCAGAGATTCATGCTGTAATCCTAACCCCCTATTAGGCTGGCATAAAGTCCCAACACAAGTCCTGTGATGGCCTGGGGATTTCACAAAAGTGCTATAAAGCACTCCTGCACCACTTCTAGAGGGAGAGGTTGGCCAGTGTACACACATACGCCAGCCTCCCTTACCCCATCAGGGAAACGGGGAGATAGGTGAGTTATGCTGGCTGGCCCAAATTGGCTGGGCTCACACTCTCAGATGCATTATTTTCAGAGACGACCTATTATGTTCAGATATTGCAGGACATGTCAAAATGTGGTTCTGGGACTATAGTAGTTCTTTACCCCATTTTTGTTGAGATAGCAGATTAGGATTTGTGCTTCAAGGGACAAACAGGCTGCTATTTGTAGAGGAGGAAGCAATGATGTCCCATCATCATTATGGCCAGATCCCTTGGCATTTAGAAATCAGGCAGCAACCTATAGGGTATATGAAAACTTTAAGAAATACAGTACCATTTCGAATGAATGTTGAGGCATTCTATCATTGTAAAAAAAGGATTCAAATGCTTCAAACATAACAAAAACGAAAAAGCTGTGATTTTGAACACTACACTGAAAGTAGAATCAGATATTTTAAGCATGGTATAAAGCACTTCAAACCAAAGGGTTGCAATCCTAGGACCACCTAGGTAAGTGCAAGTCCCTCGTGACCTGTAGCATCACAAATATGCCTTAAACCTAAAGCATGTTTGTGCCTTCTTGGCAGTAAGCTATACAGAATCCAGCCTAGGTGGCAGCAGGAGAAGAAACTTCTGCACCAACCAAGCTAAGCCAACGCATAGGTCTGGCAAGGGCAAGGAGAAGGCAGGTGGAAGGCTTTGTACGTCATGGAGGGCAGAACTGTGGGCAAGGCTCAGTTCATATATACTGTGATCAATGCCACCTCCAAAGGTGGCTCAGATCCAAATACATCCATTGGGGTCATTAAATCCTTACCAGAGGTAAGGTGAAAACCATCTCTTGCCCCATGGTAGCACAGCAGCAGCTTCAATGGAGTGGTGGATGCAGCATAGGCATGTCAGCATGCACCAGCACAATTCAGGATTATGCTGTCATTCTAGTAACATGTACTGTAGACATTAATTGTAATGTAAAAATAAACCGTAACCAATCTGGACTGCCCAATTAATGTACAGTGGTGCCTCACAAAAAGAGCTTAATTCGTTACGGAGGCATGCTCTTTAAGTGAAACGCTCTTTAAGTGAAGCAGATTTTTCCACAGGAAATAATGGAAACTCAGATGATTGGTTCCACAACCCCCAAAATATTCATATAAAAAGATTAACTGGATGTAAAAATGATGACAAAACACTGGAATTGAATTCAAAACTTGCATTCAATGTGCATGATGCTATGAAGTTTACTTAGGCTGCAATCCTAAAGACATTTTCCTGGGAGTAGGACCCATTTAAACAATGGGGCTTACTTCTGGGTAGACATGGTTACGAGGCTGCAATCGAAGACACTTTCCTGGGAGGTTTTCCTGGGCTGCTGCTGGAGGTTCAAGGTGGTTGGTGGGGGCACATGGTGGCAGTTAGAGGCAGCAGCTGTGGCCGGCAGCCCTTTTAAAGAGCCTCTGTGTGGAGCATCAGGGCTGCATAGCATGTATGCCCATAGAACATTTGCTTGTTCATGAACATTTGCTATATCATCATGCAGATATAGATGATAATGTTGATGGACTGACATTATATTGAACTCTGCTGTCCCTCAGTCAGCATCCCAGTCAAGCCAGCCTCTTAGGTCCCAGTCAAGTCTAAAAAGTCCTCTATGTTCCATAAAGGATTTGCTGGCTGCAGGTGAGCCCATTTTGTCAGCTGCACATGGCAACTTCCCAGCAACTCCCTCCTTATTTATTGCCAAAAACTGGAATCTAATCAATGTTAACCCTTTTCTACCTGATCTATATAAATCATGTAACTGATTTATCAACATTTGGGGTTATTTTTTTCCTCACAGTAATCGGCCTGAAGCTTTGGCTGACCCCATCTAGATGGCTGTACACATAAACATACTTTACATATTCAAACCACCTCTAATATTTGCTGTCTGTTTCTAGTTTCCAGGGGAATAAAGGTTTCGTGATTCCAACCCTTCCTAGCTGGCTCCACTTATCTTTCTTATTCCAGTTAAGAGACTGTAAGCCGGAAATCATTAAGTCCGTTTTGGACAAGTGCTTTATGCTTTATGCTAAACATTTTGGAGAATGCAAAGGAATGACTGTCTCAAAATGTGAATGCGAACCAATAAACTTTCTGCAGCAGAATAACCACTAGTAAAATTCAATAGCTAAAGAATAATAGTCACCCAGTGAAATGTTAATTTTTAAAACGCAATGGTTGTGGAAAATATGCAGTTAACTAACTGAAAACTCTCAATAAAATGTAACAAATTTCCAGATATGCCATAAATCACAAGTTCCCACCCAAAACCAGTGAGCTGGGATTTCTAGCTATTGGATGCTTGAAGACAAAATCTAGAGTATATCCCTGGGCAAACTTCCACCAGAAAATTCTCTGGAGCACATTATTTTGAATGCTGCTCCTTTTCAATTCAAATGATTGTCTGCGTGTGGAAGGGAGGGTGTTTCCCATTCCCACTGGATTATTTGTCCTTAAAAGTTCATTTCTGAGGTAAAGGCATTCAAATGTGGGAGGCAATGTCGGAGTAAGTGCTTGGAGTATCCTCAATACTTTGTGTTCTTGACACATATATATAGTAAAAAATCTCTGTATAAATATCCAGATTGAAACACAAATGATACATTCTACAGTATTTGCCTTGCAATGGATTTGTTCTGCCTAAATGAAAATGCAACTAAAATACCTACCTACATGAGTGTTGGATATTCTTTTGAACATATACCACATATCCAAAGAACATGAAATAAAGCATTATAGCAAGGCTGCAAAGCATGCCAAGGTTCTATAATCTGATTTGCAATCAAGAAAAGCTAATCTCAGAAGTTCCCCTCTGATCCTTAAATTCCCATCCCATCCTCAGATCCCATCCACCCTTGATTCATGTGAGGACCTATGTGGTTAAAATGATAGGCAATGCCAAACAAAAGATTAGCTTGTTCCTTCTTTGACACTCTAATACTCAATGATAACATCAGATCTGGATTTAACAAAATACACATTTCGAATAAACTTGAAAAGAACCTGGGAAGGCTATCACCAGATGATGAAACACGGGATTACCCTAACAATTTACTAACCTTATCCTCAGAAGGCAGAACCATTCTGAACTACTTAAAACTTTGCTAAAACAGGAACTGTTCAGCTTTACAAAGTACCAAATATTCTACACAAAATGTGATTTTTAAAAAATCAGCACAGTACTGTCTATGACAAGGCTGTATTTCAGATCACTACAAAGTCAAGCATGCATTCAAAGTGCCATACCCACCTTTGGATTTCGGCTTAAATGATTTTGCTGAAACATTGCTGTTAAAATGATTGCGCCGATCCCTTTCAGAAGACAGTGACACGCCGATGAGGCCTAGAGTATCCTCAAACACTTGCAATAATCCTAGAACCTTTGAGTGCTGCGAGTCTGTTTGTAACTGTGCAACAGCTGATGCCAAAACACAACCGGAAAGTCTATCCTACAATTGCAGGAAAGCCAGCTCCACCTATTCACCTCCGTCAGAGTTTAGGGACTAAAAATTGCTCCAGCAACCCAGCTGTCTTTTGTCACCGACACCAAAGCAAACGACTGTATCTCCTTTCTCTTTCAGTATTCACCTTCTATCAAGTGAGAAAGCAGCAAGGATCAGATTCTCTCAGTGTATCCACGTAACCCACCCAACAATGATGACTTGTTGTAAGGGCACTGGGTTTTAGTGCCATATTATTTGAACAAGTGCAAGATCAGCCTGCTGTGTAATTAATCTGAGCCTGAATAATGAATTTCAATTCCCATGTCGGTAAAGGGAGACTGACCTGAACCAGCAGAACCTGTCAGGCTACCAAAGGTTCAAAATTTTACTACTTTCTCATGTAAGGCTGGTGTGTACTGAGCAAATATCACATGGCATAGATTTTCATTGTTATATTTGTATGAGTGTTTATTCAATCAGTTCCTCACAGCATTTCATCAATCAGCAGGAACAATAAAACAATCAATACTAATGCCAATTCCTTTTTCTCTCAATAGTCCCATTTAGGGAAGACAGTAAGTCAGTTTCACATCACATTTGATGATTCATCAAGAACACTGAATATTGTGAAACACTGAAAGTAAAATGGACCTAATGTTCTTAAAATGCATTTATTAAAAAATGTTCTCTTTTTTCAAGACATATCTACCTGTGATTTCTGCACCCTTCACACTGAACCTTGCAATTACAACTAGAGCTGGTATGGTCAATCAGGATATACTCTTATACAGGGGTCATGATAGCTACAATCCAGAGTAACTACAGGACCTTTTACACCGACGTACTTACGGTGCCATCTATGGGAAACCTAAGGGAAATGCATAGAGCAATCCAGAGTAAGTGCCTCTTACATCTTCCCGTAGTTACTCTGATTTGTAGGGGATGTTCAACACCAATGTCCTGTGTGTAGGGTGACCATGGCTGCAATCCTAACCTCCACTTAGGCCGGCCTAACCCTAGCATAAGTCCTATGCTGATATGGGGTGTCACAAATGTGCTTTAAGACACTTGTGTGCCACTCCTGGGGGAGGGTTAGGCCAGTGCTCAGACATGCGCTTGCTTCCTAAATCACCACAGGAATGGGAAGTCCAATGAGTTGTGGCAACCTAAGTTAGGATTGCACACCATATGTCATTAATGCCAAAGAGGACATGGCCCCCAAAATGTTGGACACCCAAGAAATGTAGGGCATGACAAAAAAAGCTAAAAACATTTGTGCATTGTTTTTATGTGATTATGTACTTTAAACTCCATATCTCTTATAATGAAATTTGAAACTATTACGTACAACTTATTACATAAAATTTATTAATTCTAAGAATATTACATTCTGCCTCTCACAAGGAAAAGAACAATTAAGATTTATTTTTTCTAGGACACAAAACTAAAAAAAGAAGATATATTCTGGAAAAAGAGGACAGATGGTCACCTTGCCTGTGTGCCATCAGAAAACAAGTGGGTATCTATGGCTTTGTTCTGGGGGTCTAGAAGAGGACTTTTTTCCAGGGTCCCCCAAAAAACCTGGCGAGTTACTGATGACTCATCTGCTTTATCTTCATCTAAACTTAGCACTGACAACTTTGCAAACCAATTTTGGAAATCAAAGATCAAAGCTGAGATCAAAATCTGACAATGCCGAGTTTAGATGATGAAATTGGATGACATCCAAATTCTATAAAAATGGTCCCGAACTGTCAACATTCATTATCAATATTCAAAATGCAAATATCAATGTATTTCACGAAGAGGCACCAAGTGCCTACATGCCCTCCTGAGTTTTGGTGTGCATACCAGACTTTTGGCTCCCAAAGCAGGTGTTAAAATTCTTGTTGAAGTACAAGTAGCAAGAATGAACTGCTTCCTTGTGTTTCATTTTTCACATTACACTGTCTGCTTTTATGTTATAGTGAAAAGAAAACTGCTTCATGTGCTTTGAAGGCTGGATACACCCCAGAGACAAATTTGTATTTCATTTACTTTACAGGATAATTTAATTTCCTTTATTATTTCCTTTCTTAAAGGAATGACCATTAAAGTGCAACAGGCTTCTGGGGTTTCCTCAAGCAATGCTTTAGAACGTATATAAGGAATACAGAAAAGGTATGTTATAATAAAGAAAACTGAAATGCACAAATTGAAGATAATTACGAAACTGAATTATCTCAACTGCTTGGGTAATAGTTTCCCTTTGCCATGGACAGATTAGGGGTTTTAGCTGGTTTTTACCCTTACTTCCACAGGTACAGGGAAAAAATTTGTATGGTCCACATTCATACATTTTTTTCTGAAACCAGGAAAATTCTCCAGAATCAGCAACTCATCCAAAGCTCTGGGTTAAAAATAAAATAAGAACGTCTCCAAAGATCTTCATCTACCAAAGAACATCTTTTTAGATCACCAACTCTTGATTTCATCCATCCGGATTACAGGTTATCACGACTATTCTCTCTCTCTCTCTCTCTCTCTCTCTCTCTCTCTCTGTGTGTGTGTGTGTTACAGCATAAGACAGAGGTTTCCAAACTGTGTACTACGGAAACCTTCAGCATCATGATGAATGGACAGGGCCACTGTGGGATGTCCTTCAGATGTCCTTACCAGTCCTCCCCTTGAATTTTGTGAAACTGAGTGAGATTTCACATGATTCAGGCAGTGCCTGGGAGAGCCAGGTAATGACATCACTGCAAGAGGATGCTGTTACTGCAGAGAACCATAACAGTAAGAAAAGACCTTCACGTAAACATAAAGTGCCTTCACTTAAACATAACATTACCATTAATATGGCAACATTAATATGACAGTGTTTGATTCATGTTATACATGATTTGGATCAGGGAACTGTGAACAGATATAGCTTTCAGATAATATACTCCAGTGTTTTTCAGACTTTAGGTTGGGACCCATTAGCTGAGTCTTGAGTCAATTTCAGGTGGGTTCCCATTCATTTGAATATTTTATTTTTATTAGACTTGATGGTATATGACTGTATTTGGAGAAATGTTAGAGATTTGTACTTTTAACAGGCTATTATATATACATTTTTAATAATAATAATAGTCAGTTGGACTTATTCTGACCTGGATAAGCAGTCCAGAATTGTTAAAAAAATTTTCCTGCTTGATGGTGTCACCTGGTCATGAGATCAGTTCTGGTGAGCCCTCACAGATTCTCATTCTGAAAAGTGGGTCCTGGTGCTGTTTGAGAACCACTAAATTAGTCAGTGGCACTCTCAAATTTGCCTTTCCATAACATGGGATACAGCTTATTCAGGGTGCAATTCAGACTCAGTTAAAAGAGATTTTCATGATCACTTTCAGAGATTCATGCCTGCAGTAGGGGATAATGCTTACCTTTCATGATGATAAAAAGCTAAAATATGCTGTTTCAGGATGATAAAAAGCTAAAATATGCATATTATATGTTTTTTTCATTTTAAAAAAGCTATACTTTGCCTTTGCAATGTATTATTGTTTATTCAGGTCCTGACGGAAAAACAGCAAATTACTCATTTGCTTATGTGGCATGGCACCCCTGAGCTCACTTTAGACTCTGTCTTGCATTAGACTCTGTCTTATATGTTTCGGTCCAGTGTTGGGGGGAAGGGCAAGGGGAGACTAAGAATGACAAGAGATTTTACTACACTTTGTGTTCAGACCAATCAGTTTCAGCAACCATGAAAGCCTCTTCTTTGCAAGCTGAAAACTAGGTCAGAAAATAGCTTGAGCATTCTGGGAACTGTTTTGCTCATTATCAGCAGTGTCAGAAGCACCCATGGATCCACATTTTAAACATTATTCCAAAGGGCATAGAAACCACCAGCTGGTATTTTACCACCAATGGTAGATTGCTTCTGGTGTGTCAGGAATGTGAACTATTCTGAAAATAAATGCCTTCATTAGCAAAAAAAAATGGCTCCATATATTAACAACTTTCATCAAGAAAAACATATACAGCAAAAACCCATTGTTTATTGGTTATCACAACTCAGCATTTATGACATGTTTCTGTCTTAATCTTCTTATAAGGAGCTCAGGGTGTAATATGTTCATTGCTTATTACCTCCTTGGGGAAGTTTCCTTTAAGGTTTAAATGGAAAAAAGGTCATAAGTGTTCAAGAAAGAGAATACAAGGGGGTTGTTTCTGCACCTATTAGCTCTTATTTATCTTGGGTCTTCAAATCTATGGAATAAGCAAAAAGGGGTATATTGTTTACCTACTTCAAAAATACCTGGAGTAATACACCCCAAATATGATAATAGATAAAATATATGAGGTTACCAAAGAAAAACAAGATAGCTTCACTATGCTCCTAAAGCTAAAGCTCTGCTGTAATGGCAGTGACACAAGATTAATTAAACCAAATGAAACAAGATGAATTACACCAAAAGTGGTGTGGAAGCTTTGAAGTCCATAAAATAGGATGCGGTTGTAAAATCCTGTAGTAAGATCCCAGAACAATGTAAAAACAGATGTCTACAGAATCTCAGTTTTCTTACTAATCCTGATAAAGAAACTCTTCCAAGGTTCTTCATGTACATAACGAGAAGTCAGAAGTTTTGTCAACAAACAATTTTTTTTGTTTAGGAGAAAGTTACAGTATATCTTTCAAAGCTGGCTATTAAGAAAACATCTCACCTGTAGCAATACTGAGTAAGAATATTCAGCTTCTTTTACAGAACAATCTAACAGCAAGTTTCTTTAAACTATTGGACATACTCTGTTTTTACCAATTCTCTATGCCTGTGGAGTTATTTGCCCAGTAACTGGATTTCCTTTTGTAATTAGAACAAAACCAAAAAGGAATTTATCTTTTGTACAAAATTGTTAAGTTCTGACAGTAGTGAGACAATGGATTCTAGTTTGACCACTTGAAAGGTAAGGGCAAGATCAGAACACTAGTACTGAATAGGGTAAATCTCCTCTCCAAACAGGATATGAGAACAGCTTTGTGCTTCTGAATGACTGTATAGCTGTAATAAAAAATGCCCTAAGAGTTCATGAGTCATACTGTATTTTTGAGACATTTACCACTGACCATGCAGTATAAACAAAAGAATTCTTGCTTAAGCTACACATTCATACACAAAAATGTGAGCTTGATGAGACAGCTAACAAAGGTGACAATAGACACCCAATCTAACATTAGGATCATCAACAATGCTGGAGGTTCAGTTGGAGACCAAACAACATTTCTCATTGGTGATTATCACTCATGGGTACTATCAATGGGTACTATCACTCATAGGTAATTTTTTCTCTGCCATGTGAACATCAACATAATGAGCAGCAAGGCCTTCTATTGTCATTCATTCATGGGATAGACAGCTTGTTCCTTGACTAGCATGGGAAAGGAATCCCAATCCCATCCCTGGTGGTGCCACCAGGTGAAGCAATGACAAAATGGTTGCTGGTGCATCCAGTGGCATTCCTGGGACTGCCTGAAGTCTTCTCAGGGGAAAGGGATTTTCTTTCCCATTCTTAGAGTAAAATCCCGGGCTCCACAATTGGGCTTTTGAAGTCTGCACTGCAGATTTGATATGTCATGTTTTCAAAATAAGATACAGCAGAATAGTACAGTACAGTAAAGCATTCCTGCTTCAGTTCCTCACCCCACCCCAGAAGATCTTACCACCACCCAAAGCACTTCCTGTGGTCAGGGCAGCATCACTGTGGCTCCTGAAACTCCTGCTGCCATTAATGTGCTTGACAGCACATTATGGTAGTGCTATAATCCCTTAGTGGTGGTGTTATAACTCTTTAGGATTGGGTTCCAAGTCTGTAATTGGACCCAATCTGACAGTCCTCCTTCAATCCTTATAAAATATTGATATGCTGCTTTTGAATAAAAAAAGTTCAAAGCTGTGTGGCAAAGTACATTTTATAATTTTTCCCTGTTCTAGGGGTTCATAATCTAAAAAACCTAAGCCCTGCATAAATCCTGTATTGACCTAGGGATGTGCCGTAAGGCACTTCTGTGCCACTTGGGGGGGGAGGGGGAGGTTAGGCCAGTGCATAGGCATACGCCAGCCTTTCCACATCACCAAAAGAAGATAGGCCAGATGAATAAGGTGCAATCCTAATCAATTTCAGCTGTCATATTAGCTGTTATTTATTTATATATATATATATATCTATATAGTTGGGTCTTCAAATATATGGAATTATAAAAAAGTGGCTTATGCTTATCTACTTCAAAAATACTTAGAGACTATTGATTTCCAGCTATTTCCTTCACACTCCACACTGAGTCATAGTTTCCTGCAATGTCATTTCCGGCTTCCAGGAAACTCTTCTAGGTTCTGCAGCTCTGTTTATGTAATCGTCTGTATTAACAAAATGTACCTTCGCCAGTATCATAGAGCCACACAACCCTGAAGATTTTTTTCCACTGTTTTCAACTATTATACTCCAAACTCCCAAATCACACCTTTGGATCATTCACAGCACACCAGTGCTGCTGCAGAATAGTTGAAAATCTCTATAGTAGGAACATCAGGGTCATGAAGCCTCTGAACCATATACAGTGGTGCCTCACATAAAGAGCTTAATTTGTTCCGGAGGCATGCTCTTTAAGTGAAACGCTCTTTAAGTGAAGCAGATTTTTCCATAGGAAATAATGGAAACTCAGATGAATGGTTCCACAACCCCCAAAATATTCATATAAAAATATTAACTGGATGTAAAAATGATGACAAAACACTGGAATTGAATTCAAAACATGCATTCAATGTGCATGATCCTATGAAGTCTACTGAGGCTGCAATCTAAAGATACTTTCTTGGGAGTAAGCCCCATTTAACACAATGGGGCTTAATTCTGAGTAGACATAGTTAGGAGACTGCAATCAAAGACACTTTCCTGGGAGGCTTATCCAGGCTGCTGCTGGAGGTTCAAGGTGGTCGGTGGGGTTACTTGGGGGCAGTTAGGGGCAGCTGCCTCTGGCACCTCCAGGCAACTGCCCCCAAGTTGGGGACAGTTAGAGGCAGCAGTGCTGGCAGCAGACCTTTTAAAGAGCCTCCATGCAGAGCATAGCACGCGTGCCCATAGTGCGCTTGCTTGTTAAGTGAAGCTGAACTTGTTATGTGAAGCAAGATTTCTTGGAATTTTGCTCATTATGTGAAACGCTTGTTAAGTGAGGTACCACTGTACCTCACTTGAAGCACTTATGCAGGAATCTCTGCTTTTTAAAAAAAAACAGTCAAAGAGAAAGAGAGAGAATGAGAACACGTTCTTGGAATTAAAAAAATTACAGTGTTAATAATTTATAGACTCAGGCGGCAATCCTAAAAACACTTTCCTGGAAGTCAGACCCATTAAACACAATGGGGCTGGCTTTTGAGTAGATACAGTCGGGATTGTGCTCTCAGTCACTATGGAAAGCAGAAAATCTTGGGAATATGTGAAAAGTTGATTCACGTGTGTGCACATATTCCAAAACATCATGCTTGATTATGTTGCTGAAAACGTATTTACTGCATCTATGTGGGATATCTACTTCTTGTAAAATCTACAGAGGTTTACTTGAACCAATCAAAGAAACTGAAACAACATTCTGAACCCAACACCTTTTCCAAAACAGAGTTGAAGTTAGTATAGGAAGTGTAGAGCAAGTTGTGTCACTATGAGTTCTGGATTTGCAGTACACCCATAAGATACGGTCTAGAGATGAGATCTATTCTTTGAACTTGTAGAACTATACCACTGCATGTAAATATATACCTCACAATTATACCCACTAAGATTCAGTAGCCATGATTGATACAAATCTGTTTATTGTCTTCTGATTCATTCTGTCAATTTAATCATAGACACACACATTTGTAATGTAAGTAGCTGTCCTGAACTGTAGTATCCTCATTTTGTAGGTGCCAACAGGGTTAAAGTCTCCTCAGTTATGCTTTATCTCTATCTAGCCCATAATTATCAAGGGCCCCCTAGTAGGTTTCAGAGTCAGGGGAGCAAGGCAGATCTAAGACCAGATAATCAAACACAAATCTGTACAACATTTTAATGTAACACATGTCAAAAAGCAAATGTGTGAAT
Organism: Cryptoblepharus egeriae; assembly: GCA_030015325.1. Lineage (NCBI taxonomy): Eukaryota > Metazoa > Chordata > Lepidosauria > Squamata > Scincidae > Cryptoblepharus > Cryptoblepharus egeriae. Next base: position 33,521,062 of record JAREYC010000005.1, read on the forward strand.
GCACTTCCACTTTTCAATCAATTACTCTCATATCAGTCCATGACTTGTGCACCCCCATCAACTCTAAAGCAAGACAGATGGGCTCCAGATGCCTGGGCAGATGTACAAGTTCCCATTTTGAGATGTGACATCATCTCAAAGCAAATGCATAAGCATTTTTGTGCACCCACTGTTCACCATATGCTGCATTGTGTAAAGCCATGTTCAAAACCACAGGTTCCTTTCTAAGACAGATACTTTTCAGAATTGGGATTGTGATTCTGAAGAATTAGTCAGGTGGTTAGGCTCGTCATAACCACAACTAATAAGGTGCACATAACCAGGTCACTGAACATATTCTGGCAAGGGAACCCAGAGCCGGGACTGTGGCAATAGGACAGAATACATGGCTACACAGGAACAAAGCCAGCATTTCTGTTTTGGAGTAAATCAGACACACCGAAGGGCTAATAAGATGAAAATTGCAGAAGGTCCACCTTTGTAGGTGGGCTACAAAGACCATAGACCAATCCTCTATCAGGCACATAAGGTACAGATTTATTTATTTATTTATTTAAAAGCAGGATGAGTGGCAGAATACAGAACAGTTCCATAGTTCAGGAGTTAGGAGAATGCATAAATACTCACAAATAAGGATGTTGTCCTTAAACTTTCAGAGCAACCATTTATAAAAAAATTCATTCATTCACTAAAAAAAAAAAAAAGATTCATTCACTGCCTTTCCCCATGTTAAAAACTTGACACTCAAGATGGTTAAACCTGTTGCTCAAGGCTAACAAATATCCAGTTAGGACTGCTTATGGAAGAGGGATTTTAGAAACCATGCTAAATACAGCCCAATTCCTAGGCAAGCTCGAGAACTGGCCAGGCAGTGGGGCTTGCAGAAATATCTTACAACACGTTTACAACATCCAGCCACTGTCGCATGCCCCTATGTTGAGGTTCCAGGATTAGGCTCTTAATTATAATGCACAGTATTATCCTGTGCATATTCACTCAGAGGAAAATCCTGTTATGTTCAATGGGCCTTGCAACCAGAAGATTGTGTATAGGATTGCTGCTTTAGACTGCAATCCTAACCACACTTTCCTGGGAATAAGCACTACTCAACACAATGGAACTTTCTTTTGACTAGGCATGTTTAGGATTTCATTGCTAGTTAATGTGGACAGAATGTAAAAATACTGTCATAGAAATAATATCAGCTACATATTAATTACAGGACCAATCATATCAGTAGAACAGATGAGATTTTGCAATCTTCAACTTGTTTGGGATGAGGTAATGTTAGGTGAGATAACAGTTAGATGTTATCTAATTTTTGTCTCTTTTTAAATATAAAAACAAAATTTTAAAAGTATTTTTCTGGTCACACAAAGGTGAAGAAGAATACATTCCGGTCCAAGAAAGCAATGTTACCCAATTTGGGTTCCTGAGAAATTATTATCTCAATAGGGGCACCTACCCAGAGTAGGACAACAGAATCAACTGCAGGTTGCATTAAGCAGCGACCATGATATATAGTATGGGTGATGGGTGCCATTATAAATGGCACCCATTTTTAAATTTAAGAAAAGTATTATGGACATTCATTCATTCATATTAATAAGAAACAGAAATTTTCAGGAAAGCTGAACCAAATACACACTTTAGAAATACTACAAACCATTCCTTCTTGAAAATAGTTGTACTGGTCAGTTACCCCTTATCCATAGAGCTAAAATCTCTACAAAATCCAGACACTTTTGTCAAAGACTTGTTTACTGCAGTGTGAAGGATAACCACCTGCGAAATGTTTTGTGGGTTCACAATGTCACCTTAAAGATTGATGGACATTTACAATGTCGGCTGAAAAAGAGCATGTATTCCAAAAACAATGCAAGGCAATGGTTGTTAAAATCAGCACCTGGCTGGGAATACCCATTTACTTCTGGGTATTCAACAAAAAAAAAAACACAAACACACACACACACAATAAAACAGAAAGTTCTCCACACCGCAAGTTGGCTTATTCCATCAGTGGCCTCTGAGCCAACACTTACACTGATGTAAATCTATATAAATAAAATCAAAGAGTCACTGACCGACTCACTCACTGACTCATCAACACCTAACCAAATCCACCGGACCTAGTAGCATGAAATTTGGGGAAGGGATTTCTTCTGTGATGTAGGCACTAACTTAGAATGGATTTTTAGAAATTCAAACTGGAAGGGGTGCAAAGAGGTGCAATGTGTTTTTTGTCCCTATACTGAACATTGAAGACTGAGCAATACCCTTTCCCAACCTTTGGACCTAGAAGTATGAAATTTGGGGAGCTTATTCCTTCTGTAGTGTAAGGACCCACTAAGAATTGATTTGGTACCTGATATTGCCCAGTGAAGCCATTGCCCGGTGGTGCTCTGTAGGGATGCCCAGTGCTCACTGCTGCCCACGGGTGCCTGATGGTTCCTGCTGGCACTCACTGGTGTTCAGTAAGGATGCCCAGTGTTCACTGCCCAGTGTTGCCCACTGCCTGCTGGTGCCTGTTGCCTGGTGGTGCCTGCTGGTGCCCGCTGCCCATTGTACAGTGGTGCCTGGTGCCCAGTAGGGATCCCCAGTGCCTGATGGTGCCCTCTTCCCACTACATGGTGGTCTCCACTGCCCTATGGTGCCCAGTGACCAGTAGAGATGCCAGTGGCTGCTACTGCTCACTATTGCCTTTGTTACCCTCCAGTACCCTCCACTTCCCAGTGCCATAGCCCAGTGCCCAGCTTGCCCGCCGGTGCCCAGCCATGCCTTGGGCCCACAGATATACCAGTGCCCAGGGCCCACGACAGGTTGATTCTGCTAATATCTACTATTCATATTTATCACAGTATAGTACATTGCAGCTGGAACACTTTTGACTTCCATTTATAAAACAACAGCAGATCATGCAAACCAAGTGCTTTTATATCCCTTTGACTCATATGTGTTTTCTTTTTTCCAAAAAAGAACTGAGGATCTATTAGGCTTACTTTTTCCATGAAAACTTTTCTGTCACAACAAGGGCATTAAGTGCTTCAGTTTGCAATGCATAGATGGATCAATATGCATTTTATTATGCAAACGGTGGAAGAAAGGAAAAAAAGTAGGCTACAAAGTATGATCTTCACCTCCAGGCTAAGGAAATCATCAGCCAAAAGGCACTCAATGCACTGTGTGGAAAATTACAGGTTGAGGGCACATCTATGCCCTCAGATGCATTGCAAATCCCATTTCCTAGTACTTCAGCATCTTGCTATACTGTACATGCATAAGAAAAGCAGCTGTGCTCGTTTGCTTAGGACAGTGATTTACATGTCTTTGATTTAAAATAGCCTCATGGAAGCCCCATTACTGAACCTCTCAACACATAATCCATGTGTGGATTGTAGACTGAGAAACCATATTGGACACTTTTAAACATCAGTGACAGTGCTTGGGCCTTGTTACAGGAAGACCTTGCAGGGGAGTCACCAGGGCCCATGTCACCTGGTGCAGGACCCTGGCACATCACATCCCTCCAGGGCTCATCCCCAGGAGACTTGCTGTGCAAAAAAGGCTAATGAAAGCAAAAACCTGCAAACCTTACATAATGGTTAATCTTATGACAAATGGTTAATCTTATGACAAATGTTTGTCTTTAGCACCTGAAACATGTGGGAGAAACAATCTTATATACAGTAGCAGCTTCTGAGGAAGTCCGAAACAACAGTTAATGGCTTACTCATTGCAGGTGAGTAAATTCCTAAACCATATCAAGATGAAAACTTACATTTGCATTTATGTAAATTAACATATTGTACTTTTCCAGCCTTGTTATACAAAAATTTTTCATATATGGATTTGACTCAAAGTGAACGGCCACTGCAAATCACAATTATAATGGATTTTCTACTATTGTAGAGAGGTAGTCATGCAACCAATTATTCCATTCTTCAGTCCTAGATTCATACCCCTGCAGATATTAAGACACAACCTGTGTCTTATTCTGTTAGGTGCCGAGGAGGAGGAGAAACATGGAATTTGGTGTTTAAATCTATTTTTCCATAGTTTGTTATACACAAATTTTTCTTATCCATGGGAGGTTCCAGAACAGAACACTACTAGATAAATAGGGACAGCTGTATTTTAAGTAGCATCATGCAGCACAACTACTAGGAAACACACTCCAGGCTGCTGCCTTGTCACTGGGTTAAGGCCCAAAGCAGGGATCTGGGTGAAAGGCAAATAGAATGAAAAACTGGGTATTCTACTCCAGGGCTTTTTCCAGCTTCAGACATGATGCATGGCATAAAATGGGGAATCAATGGCTCTTTAAGGTTTCCCTGATCACATCTGCATTCTGATATCGGATGGGTGCTGAATGGCAGATGTATTAACTGCCATTTGTGAAATTTTCTTCTCAAAAATACTCATTTTTTTAACATTCAGGAAACAGCGAAGGTGTGTTATTTAATCAGGTGTTTGATGCTTTCTAGCCAATTTCTGCTTTTTAACTCATGCCAATTTCATCTTATTCTACATTGATTCCTGGGATTCCTGGGTGTAAGGCAGTGATTTTCAGCTTTTTCATCTCATGGCACACTGGCAAGGCACTAAAATTGCATAGACAAAAGCATTTTTTTAACAAGGCTTGACAAGGCTCATCATGCTTATGGTTGGAGGAACAATTTCCTCAACTACCCTATTAATAAATGGCCTTCCCCAAAGTTCTACTGCTCACTTGAGGACCATCCACAGCACATCAGTGTGTGATGATACTGTGGTTGAAAATCACTGGTCCAAGGCTTTTCAACAAGTGCTTATCTGACTAATTTCCTGATAAAAACACTAATCAACTTAGGGCACAATCCTAACCAACTTTCCAGCACTGGCATAGTGTGGCCAATGGGGCATGTGCTGCATCCTGCAGTTAAGGGCAGTCACTGAGGCCTCCTCAACATAAGGCAATGTTTGTTCCCTTACCTCAGCATTTCATTGCCCTTATGTCAATGCTACAAAGTTGGTAAGGATTGCTCCCTTCGGCTACAATCCTATACACACTTACCTGGGAGGAAGTCCTATTTAACACAATGGGGGTTGCTTCTGAGTAGACCTGCTTAGGATTGTACTGTTTATTGTTTTGTGAAGTCTTTTTTTTTTTACTTTTTAAGATCAGATAAAAACGTTTTAAAAAACAACCAGGAATATTCTCAAAACCATTATTTGGAAATACATTTCAAACCATGTTTCAGAAAGTACTTGGACATAGTTACTGCTTATAAGTAACCACTGGTTTGGCTGGTTCAGACATTGTGGCAAACTGAAGTTTGAGCAAAGCAGAAATTGAAGAAGGGAGTACATTACACATGGCAAGAGGAAGATATTCAATGAGATAAACTCAAGCTGAGCTCTGGCTCAATAAGAAACTATTTTACAACTATTTTTGCATTACAGGCATGAACATAAAAAGGTTCTCATGCAACAGTGTTACAGTGTATAAACCTATTCTCCATAACTCTGGATCTGACTCCATGCACACACATTCTCTAGTTCTAAATTCAAATCAACCGTTGTCTTTTCGTCAACCATGTTTGTTTTCACTTATTGTCTTTTTAGCACACACTTATAAGCCTACACTCCACTTTCTTCTACAGTATTATCTTTGGCTCTCATTTGACAAAGCTGTAGACTTTAATTCTGCCAGCTAAATCAAACTGATAGTGATGCTGAGTGCTTGACGCTTCAGGGCATATTGCTATTATGGAGTAATAATACCAGCCACATGACATAAAATGCTGAATAAAGCATTTTAAGGAAGGCTAGCAAAATAAACAAAAACAAAAAATGGAGAGCAATGCCATGATCAGAAAGAAAGGCATTTTCTCTTCTCATTAGTAACGATGTACAAGTTTTGTAACAGACTTAGGAGATAAAACAACGTAGGTGGTATGTGTTCATTTAAATTAGGCAGTTGCATATCCTTCACAAAAAGTTAAGTGCTGGACAGGATTTACAGCTAGAGGCAATATGGCTTTGCCGAGAAAGGCGGGATAAATAAATAAAGAATTAAAGATGGAACAAAATCCTATTTTACACTTTAAAATAGGACAGAAAAATGTATGCCAGTGAGCCCAATCCTAATTAAATTTCTCCACACTGATGCAGCAGTGCCAGTGCGGGCCCTGTTGCACCCTGTGCAACATGATCATGATATCACATGATCCAAGTCCAAGTTCATCCATGTTGATGGATCAGGCCTTAAAATGGGGATGGGATACAGTGCAAGATACAACTTGAACCAGTGTTGTTCCCTCCCAAGCCTGCTCATTTCTGCTCATTTCCAAACTATCACTGCTCTACCCCAACCTGTTCCAGGTATACTTGGGATAAAATTGTTTTATAGCATCTAAAAGTAGGTCTTGAGGGGGAATCTGCTCTAGTCTTGGGCATTTTGGTCAATCCAACAGTTACAAGCCATGATGACAACAAGGAACCACCAGGTTTTGGCGTTAAGCTGACTCTGAATACCAGATGCAAGGGAGTAGCAACAGGATATCAGGATCTTATTCTCTTGAGTGCTTTTTGAAGCATCTGATGGGCCGTTGTGAGACAGAATCCTAGAGCTGAAAGGGACCTAGTAGGTCATCTAGTCCAACCCCCCACCTGTAGCAGGAAACTCTCCTAGAGCATCTCTGACAGGTGCTCGTCGAGCCTCTGCTTGAAGATCCCCAGTGAGGGAGAGTCCACCACCTCCCTTGGCAATCTGTTCCACTGCCAAACCGCCCTCACCATCAGGAATTTTTTCTGGATATCCAACCAGAATCTCCTTTCTTGCAGTTTGTACCCATTGGTTCTAGTTCTGCTTTCAGAAGCAGCTATGAACAAATGAGCCCCTTCCTCCCTATGACAGCCCTTCAGGTATCTGAAGAGGGCAATCATGTCTCCCCTCAGCCTCCTCTTCTCAAGGCTGAACATCCCAAGTTCTCCCAACCTTTCCTCGTAGGGCTTCCCTTCCATCCCACTGATCATTCTTGTTGCTGTCCTCTGGACTTGCTCCATTTGGCTGCATCTTTCTTAAACTGACGTGCTTAGAACTGAACACAGTTCTCAAGGTGAGGTTTAACCAATGCAGATAAAAGGGACATCCTTGCCCACTTTTCTTAACTGCTAGTCAACATCTAGTAATACTTTCACCAATAGATCTGATATATGTAGGAGCCTAGGGACTGACCAGCAAGGATGTTGCCTCGCAGGGATGTTCTTTAGGGCCCGATCCTATCCAACTTTCCAGCACCAATGCAGCTACAATGCCTTACAAATGTTCCCTTGCCTTGAAGAGACCTTCATGACTGCCCCTCACCATATGATGCAGCACATATCCCCTTTGGCATAGGTGCATTGGGCCTGAAGGTTGGTAGGTTGTAGACCCTGTCCCTACAGAGGTTTTTTTTAAAAAAATGGTATTTAAAAGTGTTTAACAGGAGGAGATCAAATGTCTCCTTTCTTACATAGTGGCTCTTTCTTGTGCTTTTCAGTGATGTTTGTACTTTTGATTGTTAGTTCTTTTGTAATAGGAAGCTATTTTTTATTTACCTATGCAAATTGCCTTGTGAATGATTTTCTTGGAAAATAAAATTCTAATAATGTTTTCTTTAGCTGGTTGGCAATGTCACATAGTTGTTGTGATTCATAAGCCTAGCTGCCAGATATACTTTGAAACATGACAACAAAATGTCAGCTTGTACAAAACAAGGTTGAAGCTCTACTAGGTCTTTATTTTTCCTTACTTAGAGTACAAGCCTAACTATGTCTACTCAGAAGTAAGGCCCATTGTGTTCTATGAGTCTTACTTCCCAGAAGGTATGTTTAGGATTGCAGCCTTAATTGAACAAGCTAGGATAGCTATTAAAGTTTCTTCACTGAGGATAAACTAACAAAAAAGTGAAGAGATCACAGTGGAAGGAGCTTGAGTTGAAACAGATGATTTGGATCTTCAGCATCTTCCTAAAGACAGAAATTTAACAGGTGAGTTTGGAATTAAGCTCCATTAGAGTATTACTGGCACTATAATTCTTCCCTGGGTTAGCCTGGATTTGAACTGCAAGATGGAAAAATTTCCTTTCCATAATCTCATGCATTATGTTTCCACTGTTCAGTTTATAATGGAAAGATTATCTGGTGAATATAATACATTCTTGGATAGGCATCAGATACTAAACAGGTAGATTCTCATTGGAGCAGATCTAACATACCACTATCTCAGATAGTAGCCACCATATATCTACTGCTTTCTTACCTTTAATAGAAGCCAAACATGACCAAAATCACTGATGCAAATTTAATTACATAACTCTAACTAGACAGGTGAAACGTAACACATTTGCAGCTTCACCTGAATCAAACTAGATTGAACAGGACTTCTCTTTGCTCCTCCTTTAGAATTCTGTACAAATTTTTGACACTACCATGCTATTGGGAACAGTAGGTTAATTGAGGTCTGTTGTTGCTATCAGCAAAACAAACTTGTAACAAAATTAACACTGATGGAGGCTTTGATCATATGTCTGGATCTACTCCTCTGACCTCTTTCTCTGCATAAAATAAGAGAAAAATCTTAGCTGACACTAGTTATAATAAGCATCTTCTTAATGCTGGGATTCCCACTAAAACCAATTTAAATGTTATTTTCAAGAGATTCACACTTCAAGCTTGCTTTCGGGTATGACAGTTGAATTGCATACATGCTGATACTGAACACCAACATTAGTGATAATCTCAAATATATCTGCTCAGCCTTGCAAGTCATCTTTTTCTAAGAGCTTTGATCCCAACTGATTGTGTTAAGCAAAACAAATGGCATTGCAGCAGAAAGCTATTGAACATTTCTTCCAAACCATGAGAAGTGGGCACCTCATTTCCTTGCTCTTAAAATAACAAGTAGATTTGCATCACCATTTCTTCACTATTGCAGTGTTCTCCCCTATAGCTTCCTCTAAGATAGCAGCAGAATATGTTCTCCCACACATTTCTGTTGTCTATCTCTTCTCCTTAGCTACCAGGAACAACAAAGTGGGGAAGAAGCGGAATAGCCACTAAGACTCCTCTGCCATTTCTGTGTTTGCTTGGTCTGCAGTTCTTTTCAAACAGTACAGCAGCAGGCCACCTGAGGACAACGGAGAAAGGGTAGGTGGCTTCACTTGAACCATCACCAAAGACAATGGCAAAGGAAAAACAGAATGAAGGCATTTTCAACCAGTGTGCCGTGGCACACTGATGTGCCGTGGCACACTGATGTGCCGTGGCACACTGATGTGCCGTGGCACACTGATGTGCCGTGGCACACTGATGTGCCGTGGCACACTGATGTGCCGTGGCACACTGATGTGCCGTGGATAGTTCTCAGGTGTGCTGTGAAATTTTGGGGAAAGTCATTTATTAATAGGAAAAATTAGGGGATTTAAACAGCCTGGTGTGCCTTGTCAATGGTACAAACAACTGATGGTATGCCTTGACAATTTCAGTGCCTTGTTAGTGTGCCGTGAGATGAAAATGTTTGAAAATCACTGGGTTATGGAAATATCCAAAGGAAGCTAGATCAAAGGTCCTGCTGGAAAAGACTTGCACACAGTACATTTTGTGCATTGACAAGTGAAAAGAAAAAAATCTAGATGGGAAAATCACAGCACATCAGAGGAAAAAAATGGCAAAAAAGAGTTGTACATGTGCCTGCATCCACTCTGATTATCTCCTAACATCGATACATCCCCGAGCAAGGCAGGCAATGAGTCGAGAGAATCAGCTATAGCTGAGATGATGGCAAACTGGCAACTGCAATGGAGCAGTGGGCTGGATCTTATAAAAATAAATATGTAATTTGTTGAAAGCTGTTCAAGTGAATAATTATAGTACTCTGCATCAGCTTTTGTCATGCACACAGCAGAAGCTGAAATATGGGCTAGGACCAAACTCACTATTGATATATTTTTTAAAACATCTATTTTTAAAATGTATAGTCTACTTTCCCAACCACATGGCCATAAAAAACCTTTTAAAATATCAATATATCAATCCTTACTTGGCATCCATCACTCTTGAAAGACTATGGTATCATGCTCAACGCTGTATACGAGGCATGAAGGCCTGGGTAGTTTGATATGGAGGATAGGCTGTTACCCAAGCAGCAAATCCCCCTCTCCACGCACGCCACTGAAATAGTCCAATGGAAAGGCAGATTGGTTCCAGCTGCGTCGCAGAGCTGGGCTAAGGACAGGAGCTCACCCTGTCTTGTGGGGCCGACCCGTGTCTCGAACCCTGGCCTGCTGGTTAACAGGCAGTGTCTTAACCACTTGCGCCACACACAGTAGCTGACAAATGGCATCTATGCAAAGGATTTTTTAGAAACCAATTATTAAGGATTAATAATATTGATGAGGATTTGACAATTGTCCTTGCCTGTTCTTGCTATTTTGATGTTTACAATCCTGTTCTACATCAACAGTTCATGTAGGGTTCAATCCTAACCTAGGTCGACATGACTCATTGGTCTTCCTGGTTGCATGGTGATATAGGGAGGCAAGTGCATGTTTGTGCACTGGTCTAACCCTTCCCCTAGGAGTGGAACATAAATGCTCAGGTCAGCACATGACTTGTGCCGGGGTTTGAATGGCCTAACCACAGGTTAGGATTGCAGCTGTAGTATAGCAAACATAAGTGCTATAGCAAAATGCTGTCAAGCCATAATTAAAAACAAGTAAAATTTTGGCCCCATCCAAAGAACAATTCCAAAGAATTGTGATTCCTTTTCCTTCTGCCTAACATAGTTCTGTGCCAATTTTTTTCTAGGTATATTGTGTACTTTGATAGTCTTGGAACAATATATAAGGAGAGCAGACATCACTTAATTTGTTCTAAAGAGGAATTCATTACTCATACTGACTTTCAGGGTGATGACAGAAGTGGAATTCTCTTTATTTGGGAAACGGACTATTAGAGGTATTTCTATACCAGACTGGTCCATATTTTATCATAATTTTCCAGACAACTCAACTACTTTAACTTTAACTCAACTACTTTAACTTACATACATGATTGCTCCTATAGTCCATTTAGGAAAGAACTGACAAATGGCGGGGAGTATAAGCAAAAAGCAAAATGCTCAAAATCTGCAATTAGCTATTTGACATGCAATCTGGCACAACATTAGCAAACGGAGTTCTCCACTATAAACCAGCCAAAGTAAACTTGAACAACATTTGAGCCTTCATCATTCACTCTCAAGCACCTGGCAAAAAACAACTCCCAAACACCTTAGTCCAAATGTCAACACTAATATTAGTTAGGTAATTGTCCATGTTAGTTTGAGGCAATTATCAACCTTCTGACCCCCATAATAAACAGTTAAAATTAAAACAACAGAACTCTGTTAAAAGCCTGATTGATTACTTTACTACAATTTGCTGACATACTATTACCACTTTTAAAACACACACACGCAACATACATGCATTAATTTTACATATTGCCAGTAGATCTACTGGGAAACATTTTTGGCTGGAATGTTTTCTAAAGTAGCATTTCAGTTTCAGGGAAACCCAACTCTAAGACTGTAAGTGTATGCACATTTATTTAAGAATTAAATCAATAGGGCTGATGTTTGACAGACACGAATAGGACTGCACCATATGGAAAGGGTGGATTTCAAGGCTCAAATGGAATCTCAAGTTGCCTTTCAGGGCTTCTAAATATTGAGAATATGGATGATATGAAAAATATATAACATCCAGCTCTTTCAAAACAACCTTTATGAATACTATACATTATGGGCGCAATCCAGAGTAACTACGGGGAGTCCTTGCTCTGGTGTAAGAACAATTTGCTCTGGATTGCAATATGAATTTCCCATAGATTTTCACTTGGTGGTGCAGTAACTATGGGTACACGTAATGTCTCTTATGTGCTCCCGTAGTTACTCTGGATTGTAGGGAAAGTCTACATTTTTCTTAACAAGATTGTATTTAACACAGTGATAATGGATATAATGCTAAGGTTGCTGACATTTTACAAAACAACTGTGCAGGAATGAACTTTCTGAGTTCCAGAGTGTGAAACATTCAAAAATATAGTCACAATTATGTCATAACCATAAACAACCATTACCTGATATTTGTAGCCCAACGTCAAGTTAATTCATCCTTCCATTTCTCAATATACAGGGAAAGATTACAATACAGATGAGGCCTCAGTATCCACTGGGGATCCATTCTCAGATAGCCCCCCACCACAGATCAAGAAAATCATGGGTAAGCAAATCCTAATTTTTTGCCCCTTAAGCTCTCCAAAAGGGGATTGTAACACAGGCTCTCTGAAGCCCCAAGGGGCCATACATCATAATGGCTTCACAATGGCCTTGATACATGAAAAAGTGACATCCAATTTCCTGATGGCTTCCTTGGGCTTCAAAGGAATAAAAGCATCATTTCCAGTTTCCCTTAGAGAACTGGAAGTGTTGGTGGGTAGGAGGGAGGGTGCCTGCAGAGGCCACAGGTAGACACAACAGTCTCTGCAGGCTTCAGAAAGCCATCCAGAGGAACCTGAGCCCTGTTCCAGTTCTCTTCAGAGCCCTGTTCCAGTTCTCTTCTAAGCATTTCTGCCAGAAGACCATATCAAATAATGAAGTGGTGACAAAATGGTGCCTGAAAAAATGTGAATAGAAAATTTAAATAAATATGTGTTTGGTCAAGTAGGCAAGAAGCTTTCAGGGGATCAGAGGCTGGTGACCCAATACAGATTTAAGAACCGCAATGAGTCAGATCTACAGGGTGGCCCATATGTCCCTACCCATCCATATATCTTATATATGTAATAACATATGGATGGGTAGGGACTTACTGGCCACCCTGTACAGTATAGAAGCAAAATCTGTTGGAGAAACAAGATCCACCTTATATGTTCATTAGAGCCTGGCTTCATCTCACCAAAAGGCCAAAATAGCTCCATGGTAAACAGCACCACAGCATAGTTTCCAATGTCATAAGTGTTTAGGACCATGTACAAAACAGGTCAAAAGAGCAGATATGAATGGTATACAACCCTAACCAATTTTCTAGCTCTGGAGTAAGGCCAATTCAATTCAAAGGTACTTGTCTTCTCATCTTCCTTTTCCCCCCTCACAAACCTCTTATGTGAGATATGGGGACTGGCAAGCGACAAGGATGAAAGGGAGTTTGAACCCAGTCTTCCGGATCTAATTCACTTCCATACTAGCATATTAGAACCAGTCATCCCCAGCCCATGGCTCTGTGTTATCGGGACAAGTTTAGGATCCGAAATCCTCTGCCTTACTTTCTCTCTTTCTTCTTTCTCTTAATTAACTTTGATGATATTATTATAATATTATACAATATTATATTATGAAAAAGTGGTTGCAAATGAGCAGGTCAAGCTTCTGTGAGACTTCAGGATACAGACGGACAAGGTCTTGGAACACAATACTCCAGATATCACCATCATAGAAAGCAGTAAGGTGTGGCTTGTTGACATCGCCATACGAGATGACAGCAGAATTGAGGAGAAACAACTGGAAAAGATCTCCCGCTACCAAGACCTAAGAATCGAATGACAGCATATCTGGTGTAAGCCAGTGCAGGTGGTTCCAGTGGTAATTGGCACACTAGGTGCAGTGCCCAAAGACCTTGGCAGGCACCTGAAAACTATTGGCATTGACAAAATATCACTCTGCCAACTGCAGAAAGCCACTCTTCTGGGATCAGCAAGAATTATACGCCGCTACATCACACAGTCCTAGACTCTTGGGAAGGGTCCGACTGGTGATGTGAATGAAACCAGCACGAAATTGTTCGCTGTGTATTTATGGATAATATTTATAATGTAAACTCTGTAAGGTAATATGGAGATCAAAGCACGCTTTTCTGAAGACAAAAAGAAAATATTCCACTCATGTTGGTGTTTTAGCCATTATGCTCCTTATCTGAATTCAATCTTTAACTTTAATAAGACATGTGGACACATCTTTGAGAATTTAGAATTGCAGAAAATATTTTTTGAAAGGAACACATGTCACTACTTTCACCAAAGTTAGAGGCATGGCTCAAAAGGAAGGCCAGTGGCTTTTCTTGGTCCTCTATCAGATTACAAAATTTAGTTGAAGAATCTTATGACAGAATATGTAAACATACTGTGTATTAGGAGGATGTTGCAATACAAAAAGGATGCTGAATTGCTCACCCAAGACAGTGACATAAGTAATACTGACATAATTTCTAAGCAGCTAAGCAAAACTAGGTCAAATCACTTTGACCCATCTAATGTAATCAGTAACTTCTTTAGAATTTTGCAATGCAGATGTCGTCTGCAAGCATTAGAGTCTTCCCAGTTATCAATGCACACTGTACTGTTTTTACCCTCTTAATATATCACTATATTTCACTATAAATCAGACCAAACATAATGAGATTGGACCTCATTCTGTGCAATTCTCAAGAACAGATTGCTAGCTTAAACTTTCAGTTTATTTGCTCAAAAAGTAAAATGTCACTAATATTATCATCAGATAAACAATTGAAGTGAACAAATATTATTTTGAGGGTTTGAAAGTAACACTGATTGGAACCAGGATTCCAACACTGATTGGAAGGAATATACCAGTAATTCTGTTTTAAGGGGGAGGAAATACTCTTGGGGGGGGGGGAGAGAGAGAGAGACTGACTATGGAACAACAAATACAAAATCTTGTGGCCTTGTACTAGTCCAGGGTTGGCCATCCTCTTTTAAGTCTTTTAACTTTTTAAGTCTCCTGAATCTTTAGTAATTGTGTAGAGAAGCAAATTTCAGCAGGTTCATCTGTGAGATGGTAAGCTGCAGTTGCTAAAATTCCCTCCTTTATACAATTGTTAATGGTCTTACATATCCCAAAATTGAAAGTTTGGCAGCCTCTGTCTTAAACAATTACTGGTAACCATTCCTGACGTTATCCTTCCCTTTTACATTCAAAGTTGGTGGAATCATATCCCAGAGACTCAAAATCAGAAGAGCCAAGGGAAGAGCTGGCATTCATTTGAAATGAAGGCATATTTTAGAATGATAAATCCTCAACTTGTACCTAATTCACTTAGGGTGCATGAAGCCAAGGTTGACACACAGCTTAACAAGAATCAGCAGCCCTTAACAAGATCAGGCATTTCAGGTTCACCACTCTTTTATCGTAGGATAAGTGACTATGTAAACCATCGGCAGCACTGCATTATCTATAAGTGAATTTCACATTCCATAGATAAATCTAATGGCCTCTAAATGACCCAAGACAGTTAGCAAGCGACCATAACTTTTCAATTTGATAAGTGTAGGTGGGGACTTATCTCAAAATAAGACCTCCAGGATAACTATTATGAGTGCACAACCTATCTGAATGTTAACAATGTATACAAGCCCTTGGGGTTTAATGACAAGCTCAGAATTTCACAGGCCTCCTTTTATAGACAGACACTATATTGTGCAAACACATTTCACTAGCAACTAGCAAAATGGTGCAGAACATTAAATACTTCGTGCCATCTCTCATACCGTGTATGTAGAAAAACAGCATTTTAATAAGAACCAAAAAGTAATTAATTATTTTTCTGGTCCTAGTTCAACAAGATAATATAGCTCCTTCTTGCCTTACCAAATGGTGGTGCAATTGTATGCTGCTTGCGCAGAAGCTTTGGGTCACACAGTCCCTGAGCCATACCACAGCTCCTCCCCATGTCACACAGATCTCCCACAAGCCTACATTGCAATGGAGAGATCTTATAACACAGGCTGCTTCTTCATGACCCAGAATTTCTCTGATTGCCAAAATGCACAGTACATATGCAGTCAGAGCAATCAGAACTGATTCAGTGGCATAGCTATCTGGCGCCCGACGCCCATTAATTTTTTATACCTCCATATGACAAAATTATTAAATTGTTATCAGTAACTTACTAAAATATTAATATTTTCATATTTTTATATTACCCTTTTATACCACCACTTGGGGTGATGCATGTCATTCGTCCCTCTTTTTGTCCTTACAACAACCCTGAAAAAGAGGACATGAGGTCACCCTCCACCAAATAAATCCTGCAACAACACCCCCTACAAATACAAAAAAAATCAATAAGCTTTTCAGCTCTCCCATTACCACTCAAGCCTGGGGTGGGTGCGCAGAGGTTATGCTACCTTCTGGAATACTGTCTGAGCTCCCCTTTTGCTGAATCAGGACCATGGTGGAGGACATGCTTTAGATGACCTGAACTGGAGGTCAGGCACGGTTGCTTACTTGCATATCAACACAGCTGTGCAGTTTACTTCCACTTTCCATAGAGCTCAACGCAGTGGAGCCTGGAGCATGGACTTCCTTCTGGGGTGAATGCTGGTGCTGCATTCATTGGATCAGGACCTGCTTCCTCTTAGCCTGATCTAAGGTTAAGTTGGCCTACTCACAAGTAAAGGCACAACATGGCTCCATTTCGATTTATATAGGGTCAATTCAATTAGGGACATTTTCTGGGGTGATTTTGGGTGTTCCTTTCATTGAATCAGGACCATTCTGGTGTCCTTGGATTCCTCTCAGCTTGACCTTTTGTGTGGATTATGGCACATTCACCTACTTGTGGATAAAGCTGCAATGTGGACCACTTTCATTTTCCCATACAGGTCAATGCATATTTTTAGTTTTAGTTTTTTGGCAATAACTGTTGATAGGAAGGAGATATTCAAAAAAATTGAATTTTTTGCTCTTAAATATGAATCCAGCAATATATGACATGATTGGTTTCTTCATTCCTTCTTGTCGTTATGTTGGTCATCCCCCAGAGTGTCACCCCCGTATGGGTGGTCCTGGGGCAGAGTGCCACCCCCCCCCCTCTCTAGCTACGCCACTGCAGATACTCAATACACTATTATTATTATGCCATTTTGAACAAATAAATGGCAAAGCCACATTTGGAGCATGGTGGCCAGTTCTGTGTGCTCCCAGAGACACCTGTGGTGGGTCAATGTGAGATTCACAAAGCTGGACTAGATAGGACTCTGGCCTGACCCAGCAAGGCTTCTTATGTTCTAATATTCATCAGATCAGTTGGGCCTTTAGGTACCCATCACCTGGCAAGAAGAAATTGGGAATGTTGATCTAACCCCAAATCCCTTCAACCATTAGTTAAGGCACTACTCTTTTTTTCTCTTGCCTCAAATGTCTTCTTCATGCCCTTAGAGATGCAGCTCCACCCTGTGTGCCATGTTCTTCTGTGATCTTCCAATATACATGGCCTGCAATCAATGGTTGATGTGGCCATACCCCAACAATGTGTTTGTGTCTTAAATTTCATCTTATGTCCCTAAACACTGAGAGAAAAGGACAGGCATGCCTGGCTCCAAACTGACTAATAGTAACGGGTAAATGAGTAAGAAATCACCTTAGACTTGCTTTTTGTATTCCTGTGGCCTTTGTGAAGACATTGTAACTGCCTACTCTGAGACATGATTCTTTAATTAATTAATTAAAATAAATAAATAGCATTTACCAATGGCAAGTGATCTCTAGAAGCTTTTGTAGCATCCATTTTTATGTCAAGTGTCTGCTCATCTCAGCTTTACTAACTTGCCAAGGGAAACAAACCTTGGCAGTTCATAAGAGGCTTACAGCATGATTCTATGGATGTCTGTGTAGTTGTGGAGGCAGGTGAGGTGGAGCTCCAAGTGCCACATGGCTCCAAGACTCACCATGTAACCTGCTGCTCCCTCTTGGGACCATTCTAATGATTGAAAGTGTGCTTTAATCCCACAACAGGATTAAGAGTAAGGATCAACTTACACAGTGAAACTGCAACCCTAAAGTGGGAGTAAGACCCATTGAACACAATGGGGCTTACATTTGAGTTGACATAGTTAGGATTGTGCTCTAAGTTTCAGAGCTGTGCAGCACTTAAATCTCCACTCCTTTTGGCTTCACTACTGTGTCTCCGGTGAAGTAAGTCCCATTACGTTAGTTCAGTATGATATAGGGTGTAATCCTAACCAGTTTCAGCTGGCATATCTAACCATGATGGTGGAGGGAGGTCAGCATATGCCTGTGCACTGGCCTAACACCCCCTAGGATTAAGGCAGAAGTGCCTTACTGCACTTTGTGACTCCCCCAGGTGAGTACAGGACTTATGCCAGGGCTTATGGACCTAACTGGAGATCAGGATTGCAGCCTTATTTCCAGGAAAATTAGATCAATGAGACATACAGGGCAATCCTAAGCATATCTATTCAGAAGTAAGGGTGCAATCCAGAGTAACTATGGGGAGTACTTGCTCCGGTGTAAGAACAATTTACTCTGGATTGCAATATAAATTTCCCATAGGTTTTCACTAGGTGGTGCAGTAACTACGGGTGCACGTAATGTCTCTTACGTGCTCCTATAGTTACTCTGGATTGTAGGGTAAGTCTCATTGTGTTCAATAGCACTTACCATCAGGAAAGTATGATTAGGATTCCAGCCTTACTCTAAGGAAAATATGTAGGAACTAAAGCCTGGAGGCTGAAATCCTAAACTCACTAAGGGCAAATTAGCATCCTGGCCATGTGGGAGTAAATCCCACATGGGGGCTTACTTCTGAGTAAGTAAGGAATACATTTAGGATAACACTCAGACTACCAAAATATTTCCCTTTGGCAATATAACTTAATTCTCAATTCTCACCACTCTTCCGTGTTCCTTCTGGCCCAGGCAAACCCTTTTAAGAGGCACTGTAATTTTTTAAACAACATTTTAGAAAAGAAATTTTAGGTCCATACTAAGCATTTATGTAACAAGAAAATTCTAATTAAAAGCAAAATATGTGTTCAAATTTCCAGCCTACTTCCATTTCTACTGTATAATAATAAACGTACTAAAAACTATAAAAAATTTTTAAACTGAAGAATGTCTGGATCTTTAAAGTTTCTTCCAACAGCTTTACTGTTCCCTAGTTCTCTTACATCCACCAGAGCCAATGGCATTCAATTGCCACTCCCATCAAATACAAAGCTCTTCAAAGGCAAGAATGAAGTATTCATCCTGGAATTTTTCTGTCACTCATAGAGTGTATTATTAGATACTAATAGCTTCCTGACTTGGTATATGTATGAAAGACAGTGTTTGTCAGATTGCTGGAGGACATGGAGAGAAATGCTGAACTAGATCCCTATGGTGATTATGCTCCAGCCACTGCCTTAAGCTTACCAGCAGTGGGTAAAACTGGCTACTCACATTCCCCATTTTATATTGGGAGTATCTCCTGGCAGTCCTGCAATGATGAAATGGCTTCTAAGCATAGCAAAAGATGCTGGGCACATGAACAGTGCAAGTATCTTGGCCAGCATATCACATCATTGGTTGGTGTTCAAGGGTCAGTCCATGGGCCAGCTGGTCCTCAATCAGTGGTTGATGTGGCCACCCCTGACACTATCTCTTATAAAGGGATGATCTTTTGAGGATCTCAAGCCCAGAGAGTTTTATTTATATTTGATGAGTCTGAAGCATGACATGATTTTACCTGAATCCAAATATTCCCAAAGATCATCAAGTCAATATTTTATATAGTGTGGAGAACTCATAATTCATTCTACAGCTGCAATTACTGCTGATAGTCATTCCAGGGGTGGGGGGAATGACAGCAGAAGCCAATTAACTATATAATTTATATAAACCCCTCTAAAAAGTTAATAATGGTTTGGTTCAGAATGCAAGATTAAATCCAGCACTTGTTTACACCAACTAGATTCACACTAGATTATAATTGAATTAATTTGAATCTTTATTCATAAGGCAATTGTATCATTGAGCATCTTGATCAGTTATTTTCAAGCAATGTGAGCGGCACACTTTTGTGCCATGAGTGGTCCACCGAGGTGCCATGGAAAGTCTGCAGGAAAGTCATTTTTAAGTAGGTTCAATGGGGGATGTGAACCCCCCATCAATAGGTGTGCCTTGTCAATTGTCAAAGATCTGATGGTGTAGCTTGACTGTTTTTCCTTCCTTGTCAGTGTGTCTCAAGATGTAAAAGATTGAAAACTGCTGATCTAGATAAATGGAGGGATATTCTTACATTTTCTGACTGCTTTGCTTCCAACTATCTCTGCAACAATCAATTTCAAGTCTGACCTCTACAGGATGATAACTGAAATAGGCATGTGATGATCACACATTTTAGAAAGCCTGGATAGAAATGCTCAGAAGTCTACCCAAACTACAGTACTTCTTTCAGGGATGAGGGGTTCCTCCAAATATTCAGGTGAATCCTGAATCCCTCACTGCCCAGTTTGTTTACACTGAAGTGCTTAAATCCACCGATTTTCCTCTACAAGGAAAATTCTTGTATGGGAAGACAGTGGTGTAGCTAGGTCATTTGGTGCCCACTAACTTGTCAAAATTATTTAATTATTATCAGTATTAACAAATTAATTAGATATTAATCAATATTTTCATATTTTTAAAAATTACCTTACCAATTAAAACCTCTGTTTTATTCTTTTTTGGGAGGGGGTGAGGATGCCTTCTGGAGCACATGTTAGGCTTACTTTCACTGGATTGGGACCATTTTGGTGGTCTTGCAATGCAAGACCTCTGTGCATGACCTGAACAAAAGCCAAGGCACTTTTGCTTACTCACAGATAAATGCACCTGTGTAGCTACATTCCTCTTTCCATAGGTCTCAAGGCAATATCAGGGACTTCATTCTGGGTTGATTTGTGGGGGCTGCATTCATTGAATCACGACCAGTCCGGGGACCTTGGATTCTTCTCAGTATTCCCTTTCCAACAGACTAAGGCTTAATCCTTAAGTGAAATTAAGCTCCTTGCTCCGGAACAGTTAAGATGACTTTCTAGATGACTTTCCATAAGATAACACTAGAGGATGACGTAACTGCGTGGACCCATAACTGCTCTGGATTTTGCCCTAAGAAATGTTTGCCTATAAAGGTGCTGTACAGCTCATGGTCACTTTCCATAGGGCTCCACACATTTTTGGTTTTTAGTTTTTGATAGGAAGGAGATATTTGAAAGCACTGGATTGGAAAGTCATATACCATTGGAGACTAATGGTATATGACTTGATGGGGTTATTCCAAATGATTTTTGTGTTTTGTCACCCCGTTTATCACCCCCTGAGGATGGTACCTGGAGCCCAGGAACCCCCCAGCTCCCTGAGGTCTCTGTGTGTGTGTGTGTGTGTGTGTGTATGCGCGCACGCATGTGTGCGCGCGCGCATGTGTGTGTATGCAAGCAAGAAATCCTGTTATTTATTTATTTTTGCAACTTTTGCACCATAGCAAATCCTTTGTAGCTAGAGAAATATATTTCTTTTCTAAATTGGTAACATAAAAGTGCTTTTCCCTCCCCAGAATGTATGTTTTTAAACACCGTAGTCTGATTGTTACCACCTTTTTGCAATCATAACCAACTATTCTAACAAACTATCCTTTGTTGAGTGATTGAGTCTCCCCTGTTCCCACAAACCTACAGCACATGTTGCCATAGTGACTCTGCATGTCTATTTACCACACAAGTGATCAAAGGAAGCAGACAACACACACACACACACATATACACACATACATAAAAACCCTGCCAGACTTCCTACTGGGTAATGTCCAGCCACTAATTAACTGATACACTCTCAGCCTATGGACTCTATGCAACACCCCTCCTGTATTATCTATGACATACAAAAGCAACATTCTCAGACATAAAAAGTACATTTTTCTCTCAGAGACAGAGCAACAATAGACAATGGGAGAAATTCTCCCTAAGAACTGAGGTTCAAGTAAAAACATGCTTACTTTGTAAAATAAAGGAATACATTATAGATTTTAAAGAGCATAGTCATGGAAATGGAAATAATGCAACATTCAAATAAAAAAACTGTAGGAGCTTTAAGTCTGTGTCACCTACAAAATATGCATCTAATTTTTCATTTTTCTTGGACAACAAGAGTTGTGATAAATCAGAGCTCTTTGTTCACAAATTGTCAAAGTTCAGCACTTTTCTGTCCCACTGAAACCTACATGATTCACATCTCCACTGAAATTAGCGGAACTAAACTGCTCTGAATTTTAGGGAAAATCTTACACGTTTTCCTTTCTCTGTACTGAACTTTTCAGTATTTCTTTTAATATCATTATCCTAAATGCAGCTGTTCCTGCAAACTGATCAAACTTGCTGTACCTCTATCTGTCTACAAGCGGATATGTGGGGTTATTAAAATGCAGTTTTGCATGCCATTGGGTGATAGAAGGGAACACTGACTATCAGCAGATACAGGATCAATAATTAAATACTGTTACTATTTAGGAGTTACTATAGATTCCTTTGTCTTATTGTTTGCCTAAAGTACCACACCCCCCACTCATAATGAAATAGTGATTAAGGAATGAATCTGGTGGCTTTTAAAAAAAGATACCACAGTGCCCTCTCCAGTTCTCTAGTAAACCACTGCTGTCACCAGCTTGAATAAATCTGTTTAAGTGCCTACATACAATTTTTTTCAATTTGTAAGCTACTTTTCCTCATTGATCACTGAATATGAGGCTGAACACTGAATATGAGGCTAACATTATAACCATACTACAAACTGTATTTCAACTGCAAGGGAAAAATATACAATTGCTAATCTGGAAGCTAGGGCATAACCAGCTTATAGTTTATAAGATTCTTCAGAGGCTATTCTAAAATGTTCAGAAACAATGTGGTTTTAACAGGATATGGCATTAAGATAACTTTGCTTATCTTCATACATACTTGCTGTGCTATCAGAAGTGTTGGTGTGTTGTTTTTTTTACTTTGTATAGCATAGCAACTAATTCCATCCATTTCTGCTTCACAGATTTGTTAATAATATTCATACCTTGCTTCATAACATCTAGTTGAGTCGTACAACAAAGCCTACATAGCTTGTTCCCACAGAACCTACTATCTCGCCTCTGCTGTTACTACAGTTGACTCTTATCAGTATGATTGGCTGCATATTATATTTCTGTGGCTCATTCTTGCTCTTCCGGAAGGATAGTTAGCTGCCAGGCATAGATCTGTCTCTGTGCTATTCTAGAGTTGTATTCTGCACAAGCTCAAGATAATGTATCAAAGCAATACAGTGCTCTGTCTCATAGTGAAGACACATCGCTATGCTTGAAAGTTAATGAATCCCACCTGTAGTGTCATTGTTAGGAAAGGCTGGCTGGAAGATACAAATAAATTCAGAGTTTAACCAAGTGTCATTTGTTATATGTTTAATTTAAATGCAGCAATAGCAGCTGGCACATGTCTCTGATTTTTTGACACCTTCATTTCAGTGCCTTCAACTTCCTGTTTTTTAATTGACTGTGGGTTCTGCATACATCTAGTAAGCATAAGGAAAAAAAATGTCATTCCCTTAAGGAGTTGAGACTGTTCCCATCTGCTGATGAATGTTAGCTCATTGATCTGTTGGGAGGTTGGGATTTTGCTCAGCATATAAACAGATATTTCACTAAACTGAAGGCTAACTGAAAAGGAGATGGGCCATATAAATGTAAAATTACACCTTAACTCTAAAGCTGCAATTGTAATCCAGTCAAGATTGCATAGTATATGAGCACAATCCTAAACATGTCTACTTGAAAGTAAGCCCCATTGTGTTCAATGGATCTACTCCCAGGAAAGTGTCTTTAGGATTGCAGTCTTTGTTTGGTCCACACACACACACACACACACACACACACTCTAACTGAATATATATGAATAACTGTACTGCACTGAATATGTATTACTTCCACTGGGTTAAATGGGATTTACTCCCTATTAATAGTAGTTAAGAACTTTAGCCTATGACAGCAACTACAATAAGGTTGCAATGTAATCCACACTTTGTGGATACCTGGAAGAAAGCATCACTGACCAAAAAGGGAGTTCTGAGTAGACAATGTTTAGGTTTTGGCTGAAAGTCCCAAAGAACTTAATGTGAGTTATGGTACTTTCATCTAAAAAACCTTTCAAACATACAGGAGAAAGGCAATCCCCCCTCTTTGAAAAGCTTAAGCAGTTAACCATTCAATACTGCTATCCAAAAACAGGGCTGTTTCCTCCACTGCAAACTTAAGACACAAGAACACACTGTGGAGTTCAAAAATATTTACTCAGAATTAATGCACGTTTCTAGTAAGATATTTGCACTGAAAAACCACATCAAAGTTCTCTCATTGCACATGCATTTCAGCTATAACACTGACATCACTTCTGAGTAGGCACTTGCATTTTACATGACAACAGTGAGGTATGGCTCTGAAATCACACATACACATATTGGGCAGTAAGTCCTATTGGACATCTGGGACTTACTCATGAGTTAAACATGGAAAGTATGGACATGGATAGCTCCACTGCTAAAAAGTTAGTAAGCAGCACAACAGAGGAGCTGTAGTTCTTTTTTTTTCACCAGTGTCATGTTCGGAGCAACATAAAGCATCCCTGAAAAATCTATACTGAACGCATCTGGCAATTGGATGAAATCATCACCCAGACAAGGATTCACAGAAAGCTGGAATCATGTGTCAAGGGGAGATGAACACATAGGGTGACATATGCCCAGTTAACCTTGTGTCCTAGAAAAACCTAAATATCCTCCTTTTCCTTGTAAGCGGGCAGTATGTAGCCTTCTTATAATTTATAAATTATAATTAATTATAATATATAATAGTTTCAAATTCAATAAAGAGTAATACAGTGTTTAAATTAAGCACATGATGCACTATATAAGAGTGTTATTACCTTTCATTTTGTCATGTCCTACATTTTTCTTGCATATCTTACATTTGGGGGGTTGTCAGAACACTGAGGCAAAGCATCTTTCACATGCTTTTTTGTTCTGCATTAATTAATGCTATCTGGGAACATGTCTTCTCTCTCACTCACTCACACACCAGTTCCTAGCTTTTTAAAATGTGGTCAAGTACTTGATTGAAGAAGAAAATTAAAAATGGGTAAAATCTGAATATGGGAGGATGTCCTATGTACTTATAAAAGACCACTAAACACATTATTGTTCCTCTCTCTTTCACTGGCTTTTCTGAAGGCTTCCTTTCCAAAGCACCCCCTTGTGGTAGTAACACATCCAGGGATGCTCCACAATGGCTTGGATAAGGATCTGATGGAGAGCAAGGAGGAAGGAATGGCTTTGGAGAGAGAAAGTTTGTGTATTCCAGCAATATATCAATTCTCCAAGGTCCAATTATATCATCCACCAAGATCTCTATGAAGAATGCACACGATCATGCATTTAAATTGGACCATACACTTTGACTACCCATATAGGGTGACCATATATCAACCAAAAAAGAGGACAAGGCCTCCCAAAATGTAGGACACCCAAGAAAAATGTAGGACATGACAAAATCAAAATAAAAACATTCCTGCATAGTGATTTCATGCGGTTAATTTAAACCCTATATTAAATTTAAAACTATTACCTATGTTTTATTACTTCTAATTTATTAGTTACAAGGTTATGAGCTGCTTGCTCACAAGGAATAGGAGGACAATGAAGTTATTTTTTTCCAAGCTAAAACAGAGAACCTGTCCTGGAAAAAGAAGAAATGTGGTTAGCCTATTCCTAAAGCTGAGAACTTTTACCAAACAGAAGCAAAACAAGACTTTTAACATCTTGACATCAGCTAGCTTACACGAGGAATAACTATTTACCTTCACGTTTAAAAAAAGAAATCCGTCTCCTTTTAAAACAAATGAAAACTGGCTAGATGCAGTGGGCAAAAAAGTGCTGACAGTGAGGCATGGGGAGGGGGGGTTGGTGGAAAAGCATGCTTAGAGCAAAATCCTATTGCAAGCCTATAGTCAATGGTTACTCCCTATAGTAACTCCCAGGAAAGTGTGGATAGGATTGTAGCCTGGTTTGCCCCCCTATGTTTGCTGAAACTCCGTGTGTGTATGTGTGTGTGTTTCTGTACACGTGTCTGTCTTTGGCTGCAATCCTAAAAACACTTTCCTGGGAGTAAAACTCATTGAATACAATGGGGCTTACTTCTGAGTAGACATAGTTAGGATTGCGCTCTTAGTGTATGTGTGTACGAAAAAGATGTGAGAGAAAGAGCTTCCCAAAACCATGCACTGAATAGGTCCAAAGTGGAGTGCCATTCAGAACCTCTTCAGGATACTCCTTTTTTTGTCCACCCATGACGTTACCCACCCATTGTTTCCCGTGACGTCACCCTCCCATTGTTGCCTGTGACGTCACAATCGCTGGAAGACCCACTTGAAAGGAGCTCAGCTTCCTTGCAAAACCCACCCATGCCAATGAGGATCTTCCCCAGCCCTTTAGCCCTTTGGAGATGGCCAGATCCTGCTCCTTACCTGACTCATGTTTAGAATCCCATCATCCATCCAGCAAGAAACAGGGAGAGTTTCAAGGTGAAGAAAAAGCCAAAATATCCCATCCAGGGTATCCCAGGTGCTTGCAAAGTTTGCCTCTCCCACTTCTTAGGATCGCCTCCCCTGTAAAACAATGTTAAGTTTTTCCCATCCCAAACTTGCCCCTGCCAGCCTGTTTGCAAGGCAGGAGTAGAGCAAACTCTCCTGCCTGGCTCTGATTTCAAATCGCAGCTCAGATATGTAGTAGTTGGCTGAATTGGACCATGCAATAGCCTCACCAATCAGGAGCAAGGGGTGGGAGGCATCGCACAGAAAGGCTGCCTACATGAGGATTAGGGAAGCTTTCAAGGGTTTAAGAGGCTGGAAAAGCAGCTGGAATCAGTGTCTCTCTCCCTACAAAGAGGAAAGTCAATTTATGGCAGCAGAGATGGGGCTCATTCTGATCTGTGTCCACTTTTGCATTTAAAAAGGCTCCTGAAATTTACACACACACACAAATTATACTTAATATTAAAAGGTAAAATAAAACTGCCAAGAGTCCATCAAGTCCCTATGAAGGGCTTGGCAAGAAAACAACACTGTAAGTCCCAGCAGTATATTGCCACTATTCAGGATGACCACAGGTCCCGTTATTCCTGGACATGCCCTCTTTTTTAGCCTTGCATCCAGGGGGAAAAAAATCTTCATTGTCCTCCTTTTCCTTGTGAGCATGCAGCATGTAGCTTGCTTGTAATTCCTAAAATACAGGGTGATTCAAAATGAATGGGACAAAAAAAATGTAAGGTTGTCCTTTTTTGTCCCATTCAGTTTGAATCACCCTGTATATGTAATAAATTATGTTACATTTAATAATAGGCAATGTAGTGATTAAATTAACCACTTAAATGCCACTTAAATGTTTTTAGCTTTTTATTTTGTAATGTCCTAGATTTTTATTGGGTGCCCTACATTTTGGGGCTGTGTTGTTCTCTTTTGTGGTTATGACATATGGTCACCCTGCCACTATTACAAAGTTATTTTTAAGGGATTTTGTGGCACTGATTTCACAGAATGTAGCAATCTTACAGCATAAAAAAGGGGAATTAAGCATATTTCCAGGTCAGGGTGACCAGATAGAATGGAGGACAGAGTGCCTCTACCTTTTAACCTTTGCATAGAAGAGGGAATTGAGGCAGGTTTAGCTCATCATAGTAGGGTTTTAAAAGCAGCACCTGCCTAAATTCCCTCTTCTATGCAGTAGTTAAAGGTAGAGGCACTCTGTCCTCCATTCTATCTGGTCACCCAATTCCCTTGACACCCAAAGTGGTAAAAGAGGAAGTGAAGAATCAACATAATAAGAATAACTGCATAATTACTCTTAATAATTATAATAAGAGTAATTGCATAATAATAAGAATAATTGCATTGTACAAACATCATCCTCTTTCCAAAACCTCTAAATCAGTTATTCCCAAACTAGGTCAGGGCCCATTCATGGATCATGACCTGATTTTGGGTAGGTCCTGTAGCAACAGATGAGAGTCTCCAATGAATCAGAAAATTAATTTCCTCAAGCCCTGAGGTTATTCAAAAATCAGATAAATGTTCATAGCCCTGCAAAAAATTCAGCTCCTATAGTTTGCAAGGAGCTGAGCTCCTGCAGTTTGCAAGCAATATAGGAAGACAACTGTTTGAGCATCTATTTATCTTGTTTATTATTACCAAACTTGCAAATAAATAAATATTCTTTACTTCTTCAAAAATAACTTCTTTAAAAATAAGATCTCTTAAGAAAAATAAGATAAGATCTTCTTTAAAAATAAGATTATTTTTATTGTCTTGTAAAGACGGCTGGGTTCTTATAGAATATCATTTTGGGGGGAGTCCCAGTGCTAAAATGTTTGGGAACCCCTGCTCTATATAAATTACACAGATTCACTTATTCATTCAAAGGTTTTGATTTTTTTAAAGAAAGAAACCAAAGTGTTTCCCAAATTTGAACACATTCACATTACTGAGGGAATCGTCTTGTCTGCTCTCTTTGTTTAGTCTCCATGACCCTTGCTTTGAAGTTGGGTCCCTAGTATATGGCCTTTGGGTTGTTTACCCAGCCCTTCAAAAAGAGAAATGTACACACTCAAACCAAAGTCCTAAAATCCTCATCTCTCTTTAGCACACATGTCTCAAACTTAAGACCGGCTGAGAAGGTGGTTGTTATGGCCCTACTGCACTCTAAATGGAAATTGGTCTTTTGATCTTGAGGCACAATCAAGCAAATCTGAAGTCTGAATAAAGGGCCATCATAACGGATTTGCTACAGCAATGACTGTACTTACCAACCTGACCGAGTAAATCACTACCTAGAAAATGCCTTGCAAATTTAAAAAAAGCTTTTGCAGCTGAACAGCAGAAAAACGTGTTATGCAACCCCACTGCTATATAAGAGCCTAAGAAATCTATTTTATTCACTCCATTTCATAATAACGCTTATCAAAAGTATATAGAATGAGGATGGTGTACTGTATTTTGAGAGTTGGATTTACACCTACAAGATCCAGGTTCAATTTCCCACTGAACCATGAAGCTTCCTGTGTGACCTTGGCCAGTCATTATATCTCAGTTTCACCTCCCTACCTTACAAAGCTGTTGTGAGGACAAAAAACTTTATACACCAACCTGAGCTCCTTGGAGGAAGAACAGTATAAAAAAGTGAAAAAATAAATAAAAGACGAGAGAGAAACCTAGGCACTCTATACAGTATACATAAAACTGAAAAGTCACTCACTGACTCACTCATCAACGCCCAGCCAATACTACTGGGCCTAGAAGCGT
Organism: Cryptoblepharus egeriae; assembly: GCA_030015325.1. Taxonomy (NCBI): domain Eukaryota; kingdom Metazoa; phylum Chordata; class Lepidosauria; order Squamata; family Scincidae; genus Cryptoblepharus; species Cryptoblepharus egeriae. Next base: position 33,550,282 of record JAREYC010000005.1, read on the forward strand.
GAAATTTGGGGAGGGTGTTCCTTCCAGGACGGTGGCACCCACTAAGAACTGGTTTTTGGAAATTCCAGCTGGAACGGGGAGAACCCGTTTTCCTCCCTATACTTTCCATTTTTGAATCCCTGACTGATCAAGGCCCTGCCCAAACCCCTGAACTTAGAAGCATGACATTTGGAGAAGGTGTTTCTTCTGTGATGGGAACACCAATATGAACCAATTTCTAGAAATTTAACCCCTAAGGGTCTGAAAAGGGGTGCAATGCATTTTCGGCCTATACTTAACGTTGAACACTGATCATCATCCAGCTGATGTGCTGGGAGGGAGGATGCACAGAGGATGACAGTGTGCAGAGGGTGTGTGTGGGGGTGTGTGTGCACATGCGGGTTAGTGCATATGGGGGGGTTGATGCACATGTGAGGGTATTGAGCATGAGGGGTTGATGTGCATTAGGGTAGAGTGAAAAAGGCAAAAAAAAATTAATTTTAATATTTCCTGACTCAACAAAGGGTGCTGTTTGGCAAAAAAGACACTGCAAAAAAAAAAAAAAACAGCGCAATCACTCATCGTCTTCTGTTCCACACAGGGGGTCAAAGAAAGGAATGTTAACTCAAAAATTAAAAAAAATCAATTTCTTTTATTTAATTTTAATGTTTACAATAGCTTTATTTTCTGACTCAAAAAACTGGTGTGGCCCAGATGTCTTTCCATTAATCTTCTGGAAAAGGCGGTGAAGAGGTAGTTCATTAGGAGGCAATAAGCATACAAAAAGGCAATACAAATATTCACTTGAGGTGTGGAACCTCAAGATGGCATCATTTTGAGCTGAAATTTGGAGACAATTTGTTCTAGCCAGTTTCACATCATATAATGACTCAGGCAAAGTGAATTTCGAGAAAAAGTTTTTTCACTCCGCCGTAACGTGCATGGAGGATGATACATGGGGGTTATTGATGCGCATGGGGGACGGTGCATGACGGGTTGATGCACATGGGGGATTATACACAGTGGGGAGGTGTTGATGTGCATGGGGGGCTGATGCACATGGGGATTAGGTGCACAGGGGAGAGTGGTGCGCATGGGAGGGTACTGCACATGGAGGATGATACACAGTCGGGGTGTTGATGTCAGGGTGACCATATGGTACACCTCCAAATGTAGGACAAGGGTCCTCAAGTGAAAATCCGGACTTTGGGAGGACCTTGTCCTACATTTTTAAAAACGTAGGACAAAATGCAAGGCATCCTATACTTTGTCCTACATTTGTAAAAAGATCACCCACCCAGCAGCTTACCTTGTCCAGGGATGGGGGGGCTTGTCCAGGGATGGGGGCTCGTGTGTGCTTTGCTGCCACTTAAATGTGCTGCTCGGAGAGGCGCGCGCCTTCAGCTGCCGTCCGAGAAGCCTCCTTGGGAAAAAGAAGCTGTGCGCATGCGCACAGCCTCTCTATCCCTGCCCGGTGCGCTCTTAAAGAAGTAGACGCTGTGCGCATGCGCACAGCCTCTACCTCTGAGAGACCACCTGGTCTCTCCTCAGATCGGAGCAGTCTGCAGCGGCGGAGCATCCATCCGCAGACTGCTCCCTTCAAGCGCACCTGGCTGGGGCTCTTTCCCTCTCACCTCTGGCACTGGCCCCAGCCAGGCGCTGGGGAGCAGTCTGCGGATGGACGCTCCGCCGCTGCAGAGCACTCCGATCTGAGGAGAGACCGGGCGGTCTCTCAGAGGTAGAGGCTGTGCGCAAGTGCACAGCGTCTACTTGTTTAAGAGCGCACTGGGCAGGGATAGAGAGGCTGTGCGCATGCGCACAGCTTCTCTTTCCCAAAGAGGCTGCTCGGACGGCCGCTGGAGATGCGTGCCGCTCCGAGCAGCACATTTAAGTGGCAGCAAAGCACACACAAGCCCCCATCCCGGACAAGCCCCCCCATACCCGGACAGGAAGTGAAATTCCAGTCCTGTCCGGGGGTTTCCGGGCGTATGGACGCCCTGGTTGATGTGCGCATGGGTTGGTGCGCATGGGAGGGTGGTGTGCATGGTGGGTTGGTATGCATGGGGGGTTGGCGCGCAGGGGGGATGACAAATGGGGGAATTTTACTCCTGCAACGCAGGTACATTTTCACTAGTATATATAATAATATTTACAAACTCCTCATATTACTGGCCTGCTATGAATCTATATATATAAAAGAGAAAAGTCACTCACTGACTGACTCACTGACAGACTCATCACCGCCCTGCCAAAACCGCTAGGCCTAGAAGCGTGAAATTTGAGGTGGATGTTCCTTTCGTGACCGAGGGGTGCACTAAGAACCGGTTTTCGGAAATTCCAACTGGAAGGGGGTGAAAAGGGGCACAACGCGTTTTCCACCCTATACTTTGCATTGAGAATTGCTGACTCATCAACATTCCGCCCCAACTGCTGGGCCTGAAGCATGGAATTCTGGGAGTTCCTTCTGTCACCTGAACTCCCACCAAGAACCATCTAGAGAAATTAACCCTTCAGGGGCTGAAAAGGGGGCAACGTGTTTTTGTCCTATACTTAACATGGGAGACTGAACAACATCCAGCCAATTTGGTGCTCAGTGCCTGGTTCACTGGGGGGATGTTGTTCGGAGGAAGAGGTTGCACTGGCGAGGTTGCGCATGGAGGAAAGTTGCGCATGGAGGAAAGTTGCGCATGGAAGGATGATCCGCATAGGGGAAAGTTGTGCATGGGGGAAAGTTGTGCATGGAGGAAGTTTCGCATGGGGTGATGCACATGGGGAAAGTTGCGCATGGGAGGATGATGAGCATGGGCGGAAAGTTGCACATGGGGACGTTGCTCATGGGGAAGTTGCGCATGAGGGAAAGTTGTGCATGGGGAAAGTTACACATGGGGGAATGATGCACATGGGGGAATGATGCGCATGGGGAATGAAGAGTATGGGGAAGTTGCGCTTGGGGGATGTTGTGCATGGGGGGAAGTTGCGCATGGCGGATGATGTGCATGGGGGATGATGCACATGGGGAAGTTGCACATGGGGAAAGGTGCGCATGGGGAAAAATTGCGGATCGGCGCATGATGCGCATGGGGAAAGTTGTGCATGAGGGCAAGTTGTGCATGGAGGAAGTTTTGCATGTGGGTGATGCACATGGGGAAAGTTGCGGATCGGCGCATGATGCGCATGGGCGGAAAGTTGCACATGGGGGAAGTTGCGCATGGGGGAATGATGCACATGGGGGAATGATGAGCATGGGGGAAGTTGCACATGGGGGGTGATGTGCATGGGGGGAAGTTTGCATGGCGGATGATGTGCATGGGGGATGATGCCCATGGAGAAGTTGCACATGGGGAAAGGTGCGCATGGGGGAAGTTGCACATGAGGGGAAGTTGCGCATGGGGAAGTTGCACATGGGGAGAAGTTGCACATGAGGGGAAGTTGCGCATGGGTGGAAGTTGCGCATGGGGGGATGATGCACATGGGGGGATGATGCACATCGGGGGAGTTGTGCACGGGGGAAATTGCACATGGGGTTGATGTGCATGGGGGAAGTTTCACATGGGGGAAGTTGCACAAGGGGAAGTTGCACATGGGGACATGATGCGCATGGGGGAAGTTGCGCATGGGGAAAGGTGCGCATGGGTAAAAGTTGCGCATCGGCGGATGTTGCGCATGGGGGAAAGTTGCACAGGAGGGGAAGTTGCACGAGGGGATGATGCGCGTGGGGGATCATACGCATGGGGGGAAGTGGCACATGGAGTGTTTCTGCGCTGTGGGGGGATGGCATAGGGGAAAATGTGACACCGGCAACGCTGGTACGCTTTTCGCTAGTATACAATAAAATGTTTCTCACTATTTGCTAGAATCTTACAAATCAGAAGCTACAAATCTTACAAATGACAACAATCCCTTTTATACTTTGAGAAGCCTTTACAAGCTTTGCAGGGCCAGCCAACCAGGTTCACTACCAATGCCGCCCTGAGTCACCAGTGCTGCATGCACTTTCAGCCCCTCTGGCAAAAAATACTCCTTACCACACTCCATTATACACTTCAACGTTAATAAACTTTATGGTGTATGGTATAATGGTATACACCATTATACACTTTATGACTGCTATCCTTTCCCCTTGATCTATCCCAACATAGGGTTTAACATTTAAAAGGAATTACACTTGAAATGTCACATGAGTACAGAAAAAGAGGAGTAGCAAAGTGCTTCTTTGCATGAAGTTCAACCTTTAGGACACCCTTTGGGTGGGCAAATCCACTACTGGTAACCTTTTGTGGCTCTCAGGGACCCCCAATTTGCCTTTGGCCCATCAGAGATCATTTGAGCTTGTACTGGCCCATAAGCATTATTGAATCTGAACCCCACTGAATCTGAACCTTGCATGTCTCCATGTGTTTTTCACTAAGGGTGCAATCCAGAGTAACTACAGGGAGTCCTTGCTCCGGTGTAAGAACAATTTGCTCTTGATTGCAGTATGAATTTTCCATAGGTTTTCACTAGGTGGTGCAGTAACTACGGATGCATGTAATGTCTCTTATACGCTCCTGTAGTTACTCTGGATTGTAGGGTTAGATGGCAATCCTAACCTCCACTTAGGCCAGCCTAAGCCTTGGCATAAGTCCTGTGCTGACCTGTGGATGTCATCAAAGAGCCATAAGACCCTTCTGTGCCACTCCTGGGGGAGGGCTAGGCCAGTGCACAGACATACGTTTGCCTCCTTATATCACCATTGGAATGGAAAGACCAATGAGTTGTGCAGGTCTAATTTAGGACTGCACCCTTAGCCTGTAGGTTTTATAGATCAAAACCAGACATTTGAATTACACCTGGAAACAATCTGGAGGACAGTATAGTTACTGAAATAAGTTATCTGCACTAGATAACTGGCCTTGGTGTAATGTTTAGTTGCAGCATTGGGCCAGCTGTAGTTTCTGAACACTCTTCAAAGACAGTAAAGCATGCTGTAATAATCCTAATGTGATACAACTAAAACATGTGTTACCATGGCCAGATCTGACCTCTCTCTAAGAACAGCTGCACACCATCCTAAGCTGGATAAATGACCTCCTAACTTCTAGACATATAGGATCCAGAAACACATTCAGAATGAATACCTGGGTTTTGGGGGGAATGGCTGTTATATCCAACACAGGCTGAACTTTTATACCCCGATCAGCAATTTGATTTAGCAGGAGCTCCTCTATCTTGTCTTGTCCAGGAGGGGAAAGGTTGCTAAAGCAACTAATTTTATGTGACAAGGCAAGCCTGACTGCTTTGATCTGACAGATGTAATGACAGTGTTAAGAAGTAGGTGACATGCATGAAAGCAGGATTGTACTTATAATTACCCTTATAATTAAAGTAATTGTTTATTTTTGGTCACAGCTGCAAAACATTCTCAGTGTTTGGCTATATATTTGCATATGACTCACCACCATTATTGTCCATTTAAACCTCTCTCTACTGATGTCAACTGTGCTAAGAGATTGATGGAAAAAAGGAAAGGTTGATATAAAAATATGGGCTGGAGAGAATTGGAAGGTTTATATTTACCCATTTCTGCCTTATACAGTGGTGCCTCGTAAGACAAACTTAATTTGTTCTAGAAGCAGGTTTGTCTTACAAAGTGTTCTTCTTACAAAGCAGATTTTCCCATAGGAAATAATGCGACTGGTCCCACAACCCATTAATATTCATATAAAAATATCAACTGTATGTAAAAATGATGACTATACACAGTAATTGAATTCAAAACATTGTAATATAATACAGAACACAATTACTGTAATAAAACAATGTCATCTATTGTACGGTAAAACAGAAAAGAAAAACCTTTATGGCCAAGGATGACTAATTTTTACTAAAAAGAGTCATTGGTGTTTTTTTGAGCAACTTTAACAAGGAACCTCTCTCTCTCTCTCTCTCTCTCTCTCTCTCTCTCTCTCTGTGTGTGTGTGTGTGTGTGTGTGTGTGTGTGTGTGTGAGATCCATCAATGCAAACCAGATAGGCAGTTTGCAGCAGGACCAGCAGCAAAAGATTCTGCCTGGATGCAAAAGGAGCACGATCCTATGCTGTTTACTCAGAATCAAGTCCCATTGTATTCACTGGGGCTTACTCACAGGAAAGTGGGGAGAAGTGGGGTCCAGGCAGGGAAGGTGGTGGGGGGAAAGAGGGGTAGTTGTAGTACGGTCCAGGCAGAGATGGGGTTTCCTTGGGGGGAATGGGTTTCTTTTAAGGGAAGGGGTACAGAGGGAAGTCCAGGAGGGGATTTCCCTCCTACCTGATGTTGGCTGCTGCAGGGGCTCAGCTGGCTGGCTTGAGGCCACATGCTGACTGGGGAGGCTCAGACAAGGCTGCTGCCTCTGCACCCCTTTGCTGGACTGGTGCTGGTACTACAGGCAGGTCCCGCCTCAACCACTGGGGCCCAGCCAATGGTCTTACAAAGAGGGCTTAAGACCCAGTCTTACAAACCACTTTTCATCTTACAAGGCAGAATCCCATAGAAATTTCAGTTTGTCTTACAAAGCATTCATCTTACAAGGTACCACTGTATACTGGTATTTAACATGCCCAGTTTTGTCTCTGCCATTGGTTCAGTTCACTCACGTTTATAATTGTAATTCAAAATATCATAACCTTCTAGGTTTCCTTTCAGAAGAAGCCTCACAGCGTCTTATCTCTCTGCTAGACCAGCATAATAGCCACTATGCTGGCCAAAGGTGTTACAAACTTGCCATGAAACACATTTATAAAACCACAGGAGTATTATAAAAAACCACTATTACTCGAGGTAAGGGGGAAAATATCCAAAGAGGAGACCTCCAGTCTGCTCCCAGTTAGCATGGAATAGGCTAGTTAGAATTGGACTGTCTTATTACTGAAAATTTAATCTTATTGTGACTTTACTAGTGTAAAGAACTAACCATACATTCATCCTCAGTGTTGTAAGAAACAATCATATTGGAAAATGCAGTTCTAATTCCAAAAAGTATGAGGGTGTGAACTGCATTCAGTTCCTGTACGTGTGGCTTAGGATGCAATCCAGTCCTACTCCAGCAAGGGAGTCCTTGCTCCGACGTAAGAACAATTTACTCAAGATTTGCAATATGAATTTTCCATAGGTTTTCAGTAGGTGGTGCCATAACTAGGTCGACGTAAATGTCTCTTATGTGCTCCCATAGTTACTCTGGATTATAGGGATAGACATACTCATTCCACACAAAAGTATACAATGAACACTGAATTAAAGACGATGGCAAGCTTTACGTTGAGCTGATTTAGCAAGACGTCATTGGATTGCTTTCCAAAATAACAGTTGTGCCATACAGCTAGGGAAATGGAAATGAGAAAAAAAGAAAGCTGATTTCCAATTCCCAAGCCTGCCATTAAAGCAGTGCAACCATCATAAACTAGCATTCGAGCATCAGAGGAGGATCCTGTATCTCTCCTGAGTTTGACCAGATGCATAACGGCTGGAATCCAGGATACAAGTGTGTTGAGTGAGAACATTTTGCACCTGACTTGCATTTGTTCCATGCCATATTTTTACAAGAAATAGTACCATGTATTTATTTTTCAAGCAAAGTAGAAAGAGACCCCTGACAGTTAAATCTTAACAAGATGTGAAAGTGAAAGGGAAGTTTAGGGAGACATTAAGTTTCCACTGACAGTTTTATTTATGGGTAATGAGTTTTCAGAAAACAAAAATATTTAGCAATGTTCATTTCTATTTGTCAGAGCTCTTTGATTACTTTCCATCCACAATGAAATAGTATGCAAATTAGTTTTGCATTCACTTTATTTAATAATTGAAAATGATTAAAACAACCTTGAAACAAACCTGGATATCCAGACTATAAAATAATTTATCCATTTATCAAGTAGAAATAATGAGAAAATTGTTGTAAGTGCTTCCAAAAGAAAGGTAATCAGTATTTGAATTATGTATGATATGAAAACCTAAAAAGAATTTACTTTTTCAAATGAAAAGTAAAGGGTATATTTAGTAGATTTGTGGATGGAATTCACACTTTAACCTGGAAAAATAATATTTATATTCAATCCAATAATTGGAAAAAGTAACCAACAACAGATTTGAAGTTTTATGCAATTCTAAAATTTCAGTTCTATCAATTTCTACAAACCTCATACTGATCTCCAATTCATTATTTGTTGTAATATATATTTCACTGTATCTTTATTACACAATATCTATATATTAAAGTCACACACACTTGAATTTATGTAGTAATTTTCCACACAGTAGGACTGGCTGCATGCCAAACAGACCAGATTGATGTTTTATAGTACACAGCAGTTTCTAGTCAGGCTCACATCCCATTCAGACTAGACATTTCTTTCTGCATCTTTGCTGCTGCGAGATGCTCTTGCAAGAGATTCTCCTGTACTGAATTTTAAACATGATGTGGATAAGCCTACAGTGTGCTGCTCTTAACCATCTGATGTTTTGTTTAAGAATGCTGAATTAATTGACACATTAAATGGTAGGTTTAATAGCAAAGACTAATTTAATAAATTAATTTTGCTATTATTACTATCAATATTTTATTTTTATCAGCTTATTATTATAAACCATCTGTGTGCATTTGCTAGTCATCTGTACAATCACCATGAATTGAGGCAAGGACATCCATGCATCCAAAAGAGCATTATTCCTCTTTATTTCTTATTTTTCCTGTTTATTTTTTTATTTTCTCCAATTGAACCCTTTACATTTTGTTGCTTCTATGTATTTATTCACTGGCCCTAAAAGAATATGAAAATTACTGGTACTGTGCTCCTGTTGTTTCTGCAGTGCTTTCTAAACCTAACAGAAATGGCAGGTAGGCACGAGCAGACTTTTTGAAGTTAGCCCTCCAGAGATTACCAGAGAAGATCTCAGTAGCCTTTGGAAGACTCAGGCCAAGTCTGGCTCAGCGAGTCTAGGGGACCCACATGGAGCGAAATCTGCATATACTTCATAGGTCCCCCTGTAATCTCTCTCAAGTATTATTGAGGGATACGCAGGCAATGTGGTTTATACCACTATGCAGCAGTCTCATACGCTTATCAGTACTCATAGTAGACTGACTTAAAACAAAAACATGGAAAGTTTTTGATGCATCTTAAGAAACATAGTATCTGCAGTATCAGAAACTGCAGTATCGCTGAAAGCCATCTAGTTTCATATGCATAATTGTGCATATTAGGTCAGGGCGTTGGACTAAAATTCCTCCTTAGCCATGAACCTGTCTGGGTGACGTTGGGCCAGTCACTCACTCTCATTTTTAGCAATCTCACAGGGTAGTGACACCAGGAACTAAAGCTTTGTAAGCCACCTTGGGCATTTTCATTGGCATGCAAAAGGAGGGTATGTATGTATGTATGTATGTATGTATGTATGTATGTATAAATAAATAAATAAATAAATAAATATTCTGCTGAGAACAAGCTTCTGACTATGGAGTGGCAGTTCATTAAATGTTAAAATAAAACCATTTGTATTTCAGTATATTGGTAGGAACTGAACTATCTTCAAGATAACCTGAACAAGATGTAAGAATGTTAGGAAACCTGGTTCACAAGCAGTTTCTTCTTTTATTATAAGGTCATTAGGATCCCTGATTTCAATGTGAGTTTCTTCTACATCCTAAACAAATCAAATTAGTTGGAAATAAGGATGCTGTTATAATCAAACACATTCTATTTTTAAAATAAATATTGGAGGTCCATCTTTCTGGACAAGCTTTCTAAATATTCCTTATATCCAGTTGTTTTTTACCTAACTTTTCTTAGGTAGAAGAAAAAATTAAGTAACTAGGAGTATAGACTCCCATAACATTCAGGGGAAATATATCCCTATGTAACTGAAAGAAGGTGGAAATTTGCATGCAAAGCCTAGAATAGTGGAGAAACTGACAGGCCTGTTAGTTTTGCCTCTGGTCTTTACAAGCCTTTGGTCACCATTCTCAGAGCTTATGCAACATGATATATGTATATAGCAAATTTCCTCCACAAGACTCAATTTGATTAAGGCAGAAGCACCTTCATAATTTACAGCAGGGTATTTCTCTGAACATCCCGCAATGGTGGAAGTACAACCTGTCAATTTTTCTACTGCCCCTCAAAGCCCTTGCACCAGTGGTAGGCTCCAGCAGGTTTGCACCTACTCTATAGAACTGGTTGTTAACGAGAGAGGACATATAAAGTTTTAAAAATAGCCATTTAAAAGTGGCTGCCAGATGGGCATAGAACCGGTTGTTAATTTCTTTGAATCCCATTACTGCCGCGCACGATAGCAATGCAGAATTTATGGGGAACCTCCATTACTAGTAGCTGAATATAGAGATTATTGCACAAGCAGTACAGAACCTTTTTGACTGGGAAACCTATACATTATATTTGGAGACCCAGCAGATATCGAAGACACTCTGAGACCTTTTATGTTTAGCTACGCTTAAGCAGTGAAAATTCAATGGAAATAAAAGAACAGGTTCCACAAAGCCCTATGTGAAGCAAGGATGTCAAACACTGCAGCTTTCTTCAATTTCAGTACAGACTGGGTTTCTACCTAGAACTGAGGAAATAATGTTCTTCACGTAATTATTGCAGTTATCATATGATTGTTGACTAATTTTAAGTTTAAAATTATTTTATAAATTATAAAAGTTTATATATAAAACTTATATTAAAACTTATTTTAAGTTTCTACAAGATGACACTGTAAGACGGGCTTTTTAAAGCTACCAAGAACATTATTTGCAAAGGAAACTAAGGTCTAGTGATGATATTATAATTTTTAAAGCATGAAATCTTCTGTTTGTTCCATGGCCCAGCAAATGTCAGAAATTCTTTAAAATAAAAAGAACTATCACGACTTTGACTCATTGTAGCTGCAACCATAAACACACTTTGAACACAATGGGGCTTACTTCTGAGTAGACATTATGCTCTGTCTTTAGTTTTATGAATTGTCAGTGATATTTGCAATGAAAACACAGAACATCCTGTTCTACTACATTTGCCCTGAAAATTTCTTACTGCTATTGCCCATTGTGTAAGCCATCCTGACTATAGAATCAACTTGCAAATTGTGGGGTTGTGCTTACAGGAATGTAGCAAACACTCACCCCAACCTTACTACCTGTGTCACCCAAACCTTACTACCCATGCTGTGTAATACAGATTCCTAGTAAAACGGTTGCAGCAGCTGGGTCCTAGGTCAAACACAGAGGACAGTGGGCTGGGTGAAAGAAAATATGGTTATTTTAGATAATCTCATCTCACTCTGTTTAATAGCTTTTCCCATATGCTGTAGTATTCAGTCAAACCCTAAAGAGCACACAATCACTATAATGTAAAAACTGACCTTGTTTTGCCATTTATTATTCCCAGGTGTGGGAAAAGGAATAAAAAAGACAGAGATGAAATTATTCAGTATCATAACAGTACCTTTAAAACCACCTCACGTTGGATATGCAAATTGTTAAAGTCTTTAATATCCTGAGGATACATCTTATTGCATACTCAGAGTAGTTTAATTTCCTTCAACAAATTGGCCCTGTGCTTATCTTTCTCTAAGTAAGTCCTCCAAACTTTACCACTTCTGCTTTTGTCACAGCTCCATTTCAGTAACATCACTCAAATGACCTTCCAATTTTAATCAGATGACTATAGGACACATGATCATTCTGGTCACAAAGCCAAATATTGACTCCCTGTGTCAAGTTACTGAGGGCACAATCCTAACCAATTTAGGGCGCAATCCTGAGTAACTACGGGGAGTCCTTGCTCCGGTGTAAGAACAATTTGCTCTGGATTGCAATATGAATTTCCCATAGGTTTTCACTAGGTGGTGCAGTAACTACAGATGCACGTAAAGTCTCTTACATGCTCCCGTAGTTACTCTGGATTGTAGGGTTAGACCAGCATAACTAACCAGACTCCCTGTTCCTGTGGTGGTGTGGGGAGGCCGCCATGTGTCTGTGCACTGTCCTAATGGCACTTTTGCTATACCCTCAGCCCAAAACAGGACTTGTGCCAGGACTTATGCCAGCCTAACTGTGGGTTAGGACTGCAACCTGATTTTTAGAACACAGCCTTTTCAACACATAGTATAATGTAACTTATTTATGCATGTATTTGGTGCATGTGTGAACAATGCCATATACATTATACATAAAAATAACCTGTTATGTTTCTGGTATACAGAATAATATGCCAATAATTCTTTGCACATGAAAAGCATAATAATGTGCCTGCTACTGAGGGAGAGAAACAATGCATGAATGCTGAAATATCAAGCATTAGTATTGGAAGTCTGTCAATGTGGACAAAAAATATTACTTTTTACACACACACACGCACTCGCACACAGACTAAAAATATATTCATTAGTCGCCTTTCAGTTCCACTATGGAATATATTAAGCTAAATGTCAGGGCACAGACAACCAAATAAAAAAAACAACAACTAAAGGAACTCAAAGATTAACCCCCAAATCCAGAGTTACTACAGGAGCACGTAAGAGACTTTATGTGCACCCGTAGTTACTGCACTACCTAGTGAAAACCTATGGGAAATTCATATTGGAATCCAGAGTAAGTTGTTCTTACACCGCAGCAAGGACTCCCCATAGTTACTCTGGATTTTGCCCTAAGTTGAGTTACCCATTTAGAAAAGTGCTATGTAGGTTCATAGAGTTGCTCCTAATCTGTCCTGCATGCTCACCAGCTGCACTTTGGATAGCTTCTGCAGTGGCATCAGGTTGATATGGAAAGAAATGTTCCTTCACATATTCAGATCCAAACTTACATAGGCCTATATCCTAAAGTGAAATTAAGCCCCTTGCTCCAGAGCAGCTAAGATGACTTTCCATAAAATAACACTAGAGGGTGACATAACTGCGTGGAACCGTAACTGCTCTGGATTTTGCCCCTAGACTTTTAGAGGTCATAGCTGGCAGAGTCAAAGCTTGTGAAGTTTATGGGGCATAGGGTTAAAGGTACCTTAAGATATCCTAGCTACTGCATTTTGGCACTAGCTGCAGTAATATAAATATGACACCACTGAATAAAAGAAAAGAAATGTTAGAAACAGACCTGAATATAATACAAAGTTAACAATAATGGGCATCACCCGGAGGAAACACTAGGTGATTTTTAAAAAATGTTAATTCCCAGGCTCTGCTGCTTAGGAAATTATTACTCCATTCACAGATGAAGGCAGGCCATGGTAAAAAAAGGACAAATGCCACCTTAGGCACAACAGTGTTTATTACACAGCACAGGAAGATCTGTTAAGTGGAGACTAATGAAGCTTGAGGATCCATCCCTGCCAGGACAAGTCCGTGGAATTTAGGGTGTGAGCAGCCAACAGACTGCTGAATAACCAACTTCAAACTCTAAAAAAGAACATGCAAAGATTTTCTTGTTGGGTATTCAGTTTACTAAGTCACCGATTTCTGAAAGTATTTCAATCTGGCAAATAATTATGAAAACTATTCAAATTTATATTTTTCCCATCAGCAAGTGTTGGATTCAACAAATGCTGGATTGTACATGTCCCACAGTTGCAGGCAAAATTCTCAAGAAAACTAAGAAGTAGGTGAAAGCAGTAGCATATCTAAGTTATGGCAGGTAGGGCATAAATACCCTGGGAACCCCTTTAAGGGGGGAACTACTGAGCAGTTCCTATTAAAGTTGAATAAGTAGAGGCTCTTGTTTAGCCTCAAAATAAGGAAGAGGGTTGCAGCCAGTCAGTGAGGCTGCCAAAACATGAGGAAGCAAATAGATAAAGGCAGCTAGATTGCATGGCAGACAATACCAGTGCTTCCTTCAGAGAGAAGAACCCGATAGGGATGTTCTCTGGAGAGGAGAACCTGAAAATGACATCAATATCATGTTATCATGAATTCACGACATCACCACCCTGTTGTGCTCCGAACTGGTTTGTCCAACATCACACCATGCAAGCAATTTGACTAATGAGATCCCTGAATCCTCTCTCAAGGTCCATGCCCAGCATGGCAACATTACATCAGTGCTTCTCAAAGCAACCATTGCAGCAGACCAGTAATCTATTCCCCTTTTTCTGCAGACCAGCAATCAAGGGCATCAGATTCTTTGGAGATACCTGAGAAACTGGAAGTATAAAACCAGAGGATCTACACCAGCAGTTGATGGCTTACAATCACTGGCCATGTGCCACAGTACAAGTAGCACTGCATTACAATAAGGTGTGACAACCAACTTTAGAAAATTTTAATGTCTGCAACCGGCTGAAATTTGAGGATAGATCTGAGGATAAACCAGGGGTTTATGGGGCAGAGTCCAGTGTGACTGTATTTCTTAAAAAAACAATATACCAATTTTCTGAATATATATAAAAACTGGCCTTCTTGACAAGGGTATCGTAAGGATTACTGAGGCAACGTGCTTGGTAACCACTTTCAACACATTTAAGTGTTCTAAAAAAAGTTATTGGTAATTAATGATGTCATTTGTGAGCACATATCTTTGTTCTACTGCTATCTCTCTCTCTCAATCTGTCAGCACTCCTTTTTTAACTGACATGACATTTTGACGCACATGTTTCATTAAGACGTGGCTATGTTTCAAACGTATTCGTATCCCTTGCTATGGGTTGCCATAGTTACCATATTCTATATTAAACGAAACACTAAGTAGTTGTGCAAAACCTGTATATTTGCCCATTTTGTGTAATACATTAACTTTTTTATTAACTACATATGCTGAAGGGCATCCTTCCTAAATGAATACATTCATTTATTTAGCACATTTTTATCATGCCTTTTCTTCACACAGTGAATGACGAAGGTGGCTATCATCAATCTTAAAAAAATATCCATTTAATTACAATAGAAAATCAAAACATTACACAGTAAATCCTACCATTCTCCATACCATATTATACCATATTCTGCACATATCAATGTAAATCAACAGAGGAGAGATTCACAATTGATTTTTTTTAAAAAAACAACCGATGGCATAAGATAAAATAAGCAAAAACGTATCACCTCTGTGTTATATTAGAGACTTTGTGGAGCCTCTTCTGACCTTCTTCAACACTCCAAAAGCCTTCTGAGACCTTCAGAGCACCTTTAACAGTATGTCTGTTTTTCCTACAGAAATGGCAAATATTGTTAAAGTTGCCCTGCAGTCATCAGAAGGCTAGGGTTGCCATATAGCCTGAAAAACAGGGACAATCCTGATTTGGGGGGATTGTGTTCACATACTGGCAAATGGGACAGAGGGTCCTATCCCAGTTTTGTGGAAGAGAATTATGGCAACTCTATCTGCAACAGTCCATGTGTTACCAATCAGTGTGCTGACCAGGTTACTTTCTAGGATCTGTTGGCCAAGAAGGAACAGATCTGCTACAAAGAAATATTCAAAGATTCTACTCCCCAGAAGGACAACCACCCAGATGGACACCATGGTTGATGGCACAGAAAGCATTGAAAGGTCCAGCAGGACCCCCTGATGGGTCAGGTAATTTTCCAGGGGTATCTCTTATCCCCATGAATGGCCTCAAGCCTGATGGAAGGGATCAAGGTGATGAAAGGGATCAAGGTCTTATATAGGACCAGCTCAACCACTTTGTCCAGGAAGGGAAAATTCCTATTATTGTCCATCATAGTGGACACTGTGCCTGTTAACCAGCAGGCCAGGGTTTGATTCCCGGGTCGGCCCCACAAGACAGGGTGAGCTCCTGACCTTAGCCCAGCTCTGCCATGCCAGCTGGATCCAATCGTATTGGCTCTGCCTTTCCATTGGACTAATTTAGTGGCGTGGAGAGGGGGGATTTGCTGCTTGGGTAACAGCCTATCCTCCATAACTATCCAACCCAGGCTTTCGTGCTTCACATGCAGCGTATGCAGCGCTGAGCACGATACCATAGTCTTCCAAGACTGACGGAGTGGACAATCACTATGGAAGTGACTGGAAGGACTTTATCAGGATGTGACACACTACTGTCATTTTTAACATGTCAAAAAGGATCCTCTCATTCATGCATTAACCATCCAACCACTTGGCCAGCATCCCCAGGCCAATCTTATAAGCCAAGCTGAGCAGACATCAAGTAAGTTGGCTGACTGTCAGTCCAAAATTCTAGTTCTTCTATCAAAGACACATGATTTAAATATTGCACATCCATTTAATCAAGAAAAACATCTGAAGCTGTACTAGTTAATGGGTGGAAAAAGTAGGCAAGTTAATGAACTTATTATCAAGACAGTTTAGAATTAAGTTGAAGAAAGTTTAACTCATAGACAGAACTGAAATTGTTCTCTTTTTCCAAGAGATTAATGAATCACAGAATTATGTTTACGAGGCATCAAGCCTATTTCCAACTAAGTGCTCCATGTTAACATGGCAATGGACCATACCACTTTTAATGGCTTGGATCCTTTCCTTCTGTACACACCGGGCATTGTAGTTGTTGTACATTGCTCATCCAACCATCATTTGATTCACTTGGCTTGCATTTCAAGTCATTAGACCTGAAGGTGATATTTAGGAACTCTATTGTCAGGCATGCAAATTGAGAGAAAAAATGTGTCACATTAAATCATGACAGATTAATAAGATATTACTCATGGATATATGCTTTTGCACACGCCTTATGAGGAAAAGCAGCTTGAAACGAGCTATTCTTACTCTAGTAAGATACATTGGCAATTTACAATGATTTCTTGCAATGTTTAGCGCCATGGGCATTTTGCCACAATTATGTACAATATTTTTAGAGCCTACTGATTTTCGATTGGGACAGAGTATTAAGAGCATCTTCCTGTGTGAAATATATGAGATATAAATGTTCTTATTATGCTTTGGCTGAATAGCACACCTATGTTACTAAAAAATTTTAATGTTTATTTCATGCCATTTCATTAGGTTCATTAATAATATTACTGCAGGAGCTGTAACACTTTGCTTAATCTCTGTTAATCTGTATTAAGTCTTAATTCCTACAACATTCTACTTTTCCTGCTGTGAACATTAAATAATCTCAATCATCATAAACAGTTTACATTGCATTGTTTTCCCTTATGAGGCTAAAAATGCTGAGGACTGCAATCATCTAAATCAAGGGATTTAATATTTTTCAAACAAGTGAAGTTAATTTAATTGTAGATATAATGTTTTGAGGTTCTCTAAAGTTAACAATTCATTTGTAAGCAACTGGTATTTAGTATCTTGACAATTCACTTGAGTAGTATTATGAGAGCAATTTGATTGGATAACATATTCAAAGGATTATATCCCAAATTTGCCCAACCTTTAAAGGAATTTATTTTAATTCATTTTTATTCATATAAATACTGCCCAGTAATTTTATAAGAATATTTAATAAAATAGATTATTAAAGTAAATTATTAGGAATTTTAATTTTAATTTACTTTAATAATCTATTTTATTAAATATTCTAATAAAATTACTGGGCAGTAATTGTATGAATAAAAAATGGTGAATTAAGTTTCCTGCTTTTCCTCTGAATCAATTGAGAACTCACAGTGGCCCAATATAACTTATTTAAACTTAGCAATGTTCTCTTATTTCCAGCTCAAAATTTGAATTAACATATTTTGTTACAGAGGTTTTGCTAAAAGTAGCTGATTTTCTGTTCAAATGATTACTAGCCAATTTGTCAAGCCACAAACATCTGAAATCACAGTGCAATAACAAGCAGCACAAATTCATTCAGAAAATCTGCACAACTAATATGCACTTGTGAAATACATTTGCCATTCAGGACACGAGGATACAAATGAACACCACCTGTTCATCTAACTGATCTTAAACTGGTAAAATTGTTCATTAACAGCAACTCACCATCTACTCTGGTTTGCAAAAGAGTCTCTCCTGGAATGCAGGATTCTCTCCTTCTCCTATCTTACTGTTGCTTCCAGAACATTTTCAGGTTACTATTGAAAATGTCAACTGCAATGCTAGGCGACAGAAGCCCAGAGTGAGGAATGCAATCCAAAATTTACAAAAGACCTTGCGTTTCATAATACACTGCTGTGCTATCATGCCCTTAATCGTATTACAAGTCTTAGCATTTTTCTTCCAAAGAAGATGAATCATCAGGAAATCAAATAACTTTGGAAGAAACTTACAAAATTAGCAAACACAACTGAAACAAAGCATGACTGAATATTGTACATCCAGGAAAAAAATAGACTTTTTTACTTTATATAAATTTTAAAAAGGATTACCATGACTGAGAAGGATACCAATTTTTAAACATTATTTAAAAGGAGAGAAGTATAGTTTGGTTTTGAAATGGCTTCTTCATAACTTTTGATAGAAGATAATTGTCAGGTATTAATAGAAAACGGAACTTGGAATCTTTGCAGCATGAACTGTATGCATGCAACATTTTAGTGCAACTAGGATTCTGCACTTTCAGGGGGAAAATGAGATGATGCCATCTCTGCAGTTACTGGCTAAAAGTGATCATGAATAAAAGGGCTAGGAAAGTTTTATAACAGTTCAGTGCAGGCTGTGTGAGCAGTGTGACTCAGTCTATGCCTGTGTGTAGAGCCAGACGGGCTCAGAGGCTCTACCGTGATAAGGTTGCATGTATTGCATTGCCAAATGTTTGCAAAGCCAAAGTTCTGAATCTACAAGACATACAGCCTTGGATATGTAATGTATTCCATGTAAAGACTATTTTACTTTGTTTAGTGAATCTGGACTTCTTGTTCTGCTTTTACTCATATTAATACAGAACCAATTCAAAACAGCTCCTTTTTTTGGTGTTTTTATTTCACCGCTGCGCTTGTCGATAGAAGTAGCTACAGGGGCTGTCATGTGAAGGACTCAAAAATGATTACAAAAGAAGGATCACCAAAGAGTGTGCTGCTGTTTTATACCAGAAATAACTTTAAAAAATTGACAGAGAATCACTTCTTTCACAGATTTTATTCCTGAGGGAACATAGTATGATTGTGTCGGAGCAGCCTCTGGTGGTGATTAATAAGCATCATCTCTCTTATGACAACTCCCAACCATTTCAAAACCAATAAATTGCTTTGCTAAAATGGAAATCTAGAAATGGGATTTAAAATACACAAAGTGCCAGGTTTGTAACCAAATGTGAATTTAACAACCTCAGCAATATATAAGCAATACATAGCTGATGACTTAAGGCTGGATGCTGTGGTCCCAGAGGTGGTCCAGCACTTAAGTTGTTGCCAATGTGCTGTAAGGCATGTCTGAGACACTAGCCCTACAATCCAGAGTAACTACGGGAGCACGTAAGAGACATTACGTGCATCCGTAGTTACTGCACCACCCAGTGAAAACCCATGGGAAATTCATATTGCAATCCAGAGCAAATTGTTTTTACACCGGAGCAAGGACTCCCCGTAGTTACTCTGGATTGCACCCATAACCCTGCACCAATGCCAGTGTAAGTCCAGTGGAGCCGGCATTCTGGGGCAGAGGAGAGAACAAGAGAATGGGAAAAGATCATGGGAGTAGGGGAGATGTGGTGCTGCCATATCCTAAATGTCCAACTTGCCTGGAAGACTTGACATGGGTCTCCATTCTGCACCTGCTCAATAGTGGGTGCAGATCTGAAAAGACCCATGAGGGATGCTGGCTGCTACACAACCTCCCTGACCCCAAGTAGACCTGGCACTGATTCCCAATCCCATGAGTTGCTGGTGAAGCCATGGATTCTGGGAAACATATGATTGGGCTGTTAATTACTTCCTTTAACATTTAAAGCTATATAACATATGACTACAAGATAGCCATTCAATTAGCTCAATTGATTTGAATTGATTGCAAAAGTTATAATGATGCCTGCTGCCTGATACGGGTGCATGGTTGTCCCCAGTGGTCCCTGGTGGTATCAGGGCCTGGTGGTACTCAGGGTCTGGTAGTACCCACGACTCACTGGTGCCTGGTAGGGATGCCCATTGTTATCTGGTGCCCAGTGCCTTTCAGTTCTCATTGCCCACTGGTACCCATTTCTGCCCGCAGAGCCCAAGACCTACAATTATTGTTGAAACTTTACTCCTGCAGCAAAGGGTACATTCTGCTAGTATGGAATAAACATTGTGACTAATAAAACATTAAATCTTTTGCTGTACATCCAATGATTCCTCTGTTTATTGAGAATAGATCAAAATGGTGATGTGTTAACTTGTTTGTAATTTTTTCAGGTTAGTTCATAATTAGGACCAGCTAAGCAAGCCAAGTCCTATCTTACCTTCCTTCACAGCCAATCCTGTTTTCCAAAATTAATGTACCACTTTTAGTAAGGCCTTCGGGATTTCCACAACTATTCAAGGAAATAATGTAATCCTTGATGTTTTGGTACTGCTTAAATACTAAAAAGAAAGAAAAGTTTAAAATGGAGAAATCCCATTACAATTCCTGCAACATACTTCAGAAGTGCTTTGTGTTGAAAATCACAGCTGCATAGCCCCAAGGGCACAAGAAAGGTCACTTGCCAAAAGAAAATTTGTCTTATATTCATTTTACTGTATGAAACACATTTTCTCAGTGTTTTCAAATACACATCATGTTCCAATAACTGTTCTGCTTCAACCAAACCATTGCTCCACATACAATGTATAAAACCCACAAAATATTTCACTACAAAGAAAAGGATCTGGTCCAGAGAGTTGAATCGGTGTGTGCTTAATTCAGTGCTAGAAATCACCATAAACAATAGAGACAGCAACAAGGACTACGACCTCAATTCTATCCAACTTTCCAGCACTGATATAAGGAAACATTCCCTTGCTTTAAGAAGACCACCATGACTGTCCCCCATCACTGCAGCATGCTTCTCACACCTCTTTGGCATAGTGGCATCATTACTGGAAAGTGGGATAGGACTGAGCTCTAGGATAGCTGCAACAATTGCTGGAAGTGCCAAACTGGTTATAATTTCCTGGTCTGGATGTGAATCCATAACTCCCACTAATAATAGTAATATGTAATAATCCTATGAGAAATTGAGTATCACTGAACCAAATCCAGGTCCTACCAAAGGCACAAACAATAAAAGGGGGAAAACTAGATTTTTATAAAGAATGAATACTGTGAAAGTCCAATGTTGCAAAGAGCACATTTTCATAGGAACTTGGAATGCCAGATCTATGAATCAAGGTAAGTTGGATGTGGTCAAATGGGAGATGGCAAGATTGAACATTGCCATCTTGGGTATTAGTGAACTAAAGTGGACAGGAATGGGTGAATTTAATTCAGATGACCATTTTATTACTTTGGACAAGAATTGAATAGAAGAAATTGAGTATCCCTAATAGTGAATAAAAGAGTGGGAAAAGCAGGATTAGGGTATAACCTCAAAAAAGACAGAATTATCCCAGTTCCAATTCAAGGCAAATCTTCAACAGCACAATAATCCAAGTCCCAATGCCCCAACCATTGAGATCAAATAGGAGGAAGTTAAACAGTTCTATGAAGAGCTACAACACCTTTTATAATCAACACAAAAAGATGTCCTTATTATAGGCGATTGGAATGCTAAAATAGGAAGTCAAGAAGTAGCAGAAATAACAGGATGAAAGAATGAAGTGCAAAATGTGGCTTAATACTAAATATTAAAAAACTAAGTTCATGGCTTCTGATCCCATCAATTCATGGCAAATAGAAGGGGAAGAACTAGAAGTTGTAACAGAATTATATTTTGGGGGCCTAAGATCACTGCAGATGGTGATTGCAGCTAAGAAATTAAAAGATGCCTGCTTCTAGGGAGAAAAGTTATAACAGGTTTAGACAACTTATTTAAAAGTTGAGACATCACCTTACTAACTAATATCCATGTAGTTAAGGGTTATCAAAACACCAAACTAGGGGGCAAATGCAGCCTGCGTTGAGCCTCAATGAGGCCCGCAGATATACCCCCCCAACCAGCCCAAGGTTAAGCCTTGTAATCCTCCAGATATGTCTCTAATGCACTCTTATATGTAAATTTATTCAAATTTGAAATTTAGATTATTTTTACACCCCCACCAAATTGTCAGAGAGATAATGAGCACAATCCTAACCATGTCTACTCAATAGTAAGCCCCATTGTGTTCAATGGGTCTTACTCCCAGGAAAATGTCTTTAGGATTGCAGCCGATATGTTCCTTCTGCCAGAATGTTTGGACACCCATGGTTTAGGTTAAAGCTATGGTTTTCCCTGTGGTAATGTATGGCTGTGAGGCTTAACACAGACAAATAGGAGCCTTTGAATTATGGTGCAGAAGTCTCTTGAGAGTCCCTTGGGATGCAAGAAGATCAAATCAGTCCATCCTCCAGGAAATCAACCCTGACTGTTCACTGGAAGGATAAATACTGAAACTGAAGCTCAAATATTTTTGAGAAGAGAAGACTCCTTAGAAAAGACCCTGATGCTGAAAAAAGAAGGGGATGGCAGGGATGAGGAGGTTAGATCCGGGGTCGGGGAACTTTTTTACCTCTTACACCAAAATATATTTAGGTATGTGGACGTTACCCCCTTGATTTGAAAGGAAAGAAAAAATATATTCTTAATTATTTGAATTCAAATATGTGGCTCATGGGGAGCTGGAAGAAAAGTTTGAAGTAGGTTATAAAGTACTGTTGGACTGGACAGGATGACCATATGGTCTGTTTTCCCAGGACATTTCCTCTGTTTTAGCCTTGTGTCCTGGAAAAAAATCTTCATTGTCCTCTTTTTCCTTGTGAGCAGGCAGCATGCATCTTTCTTGGAATTCATAAATTATATGTATACATAAATAATATGTAATAGTTTTAAACATATAGTACTAATACCTAATATGGTGTTTAAGTTAACCAAATGAAAACAATATATATGAGTGTTTTCAGCTTTTAAAAATGTCCTCCATTTTTCTTGGATGTCTTATGCTTTGGGGAGCTTGTCCTCTTTTTGTGGTTATGACATATGGTCACTGCATATTGGAGAAATGTGGGGGGTCAGGGTGACCATAATTTAAAAAGAGGACAAGATCCAGTGGTGGGCACCAGCAGGTTCGCACCTACTCTATAGAACCGGTTCTTAACAAGAGATAGGACATATAAAGTTTAAAAATAGCCATTTAAAAGTGGCATAGAACCGGTTCTTAATTTCTTTGAAGCCCATCATTGACAAGATCCTGCAAATGATTGAAACAAGTGCAGGATTCAACTGGAGTGGGGAAGAGAGCCCAATCGATTCAGGTTTAATCAGAAGTAAGACCCATTGTAGTTATTGTGCTTCCCCGGAAAATGTGAATAGGATTGCAGCCTCAGAGCCCAATCCTGTGCCTTTCTATTGAGCAGCAGACCATTACAGTCAGTGGGGTTTCCTTCCAAGAAAGTGTGGAGAAGATGCAGCCACAGATCCCAATCCTAGGCATTTCTCCCCAGAATTAATGCCCATTACAGTCGGGGCGGGGGGGGTTCCTTCCAGGAAAGTGTGGTGGCATGTAGCCTTCTTGTAATTAATAAATCATATGTAATAGTTGTAAATGTAGTAAGTAAATACAGGCTGCAATCCTAAAGACATTTCCTCAGAATAAGTCCCATTTAATTCAATGGGGCTAACTTTTGAGTAGTCATGGTTAGGACTGTGCTCATAGTGTTTTAATTATTCACACAAAAGCAACGTAGGGCAGCGTTTTTAGCTTTACTTTTGTCATGTCCTACATTTTTCTTGAGCGTCCTACATTTTGGGATTCTCTTTTATGATTATGAGATATGATCACCCTGATACAGGAGCAATGAAATGGTCTTACCAGAGGGAGCTGAATGGGAGGGGACTGTTTAGAATACAGGCAGACCTCAACAGCAGACCCCCAAAGGAGGATGCTTTCTCCTTTCATTTCTGTCTGGATGGCTCCAAATCCTGCTTGGTCCCCCTCCTCACCTGCTTCTTTGCTGACTTTGCTAAATAAGATGGAAATTTTGTGCAGCTACACAAGGCAGATGGCTGCACGACTCACTCCTGTCCTGACTGCTGATTAAGCAGTAATTTTCTCTCTCTCTCTCTCTCTCTCTCTCTGCTGACTTAGAAGCAGTTTGGATCATGACTGCAAGAAGCAATTCTGCTCTAAGGCTCAGGTCTCTCTTTGCAGCAGGAGTTGAAACACAGCAGCAGTTACTATCAGGCAGATCAAGTTGTTTCTAGCATTTAGGTCCATAACTTTGGGTGCAATGCAATGCACACTTTCCTAAGAGTAAGCCCCAAGAAAAATAATGATACTTGCTTCTGAGTAAGCAAGCTCAGAGTAAGAGTAAGAGAAACCATGGTCACTCTTGAGTTCTGAGAAACCCCAGCCTGCAGCTGAAATACTGTTGATCTCTCTCCCCTCCAACCCTCACACAATAGCCTGAACTTCTTATGACCCTTCAGGGATTCACACCTTTTGTTTGTTTGTTTTGATCTTTCAAAGCGGGAGCTGATTAAGTGCTAAGAGTAATCCATCAAGGCTGCACAGTGATTGCAATGCCTGCCCTGCTCTGTGCTGGTCATGCATACCTGGTTGTGTCATTCATATGAAAACCCAGGTGGTCCATTACCCCCAGGAATTCCATTATTACCCAAATTGGGGTAATTTAACCCTGTTCCCAGACCTCTGGGTTAGATAGTTTCACCAAAGCAATGTGCATGAAGTTGGACAAACTTAGGAAGCTAGTGGAGGATAGCGTGGCCTGCAGTGCTGCAGTCATGAAGAATTGGACATGATTTAACGACTAAAACACAAAATTGCTCTTACAGCCCAATCCAGAGCAACTAATCAGTCCACATAAGAGCCCTTAGGTTGCCCTATCTAACACTAGGTTGGAGCAACTGCAAGATGCTCCAGCCCAGTTACTCTGAAGGAGGCTTAGGGCAGAGCAAGGCAAGATAGGGTGCCCTAAGAGAGGTGGACCTGCTCTGCCCTAACTGGGGCAGCCTAAGCAGCTCAGGAGAGGCAAGTTGAGGGCATGTTTAGCATTGCCTAGGGCAGAGCAGTTACTCTGTATCCAGAGCCTGTTTCCAAGGCAGAAATGCCCTCTTCCAGCCCTCAGAGTTATACCACCTCAGGAGCAGGTATAGTAATGAGTAGACCCATAGGGGTCCATGATAAGGCCCGAGTAAGAATGGCAGTGCTGACCAAAAATCTGAGTTCTTGGCCAGCCTAGCTGCAACCCCTTCCTCTCAACCTCAGGATATGGAACAAACTACGGCTGCCCACAAAGCTCAGGATACAGCAGGCCACTCCAAGAAGCCCCTTCTATTCACTGTAGAATGTACTGGCATCCCATCAGGGACTCCTTAGAAGGCAGGCACCCAGTGGCGTCACCAGACTGGTGCGGCTGGTGTGGGCTGCATTGGGGATGCGCTCCATATGGGGTGATGTGCCGGAGAAGTTTGACTGTCCTTTGGCAGGCCCTGGGCGTCAGCACACCCATTCAGGCCTGCTCCAAGGCGGAGCAGCAGCCAGAAGCTGCCACTTGTCTGAGGAGCTGGCCTGAACGGCCATCTGAGATGCACTGCGCAGAAACACACTGAGCATGCCGAACAGCTTCAGAGGAGACTTCCTTAGAGCAGAGAAAGTCCACGCCTCTGCACAGCCATTCGGCCTCACTCAGGAGGCGGAGCGGCAGCCGAATGGCTTCAGAAAGAGTACTGCACAGGCACCAACTCTGACGCCTGCACAGTCTCCCCCGAAGCCAAAAGGCTTCAGAAAAGTACTGCGCAGGTGTCAGAGATGGTGCCTCCGCAGTACTCTTTCTGAAACCAGTTGGCTTCAGAAATAACTGCGCAGGGGCCAACTTTGGTGACTGTGCAGTCCAGGTGGGGGGGGGGCGCGCATCCCAGGGATGACGCACAGACTTCCGCACCAGGTGATGTGCAGAGTCATGTCACCACTGTAGGCACCACAGCTGTTCCTTGTTCAGTGTGATCTGAGGGGTGTCTCCTCAGGAGCAAGTCTTCCCCTTGTATCAATTACTTAGCATGCTCTGGAGCAGTTAGGGCAGCCCAGGCTTCCTGACTCTCTGGATTCAACATAACTTTCTGCTCTGGATACAGAATAGTTAGGAGAGTGCAGTTAGGTCAGAGCAGGCTGAATTTGCTCTGGATTGCAGCCTACGATGGTTTCTCTAGGTATTGTATGATATGTAGAATATTTCTATGAAAGATGTTCTGTCTTCCTAAGCAATCTGGAAGTTTTAATTCCATATGTTCTCTCTTCAGAGATAGCAATTCAATTTCTAGGAGAAATGGGAGCTTTCATAATTACCCTTGTTTCCTTGAAATGTTTCTAATTCCATGCTGCCCATATGCTTTCAGGGGGAAAGGAAATCATTGCAAAATAAGTGTTCTCACCTTCTTTAAATAATTACATCCTATTATTTCTAAAAAGCCTATGGCCCATATCTTAACGTCAAATTAAGCCCTTTGCTCCAGAGCAGTTAAGATGACTTTCCATAACACTAGAGTGTGACATAACTGCGTGGACCCATAACTGTTCTGGATTTTGCCCTTAGTTGACAAAATCTGACATTGCTATATATGTTAGTTTACTGCTAACATAATTTTGCATGTATTTCATATTCACTCTTATGCCAATTGGAAGGAAATTAGACATGTGTCTTCATGTTAATTTTATAAGAAGCATGAAAATTAGTTTGTCATACTATGAAATCCCATCCAAGAATGAATATTGTTCCTTGTTTGAAGATGAAAATAGGTCACTACCTCCAACAATGTGGGAGATCCATTCCTTGCAAGCCAAGCATGGTATGAAACTGTGCTGTAGGAGATACGACAGGAAACTGGGGCCAAATGGCCAGAATATATTGCTTTTATTGGCTACAATAGTTGTCAATCAATCCAAGACAGCTATAGCAAAACAGCAATAAGGAAAATTGTGTTATCAAAAATATTAATGTACTTACTATTAATACACTCAGTTTCAACAGCACTCTGATCTTAATGGACTGAAAGGTCATAGACTAGAGCAGTGCTTGCAATCCCTGCCATCTTGCAATCTACAACTGATACAGTGCCACTTAATATATAAAAATAGTCTCAGGTTAGGATAGGAACTTGCATAGCAATGGCACTAGCATTCCTGGAGGGAAAAAAATCCTAAGTTTTTCAGGTGCCTAAGTGCAGGTGTAAAACAACCTTCCCTCACCTTCAGAGACATTTTGAGAAGGGCGAATGAAACAGATGAATCTCCCTGCTTCCCCTCTCCTTGTTTTGAATGGCTCTGAATGCGAAGGGGAGGATTTGCAGCCTTCAAGTGCCTGAAAAATTTAATATTTTGGTCCCCTCCCCTAAGCACTAGAAAGCATGGGTGCTCCTCAATCTATAAATTCACAACAGAGTAAATACTATTGCCATACTTCACTAGATACGGCATTCACTTTCTTCCACCTAAAAGCTAGAGGTATATTTTGGTCTTGCACTGTTAGCCACCAGGAGATTTCTAGGCAGGAAGCATTTCTTTCTGGAGAGCACTAAAAATGAAGATAACTTTGTCTGTACAAGTGCTTTCTTGAGAACCTGAGACATAGAGCACAATCCTAATCATGTTTACTCAAAAGTAAGCCCCATTGTGTTAAATGGGTCTTACTCCCCAGAAAGTGTCTTTAGGATTGCAGCCATAATTGGGGTTGCCTGTTTCCATCATTTTACCATAATAATTTGGGTTACCAGGTTTTTGGTTTTTTTTAATTTTGGGTATATGTGTTTTGTGTGTGTGTGTGTGTGTGTGTGTGTGTGTGTGTGTTTGCCTGTGTGTGTGTATGCATAAGTAGATTACAAAGACACCATAACCCTGTAATAATTCCTTTTCACTGGAAGACACAATAATTCCTTTTCACTGGAAAACACTTAAGAATATTTTGTATAGCAGTCTTAATTAATGTACCCAGTACAGAACTGGAACATATTGTAGTAATAAATAATCTAATATATCTAGATTAAACACTCTGACATTCAGCATGGGAGTCTCATGCTTGGATCTTTGAAGTTATTTCAATTTAACCAGAAAGTAAAGTTGACTGACATCACAATATTCCTTTTCTGAGTAATTCTTATGCATGTTCTGCTGCTTTTAAAAACATCATGCCAAACTCTAATTTTAACAGCAGTGAAGGCAGATATTGATGGCAGATAAGAATTCAGGAGAAAGTTACATTCTAATTTCAATACATCGATGTCAAATGTTCACATGTGTGTAAATAATTAATTGCTTTTCTTGTTAACCAATTCAGTGATTTTTCATTCACTGCACATGACCCCTGAGACCTCTGAAAAAAGATATATTGAGGAGTTCATATTGCTAGCTCATAAGTAATTTATAGCTTTGCAGAGTGTCAGGTGCAAAAATTCAGGATGCCATTTATCATCACAGGAGGTGTCTAGATATAAGCGGTACAGCAGGTATTCTGCAGGAATGAAGAGCAACACAAATGAGGTAAAGCCAACAGACACATCATCCCAAAATAAGATAGATCTATCAAGAAACTTGACTTTTCATCCTGGGTGGTTAATGAAGACTGTGAAATCATCAAGAAGACTACTGTGGGAAAAATGGATGACAAGAAGTTCAGTTTCTTCTCTGAATAGTTTTTTTTACTTGGCTCCCCATTCTTGGTATACATTTCAGTGATCAGCTTTCACCCATTTTGAATAACAAGCGTTGTACAGAATTCAATTTCAGAATACAACAATA
This sequence comes from Cryptoblepharus egeriae, assembly GCA_030015325.1. NCBI lineage: Eukaryota > Metazoa > Chordata > Lepidosauria > Squamata > Scincidae > Cryptoblepharus > Cryptoblepharus egeriae. The sequence goes on from JAREYC010000005.1 coordinate 33,578,979, forward strand.
AATAAGAGAGTGTAAAAGCTTTTCCTCCTCCTCATGTGATGAATGATCCTCTGAGATCATTCTGAATGGCTTAGAATTCTCCAGGGAGAGCTTGAACAACATCCAACTTCCAAGCTCAAAGAACGTCATTTGAAAGACAAACTACACTTACCCTACCCAACCACCCACTTCCAAAAATAAATGAATAAATAAACATGCAAAAGAAACAGTTTGGAATACAATTGGACCACATTAATTGAATACAGTCAATCAGAAATCTTTCAGCCAGTACACAGTGAATATACTTTATATGATTCATCACAAAATTGAAAGTTACTAGTTTAGATTTATTTATGGAGATGAAGGTCTATTAGTATTGATTAGTTCATGATAGATAAAATCTGTCTTAAGGTCACAATCCAGAGGTAGGGCAGTGAGAGGGCCCAGCTGGGCTGCCCCAAGCAGGCTGTATCCAGAGCAGAATGTTGAGCTGAATCCAGACAGTCAGGATGCCTCGGCTGCTCTAGTTGCTCCAGAGCATGCTCAGCCGACACCAAGTAAGAAGCACCTAGGAAGGACTTGCTCCTGAGGAGACCTGCCTCAGATCACACTGAACAGAGAACAGCTGTGGTGCCTGCCTTATAAGGAAGCCCAGGATTCCCTGACAACCAGTCACAGCTGCAAAATGAGAATGCAGTACACTAGTACCTGTAGTGGAGGGTGGATGCAAGGGGATTGTTGGAGTAGTCTGTATTGCTGGAGTGGTACTGTTTCTAGAGGATAGTGGGCTGTCATAGTTGGCTATACCCTGAAGTTGAGAGGCAGGCAGGGCCTCCAAGAGAATTTTTTAAGGCGGTACAAAATCCATTTTGGGGCCCCTAAGACTTGCAAAATTATTTTGAAATTGTATGTATGTATGTATGCGTGTGTATGTATGTGTGCATGCATGTGTATATATGTATGTATACGTGTGTATGTATATGTGTGTGTGCACATATATCGTATTAATTTGTTAGTAAGACACACTCAAATGCTCCTTCAGTCATGGGCCCCTCCGTAGCTCTTGAGCTCCGGAACAATGTACCTGCTGGATCCCCCTCTCATAGGCCCTGGAGGCAGGGATTTGAGGATAGGCTGGCCAAAGACTCAAAATTTTTGCTAACTCTTCCATTTTTATCTTGTGCCCCTATGGGTCTACTCAGATTTATTCCTGCTCTTGATGTGGTATAACTCAGAAGAGCTGGAAGAGGACATTTCTGTCCTGGAAACAGCCTCTGGATACAGCTTAACTGCACTGTTCTAGGCAATGCTGAACACGCCCTCAACATGCCTCTTCTGAACTGCCTGGGCTGGAATAGCTACACCAGCCCATACTTACTTACGCTGGCCCAAGCGTTTCTGGGGTGACTGGGCTGCCCCATCTTGGAATTGGGCCAGGCATGATAGATAGGGTAGCCCAAGTGCACTTCAGGACTGCCGCCTAAGTAGACTATATACTGGAGACATATTAAAATCATGTTTTTGAGGTTCCTAAAGAGCTGACTACATATGGATGCAATCCTATCCATCTTTATGTGGGAGTAAGCCCCATTGATTATAATGGAGTATATGTTTGAGTAGATGTGCATAGGATTGGATTTTACATGGGCCTTTTGATATATGCTGGTAAGGCAATGCTTATGTTTTTAGCTATCCAGTGTCTATTCATAGAACTTTTCAACCAGCAGATTTACACTGAAGCTGCAGACATAAAAGTTATATTTACCTTGCATTTTTAGAGATTAATGCAAAATATTTTAAATCCTCCAAAACCATCAAGGATTTGTGGCTTACCAAGCCAGATCACAGATCCCATATAGGTGGAAAACAGATGGTAGAATTCTTTAACTCACTAAAAGTTACCATTCCATTCTTCCTTGTTTAGTCACTCTAAAGGTGGCCTAGATATGAGTAGACCCATTTGGGCTGCATTTGCCTTACTACTAGGAAGGGGAAAAACATTCCTCTTCCCCGCAGCAGCCTCAATCATAACACTGGATTCAACTGCCAGCCTGCCTATTCCACTACAAATCATAATTAAGCTCCGAGACTAATATCTCAAACTGACAACCTATCATCTGCCTCTTAAAAGCAAATTTGTTGGACGAAAACCTGTACTAGTGGTCAGAGCCTGCTAGCTGAAATTCCCGTACTTAAAAAGAGTTATCCTAAGGCCTTTCAAGACATAAACATGAGATGTCATTACCACTCATTCCTGAATATTCCCAACTTATTACAGTCCACCCCATCCATCTCCATTAGCCCTATTCTGAGGCAAAACTACACATTGCACAGTGCACTGTAAATAAGTTTTTATATTACACAACATGTTTACTACACATAGTGATATTTTAACTTAAGAACAAGATTTCCAAACAGAGCTCTGGGACTTTCTTAAGTAGGAGAGCTTCTACAGTCATTCCTTACAATCCAGAGTAACTACAGGAAGACAGAAGAGGCACTTACTCTGGACTGCTCTATGCATTTCCCATAGGTTTCCCATAGGTGGCACTACGTCAGTGCAAAAGGTCCTGTAGTTACTCTGGATTGAAGCCAAAACAAACAAAACAGCTTGTTCCTTATAACTCTCTCATTTTGATTTCCTAGGAATCTCAGGCAAATTTCTAGCAGCACATTGCAAGAAGCCAGTACTGGGCACATTTTAAAATTTTTATCACCCTATCTCTCCTTGAATTAGGCAAGAACTTGAAGACATAATGTATTACTTAACTGGATGGTTGGGAAGATATACTGTATTTCCTTTCTTTTTGTTGTGTGTGTGTGTGAGTCATGTATCTTGATAACACAATCTATAATCGACTGTGTAAGAATGTATTTCTCCTCCCAGTCTTTGTCATTCTTTTTTTCTCTGATCGTTGTTAAAAAACAAGCTGGTTTCAATGACTGAGGTGTCCGTCCTTCCACATTTCACTCTCTGGATTCTTCTCTAACTAAATAAGGTGTAATTGTACAGCATATTTTCTTTGTAACAGATGGAGATGTCACAGTTTTACAAGAGAGACTTAGCACAACAGTATGAACCATGTTTACTCAGAAGTTCCATCAAATTCAACAGCTGGATGACAGCTGCAATGCAATACAGTTGGTACATAAAGCACAATGGATGTGGTTGTTGTTCTTGAATAGCACAAATGAAATTATTCATTCAAGCTTCTATGTCACTGTAGTATTGCTAGGAAGTACAATAGATGCTGTGAAATATGGCACCATCTAAATTTGTTTTATTCCAGTTGGACCTGATGACTGAGAAATATGTACGGCAAGCTTAGTCCAAGGGGGCCATTTGGCATTTTTAGGGCAAAATCCAAAGTAACTATGGGGAGTCCTTGCTCCAGTGTAAGAACAATTTGGATTCCAATATGAATTTCCCATAGGTTTCCACTAGGTGGTGCAGTAACTACGGGTGCACATAAAGTCTCTTATGTGCTCCTAATTACATTTGAGAAGCTTGACATATTTGACATTTCCCTATCATTGTTTTCAAACCATTTTAATAAAGTTGTAGTTGATTTATCCTACAATCCAGAGTAACAACAGGAGCACATATGTGTACCCGTAGTTACTGCACCATCTAATGAAAACCTATGGGAAATTCCTACTGCAATCCACAGCAAATTGTTCTTACACCGGAGCAAGGACTCCCCGTAGTTACTCTGGATTGCACCCTTAGTCTACTTTGTTGTCTTAGTAATGCTTTGATTGCTACTCATGGATAGTTTTGTACTTCTCTACAGATCTAAGACAAATACATTTCCACCACACATTAAGCTAAGTAGTGTCCATACCACAGCAATGGGGCCAAATGCTGCCCTTGGCAAGCCTCAATGTGGCCCTCATCAAATTTCCCCCATATGGCTTGTGGGCAAGTTTAATGTCTCTAATACAATCTTATATGTAAATTTATTACCATTTGAAATGTAAATTATTTTTACACCCCCGACATAACATCAGCGAGATGATATGGCCCTCCTGCCAAAAAGTTTGGACACCTCTAGGCTAAGAGATAAGTGCTGCAACCCTAAAACCACTTTCCAGGAGTAAGACCCATTGAACATAATGAGGCTTACTTTTGAGTAGAAGTGGTTACACTTCTGCAACATCTAAAAATCATAGATGCAAATCCAGAAGCACTGTATTGGGATTCCAGGCTCAAGAAGGGAGTTGGGATATGGCGGAGGGCACCTTAGGTGTTCCTGTCACCCCTCCCTGCTGTCTCCCTCCCCTCTCAATCAGGTCCTTGCCATCTGGCCTTGCTTCATTCCATTTGTGCCACTGGCACAGAATTCATCTCCACTAGTGGCCACAGGTCTAGACATAGTGCCAGAAGGACGCTACAGGTCCACTCGCTGGAGCCACATATACATGCTACACGACAGGTGTCCACAAGCAATTTGGCTAAAGGGCTACATCAAACAACTGACACAATGTTGAGGGACAGAAAACAAATTTAATTATAAAATTTTAATAAATATATTAGAGATAGAAAGATTAATGAATACATGGGCTTAAATTTACAGGATTTCTACAAGAACCAACACACAGCACAGACATACAGCAAACACTTAAATGGACCCTCAATAATACAACTCCATCACAACTCCAGTCATTCATTACAACTCCAAGCATGTTTAGTTAACTAGGTCAGAGGCTCTTAGGGGACCATATGCTAGCCAGAGGCTGCATCTGGCCCCCCAGGCTTGGGTTTGGAGATCCCTGCTATACTACAAACATCCTATATGGAACTTTTGTGACACCCAGTGCCAGCTCTAGGAAGCACTATATAGGTGCAACAAATTTGCAGATAATTTAATCTAATGCAAATAAAGCATATTCAAATTATATTGTTTTCTAAGGAATTATTATGTTTGCACAGTGAAGCCTGCTATAAAGTGGTGGGTTCTGGAACAGGGCTTGGATTATGAATGATGTCATTTTAAAATTTTAGCTTTAAATCTTTTTTTCCAGTATAACAGGCTAACTGTGAAAAATTTCTGTTGATAATGAATTCAGAATGAAATTAGTAACCAGTGGAGTAGTTTTACAAGTCAGTTATCTCCAAAGCCACCTTTCACTCTTGTGACCCGCTGGGCACCAGAAAACCATATTCAAGGTCTCAGTCCTGCAGAGAGAAAATACCAGGAACTGGCTGTGATTATTCTCAGTGACTTTTCTCTAGGTATGCAAGTCAATGCCACTGTGGGAGATTCAAGACCTGCCTTCTTCAGTCTGATTAAGGCGGAAGGACGAAAATACTTCTTTGCATACACAACACTTTCTGCCTGTGCTTTGGAGCACAAGTAGTAGAATTTATTCAGAGTTGCACACTGAAAGTAGAAACAACTCTTATTAGTTCTTATTTCAGAGCAACTGTATCTTAATTTGAAATTTTTCCCTTATGCTGTTTGGTGAAGATTATTTTAAAGGCTTTAACATGCACTTGAAATTAATAGCCAAACCCAGGAAACACCTTTTAAATCCTACCAAAACATAGCAGCTGCAAGAGCCAATGACACATCTTCATTTCAATTATTGGTGTTTAGGCATTCTCAGAGATCTGGTTGATACTGCTGTGACCCCAGTAAATGAAACAATTTGAGATTTACAATGGATTAAGTGAGATCAGAGATAATGCCTATTGCATTCTCTGACTTAATATCCCATTTAGAAGGCAATTTATCTGCTTCTGTTCTGGAGATGAAGCTATTCAAGTTGGCCCCAATAACTACTACTACCAAGACTAAAGAAAACACTTTGTAAGGGGAAAAAAGTTGGGAATATGCTCATTACTTGATTTTTCCTTCCTTCCAAACAACAGTTAGTGGTTGACACGTTACAAAAATCAGAGTGTCCAGAGTTTGACCTACACTTCTAAAAGTTTAGTTTGAAAAGAGCAGAGATGATTGGCAATCTGCATTGTACAAGTTCAGTTTCTCAGAATTCCCTTGTCTGGATCATTTTTTTTTCCTTATTTCAAAACATCAGAGCCCCATAGAGCACTAATTACCCACCAATCAGGCAAGCACTTGTTTCTGTGACGCAATGAAAAGTTTTTGTGATAAAAAAGAAAAACGTTTCTGTGATGAAACCAAAACTTGCTTTTTTCATTAAAAAAGACATTAGCAGGCATGTGGAGTTCTACAGAGGGCACCTAGCCCCGTCCCCAAGACTACAGCCCTGACTGTGTTCAGTTCAAGTAAACAACAGCTACCCATGGTTTCTCTTACTTTTGACATGTTGGTATAGCAATCCTAATTACAGTAAGATAATGATTTTTATAGTCTTGCCCCACTGAGTTCACTGTGACTCCCAGGTAAGTGTGATTGCAGTGAGTCCAGAATGCCTTATCCATTCAAAAGACTGCTCAAAAGTGATTAGAAAAAAATACATATAGAAAAAATACATATAGGTTGTGAGTATCTGCTGTATTTTTTAAACATATCTACTACTATTTATATTTACAGATTTCTCAGGGCACAATACTAACCAATTTAGGCTGGAATATCATATCTGGCATAACCTCCCATGATGGTGTGGGAAACCTTCCCGTGAGTGGGTCAGAAGTGTCTTACAGAACTTTTGTGACACTCCCAGGTCAGCACATGACTTGCCAGGGCTAATGCTGGCCTAACTGGGAATATGGATTGCATCTTCAATCTCGTTAGTCACCCTGTGCCTTTAAAAACATGGTAGTTATGGACTTACGGCCAATGTGCAACCGTTTGAGTATAGTACATTTAATGTTGTTATGGTATTTGTTGTGATTTCAGTGTGACAGAAATGTCTATGACAAAAGCGGTGCAGGATCTGACATTACACTCCTTCCTTTATATTTAGGCTTTAGTACTTTTGTTATTTTTTTAAGTTTATTAGTTAGTTACACTACTATGCATTTATTTCCAACATTACAATATGGACAGAGTTTGCCCACACTGATGTGCCACCAAAAACAGAAATTCTGCTGTCAGGGCACATCAACACTATCCCCACGCACCAAGACACCATGGAAACATGCGTGTGTTATACATCATGTACCTTGCCATTGTTCAACATGGTTTCTTATGAACTGCTAACCCAGGATGATCCTAGAATTAGGACCTCTTTGTTCCCAGCATCTTCCCCACCTGGTCACTTTACAAGGTGTCAAGTGAGGAATGGCAGTAACCAGAGGTGTACCTACTTAGGCAAAATGGCACCCGTAGCAAGTACTGAAATTTCGACCCTATCAAAACACCTGAAATCCACCTTTTACCTAATGTTACTGGGCGTATGGGCCCATGGCATGTGACACCTTGTGCCATATAAACAGTATGCCTCTGGCAGTAACCCTAAATATACAGGAGAGCTTTCAGGATTTAGGTGAGAAGAGATGTTCTAGCAGCAATAGAGTAGGCTTGTGGGGTGAGAGATGCATATGTGAAAGTTGCAGGGCACTCCTTGCCAGTCTACTATCTCTACCAACCAGCCACTCAAAGTGCCTGTTTCAAACAGCCACTTGGATGAGCGATTGCTGAATGTTTCATTAGTATAGTATATTATTAGTTCATTCAAATTTCATGACCTGTGGACACAAAAAAAAGAGATATGCTTCTGTTGATGCTACTACAATGGGAATAAGCCAAATGAATTTACCAACAAACAACACAGTCCAGGATATCAAATCAAATCTCATAACTCATAACATCCAGATCTCAAATCTCATAACTTCCAGATCTCAGCTGTTAGTCTAAGACAGTGTTTTAAACCCAAGGAATCATGTCAATGAGACAAACCATTTATAAATAATCAGGCATAAATGATGGCTGTGGAAGTGAAATTTAGCCTAATCTCCATGATGTATTTCCTTCCCTTCGCATAAGCCTATCTATTTGTTAAAAAGCAAAAAAAATCTATTTCTACATGGACAATTCTTATTCTATAAATGCAATCACTGTTTGTTATGTCTAGCCAGTAATTAGACCTCAGATGGTGAGGCAATTTCAGAACATGGTATACCAATTTACATACTAATCCAACAGACTGTGGTGGAGCCATGATTAACACAGACTCCATCAACATCTTAATTAGCCCCAGTCCCAGCATGGAGCAATGGTGCCTATCTTTGAGGCCTGAGAATGTTTGCTTTTCCAGGGCAAATGCCTGGTCCCCAAATGCTGTTTTTTCACTAACTGCTACTACAACGAAGGAACTTGGTTCATGAGAAAAACTACAATCACCTAAAGGTTGAGGCTAGCGGCATATTCAACGAAGGTCCATCAGTTAGACTGCAGAAAATCCAAGCAGTTGATCAAGACCAATAAAGCAACAGAACTTACTATGGTACATCAATAGAATAGGGTAACTACATTATGAGCCCAAACTTATGCAGATCTACTCAGGAATAAGTCCCATTATGGTAAATGGAGCTTACTCCTAGGAAAGTGTTGATAGGATTGCAGCCTATGTCAAGGAGGGATGAAGTATGATCTAAAAATATTCAATTATATTCAGAATTCTGGTATTGATAGATTACGGGTGCAATCCCGTAGGCCGGCACAACTCATTGGTCTTCCCTTTCTCATGGTGATGTCTAACCCCCTGCCAAGGTGTGGTGCAGAAGTGCCTTACAACACTTTTGTGACACATCCGGATCAGCACAGGACCTGAAGGTTAGGATTGCAGCCTACATATCATGTGATATAGTCACCTCTGTGTATTTATATATTTCAATGTTTTATTTATGGCTGGTCTTCTGACTGTAATGAAGTTTTATTATTTTATTATTATAGTCACATGAGTCCCAACCAGGGGCCACACGAGGGTTGTGTCACCCAGTGTGGGTGTGAGTATGTCACCCCCGGAGATGCGCATCACCCCACTGAACCCACATGGCCCCCCGGGACAGCGCATATGCCATCTGGCACATGCCCAGTTCCAGGCACTCAGGCCAGATTTCACTGCACATGGGTGAAGTTCACCCATGTACAGTAGCATTAGAGTGCTGCTCTGAGGGAGGGGCTGGTCTTTCCTCCCTCAGAGGAGCATTCTGGCTAGATGCCACTGTGCATGGGCAAACTTTGCCCATGCACAGTAGCACTGGTATGCTTCTCTGAGGGAGGAGCAACAAGCCCCTCCCTCAGGGGAATGCTCTGGGTGGTGCAACACAGCCTCAGCGGGGGTGACACTCTGACAGAGTGTCAAACTCCCTTAGCACATCACCCCATGAGACGTGCCACCCCGGTGCACAGCGCACCAGTCACACCATGTCAGCAACATATGGCAAGACCTCCCTAACTGGATCCCTCTATCCCCTATGTAGCTCTTGGGCAAACCTTATAATCGACTCCATTCTTATATGTAAATTTATTCAAATTTGAAATGTAAATTAGTTTTCCGGCCCCTAACACATGTCAGAGAGATCTTGTGGCCCTCCTGCCAAAAAGTTTAGATACCCCTACCCTGGGGCAATACAGCAGATGCTGCACTACTGGAAGGTTAGATTAAAATTAGGAAATACCTGTGAAAGATATATTAAAAGATATATGTGAAAGATATATGTGAAATACCTGTGAAAGATAATACCAAAATAAATAGGAAATACCTGTGAAAGATATATTAAACTACTATTCTAGTGCCAATCGTGCTTTTGATGTGGGGTGAAAATGGTGGGAAGAAAATGTAAACATTTTCTTAGACTTGATCCTATATCCTGAAGTACTGAAATAAACAACTGGAAATAAAGTACTGAAATAAAGAACGTCTTAATATTCACCCAGATCCCTTTCCCTCCTTAGGGCTCCATGACAACCACTTTTCTAATATTAGCTCTCTCTCTCTCTCTCTCTCTTTCTCTCTCTCTCTCTCTCTCTCTCTGAGTGTAAACACCCCCACAGTAACAGGCTGCTTCCTAAGCTAGTTTATGCATCACTGTAGTTAACTACATTAACTTTCATCAATAAATAGGTTTCCACGAGAAACCAGACTTGTAGAATTTTGTTCTAACAAGCCATTATCTATTAATGGCACAAAAAGCCCTATATAAGCATGTGAAGAAAACTATCAAAACATTCAGTCTTCCTCTGAGACTGGAGACAAGAACAGAACTATTAAATTTATTCCAACTGGGAAAAATATTCATAAGCAATAATAAACAGAAAGTTACAATATGTTTCAGATTTGCAATCTGAATAAAATGATAGGAACTAAACCCTATAGTGTCTCTTGAAAGAAACAAGAATGTATTTTTTTTTAAGTATGTACTAGGAAACGTAAGAAGTTAGAGCAAACTTGGTGTTTGCCTATCACCACATTAACAGTTGTCAATCATTTATCACTTCCCTGATTTGGGATTTCTAATTGACCACAAAGGACATTTTTGTTTGCATTTATGTCTTTGCCATTCAAGAGAGGGAGGCACAAGGATTTTTGTAACTTTTCCCAGGAATGCTTCCAAGTGGAATGTACATATTTTTTCTCTCTTGCTTCTCATTTCAAGATCGATGTTCCCACAAGCATATGAAATGAAAAGAAAAATACAAACAAAATACAAACTGCTACTCTAAAAAATAGAAAATAGAAGCAAAAGATATTCTACTTTTCAAACACCAATGACTAATTCTATTCACTCTGAAATAAGGCCCAGAGATTACAGTGTAACTGAATTGCAAGCAAGTATGCTTTGTATAGCAGCCTAAATCTAGACCTCAGGCTACAAATACACCTGTGTGTTTAGATGCCCAGTTAAACCATCACTGCTACTTTTCACTTGATGCATATAGGCTACATATAATGCATATAGGCTATAGACATCATGACTTCTTTAAAAAATATTAAATACCAGTGTGTTTTTTAATTAATCTAACTTTTCTTTAACTCCACTTTCTCAAAAGGTACGTAATTCTCATTTTCACCTCTCAGGCTGAATTGCTTGCCTAGCTTTTGTTGCTAGGACAAGCCGTCTCTGTTGTCTTTGTGGGGCATGTGAAAAATAGGAATCTAATGTATGTTTCTCACGCACACCCCAGGAGATCTGGAATTAGTCCAGGAAAGTGACAAATCTGATAACATCAAGAAAGAATGTTGCAAACTTACTGTTTAGATGAAATGGCTCTCCCTTCACCCAAAATACTTTTTTTTGAGAAGCTGAACAATCGGGCACTTTACAGATTTTTCAGTTTCCTGCTTTACAATCGGGATTAGATTACTTTGCTGCAAAAGTAAGTTTGCTGCGAAAATTCTCCTCCCCTTTACCTCCACTTTGCTGTCAACAATGCATCCCCACATGCTCAGCCCCTGCAGAAGGGAATGAAAGACAATACCGCCTCTCTTCCAGTATCATTAACCAACTTCCATTCCTCCTGAAGGAATCTCCCCAATAAAGGCAATTACAATCATATCACAGAACAGTAGAAGGGGGGAAATAGAAATAACCTTACCAGCTTCTCTTACAGTATGTGGCCGGGAAAAAAAAAATCAACACCCCCCAGCTGCTGTATCACATGCAATGCGGCTCAATGGGCTGAAAGAACTATGAAAGGCCAGTCTTTCGTAGGCTGTGTTTAGTTTCTTCTCAGCTCTCTCTCGCTCTCCCTCCACACAAAGCCATTCTCCTATTCCCTAATCCTCTCACAGGAAAAAGCAGCACACAAACCAAACGACTTCAGCAGAAGGATTCTCTTGGGGGGGAGTTTGTGATGGGAGTGAAGGGGGAAGGGAGAGATTCTGCTGGCATTCAAGCATCACAATATGTTAATCCTCTGAGCAGAGATCCAAACAAAGTCGCCTACACACATTGGGGCATCCAGCTCCAAAACTGCAGGCCAATCATGCTTCATGACAAGGCATTAAAACCCCAATTCATCAACCTCTCAGCTACTGTTTCATGGCACACCCCTAAAGACTTCTCTGGAGTTCTCAGTTACCCGGTTAATGGATTTCCATTTCTGCTCCCCCCTCCAACTTAGACATTAATTCCTGATTAGTGGCTTCCTAACGCTGGTAATGAGCCTAAGCTATCTGGCTGCACATTTTCATTCCCTTTTAAGTCTGAGCAGAAAGGGAAAGAGGTTTTTCCACAAAGCATACGAAAGCAAGGATGTCTTTTTACATAAAGCACCATTCTGATTATCTCCCTCCACAAACGGTCTGAGGTAAACACTGAGTAGGGACATTCAAAACCATCCCTTCAGGTTTTTGTAAATAATTTTGGAGTTTATTCCAACAAAGAAACCAAACGTATCATTACTTGTTTTTTAATGTCAAAAATTTCCACTAGTTTCTTTAAAATATAACTATAAGTACTTCCTTTCTGCAATGGAAATGAAAATAAATCAGAGGGCTTAAACAGCAGATGGCCGTATTCCACATCAAAATGACGGTGGTTAGTCTTCAAGTAATAATTTATGAGGGCACCTTCTGTCCCCCCCTTCTCGTCCCTCTGCTCAGCAGTCTGCCTTTGGAGCCTTTCAAGTAAAATAAATAGACTTCAAACCACCAGCTTCAAACACACTAACATTTACAAGTGCTATTTCAACCTGACACAAGCTACTTTGTTTGCCTGTGACCCTGTACAGAAACACTGAGGTGACGGTTTGATGGATGAGGCTCTCTCTTCATAATATAGGTTGCAACTTCATAACTATGTGCTCGTCTGATTGTTCACTCGGGCCCAAACAACATAAAAACAAAACATTTCAGAAAGCCTATTTTAGCCTTGGAATGCAGAGGTATCATTTTAAAAAACTCCTTTGCCACCTGATCCCAGGGATGGGGTTGCATTTGTCTCTTCTTGTTTTTCCAACAAGTGTAAGAGGAGATGTTAACCAAAGAGATGTTACTAGGAAATGCATTGATGTCATCCACTTCCATACAAAGCTTCGGCTGCGATCCTAAAGACACTTTCCTGGGAATAAGACCCACTGAACACAATGGGGTTTACATTTGAGTAGACATGGTGAGGACTGTGCTCTTAGTTTGCTTCACTAAAAGCGCAACTCTTGAGGCAAAGCCAATTTTGTTCCAGCGAGAGCCACATGTGACCTTTCTGAATTTCTTCCAACAAAGCAGATTTTAAAAGTTTTACCATTAATTTTGCAAAAGCTATAAACATTATGGTTTTAAAATGTTCACTTATTAATGAATAAGCTCATAACAAGCTTGTTTAATAAAATCATTAATATATTCATTGCAAGTTCCATTAAGAACATCATAAACCAATTAACACCGAGGTTTTATGTATCTCCTTCTTTGCTTCCAGCATAAATTTTGTATTAAAATGGAATCTAAATATTTTATGTTTCGTCAGAGAAAGCATTCATTGGCTACTTAAATCAATATGCTCTAATTAAATAAATTGAATTCTTAGTCCACCAGAAGTGTTCATTGAATGGTTCCTAGAGCACAATCCTAAAACTGTCTACTTCAAAGTAATCTCCACTGTGTTCAATGGAACTTCCAGGAAAGTGTGTTTAGGACTGCAGTGTGAACAAAGCACCAATCTTTCAAATCCATGTGATATGTATACATTGACTTATACTGTCCTTGCTGACAGTATAGCAAAATTTGCTGTGGGTTAAGTTGCGGGCCTAACCATAAACTTATCATTTGGAATACAAAGAGCGAGTGAAGTTCACACAAAGGACAAGTGACAGCCGAGTGGGATTTTTCTTTCTTTGAACATTTGGATCAACACCAGTTAGAGGTTAGGTTGTTGAGCTGGAAGACCCAGATTCAAATCACCCCTTATCATGTAGCTCCATGGGTGACCTTGGGCTAGTCACTTACTCCCAGATTCCCCTACCTCACAAGACTGTTCTGAGGACAAAAGCTTTGTAAATCATTTTGGGCATTTGCTTTGGCATGAGAAAGGTGGTGGAACTTATGGATAGATGGAAGGATAAAGTAGCCCCATAGAAGCTACCTGGCCTGGAAGGAAATTAAGGACATGGTGGAGGACTGATTTGCCATTCCTGTCCCCGCCAAGGCCTATCCCATCTCTCGTTCTGTCCTGTCCTGCCCAGAAACACTCTAAGACCATCTCCAGAACACCTTCTGCCACTCTCTATCAGCACCTGAATTAGTTGTCAGTATACTTAACCTCTGCTAGAAGATGGAATCCTAGGTATAATATCAGTGGGGTGGTGAAAGATGATATGCTGGAACTGCTAAGAACTGTGTCCTTTTCCAACTGGCAGAGCTGAATCCTCGACTGTGCTATGCCCTCTTTTCAAAAAAACCTGAAGGTTTTGGCAGAGTATAATATATAATTTAGTCCAGGTGGTTCACTTCCTTTAGGATGCAGTGGCTCAGTAGCTAAAGGCACCATGCTTCAGTGGTTTGAGACCCAATTTCTTCAAACTGGAGTGAGCTCCCATCTCTTGTAAAGCTCCTGCTAACCTAGCAGTTAGAAAGCATGGAGAGCCACCGAGGAGAGGGGTGGCAAAAGGCCACTTGAGAAACTGGAAAGGAGGGTGGTTTTTTACTGATGAATGTAATTATACTGTACTTCTACAAGCAATGGCTGCAGGCTGTTACTACTATTAATGCAAAAGCAGTAATTAGAATTTTTGGCTTTGCTCTTGCTACACTTTTAGAGATAGTCTATGTACCCCCAAATCCAGAGTAACTACAGGGGCACGTAAGAGACTTTATGTGCACCCGCAGTTACTGCACCACCTCGTGAAAACGTATGGGAAATTCATATTGGAATCCAGAGTAAGTTGTTCTTACACCAGAGCAAGGACTCCCCGTAGTTACTCTGGATTTTGCCCGTAGTCTTTTTCCTCTCTATTTTTTTAATGTATTTTTCTTTTAACTTTTTTGTTCATTGTTTCTCTTTTTAATAATATTATAGATAAAATAAATATTTATAAAAAGAAAAAAAAAGAGTTTGGCATTTGGTTCATCCTCCACCCCAAGTGTTTCTAGCAAGAGAAGAAAAAACTGGTGGCTTGATATTTACTACAGTGTGGCATCCCTGCTGCAAACGGGTAGGAAGTTTTGGTGAGGCTTATTTCCAGAAGGGATCAGATGACATAAGGACCCAGTAGTATGGCTGTACAAAGTGGCTGTTTGAGCAACTCACATTGACTTTCTGCTAGAGTTTCCATTCAAACATCTGAATCTATCTCCCTCCAGGCCATCAGCATGGCATTTCCTTTCTTAAGCTACTTGGTACATTCTGCCTGAAGGAAGAGGAAAGAACAGAAGCACAGAAGAATTTGATGCAGTTTGGGAAATGAGGTGGAGGAGAAAATCTCAGCTGCTGCCAAGGTAACCATATCTGAAAAAAGACTTTGGGTCCACTCCTAGTAACTCAACTTAAATAGATTCATCTTGTTATTAAGATAATCACCCTCAGGGCCAAATTAGAGGTGACTCCAAATATATGTAATTAGATTCTCCTGTGATATTTGGAAAAAAATATGATAGCATCTGTAGGAACACTTGAACAAGAGTGTGAAAATGTGAATAAAAATGGGAGCGGGTACTAAGGAGGGTGTTTGATATTTTTCCCCTTCAAGTTGATTCCCCAATTAAATTCTCACCCTTGAAATTGTTTACTTTCCTTGTAAGAAAAATGCTTGTAAATTTCTCCCCATAAGACAGACAGCTGTTTCTTTGGTGGGGATGCGGTTTTATTTGGGAAAATGATGCACAGCAAAAATCAGTATCTTCTTGCCTGCATTGCCATGGTCCTTTTCAAATGGGATCCATGCCCCTAAAGTTGCTAGTAATTAATAAAGACGATCTGAATCATAGGCCTCCAATGACAGGTCTAGTTTAGCCATCAAACAACACTCATATAATGTAACAACAAGAACGTAACCATAACAATAGTATCAAAAGTATTATTTGTAAGAAAGCTAAATACTGCAAGCTATATTAAGATCTAAGATCAAACTGAACATGTTGACAGGATAAAATCAAAATAGGTGGCATAGAAAGAAATGAAAAAGGAGACTGTAATTCCTTGACCCCACATAAAACTTTCTCAGGAGTTGTGCATAGCAAAGATAAGTATGATACAGGTAGCAAAACATTAGCAAGATATACCGGTAGCATCTCATCTGAGTATGATCTGAGACAGATCTCCTGAGGAGCAAGCCCTCCCCAGGTTCCACTTACTAGGTGCACAGCAGCCTGTGGATTTAGCACAATTTTCTGCTCTGGATACAGCCTACTTGGGGCAGCCCAACTGAGCTATTCTCATCGCCCTAACTCTGGTTTGCAGCCCCAATCACATAACAATGGGGTCAGAGAATGTATCCTACTGTTAAATGATGCACATCTGTAATTACTTAACAATTACTGATTAGTAATACTCAGAGAACATGTCCTTGAAAGAGAGGGCATCTGGTAAAAAAAACTATCTTAACCCCGCCCCCAAAAGGCATTAAAACCCCAGAGAGAGAAACCCAGAGAAAAGACGGCTGGAGATCCAGAGGAAGAAGAGAAGTTTAGACTTTACAAAGGCTTTACAAATAATTTTTTTTTAAATTCCCTTTACCTGCTGAGCCAGTTTCAGTTTTGACAGTGTGGGGTCCTGCCTTCTGGACAGGGTGTCCAGATACCCCAACCCCCAAAAGAGGACAAGGTCTCCCCAAATTCCTGACATGTTAAAAAATGTAGGACACCCAAAAATGTAGGACAATAGTAGGACATGTTAAAATAAAAGCTAAAAACACCCATATTGCTTTCCTGTACTTAATTTCAACACAATATTACTTATTAGCAGCATCCTTTTTGCAAGACCTGTTTCCCAAACCAAAAAAGCATATGTGACCCAGGCAGACACACAGAGGCTTGATCTTTCAGCCTCCTTTCCTTTGCCCACTTACATAATATGAGCTCCACTGACTATAATGCTTTTGAGTGGACACAGTTGGGCTTGGAAACTTAAAACGTAAAAAGCCAGGAGTTATCCCCACCATCCTTACCGTGAGCAGATTGCCAACTTTACATCTAGCCCCTGCTCCTCTGCTTTGACAATAACTGGATGAAATGCCCCAAACCTGAACAACTCAAGCCCTTGTTGTGAATTACATTTTGTGCAAAGTATATATTGGTGGATCCATCTACAAAGGCATAGCAGCAGGGAAGGCTAGGGTTTCTCTGGTCAGCTGGCAATCCTGCTTTAAAAAAATTAATTCTTCTTCCACCTTTCCCTCCAAGCCAAACTCACTGCAAAGTTTCAGAGCAGCTCCATTTGCAAGGATATCTCTTCCCCCTGCTCTACTCTGCTCTCCAGCAGCCTCAGCTGAGCTTCTCCTTCCTTCCTTTGCAGCAAACAGCAAGCAGAGTTTCTTTCTCCTGGCAAGAGCAGGGACTGGGTGCTCAGCTGGAGCTCAGCATTTTCCTGGCATTCAGTGGCTGGAGCAGTTTAGGCCTCTGGGAAGCAGGCAGCAAAGCCATTTAGATACCCATTTAGAGACCTACATGGGCTTCTGGGATGCAGGCTGCATAATGGGAATCTGGTGCAATGCATGTGGGGAGGTGTAGTTCTTCCATTGATGGCTTGAAAAGGTGCTTTAGCATGGGGTGGGAGAGACTACAATTCCCTTCCCTCCCCCCCTCCAGCAGCCTCAGAGGCTCAGTTGGCCTGCAGCAGGCCTCAAAGTCCTAAACTCCAGGAGAATGGCTGCACAGTCCCCCAATTTCCCGGCTAACACCAGACTTCCAGTTCTAGGGCCTCATTTTCAGTTCTGTCCAAGAATTTCGGTCTTGTGGTCACCAAGAAGGCACTTTCAAGCTCCAGGTGGCTGGAATCAGGACCATTCTGGAAGCCTTGCACCTTCCACACCAGCCAAAGCACATCTGGTCACTTGCATGTAAAAAATGCAAAGGGGAGCTTTTTAGGAGGGACCTTCCTCCTGGGGTGATTTTGGGGGTGGTGTTCCTTGGATCATGACCCTTCCGATATCCTTGGCTTCCTCTCAGCCTGCCCTTTCTGGCAGACTAAGGCACATTTTAGGGCTTTTTTACTTTTATTGGTTGTAGAAAGTGCTATCTCAAAACATATTGTTGCGCTGGACTTACCTCTCCAAGATGAATCCATTGACATAAGACATGATGTAGTAGTGCACACTGTCATGAAGTTGCTTTTTGGGGTGCCACAGTCCCCCACTACACATCTCCCCCCTGGACACATCACCCAGTGAGGGCCGCATCCTTCCCCCACTACCCTAATGATGCCAGTGTTTCCTCAACAAGCCTCTCCTGAACTGCCTAAACTGGCGCAGCTAGGCTGGCTAGGTCCATCTGTCTTTGGGCAGCCTATGTTGACTTACACTGCCCCAAGCCCTTCTGGAGTAACAAGGCTGCCCCATTTTGGCATTGGGGTAGCACACTGATAGATAGGCTAGCCCAAGTGCACTTCTGGTTTGCAGCTAGGTCATTAAGTGAACATTTAGCCCAATCTAGTTCTTTTGTTGGCACGAGACCGATAGTCGACAAGTATAAACAGACACTCCCTGACTACATAGGCGACTGTAGATAGATTGCCTTTTCATCATCAGACATTGCTGCAGACTTGACTGCCTCATTAAGGTTATTTTTGTTGTTCACTGACCCCTATGATACTGTGCTTGTGTCCATCATTAAGTGGAAGGATGTTAAGTGAAGCACACCTGTACTAATCTAAGAATACTAATCAGTATTAACTGACATTAAATGTTAAAATTAAATCACATCTGACACTAGACATACATAAATGTATCTGTATTCACCACATATTCTAAGGCTGCTTGTCTGTGCCAAGCTTGTTTTTTGCACTGAAAATAAGACAGAGGTTACTTCCAAAATGATTTCGTAATTCTGTATCATATAGGAATGTTTGTGAATAAACACAGTGTGAATCTCACTGAATCATGCTTCTCTGTATTCTCCAAATGCAGTGAAATTCTTCCTTTGTAGAGTCAGCAAAAATCTGCATTCCAACAAACTTCCTTAGGTTTCAGTTATAAAAATATGAAGCAGGCTGCAACATGCAAGCTCATTCATGTTGATAAAACTGGCAGGAAAAAGTAATTGGGGGAAGGGAAGGAAAGCTGGCCTGCCAAAGGAAAATACCTTTTTTCTGTTTTGCTGCTCCCTATTAAGCCCCTTTTGATTCTTATCCAGTACGCTTTTAACACCTGATTTGCATAGCACTGACTCTCTTCTGTTTCTGGATTCACAAGAAAGAACAAGGCAAACTTAAGGTATTAACTCTAAATGTTTAATAGCAGTTGTACGTGGTTACCAAATGTACTTGGGTGCATTCCTAACCTAGGCTGGCATAACTCCTCAGTCTTTCCTGTGGTGATGTAGGGAGGCATGTCTGGGGATTGGTCTCACCATCCTGCAGGCATGGCACAGAAGTGTCTTACAGCACTTTTGTGACACCACCAGGTCAGCACAGGACATATGCCAGGGCTTAGGCTGACCTAATTGGAGTTTAGGATTGCAGCTCTTGTTCCTTAGAAGAGCAGAGTAGGTAATTTGCATTGGAAGTGATTCCAACAAAACTCAACATTAAAGGGCATCACACTCTTTGAGGGTTGCTCATGATTATTTTAGCCTAAGGTACTGGCTTGACTCATTTTGCTGCTGGAAATACATTTTAAATAATTTCAGATCATAGGCAGAGGAAATAGCTAACATAATGCAAGCAATTTACAGTAATTCTCTTGGTTATTTAAGTTACAGTTAGTGGAGGAACAAATATTAAAAATTCTTTTCTGGCAAAGACTATGTAAGAGGAAAGAAAACATTTCTACAAATGAACTTGTTGAGTTTTAAAATCTCAAGTACCTTCTAAAATCTTCAGGTACATTTCAGGTACCCTTCTAAAATCTTCTAAAACCTACAGGTACCCTTCAAAAATCTGCTCATGAAAAATGGTCTTATTGCACACAGGCATGTCCCAAATTATGGAATGGAAATCACAGTTACTGTAAGTGAAACTGCGGATACCAGGGGATGACACCCACCATCTGGAGGCAAGGTTGAAGAGTTTCCCTCACTTCTGGAGGGAAAGCGCACGGGAACCCCACAGACCCAATCTACAGTTAACTGAAACAACGTAATCTGAAGTTAACCAGTTGCTCATTAGCAAAGGGTTTTATAGAACCTGTGAGAACCCCGTGAAGCCCACCACTGCATGTTGGAGGAGTTATGTTTGATTAGGTTGTGTGTAGAAAAAGGATGCAGGACTGGCCCATCCATGTGAAGCTATTGCTTCAGGCAGCAGATCGGTGGTGGATGTGCATCTTGGTCTACCTACTCATGTCTAGTGCTTCTTCTTTTACTACTACTACCTTTATAAAAAAAAAGAAGGGTATGGATTCTCAAGGCAGAGGTGCTGAGGTAGAATATTGGAGACTTGAATATTAGAATGTAAATTATTGGAGCTAGAATATTAGAATCTCCCCCTGCCCTTGTCAGTGACCCATTCCATCCACCCCCATCCTCATCCTCCCCCCCCCCCCACCAACGTACTTGGTTGGTGCGTCCTGATACAGCTACTGCCATATGAGGAGCAGCTATCTTGTTCCCCGCTGAGCTCAGTACTTTTTGCAACTACCGTAAGACATTTGCCACTGGCAGAGCACCAATTCTGTCAGAAACAGTTCTATAGAATTTGGTTGGGTGAGTCTTTAAAATACAGTATGCTGGGTTGAAAAGTACATTATTAATTCCTTTACTGCAATGCTGATTTACACAAGACCTTGAAAAGGCTTTTAGATTGTAAATCAGCAGGCAGAATCTTTAGATTCTAAGAACTATTGTACAGTGCCAGTGACTTTAAAAATAAAATACAATGATGAGAATTACGCAGACCTCACTACCATGAAGTTCCAGAATCTGCATTGATTTCCTGTAGCTCTCCTGATAAAATTTAGGACCATACTTTTAGAACATTTTAGATGGGTGGTTCTCAAACTGGGGCAGATTAAGCTATGTGTATCAAGGGTTGAACAAAATGTTACTTGGGAGGACAACTGCTGCCCAATCTCTATTATAGCCCTTAACTTTTATATAACAGGTACAGTCCTATCAATTTTCATTAATAGACCAAGGGGTCTATTCCCTCGTTTAGGACTGCAGTTAAATGCAAATACAATTTTTTAAAAAAATAACAAATCCGGATGAGGATCAGTGTATGTTTGCATGTTAGGGTTGCTATAATTCTTTTCCACAAAATCAGGACAAGACTCTCTGTCCCATTTGCCAGTAAGTGAATACAATCGCCAAAGATCAGGATTGTCCCTGTTTATCAGGACATAGGGCAACCCTATTGCATGTCCACAGTCTTAAGCATGCTTGTATATGGATTTGGTTCACTGAAATCAATGGGATTTCTTCTGAGTGCTTTTCTAAGACTGATCTGTTAAGCAACATGCAGCATATATTTGCATGTCATTCCAAGAATGTGGCCGAATGCAGAGCACATTTCACACCAAAGTTCTATAGAAAATAAAAAACAACACTGGGAACATTATGAAGGTAGGAAATGACACTGCTCTTAGTAGGTTGCCCTAATAAACCTTTATTAGCAATAATAAATCCAATTTTCCATAAGCAATATAAATCTTCACTGAAGGATCATCATCCAGAGTGCTACGATAATGTAACAGCTCAAGGGCAAATGAGATTTTATTGTAGTCATAATCTGTAATACAACTAATTTGCAAATTGATACACTGAAATATATAAATGTTGTTGCATTTATAAACATACAGAACCTTGAGCATCCCTATAGGCCCCATCCCATGATACACAAACCCACCATCAGCTTGGTGCAAAGAAAAGGCAATTCTGTATACCATTTTCATTACTATCTGTATGCCATTCTCATTACTTGGAAATTGCTAGAAACAAAGATCACATAACACATAATAGGAGAAATTCAGATTTCAGGCCTGGTCCTTAAAACAAGATTCATCACTCTTGGGTAACTCCAGCTCAGATTAAATATTAAAGCATGTGCTTCTCTCCCTTGAAATTGACTGTCAGAACAGTCCTGTCCTCCCCCCCACCTCCTACTTGGTACAACTGTGCCCAAAAATGGGCACTCTGGATCCAGCAAAAGAGGGGAAGGGAAAATGGGGGGACTCAGCAGGGAAAGGGGATTTAAATCCATTTACCCTTGCATAAGCTTCCTGACATATAATGGATCTCTTTGGACCTACACCACTATATTGGAGAGACATAAAATAAACGGGAAAAGCTAACGAGAAATTTAATAAATGTAGCGGGAGCAACCCACAAGCCTTTAAAATGGGAACTACATAGGTGTGTAGTTCTTCCTGAATACATAAATAAATACATACCTAGTCACACCCACGGTGCAATCCCAAACAATTTAGGCCAGCACAACTCATGCATATCCCCGTTTTTATAGCAGTATGGGTTGGTTGGCCTAAATCCCACTCCATCCCAAGGAGTGGTATAGAAGTGCCTTACAATACTTTCAAGACACCCCAGGCCAACTCTGGACTTGTGCCAGGACTTCTACCAGTCTAATTGGGTGTAAGGATTGCAGTCCCAGTGTTCTTTTAAAATCTAGATTGCATATTTTCCAGCAACCCTTGACTCAATTTTTCTCCCTTACCACTGTTGCTTGGAAAATTTTAGATTTATCCTTAGAAAATTTTAGATTCATGAAGTTTAGGGCATGGAGCTGTTTTCTTGCCAGTATTATGTGGAGCACTGGTTCCCAAAGTGCAACCCACTCCTGGAAACTAAAAATTACCTATTCCCTCTTCAGGGGACTGGCCCAGTAATGGGTGATCTGAAGGCCCCAAAACTACTTACCTGCAATCTCAAAGCCCAAATAGGATTTTGGGAACAGATGCCATACAGCACAATGTTTTCTAAAAAGTATCATAGTAAGAATAAGAGCAATTATAACCATGACAGCACTAGTAAATCCCCCCCCCCCCAAAAGTAAAGTCTTAGGGAGTGTTGGTCATGGACATGTTTATTATTAAATGGAATTTTGATGTACATTGGAGTGACCAGGCTGCACTTTCCTGGAAATAAGCCCCATTGACTATAATGGGATATTGTTATTTTTGTTGTTTAGTCGTTAAATTGTATCTGACTCCTTGTTACCTCATGGGTCAATTTTCATAGGTCAGAGCTACCTGTGTTGATGGGTTTTTTTTGTTTCATATGATAATTTTTTATATTCCTTATAAGGTCCTGTCCAAACCTTTTGGCAGGAGTGCCATATCATCTCTCTGGCATTGTGTCAGGGGCCAGGAAACTATTTTGAATTAATTTTCATAAATATACAAAAATAATTATTTTAGAGAGAGGACTTATATGAATGAATGAATTCAAATCAGCTCATAAACACTTTCTGACACACATAGAGAGGGTGATTTTCAGACTAGTATATAAACACTTTCACAGAGAAAGAAGAGGCGATTGCAGCTTCCACAGGCCACAAAACATCCTCCAGGAACAAGGGAAGCAGAGCACCTCTCACCTCCACAGGATTACAGGCAGTGATGGGCTTCAAAGAAATTAAGAACCGGTTCTCTGTCCATCTGGCAGCCACTTTTAAATGGCTATTTTTAAACTTTATATGTACTATCTCTTGTTAAGAACCGGTTCTATAGAGTAGGTGCGAACCTGCTGGTGCCCACCACTGATTACAGGGCTCACCTTCAAGCAAGATTAGCAGACTTGCCATGGGTCACATCTGGACCCTGGGCCAGAGTTTAGACACCCCTGATCTACCCAAAGTAGATCACTTGGATCATCTTTCACATATTTTCCCTTTATAATATGAGCCATTTTTATTGCTGTGAGTTACCTTGATTTAAATTTCATTCATCACATGAATGATGACTCTGTGGGAACAATAATTTTTAGGTTTACGTTCTGAATTAAACAGTATGGTATTAAAGCATACAACTTCAGGCCAGTCCCTTAAGAGTATTCATCAGATATTAGAGACTGAATTTATATGACAAGAAAATTACTCTGCTACTTTATCCAATAAAGTAGGCAAAGCAGGAAGAAAGGGAAGGGGCTGCCCCAATGCTCCTCTAGATTATATTTTAAGAAGCATTAGGGAAAACATTCTCATTATGATCCTAAATAAAACAACAAATTATAGTATTTCAGAATGCTTTTCAAAATCAAAGCTCAGGAGATGAAAAACAAAGCAAGAATAATTTTGCCAAGACTTACAGCCATCACCTCTTTAAAAAACAAAGGGCTATAATATGTGCAGTAATATCAGTGCATACTAATTCAGAAAGACTGGTGGGTAACTGTATCTGCATGTTCAAAGAGTGTTTCCATTGTGACTTTGCCACAGAATATATTTCGCATGAACCTGGAATTATGGATATGGTTTCCAGACAAGTGTGATCATAATAACATAAAGTACAACACAAGTACAGGTGTGCCTTCTTTATCTGTGGGTTTGGGTTCTGAACCAGCAGATTTGACTCAGCATGAGTTCTGAAGATGCACCTTAAGGCTTCACTGGCTTTCCTGGATCTGATAAGAAGCACTTTCTAACTGGGCCCAGAAGGGCCATTTACACCAGGTTTTGGTAATAGGTTTGGCAGTCCTGAAATGAACCTTCCCCTACCCCCGACATACTAAAGTCCAACTATAAACCTTTTCTTTTATATTTAAGAGACTCTAATGGATCAGGCCAAAGGCCCATCTAGTCCAGCATCCTGTATCTCACAGCATTCCACAAAATGCCTCAGGAAGCATGCAAGACAAGAAAACACCTGCATTCAGTAGTTTGAGAACTACTGGTAAAGGCATGCAGGGGTGAGAGCTGGGGAATAACTGTGCCGTGGGAACCCAGAGGTTTGTCACCAGTGGTGGGCACCAGCAGGTTTGCACCTACTCTATAGAACCGGTTCTTAACAAGAGATAGTACATATAAAGTTTAAAAATAGCCATTTAAAAGTGGCTGCCAGATGGACAGAGAACCGGTTCTTAATTTCTTTGAAGCCCATCACTGCTTGTCACCCTACATAACATTATCTTCAAGCCTTGGAGATGATCTAAGAATCCCACAGCCCACTCTGCACATCTTCCTCAAGTGTCTTATCACTCCAATCGGCAAGTTGGAGTGACTTCTGTTTTTCTGGGAGATGCTTAGAATAAATATTGGAAGTCACTCCAATCTGCAGATTGGAGCAATAAATGACTTGAGGTTTGCAGACTCCCCACAGGCAGTGTGACATGCCTCTGTGTTCCTATGATGCTGTAATTGCTGCAGTGCCACCAATACACTTTTTCCTGGGTCACTTTCCTTAAAGAGGAATGACCCGTTTTTAGCTCCCATGATGGATCACAATTCACCACTTTTGAGTACAAAAGGGATTGGACACCCCGATCTACTTAATAGCAATTGGAATTTTCTGTCTGCAATTACAAATTTTGGAGAAGAAGGAATTTGTTTACTGAAATTTAGGATTAAAGAAGAGTACCAGAATTGGTCTTGATAAGGAAATAGAATTTGCATTACAGAAAAGTTGCAAGAGAATTTTGTCCAAAGACCAGGACTGAATGGTTTGCCATAAAAACCTCAGTTACCACAAGATGAGCCTATAAAATCTAATGACAACACTTTTTACCTTGCTATATACATAAATTTAAAACATCTGCAAACTAAATTGAACTATTTTATTTCTTAGAGGAAAACGTGTGGGTAATTGATCTGCTTTAATTAATCTAACATTGAAAATTCATGATGTTGCACTGTGCAATAGTTATAGTCCATATAGCAGAAATTACTGTGAAAAAAACATAATGGGTTTTATGGAGGTTGATCATAAATTTAAACTAGTTTGTTAATATGTCTCCTCCCCCCATTTCTTTCTTTCTAGTTTTCCAACCCTTGTTGAAATTCTAACTTGTGATCATCTCCCTCCAGTTAGATTTTCTATATCTATTTCCATCAGATAATTTTTCCCCTCTGAACAAATCAAGATGTCAGCTGTAAATTCTGTTCAAGCATGTCCATAAAATGTCTCCATATGGTTTAAATAAATCAGATTTTAAACTGATTTTCCTTAAAGAGTTGTAATTTTGGGACTGTGGCTGCAATCCTTTGTTGCATCTCATGCGCAGAGTATGCAGCTGTCACTGACAAAAAGATCAAGGATCAGTAAAGGGAATATTCTTTCCTTCAGTGGCATCTTTTCATATTGGCAAAGGTTACAGTGAGGAGGCTGTTTCTAAATATAGCCTTTGCATTTTGTGCTCAAGTGTGACTACACCCCACCGAAAGATAATTTTCATTCCTCCTCCTCCGCCTCCTCCTCCTTGAGGCCAGCATCTACATTGGCAATGTATGTACTGAAATTGGCAAGAAAGATTGGAGTCAGGGTTGCCATACCTCCTGTATTTTCCGGAGGTCTCCTCCAAAACGCCACTTTGTCCGGGAGGAATGAGAGCCCCTCCAGACTCCGGTATTTGGGCAGCTTGTGCTGGCCCTTTAAATTTTTTAAACTGTGGGCAGCTCAGAGACTTCTGGCTGGCTCGCACCGCCCACCCACAACCCAGAGGGGCTTTCCCGACACTCGCGCCACTCCAAGGGAGCAGGGGGGCTTCCCTCAGGGGCGCGCGCCACTCCAAGGGCGCAGGGGGGCTTTCCCCAGGCCAATCCTATGCATCCCTACTCAAAAGTGAGCCCCATTAGAGAGAAAGGGGCTTACTCCCAGGTAAACTGAGGGGCCAATCCTATGCATGCCTACTCAAAAGTAAGCCACATTAGAGACAAAGGGGCTTACTCCCAGGTAAACTGAGGGGCCAATCCTATGCATGCCTACTCAAAAGTAAGCCCCATTAGAGACAAAGGGGCTTACTCCCAGGTCAACTGAGGTGTCAATCCTATGCATGCCTACTCAAAAGTAAGCCCCATTAGAGAGAAAGGGGCTTACTCCCAGGTAAACTGAGGAGCCAATCCTATGCATGCCTATTCAAAAGTAAGCCAATTAGAGACAAAGGAACTTACACCCAGGTAAACTGTGGTAGGATTGCCATCTGAGGGGCCAATCCTATGCATGCTGCACCTCTGCAGAACAGGTGAGGCTGTGTTTGTGTGTGTGTGTGTGTGTGTGTGTGCAACAATGCATGGGGTGTTTGTGTGTGTGAGAGAGAGTGCATGGTGTGTGTCAGTGCATGTCACTGACATGCCTTGTATTGCTGCAAATTGCTCTGGGGGAGGGGGCTTTAGGATTTCTCTGGGGGAAATGGGCCTCACTTAGTTACAGGAATTTTCTCAGGAATTTTGGCTTGGACTGGGAGGAAATTTGGCCTTAAATCAGGAATTTTGGGGTTGCTGTGCAGGAATTTCCAGTTTGGCGTCTGGTAACCCTGATTGGAGTTAATTATCAGTACCTTCTTAGAATAACTGATAACACATAGATTCTGCATAAGCCTTCATAAGCTTGCATAAGCATATAGAAAGATCATGCATATTCATAGATCATGCATAAGCTTTCTTCTATGGCTGATCATTTGGGATTGCTGCAAATTCTTGAATCGATGACACTCTTATTTTAAAATGAAACAAACAAAAAATGTAATTTCTACAGCCTACCTGGTATTTGCTTTATTTCCAAGTTTGCTTTCAGTACAAAACAGAAGTTACAGGTAAAATCTTTCTTTTGCTCATGGCAAAGGTGAGAAGCTAATTACATTCTGTACTCAAATGAAACCTTCAGGCAAGCTACAAATGGTCACCCTGCCATCAATCCTTCATAAACATATTTCAGTTATGCTTTCCCAATATTTTAAGAAAAAGAAATGGTTTCTCTGAGGCTAATATGTTCACTTTTGAGACAACCCACAGCAACTGCAAAATAAGATTAAGGATACCTTTGGGCCAAAATACTATATTATGAAAGCATGAGAGGTACAGCTGCCAAAGAAACTGCAAATATGCTTGCAAGAGTATCTCATTGTCCACATGAACTCAATTGCAAGGGAGGAGAACAGATGCTATAGTTTCTGAATTTAGACTTATTCCTTACAGCTTGTCCTCTCAAAATTTTAAGCAAATTTCATAAAAAGCCAAATGACAAAATACAAACTGTTGCCTGGGATATGTTGATTTGGAACTTTTAATCCTATGGAAGTGATCATCATCAAGCACTGAGTTAGTTGAAATGTTTAGGTGTGTTTAAATCAGGATTTTCCATTCTTTTTCATCTGATGGCACACTGACAAGGTACTAAAATTGTCACGGTGCACCATCAGTTTTTTGACAACTGATAAAGCATACCACTGTCAGTGGGGTCTTCACATTCCCCAATGAGCCTATTAATAAGTGGTATTTGGTAGTCCAGAGGCACACCTGTGGACCATTCATGGCACACCAATATGTTGCAGTGTAATGGTTGGAAACTGCTGATTTAAATACTTAAAGAAAACCGACACAAATTTTATCATGCGTTCATAATCCAAGTTAGAATCTAAATGCTATGCTATTATATTTGATAGTACTTTAAAAGAGGGAAGTTAAAAAAAACTTTTTCAACTGCTCTGCATAGTAAATTAAAGGTTCAGAAATGAGTAAGGTCATCCTCTCCCAGTATATGAATTGCAAGGACTTGTAGATGGGTGTATTCCTTATTTCCATTCACATGGCTATCTTAAATTTTCTAGATGTTTTGATCCCCTTTCCTGCCTCACATAAAAGTCAAGATGTAATGGAAATGATTTCAGTATTGGCAAGATGTGGATGCAAGAATCAGTCACATATCCACTCCTTGCACTTCTGATGTAATCTCTTGTGCAGTAAAATTGCATGAGCTCATCCATCTTTTTCAAGGAGATGCTCAACTTTCATGTTTGTATGTTGCACACAAAATGAGTAGAAAAGATAGAAGGTCCAGTAGCACTCTGCTTGCTTTTTCCTGTGATGTCAAGCCGCTGTATTCTGGCCTCTGAAGAAAGGATTCAATCCATTTTGTGCTTGTGCTTTTGGCAACTACTTTTTTCCATCTTCTGATGCTTTGTGGAATGCGCTGTCAGATTTTCTGCATCAGTGTTTCTGAACCCAGTATTAAAAAGCTCAAATGTGGACCAGACACACATAGTTCTATATAATTTCTGTTTCCAAATGGGAGACTTTTTTCCCAAATGGGACACGTTGCCCACTTTTTACATGTTGTCCTTTCTTTTTACAACTTCCCACTGTGTCCTACAGGTCATACTTATGTTCCCTGTTATCATCGAATCCTCACATACTGACCATCAGATATCAAGTGACTTTCAACTGGAAATGCTGTTGTGGACATTTCTCCTACTGGAATCCATTATTCCTGTCTGTTAGCTTCGTTACAGTTGTGGATCTAGAGGGCCACATGATTTGTTTCAAGAAAGTTCGAGTTTGGTTTCTGAATTAGCAAACTATGAAGCAGGACAAACCTCTTTTAAAATGAATTTCCTAAGATTGATAAATGACATGAGGAACTGCCATGCAAAATATAAAACTACTTGAGCCAGTGCACAAATGCTGAACTCCACTCAAATAATGGAGAAGAAGGCAAGGAAGCCCCCTTCCCTGCAGGACAGTTTTAATAAAAGGAGAGAGATGGGAGAGAAGATATTATTTGCAATTAAACTCGCTAGACTTTCAGATTGTACCCTCACTGACTAGGCTGTTACAATTTTGTCAAAGATACTAGTTCAAACATTTGTTCATTCTAATATAATTTGGAAAATCTGAACAGTTTTTTCAGACTTCTTCATTATTAATTATAATTTAATTTCATTTATTAAAAGGTAAATCACTTTTTAAAAATATTGTTCCTGAAGTGGGACTACCATCTATGTTTCCAGTTTATTTGACATCAGCTATTTAAATATCTTCAGGTATTACAGAATATGTAAGCGAACACAGTAAACAACATCTTGGGTGCTGTAATTTCATAGCAGTACACTCAACACCTGCATGAACACATTTCTTCATTAGTGGGTCCTATTAAATACTTATATAGCCACCAAGAGAGTTTACTGCTAACTAAAAAAAATTGCTATGTGGTTCAGCCGTTTAAAGAAAATTAAAAGTTACCAAAATATTTCAAAGGCCTTGTCATACAATTCTCTTAGGAACTTGTCGATGCTGGCAACTGAAATTATAGGCTGCATATGGCTACTTTGATAATTGTGCAATAATCAAGACTTTAAAAAATTTAGACTATCACATTAATATTGAGATTTTTTAGAAGTGACAGGGTATAACCTACAAGAAGCTTTGAACACCAAATAAAAATGTAGCAAAAATGCAGTTTTTGCCTGTTTTATATATCTCTGGAAAAGAAACCACACTGTGTGAAGTGAGTCTGCATATTTTACTGCGAGTGGCAATTAATTTCAACCTTCTCAGAAATACTTAAAGCAGAATCTGACCCCATTAAATTTAGCAAAAGTCAACATTATCCCCTTCATTGTGCTAAAGGGGAGGGAAGATGTGGTCTATTGCCAACATATTCAGCACGATATTTGGTATAGTAAGAGGGGTTAAACAGGATAGCTGTTGG
Source organism: Cryptoblepharus egeriae (assembly GCA_030015325.1). Classification (NCBI taxonomy): domain Eukaryota; kingdom Metazoa; phylum Chordata; class Lepidosauria; order Squamata; family Scincidae; genus Cryptoblepharus; species Cryptoblepharus egeriae. Next base: position 33,609,512 of record JAREYC010000005.1, read on the forward strand.
TTCATTTCCCATGGCTGACATATATTGTTACTATAATGGCCTGGCCTTCCATTAGTTTCCATGGAAAAAATACCCAAACTTCTCCTGATTCAGCAGCTCTGTGTTCAAGAAGAAACTGTATATGCAAGCAAAGATTTTTCGTGTGTATACATTTGTTTTGTGCATGAGAATGCCTTCAATCTTGCACGACCTCCATATTAGAAATCTGAAGTGTCAGAGTATCCTATGATAGCCATAGGATCAATAGGTAGGGAGGTGCAGGGGGTGTAGTGGCAAAGGACTACAAGCTTTAGGGGGGCACAAGCTAAGCTTGAGACTAATGGCTAAAATTGTGAAAAATGGGGTCTGTATGAAAATACCATCATGTTATATTTTGTTGGAAAGGTAATTTAATGCAAAATACAATGAAGCAAACAGCATTGAAATATTATATTCTATCAAAAGTTATGGACAATTAATCAGAAAACGAAAACAGAAACATGATACCAATTGCTCTGAGAGCCAAAGAGATGTAATTCTGATATTGTATGGAACTAATCAGGTGTTAATATGAATCAGCATATCATAATACAGTTGCCCATGCTAACTGGGTATACGGGCACTTCTAAGTGGTGCTCCTCCTATATTTAACAGGAAAAGAATAACTTTCCTCTTTGTCCCAGCACAATAAGGGACACAATTTTCATTTTTTTAACTTAATTAAATTTGATTTTGTTGTTGCAGGAAGGGGAGGGGGGACAAATCTTCTTCGACTCCAAATAGCAAATAGGTGCTTTAGCAATGCCAGTAGCAGAGCAAATGGGTGGTCAACTGCTGAGTAGGAGGAGGCAGGATTTTACCAATTTTCTTTTTTTAAATACCCAGGGGTGACATCACATCTGGTTGCGACATCACTTCTTGAGCAACATTTTAAGCTTTGCACTGGGCTACGTGATCATTAGGTACACCACTGCACAGGATATATCCTTTTGAGTTCAGTAGGATCAGGATTTGGGACTAAAAGAGAATGAAGATGTGAGGTAACCTCTGTGATGTAACACCATGCTTGGGATTCCAAGGTGTCTTTGAAGGACTGTCCATTATTTCCAACATTTGTATAGTATTGCTGCCATAAGTCCAACATGGTGTTAAAATGATAACACTTCGCATAATTGCTACAAGCTTTACACATAAGACCTTCTAAAATGGCCTTTCAGAGTGACAGAAACAGTCCAAAATCCTATTATTTTGAATCCTACTATTCAGGACACCTACTATTCTATTCAATAGAATCCTACTATTAGGACACATTCAGTTTTCTGGTGAGAAATCAGATTCACTGGCCAGAAAATGTTGATTCCATGTAGAAAAAAACAGAGGATTTCATATTCAGAGTTACTTTTTATATATAACATGATGTTGTCAGGAAGAAAGTATGTGAACTACAAGAGTCAGCTGTGAAATAAGACTGAGGAAGACCCATTCAGATACATTATAAAGAAAAATCTGTTATGAGAGGAAAAATCATTCCCCACTTTTGATGATGAAGAAATATTTAAAACCTGCAGCCTGTATAGCTTGACCACAGTACTTAAAATATTCATTTTTCTAACATCCAACATAGGAACAAAAATTGGATTCTCTTCTGAGGCCATGAAAGTCCTCTATTTCTTTAAGTGCCAGACAGATATTTAATACCTCTCTGCTATTCCAGGGAAGAAGCCGGACTGGGATTCTCACAAATTTAACCTTAAAAGGTTCTGTAATATGCACTTCACTTAAACAAAAGGAGTATTGAATGCAGTCATTGAAAAACAGTGACTCCAAAGATGACTTTTTTCTCCTTTTATTAAAACTTTGTTTGTTTAAAGACTTGGGTTAAAACTTCCACTCTTCTTGGAACTTCATTCTGAGCATTTCAAACATATTGACAGAGGTCATTCTCTTTGAGTGATGAGGTCAAATCCGTGCCCCATGAGTGTGGGGGGGAGTGGATGAAAAATGAATGAACCTGCACATTATCTTTTGTATTTGTAAGTCGTTGCCAAGCCTGTTCTCATGCTGTCATATAGGTCGTGAATACCTGACAGCTCATGAATATTGCCTCTCCCAGCAACTTTATCATACTTGCTAGAGAGTTGTATATAGAGAGTTGAATAAGTTGTATGCCACTATCCATGTAGTCATAGTAACATTATATAAAGATGTGAGGATATTTGACTTGTGATTTGATATTTGAGAATATGACATTTTTAAAGTTCTGCATCCTAACATTTTTCTAGCAAATGGGTGATAACAAATCACTGAATCATCAGTGATTTCTGTCTGGTGCAGTTGCCTTATGTTCAGAAACTGGTGCAGAACAAATCCTAAGCCAGCAACCAAGTAGCTTTTTGTGTATGTTCATCTGTAAAGACGTTTTCTCATATAGCACAAGCGACAACTCAGAGAAAATCAAATCAAAACAGATACATAAGATTCTAAAGATAACTACTCATGAAAGAGGATCTAAAGAGTTGGAAAGTTCCAATTTTCTATCAAATACTATAACGTTTTCAAATCCTGCACACAGTTTCTATATTTTCTTTGAAATCACAGGTGCTAGAAATACATTTTTAAAAAATACAGAAATGCTCAAGGGAACCTGTGTTTGACCCCAAATCCTTTGTTGTTCTGCCTATTTCCATGCAAAGTATGTAACTTAATTTTAAAAATATCTGTCATAAAACACCAGGTCTCACAATGTACTTTGAAAGTAAGTGTGAAATTTTCTCCAACCTTGTTCTGACTAGAATTCTCCAGAACTATGTATGCACATGTGTGTAATCTGGGGCATAATAAAGTTTAATGAAGATGGACATTGAAGTACAGTAGCTTTTTGTCTGAATCTGTTGTATTAGAGAGCTACTTAATGAGGCTATCCGGTATTTGCAAGTAGAGAAGCAGGAAAAATGATTTTTCAATTAAGGAGACTTCCTCCAATGTCTTTACTTGAACCGTTCTTTCAACTCTATTTTGGGTATAAGTAAGGAAGCCTGTTGTAAAGTTTAAGGTGGTTATTGGAACCATGTCAAACTACTTGAAAACTTATAATTTTAATGTGACTGCCAAAACTCAAAGTGGGACTATAATTACAAAAATAATAAATTCAAAATGTAGGATTGTTAAATTAAAATCCAACTCAGATTGTAGCTACAATGTGCAAGGCATGGTCATTTGATATATCAAAGCTTTTCGGCAAGACTATAAATGGAGAACACATAGTTCCTTTGCAACCACAGGCACTGCAAGTATAAGTACCTATAAGCACTATATCTATTTAAGGATCAGGTGTCCAGTGAAGCTGCACTTTCCCAACATATGCCACATGTTCAAATATTATAGCCTAAATTGGACTTACTGCTTTAGGGTGCAATCCTAACCAATTTAGGCAGAATAACTCACCAAGCATACCTTCCTGGGGTGGTGTGGGGAGGCCAGCACATGTCTGTATACTGGCCTAAACCGCCAGGAGTGGGGAAGAAGTGTCTTATGCAGTGGTGTATCTAGGTCACTTGGCACCTGGGGCGCAGAAATTTTTGACACCCCTTATGACATAATTCATTAATTGGTAATCAAGTATTTACATATTTATCCCACCCTTCCCCTATGGTATTCACAGTGGTGTGCATAGTTTCTCCCCTTCCATTGTCTCACAACAACCCTGTGAGGTAGGTGAGATTGAGAGACAGTAATAGTCATGATATGAAATTAATACTAATGTCCAGAAAATAAATGCTCCTGAGGTCAATCTTGGAAGAGTTGCCCAGGTCTACCAGGCAGGTAGATTTGTGCTTCATATCTGGGAAAGATCCCAGATCTACTTGTCTGGAGGAGCTCAAACACTTTCCAGATTCTCCTTGCCCAAATACATTGAAAGGTCCAACCTTGTCCACTCCAACCAGGGGTAAAAATGATCTCCATGAGGAGGACAAGCAATTTACACAGTAAACCTCTCAGGATGGTTTATTGTGTAAACCAGGACAAACCTCTTCGGACCAGCCATGTACACAGTATGGGATAATTTCTTTGCAGGAACTCCAGGGTTTTCCAAGCACCCCCACCAATACATTCTGAGGTGTAAGAACAAACCCCAAATGGATGAACAAACCCCACCTCTCTCCCCTTTTCCTGGCATAAGGACCATTCACTTCAAAGCAGGCTGACCCAATGCCATAACAACAAAAACAGGATAAGGCCCCTCAAAATGCAGAACATGACAAAATATAAGCTAAAACACATGTATTCATGCTGACTATATGCCGTAACTGGAAAAAAAGGCAAGACTCCTCTGGAATGGAGGACACCAAAGAAAAATGTAGGACAAGACATAATAGAAGCTCAAAATATATATTCAAAACAGCTCAAAACAGCTGACCATATGCTGTAATTGGAATGGAGGAGGCCCCAAAAAATGTAGGACAGGACATAATAGAAGCTCAGAGTAATTCTATATATTCAGGCTGACCATATGCCATAACTGGGAGAAAGGGGAAGGCCTTCCTGGAATGGAGGACACCAAAGGAAAGTGTTTTACGGGTTTCAAAATCAATAGAGAAAAAAAATTAAAAATATTAATTTTCTCATGTTCCCCTCCCTGTTTATTAATCAAAAAATTCTTGACCAGCTGGACCTCAGCACAACCTTGTTTTCACATGGGATGTATTTTCATTAAGATGCTTTCTGCACAATCTTATGCTTGCATTAAATTTCACTCAATGCAAAGATTTTTTTAAATTAACAGATGCTTATCAACACACTTACAGGGATGGATCTTTGTCTGCATACTCAGTTTATGTGCAGTGCTACATTGACTGAATCTTCAAGGTACCAAGATCAATCTCTGACATTCCACCTAACAGCATCCTGGTTCCTAGGGTAGGAATGACTTCTGCCCAAGACTTTGTTGAGAGTCTGCTAATCAGAGTATACATGTGGGTGGGTGGATGGAGTCAATGTTAGAGTTGAAATTCTTAGCTAGCTAAAAAATTAGGAATTCAGATGAAGGGTACAATCCTAAAGACACTTTCCTGGGAGTAAGACCCATTGAACACAATGGGGCTTTCTTTTGAGTAGACATGGTTAGGATTGTGCTCAAAGTTTCATAAAACTGCCCCTTCACCCTTCATTCATAGTGCAATCCTAATTTATGCCAGAGAGAATGCCCAAGCCATGGTAGCCTAAAGTAGACCATATCCATAAAGTAGACTTGGGTCTACTCAGATTTGTGCCTGCACCTGAGGTGGCCTAAGTCAGAGGGGCTGGGAGGAGGTGTATCTGCCCTGGAAATGGGTCCGGATACAATCTAACTGCACTGTTATAGGCTATGCCTCACATGTGCCCTTGACATGTCCCTGCTGAGCTGTGTAGGTTAACACTGCTAGGCCGGTGCGGGTCCGTCTTACACCAGCCCAGGTGGATTTGCACCTGCCGAGGCTCTTTTCTAGTGCAGCTAGGCTGGTCTTGCTGGCCCAAGCACACTTCAGTATTGCACCCTTAGTATAAGACAACTTTACATTCATTGAACATGGAAAAACAACTGCAACCAGGTGTTGTTCGGTGTTAGAAAGTGGGCTCACAGACTAATATTGGCTTATAAACATTGCTGTATCATGCATATATCACATGAACCAGTCCAAAATCTGTGTACATGGACTAGATATTTTTTGAGACAAAACTATAGGCTTCAGTAATGTGAAGTGTCATCAACATGGGGAAGGGAGATTGTATCATCCAACTGTGACAAATCAGGAATGTAAACCTTTCCTACGTTTCACAGTCAACTAATTTTTAACTACTTCTTGATGCCACCCTGCAGGTTAATCTGAATAAAGAACACCAAGTGTATGGCAAGCATCAGCATGGAACCACTGAACACAAACAATATTCCAATTCCAGAAAACCTTGCAGTGCAAATCCTAACTGTTACCAAGGTGAATATAGTCACAGATATGTGTGAAAATGGTCTCCAATTTTATTGTATATAATCATGCTTCTGAGTTTGGCGGCTATTTCAGATTAGCTGGAAGATTCATTAATGTTATGAAATATGAAGTATGGAAAGTGCCTGTCTTTTGCCATCTGATGCTGATGTTTAAATATAAGTCTTCTGATATTCTCCCAGGACATGTAAATTTAGGATCTGTTTTCTCCATAGCTGTCAGACATGCTTCTTCACCAAGTGCTGTATAATTCTACAGCTGATATTCAGTTTGGAACAAGAGACCTCATATGGGATTTGCCTTTGGATACCGCTCCATGGTCGTGAGACTTTTGCATGCTGCAGTCCCAAGCAGTCCCACAGCTATTTAGTTTCATGCACTAGATCTCAAAACATTGTTATAAACTTAAAGGAGTAGCTTGGGAAGGCAAACTGGCAGACATGCACATACCTCTGTTAATGAGCAAGTGCATGTGTGTGCAAGAGTATGTGAGGACAAAGCATGTCTTGAGTGAGTGAGAGAGACCTGTTATATGTACAGCCCAGTGAATAAGATTCACATTCCAGGTAAGACAGATGAGAGATGCACTGCTAAGAATCTGCTACTCTGATCTTGGAGTATTGGACAGCCCTGCATCTAAAGCAAGTGGGTCCAAACCCTGACCTGGGGGCCAGATGAATCCAGTGGTGAGCCTCCAGGAGGCCCATAGGCAAGCCTTATAATCCTCTAGAGGTGAGGGAAGCTCTGCTTCCCAAACCTCCAGAGGGTATTCTGAGAGCTGAGAAGGCTGCACAAACCTCCTATCTCTTTTGTACAACAGTGCTTATAAACGGGTTTGAAGATCACCCCCCCCCCCCGTGTTAGAAAATGTTCATGAGCTGATTTCATTCATTCATTCATTCATTCATTCAATCATCTGTGATTGCAACCTCCAGTTAGGTCAGAATAAGTGTTAACATAAGTCCTATGCTGACGGTGGTGTCACAAAAATGCCGTCAAGTACTTTTGCCCCACTGATGCACTGACCCCTCCACACCACCACAGGGAGACATGCCAGTTGTGTTAGTCCATCCTACATTGGTTAGGATTGCACCCTCATTGTGCTTTCATTCATAAGCTCAACCTCTAATATATGGAGTGGGCCAAAAGCAGGCTTACAGTTGTTTCACCTTTGGTTTCACATTTTAGATTTAATTTTTCCAAACATTAAATTCAAACCAGTATTCTATATCTCTTATCTACATTTTGGAAATGTACATAAACAATATTGAACAAATATGATTGTAACAAATACATATAAATGTAAAAAAATTAAAAAAGGTAAAGTGCAGACCTAGTAAGTGTAAGCCTACATTTAGCCCACTTTGTATTCATTTATCCCCCACGGCGAGAATAAATAGCCAGGGACAGATGTTGAATAAAGGGCCACTTTATTAACTAAATATTAAACATCAAAAACAGGGGACTGCTACTGTAGCTGGTAGCTACAAAAATAGGGATGGGCGAAAGCCTGGCTCAGGTCACACCCCCACACTGAGGGTGCCCATCAATGCCAACTCGAAGGTCGAGACAGCTGGATGCTCAGTCAACCAGTTGCCCGGTTGACCTTGCCTAAATTCCAGGTGCAGGGCTAGCCTGGATCGGTACCCAATAGGCCTGCTATGCATTGCACTGACCCTTGCTGTCTCAGGCAATCACCAAGGGCCTATCCTGCCTACTCCAGCATGACACCTGCCATAAAGTGACCTATTTAATACCCCCCTCACCACTAGTACAGTTTAGGGTAGGCGAAAAAGAATTCCGGCCAGAGCCAATCAGCAGGGACCCCAAAAATTCCTACCCAGCCCAAATGCAACCAGCTAATCCTAAACTGCACAAGGGAGGGGGGTGGGGACGACGCTCTCACACCGGCTGAGGCGCCAGTGGGTGCGCATGCCCGCTGCGTCCTCAGTTGCTGCCCCCTTTGGCCCGGGCAGCCAATCAGCTGCCCACATCTCTCCCCGGCCAGACCATTCCACTGGGGCGGGGGGTAAAGGGGGCTGGCCCACTAAAGAGGGCCAGCTGCATTATGTAAATTTATGTGAACTTTTAAAATTTGAAAAAATGGATGTGAATCAATTTTTTTTCTTCCCAACCCCAACATAGTCTTACTGAGATGATGTAGCCCTCCTGTACCAATGTTTGGACACCCCTGCTCTAAAGAAATGCAATCCTGGGGATTGTGTCACTGCATTCCTCCCTTCTCACCTCTTAAGAGGGCAGAGACCAGGGCTCTCAGACTGGGACATTGTGATGCCCTATTTTGAGAAACACTGGTTTAGTTCATGACACTCTCCAGAGTAAATCATAATGATAAATGTTTATAGAATTTGTCAGGGAAACTGAAGAAGTTTAAACAGTATAATTTCTATAAGCCAGGTGAAAAATTCATATAATATTCATAAAATCATTTTCTCAAATGGTATTTTCTAGCGGTTACTCCTATTCCAAAATAAGGTTTCTACTAGTGCAGGTGTGGGGTAGGAAGAAGGCAACAAAACTGAAGAATTAAGTTAAATTCCAACCATCTCCAGGTTGGGCTGGAGAAGACCCCCATCTGAAACCCCAGAAAGCTATTTCCAAATGACATGTGTTGGAAATGAGAATTCAATGAAAGTTTTTGTTTTCACTTTAAAATAAACTACCATTTGTTGGGTTTAGCTGTTAAGGGGAAATGGTTTTATTTCATAGATAAAACAGATAATTCTCCTTTGATACACAGAGGAGAACAAGAGGAGAATGAAGGAAGGAACCCACCTGCAGAAGTGCAATCACATTTACAATAATCTAAATATCCAACCGGACGAGCTTGTTTTCATGCTTGGATTAACCTTGTTTGATAAAGGTGCATGCCTATACAGTACTATTCTTTAAAAACTTTACAAATACATAGGACTACACCCATACGCAGTTGTAGAAGCTTGTTCATTTGCCATTGAAATAATGTGACATAATGTTGATCCATGATTATTTTTCAGACCTATTACACATGTCTTACAGAAATTAATGTATCCTGAAAGTGTAAACAGACTTTAAAATGTTGTTCTTTTCAAAAGCATTCTTGCCACGATGCCAAGTTTCTGGAATATTGATAGACGGCTGACAAACCATGCATGACTTGAAAGCAAAGGCAGAATTTTTAATTCAAGTTTTTAATGTGACACAAATACCTACAAGCATGACACATGGAAACAGATGCCGGTGGTTGGTTGCACGCTGTTTCATTTGAACAATACAAGCTTCCTGAAGTTGGATTGGTGATGTGCTTTTAATGGTGATGTGCTAAATGGAACGGCAGGTGAGCTTTTTTACTTCTTACCTATTGCCAGAAACATTTATCACAAGAGTTACAGCTGAAAAAACTTTTGTTCAAGATGTTTGTTATTCATTCCGAAGAAACATAACCCTAAATGCCTACAGTATGTTGCACGCCTACAATATGTTGCACGCCTACAGTATGTTCCACAAGACAAGAACAGGAAGATAAAGCTGGCACACATATACCCGTATTTACTTGAATCTAATGTGCCATTGAATCTAATGTTTACTGGCTACTGTAAATGTTTAATGGCTATGTTAATGCACAGCTGCAAAGCACGTGAAAATTTAATTTTACTTCATACAACGATTAATAATTCAATAATATTATGACTATGAGGTTATGATTTTTACCCAATTGCACTACTTTATACAACAATTCGTTTATGTTACATTTTATTACAGTATCGTAAACTGTTAAACTAAATACTGATCTATCTCACCGCTGCCAGCACGGAAACTTTATTATTTTAGATTGTGAGCTCTTTGGGGACAGAGACCCATTAGCTATTAATTAGCTATTAATTTTTTCATTTTCTTGTAAACCGCTTTGTGAAGTTTTCAGTTGAAAAGCGGTATATAAATACTGTAGATGGATAGATGGATACACATAATCAAAATACTTCATTTACTTGAATCTAATGCACACCTTGATTTTGGAGATTAAATTCAGCAAAGAAAGATGAGCATTAGAATCTAGTAAATATGGTATTTCAAATGTTGATAGTGAGTGATTTAAAAAGTGCAATATCTTGTTTCAAATGATATTACAAATTCTGAAAAGAAGTTGGAGAGCAAGTAACTACCATCAGGCCAGATGGAACAATCATTTGACGGTGGCTGCTCAATGGTGAAGGTACTGTATTTTTAACCTGAAGGTTGACAGGTTGGCAATTTGAGATCTGAGTGTGTACTGCACTGCACAATGGAGTGAGCTCCTATTACTTGCCCAGTTCCTGCCACTCTAGAAGGAACATGCATGTTAATAGATAAAAAGAGCACAATCCTAACCATGTCTACTCAAAAGTTAGTCCCAAAGTAAGTCTTACTCCCAGGAAAGCAACTTTAGAATTGCAGCCTATGTACCACTTGATGGGAAGGTAGCTATGTACTACTGAGGAGTCTTCAGACAATGTCGGGTTTTAGGCTATGTAACAAGATGAGAACCACCCTTAGAGTCAAACTAGCACAGTGGCTAAGCCACTTTTGCATTCATGCATTCATATTTCCATGAGATGGGGGTTGTCGGGGATATCATCCTTTGGGATCACACCTGATTAGGTTAACAGCTGTTCACAAATCTTACTCCCCCCTCCTATTGCTTACAGCCTTTGTTACCTTTTCTGCTCTGACTGGAGAATGCTGCAGGCACATGTTAAGCTTTGTTCAGATATCTGATGGGTTGAACAAAAATTGAATAAATGCTTATAAGACATGTTAGGGGGAACAAGGACACTGCAGTAGGGGACTCCATTCATCTGATGAGCATTCTGATACATTCCTGCAGTCTGCGTATGCTTGTATACCTGTAGACACATTGCATATGTGAAATGGACATGAACCTCACTCCTTCCACACTATGTGCATTTAACTTTTATCCTTCCCACTCTCAGCCGTGCCTGAAGATATCTATTATCTAACATCTTTCTCCAGCCATTGTTTCTGATTTCACTTGGAAGTTTATTCCAGAGCCAAGGAAATTCGAAGCATGAAACTCTAAACTTTTTACTGAGTTAAGGACCCAGAAACTTATTTGAATTATGCTACTCATTGTGCTGAGATCAGAAGCAAACCGTAGAGAGGGTGAAACAGGTTTTGTTTTATAAAATCTAACTCATCCGGTTTTGATGGCTTGAATCTGGGTTGCATTTTCTGTGCATCTTCAATGAAGGGGCTAAATGGTTCTAGTTTAGATTTATCTGCATTTAATGGTATACAAAAGTATCCCAGATGTTCCAAACATTCTATACTGTACTTTTTTGTAAATGTTTTAACTTTTGGGATCTTTTAGTGATGTTCTTTTGAATTTTCAGTTTATCTCTGCAAGATGTAGATATACAATAAAAAAGGATTACAAACTTTATGGGAGAGGGCCAGGAGCTGCAGCCATTGTTTATTGATTTCCTTAATCCACTTATTTTTGTTGTGCTTTATTTTGGATGAAGAGCCAACATCAGTATTAGTCAAAGAATTGAACGTTGTTGTTTTCTGGCCCCCTCCGGGTAAAAGTTTGGCTTTTGACTGTAAATGAGCCAGAATTTCATCCTCTGTATCTAATTTTATTAATTTCCTCATAGTATCTCAATTTTTAAACAATGACTTTTTTATTTTAAGCTTTCACCACAGTCAACAGAAATGTCAGCATTCAGCAATATCTGCAGTAGTGGAGGTGATTTTCCGATGTGGAAACAACATTCATTAGAAATGCAAGAGTCAGAAACTCGATTTCCTCAGGTATATGAAGGGGCATGGAAATCTTCTTACCCCAACACCGTCCTGAATTTTCCATTGCTCACTAGTTCATTTCCAGTTGGGTATTGAACAGAATTTCCTTTGTGTGCCTTTTCCTACTGCAGGAAGTAAGGTTTGGAAGAAGGAAGGAAGGAGAAGAATTGCTGGGAATGGGCTTCAACTTACAGCCCAATCCTAAGTAAGTTCACACACAGCGATGCACCAGTTATATCCTGCAGGGGAGTTTTGGCCTATGGAGTTCTCCTTGGGGTGAGTTTCAGCAGTCACCATAGGTAAACTTCAGCTCTAAAGTCTGGCTTCAGCTCTAAAGCTATTTACGTCACTAAAACAGTCATGTCAGCGGCATATGTGGGTACAAGATTGGGCCATTAATTATGGAGACTGAGGGCTCAATCCTAACCAATTTAGGTCAGCTCAGGAGACTGAGGGCTCAATCCTAACCAATTTAAGTCAGCTCAGTTCACCCATCTCCTTGTTCCCGTGGTGGCATAAGCTGGTCAGCACGTCTGTGCACTGGCCAAACCCCTGACGAGTGGCAAAGATGGGCATTACAGCACTTCTGTGATATCCCCATGTCTCATATATACATGCAAACATGCAAAGGTGTAATATATGCTCTTCATTATACATTTTAGTGAGGTGCGAGGAGGAGGCTAAACTAGCCAAGGGAAGAGCATTTGCTCAAGAGGGGTGGGAATGATGGCAGAGGCAGAGACCTACACAGGCTATACAGATTTGCACCAGCAATTTTGGTGATACATATCAAATAAAGGTAAAGGTCCCTTGCAGGCTACCCTGCTGCCTAAACAGGCATCAGCCACAGCTGGAGGGTGCGGTGCTCATTCCCAATTCAAAGCAGAGAGCCAGCGCTGTCCGAATACACCTCTGTGGTCATGTGGCTAGCATGACTGCATGGAACGCTGTTTAACTTCCCATTGAGATGGTACCTATTTATCTATTTGCATTTACATGCTTTTGAACTGATAGGTCGGCAGGAGCTGGGCTTAAGATGGGAGCTCACTCTATCTTGTAGCACTGACCTGTGTTTGGATGACAGGCATGGTGTCTTACCTATTTGAGCCACTACAGCCACTACACTACACAGCCACTGAGCCACTACAGCATATTCAAATAAATGCATAGGGGCTGCCTCACAGGGTTTCCTTACCCTGAGAAAACCTCTGTTTTTTCCTGCCCCTAGGACACAGCTCTGGCTGTTTTGGTGTCACAGTACCACAAAGCAGGAGAGCAGCATAGGACTGGGCCTTTAGTTTGGCACTAACAACAAAATGAAGTATAGAAAGCATCTTCAACTTAAGCAAAGTTTAAGTAGAAAGTTTCCATTTCAACAACCATGAAAAGCATCATGCAAATAAAATAGCCTGAGATAGTTCTTAAATCAACACTTTGAGTCATGTGGATGGATTACGACACACTATAACCTTTGATGGGTGGTTGGAAAGTCACACTTGATGGACTAAAAGCAGTAAAACAGTGCATCTGCTCCCTAAATTAGCAACACAGAAACAAACATGCAATATGGATTACTTTTAAGGAATAGATGACACTCTGTTTTTATGTATGACCAAACAAATTGGATGGAAATGTGCTCCAGTAGGATTTATTTGAAGGTGGTCTCATGTGGATCTCAATTTTTATAATCTGCTAATGTTTATTTGAATCTTAAATGTTCTGCATATTTTCCAGATTCTTTTCACTCTGTGCTCTGCAGATGTAAAAAAATAGTTGCCAGCTTCCCTTCCCTTCATTTACTAGGGCTTGCCCTTGGTTCAGAAATCAATGCAAGTTCATGGGTCAGTAGCTAACAGTATGGGCAATTCTGTTGTTTACAACCTTGGAGCACCAAATGCCCTTCACATTTATTACTAGAAAATGAAGAGTGGAAATCTGACAAACAGTTGTTTATTTTCTTTTGGGGGCCTGGGAATATTTTTCTGGGCTAGGTGAACTCCCCCCATGGCAGGGGTGATCTTCAAACCAGTTCATAAGCACTTTCATAAGCACAGTCCAATAGTCCCTTCTACTCCAAACCATAAAGTCTTGCCAATATAGCACATGTTGCACGCTATAGTGGAGCAACCAGAAGAAAATGAGACTTACCCTACAATCAAGGTAACTACGTGAGCATATAAGAGACATTACCTGCACCCATAGTTATTGCACCACCTAGTGAAAACCTATGGGAAATTCATATTGCAATCCAGAGTAAATTGTTCTTACACCAGAGCAAGGACTCCCCATAGTTACTCTGGATTTCGCCCTTAAGTACTAATCTTTTTCCTTACCTCTGTGTAGCCCATCTGACTGACAATCAACACATACCAAGTATTTTGCTGGCATCATTCTCAGGGGAGGGTATATGCCAGGCAGTGAAAGAAGAGATAGCATCCACTCCAGACTCCCTCCACTCTTTAGACCAGTCATTCTCAGAATGATGGTTGGGACTCCCCTTGGGGGGAGTTGCAAAAAGCTGGGTGTCACCATCTCGGAATCTGACATTGAGCGACATTTTCTTGGAATGGGGCACACAGTCTGCAATCCATACTTTCTTGGATTCCATACTTTCCAATCTGTACTTCTGAGTAGAAATGGAGGAGTTCTGGCATCACAGTGAAATTGTTCTGTATTTGATGGCTATGATGTCACTTCCCGGTTGATAACATTATTGCTGGGAGTGGGGAGGGGGGTGTAAAAAGATTATCAATCTCAGAAGGGTCTCCCAGGCTGAAATGGTCAAGAACCACTGCTCTAGACTATCCCTGTCCTTCTCTGTCCCACCCCAATCCTCAAAGAAACTTCCTACAATCCACCTTTCCATAATTTCCTCTGATCTTGCATAGGCTGGGTCCATTGGGTGCATGAAGATGCCAACCATTTGCATCAATGGCTCCAATATGCCTGCCAAATATGTAGCATTTCTACCACCACTGCAGGCTTTTGCGAGTTCTGCTATCGTGAATGTCTGATGGGATTGGGTCACAAAGCATCCTGAAAGACCCTGATATCTAAATTATGTGAATTGTGTCTGTGTATTTATAATATCTTTGAGATTTGCAATGGGACACATGCTGATCTTCACTGCATATGTTCAGTATATTGCAACCAGATAATCTGTTCTGGTAATCCTTCTTACTGGAAGTGGGAGGAGTATTTATAATTCACTTGGTATTTTTCTATAGTGGGATTAGTGGAAGTCAAGGATTTTTTCCCTTCAGTGCTGTATACAATTGAGGTTTATACAAATTAAACCCATCTGAAAACATTGAAGGATTTGAATTTAAATGACTCGTGTTTTTAAGTGGGAGTTACTTATGTTGATACCTTTATAGGAAAAGCAGAGCCATTTGTGATCATTGCCTATTTTGCTATGAGTTGTCATCCAAATGAGTCTCACATATTTTTATTGCTGACCATATCAGCTCATCTCCATTGGGAGCAAGTTACCCAGTAGTATATATATTTGCTCCTTAAAATACTACTAACACTGTTAACAATAGTAGTGAAGGAAAGTTGAAAGAGAAACAGCATTTGCATAGGCTAAATAAGATGCAATTTGTGAATGGATAAATGGGGTGGCACTTCCTACACATCACACCTCTGAAAATGTCATGGTGTTGAATTGCTGTGCAGCAGAAGATAAGTCTCACAGACTGCTGTCTGGAAGATATCGGGATGAAGGGATAACAGTTTTGATGCAAACCTTTCATGGTAGGAGCAAACAAAGGAGTGAACCTTCAAAGCCAATGCTAACCATCAAGCATATGCAAAAGTATAATCAATGAGTTTTATGTACCAGTACTTGATGTACAGAGAGAGCCCCATATTGCTGCTTTGAAGGAAATAAAAATTATATATTTCTGTAAAGCATGATTTTATTACCATTTATAACCTCCTTCAGTGAAATGTAAATCTTGCATTTGAGGTGCAGATATGAATGTTATGTGAATATGCAGCATTTAATCAATATCGAAGTACAGTTGAATCTCAAAATCAATCTAGGTATTCTTATAAGAGACAAATTGCTCTTTTGTTCTGCTCCTTCTGGCCAAAATTTGTCATAAAATCTATAACTATTTCAATTTAAATCTAGTGATCTTATTGCATGTCAGCATTCATGAGCTTAAGAATTCCTTTACTTGTATT
Organism: Cryptoblepharus egeriae; assembly: GCA_030015325.1. Lineage (NCBI taxonomy): Eukaryota > Metazoa > Chordata > Lepidosauria > Squamata > Scincidae > Cryptoblepharus > Cryptoblepharus egeriae. The sequence continues at coordinate 33,625,465 of JAREYC010000005.1, forward strand.
TGTTCACAGTTTTTATCACAATGTTTTAACACAATGTTTTATCACAAAAACATTTTTACATTAATATGATTTGAAGAAGCTTGAGAAGCCCTTTAGGATTTCCCCCCACCCACACAGGATGCAACCCAAGCTCTTTAGGGATGGCTGCTTCAGTAGTGGAAAGTTGGATAGAATAGGGCCCAAAATCAACGTATACTAGGTACATAACCTATTTAAATTAGGCCCCAAATCTATTTAAACAGTCTTGGTAATGAAATTAGTATCTGCTAACAACACGTTACTGAAATCTCAGGGAATTTATCATCTTCTCTGCTTTATGCTGTCTTGTACCTTTTTGTGTGGTTATTATTCAGCAACCCCCCTGGCTGCATGGAAGGAAATGTAACCACTGACAGTGCCACTATGTTACCTCAAGCACAAGTTTGAAATATTCTTGAACTACGGTGAGATGGAGAATGGGATTTCTTGGGGGAAGGAGAAGACAAGCTCCTTACTAGATGTGCATTGTTAACAAATGGAACTTGGTTCTGTTGATTTTAATGTTTTTGTAGATCACTACTCCAACTATACTTAGCACTTTACAATTTATCAAAAACTGCAATAAATCAATAAACAAGCAATAAATCAAGAACTGCAATCTATCAAAATATAGAAGTTTCACTTCGTGAATGTGTAACTTTTGGAATAAGTGACTACCAAAGGTTGTTTAAACACTAACCTGTCTTTTGGTTGTGCCTGAAGATATTTCTTCAAGTTCCATTTTTTGCATTATGGAATATGTCTGAAACTTCAAAGCAAGCAATTATGTCTGCCTCTGTATTTTCCCATTGTGAAGGTAATGAGATCGTGCTGCCACAATGTGTACTTTCATGCATCAAAAACCAGAACAACAAAAGAGGCCCCATGGGACCAATTTTATGATGTGTAAAATTAAGTCAGCCTTTGGCAAGGTGCCAACTGGGTGGGCACATGGCTTATTTGGTTGCTGATTTTGTATGGATTTCATTGAGCCACCTGCCTTCCACTCAATTTCAGTTCTCCCATGTTTACCCATTTTATATCTTGTGAAACTGGATACCGAATCTCCCATGTTGGACAAGTCTGGGATAGATTTTATGATGCCCAAATTACTCTTAGATTGGGATCCTAACAAGTCATTTATGAATGGGGGGAAAGTGCCCAAGTAGTTGTATTTCCCTTTGTGTTGAATGTAAGATGCCTATTCGGTTCCAGGTTTTTCCTGAAGTTGCACTGATGATACTTCTCATTAAGCTGCATTGGGAGTCATAGTATCATCACTCTGCATGAGAAGAAGGCTTGGTATTTTGTCCTAAGGTTTGCTGTTCTTACCTGGCAGTCTGCCTGGTCTGGGTTCCTGCCAGACAACTGGATTCTCAATAATAACAAATTTTGAAGCAGAAATTTGCCAACAATGCTGTTGGGCTATCAAAGAAAAACTAGTTTAAGTGCATAGAAGTTGACTGGCAAAACCAGCAGCCTTGGCACAATTTGATACAGAAATATAGGCAATGCAGAAATGTTCAAGAAGATATGAGAATCCTTTCGAGACTGTTTTGCAGCTAGATTCAAATGCAGAAAACAGTTGAAAGCCAAAACACCACTTATTTGCCCTACAATCCAGAGTAACTACGTGAGCACGTAAGAGATATTACGTGCACCCGTAGTTACTGCACCACCTAGTGAAAACCTATGGGAAATTCATATTGCAATCCAGAGTAAATTGTTCTTACACTGGGGCAAGGACTCCCTGTAGTTACTCTGGATTGTACCCTTGCTCTCTGTTCAATTCTTCTTGGAAACTGCTTTGAGTTACTGGACATGTAATTTATCCAGTGGTGGGATTCAAATAAATTAACAACAGGTTCTGTGTCCCATTAGTAACTGGTTCTCAGAACCAGGCACTCATTAGCAAAGGGTTCCATAGAACCTGTGAGAATCCTCTGAAGCCCACCACTGAATTTATCAAACATTTATGCCTAATAATGGCATTTAACGTAATTTGGGCTGCAATCCTAACCACTTTCCTAAGAGTATGATTAAACTCAATAGAACTTCTGAGTTTGCTTAGGATTGCATGTAATGCTGTGAGTTACTTGTCACAGATGATTCGGAGGATTTAAATAAAGAAATACAACTGCGATATATCTCTGCTATAAGAAGAACTTTTGAATCTTAAATGGGAAGAAGAAGCAGCTTAAATACAATTGGAATCAGTTTTTTTTCTACCACAAAATATTTATTTTGCTATTAATGCTCCATCTCCCCCCCCCCCAAAGTAATGACCAGTAAAGAGGGGTAAGCAATTTAGATCAAGATAATTGGCTGAATCAGAGGATTAACCTGTCACATAGGTGGCCTGTTTTTTTCTGTTCATTATTAACAAACTATAGGAACACCATGTAGTCAAAGAGCATTTAGTTTGATGGAATATTACTGTGACCAGCAAATAGCTAGAAATTATACATCAAAGCAGGTATAGATAAGAAACTGTTCCCAGTAAGAGACATCACAGCATTTGTGACAGCAAATGAGCATTTGTGAAGAGCAGGATTCCACCAGTCCCACTCCCTCTCATCACATTTTCTGCTCCACCTTACTATCTCTTAGATGGTACTATCTCTTACCATTCTTCCCTTGCTCCAAGTGGTACTGAGTTGATACTCCCTCCTCCTGGGTGCCACGGACATTGCATCTGGCATATTTTCAACACCCTGCACTAGAGGTCAGCACTAGCATTAGATGCCCATAGGATTGGGCCCTAATACAAGGTGGCCCATAAGTCCCTACCTATCCATATGTTATTATGTTATATTCAATTATGCAGTGTGTTTAAACGTTATAATTCTAATGATGAGTTGAAGGCAGCTGTTACCGCAGCATTTGTAACAATAACACCTGCTATATTGAGGAAAATGTCTCACAGAACATGGCGTCGCATAATATTATGCAGCGAGAATGAGGGATAGCACACAGATACAATGGATACATAAGATATATATATGGGTAGGAACTGTATGTTGATCCATTTCTTCATCAGTAAGATTGTATGTAGTTATCCCAGGGCAAAGTGTCAGAGTCAATGCGTCTGAAAGGCAGCCTGAAAAACATCTAGCCAGTCCCCCTTTTTAAGAATAAAATTAATTGTAACATATGCTGACAGCATGTCTGTCTTTCTGTTAAAGGACATCAGAATCAGCTAGCTTATGATTTTTACTCAACAAAACTGGCACTGATTGTATCCGAGAGCTCCTAGAACCTCAAAAAATGTCTAACTGTAATTATAACGGTGCCAAAAGCAATGCCATCTCAAATTATCATTTGAAAGGCAAGATAACTTCAATTTGTTACAATCTACATAAAAAGCTTGAAGCTGATCAATTTGGGTGGTCCTTCAGGATATTAGTCTATACATTGAAAAGTCACAAACCATCTGAAATTCGATACAAGTAAATGCAGAAGCAGAAACATTGAAGAATTATCTGAAGAATCTTTTTTCCAAACCCTAATACAACAGCTGCAGTAGTCCAAGCACAATTACATACCCTTAAATCTCCTCAAAATCAATGAGGATCCGGATGTGCGGTTAAGCTTTTGCTCTTTCTGTTTTGTATTTTTGGTTTAAATACTTGCATTGAAGTATATAGCTGTGATTAAGACATAAATTGTTATTCAATTCAGAAACAAGTAGCCAATGTATAACAATATTTCTTAGGCTCAGTGTTAAAATGTATTTCACTACATTCATGATCTTTGGAAATTTTTATATTGTGGTTGATAAAGTTCATTTTGCTGTCTATGTCCAAGAGCTCATCTAAACCTAACTTTAAGAACAGGATTTATTTTGGAAAAATCAGTTCCCTACAGAGCGGATAACCAGCCAATATGCAAATGCATCCACTTTCATAATTAGATTAGATCTAATTAGATCCTTAGATTAGCAGCCATTTCTGTTTATGCTTAAAAAATACTTAACAAAGAGGGGCTGTTTACAGAAGACATCAGAGTATGTTGCAAGTTTCCAGGACTAAGCAGGAAGCCAGCTCTAAAAAGTCAGCCACTTGAAGGCAGCAGCCCTGCAATTTCTGAAACACTTTTGCTGCCATCATGACCTGGGTTGGAAACCACTGCTCTAAAGACAAATGTTCTGTGTGATACAGGTTTAAGGCACCATGTGTAAATATGAGCTCTAAAATAAAATTGTAGCTCAGATTTCTCGGTCTCTAAATGGAAAAGAAGATACAAATGGGGACTTGGTGCTTCTAAGCAGTTAAAGGTTTTCCTTGATCCATAGAAAGGTTCGGAAAAAGCTAGTTACTAAGGAACATATCTATATATATAAAAGAGAAAAGTCACTGACTCACTCACTGACTGACTCACTGACTGACTGACTCATCAATGCCCTGCCAAAACCTCTGGGCCTAGAAGTGTGAAATTAGGGGTGGGTGTTCCTTCCGTGACGGAGGGGTGCACTAAGAACCGGTTTTCGGAAATTCCAACTGGAAGGAGTTGAAAAGGGGTGCAACGCATTTTCCTCCCTATACTTTGCATTGGAGAATTGCTGACTCAGCAACATTCCGCCCCAACTGCTGGGCCTGAAGCATGGAATTCTGGGAGTTCCTTCTGTCACCTGAACTCCCACCAAGAACCATCTGGAGAAATTAACCCTTCAGGGGCTGAAAAGGGGGCAACGTGTTTTCGTCCTATACTTAACATGGGAGACTGACCAACATCCAGCCAATTTGGTGCTCTCTGCCTGGTGCAGTGTGGGGATATTATTTGGAGGGAGGGGTTGCACTGGGGAGGATGCTGCGCATGGGAGATGTTGAACATGGGAGTTGATGCACATGGGGGGAAGTTGCGCTTGGGGGGGAAGTTGCGCATGGGGGACTGATGCGCGTGGGGGGAAGTTGCGCGTGGGGGACTGATGCGCATGGGTGGAAGTAGCACATGGGCAACTGATGCGGAATGGGGAAGTTACGCATGGGGGACTGATGCGCATGGGGATGTTGCGCATAGGGGGATGTTGCGCATAGGGGGATGTTGCGCATAGGGAGATGTTGCGCATGGGACCTATGTTGCCTTAGGTTCCCCCATGTTGCGCATGGAGCCTATGTTGCCTTAAGCGCCCCCCAAGCCTTTTCCAGAATAACTAGGGTGGCCCATCTTGCAGTTGGGTCAGCCAAGTGATAGATAGTGTAACCCAAGCACACTTGTAGATTGTGCCCTAAGTATTATTTAAACTAAAATGTTGTACATATTCACTAAATAGTGAAAGAAATGTGCACCTGTGTGGTTTGGGGAAGAAAAAATATCAAACAATACACAAACTGCCTTTGAATATAAGAAAGGCAAGTGAGAACTCTTGAATCTTAGTCATGCATTTCTTTTAACAAGAAAAATCTTCAAAACAAACCCTTTATATAAATAAGATTCAAAAATACCATATGTTGAAGGGAAAAAATTGGAATGAGAAAACCCAAGAGCACATTCTATTGTATTTCAGCATGTGTATACTGTTTTTCCAAAAAGAATTTGCATAGGTATTTTTTTGGACAATGACTTCAAGACTCAAATTCTTTTTTTATTCTATTCTGAACAAAAGTTGCCAAATTTTTGTGGTCTTCTCTTGTAATGAACTATCTCTTTATATCACATAATCATTGTACAAGACCCTTTCCATGCAGTAATAAAACAAAGAACAGATCCCTACCCAAAGGAGCTTATATTCTAGAAATATTGAGATAAGGGAGAAGGGAAAGGATAGAGATAGAAACAAATTGAGGAGGCATTTCTGAATTGTTGTGCAGTACAGTACAGTATGTACAGTAGAGAACTGTATGTACAGTACAGTTCTCCGTGTATAGTAGAGAACAGGGAACAAAATGTGGTGTCAAAGCCAGGGTTGCCTTATGTACCAAAAAACAGGGGCAATCCCAATTTGGGGGGACTGTGTTCACATACTGGTAAATGGGACAGAGGGTTCTGTCCTAATTTTGTGGAGGAGAATCCTGGCAACCTAACCAAAGCCTGCTTTGAAAAGTTGATTAAAGGACTTAAAGGAAGCAATGAAGGGAGCACACTACAAGTGCTCCAGGTCAATGGTACACAAAGTGGACATTGCTGAGTCCTGGCAAAGGCTCCCCAAGTATGGACAGCATTTATATTTCACTAGCCCCCCCCTTTACCCCTAATCATCATGCTGGCCAGCCACATGTGCCCTGAAATCTGGGCACAAAGTCTACTGCGATGACAACTCAGAAGCTGCTGGCTTTCACAAAGACAGGGGGCAAACAGAGGAGCACACATACCTATTAACTGCATTCTTAGTATAGTGTTTCCCTAATCCAAACAGGGTATGTGTGAGATCAACTAAAGAGTCACAGCAATCCAGATCATCATATGGAGTAAATTATTAAATTAATAGAAGCCATGCCAATCTACACAATGGAGTTAGACTAATAAATCAAGTCAATCTAACAAACTAACTGTACAGGCCAAATTCAGATTCTTAGCTATAGGAAAACACTACAAAATTCCAAGGAACTCAGATGTCTATGCCAATTTTTGGGAGTTTGAACTGACCCATATTAATTGTTCAACCGAGTATAATAAACAATTACATTTTTTCAGTAGGATTATTGAAGCAATAAAGTGTAAGTATTCCTTTGCAGCTATTGCGGTCAATCGTATTACTGTAGCTATCATAAATGTGGACTTTGTTCTCATGTCCAGAACTCCCTGTGAGCTTTACAAAGAAAGAAAATATTGTGACATTCACTCCTTAACGCAAGTGTGTAAATCCCCAATAAAATTAATAAGCATTATTTCACAGGGAATAAAGGGTAATTAGAGGCCTAATGTCTGTTCCAAAAAGAACTCAAGTTTGTTAATTTTCAGGAAAAAATGAATTTATTCTGCTTTCTTTGAATAACGTGTCTAATTAAGGCATCCATTTCTTTAAAAGTTAATTGTTTGCAAAATTCCTTCAAATGTATTTCACTCCCAGGGAGAAAAAAGTATAGTATTATTTGAGCTTTGCTCATAAAAATACTAAAGCTTATTTTTGAAAATTGTAACAGATAAGGAATTCCCATTTAAAAGGATGTCTGAAGTACATTCCAATCAAAATATTCAGGCGCATGGACAATTTAAAAATGGAGAGGAAAGCAGCTGCACTGAAACAGTGTTTCATAAATATATTGAAATATCGGATGAAGGGAAAGCTTGGAGACACACACAGAGGGCAGTGGCTTAACTAATGATCGTGTAGCCCAGAGAAAAGCTCAAAATGTTGCCCTAGAAGTGATGTCACAATTGGAAATGATGTTATCCCAAGTATTTTTTTAAAAAAAAGAAAATTGGGGGAAAAACTGCTACCTCCTCCTCAGCAGTTGGCCATCCATTTCCTCTGCCAGTGACAGATAAAGCATCTGTCATCTATCAAGTAGATAAAGCATCTATTTGCTATCAAGAGTCAAAGATTTTATTCACCCCAAGCAACAAAATCAAATTTAATTATAGTAAGTCAAAAATGAAAATTGTGTTCCTTATTGGTTTGGGAAACTGTGCTGGTGCAAAGAGGAATTGTTATTCTTCCCCAGCTAAATGTAAGAGGAACACCACTTAGAAGTGCCTGTATACCAGTTAGCAGGGGGAAGTGTATTATGACATATGTATATGGAAATGAGAGCTGATTCATATTAGTAGTTCTATACAGTATCAGAATCACACCACATTGGCTTTCAGAGGAATCGGTATCATGGTTAGGTTCCATGGGCATTTTCTGGTTAATTGGCCATATCTTTTGACAGAATATAGATATTCCACTGCAATTTCTTTCATAGCATTCTGCATTAAATTACCTTTCCAACCATAAATAACATGATGGTATTATCATTCACACACACCGTTTTTCACATTTTTAGCCACTAGTGTCAAACTTAGCTTGTTCCCCCTCTAAAGCTTGTTGCCTGGTGCAACTTCACCCTCTGCACTTCCCTAGAAACACCACAGACTGAGAGTGCAATCCTAACCAAGGCCAGCACAACTACTGTATTTCTTGGCTTACCCCAAAGGGGGGTAAAAATCCCAATGCATCTTATAAGCCAAAATGTTGGCTTCCCCCCCCCCCCAGGTCTGGAGTGGCTATGACGCCACCTTTTCCAGCATGCCCAAGCCTCTCAGAGACTTGGGTGGGCTGGAGGAGGCAGTATCATGGCCATGCAAGGCTCTTCCAAGCTGCATATGGCCAGACCATCACCTCTCTCAGCCTGGGCGGGCTGAGGGAGGTGATGCTTTGGCCATGCATGGCTTAGGAGAGCCTCACACCGCCATGGCGCCACCTCCCTGAGCCTGCCCTCAGTGTGAGCAGGCTCAGGGAGGCGAGGTTATGGGTGCATGAGGCTCTGTCAAGCTGTGCACAGCTAGACCATCACCTCCCTCAGCCTGGATGGGCTGAGGGAGGTGATGCTTTGGCCGAACACGGCTTGGGAGAGCCTCACATGGCCATGGCGCCACCTCCTCCAGCCCTCCCAAGTCTGAGAGGCTTGGGCGGGCTGGAGAAGGCAGCACCATGGCTGCGCCAGACCTAGGCACACCAGCCAGAGAAGCACCAAGGTTTAAAGGAGGAAAACAGTTTTTTGTCTGTTTTTCTCCTTTAAATCTTTGTGGGTCTTATGGTCCGGTGCATGTAATAAGCCAGGAAATGCGGTAATTGGTCTTCCATTCACATGGTGATGTAGGGAGGTAAGCGCATATCTGTAAGGCCTAGCCCTCCCCCAGGAGTGGTGCAAAAGTGCCTTACAGCACTTTGGTGTCACTCCCAGGCCGTTAAGGGATTTGTGCTGGGACTTAGGCTGGCCTAACTGGGGGTTAGAATTATTTATAGTAGAGAACAGGGACCATGTTATGGTGCCAAAGCCTACTTTGCAGAGATGAGTTTGACGCATAGACACACACACTTCAATAATAATGAGTTTCCAATCCATGCATATTTTTTGAAAAAAATACTTACTGAAACAAACACTAACAAGCAAAAGATAGCACGTTATTAAATTACTGTGCTCAAGAATTAGATTATTACTGGACATGTTTCATGGAAACAGCAACAGAAAGAAGAAATGATAGCATTAACACAAAATTTTTCTTGGATGTCTCTTAACCTCCCAGAGGTATGATTATTTTCTTTTTCCAGGTTGAGCCAAACTCAGATTCTTGATTAATAATGTGTGTGTATATATAACAAATATATTTGTGACCACAATTTTTTTTGCAGATTCTTTTTCATTCTGGACAATCCTAAGAGAGAAAAGATGAAATCCTGAAAGCCTGATTTGCAAACGTAGACTAGGGAAAGGTTACATTTTTGGAACATCTGTAATCATTTGTGTGCATTGCAGAGTTAATTAGCTGTGTATGGATTTTATGAAGCTCACTTCATCTCTCTCTTGTATAGATATAATTTGTGTTTTGCATTCTTAAAGCCTTTTGCGGCTTCCTGATGGACTGTTAAAGGTGGGGGATGCTGAAATTGTCCTTTCAAAGGAAAATATGTCTGTTTGAGATTTCCTTTGCAACGTGCAGCTAGCATAAGGTTGAATAGCAATATGTTTTTATATTACTCACCTTTTTATTTTTCTCACTTGTTCACTTTTTTTTAGCACTGCTGAGAGATGAATCAGAAAGAAAGAATGGCTCATTCCTTTCTGAAGAACCATAAGAATCCAGCATTAACTCTAGTCTTTCATAAAATGACAAACTAGATTCCATGGGTTGTGCATCAACCTCATGTTTATAGGATAAGGCAACAATTCTAAATATTCTTCCGTAGGAGGAGATAGCCCCGTTGAACATTATGTGACTTTCTTTTAAGGAAGTATGTTCAGATTACGGCTTGTTAAATTAGTGTTTAGGTGTGTGTGTGTGTGTGTGTGTGTGTGTGTGTGTGTGTGTGTATGTGTATATATATATATATATATATATATATATATATATATATATATATATATATATATATATATATATATATATATATATATATATTTAAAGGATACATGGGTAAAAAAGGTGTTTAGGCAGCTCTTTGACATTCAACATTTGTTTAGAATTTTGAATTCTAAGCACCTAGGTGACTTTTCAGATCTGATTGTGGGTAACAGCTGTGATCAAACCTCACCCCCCTCCCAAAACATACCAGTAATACTTAATTTGCCACCATAAATACCAGTACACTTTTAAGCCAATTCCATGTTCCCAGTAGAAAATCATTTCTGAAGAAAAATGGCCAAAATGATCTCCAGAAATGCTTGAAGTCCCATCTCCTAGTAACGTTGTGGGTGGGAGGTCATTTTTTATTAAGTTATTAGTTTAACATACCTAAATTTTATTGCCTCACATCCTTAATATTTGACTTGTTAAGGCCTAAAAAAAATTCTATGAAAATTGAGCAAATCCCCAAGTGGAGCTACTGCTTATCTCATTGAAACTGCACCATATTAAAAGTGCTGTATATACCCAAACCCAGCCCATGAGCTGCCTCTCTGAATTGGTGCTTATGGGAGGGGCACTGCTAATGTGATGTACAGATAGGTGTCCATATCTGTTCTACCACAAACAGAACTTTTTAGAAAGTAGTAGGTTTAAACAGCAAAATATATCTAGTTAAGCAGATGATTGGTGTACTCATCAAATACAAACTTCTTACACAGGACAATTTACCTGTGTGAAAATTTTGAGACCTAGGATTTTAAAAAATGATATACCTATATTATATAATTCCTGCTCTGTGTTTGTAAATAATTGTACAACTGAAAAGGTCTAAGAAGAAACAAAAATAAACTGCTTTGTATGTTAAGACTGTTAAGAATGTTAAGACTGTTAAGATGCCCACTAAAATATTCCAATGTCAAATTGAGGCCATTTGCTTTGGAACTGATACATTGACTTTAATAGCCCTATTCCTGGCAGAGAGAAATATCCTACTTGCACAGTCCAACACACTACTGAATTACAATAGGTTTAAGCATGACCAACTGTGTGTTGGACTGTGACCAATGCAAGAAAAGCTGAAAATCCTCTTTCAGGATCATTATTTAAACCTTCATTTGACTAAACTCACTAGATGAATGTGATTAAGAAATCATAATATATTGTTGATCTTTCAAATGCTGAGTTGTGAAAATGTAATAAAAATTAAGACTTCAAGCCATACTCAATAATGGCTGCAATCCTAAAGACACTTTCCTGGGAGTAAGATCCATTGAACACAATGGGGCTTACTTCTGAGTAGACATGGTTAGGATTGCAGCCATTGTCTTTAACCAACAGTGTAAAAATCTGAGAAAAGCAACAGTATTTACCCCTTAGTTAAGTGAAACGATACTTTCTCAAGCTTCCTACATGCATTCAGTGACATTACCCCTGTTAAAACCCCTGCTAACTGGGTAAGAGACACTCTTTCAAGTGGTTGTTCCTCTTTTATTTAGCAGAGGGAGAGTAACTGGCCCTACAAACCCCAGCAATGCCTATTCGAGTGGTTTCTGCTGGTGTTCTTTTGCATTTTAGATTGTGAGCCTTTTTGGGACAGGGAACCATTAGCCATTAATTAGCTATTAATTTTTTCATTTTCTTTGTAAACCGCTTTATGAACTTTTTAGTTAAAAAGCGCTATATAAATATTGTAGGTGGATAATGATCAAAAGAATTCCTGTAGTACTTGCAGTCTTTAAAGAAGGGATATTAATTTTTTATTTGGAATATAGACCATTAATGGTAATTAACGTTATGCAATAATGTAACGAGGGAAATTTATGTAAAGATCTATTTATACTCTGCTAAAGATAGTTTAAAAACACTTCCTTGAAAAGGAAGAAAAATACATTCAAATTATGAATTTATTTTTAACAGCCCAATTCTATGTGTAGTAATTTGGAAGTCCTCTTGAATTCAGTAGGACTTACTCCTAGGTAAGTATATAAGATTGCTGCAGGAATTCCCCACCCCCTTAAAACCGTTTTCTCTCAGAGAGATGAAAGAATAAAGGAATACATACCAACATTAAAGCTTCATTGTGAAACATTTAAGGAACAAAGTCATAATTGCGTTGATCTTTTCTAAGGACTCTAGTATGGAAGTGAACATAATAATAAATGTTTTCATGCATACCATAGGAACATCTATGGAATGCTGCAAATATACAACATATATGTGCCACCACTGTCCTTCTAAACCACAAATGTCAGATACTAATCGCTGGTAAAATCTGATACACTTTAAAATGGCTGGAATCTACAGTGCAGTTCTCCCCCAGGTGGCTGAGCCAATATTTACTTAATTTCAAAAGAAAATATCTTTCAAGAGCCAGAGGCTTTAGTGTGGCTGATGCTCTTCGTTTCTTTAGTTTGAACAATAAACATTAAGTGGTCTGAGAAGACAGACATACCTGTCTTTTCAAGCATTTTCACTTTTTATACTGAAGTTAAGATTTATGGCCAATCAGACAGAAAAATCATATATAATACAAAAAAGAGAGGAAACCAAGGGTATTTTTTCATTTTCTTGTAAACTGCTTTGTGAACTTTTAAGTTGAAAAAGCGGTATATAAATACTGTAGGTAGATAATGATCAAAAGAGTTCCTGTAGGATTTACAGTCTTTTATGAAGGGATATTAATTTTTATAGATTGAAGATATTTAGGGCATCAGAGTGGCAATCTTCAGGGAATTGCAGACTTGGAGCAGAGTTATAAGATAGTTTGCTATTCCCTGTGCAAATTTTCCACTCATTGATAACCTACAATATCTTGAGGAAACTCCTCAGTGTTGGGTAATGTTTCCATAACAGCACCCAATGTCCTAGGAACATCTAACTCAAGTGCAAAAATTTGCTACACCAAGCACAAAAAACTGCTAGAGAAATATGAGAATTGGTATTGGATATTATGGCCATGGGATATCACAAGGATCCTGATTATACTGACCCATCCTTTGTGTCAAAGCCAGGAAAAAATTATGGTCAACATAAAGAAGCAAGAAATGTAATAAGATGAATGAACACTCGTATTGCTTGGATCAAAGGTGGATCTATAATGGAAACCCTTTTCAAGGAGGAGAGAAGGTGACTCCATATACCCTACTGGTTCTCAGCATGATCCATCCTGCTTTAATGCTGCCTCCACATATATAAGTGGTGGTCAATGGGTCCAGTTCAGCAGTGTGCAGCTGTTTCTTGAATCAGCATTTTCCTGACTCTCTGACACTCTGATCAGGATAGTTGGAAATCCGAGCTTTTATCTGTCTGTGAGAAAGTTCCTGCCAGTCTCTCCATGGCTGATGTACTGAATCAGATGTCTGGTAGAATCAGTAATTCCAAAGAATGGCCTGAGCTCACAAAAAGGAGTTACGCTGTTAATGTTTCTTTGCCTGGGTCAATTATAGGGTTGCCATAATTCTCTTCCACAAAATTGGGACAGGACTCCTTGCCAAACTTGCCAGAATGTGAGCACAATCCCCAAAAAACCTGGACAGTTCAGGTTTTCCAGAACATATGGCAACCCTAGTCAATTAGGTTGTGTGAATCTCCATGTCCAATTACTTTAGAATCAGTTTATCTGGTGTTAATTAATCAATTTAAATAATCAATTTATTTTTAAATTAAACTTCTATCTTACTAACCTTTTCTTAGGAACTTACAATTATTTTTGTTAGAAAACAGAACCACATGGCATTTTCATGAATAAATTCTTGTTTTTATAAAGTTTTTTCAGCCAGCCACAAACTACCACCAAGCATGCATAATTACAGGTCGGAGATGATCCAAAGATTTGAATGTAATGATATTTTGTTGTGATTTTGAAAGGAAACACAGCAAACACTAGAAATCCATGAAATCAACCCACCACTTTATTAAAACAACTCTAGGAAAAGAACCTGCTGAAGAACAAGGGGTCAGACAGAACTATGAATTCAAACAAACTGGCCCGTACTTACTTTGTATTACCCAATGTAAGCATCATTTGAAAAATAATAGGAATATTGCATATGGAAAAACTAAAGAAGTGATTAGCCTGGAGCATAAACTACAACAAATAGTTGGCTACAGCTGTGAGAAACGTTGTAGACAAAGAAAGGGGCAAAGGCTGTTATGCAATGCAATATAGAAATAGAAGCTGAGCACAGCTGCCGTGGAAAAGTGGAGGCAAATGTATTGTTAGAATCAAATTAACTATACTAATTATGAAAAACTGAAATGCTTTCATCATTTAATTTGGAGTTTAATTTGGAACATAACGGATGCTAATTTTTTTAAAATCTAGTATTTATTCTTGCCATATGATAATTTAAAAACAAACCATTTAAGCCAGTTTTTAATTCTGCCTAATTACCGTTTAGCGCACAATCTGTAAGTATTTATATGAATGAATATATGCAAATGTGCATTGACCCCCATTACTCCAAGAGAGTTGGAACACCAGAACTTCCTGTGTTTCTGCTCTTTCCTTATGAGTCAGGGTGGAATTCTATCTCAAGAAGGCCTGCAACTTTTTGGATCTAGGGGGTATTAACTGCCGATGCAACTCAAGCATGTGGGCCCCAGAATTATGTTACAATTCTCATATTCGGTATTGAAATTCAATAGTAGTTAATATTTATATTAATTGCAGCTCATGTGATGTTAAGCATTCAAGTCAAGAAGCATACCAAATTTACAGCACGTACTGATTAGATTGTTCTGGATCCTGCTATGTTCACTGCTTTTATATATAGTACATAATATTTTGATTATACACACACATTTGATTAAAAAATAAACTACCGATAAATTTTTAAAAAACAATTTCTCTGATTTTCTATTAACCTAACATAAATAAAGTTATTCTATGATACAGCATAAGACTATGGTCAGACTGATCAACACAGTAAATCCTGTGATGGTAGAAAAGGGAGAAAAAAATTGTCTGTTCACTATGCTTTGAACAAGTGGTGCTTCAGCAAGCTGACATGTTAAAGTGAGGGCTCTGGGATAAAAAAGGTCATCAAAGTTTAATATATGTTAATAGCAAATATCTAAAAGTAGCAAAAGCTGTTAATACTGTACTCATCCATCCATTTGCACCAGTTGATTCTACAATTTTCACACTTTTTAACAGAAAATTGTTACAAAATGTCAGCTGCACATGTTAATAAATACATGTACTGTCAAGATGTTTCTGAAATCAAATTGAGTGACACCTGCAGTTTCCTTGCAAAGTAGCCAATGATTATTGTACTGAAGAAAAAGGGCCCAAACAGATAACTGCTGTCCAGTTGAAAAAGTGCAATTATTCCTCTTCTTATACTGGAATTGGTTATCTCTAGATGCTGAAAGCTATGCCTCCCCCTGTGGGGGCTTAATAAAGGAAATAATGTTTGGGAATGCTGACAATTTGCTGTAGAAAGGAAACTTTTAGGAGTACAAGTGAGTACTGGACCTGAATACAAGATGTGCGATAGGAGTGGCTGTGATTTTACCTGATGTAAGAGGAAATATAGCCCTTTACCTCAAACTGACCTCCAGCCACCTCCTAAACTGCAGTGCAGACGATGCAGACGACCTATCCCAGCATAGTTTAGGTCTGTGCTGTTAATTAATTACTATAGATAATACTCATCAACATTTATCTCCCATACTCTGAAGCTATGTTAAAAAAGACATGGTCAAATTTTGTTTTCCTAGATCAGGGGTGTCCAAACTTTTTGGCAGGAGGGCCGCATCATCTCTGACACTGTGTTGGGGGCCAGAAAAATGATTAACATTTCACATTTGGATAAATTTACATATAAGATTGTAGTAAAGACATTACAAGGCTTGTCTGTGGCCCAATAGAAGGGTCTTGCAGAGGGCCATATTCAGGCTTATCACATTTGGCCCCATTGCCATGGTTTGGACATGCTTGTCCTCTTCCCCTCAATTTTTTTATCCTTTATTTCAAAAATTTTAAATCAAGATAGTAGCCTCTAAGTAGCCTCTTAGCTTCCTGTTAGGTAGTAATGCAGAACACCAACATTCTTATCATGGCACAGAACAGTATTGGGATAATGGACAAAATGTTGTCATCAGGAAATTGTGCAATGTCTTTGGTTCTTTTACATAAGAAAAATCCTGCTGGATTAGATTAGATGCCCATCTAAAAATAGCCCAATTTGCATAAATTTGCATTTCCGGACTCTGGATCCGGATGGGCATCTAAGGGTTACGTCAAAAGGCACATCTAGTCTACATCCTATTTGTGTACCATCCACTACCATCCACTAGGAAGCTCACAAGCAGGAGAGAAAAATGTGATATCAAATGGTACTGAAGTATTTCAAACCACAAAAGATGGTAGGACAACAAGAGTGACAGGCTTCCTAGAAGCACAGCGAAGAAAGCTTTCAGCTATGCTGGATGGGGTATTGCATTCTCGTCTGCAATGGTATTGTCTGCTGTGCTTACAAAAAAAACAAAAAACTGGAATACCTCTATGTGAGATAATGATGCTCCCTGGCAGACAGAGACCAGTATCTGAACTTCTTTAATATTTCACAACACAATTAATCTTTTAAGAAACATGCAAACACGGTGACCTTCAAGTGTACATGAAACATTCACAAGAAATTAATAAAAATGAGTTAAATTATTACTCACTCTTTCCTAAGCACTCATATATTTTAATGGATGGGATCTTAATATTTGTCTCATGAACAGAACGAAAATAAAAACTTAAAAGAAAGACTTCTTACAGCTGTGGCTTAGGACTAGCAGTCATGCCAGCAGAAAACGAAGGGCTGTCAAATGTCATTTCCTGATTCATCGGCATTTCATTTCACATGCTCACAAAAGAAAGAGAAAAGAATAGTATAGAGTTCTGCAAAGTCCCTGTTCCTTTATCTTGACTTTAAAAATACAATGCTATTTATCCCAGAGTTCTATACCATTTAACCCATTATAAGACCCAGAATCCCACCTGAAGACAACCAGTTGTGTTCCATGATCCCTTTTCATAACTACAGGGCTGGGAATCTGAAGGAGTGTATAGTCCACTGTGCTTTTGCACTGTTCTGTTTCTTTTCTATTCGCTCAGGAAATATCCCTCATTTTTTTCATCCCTTTATTTAAAAAACTTTAAATCAAGATTGTTGTTATATTGTATTTCCATAAGCAAAAGCTGTGGAAGTGGTGCAAGTGTGTGGCTTAGGTGTGGCACGGGCTGTGGGTGGCGCAAGTGGCTAAGACACTGTGCCTGTTAACCAGCAGGCCAGGGTTCAAGATCCGGGTTGGCCCCACAAGACAGGGTGAGCTCCTGTCCTTAGCCCAGCTCTGCGATGCCAGCTGGATCCAATCGTATTGGCTCTGCCTTTCCATTGGACTAATTCAGTGGCGTGGAGAGGGGGGATTTGCTGATTGGGTAACAGCCTATCCTCCATAACAATCCAACCCAGGCTTTTGTGCTTCGCATGCAGCGTATGCAGCGCCAAGCACGATACCATAGTCTTCCAAGACTGACAGAGGCCTGCTTTAAGCGAAAGCTGCAGGGTATTACTAGTCATGTGTATGGAAAAATTTCAGAAAAAATAATCTGAAATCCAAAACACTTCTGATCCTAAGCACATCAGATAAAGAATGCCCAACTGGTACATGTAAAATGCATGCTCCTGTATTAATCTCACACCTTTTGTGTTTTCACATCTAAGTTTATCTCAAATGGATAAAAATTTAAGGATATTTGTCAAAAAGTAATCATTAATGTGCCATATTTTATTCAGCAAGGGTTATTACATGTTAATTTGTTCCGTGCTTTGTTATTTCCACCCCAAAGGGAAACATGTTAATAAAGGCATTATGCCAACTCTTAGTTATAATGAATCAGTTGTCTAGATCTTTGAAGTTAGCACATATTCTGCTTGCCTAAAAAAAGCAAAGAATTCAGCCCACATTAAAAATGGGTATTCTGGAAAGAATCCAGAAATTTACAGACGAACATGATATAACATTAAAACATTCCACTACAACTCTTGCATGAAACTGCTGGTTAGCAAACTGTGATAGGTAAACAGGAGGGAAGCAAGCTTATAATGCTAATAAAACATTGTTCACCCAAAAAGTTTGCTTATAGAAAAAAAATGAATACAAAGAAAACAGAGCCTGTAAAATATTCCAGCTCCTACATTTCTGGCACCCTTCACAAAATGACATCAGACTTGATTTTTCCAAGTGGAAGATGTGATGATTGGCATATTCAGCATGCCACTGGTGGTCTCGGACATCTTTCCCAAATTCAGGGGAAAGAACTGCCACTCAAATATATTTATCTTTCAACATCCATTTTTGGAATATCATACATGAGACCCCAACAGAGGTCTGCATTACCATACCTCTCTAAGGTATGTGCTACATTAATCAAGCACCCAGCTCACAACTTCCTACAATAATTTGGGTTTTAAACTCAGAAGCTCTTATTAGATCTATACAAGCACCCCCCACTTTTGACGGTCCTTTTTCTGATGGTTCCACTCTTTTAACACTATCCATTATACCCAGAAATCATTCATTCAATGCATGCTCCACTCTTACAACCTTTCCCTGATGGTCAAATGGCTAAAATTGCCTTTCCCAAAGTTGATTTGTATGTGACAAGGTGTTTCAAAATGTTGGGGTGTGTGACCTGCACACTAGCTCTGGGTATCTTCACATTCATGGGTCTCATTCTGTAAATGAAAGAGTCAATTTGCATAAATTATAAACTTCTGTATTTACGGAAATTGTGTGACAGCAGATAAGATAGATTTCAAGATAACAAGATAACAAGATAGATAACAAGACAGCAGATTTCAAGATGACAATGCAATTTGCAGTTTGCTAGCTAAAAATATATTGGAGTTACATTTGTAAATTAAAAAAAGACTTTTTCACCATTGCTTTGGTCCCTAACCCATCAAATACGTGTGAGATGCTTGTACTCTGTGGTATCTCTAGTCTAAAGATTAACTGCTACCACTGTCATATACTCAAAATCACTGTATGAGGAATATTCATCATATAAGACGAGCCCTGTTGGATCTAGTTTCTTGTATCCCACAGTGCCCACCAGATGCTCCAGGAAACACACATGACACTTGCATCCAAGTGCTCCCCCTGCATCTGGCATTCTGAGGTGGAGAATGAATGAATGAATGAATGAATGAATGAACGAACGAACGAACGAACGAACAAACAAACAAACAAACAAACAAACAAACAAACAAACAAACCCACCCACCCACCCACCCACCCACTTGTCTGGCTTGTAATCCGTTATGGTATTTTCCTCTAGAAATTTGTCTAATCCCTTCTTAAAGCTAGTTGCCATCAACATAACCTATGGCAAGAAGCTCCACAGCTGGGTAAAAAAATATTTTTTGACTGTCCAAACTCATCCATATTCAATTTTAGTGGATGTCCTCTAGTTCTAGTGTTGTGAGAGAAAAATGAGCTGGATATAGGTGGATCGTGTCCTCGAATCATAATTCATTAACGCTTTGTGCAGAACCTAAGCATGTATAAGTTTTATATGCACATACAATCTTGAACTCGGTAAGAAGATAAATAAGAAGCAAGATAAATAGGAAGTTTGGATAAAGATAAATAGGAAGTTTGGACTGGGATGATTGGGATTAGGTTAAGTGCTAGGAAGTGGAACATTTCAGCACAATGCCATCCCATGGAGTACATACAATTTTCTTCTTGAAAGCCCCTATCAAATGCCACTTTTCCATTCCAAATTAAGTTGCTTTTTATTTGGGGAAAAATGGTTGTTGATTACATATGTGTAACATGTTGTTAGAGCCATAAGGGATGTAATTTGATGTGACATGATATAGAATGGCATGAACTATAGTTCAGTAAATAACCTTGCCAATTTCAAAGAGAAACCCTATTTTCTTTGACATGGCTCCATTTGCAGATTCCCAAACAAGTTTTTGCTGTTGTGTGTTCTTTATTAATCTTTATTTTATTTTATAACTGTCTTTAATATAAACATGCTCTGAACTGCAGATATGGTTCTGATCTAGCAATATTACTAAACCATACTTCGCTGGATGTCATCATGCAAACAAATTTTATTTGACTTTAGTTTAAGCACTAAAGAGAATTCGACTCAAGGCAAAAAGATTAAAACACGGTCTGTTGTGAGCAGACATATGGGATAATGGTTGTCTGTAATTACTGACATCTAAGTAGCATGGTTTGATTTAATTTTGTAAAAATGGTGTTAGATACAGGGCTTTAAACATTAGTTAAACCTGAAAAAAGCTTGATAATGCAGAAAGTCACAAAGTAGTCTGCATTCCTTCCATAATCTGCAACGGCCATTCGACAGACATCTAAAAAGATGGTTGCCATTAGAAGGCAAGCATTTGCCAGCAATTACACCAGAGCAGCAACTGACACACTGTATTATTGAACTCCGTTTCAAATGGGGAATAAATGGTGTACATTGGTTATCACTTTGTAGCAATGACAGTATCTATGAAAAGCAGTAATGGAGTGGTGCCAAAACATTTCAGTAAGGAGTCCTGCCAGCAGACTGTTTCCCATCTTCTGTGCTTTCTATCAGGGCTGAAGATCTTTATGTTCTGTTACACTCCCTAGCAGACAATCAGAAACTCTCATGCATCCAGATGTTTCGCATATCCGAGTTCAAAGTTCATCTCCTTTCTGCCCTCCAGGACTACACACGGTCCAAAGTCCCTTGGCTATTAAGCATTTCTGGAATAAATTGTCCACTTCTTTTCCTGGCTCACCTACTAACTGTACCTGTTATGGCTGATGTCATAAGGCACCTTCAGAAGTAGAACTTAGTGCATACTGTAGACAGACCTCATGCAGCTCAGGTCTCTCCTTGAATGCTGCAACAAGAAATTAGGGATGTCTATAGGCTGCGTGGAAAAAGCTGGAAAGCAATTATCAGAGTAACTCTACAATCCAGAGTAATTACGGGAAGACATAAGAGGCACTTACTCTGGACTGCTCTATGCATTTCCCATAGGTTTCCCATAGGTGGCACCATAACTATGTCGGTGTAAAAGGTCCTATAGTTACTCTGGATTGTAGCCATACACAGCAGCCATTGCTTGGCCCAGTTAATCAGTCATCAATGTTTTTATGGAGAGATCAGCAAACATCCACCAATGTGTGTGCTGGTTGGTTCCACACATTGCTAATGAATGTCTGTCTGTCTGTCTGTCTGTCTGTCTCTTTATATATATATATATATATATACAAACTCCTTGTATATCATGGATCAAAAATGGGGTTTGGCTTTCTGAGCCAATTAATTATAAATGAATAAATTGCATAACTGTTTTAGCTTATAAAAAGATGTCACAAGCAGTCAGCTTCTTTACCCATATGTGTCTACCCGTGCCATTGCTGTGGGGCAGTGATTAAAATTTGATGTATTAAACAAATCACACATGCCAGTCAAATGTCACCGATTTACGTCATGTAAAAAACAGATCTGAAGAAACACAGGAGAAATAAGAGCAAACAGATGTATGCAATTCAGCCACTGTGCTAATCTAAGCATATCAAAAGGAAAGCACACCATCTATTGAAGGAACCAATTGAGTTTTCAGTGCTACTACAAATGCTCAACCAACACACTGCTTTGTGGCATTCTGGAAGTAAGTGAAGAACTTCTAACCCATTGATGATTGGTGACAACTACTAATTTGCAGTCGATAAATCATTATTTAGACAAACTTTCCCAGAAGGCAAAAAGAATAATCTACAAAACAGTAGCGGGCAATGACACAGGTTGGTTGGCAAATCTTTTTCAGATCATTTGAAGTTTGCCCATGCCAACATCCTTCCAACCAGCAAAATCAGTAGTTGACCAGAATTTCACACATAATATTGGCCAAAAATATAAACAGAATTTCCAGAAGGGTTTCTGGCTTCAACAAAAGCAATAGTGTCTTGTGGGACTTTAAATATGAACTAATTTCCTTCAGCATAAGGTTTTGCCAACGAAAGTCAGGCATTTGATGGTCTAAGAAAGCTTAGCTAAAAAATGTTAATTTTTATTCCAAGATACAGTAGCAGGATATGATTAGGATCTAAAAGATAATTCAACACCAACAATACTGCAAATTTGTGATATTGGGGACAACTATCAGCACCAGATTCACAGGATCCCTTGGCCTAAAGCCTTCCTGATTTTTTTTTTTTTTGTGACAAGACAACTACGCTAGAAGCTGACATTTTTATTTCCTATCATGTAATTCTTCTTCCTCCAAATGTTGTATAATTGAATGCGACAGTAGGATTGTAGTTAATTTTAAAAGCCAGTGGCCACTCAAAAACACCATATACTCAATTTAAATAGCTCTTCCAAATCCTTGTGGCCATCTTTGAAATCTGAAAGGCCTTCTCTCATATTCCCACAAACTACAGTAATCTTGTGTTTGTTAGGACTACTTAGTACTGCATTAAAAACCATTAGAGCAATAAAAGCAATAGCTACAAATGATTTAGATGTTTCATGCCTTATCACGCAAACAAAAATTCCAAAAATTCAAACTAGCCAAATATTCAAACTCAAGTTTATCAAATCAAAGTGGAATTTCTTTCCCTTGAGTCTTTCCACATACAACAACTACAGTGATGCCTCACGTAACAAATTTAATTCATTCTTGAGGCATGTTTGTTACGTGAAACATTCTTTACGTGAAGCGGATTTTCCCAGAGGAAATAATGGAAACTCAGACAATTGGTTCCACAACCCCCAAAATATTCGTATAAAAATATTAACTGGATGTAAAAATGATGACAAAACACTGGGATTGAATTCAAAACATGCATTCAATGTGCATGATCTTAGGAAGTCTACTTAGGCTGCAGTCCTAAAGACACTTTCCTGGGAGTAAGACCCATTTAATACAATGGGGCTTACTTCTGGGTAGACATGGTGAGGAGGCTGCAATCCAACACACCTTCAAAGTGTCTCCCCACTTTCTCCTTCTCTCCATCCTGAGCCTCTCTCTCCCCTGCTTCTTCTGGCTGGCCCTGAGCTGCTTCCCTCTTCTCCACTGCTCTTCTCTCCCTCTGCCCAGCGGACACCCAGCCACAGGAGGAACAGCATGG
The DNA here is from genome assembly GCA_030015325.1 of Cryptoblepharus egeriae. Taxonomy (NCBI): domain Eukaryota; kingdom Metazoa; phylum Chordata; class Lepidosauria; order Squamata; family Scincidae; genus Cryptoblepharus; species Cryptoblepharus egeriae. The sequence continues at coordinate 33,648,628 of JAREYC010000005.1, forward strand.
AAGTGTTGCTTTCACTATGGGCAGGTGCGCTAGGCAGCTTTTTAAACAGGCTGCTGGCCAGCGCGTCTGCCCCAACTGCCAACGAATGTGTTCTTTACCTGAAGCAGTTTGTTAAGTGAAGCAGAATCCTAGAGGAATTTTTGTTTGTTACGTGAAACATACTTTATGTGAGGCGCCACTGTATATGGTGCTCTAAAAATCTACAAGGGCTCAAGAGTCCTCTCAGAACACAGACTTTTCTGTCTAGATATTACTATTGACAATATATGTATTTAATTTTTTATGTATTTACTGAAAGCAGGAAACTGAATATGACAATATCAGAAAATGATCCAAAAAAACTAGATTAGAATTTTTCTCCACAGATTATTACAAGTGAAAGATGGCTACTTCTGAATAGCTCTGATAAAAAGACAAAGTGGAACATTCTAGTGCTCAAGGAAATCTCATTTAAATCAGTATTACTGAGGTGTATTGAGGACAATGATGGGGTTTATGTAGCTTAAGAAACTGTCTTCTCATAATACTCTCATCAAATTGTGTTAGTTAATGTGTCTTTTCCAAAATAATGATGGTTTCGAAAAAAAACACTGTGACCTCAATTCCTTCAGAAAGGACTGAAAATGGTGACAAAAGGGAAAGGATGGGCTATAGGTCAGTAACAGAAAGAATTTCAGTAACAGAGAAGTCTCAGGTTCATGCCTCAGCATCTTCAGATAGGCTTGGGAAGAAATTATTTCTTCAACCCTGAAGAATGGCTGCCAATAAGTATCAATAATACTGACAAATGGTTTCATTCAGTACATATTCAGTATAGGACTATCCTTTATCAAAAAAAAAAAAAAAAAACTTGGAACCAGAAGTACTTTAGATTTTGGTTTTTCCCCCCAAGATTTTGGAGTATTTATATATACATAATTATAGGACCGAATGGTATAAAGCAAAAATCTTATTTATGTTATATAAGCATCTTATACACATAGCCTGAAGGTAATTTCATACAATTATTTCAATAAATTGAACATGAAAGAAAGTTTGGGTACATAAGAAAGCAAAGGTCTGTGCAACTCCTTGCCTCAGGATTTCATGATGGCACCTAGCCTCAATGGCTTTAAGAAGGGATTGGACAAATTCCTAAAGGAAAGGACCCTCAGGGGTGTCTATAGATGTGGACAACCTCAAAATGCTAGATGCAGGGGAGGGCACCTGGCTGGCTGGAGCTATCTTATGTGCTCTGAGGCATCTGGTGGGCTGCTGTGTGATACGGGAAGCTGGACTAGGTGGGCCTTTGGTCTGATCCATGTGGATAATCTGGTTGTTTGGAATCATCATTCCCAAAAATGAATTAATATGTTACCAATAAGCAATTAGTTTCTTACTCTTACATTTATTCAAAAATAAGTACTGTACTTAAATATTAAAAAATGATGTACAATTAATACTGTACATTCATACAGTGAAAATATAACGGCAACAAGTAAACAAAGTTCATATTTTGGAGCATTTCAGAGTTTTGGATAAGGGATACTCAGCCTGTACATGACAGCTTCATACTTTCATATGTTTGTTCAGCTCCATCAGCCATCTGCCACTTCAAAGAAGTAAAAAAATATTGACAATTTGCATGAAGGTATCCATTTTTCCTAGAGAATCTTTCTGATACTGGCATTGTGACAGTGTGTCTAATTTTCCCATAGAACAATTAAATTTTTTTCCAAGTAGCTACAGAAATTCTCACATAAATACCCTTATGCCTTGGCAAGCATAGGTGTTAAGCCCCAAGAGCTGCACCTTCAAGTTAAGCAATTCTTTTGCATATTTTAGGAAGGTGTGAAGTTATGAGCATCTCACACTTCTTTTTGCACTTGCAAGGTAATGTGCAAAGAAAGCAACTCATGCATTCCCCAAAGGAAGACACAAAAGTTTCCAAGGTGGAAGACTAACTTTCTGTGTACAGTATAGCAAAAATGAGAAAAAAGAAGACACATCATAATTTCAACTACTTCTAACAACACTCAAAAGAATAAAGAGATTCTAGCCTAAGTTAGGCTATGAAATGAAATTGGATACACAGTTCTATAACTCTAAGTTCTATATCTTATGTGAACAAACCACTGAAATTTTCTACTATTATCCTTGGACGCTAACCTTCTTAATTTCTAGCCCACTTAAGACACCTAGTGGCCGAACACTTCTCAAGATTTTGTATTAGACCTCTAAAACTGTACTGAGATTCATATGTGTTTATGGACATCACAACTTATAGAAATCTGTGATTGCAAATTAAAAAATGGAAATATTCACAATGTATCTCTTTAAATCCCAGTCCATGATAAATCTCAGAATCCATCCTTATATGCCTAATTCAACACTAACAATATCCCTACTAGTGCTTCTATGGGCACAATATTATCCATGTCTACCCAGAAGTAAACCCCTTTGTGTTCAATGGGTCTTACTCCCAGGAAAGCGTGTTTAGGATTGCAGCCTAGCCCTTTGTCTTGTGATTTAGGACTGGTTCCTGCTTACCAGTGGATTAAAGATAACCACTTCCTTGTGCAAGTCTCCCCTATTCTGTGACAGGTCAGTTATCCACACAATAGAGAAGTATCATCTTCCTTAACACTGAATCTCTGACAACATCAAAGATAGCCTCCCTAGATGGACACAAGCAGCTGCAAAGGCAATACTACGAAACAGTGCTCAGGAGGACACACAATAAAGTCATGCCCTCAAAGATATAATTTTCCACTCAGACACACTTTTGCAAAGCTAGGCACTTTGCTTCCTGCAAGTTGACAGATCATCAATAATTTGAAAAGCCCTAATCAGGAACATTGTTGAACATGGACTGACCCTAGCGGGATATCTATATGCTGACTTTAAATTATTTTACAATTTCTAGCTGTTGTACAGTGTATTAGTCAAATGAGTACGGATAAACTTAATGAAAAACCAACCAAGAGTGTGACACATGAAGTTCAATTTTATTTAGGAGTCTTTTTTTGTTTTTTACTACTAACATTCCAGATACTTTCCTGCAGACAACTTTCATTATAATAAATTTCATTTTAGAAACAAAGCATTTAATATGATAATCTTTGGTTAGCAATTCATCTGCTTTGCATGAATGTCCAATATTACCTTCCTGATCCACACTGATTTTATTGATGAAATGTTTATTAAATAAACAAATATACCTTTGATGAACATCAGCATAAATAAAAGCCTGCCAAATTTAATCAATTTTCCAAATTATGGAAGTCATGTGAATCCTGTTGTATAATACTTTTTCCAAGTTGTGGTTGTCATGTAAATAGGAATAAGAATACATGTGAATAAGAAATTAGAGTAAAGGTACATTTTAATATTACAAATTCATTTTTTGAAAGTCTCTTTTTTGAAATTCTTGGTGTCATCTTGGTTTGCAACTTCCAGTTCTGCTGACTTGTTATTATATACACATCAGTAAAAAATGTATTTGGTGGTATGAAAAGGATCAATACTATTGTACTTGATATTTTAAACAAGTCTTACATTTTCCAGATTAATGTGTTTTGTAACGTAATACATCTTCCTTCAGATTTAAAGAACATAATTTTCCCTAAATGAAATAGGCTGGCATCCTAATCTCCAGTTAGGCCAGCATAAGTCCTGGCATAAGTACTATGCTGACCTGTGGGTGTCAAAAAAGTGCCGCAAAGCTCTTCATCCCCACTCCTGGAGGGGGGGTTAGGCCAGTGCATAGGTAGACACCAACCCCCCCCCCCACAACACCATGGGAAAATATGCCAGGTGAGTTATGCTGGCCTAAATTGGTTAGGATCGTGCCCTAGTAGTGTTTCTGTTTTTTAAACATGAATGCCCAAACTTTAGCGGGAAAATTTCACTAATAAAAAACATAGAAAAATGATTCTTCTCTGCTTTGAAATATTTGAAATATTACAACCTGCAATATTTGAATGACAGCTCCAAAGTACAATTAGCTAAAAAGCATTCTGTCATTCACAACTCTTGACTTATCAGTCCACATATTTGGAGTTTATTAATAGTTGCAACTTGCTCTTTTTGTGTGTTCAGACCCCATGCAATGCTAATCAGCACAGAAAAAGTGACTGAAACACGTACTTCCAAGACTGATAAGTTTTCTTTCTAGTCAAATTTAAGGAACGCTATTTCAGAATTCCAAGCCAAAGTATGTGACATCAGGTGAACAGCATTTCCGAAGCCGGAGTTCTTGTCTTGAACATTCACATATCCTCATCCTCCCATTTCAGAGAGCATCCCTTCCGAGATAAGAAAAGTTTGTTGTTGTTTTTTTTTGGGGGGGGGGGGGGAGAAGAAAAGTACAGGCTAATTTCAAGCAGATGGGGTGTCAGATAAGGGAGCAGATCTGGTGCTGTGCACAGCCACCATCAATTGTCTGGAGATATTTATAAAACACACAAGCCATTTTAGGAACGAAGAATCACCGTTGTAGGAAAAGTGCTAAGCAATCAGATATTTATCTTCTTCATTCTGAAATCAAAACTACCACATAAAGCTTCAAGTATATATGTACACCTTACCTCCTCCATTATTTCCTTCTGGCTGTTGAAGTTTTGGTGTGAAAATAAAAGTTGCAAGTTTCTCCTAAGTTGACACTGATGGCTTTGAGTTGCCTGTTGTTTCTCTTAGGGCCAGCTGAATGACTTTGTAGTTAGTTGATTCAGGAACTGAGCTCCGTCCAGCCTACCGATCACTCCCACTCAGTAGGGTGTGGGCTGTTGCTTACTTGTCTCTCTCCAGGCAGCTGAAATCCCAGCCAGGCTGATTTAAGTCTAACAGGTTTCCTTATATACATAACTGTAAATTACATTCCTGGAAAGGGGCACAGAGAGAGAGAGAGAGAGAGAGAGAGAGAGAGAGAGAGAGAGAGAGAGAGAGAGAGAGTGAGTGAGAGAGAGAGAGAGAGTGAGTGAGAGAGAGAGAGGAATAAGTGATTTAAAACTATTTCCAGTTTAACTCAGCAAATGCCAGATGATTTAACGAAATGCACTTGGCTTGGAAGCCACTGCAACGTGGTTAATCTGGGAATGAATACCCTTCAATTGCCCACTTGCTGTCAAGTTAAACACCAATAGCTGTATATTAGGCAGGCAGGATTTAATACTAAAAAGTATCCCATTCAATACTAATTTAGCACAGTTTTTTGCAAGAGTTATTACTACGAAAGTTTGGGAAAGGGGAGTGTTATGAACATTGCAATTCCTCAGGGCCCCAATTCCTTAGGGGAACACAATTCCTTGTGCCGAACTCACCATGATACATTTGGGGCTGCATTTGAGTCCTGCTACTGGTACTACTGTTGGTACTAACAGTTCAGGGGATGGGTACTTCTCAATGGGTTCACAAATGTGGTATGGTTGGTGAGGCTGCACCCTCAGTAGGGGGTGACATCACACCACCCAAACCTCAATTCAGCAATTTTCAGCTTTGTTCAGATTCAGCCATCTTGCGTTCTCATACAGTAATTCGAGTTAATCAATGCTAACCTAATCAGAGGACTGGAGAAGATCTGCATTGCTTCCCCAAGAAGACTTTGAGATTGACTTTACCCTCCAAGGACAAAGGGTTCTCATTCAGCATTCCTGATCCAAGAAGCTTCTGGGGACCGGTTCTACCACATGTCCCACTCCACCTCCCCAAGATGCATGCCAGTGCAAAAGTCTAATCTTTACCTGCACCATACTTATGAGATGTGATCAACAAGCTAACAAAAAGTTACCACAACCATCTGGTGAGTCCAAAATAGGTTTTAAAAAACCTAGGAAGGGGAACAAAAAATTCCACTTGGCCTCCTACGGACAACCAACTAATCCCAAACTTTGATCTCCTGGGCAAGTAGAAGGAGCTGCTTCCTGAGAATTGCAGAAGGATGGCCTGAAAGACTTTTCCTTTGCTCTTATCCAGTGTTACAATATTGAAGCCCAACAGGCCACCTGGCTGACTCAGCAGGGAAAACATTGCAGCCTCTACACGAAGGCCACGTTACAAGTTACCACGTTTGAACAGTTATTATGTGGTGAGATGCTTTTATGTTATGGTTCACCACACCATATTGGACATGTTTCTTCATACCACTGTGGATTTCTGTTTGTGTTTGTTTTGGGCCATTTGCTGTGGTATTTTTTAAAAAGAGGAAATGGTTACCGGTATATCTTTGCAGTGAGTGAGATGCTGCATACTAATGTCGAGAAGTGTTGGGAAAAATAGTTGTCAACACACCTGAGTTAAGTCTGATGTCATCAGTACCCATGACTCGATCAATGAGATAATGGGACACTTCAGGACTCACCCTTTGGTGACTCTGTTGCACTCCAGTCTGTTGCACCCCTTAAAGAAGGGTGAGAACCCTGCTGAGAAAAATGGGGGCGGAAGCCAGGCTGTCCATGTGTTTGAGCTCTGTTAGAAAACTCCTCACTTTCCCTACCTGTAAAGATGGCTGTAAGTTGTGCTCCAGTCTTTAATAAAATAAAATAAAGATAGTAGGGGGAAAGGGCTGTGGGAGGTGCAAGTGATTAAGACACAATGCCTGTTAACCAGTAGGCTAGGGTTTGAGACCTGGGTCTGCACAAGACAGGGTGAGCCCTGTCCTTAGTCCAGCTCTGCAACACAGCTGGAACCAATCATATCGGCTCTTCCGTTCCATTGGACTATTTCCGTGGTGTGGAGAGGGGGGATTTGCTGCTTGGGTAACAGCCTATCCTCCATATCAATATACCCATGCCTTCGTGCTTTGCATACAGCGTCAAGCACGATACCATAGTCTTTCGAGACTGTTGGATGCCAATACTTAATAGGGAAAAGAACAAGACCATGGATGAAGCACTAGCAATAGGAGCATCAGCTGGAAAAAGAAAGATTAAGAAAACTTTATGAAAAGAAGTTGTTGAGTAACTTAAGGTCAACTTTTCTTTTTTTGCTGCAGTGTGAGTTCGTGACTTAGGAGATGCAAATATTCCATTCTGCACTAGTGATCGATATATATTCTGACACTTGGTAACGGAAAAGGAGCAAGAATGCTTCTGCATCCCAAGGTCTCTTTTTTTACTGTATTTCTTCCTCTCCTGAGTGATCAGCCGGATATCAGGTCTTGAAATCAGTGCACAATTACTTACTGCACACTAATATTATCTTGAGTACATTTTCATGGATGCTATTGTTAGATATAACTTCCTTTTCCTCGGAGGTATTAATATTTACTTTAATGGTGCAGATGGAGCCAAGGTTCAGCTTCTGGAAGAGAAATACAAAGCTCAATGCCAGTAAAAATACTGAATGAAGGAAACAATAGAAGAGGAAGTTCAAACTTGACCAGGGAATGTACTATCTACACAAACACATTAGTCTGCATTAAAGAAGAGTCAGGTTAGATTAGATACAAAAACGCTTCCTAATCGGACCTGCTAGCTAGTGATGGAAGATCATGCCAAGAGAAGCCATAGAGACAGAGGAAATGCTTACATAAAGATTAGATAATGCATTAAAATATAGGTCACTAGATAAAAATTTGTTTTGTATTTCATGCATGCACACACAAATCTTCTCAATGTTTGTTCCTCATTGTTAATTAAAGGAAGGAACAAGTACTAAAACCTCATACTTCACTCTGTCAAGGGCCTTTAGTCAGAAGATTCATTGAATTAACTTCTTCCTAACATCAGTCATATATAGTAAACAAGTTATCCACAATGTACTGGAATGCTGATCAGATGATATCATTTTAAGAGATTGGATTTTTGCCACATCCCACTATCAAATCAGGAACATGAAGAACCTTAACAAATTTGGTTGTGGACTACTTTGTTTAGACAAGAAAAATCCCAGTTTTCCCAGTGGACTGGAACAGAAAGAATTCACATTTGAAGCCTATACCACACAGTTAAAACCTTTCCCCCTTAATTGAACTCATTTGATGAAATATATACCACCTTTATTCAAAATTTAAGGTGTTCATACCATTATTTTCCTAACCCTCCAGCAATAAATTCAGATTCGTATGGGTGAAGTCTTCAAATGCCTGAGGCGGCATTCCAAATACATCCTCAACATGTATGACAAAACATGTGGTTGACAATAGTTTTCTCACAATTCTTATTGCAGGAACCCGGATGCCAGAGGATGAAACAACACAAATACCCAGTTGAAACCTTGATCTCACCACCTCAACAGGGGAAGAAAACAAGTCTGTGTGATGTTGGCAGGACATCCAAATACAAATGGGTCATTATTCTCCTCCCTCCCAAGTAAGAGGTTCCACCAGTGCCACAGCTAAGGGGTAGAGGGGGTAGAAATCGCACTAAGTAGCAAGCTTTAAGGGGCAACAAGAAGAGCTTGACACTAGTGGCTAAAATTGTGAAAAATGGGATATGTATGAATAATAATATCATCATGTTATATCTTGTTGAAAAGGTAATTTAATGTAGAATGCAATGAAACAAAAACTGCAATGTAATATATGTATTCTTGCAAAAGTTATGGCTATTAAACCAGAACATGAAAACACAAAAGCCTAAGAAACTAAAAGTAGATTTTTTTTTAACTAAAAGCTTTCTCATGAGACTGACTGCTCTGAGAGTCAATGAGATGTAATTATGATACTGTATGGAACTAATAAAGTTTCAATATGAGTCAGCTCTCATTTCCATATATCATAATTCAGTTACCCATGCTAAGTGGGTAAAGAGGCACTTCTAAGTGGTACTCCTTTTAAACAGTATTTAGCAGGGAGAGATTAACCTCTTTACTCCAGCACAGTTTCTCTAACCAATAAGGGGCACACTTTTTATTTATTATTTACTTAATTAAAATTGATTTTCGTGTTTGGGGAACGGTTATAAAATCTTCTTTGAATCCAGATAGTGGAACAGCTAAGGCACATATCTGCTATCAGGGGGGAGGCAGCAAAGCAAAAAGGTGGTGAGCAGCTGGGGAGGAGTAGGAGGAAGAGGAAGAAGCAAGTTTTCTCCAAATTAAAAAAATGGGATGACATCACTTCTGGTTGTGACATCACATGTGGGCCAACATTTTGAGATTTGCACCAGGCTACATGATTATTAGCTATGCCACTGAACTCCACTAGCCATGTTTATAGGCCATAGAATTAGAGCACAATCCTAACCATGCCTACTCAAAAGTAAGCCCCATTGTGTTCAATGGGTCTTACTCCCAGGAAAGTGTCTTTAGGATTGCAGTCTAAGTGAGTGAGTGAGTGAGTCAGAGAGTGAGTGAGTCAGTGACCTTCCAATTTTATATATACAGAAGATAGTAAAATTGTTAAACTAAATACTGTGCTATACTGATAATCAAAATACTGTACTTACTTGAATCTAATGCATCACTGAATCTAATGCACACCCAGATTTTAGAGACTAACCCCCAAATCCAGAGTAACTACGGGAGCACATAAAAGACTTTACATGCACCCGTAGTTACTGCACTACCTAGTGAAAACCTATGGGAAATTCATATTGGAATCCAGAGTAAGTTGTTCTTACACCGGAGCAAGGACTCCCCGTAGTTACTCTGGATTTTGCCCTAAATTCCGCTGAGAACGGTGAGCGCTGGATTCTAGTAAATATGGTATGACACTATGGCTAGTGTTAAAAAGCATCCTTGTTTTTAGTGGCTTGTAATCTTAGTGTTTCATTGAAAGAAATGCCTATAACTGAAGCTTATAGAAATTAGAAACAACAGTGAGGGAAACTCAGGGTCAAAACAGGCAGCAATGCTTCAGGCATTCATATCCATACAGATAAAAAGCTTCCTTTTTAATCCCATTTTTGTTAGCAGGACGTTATTTCATGGTCAAAAACGTGAAGGATTAAATCAAATTGCTTCCTTTTAACTTTTAACGAGACTCAACTGGGCTTCATGATCTGAACAGGTTTATGCTTGTATGCAAACATTTTAATGCCACCTCTGTATGCCTTTGGGTCAAAGAACTGACAACAGCAATAGACATCTTGCTGAAGCATCCTGAAATGCTCTGAAGCAGGGAAGAGGCAGAATTAGTTTGCTTGTGGAATTGACCTTCACAAAGACCAGTCAGGTCAAGGTACACACGTGCCATTCTCTATCCTGACTGCTTGAACAGGAGACAGAAAGACTGTAAGCAGCCAAAAGCCTGAACTCAGTAATGAGTTATATGAGATGCAAGATAGGGTGAAATCCAGAGTAACTACGGGGAGTCCTTGCTCTGGAGTAAGAACAAGTTACTCTGGATTGCAATATGAATTTCCCATAGGTTTTCACTAGGTGGTGCAGTAACTACAGGTACACATAATGTCTCCTAAGTGCTCTAGTAGTTACTCTGGATTGTGCCCTTGAGGAACAAAGAGTAGCCTCCAGTTTCATTTGCCAATACGGACAACTAGCAAGTCCTATTCTTCATCATATCTCCCTCCATATTCCTGCCTTTGAGTTGGCGACTGGAGAGCCAAATAGATCTTGATTTAGATCTTGATTTAGTGCTGAGCTCTGCTCTCACCAAATCACCAAGTGGGCAAATCTCCACTGCTCCCATTGCAAACTGGGATGGCATAAGCTTATCAGTGGCTGGCAGTGATGATGGCAGGCAAGCCTTCCCTTACTAGCTAATGGGAACATCATCATGCAGGGTGACCATATATTCTTTTTTCCAGGACATGTCCTCTTTTTTAGCTTGTAACAACTTCAATGCCCTCCTTTTCCCTGTTAATAAAGGTAATTAATAAAGGTAATAAATTGCATGTAGTATTTTTAAAGTCAATAATAAGCAATAGAGTGATTCAATTAAACACATAAAAACAATATAGATAAGCATCTTTAGCTTTTATTTTGTCATGTGCTACATTTTCCTTGGTGTCCTATATTTTGGAGAGCTTTGTCCTTTTTGTGGTTATGACATTTGGTCAACCTGTCCCCATGAGGTCCTGTTGCAAATGGGATGCTTGCAGGTGTAGATGAGATATACTGTGCATAGTAGCAGCATGAGTACTGACAGCTTGCACTATCAGACAGCTTGCACTATCAGTACTTGTATGTATGTGGGGGTGGGGGAGAAGGGGTTCAAGTGTCAGGCAGGGCCAAAAATGGGTTCTAACTTTTGTGTGGTGCCCAGGGTGACCGAGCCCAAAATTCCTCTCAAATTTCACAAAATTCCTGTCATCCAAGTCAAAATTCCTGGCCTGTTAAAAAAATGTAGGACACCCCTCAAAATGTAGAACAAATTAAGGACATATTAAAATAAAGCAAAAATACTCATATTACTTCCCTGTACTTAATTTCAATATTTTTAAATTGAAAATCTCTTTGCAAGAGATGTTTTTACCAACATTGCACATGTGAAGTTCAAGCAAACATGGTCTTGTCCCAGAGACCTGAGTCCAACAATACCTGTCCCCATCACCCAAAGACATAAAAGTGGCTCAAAGCAGACCTGATTCTGACCCAGGCCCTTACGTCTCTCCCAAAGCAGTTTGCAGCACCAGATTAACATACATGGTTCTGATCCAGACATGCAATATGCTCCCAAGGCAGTTTGCAGCAACAGAACCCATGCAAGAGACTTTACCATGCATGATTCTGACCCAGACAGGAGGGTCAGAATCTGCTGGCCAACCAGGATGTGGGGGAGGAACATCCTCCTGGTCCTGCCCTTCAGGTTCCTGCTCTGGGGAACTCCAGAGCTGTGCTGGACATTTAAAAGATGACCTTGGAAATGCCTGGAACCCAGTGTAGAGCTGTGGGTGGTGCAAGTGGTTAAGGCACTGTGCCTGTTAACCAGCAGGCCAGGGTTTGAGACCCAAGTCAGTCCCCACAAGACAGGGTGAGCTCCTGTCCTTAGCCCAGCTCTGCAACAAAGCTGGAACCAATTGTATTGGCTCTGCCTTTCCATTGGACTATTTCAGCGGTGTGGAGAGGGGGGATTTGCTGCTTAGGTAACAACATATCTTACATATCAATCTAATCCAGGCCTTCATGCTTCGCATGCAGTGTATGCAGCACCGAGCACGATACCATAGTCTCTCAAGACTGATGGATGCCTGCTAGATGTAAAGTGGGATTTTTCCAGTCTCCAGGTAAGCCTTGCCTTTTCCCAGAGAGCTCCGGGCATTTCCGGTCATCTGACCACTCTAGTGGTACCTAACCAGACCTACCTGCCACCACCTGGGAAACATTCCAGCCACCAATCCTTCACAAAGTCCTATTTAACTATAGGTAGTTTCTTTTAAATTTGTCAGTGCAAAGAATGAACTCAGTACACATGTCCCATGATAATTATTGTCTATTATTTGTCACTCCTCCAGAATCTGTCTATTCCATATGCTTTCAACAGACTCCTAGTAAAGTAAAAGTTTAAAAAATGGCTAGTGATAGAATCATCTATGCTGTACAATCAAATGTGTTGTTCAAATAGTTTATGGTTTGACCAAAAGTGATATTTGAGCTGAAAGAATTTTTGGTTGGTTTCTGTGGGATGCATTGCAAATCCTGAAGAATCCTAGTCAAGATGTATGTCAACTTGAGGCTTCAGTTTATTTTCAGAAAATGAGAACATAATTGCAACTTTTCAAGCACAATAATCTTTTTTTTCATCAGAAGGAAAGGCAGATTTGTTAAATAAAATATGGAATTATTATTTATTATTCAATAAAAATGCAGCAAATGGAATGATATTTTATTTTGTGAAACAGCTTGACAACAGCATTTTGATTGCAGTCTTGGCTCTGATGGGTACATTTGAAGGTACATTTGAGGTTTTAAAAGATTTTCACCATCATCAAATTTACTGTATATCATTCAAAGTCTTTTTTTCTTGAATTTATCCAGACTTTTATACTTTATAAATGTATTCCATGTTCTCTGACATAGTTTTCAGTCAGGGAGTCAAAATGAAGCTAAATCAAAAAGTGTGCCATGTTTTCCTGAACAACAAAATCCTTATACAGTGGCGCCTCACTTAAAGAGCTTAATTCATTCCGGAGGCATGCTCTTTAAGTGAAACGCTCTTTAAGTGAAGCAGATTTTCCCATAGGAAATAATGGAAACTCAGAAGATTGGTTCCACAACCCAAAAAATATTCATATAAAAATATTAACTGTTTATAAAAATGATTACAAAACATTGCAATATAACACTGTACAAAGCACTGTAAAACAGTAACACACAACACTGCAATAAAGAAAATACTGTACAGTACTGAACTGTACTGTACCTTTGAAGACCTTCATGACTGGTGTGAGGGTTACAGAGAGGGGATGTGGCTGCAATCCTAAAGACACTTTCCTGGGAGTAAGACCCGTTGGACACAATGGGGCTTACATCTGAGTAGACATGGTTAGGATTGTGCTCTTTTACAATCACTAATGGAGTCACTGCTATCCATTGGCTCAATGGAATCTATTGTCTTTTTGTGCAACTTTAACATTCCCAAGCTGCTGATGGGGAGCAGCACTAGAACATTGATAAGGCACACCTTCCATGCTGCCACACACAGATCCCACATACAGACCTGACTCAGGCTGCTCCCCCCGGACGTCCCATGAGTTCCCTGGTAGTGGAAGCCTATTCTAAACTTTGCCCAGGACCCCACTGTAGCTCAAGCTAGTCTCCTCGTCCCGCCTGTGAGTTCCCTTGCCATGGAAGCCTGTTCCAAAGTTCCTCAGAAGAGCTCTTTATTCAAGACAGTGCTCCTTAAGCACATCAAAATTTCTGAAAAAATTTTGCTCTTTATACAAAACACTCTTTATTCAAGACGCTCTTTATTCAAGGTCCCACTGTATTACCAATTTGCAATAAGACGTCAACTACAAAAAATATGTGGCCAATACAACGTCCTAAAGAATGAATCATGTGCACATTAAAAATGTTTTTGAGATGGTAATTTAAACAAACTTGGGGCTTGACAAGGCATCGGCTAAATGATGAGAAAGCAGCAAGGAGGATAAAGGCCTGCAACATGTCTTAGACATATATTTATCACTAGCAAAAACGTACCAGCATTGTGGAAGTGAAATTCCCCCATATGCCATCCACCCCTGTGCATCAACCCTTCATGTGCATCATCCCCCCTTGTGCATCAACTCCCCATGCACATCAGCCCCCCATGCGCAACACCCCTTCATGTGCAACACTCCTCCCATGCACAGCACCCCCAAGTGCAGCATCCTCAAAAATCCCCATTGTGCAACACCCATTCCCCCAAACAACATCCTTCCCAGTGCTCCAGGCACCAAGCACCAAACTGGCTGGATGTCGGTCAGCCTTCCATGTTTATAGGACAATAATATGTTGCACCCCTTTTCTGCACCTTAAGGGTTAAATTTCTCAACATTGGTTCTTGGTGGGTGTTCATGTCACAGAAGGAACAACTTCCCCAAATTTCATGCTTCTAGGTCCAAGGGTTGGGGCAGAACATTCCTCACTCAGGAATTCTTCAATGGAAGGTATAGGGAGGAAAACGCATTGCACCCCTTTTCACCCCTTTCTGGTTGGAATTTCTGAAAACCAGTTCTTAGTGGGTGCTGCCATCACCAAAGGAACATCCTCCCCAAATTTTACACTTCTAGGCCTGGTGGTTTTGGCGGGGCGTTGATGTGTCAGTGACTGAGTCAGTGAGTGACTTTTCATTTATATATATATAGATGATACACTCAGGTGAAGTATTCTCATGTACAGTATATAGGGCTTCTGTATATTTTTGAGCTACTGATACATACAAAATATCCAGCCTTCTTTTCAGTGTTATAATATTGTAATATTACTGTAATAATGTAATATTTCAATGTAATAAAGTCATGTATTTCATTCTCATGTACAGTATACAGGGCTTCTGTATATTTCTGAGCTACTGATACATACTGGATATCCAGCCTTCTTTACAATGTAATAAAGTCCAGCTGCAGACTCAGGTTGCAGTACATCTAAAAATAAAAATACAAAATACAAAAAAAGCCAAGGGTGATATCATGTATTGGCCAGATTGGCCAGGTTGGACAATGGTCCCAGAACCTTCAGTATTGATAGCAATATCCTCTGGAAGGCACCACTAGAAGGCATGAAGGGCTGTGTCCAGGGTCCCCAAGAACTTGGTGCCTAAATCAATTGAACCTGAACCTGAAGTAATAAAGCTTAGCAGGGCCTATGAGAGGGGGGTCCAGCAGGTACATTGTTCCGGGGCTCAAGAGCTACAGAGGGGTGCATGACTGAAGGACCACTTGAGTGTTTTTACTAACAAATTAATACGTTATATGTGCACACACATATACATACATATATACACATGCATGCACACATAAGCAGGCCTCCATCAGTCTTGAAAGACTATGGTATTGTGCTCGGCGCTGCATATGCTGCATGCGAACCATGAAAGCCTGGGTTTGATTGCTATGGAGGATAGACTGTTACCCAAGTAGCAAATCCCCCCTCTCCACGCCACTGAATTAGTCCAATGGAAAGGCAGAGCCAATACGATTGGATCCAGCTGGCGTCGCAGAGCTGGGTTAAGGACAGGAGCTCACCCTGTCTTGTGGGGCTGACCTGGGTATCGAACCCTGGCCTGCTGGTTAACAGGCACAGCGTCTTAACCGCTTGTGCCACTCACAGCCCACATGTATGTATGTATGCACACATACATACATACATACACACGACTCAGGTTTTTTATTTCAAAATAATTTTGCAAGTCTTAGGGGCCCCAAATGGGTTTTGTACCACCTTAAAAAATTTTTCTTGGAGGCCCTGCTGCTTAGTGTGTAGAAAGATACATGTAGAGTGTGAGAGCCCAATCCTGTACATGTCAACTCAGAAGTAAGGCCCATAGTTTAAATAAGATTGCAGCCTGAGTCAGTGTCTTTAAAAAGTGACTTACAACCCAATCCTATTGGGCTTTAACGTCGGCAAAAATGGGGGTGCTGCCAGGATGGTTGGATGATGGTTGGAAGAGCCTTCCTGTGTGCATTGTAAGTAGGGTTGCCATATGTCCCCCCAAAACAGGGACAATCCTGATTTTGGGGGATTGTGTTCACATGCTGGCAAATGCGACCGACGTTCCTGCCCCAATTTTATGGAAGAGAATTATGGCAACCCTAATTATAAATAGATAGGTTAGCAGAAGAGGTGGGAGGTGTGCAGGATGGCAAAGAGGAGGCAAAACTGGGTGGCCAGGATAAATACAGCCAGGGTGGCCAGGAGAGTAAATATGTGGAACCTGCAGAAAAGGTTGATAGGAGATGCTGCACACTTGATCCCATCCCTCTTTCTTACAGTTCACCCCAAACTTCAGCTAGGAGAACTGTGGAGTGGAAGGTTAGAAGAGTAAGAGGATCTCAATTTCCTTTCTTTTTCTGAAATCACCCCTCACTAGATATAGTGCATCTTCTTTTTTAAAGCACAACTGCAACAGGGCGTGTGGCAGGAGGATAGGATAGTGTCTAATAAAATCCTAGAAGAACAGCACACTTGCAAATGTGAATCTGGGAATAGTTGCCCAAAGCAGAACAAACTCACAAATGCACAAGTTCTCTCAACGAAAGTCACAAATACAAAGGTTTCTCAAGCCCAAAGTCTGCATCAGCAGATAAAAGACAATTTCTAGTGATTAAACAGGTTTAATCTGAGAATTTATATTTTAGTATCTCATAATTATAAAGCAGGAAATCTTCCCACTGTATCTTTCTGCAGACACATAGCTGAACATCTTCTCTGAAGGAACAAATTGATTTCAGAAACCACTACTGGGTGGAGTGGATGTTGCCTGCAATTAGCTCAAGGATATATTTCAGTTTCTGGCTTGGAATGCTTCCCAATACCTCATCTTATATTTCTGCTTGAATGCTCAAAGCTCCAGTTTTGTGCTTTCTGCCATGTGTCAGTACATCAGCAGGAGTCAACAGGGCAATGAACAGAGTATCTGCATCCAAACCTTGCTTTCCATGCACAGTCACTCTTCACCCAGCTATATTAATTCCCAAGTGTTATTCTTAACTGAGCATCTTTTAAAATTCACTTTAGTGATATTATAGCTCATTTTCATTTTCCTGCTATTCATACATCTTAATCACCATAGGCCTAATTTGTAAAGGCTCATATCAACATAAGGGAATAACTTGGGTTGTTAAAACTGCCTTGGGTTTTATTGAAGCCGCCTTGAGTTTCCTTTTTTATGGAAGAAAGTGGAATATAAATTGAATGAATAAAACAAATTTTGTCCTACCAGTTCAATCTTCAAATATGCTTCAGACAAAATATCTTGCTGTTGGACTCTTCCATTGGGTCTATTCCTCCAGCTTTTCCTACTTCTGGCCAGTTCAGAGGATGATCTTGGAGGCAGAGGTGCATACTGAGAGCCTATTTCCCTCTTCCTGGCCTGACATACCCCATCACTATCCTTGGATTTATACCAGCTAAATTGCTGGCATTAGTCCGAGGAGACCCATTGGTAGCCAAGCAGAATATGGGGAACTAAGTAGAAAAGATGTTTTCTTACTCTCCCAGACCATCTGGTCAGCCCCCTCCCCATAGCATAGTTCCCCATAGCATAGCATCGAGTGACTGTTGGGTGCGGTGCTCATTCCTGTTTCTAAACTGAAGAGACTGTCCAAAGACAATGATCCTTGGACCTTGTGGCCGGCATGATTATACACCAAGGCACACAGAATGCTGTTACTTTCCCACTGAAGTGGTACCTGTTTATCTTCTTGTACTTACATGCATTCGAACTGCTTGGTTGGCATGAGCTGTGCAAAGGGACCTTCAGCAACACTGTGTGCTATGGTGCGGAGAAGGGAGGATTGGGCTATAAGTATATTTTCCTATAACACATAGAAGATAGAGGGGCTTTGGGGATCTATAGGCTAAATTTACCCTAGGTTACCTTATTCATATTGGCCAAGATTAACTTGTAGTATCACAGATATCATGGGACTTTACGCCAAGGCACAGCAATCTTCTGGTACAAGGGTAGACAAACAAGTTTGCATATGCAAACTTTAATGAATGCACAGTCTTCCTTTGAAGCCAGCTACCCTAAGTGATTCAGGGTGACTGGCTTCAGAGGTGATCTGCATATGCGCTAAAGTTCATGCAAGCACAGTAAAGGGGGTGACGCGCTGGTGTCCTGCACCAGGTGATGTGGACCCAGGCAAAGCCTCTGCTGCCTGGGTAGACTTTACCCAGAGGCAAGTTACTTAAATAAGGTCCAAGATATTTAATATGTCATGGAATTACAGAAGGTGTAGGACTTGGCCAACATAAGCCAACTATCTTACTGCAACAGTTTTAAGTCCTGCGTCCCAACATACAGTACAATCCCATCACATTCTGAACTAAAGCACAAATATAATTTGAATTTTTCCAGATGACTTATCTGTATCCAAATTGATCTACCTCATTATGAAAATTATTGTTAGCAGTTATTTAAATTTTTTTTCCTTTTCTTCATCTGATTTTAGGAGAAATTTGCACATTGTTTTATTATTTGCCCTCCTTTAATTCTTCTGCACTTTGCATTCAATGTGCATAAATGTGAAGTGATTATATAATTTGACAAGCCTAGAAAATTACAGTCTATGCAACATTCCACATATAGCTTTGCAAAAAAAAAAATCTGTCTAAAAGAAAAATATGAAAAAAATCACCAGAGTGGAATGAAATAGATGTACCACCTTTGTGTTGACTATATAACTGGATCCAGTACTCTGTGTAAATTTTTTAGTACACTGTTCTGTTATTGAAAAATGTGCATTCCAATTTCCTTCCTTTTCTCTCTCTCAAAAATAAACTGAATACTTTTCCTTCCTCCGTCTCTATTTCATTCCAGTTACTTTCTTCATGTCAGAACAATGTATGTGGAATTAAATAAAAGCCATAGAAGGAAGGAAAACAGAATAAAGGCAGCTTTATAACGCATGAGGTAAAAGAAAATCTCAGGTTTTGGCCTTTGTTTTGTACGGAGATTAATCACCCAAGGAATGCATGAATGTGTTTAATTAGGAAAATCACATTGTTGATGATCACTGCAGAAAACTCAAGCATTCTGAACCAGACCTTTGACAAAGAATATTAGCATGGGGGTTACTAATTTCAGTGGAGGTAGGTATGCAAAAAAATTAAAAATAATAAAAATAAAAATCAGCTATCCCAAGGTAAACAGTAAATCTGCATTCTGATGAAACTGTGGATCCTTATGGATTTAGGCATGCATCTTGACTTCTATAAGTACACCTACTGCATTAAAATGAGACAATTGCTCGGCATTGCTTAGGCAGTACTCCTTTCTAAAAGAAACTGCACATAAGGTTGATACTTGTGTTAACTTGCGGTGTTAATTGAAAAGAATAGTAAGAAAAACAATGATATCCTGCTTAATTAGATTAGGTGTATTCCAATGTCCCTCAGTTTTTCCTCCCATTTCCAGATAACACAAAACGGAATGACTTCTATTGGTTTCTATCCCAACAGTCACTGTTATTTCCCTTTCCTGTCCACAATCTCTCCCCTGTGCCCAGTGGTGGGATTCAAATAAATTAACAACAGGTCCTATGTCCTAATAATTAATTAATAACAGGTTCTATGTCCCTTTAGTAACCGGTTCTCAGACCCAGGCGCTCATTAGCAGAGGATTCTATAGAACCTGTGAGAACCCCCTGAAGCCACCACTGCCATGTTACCTGCTTTAATATAGGCTGCTGGCCATGGAAGCAAGTCTTCAGTGCCTCTACTACTTTGTGGAGGTAGCAGCTTGGAAATGGCCGAAGATGGAAAAATTTATAGTTAATTTTGTTGCAGCTGCATAATCTTGGTGGGGCACAACTGGGGGAGTGACATGGGGACATGGGGAGCTCCTGCACTTCAAAATTTACCTCTGTGACATGGGGAGCTCCTGCTTCAAAATTTCAAGTGACATGGGGAGCTCCTGCACTTCAAAATTTACCTCTGTTGTACATCACAAAGCATGTAGGGCCTTTATCTCACACCATGCACTGAAATGCTATTTTGTAAATTGACACTCCCTTCCAGACAGTAGCACAGTTTACTAAAGTTAAATTGCCTCTTCTTTGCATGAAGAGCATCTACGCTATGTAAACCGACACACTGCTGCAAGCCATGGGAAACCTGACTGCCTCATTAGGGACATCTTTGTTGTGCTCTGACCACCACTGTATATGCAGTTGTTAAGCAAATGGTTGTTAAGTGGCACATGCCTGCGCTTAGTACAGGGGGCTGAGAGAAAGATCTCAAAGGCATCTTCCACTGAAGGAAAAAGAAGTGTTGAGCCGAGTGTGAAAAGAATAAAAAATTTATTGTCAGCCTTTTAAAGTTTTGAACCACTTTATTTGATGTGGGCCAGCACAATATTGCAACCAGTTAATGGAAACACATGACAGGCCAACAAACAAAGGGAAAAAGCTAACAGAGAAATTTGCCATGAGCCAACATATTTCAAAGGCTGGGGAGGCCATCACTGTCACTCCATGGTTGTCTTTAGCCAAGATAAAAACAAACAATTTTTAAAGACCTCACAGCTTCCAAATTGCTTCCAAGAAAAAATGCTCTATGTAATGACAGGAAACCGGGTTGGGGAAGGAGGGAGGAATCATTTTTGCACAGATTGGAAGGAAACTGT
Source organism: Cryptoblepharus egeriae (assembly GCA_030015325.1). Taxonomy (NCBI): domain Eukaryota; kingdom Metazoa; phylum Chordata; class Lepidosauria; order Squamata; family Scincidae; genus Cryptoblepharus; species Cryptoblepharus egeriae. The sequence continues at coordinate 33,669,278 of JAREYC010000005.1, forward strand.
CTGTTCCTTGGTGATTTCTTTGCTACGTTTGCCAAATGTCTGCTGAAGTTTAGTCTCTTACTTGGGACCTACCCCAGGCTCCCTTGATCCCTCTCAGGAGCAGATCAGAAGTTTGCTTTTTCTACCAAAAGACGTGCATAGAAAAGGGAAGCAAAAGCTCTTCCATTCCTTTTTGCCTTACCTTACCTTTCTATTCTCCTCCTCCTTCAGAGCAATTCTATTCCTATCCCAATTCTGTTACCAGATGTGAACGAGACAGGAAAAAAGTGCTTACACGACAAGCATGGCAAGAAGATGTGGATGGGTTTTGCTCCCATCTCTTGCACACCACTTTGGATATTAAAAAGCATGCAACTTCACATTTCTAGATGAGCGAGGAAAGCAGCAGTCTAACACAACTGCCTACACTTATGATCATATCTAAGTTTTGCAAGTCAGGGCATTTGCCTTGTGTGCTAATTGAGGAGGCACTGGACATGGATGTAGCATGGTGGTGGCAAGTACTCATGCATAGTCCTCTATCAATAGCACCACCTCTCTGATGGTCTGTTTGGCTCTGAAATAGAACAGTTTTGGCAAGGGGGTATAGTACATAGATGCAGGGTTGATATGTTGATACTAGGAAGCGTCATATCACTGTGACTCCACAGCACTTCTTCAGGGGTGTACCTAGGCAAAATGGCACCCATAGCAAGGACCAAAATTTTGTCCCTATCAAAACACCTGAAACCTACCTTTTAGCTAATGTTACAAGTCAATAATATCAAACTGTGAGTATGCGCCCATGGCACGAGACACCTAGTGCTATATAGACAGTATGCCTCTGCACTTCACTTTGGACAACAACAGGTACCAAGATGTAGCTGTCAACACTGTCGAGTTTTGTCCCCCAATTTCTGGCATTTAGTGAACAAATCATGCTTAGAGATGAAACTGTGTAAAAATCCCCTGTCATCTATAACAGGGAGCAAGCTACGTCACTGTGAGATGGTAAGCAGCACCTGCTTAAATTTCCTCTTTTATAAAATTGTTAAAGGTCCAGGAACCCTAAAGTGTCCCAGCTTGCCCACCTCTGGTATATGAGATCAATTTATGCTAAACAAAAAGCAGTGCACTCAAAGTGCCAACATTTAATAAACTTTTTAAAAAGTCTGAATGCAAAACCCTAAAGAGGCATAGTCAAAGAAAAATCAAGTGGAATAAAACTAAGAGTATGAGAAAATATCAAAAGGTGCCAAAAGAGAGTTCACAGTAACCCAGCAGGGTCTTTTCAAAATTAATGTTCCCTTCTACATGATTTACTGTATTGTCAAAAGCTGCAAATACATAAAAAGAAAACAAAGAGCTAGGATTGTCATCCAAAGGAGATTATAAAGACTTTTTAATCCATGAAAAGACGATCTATCAATCTCATGCATAAAGCACAAATTAAATTTCTCATAGACATGGGATATTAAACTCCACAGAATGACTGCCTTGCAGTTTTTAAAACATGAGCTACAGTATAATACTTAACTACTGGATACTAACAAACACTATTTGAAATGAACTTGTGGCACATCTGTAACAAAATTAAAAAAGTTTCCAAATTAACAGCCACAGTATTTATATATGTCTTTCTTTTGTCATTAGATTTCTCCTCTGACCAGTTCAAGGCAGTTTCCACAGGCAGTTTCCATAGGAATTTTTACAATAAAATAAGATTTATTTCATAAAATGCCTTCATTTCAGATAGATTCTTTCTCAGTCTAGTAGCTTTCTGGATACATTCATTTCCTTCACTGAGCTGACAACACTCCTTTTCTCACCAAAGGTAGATCACTGGCTGGAATGTTGGGGACTTCTCTCTGTTAAGGAGGATATTCACCGGCTTCAGTGACTCAACTCATCAACAGCAAGTCTGAAGCTCTCAGATATTTCTGGCTGTCTCTATCTTGGTTCCCTAGATGTTCTTCAAGCAAAGGCAGCAGCTCTACCAGCAGGTCAGACCCAGTGTTGCCATATGTCCCAAAAAACAGGGACAATCACTATTTTTGTGGATTGTGTTCACATACTGGCAAATGGGACAGAGGGTCCTGTCCTGATTTTGTGGAAAAGAATTATGACAACCCTTGCAGACTTTCTGCCTGAAAGTAACATATCCAACAAAGCAGCATTTATAAATGTTGTTCTATACCTTGGCAGTCAATTGAGGGGGGTGCTTAATATACACTGTCTATATATAGATATAGATACATACAATATAAACATATGCTTTATGCATTGGCTGTCCACACCACAGCTAATGGTGAGCAGTTGCACCATTTTCTGGGGACCTCCCAACTAATGCCTGCAGGAAAAAAAATCCAAAGTATTTCTATATACCAGTATGCCAATCACCATGGAAGTCCCCATGATTATGGAAGTCCCCATGATTATGTGATACCAGGGATGCCTTACCCCCTTCAAGGAAAGGAAAACTGTTCTTTCACCCCTGAAGGGTATTCTGAATTCTGCAGGGGACAAAGAACAAGTAGTACAAAGAATAAGTAGTACAACTTTTTCTAGTTACCGGTCTGTCTAGGACAAACCTCTCCCATAATGGCATCATGCAGATCTAGGCACACGGGATCTGCCACAAAATTAGAACTATGTCATCGGATTCATTCACAATCATCCTTCAGCATTCTGTGTTTGCCCCTTAAATAGAGAACAAGTCTAAGGGTGAAGAGTGTCAACAGGCTCTGGATAACTACAGTGTGGGAAGGACACTTAAAAAGGACAATCCATGTGAGAGGGGAACAACAAAAGAAAATAATGCAAGATGTCATCAAGAGCATAAAAGGGCAACTTGGGACCATTATAGCAAAAGTTTACTTTCTAGAAGCAGGATAATAAATTATTCCTTTTATTTTTGTTTGTTTTCTTAATCAAATTTCATGGTTGTCTGTGCTCCAATTTCCAAATGGAAAGTGGCCGTACTTTTCCTGTTTGTTTTCTCCAGCAATAGGCAATTTGTAGAATGGGGCTGATCACCATAGCCTGCTCTGTGTAATACCAAACTTATCCTTTCAGTTAATTATCTTTCATGAGCAGTGGCTTGAAAATTTCTTGGCTGAGTTTACATATTTACTTTTTCTAGCTTCTCATTTATGCTGATTTTATCCAAATGTACAGCATAGCCCTCCAGCATGATAAATTCAAGTTTATCATCTGAGCTTTCTGAGTTCAGATCAATCTTGCCCCTACATCTCTTTGGCACTGACTTGAGCTTTATTTACATATGCTTGCTGTGTGCACACTGATGGATCCTGGAGCATCCAGGTTAGATGATAACATTTAATAGTCCATATCCAGTTCATAATAACTCTGAAATAGTGCATATCCAGATTGGTTTCACGCATGACCTTTAGCCACCCAAGCAGGATAAAACTGAAATGGTCAATCCAGTCTAGATTGAAAACTAATACCTCTATTCGGGACATCATTAAAGGTCCCATCTTCCTTCCACAGAAAGAGTGGAAGAATTTTTAAACCCCACTCATTTGACTGATATGCTTTAAAAGCAAGCTAAAGGCATCTCTGCAGGTTTTCTGCTAATCATGACCAACTCAAAGGAAGGTGTTCATCCCTGTTACAAGGCCGAAAAGCGAGCATTGTCCAAAGACATCTCCATGGTCATGTTGCCAGCATAACGAAATACCAAAGACACATGGAACTGATATAGTACCTATTTATCTACTTGCATTTATTTGTTTTTGAACTGTTAGGTTGGCAGGAGCTGGGCAAGTAATGGGAGCTCACACCATCATGCAATACTCGGGTTTCAACCTGCCACTTGCTGGTGCCCAGTGGTGCTTGTTGGTGCCTGATGCCCACTGGTGCCTGGTGGTGCTGCTTCTTGCTGGTGCCTGGTGCCCCCTAGTGCCTGCTGCTTGAGTGTGCCTACTGATGCTTGCTGCCAGCTGGTGTCAGTTGCCCACTGCACATTGGTGCCTGGTCCCAATGGTGCCTAGTAGAAGTGACCAGTGTCTGCCGGTGCCCAGCAGTGCCTGGTGCCCACCACCTCGTGCCAATGTCACTGCTCCAGTATCATCTGGTGCCCGGTGCCCAGCTGTGCTCAGGCCCACAAATATTCTTGAAATTTTACTCAAGAATTTTACTCACTGGGGTCTATGGTACCCCAAAAATGTAACATTGTGACTGTGCACAGTACCCCAACATGTCATATGTCTTTGGACTCATATTGAAGAGCAGAATCCAGTTCAAAAACCCATTTTGAAATAGCTCCTTCCTTTCAAAATCTATGGCCAAAAAGCAAAAAAGGCAAAAATATGCATAGAGCTCTATGGGAAAGTGAAAGTGCCACATATTGAGGCTTTACTAGCCAGTTGGCAAACATGCCATTGTCTGCCAGAAAGGGCAGTCTGAGAGGAATCCAAGGACGCAGAAGGGTCTTGATCCAATTATCATAGCCCCCAAAATCACCCCAGAAGCAAATTCACTTCTCCAAGCTTCCCCTTGCATTGAACCTCAAGAAAAGTGAAACTCCACGGCTGCATTTACTCGTGGGTTTGGCTGGTGTGGGAGGTCAGTTGGGGGAGGGGGGTGAAAGACTTCCAGAATGGTCCTGATCCCATGAACCTGGAGCTTAAAAGTGCTCCAGAAGGCTGTCGCACCACCAACACTTAAAATGAGAAAAACTGGCTCAGCAAGTAATGTGAATTAAAAGTTATTTTTAAAAGCAAACTTCTCTTCTCTCTCTCCTCAAGCCTTCTTTCCTGGCCTTATCCATCTGGGGTTTCAGTGCTTTTGGGGGGAGGTGAGGCGTTAAGGCTGTTTTGATTTTTTTTACCATATGTCCTCTTTTTCCAGGACATGTCCTCTTTTTTAGCTTTATATCCTGGAAAAGAATCTTCATTGTCTTCCTTTTCCTTGTGAGCAGGCAGCCAATGACCTTCTTGGAATTAATAAATGATATGTAATAATTTTTAATGTAATATTCAGTCATATAGTGTTTAAATTAAGCACATGAAAGCAATAAGCTTTTATGTTCTACACTTTTCTTGAGTGGCCTACATTTTTTGATGGCCCTTTCTCCTCTTTCTAATTATGACATACGGTCACCCTGGTCTAGCACAAATAAAACACTTTATGGATGTAAAACCAATTTAATCCCAAATTACACTGAACTGGTTTAAATATAAGAACTTAAATTGAACTGGGCATTGGGTTGGACTAAAAATCAGGAGGAAGGGGTTGACGTTGATTTGATTTCCTTTACATTTGATTTACTTTAATGTATTTGCAATTATTCTTTGTTTTAATTTGCTTAAAGATGTCATTTCCAGCCATTACATCACTTTTGGTGGCTCCTGGACAGATTGTCACTCTAAAAAGTAGACGCCAAGCTAAAAGGTTTGATAACCACTGTAATAAGTTGTTAGAAATATGGCACCCTTGAGGAGGGTGACAGTACTAGTGACCAAAATGGCTAAAATCATGCTTTTAAAGAATAATCCTGTCATGTTTTATAACATTGGATGTGTAATTTACAGCAGAGCAGAATGGAACAAACCATTTTGAAATATCTTTATTTTGTCAAAACATGGCAAAAGAAAAAAAAAAAAGCAAGCGGAGGTGGGGCAGAGGTGGGGGAATGGCACATAAATATGCCCAACATTAGGTTGTTCCCATGTGCACTGCATGGGGGTGATGTGCTGTCCTCCCACACTGGATGACACAAACCCTAGTGATGCCACTGCTCTTTACCCTTGGAGGACAGGGTTAGGGCATTAACTCCTCCTGCAACCTAAATGAATCCCCAGATACCTCTCTGTATTTTAATTTGTATTTGTAATTGAATCCTCGGTGTATTTATTAGCTACCTTGGACATTTACTTCACCATCATTTGGTCAAAAACAAATAAATGTGAGGTCTGTTACTACTGGTTATGAGTTATGTGTAAGTTCAGCCCACCCCCATAACTAGGGTTGCCATATTTCCTGAAAAACAGGGACAATCCCAATTTGGGGGGATTGTGTTTGCATGCTGGCAAATGTTACAGAGGATCCTGTCCCAGTTTTGTGGAAGTGAATTATGGCAACCCTACCCATAGCATACTCCAAGGGGATGTGAACTGTGCAGTGTTTATGCACCAATACATAATTTGGGAGACAGACTTCCAAAAATAGTGGGCACTTGGGCTTTAGATCCCAGATCAATACTGAAGTTTTAATGTCTGGAATAGCTCACAGCTGGCTGAATTCTGAGTCAGCGTGACTTGTTTTCAGAAGTATCACAAAACTCTCCCACATCCTGCTGCATCAAACTGGGAGCACAGGGGATATCTGGATTGAGTCATATCCACATTCAAACCACTTTTGTTTTTATTTCACATTTGGAGCAACATTCCTATTGCACTCCAGTGGAAGTGGACCAAATCATTCCACTAATTTGACCAACATCCCTGGATAGATCAACTCCAACCTGAGGATGTCTGAGAGATGCAAGACTAATGAACTTGATTGACATCCCAAATTCCTGTTTTCCCATGAAGACTCGTACGTGCTTTGGATAAAGTCTTGGTGCATATTGAACCCATAATCTGGCAAGAGCCTTAATGGGCAATGTGAATAGAATAATGCATAGTCCTATTATTTTAATTCAAACTTTCCAAGATTTATGAAGTTAACACAAATGGTAAGTAGTACTAGCAAATCCATAAAAGAGGTACAGCAATTTCCCCACAGAATTAACTGATTTCTAGACCCCTGTTAACTGCAAACCAAATGGCTCAAAAGCAATAAAGGATTGCAACAGTTCAAGTTGCGATCCTATGGGGCAGTGGTTCCCAAAATGGTGGGTCAAGACCAACTAGCCAGATAAACTCTTGTTTCTGCCTCTTTAAGAAGCAGGTTGGGAGGAAAGGAAGCAGTATGAACCCAAGATTGTATTGCTAACAGAGATGGGATGCTAATAAGACTCCCTGCACCACCACCCTGCCCAGGACTCCAGGGCTGGTGGCTAGTAAGTGAAAAAGCCCCCAAATCCAGGTGCAGGTGTCCCTTGTTATCCTCTAGGTTCTGTTCCAGAACCTCCTCTGGATTTTAAAAAATATCAGTGTATAAAGAAAACAATGAAAAATAGGTTTAAATATCAACTTCCAGGTTTCCTGCTCCTCTGTTGTGCCTAACTGAATAAAGGAGTGTGGCAATATCTGCAGGGGTTTCATAGAATCATCGAGTTGGAAGGGACCTAGTAGGTCATCCAGTCCAACCCCCTGCCTGATTCTGGGACTGAAAAATGGAATGATTGCCTGCAAATCACAGTTTAAAAAATTGTACAAAAGTAGAAAAGCAATTTTTTAAACTGTGATTTGCAGGGGCCATTTGTGTTGAGTCAAATCCATGTATTAAAAATCTGTGAATAAAACAAGGTTGGACCTGTACCTTACATTAAATCAAAAGAGGCAAACATGAGAGGTCTAGGGGACATGGCAACTTGAGACCAGGCAGATGACAGAGATATACAATAAGTTGATTAATATCAGTGGAAAGTATCCAAAACAATGAAGATATAACAGTGGAAAATATCCAAAACAATAAAGGGGGAAATGAAGGAGGAAAGCAATGAAGGGGGAAATGTACAGATAAAAAGCAAGATATTTTAAAGTTCAATAAGTTAAAAGAGAAAAGAGGTAAGAGAAACACAGATTAGCATTAAAAGACAAAAGAAAATTCTATGCAACTTATCTGGGTTTTTCCCCAACACTACTTATTCATTTTGTTCCATGTCTTTAGTGGGCTTCAAAGGAAGATCAGAACTCCCTGCTGCAAGGTGAGGTCTCTGAGAAGGCTGCTAGTATCCAGGATCTCTGGGAGGCTGCACAGTCCCCGCAAGTTTCTTAAACTGCTCCTGGGTTTCCAGGGTGCCATGACTGCTGCAGTGCCATTAGGACATCCTTTTGTGAATCATGCCATTTAAAGAAAAAACACCCCTTTTCCCCATAATGAACCACAACGCACCAGTTTAAGTACTAGTGGTCCATCAGTTTAAGTACTACTGGCCCACCACTTTATGTACTACTGGTCCATCAGATGGATTGCTGTTGCGAGTATTTCTTTGTTGGGCCATTGTTTTAACTGTGTGTGAAAAGAAACGGAACTGTACGCAACTAAAAATGTTGCGGCATACAAGGACTATATGGAACTCTAGCAATGGACTTAGGCAGGACATAAATGTTTAAAATATTCACTGATCATAAATTAATACTTCAGTGAATGACTTTTAAGCTCTACTTTAAACATATCAGAAAAACCTGGTGTAAAACACATGAAGCTAAACAAGTGTGGGTCAGGCTCAGGGGTATTATTATGTCATCTGGGTGTAGTATTAGCTGAGGGCAATTCCCTCCAGAAGGCTCACTGAAACTACTCACCTGTCAAGCATCAGTATTGGTGGCAATGTTACCATCAAAGGCACTATAACTGGAAGTAGGCTGTGTACAGTTTGCCCCTGGATTTCCAACAACCTAGAAAGTGTTAATTGGCTAATTACTGGCTGGGTGCCAAATATGTTCCTGTGGAACTTGACTTCCAGCATGAAAGAAAGTTGGGATATAAAATGGGATAAATAAAAAATAAAGATGATTACCGTATTTACTCGAATCCAATGCACCATTGAATCTAATGTGCACCCTATACCTCTAAACAAAATATATTTACTCAAACCTAATTAACCATTGAATCTAATGTGCACCCTAATTTTTGAGAGCACAATCCTAACCATGTTTACTCAGAAGTAAGCCCCATTATGTTCAGTGGGTCTTACTTCCAGGACAGTGTGTTCAGGATTCCAGCCTAAGGCTACAATCCTAAGTACATTTTCCTGGGAGTAAGATACATTGAACACAATTGGGCTTATTTCTTAGTAGACACAGATAAGATTGTACCCTAAATACCGTATCCCTACAATTCAGAGAAAACTACGGAAAGACATAAGAGGCAATTACTCTGGATTGTTCAATGCATTTCCCAGAGGTTTCCCATAGGTGGCACTGTAACTATGTTGGTGTAAAAGGTCCCATAGTTACTCTGGATTGTAGCCATGTTAAGCAATGACTTTTGAAGCATTCTCTTAAGCAGGTCTTAAAACCTTGCTTTAATATAATATGTAAAGCACAGTGGAAGCTTTCCAAATCAAAGCTCTATAATAATATGTTATTAAAACTATTCTATCCCCCCTAGCATTTGTGGTTTCATTTCTGCAGGTGTCTAATATTGCCTATCTAAGCTTTTAAACTGAAATTGCAATATAAATTCATTTTCCTGTCCTTTCTTTTGAAGTAAAAGTTAGGAGAGGTGGCATGTGCAAAATATTGCTCATCACGTTTGGGCCAAATGGTGACTGTCAAAGGATGAAAAGGTAAGCTATCTTACAAACACAGAGAGAGGAGGGATTCAAGAAAACTGTACATGGCATATCATCTTAGGTCTTCGTCCTTTCGAGTCTTTAGCTAGTTCTTAGCTGGGAGCGGATTGTCCTCTCAATTAATACATTGCTGTAGTGCTGGAATCCATGTGATGGATTCCATCTATGATATCATGTGATATCAACTCTTGGTCATTATGATATCGTGATATTTCCAATTTCATTAATGTTCCCTCTCTGGTTCCTTGGATCTTCCTCAATGTGTTTGAGCCACATTTTTTTGGTAGGAGAAATTTATTCTGTTCTTTTTCCTGTACCACTATGTCCGTCTGAGAGAAAGAAAACCATAGGGCTAACTTTGAGATGCTAGAATGTTGTTAGTAATGGTTACTGCAGTATCATCAGTTTACAGTACTTATGATAAAATACATTATTTTATTTTCAGTTCATTCACAATCCAGTTCATTCATTCATTTTCAGTTCATTCACAATCCAGCTAAGAGCAAAATCCAGAACAGTTAAGGGTCCACACAGTTACATCACCCTCTAGTGTTATCTTATGGAAAGTCACCTTAACTGCTCTGGAGCAAGGGGCTTAATTTGACTTTAGGATATGGGCCTACATTACTGACATTTTGAGTTGTCTTTCCAATCTCGTTGTAATGTGGCCAGGGCAGGGAAGAGGGCAATTCAGTTCTGAGTTAATTGACTTGTGCAAATGTGAAGTACTTGAAAAATTGGTCTTTGAAGGCTGATTCTAAAGATCTGTGTCAACAAAGTGCTTTAAGGTTTTTTGCCAGATTTTGTGCAGCTGATGGTTCTCTTGCTAATATCTGGGGGGAAAATGATGCTTCCATTCTCTTGGTGTCTACGCTCTCAAAATATGTATTTGCTGGGGAGATCAAACAAATGCATATCTATCCCACATGGAATGAATACATTGGAACCTCAAAGAGAAAAAATAAAACAGGATAACAGAATAGGTTTTTGCTTTCACATCAGTGAAGTCAGAAGGAAGGTTATTTGGTTCATTCCAGCAACTCTTGAAAAACAGCCCTAATCTTTGACAACAGATGTCTTCTGTCTTTGGACCAGATGCTAAATATACAGTAATCGCTTTCTGAGGCTATTTCAATGGTGGGGTAAGTCATTTGGCAACCTTCTTTTGTTTCCAGAGCAGCTGGCATAAGCCAAACAGAGATATGAACAGAACAAGCTATTGTTAAATGGAAATGATAGGCATCTATGTTTTATCACATATAGATACAATGATAGTACCATAAAGAAGAAAGGATCTGCTTAAAACTTGCCTCTATTGAATTGTGGTTTAATTTAATTTCTTAGATCATAGAACATGTTCAGTATGAGTAATCCTTTTGGCCAATAAGAACTAAGGAAAACCAGCGCAAACACAGACTGCTTTGATGTCAGTACAGTTGTACCTGTCGTAAAGGTTTTTCATTGGTAAAGACGGGAAATGGAAAACTTTGTTTTTCTTGTTAGGTATGAGGTACCGATTTAGCTCTCCTTTCAGAAGTCATCTGCCAGTCAACCAGCATTTAGCATCAACTCATGTACAGCAAGAGGCCATATAGGTTGCTTCACCCTTCAATCTTGAGCAACTCTTAAGGGCAAGCTTCATCTCCATTACAAGGCTGAAGAGCCAGCACTGATAATAAACATATCTGTGGCCAGCAGGACTATATGCTGAGGTGCAGGGACTGCTGTTATCTTCCCACTGACTTAGTACCTATTTATTTACTTGCATTTACATGCTTTTGAACTGCTAGGTTAACAGGATATGGGCAAGGGAAAGGAGCTCACGCCATTTTGTAACACTCGGGTCTTGAACCTCAGCCTACTGGTTGACCACTGAGCCACTAAGGGCAAAATCCAGAGTAACTTCCTTGCTCTAGTGTAAGAACAACTTACTCTAGATTCCAATATGAATTTCCCATAGGTTTTCACTAGCTGGTGCAGTAACTATGGGTGCACGTAAAGTCTCTTACATGCTCCCGTAGTTGTTCTGGATTTGGGGGTAGAGCCCTTATAAAAATCATACTCTACCATAAATCAGCTACTTTCTAGCAAGTATGAAGGTTGGTGTGTCTGAGTAAAGGATGAGAAGCTGGGATGATAGAGCAAGTACTTCTTAATCTTGCTTCCTTTAGCAATTGGAGTGTAAAGCTTCAAATCTTATAAATACCTTATTATGCTTTGGTTTCTAGCTACTCTTTTCTCATTTAAAGAAAAGCAAGCTTTTAAACACTAAAGCCTCTATGGGTCTCTCACTTCACTAGTCTCCATCTCCACAAGTGCTTTAGCATATACTGTATTTTAAACCAGGTACATGAATTCATTCCTTGTGATACTATCCCGTAGAGAGCATTTTACTGGTCTTGTAAAACCACAGTGAAAATACTATATACAACCTAATATTGAGACTGTATTATTGAATTCAAGGGCTTAACTTTCGTGAAAAGTGGCAGAGAATGTGAAATCTTTCCAACTCAATCCCTCCCTTGCTGGCTGAAGTATATAAATAAAAGAAACCACTCATCTATCAGGCCATAATATTCTGTATCGTCACAATTCTCCTTTGCTCCAAGAGAGCCAGACTATGATGTATGTATACTATGATGTGATGCCACTCACATTACCTTTCACCGTTCTGATTATGTTCTCCCAAAATGAAACAAGATTAGACAGTCTTCTGCTTTTTCACCATGATCCTTTTGAGCAAGAGTGTGATCGGGTGCACACAAAACAAAGGCACAATCTTAACCATGTCTACTCAGAAGTAAGTCCCATTGTGTTCAATGGATCTTACTCCCCGGAAAGTGTATTTAGAACTGCAGCCTAAGGAGCACACTTTCCTGGGAGTAAGACCCATTGAACACAATGGGGCTTACTTCTGAGTAGACTTAGAGAGGATTGCTCCCAAAGTCAAACAAGGTTGGGTGAGTTAAGTATATGTCAAGGAACAGCAACAATCTGAGCCCAATCCAAATGTGCAAAAACTCATATGGAAATGAGCATTTTCTTTGATTGCAAAACTCATGTGGATTTCCCTGTCCAGGAAACTTCTTCCCTATCTAGGAGAAAAAGAAAGTTACACTTCAATTCTCTTCTTTCTGGAAAGAAAAGAGGGGAGGTGCTGCTGTTTACATTGCCATATGCTTGCCTACATAGAAGCAAGTCCCATGGACCATGCAAAGTAGTACAGCAGGTGACAACTCTTGAGAAACATTGATCTAATGAGAAGCAAGTCCCATAGTGTTCAATGCCCACTTGTTTGGAAACTCCCAGTAGCATGTCCAATGTGAGCAGATCATAGGTACAAAATGAAGCAATACATGAATCCCTGAGTGTCATGGGCAAGAAAGGCTCAGAAACCATTCGGAGGAAGCACCCATTCCTTTCAGCTCACAAATGCTGCTGGATTATAAAACAGAGGAAATTGCTGATGGAAGATGCAGCATAAGGGAAGGGCTTACTTAGCACAGTATTTGACTCGAAGAAAGCCCTGGATTGCAGTGAATGTGTGGGTGCAAATCCTACCTGAGCTGAAACTCATACATATGAGTCACAAATATATTTTCCCATGGAATAAATGTATGTTTCATTTAGGCCTGGCTTATATACTTTAGGGCTGGGAGGGGGAGGAAATTAGAAGGGATCAGGCTTCAGCTGCATTACTTGATTAGGTGTTTCAGAGACTCGTATCTTTTGTATGTCTAATTTTTCTCCCTACAGTTTTTTTTAATTCGATCTGTTCTCAGCATTGGGACATTGACTGAGCCCCTGTATCACTTCTTATTTTTCCCTTGCCTCCAACACATTGCAGATGCCTACTCTGTATATTAAATTCCACACAGAAAATGGACTTCCATGCGTACATAAATAAACTTATTAAAGGGTCTTTGGTCATATAAATGGATATTTTTAGCAAAGAGTGATGGGGTCAAAATCGCAATTCGTGTCTAATTTGAAGTAAATTTCATGATTATTTTACAATGCTAGAAGGGAATACAAGCATCCTATTAAGATCTATTTTACAATAATAGAAAGAATAAAAATGAAGTACAAGATGAAAAATAATAACAAAACATGGGGTCAAGATGAAGGTTGCAATCCTAACTACACTTTCATGGGAGTCAGTACTATTGAACAGAATGGGACTTTCTTCTGAATAGACATGCTTAGGATTGCATTGCTAGTATATTAGAATGAGTTGCATGCATGTGTTTTAATTCAAACAACTCTCTAAAGGAGGTGTGCTATTTGAGAAGAGTAAGAAAAAGGAAAGAATGGAAGAAAAGAGGTCAGTGCTTGGTTTCTATGAAAGAAAAATGAGGGAAGAGAAAAGGATATAAGCTGAGCAGATTCATATTAGTGATTTACCCAGGAGAACGTAAGAACATAAGAAGAGCCTGCTGGATCAGACCAAAGGCCATCTAGTCCAGACCTCATTTTCCATTGGATATCCCAAAACAAGTTTTTTCTCTTGATTACAATAGTACTTAAGAGGCCTGTTACTTGAATGTTAATAACATGATTTCATTCCTGTTTCCAGATCCAAGTAATCTTATGTGTGTAAGCTCCTAGTAATTAAAAAGGAGGTCAAGAATCTAATTTGAAGTGACAAATGGTTGGAAGTATGAAGCAGTCTCCTTCCTACTTCTTGAACAGGTGCTGGTACAGCCCATGCCAGCATCACTTAGCCTCTTGTTGCCTAATCTCTCAGCCGTAGCCGTTAACAAAACTCTGCTTGGGCATCAGAAGAATGTTGCCAACTGCGTTTGAAAATATGTCTGTACAGAGTCAAGGCTGTCATTCTATCACTTTCAGAAACCAAACAAAAAAAGAACAGTGAAATAAAATTCCCAATGTATCATTCTATGCATCTTGGATGACAGGCCAGCAGGATTGGCAATGAGATCAAATCATCCAGACATCAGGTTTTTCTAGCCATAATCTTCATCTGATTATCCCGCTGACAGTTGAAAACTTCCAATGTGGCTTGATGCCCTGCTTAGCAACGTGTAATATTTCATGCTACAATTCACATATTTTTAGCTGTTCAACTAAAGAATATGCTGTCATTTTCCTTGCGATCTAACTTCATAAGGCTTGACTTGGTACATTTATTGGCTCGTATCTAATTGCTTAATCACTACGTCCTGAGGGTGGGCTATGATAGCTACTTTTTCCATCACGTCACTGTTATCATGTTTTAAAAAAAGAATCATCAAGCTATGAAATTCTTGAGACATTAGACTAAGAGCACAATCCTAACCATGTTACTCACAGGAAAGCGTCTTTAGGATTGCAGCCAAAGTGACTGGTATTCAACACTGACAGGATTGAAATAATTTTCATTGCAAAACCTTGTTTTTCTCAAAACCAGTAAGATTAATTTACACAAGCCGGGAGGACTGGGTCAATTTGTTATTTTGGATCATTGGGCAGTGTGTTTACAAGTCCTCCCCCATGTCACAACATGAGGATCTCCCTTCCTTCTTTATCTCCTCTTTCCCGCAGCGCAGCAATCTGTCCATCTTTCTTTCTTTTTCCTCTTTGTCTCCTCTTTCTCTTTTTTTTTCCTCTTTGGCTTGCCAGCCTTTTTTTGGCTGACAAGCAGATGTGCTGGGATGGTTTCTCACTCACTCCCACCTTCGCAATGTGGAATACAAAGAACTGCCGCCACCATGTCCCGGCAGTAAGCTGGAAGCCTGTCCAATTGTCTGTAGGCAGAAGTGCTCATATAAGAGTTGCACAGACACTTCTTCCGTCTTCCCTTTGCACAGGTTAAATCAGACTCCTCTTAAAACTCCCTTTTTATCACAGCATTCATAGGGTATGAATGAGTCATGTCTGGAGACACTATAAAGTTTTGCTGCAACTCTTTTCTCAAGATTGTGCTAAATTATGTAGCTAATGTTGCACCCACTCCTTTTGCCACTGGAAATAAAATTCTATAGGTTTCTACAGAAACGTTATAAAGAAATTCTATAAAATTCAAATAGTTGAATGCTTTTTGAACTACACACAGGTGGGCTAAAATGATAAATGCTGAAATGCAGAAAATAATTGATCAACTGTCTTGATCAAATTATTGATTATTGATCAAATAATCGATCAACTTTTTTTGCAATATAGGTGTGTGTCGCTTAATAACCTTCTGCTTATCCACAAACCATATATACAATGGTGATAAAAACATAAGAAAGAAGCTCTTCATTGGCAGGGAGACCATATAGAATGGAGTACAGAGTGCCTTTACCTTTAACCCTTGCATAGAAGAGAAAATTCAGGCAGGTGGGGCTTTTTAAACTCTTCTATGATGAGCTATACCTGCCTCAATTCCCTCTTCTATACAATGGTTAAAGGTAGAGGCACTCTGTCCTCCATTCTATAGGGTCACCCTGTTCATGAGGAAGTCAGATCTTCTCTAACCTGTAGCACAGTACCAGTTTACACAACAAAGGCTGAAATCCTAAAGACACTTTCCTGGGAGTAAGACCCATAGAACACAATAGGGTTTACTTTTGAGTAGACATGGCTAAGATTGTGTCATAGAGGCTTTTAATGCAAAGAAGAGGCAGCCTATCTCCAGTGCCCTGTGTAGCGAGCTAGTGTCTAGCTGGGACTGTCTGTTCACACAACAAGGGTAGTAGATTGGGCTGAATGTGCATTTAATGAACATAACAAAAGGGACTGGAAAACACTTGTAGTTGGTGAGATATGAAAAAACTAGATTTAAGGAATGGCAATGCATGTTGAGCCACTATTTGCAACCGATCTGTCCACAAATGTGCCATGGAAATTTGGAGGAATGTTATTTATTAACAGAGTCATTGGGGGATGAAGTATTTTGTCAATTACCTACAAGCTGGTGATGAGTTTTGACAACTTAAGTGCTCTTTAGTGTGCCATGAGTTGAAAAAAACTGAAAATTGCTAATATAAAGCCTTGAGGGCCAATGACCATGGATCGCACAAGGGCCACTGCAGAATCATCTGGGCCTGAGTTATCACACATAAAAAGCAGCAGCTAAAGTTTATCTGTAAGAAAACTGTAAATCAGAAACACAAATGGGGGAAAAGAGATTTGTACCTTATTTTCTTTCAAAAGGAAACACAGGGTCAGCTAAAGCAACATTTCATTAAGTGGCTAAAACTAAGCGATTTGAGCAACAAATACAGATTCAAATTAGGACAACCTGTCTAGACTATTGAGCCTGCTAGCTTCTATTTTTTGACCCCTGTGTGTGTACCTTGGGAATTCAGAATCAGCTTTATGTAGCGTAAACCTGGCATAGTTTTAACTAGACCCCGAAGAATGTGTTGCAAAGTAGTTCATCCAGTCACCCCCAGAGGCCTATTCCCAGGGTACACAGTTAATTTTTAATTTGATGCTCCATAATTAAGCAACCACTATGAACACCTGTCTGAAACACAGGCTGCCTTTGTGTTTTCACATTTTTGCAAACATAAATTGTTTATTTCTAAAAATAGTGTTGTATAGAGGGGTCTTTCTTTTCCTCTGCCACATGAAATGCCAAAACAATTCAGTCATTTTGGAAGGCAGAGGTCTGCTCTTGATAAAAACAAGAAAATGTGTAATATCAAGTATTTAGGGCTTTGTCACCCATTTAACAAAGACCCACAAAGACTAAAATATGTGATGAATGCTTATATGTGTAATTCACCTCCCTATGAATGAAACTGTATTATTTAGACTCAACTAAAATTTTTAAACTTAATTTAGCCCAATGAAGATGTTTTCCATTTTCTGAATCAGAAAAAAATTGTATTATATGAATTTATTTTCTACTAACTGTGTCACTGACTTCTAAATCTGGCATCAGATTCAGGTTTGGGACTGACACAGCAATGGTTGCATTAGCTGATGACATGCAGTAGGAGCTGAACAGAGCTGGACATCTCTCTTCACCTTTCAGTGTCATAGACCATAGTGTCCTTCTGGATTGTCTCGCCAAGATGTGTATTGAGAAGCACTATTTTGCAGTGGCTCCAATACCCAACTGAGGACAAATCGCAGAACATGTTGCTGTAGGATTCCTATTTGGAGGATTCCTATTTGGACTCTCAAGGTTTCATCTTCTCCATCTCTTAACATCTACATGAAACTGCTGGGGAAATGGTGTTGGGTGCCTCCAATATGCAGTTGGTATCCTCATTCTCTTATTTCCTTCATCGACCAAAGACAGTAGGGAAGACCTGAAGCTGATGATGGCTTGGATGAGGTTTAACAAACTAAAAATAAAGCCAGGCATAACAGACGCACTATTAAGGGGGAAATGGGCAACCTGGGAATTGGGGAACTTGGATAGTATCATAGGAATTGGATTGTCACCCACTGCACTTGGGGTGATGGTGCCAAACCCAAAATTTCCTGCCAAGTTCCCCAACATTCCTGTCCTCCAAGCCAAAATTCCTACCCGGTTAAAAAATGTCGGACACCCTGAAAAAATGAAGGACATGTTAAAATAAAGCAAAAATAGTCGTATTGCTTTCCTGTACTTACTGACTTAATCTGCTTACTTCTGAGTAGACATGGAAAGGACTGGGCTGCATAGGCAAAGACCCCCCGCCTCAGGAGTAAGCTCCATTGACTTAATGGACTTACTTCTGAGTAGACATGGCTGAGATTGGGCTTACCTGGGAAGGCTGCTGGTGCCTTGTGGGAGGGTGCTCAGGGGCGTTAGAGTCTGCCTTGTGTTGACAATGCTTAGTATTGGCCAATCAGGTAGCTGCTTCCTTCAATAGTGTGGCTGCCTCCACGTTCACTCCAGTGATGGGATTCAGAGATATTAAAATACAACCGGTTCTCAGCCCATCGGGCAGCCACTTTTAAATGGTTATTTTTAAACTTTATGGGCACAATCCAGAGTAACTACGGGGAGTCCTTCCTCCGGTGTAAGAACAAATTACTCTGGATTGCAATATGAATTTCCCATAGGTTTTCACTAGATGGTGCAGTAACTATGGGTTCACATAAAGTCTCTTACATGCACCCGTAGTTACTCAGCATTGTAGGGCTAATGTCCTATCTCTCATTAACAACCGGTTCTATAGAGTAGGTGCGAACCTGCTAGAGCCAACCACTGGTTCACTCTCCCAGAGGCGCACACAGCCAGACCCTTCCATTTTCCAGAGGTGCGGGGCCCTTCCCTATTCCCCTGTCCAGGGGCCCAATTTCCTGGGTCCTCTGGAAAAAAAACAGAGTTCTGGGAACCCTGACTGCACTGGATTAAAAATGTGCAGTTTAGGATTGTAAAGGTGCAATCCTAATCTAGGCCAGCATAACTCACCGGTCTTTCCATTCCTGTAGTGATGTAGGGAGGCAAGTGCATATCTGTGCTCTGGCCTAACCCTCTTCTAGGTGTGGTGCAGAAGTGCCTTACTACTTTTTGTGGCATCCTGAGGTCAACAAGGACTTATGCCGGGGCTTAGGCTGGTCCCAGTTGCAATCCTAAATTGAAGTTTAGGACTGCAACCTTGAACTATTGCCTATTTAAAATAAATCTTCAAATATAAGGAAGTGTTACTGTACATTGATATACAGCCCTATTCTATAATTTCTAGCAAATCATATAAATTCTTCTCTTCTTTGGAAAGATTTATTCTTTTTCTAAAGTATTAAAAGTACAAACAGGAAAAGTCAGTTTCAGCCAAAGCCAAATTTATATCAATTTTGTTCAATTACGTCTATTCAAAATATTCTCTCTAAATATTATTTTCTATTTAAATGCTTATAAAGTGCTGGCTCAATGATTTTTAGTTACATATTTTCCCTATGTAGTCTATCCAGTATTAATTTTGTATGTATTCTTTAAATTCATAGGTGCATATAATTTTCACCCATGGAAAATGTAGTAAAATAAACATTATTTCAAAAGTTTTTAAGTATTGATTAAGATTGTGTGATCTTTACATTTCCCGTATAGTGTATCTCAGTACAGTATTTCAGAAAAAAAGTAAAGAATTTCAGAAAAAAATCACATCCCACTCTTCAGTGAAAGCTTTTTGTGGAATATAAGACTTAAAAATACTGCAAAGTGTCAAAATGATCAGGATGTTGACATTTTTTGATACAAATAATATTATCTCATAGAACATTCTGTGAAATGGGAGTGTGTATCAATTGTTATTTTCAATAACTGTAGGAATCACAGTACAGGAGGCAGCCAGACAGGACAAGCGCTTTCCAAGCTAGAAGCATTTGAAGCACTCACAACAACTCAGACCAGGGACAACCTGGTTGACGTCTTTCGCTACTGAGGAACTGAGGAGTCGAGAATGGACTGATGCTTTGCCTTTGCTGACCTCAGAGTGCACACCAAATACAATCCTCACACAAATGGCAGCAAGGAATTGGAATACCTCACACTGAAACATATTAACCCTACAATCCAGAGTAACTACGGGAATATGTAAGAGACATATTACCCATAAGAGTATGTACCCGTAGTTACATATGTAGTTACCCGTAGTTACCCGCAGAATATGTAAGAGACATTACATGTACCCGTAGTTACTGCACCACCTAGTGAAAACCTATGGGAAATTCATATTGCAATCCAGAACAAATTGTTCTTACACCGGAGCAAGGACTCCTCGTAGTTACTCTGGATTGCACTCTACATCAATAACTTGCACATCACTCAAATCATTTTGAGAATGAGTGTGGTATTATCAAAATTGACGTGGTAAGTGAGAGTGCCTATGCTTTATATAACTGATCTGCTGAACTCTACCACAATCCTCAAAGGAATAAGACAGAATACTTTTAATGGATATTCTGGTCTAATTCTGCATAAGCTATTTCTTTTTACATTTTTAGCCAGACTTAAAGGCAACCTATTTCTCTACAATCCGACTAGTAGTAATAAATTCTTTCAGAGGAGAACTATAATATTTGTTTGAATTTAATTGTGGTAGCAAATATTTTACCTGAGCAACAAAGCTCGTTAAACCTCATAGGTCAAGCGGGGAGAGCTCTATTCATTGGTTAGATTACTCAAAACAGTTATGTGGCTCAGCCTGCTAAGTATAGCCTAGACATGGGAAAAAGTTGTGTAGGAATGTTAGCAGCTTCAACATTGTGGACACTGTTTTGTTAATTTCTCTGTTTTCTTATACCTTCTAAATAACCTTTTCTTGTTTCCCGAGCACTGGCTCCTGAATTGTATTTCACAGACTGTCAGAAACAAGTCCAGGCTCTACAATTTGTCTTCATGGTGGCAGAGCCAGACTTGGGACAAAATCCAGAGTAACTACGGGGAGTCCTTGCTCTGGTGTAAGAACAACTTACTTTGGATTCCAATATGAATTTCCCATAAGTTTTCACTAGATGGTGCTATAACTACAGGTGCATGTAAAGTCTCTTATGTGCTCCTGGAGTTACTCTGGATTTGGGGGTCGGTCTGTGCAAAAAGGCTAGTGATTTGAGAGCAATAAGCCAGAGGATGTCCACTATGCTGTGGTGTAGCTAGCAGGGACAGGGCAGTTCATCCTGGGTTCCATCCTTAGGGTGATATATCACTAGTGAACAAAATCATGGAAATAATACCTTCATGCTACATTCATAATACATTCATGCTATGTACCTTTGGATGTGTAATTTACAGTAGAATGCAATGAAAAATCCAGTGTAAAATATCTCCATTCTATCAAACGTTATGACCAAAAATACAAATGTCTTATGTAATAAAAAGAGATGACAAATGTCTTTCATTTTTTTAAAAAAATCTGGCCTATCCTAAAATGAACTACAAAAATCTAGCTGACCCAAAAATGGACCAGTGAGAATGACTATTAAAAAAATATTCAAAGAGTCAATGAGATGACACAGCACAGAGCCAATAAGTTGTTAGGAAGCTGACACCCTGAGGAGGGTAACATAGGGCGGATCTTGTGTTTGTGCTTGGGTGGTGGTGGGGAGCCGTAATTTCACTACTTTAATTTACCAACCAGACAGGTAAACTGGGCTCACCCCAGGACTTAATGTTGTGGATTCAAGGTAGACCTGGGCTCCA
Organism: Cryptoblepharus egeriae; assembly: GCA_030015325.1. NCBI lineage: Eukaryota > Metazoa > Chordata > Lepidosauria > Squamata > Scincidae > Cryptoblepharus > Cryptoblepharus egeriae. The sequence goes on from JAREYC010000005.1 coordinate 33,690,757, forward strand.
TTCTGAGACTGCACCCTGGAGCCACCTGTTCAAGGTAGGTAGAGCTGGGCACCTACTTCATGTCAAAATCTACTTCCCAGCTAGACCTAGGTTTCCATTCCAGGACTGTCCTCTGGAACCACATTTTCCAAACCTTTATGCCTAGGCTCCCACCTGGACTTGAAACACATAGCTTTCTTCTTGGTAAACCTGGACTCCCATTTTGAGACTGCCTTCTGGAGCCACCTCTTCCAGGTGAGTAGACCTGGGCTCCCAACCAGGCTCAATCTGGATTCTAACCATTTGCCTAAATGGCTGGGCCAATCCAAGGACCTTCTGTCCCAACTATAGTGCTCAGGGTGGTCTTTTGTGCTCATTTGTTAAGCTAGTGGAGGCTGTAATACGATGGAGGATTTAACTCTATGTTAGTTTATGCTTAAAAGTATTTCCAAGGCCAATCACCAGACTGGTAGTAATTACAATGTTTCTTTCAAGATTAAGTACTGTATAAAGATGTTAATTTATTTATGTTTTGTTGTCCACTACTTTGGTTTTTCAGAAGAGCAACATAAAAATCCTTCAAATAAATAAGATATGTGGCTATAATGGTGATCGGGCAAGCATTGCTGCCCACAATTGCAGCTAAAAGTTGCAATCCTAATCCCCACTTAGACTAGCCTAAGTCCCAGCATCTGTGCTGACCTGGGGTCACAAAGGTGCAGTAAGACACTTCTGCCCCACTCCTGGGTGAGAGGGGAGTTAGGCCAATGCACAGGCATATCACGGAAAGATAGGCAAGGTGAGTTAGGCTGGCCTAAATTTCCTAGGATTGTGCCCTAACTATAGATACACATAGCTTGATCTGCCCTATCAGTTTTGCCAACCACCAGAAACTGGATCACAATCCACTAGTGGGTCTTGGACCCACAGTTTGGGAACCACTAGAGAGTACAGCAGTAATCTAGCGCATTGTATTCTACATCAAGTTAATAATGTCTGGTTAAATTTAGGATACAATCCAATGTGTTTAGCCCTTGCTACTAAGAAGTTACTAATTCCTATTTGCTTAGCTCTTTCATCATCTGGTGCCAATAGGTTGAGCACATAACTGAGCCAGATTCATATTTTGTTTTTCCTTCTTATCTACACTTAAGTATGCCATTTTATGCAAGACATTATCTTTCCCTCTGCTTTGGTGCTCTGGGAATCGTGGCTGGTACTGGTCTGAAAAACTGAAGATATTTAAAACAATATCATCCACAACAATAAAAGTTATAAATACTTGCATTCACCTTGACAGAAGTAATGAGGTGTTAAAGACCAGAGCATTTATCATGTCATACAATAAACTGAGAAGAGATATATTTTTGACTTCCAGTAATTACATTACTCAGAATAATAAGTAACTTGGCACACTGGAACATGTAGACTCAATATTGGTTTCTATTTCCATTTTAAGAAATCATTATATGTCTATGTAATATAGGAAAAACTTAAAAATTGATTATTTTCATGATATCAGTTACATATGGCAGGCGCTGCATAAGCCTGTGATTATGGCTATTAAGCCAGACTTCATTTGCTCTAGTAGTACTTTGCCAATGCAGCATATTATCCTCAAAATAGAAAGACAGAAAATTTTTTAAAAGCAGCAAAAAGGGAGAAAACACGGTGTTGTACATTTTTCACACTGTGGCCGTCTTCCACAAAATGCTTCCATCATGTAAAAATGTTAACCCCTTTAATTTCAAGGAGGCTAACCCTCTGATCAAAAACGGTTTCTGTCTCTTCTTGAAATATCAACCTCATTTCAATTGTAACTGTGAACCATAATTGTGATTATGTGGGTGGGTGGCGCAGGTGGTTAAGACGCTGTGCCTGTTAACCAGCAGGCCAGGGTTCGAGACCCAGGTCGGCCCCCCAAGACAGGGTGAGCTCCTGTCCTTAGCCCAGCTCTGCGATGCCAGCTGGATCCAATCGTATTTGCTCTGCCTTTTCATTGGACTAATTCAGTGGCGTGGAGAGGGGGGATCTGCTGCTTGGGTAACAGCCTATCCTCCATAACAATCTAACCCAGGCTTTCGTGCTTCGCATGCAGCATACGCAGTGCAAAGCACAATACCATAGTCTCTCAAGACTGACGGAGGCCTGCTTTTAATTGTGATTTGAACCACAGGCCAACCCAAGCATCTTGGCTGCTTAGGTTTTATAGGCTTCTTATTGAAGTATCCATCCAAACTTTCTCATAAATACAGCATGATCTAGTGACTGAGTTGAAATCTCACTTTAAATATATATGTTGACTTCCCACAAACACTGAATGCATGAAGATGCTGTTCTGGCAGAGATAGTGCCTCCTTGCATTCAAGGAATATGAGGAAAGAAAGCCTCTGAGGTGGCTTATGTTCAACATCTTACATTTGAGGAATCTAGTACGCAGATTAACTTCTAGGGATTGAGGCTTCTGTTCCACTCCTGCAGGGAGGGGGTTAGGCCAGTGCACAGACATGACTTCCTCATGCCACCACTGAAATGGGGAAATGGAGGAGTTGTGCTGGCCTAAATTGGTAAGGATTGCACCCTGACTGCAGAACAGGGGATTTAAGGGGTGCAATGTGATCCTCTTCCCTCTCCAAAGCCTCCTATTCCAGCTCCCTCCAATTGAATACAGCATGCCTTGGGGGGGGGGGGGGGGCGGTATTTTGCTGTAAAAATAGGAAGCACAGCAGCCAAATACACAGATGACAACTCATGGAATCACAGCTATTGGGGATATGCGCCTAGGATATGCTGATCATGGAAAAGGTTATTTGTCACTTGAAACTGCCATTCAAGCAAACCATTTCCGTTGGTAGCATTTCTTGGGAGAGATATGGTTGCCTATTTTAAATGGAAATTTTGCACATCCTAATTTGTCATCCTGGCAATTGCATTTGCCAGACAAACAGGGATGTACCGGAGTCATAGTCCCAAATATCCAACATCCTGACAAAAGTCTCGAATCAAGTCTATTTTAGTCTTTCCATTTTGAATAACACCTGAATTACATGTAACTTCTGGGTTCAAAAACACATGTTAAGTCAGTACAAATTGTGAAAAATGCAACTCAAGTCTAGGTCTTAGGCTGCAATCCTAAAGACACTTTCCTGGGAGTAAGACCCATTTAACACAATGGGTTTACTATACATGCTTAGGATTGTGCTCTTAGCCATTCCCGCAAACAAGATATTTGCCCTGAGATCATTTACAAGTCAAATACTCAAAACTAACTGGAGATATATTTAAATGCTAAGCAATATTAAAATTTCTCAAAATGCATGAATGTTACCATATTTCTTCTCCTTGCAATCTGCTGTCCTGCTTTTCTTTTTTTCTGCACAAATCTTAAAAATCATAAAGCAGCTTCACAAACCCTAGACATTTAAAGAAAAATATGTAAGGAACGGTGCCAGTGTTTTCCGTTTCTGGATAAACATGTTAACATGCTACCAAACATTGTACACGCTTGAAGCCACAAAATGATAGAGTGAGAAAATGTGCATCAGTGGAAAATCCGTTAAACATTTCTGAAAATATGCAAAAATGTGGCTATTTTACTAGTCTATGGCATTGCTCCACAAAGCCAAGTGTTTGTTTAATTTTATGATTATATAGGAAACATATAACTCTGCAGCTGTGGTGATGAGTCCTGCTTCACAGTAAAAAGAGCATTTTAACTTTAATTATGTAAAGCTTTTAAATTTCAAGCTGAGGCAGACTGGTTCGGCTTGTATGAAGCATGTATAATAAATATTAATATAATAAAAGAATAATAAAGGAAATATAATAAAATAAAAATAGTATTAATAAAAAATTACAGAAAATGCTTGCCTCTTCATCCCAATATATTTTCTAACACGCAAGGGCATCAAAACCATTTTATCAAACATCACCACTGTAAAATTAGGAAAACTCCACCCCCTTAACAGTATATAGTAATTCAACAACACAAAATAAATCTCTATATATAAAACAGAAAAGTCACTCACTGACTCATCACCGCCCTGCCAAAACCGCTGGGCCTAGAAGCGTGAAATTTGGGGTGGGTGTTCCTTCCGTGATGGAGGGGTGTACTAAGAACCGGTTTTTGGAAATTCCAACCGGAAGGGGGTGAAAAGGGGCGTAATGCATTTTCCTCCCTATACTTTGCATTGGAGAATTGTTGACTCATCAACATTCCGCCCCAATCCCTGGACCTAGAAGCATGAAATTCAGGGAGGGTGTTCCTTCTGTCACATGAACCGATGTGGAGAAATTTAACCCTTAAGGGGCTGGAAAGGGGTGCAGCATGTTTTTGTTCTATACTTTACATGAGAGACTCTAGCCAATTTGGTGCTCAGTGTCTGGTGCACTGGGAAGATGTTGTTTGGGGGAAGAGGTTGCACTGGGGAGGATGCTGCGCATGGAGGGGGTTGCGCATGGGAAGATGTGCATGGAGGGTTCATGCACATGGGGGTTAATGCGCATGGGGGTAGATGCGCATGGAGAGATGTTGCGCATGGGGATGTTGCACAAGGGGGAATGATGTGGAAGGGGATTGATGCATACGGGGGTTGATGTGCGCAGGGGGGAAGTTGCGCAGGGGGGAAGTTGCGCAGGGGGGAAGTTGCGCACAGGGGGAAGCTGTGCACAAGGAAAGTTGTCACGGAGGGAAGTTTCGCACGGGGAAACTGATGCACACAGGGATGATGTGCATGGGGAGTTGATGCACACAGGGAGTTGATGCGCACAGGGGAAGTTGTGCATGGGGCAATGATGTGCATGGGGGATGATGTGCATGTGGGAAAGATGCGCATGCGGGGAAGATGCGCACAGGGGAAGATGCACATGGGGAAGCTGCGCTTGGGGAACTGATGCGCAAGGGGGACTGATGCGCATGGGGAATGTTGCGCATGGGGGTTGATGTGCATGGGGAGTTGAAGTGCATGGGGTGAAGTTGCGAATGGGGGAAGTTGCGAATGGGGGAAGTTGTGTATGGGGGGTTGATGCACATGGGGGGTTGATGCACAAACAAGGCATACCTATGACACTCTGTGAGGAGTCAGTGCCAACATGGGGTCTGATGGGGACTGATGCTCATAGGGGGACAGTGCCAACATGGGGACTGATGCTCATAGGGGGACTGATGTGGATGGGGAGATTTTGTGCAATGGGGGGATGGTGTACGGGGGAGTTTTACTCCCGCAACGTGGGTATGCTTTTTGCTAGTTTAACATAAAAGAGGTTCTTTGTCTCAAATGGAAGGGCAGCCCAATCCTAAAGCCATTGTTTCTGACAGCTGCACCAACATCAAAATGGCTAGCACTGCACCATATCCAACTGCATCCAAGAGCATTACTGAGGCCTTTGGAGATTTCCTTGGGGTTAGGAGACTGTTTACACTTCATCTGGGGAAAACCTCAAGCCCTCCAATGGGGCTTCTCAAGTCTGCATCAGCTATTTTGTCAGTGCAGATTTGACAGACTCCGTGTTGGGCCTTCCAGTCCAACAGCCCAAGCTTTGGTCCCATTTTACCAGCCCAACATGGAGTTCTGCTCCACCAGTCTTCCCTTCCAACCCACCTCAGAGCCTCACTCTGCCCCACTCTTTCCCACATAGGAATGCCTTTCCCTACCCCGAGTTCCTCACTGCTGCTTGGAGTTCTTGTCTAGCTCCAGAAGGGGGGAAGCATCTGGCCAGTACTGGACCCCATGTTGGCACTGACTCCTCACAGAGTGTCATAGGTATGCCTTGTTTGTAATGGCAGCTCAGTGCTAGTGCTGGACCTGTTTAGGATTGGATCATCATCATACAAAAAAGACAAAAGTGAGCCACTAGTAATACCCATTGGTATGGACACGATGAAGTCTTTTTTTAAAAGGAATGTTTTCGAAAAACATGTAACTTGGTCTTCTCTAGGTATACACTGTAAATATATACTATATTCCCAGATTTGGTCCCATTTTATCATAAAAACAACCATAAGTAACATGTAATATTGTTTGCCTCCAGTATTTTGCTTCCAATAAATGTATTTTTTTTAAATCTTGATTCCTGCAACAGGTAAATTAGAGTTTGTTGGTATCGTGTTCCAGCGTTTAGTACTCTGGATAGTCAGACTCGTGAATTGCTCTTCAACTCTGAAAAGAGAGTTTACTGTGAACAAGTCCTCTCAATTTTCTTATTGAAAAGGTCAGAGTGCAAAAGCTTTGGAAAATCCAAACCATGTCTAGCAGAAATTCTTTAGATTTCTGGCATTCTCATCAGAATTATAGGGTGCAGTCAAAGTAATGACATAGAGAGAATGACCATGTGGATTATATATAGCAATTATCTGAAAGCCACTGTCAAGTGCGTACATCCTTTCCATTTTCATTTATTTTAATGACACAATAATGTGTGGTCTCACCACTAAAAATAAGCATGACAAAGCAAGAAATTCATTTTATCTCCAGCAGAATGTTAAACTTCCTGCCATCATGGATAATCTGAAATTTAGGGGGAATCATTGATCAGATTATTTAAGAAATAGCTTTACCATCACATTTTATTTTTTAAGTCAGATATGCCATATTTGAAACATAAAAACCCCTCTGGTTATCTCCAAGTGAAAAAAGTGTATAAATTTAAATATAATCCAAATTTTCATTTATATATTTTATTCTGAATTTTCATTTAAAAACTGTCAACATAATTTTAATAGCATAAATAGGGGGAAGAGAAAAATAAGCAAAGAATCGACTATAATGACAACGCATTTTGAAACAGATGGCTTTTTACCAGGGATTAAATAATTGTGACTTGAAGAAAATACTTTCAAAGGAATTATGCCCTCTGCAAACTATTTCGTTAAAAAGGCAATCATAAAAAGCAACACAAAGGGTGCAATCCAGAGTAACTATGGGGAGTCCTTGCTCCGGTGTAAGAACAAGTTACTCTGGATTGCAATATAAATTTCCCATAGGTTTTCACAAGATGGTGCAGTAACTATGGGTGCATGTAATGTCTCTTACATGCTCCCGTAGTTACTCTGGATTGTAGGGAAAATATGCAAACCATAAAGGAGTTGAATTCCAAATCCATCAACATACTGACCTCAATGGAACAGTCCACAGTTTCGGGACCTGATTTTGTGCACATACGTAGAAATTTAATTTGATGATGCTTCATCCAGCATATGAATTTAAAATCAGAATATGCTTGAAAGAATATTCAAATGAATATTCTTGAATATGCTTGAAATGAATATTCTTGAAAGAATATGCTCTGAAGACCACTTAGGGTAAAATCCAGAGTAACTACGGGGAGTCCTTGCTCCAGTGTAAGAACAACTTACTCTGGATTCCAATATGAATTTCCCATAGGTTTTCACTAGGTGGTGCAGTAACTGCGGGTGCATGTAATGTCTCTTACATGCTCCCATAGTTACTCTGGATTTGGGGGTAAATGTGGCATCTCCTTCACTTACTCTGCAAGCATTCAAATGAGAATTGTGAGAACAGTGTGAACTCCACAAACAAACAAAACTACAAGACCTTAAAGCCGATTGTCCATTTTATAAACACACACAGGGCATCATCTCATCTTTTTAACAACATAGAAAAAACAAAACTAGTGAACTTCCATTTTAAAGGAGGCAACAGAAGAGGGTTAGGCAAATAAGGAGACTTTCAACTGTTACAAAGTGACCGTAGGAAGGGTTTACCAGTTCTAATTTTGAGCAGAGAAATTGCAGTAACAAGATACTGTAAAACTTCGTAGCACAGAACCTAATTATAACCCATGTATCGAGCAGTAAGAAATCACTTTCTTGTGGATTTCATTTCTCTACTACGGAAAAAAAGAAAGAAAAGCAGAATGGTTATGAGAGAGGAATGTAAGCCAGGCACAAAAGAGAAAAAAAGTTATATCAAGAGGTTCTACGATACTGTCTATGTAAAACTCTTTGTGAACAGAAAATAATTCAGTACCACAATTAATTTATCCACCTGACCAATGATTTTTCCAGATATTTTCTACCATAGCTTTAAACAAGAAATGGAAAGTGTTGCATTGTTTTTTCCATTTGATTCTATCCAAAATTAATATTCAAATGTGTCCTACCAAAATCATATTCTAACTATTATTACACAGTGAACATAGGTTGGAAAAGGGTGCTAAGGTGCCACTTTATTTCTGTTGCCCAAGGGAAGTGCGATTGATTGATCTCCATCTGAATGCAATCTAGTAACAAATCAATATGTCTATTTTGACAGTGTCATCAGGTTTAGTTGGGTCCTTATCAGCAGCTGAGTTTACTGCAATAATGGAAATAAAGAAATCTATATATATAAAAGAGGAAAGTCACTGACTCACTCACTCATCAATGCCCAGCCAAAACGGCTGGGCCTAGAAGCGTGAAATTTGGGGTGGGTGTTCGTTCCATAATCAAGGGGTGCACTAAGAACCAGTTTTCTGAATTTCCAACCAAAAGGGGGTGGAAAGGGGAACAATGCATTTTCCTCCCTTTGCTGTACATTGAAGAATCCCTGACTAAAGGATGCTCAGCCCCAACCACTGAATCTAAAAGCATGAAATTTTTTGGGGGTTGGGGCATGTTCCTTATGTGACGGAAGCAGCCACAAAGAACCAATTTCTAGAAATTTAACCCCTGAATGGCTGAGAAGGAGTGCAACACAATGTTCGTTTCAGCCAAGTTTTGCACTTAGTATTGAAGACTGATCAACACCCAGCCCCAAATTCTGCACCTACCCAATAGGGGTGACTACTATTTTGGGGAGGTTTTGAATGGGGGAGGTTGTTGCAGCTGGGGGGTGTTGTGCCTGGGTGTTGTTGCACATGGGGGTGTTGTACATGGCTGATGTTGCGTGTAGGGTTGTGCATGAGGTGTTTCATGTGGGGGTTGTTGCACTGGAGGGCTGGCACAATGGGGGGATGGTGGATAATACACAGGAGGAGGTATTTTACTCCTGCAACGTACATTTCACTAGTCTATATATATAAAAGAGAAAAGTCACTGTCCGACCCACCCACCCACCCACTCACTCACTCACTCACTCACTCACTCACTCACTCATCAACGCCCAGCCAAAACCAGTGGGTCTAGAAGCATGAAATTTGGGGTGGGTGTTTCTTCTGTGATGGAGGAAGTCACTAAGAACCAGTTTTTGTAAATTCCACCTGGAAGGGTGTGAAATGGGGTGCAATGCACTTTCCTCTCTATACTTTGCATTGAAGAATCGGTGACCAAGGGATGCTCTGCCCGAACTCCCAGACCTAGAAACATGAAATTCGGGGAGGGTGTTCCTTCTGTCACATGAACTCCCAACAAGAACCAATGTGGAGAAATTTAACCCTTAAGGGGGTGAAAAGGGGTGCAACATGTTTTGTCCTGTACTTAGCATGGAAGACTGACCAACATCCAGCCAATGTGGTGCTCGGTGCCTGGTGCACTGAGGAGGATGTTGTTCAGAGGGAGGGGTTGCACTGTGGCAGATGCTGAGCATGGGAGGCATTGTGCATTGGGGATGATATGCATGGGGGGTTGATGTGCATGGATAGTTGATGCGCATGGGGGGATGATGCACATGGGGAGGATGCGCATGGGGAATGTTGTGCATGGGGGATGATGCGCATGGGAGATATTGCTCATGTGGGGATGATGCGCAAGGAGGTTGATGCACAAGGATGGATGATGCACATGGAAGATGATGCGCATGGGGGACTGCTGTGCATGGTGGTTGATGCGCATGGAGTAGATGAACATGGGGCATGTTGAGCATGGCAGTGGATGCGCATGAGGGGTTGATGCGCATGGGGGCTGATGCGCATAGGGGGATGATGCACATAGGGGGTGATGTACATAGGGGGATGTACATGAGGGATGTTGTTCATGGGTGTGGATGCACATGGGGATTGATGTGCATGGGCAGTTGATGCGCAATGGGGGGATGGCATATGGGTGATATTACTCCTGCAATGCAGGTCTGCTTTCACTAGTTAATTTAGAAAATGGGAATGAGGTTCCACTGGATTTTGTCATTACCATTCTGCTTTTTTAAGAAACAAAGATATCCAACTGGAAAGAGCTGAATATGTGGATTTTAAGATAATGGAGCTTGCCTCTGAACAAACATATTGGAGTGCCCCAATATCCACAGAGGTTCTCTTCCAGACCCCATTCCACCACAGATACTTAAAACCACTGATACTACAGACACAGACACCTGTCCCCCACCCCTCCCATGGAATTTAAACTTACGGGGGTGAGGAATGAAATTCTTGCTTAAACAGATCACTACAAGCTCCAGGCTACCTCTTGGCTATGTGGCCACTTACAAATAACTGGAGACTAACAGAAAGCAGACCTTAACTGTTTTCTCTTAACCACAATCTAGTTTTTTGTTTTGTTTTGTTTTTAAAATAAGTCCTTCTCTTTAAAGAACTTCAGCTGTAGGAAGACCTTCAGTGAGCTAATCATAGATAATGGAGGGGGGATCAGGGGCTTTAAGGTCTTACCCCAGCCAAAAGTTCTTTTAAAGCAAAAAATTGCTAGGATCTTCTGCTTTAAAAAATGTTCTGGCTAGTGAAAGAGCTTAAATAACCTAATGGGCTCATTGGGAGAGGGGGTAGAGCGTATGCTTTTCCGACCACCACCATGAGCCCATTAGCTCACTTAAGGTCTTACCAAAGCCCTTGTTTTGAGCCCAAAGCCCTTCATATTTTCTGAGTGGTGTTTGGTAGTATCTTGATTATTTTATTACTTTAGCAAAAAAATAAAAAATAAAAATGGTATGCGTGGGGGGGGGGGGAGAGAAGCAAGTCAGCTTTTCCAACTTATGTGCCTTCTTTCAAAAGTTTGGTTGGAGTCACAACCCACCTCTCTAAACACAACTAGTTCAAAGCAGGGGCATTCTGAATGACGGACGGCAAATAGTTTCCTTATTTGATTTTGAAATGGGAGAAGAACGAAACCGTCCAGAGCAGCAGGAGATGAGGCTGAGGGCACAGAGCAACAGCAGGAGTGGTGGTGTGGTGGTTTTGAAGCTATTCAGGCTATAAAAAAATAAGCAAGCATGTAATTTAAAGCATTTATTGGTGTTCTGCTGAAAAGGAAAGAACAACTACTTTCCCCTCACGTTTGTCATCAGATCCTTTCAGTGGACTCCAAAGGGTTTAAGCAGATGCAATGGTGACATAACCTGTGTGTTAGATCAGGAGTTGCAACAGTTAGGTCAAGGCGAGGGTAGGGAAGAGATTGGAAGACCAGTACAGCAAGCAGGTAGAAAATACTGAGCTCTCAACAATCCTAAGCTAATTTTCCTTTAATATGGGGTGCTACATCCTGTCATTTAGCAATCAATAAATATTAGTTCAATTCTGGTTCTTTTAAATTTAAATATTGTACCTTTTATTATTACAAAATGTTCCTGAGACCTAGAAACTTGTGTGTTCTGGGTTTTTTTAAAGCTCAAAAACTTTTGATGCACCCACCCCCATATTTGTGGACTTTTTTCCTCTTTATCCTCTTTTTGTGCTATTTAAATCCTAGGTTATTACAACCAGTCATGTCCATGCCATCCCACCAGAAATAGCTAGCAAAAGATTTGGCTGTTACAGTTGGTTTCTTCTGCTAGTTTTTTTAAAAATATAAATCTGAGGCCACAGATGCCTTAAAAATGAGTATATATGCTCACATTTTAAATTCCCTGTTGGTGTTTTCGCTGTTCTCATGCTAAAGTTTAAAGGTTACTGTTTGCGTTCCAATATAATATTTTCATGGTTCATATGAATCTGTATTATTTTACATTTTTGTTGGCAGCTTTCATTATGCCCTTGTGAGTCTTAGAAGCCATCAACTTTCCTGCTGTTGAGAGATATACTTTCCATAAAGTAACCTAATACAAAAATAATTGACACTGATTTGCTTTGCTAATGGAGAGAGAATATGTTAAAAAGAGGAAACCGCTTTTTGTGGCTGCTTCGCCTAATGGGAAATTAAGGAGTTGTGCAGTGGGACTGAAACACAGGAGACAGATTTTAGGAGGCTGTACCGACTCTTAATGTTTCACATCCGACAGACATCTGATTTTGTTAGAATTCCAAGCTGGGTCTAAGATGCTTGGCCAGCATGCTAAGGAGCATGTGGTTAAAAAAAGAAGGGCTATCCAGAACCACCCTACTTCACTCCAGCAAGTTTTGGCGGAGAGCAGAAAAAATTAATTCTGTCCAATCTCTTTCAAACCTCTGGACTGGCTCAGAAAATCTGGCACAGCTTCTATAATTCAGCCTATAATCACCATCCTGCCTTGAGTGGAGACCATCAGATGTAAAAGATGTGCATCCATGTGCATGCTTATTAATAGCAAAGGAAGGAAACTGTATATTTATTCTTATCAAATATTAAACTTACCTGAAGATCATTTTAAAAACTTGAAAATTTCTCATTTTCCATTTGTATTCATTGTGATGTGAAAACAGCTCAGTCAATATATTTTCAAGATCCACACATTATGGGTCCTTCATATGAGAAGACATCTAATGACATCCCATTTTGCTGCCACTGTCACTCTGAGTACCTGGAAGTTTAGGATTGGGATGCTTGTTTTGCTATCTCAAGGTATTCCAACTATTTCTATCAGCCAACCTTCCAACTTTCCTTTCCATATGTCAGGACTAATGTACATGATCAAGAAACGCATGTAGGGGAAACTCTATTAGGACCCAATCTCCTCTGTATTTATGTATGTGGTAAGATAGTTGGGGAGCCTCCTCTTGAAAACAACACTCTGCCCATAGAAATCAGTGTGTCAAAGAAAGGTTGTTATGTGGGTAAAATCTAAAAACAGAGTCTTTGGTCTATATTTTGAAGTTATTATACATTCGCTCCTGGAGGAAAATACAGTGGCGCATCAAATTTAAGTTGTTCTGAAGGCATGTAGGTTATGTGAAATGTTCTTTACGTGAAGCAGATTTTCCCATAGGAAATAATGGAAACTCAGACAATGGGTTCCAGAACCCAAAAAATATTCATATAAAAATATTAACTATGTAAGATGATGACAAAACGCTGGAATTCAAAACATGCATTCAATGTGCATGATCCCATGATGTCTACTTAGGCTGCAGTCCTAAACACACTTTTGTGGAGTAAACCCCATTTAACACAATTGGACTTACATCTGGGTAGACATGGTTAGGAGGCTGCAATCCAAGACACATTCCAAGTGTCTCCCCACTTTCTCCTTCTCTCCATCCTGAGCCTCTCTCTCCCCTGCTCCCTTCTGGCTAGCCCTGAGCTGCTTCTGCTTCCCTCTTCTCCACTGCTCTTCTCTCCCTCTGCCCAGAGAACGCCCAGCCACAGGAGGAACAGCACAGAAGTGTTGCTTTCGCTGTGGGAAGGCATGCTAGGCAGCCCTGACACTTTTGAAAAGGGCTGCCAGCCAGCGCGTCTGCCCCAACTGCCAACGAGTGTGTTTGTTACGTGAAGCAGAATCCTAGAGAAATTTTTGTTTGTTACGTGGAACATACTTTATGTGAGGCATTTGTTACATGAAGGCACCACTGTACATAGATTTCTACTACAGTGGTGCCTCACATAAAGAGCTTAATTCATTCCGGAAGCATGCTCTTTAAGTGAAATGCTCTTTAAGTGAAGCGGATTTTCCCATAGGAAATAATGGAATATCAGATTATTGGTTTCACAACCCCCAAAATATTCATATAAAAATATTAACTAGGTGTAAAAATGATGACAAAACACAGGAATTTAATTCAAAACATGCATTCAGTGTGCATGATCCTATGAAGTCTACTTAGGCTGCAGTCCTAAGTACTTTCCTGGGAGTAAGCCCCATTTAACACGATGGGGCTTATTTCTGAGAAAACATGCTAAGGAGGCTGCAATCAAAGATGTTTTCCTGGGAGGTTTACCTGGGCTGCTGCTGGAGGTTCAAAGTGGCTGGTGGGGGCATTTGGGGGCAGTCAAGGGCAGCTGCTTCTGGCACCCTCAGGTAATTGCCCCCAAGTTGGGGGCAGTTAGAGGCAGCAGCACTGGCCGCCAGCCCTTTTAAAAAGCCTCCGCACGGAGCATCAGGGCTGCATAGCACATGTGCCCATAGCACGCTTGCTTGTTAAGTGAAGTGGAACTTGTTATGTGAAGCAAGATTTCTTTGAAATTTATACCTGTTATGTGAAATGCTCATTAAGGGAGGCACTTGTTATGAGAGGTACCACTGTATTCATAGTCAAAAGAGAGTATCAGTGATACTACAAAAAGAATAAGTTGAGCCTATTCAACTGCTGTGCCATAGATGTTTCTATGACAGTCTGATGTTTGTGCAAACTAAATCCCTATGAAGAATTCTAAAAGATGGAAAATGATAAAATATAAAATGGATTGCTTTAAAAAAATTTAATCTTCTACACAGCCAAGGACAAGTGCTGAACCTTACCCTCACGTTCCTTTCAAATGGCTCTCCTGAGTACATTACTAGTAGTGGGCCTGAATCCAATCCACATCAGAACATACTGAAGAAGTTAAAACTAATCGCTCAACTTTTTTGTTACTTAGCTTATTATGCTGATCCGACATATGCCAAAGAATACTACAAAAGATTGCTTCAGATAATATGCTTCCTTTCACATTTCAGGAAGACCAAAATGGAAGAGTCAGTTATTATGGCTTTTCTATTTGAAACCAACTGGATTGCAGTCTCTAATTCAAAGCCTCTCTCATTCTATCATATTAGTAGTTGCCATCAGGAACCATCCTTCTCCTGCCCTTTTGATGCTAATTTGATTAACTGAAACAACAAAATGGATCACATTATTTTTTTTGGGGTGGGGGACAAGAAAAACTATGGGCGCAATCCAGAGTAACTACGGGGAGTCCTTGCTCCGGTATAAGAACAATTTACTCTGGATTGCAATATGAGTTTCCCATAGGTTTTCACTAGATGGTGCAGTAACTACGGGTGCTCCCGTAGCTCTTACGTGCTCCCGTAGTTACTCTGGATTGTAGGGTATATATATTAATTTGCATTAACTGGGTGATGGGTGAACTGAGATGGGTGTGTTGTGCTGGCCTAAATTGGTTAGGCTTGCACTCTCATAAAAATTAAAGCACTATTTTTTCAAATTAACATAAAGCAGTGGTTCCCAAACTGTGGCCCACAAGTAGGCCATGATCCAATTTTTGTTAGGTTGCAAAACTGACAAGCTGATAGCTCACAAGGAAATTCTATTGAGCCTATGGGGAACAAAACTAAACCACACATGTGTATTCATGAGCAGTCAAATATGCATCAGCTCTTATCAAAGGCCAGGCAAAGGAGAACACCAAGCCACCACAATGGTTCAGATATGATATAATAAATGCACAATCCAAAAGATGATTTCCCAACTATAGTTAAAAGGATGAACACGGAGGCTTGAGCAGCTGGTAAAAAATTTTAACTCATAAATCTGGGTAAGTTCTGATATAGTGTAAATATTAAAAGTGGGTTGCAGGGGCAAAGGTTTAGGAGCCACTGATATTAGATACTGTATTACACTTTCTCAGAAAATAAATTCATCATTCCAGGTTTGATATTTTGTCAAGAAATGTGGAACTTCCAAAATCCATCCTGTACCCTCTGCTACTACTGTGGTATTGATAGCACCCTAAAATCAAGTGTAAATTCTACAAATCATGATGGTCCATGACTTCGTTGGCACACTCAAAATTGTCCAAACATAACAAGGGTTGCATGTGCTAGAATAATAAAATTCTGCACTTGGAAAAGCAGGATTTGATGATATGCAAGAATTGAACACTTTTGAAAATGAATATATTTTATTGTTTATTGCTTGCCAAGGATCAGAAAGTTTCGACCCCATGACAAGAAATCCGGCCAGCTTTCTGGCTGAGGATACTGAACTTGGCCAAGAAAAAATGAGTGCAAATCTGTGGCAGACTCCCTTTGCACACCATGTAAATTTACTTGGGCCATTGGAAATTCCCACACTGTTTTCAAGCATTTGTGTGCCTTTTACCTAAAAAGTTTAATTTTGAAATACAATGGAAAACCTTATAAACTTACTACCAATACACTATATACTAAAAGTACAATAATAAGTCATTATTTTAGTATTATGATATAGGTACAATAAAATCATAAATAGTATTATCAGCATCAACCAAGGGAGTTATCTGAGGATAGATAAATCTGGGACTGGAAGTACCTGCCCTCCAATCACTTCATAGTACTGAAGTAACTTCCGTGGATTTTTTTAACAATTTGATACAATGAATAAAATTGGTTTTCAGTTTTGTTATTACAAACAAAGCGCTATAGACCTTATTGCTCTTTCTCTTGTACCCTGTGCCTTGAACAAGAAACTTGTGTGTTCTCAATTAGGGCTGGAGACAGATCCAAACTCCTGCTAGATTTTATATTTTTAAGCAAAACAGGGGAAATGTGTTTTTTCCTCCTTTGTCTCAACAGCCCTCAGTGCAAACTGAAATCTGTCTTATGCCTAGCAGAGGCTGGATATATGAAAGCAGCATAAAACTTTCTGCACTCCATTTTAAGACTGCCTCTAATTTAAGATGCTGGTGTTCAAATTGGGACTCTCTTCTTTGCTGCAGCCTGAAGAAGAAAAAACACAAGTGTTTTTCAGAGCCTTAAACTCGCATGACTCTTGAATCAATAAGTCAGTTAGAAACATGCATTTTCGCAACTCAAGTCTGAGTCACTAACTCGAGGTCCCATCTCTGCTAACATGATTATCTATGATTCTGATTATCTTTGAGAGCCATTCATCTAGAAAATATATTCAGATTTTTTAAAAGCAATGTTGACTTTTGTGAGGAAAACACAGCCAGATGGGACACTTAAAACAGGCCACACCAGAATTTTGTTTATGGAAAAAGGAAGCACATACAAACAATCATGAATTATCACAGCTTGACTTGCGGTCTTCAAAGCAGTTTGACTTCTTTCTTTCTCTTTCTCTTTCTTTTCTTTTCCTTTCTTTCCTGGTGTAGTATGACCACCCTTGAATTTTGTCACTTGCACTATAAAAGAAGCACTTTGAACACAGAATAAAGTCCTGTTCAGGTAATACAGTATTCTCCCTATAACTTTTATGTGTGTCAAGATCAGAACCAGGTTAAGAACTTATATGGTTTTGAACTTATCTTTCACAAAATGCCTACATTAGGAAGCATAATATTTGTTTGGATGAGGGATATTGCTGAGCTCATGATGGAGATCTTGCTTCAGAAGGGAGAAGGTCAAGTAAGTTACACTTTCAAATGCACACTGTGTTACCAAATTTGTGTTTTCTCTTCTGTGTAGGGAGCAGGTACCGGTACACAAACACAAGCTATTTTCATTATTTGCTACATTTCCAGAGGAAGAGAACTATTGTTCAGATATATCCTTGGTTATGGAAAAACAAAATCACTGAACATTTTTAACCTATTCTTTAAAAATCTGTGTATATTAGTGCAATTGTAAGCAGGCCTCCGTCAGTCTTGGAAGACTATGGTATCGTGCTCAGCGCTGCATAAGCTGCATGCGAAGCACAAAAGCCTGGGTTAGATTGTTATGGAGGATAGGCTGTTACCCAAGCAGCAAATCTCCCCTCTCCATGCAGTGAATTAGTCCAATGGAAAGGCAGAGCCAATACGATTGGATCCAGCTGCGTCGCAGAGCTGGGCTAAGGACAGGAGCTCACCCTGTCTTGTGGGGCCGACCTGGGTCTCGAACCCTGGCCTGCTGGTTAACAGGCACAGTGTCTTAGCCACTTGCGCCACCCACAGCTCACAACTGTAATCATGTCTACGCAAAAGTAAGTCCCATGGTGTAAATATCTCGGGAACATGCAACATGGTTAGGATTGCAGCCTACATCACAGATATATCCAATATAGCTAGGAAGAAATTCAAGAGCCTGTGTATTATTAACAATCCTGATTTTGTCCATCATGTTTGTGAAAATGTGCCAAAAGATATTATGTCTTCTACTTCCTATGCAATGTTTTCCTAATCAGTTCTGGCAATCAGAAATTGGTACCAATGGGAGAGGTTCCACCCCAGGGTAAAATAGCAGCCACACAGATGAAAAGGGGTTGATCTGGATCTCATAGCATGTTGCACCAAAAATTAAAAATTAACTTTAAAAATTATCTGCAAGTTAAGAGTATGTTCTGAAAAGATGCCATTCGTTTTGCATTCTCTTATGAGTACATTGAAGGAATATTTTTGGAAATTGATTCACAAAGGAATCCTTATGCTCAGAGATTAATTTTCCTATAATCATAGCATAGCTTTTCTGAAAGACAAGTTAAATAATATCAGTTTCTGACCGGACTCCTATTTTAATCACACTCATCAGTAGACTCATTTGGTAGTACTTTATCAGCAGACTGGGAAGTGCTGCTGACATCAAATCTCACTGGAATACTATATGCTGTGAGATTAATAAGATTGAAGTCATGTGTTTGGACATGAAGCAAGCCTCAGAACCTAAAAAATATATATTTACTTGTATTCCTTTCTGAAGTCTCCAAGCCATAGCTAAAAATTTTTTAAGTGACTTTTCCATGACCCAATTTATTTATTGGAAAAGGCACTGAAGCAAATCTAATATAGTTCAAAGATGCAAATATATTTGCCAAATGTTAATGTTTTTGTTGAAGACTAGTCTAATGGGGATTCATATTGGCAACCATTTTTAATAGACTAATGCTTTCCATTCCTACATATAAGGGAAACAAATCAATCATCATTCCTTTGATGTTGACGGGAAATTAGTGAGCTCTTTGGAAACTGGGAACTTTATATGCTGTGATCAGACTGGAATTCTCATAATAGTCTAACAATGACAAAGAGAGGTACGATATGATCTGAAACGATGGGAAAGGTGTTTGAATGCAGATAGCGTATGCAAAAAATTGCAAAGATGCAGACAACTGGATACCAATGGGTACCTGCTGGATTATTTTTATTTTATTTCGATCAAAGAGGATCTACTAGGTTGCAAGTAATCTAATGGAGCTAAGAGCGCAGATAAATTTATTCCTGTGGGAGGATGACATGGCGCATTAGAAACCTCAAAGAGAGAGTGAAAATGCTCTGCAATAAAAACCATAAAATATTCTACTTAGACTAGAGCATCAAACTATTTGATAATATGACCGTTTCCATATACAGGAAAACAGCACACAGTAAAACAGACTATACAGTAAAACAGCATACTGTATAGCCATGCTTGACTCTCAATAGTATGATTTATAGAAAGTATAACCACTGCCTTGGGCATTGGCAACCAGTCCCAGGAAAGACAATGAAGTTCAAAGCAATTTATTAAAAGACTAGTGAGAATGTATCTGCATTGCAGGAGTAAAATTCCCCCCATATGCCGCCACCCCCCCCCACTGCACATCAACCCCACCTTGTTAAGACTTCCATGTTAAGTATAGGACAAAAACACGTTGCACCCCTTTTCACCCCCTTAAAGGTTAAATTTCTCAATATTGGTTCTTGGTGGGTGTTGTTGTCACAGAAGGAATAACCTTCCTGAATTTCACTTTTAGGTCCAGTGGTTGGGGCAGAGCATCCCTCAGTCAGGGACTCTCCAATGGAAAGTATAGGGAGGAAAACACATTGCGCCCCTTTTCACCCCCTTCCAGTTGGAATTTCCAAAAACTGGTTTTTAGTGGGTGCCTCCATCATGGAGGGAACACTCTCCCCAAATTTCACGCTTCTAGGTCCAGCAGTTTTGGCTGGGCATTGTTGAGTGAGTGAGTCAGTCAATGACTTTTCAGTTTTATATATTTAGATGCAAAGCCTCCATGTTCAAGCATGACCAGTGGATAGGTTTTTTGAGGATTCTTCCACACTGGCCCCAAGCAAAGCTTTCATTTATATTTGGGGTATTCTGTAGGAGTTGGGGTGGAATGACAGCTGCATAATTATATGGGCTGATTTATCTATTAGTTAATGAGCTGCCCATCCTTATACTTTCAGCTTAACAAATGATATTCAATCAACATTTTCAAATGGCCTAAATGAGCCTCATAACAAGGCTTATTTCCGCAAAGGGAGGTTGCCTGAGTAACATTACATCATTTAATTTTACTAGTAGCCAAAAGGACACTGAATGAGGGAAAACCACTTGCAGACAATCCTGTTCCAGGTGTGGGTGGGAGTTCAGATCTCTATGTCCTTTTTTATCCATATTTGGGGAAGTACTAAATGGAGACAGGTCTTCTGCAGTTTCAGATTTAGATCCTATTGAAGATGTGTGTCTTCAATTCCATTCCAATTAATTGCATGTCAATGCATGGCCAAGCAGAAGCACATTAAAGTGCTATGTTTATTTCAATGGCTTCCAGGTCAGCCCATTAAAAGCATTATAAGTAGCAAATACTTGCATATGCTAAAAGAAAAGCAATATTTGGACTCAAATGGTTAAGATACACAAACTGGTTGTCGTGATGGCTTCTCATATTGAAGCTATTCTGTTTGAAGAGAGTCACCCCTCTAATTGATTGCATCAGAGTATCCTTGACATTAATATAAACAGATTAATAGGCAACATTTCATGAGCCGCTTGAAGAGTTTGTGCACATAAATGAGTCCATCACTGAAGTCGAACACATTTTATGCAGAAGCTGGTTATGATGACCTATGCACTATCTTTTTGTCCAAGAGCTACAATAAGCAGCTCCTCCTGTGATCATAAACAGGGCGTTTTGAAAGGAAAACAAAGCTAGAAATTTTACAAAGTTCCACAAGTCAGGCTTAAATAGGATCCTTCACCCAAACCTTCAAGCACCTCTGTGTATGTTTCTGCAAATAGTATTTAAAATGTCCCTGAGTTAGCTAAACCAAGACAGTTTAAGGTAATAAAAAACAGATTAAAATCTTACTCTGACATTTCCTACTGTTCTCTTCCTGCTTGCCAGCCTAGAGGTAAGAGGAGGGCAGAGCATTGTAACTGGGATTTAAGAACATAAGAAGAGCCTCAGCTGGATAAGGCCAATTTTGATAATAGTGGAGAAAGTCCATGTTCCCCTCCAAAATAGCTGCTTTGGAAATCCTCAATGCACATAATCTGCCCTGTCAATTTCACAAAGCACCCAAAATAGAGTCGTGATCTGTGTGTGGGGCCAACAGTTTGGGAACCACTAACATAAAGTCTTCATCTGGGATACCACGTTGCCCTTCTATAATGGTACCAAATGAAAGTCTTTGAATATGCATAGATGCAACATATAGTGTTTATTTGAGATACCACGTTGTCCTTCTATAATGGTACTAAATGCAAGACTTTGAATATGCATAAATGTAACAATGCCTCCAGGAGATTAAAGAGCACTAAAAATAGCAGAAAAAAGATGAAAAAATTGCCTCCAAAGCCTTCTACCATCCAGATATGCATCCAAACACATGCATTTTCTGACATACAGTAGATTAGTCTCAGTATGCAAGGGGGGGAAAGTAGCACTTGTGGTATGCAACACCTTTCATCATCTCCTCTCAATTTCATTCCACTTGAGATCATTTAAAAAAATTCCTATCTGCTTAAGTAACTGCTGTCCTGGTTAATACTGACTTGTTTACAGGGAAATTAGACCCTGTCACCCATCACACATTGACAGATAAATGCCCTCACACTAAAAAAAATTAGATCAGTTCTGTCTGTACAACAGCGATAGCTGCAAAGCACTCATCACATTACCTAACAGAGCTGATTATTGATGTACCATCCGTGATAAATGTGCTATTCAAGCATGGAATCAGTTTGTATCTGTTGTTACTCTATTGTAAGTATTCATAATTACGTTTTACCCAGTAAAAATTCCTCTCGGGAAACAGACTGTCTCACTTAATCTTGATTGGAATTTTCAGGTGTGCAATGGATGTATATTAAGGGTCCCCTAAACATTATCACTGTTTTAGAAAAAGCCTGAGGATAATGATGATAAATAGTAGGAAAATAAATCAGCTGTATTTTAACTGTCTCTTAACTGAGAAAATAATTTAAATTTAGCAGCTTTCAGTCAAATGAAATATTGTGATACCAGCCACAAATATAAGCAATCCTTGTTAGCTATGGGGGTGGGGGGGGGGCTGGTTCCTTGTAAACTCACTATAACAGAAAACCTTTATTACAAAATAATTGATCCTATGGGGAAAAATGGAATTAGATCTAGGGGAGTCTTTTTCACTATACGCTAAATCAGTGGTGCCCAACCTTTTAACTTCAAGGCTCCTGGACCTTTAACAAGCTTGTAAAAGAAGGAATTTCATAGGTATAGCTTGTGATCTGTAGGAATGCCAGCATTCAAAGTTATAGAGACCAGAGAGGGGCTGAATTATAGGAGTATGTTGAAAGTCAAAACTATGGTAATGTCTTGTTTTGGCAAGCAAAAACGACATGACAACCGACTTCTGGTGATGATGGACTGGGCACAAGTCTCAAAATGTCCTAGTTTCTTAAAAATTCAGGCGAAGGGATTAAAACAACTGGAAAAGGTGTATAAAAAGCACAACACAATGGCAACATGTATAAAAAGCATTCCCATCTCCAAACGTCCCCACCGAAACCCTTGAATGCTGGGGGGAAGGAGATCCAAAATATGGTGCATGGAAAGAATATGCAAACATCTGGTTTCTAGTTCAGTTCATACCTCATAGTATATTTGTCGTCCTCCTACATCAGGGGTCTCCAAACCTGGGCCCGGGTACCACATGTGGCCCTCGGCAAGCCTCAATGTGGCCCCAGGCAAGACCTCTCCAACATGCTTCAGGAATGGCTATTCACATCATAGATCAAAATGTGCCACAAATAGATTAAAGGTGTATAAGCAAGAGATGGCTAGTTGATTTGGAAGGGTTCATGCAAAACACATCATGTAGAGCCATAAGTATACACAAGCACATATATTGTTTTAAACTAAGTTTCTAGAACCAGTCTTAATGTGGCTTAGGGCCCAATCCTTATGGAGCACTAATTGTGCTTTTGTTAGTACTCCATTGGCACCAATGACCTGGCTGTAACATTATGCCAGCACTAATAATTTGCCACCAGCACTGAACCCATTGCTGTTGGTACTCCAAAAAATGACAGCCTCCAAAAATGGATGTCAAGAGCTCCAAGTTGTTTGGCCACCAGTTGGTAGTGGGGTTTTTCTGGGGGTGGAAGGGGGACAAGAAGGGGGCACAACTGTGTGGTGAAAGGCTGGGGAGGGAATGGCGGAACAGGATTTTAATGACTGGATTATGCACAAATATGTTCTTAAGAAATAAAAAAGGTTTTTAAAAAAATCCTGCATGGTCCCTGTCAGTTATTATGATTGCTGCCAAAAGAGCTCATGCCTGATCAGACCAATTGTGGTCACAAACACATGGCCTATTTGGGTAGTGTGAATTGTTGCAGTGTCAGCTGCTTAAGGGAGTCTGGCATAGACCAAGGAGTAAACCATGTTATTTGTCCAGTCCGCACACTTGACAAACATCTACTGTACTGTGTAACAATTGGACTATGGAGTCCTGATTTTTTCAGTTGTGACCTACATCACCCTGGGAATGTACGAATCTGCCTCAGCCTCTCTGGTTTGTGGTCTACAGTACACATGGAAGCAATGTGTCAACACCACAGATGGTTGTCTGAGATTTTCCTAACCTCCACAGATCAGAAGCTGCCTGGGAGTGGCCGTTTGAGGGACTTAAGCTCAGTTGACAGTCCCATGTATTCCAAGAATGTTCTCCAGTGATCCTTCTCAGCCAAGTTACTTCTTGAACCAAAATTTATTGTGCTAACAAAAAACACACCATGGTCTGCAGTACCGAGTTCATTATCATAAAAGTTTTGGCTTGAAGAATTCTAGGCTGACAAAGATTTCTCTTTGTTGGATTCTTAAATCATGAAGGCTGCAATCCTCTTGATGCCTACCGGAGAGTAAGCCCCGTTGGGAACAATGGAACTTCTTTCTGAGTAAATGTGTGGAATTGTGCTAAAATGTCAGAGTTGAAAAAATAATGTGGCATGAAGATTTCTAACTGGTGTGGCTTTTGTGTTTGTGACAAGGATAACAATTCAAGTTATTGCTTGCCCAAGGCATGGATTAGCTCCATTGTGGTGATGTTCCTCAGACCTTTTTCCAAATACTTTCCCCAACATTAAAACGGTTCATTCAGAAAGAGAAGACTGGCTTTATGACAAGTCCAACTACATTCCAACATCCACTTAATTTATACTTGAGAGAATAGTTGTGTGTGTGTGTGTGTGTGTGTGCATTTCTTTGAAATGCATATTAGAAAATATCTAATATGCCACTCCATCGGCAGCTCCAAAATGTGGCAAAAGGCAATGCTACAATTTAACTATTTCACTCCCAGTATGTTCTGTTCTGAAATCTGTCAGTCCCACTTTATTATTTAGAAAAATCCAATTTGTTACATTTGAAAAATGAATCTATATAAGTCCAAATTTCTTGGTTTGACACAGCATCCTTCTGAAAAAATTAAAATAAAGCTGAAATATGTTCATTATTACATTATCCCACCCTCTGATTGATGTTAATTGTGGTATGATGATTGATGTCACATGATGTAAACAAAACCATGTGCTTCCGGTATTTTGACAGGGATAGGCCTACATAATACTATGGCCTTTCATTTTGATCAAGAGGTTGAACCAGATGACCTTTTAATTCTATCTCCAATATGCATGTTGAATGTTACATGTTCAAGAAAACTGAAAGATCAGGAGACTCTGGCCAGGAGAATGAGAGGAAAGTATATGATACGGTTTCATTGGTGAATGCCAGGGTGTGACCTGGGATTGGGAACACTTACATTTACTGGTTTACTATACTAAGAGAACATAAAGATGTCAGCTTTCTGAATAGGGTATGTTTATTTCAGTTAGGTCTTATGGTGGGAGTCAAATAAATAACAATAGGTTCTATGTCCTAATAACCTAGATTAACAACAGGTTCTATGTCCCATTAGTAACCTCTTCTCAGAACCAGGAGCTCATTAGCAAAGGGTTCTATAGAACCTGTGAGAACCCCCTGAAGCCCACCACTGGTTAGGTCCTTTACTATTATGTTGGAGAAACTGAGATAAGATAATTAAAGGAAAATTTGTAATGTGTCTTTAGGTATATGCTGCCTGAGGTAGAACTTAAGTAATTTATGACCCAATCAGTGCAGGTATGGAGGTAGCTGCTGCACAACAGAGTAAGAGCACAATCCTAACCATGTCTACTCAAAAGTAAGCCCCATTATGTTCAATGGTTCTTACTCCCAGGAAAGTGTCTTTAGGATTGCAGCCTAAGGAGATGTATTATAACCCTGCCACCTTAACCAGAGGGATGATCCACTGGCCTGATCCCTGGCCTGATCTTCCCACCATTCTGCCCTCTCCCAACTTAAAAAGCCCTCATTCTTCCTTCCTACCAACCTCCCCAACTGCCCCTCCCCAATTATGGCCTCCCTAGACTACTATGTACTAACCTTTTGCATCTTGGAGTGAGGCAGATGCATGTCCTGGCTGCATCCTCCCCTACTCCTAAGAAGTTGCAAATGTGCCTTACTGGATGTTCGCAACACTCCCAGGCTGGCCTAAGGGACTTGCACCAGCCAAATGAGTGAATGTGGATCCTGCTCACAAAATGGTCAGATTTCTCTAAGTAGCTGTGCACTATCAGCAATTTTCTTTTTATTTACAGTAAAAACTTGGATTGAGAATGTTTTGGATTGAGAGCGTTTTGCAAGACAAGCAAACATTTCTAATAATTTTTTCATTCAATACAAGCAATGTCTTGCAAAATACAAGCAAAAAAATAGTACCGGCAAAGATATGGCCGGTTTCTGCCTGCACTTCCTCAGCATCTCCTGAGAGACCAGCCTAAGCATTTCTACTTTGAATTAAGCCTATTATAGTCAATGGGGCTCACTCCTGTTTAACCTACTTCAGGCAAAACTGGGAGTTGACTTCCAGCTGATTTTGTTTTTGCTCCCTCTCTGCACCATGATGGCCAAGAGGCCTGCCCTTCCTAGTACCTTCCTAGTTCTAGGTGCTGTTTGAAACCCCCCAAGTCTTTTTTCCAGCTTCTTTTCTGGGGAGCAATAGTGACCCCCCTGGCAAATTTTTACCACCGTCGCTCCTCCTAAGCTGACTTTTGGAAGTTTCTTATTTCCTTTTTATTCATCATAACTATTTATTTAGCTCTTTTTATGAATGGAAATTTCAGATTGTGGATATTATGATTTTGTTCATAATATTGTACATATTTTGTACATAAATATGTATTTTTGCCTAGGGTTGCCAATTAGATACAGTTCAAGCACGTACTCCTGTTTGCTTTTTCTCTTGTCTTTAAAAAAAGCCATTCCAGCCTGGAATGACCATTTTTTTTTTTTACTGACCATTTGCTCATGTTGTCTTCACACCTTTGATTGCTATCTACGCACATGCTAATGAACAAGTCCTCTTTGCCTTGAGGTAGGACTCTCCCATTGTTCATGGGGTTCCTGACTCTGTCCTGACCCTGTTGATGATATGGGTGTTTCTCCTTTCCAAGACCCTTTTCCCCCTACTTTGGTGAGGTGTTGGTTTCACCTTCCAAGGATAGCTGCATCTCCAGAATTTTATTGTTCGCTTTCCTGTTGATTTAAACAGGAACAGAGAACACATGCAAAGAAGTTTGGCTTGTCCAACAAGGGCTGCATCTATGGGTTTTCTAAGCCAAATGCGGCCCTCGAGGCTCTTGTTGGACAAGACTTTCAGTCACAGAACTGAACTGCTGAACTTCCCAACAGTGACTCAAAGTGACTCTACTTGCCTATATTTCCAGTTTAGCTCATAATTAATGCTCATATGTCTTTCTTTTTCATGAAAACATAAGGCAATGTGGAGGCGGGTATGAATTTTCAGTGATTTGGGTTTTACTTGCTGTATGATTAATAAATGAGGATTTTTGAATCAGATTTCAATTATTGTCTCTTTGTACATCCTAATGAATGTCACTTAACACTTTAAGAGTGTTACAATTGAGTTAATTAGGTGCTTATGACAGTTTTCTAACAGTGGCATTTTGTGTACACTTCACCCAACCGGGGGAGTCACACAATTTCACCTGACGTAGGGTTAAGAGAAGCAATGGAAAGTAGCTTGAGAGACCTAACCTTGTATATCTGCTCTAAAGTAAGCCTTTTTATAATCAGTGGGGCTCACTCCTGTGTAAGGGGGAACAGATTACAGTCTGAGAGACCTGAGAGACATAGGCTGCAATCCAGAGCAAATTCAGCCTGCTCTGACCTAACTGCACTCTCCTAACTATTCTGTATCCAGAGCAGAAAGTTATGCTGAATCCAGAGAGTCAGGAAGCCTGGGCTGCCCTAACTGCTCCAGAGCATGCTAAGTAATTGACACAAGGGGAAGACTTGCTCCTGAGGAGACACCCCTCAGATCACACTGAACAAGGAACAGCTGTGGTGCCTACAGTGGTGACATGACTCTGCACATCACCTGGTGCGGAAGTCTGTGCGTCATCCCTGGGATGTGCGCCCCCCCCCCACCTGGACTGCACAGTCACCAAAGTTGGCGCCTGCGCAGTTGTTTCTGAAGCCAACTGGCTTCAGAAAGAGTACTGCACAGGCACCATCTCTGACACCTGCGCAGTACTTTTCTGAAGCCTTTTGGCTTCGGGGGAGACTGTGCAGGCGTCAGAGTTGGTGCCTGTGCAGTACTCTTTCTGAAGCCATTCGGCTGCCGCTCCGCCTCCTGAGTGAGGCCGAATGGCTGTGCAGAGGCGCGGACTTTCTCTGCTCTAAGGAAGTCTCCTCTGAAGCTGTTCGGCATGCTCAGTGTGTTTCTGCGCAGTGCGTCTCAGATGGCCGTTCAGGCCAGCTCCTCAGACAAGTGTCAGCTTCTGGCTGATTCTCCGCCTTGGAGCAGGCCTGAATGGGGGTGCTGACGCCCGGGGCCTGCCAAAGGACAGTCAAACTCCTCCGGCACATCACCCCATACGGAGTGCATCCCCAGTGCAGCCCGCACCAGTCTGGTGACGCCACTGGGTGCCTGCCTTATAAGGAGTCCCTGATGAGATGCCAGTACATTCTACAGTGAATAAAGGGGCTTCTTGGAGTGGCCTGCTGTATCCTGAGGTTTGTGGGCAGCCGTAGTTTGTTCCATATCCTGAGGTTGAGAGGCAGGGGTTGCAGCTAGGCTGGCCAAGAACTCAGATTTTTGGTCAGCACTGCCATTCTTACTTGGGCCTTATCATGGACCCCTATGGGTCTACTCATTACTATACCTGCTCCTGAGGTGGTATAACTCTGAGGGCTGGAAGAGGGCATTTCTGCCTTGGAAACAGGCTCTGGATACAGAGTAACTGCTCTGCCCTAGGCAATGCTAAACATGCCCTCAACTTGCCTCTCCTGAGCTGCTTAGGCTGCCCCAGTTAGGGCAGAGCAGGTCCACCTCTCTTAGGGCACCCTATCTTGCCTTGCTCTGCCCTAAGCCTCCTTCAGAGTAACTGGGCTGGAGCATCTTGCAGTTGCTCCAACCTAGTGTTAGATAGGGCAACCTAAGGGCTCTTATGTGGACAGATTAGTTGCTCTGGATTGGGCTGTAAGTGCAGGTCAATTTGTTTTATATTTCTTTATATTTTTGCATTTTCTTTATTATTTTGTATTATATTACAGTATTGTAATAATTTTTATATGACTATTTTTGGGTTGTGGAACAAATAATCCGAGTTTCCATCATTTCTTGTGGGCAGATTTGCTTTGATATACAAGAGTTTTGGATTGCAAGCATGCTTCTGGAACAAATTATGCTCATCAACCAAGGCACCACTGTATTGGGTGAATGCCACTACCATGTTCTGCACAAAGTTTTGCAGTGCCTTTAGAGTTAGGCAGTCTGTAGGAGAAAGGGACAGACTTGGTCCAAGCTTAAATTCACATGTTTTGCAGTGATTTATGTATGTGGGCTTCAACAACTCATGGACACTGTGTTTGTTTTTCCAGTCTAATTCATTTTGGAAGCTTTACCTATAGAACAGAAGCAGTCTAAGCAATTCAGTTACATATAAGGCAGTATTTACTTGTAAGCAGTGCAACGAAGGGCCAGATTTTCCCCCTCGTGAAGGAGCCTTTGCAAATTTCAGATGACCATACAAATATATACAAATGCATAATGACTCATCTATGTGCAACAAAATGCCTACTATACATATAACAGATGTCCACGGTGACAAGGGGTACATTAGTTGCATGTTTATATTAAAAGGAGGCAGGAATTTGCTATTTTATGTAGGGGAGTTGTGGGAAGGATCTCCAATACACGATGGGGAGGTAGTGAACTATAAATATTTGCAAATGTTTATCCAGGTGCCAAGAAAAGTAGACTGCTGAAAAAGGGAAGGAAACACCAGATGCAATTGCCGCCGGGATCCATTTCAGTGAGACTGATATTGACACTTCTCAGTTGGATGACAGCAGAACCACACACGGACCCCAGAATGATGATACTAGATGAGAAAGCATCATGTACCATTAATTTAATTAATTACCATTAAAGCATCATGTACCATTAAAGCTAAGTATGCTGAGGATCATGGTCCATTTTCATGATGGAGTAGCTGCAAATGATGGACCAGGAAAGCTGTCAGCATCAAACAAGATCCATCTTCTTTTTTGTGCTTGCCTGCCAAAGAGGTGTTCACTCAACTCTTGGGTTTGGTCTCTTATCATACGTTATAGATTATTTTACATGATTGCATGTGATTGTTGAAGAGATCAACAATTGCAGAGATATCTAGCGTTAATTTATTCAGAAGTTAAGTCCACTGATTTCAATAAGTGCAACTTATTAGGATGTAATCCTATCTTACGCACTGGAAGCCAACACCTCCATCAATATGAAATCCTGTGAGCCCTTTAAAAGCCCACACCACTGTGGTCATTCCATAGAGAAAGAGGCGTAAATGAAACCTCCTGAAGCAAAACAAGGTCATGTTGAAATTCAAAATGTACCCTGGAAAGGAGAAGCCTCCCTGAGATGTTGCTGCAAAAAGCAAGAATTGCATTTCAAAAGAGTGAAATAGTGCATTTCAAATATCCTCTTCTGGAGGTTATAAAAACTATTATACATTTACACGTCTTAGGGTGCAATCCTAAGAAATTTAGGCCAGCCTAACTCATCTGGCCTTTCTTTCCATGATGGTGCAGGGAGTTTAACATATGCCTGTGCATTGGCCTAACTGGCCCAGGAGTCAGGGTGTCTTACAGCTCTTTTGTGACACCTCTTGGTCATCACGGGACTTATGCTGGGGCTTATGCTGGCTTATGTGAAGGTTAGGATTGCAGCTTTAAGGCTGAAAAAGCACAAGACACCCATGTAAGGATCTTCCTTGGAACAGGTGCTTTTAAGGGTGATGTCTATCAATGTCTGGGAATTAGAGGGAAACAGTGAGTTTTCCCAATGACATCAAACTATTCAGTGTGACGAAAAGTAATTATAGCCCAATCCTATCCTTAGTTGAGCCACACTGCGTTTAGTGTTGGCTTGGAGCAGGAGGGTAAAGTAGGCCTCCGTCAGTCTTGAAAGACAATGGTATCATGCTCAGCGCTGCATATGCGGCATGTGAAGCACGAAAGAGTCCTTGCTCCAGTGTAAGAACAACTTACTCTGGATTCCAATATAAATTTCACATAGGTTTTCACTAGGTGGTGCAGTAACTACGGGTGCACGTAAAGTCTCTTACATGTTCCCGTAGTTACTCTGGATTTGGGGGTTAGTGATTTAGGCCTTTGGGGGAGGGGGGGTTGAATATGACGGAATTTACGTCTCCTGCATTCACTCCTCCATCCTGGACCTACCAGAATTATATGGGCTACTTGGTTCTGTGCCATCTGTCTGTAGCCCTGTGTAATACTGGCAGGCCCAGTATGTAGAGTAGGATAAAGTGGAGTTCTAGACCTGAATATCCCCTTGGCCTAAACCATACCCACCTGTCCCAAAACACTCTTCCTCACTTTTACCTTTTTTTAAGGGTCAATTTATTTTGTGAATTGCATTTAAAGATAGATAGATAGATAGATAGATAGATAGATAGATAGATAGATAGATAGATAGATAGATAGATAGATGATAGATAGATAGATAGATAGATAGATAGATAGATAGATAGATAGATAGATAGATAGATGGATGGATGGATGGATGGATGGATGGATGGATGGATGGATGGATGGATGGATGGATGGATGGATGGATGGATGGTCCCCCTATATAGCACTTCATTTGGCAGGCAACCTTATAGAAGTTATTAGTCTTTTTTATCACTGTACATAACTATTATTATAAAAATGTAGTTTCAAAATCATGACAAAACAACAGAGATTTGTTTCAGCAAGCTGAAGAGCAAGTCGCTTGAGCAGCCTTATAACAAGAGTCGTTCAACCGTAGAAGATTGATCCACCAAAGAGAAGATAATATGTCCCAGATTTCTAAGGTCAAAATGAGGGTCTTTATGGTGCAATTCCTCCAGCTGTTCAACCTCTGGTAATAACACAAAGGTTCTCCTTGAAATCCCAGACAGAAGCATGGAAGTCAAAGCAACTACCCAAAGAGTACCTGGTTTGAAAGAGAGGATACAAATGGACAAACAGTGAGTAGAGGGCTGGAATGAATAACTTTGGCTGACTTTAATACCCATCAGAACCAACAGCTGCTAGAAGCAAATATAGGCTTTTTTAATTCCCCTATGTGAACTGGGCTTCAGTAGATGTGAAGTCTATATATTTGCCTCCATAAAATGATCAGACATTGTAAATGGAAGCTCACAGGCCCAGTATACAAAGATAGAATCATAGAGAGGACATCCCCCCCCCCTTCCATAATTAGTAGAAAACCGATATGTTTATGTCTGGAAATGTAATCCTAATATTATACAATTTATATGGGAAACTGGGACATTCCTTGAAAAATTACAATACACCCATGCTATAAAAATACAATAAAGCAACAGATTAAAAACTACTCTATTACAAGTTCCACAAAAATTAAAACCAGATAAAAAGAAGACAGTCCAGAATCAGGATCTAAACAATAGAAAAAGAGCAAAGACTTCACCACCCTGATTTGAGGAACTAATTAGTGTTTTGTAATTTCTTGGAATCCAAAACTATAGGATGGTTTTAGCAACACTGTCAAGCAAGCAGCGCTGGACTTGTGTCACATTCTTCATTTGGATTTATAATCAAGGTATTTCTTTTCAGCATTTGTAAGTAATTACATGGGAAAAGTTACCATTGGTTACAGAACTAAAGTCCTTACTTACTCATTCAGGAAAAACAGTGCTGGATTTACGTACAAACTAAACAAACTATAGCTTAGGGCCTCACTCACTTGGGGTCCCCCAAAAAATTTAAAGGGAAAAAACTGTATGTGCATTTCCAAAATATAAGATAAAAAACAAAATAAAACCTACTTACAGCAACAGTGTTTTGTGTTGTGTAGGCTCCTAAGATGTAAGTAATGGGCTCCGCCTACTAGACTGCTCCCTAAAATATGTCGACAATTTGTTGTTGACAAAGGACAGCTGGACATATAAAGGGCCACATTACCCTCAATCGCTTAGGGCCTCATCAAATCTAAATCTGACCCTGAGGAATGGTATGCCATCCTGCTGACATCCAGCTTTTTCAAAGCATACATCTTTCACACCACACCCCAAATAATTACTGTGACGAGAATGAGCCCTTGGAAGTATAAATCCTAAGTTAATTTTAAAATGAGATTCTTCTTTCTGAGAACTACATTATCCAATATGACTTGTCGTGATCCAACACATTTCACAGGGACTGGCTCTTGTCCCACCGCAAGTCCTTTCTAGCTACGTAATATTAGATAGAAAGGAGGTTTGTGTGGAATTAGAGCAAGTCCCACTTCCCTGATGGATTAAGCATGTCATCACTTGATGGCATCTTCATCACTTGATGACCATCACCTGATGATCAAGCACATGTCACAGGGCAGCTACTCTGTCCTGCTTAGATTTTCACAAAATGTTTTATGGTCCAATAAACATTCCATGTCTGTTCTGCAACCGGTTTGTTATCCAAGTTTGAAAAGAAATTAATGGTGTGAAAGGAGAAGTTATTCTGTGCCTCACAATGCTGACCTGGAGTCATCCAGTGAAACTTACTAGCAACATAAGCAAGCATTTTTTCCACACATAACCAATGGGGAGCAACTTTCCACAAATTGGAGTGATGGCTCCTGGCTTAGGTAGTTCAAAAATGATTTAAGAATTTGTGGTCATTGGTAGATAGTTTTCCTATTAGCCATGGCTGTTAGGAGAAACCAGAAGCAAAATATTTCTGAAGACAGTGGTACCTCGCATAACAAGTGCTCCACATAAAGAGTGACTCACATAACAAGCACAAATTCCCATTGGGAGTGTGCTCCACTTTAACAAGCCTGCTTCACTTAACTAGCCCCAGGCAACTGCCTGCAAGAAGCTGTTGGCTTCTAATTCTAAGAAGAATTTTAAACTTTATGAATGCCAATAGTGAATTAAAACTGTACAAAACCACATTTTCCTGCCATTACATTAACAGCCCAAACCTATTCTTCCCACACACTCCTACCCATAAAAAAGCAGGCCTCCGTCAGTCTTGAAAGACTATGGTATCGTGCTTGGCGCTGCATACGCTGCATGCGAAGCACAAAAGCCTGGGTTAGATTGTTATGGAGGATAGGCTGTTACCCAAGCAGCAAATCCCCCCTCTCCACACCACTGAATTAGTCCAATGGAAAGGCAGAGCCAATACGATTGGATCCAGCTTGCGTCGCAGAGCTGGGCTAAGGACAGGAGCTCACCCTGTCTTGTGGGGCCAACCCGGGTCTCGAACCTTGGCCTGCTGGTTAACAGGCACAGCGTCTTAACCGCTTGCGCCACCCACGCCCATGGAGTGGCACCAAAATGGCTGATGTAGCAACCTGCAGTGGGAAACAGGTATGGCAGTAAGGTCTTCCCACCAGCACTCCCAGCAGCATGCTGAGTGGTGCACTGTTGGAGCACTTTTCGTGATGGATGCTGACTGCTGAGCAGTTAGCTCTAGTGGAAGAGGAGCACCAACATTATGTGCAAACTGTAGGATTGGACTCAGTTTGCTGTTCCATCTACAGAATAACTAAAAAGTAACTCACTTTAAAAACTTATAAATTACAATATAGGGAGTTATATTTCAATCATCCTGTATTCCCAGGAATAAGCCCCATTGACAATACAGTGGTACCTTGAGTAACGAGCGACTTGAATAAAGAGCTTTTTGTGCAAAGAGCAAAATTTTCTCAGAAATGTTGACTTGCATAAAAAGCACTGTCTTGAGTAACTTGAGCACTTCTGAGGAAGTTTGGAGCAGGCTTCCATGGCAAGGGAACCCACAGGGGGGACAAGGGGACTAGCTTGAGCTCCAGTGGGGCCCTGGGCAAAGTTTGGAATAGGCTTCCATGGCCAGGGAATTCAAGGGGGGTCTGGGGGGAGCAGCCTGAGCCAGGTTTGAATGTGGGATCTGTGTGTGGCAGTGTGGAAGGTGTGCCTTATCAATGTTCTAGTGCTGCTCCCCGTCAGCAGCTTGGGAATGTTAAAGTTGCACAAAAAGACAATGATTCCATTGAGCCAATGGATAGCAGTGACTCCATTAGCGATTGTAAAAGTCATCTCCCTCTCTGTAACCCTCACAGCAGCCATGAAGGTTTTCAAAGGTATAGTACAGTTCAGTCCTGTACAGTATTTTCTTTATTGCAGTGTTGTGTGTTACTGTATATTACAGTGTTTTGTACTGTGTTATATTACAATGTCTTGTAATCATTTTTATAAACAGTTAATATTTTTATATGAATATTTTTTGGGTTGTGAAACCAATCATCTGAGTTTCCATTATTTCCTATGGGAAAATCTGCTTCACATAAAGAGCATTCATGTAACAAGCATGCCTCTGGAACAAATTAAACTTGTTACGTGAGGTGCCACTGTAATGGAACTTATTTCTGAGTAGACATGAACTGGATTGAGCACACAAGCTACAATCATTCCTCATTCATTCATTCATTCATTCATTCATTCAATTAGATTTATATTCCACCTTTCTCCCCGAAGTGTAACCAAAGGTCTCTTTTATTGCACCATTCATCCAGCATGATTTTTCCATTGCATGGCAATTTCCCCAGTTGGTGTTATGCTTTATAATTATTAATTCTACATGAGCGAACATCAAAAGAGTCACAATTTTTATTATCTGTTTGAAATACTTGTGGTTAGTCTTAAGTGCCCTTCAAGTATCGTAAAACAGGTGTCAAGGATTGGAGCTAATATTATGTAATGCAAACCAGCACTTGGTGCTTGTCTGCTTTGAAAGAAAGCATGCCATGGGGTACTACTACTTCTGCAGGATAGGTTGTGATGTTCCAGTGTTCATTATTTAAAAAATACCTCCTTTTTCCACTTTAGTAAGAAGATGTTCAAGGCAATGACTATTTCCTTGAAGAAGGGGATCACAAGGACATTTGAGTGGTCCAGATAAGATGAACTTGAAGTTCAATAAACATTGTAGAAACTGATCCTCCCATAATAGTAAAAGGATAAAAGCAGAAGTTTGAGAGACTGGATAAGTGAAATAAAATTGTTTTTAAAAAATTAGGCTGCAATCCTAATCCCCAGTTAGGCAAGCCTAAGCCCCAGCAAAACTCCTTTCCTGATTTATAGGTGTCAGAGGCCCTGGGGGCTTAGGCCAGTGCATAGGCATATGCCAACCTCCCCACACTCCCATGGGAAGATATGCCAAGTGAGTTAAGCTGGTCTAAATTGGTTACAGTTCTGCCCAAAGACTCTTAAAACTAGCTGGGTACCAATAGAGCATCATTAAAAATAACTGGGTCCTGGTGCTAAAAGGTTTTACTGCATTCTCCAGCTGCCCCCTTCTCCCACCCCCCAAAAAACTGGATTGCTACATGCCTCCATGTCACATGGTCATCACTGTGGTATTAAAAAAAACCCCTCACAGTGGTTTTATATGTTATCCTGGTGTTATCCTAGTGTTTTATATGTTATCCTACCCCTGGAACCACAGAACTGTTTGACCTATATCCTTAGTTTCAAGGGAATTCATCTGAATGGTTCGTAAGTTCTAGGGTGAAAATGGGAAGAGAAATAAAGGAAGAGCAATCCTTAGCATCCAATACAAAATATAGGTACCAATTTAATAGAAATAATATATAATAGTAATTTTACACTTGACACAAATACATCCAACATTAAAATGTTTCTCAGTGAGTCACAGACAGGCTGTTCATTTGCAAATAATGTATGACTATGAAATGCCTCAGTGTTGTGGAAAGGGATTCACACCAAAAAGGTCTTTTTGAACCTCTCTGCAGACCAAACATGCCATAAATGCCTCTGGCACAGGAGCAGCTCTTCACTTGCTTCTTTTGCTTCTGGGCATGAATAGTTTTTGAGTGACATGGTGACTGACAGACAAGTCAGCTACAAAATTGTCCTTCTTGAAGGAAGCATTGATGGAGCAAACAACATGTTATTGTCACACCAAATTTTTTTCTGTTGCCAATTTCCATAATCAATTTCTCTGCCTGGCTAAATTAAGGATCTGCTGAGTTATCTTGGCTCAAAGGATCAAATTTGTGATGCTATTTTGGAGCTAAACAAGAGAACCACACACGGTTGGTTCCCACGTGATTTCAAAGAGTAATACATTGTTTATTTCCTTTTTGGAGATATAGGAACATCTAAACAAAACCTAAACGTTTAGTGTTCGTTTAGCCATGCTGGCCACATGGCCATGGAGACATATTTGGACAAAGCTTGCTCTTTGACTTCGCAAGGGGGATGAGCACTGTCCTTAGAGTCGGTCAGAACTGGTTGGAAAACCTTTATGGACAACTTTATTTTTAAACAAAACCACTCCATAAAAACAGTGATTTTTTTAATAGGAAATATTCCAAATTAAATTTGAATGCCCCAGAAGTTTGCTTGAAATCAGTGACACAGAGAGAGAACATAACCCTCCCAACCTGCACTTACATTTCAGAATCACATGGATGATATTTCAGCTACATATTGAGCTCAATCCGAACCATGTCTACTCTAAAGTAAGACCCACTGTGTTCAATGGGTCTTACTCCTAGGAAAGTGTCTTTAGGATTGCATCCCTGGAGTTAGGATCCTAAGGGGGTTGCAATGCTTCAGTTGAGGGGCTGTGACAACTTATGAGAATTAAAAAGATTTAAGAC
Source organism: Cryptoblepharus egeriae (assembly GCA_030015325.1). Lineage (NCBI taxonomy): Eukaryota > Metazoa > Chordata > Lepidosauria > Squamata > Scincidae > Cryptoblepharus > Cryptoblepharus egeriae. The sequence continues at coordinate 33,728,087 of JAREYC010000005.1, forward strand.
TACCGGACGAGAACACCACCAGGTAGGAGACATCTAGTGAGGGAAATGTCCATTTGGTTTCAAGTTCCAGTGATGCCAAGAAACAGATTGGAAGATGGTGAGAAGAGTTTGGCAGCTTAATTCAAAAACTGATTAGATATTTGATTCCATGCTTGCCAAGACACTTCTATTTTTCAAAGTTATCAGATGCTGCAACTCCCAGATGGCTAAATTTAGTGTGGGACCAGGTAAGTCTATTTGGTTTCTCCCAGGATGGCTTAATTTTCCTCCTGGAACCAGAAGGACTTAGATTGCTAAATATGAAGACTCCTTGATATTTAGTTCCAAACCCTTCACTCTATTACTTCCAAGGTTTGCTCCCTTTGCATACGCCATGGTCCTCTGGTCAGTTATCTCTCTTTTTTCTAAATGGACCTGAGGAAACACTAAGCAGTTTCCTGTGCCAGATTTAATGTTACTGTGGGCAAAATCCAGAGTAACTATGGGAAATCCTTGCTCTGGTGTAAGAACAACTTACTCTGGATTCCACAATGAATTTCCCATAGTTTTCACTAGGTGGTAAAGTAACTACGGGTGCATGTAGAGTCTCTTATGTGCTCCCGTAGTTATTCTGGATTTGGGGGTATGTCCCAAGTTTCTTTGAAACGTTACCTCAAGATTCAATTCCTTGACCGTTAATACCCTTGTAACTCAGGGGCTGTGGAGACCTTACACCCCATTTGCTTTTATTGTGTAATCCTTGTAGTTTCAGCTCAGGCTACCTAGAGAACAAATTAAGATATTGGAACACAGAGAAACTGCTTTTGCATGCAATCCTAAAGACACTTTCCTGGGAGTGAAACCCACTGAACACTATAGGGCTTACTTCCTAGTAGACATAGTTAGGATTCTGCTGTTTGTTTCTTACTGACACCAACCATAATAGTCGCTGAGCAAGAGGATAAATTTCTTTTTTTAATGGACCAGAGGTTCCAGGGCAAATTCCCATAAATTGGCATTTTATATGATTAATACCTCCCTAGAGGGAGTAGTTTGTTAATTTAGTTTATTAAATAGTGGAATTATCCCATCATTATGGGCAGTGCCGGATTTACATATAAGCTAAACAAGCTATAGCTTAGGGCCGCATTCCCTTTAATTAAAGAAATTTAAAGAAAAAATACTGGATGTACATTTCCAAAATATAAGATAAAAAACAAGTAAAATAAAACCTATATACAGCAACAGTGTTTTGTGTTGTGTATGCTCCTATGATGTAAGTAATGGGCCCTGCCTGCTAGCCTTTATAGGGCCCTATTACCTTCAACAGCTTAGGACGTTATAAAACCTAAATCCGGCCTTGATTATGGGAGTAAAATTTCAAGAATATTTGAGGGCTGTGGGCACCTCTGGGCAGTGGCACTGTATGGAGGACACTGGGTGGTGGGCACTAGCAGGCTCTGCACACTGATGAGCACTGACAGACACCAGATTCCAGAGAGTACCAAGGGGCATGAGAGGCAGCAGCATTCATACTGGGCACCATCAGGCAATGGGCACCGAACACCAGTGAGTACCACCACACAGTGGGCACCAATGGGCCCCTACTGAGCTCTAGGCAACATTGTGCAGCAGGTACCAGCGGGCACTGGGCATCTCTACCAGGCACCAGTGGGCAGTACTGGGCACCAGTCAGTACTGGGCACTGGGCATCATTACTGGGCATCACCAGATATTAGGTACCACCAGGCACCACTGGGCTGCACCAGGTATCAGGCATCCCTACTGAGGCATCCCTTGCAGGCATAAAATTAAAATATTATAATAAAACAAACTTTATCACTATTCCTATATTTAGCTTCACCTTTCCTTACATTTTTATTCTAACTTGCAAGCCAGAGAGCAGGGTTTCCAACTTGTATTGAACCATTACAGAACAACCACCATCAACCTTTGTAGTTTTTCTCTATACTATTCCTGTTACTTTCAATTAATAATTTTAGAATATTTGCCATCTATAAATAAAAATTACTAGTGCACCTCAACACTCCCCAACTTGCTCAAAGAGAGAAATTGCCCACAACCAATAAACATTATTTTGATTATGAGACCATGGAACTATTTATGCGATTCAGAAGACAGCAGTATTCTTATCTATTTTTCCAGTACCAAAAGTTAAACTTTAAGAAAACAAATTGCCTTTGATGGATGATGATAACTCCATTCTTAAAATTTTCTTTAACTACTTATTTCTAAGTGCAGTATTAGATTTTACCAGAAACTGGTATAAATTGTATCCCTGGCTTTGGAATCAGAGAATAATTCCAGAATTTGATTGTGTGGCTTAAGTGTGGTGAGCTTAGACAGCCTCCTAGTGGCTGTTATGTTAATTTTTTTAGCATCATATACGTGGTATTTCATATGTGGCATTTTCATATATAGCCAAGATATCTTGGCTATGTAACTTTGGTGAGCTCAATAGTTTTTCATGTTCTAACAACATTTTAGAGCAGAGGACAGAAAAGTCTTGCAGCCATCAGATTCAAAATAAACAGATGCCGAATGCTTCGAAAGGTCAGGCAGCCTTAATGCAAACTCCTAATATTTCACGAGCTGGCACTGGAAGTAAGATACAAAACCCTGAAGATATGCTTTCATAACTGGTTTGCATTAATGGCAGCTCTGAGCAGACCATTAAATGAGCAAATGGCATTCTCCAACTTGTTGAAGACATTCAGTCTGAAGGCTAAGCTTGTGGAAAGCTACAAAGTTTCCTTTGACTGGTGTGCAATCTTCCACATATGTATGAAGAGCTCAGAAACCTGAATGTCTTTTAAGCACAACTTAAAAGAAGCCGTTACAAAAAGCAAGAACATGCATGCGTTGAGAGCTGGTGAAGTCATAAACCTCAAGAATAGACTCTTTCTGAGACTCCTTGACAAGATGAGTGGACAAGTCACAGACATTGTTGGTGTGGCTGCCAATACTTACTCATCTCAGAAAATAGTCTTGTGTATCAGTGCATTTTACTTCCCACATAAGTACGTGACTGAGGGCACAATCCAGAAGTACACTTGTGTCACCCTATCTGTCACTGGGCTGACCCAACTGCAAGATGGGCCACCCTAGTTATTCTGGAGAAGGCTTGGGGCAGCTGAGGGCAACATAGGCTTCCCCAAGATAGGGGACCTGGGCTGCCCTAGGCATGATGAGGGCATGTTTAACATTGCCTAGGGCAGAGCAGTTACTCTGTATCCAGAGCTTGTTTCCAGGGCAGAAATGCCCTCTTTCAGCTCCTCAGACCACCTCAGAAGAGGGTAATGAGTAGCCCCTGAGGGGTCCATGATAAAGCCAAGAAAGAATGCCAGTGTTGACCAAAAATCTGAGTTCTTGGCCAGCCTATCTGCAACCCCTGCCTCTCAACTTCAGGATATGGCACAACTACAGCAGCCACTAACCTGGGGATATGTCAGACCACTCCAACAAGCCCCTTTCATCCAGTGGTGGGATTCAAATAAATTAACAACAGGTTCTATGTCCCATTAGTAACCAGTTCTCTGAACCAGGCACTCGTTAGCAAAGGGTTCTATAGAACCTGTGAGAACCCCCTGAAGCCCTCAAGTGCTTTCATCCTCCACAAGAGATCTTGCTGGACTGGAGTCTCATGCTGCAGCTGTTACTGGTTGTCAGGAGCTTCTGGGCTTTTATAAGGCAGGCACTACAGCTGTTCCTTGTTCAGTGTGATCTGCCGAGGGGGGGGGGGTCTCCTTGGGAGCAAGCCCTCCCCAGATGTCACTGACTTGGTGCCTACTGAGCATGCTCTGGAGCAGTTAGGGCAACCCAGGCTTCCTGACTCTCTGGATGCAGCATAACTTTCTGCTCTGGATTCAGAATAGATGGGGCATCCTAGTGAGGGCTCTCCTCACTGCCCTCACTCTGGATTGTGCCCTAAAAATATACATCTTGTGCTAAAGCACATTTATTTCAAGTGCTATAGTGCATAAAACAAATTGTACCTTATGTCAATTAACAAACATTTCATGATCACTGTCTTCAGTCTATATCTATATATATAAAAGAGAAAAGTCACTGACTCATGGACTGACTCACTGACTGACTCACTGACTCATCACCGCCCTGCCAAAACCGCTGGGCCTAGAAGCGTGAAAATTGGTGTGGGTGTTCCTTCCGTGGCTGAGGGGTGCACTAAGAACCGGTTTTTGGAAATTCCAACCGGAAGGGGGTGAAAAGGGGCGCAACGCATTTTCCTCCCTATACTTTGCATTGAGAATTGCTGACTCAGCAACATTCCGCCCCAACTGCTGGGCCTGAAGCATGGAATTCTGGGAGTTCCTTCTGTCACCTGAACTCCCACCAAGAACCATCTGGAGAAACTTAACCCTTCGGGGGCTGAAAAGGGGGCAACGTGTTTCTGTCCTATACTTAACATGGGAGACTGAACAACATCCAGCCAGTTTGATGCTCAGACCCTGGTGCACTGGGGGATGTTGTTCGGAGGAAGAGGTTGCGCTGGTGAGGATGCTGCTCATGAGGGGAAATTGCGCATGAGGGGAAATTGCGCATGTAGGAAAGTTGCACATGTAGGAAAGTTGCGCATGTAGGAAAGTTGCATATGGGAGGAAAACTGCACATGGGAGGAAAATTGCACATGGGAGAAAGTTGCGCATGGAGGAGAGTTGCTCATGGGGAAAGTTGCGCATGGGAGGAAGTTGCGCATGGGAGGAAGTTGCGCATGGGAGGAAGTTGCGCATGGGGGAAAGTTGCGCATGGGAGGAAGTTGCGCATGTGAGGAAGTAGTGCATGGGGGGATGATGCGTACAGGGGAAAGTTGTGCATGGGGCAAAGTTGCGCACGGGGGAAAGTTGCGAATGGGAGGAAAGTTGCGCATATGGGAAATTGCGCATATGGAAAGTTTTGCATTGGGGAAGTTGCACATGGGGGGGATGATGCACATGGAGGAAAGTTGCGCACGGGGAAAGTTGCGCATGGGAAAGTTGCGCATGGAGGGAAGTTGCGTATGGGGAAAATTGCACATGGGAGGAAAGTTGAGCATGGGGGAAGTTGCGCATGGGGGATGATGCGCACGGAGGAAAGTTGTGCACGGGGGAAAGTTGCGCACGGAGGAAAGTTGCGCATGGGGGAAGTTGCGCATGGGGGGAAGTTGTGCATGGGGGGAAGTTGCGCATGGGGAAAATTGTGTATGGGGAAAGTTGCGCACGGGGGGAAAGTTGCGCACGGGGGAAGTTGCGCATGGAGAAGTTGCGCATGGGAGAAAGTTGCGCATGGAGAAAGTTGTGCATGGGGTTTGATGCATATGGGGAAGTTGCGCATGGGGGGGTTGATGCGCATGGGGGAAGTTGTGCATGGGGGGTTGATGTGCATGGGGAAGTTGCGCATGGGGTAACTTGTGCATGCTGGGTTGATGCGCATGGGTGAAGTAGCGCATGGTGGGTTGATGTGTATGGGGGAAGTTGCGCATGGGGGGTTGTTATGCCTGGGGGAAAGTTATCCATGGGGTGTTGATGCATATGGGGGGATGGCATATGGGGGAATTTTAGTCCTGCAACGCGGGTACGCCTTTCGCTAGTACGTATATAAAAGAAAAAAGTCACTGATTGACTGACTCATTGACTGACTGACTGACTCACTCATCACCGCCCTGCCAAAACTGCTGGGCCTAGAAGCGTGAAATTTGGGGAGGGTGTTCCTTCCATGACTGAGGGGTGCACTAAGAACCAGATTTCGGAAATTCCAACCGGAAGGGGGTGAAAAGGGGCACAACGCGTTTTCCTCCCTTTACTTTGCATTGGAGAATTGCTGACTCATCAACATTCCGCCCCAACTGCTGGACCTAGAAGCATGGAATTCTGGGAGTTCCTTCTGTCACCTGAACACCCACCAAGAACCATCTGGAGAAACTTAACCCTTCAGGGGCTGAAAAGGGGGCAACGTGTTTTTCTCCTATACTTAACATGGGAGACTGAACAACATCCAGCCAATTTGGTGCTCAGTGCCTGGTGCACTGGGGGGACGTTGTTAGGAGGAATAGGTTGCACTGTGGAGGATGCTGCACATGGGGGGAAGTTGCACATGGGGGAACTTGCGCATGGGGGGATGATGCACATGGGGGATGACGCGCATGGGGAAAGTTGCACATGGGGGAAGTTGCGCATGGGGGAGGATGCACATGGGCGTTGATGCACACGGGGAAAGTTGCGCATGGAGATGATGTGTATGGGGGAAGCTGCACATTGGGGGAAGTTGCGCATGGAGGGTTGATGCACATGGGGGGATTTGCGCATGGGGGAAGTTGTGCATTGTGTGTTGATGCGCATGGGGTGTTGTTGTGCCGTGGGGAGATGGCTTATGGGGAAATGTTACTCCTGCAATGCAGGTACGCTTTTTGCTAGTAACTAAATAAATGGAATAAATAGGAGACAGACATGAATAGCAGAAAGGTGTCCTCAAAACTATTCAACAGCTCTGATGGAAAAGTGTACTTGATACACAATTTCATGAATACTTTCAGGTCTGTCAAAAGTGGCTCATGATTCATAGATCTCTCTTGCAAGAATTGGGAAGAGGGAGAAGGGAAACTACTGGCTTTTCATGCATTACAAATAAAACACAGTGTTTTCAACCATGAACTGAAGCATATGTGAACAGATGTTGAGGGTCCCAATAGCAAAAGCTTAGCAGAAACAAGATTCATTGGAAGACCCTGGGGCTCATGCAGGCAGCTGCCCTCTACTTTGGGCATTTATGGTTCAGTGATGTTCCATATTATTCATGGATGCAGCAATCAGATTTTCTAAAGCCTTTCAAGACTAAATCCAGTTTTATTTCACTATCTGGTTGGATATTCACTTTTGACTGTGTCTAAAAAGTTCTTCTCAAACAGCCCTGGACTGGTCCATTGCATGAATGTGATGCACTTTGAAATGTCCACATTTGAGTTTCTCTAAAGAAAGCAACAATGAGAAAATGGTTAATATATTTTTTTCTGAAATTACTTTTAACCATTAGATATGTTGCTTCAGTATTAAATAAGTTAATTTATGGGTGGGTGGGTGGGGGCAGGGGGGGCTTCTCCATCCCTGCCCTGCTTTGGGAGCTGGAGATACTGAAGAACAGCCAGATCCTATCCTATCCTACCGAAGGGCCTACTTCTGAGTACAGAGGTGCAGGATTGGGCTCTAAGGATGCACTCTTCTCCACCCCTTCCTGGGAGTAGGCTCCATTTATTTCAAAGGGGCTTACTTCTGAGTAGAGAGGTGCAGGAAAGGGCAAGTTTGAAAAGGGCAGAGCATTGAGGCACACAGGACTCCAGCTGTTAGGGCAGCAGGGAGGACCCTGCACTGCCCCTTCAGCCTCCCCACCATGCTGCCGGCATAACCAGCTTGCCTGGCCTTGATGCCTCCAGTCCAGCTGCTTCTTAGCTGGCCCTGGGAGGGCTGCCAAGGGAGGTGCTGCAGGGAATGAGGCTGGCCCTTGAGTGCTAATCCCCCAGCCTGGCCACATCCAAGCCACATGGCTCCAGAAAGCTCCAGAGGGTGCAGGGCCTCCCCAGGGCCTTCCATTCTGATGGCGGCAGGGTAGGGTGAGGGGAGGAGAGACGTTACCATCCTGGGCACTGGAAATGGTGAGGGGCCTACTGCCTGCTGGCAACTGAGGCAGTGGCAACATTACTGGCTGTGTCTCCTTCATGCCGGGGGTTGCCAACCCCTGCTATAAATGATTGCACCAAACTGCTTTACTTACTGTATGTATACATGTGAATTATGATTTTTAAAAATGATTTTAATCCATGCACTCAAGTGCACATGGGCTTTAGTAAAACACTGAACCAACAAAGAACCTTGGCACACTAACAAGGCACTGAAATTGTCAAGGCACACCATCAGCTGTTTTTACCCTTGACAAGGCACACCAGATTGTTCAAATCCCCCAATTTTCCTATTATGAATGTCAATCCCCAAATTCCCACGGCACACCTGAGAACTATCTGCAGCACACTAGTTGAAAATCTCTACTATAGAGCATTTGGGTGTTTAAAGTGCTTCACATGTACAGGTACATTATTTCACTGTAATCCTGACAGCAACCCCGTATGGCCACTATTATTACTGCATGTATTTTGAAGAAGTGAGGAGGGAAGTTCAGAAGGAGCTCTTTAAGTTAATTCCAGGCACAGGATCTGCAGAGACTTCTCGTATTTGTAGCTCAGTCTAACATTACAATTGCAAAACAATAAAAAATTGGAAAAATGTAAATGAAACAAATGTGAGGTTTTTTGGTAGGCTTTTATTCCATCTTTACGGCACAAGGTAAGACATCACTTAATTTTAATGAAGGCTAGTGTATTTATAAAGAAGGCAGGTACACCATTGCCTTGTCAAATCAAGAAAAAACCCTTTTAAATGGTAGAATACTGCCATCTGCAGGCCCTACATATTTTTGCAATTTAGCTGCAGTTTGTATTATCATCAACATTTAAAAAATATGACACAGTAGTAATTGAGGTACTCTTCCTCAAACGTGTGGCGTAATTTTCATGTAGTGGTCATATTCATTCTGGAATCAATACAGGATCCTGTAAATACTTACCATTTAACATGTATAAGGGTTTTTCTTTAATACTGAAAATGTGCTGCTTCTGAATTTGGATTCCAGTTAGTTTTTAACATCCTATATTTTTAAATATATATTATGATATATTATGTAATGTATATAAAATTATGGTGGTTTTCTGGAATGGAAGGAGGTGGGGAACTTGTGTCTCCTTTGGTATTTGGTGTAGGAACGACCTTGCTTCTGAAGGGTTATCAAAATTGCTTCCTAATACATTCTAAAAATGTATTGCTAAAGTTTAAAATTTTGCTTCAAAGCTAAACAACTTATTAGATATACTTTTCTTCTCTAGTTTGTTCACTATAAAATATGGCTTTTCTAAGTTTCCTTCCACATTAGTGTTTTTCATAGGCAGTGAAAATATACGTCTCCCACAAACAGTTTAGATAAAAAGCACAGAAACCAGCTTGTGCACATCCTGGAGAGCCTCAATGCATATTGTGATAATGTAACTAAGTGCAGTGATTAAAATATTTATTTTTTTCTCCCCCCGCCCCCAAGCAGTCAAGGTTGTTTGTCTTCTGCATACAAACACAATATTATCGTACAAAAACCTTTTACAGAATATACAATCATCTGAATTGTAGATACATAAATACATCTCAGCAACACCAAATCTGTAGTTTTGTACGGTACGCACAGCTTACATGTTAGAGAGTGGTTAGGTTGGAACTGTCATCTCATTTTTTCATCTTAGGACAATTACAAAACCAGAGACTCAATGTATTCAAAAAAGGACTGCTTTACAGTGCTATTAAATTCTTTATAAAGTGAACGTAGTTTTAAAAAAATATTAAATGACATTTGCTTGGTATAAAACAAAGCTGGAATCCAGTCCACCATGACTAGTCCATTCCTAGCTGGGAAGAGCATGTATTCCACTCATACTAATGTTTCAGGGAGGGCATCAGGATTGTCAGGTGATAAAATCTCCCAAATTTGCCAGCAATCCCTTTGCCAGTCATGCCAGTCTGGCTCTGACAAGTTTTTATTGTTCTGTTCCTTGTCAGGAGTGGAGCATTTCCTCCCCATTTTGTTCTGTTGGTCCTCCCATAAGGCAGAGTGTTCAGGCACCTGTGCCATGGCTCTGCCTCCTCCTATAGTCCCTGTCCGGCTTTCTGGCCTCTGAAGTCTCCACAGTGGATGTTCTGTTGAAGAGACAGCCGACCGATGGGATGGGGTGGAACTTAGCCTTGCTGTGTCGGGATAAGGGGGTGGAGGTGGTCTGTCTTTTCGGACGACTTCACTTTGCCTCAAGTGCAATGGCTTGGCTGCACTGTGCAAACAAGAAATATCCAGGTCCTGCTTTGCAAGGTGCTCTGTGCTACTTGCAGTAAAAGGCTGCTCTGAATTTGACTGGCTGGAGTTCCTCCTGCTAAATTCTATTTGTGGAGTGCTGCAAACTCGAGAGAGGGGTGGATGAGAACGACATTCAGGAAGGGCAGCAGTAGTCTGGCTCCTCCGGATGATCTGTTTTACGTTGTCTAATTCTGTGGTGCTCCCCTGCCACTGAGGTGATGGCAGTGATAGATTCCCTTGAGAAAGAGAGCACTGTCCTGGCCGCAGTGAGCTGCTCTCATAGATGTTTCCATGTGACCCTGTAGGCCAGTGAAAAGGGATCAACAGTATAAGCACATCATTTTTGACACATAAAAAAATAAATAATTACCAGTACCAATAGATGATCTTAAAACAATGGTCATTTGCAATAGGTGGATGACTGATACACTCACCATTGCTTTCATATGTATATTTGAATTTTTTACATTTGGTTTATCCTGAGTTAGATTAGATTAACTGTTTCTCCTTTCAATGTTGGTTTCAATCAGAATATATTCTGATATTTCTGGTTTCATCAGATTCTGGTTTCATCAGAATATAAACTGCTGAACATACTGAAAAATGGTAGACCATTATTTTTTTTATTATGCCATTTCAAACTGCTAGGTTGGCAGGAGGTAGGATGAGCGACAGGAGCTTGATCATGTGGCACTTGGGCCTTAATCCTAGCTTACTCTCTGGAAGCAAACACCTGCAGCGATGACATCAAAACAACTAACTTCTATAAAGCCAAATCATTCTATATAAGTATTTGTTAAAAAGTTACAAAATTCATACCAGCCATTCCTGGATCTTTGGAACCACTTTTCAGTGTTGAATGCCAAGCTCCCCAGAAGTTGAAATAGTCCTCTGAATCATCTACAGAAGAATGATAAAAAGGAATGTAAAATGACCTTATAATATTAAAGACAAATGTAAACAATGGCCAGGATCTTGAAAAACGTATTTTAGCATTACATACAATGCATTTCTGCTATCCCAGTAGAATATTTAAACAATTTTTCTCTTGGAACTTGTATCACAAAATGCTTACAAAAATTCTTCATTTCAAAGGAGTAGACCAGGTTTCAAGAAAGGAGAAGGTTTCTAATACTAGAAAAAACACTTAGGGCGCAAGCCATAGTAATTATGGGGAGTCCTTGCTCTGGTGTAAGAACAACTTACTCTGGATTCCAATACGAATTTCCCATAGATTTTCATTAGGTGTAACAGTAACTACAAGTACATGTAAAGTCTCTTACGTGCTCCTGTAGTTACTCTGGATTTGGGGGTTTGGCTAATAGAACTTTTTGAAAGTTCTTTGGAGCCTGGCCAAATATCCCTCAACAGAAAAGTATAAAATCTCTTTTTTATGAATTTGCTTGTTATGAAGCAAATAGTAATTTTGGGGGGTGGGGGTTGTATGTAGCAATATTTTCATCTTAATAACCACGGCCTGTAGCTATTGTTGCTAACTCAGATAAATTCCTTCTTTTAAATTCATTTGTGGCTTCCTATCTTTGTTGTCTAGTTACACCAAACCCGCTATCCAGCTTAGGGTACAATCCTAACAAATTTAGACTGGCCTAACTCACTTGCCTTATCTTCCCATGGTGTATGGGGAGGTTGGCACATGTCTGTGCAGTGACCTAACCCCGCCCCCAGGAGTGGGGCAGAAGAGTCTTATAGCACTTTTGTGACACACCCAGGCCAGTACAGGACTTATGCTGGGGCTTATGCCAGCCTAACTGGAGCTTAGGATTGCAGCCAATGGCTTTCTGATAACTGAGCAACCCACTCTTTGAAGGAAGACAAGAAAGGTTTGGCAGAAATGGCATGCCAAAATATTATACTGAAGTTTTCTTCAACCATGTAGAAACAGAACAGCCACTACTATCCAGGAATAGGAAGGCTCAAAAGAAATAATAAGGTGGAAATAATAGATGAGATCACCACAGAAAAGGGTCACAGTAGAAAAGGGTCATAGTGAAAGGGCCATATGGTTTTGTCATTTAAAGAAAAATTGCACAAGCAAAATTCTCCATCTTTTAGTGGCCTACTAAAGAGCTCAGGAGACCCTGGGGGTGATGATGCAGGAGACCCTTGGGTGAAAGTGATGATGCAGTTGGTGCTTGTGCCTGGTTTGGGGAAATCTCTCCTCCGGCTTGTAGCTTCCTAAACAGTTAAAACAGGAGCAGTTTATGCAAACTTCCTGTTGCTTTTGCACATTGGGATACCCAAACCTCAAAACCTTGTTTTAGGATGCTTCCAAACATACCTTTCCCAAACCATGATCCCAGGGAGTTTTCTCTTGATTTTGGCTGCAAGTTGCTGACCAACAGGCGTTGTTCTGGTACTTTGAACAACTTGTCGGAACTAAGGGCCACGTCCTCTTGCATTGTCAAAAGAGACCGTTCAGAGAGCACTGGGGAGTTGTTGTCATAAGGGGAGATGTCACCACTTGACGCTCTGTTTGAGTCTATGGATGAATGTCTGCCTCCCATGGAGAATGAACCTTCGGACTCAAGCATTTCAGTGCTTTTGATAAAATGTAACAAATATAAGTTAAAACATTTCATTTGCAGCAAATAAGAGCACATTTAGATGCCACACTGACAACATGGGCATGAACGCAGGAATTAATGTGCTATTGTAAAAAAAGAACAATGAAATTGTTTTCGGCACTACATAAGCAAACTGATCAACATCATAAGTTCAAGTTAAAAAGAAATAGTATATGTGTGAACAACAAAAATTCACAACACTATGAAGAAATAGGTAACTGAAACAGTAGCTTACCTTGAATCAGTTTTGTGAAATCCTATCTCTTCTCAAAAGAGAATCCCTCATAAAATTTAGATAGAAAATGCCTGTTTTATACAGCGTTTACCAAGATAGTGTTCATCAGATTTAAGAGGCAGCTTAATTTTACATTAATATTTTTAGAGATTCAAAATTTCATCCTTGCAAATCCAAAAGTGTAAAGAAGGAATAAAGAAATATATGGTCATCATTGTAGTATTAGCAGCAAGTGATGTTCTATTAAATGCCAAATATTGTTGTGGTAGTTTGTTCGGACAGAGGAGCAGTAAATAAGAACAAAAATTGTTTTCTTTTCCAGTGAAGAGAGAAAAGAAGAGAAAAGGAGGCAAGAAAGCACTTACAGTGGAACCAAGAGAAAGACCACAGAATCAGTGAAAGGCACAAAGCACACTTTAGAAGTTAATGTTGCCCAAGGAAAATGAGTAGGAGAGATGTTTGAAGTTGTTCTCATACATTGGCTTTGCAACTGATGACTTCCATAAGTTCATTTTGCACTGCAGACTTTTAAAGTGTTCCATGCCACTGGTCTAGATTTATAGTCCACAATGAAGTATCGTTCCAGAAGTAGCGCAATTACAATTGGTGGTTCATTCTGTTGATAAGCAACCACATCTCTTTTCTGCTTCCAACTTCTTTCCAAAAGCAATAACTCAGTTAATTTGTAGCCTCTCCCGAATTGAAATAAAGAACTGTCTTAAGAACTGTTGAACAATGCTGAACAACGGTCCCTCTAATCTTCTAGCCAAATTCTTTCCCATGACTTTGTGGTTAGAACTGGAAACATGCTAACATCAAAACATACAGAAATGATATCTGGAGTGCCTCATCATAAACAAAGGTGAAGCTGGAACATTTACTGCTTTGAAAACAAGAGTAACAATTTTTTTTCCACCATTCTCAGTGACATTTACGACGACCATGATGATATAGAAATCACTTCAGCCATATGCTGAGTTTACAGCTACCTTGAATGAAACTGTTTGCAACCATTTCACTGAAAAGGTGCCCTGAGTCCTTGAGGCATGCATGATACATATGATAAACAGTGCAATCCTAAGCATGTCTACTCAGAAGTAAGTCCCATTGTGTTCAATAGTACTTACTCCCAGGAAAGTGTGGTTAGGATTGCAGCCTAACTAAGCTAAAGAACTCCCAGCATCTCTTGACAGTTTTTCAAAACAAGGCTGATAAAACTCAGCTATCTGTAAATTATTTAGGTTGCAATCCTAATCCCAAATTAGGCTGCCCTAAGCCCAGGCCCAAGTCCTGTGCTGTCCTGAGGGTGTCACAAAAGTGCCATAAAACACTTCTATGCCATTCCTGGGGGAGGATTAGAGAAGTGCACAAACATGTGCTTGCTTCCCTATGTCACCATAGGAAGAGGAAGACCGATGACTTGTGCCAGCCTAGGTTAGGACTGCACCCTGTGATGATACACCAAGTGATATAATATATATGTAAAATGGTAAACTGAGCTTTAGCTTGTTAGGAGACAATTCAAAATTACTTTGCATGCTCTGTTGTCATAATATTGATAACATCTGCTTAATGGTAACTACAATAATAATGAACTTCAAGCTCTTTGGATTTGAACCAAAACTTTATACACTATCCAACCGGCAAACCTGGTGGGTAGATTTCACTATAACAAGGAATCCAATTTTACACAAGGCATCTTTATGTGCAAGTATGGACTTGTCTTTTGCAGACATGAACAGGAAAAATCTATGGGGTTACCACACACTCAAAGGGAACAGCTAGATCATGGCTATATGATCTAGAAAGCCACAACTCTAGTTAACATGGATGCAGATGCTAACCAGACTAAGGAAGCACTTCCTACTTTTAATAATGCTGTAAAAAGATGCTCAATAACAACTATTAATTTAATTAGCATGTCCTGTCTATTTGTACAAAAAATGACCTATCCAGGATTCCTTCATTAACTAATGTTCTGTTCTGGAACCTCTTGTGGATTAAAAAAACAATGGGAATAAAGATTTAAAGACCAACTTCCCATTTTTTTGTTCCCAGTGGATTAAATTATGCCTCAATATCTGCAGGGAATTGATTCTGGGACTTCTGTTGATACCAAAAAAATTGTAGTAAATAACAGCAATTTTTAAAAAAATTAAAAAGTGTGTCCCTTTACTGTTGTTTAAAAACAGCTTTTCTTACTGTTGAAGAGAGGCAGTTAGCAATCAGAAATGTAAAAGGCCCCTTGCCTTTCCCTAGCTGAGATGAAGAATGGAATGATTGCTTCGGTGACTTCCTCTCTACAACAGTAAAAAAGCAGTTTTCAAAACTGTGATTTGCAGTGGTAATTTGTGTTGAGTCAAATCTGTGGTATTTTGTGTTGAGTATTAAAAATCCATGTATAACAAGTTCACACCTGTACTATAAAAATCTACCCACTGATTGTGATTCCAAAGGCCTGCAACCACTCACAAAACATACAGAAAGGGTTGTATCACTATTGTTAACAGATAGTACAACCTTGATCTCTTTAACAATCCATGGAACCAGGTTTTGCAACTAGAAGCACTTGAAGGTCCAGAAGAGAACCAAGTCCTAATAGAGACAGATGAGAAAATTACTCACGACGATTGTGATGCTTTCCTTCTCAGCAAATAGTCTACAACATCTGGGTCAGTCTCCAGAAGACTAATCAGTACTTCATTTTGAAGATCAGCAGGGACCTATGAGTGATGATGAAAAAAATGAAGATTCAAAAGTGCAGAATTGTGAACCTCAAAAATCACATTTTTTTCAATTCTGGCATTTCCAATAAATCTGAGCATTTATTTATGCTATTTAATACGGCAATGAATACTTTCAATTACATGGATAGTTTATGTACCATGATACTTGTGTTCTCTGAATGAAAAATAAAAGCATTAAGATTTAGTTCCTAATTCATGCATTAAACGAGTGTACATCTGGACAGTCATCTGTGTTAAGATATTTACAATACATAGTGAACTGTAGATTGTGCCTCTGTATCCACAGATTATTCATCTGCAGATCAGGCTCAATGTGGGTCCCCTGGATCCCTACTGTGTCAGAACTGGCCTTACCTGAGACCTCCAAAAGCAACAGGAGCTGTGCTCCACTCACCTTGTGCAACTTGGTCACTGTGGGCTTTATGGCCATTTCTTGGGAAACCAAAGTAATACATTTATTCCTTCTAAGACCTTGGTAGCTCTCAGAGATTTCCCCTACAATCCAGAGTAACTACAGGAAGACATAAGAGGCACTTACTCTGGATTGCTCTATACATTTTCCATAGTTTTCTCATAGGTGGCACCGTAACTATGTCTGTGTAAAAGGTCCCATAGTTACTCTCGTTTGTAGCCATTGACTGAAATCCTAACCTCCAGATAAACCAACCTAAGACCCGGCACAAGTCCTGTGCTGACCTGTGGGTGTCAGACCTTTGGGTGTCAGAAAAGTGCCATAAGAGTCCTCTGCCCCACTCCTTGTGGGGAAAGTTGAACCAGTGCACAGGCATATGCCAATCTCCCCACATGAGTAGATATGAGTCAGGTGAGTTAGGCTGGCCTAAATTGGTTGGGATTGTGCCCTTAGTGAGAGCTTTATAATCTGAACCTTAGTGTCTCCATGATGTTCACCTACCTTAACCTTAGCTTTTCCATGAGGAGCTACACCTATTGTCCACATTGCTTTGCTGAATGTGTCATCAACAGTATTTCTATACCACTTTTCACTGAAAAAGTTCACAAAGCAATTGACAGAGATAAATAACTTATGGCTGCCTAACCCAAAAGGGCTCAAAATATTTAAATAGATGCAAAAGAACACCCACAGGAGCCACTACAAAAGAAACTGCTTGGGTGAGGAGAGCCAGTTACTCTCTACTAGCTAAATAGAAAAGGAGCACCCACTTGAATAAATGCCTCTTGCCCAGTTAGTAGGGGGAATTCAACAGCTCATATACTATTAGACTAAAGTTACTAGCATATTGCTGATGCTACTCCATTTAAGGAACATACAACAATCCCCGGCAATAGGATGTATTTCTCCTGACAAACAGAACCATTCTGACCTGACAAAATAAACCCACGCAGTAGGCCAAATATCACATTCTGTTCTACTGGATTTTATTTTGCAGATCTTGCTCCAGTTTCAGTTCTGAAGCCGGTTACAGCTGGAGAAACAGAAAAATTGGCAACATCACGTTGAGCTGTACGTTGCAGCTTTGCGCTCTCTTCCAAATGTTTCTCCATTTGAAAGTAGTACAAATGTCAAACTCTTAAGTATAAACAGCAGCCCTGGCCTCTTCTCACTCTCCAGGGTTTGAAAAACAATTTGCCACTGCTCGGTGGGGAATTATCAGAGTTTGTTACGAAAAAATCAACAGTTTTTTTATTTCTATTAATCTATCTCCTAGCAAGGAATGTGACGATCCAATTTGGAGAGCTACAAGTCTCATACTGCTCCCAGGCAGAATATAAAAAGAAAATGATAACAACACTTTGAGGAGAGTTCTTTTTTCTGTTTGCACATGAATCAATAAGCACAAACAGCTTGATATGATGATATTCAAAAACACAAGGAATAACTTGGGACAAAGGTTGGAGCTTCATCCACCAAGGCAATCCAATTGGCTAAACATTGGCACAAGCACAAGGATTCTCTCCAGAGATGCTTTTCCACCGTACATATCTGATGTCAAACTGACACACATCCGCAGCACTCTCTAATTATAAACACGTCATTTGAAATGGTATATTGTTCCCTTGCATCCAGCAAGCCACTTAGCTTGGCCTTCAGAGCTACAGAGATATTTATCTGCTTACGGCACAACCGCTCCACAGACGACAAAATGAATTCCACAGCACTGACTTTAAACTTCAAAATGGATGCAAGATAATGGAAATACTGTGATTGGAACTAAAATGGTCCACATACAAGCTAGCAAGCCAGGGTCTCAGCTGTATACTACTTTGACATTTGTAATTTCCTCATATTATTTTGAGGATCTGGACCAGATTAACCATTCTTACTCATGATATTGAAATCATGACATCTCACTCTTTCCCAGTAAATAACATACCCTTGAAAATATCAACAGAATTCAACTCAGGGTGCTAGCCTAACCAATTTAGACTAGCACAATTCACCTGTCAACTCATTCCCTGTGGTGGCATGGGGAGGCCACTGCATGGCTGTACACTGTTGTGCCCCCCCGCCCCCTTACGGCACTTTTGTGACACCCCTAGGATAGCATGGGACTTGTGCCATCCTAACTGGAGGTTAGGACTATCATGTCACTATAGGGTTGCCATAATTCTCTTCCACAAAATCAGGACAGAACCCTCAATTCCATTACCAGAATGTGGACACAATCCCCCTAAATCAGGTTTGCCCTGTTTTGGGCGACATATGGCAACCCCATGTCACTAGCATAACATTTTCTTGATAATGTCTGCATAAGAGCCTTGGAAAATCCATTACTTCTGATTCTGAACTTTCACATTTGAGGCCCTGCATTTCAGAAATAGGTTTGCTTGTATGAAAACCACCTTCTTAATTCCTTCATTTCTCAGCTTCTTATTCACTGATTGAGTATCTGTATTTCCAAATGTACATCATTTTATTTTCACTGATGCAGCAGATAGAAGACTTGAGGCAAATGAGAAGCAACACAAGAGGAGACAGGACTTGGCATCCCATGCAGGAGTATAATATCTTTGGCAGATTTATGGTTCACCTTTGCATGTTTACTTGCAAGTCAAGGAGTTTTACTCTTAGAAATGCATGCAGTGGACTGGAGAATTAGACAAACCATGAGAAATTCATTCAGGATCTCCAACAGGTTTTTTAAAGTTCAGAAAGAGGGTGTGGACTCTGCATTGTTAATGCTTCCCCTAACAATTTTCTTGATATAAATGCCCCCTCAAGCTGCTATTTCTGTTTCTTTAAATTCACTGCAGCAAAATCGACAATGCCAGCAAGTGATAAAAGGATTAGGAGAACTCACAGGAAACAAGTTGTTTTCTCCCTACAAGGAAAAAAGGGATTTCTGACCTGTTAAAAGACAGACTAGTAAAAACAGCACAATGTAAAACCACTCCATGGTATCCTGTGTAAAAGGAGCCCAATAGTTCCTGTATTTCAGAGATGATTCATCTCACATTTGTTTTAGGCATACTTTCAGCTACTATTTACCCTTTCCCTTCCAAAATGAGCATGTCAGAAAAAAGCTTGGGATAAAGGTCAATTTATTAATATAATCAGAAAATATGCAGCAGGGCATAGACAATCTAAATTACATGTGGGCCAGAGTGACTAATTTGCAGGAAATGGCACTAGATGTTTACCTAAGGCATCATACCATGGCTAACGTCATTGCACAAGATGGCTTATTAGCACCAGGTCCCTAGATGTGGAGGCAGATATCCCAGAGGCCATGCCCACAGTTGTTCTCTGCCTACTTCCTTATGGGGCTTACTGCAAGCCAGCCTAACCAACCAAGGCAAGTATTTTCTATCTAGTATAGTCAGGCAAGTATTTTCTGACTAGTCCTACCTAACTCCTACCTTGCTGACCTTGGAATGTATGCCAGATTCCCTACTGCCCTGGCAATCCTGCCTGCACATTACCTACCCAAATTACCAAAGGCAAACAAGCCTAAAGGTATACCCAATACCATACCACAGTCTGGAGTAGGCAGTGATGGGATTCAAAGAAATTAACAACCGATTCTATGCCCATCTGGCAGCCACTTTTAAATGACTATTTTTAAACTTTATATGTCCTATCTCTCGTTAACAACCGGTTCTATAGAGTAGGTGCAAACCTGCTGGAGCTCACCACTGGGAGTAGGTGAAAAAATTCACCAACCAAGAACAACCAGGTTGGTGACAAAATTTCCTAGACCTAACAGAATGATCAGCTAATCTCAAGACTGATCACGGGCAGGAAAGGCTAGAAGATTCCCGCAGATTTACTCCAGAAGGTACAAGGTCTTTAGGACATCCGCCTGCTCAACCCCACTCATGCAGTGACAATACTAAATTGAAACTTGAAGTTCAAATCAAGTTTGATTTGAGGTGAAGGAGATTTCTGAGGAAATTAGCCTGATTGTAGCCACTTCATACCTATGCTGGACAGCACAAAACATTTTCCAAAAAAATTATGACTTTAAATTAAACTTCTGAAAAACAAACGTTGCAACATAGCTGGGACGTGGATTTTTTGTCATCAGTCTTATGTTTTCTTTCTGTTCCTTGCTGCAATGAAATATCCAAATAAAAAACTCAGCATCATGTATTTCAAATAAAGACTAGTAAAAACAATCATAGATAGGACAGAATGGAAGCTTGTATTAAGCAACATAAAATAAAGTCTTCACCTACCATAAACAGCATCTCATAGTTTTCTATCATTTTTTGTACCACGGCAATGATTGCAGTACTCTCCTCCGCACGAGCAGTACTTTGAACTGTGAATTCTTTATCCGTTGTCTTCTGCTTGTGTAACAGATTTGGTCCAAATATAGTGGCTAGGTTAAGGGCTGTCATTTTGTTACCAGGCATCTAGAAATAGAATCAATTTAGATAATTATTTGGAAAAGGCTTTCGGAGACTTTGCGAAGGAGGAATTGATTTGATTTACCAGATTAAGAACTGAAAAAGCTGACCCATTCTCTCTTAGGGCCCAATTCTATCCAAACGTCTAGCACCAATGAAGCCATGCGCTTCACCTGTGCAGTGGGGTGGGGCAGAATGTACAAATACAGGGTGTATGTAAAAATGAAAACGATTCCCCTCTTCCTCCCTTCCCTATCTATCTCAATGATACTTTAGATATTTGACCTTATTTATTTAATATGTGCTCTTTTATTCTGCAACGTGAAACACATATATTACAGAAGACTGAATTGCAAACCAAGGATATGATCAAGTAACAGTCCATTTTCCCTGTTTCAATAAAACTTACACAGTCCACAGAAAATAGCCACAGAAAATTCAATGATCTGAACTCACCTCCTGGTTATCTTGATCTATCCTGTCATCTGCATGGCTAGCTACCGTGGCAAGGAACTGCAGGAGGCGATGTAAGGTGTCACAGTTGCAGGGAGGTAGAAGATAAATAAGAAGTTGCAGACTGCTTAGTTGCTCATGTGATTCTAATACTAAAAGAGTGAAATAGAAGTATTCTAAGGAATGTCACTACTGTACACATTTTACACTATTCTCTACTAAGCATACAACAGTTACATTTTCCCTTTTTAAGACCTGCTATTTCAATAAACTGCAAATACATATGATTTCTGCAAATAGGTAGAAATCATATGTCCAAACTGGGCTGGAAGGAGAGAATTCACATGATCATGTTAAAGCTTTGGGTGTTTTAGAATTTCAACAGAATTCATCTCATGCTAACATAAGATCAGCACTTTTACTAATACTGGAGAAAATTTGACCAATGACAAGGCACACTGTGCTGCTGGTAGGGGGATCAAATCCCCCAATTGCCCTAATGAGTCTCGTGGCACACCTCCAAACCATCCATGGCACACCAGTGTGCCACAGCAGAGTGGTTGAAAATTACTGGATTAGAGCATATGCCCAATTTTAAAGAACCATGAAAACCCAAGGTTGCTCTTGCTCACAGAGGGTGTTGATGAAAGGAGTATAAAGCTCTCTGGTCAGAAGCGGGTCAGGCATGTCACGAAGAAATTCTTTTAATAATGCAGCCACATCATGAATGCTGTGCTCTTCATCCAATACCACATCTACACCACGATCAAATTCTTCACGTAACTAGAAAAATAAAATGCAAGAGAAAATGTCACAGCAAAATGTCTACATAATTATATTATGCTAAATATAGCAGACGAATGGCTAACAGCTTGGTGCTGTGCCAATTCCTATATTTGCTAAGAGAAATACTCTAAGAAAATATAAAAGCTAAATCATTCATGAACATTATATTAGATCACTTTCTGTACAGGAAAACTGTCCTTTTGATTAACATTAATAGCAATTTGGAGTTCATTGTTAAATTATAATTATTATTTTACATTTCACATGCCATTTCAAGAGCTATTTGCAGTAGATATTTGGTAAGTACAAGGGGACTCCTGTATTCACGGATCCCGTATCCAAACTTTAGTTATTAATGGACTGAGTCTGCGGACATCACTGGAAGGTGCACGGCCCACAGCCTTTGGCTCAGAAAGACTCTGCATTCCCCCCACTCCACCCCAGAAAAACTGGAAGAGATTTTAAGGCTTCTGACAGTTATTCTGAGCTCAGCAGCGACCTTGGGCTGACAGCATTACCCTCACCTCTGGAGGGAGGGAGGGGATCCCAACATCCATGGATTCACACAACTGCGGAGAGTTCTGGAAGAGAATCGCTATGGATATGGGTGCACGCCTGTAATAGTGTTCCATTCCCACGTATGCAAAATTTCATTTGCACTAGTTTTGAGTGTTCAATTGGATAAGTACAAACAGATGTCATTGGTTTCAATCCTGAAGTGCACTTAGGCAAGCCTATTTGGCACTTGGGCCAGCCTAATGCCAGGTAGGCCAGTCTAGCTGCACCAGAAAAGGTCTTGGCCAGCACAAGTCCACTTAGGCTGGCCCAAGACAGATGGACCTGCTATACTAGCAGTGCTAGCCTTGGCAGTTCAACAGGGATGTGTTGAGGGCATGTTGAGCATGGCCTAGATCAGTGTTTCTCAAAGTGGGGGTCGGGACCCCTTTGGGGGTCGCCTAGAGCTTTCCTGGGGGTCGCCTAAAGACCCTTGGTGCAGGGGACCAGGTCAGGCTTGCCAGACCTCCGGCTGTAGCTGAGCATGCACTGGGGCTGACTGACAGCCTCAGGGCCCAATCCTATGCATGCCTACTCTGAAATAAATCCCATTATAGTCAGGATGGCCTTTACTCCCATGTAAATATGGATAGGATTGCAGCCTCAGGGCCCAATCCTATGCATGCATACTCAGAAATAAATCCCATTTTGTTCAATGTGTTTATAGAATACACATTTCATTTGTAACAATGAAAATACATCCTGCATATCGGATATTTACATGACAATTCATAACAGTAGGAAAAATACAGTTATGAATTGTAATGTAAATATTACAGTTATAAAGTAGCAAAATTACAGTTATAAAGTAGCAACGAAAATAATTTTATGGTTGGAGGTCCCCACAACATGAGGAACTTATAAAGGGGTCACGGCGTTAGGAAGATTGAGAACCACTGGCCTAGATAGTGCAGTTAGGCAGTATCCAGAGCCTGTTTCCAGGGCAGACATGCTCCCTCACAGCTCCTCTGACTTTGGCCACCTCAGGAGCAGGTATACTTCTGAGTATAGGCACCCATAAGGGTCCATGATAAGCCAGAGTAAAAATGGAAGCAAAATAAAAAGTTCTAAGTCTTAGCCTAGCTTAAGGCACCACTCCTGCTTCTCAGCAGCCCAGTGAACATGCTGCCCTTGAACTGTGCTTCCTTTTCAGCAGCAGTTAGGGCAGCATAGAGGCCTGCTAGCCCTGTGGATTTAGCCTAACTGTCAGCTCAGGATATGACCTATCCTAGCACAGTTTAGCTGGGCCATTCTCTCAGGATTGCACCCTTTTGCTGACATGAACTATATTTGTGATGTCTTTTTTGCTTACATATAAAATACACTATTTGACCAGTTGATAAGTCTCTGGGAGAGTACTATTATTTTTATAATCTCAACTATTTTACCAGAAATTATCAGCATACAATATATCAAACTCAAAATATATTGGTTTTACCTGTCTTACTCTCTTTTTTGAACTCCCAACTCTGAATATCCCTACAGTCTGAAGACCTGAAAATACAGTCAAGTATTCATTTATTTCATTATTCAAAGTTTTAAGCATACGTGCATCAAACATTCAAATAATTTTTCTACCATGCTATTTTGAAATGAAATTTAAGCTAAGCAGCAAGATATGCAGTATAAAACTTTGATATATGCACATTAAAGTTCCAGTCTTTCTTTCCCAATAGCATAATACCAAAACTTGTCTACATTTCAGGGATGTGGAGGTGGGGGAAGTAGAGAGAACATAGTTCTTTTAGTGAAGCTTACAAAGAGGCGTCCATGGTGGTTTTTTAACCACACTGCAGTAGCTGTTCAAGGGCAACACTAGAGGGAAGTCTAAGATCAAATTCAGTTATAGTGTACATAGAAAGATACTGGAGCTTCACAAACTCACTGATATGGGAAAAAATGTGCTCATTTTGTGTGCTTCCTTAAATAAAGGAGAACTCAAAAAGACTTCCTGGATATAGATGATTATCTTAATGGCTGATGAATTACTTTCTCACTGGGAAGAACAGGAGGGAGAGAAGGATGAATAAGTAAGTGCAAGAACCGGAGCTCCGATCATGTAAGGCACCTGCACCTTTATTAGTACTGATTAGCAACATAATTAAGAAACAGTTATATCTGTGAATATATTTAACTTGCACTGGGAGCTAAATTAGCTAAACAGTTGAAGGAAAATATGTACAGAATGTGCCCAAATCCACATAAGATGCTTCAAAGCCTACATCATCTTTCTCTCACTGGTACTTTATATTGAAACACACTTACCGTGTTTTTCTAAGTGCTGGCAGCAGCTGTCAACAACCCGGGGAACCTGCCTGTAAATAGGATTTAGACTTAGTTTCTTGTCCCTCGCCTTTTCTTTCTTGCTCTGAATTTCAGCAGGTAATGACAGCTGTAGAGCTTCTAGTAGTCGAGACTGACTGTCATCAAGATCAGTAATAGAATCCACAGACATTGCTCCCTGAAACGTACATACATAGATACACACATATATTTATTATTGATATGGATGGATGGAGGCCAAACACTTGAGTTGTGACACTTGAGCAAAGTTACTCATAAATAGAATTTCTTCATCCAAAGCAGGAGGAACAGATTTGAACATACATGTTAAAGTAATGGAAAAGTAATCAGGGAGAGTATAGTATAAATTCTTATGAACTCTATACTGAAAATATTCTTATCACTATATTCCCACCCAAAAAATAAATAAATCTAAGAATAAATTAAAAATATGAAATAAAATTATCGCTAAAGCCATAATTGAATTAATGGCTTTTCTCATTTAATTTAAAAATAATTCTTTAGTAAATATAAGCTGCAATCCCAATCTCCACTTAGGCCAGCCTAAGTCCTTGCATGAGTCCTGTGCTGACCTGGGGTGTCACAAAAGTGCACTTCTGCCCCCTTTCCTGTGGGAAGAGGAATTAGGCTGATGTACAGGTATATGCCTGAACATCCCCACACCCCCTCCACACCACCATGTGAGTTGGGACATGCCTAAATTTCTTAGGATTGCGCCCTAAATTAATTTTCAAAATTATTTTAAATTACTGGTTTAGTAATTTACTACATTCTGTAATCCAGGCATGTCAAACTGGTGGCCCAAGGGCCACATGCAGCCCTCAAGTAATCTACCCACCTCCAGAAGCAGCTCAGTAGTGGTGGCAGCACACTTGATATTGAGCCGGAGAAAGAGCGCAGGAGGAAGGAGGCTCATGCTTAGCAATAGCAGCTTCCCAGGGTGGGAGAAAGAGCCCAGGAGAAAGGAGGGCACTTCAGAGTAGACATGCAAAAAATTGGATTGCGGCTCTCAGGAGACACCATTAATGCTAATGCGGTCCTCTGTCTGAAATGAGTTTGACACCCCCGTTGTAATCAAAGAGATAATTTCCCCCTCCCCTCAACATAATAAAAATAAAACACTCTGAATCATCAGAGTTGATTGCTGAAGAACTGGGGAACAGTGGATAAGTGGATAAAGTGGGGAAACTGGGGATAATGTAGGAAAAATCTGCAACAGAGCCTAACAAAAATTCTTTTTCAAAAGACTCAGGGTTAAATTTTATTTGCAAATTATTGGGACAACAACTCAATATGAGCTGTTCTAATAAGCTGATTCTAATAAATTGATTTGTGTAACGTCAAATGTTCATGAAACAGTTGCCAAAAACATGGAAACAAAAAGATTTATTTATAGCAAATTCACAGAGCTCCCAAAGCCCCCAATAAGGGCCCAAAGCAACATTATATAGCAAATCATTGCAGTTATTACATCCCATAAGAGTTGTTTTTAAAAAACAAAAAATAATTATGCAAATATTCATCTAAATTACTACTTCCCAGCTTCAGATGCTTACTGCAGTTCTTCACATTTTTGCGAACATTAATGCCAGGACACAAGAACAATTGCAATAAGATGAAATTGCCACTATTTGAGCACCACAGAAATTCAGTAAATGAATACATTATACCTTTATGTGGAATAGAAGAACTTAATATCTCAAAAATGTGGAGTTCTGACATTGGGAGCAATTTAAGTGCAAATTAAGTGGACTAGCACATTTCAGGAGAGCAAGCGAATACCCTAAGATTTTTAATTAACTTGCCCTACAATGCCCTCCCTATGTGAGCATGTAAGAGACAGTACATGCACCCATAGTTACTGCACCACCTAGTGAAAATATATGGGAAATCATATTGCAATCCAGAGTAAATTGTTCTTATACCATAGCAAGGACTCCCCGAAGTTACTCTGGATTGCGCCCTTAAATGCCTTAGTTTAGTCTAGTTTATTCGTAAGTAATTTATCAGAATTCTCACATTTTAGGCCAAAAGATGGGTTGTATTCTGAGAAAATGAGTTAGGGCTACGTATGAAATCAGTGGGATTTGGAAAGTACAGCTTTCTTAGGATAACTTTCTTGACTTGAGTTGAGCCAAGCAGCAGATATTCAAGAGACCTACAAATACCCCAGGTACCACTGAAACCTCAAATGCAAATCCTTAGTTTTTAAGGTCGCTAATCTTGAGAATATCTAATTGGGAGAATATCCCAATGAATTCATTGATACTTCTGAGTAAGCATGCAGAAATATTTTGCAAGTGATGTTTTAAGTATTTATATAGTAACAGTGCATGGGGGAGAGATATTTGTACAGTACAAAGATATACATCATCTTGTATATACCTGATAATGTATACATTTGGTACATCCCTAGTACTTCATCTTCCTTTCTTAAATCACTTGTGGTCAGATTCTTGTGTGCAATGTACACAAGTGACTCTCACAAACTTTAATACAGTCGTTATTTTTTATTAATACAGTCATATTATTAAAACTTCCATAAACAAGAACAGACTTTAGATTATAATTTTTTAAAAAAACTGAACACAACCTGGAAATGAATCATGCAAAGCTTTTTATACAGTTTGGGGATGACACAATAATGGAGTGGGCAGTAGTTTCATAAATCTAATCCATCCACAATAAGCAGCTAAAAAAAGTGCGTTTGTTCCTTAATAATTTTAAAGACCAACCAGAATCTGACTGGGGAAAAGGAAAGTTTCCAAAGAATCCTTGTGTCCCCTGAGGTGTTGGCAAGAGACTTGTGTCCATCTCGTTCTCTCCCACGAGTAGCTGGGAAAGAGAGAGGACTGTTAAAATGGCAACTTCTATCATTTCAATCAGGGCTGACTTTAACTATGGCAGGACAGACCTCGGATTCCAATTTATGAAAGCCGGACAGTGCCTGGGAAAGTCCCACAAAGCAATTAATGGGAAACTTACTCTCCTCCTGGCCCGGGGGGCTGGCTCTGGAGTGTTAGGCGAAGTAGACTCATTTGGTGTTTCCGAAGTAGAGCTAAGAGATGAGTTACTGCTTGAGAGTTCTTTGTTCTGTCTTTTACTCCCAAAAGGCAAAAGGGAGGCTACAAATTCCGAAACTTCCCTCTGCTCTTCTCTTTGTGTATCCTGCTTCAGTTTGTAGGCACGATCGTTGGCTATGACTTGCGATAGTGGCATTCCAAAAGCTTGGGGTACGAATTCTGGAGGGAAAAGAAGAATTTGCTTCCATATTTCAAGTGTTTGAACAAATTTTCTGAAGATTTTTCTTATCTTTTAGAACATTTAAGACACTAAAATAGATCCCATGTATACAGTTCTTGTTGCATTGATTGTCCAATCTATGTGTATCTATTCAGAAATAAGTCTCATCAAGTTTTATAAGGCTTCAATCCTAAAGGCACTTTCCTGGGAAGACCCACTGAACGCAATGAGGCTTGTTTCTGATTAGACATGGTTAGGATTACTCCCATGGTTAGGATTACTCCTGAGTCTTACTCCCAAGTAAGTGCATACAAGGTCACGGCCTAAGCATAATGATTGCATTTTTCAAATCTAGCGAGTTGACCCAAGGGAGCAGTTGGGGAAGCAGTTTCTTGGGGAAGTGTCAACATATAAAGTGAACAAGTACAAGTAGCAGAAAGGACTAGAGAAAACAAAATAGTAAATGCACAAAGTTTGAAGACAGGAGGCTCACGTTCAGTCACCCTGATGGCCTTTGTAATGTGTGGAATAGCATGTAAAAAATTTAGCTGCTTTAAGTTCAGGTGTGAGCATGGCTAAATGGAAACCCTCTAAAATCATGCATTAAAATACACAGGAAAACTACTCCAATCTCTAAAGTAGTGATTCTCAACCTTTTTCATCTCATGGCACACTAACAAGGCACTGAAATTGTCAAGACGCTAGTTGAAAATCACTGCTCTAAAGAGACAAGGCGTTCAGTTCAGAGTTCACAGCAAGAAATATGAACATAAAAATATTTCTAGTGATGGCTCACCAAGATTTAACCCTCTGCTTCAACATAATCCAACGAAGTTTCCTGCTCAATACAATTAGAAACATCTGTTGTTAAGCTTTTGCTTTTTGGAGAAAACTAAAAGGAAGGCACTTGTCATAAGAAGGGCACACATTCTTACTGAGCCTCTGAGAAATATATAAATTGAGGGGGCAAGCAAAATATGCCACAAAACCTTTGTAACAAAATTATTTCTGAGAAACAAGCATGCTATTTTATATTCTCATTGGGTGTCTCTTTTCTCGTTCGGATGGCGTTAACATCACTAGTGAAAATAGCTGTTTAAACAATTCAGACAAATTGTAAGAAATGCTATTTATACTAATATATAATGAATAGAAAGTAAACCTATAAGAAAAATTTGCAACAACTAGTGGTGTTTGAAAATGGTGTTATTTACTTTGAAGGAAATCCATTGTGTTCAGTAAAACTTTAGCTGAAATCTTGACAGGAATACCTCTAGCTACTAAAACACCCTGTAGAGGGTAAATGTTCACAGCAGAGTAAAAAGAACAAAAAGGTGGAAATAATAAATTGAGGTGAAGAATCTAGCACCTTACCAGGTCCAGTAAAATGGCAAGTACGTTAGATTCACGCAGATTACATAGCTAAATTGTGCAGTTCTCAGTTGCTAAGATGACACTCAGGAGATCTATCAAAATTTCCTTTTCAAAGCAAAGAAAACTAATTATATGGGAATAGGACTCCTCTGCCTTCAATTAACTTTAAACAATGTACTGCTGTCACATCATGTAAGCTTCTCCTCTTTTTCATTATTTTCAGGTGGTTCAAGGAGAGTACTCCACTGTATCATTTTCAGGGAGTGTAGGTGGCACTTACAACCAACTGAAAGATAAAATATTTGAAGAACAATCCTTTCAATGAACTATTACTATTTCCCATGTGAATATACACACTCAGAGAGAAAATGTTACTATTAAAAATCCATCCACTTGTCCACAGTATATAAAATATGATTCAACCAACTCTGTCAAGAAATTAATTTGAGAATCCTGCTTATTCCCCCAAGGGAATCATGGGAGGCGCATATCTTAACTTCACCTTTATATGCATAAGGCAAGGTGGCAAGATTATTTCTTTTCACTTCTGGAAGCTGTTAGGAGCCGTGATGGGTACATGCAACCTCTTTATTTTAGATATAGGCTACCTCAGAATGGCAGATGCAGGACAGGGCACCAAAACGCATATCTCCTATTGTCTTATGTGCTCCCTGAAGCTGTTGGTGGGCCACTGTGAGATATAGGAAGCTGGACTAGAAAGGCATTTGGCTTGATCCAGCATAAACCATAATGCAGCTTTATTAGCTGAGCAAATTTTGGCACTGGAAAAACATGAGGACAACCTGCAGGTTGTCAGGTGGATGCAGCCTGAGGAACATGTGCCACTAACAGTGCAACAGTGGTTGCCTATTGCAGGTAGAATGTGATGATTGGCATCCTGGGAACATATAGATGAGATATACTAGGGTTTTCAGGCTTGGTTTAACTCCCTTACACTGGCATGATGCAAACTGGGCTTGAAAATTATGGCAAGTGAGCCCTGGTCTGCTGGTAGTAAGACGTACAATTCCCATGAGCAAAATTTGGCAGAGATTACTTCAAGGTTGGGTCCAGAGTGACAGCAGCACATCTCCCCTGAACAATTAAGGTAATGTTCTGGTACATTCTGGGGAACAGATAAAACAGTACAACTCCACCTGAATATTCATTAATAGCTCCAAGCCAAAGTTGTGGAAACTGGGGTCCAGAATCCTGTGTATGGTCCAGAATCCTGTGTATGGCATACCTTAGGTGGACAAGATAGCATCCACAACACATTGTAACAGGCACTCTTTGACCTTAAGATATTAGCACCTATCACTAGACTTATACCCTATAGCACAAACTGGTTCTTTTTAAAGCTATGGTTCTCATGACTTTTTTCTTCAGTGACAGGTCCAAAGATCTCCTGGCTTGGAACAAGAGGAATTTGTGAGAGTGAGTTTTGAAACACACAAGGGCCTCATTATAGAAATCATCAATTTACAAAAACGAAAAAGAGAACATGGTACACTTGGGAAAAACTGATCTGGAGTGTGCCCTGTCATATCTCTGCAAAATCTGAACATGAGTAGGAAAGTAAAAAAGCTCCTTGTGTGAGTCATTTGGCCCAATATCACTCTTTGTGATAAGATGTTCAACATGGATTCTTTAGAACTGGTACAGCAGTTGTGGTGGTGGTGAGAATGGACTTGAGAGAAGTTTGCATCTACTGAACTGAGAAGTGGAAGTCCAGGGGCATGGAAGTGTTAGGTATGAGAGACTGTTCTGGAGTTACATGATTTGCTCCAATGATTCTGGTTTTGCCTGGCAATTGCAACTGAGTGGCATTGGTTGGCTGCTTTTCTGTGGACATTCTATTATTTTGGGCCCAAGAAAGAACACGTTACAGCAACATCAGTCCCAAACTTGGCCTGGATAAAACAGCCAGCATTTGCTGAGCAGAAAACAGGGTATAGGATAGGCTGTTGAGAGGTTTTAAGAGTGTTTAGCAAGCAGACTCCAGGCTAACAGTCCAATCCTATGCTGCCCAAATAAGCAGGGCTCCTGTAGTGCCAGAATGGCTACCAGGGATTCCTGCACATCACAGGCAGCTGTCTGGTGTCCACTCATGGGAAGGGGCATTTATCCCTTTTTACTGTGTGGCTACGCTTTCCTACACCAGCTCACCCATCATGGAAGCTTTGGATCTGGATGAGTAGAGTTTCTGGTTCAGGCCCAATAACGTTTTGGTTCATTTTTAATTCAGAAACTCTTGTCTCCTGCCTCATTGGAGTATGTGTGCTAGAAATGGAACAGAGTTACCAACACCCAGATATCCCAAGAACTATCTAATCATATCAAAAAATTTTCCAGTGCTCAAACTGCTAATCCTACAAACTGGGTCAGTTTGGAGAATGAGATACAAAATGAGCTCTATATGAGGCATTAACATTTATGTGATATGTAAAGATTGTGGAAAGGACATAATAGTATGCAAGTTGTATTCAAGCTGGCAAACTGTTAGATTTAAAGCACAATCCTAACTAATTTAACCCCACATAAGTCACCTGGTATAACATCCTTTGGTGGTATCAGGAGGTCAGTGCATTCCTATGCGCTAGCTTAACCCTCCAAGCTGTGGGGCAGAGCATGTGCCATCCTCCCCAGACCATCACAGGAAGTTATGCCAGGTGTAATGCTGACCTAAATTGCTAAGGATTGCACCCTTAATTTTTTGGTTCTTCCACATCACATGAAATTTATTGTGTTGCCTTTGAATCACTCAAAGCAACAAATGAAAGGTTAGAGATCTTTAGAGAGATCTTTAGAGAAGTTTAGAGATCTTCCCTCTTCTAATTAACAGAGATGTCAACTATGTCAAAATAAGGTACGCCTTTAAGCAGCAATTTGCTTATACTATTTGCAGTGACCTTTACAAATGTCAGCATTTATCTACTAGAGTTACTGCTGCAACAAACAGGAGCAAACGCATATGATATCTGATTTTAGGAAAATGGAAGAACTTCCATACAGATTGAATAAAGTGTAAAGATATTAATTAGCAACTGGCAATATTCCCATTAAAAGGTAGGAATATGTACTATGGTTAAAACCATGGACAACAGCCTGTTAAAAAGAAAAGGGCAATCTCAGCTTTTCCTCTGTGGTTCCAAGTTGCCTGACCAAGTTGCTTTAAAAGTTGGTTTTCTTTGTGTCTACAGTCATCCTGGAAGTAGGATGGAATCTGTATCATTATCTCCTTTGAAGTAGATAAAGTCACAGATTCCTCAAATTCACCTCAAATCTGTAGTGAGAAAGTGTTTGCTGCTATTACCTACCAGAAAAAGTACAGGTGTGGCCTGGTATCTATAGAGGTCCAATTCTGTACTAGAGTGAAACAGTGGCTACTAGGGAACATCCCTCACTGGACGGTCTTCCACCTCCACATCTACTTGCAGCCTCAGAGGGCTTCCCCAGGCCTCAGGGTGACCAGATGCCAAACCCAAAATTCCTGAATCCCAAGGCCAAAATTCCTAATCCCAGGCCAAAATTCCTACCCGCTGAAAAAAAATTGCCAAAAAACGTATTTTTCTTGTTTTTGTTTTTGACCATAACGTTTGATAGGAAGGAGATATCTCAAAACTGATTTTTGCATTGGATTCTGCTCTTCAGTACGAATCCAACGACATATGGCATGATGGGGTACTGTGCACTATCGCAAAGTTTCAAAATGAAGCCAAAATGTAGGACAATGAAGCCAAAATGTAGGACACCCGGACAGAACGCTAAGAATCTGGACAAATCTGGGTTTTTCCAGTCATCTGGTCACCCTGCCAGGCCTCCAATGCTTCATAAGACAATAAAAACATCACTTTCTGATTTTTTTAAGGGAAGTCATTTGTATCCTTCAGACATCTGAATCTGACAGAAGTATCTGAATCTCACAGATGGATGTGCACTGCCTCTGTGGGGGTTAAAAGAGCTTCCAGAGAAACCTCCAGAAAGGAGTTGGGGGTAGAGGAATGCACAGGAGGCCCTGCAGACCTAATAGCGGATATGGGATATGCGGATGCAGGGGCCCCCCATGCATAAAAACAATTACGGCAGACTCTTATGAATGACTATAGAGAAGTATTATTAGTTGAGTTACATAGGACTTACTTCCACATAAGTGTGTATAACTTACTTCCACATGAGGGTGTATTGTATTGCAGCCTTATTCATGAGGCTGAGACAGAATTACATTGTGACAGCATAAAAGGGACAATCTGTGAATACCCACTCTGAAGGGAAAACAATAGTTGAACTTCTGTATGCATTGGGACTAACTAAAGAAGGGCTACTAAGACAGTCATGTTAAGACATAACTCATTTCAACTGTCAATTTGTTTACATGGTCAAAGCATGAATCAGAGGAAGGAATTATTAAGAAATGCTGGCAGAATGAGGATATTTTTGGCTCACCTTTCTTTCATCCTGAGGAAAGTGATCATGTAAACAGCAGTCAAGTGATTATTTCCCTTCCAGTCACCATGGGTCAAGCCTCAGGTTCTCAAAAAATATAATAATACTAGCAAAAAGCATACCCGCATTGCAGGAATAAAATACGCCATCCACCCACGGCACATCAATCCCCCACGCACGTCAACCCATGCATCAACCCCCATGCACAACATCCCCCCTGAGCATCAACCCCCATGTGCAACATCGCCCATGCGCATCAGTCCCCCATGCACATCATTCTCCCATGCACATCATTCCCCCATGCGCATCAGTCCCTCATGAACATCATCTCCCCATGCGCATCAACCCTCCATACGCATGGACCCCCCCATGTGCATCAACCCCCATGCGTAACATCACCCCATGCGCATCAATCCCCCATATGCATTGACCCCCTATGCACATCAACCCCCATGCACATCCACCCCAATGCGAACATCCCCCATGCACATCATCTCCCCATGTGCATCAACCCCCATGAGTATCATCCCCCATGCGCATCAATCCCCATGCACATCCACCCAATGTGCATCCACCCCATGTGCATCCACCCCCATGCACAACATCCCTCCATATGCAACATCTCCCCATGCGCATCAACCCCCATGCACATCAACCCCCCATGCCAACACCCCCATATGTCCACCCCAGTGCAACCCCTCCCTCCAAACAACATCCCTCCAGTGCACCAGGCACCGAGCACCAAACTGGCTGGATCTGGTCAGTCTTCCATGTTAAGTATAGGACAAAAACATGTTGCACCCCTTTTCAGTCCTTTAAGGGTTAAATTTCTCCACATCGGTTCTTGGTGGGTGTTCATGTGACAGAAGGAACACCCTCCCCGAATTTCACATTTCTAGGTCTGGTGGTTGGGGCAGAGCATCCCTCAGTCACTGATTCTTCAATGCAAAGTATAGGGAGGAAAATGCATTGCGCCCCATTTCATCCCCTTCCAGTTGGAATTTCTGAAAACCAGTTCTTAGTGCAACCCTCGACCATGGAAGGAATACCCAACCCAAATTTCACGCTTCTAGACCCAGTGGTTTTGGGTGGGCGTTGATGAGGGAGTGAAGATATGCCAAAGATTGTCAGCACAGGTGTGAGGTTCAGCTGCCTTGGGACTCCAGGATGTTTGTAGACAGTTGTAGCATGATAACTGTAGCATCCTGAGAGGCAGGATGGTGCTAGTAGTTAGGAAGTTGAACAGAGACCTGGAAAATCCAGGTTCAAATTCTCCCCTTTGCCATGAGGCTTCCTGAATAACCTTGGGCCAGTCACTCACTCTCAGCCTCATCTACTTCACAGGGTTGTTGTGAAGGCAAAAGAATAAAAGTTTTATAAGCTGCTTTTGCTCTTGCTTTGACATGGCAATGGAGCAATATAAATCCCTTAAATAAATAAAATAATGTTAAGCTATCAACCTTTTAAACAACGATGGTGTAAAGAATCCGTCTCCTTGGTTTATATGCTTCAGATTGTTTATGTACTTATCAAGTCTTATGCAACATGTTCCAGAAATTCTGCAGTCTCCTCCTCCTTGTCTCAGTTATTGCCTCCTTACTAGTCCCTGAAAATTAAACTAGTGGCTTAGCATATAAAGCAAGACAGCTGCAAATCAGGGCTTGCAGGCAGGCAAAATTAGGACTAAGCCACTATGAATGAGAACACTCAAGACACATCAGTGAGAGGACGCCTACATGTGCTGTGCCGTACAAAGCAGAATGTTTGTTTTGGACAAGTTGCCTGGCAATGGAAGGCATTTGCTTTATTAAATAAACTTCTCAAATGCTCGTTAAAACACACAATTGTGCGAGCAGTGAAGAAAACATTTTTCAGCTCACTGTCAAGCACAAAGTGGAAAGGTGGGGGGTTCGGGGGCTTGATATGAATATTGTTTGGGACCGCGTGGGCTGACCGCAAATCGGGTCACCACATTGTACGCACAAATATTGAGAAGATTATTTAAGTGATGAGGCATAACATGCAATGCACAACAGAATAAAGCCCACAAAGGAAAAATGAAAGCATAATATGCTTTGGAAGCAACCAATCCTTCAAGTTATAATGCAGACGACATATACCAACCAGCAGGCTCACTGAATGCACATACACTCCAGTAGTTATTATGTGCAGCAAAAGGGAACATTCTGAGTATAGGCCAGCACTGCAGTTTAAAGGTAGAGGCAGCTAGTGAGCCACTGTGTAATACACTGATATTCACTGTGTGAAGCTAGAATAGATGGGCCTTTGGGCTGATCCAGTAGAGGCTCTACTTATGTTTTTAATTTGTCAAAGCTGAGTTTGAGGGGCTCACAAAGTATCATTGAGTAGTCACCTCATTCTGACCAACTACATTATTGTCCTGCTAGTGTTCTGTTCTAGGATACTGGCAAATGTTATAATTGACTCAGAGTTATATCCTAAATCTGTGATTTGATTTGAATAAATTCCAACATCTGATTAAACATTGTACAGAAATAACCTAGATTAGCCAAAGACTGAACTAAAACCTCTGTCCAAAGGTCTTCAAAATTCATCCCAGTAGTACCAAAACCAGAACCACTGCATTAACACTTTTAGAGTACAATCCTAACCTGGGCCTGATGCAGCTGGTGCACGCTGAGTAAAATCCTGTGCTTCTGAACCACTAAGTAGCCTGAACCAAGTTTTGCTTT
This sequence comes from Cryptoblepharus egeriae, assembly GCA_030015325.1. NCBI lineage: Eukaryota > Metazoa > Chordata > Lepidosauria > Squamata > Scincidae > Cryptoblepharus > Cryptoblepharus egeriae. The sequence continues at coordinate 33,764,292 of JAREYC010000005.1, forward strand.
AAGGTGGACACACTGCAACAGGCTGGCACATCTCATTAGTTTTCCCATTCCAATGGTGATGGAGGTCGGCAAGCACATGTCTGTGCACTGGCCTAACTCTCCTCCAGGAGAGGTGCAGAAGTGTCTTACAGCACTTTTGTGACACCCCCAAGGTCAGCACAAGACTTGTGCCAAGGGATAGGCCAGTACAAATGAACACAATGTGACTTACTTTTGAGTAGACATGCTTGGGATTATACTCTTAGAGTATTTATGAGATCCTAGCAGAATAACTCACAACATCAAGAACATTTCCCTATTTGGATACTAGCCTTCAAATAACAACAAAAATCTCTCTCATTTTGCAGGAGGATGTAACTGCAGTGCAGGTGAGAAGTTACGTAGATTCTTTCATGATATTAATTCAGATATTGTGGATTAAAACCAGATGCCAAACCCAAAATTCCTGAACCCCAGGGCCAAAATTCCTAATCCCAGACCAAAATTCCTACCTGCTTAAAAGAATTGCCAAAAATGTAATTTTTTTGTTTTTGTTTTTGACCATAACTTTTGATAGAAAGGATATATCTCAAAACTGATTTTTGCATTGGATTCTGCTCTTCAATATGAATCCAACGACATATGGCATGATGGGGTACTGTGCACTATCGTGAAGTTTCAAAACAAAGCCAAAATGTAGGACAATCAAGCCAAATTGTAGGACACCCGGACAGGAGGCTAAAAATCCTGACAAATCCAGGTTTTTCCGGTCATATTTAAAACTCAAACGAGGTAGGAAATAATCCATAACTTATAAAAGGCTGTCCTTCTCACTAGCTAAGGACTGTGCCCTTCTACTTTTATTGTCCTGGATGGATGGTGAACAAGATTTACTAATTTCTACAATATCCTCAGACTTTTTCTGCAGATGACAAATGCAGGCAGTAGTGTAGCTGCCTCATTTTCAGCCCTGGTTGGTGACTCCTGTTGTCACCACACTGTGCAGATGTGGAAGAAATTAACAGTGACAGGATGATGTTACCTGTCAATTACTTCCTGATAAACAATCCTCCCCGGGCCTCAAAAAGCATCCTTGATGTGACTAGAAGGTACTTCCAGTCACTTCCAGGCAGTCGGGGCCTTCCATGTAAGAACGGAACCAATGCTGAGACAAAACTGGGTCTGAGTCAAAGTGGTCTCACATTTACAATTAATTAAAAAATGTACTTCCTAGATCAGTGGTTCTCAAGTATTTCAGTCCAGGACCCCCATCTGACAATGACAATCCAGCATCCCTTAGCCCACAATTGATGTCACGGCTGTGTACTGGTCAGCAACCACAATAAAGATTTTGATTTGATGTCATGGCCAGAACAGGAAGTTTTGGCATCAGCCTGAGCTCCTCTATGTCTACTTAGAAGTAAGTCCCATTCTGTCCAATGAGACTTACTCCTAGGAAAGCAGCCTGAATGCCTCTTTCCAATATGGCAGCACCCTTTCCAGTGCCAGATTTCAAGATGGCAGAATCCATCTTTTCATGACCTCCTGAAATGAAGTTGTGGCACACACCCGCCGAGTGGCTCCCGACCCCCACTTTCAGAACCACTTGCTAGAATACTAACTGGTATCATGATATGTAACAGAACACAATAGTCTTAGAATAGTAGCATTTGCTTCGTCTGCATTTCTAAGCCCAGGCTGTGGTCCCAAACCGTTCTGACCAGTTTATCTCAAGGAGTAGCTTTTCCCAGTGCAACTTGTGTGGCTGCCTTCTTCAGAGGCCCTTCTTTGTGGCTCACTACCTGTCAGGTGGTGACTTCACTCACAGCCTCATCAAATGTGACACCCTGACTTGCTGTCTTCACTGAAGAGTATGTTTCATGGCTGTGACCAAATATCTTTTGGGTGTCAGAACAGAATTTGCAAGAGCCTTTAAGATGCAGAATTTTATTTATTATCTGCCTTTTGATAATTTCTTGCTTGCTGGCTTATGTCGTCATAATAAAATTATTTTTCCAAGCCTCAATACTATCCCCCCTCAGGCCAGTACAAGTCCTCTGCACCAGCCTGGGAACATAGTGAAAGTGCCAAAATTATGCTATAAATTTGAAAAATGAATTACATCTTAAGATAAATTCTAATCTGTTTTACAAACTCAGCTTGGAATATCTAACGTAATAAATATCTAGGTAATAAATAAAGGTACATATTACATGCATTTAAACTATGCATGCAGTTTTTAGATACCATGCATTCATTTTATACACATTTTGTTCCACTATATCTTTACCTTTATCTTTGTTTTTCTCCTTCCCAAGGGAATCCAGTTTCTTTCGTAGTGATTTCTTCCTCTTTTGTCCATCTACAAAGAAAGAGAAAAGAAAACAGTTGTATAAGGTTGCTGCCTTGGATCCCTAAAAGAAAGGTGGAATACAAATATTGAAATAAATAAATAAGATATATTGTAACCTATATTGGACCAAGTGTTTTCACACTCCTTTCTCATGGGAACAGAGATTTTATTTTTAAAAGCAAGTAACTGAAGTCTCCGCTTCTTAAGTGATAAACCAAATATTTAACTAGAGATTCTGATAGGTATATGCCTAAAATTGTTTTGTTTTTTTAAATTTTGATTCATTTTGGCTGCAATCCTAACCAAACTTTCCTGGAAGTAAATACTATTGAACACAATGGGACTTACTTCTGAGTAGACATGCTTAGGATTGCATTGTTGGTTATTAATTTTCATTCATTTAACCTATTCATTTTTAATTGATTTCATGGTGCAATCCTAACCGGCGCTTGCCAGTGCAACTAGCACTGTGCAGGCATTGTGAAAGTGCCATAAAAGCATGTCATGACATCCACAGAGACATGCCAGTTCTGAATACAGCATCAGCTGAGTGGCTCTGGTGCTTCAGTGCCAGTTAGCATTAGGTTGCCAATAACCTGCTGTCTGATACTTCATAGCTGAGGATCCAGCATAAGGATAAAACAAGGATGAGAAAGTTTTCCATGCTGCCTGTTTTGCTCTGGACTGATTGCCAGAATTTCTGGGATGGGAGGGACAAAAACAAAGGAAACCTATCTTCTCACACATTGTTGCTACTGTATATTTAAGAGGGACTTAGCAACTGGTGGGGATGATATGAAGATATTCCTGAGATTAAAAAGAAACTTTTGAGGACTCACTTTGCAAAGGGTCTTGCTGTGCCCCCAGTTATAGCCCAAACATCTTTCCAGTGCCAACACAGCTATGACAATTGGATGTGCCAATTCTACCATTCCATGGCAGAAGGACATTCACAGTGGCCTCCTCAATGTAAAGGAATGTATGTTCCCTTACCTTGGGGCTACATTGCAGCACCATCAGTGTTCAAAAATTGATTACGATTGGGGTGTTACTTTCCAAATCCACATTTGGCTAACTATAACATTTTTTAAATTTAAAGATAAAATGTTTATTGTAATTTTTCTTGGGTATGTAATTTTTAGCAGGTCTGAAATTTTTTACAGTTATACTTTTTACAGTTATAATATACTTTTTACAGTTATAATATAAAAAATGGCTTTGATTACTGCTTGTTTATTTACCCTGAAAAATTAATTCAATTAAAAACATAATGAGTAGTCAGCACTTGACAACTGGACATTTGTCTCAGCATGAATTCAGGTCTATGGTTGAAATCAGACTGGTGTTTAATCCATGTTTGTCTCCAATGTATGAAGAAGGTAGAGATGGAGGATGAAGATTCCTTTCACTAGTTGCCTATCAGCGACTTTCTCTCCCATGAAATGAGTTCTCCCAGTTCAACAGGAAACCCAGCCTCCGAGTTAAGCTAGAGGAAAAACAGCCAGTATTGCCAAGATAAATGCAGATGAAAGAACAATTTAAGCATGTATTCTGCCTGTCACATCTCCTCTACAACTCACCATTCTCCACATGCCTTTAAATAGAAAGGAAGCATGTCACTGGGAATCCCACAACATGGAACAAATAGCCATTTATAGAGTTCTGCACCTTATATTTTCACAGTCTCATATGTTTACACAGACTTACGACCCGTTGCTTCTAATGGGTTTATTTCCCTGTACAGGTCTGCAGCCTCACTCAAGAAAAGGACTCAGAGAACCAAAACACTGCAGAAGTGATGAAAACTGTACTTATGATTTGAAAAACCACATGACAAAGAGTTAACTTGGGTATAATTTACAGCATTATACTGGTTTAGGTTCTTCCATGTGAAAAATCCTTTCATCAATAATTTGAGTAAATGAAGTAAATAATTCGAATAAATGCACATTTGAGTAAATGAGGTACTGTTTGGCAGGGTTATTTCCCATATGGGAACTGGTGGATCACTGTCAATGTTAGTGCTATAACTGGTGGATCACTGTCAATGTTAGTGCTATAGATCACTGGTGGACAGTGATCCACCAGTTCCCATATGGGAAATAACCCTGCCAAAAAGTACCTCATTTACTTGAATCTAATGGCAAATCGAATGCAATGCACACCCCGTAAGTATAATCAAAACACCATATTTACTCAAATCTAATTAACTATCTAATCTAATGCACAACAATTTTGGAGACTGAATTTGGCTGGAAAAGGTGAGTGTTAGATTCAAGTAAATACAGTATTAAAAGCAGCAAATAACTGCTGGTTACAGAAATGGATCATAACAGTGGGGAACAATTTTTAACACACTTTCTGTTGACTTTGATTTTGCAGCTGTTTTAAAGTTAAATAGGCGTTAAATAGGCAAAACTTAGTTTTCTTTTAACACGTCAATTTTTTTCTCTTCAGCTTATCTTAATGTGACCACTCTCTGCTGAACTGAGTGTGAGTCATATGAAGCACTAGTGTTCTCCTATTGGCTGAAGTAAACCTTCTTCGATTGGGGAGGGGTGAGTGATGCCATAAGAACCAGGGACAGCTTCAGACTTCTCTAGCAGGGTGACCATATGACCGGGTGTCCTGCATTTTGGCTTAATTGTCCTACATTTTGGCTTCGTTTTTTAATGTCGCAGTGGTGCACAGTACCCATCATGTCATATGTCGTTGGATTTGTATTGAAGATCAGAATCCAATGCAAAAATCGGTTTTGAGATTTTTCTTCCTTACTATCAAAAGATATGGTCAAGAAACCAAAAAACAAAAAATATAAAAACAAAAAAAAACCATTTTGGGCATTTTTTTAAGCGGGTAGGAATTTTGGCTTGGGGGGGTAGGAATTTTGGCCTTGGGTTTCAGGAATTTTGGGTTTGGCATCTGGTCACCCTGTTCTCTAAGCTATTCAGTTACACCTGATGTAATGTAGTGAGACATTGAGTGTCACTCTTTATAGTGAAGCACATTCCTAAGTGGAGTCAGAGTTCTTGCTTGTAGTCCGCTTGCTTTTTTCCTTCCCTTCACATCATATATGCCGCTGCTATTTCACATTGTAAGTGCTTAAACAGACCCAATTTGGTTTGTTATATATGTGGCAGTTTTACCATTCCTACTCAAAGGATAAACATCAGTGCATTTGTCCGGTAAGCCTATTTTGCATATTTTAAAGTGAAAATTGGTGATCAAGATAAATCTTGGGCCTCTCACAAGGTGTGCAGGCAGTGTGTCAAGAATTTTTGGATGTGGACAAAGGGAACACGCGATAAAATGCCATTTGGTATACCTATGATTTGGCGAGAGCCCAGTGATCATTCGAGCCGAGAGCCCAGTTACTTTTGTGTAGTGAAAACGTCAGGATTTAACAAGACAAACAAAGGTCACATAGAGTATCCTAGTTTACCATCAGCTATATGCCCAGTGCCTCATTCAGCTGAAATCCTTGTGCCAGTTTTTGAAGAAATACTCTCTTTCGAAATACAGGAAGACCAGTATTCCTTCATTTTCTGCATAGCCATCTTGTTGACTTCCCAAAAAACCTTGGAGCAGTCAGTGATGAGCAGAGTAAGCGATTCCACCAAGATTTGAAACTCATGGAGGAACGGTATCAAGGTAGATGGGATGAGCATATGATTGCTGACTATTGTTGGAGCATCAAGTGAGATTGTCCACAGATTGAACACTCCAGGAAAAGCTACAAGCGAAAATTTTTACCTTAATATGTATGTTTGCTGTTTGGTAAAGGAACTTTACTACTGGTATGAACACAATTTAACTTATAGTAACTATATATAGATGTTGTATGAATAAAATTTATCTGTGAACAGTATAGTAGGTAGGTTTTCCTTTATTTTCCTTTATATGCACATTTTGTATGACTTTTGGGGTATCCTATAGCTTAAAAGGTTGACGTGATAGAAAAAAACTGGTAACAATCGGGAAAAAAATGGTAACAACTCATTGGCCTCAATTCAGAGGCCAATAATTATTCAAAAACAAGTGCCAGATCTAAGTCAACAAAATGTGTGTTCCCCAGTGAAACAGCTACTGCTCACTAAAGGATCTTTACCACAGTTTGCATTCCCTCTGGAAGATCCAGCTGTTTGCCCAAGTCTCCTGAAATTATACTGAATTAGTTACCTAAAATACTTGTAGTGAAGAGATCTTTATCTTACACACAGGGACTATGGGCACAATCAAGAAGTGCACTTGGGCTACCCTATCTATCACCAGGGTGGCTCAATTGCAAGATGGGCCACCCTAATTATTCTGGAAAAGTCTTGGGGCAACATAGGTAGCTCAGCTCAGACAACATAGGCAGCTCAGGAGAAATGTTTCCAGGGCAGAAATTCCCTTTTCCAGCTCTTAAGAGTTATACCACCTCAGGAGCAGGTATAACAATGAGTAGACCCATAGGAGTCCATGATAAGCAGACCTCTGTCAGTCTTGAAAGACTATGGTATCATGTTCGGCGCTGCATACGCTGCATGCGAAGCATGAAAGCCTGGGTTAGATTGTTATGGAGGATAGGCTGTTACCAAGCAGCAAATCCCTCCTCTCCACGCCATTGAATTAGTCCAATGGAAAGGCAGAGCCAATACGATTGAATCCAGCTAGCATTGCAGAGCTGGGCTAAGGACAGGAGCTCACCCTGTCTTGTGGGGCTGACCCGGGTCTTGAACCCACAGCCCTACCAGTCCATGATAAGATGCGTGTAAGAATGGCAGTGTTGACCAAAAATCTGAGTTCTTGGCCAGCCTAGCTGCAACCTCTGCCTCTCAACCTCAGGATATGGAAAAACTACAGCACCCAATAACCTGGGGATACAGCAGACTACTCCAAGAAGCCCCTTGCATCCATCCTCCACTAAAGGTATTGCTGTACTGGAGTCTCAAGCTACAGCTGTTACTGGTTATTAGGAACTTTTGGGCTTCCTTATAAGGCAGGCACCACAGCTCAGCTTGTCTCCTCAGGAGCAAGCCTTCCCCAGGTGTCACTGATTTGGTGCCTACTGAGCATGCTCTGCAGCAGTGAGGGCAGCCGAGGCTTTCTGACTTTCTGGATGCAGCATAACTTTCTGCTCTGGATTCAGAATAGTTGGGCCCAGCCAGTTGGTACTCTTCACTGCCCTAACTCTGGATTGTGCCCTATATCTGATCATAACTTAGGTTGGATGTCTGGTAACAACTCATTTTTTTAATAAGTAAGACAAAGAATTGCCCCTAGCAGTCCTGTAAGTAGAGTTTGGTGGAAAAAAATAAAATCATGCATAATTCTTTTTATTTGTTCCATTAGTGTTGACATTTATCTGATGAAAAACTTGCAAGATTGTTCTACAATGTTTATGGTAGTACACTGAACTGGATGGTTGTGGCACAGAATCCGGTTTCTGTATCTAGAGGCTCAATCGTTGTTCAAGATATTCATGATAGCATTCAAGAGTAAAATGTACTTTAATCCTAAACTGTTTATTATCATCATTGGTTAGAAACTGCAGCAAGACTCTAGTTTGCAAATTCTAATGTATGCTGTTTACACAAATCCACATTCCTTTCCCAGGGTTGTATTGTATATTTGGCAACTGCAACTAGCAAAATCATCTTCTACTGAAAAGATGAGCATTCGACGCACATGAGCCTTCACTGCAAAAAGAATACCTCCAGTGTATGTTAAGATTTTTAATGTTAATCACTCAGTGCAATGTTCTAAGATACACTTTGAAATATAGAATTTACAAGATTTTTAAAGGCTTCATAAATTCTATCACCAATAAACAGTATCTGGATCAGGGACAGACCCAGTGTATTCTCACATTCAGACAAGATTGGAGGGATTTGTGCAATTTTTTTATAGCATAAGCTAATTAGACTACTTTGGCACATTAACTTGGGATCAATGACAGACAAATGGCCTTTAGGCTGCAATCCCAAACACACTCTGCTGGGAGTAAGCCCCATTGAATATAATGGGACTTACAAGCTTAGGATTGCACCCTAAGTGAACTATTCGAATGGATGCACTTGATGGTTATTTTCCTCCTAAACAGTAGCGGGGATGGCTTTCTAGTTGAGACAATGCCATAACTTCAATCCATATTCAGTCAATATGTAGATGACACCCAGCTCCACCTCTCCTTTCCACTTGATTCTAGGGTGGCCGTCTCTGTCCTGGAGCACTGCCTGGAGACAGTTGGGATCTGGATGAGGGTGAACAAGCTGAGATTAAATCCTGACAGGACAGAGGTCCTACTGGTTCAGAGGTCCACAATGTGGGTGCTGGACTATCACCCTATTCTGAATGGTGTTGCACAACCCCTGAAAGAGCATGTTCACAGCTTGGGGGTGATCCTGGATTTGCAGCTGCTCCTAGATGCCTAACTGTCAGCTGCAGCCCAGAACACCTTTGCCCAATGTTGGCTGGCGCACCACTGGTGGCTATATCTGTCTCAATCAAATCTGACCATGCCTTGATGACATCAAGATTAAATTACTGTAATGTGCTTTTTCTGGAGTTGCCCATGAAGACGGTCCAGAAATTACAGCTAGTCCAGAATGTGGCAGCTTTTATAGTTATTGGAGTTCAGTGGTTTGATTCTGTCATGCCACTGGCTGACAGTTCATTTCTGGGCCAAATTCAAGATGCTTGTTTTAACATTCAAAGCCTAAAGTCATGGGACCAATGAATTTTAGAGACCACCTTCTTCCATGTAGGGTGGTCCAGTCTCTGAGGTCCTCAGAGACTGTGCCACTGCTGAGAGGCTGGGGTACAGTGGCCAGAAACAGGGCCTTCCCACTGGTGGCACCCATACTTTAGAATTCTCACCTTTGAGTTGGGAACAGCCTCCTTACTACTCTTCTTGGCAGGGCCTAAAGACCTATTTATTTAGAAAAGCCTCTGAGACCTCATAACCTTTAATGCTGCTATTATGAAGTTATGTTTTAATTGTGAGTTTATATTGCTAATGCTTACCACATTTTATACTTTACTGTGTTTTTATAGTTTTAAGTGTATTTATAATTCATTTTATTGCTGTATACAATTTTTCATTTTATTGTTGCCCTTTGGGGAGAAAGGCAGAATACAAATCCAATAAAATAAATAAATGAATGAATCAATGTGACTTTTACCATTTATTTATTTTCTTTGTTTAAGAGTTTTTTTAGAGAGACTTATTGGTAGGAGAGCATTTGGTTTTCTGTATTACTAAATCTTGCTGCCAATGCCACTTGGGCAGGTAGGCCTAGGTTCCACACTGGAAAGCCCAGTAGACCTGAAAGACCTTTCAAGTTACCACTCACCTCTTACCTTGTTTTGCTCAAGTCTTACCCCAGTTCAGCAAGCCCCTGTTGCCACTTTCCCTTCCTCTGCCATCCTCTGCCACAGAAACAGCCCAAAAGAAACATTGTATCTCATTATAAAATTACTCTTGGAAGCCCTGAACTAACATTTAGCCCTGATCTAAACTATTGCATCTGATCTAAACAATTGCATTACAAAAAATGGCTGTAATAATTTACATAATTAGTCAATTTTGTTCTTTTTTATTGTAAGCACTGTCAATTTTCCTCTTTTACCTCTGCCAAAAAGAGTAAAAAAGAAAAACTGCTGACAAGATTACAACTTCAGCATCTGAAAGATGGAAAATTTCTTTATAACTGTAAGTCTGACCTAAGAATCTCTCATCAGTGCTTTTACTAAACTCCAAACCATTGCCAGTCTGAGTCCTAGAGTTTTGCTACAGTGAACCTTGCTCATTTTAGAATGCACTCTTGGCCTAAATGTTTAAACTTTTCCTTTTTTTGGTTCTGCTACAACTGCTTTCTCAAAAACGTTTGATAACAACAGAGAGCAGGAAATGAAAAACATGGCTTAAGTTAGTTTCAATAGTGAAATCCCTATCTGATTTCAGAGGGTCCAATATTTCATCCCAAATGCCCTTATTGAAAGTGTCATACTAATATTTGCACAGAATTATCCAGAAACATGAAGACTTTGTGGCTCTTATGCACTGAAGCTCAGCTAAAACCATTGGTTTCAACTCTTGAAATCAAGAAAAGAGAGACTGTTATAATTTATAATTGTTTATAATTTAGAATGATACAAAGCACAATCCTTAGCTGCCACCCGCCCAGACGGGGACAGGGGACAGGAGGACAGACACAGTCCTATCCAAAGCCCCAAAGGATGCATTAGAATTCAATATTTGTACTCCATTCTAATGGGAACTTAATTCCAATGTGCACCCATTTTCAGCTTTCAATTTGACTGAAAAAGATTAAGTAGCATTGGGCTGTGAAGCAAGTGGACATGCTGGACTTCCTAACCCTTCTAAGCACAGTCACAGCCAAACACAAACACTGTTTCATACAAACTTCCAGTTTAGTGAGAGTCTTCCATGTATTGGCAACTGCTCAAATATCCAAAATAATTAGATATGGGGAAAAAAAGTTGGGATTAAAACAAACGAATGCAGAATTGTTTGTTGTTTCATTCTATTTTGGGACATTTGGGGACATTTGAACTAGGTTTCATAGGCTGCAATCCTAACCATGTCTACTCAAAAGTAAGTCCCATTGTGTTCAATGACTCTTACTCCCAGGAAAGTGTGTTTAGGATTGCAGCCATAGTTTTATTGATCCTAAGGGCAGAAGTGTATTGTTTGAAACTGTTCTTTTGGGGGAGAAAATAATTCCTTTAACACTCAGATGTCTCAGGATTTTGAGTTGCTTGAGTTTGCAGCGCTATAGAGCTCTGTACTGTACATTGTGCTCACAGTGTATTTCACATAATCATGACTGAATCAGACTCATATGGAAAACATAAACAGACAAAAGACAACAGGAAATTCCAAGAGTTGCAGCCAATACACTCCACAGAGTTTCCAACTTAAAGGGGTTTTTTTGTTTTGGTTTTTACAGAACTAGAGAGTCCAAGCTATCATGAACTCCCTCCTTGTCACTCCCAAAGTAAGTAATTTTTCCCCCTAAATCACTTTCCTCCATTTTTCTAGGACCTAGAAACTAGACCTTACTTTTAGGCTTGATCTCAACACAAAGACTTTAACCTTGTATTGGGTTATTGTATGTCTCATTCATTTGCGGTTTATTATATTCATTGGAACAGCATGATCTTGCTTTAGGAAAATGCTGGCATCTGAAAGGTTAAGCTACTTGAAATATTAGCAACAGAACATGACACACAAAGTACAACTTTGCAAAACTGCATACGCAAAGCCTTCCTAGATTGCATAGACACTTAAGTGCTACTCTGTCAAAACTAGCTCTTTAAAAATTGTTTACTGTAATTTCCCACAGACAGTAAGCACCTATATAGCACCTGTGTATGTGTGCCTGTCTGTCTAAACAGGTAAATGAGAAACTTCACTGGATACTGAGCCTCATGTCAAGCCATAAGCTTCTTGTTTCTGTGGGTAAAGGTGCGATAAAAATACCTTAAATAAAATAAAACAAATACAGATTGTATCAGTCTTGCTTTATATGCTTTTTAAAGAAAAAGAGTTCTATGCATTTTATAAGTTAAAAAAGGTAAAGTGTCCCCCCGCAGGTTGTACTGCTAGTCATGACTGACTGTAGGGTGTGGTGCTCATCCCTATTTCTAAGCCTTTCTATTCTATTTCCAAGCCTTTAGAGCCAGCGTTGTCCAAAGACATTTCTGTGGTCATGGGGCCGGCATGACTACTGAAGGCACACAGAACCCTGTTTTACCTTCCCACCAAGGTGGTATCTATCTTGCATCTTCATACTTGCATCTCCATGCTTTTCAAACTGCTAGGTTAGCAGGAGCTGGGCTAAGGACAGGAGGTCACCTTGTCTTGTAGGACCCAGGTCTTGAAACCTGGCCTGATGGCTAACAGGCACAGGGCCTCATTATAGTCAATGAGGCTTACTTCCAGGAAAGTGTGGATAGGATTGTAGCCACAATGTCTTACCCACTTGTACCACCACAGCCCATTTGCATCCTATTTTTCTATTTTATAAAACCAAGTTTGAATACTTACATAGACTCAAATCAAAATTATTATTAAAACAACCACAAGTAATAAAAACATGGGAGAGATAGAATGCAGTATAATACTTCATACAGTGTCCTGCTAGCCTAATCATTTGCATAAATGGTGATCCATCTAAAAAGCCAACTGAAACAACAACAAAATTTTGAATCTCTGCCAAGATCCCAACTGGGTAGAAAATGTCCTGGATACATAATGGAATTCCAGAGAAGTGGCACCACAACAGAAAATGCGCTAGCTGTTATCCCTGACACCTCCTTCAGAGGCAGCATTGAAGCAAGACACCCTCAGATGACATTAAGGGTCTGGCCAGATACAGTGGTACCTTGCTTAACAAGCGCCTCGCTTAACAAGTGTTTCACATAAAGAGCAAAAATTTCAAGAAATCTTGTTTCACATAACAAGTTCTGCTTCACTTAGCAAGCAAGCATGCTATGGGCACGCATACTATGCAGCCCTGGTGCTCCACATAGAGGCTCTTTAAAAGGGCTGCTGGCCAGCGCTGCTGCCTCTAACTGCCCCCAACTTGGGGGCAGTTGCCTGGAAGTGCCAGAAGCATCTGCCCCTAACTGCCCCCAAGTGCCCCTACTGACCACCTTGAACCTCCAGCAGCAGCCCAGGTAAGCCTCCCAGGAAAGCGTCTTTGATTGCAGTCTCCTAAGTATGTCTACTCAGAAGTAAGCCCCATTGTGTTAAAAGGGGCTTACTCCCAGGAAAGTGTCTTTGATTGCAGCCTCTTAACCATGTCTACCCAGAAGTAAGCCCCATTGTGTTAAAAGGGGCTTACTCCCAGGAAAGTATCTTTAGGATTGCAGTCTCAGTAGACTTAATAGGATCATGCACATTGAATGCATGTTTTGAATTCAATTCCAGTGTTTTGTCATCATTTTTACATCCAATTAATATTTTATATGAATCTTTTGGGGGTTGTGGAACCAACTGTCTGAGCTTCCATTATTTCCTTTGGAAAGATCTGCTTCACTTAAAGAGCATTTCACTTAAAGAATATGCCTCCGGAACAAATTAAGCTCTTTATGTGAGGCACCACTGTAATTTTATTTTCTATGTTAAGTCAGCTCAAATAGCAGTAACTTGCTATTTGCTTTAGCAAAAAGCCTTTAAAGGCCATAGGTTCCCAAATTGTGCATTGCAATACCTTAATGTGCAATGAGGGACAACCTGGGTTATCTCAGGTCAGCAATGCCTACATGAAGAGTCAAGGCAGTTCTATCAGACATTTAATTCTTCAATGAGTTCTGAGACAATGAGATAGTTATATTTGGGCTCTTTCACCCTGCAAACAAATTAAGACTAAATTTAACTCCTTGATCCATTCTATAAGGCAAAGGAAGGAACCGCCAACAAGCAGGAAATGGCTGAGAATTCATGGCATTCAGGCATGTCAGTACATGAATGAATCTGACTGGCAGGGAGGAAAGATTGGGTAGACAGACTTTGATGCAGAACCCTTCTGTCTGGTAAATCTGTATTTCAATAGTGAGGAAAGTTTAAGCAAGGCAGACGCCCAGTGGCGTACCTAGGGAGGGGTGCATTTGCACCGGGCTACAATCTTTAGGTGGGGAGAGGTACAAACTGAGCTCGAAACTAGAGGCTAAAATTGTGAAAAAGGGTATGTATGAAAGATAACATTATCATGTTATACATCATTGGAAAGGTAATTTAATGCAGAATCCGAGGAAACAAATCACAGTGGAATACCTACATTCTATCAAATGTTATGGCCAATTAACCAGAAAATGAAAACACAAAAGCCTATGGAACAAAAAGTAGATTTTTTTATACTCAAACATTCCCATGATATTGATTGCTATGAGAGCCAATGAAATGTAATCTGATACTGAATGGAACTAATAAGGTGTTAATATGAAACAGCTCTCATTTCCATATACGTATATCATAAAAAAAAAGCAGGCCTCCATCAGTCTTGGAAGTCTATGGTATTGTGCTCAGCACTGCATTCGCTGCATGCAAAGCACAAAAGCCTGGGTTAGATTATTATGGAGGATAGGCTGTTACCCAACCAGCAAATCCCCCCTCTCCACGCCACTGAATTAGTCCAGTGGAAAGGCAGAGCCAATATGATTGGATCCAGCTGGCGTTGCAGAGCTAGGCTAAGGACAGGAGCTCACCCTGTCTTGTGGGGCCGACCTGGGTCTCGAACCCTGGCCTGTTGGTTAACAGGCACAACGTCTTAGCCACTTGCGCCACAGTTACATAATATAGGTAACTGTATTATGGGTATAGTGGGTATACAGGCACTTCTGAGTGGTGTTCCTCTTATACTTAGCAGGGGAAGAATAACCATTCCTCTTTGCCCTAGCCCTAGTTTCCCTAGCCAATAAGGGACACAATTTTCATTTTTTACTTTATTAAATTTGATTTTGTTGTTGTGGAGAGGGGAGCAACAAAACCTTCTTTGACTCCAGTTAGCAAATAGGGGCTTTAGCTATGCCACCCATTTAGCAGAAGAAATGGGTGGTGAAGTGCTGAGGAAGAGGAGACAGGATTTTCCCCAATTTTATTTTTTAAAAGTACATCACTGACATCACTTCTAGTTGTGACATCATTTCCAGGGCAATATTTTGAGCTTTGCACTGGGCTACATGATCATTAGCTACACCACTGCAGACAGCTGAAACCATAAAACATTCAGTTAATCTTGGTACAGTTAAATTGGTGACAATTTCAGAGACAGACAGACACTGCGCACAAACTACAATCACAGCTTTAGAATGTTTTCCATTCATCGTTCTTGAGGGAACTCTAGAGTTGCTAGCTTTTTTCTTTCAACTTTGGTTTACATCTTTCTAAATTGTTCCAAATAAACTATCAAACAAACAAAACCTTAAGGAAAAAAATCCATTCATAGGAAGATTACAAAAGTTTAAGGAGTTCATTCTACAGGATGTGAAAGATGTTCTGATTCTAAATAAATCATAACCAGATGGAAGTATTTAACATCAAATAAATACTATTTACTTAGCTATACTTTAGAAAAAAAATTCTTGCCTAAAACAACTACTATTCTCTACACTCATTATCTTAAGCAATGACTTCAATTCTTTGCAGACACTGATTTGTGTTGCCCCACTTAAGCTTATGTAGACTAAATTCATGTCCAGGACAAAGATCACAATTCTTGTTATTTATAAAACACAACTCAAGTTATATTATTGGGTCAATAATATAGCAGCCACCTTCCAAGTTGGGGAGGCAATATTTTCCTTCTGGCTGTTTCCCTTGTGACAACTTTTGTTTGCTTCGTATACACAGGTTGACTGGCAAACTGCATGGGTGTTCCTTATAATAAAACACTTTAATGTATTACTTTTTATATTCATTTTAGATTGCTGGCCTATATGTTGTATCTTTCTTGCATTTATCTTTCATTTTGTAAGTTGTTTTGATTGTATTTCTGATACACAAATCCAGCAGGGTAAATTAACATTGTCATGCATTCCACACTTGGTCACCAGAATCCCATTAATAAGAAAAGCTGCTACCCAAATTTAGCATTTAAACTAGCACTAGTTATCCGTAAATACGAATTATCACACCCCAATTCCTATTAATTAATAGGAAATTATTTTTTCTAGATCTCTTTTATGGAGGGGGATCTAGTGGGATCTTTACTGTCATTTTAAAAAGTGGACAAGGTGCAAAAAAGTTTGGGAAGCACTGCCACAGAGAAAAAAGAATCATGTGAACATAATTCCTTGGTGGATAGGACAGGCCACTGAGGACAAATTTTTATATTATATTTTAGACTTTTATATACAAGCCTACTAGGTCAATCCTACCTGTTCACACCATGTCTGTCAGCCTAGGAAGAAGTCCTGTTACAATGAGAGGAAAATCTGCTCTGAAGAACCAATTGTCTTTTCTTCCTAATACTGCAACTGGTCTCTACACAGAGTCAGTCAATTGGTAGGAAGTCTTGGGTTTTCAAGGAGCCTCTCCTGGACATATGACCACTGTTGGGCTGACACTGGTTCGGACCGGATCGACTGATCCGGTAGTTATCGGGAGGCCGCTGGTCACGATCCGGTTGTTAGAGGGGCGAGCGATCTGGTTCGCCCCCCTTTCTGGGATTTTTTTTTTTGTTTGGGGAGTTGTAGGGTGATCTGGGGGCAGTTGTGTGCAGGGGGGGCTGCTTACATACGGTTCCGGGGGTTGGGGGGTGACTGGAGGTTCCCTCTCCGCATTAGCGCCAGCCGCGGCTGAGCGCTACTAAAACATGCTTAAAAATTCAGTGCGCATGCGCTCGCAGCTAATTAGGCAGCGGGGAGAATTCCTAGAGAGGACCTGCGTAGGCGGGACCTCAGTTGAACTCTTCCGGCTAGTGAAAGTCTGGAAGAGTTCAACTGAGGACCCGCCTACGCAAGTCCTCTCTAGGAACTCTCCCTGCTGCCTAATTAGCTGCGAGCGCATGCGCACTGAATTTTTAAGCATTTTTTAGTAGCGCTCAGCCGCGGCTGGCGCTAATGCGGAGAGGGAACCTCCAGTGACCCCCCAACCCCCTGGAACCGTATGTTAGCAGCCCCCCTGCACACAATTGCCCCCAGATTACCCTAAATCCCCCACAAAGCAGAGCCCAATCCTGACTACTCAGAAGTAAGTCCCATGACAGACAATGGGACTTACTCCCAGGAAAGTGGCTGGCTCTGCAGCCTGGATCCCAACCTGACTACTCAGAAGTAAGTCCCATGCCAGTCAATGGGGCTTACTCCCAGGGCGGAGTGGAAAGGACAGCAGCCTCAGAGCACCATCCTATGCAGGTCTACTCAGAGGTAAGCCACATGCTTAATTTTTTAAAAAAATTTTAAAAGTTTTTTTAATTTTAAAAAAATTCTTGCTGGCCCCGCCCCTGACCTCAGCCCCGCCCCCTGACCTGGCCCCGCCCACTTCCGGAGAACCGGTTGTTAGGGCCAGGCCTGCCCATCACTGCATGTGACTATATTCACTTGGACCCCAGACTAAGTCCCAGCCCAATTTTATGCAGAGAACTGGAGAAACTATCTTTGTTTTGTTTCAATCCCTGCTCCTATATTAGCAATTCAAATTATCTGCCTCAGTGTGGACTATATATCAATCAAAGAAAATCCTAGGGATACATACAGTTTCTATTAGGGTATTTGGAAAAGGAGTTTTTTGAAAAATGGCAACTAAATATAACAACTAGTGTTATTGATACAAATAATTCCTGTGTCTTCTCCTGGATCTGCAGGTTTCCAAGATTGTGGTTTGCACATATACAGTACAGTACTATGCAGGTGCTAACACTCAACACTGTCAACAGAAGAGCTATGTTTGCTTCTCACCTTTAGGAATAGTTATTTGACACCCAAGGTCACAGTCCTGCTGCAACTGGTAAAAGGCCACTTCCTGTAGCCGAGCACGCTCCAATTCTGAAAGACTTTGGATGGGAACAGACTTCAGTCGAACGCTGCGTCCTGACATGCTGTTCCAAGTGAAGTCACCCTGCAAGAAACCACACAGAAAAAATATAGAATAAATGTCATATGGTCATCCACTATTGATTGAAAATGTCACTCTCTCTGCCCTTAAGTAGAGCTATAGCCCATACTTTATTATTTTACATATACACACACTCCCGCCAATATGTTAGCAGTCTAAGGGCAAAATCCATAGCAGTTACGGGTCCACGCAGTTACATCACCCTTTAGTCAAATGTTATCTTATGGAAAGTCATCTTAACAGCTCTGGAGCAAGGGGCTTAATTTCACTTTAGGATATAGGCCAAAGACAGAAGCTTTGACTTAACATAAACAACCATAACAGGAACACTCTCCATGTTTAATCAGCTGTGGATGCAATGCTTTCAGGGAACTCTTTCCAGACCTTCATATAAATGTCACTGGCTTTGATCAGATGATGCAATAAATTAGACCTTATTGAATCATGAATCTATAAATATAAAACTGAAAAGTCACTGACTGACTGACTCACCAATGCCTAGCCAAAACCACCGGGCCTAGAAGCATGAAATTTGGGGAGGGTGTTCCCTCTGTGACATGAACACCCATCAAGAACTGATGTGAAATTTAACCCTAAAGGGAGTGAAAAGGAGTCCTATGTGTTTTGTCCTATACTTAACATTGAAAACTGTCTGATCAACATCCAGCTGATGCACTGGGAGGGAGGGTGCATAGGGGGTGATGGTGTGCATGGGGGGACAGTGCGCCTGGGGGGTGCTGTACAGGGGTATTGCGCATGGGGGAATGTTGCACATGGAGGTTGTTGCACATGGTGCGCATGGGGAACGGTGCGCATGGGGGAAGATGCACATGGGGATGATGCACAAGGGGGGACAATGCACAAAGGGGGTTGATGCGCATGGGAGGATGGCATATGGGGGAATTTTACTCTCTCAATGTGGGTACGTTTTCGCTAGTAAGCTGATAAACCTGTTTATAACCTCATCACTTACACAACAAGTTGGATTGAACACTTATTGAATTCTTAAAGAACTTGATATCACAGGAAAATGTGGTTTAAGAAACTCAATTCAATGGGTGCATAAGAGCTAGGTGATGCTAGAGAATGATACTACCTGTCAAGTACGTGCATAACATTTGCACATGAACAAATCAATCTTTAGAAAAGGTGCAAAAGCACATCAAAAAACTTTCATCACATCATTAACCAGGAATATTTACAAAGTGAAAAAAGCAAATAAACAAAATAAAAATAGTACCAAATATTAGTAGTAAGTATCTATGATTACACATTATGTTTATTATGTTTTAAGCAACTCTGGGTGCTTAATAGGCACTTTTATTAGTAAAAGAATAGTAGTATTATTTTATTGTTACAGGTCCAGCCTTGTTATACACAGAATTTTATACACATATTTGACTCAACCCAAATGGCCACGGCAAATCACAGTTTAAAATCTGCTTGTCTACTGTTGTAGAGAGACATTCCTACAAGCAATCATTCCATTTATCAGTTCCAGAATCAAACCTTTGCAGATATTGAGGTATAGTACAGCAGGAAGAAATGTGGGTCTTTAAACCTATTTTTCCATTGTTTTCTTTATACACGAATTTTTTAATCCATGAGAGGTTCTGGATCATAACCCTAGCAGATAACTAGGGACACCTGTATTTATTATTATTCATAACAAAATGGGTACTTGTTATTCTTATTGTTATTTAATGTTATCAATAATTACAAATCCAGGATATACTGATAACCTTAAAATGTCTTTGAAGGCCATTAGCAACATGCAAAATATTAACTGCATGTGTATGCTACATGCAAAACAGACACGCACACTCGGAACTTAGGTTATAGAGATACAAGACCTGCAGATCTGGGATGTGAAGATTCCAGACCTGCAGTGGAAGACTGACTCTGAGTTCCCAAACATGACTGGTGTTCTCTGGTTGTGTTTAGCAGCCTTTTTGGGGTCCACAGAGGCTGTGTGGTGCCTAACTCCCCAAAAGCCCTGTAGTTTTAAGGGCACCTAGTTTTTCCAAAACTCAGAAGTACCCATTAAGCACTTCATGAGGCCTCTGCAGCTTCCGACTAGAACAAGCTACCAGCCACATTTAGAGCCCCAATTGGACCATAACCTGTAGTTTTAATTATACGTGGATTTTGGTATCTGTGGGTGGTCCAGAAGCAGATCTCCCACAGATAAAGATACTGTATCTTTATATTGCTAGGATAGTATATTAGTTATGGAATTGAACTTAAACACAGAGGTTCCAGGTTCAAATCCATGCAGCCATGAAGCTTCTTGGGTGTCCTTGGGCCAGTCTTTATCTCTCAGACTAAACTATTTCATAGGGTTTTTGTAAGGATAAAAAAGAAGGTCAGATCTTTGTACATCACACTGAGGTTTTTGGGATAACAGTGATTTTAAAATGTGATACATAAATCATTTATAACATACATAAATCATCTTCAAGGATATCCCACATAGCATTAAAATATCTTTTAATATCTTTGTTCTTAATGTTTCAAGTCACTCTACAATAATCTCCTGTTGCATAAGTTGTAATTATTTTCATAAGTACAAGCAACACACACACACACAAACTTTAAGATATATTGGTTTATAAACTTATGAAATACTTTCATAAATACATATGTTTACAGCATTACTCAAATATGAAACATGTCTTTATATGGTATCTCCCAGCATTTATGAGATTATGAAACAACTCTTAGTAGGTGGCAAAATGATTTCTCTTGCTATTCTTCAATTACATTTTTTAAAAGCTATGTGATATCATTTTAAGCAGAATGAAATCAGCCAAATAAAAGATACTAGAAGATTGCTCAAAAGCCACATTTGGGCAGGATGAATGAATTTCTTCTCTTTTCATTTAAAAGTCCTCTGGAAATATTAATCATCATATGGGTTAAGGACATAATTTATAATCTAAAAAAATAGATTCTTATTAACTTCTCTTTGAAGTATGAGCTGCTCCTGCAATACTATTTCCAGGTCCAATCTATTACATCTGACAAGCTGCCCGATAAGAATTGCCTTCAGCTATGTATAAAGGACCACAAAAGAAAGATTAGTAGTTCTTCAACCTTCCCTCTCCTGACTGATGCGTTAACCTTGATGCAGTTCTTTTACTGTCTCTTAGGTCGTTCCAACATGATTATGATTATGTTAGTGGAGACTATATCTGTCAAAATATTTTTGGAAAACGTTATGTTATGAACACTCACATCTCCTAATCTACTTGAGACGACCAAGAAATGTTTACTTTCAACTGTCTGCTTTATTTAGTCAAAATGATCCAAATGTATTCAATCAGACCAAAACAACATGAAACGTTAAGACTGTTCACAAAAGGTGCACAAATTGACCCAATAAAATAAGTTAAAAATGATTGTATTTATTATACATATTATACATTCTACATTTTTTTTGATGCAGCTAATTTTATAATGATGCTTGATCCTGGAAAACAGAAAAAAGGAATATTGTTATTTGTAAATCTTTCCCACCCTCTAAGCCAGTGGTTCTCAATCTTCCTAACACCATGACCCCTTTATAAGTTCCTCATGCTGTGGGGACCCCCAACCATAAAATTATTTTCGTTGCTACTTTATAACTGTAATTTTGCTACTGTTATGAATCATAATGTAAATATCGGATATGCAGGATGTATTTTCATTGTTACAAATGAAATGTGTGTTCTATGCGCACATTGAACACAATGGGATTTATTTCAGAGTAAGCATGCATAGGATTGGGCCCTGAGGCTGCAATCCTATCCACATTTACATGGGAGTAAAGGCCCCCCTGACTATAATGGGATTTATTTCAGAGTAGGCATGCATAGGATTGGGCTCTGAGGCTGTCAGTCAGCCCCAGTGTGCGCGCAGCTACAGCCGGAGGTCTGGCAAGCCTCACCTAGCCCCCAGCACCAGGGGTCTTTAGGCAACCCACAGGAGAGCTCTAGGCGACCCCCAAAGGGGTCCTGACCCCTACTTTGAGAAACACTGCTCTAAGCGGTAAATCGTATCTTCAGTGTATACTGAAACCTGATGAGGTTGTTTTTTCACCCTATAGCATCCACTAAAATTTATCAAAATCAGGACTATAGCTTGGGGAAAGTGATTATAGGATGTTGTCTCTACCACAATTCCCCCTTGTAACAGCAGTTTATCCAGGAGGAAACTCTTGAGCTATGGAGAACCCTAAATCAAGAAACCCTAAATCAACCCTATGCTGAATCAGAACACTAGAACATCTCTATGTCATAGAGTCAACCCAGTGACTCTCAGGGTTTCAAACAGGAGTTTTTCTGCCCTTCTGGAGATGCCAAGGATTAACCCTGGGATCTTCTGTATGGAAAGCAAGTGCCCTACCCTTACCACAAAAGTGCAGCCGCCTGTTCTAATTTGGATGAAGGACAAAAGCCTCAAACCTATCCTGAACTAGAGTCTTCCAGCTAGCCTGCAGCCACTGGACATGATCTGAAGGGTTAAAAAGTTAAAATCTCCTGCCCCCACACCATGGTCCAAATGTGGATTGCCCTCCATAACATTATATTATTTTATCATTTCTGAACGCAGTATTCTAGGTATGTATTCTTTCCTCCTTCATGCCTATTGGAACAATGATGATGCACCCAGCCTCCAACAAAGTGAAAATTCCTTATCACTAAATAAGGATCCAATTAACCATGGCTGCAATCCTAAGAGCACTTTCTTGGGAGTAAGCCTCAATGAATTCAATGGAACTTCTGAGCAGATACTAATAGGATTGCACTGAATGTCTAATATTCCTTGTCTAATGTTATTCCCACATGAGGGTCAAACTACTACCACAGTCCAAACTGCATTACTTTTATACATTTTTCTCTCTCAATATATTATATATGCTTAGCTAAACATGGTATAAAATACATCTTTATGGCTACCAAAGATGATGATGATTACTTATCTTTCTGCACTCACAATATGATAAACTTTGGAAACAAAATGTATTGTGTACACTTTGTAAGTTCAACTTGTTCTAAAATTACTTTCAGACTTCTTATACAAAAGAACTCGAGTTTTTTTTCTTTCATGCCTATACATATTTCATCTCTTTGACTATACCATCATATGCTGCACATGAACTGAGATAATGTTCCATTGAACACAATGGAGTTTACTTCTAAGGAGACAAACACAGGAAAACAACAACATTGATTATGCATCCCAGTTTTGTCATTTGCTTGAATATTTTTTTGAAAATAAGCTGACAGATATATTACGAGTTGGATTTGACAGGAGTTGGGTTTGACCTGATGTCTTATCTACTTTAAACCATAGGTAGTGCTACATGAACAAGCTGAAGAAAGTTCCATGTTTAAGAGAACAGTGAACTTAAGAGAAGAGTGGACAGAATTGTACCCCCATCTGAAAGATTAGGTTCATAGTCTAGGGGTGCTTTTTGAAAAAGAACTGCACAGGAGATGCTCAGATTTAGCTGTTTTTGGTCAGGAGAATCTTTGCAAACCTTCAACTTGTACACCAGTTTTGTCCATTTCTGGAGATTGCAGACCTGGCCACTACTATGTATGCCTTGATAATCAAGCCTTGACTCTGTAACATGCATTGCATGGAATAGTTTTTGTGTTTAGAAGCTGTGGCAGGTCCAAATATGTAGGTGCTCAGCCTATGGATCATATTATTCCATTGTGGGATCTGTTGTTGCTCCCAGTTTTCTACTGGAATTCAAATACAGTTTCCTACTGAATTCAAAATACTAGTTATTTGTTTTCAAGGGCTTGATAACTTGAGCCCAGAGTATTTTCAGGACCAGATCTTCCCAAATGAACTTTCCTTTAGCAAGGATCTTGCTCTGCGTCCCACTTCCTACAGCAATACAGCTGACATGAGTCTGTTGGCGTCTTTGCTCTGGAACCTGCCTCCATGAGAGGTTCAGATGCCTCCTTTCTAAAATGTAATCTGCTATGCTGAGAAGATTTTTCTCTTCCATAAGAAATGTGGTATGTGATAAGATGCTTATTCTCAACTCAGCAACCACACACTCTTGTTGCACTATATTGATTTTATTTTTTCATGTGTTAAGTTTCTTTGAACATTTTTTACTCCATATAAATACTGCTATATATATAACTGAAGAAATGGTGGGTTTGATATCATGACTTCTTCTAATTATAGCTAACCAATCACAGTTCCATGTTCATATTTGCTGCAATCCAGAGTTAGGGGAGTGACAGGGTGATCATATGACTGGATTTTTCTGGATTTGTCCTCTTTTTTAGCCTTCAGTCTGGGTGTCCTCCAAAAGGGTTTCATTACCCTCCATTTTGGCTTCATTTTGGAACTTTGCAATGGTGTGCAGTATCCCATCATGTCATATGGCATTGGATTTATATTGAGGAGGCGAATCCAACGCAAAAATTGGTTTTGAAATATCTCCTTTTTATCAAAAGTTATGACCAAAAAATTAAAACTAAAAATATGCATTAAGCTCTATGGGAAAATGAAAGTGCCCAATATTGCAGCTTTACGCATGAGTAGGCAAATGTGCTACTGTCTGCCAGAAAGGCCAGGCTGAGAGGAATCTAAGACCTTGTCCTCCTTTTTAGGTCCAGGCATCTGGTTACCCTGGGCAGTGAGCAGTGCCCTAGCTGGGCTACCCCAACTATTCTGAATCCAGAGCAGAAAATTGTGCTGGATCCAGAGAATCAGCAAGCCTGGACTGCCCTAACTGCTCCAGAGCATGTTCAGTAGGCACCAAGTAAGTGACATCTGAGAAGGGCTTGCTCCCGAGGAGACCCCCCCCCCTCAGATCACACTGAACAAGGAACAGCAGTGGTGCCTGTATTAGGAGTCCCAGACAACCAGTAACAGCTGCAGCATGAGGCTGCAGAGCAGTTTACAGTGGATGCAAGGGGACTGCTTGGACTTGCCCGTTGTCTCCCCAGGTTAGTGGCTGCCGTAGTTGTGCCGTATCCTGAGGTTGAGAAGCAGGAGTTGCAGCTGGGCTGGCCAAGAACTCAGATTTTTTGTCAACACTGCCATTTTTACTCTGCCTTATCATGGACCCCTATGGGTCTACTCAGATATATACCTGCTCCTGAGGTGGTATAACTCTGAGGAGCTGGAAGAAGGAATTTCTGCCCTTGAAACAGGCTCTGGATACAGCCTAACTACTCTGTCCTAGGCAATGCTGAACATGCCCTCAACATGCCTAGACTGAGCTGCCTAGGTTGGCCCAGCTAGGCCAGCCCAGGTCCATCTGTCTTGGGGCAGCCTATGTTGAATTAGACTGCTCCAAGCTTTTTCTGGCATAACTGGGCTGCCCCTTCTTGGAATTGGGCCACCCCAGCGATAGGGCAGCCCAAATACACTTCAGGATTGCAGCCAGTCATGTCCCGACTCTTGTGGTTGGACACATTAAGTTGTGCCCAACCCCATGAACTGAAGCACATTATTCTCCACTTCCAAAGTTCATATACAACACAGAAACATACTTTCTTTTAAATCTTGGAAAAATTGCTCCTCTGTCTCCAAGGTTTCCTTAGTTTAGCATTAATTCTGAACTGAACTTTAAGTTGAAGAGCATAATCCTAACAATAACTACTCAAAAGTAAGGCCCATTGTGTTACATGGGTCTTACTCCCAGGGAAGTATGTTTAGGATTGCAGCAGAAATTTAAACAATAACAGAAGACACTGATTGGCATATAAAATAATTTACACATAAAAACATAGGGAATCAAAATGTTTTAAATCAATGTATAAGATTTTATAAATCAATGAACTTTAGAATTTAGAGATCATCATAGAAGTAGTCTGATGATGCTGGATGACCACCAGTTTTAAACATAACTTCCTTCAACATAGAACTGCCCAATAAGTTGCAAAGGTAAATAAAAAAATACCCTCCTTGGATAGGTTGCACAAAATACCAACTCCTCTTCTAATAATTTATGTTTTTATCTAAAACTAACTTAGCCATGATTCATATTACTATAGTCCCTCAATATCACATAACAAAACAGCAAATCAGGAATGACTTTAGGAGTTAATTGCTTTCTTTTGAGCTATCCACCCAGTATTCTTTTATTCCATGATTCATTTGCTAAGTTTTTACAGCATTGCAGCATGTGTGGTGTTGTGATGTGTTGACATCTCTCCGTGGGGGAGTGGGGATGCTGAATTTATATGCACTAAAGAAATACATCACATGGAACCTCAACAAAAATTTAGTGTATGTTTGGAGTGGATGTATTTGCTGGCCACAAGAGTAGCGGAATCCGACAAACTTAAGTCATAGACAAGGGATGGGTGCACACAGCCCCCAGCCACATTCCAAAAGCATGAAGGAAGTGTGAAATAAGCTCAAAACCCAGCAATTCCTAGGCAAGCTGATAGTAACCGCAGCCATACAACTAAACAGCTGTGCTTTGGGTATTACTTGCTAAGAAATTCTGCCTAGCTACAATCTTGCAGCAAAGCAACAGACCATCTGCTATTATCCTGATTTAAAATTTCTTCCTAAATGAATGTGCACACCAATTCAGCCTTAGCTACTTTATACTTTGTAACAAAGTTTATTCATATCAAAACACAGGAGCATTTAATGCAGCAGTGGGAACTATGAAACAGAAACAGTGAACTACTAACTTGACAGCATCCCAACTTCTCAGCCGTAATTCAATCACACTACAATTCCATAATAACGGAAAAGACTCTGCTGCAGCCTTTGGACACCAGCATCTTCCACATGTCTAAGGGGATCAGATATCATAATTGCAAAAAAGGACCAGGCCCCCCAAAATGTAGGACATTCAAGAAAAATGTAGCACATGTCAAAATAAAACCTTAAAAGTCATGAACATTGCTTTCATTAAAATATTAAATGAAAATGAATTTATATGCATTATCAATTTTTTTAATGTTGAGACCACATTCTGACAGTGCAGCTGAATTTGGTACAATAAAGTATCTTATCTTCCATGTGGTCAATTTGAACAATATAAACTTAATTAAAAAAATTACACATAATTTATTAATGACAAGAAGGCTACATACTGCCCACTCGCAAGGAATAAAAGGACAATGATTTTTTTCCAGGACACAAGACTTATAAATAGGACATGTCCTGGATAAAGAGGACATATGGCCACCCTACTGTAAGCTTATCTATACCTGAATCATAATGTTCTGGGCCCTTATTTTCCCTTATCTGCCTTTCCTTCCCTCTGGACATCTGTTTTGTGAATACAAACTGTAAACTGCTAAAGGCAGAGACCTGACTTTTCACTTTGTGTAAAGTGTCATCTAAGTCTGATGGTGCTTTAAATAATATTATTACAATCAAGCAACTATTCAGTTAACAGCATCCTAAAACACCTGTAACAGATTTATCCAAGCGGGAAATCATAGAGGGTGGTTTAATAAAAGCACAGTGGAAAAATATCCTTCAAAAATTCATTTTTCTACCTGTCAGTCCTGAGACTTTTATTTTGTTATGGTAACAAACGCCACACAAACACCATCTTTGATGAAATTTTGAGAAAAAGCATTTTTCCACAGCTGCAAGTTGTTATCCAACTTCCTTTAAATGAAGCATCATGGAAAGATTTTTGTCTTTTAAGACATAATCAACAGGCACAGAAATGGCCTCAACTTAGAAAAGTGTACTGTGTTGTCCATCTCCAGCCAGAATAGGGAGCAGACCAATGGAGGGGATATAATCTTTTCTATCCAATCCAGTTCACATGCAGTACGTCTTGCCACTTCCACCCATCCTGGAAAGAGAAGCTAAGGTACTTGATGAACTACTGTTATGACATCAAGAGCTAGAAAAGTCTGCAAAATCCACTTTCCTATAAATTTTACTGTTCAGTTTTAAATGCTGCAAACTGCCTCAGAAGCAAATTTTGGATAACATAGCACACATAATATAATCAATAGAACATATCTAACAATTCAGTTATAAGAATGCTTCCATCCTACTCATCTCTTTATGATTAAAAATGTGGGAAGAGTATATGTGAAGACTTATTTGTTTCATTAAAAAAAACACATGTATGCCAAACTGTTTCTAAGCAATCCATGCGTAAACCTTCGCCTAAAGCTACTAGGAGCAATGGATTACCTTATAACACAACTCAGGTTCTCAACTTTTGACAGCTTTTGGACATAGATTGTGATCCTAAGCTAGCCTAAGCCTCAGCTCAAGTCCCATGTTAGCCTGGGAGTTTCACAAAAGTTCTGTAAGGCGCTTCTGCAACACTACAAAGTGAGGGTTAGGCCAGTGTACAGATGTTAATCAAAAAATTCAATATTCATTATAACTGTTTTTAATACATCCATGTAAGCACTAGGGTTATCATAGGCATTCCTCCTCTCCCACATCTGAGGCAAGGCAGGTTGGTTTGTGCTTGCTCTTTAGTTCAGGGATGCTTAACCAGTGATATCCATTCCCTTTAGAGACATGGGTACCAAATTATGAGGGTATGGGACTCAATCTCTGAACAATTTTTTAAAAAATGCTGTTCAGATTATTAACTATTACCATGATCAAATGGATTGAGGTTTTCTGTTCCTAGCTAATGTTTAATGTTAAACTAAATTAACTAAATTAACAATCAGCTAAGTGATTGACACTTTCACCAGACCTCCGATGATGATTTTATTAGATACCCATATAAGTTCACAAAGTGTCAGTCACTTAGTTGATAGGGGACTTCTGTAGCAGAGAAGGATGGCAATAGAAAAGGATGGCAGTAGTAAGTGGGAAGGAGCACATAGGATACATCTGGTGACATTCAACCATTGAAGAATGCTGTTTCTCTGACAACATCATGGCTCTCACTATCAAGGAGGAGATTGCTGAAGAGGATAAACAGAGGGAAACCTTTACTATCTTTAAGCTTTGTTACTATAAGGCTCACGAAGTTCAAACAGTGCCCTTTAGTTTCATTCTTTGTTTTAAATAGTACATTTATTTTGGACAGGGAGAAAGGGGGGAAAAGCCCATAAAATTTCCCACTGTTGTGAAAAACAGAAACAATTGCTAGCATTATGAGGTACTCCAAGCTTGAGCCAGAAGATGACCAGCTTTTATTCAGTATCATACTTTGTAGCAAGTTGTAAATTCAAAAGCTGAGTTCAGATATGCCAACTTTTAGAAGGGGATCTCTACTCTAGACTCCTCTAGAATATGGTAAGGGCTAATAGGGAGTGTCCAGTTGCAAGGACTTCTCAGTTTTTTTGGAACAAGCACAGTGTCTTTAACCACTGAGCCACTGAAGCCCTTTAGGTCATTAAATACAAACCCCAAATACATTTAACATTAATGTTTAGGATCCACTGTGGAAGATGATTTCATGTTTTTCATAGTGCTATTGTGAATACTTACTACACCTTCACTGATACAATTATACTAGGCTGTTGGGGACATTTTATGAGGTAG
This sequence comes from Cryptoblepharus egeriae, assembly GCA_030015325.1. Classification (NCBI taxonomy): domain Eukaryota; kingdom Metazoa; phylum Chordata; class Lepidosauria; order Squamata; family Scincidae; genus Cryptoblepharus; species Cryptoblepharus egeriae. The sequence goes on from JAREYC010000005.1 coordinate 33,793,655, forward strand.
AACAGACTCACAGACACAAAGGACCCAATCCTATGCAATTTTGCAATGCAGTCCTGGGGTAAGTGAACAAACAATCCCTTAGTTTGAGGAGGCATCCGTAATTACCATTGCACCACAGGATGCATAGCCCATTAGCATGGCTAATCGAAGGCTGAAAAGTTAGATAGGATTTGGCCATCAGCTGGACGTTACTGGTTCATTTTATATATAGTGGCCCCATATTCACAGGTATATTCAGTTATCCACTGATTCATTTATTCACTGGTTGGATGTGTGGGATCTCCCTCCACCTCATGTGCATGCCCTGGGCCTCCCAATTCCTTATAAGGGTTTAAAAAGGCATTTCTAGTTTCTCCAGAAGTTTTATTTCACCCTCATGCAGGTTTTTTTCCCATCCTCCAAGCTCACCCTGAACCTATGGCCTCTGGCTGATCTCAGAAACCCCTATGGAGGGGAGGAGACCTGACCTCCAACAAATCAAGATAGTGAGGAGGTGGTTTCAGCTGTCTGTTGGTGGTTCCAGAACAGAACATCTCCCCCCTCCAGGGATAAGGGGGGAATACTCATATACAATTTTGGAATTACAATCATATGTATCCTGAATACTCACTGTTTATATGCCCTTACTTTCCTCTCCTTCCTCTGTAAAATGTCTCTTTTTAGATAGTCAGCCCCTTCAGGACAATAAATTGACTTCTCAATCACTACGTGTAGAAGTGTAACAACAACTTACATATACATTAGGTTTACTCTATAATATGTTCACCTCATAACGATCAATAACTAGCATTACAGAGTGTGCACACTCATTTATAAAGGAGATAAAAAGCTTATCAGAGTCTTCAAAGGGAATTTTAGCTGAACTGTCTTTGTCTAGCCATATAATTGACTTTAATGATGCAACACCAATGCTGATTTAAGGGCTTTCGCCTTTCTGAGGCTTGTTACCAACACTGCAATGTCATGAAAACCCACAAAATAAAAGGCCTTTGAGAACTTGCTGCTTGTTGACTTTGCCCTTGCTAAGTGGCAGGTAGAAACCTATCTTCTGAATGAAGAAAAATACTCTTTTGTTTGTTTTGTTTTTTGGCTCAGTGACTACAGTAAGTAAAAATTAAAGCATAGCAACTTAACCTTTGCAAGTACTAGTACAAAAAAGCCCTTGCTACAGCTGTATTTCAGACTTACACAATTGTTTCTTACCCATTAACCAAAGCCTCCTTTCCCATCGACGTCTTTCCTAAGCAGACGAAGCCCAAATGGAAGACGATTAATCCAGTGTGGAATTCTTATGAGAAAGAGGAAAATATATTTTCCTGAAGCCCTGTGTATCAGGTATCTGAAAAAGAGCTCATGCTATAATTCCTTCAGCCCCTTTAATTGCCACTGATTGTCACCATCATAAATCTTAAAGGTCAAAAAGGAACAATGATGAATCTCTTAATTTGACTTCCAAAGTAAGCATAAGGCATTTCATATTGCCAAATGCTGCATCAGTGTGCCCATGAGAAAAAGGTATAGGCAATTTGTAATGGCTGCTTATTCCAATGGAATTGTTTTCAAGCAGAATAAGGAGCGGTCATAGTTCCAAAGGAGAATCATCTTCCACACGGCTGTACGAATGCAGAACTGCCCTGTAACTGCAAATTTTCCTTATTAGGAACACTCTAAAGAATGCTGCACACATCTGGTAAAATCCCTTTGAGTATGGTAAAGACATCTGATGCTCTCTCTCTCTCTCTCTCTCTCTCTCTCTGTCCAATCCAATCAATCCTTTATTTTTCAGCCTTCACTGCAACTTTCCAACCTTAACAAACAAGAAGTTACAACACCAACCACAATTTACTGATGTAAATTATAATTTCACATGAAATGCAACTAAAGCATTCACTTGTTTTTAAGCAAAGCTTGTAATGGTTAACCAAAGTTTATAAAGTGACTAAAATGGGATGAAAGCATTTCTTTTTGCAATGCTAATTGACTTGAAGTTGAAAATTAAAATGGGTTTTAGCATTTTCTCCATCTGTAACATGCATATGAACCCTGTAGAGGTCCAGGCTTGTTATACACAGATTTTTTATACACAGATTTGACTCAACACGAATGACCACTGGAAATCACAGTTTTAAAAACTGCTTTTCTACTGTTGTAGAGAAGCAGTCATGCAAGCAATCTTTCCATTTTTCAGTCCCAGAATCGAACCCCTGCAGATATTGAGGCACTACCTTATTCAATTAGGTACAATAGAGGAGAATGAAACCTTAAAAGTGGGTGTTTTAACCTATTTTTCCATTGTTTATACACTAATTTTTAATAAACAAGCACAAATAAGTTTTAGAGCAATATAGTTAATATCTTATTATGATGACAAGTCTGATTTTCAATGCAAAGGATGATTTTCTTGTGAAATATCTGTAGATCCTATACATGAAAGACTGTGGGTGGCGCAAGTGGCTAAGACACTGTGCCTGTTAACCAGCAGGCCAGGGTTCGAGACCCGGGTCGGCCCCACAAGACAGGGTGAGCTCCTGTCCTTAGCCCAGCTCTGCGACGCCAGCTGGATCCAATTGTATTGGCTCTGCCTTTCCATTGGACTAATTCAGTGGCGTGGAGAGGGGGGATTTGCTGCTTGGGTAACAGCCTATCCTCCATAACAATCCAACCTAGGCTTTTGTGCTTCGCATGCAGCGTATGCAGCACCAAGCACGATACCATAGTCTTCCAAGACTGACGGCCTGCTGTACATGAATGAGGAATACACCCAAGTAACCCACTGTAAATAATGACTTTTTTCCTTTTTTTGCTGATTGGGTAGTAAGACCAATAATTTTCACTCCCTAATTTTTACCATGACCAACCACCTCCCACTTTAAATGCTATTCATGTACATTATTACTCACTTACTCAAGGAAGTTTCCCTGGCATTTAATTACAGAATTCTTTCAACTGTTTGAAATTATAAGATAAACAGTTAATTTGACTAGTGTTGCTCACTTCACTGGGTACTTTATTAAAACAAGGGAAGAAACCAAGCAGCAACATACATCTTTCAGTATTCTCTTATGTTTGCTTAAAAGGGACCAAGATTACCCAAAGAAAGTACATTTTTACAGAAAATATAATTACAGAAAGAATATTTCTGTATTTCATTGTACCAATGTTTGTTTGGTATGCAGTCAGAAAAGTTCAAAAACTAGTAAATTATAGGCCTTGTGTAGGGTTCTGTATGTCAGCATGACCTGTCATTTATGTTCTTCTTAGCATTTTTCTTGCTCCCGCTGAGGTCTGTTTTAGATGATCGACACAACATGGGGAAACATGGCTTACCTGTCACAGGGACCAGTCACCAAGACACGACTTTTCCCACCAAAACGATATCTACGTAATTGTGGGAAATTTTCAGAAGCACCCATGTGAAGCTTTTGGATTTTTCTGAGGGTTAACTCAGTTGATAAGAGACCCACATATGTGGACAGCCCACTTTATAAAATTTCATCCCTGCCTGCATACTTTTCTCTATACAACTGGTTTTAAATTAAAGAAAGAACTTCATGAACTTATTTTGTAAAATACCAATATGTTGTAATTAAAAAGTACAAACTATTTTCACATCCTCCTAGGAAAAACTGATCAGTCACTAAGCATAACCAGGTTTATATTACATAGTACTACTGCAATGTTATTCTATGTGGAGTTTCTTTAAATGACAGTGTAGAAATAGTGGTTAGCACATAATATGCCAGTTAGGTTATTCAGAGCACAATCCAAACATACTTAGGCCAGCCTAACTCACATGGTATTATCTTTCTGTGATGGTGTGGGGATGTCAGCATGTGCCTGTGCACTGGCCTAGGCCAGGGGTTATGCCAGCCTAAACAGGTTAGGATTGCCGCCTCAGTCGGATGTGTAGATTCAGCCATGTTTACTAGTGCTTAAAGTTCTGCACTGATAACCAGTTTGTTTGTTACAAACGTTATCAAAAAAGGTTGCTGTATATACATTAGTTGCACGGCACTGTGGGTCCATCTAGAAACCCTTCAAACTGAACTCATGAACATCATTCATAAGAGGACTATAGCTTCCAAGTCGCGAGTTCTAGTTCCTCTTTATTCTCCCTTTGTTAGACCTCACCTTGAGTACTGTGTTCAGTTCTGGGCACCTCACTTTAAGAAAGATGCAGCCAAACTGGAGCAAGTCCAGAGGAGAGCGACAAGAATGATCAGTGGAATGGAAGGGAAGCCATATGAGGAAAGTTTGGGGGAACTTGGGATGTTCAGCCTGCAGAAGAGGAGGCTGAGGGGAGACATGATTGCCCTCTCCAGATACCTGAAGAGCTATCATATGGAGGAAGGGGCTCGTTTGTTCATAGCTACTTCTGAAAGCAGAACTAGAACCAAGGGGTACAAACTGCAAGAAAGGAGATTCCGGTTGGATATCCAGAAAAAATTCCTGACGGTGAGGGTGGTTCAGCAGTGGAACAGATTGCCAAGGGAGGTGGTGGACTCTCCCCCACTGGGGATCTTCAAGCAGAGACTCTAAGAGCACCTGTCGGGGGATGCTCTCTAGGAGGATTTCCTGCTGCAGGCAGGGGGTTGGACTAGATGACCTACTGGGTCCCTTCCAACTCTATGATTCATTCCCCGTGCACCAAGGCATTTTCTAGACTGAAGCTCATGAACTGATCAAATGTCAGTGCCGCTCCCCAACCCCAGTCCAGACAATATTGTCTGGCCAAGGCTACACTGGGGACCAATAAAGATCTGGGTGATTCTCCAGCACACTTGTCCTAGCTTCATGCCCAGTCTCAACTCATTCATACAGCATCAAATGTAGACCTCTGTTTCTCAAAAAGTTTCTTTTTAATTGGGAGATCAGATGTCATATGACAAACACCAATAAGAGGATCAATGGATAAGGTGGAGGGAGGCCTTTTCAAGCCTGGGAAAGCATGCTTTGGAGCAACTCAGCAATTCAAACAACATTATCTATCTATCTACCTACAGTATTTATATACCGCTTTTCAACTGTTGAGGACACAATTGAAAATATTTGTTGCTTCTATAACTGTATTTGCATATATGGCGCTATCATTGGAGAACATCATTGGAGTGTCATAAAAAGTGCTGTAAGGCACACAAGCACACAGGTCATAAGAGTGCAGGGCCAGCACAGGATATAGCAGCAGCCATTTTGGTGCTACATTAGTCCTGGTGCTAGAGAAGCATAGAATTGGGCCCTTAGATCCTTTGGCTCTTGTCTACCAGCATAGTATTTAGACCTTTCTTGCTTGGAGCCTAGCAATGGCTTGAACATACCATCTAAATCAGGGGTGTCTAACATGTGGTCCAGGGCCGCTTATGGCCCAGGACACGGGTGGATGCGGCCCTCCTGCAAAACCGGCCACCACCAAAATCCGGCTTTGTGGCAGCAGCCATTTTCATATTTTGTGTGCTTCTTTGCGCACTGCCCTGGGCGGCCACCACAAAGCTGGTCTGGGCTGCCTGGCTCCTCCCCCTACCTGCCTCCTGGCACTCAGAGCACTTCAGGACCCTGCAGACCTTGCAGCGCTCGTCCACCCGCATCCCCCAAAAGCAGCCTCAGCCTCTATCCCAGCTGCTGCCTGCTGCCCTTGAGACCTACTCAGAAGTAAGCCCCGTTAAAGTCAGTGAGGCTTACTCCCAAGTTGAGAGCCCAATGGTGCACAGGATGGGCTGTGATCCTCTCCAAGCTTAACCTTGGATATGTGCTGGAACCCTAACCATGTCTACTCAGAAGTAGGGCCCATTGTACACAGTGGGTCTTACTCCCAGGAAAATGTGTTCAGGATTGCAGCATATTTCCAAGGTTAAGCTTGGAGAGGATCACAGCCCATCCTATGCATCAATGCCTCCTCAGAAGTGAGCCCCACTAAAGTCAATGAAGCTTACTCCCAAGTTGCAGTCTGAGAGCCCAATCCTATGCAGCAGAAAATCCCATGATAATCAATGAGACTTACGCCAAGGTTTAGCTTGGAGAGGATCACAGCCCATCCTATGCATCATGCCTACTTAGAAGTAGCCCCATTAAAATCAATGAGACTTACTCCAAAGCTTAAAAATGTAGGGCAAAATATAGGACATCCTACATTTTGTCCTACATTTTTTAAAAAAAGTGTTAGTGTTTATGTGCGGCCCAAACCAACTTCTCTTCTTTCAATGCGGCCCAGGGAAGCTAAAAGGTTGGACACTCCTGATCTAAACTTTAAAATTGTTTTTTTCTCATGAATCTTAAATAATATATTTTACATTCTACATTTTAAATTGTACATTTTTTTGAAATGATTTCTAATACCAATAGAGTACTAAAGGCAGAATGTTAGACAATGCAGATAATTACTGGAAAAAGAAATTAAACATCGGTATTAGATTCAGCAATTTACTGGCTAAAACCAACATTACTAAGTTTTATGCTAAAGTAAAAGTCTTTTTTAAATTCAGAAATGAAGGAAAGAAATTGCATCTATCAGAGAATTATTTGCCTTATTGGTTCTAACTTTACAGTACTTTGAAAGTGCAATCCTAACCCCTCCCCACTAGTGGTGCAGAAGTGTCTTACAACACTTTTGCAACACTCCCAAGCTAGCAGAGGACTTGAGCTTGGACTTGTGCCAGCTTCACTGATGGTTAGGATTGCAGCACCATTCTAGCTTCATGCGATTAACTAGTTTGGTCATACTATCTGCTTTGGAAAATAAAAAAAGAAATTTTTTATATGAACAAGAATAGCTCAGAATCCAGTTAGGTTTGTAAACAAACAGGTTAACAACCAATCAACCAAATAATTTCCAAAGAATCACATGTTAATACATTTTCAATTTTGTTTAATATCTCAAGGAAAAGTAGGTTAAGCAGCAAAATATGATTCGCATTTTTGCAAATTTCTGAATTTCTTGCAAGAATACCTACATAAATCTGTTGTAACTTTAAACTGAACACAGTATTCTTGGGACAAATTCAGTGCCATGTATATAGTGTTCATCTCTGTGTGCTGCACATGGCAACCTTCTCATTCAAAATCACACCCTTGTCATTGTTTTTGCATTTATAAAAATACAAAAAAGGGTCTTATGTTTGTTAGTCCATACTTTAGAACTACTTTCTGTATTCAACAAAGCAGACCATCTGTATAAATGGGAATGATACATCCACTACTTAAGTCATTAACAAATAATTGACAAATAATTAATCCTCATGTCTTGTGATAAAAATGTCACTGTCTACATTCAACTAGTTCTCAGTATCAAAACTATACCTCTGAGTTGTAAGATTATTTTCATGAGCAGTCTTACAAAGAAAATGAACATAACAAAGCAGTCTTTACTGAAAATCAAGGCACCCGATTTGTATGTGAACAAAAAATTTGTTTATCTCTTCTTCAGGATGCATGTCCAAGACAACCAGCAACTCCCTGAGTCATAGTAAGTTTGTGCATATTAAGCCATTTGAGAAAATACTACAATGACCTGAGAAATCAAATTCACTATAAAGGTTTTAATTTGAAAGATCTAGGTAAAGACCCTGTGCCTGTTAACCAGGGTTCGATTCCCGGGTCAGCCCCACAGGACAGGGTGAGCTCCTGTCCTTAGCCCAGCTCTGCGACGCCAGCTGGATCCAATCGTATTGGCTCTGCCTTTCCATTGGATTAATTCAGTGGCGTGGAGAGGGGGGATTTGCTGCTTGGGTAACAGCCTATCCTCCATAAAAAATATCCAACCCAGGCTTTCGTGCTTCACGTGCAGCGTATGCAGCACTGAGCACGATACCACAGTCTTCCAAGACTGACAGAGGACTGCTTTTTTTTTATAAAAACATTGCTGATCAATAGCTAATAGTAATTTGTGACAAAGAAAAGAGAGCAAACATGAGACTTTCTCACCGTGATCTGTGGCTAAACATATATTTCAGTCCTTCACATTATAACATTTCACTGTAGTTTAATAGTTCTGATTCCTCAAAGCTACCTCACAGGTTTGTTGTGGAGACAAAAAAGGATAAAAAGCTATATAAGCTTTTGGGGGGACATTTCTATAAATCTCTTAAATAAATCAATACTGCAAAATTGTACCTTAAACCTCAGATATTTAACATATTGACCACAATCTAAAAATAAGCTTAGGTCCACATTAATCAATTCAACACATTTAAGCACATCTGTGTGCTTTTGTGGCCTTCATATTGTTGACACAGAGATAAGTGACACACAGCAGACTAGCACAGAGGTAAAGATCCCTATGAATAAGTATTGCTGACATCCAATGAGCAAACATATTCAGCCTCAGAATATGTTTACTGTTCAATTAAACTCTGTAGTTGGCTACTGTTTGTGCAAATATGATTAAATATTGTAAATTCTTTTCTATTGACACCATTCACTTAGGAAAATTCTACTCCATTTAAACAATCACTGTGCACAAGGAGTTGAAAAAGGCTGTTTCAAGGCAGAAGCTAAGCTCAATGGAATGTCTGTCTAAAAAAAAGAGAGAGAAATTCTCCCTCTGTGCTGTTTTGGCTCATAAAGGTAATCTGCTTTGTGCAGCCTATATGGAACTACTGCTGCTCTATAACAGAGATTGCGGGAACAAAAACTACTTTACATTCCAGTATATAGAGAAACATGTTTTAGTGATTTTGGCAAATGATCAACTAACCAGGCGAAGGGGCACCTTCTTAAACTGGTGTATCTCATATTTAGCAGGGAGAAAGCAAGTGTCCCTACCCATTCCAGCACAGCATATGTTCCAGTTGCTCTTTGTTAGTATTACTTTTGGGCAAGGTGACCAGATCCAAAACTTAGAATTCCTAACCTGGTCACTTTAAAGTGACTTTAAAAAATACATTTAACAAATAATTAGGGAGGTATTTTAGTGGGGTGGGGGTGATTGGGAGCACTGGGGGTGCTTTAGAATCAGTTCTGGGGGTTGGGAGAGTAATTGGGGGCACTGGGGGTTTGCTAGAATCAATAGCGGTTAGCTGCGACTAACCGCTACTGAAATATTAAAAAAATAACTGTGCATGCGTGCGTAGCTAATTAGTGGCTGGGAGAGTTCCTAGAAAGTCTCTGCGTAGGCGGAGACTTCAATTGAACTCTTCCTCACTTTCACTCAGCGCGTGCAAGAAGAGTTCAATTGAAGTCTCCGCCTAAGTGGAGACTCTCTAGGAGCTCTCCCGGCTTGCTGATTAGCTGCAAGCACATGCGCACTCATTTTTTTGAATATTTCAGTAGCTGTTAGCTGCGAACGAGCCCCCAGTGCTCCCAATCATCTCCCCCCCCCCCGAATGCTGGAGAAGGGTTCATTTGGACCAGACACTCCTTCCAAGGTCCCATTTCCAGACCTGTCCAGGGTTTCCGGGCGTCTGGATGCCCTGCTTTTGGGTCTTTTTTCCTTAATTGAGAATCTGGTGCGGAAGAAAACCAGCTTTTCAATTGGTATGCTATATAAACGATGGTACTTAACGAACTTTTAGTTGAAAAGTTCTATATAAAAATTTAATAATATACATATCTTCTCTATCTCTCACCTTTATTGCTCACAGCTAGGTTAGGGCCTATGAGATGGGCCACACCACACCCCAAAGTCATGGGTGGTCCCTTCCGCATGTGCTTCCACTGTCCAAAGCTAGATTAACTGCACTGAGAAGGGGGAATCTTCTCCATGATGGTACCACACCTCAGAAACACACTTCTAACAGAACTCAGAATAGCTCTCTCCGAAGTATCCGTCCAACAAAGGCCAGTGAACTTTTGACGATATTTCATTAGTCTTTCCCTTCTTTCTCCTTTGAATGTGGATTTTGTTATAGACCCTTTTATTGCACTGCAAAGTTACTATTTTTTCATTGCATTTTATATCTTGATTATGCTTCATTGTATTATCATTATTGTTTGCTGCCCTGGAAATTTTTTTGTTTTAAAGGATAGGTGGTGTGGTGTAATATTTTTAAATAATGATAAATTTCTTCCTGCCAAATTTTCAGAAAAAAAGAAGGGAAATTTTAGAAAGTACTAAAGGAATCTTTCCTCATTCACCCAAAATATACTTACAGGAACAAGGACAGGGGAACCTTATCATATGCCCCAAAGTGACCTTATTGCCTATCCTTTAGAACAGTTTGCTTACACCATATATACAGGCAGGGGTCTTTTTCAGGAGGTACATATCCGTATGGAGTACCGGCACTTGTACTTGAGTACTGGCACCTCAGTGGATGAGTACTGGCACATGCACATAGACACACACAAAGAAGCGAGTACCTGTGAATACTGGCAGGTGAGTACCAACACCTGTTTTCCAGAAAAATTGCACTGTATACAGGTATAACCTACTGCAATTTCCAGTGTAACATGGCAGGCAATTAAATTTGTCTGAGCAAGGTCCATAAAAGGTTCAGTTTGGTTTCTGTATCAGTTGAGAGGGAGACCCTCCCTTCCCCCATATGATTATAATGTGAATACAAGAAGATGATGATGATCCATTCTGAATTGTTTTGTAAGGAGAAGCTTCTGCCTCTGAGCTGAAACTCAGCTGCTTTAAACCTGGGAAAAGGGAAACCTATTCAAATTATTTCATTGCCTGCCTCATTACTATGATAAATAATTGCTTTCATATAACACAAAAATAGTTATCAATGGAGGTTCCTGCAACCATACGTCGTGGTGAGGTTCAACATCTATTCTACTTCAGAGCCAAGGGCACAACATAGGGGTTCTCAGCTCACGTTTCATTCAGTGTTTTCTTGCTGTACAGAAAACAAATAAATGAAGAACACAGAGAGAAAGATGAATTTTTAAAAGTATATTAACAGGGAATGATGCACATTTATCTCTTCCAATGATACCAGGGCTATTCCAACATACTTATTCCAACATACTCATTGATACATTTTTTAAAAATATACGTATGTTTTAAAATGATTTACTGTTTATGTTTTCTTATTTGATGTTTTAATTTCTATCTGTTAGCTGCCTTGAGTTGACAGATTTTAACTACATTGCTAAGACACAAGTCAAAGATGCACAACAATTCAGTTTTGCCAACATGTGAGTTTAATTTCCAGCATATATATGCAGCATACAACTGCTGCATATAAGTAACCTAAATCAATACAATAATTCTAAAACAAGCACAAACAAGTTTTAGAACAATGTTAATATCTAATTGTCATGATAAGTCTGATTTTCAATGCGAAGTCTGATTTTCTTGTGAAATATCAGTAGTCCTCTACATCAAGATGGAATACATCAAGATTGTTACCAATTGTGAGTACTGAATTTTTTTCCCTTTTTGCTGATTGTGTAGTAAGACAATACAGACCAACAATTTGCACTCCCTGTTTTTACCATAACCAACCACCTCCCACTTTAAATGCTATCCAGGTACATTATTTCGTGCTTACTCAAGGAAGTTTCCCTGACATTTAATTACAGAATTCTTTCAACTGTTTGAAATTATAAGATAAACAGATAATTTGACTAGTGTTGCTCACTTCACTGGGTACTTTCTTAAAACAAGGGAAGAAACCAAGCAAACATCTTTCAAAATTCTCTTATGTTTGCTTAAAAGGGACCAAGATTACACAAAGAAAGTATATTTTTACAGAAAATATAATTACAGAAATAATATTTCTGTATTTCATTGTAACAATGTTTGCTTGGTATGCAGTCAGAAAAGCCAAAAATGTATAAATTATAGGCCCTGTGTAGGGTTCTAGATGTCAGCATGACCTAGCATAATGAATCATTCTTGATCTTCTTAGCGTTGTTCCCACTCCTGGTGAGGTCCGCATAGATGACTGATGCGACATGGGGAAACCTGGCCAGCCTTTTGCAGGGGCCTGTCACCAGGATGTTGTTTTTATCTACTACTAGCAAAATGTGCCTTCTTTACAGAAGTAAAATAACTCCTCTATACCAACCTTCCATTGCATATAACACTCCCATGCGGATCCCCCCCCCATGCACAACAACCCCATGAGCATCATCTGCCCATGAGCATTAACCCCGCATGCGCATCAACTCCCCATGCGCAACTTGCACCCATGTGCATCAACCCCTTCTGTGCATCAGCTCCCCATGCGCACCAGCCCCCCGTGCATTATCCCCCCATGCACATCATACCCCATGCGCAACTTACCCCATATGCATCAACCCCCCATGCGCAACATCCCTTCAAGTATATCAACCGCCATGTGCAAAATTCCCCATGTGCAACTTACCCCCATGCGCACCACCATTTGCACCATCCCCCAGTGCAACAACCCCCATGCGCACCATTCCCACTTGTGTACCATCCCCCCAGTGCGCTCTCCCTCCCATTGCACCAGGCACCAAACTGGCTTTATTTTGATCAGTCTTCAACGGGGCTATTCCATGTCTAGTGGTCTGATGCTCCCTGCACTACCATCATGGATTTTGATGAATTTTTTATGCAGAGTCCACATGTCTCAAACAAAGTTTTGTAAAGGTATAGCTTCACATGTGAAATAATTATTGAGATATAGCAGTTTATTTGACCCCATACCGTGTCAATGTACAGTACCACTATAAGATTTTGGCAACTTTGGGATACATTATTTCTTCTTGTTTTTTTTCTAAACGAATGAAACTGAGCTAGCTTGTACAAATTTTTCATCTCTATTCAACAGAACTAATAATAATTTTGGCTTCATTCATACAGAGTGGGTAAATTACAGCAAAATCGAGCCCCAAAAATCATTTCTTTAAAAAAGTTCAAAGTTTAACATCATATAGCTCCCACAACAGTGAAGTAATAAATGTGAAATTTAGCACATAATATCTCAATATAACATTGTTTCTGAATGAATAATTTCAACTGCCTAGCTCTTTTCTTTAGTATACAGAGTGTAAAGTTGATGATTTTTGTAAAAAGCACCAAATAGGGTATTTTCAATGTGATTTTGCAAAAAGGTACTTTCTAGAAACATTTTCAAACCAATCTCATAAGAGCATGTTTCAAACGTTGCCAAAAAGTGAGTTTTGGCTGGCTGTTGATGAATGAGGCAGTGAGTGACTTTTCAGTTTAACCCTTAGTCTCCCGACATGGTCCATTGGACCTTTTCAGAAGCTAGTTTTGTGTTTTTTTAATGGAATCTATTATTTTTATTTGACAACCACCTATGACTTTTTTATTGCTAATTAGACAGTTATAAATCCAAAAGCAGGAATGTTTTGAACTTACAGTTTTTCAGTAAATTAAGATTGAAACATGTAATACCGACATGGTCCATGGACCTTTGTTGTTCTTCACTGGTTATTCAATAATTTGCTAGCTATAATTATAATTAAAATTCATAATTTTACAATATTTAGTATAAAATAATTATACTAAAACTTGATGCAACATGTATTCATTATATATACCTAACTATAATACAGGAGATTGGACTAAATGATCCACTGGGTCCATTGAACCATTTAATATCAGTATGGTCCATTGGACCTTTGTTGTTCTTCACTGGTTATTCAATAATTTTAATCTATCTACCTATCTATTTATATCAATCTATAATTATAATTAAGCTATAATTATAATCAAAATTCATAATTTCACAATAGTTTAAAATAATGATACTAAAACTAATGCAACATGTATTCATTATATGTACCTAACTATAATACAGGGGATTGGAATAGATGATCCACTGGGTCCCTTCCAACTCTAAGATTCTATGACCTAATTTACTTTCCACTGGTTTCTCTCTGTCATGACCTGCCACACCATCACCTGCTGAGCTTTTGTTTCAGGTTGGAACCATTCAAAAAGACCCCATCATCACATCTTTTGTTTCTGGTGGGAAAGCCGCCCTGTAAGGCAAGAAACCTTCAGACAGTTTGCAAGTCAAATCACTGATTTTTATGCTATATAACTTCTCTATCTATGCCAGACAGCTTCATATCAAAATTTCATGTGTCTCTCAACTGTCTTTATAATTTTTATAGTTGGTAGTTTATAGTTCATAGTATAGAATTTATGTGCAAAATAATATGACAAAATACTCTTCTCAGTTGGCTCTCAAAATATGTATATGTATTTGTATTTCATGGTTAATCAATGGTTTGCTAGCTAAATGTTACTAAAAACTGTTATTTTACAATATTTCACAATAAAAATAATTATGCTAAAACTTGATGCAACATTTATTCATTATATGTACCAAACTTTAGTACAGGGTCGTAGGGGGTCCATTGATAGCCCTCATGGTCCATTGGACCATGTCGGTATTATGTGCTATAAAAAAGCCAGGAGACTAAGCGTTAATATACAGACCAGCGAAAACGTATCCGCATTATGGGACTAAAACTTCCCCTGTACGCCATCTCCCCCCCCCCCCCACTGGGCATCATTCCCCCAATCCAAAAAAGGGTCCTCCAAAAATACTTATGTAATGAGACACTGAACACACTAATCACAGTGTTCACTTCTAACTGTGAATCAATGTCTGAAATTCATGACCCAGCAGTTTTAATCTTAAATGCTGATTGGTTGTTGCAGAAGTAAAAATTGTTTAAATTTGAGACACAGAAAGACAGAGGTCCCTAAACCACCAAGGCTACCAGAGGCTAAACATATAATCAAGAATCCCAGAGTACTTCCAAAAGGTAAACCTATTCATTCATTTAGTACTATGTTTATGCTTTTTATTACCTGCTTTTTATTACCTGATCTAAAGGAACAGAACAAACACAAAAAGGTATATATGCTTATATCAGTAAGGTTTTTTATTTATTTTAGAAAAAAGATTTGGATTGGCTAATGTATGCACATACTAAACATTAATTCAGGATTATAAGGATTAGAAAAATACTCAGAAAATTTAAAATGGAAGTTCTGAAAAAATCTTCTGAAGACTTTCCATTAATATAGTTTGAATCTTCCTCCAATATTAACATTCTCTTTTAGTTTTTAATTAAATTTGCTGTTTCAGCTCATATACTTAAAATCACATTCCTAATCATATCTAATCAAAACGAAGATCCATTGTGTTCAATTGGTCATACTCTAGGAAAGTGTCTTTAGGACTGCAGCTTTTTCATGATTAGTAGTTTAAACTAGAGCTGTCAACTTTTTCCCTATTAAAATATTTCTCTTCTTTTTCCCTTCTTTTACCCTTCTTTTATTATTATGATTATTAGCCAAATTCACTTAATATTTGCATCCTGTAAAACCAAAAGGTGACTTTTTGAGAAACTTGAAATGGGGATCTTCCCTCTTAAGCACCTCTATCAATTTTGTTAGCATAACACTAACAATGAAAGAAAGACTATCTTAATCCCCTCACTGAATTTGTGGAATATGAAAATATTAATTGCCAAAGATAAGTGGTTAGGACTAAATTATCTATGTTTCACTCTCACTTGCAAACTGCTGGATTTGAAAACAGCCATCTATATGCATCAAATATTTGGCAGAGGAGCAAGGGCTAGCGTTATGCTGTCTTGATTGAATAAAAGATACGTTTGGTCTGCTATTAATGTTCAAGTCTAGTCAGTCTTACAAAATGATATTGTTTTCAGATGCATTATAACATTATGAAAAAGGCTGGAAAAAATGTTAAAAGTAGTCTGACTTCCATGTCCTTTAACTATGAGCCAAATGAATGTATGTAAACCATTTTAGTAACTCCGCACCAAACAATGATGTCAAGCCAGTTTAGCATAGACAGATTTATCCAGATAATGTGGTGTAAGTTTCAAGGATAGCAAATCAGTAGTTTAGTTTAATTTATTATCGTCAGCTGAGCTTATAATCAACAACTGAGCCAAAATTAAGCACTTTAAATCTCACTAGTTTCAGCAGAGAGAACTAACATGCCTGAATTGCTGTAACTGAAGGAAAAGTGGCATTGACTGAATTTATACCCAAACCTATTAACATTCCACAGTAGCAGAGTGAACTTTTTCAAAAGCTAATTTAAAATACAGTGGCTAATATATACCAACATTGAACATATACCAACATTAAGAGGTGTCTGGTGTGTCAGCAGGTGTGCTGTGCGACTATGTGGAGGGTCATTTTGAATATTGCTGGATTATGTATTCTTGTATTATTTGACTTTACCTATGCAGGAGAAAAAAATTTCCTTTTTACATTGTAGGACCTATGATGATAAAGATGAAGGGTTGGACTCTGATTACATGCCTTTTAGGTACCACATTTGCAATTCCGGTAAGTGCACTAATTCTTTTGAAGACATAAATTCAACCAGTTAGTGAAACTATTTCACTCTAAACAAGTGAAATTTTGCACAAACATCAACAAAAACTAAAATTTAAAGTGTGCAATGTATTACAAAAATTTGAGTATTTTATTTTACATCTTCTGACCATAACACGGTTATTGCAATCCTAAAGCCCCAGTTAGGTTGGCACAAGTCCCATGCTGGCCTGGGGGTTATCACAAAAGTGGTGTAAGGCACTTCTGTAACATTCTTGGAGAGGTTAGGCATGTGCTGGCCAACTCAGACATGCACTGGCTAACCCACACCACCATGATAACAGAGTGGGTGAGATGTGCTGGCCTATATTGGTTAGGATTGTGCTTTGTCTCAGTTATTTTATCAATAATCAATAAGAATCTACTTAACCTATAAAGGAGTAGTAAATAGAACCCAAAAATTATTTACATTAATGCATTGTAAAAATCTGATGGCTATTCGTTTTTCCTCCAATGTTTCAAACTAATGTATTGACAAGACACTGA
The DNA here is from genome assembly GCA_030015325.1 of Cryptoblepharus egeriae. Taxonomy (NCBI): domain Eukaryota; kingdom Metazoa; phylum Chordata; class Lepidosauria; order Squamata; family Scincidae; genus Cryptoblepharus; species Cryptoblepharus egeriae. The sequence goes on from JAREYC010000005.1 coordinate 33,810,411, forward strand.
CAAAGCAGGAATTTTTACTTAATAGCCACGTGTATCTGAAGACAATGTGACAGTGACATGCCCAGAAGCATTTGTCAGGAAAGACACAAACATTCCAGACTAGCTCCTGGAATTCAGAAATATGGATATCTTGCTTTAAAGAAAGAGGGTACAGTTACACTTACTACATGATTAAAATTTTCTCAAAACACGGGTGTGCTCACCTGAATCTTCAAAATGCAATTTCAGATATAATCTTAGCTAACTTTTCACACAATTCAGTAGCAAACCCATTTTACTGAAATTAGTGTCATACAAGGGTCTTCCCACTATTTTCCAAAGGACCAAGGATTCTTTCTTTCTTTCTTTCTTTCTTTCTTTCTTTCTTTCTTTCTTTCTTTCTTTCTTTATTTGTTATCTTGTTCAGCAATCCCATTATTTTTTATTATTCACCAATGAAGGGAAAAATAAGTCTGCAATTGTGAAAGTCTTTTAAACAAAACATCATTATAAATACAGAGTTCCTAACAGTTGCATATGAAAAAAGATTTAGTATTAAATGCAATTAAAGTAACTTAGATGTAGTCCAGAAAAATACTGTGCAAATTTGCCCTTTTGGTTCACAATGTAAAGATGTTTTGCAACAGTCTCAACTGTCCAATCCATGAAGATTGGTTGGGAGGTAGACTATGAAATTAAGTAGACTGCATTTTTGCAATGCAAACATCTATTTATTTCTTTTTCTCCACAGCTGCCACCTCATCCACAACATCCTGGTTTTGTTAATTTCAGTTATGAGGTATAAACTCTTTAAAATGTATTTAATGTATTTGTCTTGAAATGTATATACATTCAAATGTATTGAATGTCTTTCCCTGACCTATCAGTTTGCATAAAACCTGGCAGAAGTTACCTGAACCAGGCTATGTACTTTTTTCAGATGATGGGATTAAATACAGAAGATGTCTCACTCTATTAAACCAAGTCTGGGAAGGCTATACTAATGGAAGTCAACAGTTGGGAAAAGTGGGAATTTGTTTTATAATTTGTTGCTACTGTTTTATATTCAGCAAAATGTTTTCCAATAGTAAATACAGTATACATTACATAATACTAATAAACCAAATTCACTCTTCCACTTATTTGAGGAATTCAAGTACGTAAAATTCAACTCTCCACCTACTTGATCGGCAAAATCCAGACAGATACTTATGGATCAGAGAAAATCTTTCGGAATGCTGATTTTGCATTCAAAATAGTACTGAAAGACCTATCAACTAATAACATGTTTACTTTTTTATTACTAGAATTACTTTTTTATTACTACATGTTTACTTTTTTATTACTATAAGAACGGGAATAGGAACCTTAAAAATTGTGTAAAATTCTTATGACTAAGGACACAATCCAGAGCAAATTCAGTCCTAACTGCACTCTCCTAACTATTCTGTATCCAGAGCAGAAAGTTATGCTGAATCCAGAGAGTCAGGAAGCCTGGGCTGCCTCCAGAGCATGCTAAGTAATTGACACAAGGGGAAGACTTGCTCCTGAAGAGACACCCCTCAGATCACACTGAACAAGGAACAGCTGTGGTGCCTACAGTGGTGACATGACTCTGCACATCACCTGGTGCGGAAGTCTGTGCGTCATCCCTGGGATGCGCCCCCCCCACCTGGACTGCACAGTCACCAAAGTTGGCGCCTGCGCAGTTGTTTCTGAAGCCAACTGGCTTCAGAAAGAGTACTGCGCAGGCACCATCTTTGACACCTGCGCAGTACTTTTCTGAAGCCTTTTGGCTTTGGGGGAGACTGTGCAGGCGTCAGAGTTGGTGCATGTGCAGTACTCTTTCTGAAGCCATTCGGCTGCCGCTCCGCCTCCTGAGTGAGGCCGAATGGCTGTGCAGAGGCGCGGACTTTCTCTGCTCTAAGGAAGTCTCTGAAGCTGTTCGGCATGCTCAGTGTGTTTCTGCGCAGTGCACCTCAGATGGCCGTTCAAGCCAGCTCCTCAGACAAGTGGCAGCTTCTGGCTGCTGCTCTGCCTTGGAGCAGGCCTGAATGGGGGTGCTGACGCCCGGGGCCTGCCAAAGGACAGTCAAACTCCTCCGGTGCATCACCCCATACGGAGTGCATCCACAATGCAGCCCACACCAGCCGCACCAGTCTGGTGATGCCACTGGGTGTCTGCCTTATAAGGAGTCCCTGATGAGATGCCAGTACATTCTACAGTGAATACAAGGGGCTTCTTGGAGTGGCCTGCTGTATCCTGAGGTTTGTGGGCAGCCATAGTTTGTTCCATATCTTGAGGTTGAGAGGCAGGGGTTGCAGCTAGGATGGCCAAGAACTCAGATTTTTGGTCAACACTGCCATTCTTACTCGGGCCTTATCATGGACCCCTATGGGTTTACTCATTACTATACCTGCTCCTGAGGTGGTATATCTCTGAGGAACTGGAAGAGGCATTTCTGCCTTGGAAACAGGCTCTGGATTCAGAGTAACTGCTCTGCCCTAGGCAATGCTAAACATGCCCTCAACTTGCCTCTCCTGAGCTGCTTAGGCTGCCCCAGTTAGGGCACAGCAGGTCCACCTCTCTTAGGGCACCCTATCTTGACTTGCTCTGCCCTAAGCCTCTTCCAGAGTAACTGGGCTGGAGCATCTTGCAGTTGCTCCAACCTAGTGTTAGATAGGGCAACCTAAGGGCTCTTATGTGGACAGATTAGTTGCTCTGGATTGTGCTGCCTGTTGTTCTGAATATGATTCATTTGAAATTTGTCATATGATATACAGAAATATTTATGTTTGCTTGTTTTGTATCCTTCAAGGTAATAACACCATTGAAATGGTACCAGAGTCTAATCGGACACCAGGTATGGCTTCAATAGGCAATGTCACTCAAAAGAAATTCAGTTTGCAATCCATAACAACAATTATTTGTTCAACTATTATTTGTTGAACAATTATTTGTTCAACAACTTCTGTAAACTATAGTTGCCTTAAAATATCTTAAACATTTAACTAATTTCCAAATTCTAATTTCAAAATAGCACATATCTGCAGATTACTGCAAACAGATTTAGGAATTTAATTTTTGGTGGGGTGGTGGTTGGTAGTGTCTCTAACAGTGCCTCTAACCAATAAGGAGGAGGCTTTTTATTTATTTACTTAATTGAACTTGATTTTGGCCAGGGTGGGACTACAAACTCTTCTTTGATCCCATCTAGCAGATGGAAGCCTTAAACCAGGGGTGTCCAAACTTTTAGCTTCTCTGGGCCGTATTGGAAGAAGACAAGTTGGTTTGGGCCGCACATAAACACTAACAACTTTTTTAAATGCAGGACAAAATGTAGGATGTCCTATATTTTGTCCTACATTTTTAAACCTTGGAGTAAGTCTCACTGATTTTAATGGGGCTTACTTCTGAGTAGGCATGATGTGTAGGATGGGCAGCAATCCTCTCCAAGCTAAACCTTGGAGTAAGTCTCATTGATTATCATGGGGTTTTCTGCTGAGTAGCCATGCATAGGGTTGGGCTCTCAGACTGCAACTTGAGAGTAAGCCTCACTGACTTTAGTGGGGCTCACTTCTGAGCCATTGATGCATAGGATGGGCTGTGATCCTCTCCAAGCTTAACCTTGGAGATATGCTGCAATCCTGAACACACTTTCCTGGGAGTAAGACCCACTGGGTACAATGGGCTTTACTTCTGAGTAGACATGGTTAGGGTTGCAGCATATCTCCAAGGCTAAGCTTGGAGAGGATCACAGCCCTTACTATGCATCATTGGGCTCTCAGACAGCAACTTGGGAGTAACCCTCATTGACTTTAATGGGGCTTACTTCTGAGTAGGTTTCAATGGCAGCAGGCAGCAGCTGGGATAGAGGCTGAGGATGCTTTTGGGGGATGTGGGTGGGCGAGCACTGCAAGGTCTGCAGGGGCCTGAAGCACTCTGAGTGCCAGGTAGGGGGAAGACAGGTAGGCTGGAAGGGGGAGAAGCCAGGCAACCCAGACCAGCTTGTGGCAGCCGCCCAGGGCAGTGCGCAGAGAAGCACGTGAAATCTGAAAATGGCTGCTGCCACAAAGCCGGTTTTTCCAATGGAGGTGGACAGCTTTGCAGGAGGGTCGCATCCACCCTGGTCCTGGGCCGCATGTGGCCCCCGGGCCATGTGTTAGACACCCCTGCCTTAAACTATGCCACTGGTTAGAAGGATAGTAGAGCAAGGGGGACAAGCTCCTAAAGAGTGTATCTGGGTCGTCATCCCCAATTTTCAATTTTTTTACAAGCCCAGACATGTCATCACTTCCAGGGCATCACATTTGGCTCAGCATCAAGCTTTACCTAATCATTAGCTATGCCACTGGCTATCAGCAGAAAATCCCATAACAAATCTGGTTTGTTTTTTCTCCTTCCTTTTAGTATCCACATTATGAACCCTTCGGTAGTGCAGGATGGCTGCGCCACCACTCAGGGCCAATGATGCCTCAGCAACATTACTTTCGAAGCCTTTCTCCAATCCATACACCTCTCCATCAAATGCATCCACAACAGACACTGCAACCACTAAACCCACCAATGCAACCACCTCCACATCATCCACTTGTACCAATGACTGGGCAAAATTCAATAAATCCACACTATCCACAAGTTCAAGCAACAGGACCAGTCCAACATTCACTTCCACCACATGCAGGAGAGTTCCCAATGCACCCTCAGCAATCTGGCCATTCAAACCACGCAAGCCAACCCCAGCAACCAGCTGATCCAATGCAGCCAGTATTCCAAGTTCCACAAATGCCACCAATGATCCCAGATTTGCCTCTTGAACCATGGCCAGCAGCAGACAAGACCAAACAAGAGGAAGTGGTAAGAAAGCATTCCTATAATAATATAATTATACTTCTGCTAATAATAATATTCCTGCTAATTGAGCTAAGAGGCATCTTTTAAGTGGTGGTTCTCTTAACTTAGTGGGGGGAAAACAACTGTATTTCCTCCAGCATCACATTCCAGGTGTTCTTTTAGCTAGTATTCTTTTGCTTCAGTTTCAGACAGTGAACTCTGGAATAGGTACCCATCTTTTCATGTACTTTATTATGTAAACTGCTTTGATAACTTTTTTGTTGAAAAGGAGCGTTTAGATATTTTAGTAATAATATACCTCATAGTGTTTTTACTAATAAAATGTTCGTGTGTAATGTCATTTACATAGCAAAATCAATGATGTTTTGTCACAAGGAGCTCTCAATCCTTAAAGAATCCCAGAAAAAAGAATAAACAGCAATTTCCACTGGGTCAAGATATTGTGCTCAAATGAATAGGAATGGTTGTTCATATCTTTGCCCAATACAGAAGAGCTACTACTATGAAAAATACCTCTGTATGGAGGTATACAAAGATACCTCCGTATGAAAGATAACACTGTATCTGCATGAAATTGAGATACCTCTGTATGGAGGACACTCACCACCTTCACATAGTTGACGGACTGGTCAAAGCAAACATTCCCTTGCACTATATAGAGTGTCACACTAAAGGGTCTCCGACCTTGGAGAGGGGTTCACTTCTAACAAGGGGACACTCAAAAGTGAACCTGCAAGAGGTTCTTATGCTTGACTGTATTTAGGACATTGAAAAATGAAAAATGAAGCTACAAAATGTGTTTATGGTATTTATACCATGCCTTTCCGTTGACAACACAAATGCCCACGTCAGCTTACAAAGCTTTAGTTCCTTCCCTCCTGTCAACCACAACAACCATATGAGGTAGATGAGGTTGAGAGTGAATGACTGGCCCAAAGTTACCCAGGAGGCTTTATGGCTAAGGAGGGACTTCAACCTGGATCTTCCAGGACTCAGCCCAACTCCCTAAACACTACACCATTCTGCCTCTCCTGATTTATTCATCTGCTTAATTCATCTGGTTTATTTCAACACTGAAGTGATTGCACTGAATGACAAAATGCAATTTAAAGCACCATGGTAATTTTTTAAGTCTATGATTTTAATTTAGCATGCTCTCTCTCTTTCTTTTCCAGGATTAAAGGGACAAAGAAATCAGAATAATAAAAAAAATTTTAGGCATTGTCATTGGATTTCAAGAACCCATCATTCCACTGCAGTCATCAATGCATGTTTTCATTAATCCTGGTTCTTGGAGAATGCTGTAGCTAGAAAGCAAAAAAGTCCAAAAGTAGCAAATAATAAAACCTGTTTTAATCAGTGCATATGGAATTATGAGTATTCTGTGATATAGAATGTTTTGGTGAAGATCTACAGGAGCACTAGCATAAATACTAATTGTTTCTCTACCTATAAGGGAAAATATCACTGCATATCATCTAAATGCTTGCCACAGTCACATGAGGATGTTTCTCACATGTAGAAATTCCTTGGTTTTTGCTGAGTATGACTGTACAAGCAACCCTAAGATTTGATTTATCAATGTATTTTTTAAAAAGCAAAATACCACCTTTTAATTTAGAAACTTATATCTTATGAACATACAGTACAGCTGTATTTTCATAATTATATTTGAGCACAATCCTAACCAGGTCTACTCAAAAGGAAGCCTCATTGTGTTCATTGTGTTCAAAGGGTCTTACTCCCAAGAAAGTGTGTTTAAGATTGCAGCCTTCCTGTGCTTTTTTTAAAACAACCACACACATCTCATCATTTCAATAGCAAAATACTTGATGGAATACGCAATATTGCTATAGCAACCACTGACAATATTAAAAAACATTATTGAAATTTTTTTACAGTTACATATTGAAGAAACCTTTGTGGTGCCTACTGTCCCACAGGGTTGAGCAAGACAGATCACAATTATTTTTATTATTTTGACTAGCTGAATTTACTTGTAGTTGAAGGAGAAAATTTTTTTTAAAAAATTTGTGGTCACTGTGCATGGTTAGGCATCAGCAAGCACTGCTGGGGACCAGCAGGCACCGGGCACCGTTGACACTGGGTACCAGCAGTCACTGTGCAATAGCAGGCACTAGGAGGCAGGAGCAGGCACCAGTGGGCATCAGGTTCTGGTGGGCACCAACGAGCAGTGGGCACCACCAGACGCCACTGGGCAGCAAGCACTAGACAGCACCGGGCAGCCTCAGGGATCCCTGCTGGTCATCAGGCATGGGCATCAGGGAATGGGTCACTGGGGACCATTGACACTGGATAGCAGGCATCAGTGGGCACTGACGGGCACTGGGTATTGAGAGCCACCAGCAGTCAGCAGGTAGTGGCAGGCACTGGGGGAGCATTGGGCACAAATGGGCACCACTGGGCAGCAGTGAGCATCAGTCAGGCACCACACACCACCAGTCAGCAGGATCCACCAGGCATCCCCACCAGGCACCACCAGTTACCATGAGGCATCGGGCAGTGGGTACCACCAAGCAATAGGCACCACCGGGCATCCCTGCCAGGCACCAAGCACTGGGCACTGCCGGGCACTGGGCAGCAGCCACCACTGAGCACCAATAGGTTCTTAGTGGGTACTTATGTCATGGAAGGAATACCCTCCCCAAATTTCATGCTTCTAGGTCTCTGCTTCTAGTTTTCTGCTGCTCAGGATAGGATGAGCAGATGCTGGCAGAGCACCGAAACCGGCTGTATCCAAGCAGGGACTTTTTGTTTTTCAAGATATTGCTTGTACATCAAGTTAAAATTTATTAGAAATGTATGCTTGTCTTCCAAAACACTCTCAATCCAAGTTACTCTCAATCCAAGGTTTTACTGTATACAGATTTAAAACCTTCTCCATCCTAACTCCTAATTTACATGTGCATCTGCACACACAGGTCTGCATGTATGAGAATGGCTGCAATCCTAATCTCTAGTTAGGCCACCCTAAACCCTGGCATAAGTCCTGTGCTAACCTGGGGGTGTCACAAAAATCCTGTAAGGCAATATCTGTCCCACTCCTGGGGAGGGGAGGTGTTAGGCAGTTCACAGGCATATGCTGACCTCCACATACCAGGTAAGTTGATATGCGAGGTAAGTTAGGCCAGTCTAAATTGGTTAGGATTGCACCTAATGGTGTGAGAGATTAATTACTACGCTTAATTGTTTTACCATTTGATAAGAATCCATCTGCAAGCCACTCTATGTTGGAGAGTAGGAAGGAAAAAAGAAAAGTATGATTAATCAGGAAGCAACAATTGATGTTGAGCCATGAATAATCCTTTTGCCAGTGGAAAAACACAGATTCTACTTCCAAAGAGTTTAAAATATGACAGTGTTCCCAGAATCAAGTCAATAACACACAATAATGGAAAGGAGTTCTCAAGATGCACAGCAATATTATCCTTGTCCTTATACTTCAGTGATTATTTTAACTAGATATCAGGCACAATCCTTACCAATTTAGGCTGGCCTAACTCAGCTGGCATATCTTCCCATGGTGGTGTGGAGAATTAGGCATATGCATGGGCACTGGCCTAACCCTCCCAGGAGTGGAGCAGAACCACCTTATGTTACTTCTATAACACCCTTAAATCAGCATAGGACTTGTGCCGGGGCGTATACCAGCCTAAGTGGAGCTTTGGATTAATGTCCATCTTGTTTGCCCACCTACTTCAACAAGTAGTGATGTTACTGTAGCAAACTTTCTTGTACTTATTTGACCCTTTTCATCCAAATCTATGAGATAGTGCTTATTTTTTAAAAATGTCAGAATCCAACAAAGCAATTTTGGGACACTGTTTCAATTTTACAGTATTTTCAAGTTAACATACACTTTCTTCAGTCTGAGTGAAAAATCCCCAAGAAATGTGTTTCATTATTTATTTAAAGTATTTATTTATTTATTTATATCCTGCCTTTCCCCTCCCTTCCTAGTCAGCTAACAACATATAAAATAAAACAAGAAGAAAACTTAACAAAATAAGACACTATTTCAGAAGGCACATTTGTTTGTTTCCCTTAGATGGGGAAAAGGCTGATAAAACGTCTAAATGCTCAGCCACCCCATCTCTGTAACTACAAATAGATGCTAAAAGTCCATGTTTAAAATCTAAACAAAATCCCAACTTCTGAATTTCAACCTTTTCATCGTAATTAGATTAGGGGCACAATCCAGGGTAACTACAGGAGCACATAAGAGACATTACGTGCACCCATAGTTACTGCACCACCTAGTGAAAACCTATGGGAAATTCATATTGCAATCTAGAGTAAACTGTTCTTACACCGGAGCAAGAACTCCCTGTAATTACTCTGGATTTCACCCTTGGTTTCCACTGAACAGAAGTCAGGAACTAAAAATAGGAAAACAGATACACATATATTCATAGGTCGTTTCATTATCTAGGGGTGTGTGCCTGCATTTGTGTGTACACATACAGCAAAGTGTTCACTTGGGAAGCAGCAGCTTTTCACTAACCTTACAATCCAGAGTAACTACAGGAGCACATAAGAGACATTATGTGTACCTATAGTTACTGCACCACCTAGTGAAAACCTATGGGAAATTCATATTGCAATCCAGAGCAAATAGTTCTTACACCAGAGCAAGGACTCCCCGTAGTTACTCTGAATTGCGTCCTAAGTGTTCCTAAATCATGATCAGTCTACCTTACAGACAAGTGTTGAGACAAGATGCATTGGCCACCCTGCTTGACTTTCTACTTCAAGAGACACAGGACATGTTTTCTTGACTCCTAAACAATAATATAGTTTGACTGCCTAGCCATTGTGACAAAGATGTTATTTAATAAAACAAATTAAATTTCTCAATTATCTTTGATTGTCACAGATAATATTCATGCGACTTGAAATGTGAAATTAGGACACGTTTAAGGTGAAAAAGAAATATATTGCTCTTTTTGTATGCATAGGAGAGAGTAAGGCTTACTTTTTCAATCTCTTTTATTGTAGTCAGACTCAGTGACCTTATTGTGGACTTTCAAAGTATATTTTTTAAAAAAAAATCTGTTCCCAGATTTACTGTAACTATTCAGCCATGATCCTGCCATCACAGAACTGGAACAGATTTAAAAAGGCCAGCAAATGCAGCCCCCCTGCTGCCACTGCGATGTTGAATCATCCATCACATTTAGCTTCATCAGACTTTGATTTTAGTACATCCGTCAGTTTCTCTTTATAATCTGCCAAAACATTATCATTGACCACCATGTTTGGAACCTTCAGGCAGGCATCCTTTGAAATTCAAAATGTTACATGGAGTGATATGTTTGATGTGCACTAGAGATAAGAGACAGAATTAAACTAGAGTTAGCCAATTCAGGATTAGGGGCTCTCCTAGAGAATTCTAGATAATATATAAAGTAGCAGCCTATCTAGAATATCCTAATTACTACTCTTTTACATATGTGTACATCCAGAAGCCTCACAGCTATTTTAAAGAGACCAACTACCTTCCTAAGAAAACTGCTATGAAGTTTGAAATATAGGATTTCATCCTAACTTTACCTTCTGTGAACATCAACTTTGAACATGAATCAAGGACTAGTTGCAACTGTGAAGATACAACCCATATGAACAGCTCATACTAATGAACTGCATAAATATAATCACAGGAAACTATACAACCATCTTCATATCAACAGATAAATTCATTTGGAAATGAGTCGCCAAATATATACTTTGTCACATGGCCGCATTAGGCAAATTTCCTCATTTTATCTGCAGGAAACACCTTGCATGAAAAAGGAATAAAATATCTAATATTCAGGATAGCCCTTTGAAGTTTCATTCAACACAATATCCTGCATAAGGCAATGAATAGTTTTGTGCTACCCAAGTCTTGGTCTTTCGATATACTTTTGAAAATGAAGTTGAAGCACAATCAAATTCTATGTGAAAGGGTGACCAAATGTACCCAATAAAACGCTCTGTACTACACATGGTATGAGTATTTAAAGGGTGAAATCCAGAGTAACTATGGGGAGTCCTTGCTCCAAAGTAAGAACAAGTTACTCTGGATTGCAATATGAATTTCCCATAGGTTTTCACTAGGTGGTGCAGTAACTATGGGTGCACCTAATGTCTCTTATGTGCACCCATAGTTACTCTGGATTGTGCTACGGGAAAATGTAAAAGACACTGACTCTGGATTGCTCTATGCATATCCCATAGGTTTCCCATAGATGGCACCATAGCTACGTCGTTTTAAAAGATCCCATAGTTACTCTGGATTGTATTCATATTTATTATAAATGAAAAATATGAGACAATACATAAACCCCTGCACAAAGTATAGCACCCTAACGTAGGACTCTTGAAGCGCCCTAACACAGGACTCTACAGTCATAATATTATCTAGTACAGCATTTTTCAAGCCTCCTTCTTTCAGGGATCCTTTTCCACTACTTCTGAGGAATTTCGGAATGTATGTTATAGAAGTCTACTGAATTCCATAAGATTCTGAGACTGTTTTAAGTTACATAAGAACTTAAGTAAAGTCTCAGCTGGATCAGGCCAAAGGCCATTCTACTCCAGCTTACTGTATCCCACCAGATGCCACAGGGAGTACACAAGACACCTGCATCCAGGTGCCCTCCTCTGCATCTGGCATTTTGGGACTGCCTACATGTACATCTATCTATGCACGCATATACACCCATCATGGCTTATAACCTGTGATGCTCCTTTCCCCTAGAAATTTGTCCAATCCCTTCTTAAAGGCATTCAAGCTAGATACCAGCATCACATCCAATGGAAAGGAGTTCCACAGACTAAATACACTATCAAATTACCCAAATAGTTGTCAGCTCAGCTACAAAAGGTGCTACTCAACTATGCATTAAGCACCGACTAACACTAGGGTAATGCTCCCAGATGTTTTTGAAGAGAAACCCAGCAGCTGCCATGATTTTGCAGATGCTCCTTCTATTCAAGAGGATAGAGAAGAACACTTAATCTGCTTTCAGACAAAAAGGAAATGGTGATTTTAGCCGTTTGTGGAACTTTGCTTCTGAAGACCAAAATAGAAAATGAGAACGGAAACAAAATTCCATTACAAAGCAGTTTTTACCATTTTGAATTCAGTACACAAGTAAAACACAACAGCCTTTCAAATGCTTGCCCTTGCATAGCAACTCAGGAACAGACTCAAGCTCTGGTATTTTATGTTGAGGCAGACAAGAGAAAACAAAGTGGAGCATGCTTTGTAAAATGCCTTCTTATCATGCCAGTTAAGATAAGTGGTTTTTTATCAGCAATCCTGATCAGTGGCAAGTTTCTGACATGGCCCTTAAATGGATGCTTTACCTTCCCCATGAATTCTTTCAAATATTTTCAGACATGAATGCAATTTTTCCCCATGATTTCCTACAAGATAGGAATATTTTTTTAAAAATCTGCAGAAGATACATGAAAATATTGTGAAAAAGAATCCTTCTGCAAAACCACAAGCACATGAGGAATCAGGAAGAAAAAAACCACAACTTTAATTGTGATTGGCTGGACTTTAAGGAGTAAACATCACTTACGAACAACAACTTCTCACAACAACAACGATTGTGAGCCTTTTTGGGAGCCATTAGGCATTACTTATTTAGTTTTCTCTGTAAAGCGCTTTGTGAACTTTTTAGTTGAAAAATGGTATATAAATACTGTAGATAGAACTTCACCTTCACATTCATTCACTGCAGATTAAGTAAAAATTGCTTAAGTACTTAAAGCTTGACTGAACATCCAAATCCTATATGATATTATACAGAGAGAGAAATAAAACAATCTATGCATTTTTTAAAAGGCTAATAAAGATTTCTGCCTCTGAAGAATGAAAGAGGAAACTGTCTTAGAAATGATAACAGAAATGAAAACATAAGCCTTAAGGGTATGTCCCTGTTCCAATATAGTCTGATATGATAAAATCTTACTGTGATTCTTCAAATTCATAGATCAATAACAGACACAGATGGTCTGCCACAAGTGGTCTTCCTTTACTTTTGAAGCAAAACTTATAGTATATGCATTTCAGGATGCACTTTTGGTTCATGTGTGGCAATTAGAAGACACAATGGACATAAAATGTTGCTGGTCAGATTTTTGAAACATTTCATTCATTCATTCATTCATTCATTCATTCATTCATTCATTCATTCATTCATTCATTGGATTTGTACCAGGTGGATCCGCAACTAGCTCGACGGCTGCATTCAAAAGATTTTAGTAAATGGTTCTGCATCAACCTGAAGGTCAGTTTTGAGTGGGGTGCCCCAAGGCTCTGTCTTGGGCCCAATTCTCTTTAACATTTTCATCAATGACTTGGAGGAAGGGATACGGGGGGAGCCTGATCAAATTTGCGGATGACACCAAGCTGGGAGGAGTAACAAGCACAACAGATGACAGGAGAACCCTCAAGGAAGATCTGGATAAACTGGAATACTGAGCTGTAACAGAAGGAATTTCAACAGGGAGAAGTGCAAGGTGCATTTAGGCAAGAAAAACCAAAAATACAGATATAAAATGGGGGATACTTGGTTTGGCAGCACAGCTTCTGAGTGGGATCTTGGAGTTGCCGTGGATCACAAACTGAACATGAGGCAGCAGTGTGATGTGTCTGCAAAGAAGGCAAATGCCGTTTTAGGCTGCATTAAGAGGGCTGTACCTTCCAAGTTGCGAGAAGTTCTGGTTCCTCTTTATTCTGCTTTGGTTAGACCTCACTTTGAGTACTGTGTTCAGTTCTGGGCACCTCAGTTTAAAAAAGATACAGCCAAACTGGAGCAAGTCCAGAGGAGAGCGACAAGAATGATCAGTGGGATGGAAGGGAAGCCATATGAGGAAAGGTTGGGGAAATTTAGGATGTTCAGTCTGGAGAAGAAGAGGCTGAGAGAAGACATGATTGTCTTCTTCAGATACCTGAAGGGCTGTCATAGGGAGGAAGAGGCTCATTTGTTCTTAGTTGCTTCTGAAAGCAGAACTAGAACCCAATGGGTACAAACTGCAAGAAAGGAGATTCTGGTTGGATATCCAGAAAAAAATTCCTGACAGTGAGGGCGGTTTGACAGTGGAACAGAGTGCTAAGGAAGGTGGTGGACTCTCCCTCACTGGGGATCTTCAAGCAGAGGCTCGACGAGCACCTGTCGGGGATGCTCTAGGAGGATTTCCTGCTGCAGGCAGGGGTTTGGACTAGACGACCTACTAGGTCCCTTCTAGGATTCCCAACTAGGTCCCAACTTCTAGGTCCCTACTAGGTCCCAACTCTAGGATTCTATGATTCTATGATCTATGATTCTATACTCTACTCCTTTTCCCCCCAAAGAGCACCCAAAGTGGCTTATCATAATTAATAATGGAGTTGATACATGTTGTTAGTAATAATAATAATTGCTCAAGTTGGAAACTGTGTGGGCATCAATACCCACATAGCTTACACAAAATGCTGCTTCCTGTGACACTCAGGAATATTCATGAAAACCTCACCATAAAAAAGTATTAATAATCAATGAATAAGTTCTGAGCATGAATAAATTTTAGGTTCTTTGTTAATCAAACTAGCATTATGGGTGCATATGCGTAACAGTAAAATGCAGGGTTAAAACAGTGACACAAGAATACTACAAAAATTGAGAATTTTTTTTAATATGAAATGCCTTCCTCAAAATCAGAATGAGGACATTCTGGAAAGAAATGAGGAAAACAGTGTCTCAGAACATTTTGAAAAATGGCATACAAGTCAACATATAAAGGATTCTGTGAAGAATGAGATTTGATAGCCATTAGCTTGTGTGAAAGGTCATGGTGTAGGAAATTCACTGATACTAAGAGGTTCCTTCCATACATAACATGAACACCAGCCCTACAATTCAGAGTAATTACGGGAGCACGTAAGAGACATTTATGTCAACGTAGTACAGGATGTACAGCACCACCTTGTGAAAACCTATGGGAAATTCATATTGCAATCCAGAGTAAATTGTCCTTTCATCGGAGCAAGGACTCCCCATAGTTACTCTGGATTGCGCCCTAGGGCTGCAATCCCAACCTCCACTTAGGCCAGCCTAAACCCTGGCACAAATCCTGGGGTATCACAAAAGTGGCAAAAAAACGCCACTCCCTGGGGAGGGTTAGGGCAGTACCCAGACATGCGCTTGCCTCCCTACATCACCACAGGAAAAGAAAGACTGATAAATTGTGGCAGCCTAGATTAGAATTGCACCCTAGGTCTGGGGTCACTTTTCATGTATATCTCATCATGAATATAATCATCTGTGAAAAGCGCCCACCCTTCTACTGATCTTTCACAAGGTGTGGAACGTGTATGACAATTATGGAGAGGTGAGAGCAAATGGAACATGTCCCATTGCCACAGCAACCAGGTCAACACTCCCCATTTACTGTGCATCACTGGCCAGAAATGAAATTAGCAACACAACATGGCAAGCCTGGGAATGTTTCTTCAGTTGCTTGGGAAACAGGCCCCCCCACGGAGAATCAGAGCAATTTTAAGAGTTTTATTTGCAGTCAGTCTTGATTTCACAGAGCCAAATCTGTATGAATAACTGACATTATGAAGAATCATGCTGGCTACACAATTCCGGATTGGTTAGGATCAAATTGCCACTGTGAAAAACATTTTATTAAAGAAAAGGTACCAAAGCTGTTGCCAAATGAGGGAGCAGCAAAGCAGCCTTACTGAAGGCCAACCAATAATTTCTAAACATAGCAGTACCGGGGTGGTTTGCAAATGAAACAAGTATTGATTCATGGCAGATTATTTTAATTTATAAAGAAAGTGCAGCAACCTGACAAATGATCAAGCAGAAAGAAGGGGGACTAAGGTTGCAATCCTAATCTCCAATTAGGCCGGGCCTAAGACCCAGCATGAGTCCTGTGCTGACCTGGGAGTGTTACAAAAGTGCCATTTAGTCACCTATGTGCCACTCCTGGGAAGGGTTAGGCCAGTGCACAGATGTGTGCTTGCCTTAGTAAATTACCACAGGAATGGGAAGACTAATGAGATCTGCCAGTGGGGGTAAGGATTGCACCCAATGTGACATTAGTAGAGAGAAGACTGATGAATTATGCTGGCCTATTTTAGGATTGCACCTTAAGTCAGTGTTTCACTCTATGTGAATAATTTCACTTTTGCTAGCCCTAACAAAAATTGTAATAACCACAGCTGACCATCTTCACGTCTTGTCACACACACATGAAAATGAAAATGTACATTAGTGATGTACAAATGTACTATTCTTGTTTCTAAGAATATTTCTAAGAACCATTTAAAAGGATTTCCTGCTAAGGACAACATGATCAGAACAAGTTAAACTTTAGCCTGAGAGCTGGATTCAGTGTACCTATTATCCCTCCTCCAGATGACCAAGGCAAACTGTTCCATGGGGGAACTGGGAATTTCCCATCCCAATCTCCCCCAAACTGTGCACTGACCAGCCACTTCTGTGTTGGGTCATTCCATCCAACCGTACAACCAGTTCCAGGCAGATGTGCTTGGGAGGTACATGGTTTGGGGGAGATTGGGATGGAAGATTTCTGACTCAACTCTGAATGCTTTACTTCAGTCACACGGAAAAGCCATTTTCTTTGCACAGTAGCGGGCTGTGGGTGGTGCAAGTGGTTAAGACACTGTGCCTGTTAAGCAGGCCAGGGTTCGAGATCTGGGTTGGTCCCC
This sequence comes from Cryptoblepharus egeriae, assembly GCA_030015325.1. Classification (NCBI taxonomy): domain Eukaryota; kingdom Metazoa; phylum Chordata; class Lepidosauria; order Squamata; family Scincidae; genus Cryptoblepharus; species Cryptoblepharus egeriae. Next base: position 33,826,987 of record JAREYC010000005.1, read on the forward strand.
TCAAGACAGGGTGAGCTCCTGTCCATAGCCCAGCTCTGCGACGCAGCTGGATCCAATCGTATTGGCTCTGCCTTTCCATTGGACTAATTCAGTGTCGTGGAGAGGGGGGGATTTGCTGCTTGGGTAACAGCCTATCCTCCATAACAATCTAACCCAGGCCTTCGTGCTTTGCATGCAGTGTATGCAGCACTGAGCACGATACCATAGTCTCTCAAGACTGATGGATTACTGCTTTTTTTTAGTCGGCACTTTGAGAACTGCTGGACTATATTATTTATTAGGTCTCTTCCAACTCTATGATTCTATAAAAACTAAAAATCAGCACATGGATGCTACATTATCCAAGACCTACTTTTATGAACATGTGAAAAGTTGGATGACAAAGATATAAAAATGACAGACTAATGACAGCATGCAGAGAATAGTTTTGAAAAGTTACTGTTGCTCTGAACAGTAAGTCAGGTGAAAGGGTGTCTCTCTTTTTAAAAAAGTTTCAGATATAATGGGAGTTTTAAATCTTTTATGTCAGACTCCTACTCCTCTTTGAACAACCAGTCTGTAATACAATACAATACCTGTGTTTGATCATCACCAACTATAACAGGATTGTGGCACAGGCAACTCTCAATTTATGCGTGGATTATAGTCCTGGAAATTGGTGGATATACTGAAAACACAAAACTTGAAACTAATTTTCACTCACTTTGCTGACTGATGTTTATAGAGGGAGGCTATTGGGAATGGGCAAGCAAGGCTGCCACTGTTGGTGGCTGTTATAATTCATTATCAGAGATATCACATGCTATAGCTTTTTTCCAAACTCCATTAATACACGAATGACTATCTGCCTCCAATGCCTCACCAAGTTTGACAGAGACTCTAATGTTAAAAGATTTCCAGAATTGTTTGACAGTCATTCTTCCATTGTCAGTAGCCTTCACTACAACAATCCAAGGTTTCTTCAAATAATAAACCTTAAACATGCTAATCTCACACTGGATGAAGGAGGTGGTGGGAAGAGAGAGATAGATAACTTGGATGTTTTCACAGAGCTCTTGAATGATCCCAACTATCCCTATACAGGGTCATTATCCACTAGAACAGTTGTTCCCAAACTTTCTTGGAACCTCTGGGATGACTGGCAGTAGTTTCCCAGTACAACTCCAATTCTATATATTGTATAATACAACAGTTTTTTTGCAAGGTTTCTATAGCACTCCAGGGAGCCACAGTTCAAAGTCCGGGAACCAATGCACTAAGAGTTAAGATTTTTAAGTAAAGATCCTCATCCTCACAATACCAGCAAAACTCATCTTTCAGATTTGGCACAAGATAGTCACATTAAACATTACCAATCATCCATCACTTGATATTTGTGAAGAAATGAACCTGATTTTTTACATTTGAGAAAATGGGGGGAGGGGGCAGCATAGTGATACACAAATGCTGGTTTCAATTTTCTATTTGGCAACAGAAAAGTGTAGCAATCCTTAGAGACTGATTTCTCTATCCAATATATAAATATATATGTTTTTGCTGGCACTCTCTTTCCCTAATGTTAGCAAACCAACTAGATTTAGCTTTGAATGACTTCACAAGGCCTCTGGATCATCTTGCAGTATTGTTTGATTGCCTGAGCTTTCTCTTGGGCTAGGAACATGCCGACTATTATGATGTGCTGATTTTGAACCTTGATCCAGATGCTCAGCATCGAATCCATTACAGAGCGAGAATAAAAGACATACTTTGCATTGGCGGGATTGAGCACTTTTCTTATTACCAGCATTGCCTTGAATGGTTTGAACAATGCTCTCACTTAAATAAAGGATTCAAACATCACATGCTCCTCAATCAGAAGATCAGTGGTGGGCTCCAGCAGGTTCGCACCTACTCTATAGAACTGGTTGTTAAAAAGAAATAGGACATATAAAGTTTAAAAATAGCCATTTAAAAGTGGCTGCCAGATGGGCATAGAACCGGTGGTTAATTTCTTTGGATCCCATCACTGCTGAAGATGATTGAGCTCTTCTAGTCTAACATTATTTTTGATTGATTTTTACACATTTTCACACATGTTTTTGATTGATTTTCACACTTTTTTTGCTTCAGGATCCCCAACAAGGCAGATGGAAGTTTTACAAAGTCTCACACTGAAAAAAATCAGCAAATATCACATAAGTCTCTGTTGCCAGCCGAACATGCAGAAATGCAGGAAGCTTACCCTACTGTTTAAAACCGAGCCTGCACAAATCAGTCTTCCAATAATAACTTACAAATCATGCTATTTTTGTGCAAAACAGTGTAAATCAAGAGCTGTCTGTTTGTTAATCTAGCAGGCCCTTCTTATCTGCAGCTTCAGAGTCCACAGATGCCAATCACCACCTCATAGTGTCCACAGACACTACCGAAAGTGGTTTCTGGTCTCTTCTAGAAGATGATTTTAAGGTCAGGGAAGATCCATGGAGTGGGCTGTTTCTGGTTCATGACTTCTGGTTGCACCCAGAAGGTATTTTGAGGTTGGGGAAAGACTGCAGCCAATACCACAGAACTTTACTGGCCTCAGAACACCTGCCAGAGATGAGAGGAAATTGCAGATGGGATCCAAAGTTGCAGGTGCAAACAAGAAACAATTTCTAGTTATGTCTAGAAGGTCAAACACTGGAGGTGGTGTGGAACCCCCCCCCCCCCCAGATATGGTGTAACTCCTAGGTGATTCCTATGGCAGTGAAACCTTGGCCCTCTTCTTATCCACAGGTTTCTGCATCTGCAAGGGGAGATGATGATAATGGAACTAATTCACTATGGATACTAAAGGCCCTTTATATGGAAAATATTGTTATGGTTTGGAAGATCCGGAAGATCTAGCTCAAATCCCATTACTGTGGTGATGCAGGGAGGCAAGCGCATGTCTATGCACTGGCTTAACCTCCCCCAGGAGTGGCACAGAAGTGTCTTATGGCACTTTGGTGACACCCCCAGGTCGGCAACAGGACTTATGCTGGGGCTTAAGCCAATCTATGTGTGAAGTACACATCAGTAAACCAATCATTTGCAGGTTTGACAGAAAAGGCACATCTGTGTAAGAACTAATATGATATTCACATACAGACTGTAGAAAGCTACAGGTATCATGCACAATAAACATATGTCTATGCAATGCTTTTTTAAAAAATGTACTGGTACTCACCGCAGGTCATTTCCATATTATTAGCCTATGGGGGGAGATGCCGGTACTGAGTACCAGCGAGTATCCCCAGAAAAAAAGCCCTGCATCTATGCAGGCAGAGTAAAAACTATAGTCCAGCTGCAGCTTATCAGCATGTGTTTACACTGGAAAACTGCAATTTTTAGATAAGCTTTGTGTAAATCTGTTCACAAAAAAAGATATATATTCCTACATTAAAAAAATTATAAAAGATATAGCAAATGCGTATTTTGTTTGGGGATAACATGCCACCAGAGTCAAGTTAGACTTATTGAAATTTGTGACATGGTGAGCCCAAAAGTTTTGCCATCACTCATTTCCATATTATTAGCCTATGGGGGATAATATGGGCAAGGCTCTGGGCTTCCTGAAATTTACATCTTTTCCCTGTAATTAGAGGGTATTCTTTTATTAAGCAAGTCCAAGTTTGACATGTCCACATTACATCAGTTTAGTTACATTTCCTGTAGGTTTTCAAAAGCAAATGCCATCCATTCAACAGCATAATTAGCTATTATTTTTCTTATCTGAAAAACCGAAACTGATTTGGCCAAGTAATTTTCATAATAGTTCCTGCTTTTGAGCAGAGACATACTGCTTTTGTAAGACCTTCTTGCAGCAAGGCATCTACTTTTGCCATGAAAAATCACATCTACTCCAGAGAAGGAGAATGTGAAAAAAAGTTTGTTACTGGTACTAACATATGGTTTGTATATACAGAACATCTCTTTGTGTATATAGTTTCTATCTAGAGAATTTTCTTAGGACTGTTTGAAGAAACAAAGGGGAAAAATTAGGAATCTACTAACAGTAAAGACAATTTTGTCACGCAGAATGTAAATCAAGAATCTTATTTCACTATAGTAAATATATTTTTTTCAAATAGACAAATTCCCATAACCCATATGATTAATTTTAATCCATATTATTATCAATGGTTATGACATGGCTTCTTCATCATTCTTACTTGGAAATAAGTCTTCCTTCACTTTAACAGCTTGAGACAGACCTCCATTTTTAAGTTAGACTTGTCTGCTATAGGATGATCAAATATATTATAACATGACTTGGTTTTAGGTCTCAGATGGTTTTGGATCACAGGAAAACAGATGGAGGATGGATAAATGGATTGCCCCAAAACAATAAAAAAGTTCTGGTATTTCAGAGGTTAGACATATGCTTGGGTGTATTTGGGAGCCAACTTCTAAAATGGCATTGGTTTGTCTATATCAGCTCCAACTTTGGATATGGTATACTTACCATAGATGCTAATGTGCAGAAATAAAATTTAAATAATCAAAATCTCCAAAACTAGAGCCGATAAAGCAAAAGCTGTGATCCTTCCAATGCTGGATATCGAAAACTTTAACTTGAATTTGGGTCCTTGTGGCTGGGGTTGAGGACACAGCACAGGAGAAGAGAAGGGATCAGCTCAGCAATTTTTGTACTGCTGCCTGGCGGATGGGACAGAGGTGGCAACAGCAGGAGCCTGACATATACCACCTGCTATACCCTTTTGTTCAAACTTCTCTTGTCTAATCATCCTGATGATGATTTTCCAGCTGCATTTTCAGTTGAAGGGCAGGCATGTTCCATACTGTACATGCCTGATAGGTGGGAGTTGTCTAATGTTAAATGCTCAAAGGGAAAATTTAAGGGCTAACGTTTAAAGGGGACATTCTCTTTAAGTGATAGGCATTCAGCTTGGTATGTTCCCATTCCCTTCTGTGGACTCACAGCGTGCTTTTTCTAATTCATACAGCCCTGACAGCCTCTGCCCTGTACCCTCAATTTAAAATGGATCTAGTGTTTTCTGGATTAGTAATCCCTTCCATTTCTAATCAAAAATGGGAGAGAATGAGTGTGTGAGTGTTGAATAAGAATCTCAAGTTAAAGGCAAACCAACCTTATACAAGTAATGGTATAACAGTGATTTCCAATATTTCATGTCATGGCACACTGACAAGGCAGTAAAATTGAAGGCAGCATAATGAAGGCACATCATTATGCTGGGATGGGGCTTCCATCCCACTAATGGCTCAACAAATAAATTACCTTTCCCAAGGTAATTTCCCAAAACTCTTGTGGTACATATGCAGACCATTCAATAGCAATAGCACTTTGGTTGGAAATCATTGTTGTACAGTATCGTTTGAACATCTATTAGTACATACAGCATTCAGCACTTTAGTGAAGCAGTTGCAAGAGCTATGAACTCATAATTTATATTACTAGTTGAAGACTGCAACCCTATGCAGATTTCAATTAGGTTCCTTGAATTTACTTACTGTATAGTACTTGAATCCGAGTTACTATTATATGCATACAATTGGGTTACAGCACAGACCCAATTCTATTTTTCTCTATGCTAAGATGGGGCAGCAGTGCAAAATTAGAGAGCCCCCCCTTCCCGGAAATCCATCCCATGCACAACAGTCCCCCATGTGCACCAACCTCCCATCCGCAGCATCCTTCCCAGTGCAACACCTCCCTCCGAACAACATCCCCCTGGTGCACCAGGCACCGAGCACCAAATTGGCTGGATGTTGATCAGTCTTCCATGTTAAGTATAGGACAAAAACACATTGAACCCCTTTTCATCCCCATAAGGGTTAAATTTCACAACATTTGTTCTTGGTGTGTGTTGATGTCACAGGAGGAACATCCTCCCCAAATTTCATGCTTATAGGGATAGGGAGTTGCCTCCATCATAGAAGAAAAAATTTCACCCTTCTAGGCCCAGTGGTTTTGGCTGGGCGTTGATGAGTGAGTGAGTCAGTCAGTCAGTGACTTTTCAATTTTATATATAGAGATATAACAGCTTATGCTGAAGCAGTATCTAAATGTGAATATTGCTCCAAGAAACAAAGGAACACCCTGTGCTAAACTCCTTACTTGCTTAGTTAAGTGGCTTAGTACTATGCACAGTCTAGGAACATGCAACTCCAGAATGTGCAACTCGTTTCTCCTGAAATATTACTGCATACTGCAGCTGATTTTTGAATAAGTACCTGATTTTTATTTGAAGTCTGTGTCGAGTTCAAAAGCAGAAGGATTCCCATTATTGCTAGGAGTGACACAATTCATCTGGTGCATTAATCGGAACATTCCTTAAAAATGACTCAGGGTTCTAAGGGAAAACATTCCCATTATCTGATCAGGGGAACGTCATGTTTATCGCACAGAATGGCTGACAAAAAGCACTGGACAGTTGCAACAACCATATCACTTTTATTCTTTGTCAAGACAACCTCCAGCTGTTAGGAATTGTAGGGTGAAATCCTAAAGGCACTTTCCTGGGAGTAAGATCTATTGAACACAATGGAGCTTACTATTGAGTAGACATAGTTAGGATGGTGCTCTTAGTGTTCTTAAGAGAAACCCATTCCCTTTTACCACAAAATTAAAAAAGAAACCCACCTGTCATTAACATAAAACTTACAGTTCTTTGACAATCTATAATGATGCACAGCTCAGATCTACTATGCTGTACGATATGTACAAATTTCAGCCATGTTAACTATACATTAAGAGTGCTGTGAGTAAAAAAGAAAAAAAATGGATAAATCACAATGGATCTTTACTTTATAAACTTATATATTTATTTTATATTTTACGTTTTTATCCAGCCTCTCTGCCAAAATGGGAAGTACTGTTTTATGACAACATTGTATATATTTGAGGTGTCAAACATAAGGCCTGCAGGCTGAGTATGGCCTGCAGAAGCTCTTTATTTCCCCCTCCCTGATGGCATTCCAGACCTTAACTGTGGAGTATTGCATTATATTTTGAATAAATGCAAAAGATTTAAGGGTTTAGATTTGATAGTGTCTGAAGAACTATGGGCAGAGGCTCATAACATTATACAGAATGCGACAACTAGAAACATCCCTAAGGAAAAAAATACAAAAAGGCAAAATGGTTGTCTGCAGAAGCTTTACAAATTTCTAAGGAAAGAAGGAGAGAAAAAAGGCAAGGGAAAAAAGAAAAAAATAGGCGCAGCTGAATGCAGATAAGTATGGCAAGCAGACAACAGAAGCAGACAAGATTAAGACAAGGTGGCAACAATAAACAGAGGAACTCTAAAAGAAAGATCTTCATGTCCCTGACAACCATGATGGTATGATCACTGAACGTGAGCAAACACCTTGGAGAGGGAAATCAAATGGGCCCTAGAATGTCTCTCAAACAACAAAGCTAGTGGAGGTGACAGTATTCAACTTGAGCTCCTGAAAATCTTTAAAAAGTTGATGTCAAAGTAAAACATTCCATCTTCCGTTAAATTAGGAAAACTCAAAAGTGGCCTCAAGATTGGAACAGATTAGTCTATGTTCCAATCCCCCAGAAAATTCAGTGCCAAAGAATACTCAAATCAATGACCTCAGATACACAGATGATACCATTCTTATGGCAGAAAGAGGAGAACTAAGGAACCTCTTGATGCGGGTGAAAGAAGAAAGTGCAAAATGTGGCTTAAAACTGAACATTAAAAAATGAGATCATGGCTTTTGGTCCCATCAGTTCATGGCAAATAGAAGGAGAAGAAATGGAAGCCGTAACAGGGTCAGGTTTCTTGGGAAAGGGCTCTAAGATCACTGCAGAGGGTGATTACAGCCAAGAAATTAAATGACCCCTGCTTCTGAGGACGAGGAGGAGAAGGAGGAGGAGGAGGAGGAGGAGGAGGAAGCTGTGGCAGGTCTAAAAAGAAAAAATGCAGGCCTCCATCACTCTTGAAAGACTATGGTATCATGCTTGGTGCTGCATACACTGCATGCGAAGCACAAAAGCCTGGGTTAGATTGTTATGGAGGATAGGCTGTTACCCAAGCAGCAATTCCCCCCTCTCCATGTTACTGAATTAGTCCAATGGAAAGGCAGAGCCACTATGATTGGATCCAGCTGTGTCACAGAGCTGGGTTAAGGACAGGAGCTCACGCTGTCTTGTGGGGCCAACCTGGGTCTCGAACCCTGGCCTGCTTGTTAACAGGCACAGTGTCTTAACCACTTGCACCACCCACAACCCAGCAGGTCTAGACAATTTAATTAAAAGACAAGACATCACCTTGCTGACAAAGATTCATCTAGTTAAAGCTATTGTTTTCCCTGTTGTAATGTAGGGCTGTGAGAGCTGGACCATAAGGAAGGTTGACTGCCAAAGAATAGATGCCTTTGAATTATGGTATTGGAAGAGACAAGGGTTCTTTGGACTGCTAGCAGATCAGATCAGTCAACCCCCCAGGAAATCAACCCTGCGTGATCACTGGAAGGACAAATATTTTGGCTGTATCATATGATGGGAGGACTCCTTAGAAAAGATACTGGGAAAAACGAAAAGAAAAAAGGAGAAGGCACGGCAAAGGATGAAGTAGTTAAATAGTGTCACTGTGGCAATGAACATGAATTCAGAGAAACTTCAGAAGCTAGTGGAGAAAAGAAACTGTAGCCTGGCGTGCTGCAGTTCATTGGGTCATGAAGAGTTGGACATGTCTGAACATCAACAACAATGTATTAGCACAAGTGGCCTTTGAATATCCAATTGATGAACATCTGCATTTCTTATACATCCTGTTTTCTAGGAGAAAACATGTAAAATGTATGAAGCTGCTTCATAATGAGACAGATCACTGATCTGTGAAGCCCTCTTATGGTGATGACAAAAGCTTTCCAAGGATCTTTTCCATTGCTGGATATCAAAACATTTAACTTGAGTGCTAAGGACTGAACTTGGATCTTTCTTCATGGAAGCATATTCTCTACAACTGAACTATGCACCCTACTTCCCTATGACACAAACAGTGCAATCCTATTAGTGTCTCCACAGAAGCAAGTTCCACTGAATTCAATGCAGCTTACTTCCATGAAAGTGCTTTTAGGATTGCAGCTTATCAAACAAACATTTCTTAATAGATACATTACTAAAAGAAGGTGCAGTTATCCCTGAAAACATATGAGGCTTAATGCCATCTACTGACAATGTGTTTTATTGCCCATTCTCACTCAATATTGCAGGGTGAGGCACCGGGATACAGGTCTCTTATGTACTCCCTGAAGCTTTCAGTAGGCCACAGTGAGATACAGGAAGCTGGACTAACCGGGCCTTCTGCTTGATCCAGTGGGTCTCTAGTTATGTTTTTAGTACCTATACAAAGATGTCACAAAAATCTTTTTATTTTGCAGAGGATTTTTGTCAATCCAAGAAAACAGGTTCATATTAATTCCTTTAACCAAGGAAAATAAAGCAGTTTTCAGCTCCAAGATTTGAAAAGAAAAGTACAGACATTCCTGTTTTTGAAGAAAAGCAAAATACAGATCTTGATGGATTCAAGCCCAGTAACTAGGAATGTTTCATTCTTGGTCACCCCATAACATTCTCTTGGCAAGTTCTACATCAAGCCAAACTATTGATAGAAGATATTACCCATTTATTTCTTGTACTTGTAAATTCTGGAACTGTTCTACCAAAAATATTTTACTCTTTGTTTTAACAAAGAAGACTTTTTTGAATGTTTTTTTTACAAATACTTCTTTCAGGAAAAGTTCTTTCCATGTTTACATAGGCCCTTCACAGAGCAGTTCAGCCCCCTTCCCCCAAGCTGGCGCAAAGTTGCAAAGATTGCAAACGTGCCATAAAGCACATTCATGACTACTTGGGACCTGCGCCAGCCTCTCAACACCAGATCCATTGCCAGAGATGCGAGATTGTGTGCTGGCCTGAGCAGGTCAGTGCTGGGGATGGGAAAGTGTGGCTGGAAGGTAGAACTGAAGGATTTTAGGTGAGGATTATGCATTAATATAACATAAGGCAGAATTTAGATTTGAACAGCAATGCTACAGTTGAACCACTTCATTTTAACATTAAGTGAAAACAGCAAAGAAACTGGAATTGCACAGGGGCTCATTGCAATTGAAGAGAGGTTTACTTCCATCTGATCTTTCCGAATCTATGCCTCCACAGCATCTATGGAAATATTAGTCATAGACAGAAAGTGTCAAGGAAAACACACTTTGCCTCCTCTCAAGAATCTCTTCTTGCCTAACTGCACAGGCCTTGAGAAATGGTGCAAGCATTGTTCCACTCATTTTCATCACAGCTATCACAAATGTTGTGAATCAAACAGAGGAACACTAGCAGGAAAGGATGATGTTGTAGAGAAAAGGAGAGCAGGTTGTGCAGATGGTCACTTGACTTGCTGAATAACATTCTGTCAAATGGAGCAGATGACAACAAAAATCTGCAATCAGCTGATGTGTCATGTGTTTCCCACAGAGTCCCAATCATTAAGTGTCCCTAATTCATTCACACATGAAAGAAAGACATGCAAAAGCAAAGAAGTGTGCATGTGAGATACAGAATATATTGAATATTATCAACAACTTAACAAACTATTTGGCTGTTACATTTGCCATTAACAAAATTATTTACTCTGCAAAGTGTCAACAGATTGGATAACAAAGGTTTCAAAACTACAAGCAATTCATTTTAAGCAGTAATTTTGAAACAAGGGTTCCCAAACTCTGGCCCAGGGACCAGATGCAGCCTGTAAAAAGCTTCCATGCAGCCCACAGCAAGCCTTCTCCATCTGCTGCCCTCACCTCTGGAAGGTTGGTATGAGGGCTGCATATACCTCCTCTTTCTGTGTGTGAAGGTACTTATGAACTGGTTTGAATCCATTCATTCACATAAGTTCCATCTCTAATATATTTATTTATATAAATTTATTCCTCTTTGTCCAGCACCCATCATAACAACAGAGAAATGATGCAGCTCTCCTGCTAAAAATGTTTGGACACCCCTGTTTTGGAGCATACTTCTTGTCCTTAACACCATATTTTACTTATTTAAAATAACATTTGTCTATCAAAGGGATTATGATGGAAGCTTAAAACAAGCAATATTAAAACACATTATTTTAATGACATTGTTTTAATGACAATGCAATATAAAGTAACGTGCTTGCACATTCACTTAGAAATAAGTACTTGCACATTCACTTCAAATTCCGTAGCGTTTACTCCTGGATAAGTAAGCACAGGACCACAACCTTAAAGCTACAATCCTATATGTGCTTAAGTCCCACTGAGCTTAACAAGACTTGCTTCTTAGTAGTTATGCATCAGATTGGGCTGTAAATGTTCACAATATGTACCTTAAGTTTATAATTATATATTTCTTCAGCAAAGTATTCAAAATTCAGATTTTTATTTTGTAGATTTTATTTGATTTTTCCTTCAACTTAGGATCTGTTGCCTTGTTTATGCAAGTTCTGTATTTGTGTTTCATTTTTGAGTCTTCAGCCTGTGTTGGAATTTTCAAACTGTTAGCTTTAAATTTTACTGGCTATTCCAGATGTGGCACAAGTGTTTCTAAGTGATCAGCACGCTTCCCTCATGATGCAATAACTCTTAATGGAAAAAATATGCTGCTGTACTGAATAGATGATAATGTTGTTTTCTTTAAAATGTTCCCAATAGTGAGTTCATCAGGCTTTTGTTACAATGCATCTATGGCTCCTTACCATTTGTGTTAAAAACGGAAGCGTAACATCTTTCTGATGTTCAACACAAAGTGCTGAAAATTGGCCAAAATGACAGGAAAAGTACTTCAAACTAGGGAATAATGTTATCTTGCTTGTCTTTTCAGTCTAGTTCTTACTCTTAAAGATTATGATTTCTGAGTAATATGCAATCAGGAACACTACATCAAGATACATTATAAAGGAATATTATCTGAAGTTTAATGCACTGGCACAGCTTGTATCAGATACTACATAGAATTTTCTTGGAAAAAGCCCTCCATGAACTGAATGTCATTTTCTTCATCTTACTTGTGAAAGTTAATGGTAAGACCGGCTCTGAGTTACCTATAAACAGTCCTGCCAAAGGCTAAAGATGACAAATATAACTTTCTTAAGGCTTCATGAGAGAAAAAAGGAACTAAAATAGATTTTCTTATTCTAAGGCTGGGATCCTTATCCCCAGTTAGGATCCCCACAGTTAGGACTGGCATAAGTCCTGGCACAAGTCTCAGCCTGGCATGGGGGTATCACAAAAGTGCCATAAGACACTTCTGCTCCACTTGGGGGGGGGGGGTTAGGCATGCACTGGTCTCCCCACATCACCATGGGAAATTATGCCAGATGAGTTACGCCAACCTAAATTGGTTTGGATTGCACCCCACAGCACAATCCAAAGGTTCTCCTCTGCCTGCACAGCAGTCCCTCCTGTCAATGGTGTGGCAAACATGCTGTGGAAAATAAGCAGCACTGACAAGCAGGGCTGTGCTCTCCCACCAATGCTGTATTCCAAAGAATCGCCACTGGCAGAGGTAAGAAGGATGGCATAGAGGTAAGGAGGGGGCAAGGCAGAAAAGAGGCATATCAGACCTAGGATGGAGGCAGGTCTGACAGAGCAGTGCCTGTCATATCCTATTTTCCCTGCTGGGCCTGAACACCTTTCATAGGGCTACTTGGACTTGCATCAGCTAAATAACTGGCTTAGATTCAGGTAGTCCCATTAGGAAGGCTGGGGTGTTACTTGAGGTAAGGGAAAAATTATCCTCTCACTCCAAGGAAACCTTGAGCCTGCTCTGAAACTGATAACACAATCCAAACCCCGAGTTAAGCTGGCACAATTCCTGTGCTGGGTGTGCCACAAAATTCCTGAAAGGCACTTCTACACTACTCCTGGGGTTGGGGGTTAGACCACTGCACAAATATTCACCAGCCTCCCCATTCCACTATGGCAAGTTCCACTTAGAACTGCCTACATTGGTTAGGATTGCATCCTGAGCTGGATTTAGTGGAGCACATATGGCCCCACTGCTCCAGCACAACTTAGGGCTTAGGGGATGAAGAGGAAATGCTGACTATATATATAGATCCTGCCATTCTTGGGAAAATGGACAGCTTGAAAGATCTATGTTGTTTCACACAAATCTGTAATCCTATGCACACTAGGAATTCATTCATCATTGAGCTCAGTGGACTTAGTCCTGAATGCTTACATGCTTAGCCTCACATGTATCCTCACATGTATAATTTAATATAGTGCTTGTTCAAGAAAAAATACTTTATATTTAATATCAACTTAACTGTTCTTATCAGATCTCAACAATAATCACTCAAGGAACCATTCACATAAAGCAACTGTTGACATCCATAACCAACGAGCTGGCTCCTTGATTCTTACTCAATAGAAATATACAATCTGGTTTAACTTCAACTACAAATTTTTGAGTGAGAAGTTACAAGAACCCATAAATCTTTCTGGCAGCATTCCTTGGTGCTGTGCCTTTTGCTCCCATTTTCAGTTCATTCCTTTGAGTATGTCATTCCTTATTTCATCCAATGATTTATAAAGCACCTATAGCCTTAGCAATTAGTACTTCTAATATAGCCTTAAAAGGTATTGTTTACATTTGGTTCAGCGATGGTTCTGGGTACAATTGTATGATAAAGTAAACACTTTCCTTCATTCTGTTACTTCTTTTTGGCTAAACAAAGAAAAAGCAAACTGAACAGAATTTTTTTCTTATTAAAACCACGTATACCAACTTGCAACACAGGCTTTACATTTCTTGAATTGCAACAAGAAAATAATTATAAAAGTAGTGAAGGTTTGCTGGCTTTTTACAAAGGATACACACACTAATTTAAACAAGTCCTTTTAAGGCTGTGCAGCCTCTGTCTAAAAAAATCTCTTCTTGAAGTGGCTGAACAGGGATACTAGTTTCCACAGCATGCCCTTTAAAAGCAGACCCATGCTCAAAACACATATATTTGGAGAGATGTATTTTAATATACATTATTTTTTTCTAACAGAAGGTGACTTTGATAGTTGGGAAAGCAGATTTTAAAAATCACTCAAAGAGTAAAGAACTTCATTCAATTCAGCTAAATACCTACATGGCACAGCACCAACGTATCACAAGTGCTGATAAGCTCTTCTGTCAGTTGCTATCTGCAAATACCGATTGAATGTCAGGGTAATCTTGAAGGGGTCAAGATGCACAAAGCATCGTTTATTGTGTACTTGCTTTATTCCAGTTTGTCCTTGTCTCATAATAGACTCAGAGAACAATCCTAACCACTTTAGGTCAGCTCAACTCACCCATCTCCCCCCTGCTGTGGTGGTGAGGTGAGGCCGGTGCATGTCTGTGCACTGGCTTAACTCACTCAGGAGTGTTGCAGAAGTGGCAGCACCCTGAGACCAGCACGGGACTAGTACCAGGACTTGTGCCAGCCTAACTGGGGATTAAAATTGCAGCCTGGCACTGCAGACTAGAGCAATTACTAAAAAGTCAATTTGACAAGTTCCGTATAGCACGGTTCAGTCACTTTCCACATAGGAAAGGACATGAGGTGTAACTACTAAAATACTGGTTGCAGTCAGAGCAACCAGATACAATGGATGAGAGAATGCCTATACCTTTAATCACTGAACAGAAGAGGGAATTCTGACAGGCGCTGTTTTTTAAACCATTCCTTGTTGAGCTGAACCTGCTAGAATTCCCTCTTTTATCCAATTGCGAAAGGTATACACACATCTCCTGATTGGAGTTTTATATCAGCAGCGCTTATGAAAACTTACAAATTATGTTAAACACACTGAAGTGACATGCAAATTAAACTCAACTTGTAATGCTTATAATGTTTCCTTGATACAGTCCGCAGTAGTTGATTGGCTGCACCATCACGGAGGCATACCAAGAGGCCCCATCTATGAGAAAATGGGAATTCAATACATGGAAGAGATTACTCATACTACTTTCCTGTGACCATGGCTTACAATAAGATTAGCTTAAAGTAAACTGATCTCAAATGATGATGGAAAGTGAAAAGAACACTCGAGCTACGATGGCATTTAAGTATTTCCTAGTATTGCTATAAGCGTAAGTATTTGTAAATATGGCTAACTTAAGGACTATCTTGGGATCATCCTCCAATAGTACAGCAGCTGCAAATCATATGCACTTTGAATTGATAGTTCATCTCTCCAGTACATTTGTCTAATAATGCTCACTCTGGACTATGTTTTCCCAATCTCAATTATTTGTATTTCCTTTTACATTCAAAGGAAAATGCATGGTTCAGCACTTGAACATAAACAGAATTAAAGAATCATCCAATCCTAGAGTTGGAAGGGACAATCCTAGAGTTGGATGTTCCTAGAGCATCTCCGACAAGTGCTCGTTGAGCCTCTGCTTGAAGATCCCCAGTGAGGGAGAGTCCACCAACTCCCTTGGCAATCTATTCCTCTACCGAATCGCCCTCACCGTCAGGAATTTTTTCCTGATATCCAACCAGAATCTCCTTCCTTACAGTTTGTACCCATTGGTTCTAGTTTTAATTTCAGAAGTTTTAGTTTAGTTTTAATAAACTAAACTCAGGGAAAATGTATAATCCTTTAATAGAAAATACATTTCACACAGTTTCTGCACAAAGTGTTCTCAAAAGGGAAGGAAGACAAGGCTGTATTTCTGGAATCTGCTCTGATCAAGACTAACATTGAAAACTATGATAATTCCATTATCTAGATCAAAGGATTAATATTATACATACTTCTGTGTACAGGTGGGGCCTGCACTTAATTATGGGAGATATGTTCTCTGAAACCTACGGATATGAAAAACCACAGATAATGAAATTATCTTGGCCCTTTAAGCCTTCCAGAGCATCTAGAGCAGTGATTTTCAGTCTTTTTCATCTCATGGCACACCATCAGCTGTTTTGTACCACTGACAAGGCACACCATGCTGTTCAAATCCCCAAATTTTCCTATTAATAAATGTCCCTCCCAATTCCCACAGCATGCCTGAGGGCTATCCACAGCACACCAGTTGAAAATCACTGATCTAGAGTGAGACTCATAATGCTTTTAAGAACAAGTTTCTCTCTGTTGCTTCCAGTTTCTCTCTGTTGCTTTTTGGGGGGCAGAAACAGCCAACTGAAGCCTGCAAGAGTAACTCCAGTTACTTCCAGAGGGCTCTGGTTGGGCCAGATCCACTATCCATATCTGTGGATATAGAGGCCACATCCATTATCATTACCCAACTATTATTTAAATCTTCAAAATTTAATTGCCAAAAGAAGCCATAGTCTTTATTTAAAAATTGACACCATTGATTTCCTGCTGTTAAAAATAGACTTCCTAGATTAGCACCAAATACAAAAACTGAGACTGCTGCTGTTTCTGATCTGAGCAGAAAGACAGAAAGATTCTTTCTGACAGAAAGATTATGGCTGCAATCTTAACATACTTAACTGGGAGTAGGCCCCATTTAATACAAAAGGACTTACTTCTGAGTAGACAAGCTTAGAATTGCACGGTATATTTGCATGTTTACAGTTATTTCAGGGAAAAAATTGTATATATGCCATACACTCAAAAATGTTAAAATCAACCCTGGTCATATATCTTATGAATGCACATTCTAGTAACAGTTCCAGTTACAGTTCTTCACTGAAATTTAGTCTGGAAAATGAATTATCACAATATGGTGCTGTTAACCTACTTTTAACAGTAGGAAGTTTAAATCAACACATATGACAGTATAACCCCAAGATTTATGTTGGTTAAGGGGAGCAAAAGGACTTTTTCCTGGACTGCTGCTTGAAAAATATTGGCGAGGCCAACTACAGAACTGAGTTGCTATTTTCAAGGGAAGAGGCATATGTTTATATTGTCTTAATATAAAATTACTGCACTCCATAATCTTCCTATATAAAAGGCTTAACATATGTGTGGGAGTGTCCACACCTTCTGAGTGTGGACCTTCTGAATGAGGGTGTCCACACACTATTCCCTTGTGTTTCTGGGGCAGAGAAGGCTGGGGAGAACTGTCGACATTCCATTCAAATTTCAACTGTCATTTCTAACTGTCTCTGGGACAGATTACAGGCCAGTTTGAGATGAGACTTTGGGAGGAAATTAAGGAGAACCATTGAGGACAGAGAGGGCAAAGGGGCAGTTGAGATACTGGAAAGCAGGATTTTTTTTACTTTTATAAGTAAAAAAATGGTTGTTATATTGTACCTTTGCAAGCAACAGCTACAGGCTGTTACGAGTGTTTTATGACTAGTGTTTTACTCCAAATGTCAGTCCATTCACAGACTTAACTCATATACTCTTTTTCCTCAGTTTTTTTTAATCCATTCACAACATGTTGAGTCTTTGAGATCTAAAAGTCTGAATTAGCAATATTAAATTCAGTGCATAATTAATGCAGGAAATCATTTCAAAGCATCCACCAGTGATAATATGCTAAGATCTACAAGAGCTAAGATCAATAATATTCTAGAACAGTGGTTCTCAATCTTCCTAACACCATGACCCCTTTATAAGTTCCTCATGTTGTGGGGACTCCCAACCATAAAATTATTTTCGTTGCTACTTTACAACTGTAATTTTGCTACTGTTATGAATCGTAATGTAAATATCTGATATGCAGGATGTATTTTCATTGTTACAAATGAAATGTGTATTCTATGCACACGTTGAACACAATGGGATTTATTTCAGAGTAGGCATGCAATCCTATCCACATTTACATGAGAGTAAAGGCCCCCTGACTATAATGGGATTAATTTCAGAGTAGGCATGCATAGGATTGGGCCCTGAGACTGTCGTTCAGCCCCAGTGCACGCGCAGCTACAGCCAGAGGTCTGGCAAGCCTGACCTGGCCCCCTGCACCAGAGGTCTTTAGGCGACCCCGAGGAAAGCTCTAGGCAACCCCCAAAGGGGTCCCGACCCCCACTTTGAGAAACCCTGTTCTAGGATCTCATGTATTATTACTTATTATGTAAAAGAAAAAAATAGGGTCATACTCTTATCCAGGAAGCAACATTTCCTTCAAGTACGTGATATCATACGACCATGTTTAGAGAGGACTTATTAGATTAAAAAAAGCAGGCCTCTGTCAGGCTTGAAAGACTATGGTATCGTGCTCAGCTCTGCATACACTGCATGTGAAGCATGAAAGCCTGGGTTAGACTGTTATGGAGGATAGGCTGTTACCCAAGCAGCAGACCTCCCCTCTCCAGGCCACTGAATTAGTCCAGTGGAAAGGCAGAGCCAATACGATTGGATCCAGTTGGCGTCGCAGAGCTGGGCTAAGGACAGGAGCTCACCCTGTCTTGTGGGGCCGACCCAGGTCTCGAACCCTGGTCTGCTTGTTAACAGGCACAGTGTCTTAACCACTCGCGCCACCCACAGCCCACAAAGATTATTCCCACACACTCTAGCAGGCCTCCGTCAGTCTTGAAAGACTATGGTATCGTGCTCGGCGCTGCATACGCTGCATGCGAAGCATGAAAGCCTGGGTTAGACTGTTATGGAGGATAGGCTGTTACCCAAGCAGCAGACCCTCCCTCTCCATGCCACTGAATTAGTCCAATGGAAAGGCAGAGCCAATACGATTGGATCCAGTTGGCGTTGCAGAGCTGGGCTAAGGACAGGAGCTCACCCTGTCTTGTGGGCCAACCCGGGTCTCGAACCCTGGCCTGCTGGTTAACAGGCACAGCATCTTAACCACTTGCGCCACCCACACACTCTACTTATTAGATAGAAGTTTTCAAAATTCTTTATGCAGAACATATGCCCTATTTACGCAAATATTATCCTTTTTCAACCAAATTTAGTCTTCAAATCAAGGTGTGCATTAGATTCAATGGCGCATTATATTAAAAAAAAAAATACAGGTATTTTTATTATAAGCATAGGTCAGTATTTAGTTTAACAGTTTACTATATTGTGATTAAAAAGTAACAGGTAAAAATAATAAATTCATTGCCATATCATATAACTCATTATTATATGCAGTAAAATTAAATTTTGTACCTGCTTTACAGCTGCACATTACAATTGCCAGTAAGCATATTGTGTATTTGTGTGTGAAATATCAAGCCTTTAAAAATAAGAGTGCATAAGATTCAATGGTGTATTAGATTTGAGTAAATACAGTAATACAACCCAATCAATATCCAGGTTTCTAAGGAGAAACCTTGAGGAAAGAGAGCACTTATACTTGACATAATGGAAGCTACCTAGAAAGACCATTTTGTGGCATATTCCACCACATGGGTGCATCAATGAAAAACATCCCTTTCATTCCTCTCCCATGGTGCAATCTTACCCCCCACCCCCAATTAGTCCATCACAAGTCCTGCCATAAGTCCCATGCTGAACTGGGAGTCACAAAAGTGCCATGAGCTTTGCACCACTCCAAGGGGGAGGCTTAGGCACAGACATTCACCAGTCTTCCCACAGCACCACAGGATGAGGACACTTGCAGGAAGTGACCTGGAAAAGTTTTCTGACCAGCCTCCTCTGTCCTCAGAAAGTTGGTAAAAGAAAAAGAAACCAGGAAGGAGTTGGTTACTTGGTGTTATCATCTTGGAGACCAGTTTGCATAGTGGTTCTTGGAAGAAAGCTAAAGTGGGAGTACTTTTCGCAAAACCCAAGAGTTAAAGTTGCATAAACCAGCAACTTTTATACATTTTTGAAAAGTTGATTTTGGATACCTGTCAAGCTACTAAACAAAAATCAATGTAATTAAGTTAAAATATCTGCCTAGTGATTTACCCAACCATAAGTATCCAAGACTGTGTAGTTCATGTATTGACCATGCAAACATTTTCTTTAAAGTTTAGCTAAACAAACTTCACACACATCTACACCCCACAGTACTTTTATAATTGTGTTGCAATGCATGCCTCCAAAAGGGACACTATTCCATAGGGGGAGAAGATTGGATTCTTGGCAGTCTTTATGTTCCCAAGGAACAAATTTTACATCAGTGACTCAACACTACATCAGAACAGAAATGTTAACTTTCTGTTCTTTCTGGTAAATTGTGCTAGTTTGCCGTGCTAACGCAACTGACAACAATGTTTTGAGAGCCAAGTTTCAATAGTCGTGAAATAGCTTTGATTGATAAAAATCATACTCATGAGTATAAACAAGTTGATTTCAACATGTCATATTATGAAAGGAACTGGCCTACATTCCTGTACAAAACAAATATATTCAACCAAAAGCATACATGTGCAATCCCAAATTGATTGATTATCTTTGTTGATAACAAGGTTCACAGGATGGCTCACTTCAACAAGTTACAACTAGGTGTACTTTAATAAAAAGTGATGTTTCTTAACATCAAACAGAATTCTGATTATTCAAAATCCAAAGCATGGATTTTAATTATAATAGATTTCTTGGATCAAGCAATAGCAAAACAGATGTTTCTGAACTTTTATGTGTTAGTGCAATACTGTATGCCTTGTATTGTCCATGTATTTGCAATGCTTTCCACCACGGAACTGCCTGAATAATTTAGGGTGCAATCCTAACACTGGCATAGCTGTGCCAATGAGGCATCTGCAGGTGGGGGCCGTCATAGAGGCCAACTCCAGGTAAAGGAATTTTGTTCCCTTTCCTTGGATCAAAGAATCCCTTACTTTGTTCCCTGACAAAGTAGCTTTGTCCTTACCCTGAAGCTGGAAAATTGGTTCGGATTGTGCCATTAGAGAATTCTACACAAGTTTACTCAGAGAAATGTGCATTTAGGATTGCAGCCTTAGGATCCAATCTTATCCAACTTTCCAGCATCAATGCAAACCTGATTGTTGACTGGGCCTATAAGTTAAGAACTGAAAAAATGCAATGTTTCCAACTTGAAACATGTAAATTTCAAAAATGGTACCTTTGAGGTCCAGGCTTTCAGCATCCTAGGCAGCAATATAAATTTAGGTCTTAGGAGCCCTCCCTTCATTATGTTTTCAGATATACACAATGATCATTGTATATATCTTTGTGCAAATATGCACAATGATCATTGCTTTTTTTCCAAACACCATCTACCTTCAAACCAGTTGGACACTTCACCTTCCTCAATTAGACCAAGGGCTCAGCTAGTCCAACTTCTTGAATCTCACAGTGACTCCTGCTCAGAGCCTCTGTAAACACACAAGACAACAGATACCTATATCCTATTGCCACTCCTCTGGATCTGGCATTCATGGACAGGCTACCTATAAAAGCTAGAGACTGAATATAGTCATCATGCAATGGACACTGACGCCATAAATCTGTCCCATACTCTTTGAAAGGCTTTGACACCACTTACAATCACAACATCCTATGGCAAAATGTTTGTAGTTTGACTCAGGGTAAAATAATAGAACTTTCCTCCATTAACTCTGTCCATCCCATGCAGCATACATCTCCATCCTCAGTCTTTTTCAAGACTGATGAGTCCCAAATGTTGTTGCCTTTCTTCATACAAGCAGTATCCCAGCAGACAAACTCTTTTGGTCCAAGCAGACTAATTATTTTTGTTGCTCTTTTCGACATCTTACCCAGTTTAGAGTGGTTTTTTTTAATATGCCAACCAGAACTGGACACAATATTCCAGATGTGGCCTTACCATTGATTTGTATAATGACATACAAAAAAGCAGGCCTATGTCCATCTTGAAAGACTATGGTATCATGCTCGGCGCTGCATACGCTGCATGCGAAGCATGAAAGCCTGGGTTGGATTGAACATAATAACAGGTCCAAGATCTCTCTCCTGAGCTGTCACAGACAGCTCAGAACCCCTCATGGTAAATGTGAAGTTTTTTTATTTATTGCCCGTGTTTAATTAGTTTGTAACAATTTCTCCCTTCTCCTAATGTTTATATATAATATAACATATGTAATGTTTACATGAGAGGAAATTAAGCAGAGATAAGGTAGCTTGCTGTTTGTGGGAGGAAAAAATGATACAAACTCAACACAGTCCAGCAGAAGGAAGTGGTTTTGCAACTGTTCAACTTCTCAAGACATAAATATAATGCAATCTTATCACAAAAAAGCTTAAAAACTAAAAGGGAGCTTCACATTGACAATACTTTCAAGCACCCATGAGTCATCTTTTCTTCAGCGAAATGAGGAAAGAACAAGATCTCTATGTTACTCCAATTTCCAGCCTCATCTTTAAAGTGTGTTATATAGAAATGCCTTAGCTTCAGTAGTAATGATTCAATTAGAATTTAAAGATGCTGTGATGCATTTAGAACATTTTTTTCTTTCTGTTCTCAAAAACCGTTCTTAAAAATAAAGACATTTTCAGGGCAGCTTACAACTAAATATACACAAGAAAGAACAAACATAGCAGAATAAAAAGGGAACTATCCATCAAAGAAAATAAATCATTCATCATGCAATGTTCATCATATACCATTTCTCTCCTCAAAGTCTGATTACTCTGTAAATGTAAGCTAACTTACCCTACAATCCAGAGTAACTACAGGAAGACACAAGAGGCAGACACATAGACTCTAGATTAGTCTATGCACTTCCCATAGGTTTCCCATAGGTGGCACCATATCTACATCATTGTAAAAGGTCCTGTAGTTACTCTGGATTATAGCCATGGTGCACAATCCTAACCATGTCTACTCAAAAATAAGCCCCATTGTGTTCCATGAGTCTTAGTCCCAGGAAAATGTCTTTAGCTTAGTGAAGTTAGGTAGCTTCATGCAAACTTTAACTTGGTACATTCATTATTAGTTCCTACTATAAATTCACATGTTATAATTCACATGTTTACTCAGTGCAAGTAAATCCCTGTACAGGTGGGGTTTTCATTACCATGTGGTATCCACTCCAGGATACCTCCCCCTTCCAACTTACCAAACATCACAATCAAATCAGCAATTTTCTTCCCACCTGAACTCTGAACACTCAGGAGAGTATTGGAGACGCAACACAGTACTGTGTGTCACCCCCTCCAAGGCTCAGAATGCCACCCAGAGCTTTTAAACTTCTGTTTTTGGCATAAACCAAAAAGTCACATTAAAATGGCTCTGATGGGCCTTCAAAGCCTCAGAGGTTGCATAAAATCTCCAAGATATAGATGGAATGAGATGTTACGGCCACGTCTGGAAGATCCGCAGCAAGAGTGGGGGGCAGTATTTACAGTAAGGCAAATCCACAAATGAAAGTGTGAAATCTTATGAGATTTATTCAAATAGGTCTATTTTCCTCTTTACGCATCTGGTTCCAGCAAAGAAAAAAATGAAGTGGCACCATTTCAATTCAAGAAATTGCAGTTTTGCTAGTACCATTTTTTATAAGTAACTACCAGCCATTAGACTCATTTCCATTTTTGGCTGCTGGATAAACTATTCCTAGGGATGGACCAGCTATGAGAAGTGCTTCATTCAAGTGGTGAGCTGCGATAGACAGCAACCTGGCATCCTCCTGCACCTAATTTCTTCTTGCTCACTGTCTTGGAGTTTGCCTTCTTCTCCAGAGCCACTTCTTCTAAATGACCACATAGGGAACATGCTATAAATTATTCTAAAAAAAAAAAAAAAGCAGGCCTCCGTCAGTCTTGAAAGACTATGGTATCGTGCTCAGCGCTGCATACGCTGCATGAGAAGCACAAAAGCCTGGGTTGGATTGTTATGGAGGATAGGCTGTTACCCAAGCAGCAAATCCCCCTCTCCACACCACTGAATTAGTCCAATGGAAAGGCAGAGCCAATACGATTGGATCCAGCTGGCGTCGCAGAGCTGGGCTAAGGACATGAGCTCACCCTGTCTTGTGGGGCTGACCCGAGTCTCGAACCCTGGCCTGCTGGTTAACAGGCACAGTGTCTTAGCCACTTGCGCCCATACTAAATTTAGGATCAGCATCACTGGAGACTAACATCTGGTGTTGGATGCTATAGCAAAAGTTTGTTACCCTTCACTCACACAGGGACAGGTATGCTAGCACTCCCTAGCATTTACTGATGGACTCAGTCACGTTAGCATGGGGGTGAAGGCAAAAGATGAGTAGCTGATGGCAAAGAGAGGGCATCAAGACTGCTGGAAGGACAGCTGAATTTTGGGTGCCAGACTGGCTTGAGATATGTTGAGCTATTTCACAACCACAAGAGATAAATTCTGAAATGGAACCATTTTACGCCACCATTTTATGAATATGGCCAAGGTGGCTGGAATCACCGATGAACAACTTTATACAATTTGCCTTAGAAATATTTGTTGTAGTAGTGCACAAAAAAGAAGAATTTTGAAATGCAACAAAACTCAAAAGTGCCCTTTCATGAATACTGAGGAAAATAAAAGATCTTAGTAGCTGGTGTTTTTTGCTGGGTTTTTTCCCTGTGTCTGTTCTTTGCAAATCACTTTCCCCTCTTTCCAAATACTCTTAAGGGTTAAATTTGCAGGACTGAGAGCACAATCCTAACCATGTCTACTCAAATGTAAGCCTCATTGTGTTCAGTGGGTCTTACTCCCAGGAAAAGTGCCTTTAGGACTTCAGTCTGATAGTATGAGAAGCTGGAAGCTGGTTCCTAAGCTTTGTCTTTCCACTCTCTGAAGCACTTTAACCTCTCCAGTACTCTGAGATGGTGCTTCAAAAAGTACATAGGATCCAATTCACATAGAGGACTAACTTAACTCTACCTCCCAACTACAATAATACCCAATTCCATTACTTACCCCCTACTCCCACCAGTGCACGAAAGTGCACACACACACATGCACGCACATGCGCACACACATTGATTTCTACCCAAAGGTGCCCAACATATTCATATGTGGGCTGGGCAGAAACGTGTACCAGATTAGAGTGAACTAGAAATGCATACAAGATCAGAGAAGGAGGGGGCAACAACTGACTGGACGAAGGAGTTAAGCCACTCCTGGACAGTGTGCTTCACCCACCTCTCTCTGACAATTGTTTCCCTTCCCACCACATTCTCACCTTCCAGCAGTTACTCTGCCTTTCCTGCCCCACCCTTTAGGGGTCAGCAGAGAGAGGGCTCTGGACCAGCATTTTATCTCCAGCCACTATAGCAGTGGACTTCTCCATCCTTTTCTCAGTAAGATGAGGATGGGGCAGGTTGTGGGAAGGGGCAGGCAACAGGTTTGGGGACAATGTGTGGGGCACACCCTGTCAGCTTTGCCTTCCCCCTCAACCCACTGAGAGAGAAAAGGCTTTCAATGAGATGGACCAACACCACCCTCTACCATGGATAAGACCTGTCTTGGGGTGCTCTCCTTTCCAGCCAGAGGACTCCATGGAGAGAGGAGTGGGTGGGTGGGGGAGTCAACCCAGCACCCATGCACTTACTCACAAGCTACAATCCAATTCCCACTTTTCCTATGAATAACTCCTATTGAATTTCATGAAATTCACTTCCATGCATAGGATTGTCCTGACAGTTGCTAGACAAAAGCTGTTCTGGGCAGGATGACCATATGTCCTCTTTTTTCAGGACATATCCTCTTTTTTTACCCTTGTGTCCTGGAAAAAATCTTTGTTGTTCTCTTTTTCCTTGTAAGCAGGGAGCAGGTAGCTTTCTTGTAATTCATAAATTATATATCAGGGTGATCATATGTTCTTTTTTCCAGGGCATGTCCTCTTTTTCCAGGACATGCCCTCTTTTTTACCCTTGTGTCCTGGGAAAAATTCTTTGTCCTCCTCCTTTCCCTTGTGACCAGGCAGCATGTAACCTTGTTGGAATTAATTTATTAATTAATAAATCGTATGAATTTCTATGAATCTATATATGAATTAATAAATTCTATGTATTAGACTTGAATGTAATACTAAAGCTGCAATCCTAAATACACTTTCCTAAATACACTAAATACAAATAGTAAGTACTATTGAACTCAATGGGACTTTACTTCTGAGTAGACATGATTAGGACTGCACTGTTAGTAATATAAGGTGCAATCCTAAGCATGACTACTCAGACGTAAATCCCATTGTGTTCTATGGAAATAAGGATGCAATCCTAAAGACACTTTCCTGGCAGTAAGACCCATTGAACACAATGAGGGTTACCTTTGAGTAGACATGGTTAGGATTGTGCTCTTACTCTCAGGAAAGTGTGCATAGGATTGCAGCACTAGAGCACAATCCTAAACATATCTACTCAGAAGTAAGCCACATTGTGTTCAATGGGTCTTACTCCCAGGAAAGTATGTTTAGGATTGCAGCCCTAGTGTCTAAACTGTAAATGAAATCAATTTAGAGCACAATCCTAACCATGTCTACTCAAAAGTCAGATCCATTGTGTTCAAAGGTGTCTTACTCCCTAGGATTGCAGCCTTAGACAAGTTTCATTGTATTCAATGAATTACACTGTAAATTTTTATACAATAAAGTATCTGCTCTTATGTTTTAGATTTTGTTTTGTTACGTCCTACATTTTTCTTGGCTGTCCATTCTTTTTTAGAGGGACTTGTCCTCTTTTTTGGTTATGACATCTGGTCACCCTGGTTGTGGGGCACACAAGGGTGAGTGCTTGGAAGGTAGGTGAAGGATTTTCCCCTCTGCTTAGCGTGCCCCCCCCCCCAAGTCTCAGCCCTACAACTAGGGATCCCCCCAGAAGACCCCTGCCCAGCAGAGCCCACTCACCGCATAGTAGAGCCTGGGTTTGGCGTTGAGCAGGGGCTCCCCAGGGGTTGGAGGGGAACCCCCCACATCCCCCCGACGCTGCAGCATGGCTGGTCCTCACTCAGGGGGAAGGGGCTGGTCCTCCCTCCGCAGCACCAGCAGCATCGTGCGCCCCCTCGGACAACTTCTGTCCCAGGCAAGCACTGCCAGGATGGAGCTGGAGAGTGGAGGGAGGAGGGTTGGGCTGGGCTTGCTCCCTCCTCCCCCTCCACAGCTGGAGAGCAGCCCCTGCTTCCCTCCCTCCTACGGGCAGCTCTGCCCCAGACCCCCAGGCTGCTTACCCCAGGGTGACCATATATCCTCTTTTTTAGCCTTAGGTCCTGAGGAAAAAAATCTTCATTGTCCTCTTTTTCCTTGTGAACAGACAGCATGTAGCCTTCATAAATTATGGCTGCAATCCTAAGCACGTCTACTCAGAACTAATTCCCTTTGTATTCTGTGGAACTTAGGACACAGTCCTATGCATGCTTACTCAGAAGTAAACACCATTATACTTAATAGGGCTGAGCTCACAATCTTAGGACACAATCCTATGTATGTCTACTCAAAAGTAAGCCCTATTGTGTTCAATGGGTCTTACTCCCAGGAAAGTGTCTTTAAGATTGCAGCCTTACTCCCAGGAAAGCGTGAATAGGATTGCAGCCTATTTCTCAGGAAAGTTTGTGTTTAGGATTGCTGCCAAAATGTATATAAATGACATAGTTTTTAATAATAAGCAATATATAGCACAATCTTAACTGTGTCTACTCAAAAGTAAGCCCCATTGTGTACAATGGGTCTTACTCCCAGAAAAGTGTCTTTAGAATTGCAGTTATAGTGTTTAAAATAACCATATGAAAGCAATATAGAAGAGTGTTTTTAGACTGGTTTTAATCTGTTATGACATGCGTTTTTCATGCATCATGCAAGTGGTTAAGATGGTGTGCCTGTTAAACAGCAGGCCAGGGTTCGATTCCTGGGTCGGCCCCACAAGACAGGGTGAGCTCCTGTCCTTAGCCCAGCTCTGCGACGCCAGCTGGATCCAATTGTATTGGCTCTGCCTTTCCATTGGAGTAATTCAGTGGCGTGGAGAGGGGGCATTTGCTGCTTGGGTAACAGCCTATCCTCCATAACAATCCAACCCAGACTTTCGTGCTTCGCATGCAGTGTATGCAGCGCCGAGCGCGATACCATAGCCTCTCGAGACTGACGGAGGCCTGCTTTGGTAACCGTGTCTCTTCTTTTTTCCAGGACATGTCCTCTTTTTTAAGCCTTGTGACCTGGTAAAAAATCTTCATTGTCCTGCTTTGTGACCAATATGCCCTTCTTGTATTTATTCAAATCTAACACTAACCATTTTCAGCCAAATCCGTCTCCAAAATCAAGGTGTGCATTAGATTTGATGGTTAATTAGATTTGAATAAATACAGTATTTTGATTATAAGTATAGGGTGCACATTAGACTTGATAGTGCATTAGATTCAAGTAACTACAGTAAATTCCATGCAATAGTTTTAAATTTAATAATAAGAATTATATACTGTTTATATTAAACACATAAAGCAATCTACATGAGTGTTTTTCACTTTTATTTTGCCGTGTCCTACATTTTGGCAGGATTGTCCTCTTTTGTGGTTATGAGATATGGTCACCCTCCATTGAGGGGGCAAAAGAGGTGAGAGAAAGAGGCAGAGGCTCCCTTTCACGGACTGCTTTCTGGACAGGTTGACTAGATGTCCTAACCACAAGAGGATAAGGGCCTCCCCCCCCCCCCCAAAAGTAGAACACCCAGGAAAAATGTAGGACACAACAATATAAAAGCTAACAACACTCATAAACATATGTTGCTTTCATGTGGTCAATTTAAACTCCACAATATATTGTTTATTATTAAATTTAAAACATACTGTACTACATGCTATTTATAAATAGTACTGTACATATAATTTATTAATGACAAGAGACTACATGCTGCCTGTTTACAAGAAAAAGGAGGACAATGAAGATTTTTCTAGACACAAGATTGAAAAAAGAGGACATGTCCTAGTGAAAGAGGACATGTGGTCACACTACTTATGGGGTGTTATCCCTGCCCTACTTATGGGGTGCTATCCCTGCCCCCCAGGGAACAAAATCCTGGGGACAAACTGGAAATACTGCATCAGCTTTGACTACTTTGACCATTGAATAACTTGAAGCACTGCATCAAGCTTGGATGCTTAATATAATTTCAGATTTTGTTTGACTGAAATCCTATCCACACTTTTCTGGGAGTAAATCCAAATGAACACAACAGGACTTTTTCCAGGACATGTCTTCTTTTCTAGCCTCATGCCCTAAATTTCCTCCTTATTCATGTGAGCAGGCAGGACAAAGTCTTCTTGGAACAAATTACAGTATATGGACTGTAGTTTTAAATAGAATCGTAAGTTGCAATAGTGTTTAATCATATGAAATTGATATATTTTTAAACTTTTACTTTGTCATGGCCTACATTTTTCTTGTGTGCCCTACATTTTGGGAGGCCTTGTTCTCTTCTGCAGCTATGATAAATGGTCATGCTGCTTGGATAGCACACCTGCTGTGCACACTCAGAAGTGCCAGTCTGCACAAGTGGACTTATTCCTAGGTAAATGTGCATAGGGTCAGCACCTGAAAGCCTGAAGTTGTTTTCAGCGTGTGCACATGTACACACACACACACACACACACACACACACACACACACACACAAAGTTGTACTTTCCAGATACAGCACTTCAGTGCTAGACTATAAATATAACTTGAAGTCAAATAAACCTTCTGTTTTGAACTGGGCATGGTTTTGCAGTGCTCCGACTCCTTTTAGTAAGGGACATAAAGGACAACTTCAGGACCTTTGGGGAGTAAGCTAAACTGGGGAGCCCCAGCTATAGCTCCTGTTGAACTGGAGGAAAACTGGTACCTTGCTTGCCACCCCTGAAGTTCAAGAGAGTTAGAAGTGATGGCAATCAGTTCAGGCTTCTTTTGGCTGAGAGTCTCAGCAAACTCAGCAGCACTTTCCCCAATATCTGGGAAGTGAGGGGAAAGAGGTTGAGGGGGAACTCCTGGTGCTCTAGGCAGCCTTGAATTGGGCTGTAAGACAGGGGCAGGGTGTGTTTTCTAAAAGCCATAACTTGGAAAATGAAACAAGAAGTTATTCATGAAAAAGAGCTCCATTACTTTACTGTGGGTGGAAGGAGGAAATACATATGAGATACAGATCAATGAGAGACAACATAGGAAAGCTGCCTACAGGAGACAATTCTGATATCATCTGAATACCAGACTATTTATACAAGGCAGGAAGCTTCATTCTGTTCCAATAACTGGAAATGGACGATGGAAAGCTATGTGTAAAGGTCTTTTAGTCATGTGTTTTGTGCTGTTTAACATTTTCACGTGTATAATTTTTCTGTTTGTCACTAAAATCTACATAATGAATTGTACCAACTCAAATTATTCAAGGTTTCAGTCAGAGTTTTCCAAAAATCTTCTAGTTCCACCTATCACTGGAGATCTCAGACCCAAAATCATTTTATAACCATATAAGTGACACTTTTTACTTTTTATCCTTACTTATGAGTAACCAAGATAGAACTGGGGCCATAGCATTGGAGTACAGCGTATTTACCTCTCAAATCACTCCCCTGGGAAGCTAATTAACTCTTAAAATGCCATTTGTTGCATGTTCCCCTCAAAATTCTTGTTAACTACAAGGCTTCTTACTTATCATGTAAACCTGACTGGTAGCTTGGGTCTCAAATATAACACTTTGAGGAATCTATTTCTCATCTTTCTTAAGACAACTTTATAAACTAGAACAACAGTTGTGACACTCTCTGGGAGTCCAAGAACCATTTATATGTACTTGCAGGGACTGGGAGGGATGCCACGGCTATTGTGCCTCCACTGGCACCCACTGGCACCCCATCCATTCTGGGGGAGGGGGCATCAGCAAGCCTTAGACTAGAGTCTGAAATTTCATTTCATGCCAATCTACAGGTGAAGGAGACATTTGGAATAAACAGTAAGTCTGACGTGCAAATCACAGTGAAATAAAATTTGGGATAGATCCACAGAAGGGGCTGTGGGCCTCCCTAACCTTCTCCATGTTCACCCCCCCCCCCCAAAACGTAGGGAGACAAGCCTCTGAGTGCCTGTGGTTCTGTGATCACTGTGGTGCCACCGGAGCACCTACATATTCCTGGGTTACTCCTCTTAAGGGAAACTAGCCCATTTTTAGCTCCAGTGATGGATCACACAACCCACCAATTTGAGCACCAGTGGACTAGAATCATATCAACAACACTTCTCTGAACTTATGAAGAAGCAGAACTAAGACTCCAGTTGCATAATTTTTCCAGTGGGCAATTTTCCAACTCAGTTTGGAATAAAATGTTCACTTAATGGAAATCATGCTTTCAGATGAGCAACTTGATTTTCAGCTGACCAAGCTGATTAATCAAAACATAACTACTATGACTTCCTTCTCTCCAACAGCTCACAAGCACTGCAGGTTCAAATCAACAAGACTGCTCTCCAACCACACCTAACTAGAAATTCATGTGCACACTCCCTTTCATCCATCACTGCTGAATTGATAACAATGGAACAGATTTTACAAAACTGAGCTCTGTGTGATTCCAGGTTTGGGAAGTGATTAGATAATTCAAATCAACATTTTAGACATGAGTACACAAATAATTCTGACATTTTAAATTAGAATCAAGGGAAGTTTTTTTTAAAACCCACTGCACAGTTACCATTGTACACAGTAGAGAATTTAACATAACACAGTATACTCCAAGTGCCATCAACTCTCTTGAGTAATACTATCTTATTTATATTTGAAGGATTTCTACAGGTGACCCCCACCCATCCACAGATTCAGTATTCACAGTTTCAGTTGTCCATAAAGATGAGGGTATTTGCACAGACACCTAAGCCCACGAAAGTAACAAAGCTACAAATAAATCAAGACAGAATGTTGTCAGACCTATTGCTTTTCATGTTGATAAGTTACACCACACAGAATTAAAATGGCAAGAGATCTTGGCTTAGTACAATACATTTGAGTAAAATCATATGTGCAAAAAATGTATTTTTGACTTGGACAACAAGAATGGTGCTGGTGGGAGCTGCAAAAATGGCTAAAAAACCATGGCTTGAGAGGCATGAGAACCTTCGCTAGTGGTTTGTAGCATTTTTTAAATGCAATTGTTAAGTTGTTGTTTTTTATGAATGAGAACTCGGGCTGCAATCCTTTACTCTCTCACCAGGGAGTAGGTCCCATTAACAGGTCCCAACACCAGGGAATAGGTCACATTCACTCAGCTTACATTTGAGTAAATACTGTATTCACAAGACTGGGTTGTAGTATATATTCTGAGTGAGATCCACCCATACTGAAGTTTATAAACTAACTAGATATGTACTGTCTAAATATTTTACTGACAGCATTTATTTTAAACTAGCGAAAAGCGTACCCGTGTTAACGGGAGAAACATTTCCCCATATGCCATCCCCCATGCGCATAAACACCCCATGCACATAAACACCCCATGCGCAACATCCCACATGCGCAACATCCCCCCATGCGCAACTTTCCACCATGCGCAACTTCCCCCCCTGCACATCATCCTTGCCAGTGCAACCTATTCCTCTGAACAACACTCCCCCCCCCCCACTGCACCAGGCACAGAGCACCAAATTGGTTGGATGTTGTTCAGTCTCCCATGTTAAGTATAGGACAGAAACACGTTGCCCCCTTTTCAGCCCCTGAAGGGTTAATTTCTCCAGATGGTTCTTGGTGGGTGTTCAGGTGACAGAAGGAACTCCCAGAATTCCATGCTTCAGGCCCAGCAGTTGGGGAGGAATGTTGATGAGTCATCAATTCTCCAATGCAAAGTATAGGAAGGAAAATGCGTTGCGCCCCTTTTCACCCCCTTCCGGTTGGAATTTCCGAAAACCAGTTCTTAGTGCACCCCTCCCTCATGGAAGGAACACCCACCCCAAATTTCACGCTTCTAGGCCCAGTGGTTTTGGCAGGGCGGTGATGAGTCAGTCAGTGAGTCAGTCATGAGTGACTTTTCTCTTTTATATATATAGATTAGCAGCTTCTTTTGTTCACAAATAGCACATCTGAAATAATGAATATCTTCTTTATCTGATCAGACAGCAGCATATCATATGTTACTTTCTGGATGCTATCCCAAAATAATAACACTGCAAGTAAATTGAAACAAATAGGTGTGCATAGGATTCATTTATATTATAAACAAGCAAAATGTGCCTGCATTGCAGGAGTAAAATACCCCCTATACACCATCAACTCCATGCGCATCACCCCCAGGCGCAACAACCCTATGCGCATCATCTGCCCATGAGCATCAAAACCCCCATGCACATCGAAACCCCATGTGCAGCAACCCCCATGTGCAACATTCCCTCATGCACACTGTTCCCCCACGTGCACCATCCCCCATTCACACCGTCCCCCATGCGCACCATCCACTCAGTGCATCAGGCAAAAAATTGGCTGGATGTTTATCAGTCAGTCTTCCATGTTAAGTAAAGGACAAAAACACATTGCACCCCATTTCCCCCCCTTAAGGATTAAATTTCTCAACATTGGTTCATGGTGCGTGTTGATGTCACATAAGGAACACTCTCCCCAAATTTCATGCTTCTAGGTCCAGGGATTGGGGCTGGGCAGTGATCAGTCAGGTTCTCTTCAATGTAAAGTATAGAGAGGAAAACGCGTTGCGCCCCTTTTCACCCCCTTTCATTTGGAATTTCTGAAAACGAACCAGTTAATCTCCATCGTGGAAGGAACAACCTCCCCAAATTTCACACTTCTAGGCCCAGCAGTTTTGGCTGGGCATTGATGAGTGAGTCAGTGAGTGAGTGACTTTTCAATTTTATATACCAGTTAGAGTGGCGCCACACATAACAAATTTAATTTGTTCTGGAGTCATGTTTGTTACGTGAAACGTTCTTTATGTTAAGTGGATTTCCCTGTAGGAAATAATGGAAATTCACACGACTGGTTCTACAACCCAAAAAATATTCATATAAATATTAACTGTACGTAAAAATTATGACAAAACACTGGAATTGAATTCAAAACATGCATTCAGTGTGCATGATCCTATGAAGTCTACTTAGGCTGCAGTCCTAAAGGCACTTTCCATTTAACACAATGGGGCTTACTTCTGGGTAGACATGGTTAGGAGGCTGCAGTCAAAGACACTTTCTTCTACAATCTCCCCACTTTCTCCTTCTCTTCATCCTGAGCCTCTCTATCCCCTGCTCCCTTCTGGCTAGCCCTGAGCTGCTTCCCTCTTCTCCACTGTTCTCTCCCTCTGCGCAGTGGACGCCCAGCCACAGGAGGAACAGCGCAGAAGTGTTGCTTTCACTATGGGCAGGCGCGCTAGGCAGCCCTGACACTTTTAAAAAGGGCTGCCGGCCAGCACATCTGCCCCAACTGCCAACAAGTGTGTTTGTTACATGAAGCACAGTTTGTTACGTGAAGCAGAATCCTAGAGAAATTTTTGTTTGTTACATGAAACATACTTTACATGAGGCATTTGTTACATGAAGGCATTTGTTACATCTGTATATAGATTTAAATGTTGCTGGCACTACTGAGGGCCAATCAGATCTTTATTCAGGATCCCCTCTTCAGTACAGTTCTGTGCATTGTTGTGCACCTTTGGTGCCTATAGGGGATTTGAACAAGGACCTCCCCTAGATACTGAAATCCGCAAATACTGGAATCTACCAGGCACTGTGGCTTTTATTGTATAGGGAGAAGGAAGGGGAGGGAGGGAGAGAGATCCTGGACTGTGTTATAAATTCTATTTTTAGCCTATGCACATGGTTGCAACACACTAAACTGGCAAGAAGCTTGTACTGATCAGGATAATATACACATCTTTAGGAAAACACAGATTTGTCTTTTTAAGGCATGAAGCAATCTTTAGATTCTGTGAATTAACGCATTTTTACTTGCATATTTTAAGATCTCTGCCTTTCAAAATATTATCATGTTATAATTAGTCAAATGTCTCTCGATTTTAAGAGATAGTTTTCTCTTTAAAGAAGAGAGAAATGTCAGGGTATTGTATCGAGGCAGATTTGCAGGCAGGCCAAGAGTTATCCCATGTCTGAAGTTCTGCCTGCACCTTAGCATATATTTTCCATATGTGAAATGAGAATGATATGGTTTGTATCACAAAATGACTGAAGACATGATACAAAAGTGTTGTGCCCTTTTCATACTGAATGTGCTATGGATGTTACAAATAGTAATTGTTCTGAAACATAGTGATAGTGACTCCTCTATCCCTACTCACCCACAATCTTTCTCTTTATAAGACAACAAAAGCTGCTTCTAAAGGAATGTATAAACAAAGCCAATATTTCCCAAGACAAAAGTATTGCAGAAATACAGTTTGTGGCTACTCTTTGAGCTGAAGATGATGTATTAAACTTTCTGAGCTGCAGAATAATAATAATAAATAATAAACCTTATATCCCACCTTTCTCCCGGAGGGACTCATGGCAGCTTACAAAACATCCAGAAAAACACCAACAATAAAATCCAATACATTAAAATCCAAAACATTAAAACAGTTAAAACAAGCATCTTAAAAACAATAAATACATCTACATTAAAACACCGATTAAGACACCCATTCCCTGATAACTGGGGGAGGGGGAAAAACCTTTCACAGTATTTGATCACAGAGAATATAGCAAGAAACATTGGAGCAGTATACATGGTTATTAGAAGCAACATACTCTACAATCCAGAGTAACTACGGGAGCACATAGGAGACATTTACATCGACCAGAAGTCTTCTCAACAGAAAGGGACATTTGTCAACACCAGTCTCATTCACCACATCTACCATTCCTCTGCCACACAAAGTTTCCTTCACTCCAAAAGGCTACACCACTGCCTGGCATTCGTATTTTTCTATGCTAGCCGCATAATGTTCTCCACCTACTGCTGGTCCAGCATCAGCACTCCTTCCTGCCACAGAATGGCACATTTACAACACCGAGCATCAAAGCTGGAGTGCAGCTTCGGTGCTAAGGAAGTAGTTAAGTATACTTAACCATGTGTTTAATAGAAGGAAAGAGCATGGTTCTTAATGACTCTTTATGCAATATTATTAAAACTTTGTTTTTGTTTAGTCATTCAGTCATGTCCAACTCTTCAGGACCCCATGCACTGCAGTACGCCAGGCCCCCACTCCTCCACCAGCTTCCAAAGTCCATCTAAATTCATGCTCATAGCCTTGGTGACACTAACCGTCTAATTCTCTGCTGTCCCCTTTTCCTTTTGCCTTCATTTTTTCCCAGCATCAGGCTATTTTCTAAAGAGTCATCCCTTCTCATGATATGGCCAAAATATAGTATTTGAGCTTCAGTTTTAGTATTTGTCCTTCCAGTGTTGATACTACTATTATTTATAAAGCATTGTCTATGCTTATGACACTTTACACAGATTGAGAAACCAGGTTTCCATCCTGGAGGCACACAATATAAAAGGCAGCATCCAATGCTGTATCCTCAAAGTAGAGACACATCAAACAGGCAATGAAATCAACTGAAACTAAGAAGATGCCATCACAGTATAGATGTGTCTTGTGGTCCAGTAACCGAACATCTTCCAATCTGTAATTTTTCCAAGTTAGTCTTTTGTAACAAGATTAGAACTTCCCCAAACAGAAGATCAGCAGTAATAGCATGAATATACCCCTAGCGGTCCAGAAGTGCCACACTCATCTGTAATTCTTTCACAATAAGAACAGCTAACAAAAATGTATGGGGAAAAAGTTATTTCTGCTCTAAATCCTTAAACATGATCTCACTGGTTAATTATTAATTGAATTCCAAACTCTCCACAGTGGCCTTCACACTATCTTAACTGCCCAGAGGTCTTTGGTTGTGTAAAAAACACAGGATGCAATCCACCAGGAATCACTTCTGCACAACCCATGAACCCATTAATTGGAGTTAAATGAATTGAGCATCTCACAGTGCAATCCTTACTCAAAAGTAAGTCCTATTGTGTTCAATAGTACTTCCAGGAAAGTGTGGTTAGGATTGCAGGCCATGTGAACTATGATGTTTGCTACAAGCATTAACTATTTTACTGACTACAAAGAGGGAATTAGACTTCAGGGAATCACTGCTGGCAAAGGGATTTATAAAGAACTAAAAGAGACACACAGTGGAAAAAGGATTGAGAAATCTTGACTCTCTGATCACAGGTCAGCTCTAAGGACGTGAGGAAGAAACTCGCTTCCACTGGCTTGGATTTCTTCGGGTTCTTTGCTCCTTTGTGATTAATAAGCTCAAGGGAAAATTCTGGAGAGAAATCTGTGTGCGCAGGCAGAGCCAGCACATGGACAGATTGCCAGAATGAATCCTGAGTACTGCACTGTTTATAAATGAAGCTTACACAAACTCACTGAAACTTTATGAAAGTGCTGCTTTCTGCAACAGCTGTAAGAACACTGGAGGGGGTGGCTCTCTTTTTTAGTTCACAATTTCAGTTAAAACAACTCAAAAAGAAGTACTAAAAGTGTTTTCTTTTGGGGGACAAAAATAAAATTGTGACAATATTCTCTGTTTTAGATTTTTTTTGTCTATCTTCCTCTGAAAAGCAGCCTTTATGTGAATGCCCTGCAGTGACAGAGTTAAATGAAAATCCAAGCAGCATTCCAAGGATAGCAGTGCAAAATGAGAGTAACCTCAGTATTGTTTTCTTTAGATCTCAAGTTGCCAACAAGGCAAAATGAAGTAATGCAGTCTGTCAACATATAGTATGCTCTATGAGCAGGGTCACTTATCCATGCAATTAGCAAAGTGTTTAAAGACAATCTATTTGAACAACCACAGTGAAAGTGCAGAAGAGGTTTGGTTTTTATTTTTTAAAACTGTCATTTAAATCCCAGATGTTCAAGGACAGACAACGGAGGTCCTCAAGCTACTTATAGCTTGGCCGAATAAATTTTATATTACTTTTTGTTTATGCAACCCATCTTCAACTAGCATCTCAGCTGATGAGTTTTAAAAGGAGCTAATTCTAAATGCTAGGAAAATAAATCACTCCCAGTGGTACTTCACTTCATCTTCTTACAGACCAAGGTTGCAATCCTAAAGACCCTTTCCTGGGTGTAAGACCCACTGAACACAATGGGGCTTACTTTTGAGTTGACATGGTTAGGATTGTGTTCTAAGATGGCTGGATTGCCCAGCCCAGGATAGATTAACAGGTTGCAGACCACTTTGAATCTGGTTTTTTCAGCCAGACATCTTGGAGTTTGTGGAGCCAGGCTGGTCATATAAGCTTTCCCCTAAGCCTCGGGTAAATATACACAGCGTTCATTTCATGCAAGAAAGTGTTTCCTCTTTCCCACATAATTTTAAGTTTGTCTTGAAACTAGTCTAGCTGCATTCAGTGCATTTGTGTTTGTTCTCTCTCCACAAAGGGAAGAGTTTCATCCTACAGCAGTGGTGTACAAAGGTCATTTGGCACCCAAGCCCATATGTTACCCCCTCATATGACAAAATTAATCTGGGTAGGAGATTGCCCAACCTTGCCCAATGAACCCTGGCCATTGGGGTCAAAGTTCAACTAGAGCCAAGGTCTATTCAGCTGAAAGAGGCAGCTCCAGAGGGCAGTCAGAATGGACGTCCAAGTCTACCCAGTAAGAAGATCTAAGCTACAAGTCCAGGTGGGTGTCCAGGTCTAACCACCCAGCAAACCTCGGCCAAAGAGCCACAAGTTCAACTGGGAGTCCAGGTCTACCTGACTGGTTGAACTGGGCTCTGAAGTTAAGATGGAGCTCATGTCCTCCAACGCAAACACTAGATTCATCCTTGATGCAGTGACCTAATATCCTTGCATCCAGGGGTTCAATGTAGCGATCATTTCTAATAACCATTGATAGACTATAGTCCACCATCAATTATACAATTCGCTTTAAAAGTCATCTAACCCTACAATCTAGAGTAACTATGGGAATACATAAGAGACATTTATGTCAATATAGTTAGGACGTATAGTTATAGTGAAAGCCTATGGGAAATTCATATTGCAAGGACTCCCCATAGTTACTCTGGATTGTCCCCTAAGTCAGTATAGAACACCCAAGCTTCCCACCAATGACATCACTAGGGTTGGTGTAATCCAGTTTGAGAACTCATGATGTCACCCCAATTAATTTTTATTTATTTTACTATGGAGACATATAGGTTACTCAACCAATCAGTAACCAGCAAAAAAAGTGGCCAACTTGACAGAACTGACACAGCAGAATATTGTATTCTGTTCTGATACACAGAAAGGGAAGCTGACTCACAATATCTTATTTGTTCCATGCTGTGTCACAATAACACCTCATTAGCCCTTGGAACACACAGACTCTTTGGTCAAGGACAACCCTGAGTTAAGGATATCCACTTTTTGTGGCAGAAGGTACAGCAAATGTATTTTTTTCCTTTTCTGGTCATTTGGCTACAGCTTTTGACAGAACACACGTGTTCCGTGTGGTTTGTTTGTTCTTGAAATTCTCCCAGCCAGTTTCAACTCAGCAGATACAGAAGGATATATTTGATGGTAAGCCCCCTCAGAATATTTCCCACATGCTGCCTATTGGCAATATGATTAAACACTTTGCCATTCTTTATAATCATCAGTTTCAATGGCCATTCCTCCATGCTATTTGATGGTCATGCTGTTTTAAATGCAAAAATGTCCTTCCATGCTTTGAAAATAGTGTGGGAGAGAAAAAGCTAGCCACCTTTCTCCAGGGTGACCAGATGCCAAATGCAAAATTCCTGAACCCCAAGGCCAAAATTCCTACCCCCAGGCCAAAATTCCTACCTGCTTAAAAATTGAAGGATACCCCAAAAATGTAGGACAAAATGTAGGACATGTTAAAATAAGCTAAAACACTCATATTGCCTTTCTGTATTTAATTTCAACACCATAGTGCTTCTTTTTAAATTGAAAACCTCTTTGCAAGACCTGTTTTCACCAACAATGCACATGTAAGTGGACACTCAGGGTGACCATATGCCATAACCAAAAAAAGAGGACAAGGCCCCCCAAAGTGTAGGATATCCAAGCAAAATGTAGGGCATGACAAAATAAAATCTGAAAACACTGATATGCTGTAAACACTCAAATGCTGCCTTGTGGAGCATTTGCTGAGCTCCAAGTGCACAGGATCAGGACCATTCTGGAAGCCTTGCACTCTCTGGATTGACCTTTTACACCAGCAAGGCATACTTGCTTACTTATGTGTAAAACCCTCACATTCAAAAGGGTTTAATGCAGTGGAGTTTGGAGGCAAGGTTTCCTTGTGAGATGCCTGGTAGGGGCTTCATTTATTGGGCTAGGACCAGATTTCTCTCAGCAATATCTAAGGCAAGTTTGCCTATTTGCGAGTAAAGGTGCAATAAGGTTCCATTTCAGTTCCCATAGAGATCAATGCAATTATCAGGGGCCAATTTTTAGGGTGATTTTGGAGGCTCCATTCATTGGATCAGGACCATTATGGTGTCGTTGGATTCCTCTCAGCCTGGCCTTTCTGTCAGACGATGGCATGTTCATCTACTCATGATAAAGCCGTGATACTGGGCACTTTCACTTTCTCATAAAGGTCAATGCATATATTTATTTTTCGTTTCTTGGCCATAACATCTGCTAGGAAGGAGATATTTCAAAACTTTTTTCTGCATTGGATTCTGCTCTTCAATACGAATTCAACAACATATGACATGATGGGGTACTGCGCACCATCACGAAGTTCCAAAATGAAGCCAAAATGTAGGACAATGAAGCCAAATGGAGGACACCCAGACAGGAAGCAACAAAATCTGAACAAATCCAGGAATTTATTGTCATATGGTCACCCTGCCCCTGTGTGGCTCATTGCCAACTTGGGTTCTCCTGCCCCCTCACCTCCTTAAAGAGATACTATCTGGAATTTCTATGGGTGCAGCCTTGATACAGGATTCTGTCACCACTGGTTTGTGGAGAAATCTTCCACGATAGAGCATGGAACATACTGTTAGCACACCACATCTGCTGAACAATCTAGTGCAACAGGAAGCCTTTTCAACCACTTCCTCAAGATGAGTTCTTATCTTGGTCAATATCATGGTACTGTCATACCTTGTTATTCTTAACCAAAGCAGAAGAGAGAAAAGGAGCCTAAATCAAGCAGTTAGGATTTAGTGACATGATTTTATACCACAAAAAAATGGCAATCTCAAAAATGTCATGTTTTTAATGCTTCTTTGATCTGAAAACAGTGAATATTCATAGAATAGGATCAATATATTACTACACATTTACACGTGCACTGTGTCATTAAATTTAACACAGTTAGACTGAACTTTTTATAGAATGCATAGAATGCATGTTAAGAGCCTTGTCAGGATTCGATACATGTTTGTTTAATTGGTTAGACTAGTGAAAAGCTTACCCGCGTTGTGGGTGTAACTTTTTCCCGTATGCCATCCCCCCACGGCGCAGAAACACCTCATGTGCCACTTCCCCCATGCGCATCATCCCCTCATACGCAACTTCCCCCATGCGCATCATCCCCCATGCGCAAGTTTTCCCCATGCACAAGTTTTCCCTATGCACAACTTTCCCACATATGTATCATCCCCATGCACAACTTCCACCCATGCGCATCATCCCCCATGCGCAACTTCCCCTCATGCGCAACTTTTCCCCATGCTCATCATCCACCGATGCGCAACTTTTCCCCATGCGCAACTTCCCCCCATGGGCATCATTCTGCCAATGTGCATCATCCTCCCATGCACAACGTTCCCCATGAGCATCACCCCCATGCGCAATTTCCTCCATGCACAACTTCCCCCATGCACAACTTTTCCCCATGTGCATCATCCTCCCATGCGCAACTTCCCCCCATGCACAGCATCCTCGCCAGTGCAACCTCTTCCTCCGAACAACATCCCCCAGTGCACCAGGCATTGAGCACCCAATTGGCTAGGATGTTGGTCAGTCTCCCATGTTAAATTTTGTTAAGGACAAAAACACATTGCACCCCTTTTCAGCCCTTTAAGGGTTAAATTCTTGGTTCTTGGGTTCTTGGTGGGTGTTCAGGTGACAGAAGGAACTCCCTCCCAGAATTCCATGCTTCAGGCCCAGCAGTTGGGATGGACTGTTGATGAGTCGTCAATTCTCCAATGCAAAGTATTGGAAGGAAAACGCGTTGTGCCCCTTTTCACCCCCTTCCCGTTGGAATTTCCAAAAACCGGTTCTTAGTGCACCCCTCCATCACGGAAGGAACACCCACCCCAAATTTCACGCTTCTAGGCCCACCGGTTTTGGCAGGGCGGTGATGAGTCAGTGAGTGAGTCAGTCAGTCAGTCAGTGACTTTTCTCTTTTATATAT
Source organism: Cryptoblepharus egeriae (assembly GCA_030015325.1). NCBI lineage: Eukaryota > Metazoa > Chordata > Lepidosauria > Squamata > Scincidae > Cryptoblepharus > Cryptoblepharus egeriae. The sequence goes on from JAREYC010000005.1 coordinate 33,869,113, forward strand.
ATATAGATTTAAGGCCAGCTATTTCTCCCAGATCTCCCTCAGCTTGATTCCAGGCCACCAAATAATTCAAGGCTTAACTCAGATTTCAGCCTAGATCCAAATCCGACATTGGGCCAATCCAACATAGGGCCCAATCCTATCCAATTTCCCAGCACCAATGCAGCCCTAAAATAAGGGAACAAACATTCCCTTACTTTGAAGAAGGCACGGTGACTTTCTGACCTCACTGCAAAATGCAGATGACCCTATTATCTTGTCTAAATCAGCACTGAAAAACTGGAGAGGGTTGGCCCTGAATGATAACAGAACTAAAGCTCAAAAATAAAGTGTTTTATAATTTCAGAGGATAATTAATTCTACATTTGTATACAACATGTTACTTCTACATTTGCATAGAAACCAACCTTAATTATGTAGCAGAACTGAAACATGACTCATGCACACTGAGAAGTGATAATCTACGTACATTAACATAAAACTTTTTTAACACCTATTATTCTGATGTTAATACTAGACTGAGTCCACAAAACTTGGTTTTTGAAACACACACCCCCTCTATGATTAAAGCAGTATTCCACATGATTAATTGTTGTATATTAATTTATTTTTCTCCTTTCATATAACACTGCCATCTTCTATTACTTTTATTTTTGAATCCATCTTTTTTCTCATATTTAACTTTACAAATGGATGTTTTGCAATTGCTTTAGAAGATTGTCCATTTTCCTTTTACAGTTAATAGAACAGAATAGGTAAATGACTTTAACTAAGGCTACAATCCTAAAGACACTTTCCTGGGAGTAAGACCCATTGAACACAATGGGCTTACTTATGAGTAGACATGGTTAGGATTGTGCTCTTAGGTGACTTGTTATTGACAGATAACTTTGTTGTACCTGATTTTCACTTTTTTTCTATAAATGCATGCTGACACCTATAAATGCATCCTGACATCATGCCCACCTAGCTGCTTCACAAAGTTGCCAGGTGAGCAAGGAGGTCAACAAGGTGGCAGGGGCAGGTTCATGCACACAATTCTTTTTTTAAGGGGATGCATACTAGCAGGGGAAGTACATCAGTTCATCTCAGATGGTTCCTGTTTAGGACATTTACCTTGTTTACTTGAATATCATCCTGCTTTATCCTTTGGTATTTCTTGGTGTCCCAGTTGATAAAAAACAGAGAAGAGGATGGGTATTTAAAACTGGAATTCAACCCCTCTCACAAAGAAGGATTTGATAAAGATCTAGAAACAAACTTGTTTTTTTCCCTATATTATACTAAGGCCTATATCCTAAAGTGAAATTAAGCCCCTTGCTCCGGAGCAGTTAAGATGACTTTCCATAAGATAACACTAGAGGGTGATGTAACTGCGTGGACAGGTAACTGCTATGGATTTTGCCCTAAATGAATATGTGAACATTATATGAATAGAGAAGGCTTCCCAGGCCTTGAAACCCTATTTAGAATGCCACACTGTACAAAGAAAAGAGTTCAGTTTTGGGAAGAGGCTCTGAATGTAGCTTGCTAAGGCCAATATTGATGCTGGCTTCAAAATGTCTTGCTCACACACCCAGCTGGCAAGAATATACTACAGTGGCAGCTGGAGCTCAGACAAAAGGTGAATCAAATGTTAAAGGGCCAAAAGGTTTATGCTTACACCCACATAAACACCCCAATCCATTAGGAATAAAATCCCTTTTTAAAAAGCATTAAGCAAAATTATACTGTCATTCAAAGCAAGTCTGATCTCACAGTTCAATAAATTTTCTGGTTTATGTAAATTTAACCAACAAATTAGGTTAGACAAACCAGATCCAGCACTTTTTATCAGAAGTGGGAAAACAGCTGTCTCAGAAAACAGCAGTTTTCTGAAACTTCCCCCTTTTCCTGGAGTAGGGCTGCAAGAGCCCCAATAGGCCTTATGGCACTTTTATTATGACAACTCCTTAGCCGGGGTAAGGAACTTGCACTGGCCTAATAGTATGTTTGGACTGCACTAACAGTGTAAACAATTTCCACATTTTTGAGAATGAATTATTTAAACAGCAGTGAAAAACAATCCCATGCTGCAATCCTAAAGACACTTTCCTGGAAGTAAGACCCATTGAACACAATGGGGCTTACTTCTGAGTAGACATGGTTAGGATTGTGCTACCAGTTACTTTTATAGCAGAAGCGTTAAGAAACTTCACTACTCAAAAGCGGGGCTTTTTAGGAAAAGCATTGGACAGACACTGCTGTCTGTCCCAGGAAATCAATAGTCCAATGGTTCTATAAAATGGTTCAGTTTTATTGTTCTAGCTGTGAGCATAAAACTGATGAGTAGACAGATTCTATACTTCTAGCAGGCAACTAACATTAACCATTTCTATTCTATTTTAAAGTAGGAGTGTATGTATTGTTATTCCATTTCTAATATTTTGACCCTTTAACACAAAGCCCTGGCAGAACCTGGAAAAAAATTTGGAAACCTAACCTAAAAAGGATAGACTATGCCTGTTATTTTTGCTACAGCTGAAACAAAAAGAAATAGCTTGTTTTCCTTGGAACTTGGAATATATATATAAAATAGTTCTTTGGTTTCGCCCATCATGGAAGTTGGAAATGATTGGGCATTTTTCCCTCTAGCAAAAAATCAACAAGAAGTGTGAACTAGATGCCAACAAGAGGAAACTCACATTGAATTATGCCAACTGCCAGAACTTCTCATTCCAAGAAATGGCTGGCCAAATTCCAAGCTGATTCAAGGCAACATAGTACTTATGACAAATTTATCATCAGAATTAGATAGAACTATAGATGGTCATAAATAAACCACATGGGCATTTGGGAAGCAAAATCCTGGAGGTTTTAGCCAATAAGCAAGGGCAGTGGAAACAAATATCTTGTATAGACCTAAGGCAGGGAAAGTACCATTTACTTGAAACTAATGTGCCATCGAATCTAATGCCCACCCTATACTTATTAAAATATCACATTTACTCAAAACTAAATAACCATCAAATCTAATGTGCACCCTAATTTTGGAGACTGAATCTGGCTGAAAAAGGTGAGTGTTATACTCAAATAAATACAGTATATTGCAGCCCAACCCTATCTAAATCCCTCCAAATGATGCAGCCACATCACCAGAGCATATGCTGCATCCTGCAAGGTCTCCTCTGTATAAAGATCTCCTCTGCATAAAGACCCATTTATTCCCCTGCCCAATGGTAAGTTCAAAGTGTCCTACTGAGTCTACTCAGCCCTGTGCCAGGAAATCAACTGGCACAAATTCAAGGGAGCCTAGAAAGGCAGATCAAGACCAGTAACATTGCTAGGATGTTATGGTGCCACAGTTACCAATACCTGCCATTTTCTGGCCTCAATCCATCCTTCTGCCTATGCCAATTAACTTCTCCATGCTGATCATCTTCCTTTACACCTTCCCTCAAGTATAAAGCTGTAAATGATTTTGTGCTGTAAAGGCCCCCATAAGATTGGGACAAAAGACTGTGAAACCAATATTAATACATCACAGTTGGATATGCTGGGCTTGAATACAAGCAACCTAGGTTCCAATCCTTTTGCGGCACAAGTCCAGTGGGAAGCCCTACGCATCACTCATGCTTGTAGCCTAACTTTACACACAGAATTGCTTTGCAGCTAATACAGCAGACTTTGCACATTGGAAGGAGAACAGTTATAAATGAACTATTAATATGAATTGCATTGTAAGATTAAAGGTTATTCTGGCCAGCTATGATCATCTGCTGCATGGTGGTTTCCAGATTTTCTAGCCATTAACAAACATGATCTTTCAAACCCAATGTTTCACCATCCATTTCTGATGGCATTGTAAAAGGCAAAAAAGGTAAAATGATGTATACACATGCATATATGTATATGTATATGTCTGGCTGTTACTGAAAACTGTGCAGCAACACCGCCCTGAGGCTTCTGCCACTATTTGCAGTGTTGTGGCATAATCTTATCAGATTCCAATAATACCCTAAAGTGAGTGCCCCACAATACCTCAGAGTGTCAAAATCTACATTTTTTGGAACCTAAGCTATACACATTTACCTAGGAAAAAGCCCTGTTAGTCTCAATTGAGGATTATTTCTGAGTAAATATGCATCAGATTGCCTTATTAATCTACTGCCAATGTTCACTAGCTTATCCGCAAGTGGAAACAAGAAAAGGCCACTGAAATAATAATCTTTTGTAAAAATGGAAATAAAAGACTTGCAGGAATGCTACTGCCTTTTTCTTCTATAGGTAGTGGTCACCCTTCCATACTTTTACTTTGCAATCATGAACCTTTTTCTCAAAGGCAGGAACAAAAGAATGACAGGTGGCAGGTATAAATTTATCGCCCCCAAAATCAAATTTCATACTGTGACACAATATTGCAGTTCAAAATGTAGGAGTAATATGAAAAGCAGCATTATACTGTAGTTGAAAATTATCTCTCCTCTCTGCTAGCTTCCATTTCACATGTCCTCAGTTGTTTAAAAAAGAATTCACCTAAATAAACTTCTGTGAGCTTTAGAAAAGGGCGTTGTTATCTCCTACAAGCTAAAGTTATCCTTTAAAGAATGCTGTCAATGTGAAATCTTCATGCAATATATAGAATTGCCTCCATATTGCCCCTTCTTATTTTTACACAGAACAACAATTTCTCAAAGTATAAGTTAGGAAGGGACATTATCAGAAAGTAGGACACTGAATTCCTGCCTCCTGACAAGTAGAGTGTGCCCTACCTGTCAAGTATGTGAATTTTTAAGCAACACAAATAATTTTGTCATGCAGGGATTGCTCCAGTGATTGAGCAGAAGGGGATGCATGATCAGGTTTGCATTTTGATTCCATTTCGCAATACAAACACAATATTATCTAAAACACACACACAAAAGATTATAATTTCAAATGATATACACCTCAGTTCTTAATCTTTTCAATCGTAGTTTTATGAAACAAGACAGTATGGTGGGTTTGGCAGGATTGTGTTCACGTACTGGCAATGTAGATAAGAAGTCCTGTCCCGGTTTTGTGGGAGTGGATTATGGCAACCCTATCTGAAGGCGGCATCTCTAGGAGAGAGAGCAAGGGGTGGAGAATGCGTGAGAGTGGCATGCACTCTGCCTGGTATGTCCCTGCTTTTTCTTTATGCAAAACAACAGCGGCTTCTTCTTGCTTGTAAGCTTGCTCACTGGCCTGGCACACCCTGCCCTCATCCACTACCCTGGCCAATCTGGGCTGCACTTCATTACTGCCATGCCCCTTTGGTAAAGGGGGTTCGTTGCTTCCAGAAGGAAGGAAAGAAGGGAAGGATACAGGTCATCAGCAAGGAAAAGTTTTCTATTCTCAGATGGAGTTAATGTTAATGCAATCGTTAAGCTGAATTCCAAGCCAAATTTACTCAGTATTATTTATTGTATCATTTTTCCATGGCCATCTTAGCCATGAAGTGACCTGATGATGCTTGCATCAGTGTAGGGTGATGGGGAGACAAAAGGGTACCCTTTTTCTCATGTCTGCTGTCACTTCCATCCAGCCTGCCACTAGGCAGCATTGATCTGTTCTGTGTCACTAAACCAAGCGAGAAACAGATCATGTATTTGTACTTTCCTCACCATGCTTTGCCCCTGCATAGGGTTTAAAGTTAAAGGGAAAGGGCACAGGTTTGCTACTCCCTCCACTTGCTACGTACACTCATTTTCTTTAAATTTTAGATCCCGTGCAGGATGGAGTAAGGAAAGGAAGTAAGATGTTGTGTATTTTTTGTGGATTCCAGCTGGTGGAGGCATCAGAAGCAAGTCATGGGCAGCATCTAGAAGTGGACCCAGTTGGGGCAGCCTTGCATAATTTTAATGCTTGACATCAATATTTTCACTCTTTCTTAACATGTAAAAGTATGTTTCAACTCAATAACCATGTTCAGAAAATACAACTTCACTGACAGAGGCTTGAGAATGTGCTGGTAAGCCTTAGTTAGCCCTTCACATATAACATTTGCCATATGTACAATAACTAATGGAACTTTCCATTATCAGGAATGCGGAGTAATTAGAATTCCTGAGTAAGAGGAGGGGATTCCTCACGTACAACATTTGTCAGTGCAGACAAGTGGTTTACACATGGGAGTAGAGTCTAGGGAGCATGTTGATGCTCCTAGAGGGCTTACTAGCAATCCCCCTCCCCTCTGCAATAATATAAACAATGTCATATAACAATCATTTCTGAACTGGATTAATATGTTTGGCAGAAAGATTACAACAGTATAACTGAGTATCATTTGGATTTCATTTTAATCCATGGCATTGTAAGACATAAAAAAGACTGATTTTTAAAAATTCTGATGTACAGGGTGTTTGAAAAGTAACTCCCTATTTTAAAATACTTATAAATTACAATATAGGGAGTTAACTTTTCAATCATCCTGTATATATTGTGAATATTTTTTCTACTAAAGGAATAGAAATAATTTCCTTTTTCAACCCACAGAACAAGTAGTAGATCAGAAGTCTAATGAGATCAATGCAGGTCACTTTATTTTACCCCCTTCAATTTTACTTTCTGTACAGCTGTTCTTTTGACAAGATGCCCAGCAATACAATTCCTAAGCCACCCTTCCTGCCCATTGCTCTGTCTACAACAACAGGAAGGGGGGATTGTTTTTCTATCTCATTGCAAGAAAAAAATACTCAAGAGATGGAAAGGTTTGCTACCTACTCATAATATTGTACTCCGTAGAGCAGGATTTCTCAACCCCTGGTCTGGGGACCACTGGAGGTCCTTGGCAGCTGCCACAAAAGGACTCCTCTAAGTGCATCTTCCCCTCCTCACAGCAGGAGTGCTCTGTCAGAGGATTGCAGCCTCAGAGACCAATTCTATGCGTGTGTACTCAGAAATAAGTCCCATTATAGCCAGCGAGGCTTACGCTCCAATAAGAGTGACTAGGATGACTTTGTGCATTTTCAGTGTATCCTGCACTGAAAAAGGTTGAAAATCCCTGCTCTGGATAAACATTCATTGAGACATTGAGTTCTCATCTGCAATCCTATCCATAGTAACTTAGCAATAGCTCTATTTGTTATAATGGGATTTACAGCTGGAGGCAGCTGTGCTGTGCTCTGAGGAAGCCCTCCTTCCAGGTCGCCAGAGGCAGAAATCTCTTCCCACCCCCCCTGGGCTGGTCCCTGGAAATTTTTTTTCCCACAGAACCATCCCTGAGGCAAAAAGGTTGAGGACCACTGCCATAAAGAACTTCTGCAAATGGTCTCCCTAAATTACTCACTTCCATTTTAGATGTACAGTCCTTCTTTGCTGCTTTCAGAATTCAAGAAGGAAAATATAATAGGAACTGCATCAAGAATATAAATCAGCGGTGTGATTTTTAAAAAGAAAATCCATAAACCACATGAGAGAATGCCTGCTATTTATGCAAACTAGATGTGTACTGTCTAAATATTTTGTGACAGCATTTTTTTTAAATCAGCAGCTTCTTTCTGTTCACAAATAGCACATTTGAAATAATGAATGGCTTCTCTATCTGTTTAGACAGCAGAATTTCATATGGTACTTTCAGGATGTTATCCCAAAACAACAACACTGCAAGTAAGTGGAAACAAACAGGTGTGCTTGGGATTAATTTATATAATGAATTGCATGTTTGAAGTGTTTGTGTAAAATATGATAAAGGTGTGCTTCTCGTACATTATCAGACTCTCTACAACCTCTGTATTTTAAAACTGCAACAAGATCAAATAGCAGCCTGAAATGATGCAGATGGGAGAGTGGAAAGATTGATGATTTTTTTTTTACAAGTGGATCACATTCAGGATATGTGTTGCAGTGGTGGGCTTCGGGGGTTCTCACAGGTTCTATAGAACACTTTGCTAAGGAGCGCCTGATTCTGAGAACTGGTTACTAATGGGACATAGAACCTGCTGTTAATTTAGGTTGTTATCACCACTATTTTATGTTTAATCTTGGCTGAGGTGTTAACCTAAGGCTTTTAGGATATATTATTACCTTTGCACTTTTATATTGACAATTCCTACGTTTTTATTGTGCTCTTTTCCTTTTGGATATACTTGTGATTAACCAGAGAAACTACGGGAGCAAATAAGAGACATTACATGCACCCGTAATTATTGCACCACCTAGTGAAAACCTATGGGAAATTCATATTGCAATCCAGAGCAAATTGTTCTTACACCGGAGCAAGGACTCCCCGTAGTTACTCTGGATTGTGCCCTAAGCTTTTTTTTTACTGTTTTGTGCTGGTCTAAGACCGTAATAAAGGTTTATTATAATTTAGGTTATTAAGACATAGAACCTGTTGTTAATTTATTTGAATCCCACCACTAGTTATGCTGCACTTGTGCATGTAGCAGTCTGAAAACTGCTACTCATATAAAGGTAACAAGTTATCAAGATGGAAAGAAGTCCCCACCTGTTTCTTCTAATACTGACATCACACACCAGTTTCAGTGAAACAGGGCTACTCATAGACAATATATGCACCTGAAATGTGTTAATAACTTAGAAGAGAGAAAACCAAAAAGAAAGGAAACAGCATAAAGACTGAGCATGTTTCATTGTCCTCCTGAAGAACAGTATTACCATCTCCTATTCCCAGTTCTGCATTGACTTCACACCATACAGATACTTGTACAGTATTGGTCTGTGCTGCGTTTTCTCCTCGACTTCTTTTCTGCTAATTTCACAAACAATTCCATGAAATCCAGCTGCTTTACAAACAATGACACAGAATGAAACCACGGTGACAAAAATATAATAAAAACCATTGCCTGCATATTGTACTTTGCTTTCATCAAGCCTGAAATATTAGCAAGATGGAAATATGATATACAATCAATGTGGGACAAGATAGAAAAGAATTTGTGGTGCCTTGAAAGACAGCCCAGTAATGTCATTTAGGGTCAAGCATCCTACAAACAATGAAGCTTCCAAGTAATGACTTCTTGGGTTTGAATTAGGATCCCTATGAAAGAGAAAACATGATAGTATCATCTGCAAGTCAGCTAGAACTCCATAAATTAACACAGAATTCTAGTAGCAAAAATCAGAACAACTGAAAAAGCAGGGAGCAGGACCTTTGAAACTGCATACCAATTGATAACTACTGTCTTGCTCTTACCAGGTTTCTTACAAGATATTTACTAACAAATTGCTTTGAAACTAACTTGTCATTCTTTTAGATGTATAGACACAAACTACACCTCTGGAAATGTTATGGAAGCAGTATTAGAGCTCAACCTCACAGTATATTTATGAAAGTTTGGCCATGGTGGGAGGTTTATCCATAGTGGAGTCATGGGTTGGAGGCACAACAGTTGGGTTTGAAACAATCAGACATCCTTTTCGCACCATGGACCTATGAGTGATCAAACTGTCTCTGTCTCCTCTCTCACACCTACTTCAGTTGTCTTTAGCTCCAGGTAGCCCACCAGGTAGCTCCAGGTACCAAGTGGAAGTCTGTGGAAGGTAAGAAGCAACAAAGCTGTTTTCTGGCATTTTCCAAACTCACCCACGTGGGAGGAAGTCCCAGTTTCTTCCACACTTTTAGATAGACTTTGAAGAGAAGCAGAATCCTGAGTAAGGAAAGTAAAGTGAGATCTAATCCTATCATGTTCCTTTTCTCAAACCTTCTACTGAATGAATAAAGAGCACATTGAGAGAAGTGGGTGGACTGGGCTTGAAACAAGGGTGAGTTTTGCCTCCATCATATAGGCCAGATCCCAGCCCCTCCTCCTGAGCAGCCTAGCATTACATAGCAGCCTAGCATTAACCAGCAGGCCAGGGTTCAAGACCCAGGTCCCCACAAGACAGGGTGAGCTCCTGTCCTTAGCCCAGCTCTGCGATGCAGCTGGAACCAATTGTATTGGCTCTGCCTTTCCATTGGACTATTTCAGTGGTGTGGAGAGGGGGGATTTGCTGCTTGGGTAACAGCCTAACCATCATAACAATCTACCCAGGCCTTCGTGCTTCTTATGCAGTGTCAGCATCAAGCACTATACCATAGTCTTTCAAGACTGATGGATGCCAAGTTCAAGTTTTAATTATATAGCATTAGCTGACATAGACTGAACAACCCAACTGATATGGTGTAAAGAACACCTTTTCACAATTATTCTGGATCTACCTCCTACATTGTTATTAATACAGTATAGACCAGTTGGCTTGCCTAATCCAGCACAGGATAGCAGTGGGCTGTAAATTTGTACAGATTTAGAATAAAATTAATACATATGATTTAGCAATCCTATTAAGATGTTTCAAGGATGAATCTTCAGTAAAACTTATCACCAAACTGACAGAAGTCAGATGCTATTCCAGCATCAGTTATTATGCAGAGATTTAAAATTTCAAAGAACACAAAGGTATGGAGAAATGAGGTCTGTTTATAAATTAACATTTCAGGAAGTGTAGAAAAATTCCTCTTTAAGAAATTTGAAATTTAATACTTTTCATTTTCTTAAAGTAACTGAAAAAGGACAGATATAAAGTAGTATTTTGGTATACTTATGCAGACAACATGAATCTAGTCTGGGTTAGAAGAATGCCGATAGACCTTATCACCATTGCCCAATGGTGCTTCTATCCAAACCAGGATCCTCTTTTGAAGCACTACAAACCATGAAAGCTCTATTGCAGCTTCTACTCCAGAGGCTCTCAGTAAAAACAAGCAATCCAGAAGACTATGAGTGCAATCGTAACCTAGGCCAGCACAACTCATCGGTCTTCCTGTTCCCATGATGTAGAGAGGTAAGCACAAGTCTGTGCACTGGCCTAACCCTCCCCCAGAAGTGGCGCAGAAGTGTCTTACGGCCAGTGATGGGATTCAAAGAAATTAACAACCGGTTCTATGCCCATCTGGCAGCCACTTTTAAATGGCTTTTAAACTTTATATGTCCTATCTTTCATTAACAACCGGTTCTATAGAGTAGATTCACCTGCTGGAGCCCACCACTGTTTACCGCACTTTTGTGACACCCCCAGGTCAGCCCAGGATTTATGCTTGAGTCTAGGGTGGCCTAACTGGATTGCAGCCTATGCACAGTACAGTATATTTAAAGCCCAATCTTATTCTCCCTCCCCACACTTCCTTGTGCCAAGGAAGCTTCTGCTGCTGTGCACATGACTGCTCCAGCCTTGCCACCAGTATTCTTCTGTCACTACCGCTCCAAACATTTTCAATAGGACATTTGCTACAGCTGAAAAGCACCTTCACCAGTGGTGGGCTCCAGCAGGTTCGTACCTATGTCCAACACTGAGGCTCACTGACGGCTGCATCTAACCGCTGGCCCCTGCTATAGAGGAACAGTAAATTAGTCCTGAACATTTATACAAATAATATAGGTCAGACTCTTTTATTCTTCATAATGGTGATCTTTGGACTTTTAATAAACAAACTATCTGGGAGGTTCCTAAAGTACATCAAAGGGCAGCTTTGTAATTACAGTGTCATAAAGGAATCCAGGATGTATATAAAAAAGCTACAACTTCGGAAGGCGGCCAAACAATACAAAATCATGAACCGAGAAAGTATTTTGATACAAAAATAGCATCTCTGCACACCATCTTTCTCAGCTAAATAACCGAGCAATTGCGTTTGTATCCATTAACCATATACTAGTTCTTTCTTCAGTCTTCAATCGCATTGATCCTAGACAAGTTTAAATAACAGGACACCTTCTACACAGGGCTATTCTTGTGGCTTTCTGAAGGCATCAGCAAGTACGCCTCCATATCCAGACTGAATTGGCTAACTGAGCAGCACTCAACTGCAACAGTTCTTTACCCCTTGGGATGTTTGTCTTTGGAACACTCTTCCAAACTTACTCCACAAATCTCCAACCAAGAGTGACTGGTTTAATAACTACAACTTATTAGTAAGCAGGGCATTCACCAGATAAATTGCTTTCCATGCTGCTGCCATTACTGAACTCTGGTGGTTACTTGAAGAAAAGGCACTTTTAATATACTCAGAGTGCTTATTGTTTATCATCATCACCTTGCATATAATGTAGGGGTGGGCAAACCTTTTGGCAAGGAGGGCCACATCATCTGTCTATCACTGTGTTGGTGGCAGAGGGGAAAAAGAAATTCACACTGAATAAATTAGAAACTGAGAGCACAATCCTAACTATGTCTACTCAAAAGTAAGCCCCATTGTGTTCAATAGGTCTTACTCTCCTGAACGTGTCTATAGGACTGCTGCCAGAATGTATTAAATGAATGAATTTTACTGAGCTTGTTTAAAATACATAACAATACACGCACAGGGAGCCACATGAGAACTATGAACTTTTGCCACACACCTCTTGCAAGTAAAAAGATACACACCAAGCTAGAATCAATGGGGATTGGAAAATAATGCTCATAGACCAGCACAGGCTCTAACAGTCTTCAATGGGTCAGATGCTCTGGGAGCTCCCTGTGGACCAAATTGGGGTACCCATGTGCTGTAAATGGCCCGTTGTCTGGGGTAAGCCTATCCCTGATAAAGCATCAACATATCAAGAACAGTCCACCTTGAAACATTAATTCCTAGGAGTTCATTGGCATCCTTCAGTCTCGAAAGACTATGGTATCGTGCTCTGATTGGAGGTCCTGAAACAACATCTAGTGTGGCTAAAAAGGCCAATTTGAGAGTGTCCATCCCTTCCACGCTGAGGACAAATAAATTCCGTCCCCTGCCCAGGCCCCAGGTTTCACTGCTTTCGGGTCTGTCTCTTTGCTTCAGCCTGCCGAACAAGTGTCTCTTCCAGTTGGAGAAGGCCATGCTGGGTCTTTTGCCTCCACGCTGAACGATCAGAGGTCAAGTTTTCCCAGCTGTTGATGTCCATTCCCAAGGCCTTTAGATCCCTCCTGCAGATGTCTTTGTATTGCAGCTGTGGTCTCCCTCTAGGAGACCTAATTCTCCATATAGGAGATCTTTTGGAATCCAACCATCAGCCATTCTCACAACATGCCCAAGCCAGCGTAGACGCCGCTGTGTCAGAAGTGTGAACATGCTAGAGATTCCAGCACGTTCCAAGACTGCGTCATTTGAAACTTTGTCACGCCAGGTGATGCCAAGAATACGTCGGAGACTGCGCATATGGAAGGTGTTCAACTTTCTCTCCTGCCATGCATAAAGGGTCAAAGACTCGCTACAGTACAAGAGTGTGCTCAGGACACAAGCTCTATAGACCTGGATCTTTGTATGTTCTGTCAGAAGTGTGAACATGCTAGAGATTCCAGCACGTTCCAAGAGCTGATGTTCCATCAGCTGTTAATTTATTTACTAAATTTATTTACTAAATTTAACTTGTGGGGAAAAGATTGTTTCCCCCCAAAGTACTTCTTTGTCACTGTTCTGTTCTGCCCACCAATTTTTTTTAATAGTGCAACCACTTCTCACCAATAGTGCTCCATACAAAGCAATTCTTTCCTGACCCCTAGAAATCAGAGTTACAGTACCTAGGGCAAAATCCATCGCAGTTACGGGACCACCCAGTTACATCATCCTCTAGTGTTATCTTATGGAAAGTCATTTTAACTGCTCTGGAGCAAGGGGCTTAATTTCACTTTAGGATGTTGGCCATAGTCTGCCACAGACTATCCCTACAATCCAGAGTAACTACGGGAGCACATAAGAGACATTACGTGTACCCATAGTTACTGCACCACCTAGTGAAAAGCTATGGGAAATTCATATTGCAATCCAGAGCAAAATGTTCTTACACTGGAGCAAGGACTCCCCGTAGTTACTCTGGATTGCGCCCTCAGTCACTCCATTACAAACTAAAAACAGAACCTGTGAACCATTTCAATCTTTTCCTTCCACAAACATTTGTCAAAATATAATTTTAATTCAGCATTAATGCTTCACTCATCGCTATCAGATGTCCAGGCTTTCCTTCCAAAAGGAAAAAAGGGTCAAGAAAAGGAGTCTTGTTTCTTTAGATGGACAGTTGCAGGACCCAAGAATGAATTGTTTTCTCACCATTTGAGAAGTGAGTATTGCAGGGGCAGCTGAGTGGCTCTTGAATAAGCAACAATATTGAAACCAGCTACTTGATGACAGAAGCCAGCTGAAAAACAAATGCATACCAAGTCCCCGGGACATCAAGAGTTTTCATGAATAATATCAGCTCCATCTTAAGTCAACAGAAATGAGTGTTAGAATCTACAGCTGCAACAACACTAATATCTTTTAGAACAGAGTCAACTTCATTCTTCTCTGAACTCAAAGATATCTGAAGCTTTGATGTTATTATCATGCCTTTATGTGCCAGATAGTGATGCCATATTTAATTTGTTGGAAAAATAGTTTGGTAACTTTTTGGAAAATAAATAAGAGCCAATGCGCCCAAATAAGCACCCTGATCCTGGGTTCAAATCACATCTCTGTCACAGTGTCACTTGAACCATTTTGGTCATTGACTTTTCATCTTCTGACTACACCTATAAAATCATAATTGTTGGGACCTACACACATTGTAAGTGAAAGGTTATCAAGCAAATTCTAGGCTTTAGAAAAATATATAAAAGTGAACAATAAGAGCTTCTTTTTTTAGATTTTAAGGGTGCAATCCATAGTTGCCGTTGGACTGGCGCAAGTCCCTTGTGCCAGTCCAAGGGGTGTGCAAATGAACTTAGCCAGTGCAAGAGTCTTGGGAAAATGTGGGGGGAGGGCAGGGAGGAGGCAAGAAAGAGGTGTTCCATGTGGTGGGAGGATGAGTGGCAGTCAGTGGGTGGAGAGCACTAGTGTCAGATCCAAGCTCCATTCCAAGGCAGACCACATCCATCCTGGGCTGCTCAGATCTTCACCATTGTTTGCAGACATCTGAGTAGACCCATTGAGGCTGCTGAAGTATTACTCAGGGTGAAGGAAAACATTTCCCCTTGATCCAGGATAGTGGTGCAGCAGCCCCAAATTTCTGCTGGATGCAGCACAAGCATGCCAGCCTGCCTGTTCCTGTGAAAGTTAGGGTTGCACTGTACTCCATGTTCAGGTAAAATAGTTAAACTTTCATAACTTTACCTTAAGAGAATACCACAGTATAAATTCAGGGAGTTGTTTAACCCCTGTGATGTTTCCCTCAGAGATAATCACTGACACAGCTATTTAACCCTGGGATAAAGCAGTTATTCTACATGGAGTTTAAGAGATTTTCAACAGGAAAATGATGCAAGGATAGCAATTTAAAACCACTACCTCTATGTTGTAGTTCCAATCAAAACTGTAGCTCCAGGATGCTATCTCTTTGGAAGATTTAACTTCACACCAACATATTTAATTTAACACGATACACACTTTGGGGCTTATTTAAGAGTAAACCCCTCTTATCTTGGGATGCGATTATATACAACTTCCCCATGTTGATGCAGTTGTGCCAGTGGAGTGTCTACTGCATCCAGGCAGGGGTAGTCACAGAGGTTTCGTCAAGGTAAGGTTGCATACAATATATAAAAAACAATCATGCCTGGCAATTCCTGGAGTAGAATATTACAGATGAAAGATAATTCTGACTCTGGAAATTGGCCAGAAGTGGACAAAAAAAGCAGTGGAAATATATGAGAACGTCTTTTACAAAAACACTTTAATCCAGCTTTATTGAGGCAGACATGTTTCCATTTTATTTCTAAAGAAGACTTATGCATAACAAATTTAGAACAGTATTTTTGGATATCTTGGATAGCATCCCTCTTCTGATAGTTCTTGCTGATGGCAGCAGTGTTTGTGTGCTTATAAAGATCTGCTAGGAAACAGAATATATTCTGAGTCTTTATTTAGAATGTTTGCAGTGTAAGCTTGAGAGTTTTTAGTCCCCTAACAATATTTCTTTTTTGGGGGGGAGAGAATGAATCAGGATATTTCATTTAAGGACCATTTATTGAAATACTAATGAATACGTCTGTGCATCAGATTCTTAGCTGAAGATGTGGAATGTTCAATGTTGATGTGTCTGCCAAAAGGTGGAGAAAAAGAGTTCATGATTAATAATATGTCTGTCTATATAGGAAAAGACACAAAAGTTAGTACATTTGGGGGGTCTGGACTGGGAGCATGAAAGTTCCAGTCCAGATTACACTCTCAGTCCTGGCACATGTATATTAATCTAAGAGGAAAGTGCGGTAGAATGGAATGTGGGGCATACAAGGCACTAAGAATCCATAAACATCACCTGTTAAAATTTGAAATGGATTCAGTACTAATATGACAGTTTTTTAAAAAATTCCAAGTTGAAACTGTAGTAAAATTGCTAGAAGGATTCAACCAGTTTCTCTCTGTAAGAGTAATTTTTATTACCCTTGTTCAATAGGGCTCCTAGTACATATAAATCATTCTTTAGCATTTTAAATTTCAGAGCTAAGGATGTTCAGCACCTTAACATTTTAATTACAATCAATAACTTAAGGTGGCAGGAGTCCCAGGGACAGGGAGAGAGGTACAAACAGAAAGGAAGGCCTTCAGGGACAATCTGTTCCAGTCTTGCACCAAGAACAGCCAGCACCAAAACAACAAATTTAGAGCAAAATGCTTTTTTGGAAGGAAGACAAGTTGCAGGGGGAGAATGCTGGAGTCCTTTAACAATTTGTAGTAGAAGGTATTATCACAGTACATTCCCCTTTTTACCCTTGCCTCTCATACTACACCTTGCAGAAGATTCCTTTAACAACTCTGAATGGCACAGGAATCCTGACCTGATCTGAAGGACTCCATATAGCTTAGGAAATGACAGAACTCAAATGGAGGTGGATAGAGAGTACTAACTCAGGGATACGCAGGTTTTCTCGTGGATTTGGTTGGCCTTAACCATACACACATCAGTGTACCACTAAAAAGGTGGCTAGATGGTCTCCGACCAAGTACCTACTTCCAATTTGCTTTTCTATTCCAAAATCTCAAGTACATGTAAGATGTACTAAACAGCCGTTACAAGGTTTGCGTTTAAATTCTTTCCTATTCAACACCCAGCAGTCAAGAGATTGTACCATGCTTGGTTTACCTTATCAAGCTATTTCAAATATGTACTCCTCAAATACTAAAACAATGAAGTACTTTCAAATGTATGCAGTAGGATTTTCCTTCCTTTCTATCAAGTTCAAATGCAGCAAACAAAACCCTAAAGTTTTTTTTAACAGACTGCTGAATAAACCTCCTGACCTTAAGTAGGGCACCTATTTGCACCTGGCAAATGAGAACAGGAAAGGAAAAAGGAAAGGTTAGTTGCTGAGTTCAGTCTAGCCAAGTGGCTGCTCAGTTTGGAACTACACCTTCAGTTTGGAACTTCAGTTCAGTTCTAGCTGTCCAGTTCAGTTCTGGTTGGCCTGAGAGCTGAATAATCAAGTAGACTAGAGCCTAGACCTCTCTAATCCATGCCTTGAGGAAAACAGCCCAGTCCCATGAGACTGCAAGAAGTGGGTCACTTGTGACCATTTTGAATCCATCACCCAAAATGGCAGCTGCAGCCTGATCCAGCACCTGGGTCCAAAGGGGATTACAGATAAACTGATGGGGTGGGCAGAATGGGACATTGTAGGATGAAAGATGAAGAGAGTCCTAGCTTATGCAACATGCACCAGAATAGTTTTTCCATTGTTTCCTCCTTAATATCTTCAGACTTGCGTCTGCCAAATGACTGGCACAGACTTGAGGAGACACACTGGTGATCAAGAGGCTTATGGGGAGGAAAGGGAATATAATTTCTTTTAATTCAAGCATCTTGATCTCCACCCACCTACCCACTAGTACCACATCACGGAACATAGCCCATTTTGGCACAGAGTCAGTCATGACTAGCATTGCAACCTGTGGGGGACACCTTTACCTTACCATAATGCAAATGTTCATGCAATCCTTTCAGATAGAGCATGCCATCAAGCTTTTGGACTTTTGTTGTTAAGATTACTAGATATTTGTAACAAATTGTAAATTTCAAATGTATGAAAGAACATTACAATTTGTTCTGAATATTCCGATATCCAAAGTGTACACATCGCTTTAACTCTCTCGTACATTTAATGCGACTTGTTAAGTATAAGTCATTTAATGTGATTTTTCATTTACCATTTACAAAGTAAATGTCATTTACCTTGTTCAGATGCATCTTCAAATGCAGTTCTAGATTTTGCAGCATAACCATCTTGCCCTCTAGTGTTTTCATTCAGCACTACTCTGAAGATGAAGAAAGCACAGAGTTCTTCCAAAGTTCTTCATTTCTGTAACAGGTCCTGATGCCAAGTTTGCAGGCAACTATATACTACTTCATTTAGAGCAGAACTTAGTAAATTCAGCTTCATCTGGGAAGTAACGAAAGAAGCTGCTACTTAATAAAGTATTGCGTGACTTCACCACCAGCTATCTTCATACAAATGCAGGTGAATGAGTCCATCGGCTATTATCACTGAGCCTGCCAACTCGGAGTTTTTACAAAACCACACTATTCATACTTCAGAGAGATAATAAAAAATGGGCACACACAACAGAATAAAGACAGAGGGCACAATCCTCACCATGTCTACTAAGAAGTAAGTCCCATTGTGTTCAATGGGTCTTACTCCCAGGCAAGTGTGTTTAGGATTGCAGCCAGAGTCAGCCAGAAGTGTTGCAGGAAGGAAAGAAGAACCAAATTCTTTGAGGTTAAAAAATAATCTTTTCCATGTTTGCACACTCCATATTTCCAATTGTCTCCAGATGCAACACTATCAAAAACACCACATTCCTAGACCAGCCCAAGTCAAACAGGAAACTCTCTGATAGTAAAGTTTGATTTCCAATTGTAACATTGAGACTCATCCATAGGGCTGCAGACCTTGTGACAGCACGCAATAGTATTACTACAAAGGAATATCTTGTCATTAACACGAATCAATTAATTTTTCTTAAGAGGCCTCACCTCTTAGGCTACAGATCTGAATAGCTACAGACTGAAGGCACCATAAATCCATTTATCAAAGCTGATGATAAATGAAGCTTCACATGAAGCATAGAATAATGCACTGAAGCATTTCCTGTAGGAACAAATACTATGGAGCAGTAATGGTGGGAAGTAATCCTTGAGATTCTCAATATACAGTGGTACCTTGGTTTACGAGCATAATTCTTTTCGGAAGCATGCATGCAATCCAAAACACTTGTATTTAAAAGCAAATTTTCCCATAAGAAATGATGGAATCTTAGATGATTGGTTCCACAACCCAAAAATCTATATAAATGGTGAATTCTGTTTGTCCATTTGTGTGTCTGAAACCTATCTAACTCAAGCAACACTTGCTCTACATAAACATATTATAACTTTCTGGAATCAGGATGATCCCAGGATTGAAGATCTGCCCTTCATCTGCTCCTTGAACACCCAACATTGGAATTTGTGTCCAACCCAAATCAGCAGACATACCATTGGAATTCAAGAGACAATGTATTTATCTCTTTAGTTTTGGGTCAGAGGCCCAAAACACCCTCTGCAAAAACAGGCTTAAATGTCCACATGGAATGCAGCTTTTATGCTAGTATTCATATAAAAATGATTATAAAATTGTAATATAATACAAAAGAATAAAGAAAATATAAAAAATAAAGAAAAATAAAACAAATTGACTTGCATGTTAGACTCTCAGGCTGCAATCTGCCTCCTTCCCTTACACAGGAGTCAATCCTACTGATTATAATAGGCTTACTTTATAGTAAGCATGCAAAGCTAGGACTCTAGGAGAGGCTGAGCAGGTGCTGGCAGAGCACCAAAACCAGCCATATCTAAGCTGGGATTTTTTTTTTTTTACAAGAAATTGCTTGTATTGCATGTCAAAATTTATTAGTACAGAATAACATTAAAAGCAGATCAAGCAAAGCAATAAAGATTGTGTTTGTTAGAAAGAATTTTATTTGATACTAGTGGTATTTACCTGTTGCTGCAGGAGTAAAATTTCAAGAATATTTGTGGGCCCAGGTTACTGCTGGGTACTGGTGGCCACCAGCAGGCAATGGATACCACTGGACACCAGCAAGCAAGATAGGGTATCAGGGGCAGTGGTGGCCACCAGCAGGCACCAGGCAGCACCAGGCATCTCTACTGGGCATCCCTACCAAGTACAAATGGGCAGCGGGGCACCACTATGCACCGCTGGACAGTGGGCATCAGCAGGCACCAGCAGGCACTGGGCATTATTACCAGGCAACAGGCACCAAATTGATTCTTTGTGGGTGTGTACATCATAGAAGGAATATCGTCCCCAAATTTCATGCATCTAGGTCCAGATTTTGGGCTGGATGTTGATCAGTCACACTTCAATGGTAAGTGTTTCGTATATACGAAAACATTTTGCACCCCTTTTTACCCCCTTTGGGTTAGAATTTCTAGCAATCAGTTCTTCTGTTCACATCAAAGAAAGAATTTACTCTGCAAATTTAGCATCTCTAGGTCTGTGAGTTTTGGCTGGGCATTGATGAGTCAGCAATTCTTCTATGTTAAGTATAGGGACAAAAATATGTTGTGCCCCTTTCAAACCCTTTCTGGTTTGAATTTCCTAAAATTGGTGTCTACATCATGAAAGAAATACCTTCCCCAATTTTCACACTACTAGGTTTGGCAGTTTTAGCTGGATACATTCCAACTCCTCAGAGTTATACCACCTCAGGAACAGATATAGAAACGAGTAGACCCATAGGGGTCCATGATAAGGCAGAGTAAGAATGGCAGTATTGACCAAAAATCTGAGTTTTTGGCCAGCATAGCTGCAACCGCTGCCTCTCAACTTCAAGATATGGACAACTACGGCAGCCCACAAACCTGGGGACACAGCAGGCCACTCCAAAAAGCCCCTTATATTTAGCTGGAATTGATGAGTCAGTCAGTGACTCTTAGATTTTATATACTATATATAGATTAAGAATATGCAAAAAGAAAATTTCATATTCAGTCTTAACATATTTCAAACCTTCCACTTGGTGGCATCTGAGAGCTGCGTTAGCTGATCTCTAAATGATGTCTAAATGACTGTAGTTTTCACTGTATTATCAACTGATGTGTATTCACAATTCTGGGTATTCAGTCTAAGTACATGATGTGATAGGGTGCAATTGCCCTTTACCACAGGTGAACTGTACACAACAAACTTGTTCAGAGAAAAAGTCTTTACGTATGACAACATTAATGATACGAAAATCTAGCAGGACTTGATTTGGGTCAAATCTAGAATTACTCTCCTACTCTCACAAGTCCACTTGAAAATGAGTTATAACAGGGGAAATTTGGAATCACTGAGTTACCTCTTTGAGTTCTCCCCGCCCCCCATCTTTTAAAAAGCACACCAGGCTCAATGGAAGGAAATGGGGTTGCTGCCAGACAGTGCATGTGCTGGGAGGTTTCGTTTCAACTTTCAACTGAATCCTTCCAGCTTGGGCAGGTGGGAAGGTGCAGAGGAGGGCAGTGCATGTTTCCTTTAATTTCTGAGAATGTCTAACTTTCTAATCCAGTCTAACTTTACTGGCTTCACTCTGGACAGACTCCTCTACAACAACCTTTCTTTTTTCACACACTCCCACAGTCCAGCATTAAAGTCTTTCGGTGCATGGCTTCTGGAGTTGTCAAGCTGGCAACCTTCAGGCAATTAACAGCAGCAGCTCAGCCCTCTATACCAGACCTTTTGCCCAGTGGTGTCTGTTAAGCTGTTCACATTCTCAGCTTTTTAAAATCTTTTCTTAGAAGAGTTTACTTTCTTGTTGGGAAGTTTCTGAAACTTTTTGGTATCAGGATCCACCTTTAGAATATCAATCTGTTCGGACCCTTCTTCTTCGTCTTTATTCCATAGTTGGTGATCAGAGAGGGGATTGTCCTCTCAGCCAATATGCTGCTTTAGGTGCCGCTGGATTTTGTGCATCACTCACAATGCACTGACATTATTTGCAGTTGCTGGCAATGTTTTTAGCCTTGTTGGTGGCCAGTCAGTGGTAAGCCTTTCCAGGTCACGCTCAACAAGTTTGAGCTATGTCTTCTATGGTGCTGCTCATTGAGCTTTCCAGTGTGCAGGTCACTCATGATGTCATTCATCTGGAAATGATGGCCGAAACTGACATAATCAAGCAGGAAATTATTTACAACCCTTATGACAAAATCAAATCAATTAAATTCAAAGTGTACAAGAAGAAATTATTTAAAATAAAGAAGAACCCTCCTGACCTGATCAACCCTCAGTTGCTGATCTGTTAAAAAAGGTTTCCAAACTCTGAAATCTGAAAATCCACACATAGCAGCAAGTGTCATTTTGTTTGGGTATAGGAAGCCTGCAAGTGTTGAAGACTCAGCTTTTGTGAGAAAGGAATGCGTTTTGTGCCAACTCAGACAGTGGCTGAATCCTTGCCTGAATCCTTTCAGGACCACCCAGTAGAAAGGTGGTTGTCATTCCTTTGGAGCCATACTGTTCCTTGCTGCAGCATGTTTAGTGCCAACATTCTCCGACTATGTGGGACAAGACAAAATTAAGACAAAAGGGGCCTTGGTATATCATGGAAGGCTTGGCACAGTAGGTGCCTTTCCAATGCTCAGAATGATTAGTTTTACTTCAAACTGAAATATTTATATACTACTGTGCTAAATCATAAATATTATGCTTAATAATAAAACTGATACTGACAACCCACTAAAAACTTGGCTGTTGTAAAGTACCAAGGCATTGTGCCACTGCTCTATTTCACCTGGCGTCAGGCAGGCGGACATGAGTCTGAGGCAGACATTTCCGAAACTAAACTTAAGGCACAGGTGGCACCAAGGGGAACAAAAACCACCTTTGAGTTGCACCTGCTTTCTACACCAAAAGCCTTTTAAAAAATTTTAATCTCTATTTTTTGCAAAAGTTAGACATGTCCAGATTCCAAATAATTACTTTTGTTTGTTAATAGTCAGGAGCTATTTCAAGAGCAATGCAGAAAGACAGTCCCTGTGGAGCCCAGACAACATGAGTCCTAAACTACATTGTATTTGTAATTCTGGAGGAAAGTCTGATAAAATAGATATTTTAAATTTGACAGTGGAAGTGGAGCAAAGATGTATTTTAGTAAGGTTCCCCAAAGAACACAGATAGATTTTACCACCAAATATAATATATCTGGGGCAGTCAAACTAGTTTATGAGCCACATGTGATTCTTCAAAACATAATGTGCAGAAACATGTTGGCTGAGTTCCTTCTTACATTACAATTAACACATTGTAAAAGGAAAATAATTTTCCAAACTTTTATAACAATTTACTAGATATAAACTGAGAGTTCACTTGGTTAAAATGTTTAATGTTAATGGTGAATAAATATATTTAATAATTTTATATGCTTCTGAAATATTACACCTCTCAAACTTCTGAAATTTTATTACCGGTATATACAGTTCTTACGTTAATCAAGTTTGGCCACCTCTGTAATAGATGCTTACTTGAAATAGTGCAGGAAAGGGACACCTATAAACTTTGTCCAACTTATTTTTATAGTTTTAAATGTTTCTCATAACTAATTGATATGAGACGTTATATCACATCTCGTATATATATAACATGTTAACGTGTTATATCACATCTCATATATAAGGCACTTTATATCAGTATACCTTTTGGTTTTAAAGATAAGACTCACAGTGCAATCCTAACTCAGGGTTAGGTCATACAAGACTTTGTTAATAATCCCTGCAAGTTGCAGAATCCTTTACTGCTCAATTCAGTTCAAGTACCTTTGGGAGCAGTTCAAGTACTCAGGGGAGCATATTCCTTCCGTGATGGGAGCACCCACCAAGACCAATTTCTAGAAATTTAACCCCAAAGTGGTCGAAAAGGGGTGCAACACATTTTTGGCCTATACGTAACATTAAAGACTGATCAATGCCCAGCCCCAAATCCTGCAACTGCCTGGTAGGGGTGCCTACAGTTTTGGGGGCTGGGAACATGGTGGGGTGATGTTGCATGGGGGGCATGTTGCGCAGGGGGGTTGTTGTTGCCCATGCTTTTGAGTATTGTATCTGATCACCAAAATAACTGAAAGTAAACAAGCCCTTTTTTGTTCACCTATACAGATGTCTTGAGGTTTAACAAACTTTTCCTTAAAGTTGAAGTGCATATACAATGGTGGTGAAAACACAAGAAAGAGGCTCTTAATTAGGCAATCAGGTCTTCCATAGAATGCAGCTACACTGTCTCCTTTACACATTTGGTGTAGCTCTTTCAGAGGCATTTAATGAGAAGAAGAGGCAATCAATCTCAAGTAGCTGGCTCAGCCAGGGAGTGTCTGTTAGGAAGAGTCTGTTTACACAACAAAGGCACTAGATAGGGCTGACCTGAGTCAGTTTATTGTACATGCGAACTGACATTTTCAACACCTGTTGCCTCTCAGATTAGCCATTCTGCATGAATTTCTGCATTGATAGATATATAACATGATGATTTTATTCAAAAATTCCCCCCATGCGCAACTTCCCCATGCGCAACTTTCCCCCATGCGCATCAACCCCCATGTGCATCATCCTCCAATGCTCAACTTCCCCCATGCGCATCATCCACCCATGCGCATCACCCATCCATGCGCAACATCCCCCATGCACTACTTCCCCCCATGGGCATAAACACCCCATGTGCCACTCCCCCCCATGCGCATCATCCTCACCAGTGCAACCTCTTCCTCCGAACAACATCCCCTCTCCCTCCCTGTGCACCAGGGTCCAAGCACCAAATTGGCTAGATGTTGGTCAGTCTCCCATGTTAAGTATAGGAGAAAAACACGTTGCCCCCTTTTCAGCCCTTCAAGGGTTAAATTTCTCCAGATGGTTCTTGGTGGGTGTTCAGGTGACAGAAGGAACTCCCAGAATTCCATGCTTCAGGCCCAGCAGTTGGGGCGGAATTTTGCCGAGTCCGCAATTCTCCAATGCAAAGTAAACAGAGGAAAACGTGTTGCGCCCCTTTTCACCCCCTTCTGTTTGGAATTTCTGAAATCCGGTTCTTAGTGCACCCCTCCGTCACGGAAGGAACACCCACCCAAATTTCATGCTTCTAGGCCCACCGGTTTTGGCAGGGCGGTGATGAGTCAGTGAGTGAGTGAGTCAGTCAGTCAGTGAGTGACTTTTCCCTTTTATAATATAGATTTCAAAAAAGCTCTTAAGCCTTATTTGTCTTCTGAATGCAAATGCCATATTCCAAAATATGTATATTCCAAAATCACGTTATTAAAGAATTCAGAATATATACTCATTCAGGGCACAATCCAGAGTAATTACAGGAGCACGTAAGAGACATAACATGCACCCGTAGTTACTGCACCACCTAGTGAAAACCTATGGGAAATTCATATTGCAATCCACAGTAACTTGTTCTTACTCCAGAGCAAGGACTCCTCATAGTTACGCTGGATTTCACCCTCAGTCTCTTTACAAATATGTTGCCTTTATGTGGGCTGTGGATGGCGCAAGCAGTTAAGACACTGTGCCTGTTAACCAGTAGGCCAGGATTCGAGACCTAGGTCGGCTCCACAAGACAGGGTGAGCTCATGTCCTTAGCCCAGCTCTGCGACACCAGCTGGATCCAATCGTATTGGCTCTACCTTTCCATTGGACTAATTCACTGGCATGGAGAGGGGGGATTTGCTGCTTGGGTAACAGGCTATCCTGCATAACAATCTAACCCAGGTTTTTGTGCTTGGCATGCAGCGTATGCAGCGCCGAGCACGATACCAGTCTTTCAAGACTGATGGAGGCCTGCTATTTCAACATACACATTGCATAAGTTCCATGTAATCCTTTGAACATCATGTGCCATCGTTTGTACCCTTAACCATACCAGTCTGGTAGAGCAGTGCTTTAAAATGGAAACTTGCTTGTTCTGTATAATGTCACGCATACCTAGAATGTTATACAAAATGTGAAACTTAAAAAAACCCAACCTCATCACTCCATTCCACCATGACCACCACTTTGAAAATGTTCTATAAAGGCTTAGAAACAACTTTATTTCAACTGGTTTGACAGAAGGCATGTTCTTGAGGCATCCTTTAAAGTCCCATTTAATAAGTAGTCCAAGACTAAACATTTTATGTCCTTCAACTGTATGTAGATCTCTCCAGCATCTTTTGCCATTGCTAAACTGATTTGACAGAAGTCTGTTCTATATAGTTATTTAATGTGAGCCAGTAGTAAAAAGAATGTGATTTATTTACAAAATAACCAACAGTATCTTTTCTGAAGTCAGCTAGCTGGCCAACTACAACTGTGGGTAGCCACATCTCAGAAGTTTATTTGTTCACATCAAAATGTACTATTCTGAAGACTGGAACAACCTCCTAACTAAATATGCATATATAAAAACTGTATTAAAAATCCTAGGTCGCAAGCCAGAGTAACTACAGGGAGTCATTGCTCCATTGTAAGAACAATTTGCTCTGGATTGCAATATGAATTTCCCATAGGTTTTCACTAGGTGGTGCAGTAACCACGGGTACACAAAATGTCTCTTACATGCTCCCGTAGTTACTCTGGATTGTAGGATTAAGCTAACTTTTCTCTGCCATAATGTCATGTCCATGGACTTCCCAGCCTCCAAATCAAGAGGCAATGGACATCCCATGGAAGGAGTATAATGTTTTGCCTGCCACACCCCACCAGCAAGGACAGCTCTACTTATGATTCAGCTGAAACAGTTTATTCAGGTTATTGCCTTTGTACTCATGGGATACTGGTTGCATTGACTTCATTAACTCTTTCCTCAGTGATCATGTTGCATCAAAGACCTCATCCTACCTGCTCTGGGCTGGGGTTGTATTTCTGAAACTCATGTGTTAGTACTGAAGGTGTTCAGTAGGGTTGTGTTAAGGTGATCATTATTAAAGGGATTGAGAATAAAATAGACTATCAATAAAATAGACAAATCAATAGTAAAACCACATCTGGAGTATTGCATCCAA
This sequence comes from Cryptoblepharus egeriae, assembly GCA_030015325.1. NCBI lineage: Eukaryota > Metazoa > Chordata > Lepidosauria > Squamata > Scincidae > Cryptoblepharus > Cryptoblepharus egeriae. The sequence continues at coordinate 33,896,048 of JAREYC010000005.1, forward strand.
TTCTGTTCACCATGTCTCAAATGTCACAAAAGAACAATGTGAAACTGGAAAAGGTGCAGAAAAGAGAAGCCAAAATGATTACTGTGTTGGGGTATCTCCCAAATGGGAAAGAATGTGATAAGTGCTGATTGGGTTGCAGCCTCATGTTCAAAGTCAAGGTTAATTACAAAGTCAAAGTCATTACAGATTTCATCCCCATCAAAACAGTAGCAATAAAAGTTGGGACTAACTTGTGTGTTTAATCATTTAATCTCTTATAGAAACCTTAGTTTTGAATAACCTAAAGTAGATTAAAATTTTGTATCAGTTTCATATAAGAGTATATTTTGCCTATAGTAGTATCTGTGAGAAAACTTAGACCTCTTCTAACACATTTGCATTTTTAAGCAGAGAATTTATGCAATGTGAAGTTGCTGTACAGTATTTGTATCCAAATCAGCTGCATCCAGTAGTGTAACAGTAGGGAGGTACGATATTAACATTTCTTAAGCTTGTATGTAGATGTTTTATCTTCTCAGTTCTTAAATTATATAAAATTATTGCTTCTGTGGTTGAACACAATACTATTCCAATGATATATGGAAAAGGATCTACAATTTTAAAAAATTATTTTCAAAGCAAGAGTTACAGACTTTTTATATCCAAGTATTTGTTTTCCAACAAATGTGAACTGTTTTTCATATTTGAGACATTTCATAAGTACAGTACACATAAATCCCCACAAGTACTGTATTTGCCTGGTTGGCTTTGTATGCATTTTAAGATGCCATGTTTAGACAAGACAGAATGGTTTATTTTCAAGAAAGTAAATCCTCAATAAAGAAAAGAACATAGCAAATAGAAAAAAAATGTTATTACTCATGCTCTACACTCCCATACAGCATCTTTTAAATTACAGAATACTTTGCTCTAACGCAAAAAAAGTGTCTGCTTGCACAAGACACATAGCCTAAACATTCTGAAATCCATTGTAATGCTGTTTATGTGCAAACTGCTATTTCTATCAGGTATGGATGTCTAAAACACTCAATAAACGTTTAGTTCTTACACTGCACTCCCAGGTTGTTAGGGATCAGACTTCCAGTCACAAAAGAAAGATTTTTATAAGCACTTCATTTAAACATATCTCCAGCCAACAAAGCTACAGGAGTCTCTTATATCTACGTATAAAAGCCCTGACCTGTGCTATGAGGTATCCACACATTCCATGTTAATCAAGCAGGCTGAGGGTTCTAGTCCCATTTGTCTCTGGGGCAGAGAAAGCTGAGGAGAACTGTCAGCATTTCTTTTGCATTTCAACTACCATTTCTAACTATCCCTGGGACAGATTACACGCCAGGTTGAGAACAGGCGGGTGGGGGGGGGAGGCAGGTGAAGAAAGTCTACCATCCAGTGTAATTACGGGAGCACGTAAGAGACATTACGTGCACCTGTAGTTACTGCACCTCCTAGTGAAAACCTATGGGAAATTCATATTGCAATCCAGAGTAACTTGTTCTTACTCTGGAGCAAAGACTCCCTGTAGTTACTCTGGATTGTGCCCAAAGCCATTTAGGAAAGAGGAAGGAAAAAAGGCAATTGAGATGCTGGAAAGGGGGGTGGTTTCTACTGATGAATGTTGGTACATTGTAGCTCCACAAGGTAAAGCTTTGGAAGGATGTAACAGAGCAATATGTGTGATATGTCCTAGTCCACTCATGCATCTGGACAATAGATGACACTTCAAAAACAGATCCAAGTTCTCCAGGTAAGATTCTTTCCACCACCCAGTCCCCCAATATTGCCTACCAACCAACTGTCCAGCTCTTGCCTCACTACCATTCTTTGAACTGCCTTTACTACAATTTGCACTGGGCATTCCTTTGATGTCGCCCCAAAAGCATCGCTGATAAGACTTCAATGGGAAAAAGTCTAATTACAGCATAGATAACACAGGACCATGAGCCATTTTCTTTCATGAGAAATGTTGAAGTTTACATTGCCGTCGCATTACTGCACCAAACAGGAATGATGCAAGTCTGCCAATATGTTCAGCTCAAGATTTGAGATACAGATTGTCATCACTTGTAAATTTGCAAGTAATTTGGTTGTAAAGACTGGACATAACTTGCAACCCACTACAACAACATATCTATGTGTAAAGGGAGACCATTTTGTTTGACAGCAGAAAAGGTTTATCTCACAGAGCGATGTTTTTTACAGCTTGTGAAATCTATTTGAATTTATCTGTAAGAAAACAAGCTATAATTTCTCAGAAGGGTGACATCATCAGGCACTCACACATCTTACTGGAAAATATGCACAATGAGTAAATATGTATTCCAATTTTGTTCTAAGTTTTCTTGCAATGAACGAAGTTATTGATTGTTTCCAAGTAATTTGTTAATATTCATGTGCTTGCCATTGAGTAAGAGGCATTCCCAAGATCAAGTTTTATATTGCCATAGAGGCAGGTTAATATGTTGATATTTCAGGTCACAACTCTTCCGTACTGCCTGCGCATGTTCATTCACTGGTGTTGTTGAAAAACTCATAAAAATACTGCACATCACAAACAGATCTAATGTGCCAAGAATATCAGAACCGATGCAGAGAATAGATTGTTCTGTGTAAAAATACTACTCTAAATAACAGAGCTATCAACGCTCTATGTTATCCCAAAACAGCTTCCAAGCCCTGTATGTGTGTACGTACATACATACAGACACACACCTCACCATGAGAAAAAAGCAAAGGTTCAATAGGTCACAACTTGAACTTATATAAAAGGAGGAACCCAAAATCAGGCATGACTGTGATGTCTTAGCAATCTGCATTGTGCCACTTTAGACTGCAGTTATTGCCAACAAGTACAAACTCTGAGTTGTACCAGGTTATGAAGACTCAAAAGAGTTCCTTAACTAGGTCAAGCTAGTGTCAAGTCTCCATGACTACCACATGGCAATTTCCTCATCATACTATAAAACCTATAAAAACAGGGGTCCCACGCAGCCAATAGGATAAAAAGACTGATGAAATGTACAAAAGAGACATAATCATAAGCAACAGCTGTATATTTTTAACACAAACATTAAATGCTTACTAAAACTGCCAACATTAAACAGATAACGGGCAGAAATTCTACGCTAAAAAATTATCTCCAAGAAATAATGAGCTTAGCTATGAAGATTAAATGCTCTCATATCCAGCAATCTATTTATACCCTTCAGATCTAAACTATTAATGCCCTGGTTCCCAAACATTTTAGCACTGGGACCCACTATTAATAATACTCTATTGGGACACAGAGTCTTTATACAAGACTTTAAAAATGTTTCAGTTTGCCAGCAGCTACAGCCTCTTTTATCCTTTTCACTATTGGAGAGGGAGGCCCTTCTGGAGCATTTGCTAAGCTCCATTTTCTTCAGATTAGGACCCTACTGGTAACCTTTGCATTCTCTTTCTCAGCAGACTGAAGCCTGGTAAATATGAGACCTACTCAGAAGAAAATATGCCTTTATAGGTCAGCTTTAGTTTCCACAGAGCTCAGTACATTCTCCTTGTCAGCTAACAGCTTGTTCACTACTCACAAAAAATTGAGTCACAACCCACCGGTGGGTCCCAACCTAATTCAGTAGTCTGGGAACTACTGAATTAAGGATAATGCCTTATCAGCATCTATAGTCAACCTTCTATTGTGCTGCAATAGATTAAGAAAAGGAAAAGTACCATTTTTGTAAACAGGTTCAATATCCAACGCCTTCCACTTTTTTATGTTCCAAAGAATGTTCCCTTTTCCTATTTATAAATGTGTAATAGCTCAAAGCTTCTCTGTATGAAAGATCTTTAAAAACTCTTATTTTTTCCATTTGGGTCGTAAGGTAAAAAGGGAAGTAAAACAACAAAAACAAATTAAGAACAAATCACTTGTCATAACAATTGTCTACACACGAACAGCTGTGAATTTATAGTGCACATTTACTGCCAAAACAATGGTAACTTTTCCAGCATCATTACTCTTGGTGTACACAAAAAGAAATTCCATTTTTGGTTGATTGGCCATCCTCTCCATACAACAATTGATTCAAGTACTTAAATCTTAAGTCTTCATAGAGAGAACAGTACCACAGATATTGAGGATGCTCCTTTGACACTGGACAGGATGAGGAGGGGGCAGGCAAGGTTCCTTTCCCCCACATGCTCACACCCTGTGTTGTGGGTTCTCTGAGTGCTTCCTCACATTGAACACTTACTCTTAAATCAGATTCAATACTTTATTTAAGAATTGGTTAGTTATAAGAGGCTAGTCACCCATCACAGGTACTATTCAAGGACCACCCATGTGAAAGTCAGTACAGTACATGCAAGTCACATAAAATAAGGAAGTTAAACTATAATATTTACCAGTTAGATGTTCAGTATGTGGAAGTTCCTACAGGCTGGGACCCATGAGGAGGGCATCCATAACAAAGACCAGGCTTAGTCTTATAGCACAGAGCTATCTTTAAACCCAGAAGGTCCTTTACCCAATGAGAAATGTTTGATCAGTTCTATAGTAGCCAGAATTTGTACATGTGTGTTCTAGAAGATGATACACTTATGTGTGATTTCCTTACTCCAAGAATTTGCCCTATTTCACATACATCTGGGCTACATCAATGCTATCTTGAGGTTCATTAGGTTGCAGCATCCACTCCATTTGATCTGAGATAAAATTCTTTGCTTCACATCAAACTCATCTCTATGAGTCACGTGTAGGTGTTACATCCAATTCTCCCCTTGGATGTATTCTCTCCCATATGTCATTTATCAGAAAAGCATACATAACTTATGAACCTCTATAAAAACCCTTTTTAAAATCCTGTCAAAGCCACAATGTCTGACCTGCGAGAACCACAAAGTAGTAGTTCAAAGACAAGTTATATACAGTATTCTCCTGATTTGAAATGTGCCATGATCTTTAAATAATTTTCAAAATCACATGCATTTAAGTTTTGGTAAGAGCAATATCCTTCTGCTTTGCCAGATCTAACGATACTTAAGGGTGTTTGTGTGTTGTCACCATTTATCTCACACTTTCCTGAGCCTGATACTCCTCCATTCCACCCTACCATGCCCAGAGGTGCCCCCTCTGCATCCAGAAACACCCTCCAACTATCTTCTTCCACCTCCTGCATTACATGGCACAAACTCACTTTCCTTGCCGGGCACAGTGCACATCATTGTGCTGGCACAGCTGGTTCGTAAGATGACACAAACATACTGTATGGCAATTGTATTTGAACATATCAGCCCAGGAACCCCTTCTGAGAACAGCAATTCATCCAGGACCCCAAGAAGTGATGTCATGGCTGGAAGTTACATTAAAGGTGTCCAGTGCCAGATTCCAAAATGGCTGCATCCAACTTTTCGCAACCCCCCTGAAATGAAGTCACGACCCTCCAAGATGGTCCAAACCCCCACTTTGAAGACCACTGATGTATGCTGTATGATGGTCATTCTGAAACTAACGCAACACTGGTCATAAATTTTTTATTTATAGGAATATCGAGCTCAAATTTGAAATGCATGTACTTTTATCCCTCCTCTACACATGTGTACTATTCTACAAAGTCTCCATCATGACTGATGCATTTTTGCCACTTTTCAACCCAAGCAGCAAACAAGTGTTGGAAAAATTCCTTTGTGCAGTCTCTCGCCCACTTCTTTACCACATGTTTCACCTCATCCTTGTTGTCAAATCATTGTCCACAGAAGCTGGTTTTCATCGGGTCAAATAAGTGGAAGTCAGAGGGGGCCAGATCGGGGCTGTAGGGCAGATGGGGAACCACCAACCAACCCATCTTGGCAATGTTTTGGGTTGTGGCAAACTATGTGTGGGGTTGGACATTGCCATGATGAATCTTGATGGTCAGGTCTCTTCACTCTAATGGCTCTCTTCAGGTACATGTCAACATGTTCCATTCAGAATTAATGGTCTGAGCATCTTCAAGTCCATCATAATGACTCCCTGCCAATCCCAGAAGACAGTGACCATGACCTTCCCTGCAGATCACTGGCTCTTGAACTTTGATTGATTGATTGATTGATTGATTGATTGATTGATTGATTGATTGATTGATTGATTGATTGATTGATTGATTGGCCAAGTATGAACTCCATACCTGGAATTTGGCTTTGGCAATGGCTGCAGACATACAAACACCAACTCACAATAACAAACAATACATACAGAGCATACAATCAGATATGAACACTACTTCAGTATTTCCAATAGTCCCTCAGCATAGTTGATGGTTCAGCAATTTAATGGCACAAGGAAAAAAACTGTCCTTGTGCCTAGTTGTCTTAGTGTACAGAGTCCTATATTGGTGTCCAGAGGGAAGAAGCTCAAACAAAATGTGTCCAGGGTGAAGAGGGTCTGCAGCAATACTCACGGCTCTCTTCTTGACCCAAGCGATATATAGATCCTCCATAGAGGGCAGACTGACTCCAGTTATTTTCTCTGCTATACCTATAGTTCTTTGTAGTTTTTTCTGGTGCCAGTTTGGATGCTGTGCCAAACCAGACAGTGATGGAACTGCAGAGAACAGATTCAAAATCTCAGAACAGATTTTGCTGAGGTGAAGAAGTGTGGTTCCATTCCATTGACTGTCTCTTCGTCTCTGGATCATTGAGGTATGCCCAAGTTTCATCTCCTGTCACCATGTTTGAAGAGTGTTTCTTTGTCCTTGGCACAACCTTGGGTCCTGCACCAGCACATAGTATAGTTATGAATTTTGCTGTAAATTTTAGTACACATTTATCATGCAACCGTCTGATCCTCTGCTTTAGAACTACTAGTTGAAGCAGGAACAATCAGGAATACGCATAATACCTTCACTGCACTTCCTGTCTAGGACACCTATATTTCCTGCATATACCGAAAGGAAATATCCCAGTAATTCCAATGTAATCTTTCAATCCAAGGCAAAATGTCATCTGTGCAGGTCACTTTGTCTTCTTTTTCCAGGACATGTCCTCTTTTTTTAGCCTTGTATGCTTGGGAAAAAAAATCTTCATTGTCCTTTCCTTTGTTTGCAGGCAACAAGTAGCCTTCTTATAATTAATAAATTATGTGTAATAAATTATATGTAATATTTTTTTTAATTAGTAATAAGCAGCAATATACAGAGTGGGTGAAAAGTAGGCTTAGAGTTGTTTCACTATTGGTTTCATGTTTTAGTTCTAATTTTTCCAAACAATAATTCTAAACCAGTATTTTATATCCCTTATCTACGTTTTGGAAATGTGCATAAACAATATTGAACAATTATGATAGTAACAAATACATTTACTGTAAATGTAAAAAATGTTTTTTAAAAAATGTAAAGTGCATACCTACTAAGTGTAAGCCTACTTTTGGCCCTCTCTGTATATGAGGTTTTTTTTTAGCTTTCATTTGGTCATGTCCCATATTTTCTTAGGTGTCCTACATTTGGGGAGGGAGCCTTGTCCTTTTTTGCACTCATGACATCTGCTTTAGGCTGCTTTATGACATTTGCCTTAGGCTTTATTCTTAGAGATACTTTCCTGGGAGTAAGGCCCAAAGAACACATTTTAGCTTACTTTTGAGTAGACATAGTGCTCTGTCATTTTTGTCTAGTATTCACAGTCTGCATAGTGGAACCATGAACAAAAAAAAGAGAATGTAGATGAAATTCTGCAGTACTGTACATCTGAATATCTATGGTAACCATGATGGTTATTACCTGATACCTTGATCAGTTGCTATCACTTTGACTTGGCAATAGGATGAACAGGTGGCAAGTACTTTAGCTTTTAAGACAATGTCCTATAAGTTCATTGGTACTACACTTCATCTTTCAGCTGCTATTTCTATTAAACAACAGCAACATGTACTTCAAAGGCATATTTCTAAATGAAGCTGCTGTATGAGGTTTTAATTTGTTCTGCTAAATGTATTTAAAGTGCAATCCACTATCCCTGCACCACTTTATTGGTGTTGAATACAGATCCAGACGTGGTAAGTTCATCTGGCAGAGACAAACTGGTGCAAGGAGTGGGAGAGTATGATAGGAGAGAAGAACACAGATGGGGAAGGACATTTTAAGTTGGCGAGGATGGAACAGTAAATGGATTGGGCCCAGGAAAGTGTGGCTTAGCCATGACAGTGAATCCAAGCCACCAGTGGGAGGCATCACACAGCGTAAGAGGGAAAATATCCACTTACTCTGAGTTGCCTCATCTGGTACTGCCTTCGCACTGAGTACCACACAGGTCACCCAACATTTTAGATTTTTGGGGGCTGCCCAACAATTTTAGCCCTCCATTCCCCTTTCCCTCCACAAAATGGAGAGCCCAAGAAGTACATAAAAATGAAAACATAGAATAAAGTAAAAAACCAGTAAAATATAAAATGTTTCATCAGTTTTGCAAAACAGTTGAGAAGCAAAAATTCAAAGCACAGAGAAAACACAGTAAAAAAACTACAATCCAGCAACAATACAAACCAGCATAAAAATATAACATTGCATCATTAAACCAACATCAAACAGTAGCATCAAACCATCAATAAGATTAATGAGAATAAATGTGATGTATTTGTCCAGACACACCAAGATAGGTCAACTTTCTTATCTAAAGCATGAAATGTGTTAAGCTTCTCCCTGACCATACCATAAACAGAAAAACAAAGTACAATATAGCAGGAATGTTCAGTTATGTTCCTGGACTGCTGGGTTATCTTCCATTATAAAGTAATAACACCATAATGGCAAAAGTAAAGGAGAGCAACATGAAACTAGTCACAGATATCATATAATTGTGACGCTGACAAAGCACCAACTTGGTAAAGCACAATAGTGGTTCATGAGGAAGGCAAGATGTTCTCCTCTTAGTGCTAGTAAAATTTACTGTTTTGCAACAGAGGAGGAAGATGAGGAAGCGTTGCCTGAACTGGTCACATTTATCTGTCATCACTGTTTATCCTCATACCAAAGTACCTTTTGGAAAAAGCCCTTGGTTTCTGCTGAGATAAGCCGACATGCAATGTTAAATCCAAGTAACAAATGAACAAACTGTACTAAAAGCTTGTTTACTTCACTTGTTCTATCATGAGAAAACACAAAATTTTCTGAAATTTTAAGATTACCGCAAGTAAGTCTATCTCAGTGTTTTCATACCTATAGATCCAACTGAGTAAGGGCCTAATATTGTTCTCGCTGAGTGCTGGCACAACTCCAGCACCAGGGCTAGTTGTTGTAAACAATTTGTAAGTGTAAGGCATCTGTGACATCCAAGGGTTCTGTGGAACCAACAGAACCGGCTCCACCAGATCCTATCCTCCATGTTGGGTTTTGCAGGGCAACACAGAGATTCTCAGGTCTGCATTGGCAAAAGAACCAGCACAGTGTCAAGTAGCCCCATTGTAGGTCCTGCACTTTTGCTGAAGGAAAAAATAATCCCCTCTCCCAAAAAGACCTCCAGATGCCATGAGTTCTCAGGCCATTGAAGACTGTTTTAAACTTTGCCTAGGGCCTCACCCCAGTTCAAGCTACCCCCTTTCTTCCCTATGAGTCCCCTGGCCATGCACACATCTTCCAAACTTCCTCAGGAGTGCTCTTCTTCCAAGACAGTGTTCTTAAACCAAGTCAAAATTTCTGAGGCAAAATTTGCTCTTAATCCAAAACACTCTTAATCCAAGTTACTCTTAAATTAAGGTACCATGAAGGGGTGTACAGTTAATATCTCTAAACCACTGCCCAAGAAAACAGGAATGGAATCTTTAATAAACTTTATAGATGCTTTCAGAATTGAATTCTGTTATTACAATTTGTTGCGACAGAAAAATATTTACTTCTTTTTTCACTCCGTTGGCTATTCTCGTCATCTTGTCAGCTCCCCTATTAACAGGGAAATGTATACTATGTGATTCCAGCTATGTTGCCACAAGATTATTGTGCAACATTAGAACTCAGGATATCTGGTCAGATCTCCATTTACTACTCTATGCATAGAGTTTCATCTGTTCACAGTAAGAGAGTTGTACTCAAGTAAAACTGCCTTCCAAGAGTACAACCTTCCTATATGAACTGAAGGAATTCAGTTCACAAAGCAGTAAGTGGGGATCCATCCCATTATATTTTCTGTTTACCAGTTTGTATTATAAATTAATGGACATTTGGCTTGTAAATTCATCATCATCATTTATTAACAGTCTACTGACCAGCCATAAAAACATATAAAACAAACACAAAACCATAAAACAACTACATAAAAATATAAAAGTATAATCAAATACATATTAAATACACATTACCCCTCGGCCCAAAAGAGATTATACATTGATAGATGTAAGTTTTCTACGTATCAACTGTGCGGCATAACAGAACTGCGCAACCTTAATTGACAAGACAGAGTCAAAATCAAGTAGCAAAAAGGTGACTTGCATATCTTCGTTTAACCACCCTAAAGAACTAAGGGTCAAGGAGATGTAGCGGAGTCTCAGATTCTCATAAAGCAGACAGTGGAGCAAGATGTGGGCAATGGACTCCACAGTATTCTGAGCACAAGGGCATGTTCTCTCTGTATATGGACGGCCCGCAAAGCGTCCCAGTAGGACCGAGGATAATAGCACATTCAACCTCGCTTTTGTAAAGGCAACTCTAAATTTGGGAATCGTAATATTATAAAAATATCGAGGTGGGGAGTGAGAGAGGGCTTGATCCCCTAAAAAAACATGAGTAGGAGGATTTCTACTTATAAGTCTCATCTCCTGCTCCTCCAACCTCTGACGTATGATGGTTTTTGCAGCTCCCAGATTCATAGTAATTAGGGACTCTGGGCAAAGGTCACATAAACTAAAATAATTCAGGCAACGTTTTTGCTTGTAAGTTTCATTTATCAACATTTACTGCCAGATCTAAGCCATGACAGTGGGACTGAAGGCACAATCCTGGGGTGCCCAAGTCCCTTCCATTTGCCAATAGTGTCATAAACTGCTGTAAAGTACTATAGCAGTGCTTCTTACACAGTTAAACTGCATACATCCGTTTATGTTAGGCCTCCTCATACCAACATGGGCACCAGAGACCCAGAAATTTGCACTGGTCAGGCTCAGTCAGCGCACAGTTTGGGTGGGGGTGGAGGGAGGGGAGGGAGGAGGCCAAAGGGAGTGTTCCATAGCTGTGAGTTGTGATCACGGTGATTTTTCCATCACAGGTTTATCAAGAGGTTACATTTCAATTAACAAAGGAAAACTGCAAACCTTACACAAGATGTCCTTAAATTCCAAGGATCTTGTTTAGAATTAAATCTGTTGGAATAAAGAATGATTCATTTATGTAATTAATAGCAACATTCCATTCTAAATCTAAGTTGGTTTGCTGCCTAGCAATGTTATAATTCAGTTATGTGAAATAAAGAAAATTAGCAGAAATACAAATTAGACGCAATTTAAGCTCTCTGAAAGCTGAAGATCATTACTAGCTTCTTATTTTAAAGAAGGAAAAACATTTTGGTGCTAAACATTATTCTTGTTTGTGCAATTCCAATCAATCTATCATACACACACAAAAATGGGTGTTCAGAACACAGGAGAATATTCCCCATTCAGATTTAATGCTGCTAATATTTCACTGCAATATTTCTAAAGCAGTGTTTCCAACATGTTTTTACTGTTTATCTCCTGGAAGTTCATTTCTATAAAGTGCAAAATGTTTGTGCTATTTTTCAGTTGCTATTTATATAGTTGCTATTAAATTTTCTTAAATCTCTTTTAAAAAATTTTTAATCTCTTTTAAGTATCTCTGAATATCCTGTTCAGTATCCCTTGAGGTACACATACTCCAGGTTGTGAATCTTTAGTACAGAAACAAAGTTAAAAATGTGACACTTATTCTAGAATGGATACCAGGATGATATAACTCATTATTTCTCTCCTCTGACCTCTTAAACGCAACCAGAATGCCTTCAACATTTCTGATTTTTCAAGCATAAACATTTTTAAAAAACAATAGTTTATACTGGAATATTGCATATGCACTTATCAAACCATAAAAGGCGCTAAACTATCTCACTGAAACAACTAGCAGTCATGCTAACTCATTCTTTGAGACCAAATTCAGCTATGTATTCATACATTAGCCATTCTAAACATATGACACAAATTGTTTAGTACAACAGTTCCAAAGTCTGGGTTGTACCACAGCAACAGTAACACAGACAACCTGATAGCTAACAAGGGAAACGTATTGATCCATATGGAAATGGAAACACAACAGCACATGCACATTTACTCATGAGTAAATATTATAAGTAAAATTCAGCACTTAAATCCCAATTTCAATGTTCAACTCTTTCACTGAAATCAATGGGACAACTTTGGGCGCAATCCAGAGTAACTACGGGAGCACGTAAGAGACATTACGTGTACACGTAGTTACTGCACAATACAGTGAAAACCTATGGGAAATTCATATTGCAATCCAGAGCAAATTGTTCTTACACCGGAGCAAGGACTCCCCGTAGTTACTCTGGATTGCGCCCTTTGTGGGATTACAGCTGCAATCCTAAAGACACTTTCCTGGGAGTAAGACCCATTGAATACAATGGGGCTTTCTTTTGAGTAGACACTATTAGGATTGTGCTTTATATCTATTAAATTTCTATTTCTGCTTATCACACAAGAAGCTAGAAACGAAGTTTTAAGGGTGCAATCCTAGCCTAGTCCAGCACAACTCATAAGTCTTCCCAGTCCCATGCCGATATAGAGAAGCAAACACATGTCTGTGTACTGACCTAACTCTCCCCCAGAAGTGGTGCAGAGTGTCTTGCAGCACTTTTGTGACAACCGCACGTCAGCACAGGATATCTGCCTGGGATTATGTTGGCCTAAATGGAGATTAGGATTGTGGTCAAAGAGTTACAAACTGGGCATCCATAAAAGTAGACGAACATAGGTAGTCTCTACAATCAATTAGTGAAGAAAAGTACTTGTAAAAAAAAGCTTTCAAGAAAGCTTACAAGGACACCTATAAGAAAAAGTTTTACAAGGCCATTTCGGAACCCCTGACTATACATGAATCAACCAGAAGTTGCATTTTTTTACTCCCTACCGGCAGGGCCTGCGTCCAGCCCTCTATTGGGCTCAGAAAAAACTCTGGATGAGAGGGGAGCAGCTACACTTGGGGGGGGGGGGGGAGTAGCATCGTATGGGAGCAGTCCATAGTTAACTGAAACCAAGATCTGCCAATACAGGGATCCCTTGTACTATTCTCAATCTAAACTGCTCATTCTTTGTGCTCTGACTGTGATTGTATCAGGCATATCATTATAAACAGATGGTTTATAATCCAAGACTCCCTTCTGTACTACTCAAGCACAGAAAGTGAAATGGAGCATATTTTTCAAAATAGTTCTCATGGTTACAAGAAAACAGGACATATTGTTTGGCTTATAATCATTTTCAGTTGTAATTTTCCAATATGATGTGTTGACAACATTAAAAGAAGAAAAAACCTAATAGTTTTCTAAACCATATCAAACAGGCTGCAGAAGTAATTGGCTCTAGGTACAGATCAAAAGCTTCAAATCTCCTAAAGAGCTACAGCACAGCAGTTATTCCAAAACATAAGGTAAACCCCACAGAGGGCATGTATTCAATAGGGAGGACATTTGTAGTAAATTAACAAGAGATCTAGGACAAATGTACATGGACAAATGTGACCTGTAGAAGGTGAACCCATACAGTCAATACAGATTCTAGTCACACTCACAATGTTAACGACTGCCATGCACATTAACAAATGCAGTGGCATGTGCTCTTGAATGATCTGACAAGTATTCTACCAGTATATTCCCCCAGGCTGCCCTCTGAAGGGGAGCCAAAATAATTTGTAGGTCCAACCGATTTGCTTTCTTCCACCAAGTTCATTCTTAAATCTGATGAAAATTTTAATGTTAAAATTTTCAATTAGAAAAAAAACAGATATGGAATACCAAATTTAAGACCTCTTTGTTGGTCAATTTTCACCCTAAGCTTACGGAAACAGAGCATCCAATGATATATTATAAGATCTCGATTATTACAATACTCTCACAAGATGCATTTCCATTGAAATTTAAAAATGTTACCGCTTAAGAGCCAAAAGGGTTTATCTACCAAACATCTAAACAATTTAAATCATCTGAATTATATTGTTGCCTGTTGTCTGTACTCGCTTTGGATTCACAGTTAATATTTCAGATCTACGTGAATAGAAAAAATTATTCAAATGGATAAAATTTCTGTAGTCCAAAGTTTTTCTTGATCAACAAACTATAGCTGGGAAAAGATTTTTAAATCCAATGATTGGAAGCACATACATTTCAGAGCTTAAGATGAAACAAAAAGACATCATAAAGAAATGTAATTTCTTATCTGGGAATTCCTGTTCTGGAAAAAAGGAGGCATCCTAAACCCAATAGTAGGATATCATTCCCAAATAATTAGGAATTTTCCCCTTCTCCAACTAGGGAAATAACAGTTTCCAACTGCAAGCTGAAAACATGAAAAATTAACATGTCAAACACTTCCAAAGCTGTTGTGATTAAGAATATTGACATGTTAAGAATATTGACATTGCTGGCTATATGGGACATACTGTATTTACTTGAATCTAATGCACATTTTTTCAGTCAAATTCAAGCAGAATATTGTTGTGTTGTGTTCCATTGTTATTCACCTTGAGTCCCCTGGAGTGAAGAAAGGTGGGGTATCCCTTGTAAACCTTTTTTAAAATCCAAAGCCTTTTAAAATTGGGGGCACAGTCGATTCAACAGCGCATAAGATTTGAGTAGATACAGGTATATTAGGGCTTCAAGTAATGATGACAACAGTCAAAATCTGAAACAAGCAAACAAAAGGAAGAAAAGCAGTTTATTTGATTCATAAACTGACAGTTTAGTTCTTTAAATTCACCTCTTAGGTCAGCATGTAGCAATTATTACTAAAAGATGAGATCTCAGTACAGTAGAGCCTCTGGTACAACATAAATCATGATTACTAGTGAAATGCCTGCATGAGCTATGTACGAACAGGACATTTGAAGATTTAGTAGGTCTAACATTCTGGATTAGAGGAAAAAAGGTTTTTAAGAAATCTGATACACCAAATTTTCTATATTTCTTGCTATTACCAAGGCAACATTAGCAATTCAGCCAGGACAGAAATAGTAAGAACAAATTTCAAAGGTGTATTTTTTTAAGTGAGTTCTACACCACCAGATTAGCCAACTAAGTGCATGGGTTGAAAATTACTCTGCGCCATTTAGTTATCAATACTAAAGGGGGGCAGCGCAAGGACATGTACTGGCCTCTCCATGCTGGAGCAAGACCTTAGCAGTGTAAGTTTGTGCTACGGTTTGTGGCACAGGGGTCAGGGAGGACAAGGAGGAGGCAGGTGGAATACATACAAGGGCAGCAAGGGCAGGTGAACCTATTGGTGGAGAGGAAGAGGAAGACATGGCTAATGCCAGATCCTAGCACTGTTCAAAGCTACCCAGAGCAGTTCCAGGTTGCCAAGATATGCATCACTGATTTGGATGGTGCAGATCTGAGTTAGCCCTATTGGGGCTCCTGAAGTGTTACTCAAATTACGGTAAAAGGAATTATTTTCCCATGCCCCATGCTGGCCCACAGCCAACCCCAAACTTACTCTGGATGCAGGGCAGGTCTACCAGACTGCAGCGCAAGTTAGGATCTCACAGCAACTCATACAACCTCAAAAACATGTTGTGATTGTAGTTTTCAAGGCTAAAACTGCAGCAGCAGATGATGCAATGCAGCATAGAAATGGAACCTTACAATAGCGATAGCATTATTACATACTTACGTAAGTACAGGTTGAATGTCCCCATTCAGAACATTTGGTCCCCAGAACCTTTATGATTAACTATTTTTGCTATTTACAAAGGCAATTAGTTACCATTGTAACAAGGCAACAACGAATCAAGTTCCATTTGAAGCGGCTGCTCATGCCCTGCAGGGAGCTGAGCTGCAATTTCCATCATCTCAGAGCAATTCACAGTCGCCATGATAAGCATGCTGCATTGTTTAAGGCAGTGACTTTCAACCTGTGTGCCATGGGAGTTTGGACTATTCAATCATTCATGCATGCATGCATTAAATCAGGGGTCAGGGAACTTTTTTACCTTTTACCCCAAAATATATACTCCAATGTTACCCCCTTGATTTAAAAGGAAAGAAATGGTCACCCAAAAGTCCAGATTTTCAATTCCTACTTTTTAAAAAATGTAGGACATTTTTAAAGAATTTAGGCTGTCCTACATTTTTGAAATCAGGAGTAAATGCAAAGTAAATTGTTTACTTCTGAGTAAACATAAAGTGGCTTACTTACCTTGGCTGGGAAGGGTGTTTGGGGACACTGGGGGACAGTTTCAGGCTGCTGCAGCTCGGTGCGGCTAAATCCAGCCAGCCGCAGCAACCATTTAAAAAAACATTACTGTGCACATGCGCGCACACTCTTCCCCTTCCAAAAGCTCCAATGGAGAGCGCTAGCACTTCTCCGTGGTGGAAGCGGTAGTGCTCACCATTGGAGCTTTCAGAAGGGGAAGAGTCTGCACACCAACGCAACCGTCCATTACCCCCAGGAATTTCAATTTTACCCCATTTGGGGTAATTTACCCCTGTTCCCAGATCACTGCATTAAATAAACATCATTTATTAATAGGGTTATTGAAGAATTGATCATCCCACCAACAGCCTGGTGTGCCTTGTCAATTATCCGAAGATTGATAGTGTGCCTTGACATTTTTAGCACCTGATTTGTGTGCCATGGGATGAAAAAGATTGAAAATCACTGGTTTAAGGTATTAACTGCTCGTTTAAGGGAAATCTTTCAATTTAAAGAGCCAAACTCAGTCTCTTTTGAGACAAAATTACATATATAAATAAGCAGGCCTCCGTCAGTCTTGGAAGGCTACGGTATCGTGCTCTGCACTGCTTACGCTGCATGCAAAGCACGAAAGCCTGGGTTGGATTGTTATGGAGGATATGCTGTTACCCAAGCAGCAAATCCCCCCTCTCCATGCCCCTGAATTAGTCCAATGGAAAGGCAGAGCCAATACGATTGGATCCAGCTGGCGTCGTAGAGCTGGGCTAAGGACAGGAGCTCACCCTGTCTTGTGGGCCAACCCGTGTCTCGAACCCTGGCCTGCTGGTTAACAGGCACAGTGTCTTAGCCACTTGCACCACCCACAGCCTTATTTTATTTATATATAAATAAATCTCATATAATTAGGCTACACCTGTAGACAATATCTAGAAGTAAAAAAAATGCAATCCAGCTGCCAAAACATATATCCCAAGTAAACAGCAGGGGTAATAGGTAACATCTTGTTGAGAATGACCCAGCTGTATAACAACAATCGATATATTGGTTAATTTTCACAAGATTGATCAAGAATTCCATGAAACAATGATGCATCACCGTTAGTGTACACGACAGCTTTTACTCTTATCTATGCCTAAAATCATCAGTCAAGCACAGAGATACTACTAGGATTTGGCTGCAATCCTAACCGCCAGTTAAAGCTGGCCTAAGTCCTGGCAGAAGTCCTGTGCTGATCTGAAGATATCACAAAAGTGCTGTAGACCACTTCTGCGCCTCTCCAGGGAGAGGGTTGAGCCAGTGCACAGACATGCACTTGCCTCCCTAAATCACTGCAGGAATGGGGAGACCGATAAGCTATGCCGGCCTGAGTTAGGATTGCATCCTTTGTGTCACAAAGTGAAAGAGCTCATTGTGTCACCCACAATGAAGTATGAGGCTGAGAACCCTCCACCAGCCCCTCGCCCTTTCTGGGACTTAAGCCCATTCCCTGCATCTCTTGCTGCCCACTGCCTACCCCCACCCATTTTCCCTTTCTCTTGTGTCTTCACAACAACCCTGTGAGATAGAAGGCTACCAAGGGAGGTGAGAGGTGTGGCAGCCAGAAAGAGGGCCTTCTTGGTGGCAGCACCATGGCTTTGGAACTCCCTCCCCACAGAACTTAGGAAAGCTCCCATGATACAGAGATTCAGGCAGAGACTAAACACTTTTTATTTTAAAAAGCTTTTTATTGAGGCAAAGGTTTTGGGGGGGTTATTGTTTTTAACTTATGGTATGTATGTTTTTAATGCTTTTAATTGTCTTGTTGAATGTTTTTAATATGTTTTACTGTGAGCCACCTGGAATCAGCTACGGCCTGAAAAAGGCGGAATATAAATTTTTAAAATAAATAAATAATAAATAAGGCCAAGCAGGGCCACTGAGGGAAAAACAGCAGGACAAGGCTTTAAGGATTGCTGCAATTCCCCCAAATGAGCCTATCTGGGGTTTGGAGACCCCTGATTAGATCAAAATTAATCATGGGTAAAAAAAAATGACCTTCAAATTTCTAAGCTTCTCCACAATAAGTTTTTGTTGCATCCCTTTGCAGACACTATTTAAAAATAGTCACAACTCCATTTCTGGACCTAATTGGACCTAATAACTGGCTCTAATTGATTGAGATAGAACAGATCCCAGGCGTAAGTTTCAAGATGCTTCCAACTTCAAGCCAACAGTGATGTAATATTTTACATGAAAACAAAAGGCTAAAAATAGCTTAAGTTTAAATTTATGAAACAAGGTTTTTCAACTTTTTGGAGTCTTGCCAAGACTTTGAAAGTCTACGTGCAAAACCCAGTAACTGACTGCTCATTAGACCAAATGTAAAAAGGGGACTACATAAATGTTTTCATAATTTAACACCAGTGAGGGAAGAGAGGGGGATCTCAACAGAGCTGATGCGTTCCAGTAATGTCACATATTTCCAGCTCCCAGTAGCATAGTTTCCATAAAGGAAAAACAATAAGATGCCTATAACAAAAAACTGCACTTTCTGTGGTTCAAAATAGCTCTTCATCAGATATCTCAAGCAATGGCTTCAAAGCTTTCAGTAGTCACAAAACCCTTATTTCATAGTGGCCTCTTTTACACAGACCAGGGTGACCATATAGAATGGAGGACAGAGTTCCTCTACCTTTAACCATTGAATAGAAGAGGTAGGTTTAGCTCATCATAGAAGGGTTTAAAAAGCAGCACCTGCCTTAACAGTGTTTTTTCTAATTTGCCCTGTACCTGTATCTTTAATCAAAAAATCAATGAAAATTGTAAAAAAAGCAGCACCTGACAAAATTCCCAGTTCTATTCAGTGATTACAGGTAGAGGCACTCAGTCCTCCATTCTGTATGGTCACCCTGTCCCAGACACCACAATCTTGGATTGTGCAAGAACTCATGAAAGTCTCATAAGATCTTGCACATTCCAAGATGACAGCACTCAGAAGATCCAGGAAGAGGAGACTGTCCTGCTGTGACTTTGTGAGTTTGCCACTGTGCCCTACACCACAGTACACAGTTTGGGGACCACTAATCTGGAGTCCAAACTGATGTCAGCAGTTTGGGCACAGTCCAGAGTTAGAGCAGTGAGGAGTACCCTTGCTGGGCTGTCCCAACTACAGGTATTCTGTATCCAGAGCAGAAAGTTATGCTGCATCCAGAGAGTCAGGAACACT
Organism: Cryptoblepharus egeriae; assembly: GCA_030015325.1. NCBI lineage: Eukaryota > Metazoa > Chordata > Lepidosauria > Squamata > Scincidae > Cryptoblepharus > Cryptoblepharus egeriae. Next base: position 33,915,628 of record JAREYC010000005.1, read on the forward strand.
GGGCTGTACCATCTACTCCAGAGCATGCTAAGTAGGCACCAAGTCAGTGACACATGGAGAGAGCTTACTCCTGAGGAGACCCCTCTCAGATCACACTGAACAAGGAACAGCTGTGGTGCCTGCCTTAGAAGTAGTCCCTGATGAGATGTCAATACAGTCCACAGTGAATACAAGGGGCTTCTTGGAGTGGGCTGCTGTATCCCCAGGTTAGTGGGCTGCTGTAGTTGTGCCATATCTTTATATATAGTTTTATATATAGATATTATGTCAATACATTTTCTAGGGGAATTAATATATTCCAGTTATATAGCATTGTGTTAAACGTTAGAGAACAGTGAGCAATTTCTTCATTTTCTTTTTTGTTCGTTTGTGGAGAAATTACAGTGTTGTATAGCCTAACAGCTAGGTATCAGGACACTTTCACTTGCTTGTTCTTTACCAGCTAACCATGAGACCATTTTCAGCTGACCATGAGTCCAATCCTATGCACATCTACTGAGAAATAAGTCTCATTATAGCAAATATGGCTTACTCTTAGGAAAGTGTGTATATGGCTGTAGCCCAAGTCTCATTACTGCATCTCTTTGGGTACAATCCTAACCAAGGCCAGCACAAGTCATAGGTCTTCCTACAGTGATGTAGGGAGGCAAGCTCATGTTTGTGCACTGGCCTATCTGTCCCCCAAGAGTGGTGCAAAGTGCCTTAAGGGCACTTTTGTGACACCCCAGGTCAGCATAGGACTTATGCTGGGGCTTAGGCTGGCCTAACTGGAGATTAGGATTACAGCTTTAGGCACCTTACATTATTGCAATGAACCGTATATTTTTCTCCTTCCCATTACTGGATGCCAACATGTTTTGCCAGAATAAGCTCCAATATATTGCTAGCCTTATCAGGTGTTGGATCATAGCATTGTCCAGCCAGAACCATTATCTGGTTTGGTCCATGGAAAAAACATGAAGCATTAGTAAGAAAAGACAAAAACTGGAAGTCAAACCATTAAAACTAGAGATTTTATCCCACTTCAGGTTCATCTCTCCACCTCAAAATTTTTTAAGTAAAATCTCAAATGTTTGAAAAGCAGTTCTGTAAAATAAATGCAACACTCTCTTGAGAAAATTTAAAGCAGATTTTTTTTTCTAAAAAAAAGTTTCTACAAACAAGATTCTAACGGGATTCAAAAAATAATCATAATTGAAAACCTAGTGTCCAACTACAGAATTACCAGTACTTATTTGGAACAAGTTAGCACTTCTTACATTTAGGGGTTCAGCTCATGTTCAAAACCATCATGACATTTCATAATTAGCTTCAGGAAACAGATCATTCTTATAATAAATGAAGGGTGGCAAATTATACAGGCTGTTCTAACTTTCTTTTTCAGAAGAGAAAGAAATGTCATATTTCTATGAAATTTCTATTGATATATCAGTATATATAGATATCATTAAAAGCCTTATGAACTTTAAAAATCATGGCAATCTACTTTTATTTTTCTTGAGGCTCTAGCAAATAAAGCATCCATAGTAGGTGAGCCAATAGCACCAGTGGCTATTTTTATCCATGACACTTTTCCAAAGTGAAGCAAAAATCTCAACTAATACCTCACGTACGCTAATGCCTAAATGTAAATTCTGGAATACTGCAATGCTGCTTTTGACTGATTTAGCTATAAACCAAGAGGCTGAATATTCAAGCAGATTACAAAGTTCAGCTTTGTTCCTCTGAAGAATGTTTACAGTTAGCCTTTTCCAAAATCCTCATCTCAGTCCAAGACTTTTGTTGCCAGATTAGAATGGGGTTTGGAGACCCACTGCTGAATTCATCCCAGTAACAAAAGAAAAAGAAAAACACATGCTAGAACTTTTATTGTTCAAACATGACTGTCTTAACGTGTGTGCCACTGAGTACATGTATGTACAGATACAAATGAATGCAGGCTGAGGTAGAATAAGAACAAGAAGTTCTACACAATGTAAACCAATTTATAGAAAACAAATGGGACTAGTAAAGGAGTTAGTAAAACTGTACTTGGTATCCGAGTCATCTAAAAATAGTTTTAGCTTTTACTAAAATATGAAGATTTTACTAAAATATAAAACATACCCAAGGCCAACTGAAGCTTCACATCAATTTCTATAAGAAAAAAGTCTTCTAGCTATACCTAATATAGTAGATATAGCAAAAAATATAGTAGATATTGCTATATGCCTATAGCGTATATATATCAAAAGCAGAAATGTTAGCTATACAGATATTATCATAAACAATTTCAGTGATTCACACTAAGTTCAGTGGTTTGGGCGACCAACTCTGGGGAAATATAGCAACAGGTTGCAATAGTTTAGTAAATTGCAAAAATTCATAGTTCTATGCTGAGCTTATAATCCATAGCAACTAGATTCAAACTCAACATTTTATTTTCATTGTAGTACTGGCCAGAAAAGACACAACTGCAGCAACTGTCATGCATCTAGTTTGTTTCCTACATGAATATTAGGATGTGTAAGCTACTGCATCAGCCTTTTGGTCAATCTAGCTCAGTACTGTCTATGTAGACTGGAGACAGCTCTCCTGGATGTAGAAAGGGATGTTTTCCAGATGCCAGAGATTCAAGCTGAGACCTTCTGCATCCAAAGCATGTGCTGTCCAACTAAGCTAGGGGACGCCAAACTTTCAGCTTCAGGGCTACTGGACCTTTAACCTCTGTCAGTCGAAACGGACCTGACAGGCACTTCAAAGCTGTTCTTGCTCACCTCCTGGCCTCTCAGGCCACCTTTCCCTGAACTCATCCAACCTTTGAAAGTCACAGGTTTGTCCAGGGTGGCCTCTCAGGCACACTGCACCTGACTGTGCCTGAAAAATTGCAGTATTTTTTGTTACTTGCTTTAAGGTTAATAAATGATGTTTTTTTAATCAGATTTTGAATATTCTCTTTGTACATCCTAATGAAGGTCACTGATCACTTTAAGAGCCTTAGAATTGAGTTAATTAGATGCCAAAGGCAGGCACCTGTCAGGCACACCGCACCTGCACCTGAACCGGGAGTCCCAGTGGTACCTTGATGGAGTTAAAGGAGGGAATTTCAACAGGTGCAGCTTCTCATCTCACAGTTAAAGGTCCAGTAGCCCTGAAGTTAAAGGTTTAGAAACCCCTATACTAAGCAATAGTTCCCCCTCCATGCTCATAGCCCTATGAACATCTATATATAAAACTGAAAAGTCACTGACTGACTTGCTCTTTCACTGACTCATCAACACCCAGCCAAAACTGCTGGACCTAGAAGTGTGAAATTTGGGGAGGGTGTCCCTTCCATCATGGACACACTCACTAGGTACTGATTTTCATAAATTCCAACCAGAGGGGGGTGAAAAGGGGTGCAACATGTCTTCATCCCTTCACTTTACATTGATGAATCTCTGACTGATCACTGCTCAGTCCCAACCCCTGGACCCAAAAACATGAAATTTGGGGAGGATGTTCCTTATGATCACTCACCAAGAACAATGTTGAAAAATTTAACCCTTAAGGGGGTAAAAAAGGGGTGAATGTGTTTTTGTCCCATGCTTAACATTGAAGACTGATCAATCAACATCCAGCCAATTTGTTGCCCAGTGCCTGATGCACATGGGGGAATGGTGCGCATGGGGGGATTTTACCCTCGCAACATGGGTACATTTGGCTACTTCTTGTATAAAGCCAGGTGGGTAGAGCTGAACTGTCTCCCACCTTACATTGTCTTTGTCCAAGATGCAATGAACCTTTGTCTCAGCCCAATTAACTTCTGATGTCAGGCCCTGACTTCAGAAGACATGCACGTGCAATGAGCAACAAGAACTTAAGGGAAGCTGCATTATTCCCAAATATAACAATGCATGCCTTTTGAAATTAAAATTAAATCAATAATGTTTTATACGTATCTGGCACATGATTCCAAACAAAATGTTGCTGCCATACTATTTAATTTGAGCTTGAAATTTAGATTAATCTACTTCAAGAAGCAATATATAGACAGGATTTAAGTCTTTATTAAGCATTGCTATAAAGAAACATGAATCATAACGTGGCTGTCACTGAGACCTGCTTAATACACTGCTAGGGTTAAATAAACAAAGTTTGATCATGACCGTAAGCAGCAGTGTTCAGCTGAATTCAGTTACTGCATGCAGAAAGGTTTGGTTGGATGAATATTCAAACAATGCTTTCAGCCTCATGACCCTTGGACTCTAGTAAAAGAAATTCCATGAGTCCTCAGAGGTTTAGTTCTTCATGACCTCTTTGGAAGGGACCAGAACAAGAATATATGAGGGTGTATTAGGGAAGAAAAAAGAGTGGGTGGGAGAAGGGCAGAAAATGTTCAGCCAGAGAGAAGTTGTGCTAAACTCAAAGCCATACTAATAATGACCAATGAAGAAACTCTGAAAAGGGTATTTACAGGGAGGGGAAAGCTGGAAGAGCAGAAGAGTCAAAGAATCATTTGCATGCCAGGAAATCAATGATCTCTTCTCTCTGCAGCCAGTTAGCTTTTGCAGTTTTTCAACAAGCGAGAAGAAAATCAAATACAGTAATGCCTCACGTAACAAATTTAATTCATTCTGGAGGCATGTTTGTTACATGAAACATTCTTTACGTGAAGCGGATTTTCCCATAGGAAATAATGGAAACTCAGATGATTGGTTCCACAACCCCAAAACTATTCATATAAAAATATTACCTGGATGTAAAAATGATGAGAGAACACTGGTATTGAATTCAAAACATGCATTCAATGTGCATGATCTTATGAAGTCTACTTAGGCTGCAGTCCTAAAGACACTTTCCTGGGAGTAAGCCCCTTTAACACAATGCGGCTTACTTCTGGGTAGATATGGTTGGGTGGCTGCAATCCAAGACACTTTCCAAGTGTCTCCCCACTTTCTCCTTCTCGCCATCCTGAGTCTCTCTCTCTCCCCTGCTCCCTTCTGGCTGGCCCTGAGCTGCTTCCCTCTTCTCCACTGCTCTTCTCTCCCTCTGCCCAGCAGACACCCGGCCACAGGAGGAATAGCATGGAATTGTTGCTTTTGCTATGGGCAGGTGCGCTAGGCAGCCCTGACGCTTTTTAAACAGGCTGCTGGCCAGCGCGTCTGCCCCAACTACCAATGAATGTGTTCTTTGTGAAGCACAGTTTGTGAAGCACAGTTTGTTACATGAAGCAGAATCCTAGAGAAATTTTTGTTTGTTACGTGAAACATACTTTACGTGAGGCGTTCTTTTTAAGTGAGGCGCCACTGTATCAAAGAAATTTTTTGTTAAGAAGGAAAAGGATTCATCACAAATCTCGGTAGAGGCAGAACGATGTTATAGTTTGTCAACAACAGTAACATTTTTCTATAAAGTGAGTATTTGAACATTCAGTCTATTCAATGTTATTTAACTAGCTGCCACACCAGACTAAAAAGAGCAACTTGTGGAGATGTCATTAATATTGTCCAATTGTGATCTTCACCTTAATATGGAAAATATCATTCAACATTTGTTTTGCTAATAACTAATTTTAGTAGAAAAGATACACTTGGCATATCAGAAATGCAACAAAGGAAAGGTAGTGAGACAATAATAAAATGGCACCTATAATAAACAATAATAAAATTCTCCTTTTCTGTGCCCAAAAAACCTTTCCTGAAGTTCAAAATGAATTGCATGCATTGATCATTATGAATTTAAAGACCATGGGACAAAAATACAGCTAAGCTAAATGTTTGGCAACAGGGCTAGCTCACCTTGGCTGCAATCCTAAAGACACTTTCCTGGGCATAAGGCCCATAGAACACAATGGGGCTTACTTTTGAGTAGATATGGTTAGGATTGTGCTCCTCTTAGCTAATCACTCAGTTGACTGAAGATGAGAAAAACACTGACTATGGCTGCAATCCTAAAGACACTTTCCTGGGAGTAAGACCCATTGAACACAATGGGGCTTACTTTTGAATAGACCTGGTTAGGATTGTGCTCTACGATGGGCAGAGATAATGGCTAAATTCTCCTATATTTTAGCACCTAAGTGTGTGATGACCTTTGGATAAAGCTGAAAACTCCTTGTTCACACTTGCTGTTCCTGAATGGTAAAGATTACACTTGATTACACAAAGAAATTCCTAGCCCTTGAAGTTGTTCCATACTTTGAATTAATAGATATTTGAAAGAAACAGCTGTGCATGTTTGTGCTACTAATGTGCATCCCGAGGGCAAGGGGAAACAACAGCAGGACCAATGGTTCTACTTGGGACTAATCTGAGCAGCTTGGGACTATAGCAAGCTGTGCTGGGTTCCAAACCCACCATATTTTGGAATGGTTACGTGCATATTTTCTCAAGTGCCAAAGTGAAGCTATTGCTTAGTATGATAATTTCATAGCTGTCAAATTCAAAACATATTTTCTTTGATCAATATCAGGTAATAACCAAAGCAAGAAAAATAGAACACTTCTATGGAAAAATGAAAATGGGCAAAAATGTTAAGTGTGATGGGACTTTAGGATAAGATACATCCAACAATTAAAGACTCTGACTGCAAGAATATGTGTACCCTATGACAGCTTAAGATACACATTGCGTACAACCCTTGAAAGAACAGACTTGCTTCCCAGCCAGCCAGTTGAAAAGTAACATAGAGCACAATCCTAACCCTGTCTACTCAAACGTAAGCTCCATTGTGTTCAATGAGTCTTACTCCCAGGAAAGTGACTTTAGGATTTCAGCCATAGTAAAAGATGCCACATAGTAGAAGATGAAAATTAACAAGCATGATTCAGATATCAACCAAACAGCAAATCCTGTCCAATCCACCAAAAGGACTGCAAAGACTGCTGCAAAGACAGTATACTCCTTTGATTCATAAGAGTACCTGCCTCACTCAAATCTATCAAACATTTCCCTCTTCCAAACAAGATGTTGCCATTAAAAAGTATTTCTGAAATACAAACAGGCTAAAGAGGTTGCACTAATGAGAATGTGGTTGAACACTTGGCAAATTTTTTTTAAAAGGAGAGAACACTTTTTATTCATATTTAGAAAATATATGCCTTCAGGTGAAATTTAAGGATTTTTTTTTTCAATTTGTGGACAGACCATGTAGGGATTATATTTCCTCTTAGTCTTCAATATGTCATTCTTCATGTTGGCACCAGTCTTGCTAATGCATACAATCCTTTTAACACAGATTGCATCTCTTCTGCAAACAGGAGGATAACTTGAGTAATATACCCAAGATTCTATAGCGCCTGTGTTCCTATGGGAATGCAACCCAAAAGTTTATCCAATAAATTAAAAATAATACGTCCTAAGGGAAGCAAATGACATAACAGAATGAAAAACATTTCCTGTGAAAGGAATATTTTTAGATTGTTCCGAGTACTGGAGAATAAAAAGAAATATGAGCTCAGTGATGGCTCCCCAAAATTATTCCTAGTAGACAAACTACAGAAATATTTTGACAAATGATTCAGGATCTTTTGAAACTGTTACATGAGAAAGCCACTTAAGAACGTGATTGCAATTAAAAAATAAATGGTCACCAGTTCCTCCATACAAGTCAGTTCAATGCATAGAGACATGCTTGTGCCCTGCTGCTTCCCCAAGTACTGACAAATTCCAGTGGGTAAATTCCATATGAGAATCTCTCTCACCCTTCAGGGTGAGAGTGAGACATCATTGTAGGCTTATAGTGTCCATGATATTTGTGCTTTATTTACAATTATATAGGTTGAAGTTTGAATAGAGCTATTTAGTTGGTCACTTGTGCATCCACAAACATCCCCAATTCACAGCTCTACATCCCATGAAGTGGCTTGGCCCTTGGCCAGCTCTCTCCATTAGCTCCCATTCCAGTCTCCATGTTTCACAAACTGAACCACATTGCCAGAAATTTCCTATCATACTGCCTTTGCTCTTTTAACTGATGGTCAACTAATGCAAAGACCTCTAGTAAATTTTAATAGTTAGAAATTGAGCACCAATCCAATTACATAGCTTAAAAGCTGCCATTCTTAAAACTTGAAAATATGGCATTAGAAACAAGGTTCATTCTTGCCACTGGGAAATTACAGGAATAAAGATGCCATGAGGATTAACATTAGAAATGAATCTGAACATTAAAAACTACTAAGCAGAAGCATAGCTTATATTTGGAAATTGTATTCTAATGCAAGCTGCAATCCAGTTAGGCCATGCAATCCATAGTTCCATGCTAGCCTAGAGGTATCATAAAAGTGCCATAAGGCACTTCTGCCCCACTCCTTGGGCAGGGGGTTAGGCCAGTGCACAGGAATGCACCAACCTCCTCACACCTCCACTTTTGCAACACTCACTGGCCAGAGAAAAGAACTTAACTCTGGCTGAGGGCATGCTCTGGATTATACCCACTGTCTCTTCTTCCTTGCTTTGCATTATTACCTTAAATACTTTTTTTGATAGTTGAAAATCCAAGCATAACTAAGGAAAACAAAATATACAAATAACTCTCAAAGCCACAGGTAGCCCAGCAATAATGAGATCTGATTTATCTCCATATCTTTGTGTACATATTTCTTCTTTAATCCATTTTTCCACATATATATGAGACTACTTCAGAGACTACTCTTTGGAGGTTTGAAGGTCAATATCAAAAGACTGCATTCTAGTTTCACAGCAGTGCGCCTATAGCTCAAGTTACTATTCAACAATTGTGCCAAATATTTTTTGTTAAATATAATCTGCCTTTATCCTTCCCATGCAATTTCAAATTTATAAAAGGACTTTGAAAAACGCACAGCATAAAACCATTTGTGCTCTCAAAGAAGCAGGAGTTCCTAATGGCACACCAAACAAAAACAGCAAAGGCTTATTTTGAAATACAGTATGTCTACCTGATCTGTTTCAGAAAGTCGTCAGACTTCTGTTGAGACAGTTGTAGGAAAAATGTTCCAGTCAAATACCCTAAGAGACAAGAAGATTATGATCCTCTCTACCAAAGCCAAACACTGATTGAAAAGATCTTAACTTCTTTCACTTAACTTATAGAATGTTTATGGAACCATTTACAGAAAATGCATACAAACACACACAAACACACACATACACACACCACTTTTCCAGAAAATTCTGGTTTATTCCATTTCCAGTCCAGCTGATGATCACAAATGGAACATATGGTAGTCAAGTACAACCAAGTATTATTGAATAATCATCTCTTCATCTCAAGCCACTTGTGGAGTATACAGGTGTCTTTATACAGGTGTCCCACTAGAGTTCCATTCCAGAACCTCTCATGAATAAAAAATTGTGGATGAAAAAGGGAAAAATAAATTTAAAAACCCACTTTCATGATTCTTGCTCCTCCATTACTTCTAATGGAAAAAGCTTGTGTCTCAATATCTGCAGGGGTTTGATTCAAAAAATGTGTTAAATAAAAACAGTTAAATTAAAAGTGCTCCCTTTACAATGGTTCAAAAACAGCTTTTCTTACTTTTGTAGAGAAGCAGCCAGCCATATTCAAGATGTAAAGAACCCTCTGCCTTTGCCTGGCTTAGCTGGAATGGAATGATTGCTTGCATGACTGCCTCTCTACAACAGTTTTTTAAACTGTTATTTGCAGTGGTCATTCATGTTCAGCCAAATCCGTGTATTAAAAAAAAATGTGGATAACAAGGTTGGAGATGTAGTACTGCCCATCTAGACACTGAGGATAGTGCAAAACCTATAAATTAGACAAGCTCAGGCAACTAACGTCAGGCTGGTTGATGCAGCTATGGCAGATGGGTACCTACTAAAAGGCATATTGAAGGGACTGCGCATCTGTTTAATGTAAAAAAAGTGTTCATAAAGCCAGTTCAGACACAAATCTGGCACTAATCAGTTGAAAACATAGCCTATTTGTGCAGTGCTTTTGCTGTATATACAAGCAATCCTTATCAGCACTCAGAGATATAATCCCCAATAACTCCAGAGCTTGAAAACATCCTGCTTTGACCATGGGAATAACAACCAACTCAGTCTACCTCTGATCATCCTGTTCACACATTTCTTGCCCATAAATACCATATGTATATAGGAATACAAACTGGCTGTGAGTACAGTTTCATAAGCAGTAAAAGAATGATTAGAAGGCACAGTATTAATTCCTCATCTGGGCCATTTGAAAGAACTAGTAGCCTTCAGTTTTGACTAAGCAAAAGTAATTCATTTCCAAACCCATCAACATAAAAAAATGAAGATAGACTGAGGGAAAAGAATTCAAAGTTTGCAATTATAGTAGTTAGCAAGATGCAAGCATTATGATACAAATGTAACCATTTTTTATCTCCCATTTCTTTGTAGATGTCAGGATACATCTTTTCCCAATTTTCCCATAATTAAGGAAACTTCTAATTTTTGGAACAAAACACAGCATATATGTACTATGTTGATTTCAAGAATATGTACCCGACTTTATGAAGAGAGAGTTTATAGCAACATGAATTGAATTGTGAACCAAATTGCATGAATTGTGTCCAGCACGACACACACTCACCAGTATGGGCTTGCTGTGTATTCATATGAATAGTGTAATGGCTGAGATATTGATGATGAGCTTAGCCTTTCCTTGCTGAGAATTGAAAAGTCCCACATGTTTTTCAATGTTCACAGAAAAAGAGAAGCAATCTCATGATAATGTGTGGTTCTAGCATTACATGGCTGTTTGTACCAGTAGACCCCTCTAGCAAGCTAGGCTTTTGCGTAAGACAGATGATTATTGTCCAAACACACTCAGTTCTGAAATAGTACTCATCAAATCCAAGAGACTTGTTTTTATTTTCTATCTTGCCAGGTTTCTTCAGTTTCTATCCAAAAGCTACGTCCTTTTCAAATAGTCTGCTTGCAAAAGCTATATCAACTATGGCATGGCTCCCAAACTTTTTTTGACTGGTGGCTCCCATGATCTACTGGCTGTAGCTCCCCACTAGATAGGTTGTGAGGATTCCACAACTTCTGTGGCTGATTTCCACAGCTCTCCAAGGAGCCACAACTCACAGCTTGGGAACCACTGAATGTTGTTATATTGGTAAAAATCCATAGAAAATGAATTATATGGAATGTTTTCATTTCATGAAATGTTTTTTAGCTCTAGGGCTCCATCCAAACTCTGCAGAAATGAAACTCACCTCATCTCAGAGAGGGGGGAAGCGGCACATGTGGGTAAGCCTGCAGATTCACTGATAACTGAATCCATGAATACTGAATCCATGGATATGGGGGTCCCTGTATGAGAACCCATGTTGGATTGTGCATTTTACATCAACTTTGGGGAAAGCCTAATTTTGGCAGCACCAACATTCAGGTGGAGTTCAACCACTAGATTCAACAGACACATAAGTTGGCATCCATCAGTCTTGAAAGACTAGACACATAGCTGCTTCTTCATCATCATAATCAGGCTATTTGCATGAAAATTAACATGAACTAGCTGAAAAACTGCAGTTTTTATAACTCTGCTTAAAAACAGTGTCTACATTTAAGTAATACTTTTAAATCTATGGCATGCAATGTGAAACATCTTGGAATGCTAGGTCAGTAGAAGCATATTTGAAAAAAACAAACCAAGAATTGATAACCCATGGCTTTCATTCAAGAACCTCTAGTAATTTATGTAAATACTGTTGTGTTTTATCAGCTACATCCTTCTCTTTACATTAACACACATTTAAATGAGTATAGGTGAGCTTTTCACAATATCTGTGATTTCAATTATTCACAGATCCATGGATGCATTCATTAACATTACTTATATGTTTACAGTGGTACCTTGGTTTAAGAGCATAATTCGTTCCAGAAGCATGCCTGTAATTCAAAATACTTGTTTATCAAAGTGAATTTTCCCATAAGAAATAATGGAAACTCAATTTGTTCCCAAAAAATTCATATAAAATGATTTAAAAAGCAGGCCTCCATCAGTCTTGAGAGTCTTGCATATGCTGCATGCAAAGCACGAAAGCCTGGGTTAGATTGATATGGAGGATAGGCTGTTACCCAAGCAGCAAATCCCCCCTCTCCACGCCACTGAATTAGTCCAAGGGAAAGGCAGAGCCAATACGATTGGATCCAGCTGCATTGCAGAGCTGGGCTAAGACAGGAGCACACCCTGTCTTGTGGGGCCGACCCGGGTCTCATAACCATAAAATCTTGTAATCATAAAATGATTACAAGACTGTAATACAATACAATATATAAAGAAAAATAAAGCAAATTAACCTGCACTTTAGTCAATCAGGTCTCTCAGGCTACAGTCTGTCCCCCGACACAGGAGTGAGTCCCACTGATTATAACTGGACTAACTTTAGAGTAGAAATGCAAGGCTATGTCTTTCAAGCGCCTTTCCATTGCCCCCCTTACATATGAGTGGGCCCCATTGACAATAATATGCTTACTTCAGAGTAGACATGCATAGGTGGGTCTCAGGAGAGGCTGAGCAGGTGCTGATGCAGAGCACCAAAACCAGCTGTATCCATGCCAGGACTATTTTTTGCTTGTAATGCAAGACAAAATTTATTAGAATTGTTTGCTTGTCTTGAAAAATGCTCTCAATCGAAAATGGTTATACTGTAATTGTAAACACATTAAAGTAAATCAAGGTAATCAGCAGGCCCCTTCCCAAAAAATCAGTATGTTTTTCAATCCTACCCAGTGGTGGGATTCAAACAAATTAACAACAGTTTCTATGTCCTAATAACCTAAATCAATAACAGGTTCTAAGTCCCATTAGTAATCACTCAGAATCAGGTGCTCATTAGCAAAGGGTTCTATAGAACCTGTGAGAACCCCCTGAAGTCCACTATTGGTCCTACCCATTGCCCAGTTCAGTGTAATTTCCGTATTTAAACTTATTCAGTGTGATTTAGAATGAAATCAGTTTTAAATCTAGTGTAATTTTTTTCTTGCGATAGAGAGGTATTGAAAAGAAATCAGGTTAGGAGAACCGATCTCCAATGGAGGCAGGTAAATTGCTTCCAGGGACCAAATGTGGCCTATGAATCTTATGTTTGACACCCTTGCTCTGTAGGGAACAGAAGGAAAAGCAGGTGGAGATAACCATGAGTTTGCTGAAGAAATGTGCCTCTGTGTGTTTTAAATTCTTTTCTATTTGATGGTCCATGGCTGTTTGTAAATTATCTGAAAGTAATTGTAACATGCCAACAATAGGAACAGTGAATGAAAAATGAAAGATATAATATGGAGTTTTTTCCCACCTTTCATATATAATCTAGCTAGATGGTAAGTATTAAAGAAGGGTATTGGTTACAGTTCTTGGTTGAATGATTAAAAAAAACCTGTTTGAATCTCCTGCTGGTCAGTGACAATAATACTGAGTTAGGTAGACTTTCAGCATAGTCAATACAGGAATGCGGCAGAGGCTGGGTGTCGCAAACATGCTGGAAGGCATGCCTGCGAGCCCCACTGCTGGGTGAGTGCTGGAGCTGGCCCAACATAGTCAGGTGTTATGCTAGCACTGGGCAAGCATTAGTTCTCTGGTTCTCTGTAGCTCAGCGGTCTAGGGACACAATCCTATATGCACTTTCCTGTGAGTAAGACCCAATGAGCACAATGGGGCTTACTTCTGAGCAGACATGGTTTGGATTGTGCTCCAAATCACCAATAATTGTATAATGTTTGCGCTAGGTCATGAATTGTCTTGCTGAGGTCTTGCTCCAGAGTGATCTTTGTGATGGCATTTGGGATTGGGGAGATTATGAAGTTACATTTTTATAACAGATCTATTGCAATTCGTGACATTTCTGCAGTTTTACAGCACAAGGAAAGAATGGACGAGATGATGTTTTGAAAAAGTATAGCAACTTTTAAAACTATAAGATTTGTTCATTAATCAACCATGACATTTATATTGTGTGCAGTTTTTCAAAAAGCAAGAATTATTATGGATGATAAACTTCATGTGTCTGCCTAAAGTTTCATGCTCCAGTAAGAAGTGAGTTATTTAAACTTCCTTTCAAAAGAATGCTGTCTGTAAGGTCTACTCTACACACTATGTTCCTTGTATAGTGGTAATGGAAATGCAAACTCTCTTGTATGCTTAACTATAAATATACAAGGCATCTAGAAGGCTTATTATTTATCTTTACATAGGCCATTCTTGCAAATCACACTATGATATAATGTAATGCAGTAAGGAAGCATTTTGTACCCTAACATCACTTCATCAAGTTTAAGGTGATGTGCAGGCTGCCTTTCTAGTAGCCTGATCACTAGAAAAAAACTAGATCATGGTTAAAAGAAATGTTTCCTGTTAAACTTGATCTAATTATTCCAAGTGTTGTCAGGCAAGAACATTTTCAAGCAATAATACAATGGTACCTTGGTTTAAGAGTAACTTTGATTATGACTGTTTTGAATTGAGAGAAAAATTTCTCAGAAATTTTGACTTGATTTAAGAGCACTATCTTAGAAGATGAACACTTTTGAGAAAGTTTGGAACAGGCTTCCATGGCCAGGTAGGATTGCCATATGTCCTGAAAAACAGGGTCAATCCTGATTTGGGGGGATTGTGCTCATATTCTGACAAATGGGACAGAGGGTCCTGTCCCAGTTTTGTGGAAGAGAATTATGGCCAGGGAACTCTCAGGGGAGTACCCGGGGGTGGTAGCAGGAGAAGGGGTGGGGCCCTAGGCAAAGTTTGGAACAGACTTCCATGGCCAGGGAACTCACAAAGAGGGATCTGGGGAGCAGCCTGAGCCAGGGGTGTATGTGGGATCTGTGTATGGCAGTATTGAAGGTGTGCTTTAACAGTGTTCCAATGCTGCTCCACATCAGCAGAATGGGAATATTAAAGCTGCACAAAAAGACAAAGATTCCACTGAGCTAATGGATAGTGATAGTGACTCCATCAGTGACAGTGAAAGTCATCCCTCCTCACGCATATCTTCCTCAACCAGCCATGAAGGTTTCCAAAGTTTCAGTACAGTTTAGTACTGTACATTATTTTTCTTTGTTATAGTGTTTTGTAATCATTTTTATTTACAGTAAATGTCTTTATATAATTTTTTTGGACTGTGAAACCAATCACCTGAGTTGCCATTATTTCCTATGGGAAAATCCGCTTTGGGTTACAAGTGTTTTGGATGAATTATGCTCACAAACCAAGGCACCACTTAAACTAAAAAACTAAACTTGGCATCCATCAGTCTTAAAAGACTATGGTATTGTGCTCGACGCTGCATGCGAAGCATGAAGGCCTGGGTAGATTGATATGGAGGACAGGCTGTTACCCAAGCAGCAAATCCCCCTCTCCACGCCACTGAAATAGTCCAATGGAACAGCAGAGCCGATACAATTGGTTCCAGCTGCGTCGCAGAGCTGGGCTAAGGACAGGAGCTCACCCTGTCTTGTGGGGACCCGGGTCTCGAACCCTGGCCTTCTGGTTAACAGGCACAGTGTCTATAGAACCCTCTGCTAATGAGCGCCTGGTTCTGAGAACCGGTTACTCATGGGACATAGAACCTGTTGTTAATTTAGGTTATTAGGACATAGAACCTGTTGTTAATTTATTTGAATCCCACCACTGCCCAAGGCTTCCTGAAAGTTCTGCAATGCTGTGTGGGCACAGTTCCTGGGCATTTGCGTAGTCCTGCCACTGTTTCTCGTGCAGTCTCATAACTCACTATGAGAAGCTTATAGACTCAAGGTGGTTCACACAGGCAGGCTACATTAAACTCATCTTTATTTCAACTAGCAGAATTTACTTGTTGCTGTGGGAATAAGATTTCAGTAATGTTTGTAGACCCTGGGCATGGCTGGACATTGGCAGACATTAGTGGGTACCGGGCAGTGGGCACCAGTGCGATTTCAACACCAACAGGCACCAGAGGGTATCAGGGAAAAATTGTGGGCAGAGACTGGCACCACTTGGCATCAGGCACCACTGAGTTGGGGGCACACACAACTCTTTCCCTCACTCTCCAGCCCATGTACCTTGACACACAACATACGTCTAGGTCAGACCTAGGTACAATGAATGAATATCTTGACACATTAACACACGTCTAGGTGCAGTGAATGACTGAACTGCACACAGTACCCAACTTTCTCTCTAGCCTGCCTACCTCGATGCACAACACACAACACAGGTCTAGGTCCAATAAATGAATGAATCACAGACAATATCCCAATCTCTTTGCAGCCTGCCAACCTTGATGCACAGCACAGGTCTAAGATCAATGAAGGAATGAACACACAACACACACTCTCTCTCCAGCCTACCTACATCGATACATATCACAGGTCTAGGTGCAATGACTGAATGACACACACACATAAAAAACCAGGCTAGGCGCAATGAATGAGTGGCACACACAAAACACCCAACTATCTGTCCAGCTTGCCTACTTGACACACAACACATGTCTTAGTGCAATAAATGAATGAATGATATACACACAATCCAACACTGTCCAACTGGCCTACCAAGGTGTACAACACAGGTCTAGATACAATCAATGACTGACACATGCACAAAACCCAGGTTAGTTACAATGAATGACACACACAAACACAACACCCAGCTCTCTGTCCAGCCTGCTTACCTTGACACACAACACATGTCCAGGATCAATGAAGGAACGCAGGCCTACTATCACATAGGTTGACACATATCACAGGTCTAGGTGCAATGAATGAATGGCACACAACACCCAGTCTTGGTGCTATGAATGAGTGGCACACACACAATGCTCTGTCCAGGCTGCCTTCCTTGATATATGACACAGGTCTAGGTACATGAATGAATGACATACACACATCACACAACTCTCTGTCCTTCCCAGGTGCACAACACAGGTCTAGATGCAATGAATGAATGACACACACACACACACACACAACACTCAGGCTAGGTGCAATGAATAAGTGACACACACAACACCCAACTCTCTGTCCAACCAGTCTAGCCAGGTGCACAACACAGGTTTAATAGCAATGAATGTATCACAGGCTAGGTGCAATGAATGTGTGACATACATACACACACACACACCTAACCAGCCTATCCAGGTGGACAACCCAGGTGTAGGCACCATGAATGTATCACATACACACACAACACCCGGGCTAGGTGCAATGAATGTGTGACACACACAAACAACACCTAACCTGCCTACCCGAGTACACAACTCAGGTCTAGGAGCAAAGTATCACATACAACACACCCCAGGCTAGGTGCAATGAATGTGTGACATACACACACACACCTAACCTGCCTACCCAGGTACACAACTCGGGTCTAGGAGCAAAGTATCACATACAACACCCCCCAGGCTAGGTGCAATGACTGTGTGACACACACACACACAAAACAGTAACCAGCCTACTCAGGTGTAACCAGCCTAACCTACAGCCAGGTGTGGGCGCCCTGAGTGTATCCCAGCCAGCCACAGAGAACAGCCTACCTGCGCCCTCCATGCGTGGCGTGTGAGGGCTGCGTGTGTGAGGGGCGTGTGGGGGCCCCTCCTGTGCTGCAGCCACCTGCGAGGGGAGAAGAGGCTTCCTGAGGCGGGGGCTGCGGGGGCGAGGACGGGGGTCTCCCTGGCGGAGAGTCTCTTCCCGCGGGGGGCGTCGGAGTCGAAGGAGAAGGAGAGGCTGCCCTGAGGCGACTTGTCCCGCGGAGTGAGGGGGGCGGCCAGGCACTCCGCCGAGGGGCTGCTGCGGGGAGCCGCGGAGGGGCGAGCGGGAGCCGCTTCCTCGCAGCCTCCCGCGGAGGAGCGGCCGATGACGGCGGGGTCCAGGCTGCGGGTCTGGCGGAGCCTCCGCTTGGAGAAAAGGGGAGCTCCGGGGGGCGAGGAGGAGCTGCAGGAGAAGACGCTGTTGAGAAGGCTGTGCGCCGACATCTCTCTCAGGGAGTCCCAGCCTCAGCCTCCTCAGACTGACTCCAGGCTCAGGATGGACCCAGCACTCCAGCACTGCCTAATTTGGCTTCTCCCCACTCCTCCTCCTCCTCCATCACTGCTCCACCACCTACACTGCACCCTCCACTCGCTCCCTCTCTCCAAGCCCAGCACCGGCTCCAGCACTACACACGCTTTCCTGGGACAGGGAGTAAGGAGTAAGCACTCGGGCACTCAAACTTTCTTGTAGGAACAAGAGTAAGCACACACACACACTTTCCCAGCCACAGTTCCTGGGACCAGGAGTAAGACCTAATCCCACTCACACTTTCCCAGCCACAGTTCCTGGGACCAGGAGTAAGACCTAATCCTACTCACACTTTCCCAGCCACAGTTCCTGGGACCAGGAGTAAGACCTAATCCTACTCACACTTTCCTCTCCACAGTTCCTGGGACCAGGAGTAAGACCTAATCCTACTTACACATTCCTAGCCACACTTTCCTAAAACTGGGAGTAAACCCTATTCTGATCCACACTTTCCTATTCCCTGGGAGTAAGCCCCATTGACTATAATGGGGTTGAGTAGACATGCATAAGATTGGGCTCTCGGTCTATAATCCTATCCACACTCATTGGGGAGTAAGCTCCATTGACTATAATGAGTACACATGCATAAGGTTAGACTCTTAGGCTATAATCCTGTCCACATTTACCTAGGAGTAAGCCCCATTGATTATACTGGGGATGAATAGACATGCATAGGGTTGGACTCTTAGGCTATAATCCTGACCACATCTACCTCGGAGTAAGCTCATTGTCCATAATACATTTTGCAAATCTCATTTTATTTACTTCTGAGTAGACATTAGGTTAGTATCTAAGCGTTTAACCAGTCTTACAAATTCTTCTCAATTCCATATGCGCCGGGTGGCTCTCTTTCTATCTATAGTCTTTATAGACCGCTTCTCAGCTAAAAGGTTCACAAAGTAGTTTACAAAGAAAATGAAAATATTAATTCCTGGTGACAAAGAACATGCTTAGAAACAACTATCTTTATTTTTTACTCACGCTCATCCACTGATAATGGTTTCTGGAGACCGAGGGTCAAATCCTATCCAACTAGCCTTGGGGTAGCTCTTAGCCCTATCCAACACTAAGGCAATCCCCATTGAAAACAATGGGGCTCACTTTTGAATAGACATGCTTAGGTTTGTGCTCAAAGCCCTGGTGCAGCTGTGCCACAGGAGTGGGTGCTGCATCCAGTGGTCAGAGGGTTGTTAGAAGCTTCCTCAAAGTAAGGGATCATTTGAATTGCAGCTGCACTGGTGCTGAAAAGTTGGATACAAATTGGATCCTGAGGCTGTAATCCTATTCACACTTCTGTAGGAACAATCCCCATTAACTCTATACTGATTTACTTCTGAGTAGAAACATCTAGGACTGACCTCCGAGGCTGCAATCCTCTGTACACTTTCTCAGGAGTTAGCCCGCTTTCTGAATATCTGTGAAGACATGCGTAGGATTGTGCTGCAATGTTGCAATCCTATCCATACTTCGGAGTAGGTCCCATTTACTATGATGGCACTTGCTTCTGAGTAGATATGCATAGGATTGACCTTTCAGACTGAAATCCTATATACACTTTCCTGAGAGTAAGTACCATAGAAGACAAAGGGACATACTTCTGAGTAGACAAGCTTAGGATTGTGTCATAAGACTTGCTTCGTTGTGGCTTAGATGATGGTCTGTATCTCTTGGTTCAGTTTGTTCAACTACATGTACTGGTACTTGCTCAGTCTAGTAAGTTAGCTGCTTATTGTAACATGAAAGTGAAACAGACTTCTAACTGGTTTACTTAAGTGTTCTTTGAATTTTGCCAATGGACAACATATTTTAAGTATACTAGCCTTTGCTATGCATGCTTTTTTGTGATTGCACCTCTATTATTGGATGTAGTTGTTGAATGCTGCAATACCTTATACCTACTTGGGAATAAATAAAAACTCAGTGGGACTTAGGCTGCAATCCTAAAGACACTTTCCTGGGAGTAAGAGCCATTGAACACAGTGGGCTTACGTTTGCATAGACATGGTCAGGATTGTGCTCTTGCTTCTTAGTAGACACTTAGTACTGGGCTGTCAGAAACATGGTTGTATATTAAAGCCCAACATATGATCCATGTCAAATCCCTTGATGCATTCCCTTCCTATTATGGGCTGCTTCTAAATACCACCACAAGCATTCATCTATGTCAACTGCATCAGACTTTTTGTTTCCTTGCTTACAACTAATGGCAATTCTTGGTCTGGCTACATTATTCTCATGCTTTGCCAATATGCTCCTGGGCCCATTTCAAGATACTGTACCAGTTATTGCCTTTAAAGCCCTACATGGCTTATGATACTTAAAGAACTGCCTTTTCACATATGTATCTGCCTCTATACTTTTTTTATGTCTGAGGTCTTGCTTTAGGGGGGTCACACTTCTCAGTGAAGATGGACTGATTTTGCGACAGCAATTCAGTTAAAATACTGCTTTGTCCAGGAAACACAGATCTCTCTCTCTCTCTCTCTCTCTCTCTCTCTCTCTCTCTCTCTCTCTCTGCCTCTGCTTAGAAAAGAGGGGTAATGACCTTTTTATTGCAACAAATCTTCTGCCTGTAAGGCTGCTTTAAAAAAACAAATCTGACATTCATATTGCATATGATGTATTCCTTGAGATAAAAAATAAAAGTAAAGTTTTGTATGGTGATGATCGTTGTGTTGTCTGATTTGGAATAAGTCACACTGGTGGATCTCGGGAGTGAAAAAGAGAAATTTAATTTTTAAAATATTGATAAAGCACTGTTGACATTAATTAAGGTAAAGAGCAACTAGTTTGGGTAGAAACCTTGCTCTGCTGCATCTATCCTTTGAAAAGCCCAATATAGAGCTTGTTCAGTCTGCACTGGTAAAATAACTGGTGCAGACTGGAGGAGACCCATTGCAGCCCCCCTGCCCTTACTTGGGCATAGGGGCCTCAAAAGGGTAAAAGATCCCTTCCCCTGAGGAGGTCTTCGGCTTGGAATTCCCTATGTCTTGGAAAACTGGGACTGTCCTGGTTTGGGGGGATTACATTCACATACTGGCAGGTTTGACAAGAAGTCCTCTTCTGGTTTTGTGGAAGGGAATTATGGCAACCCTGTCTTCAGCAGCCTCAACAGGTTGGTCACCATTTTGGAGCAACTGCACCAGTGGTGGGCACCAGCAGGTTCGCACCTACTCTATAGAACCGGTTCTTAACAAGAGATAGTACATATAAAGTTTAAAAATAGCCATTTAAAAGTGGCTGCCAGATGGACAGAGAACCGGTTCTTAATTTCTTTGAAGCCCATCACTGAACTGCACCCAGCAGCACTGCCACCAGTAGGATTGACTGCCCATTGACCACCATACTGAACAGCTGCTGGGCTCACACTGCTGGCCCATTCAGGCAGCTGTAAGTTTCCTTTGGGATCTGTATCATCTCTTCACCTGCAGCTGCCTATGTGGATTAAAGTGAAACAGACAGTAGCAGTTCTCTGCATCCTGAACCAGGACCAAAGATAAGGATTGAGTTTGTGTATTTCTTTTGTATGATTTCCTCAAAGTCAGTATGGCAAGACCTCTGGTGAGATTGAAACGGACTATGGCTGCAGTCCAGTCAGGCCTGGCTTAAGCTCTGGCAAGTCCTGTGCTGACCTGGGGGTGCTACAAAAGTGCTGTACAGCACTTCTGCGCCACTTCTGGGGAAGGCTTATGTCAGTGCACAGATACATCACCTAAGGAACGGGAAGACTGATGAGTTGTGCTGGCCTAGATTAGGTTTGCATCCTATATCAATGAAGGAGTTCCTTGGTTCACATGATTCATGTAAAATAAAATTGGAAGTTCCCTGGTTTTGGAAACCACACAAACAGCGCAATAAGCATTTTTCTGAGGGGGAGACAGCACAGAAGCAGAAGGATGGACCAGAGGCGGAATTTGTTTACATAGCCCCAACTGCACTCATACAAGGGGGGGGGGGGAAGAGAGGTAAAAAGTATATCATAAATTTCACTTTATTAGTGACAAGAAACAAGAGGTAGGGTTTTATTGTTTACTTTTTGTTTTTGTTCCCAAGGATCAAGATGCTTTGCTGTGGCTATCCATATTTCCTGTGGTGACTTGAAGCACTGCAATGATAGGGCAAGCATATCAGGACAGTGATTTCCACTTGAAAAGATGGTAAGAGAGACCAAAAAGGCTTTGTAAAGCAAATCTAGATGGGCAAGGTAGTAGCATTAACAAGTTCCAAGGTGTTCTGAAACAGAAAGTTCCAAAGCAGAAAAAAGGTAAAGACAAGATTGAACTTGAGGGGTTTTTTTTGAGAGGTCAGGTGAAACAGTGGGCACTGAACTATGGCTTGAGGTAGTGTTCATAAGAATAGATACTTAAAGGTGGGAAAGGAAGATGGTGTTCTGATACCTGCCCTGGATGCTGATTAACAAAGCATTTGTGGAGTAGCTAAGGAAATGTGGGACTTGTGATACAAGTGGACCACTAAATAGTTCATGTAAAATCATAGAATCACAGAGTTGGAAGGTACCTAATAGGTCATCTAATCCAACCCCCTGCCTGTAGCAGGAAATTTTCCTAGAGATCTCCAACAGGTGCTTGTTGAGCCTCTGCTTGAAGATCCTAAGTGAGGGAGAATCCACCTCCCTTGGCAATCTGTTCCACTGCTGAACTGTCCTTACCATCAGGAATTCTTTCCTGATGTCTAGCATGAATCTCTTTTCTTGCAGTTTGTACCTGTTCATTCTAGTTCTGCTTTCATCCATATGACAGCCCTTTAGGTATCTGAAAAGTGTGATATGTCTCCTCTTGATCTTCCCTTCTCCAGGCTAAAGAGACCAAGTTCTCTCAATCTTTCTTTGTAGGACTTGTCTTCTAGCCCATCTTTGTTGCTCTCCTCTGAAAGTGCTCTAATTTGGCTGCATCTTTCTTAAAGTGAGGTGCCTAGAAGAAGCAATTCACAAGCAATTGACATGGCAAGCAGGAAAACAGCAAATAGTAAATGAGATTTTTGTGACAGATTTCTATACCTTAAATTACTATAGGAAATCATACAGGATATTGTGGGATGAACACCTCAAGGACCTTTCTTTGACGATGGCCTTTGATCATTCTTTCCAGACTCAAGATATTTGCCTCAAGTGTTTAGCTCTCTAGAAAAGGTACAACAATGAACAATGAGCAAAGGTGCAACAATGAACTACAACAAGGCCTCAGCCCCAAGAAACCAATGTTTTGGCCTTCCTAAAGAAGTTTAAGCCTATGGGACCTGTGGCCATCAGTCCAATTGAAATACCATTAGGCTGGCCTTGGGACACTCTTCTGGTGTGTACCTTGCAAACAAACAAACAATGCTTCAGTGTAAAAAGATGGCAGGCATCAAAACGCCTTTAAAATTAGTTTTGTGGCAAATATCAAGAATATCACTAATATCAATATTAAACCAACTTCAAATCATTTCCTATTAATTTCAATGAAATTTCCTTCAGTGAGCCTTTATTTTAAATGAGTGCCAAGGCACTATGAAATGTATATATTTTAAGAATGATGTACTGTACAAACAATTCAGGACACTTGCATTTGAATTGATTGATTCCACTTATTTTTGTTCCACTTTCTTTGAATTGACAGATGAACTGTTTGAGCATGCATTTCCTCTAGTTTGAAGACATTATTCTTACTGTGTAATACCATGTTCCACTCTTGCACTTACTAGATCATAGGAATAATTACTTGTTTTAAATCACAGTTGCCAATCTGGTTTTATACAGTGAATCAAATAGCATTCATGGCATCTGCTGAGCGGCAGAAGTGACATCATATAGCAGGATATATAAGCATCATTAAGCAAGTGATAACAAGAGATAAGAAATGTTTCTTGTTTCTGCATTTACATTTTTCAAATCATGACAACATTTTTAATGTCCCAGTCCTAAATAGAATCAGGGCCAATCCTATCCAACTTTCTAATGCTGATGCAGCCTTGCCAATAGGGTGTGTTCTGCAGCCTACAGGGATGAGTCAGTGAGCCCTTAAGGCTTCATTGGCACTGGAAATTTGGATAGGATTGGGTTCTAAGTTCATTGCAATCCTATACACAATGGAAAATAATCCAGAAGAAATTGGAAGAACCTCTTCTAAGTAAATATTTAAAGCTCAACCCAGAAAGGCTGCAATCCAATGCAAACTAATTTGGGGTTACAGTGGATCATGTAACTTAATGAATTCCCATTAAAGCTCATTATTGCTGAAAGTCTATTAAACCTGAATTCATTGAACTCAATGGAGATATGCATGCATAAAAATTAGATATAAATGTTTTAATGCAGCAGAAAATGTCAATTGCTGCTAAAGTCAGTTAAATCAGGGTCTATTAAATCAAGGGTCGCTGTAATTCCCATTGAACTCCCTGGGAATTATGAATAAATGAGGATAGGCTGTTGCTAATAAAACTTCGGAATTTAGTTGGCTGACCCTAGTTCCTGATTTTATCTGTTCTGTACCAAACAAAGAAAAGCCAACAGGAAGTCCTGTTGCTTAAGTCCCATTTAAATGAATGGGAGTGGCAGGAGGATTTTCCAGCGCATGTCATCATGAACTGATTTATTAGAGAAACCCTTTTGGAAGCAAGATGTGAGAATCAAAATATACATATTTGTACTGAATTCTGAACAAGGTCTGACAGACTGGTGAGCATTATGCTGGAAATTCAATACACCAATATGGTAATGCTAGGCTGCATTTACATGGCCCTAATCACATTTGCTTCAGGAAGTGATTTGAAACTTTATACTATGCAGCATAATCCTATATGTGTTTGCTCCAATGTTAATTTCACTGTACTCAATGAGGGATATTTGCAGAAGATGGGTGGCACCAGGGGGGCATGAGTGCATGGCTCCCTAAATATTGATGCCAGCAGGGAAAAGTGCCAACCAGAATGGGAAACAGACCATGCAGGCCTCCGTCAGTCTTGAGAGACTATGGGATCGTTCTCGGCGCTGCATACGCTGCATGCAAAGCACAGAAGCCTGGGTTAGATTGTTATGGGGGATAGGCTGTTACCCAAGCAGCAAATCCCCCTCTCCACGCCACTGAATTAGTCCAATGGAAAGGCAGAGCCAATATGATTGGATCCAGCTGGCGTCGCAGGGCTGGGCTAAGGACAGGAGCTTGCCCAGGTTTTAGCTCAACATAGATTGGTTTAAAAAGCAGTACCTGCCTAAATTCCTTCTTCTATGCAATGCTTAAAGGTAGAGGCACTCTCAACTCCATTCTGTATGGTCACCATGACCAAGCACAGCCAAGAGGCCAGTTCTACCTGCCTGAAAGAGGAGGAATAGGAGCTCTCTTCTGCCCAGCAGGTAGAACCTGGCTCTAAGTCTGGGCAGAAGGCCAGATCTATGCACCCAGCACCCAGCACACCAGCCACAGAGGCTGGTTCTAGATCAACTAGAACCCTGTTCTACCTGGCAGATAGATAAGGGTTCTTATTTTAGGCAAGTACCAAGATGTATCCACCTAACAAATCTCAGCCACAGAGGCCAGCTCAACTGGGAGCCCAAGCTTACTCAGCCGGTTGATCTGGGTTCCAAGTCTGAGCAGGAGCTCAGGTCTACTCGCCCAGCTAATCTTGGCAACTCCAGAGTTCAGTTGCAGGCCAGGTCCACCCACCTGGTTCAACTTGGGCCCTCAAATTAAGGTAGTGCTCATGCTTCCCCCCCCCCCCCCAAACACAAACATTGGAGCTGCCTGGGCTGGAGAGAGTGCATAGGATTGCAATTGTGCAGTCTAAACTGTGCATGTTTACTTAAAAAAATACATGTTACTGAGTTCAATAATTCTTCCTCCACAGTAAGCATTTTAGTCTTGAAACTTTAATGTCTTTCATAATATTCAGAACATGCTTGCTGATTTTCTGCACTAAGCACATTTGCTGATGGAACAGTTACCTTCAAGCTGATGTAGCAAACATATGCATATGCCTCTTGTGACATAGCTGATTACTTGACATTGAACTAGAATGTCATCTCTTTGCAGAGTTTTAACTAATTCTTTTGAATTTGTCTCTGGAAACATTGTTTTAAAGAGGTTTCTGCCCAACCTGTGGGAATCAGAAACATGGAGGAGTAATGGGATTCCAAAATAATTGATGAAGCCCAAGAGGTATGTACTACTTGGGACAATTCCAGATAGGTTTATTATTACTGATCTGCTAGCAAGATAGGGAGTTTATTTTCACAGATGTACTCTTCAGCATCCTACTTTGACATTCATTGTTGTTGCAAAGAGAAAATTAAAAACACTGAAAATAGAAAAAGTGCCAAATGTAACATGACTTGGAGAACGGCAACCCCTGTGCTGGACCTCTTTGGCAGCATCTTAGAAAATGAGGCTATGGGTAGCTAAAGGGAGTTTTTTATTATTAGCGTGTGTCTTTTGTTTAGCTTATTGGCTTTGAGCTAGCAGATTCTGAAAATCGTGTCTAAAAAATAAAGTCCCCCTGGTGTGACACAGAGGCCTTGACTCATTGGCTGCAATCCTAAAGTCACTTTCCTGGGAGTAAGACCCATTGAACATAATGGGGCTTACTTTTAAGTAGACATGGGGTGAAATCCAGAGTAACTACGGGGAGTCCTTGCTCTGGAGTAAGAACAAGTTACTCTGGATTACAGTATGAATTTCCCATAGGTTTTCATTAGGTGGTGTAGTAAATACGGGTGCATGTAATGTCTCTTACATGCTCCCGTAGTTACTCTGGATTGTGCCCATGGTTAGGATTGTGCTCATTCTCTAACTGAGGAAGCCTGTGCTGTCTCCTGTATATGTTTGCTGCTTGTGATCTTTTGTCAAATTTTAAGTGTGCCAAACTTTTCCAGGCAGTGTTCTTATTGCCAGAGAGGATTTCCAGAAAAGCATATCTCTCTGGAAGAGATACTGTTTGGATCCTACAGAACTCTGAAAAAGTTTAATGTTTTCTTTTGAGAAGTAGAAAGAAAATAAAGCAGGGAATCTAAACATAATGTAAGGACTGTAGGAAGGAAACATGAATCTTTAAATTTTCCTAGAGTGCAATCCTAACCTAAGCTGGTACAAATCATTCCCATTCCTGTGGTGATGTAGGGAGGCAAGCGCATGTCTGTGCACTGGCCTAACCTTCCTTCAGGAATGTTTCAAAAGTGTCCTATGGCACTTTTGTGACACTCCCAGGCCAGCTTGGGGATTATGTTGACCTAGCTAAATAAATGTTGGGTTTTTTCAGCTATCAACAGAGAAAAGACAGTGTCACATTCAGAAAGCAGTAGCAAGTTTCCAGTGCCAGTTTAATATTCAAAAGAGCTCTTAAATACAGTGTTCTTTTGTCGAATTTTGGATAAGGTACTTTATGTGAGGCGCTTGTACAGGTTCTATATCCATAGAACAACAGGTTCTGTGTCCCATTAGTAACCGGTTCTCAGAACCAGGCACTCATTTGCAAAGGGTTCTATAAAACCTGTGAGAACCAGATGAAGCCCACCATTGTTCCTAAGTACCATAAACAACACAAGGGAAAACAAGAGTCCAGGGCTATGCTGGCACAGCCCTCCCAGTAGCTCTACATGGAAAAACAACCCACTAGTCATAGAATGGAGGCCGTCCAGTGTCAACCCAGTGTGCATAGTGCAAATCCTTGTAGCTATCCGGCCACAATGCCAGTGGTAAGAGAAGCACTATCAGGGTGGACCAAATGGGTCAGGGACACGTCCAATGAGCAGCTACTGCTGGGATGATGCCTCCCTGGTGGCATGAAGAAAGAATGACAGCAACACCTCAATATGGTAAGATGCCCCACTGACACCACACATATGACACATGACATCGTGACAGTATCTCTCCCTCCCTTCTTCTGAGCTTCTGAAGATCTTCCAAGAGCTTCTGAAGATGTCACACAGCAGCAAAGAAACCAGTGTAGAGAAATCTGCTCGAAATCCCAGCACCTACTGGTCTAATCACATAATTGCATACTTCCAAGAATTCCCCATTTAATAACAACAGAACAATGGTAAGATGATAGCTCCCTTGTGAAATAAACTCACATATCTCTTTTTGGCAAGGGTTTGGGTCCCTGTGTGGGGAGTTCATGGGGTCTGTGGAATTGAGTTTTCACATGTTTGCATTTAGAGACCTGCTGAGGCAGAGTCTGTGCATTAAGAATTCTGAAAAGACAAGTGTCTTACAAGGCTTTGCTTCACCAAATAACAGTTCTCAATGCTGCATCCTTTTTAGAAGCTGTTTTTTACATTTTTTGTAAAGAAAAGGGGTGAACATTAAAATGTATATGTAGGTTGGAAACAAAATGTACAATTCTTGTATATTAATAAGGTTACAATTTTTATAGCAGAAGTTTAACATATGGTTGATAAATAACTTCATCTGTTGAATAAGTAAAAAAATCTATATACAGTGGTACCTCGCTTAACAAGCGTTTCACACAACAAGCAAAAATTTCCGAGAAATCTTGCTTCACATAACAAGTTCCGCTTCACTTAACAAGCAAGCGCGCTATGGGCACAAGTACTATGCAGCCCTGACACTTCACATGGAGGCTCTTTAAAAGGGCTTCCGGCCAGTGCTGCTGCCTCTAACAACCCCCAACTTGGGGGCAGTTGCCTGGATGTGCCAGAGGCAGCTGCCCCTAACTTCCCCCCACATTCCCTCACCAGCCACCTTGAACCTCCAGCAGCAGCCCAGGTAAGCCTCCCAGGAAAGTGTCTTTGATTGCTGTCTCCTAACTATGTCTACTCAGAAATAAGCCCCATTATGTTAAATGGGGCTTACTCCCAGGAAAGTGTCTTTGATTGCAGCCTCTTAACCATGTCTACCCAGAAGTAAGCCCCATTGTACCATGTCTTCCCAGAAGTAAGCCCCATTAAATGGGGCTTACTCCCAGGAAAACATCTTTAGGATTGCAGCCTAAGTAGACTTCATAGGATCATGCACATTGAATGGATGTTCTGAATTCAATTCCAGTGTTTTGTCATCATTTTTACATCCAGTTAATATTTTTATATGAATATTTTGGGGGTTGTGGAACAAATCATCTGAGTTTTCATTATTTCCTATGGAAAAATCTGCTTCACTTAAAGAGCATGCCTCCAGAACGAATTAAGCTCTTTATGTCAGGCACCACTGTATATAAAAGAGAAGAGTCACTGACTGACTCATTTTAATTTAATTTATTTATTTAATTTATATCCCTTTCCTCACCTGCAAGAGGGAGCTCAATAAATAAATAAAACATAATAAATAAAACACAATTAAAATGAATTATAAATATAGATTAAAACACAATTAAAATACAATTAAAATACAATTAGATTAAAAAACTGAGAACAATTAAAACAGACTAAAAACATTTGTTAAAAACAATAAAATAG